>OX421423.1:9918143-12647310 GCA_949126915.1 Musotima nitidalis | reverse complement strand
TACCGCGTGGGCAATACGTTAGCATTATAAAATGTACGCGTAGGTATGTAATGTCGAAATTCTGAAACATCTATCTGGTGCTTCTAGCCCCAAACTAAGCAGAGGTTATTATAGTACACTATATAAGGTCATAATGTACTAGCGATGAATTAATCTATGAAATATTACTGTAGGAGCGATGTAAACGTATTAGATAGAAAAACACCCAGTCGAAGACAAATGTGTATAATATCTTCATGCTTACAAATACATGTCTCGGGAATACAGAAATCGGACCCACTACCTCAGAAGCGGAGTGTAGATATTCTGACCCCAACGCTATATCGTTCGTCAGCGTATGCGTGTGATAAAACTCGTATACAATATACGAAAGTGATGTGAAGGAGATATGCGGGGCGACCCACCCTAATGTGCGAAAGCCTTTAGTCTTCATCGTAAGGTGCAGCGTTTTCCAGCGAACCTTCAATCTCCGGGATTACCCTTTAAAAACACAGACAAGTAAATGTACTAAACAGTTAAGTAATCTACAGCTTTCCGAGGCACTCTTGAATTTTGTTGATAATATGGGCGTCATTTTTCCATCATGACTTTTCACAGCGAAATTTTATGGATATATTGAATCTTATAATGTATTGTTTTTTCGTTTCAGTATGTACATATAGAATAAATGTTATCAAAACATTGAATCCGTAGTGTGTGACAGAGGAAGTCTGATTTCAGCACTGCAATCACAATAGTAGGTACTCGTAATAAATATGGGTCCATATTGACTCACCTAAAGTTCTTTATCCGAAATTGTTCTTCCTAACGATTTGTAATCCGGATGATCACTCCTCCTAAAATTTTTAATCCTAAAGTTTTTATTCATACTATTTGTAGTGCTACCGTCGATGTTCATAACACTCATGTTTCCGAAAATTGTTATCAATAAAATCGTTAACATACAATATTAAAGCTCCTACTGTTTTTTATCCTAACGTTTTTATCCCTAAACATAATATTTTCACTCATACTTAGAAAGAAACATTTATCTACCAAATGTAATTTCTAAGTATGAGTGAAAATACGACTGATTTACGGTTATGTTTATGACTTTTTTCGTTTTCGATTCGTTTCTGGTACTTCGCCGGCCGCTACCGCGGCACGCTCGCTTCGCTCGCTCGGTTCGTACGTTGTGTGGTCACAGTTGTAACCTAACCTAAACCAAGAACTATAAATATGACCGATTTTTTTCTGGAACTTGGCTGAATGACCGCAGCGAGATTTCGCTCGCTCGGCTCGTATTTAACTACTTGTACCAGGGTACTGGTATTCTTATTTGTTATCATGTTATGTGTAAATAACTAAAACTGTAAAAGTTACGCAAAATTAATGTAAATAATACTGATTATTATGAATAAAAATAATTCAAACCAAAAAATGTATGACTTTCAATAATAGTGTAAAAGATGGTTATGTTGACAAAATATAGGAAAAGAAATAATAGTATAATAGATGTTTATTGCTACCGACATTATGAAGTTGAATGATTCGGAATTAAAACATTAGAGACAGAGTAGTTAGTAATTGTGATTGTTAGGATGAAAAATGTTAGGAAGAACATTTTCGGAGTTCCAATTTTCGGAGTTGAAAATTTAGGTGAACTTTGGCGCACCCAATAAATATATCTCGTGTATAAGAATTTGGGAACTTGGGAGTCTCAGGTTGAATGTGAATGTTAATATTGTTTTAAATGTTACTGCTTTTAATATGAGCAAACATATATTTGTAATCAGGAGAATGTTATCGCTCTTTAATATTAAATAATAATTTAATTCAGATAAGTAATTTGATAACAGCATAGCCTCATGCTATAAATAACTTAATTTTAATAGTAATATATCTATAAAACTCAGTGTTAAAGAAAAGGTAAAAACTATGAGTAATTATATAGGTACAACCTACGCTTCAAACAATAATGGCCCGATAAACTGAAGGTGTTCTATGAGAAATAAATAATGTAGGCCTAGTCACATATTCAGTTTTCTCCTAAAAGAAATTTCGTATAGATTCAATCTTGCATCGTACGTGATATTTCTCAACGACCAATTCCTCTGCTATTTTGTATTCCCCAAAAAGCAATTTCGCTTCACGATTGCCATTGTCAAACTCACTGGTGGAATTCGCGGCGCTGTTGAAGAGGATTATTTTAGATAGATTAATGGAGTTTTTTATATTCTGTGGTGATTCAGGGGCTGTCTTTGAAATCTGCATGAAGGGCGAGTTTTTCTGAATTTTCGGCCCGAAACAATAAGGGTAAGTAATGGTTGTCTTAGCGCTCCCGAGATTTGAGAATTCACATATTATTATTATGAAATTTAATGTGCTCTGTTTCTTGAATCGACGCATTTTGTTTTGGTTTAATACTTATGCTTCTTTCTAATAGTATATTTAACAATGAACTAACTGTTTTGGCACATAAACTTTTTTAAAAATATTATAATTCCATCAGGATAAGGCAATACAGATTTATAAATAGCTTATTTTGTTCTGTATATGCGGTTATTTTACTGATTTTAATTCAAGCGCTGCTGTACCAACTATTTTATCCCGAACGGTTTGAATGAAATAGTCCTACAATAAACTTCTCCGTGGCCGATGAAACTGTTCATGTCCTTTAATGCACAGGCATGAATCATATATTATACGGAATGAGACCACCAATTAACTGTGATACAATAAACAAGTTCTATTACAGAAGTTCTAAGTAGGTTAGGAGAGCAAAAAGCTTCTGTAAAGAGGTTGACTGACTAGAATGAGGAACAATGACCATCATACAACACTAGCAATGCGCCGTTCTAAAAACTAAGTGAGTAAGCCATAACGACCAATTTACAATTAAAATTACAAATAATTTTAATTGTAAATTACGTTTGTTTGACATCATTGGATCCATTTACTTCAAATATCTTCAATGAAGAATATATCAATAGATATAAATTGTTTTAAGATTATTGTCAAATTAATTTAACGGTAAACAGGCGTGACTGTATGTATGTAATTTAGAAAAACATTCGTACGCAATAGATAGAGGCCACACAATGATCCGGGAAAGGCGACTGATGCTCAATCAATCAATAGCTGATGCAGGCGGCTCAAATTATATCGACGTGATAGGCAGTTTGGAAGGCCTATGTTCAGCAGTGGACTGATTATGTTAAGATTATGATGAGCTCAAATAAACTGTAATTATTCAAAACATGTTAAGTGATTCCTCTGTTACGACTTACGGTAAAGATGCTATTGAAGCATAATTTGGAAGTAGAAGGAGAGTTTAGTAGGTACTAGTTGCTCAATTACTATTCATGAATTCCTACTTTATAAACCACCTGTTGCAAATACATTAAGTGAAAACTCACGTTCTCGTTTAGATGAAATACTATGTTGTTTAATACAATTTTCAATACTAAAGAGGTGTAATTAGGCTAAATGTTCGCCTCTTAGTGTAATGGTTTTAGTCTTAGCTTGATTTATGTGCTTTCTGTTAGACAAATTATTGTTGTTAGCAAAATGTAATGTTAGGTTTTTTTTAAAACAAAAGACATTAAGAGTATAAAAAGGACGACCTTTTACGTATTTCACATAATGCTGAGGATATGGGTTAAAATAAGGCCTTGGGTCCGGTTGATAACATTTTATTTGTCGGTAGTTACTACGCTATTTATTAAGAAAGCCGAAACACTACTTTTGTTTATGTAACCGTGGTTGACGGTGCTATAGAACGCCAAATTAGAATTAAGTTAGTGCATTATCAATAGCCGTCGCGTACGGGTGCATTCACATATTTTATATTTAGTTTTCCGCAATATAGTTTTATTTATGTTCTAACCGGAACAACTTTAATGTAATGGAGCTTTGATTATAATCTTTTATTATAAGTGTCTAACTCTTGCGTCAGGCTTCCGTCACCTGGAATGCATTGCCTATCATAATCAGTTCAGTTCAGAAGGTAGGATAAAGGTACTGCCCATCATCCGGTTCTCTTAGTCGCCCCTTACAACACCCATGAGACGGAATAGGATGAATAATTGATCTAGGTAGGCACCAAATGGTGCCACCATACTAAAGTAAGTACCGATAGGAATATAAAACTGTACCCGTTTACTGCGGGCAGGTTGTGAAGCGGGAGCTTAACAAGAATAAATGCTTCTTAACCGTAACTCCAACACGCGATAAATAGGCGCGTTAGTTTTTAAGTTGAAGTTTATATGAGCTTATTCATCAAATCAAAGTTTATTGCGGTTACAATAACATCAATCTAAGTCTAAGGGGAAGAGAAGTGTAACAACACACATTTGGTCTTGGTACTAAATCAATATGGAATTATATTCAGTATATTTACATACATTCCATCCCACTGTTTTATTGTAGCTGGCGGGGAAGAAACTAACATTGACGATTTTCTTGCCCGTTCTTTTACGATCAAGCTCCCGCCCGCAGTGAATAAGCGCGTTAGCTCATAAGTATGACTTTCATAAGAGCTCTATTGAGCCAAACTTGATTATATGATTTTTGATTTAGATTTTCGTAACCTAACTAACATGAACCAGTAAATAAATAATAATGTAGTATTGTATACAAGGAAATTGTTAGTGATACCAGAATTCTAGAACTTCTGTATAAGTTATACGATATGTTTAATGTGTGTAGGCGTATTTACTGTCGCAATATTAAACTGTTACTAAACATTTTTCTGTGTTTGTCTGAAAGTATTCTTTAATTAGCATGTTGGGTATATGAGACTAAACAACTGTTGTCTTGAACAATACTTATCAGGGTTTTTCTTGTATGTCCTGTCAAAAAAACCTTTACCTTAAGACAAAGACAACATAAAATGGTCAACCATTAAAAGAAATCTTATATCAAACAATAATACAGTTGCTAATTCTAAAAAGCTCAGCTGTTTTTATATGAGAGAATACTTTGACACTTGTTTTGGCAACATCAATCAACTTTTTCTTAATGTATTGTGGTGATCAATCAAGACAAAGTGCTGCTACAGTTGCCGTAGATTATCAAGTAATACCATAGTGCTAGTTAATATTATACGAAACTTCTTGGTGATGGAACTTTTTTTGCTAGTGATGAAATTATACTCTAGAAGCTTGCTAGCTTTGTTGATAATCTATATTTCGTCTTATGTTATATGTTATATTATGGAAAATTCGCGTGTTATTTAGATGTAAAATACTTAGCAAAAAAGGCAGAAAACGTCACAATTTTATACTTCCAAATAAATATAAATAATAAAATAAATATTCTCTTACCATTACACCAATTATTTAGCTCCAAGATAAGTATCATTAAGAACTTGTGTTATGGATACTAAATAACGGATAAACATACTTAAATACTTTTTTTTTGTAAATACATACTTAAGATACATAGGAGAACACCCAGACCAGAACAAATATTCATGTTCATGCACACAAAAATTTGTCCTGTGTGGGAATCGAACCCACGTCCTCTCGAGTGAAGTGCAGGTACCTCCACGCCTTATCGGTCGTCAAACCGACCGCGAATGAATGAAATGAATTCCGCGTAAAATTATTAATAATAATAGTCATTTATTTCGATCGACAATATATAGCCGTTTCTTGATGAAATGTAAGGTTTACTAATTTTCAGAAGTTCTTTATATCATTAAAATATAAAAGTTAAGTTAAAATGGTGTTTTTAATAATCCTTTCCAGTAAATGTTTTATGTACCTACGGCATTTGAATATAAATAATAAAAATGATACTATAAATAAAGATACTGATTCAATTCAACGTCGAAGTATTCCAGTGGGAATTTATCCGTCAATTTCTTGGAAATTTCTTCCACGTTTCATTAATTTATTATCCACATTGATCCCGCTTTCCCGAGATGGGAGACGCAAATCGTAGTCAATTGGTACCTTCACATCAGTGGCACCGGGGTATATTTGAGCACGGTTGTTGAAATGTTTATAGAGTCACCCGAGACTTGATTAGGCATCTAATATCACATGTTGATTGTATTTTCCAATAATTTTATTGTATAATAGGTTGGGAAAAAGTCTTTTCGTATTTTTGTATGAAAAGTCAAGACATTTTTTTCAAAGTTTTCAAAATTTACAATATATATGTACCGTTTTGTTGAATAACTTTCTGCCATTTTGTGGGCAGAGACATTATCCCGTTACTGTAGAAACTTTGGGACTTCTGATCAAAAAAACGGGACAAATAGTTTTGGCAGTCCTCTCTTGAGGTCAACCTTACAGAACCTAAAGAATTCTGCAGAGACCGAAACAGGTGAAAATCTGAAGGCGCAAGGTCAGGGCTATATGGTGGATGCACTTAGACCTCCCAGTCGAACTCTCTTAATTTTTGCTGAGTGGCTAAAGATGTGTGTGGTCTAGCGTTATCGTGATGAAAGACCACACCCTTCCTGTTGATCAATTCCGGCCGTTTTCTCTCGACTGCTTCCTTTAATCTCATCAGTTGCTGGCAGTAAAGATCAGAATCGATGGTTTTGCCGGGCGGTAAAAGCTCATAATAAACAATGCCCTTCCAATCCCACCATACACACAGCATCACCTTATTTCGTGTTAGGCCAGGTTTCGCCACAGTCTGGCTGGGAGTTTGGGTGACCTAATGTTGAGGGATTTTTGTGGTTTTTGGAGGATTTATTGTGTTTCGTGAGGGCTTTCGATTGGTGCGTAGTTCGATTAGATCGGAGCCGTACTTTTTCGAAAATTCACTTTTCGAAAATTTGCGGTTTCCCATTGAAGACTGCGCAACAATCCGATCGTCGAGGTAAAAATTTCGACGGGCGAAATTTTTACCAATAACGACTTGGCTTTGTTTTTTCGGACGGATTCTGGTATATTACGACGACCTTGGCTTGTGTACCGGATTTGGTGGCGATATTCTTGTGACTTGGCTTTGTTTTGTGGGTTTTTCTTCGGCTTTCTGGGAATTTTAAAATTTGTTGGAAGGCTGAAGAATCTTTGTGTCGGGTTTTTGCTTGGTGTTTTGTCGTGGCTGTCCTAGGGTTGCCTGGGGCGGCGGCGCCTTGACTTCCTGCAATTGGATGGGTCTCCTAACCTAACCTCACGTTAGTGGTGCCTTTTCGAGTTGTTGCTAAATAATTGCGGATTTTTTTGCGGTTTTCGACTATGATCGATATGTCCGACGGAGGAGGTGGCTATTATTCGTCAACTTCTGAGGAATGGGTCAGTGAGACTCGCAAGAGGCCACATTTGCCTGGCTCTCAGAGTGGCTCTGGGTCTGATACGGAGGTAGAGGAATGGAAAAAGGAGTAAAAGAAGGCTAAATCGGTAGGTAATAAACGAGGCAAGAAGCTCTCTTCTGGGACTTTTGGACCCGGAAAGTCGTGCAATTTGAGGGGAGATAAGTCCTTTGCGGAGTATGAGGCAAAGATGGATAGGATAGACGCGGAACGAGCTCGGGTGAGGTCTAGATCGCCGGAGGACTGCAGATCTGGTGACGATTCCGTCACGGAAACTGTACCGGAGTCCGGAGAGTTGGAAACTCATTCTAGTGAGGAGTTGAGGGCTGTTGCAGGTAGTTGTTCTGCCTCCATTCTGGCAGTGGTGCGCCAATCTTCTGTAATGAAGGCGGAACATAAAAAGGAGATGGAGAAATCGGTCAGGAAGCTCCAGGGGGTTGTGGAGATCCTCACTCGGCGCTCTGAGTCTGGGAGTGGCCGCGGACTCCTGGAGGATAATGCAATGTTGAGGGTAGAGGTTTCGGCTTGTCAAGAGGATTCGCTTAGTCTTCGGGGACCGCGGCAGCCGTCTCCTCCGGGGGATCTATTGCAGGAATCTGTTCCTCTCGGTTGGATGGCCGGCCTTAAGAGGGAAATAATAGAGCTGGTTGGGGGATTGATCGATGCTCGGTTGGCATCTGTGGAGGAGCGCATTCTTGCCGCTCCTGCCGGCAAGGGAAAGAGGGTTTTTGTTAAAGGGAGTTCTTCGGAGTCGGGGGTTACAGTGGCTGCGAAATCGGTCTGCGGCAAAGAGGCTAGTCGGTCTTCTGAGACGAGGGCTGCGCCCGTTGTTACTGGGGGGACCTGGACGGAGGTGAAAGGGGGCAAAAAGAGTAAGAGGGCTCAGCCTGCCCCCACAAAAGTTGTGGGTCGGACTACCGCTGTGGGTGTCTCAGATGGAATTGTTGTCGAGGGGCCTTCAAAGGTGGTTAAGAGGGTCAAGCCCAACCTTTCTCCACCGCGCTCTGCTGCGGTGGTTATTTCGTTGGGGCCGGATGCGGAGAAAAATGGCGTGACATATGCAAAAGTGCTGGCGGTTGCGAGACGGGAGGTACACTTGTCGGATGTGGGAATAGCGACAGAGGAGTTTGCTCTGAGGCAGACAGCGACTGGAGCCCGTGTGGTCGAAATTTCTGGTCCTGAAGATGCTAAAAAGGCAGACCTTTTGGCGGAGCTTCTCAGCATCAAGCTGAAAGATATGGCGGTGGTTTCAAGACCAGTCAAGATGGTGGACCTGAGGGTGACTGGTATCGATGATTCAGTCACCAGCCAGGAGTTGGTTGATGCGGTGGCCGGTAAGGGCAAGGTTAATCAGACGGTGATCAAGGTGGAAGCGATTCGTCGAGATTCAAGAGGTGGTTTAGGCTCGGTTGTGGTTAGCTGCCCAGTGGCAGTAGCAAAAACCCTATCAGAGGATGGGCGTTTGTTGGTGGGATGGAGCTCCGCTAAGGTCGAGCTGCTGGACGTGAGGCCCATGCGCTGTTACAAATGTATGGGTCTGGGACATACGCGCAAGAGGTGTTTGGTAGAGGTGGATCGCAGTCTTCTCTGCTTTCGTTGTGGAGTGCCTGGGCACTTGGCGGGGAGCTGTCAGGCCCAAGCCCAATGTGCGGTTTGTTCGGCGAGCGGCGTGGAATTTTCCCACGTCATGGGAGGTGCCATGTGCAATCCACCACGGACAGGAGGATTAGTAGCGGCCAGAAGGGCTGCCCAGTCTTCGATGGAACAGTGAGGGTACTCCACTGTTCCATTGTGAGGGTATCCTGCGATAGGGCAAGGAGACCGCTTTATCGGGAGGATTTCTGCGGTGAACGTGAGGGACATATCATCTCGTCCCTCACACAAAGCGGTGCCGCAGAGTGGGTCGGGGGGCCTGCTCTGCATTGCACGGCACCGTCTGGCGGGGGGGCATTTTTTCTTTACGCCCCTCCCCGGGGCGCAAATGCCTGGCTTCCCGCCGGCAACGCGATACCGGACATGATAGCGGTGAAATGCTAGCGCGACCCCGCCATGTCCGGCGCTGGATGGAGGAAAAGACTCTCTTTTTAGTGGGTATTCCGCCCCTTTTGCCATCTTTGGGGCGGTGAGTCCCACATATCCCCTCTGCTCCCCCGAGCAGAGGGGAATGCGTAAATGCATTTTTGGGGAGTATAAAAAAAAAAAAAAAAAGGTTTGGCCACAGTCTGTGAAGCCTGGCCAACTTTCGACCACGACCTTTTTCGCACGTTCTTGTCGTACGTGATCCACTTTTTATCGCCAGTTATCAATCTCTTCAAAAACGGCTCGGTTTTATTACGTCTCAATAATGAATCGCAAATGAGTACACGGTTCATTAAGTTTCTTTGAGTGAGCTCGTGTGGCACCCAAATATCGAGCTTTTTTGTATAACCAGCTTTCTTCAAATGGGTCAAAACTGTTTTGTGGTCAATTCCCAGTTCTTCAGCTACATCGTAACTACTAATATGCCGATCTTGCTCCACTCTTTCAAAAATGGCGTCCATTTTATTCGTAACAGGGCGACCAGAGCGAGGTGCATCTTTAACATCAAAATTTCCGGACTGAAAACGTTTGAACCAAATT
Source organism: Musotima nitidalis (assembly GCA_949126915.1). Classification (NCBI taxonomy): domain Eukaryota; kingdom Metazoa; phylum Arthropoda; class Insecta; order Lepidoptera; family Crambidae; genus Musotima; species Musotima nitidalis. The sequence continues at coordinate 12,637,436 of OX421423.1, read as the reverse complement.
TGTGCTACTCTTACTGACAGCAGTGTCAGTAAGAGTAGCACAAATCATATCAGGTCCATAAACATCACAAATTTTTTTCACTGCTTGAGTTGCATTTTTGCCTTTTTTATAATAAAATTTTAAAATGTATCGAATTTCTTCATTAGATTCACTCATTTTTACGGAGAGAAAAACAAATGAAAAATAGCGGGAAACAACTTTTTTTTATTTTTTTCTTTTCTTTATAATGGAACCTTTTTAATGTTACCAAAACCAGCCAGACACAAATAGTACAGTCAAAAAAATTTTATAATAAGTTTATACCTACGTTATGCGAAAAGACTTTTTCCCCGACCTAATATGTCATAAGGTACTTTGAACTATGAAAATTTTAAATAAGTACTTTCAGTTTGGTGGCAACGGGTGTATATTTGAGTAGGTACAGTTGTTGAAATTATTATAGACGTAATAAGCCATCTAATATATTGGCATGTGAATTAAAAAATTTCATGAATTAATTATTATTCATATTAGTTATGTCTTTATGTTTTTATACACAATTATCTATAAATTGTGTGAATAAGTTAAAAATATTATTCAAACTTGCATTTCTTATAATCATAACTAAACAATAAACTCAGAAATAATATGATAATGCATGTGGCAAAAGATTAATCAGAAATAGTAATAAATAAATTCATTTATTTTCTCTTTACAAAGGTTAAAACACATATTGAAGTTCCTTAAAGTAAATGGAATAGAAATGAAAACAATTGAGAATATATGTTTAGCAGACTTCACGTGTGTAAGATTATGATGATTTCAATTTCATAGCATTAAAAAGTTAAACAACATACAGGTATAACAGTCAACATCCTTTATCCATTAGATAATAAAGTTAAAATTCCAATTCATTGCGTCAAAATATACAAAATGCGAATAAAATTGTGCAATACAAACTATATTAATTGCTTCAGAAATAAAAATATGAAAGCATGAAAACGGTAGACAGCTCAGTTAAAATGAGGGACATTATCAGGAAAAACCTCGATTTAAAATTCGGTGCCGTTCGCTGTCCGTCGCACGACACTTTTGGCAGTATCTGCTGTGTTGATACTCTATGAAACGATAAAACTATGAAATGTGACATGTACAATAAAAAGTTTCGGGAATACGAGCCAAAAGTTGCTTTTTTACTTATGACGTCAATAATTTCCGAGTCGTTGTCTAATGGTTTGGGTGAATTGTAAATTAAATTTACAATTCTTTTGTTTGTAATACGGTTTAGTTATACAAACAAAGTATACTAAGCAAGAGCTTAACCTATTTAGCCAAATTAAAAGCATGTAAACAAAAAAATAAAATACGCTAATATCCGATATCCCACCGACTACAAAACTTGTGAAAACTATATTGCTTTTGATAATTGAAAATAAAAAAAAATATACATATTCAATACATTTACACAAAATGAGATTATCTTATATTAATATTTTATGTCAAGAACAAATTATTTAAATATGATTAATATATACACGCGAGAAAAGTTTGGAATTACTTATTTGAAATCAATTCCGTGCGGTCTTGCCGGTCTTGAGTGCTAAATAATAGTACTGGCTTAATTTGGATAAATTTGGTATCTATTTGATGTTAAGAGTTAGAATCTTATATTATATTTTTAAAATTATTAAATAAATATTTGGTGCATAAGTTAGCGCCGCACGGAACCAGTTTCAAGTAATTTAGTTTGTGTACTTTCAATTCAAACTAAGCTTAATAATATCCTCTGACACTTCAAACATTCCCATCTAGCCCCAAACAAAGCAGATTTTGTACTATAGGCACTAGAGAAGGATTTTCATCTCATAAATATGACACAAACATAAATAAATAAATGTTCTCTTACAATCACACCAATTATTTAGTTCCAAGATAAGTATCATTAAGAAATTGTGTTATGGATACTAAATAACGGACAAACATACATAAATACTTTTTTTTTTTGTAAATACATACTTAAGATACATAGGACCAGAACAAATATTCATGCACACAAAGATTTGTCCTGTGTGGGAATCGAACCCATGACCTCTCGAGTGAAGTGCAGGTATACTGACCTCCACGCCATATCGGTCGTCAAAACATAAATTTCAAAATCACCCACATTATTTTAAACATGTCAATATGGGGTTTGCGTATGCTCTGTAATAAACCTTTGCATTATAATTAAGTTTTATTGGTAGACCCTTGTCAGGATATGAAACGCAAACGCCTCTGTTATATGCTGAAGTTTCACCATAACTTACGCCCTCCTGGGGAGCTCATTCTTCCATAGACACAACCCTTCACTTTTTTAGAATTTATGTCAGAAATATCTTGAAAGTAATTTATTCTACACCTTATATCTTGGGCTGTCGTTCATCCACCTTATTAGATTTTTTTTAAACATATTAATAATTGTCTTGTAAGTTGGCCTCTCGGTAAGTTTAATGTGCTCGTTTCACGAATATTTAAATGTAATAATGTAAAAAAAAAAACCCGACAAGGACTAAATAAATAATCACAAAGTAAGTATAAGCCAACGTGTAGTTTTAACCGCGATCGTACCAAAGGTACCAATCATTAGGACTAGGGTATACCAGCTAACTTGTAATATATTTCAATAGTTAATAATAATAAGAATTAAGCGTCGGCGTCGGTTTATAAATATTTGTTTCTGTCTAAATTTATTTATGGAAGAACTGGGTAAGATGTTTAGGAATATTTATTTATGTAATACACACACAGAACTAGCACTTAGGTACCATAAAAAAAATTGATATAGGGCATTTATTTTTCAGTCTTTTAAATATTCTGATTTATATCTGACTTATTTATATATGGCGTCGAGTCGCATGTTTGTGACACCAGTGTTCCGCGCCAGTGCACAGCATTATTAATACCTTAAAAAAGGAAAAGAGACAAAAAAGAACATACTGACTACTAAATAAATAATACAAGCTAAAAGCTATAATTCCGATAGTAAGAACAGAAATGCCAAATGTTCTAATTACGGTTAATATTGTGCCACACATTGATGATTACCATATATTATTCGTGAGATGCTTACCATAAATAGTATAAAGCACAGTTTTCCACCAATCCTTAGATAGGGCAAGGCCTAGGGCCATCATGCCAGCCACATTTTTAATAGAATGATGTCTTTTTAATATTCTAAAATCAAACATTAAGAATCGGTTGCGCACGTAAATGTCCACAGTGACGAATTATGTCAACGTTAATGCAAAATACACATCGTTTTTTGTTTATGTCAATGTCGAAACAAAATTGCAATAAATATCTTTTGAATATTGTAAAATATATGTTTTTAAATCGGTTGTACGCTAAAATGTCCACAGGAACGTAATACTAGAACGTTGATCCCTAGTGAAAATACACGGCGTCGAGTCGTATTTCGGCGACACCAGTGTTCCGCGCCACAGCACACCATTATTGATTCCCTAAAAAAAGAGAGAGCGACAAATTTTCTTCGTAACATTTTATCAAATTTGCGCTTCGACAAATTCTACCACATTTTGTGTGGTTTTTGTTAACGTAACACGTTAAAAATAATAAACAAAAGGTCTATGAAAAGAGCTAACATTTTTACTGTGTTTTAAATACATTGTCATATTTTTTGTTAATAGGAGCTTCACTGAGACAAATTTCAATAAAAATTGTTAATAATGCTTTATGGAGCTATACTGAAATAAGATTTTTTTTTATGTATATATATTTGTGTTGGGCCTTATTGTGTACTGATAACAATATTTCCAATATACACTATCATTTCTTATAAATTACTAGCGGCCGCCCGCGAACTTGTCCGCGTGACCTACATATAAACTTTATTTTTAAATCACTATCTATCAAAAACCGCATCAAAATACTTTGCATAGTTTTAAGGATCTAAGCATACATAGCGATAGACAAAAAAAGACTTTGTTCTATACTATATAGTGATTATGATTAGCCACTATTATAAAAAGCCCACCATCTTAGGCCATTTAGATCCCTAATTTAGATTACTAAGCACAGACCTCCATACGAACGATGGTGAGAGAGATTCGGGTTACGCTGAACGTGTGCTTATAGAATTTTGAATCTGCTCCATAGAGTCTCTAACTTGGCATAACGGCTGCCACATAGTGATTACAGCGACCAAAAGCATAACGTGCCTTCCTAGCACAAAAGCTATTGCTAAGCACTCAATATTACATAACACTCAAACGGTAACTCATCCAAGTACTATATTAACTCTGCTTTACTTCGGTGATCGATTTTGACCACCTATTAGCAGAATATTAAGATAAATACGAAATTACCTTATTCAATTTGGTCTCTGTGTATGAACATTAAATAACTGAATACAATAGCGGTGCGTCACAATATCTGGTAAATAGTTAAAGATTATTTGGTCCATGTATCTATTTATGTATGTACAGTGTGTAAACTACCCCCTAACTTTACATACGACTAATTCGCATCCAGTATGCGAGCTCATATAGTAGACGGTACCCAATGTGGTATTGAATGACCGGGGTCGTTCGTGCGTAATTTCACGACGGAATTGTGTACAAAATCGACATCAATGGCAGACGTGTTGGAAACTTTGGGATATGTTTCTAGATAAATATGTACCTACAATTCAATATAATTGATTACTTTGGTACTCATAATACTCATAATACTAAAGACCTAGCCAGCCATTGTAGAACCGATAAGAACCAAGCGTATTGAGAATGAAAAGTAAAGAAAGAAAGAAAGAATATATTTATCTGACAAAAACACACAACAATACAAAAAATAACTGAAAACTATATAAAAATAAAAACATAGTTGTTTACAGTTTATAAGGTTTCTGCCTCTGACATTACTGCTCCAGCACTACACTAAAGCATCAAGCTTGCTTATGTGTTAGGTTCCAGCAATTTTCTTTAGCAAATTTCATTAAAATAAAATCTTTGCGTCATGGAAACGGCTCTAGTTGCTTAGATGCAAACGTCCTTTCGATTCTACTAGCATATCTTATTTTAGCTGGCAGCTTGGCCCCCGTGACTTGAAGTTTCTCGTGTCCCATAATTATAATACATTATTTCTTTGACATCGTCTAATTCTGTTAATAACTACTGGGCTCAAGACTCTTTAGTTTAGGTCACATCACGCAGAGTCAGTGCGGGTTGACGGGAGCCACATATTCAAATTCAATTCATATTCATTTATTCAAGTTTGGCTCAAAAGAGCTCTTATGAACGTCAAAACTTATAAACTAGCGCGCCCATTCACTGCGGGCGGGAGCTTGATCGTAAAAGAACGGGCAAGAAAATCGTCAACAGATAACATAGATACCCAGAACACAGAACTCTTTGGATTATCTCTTTACTACGCCTCTGAAATGTTTAGGATTGCATAATTCTCAAAAGCCACTTCACGGACACTAGACAACAACTCTTTCATTACAGGTTAAGGGAGATAAAGACCATTATCTATTGCAGAGGCCGCACATACTACAAGAAAATTTTATCTATTGATGCGGCTATGAAATATTTTATAAAGCAAAATTCACAAATCTATTAGGAAGACTAGAAATCAACTTATACAATACACGGGCGATAGATAGATTCAAATAATTCTTCACAACGCAGACCCAATGCAAGATGGCGCATACTACCATCATCACATCCTAACATTATTTCGGTTTGACCCAGACTTAAACCCATGGCCCAGGGTATAACCAGATTTGGCTGAACTTCAGATATTACATAGAGCGACTGCTATTTGCCCTCCACAACCCAAAGGAAAATATGATTCTATAGTTAAACCAGTTGACAATATATTAGAAGGCAAATACTTCCTAATAACGATTGCCATAGATGTTCATGACAGCCGAGACCAACGGCTGAAAGTCTTTTCCGTGGCACAGAGCAAGCAATAATTACGCACATAAATTCGAAAAGTCATCGTCGGTCGCCACCACGGTTTGAACCCTAGACCCGTTGAATTTAAAGTCTATGGTTCTCGCAACTGGGCTATCGTTTCTCCACATGTCGCGTACAATTACACTATATTATAGAAGAAGCAGCGCCCTGCGTTTTTACCCGCGTGGTCTCCGTTCCCGTGGAAATATAGTCCAGGACTGCAGCTATACACGTACAACGTATCATCACAATCGCTCTACTGGAGCGTTTTTGCGTGAAAGAGTAACAAACATCCATCCACACATACAAACTTTCACGTTTATAATATTAGTAGGATAGGATATAACCATCTTGTATTGGTAAGTTCTGTAAAATATTTTATATAGCATAATTTACGAAGGCACGTTAGGAAGACTTAGTTTCTCATTACAGATATGGTGTGAAAGTTTGTTTTGCGGCTCCGACCGTCGTCATCGTTCTGTGTAACTTTGTGTTGTATCCCTTACAAAACTTTCTTGATAATGAAGGCAATTTATCTTTGGCGGTCTTCTTTTAAAAGAGATCTTTCAAACTCATATATGAAATTGGATGCCTCTTTGTATATTGGTACTCCAATTAAATTAATTCCAATTCATTGACCTACGCTTTAACACGGACCACCGTTATGTGGTTTAAAAATGAATGATGAGTTTTATATTCCTTTCTTTAAAACAATACAGTGTAAGCAAGTGGTGAATTAAAAATATCTATGGAACAATTCCGATTTTCCGAAAACATCGAAAAACAGTTCAACACGACACGTGTTTCGCCCAATGTTTTTATTATTATCACATATATTTATTTAAGTTACACATAATTTATATTTTTTACAATTATTATATAACAAAAAAGAAAAAAATTCAATACTGTAAAAAATATAAAAAACGGAGACCGCCCGGTCGCGAGGTAACACCCAAACGACTGGCGGCTAGGGCTGCAGAGAGAGAAACCTCCTGACAATGCGCGCCGTATCGAGAAGCACTGCCTTTTGTATCTGACCCTTAACCCAGCTACCTAGCTTGAGCTTCTTAAGATATTGATCGAAGCTCTTCGCTATCAACCCGTTGACCGTAACCACTATCGGAACAATCGTCGCTGAGTCCACATCCCACATGGCAGAGATCTCGTGGGCCAAGTCCAGATATTTACTTAATTTTTCCTTTTCTGCCTTCACAAGATTTTCGTCATGTGGAACTGTGATGTCAACAACAATTGCCCGGCGCTCTGATCGATCCACCAAAACAATATCAGGCTTATTGGCGAGAATAGTTCTGTCAGTGATGATGGATCGATCCCAGTAGAGCAATGCAACCATTTTCAAGAACTGGCACCGGTTCATATCTATAGACACTTAAGGTCCGACAAGGCCATATCGAAGAGCAAGTTGCTGATGAATGATCCTGGCTACAAGGTTATGCCTGTGCAAATACTCGCCGTTAGCAAGATGCGAACAACCCGAAACCACATGCCTGAGAGATTCTCCGGGTCGATGACATGCCCGACATATGTCAATAGTTCCATCTCTCAGTATATACTTTCGGTAATTGTTCGTCTTGATAACTTCGTCCATAATTGCACAGACAAACCCTTCAGTTTCCCCAAAGAGGTCCGCAAAACGTAGCCAGTTCACCGAAGCGGAGAGATCTACATCTGGGCCTGTAAGGGACTTGTAGAATCGCCCATGGAGCTCCTTGCTTTTCCATATCTCCTTGCGATCCTGAATGCTTAACGTAAGCGGTTTACGCCAGTTCTCATTAGCTAAATTGAGTGGGGTAAGGTGTTTGTCAACTGCCACAACATCTCGATGCATCACGCAATTCGTTGTAAGGAAAAAAATCAGACATTATACACCTCGCGATTGTGGAGTGTTTTAGCATTTAAAAATCCCCGACCACCAAATTTTCGCGGGATGTACATTCTCATTACCGACGAACGCGGGTGTCGCATGCGATGTGCCGTTAACAGTTGGCGAACCCTGCAATCAATGGCGTCTAGTTCAGTCTGAGTCCACCTTAGTATGCCAAAGGTATAAATGAGCAAGGGCATAACCCAACCATTGAAGGCACGTACCTTGTTACCACCAGACAAAAGACTATTAAGTACTTTTGTAAGACGACCAAAGAAACGTTCCTTCACTGATTGCTTTATGTCCCCATAATTTAAACCCAACGATTCTGACATACCAAGATATTTATAGGTTTCACCTTCAGAGAGAGATCTGAGAGAAATCTCACTAGTAAGTTGTAAATTTGATGAATTCACAACGTTCCCTCGTTGTACTTGCATGACCGCACACTTGTCGATACCAAATTCCATGCCGATGTCGTTGCTGAATATCTGAGTGATATTCACCAATGACACTAGCTCTGAATTTTTGGTCGCGAAAAGTTTTAAGTCATCCATGTACAGCAAGTGAGAGATAACCTCACCCCCTCTTCGAAGGCGATAGCCTGATCCGGAATTCGTTAGCAAGGTGCTAAGAGGATTCAGAGCCAGGCAGAACCATAAAGGGCTCAGACTGTCGCCTTGAAAAATACCTCGCTCAATTTTAATCTGGTCCTGAGAAGCCGAGAGCTCCCCTCGGGTGCCCGGATGGCAAAGGACTGTGGTCCACTGTCTCATGCAGGATTTAAGGAAAGATCTTAGTTTTGTATCTACTTTATATAGTTTTAAGACCCTCTCCAACCACGCATGAGGCACTGAATCATAAGCCTTTTTATAATCAATCCAAGCAGTCGAAAGGTTACCTCGTCTTTTCCTGACCTGATTGCAAATGGCCATGTCAATGAGGAGAAGTTCCTTAGTACCGCGGGACCCAACCTTATATCCATTCTGAGTAGGGGCCAATTATTATTATTATTATTTATTTATTTATTAATTTATTTATTTATTCAATAAGATGTCAACATAAACTCTTTCAAGTTATACCGGGCATCAGTGTTGTCGACTTAATTATAATACCAATACTACCCGATAAGTATATATTTATAAGTATATATATTTTGCCAAAGGAAAGTAAATAAGAATCATTCAATAATTTAATTAAAATTGATTTCATTAGTTCCTTAAAATATCGCGTCGAGTTGTACTGAATTGATGGCGACTCAATGCGCAAATTATTTTCAGCAGACAGCTATTGGAATAAACTTAGACCTTAAGAATGTAATTCGTATATATAGAATAGGCGAAAATTTATAATAATATGTTATTATATATATACCGAATAGTGTTTACGAATGTTTTTCATATACGGTCGCTCTATAAGTACTTTATTCTATAGTAAAACTGACAAATGAAAAAGTCGCCTTAAGTAGGTAGTATATCTTTCGCAGTGTTTTCTTATAGCAAATTATCGTTATTAAAAGCTATTTGTCCGTAATCTGTAATGATATTATTAGTTACTACTTCAACAGAGATTACTTTATTGATGACCTTATGGTGCCTTTGTGTAATTAATTTGATTTATTTGGGATGGGTCGGCGGCGGTCGCCATGGCAACAACACAGCTCTAGTCTTATTGATTAATTGCTTATACAGCCATCCACTATGATAAACGGTTCAAGAAAATAACATTGTTCCATCGTTTCTTAGGAAGTTATACTTATATTATAATTGGTCGGTTTCAGTCCATAGAAGATTCAATTTGTACATTAAGTTTGACTTTAAAAGTTAAGCTGCAAAGCCTTTGCTTAAATTTATATGGACTTTTTTACTTAAATTTAAACTCTTCTAGCTATTAAAATTATTCTTAAGTTTTTGAGTTATTTAAAGCTTTTACAACAGCAAATTGTATTAAAAATAAATTTTTATATTCTAGTTATGACATACTCACTTGTCTATACATTTACTTTTAACGAATTTATTTAAACGACGTATCCCATCAAATCGACTTCTTATATAATAATCTAACTCAATATTATGTACGGCTAAAAATGTAAAAATGTTTATATAATAATCTAACTCAATATTATGTACGGCTAAAAATGTAAAAATGTTCTAATCATATTTATTAATGTATAATTAACGGGTGTATCGGGATCCTACCAAGATCTTAGCATCCCAAACCAACCTCACCTGCAAGTGGTGCACCTGCCTCGCCACCTATTTCATTGAGTGGGACCACTATTATTAGTGGCGAAATGAGGGCGTTTAATATGCCTCTGCCTACCCTTTCGGGTTAAAAAGCATGATCGTATGTATGTATGTAACCTGAAACATTCCACAAATTAAAACAGCGGGTAATTAGAAATACCACAATTGAAACGATCAATACCCGGACTGCTACATTTGAATTTCGATCGTGATACCCTTCATCGGACAATGTAATAAATGCATGTTATCAGAAACTCGTAGGCACGTGAACAATAAAGAGTCACGTCAATATAACGCGTGATTGTTTCCGATTGCTGCGCGTTTGATTGGATGCAAATACTGCGTGACTCCGTGCAATATGAACGTTCTGTGCATACTATGGCTGAGCTTCGTAACAGTATATTCTAACTACGTGCCACTCAGATTTTACCACGATTACGTCAGAGACGGACGTAAGTTTTTGTATCATTCTCTTGTAGCATTAAAAAGCTAGTAGCTAAGCGATCGTCGATGTTAATGACACTTCAAAGAAGTCCGAGGATGGGTATCCGTTCCTGTTGCATTCGACATCGAGTGCCGAAAATTCAAAGAGTTGTAAAACTGACATCAGTTGAACATGTTGGAGGATGTCCTCCAACATGTGCATCTCCAACATTATCGTCACTTAGTTTATTTAAGGCTCAATCAAGCCTCCTGTCACAAACAAAGGTGAAGAGGATTTAGATATAGGCTAATAGTAATCGATTCAGCCGATGCGGCTTCGCTTAGACAGTTGTGTCCTTGATACTATTCTTATAGGCCGTGTGGTATCGGCCTAGAATAAGTAGTGCTATCCTCTCGCATTTCTTGAGGAGTCCTAAGAGTCGACGAAGAGAAATCCTACGGGATGATTGGCAGCAGCGTCTTTATCCGGTACGTACTGCATTGATTTGCGATCACCAAACCGCCTACCTAGCGGAGTGATTATCGGAAAACCCCTATATAATGTGGGCTATTGGGGAGGTTAATAAGTGGTCTTTATGGGATGTGAGGTCCTGTTAAATTCCTGTTATATTTAATATTCCCCTAATTAAAGATTGTCTTAACTAACGATATAGTGGTAACATGTTTCAATGATTATATTTACAGGTCTAGTAGACGGCCCGTTTCCGTCGAGTTTGAAAAACGTCCCGTACTATTGTTACCAAGCACCATCAAAAGGTCCGTGTGATCAGGTGTTTGTGGCTTGGTTCTTCGACGTTGTACATCGAGCTTGTAAACCGATGCTTTACTCTGGATGTGGTGGAAATGAAAACAGATTCCTTTCAATAAACGACTGTAAAATTCACTGCGATCACAGTAGACGGCTCTGATAACTATTAAAACTACATACTGAATTTTGTTTAAATTCTCTACTTAATAAACTAAAACACTTTTACTTACATTGGTCAGCATTTGCTTAAAATGTCCGCTTCGAAAAAAGAGGCCTGATCATATCTTAACAATTTTTTTAAATTTGTTAGCGATAATTACAATTATTGATTATATCTTTTGAATATTTGCAATAAAATCAGTGCACTAGTTGAAAAAGTTTATAGTTCTGATTCCTAAAGAGTCTTTACTGTATTTAACATTTCGTATTTCTTGTCTATTCGTAGAACTAACTGTAACTTAGTAACCGTCCAACGAAACATACTCGAAACATTTTGCCTTTTACCTATTATATTTGGTTCTTAGTGAAACCCAATAGTTTGTGATCAAAGGGAGGTACGTAACTAGAGTCAGATTGTTATATGTTATTCTAGCAGTGATGCGTTTGCGAGCACGTAGATCGCCATTTCATCCTCATCATCATTTTAGCCATATATAGTTTGCTGAATGTTTGCCTCCCTAATAGTTTATTAAATTGAGGGTATTGGCCCAAAATCACCACGCTGGGCAGGCGGGTTGGTGACTGCAGATCAGGTAGGTTGACGCTGCTGTCCATCATCGAGTAGGCTTTCTCCTTGTCGACTATTACGTCTCCCCATGAGATGTAAGGGGGTGGCACTATTTTAAGCCACACGGAAATCGCCTTATAGTAATGAGTAACTAACATCTACTGCTTATCTATTGAGACTGAGATGCATAACAGGGGTATCGTCTAATCTTACACAGAACTGGATTTATTCAAATCGTTTATTCCATTCCACCTCAGATCTGATTGAAGGGCTTTTTCTCTGTCCTAACGTCTAGCTATCTTCGTACTTAACGTGTTCGCTTACCATCATGTGTGTCAAGTCGGTCAACTAAACATAACAAAACGCTGATCCGTCAAAAGCTATTGTTTCAATATTTATCAGAAAATGCGTGAGTATGAGATATGCATAACACTTTACTTATTTGTGTGCGGCATTTGGATTGCGATCATTGTTAGACACATTTTGTTTGCTAGCCATTTTCTTATTGTAAATTAATCAAGCTAACCTTTCGCATCACTAGTATTTTTATAACTAAGTAGAGGCCGCCAGATAAAATATCATCACAATCTTTCAGCACCTACTAAAAGAATATGACTACATAAATCTACTTAACTAAGTAACCTTCATAATATCTAAGATTGAAGAACACAGAAGATTAGTACCGCCATTTTTTAATAAACGTCAACTTGTCATATATTACAATTCGCACTTAAAATAATACGACTCTTGTTTATATTTCATTTGATACTTCGTGTTGTACCTTGAATTTTATATTCCATTTTATATGTACTTTTCCCGAGCAACACGACTGTCGCTTTCAAAGCCTGAATGTTTGTCACAAAATGGATTCTCTTCGTTTGCTAAGAGCATTCGTTACGAATGATAATTTGCTTTTGAAAAAATAAAATATCTACTGAATTTTTAAATATTATACTTCGAAATGGTTTTCCTTTACTCAAAAATTCAGTGAACTCAAATAAAATCTAATATTCAGGTAGTTATAAAGTATTAGACTTAAAGTAATTACTTTGAGCCTTGGTGGTATCATCAGTTGAATGTATCATCGTGATTAGCCCAAGGATGTTCCGCAAAAACTTCAAGTGTGACCCATTACAGGCAGCCTCCATCTAGACAAGGTCGCGACCTTTATCAGGTCCTGATAGTAAGCAGTCGATGCAAAAAAAAGGCCCTTCATATCGTGGAATACACGAGGTACGTCCTACGCTATTCAATGTTATACCTAAGAAACATGTTTACATAAACGTTATGAAGTGTATGTACAAAAAGGTTTGTGTATAGGTAAGCTTAAAAAAAACGCAATAAATAGATTTTGCTGATCATTGAGCGAGGTTTTGTCAAACATAAAAGTTCCCTGTAAGAGGCAATAGGGTTCGCCACCATTTCGTGGATTTACGTGGTGGATTACGTGAGACCAACAATCAATTTGGTGAAATGAGGGCTTAAAATATACCTCTGCCTTCGGGGAAACAGGCGTGATTTTGTGTATTTGAAGATATTTTCTTTACATTTTTCGTTGATGTCCGGGTAAAATGACCCCTTCTTTCGTCTTTTTCGAGTGACAAGCGCGGCTAACAAACAACTCGTAGGTACAAAGAGATCCCTTTTAATGTACCGTAGTCACTGCGTAATAGAATAATAAAAACTTTGCTTGATTTGGTATAGTAGTCAAAGGAGATCCACGACTGGAAAAAAAGTTCACTCCAAGGAAGTCACATTTACATACTTTTTATTACAATTTAAAACTCGAATAAAAAATGTACCTGGAAGGTCGACCAGTATTATCATTATATATATCTATGTAGCTTGTAAATGTACGAGCAGCTTAAAGATCAAAAGGTGACCGCAAGAGAATTTATAAATCATATTTGTAATAAAGCGTTGGATACTTAGTTAACCAAGACGTATTCTAGGAATACATTGTCGTCTAAAACTAATTAAATGATTTTTTTTCTCGGTTGGTTGTGATTAGCAGTCGGTTCTGTTTCCTTGAACACTTTGAGCTTTAATTAGAGATAACTTCTAATCAAAACATTTTTTTTGAATTCCCTTGTAAACTACACTTTTAAAAAAAGCTACTTATTTGCTAATGCAGCAGCCCTATTAGAGATAAATGAGATTTAAAGTAATAAGCACGCCCCTATAGTGAGTTTAAGTTGTATAAAACATAGTACAAATTACAACAGAACATTCGGTACCAATTCCAACAAACGGTAAAAAACTTGAGCCATTAGGAATGTCTCACAAAAATGTTTTAGATACCCACGTCTGTTGGTCCCGAAAACTTCAAGTCGAACAAACTTTTATTGCGGAGCGTACCTAACATTTTGTTCTTTATAAACTGGCATTTTTAAAAAGTATTCGCTCTCGATTCCTGTAAGTTCAGGTGAAATCTTTTTCGAATTTTGCACCATGTAGAAGAACTTTTGAAAATGTTTTCTTACCTTTTATCATTTCAATACTAACTGGCAGCTGTGATTTTGGTTATTCGCAAGTCGAAAATTTTATGAACATTATTTCCTTTAAAAACCGGTTTATACGGATTCAATTCACACTAATATATTGAATTTAATAAAGTACATGTCACTTATTACTCACAAACTACAATACAAGTAAATGAACGATTATTATTGATTGCTTAGAAGAATATGTTACATTCAAACATGTTATTCCGTTATAAGCGTAATAAACAAACAATATTTGTCAATATTGCATCGAATTCACTTCGTTTTAAAAACGTAGGTACCATTTACACGGAAAAAATTTGGTATTTAAAAAAAAAGCTATTTATATAAAAATGCGCCATTTTTGCCTAGGAGGGTATCTTGGTCGGATCACTCCATGCAACCTAGCTCTACTAGGAAGCTGATTAGCACCTGAATGTCTGTGAATGGCTACCCAGGGTCTCCAAGTAGCGGAGCAGAATATATCTGGCAGTTTCTGCAACGTTCATGCACGCTCTGATTAGAGGGCTGTCTGTAATAACAATAAAAATTAGATAAAACATATGTTGATTGAAATTTCCATGACCTGTTAAGGCGCTTGTTTATAATTTCCAAAGATAAGCGAAGCGGAAGCGCGAATCGAGATTGGCTGCATGGTACTTCGTGACCTAGCACATTAAAACAACTTCTAACGAGCAAACAAATTCAGTTGTAAAACTAACATTATATTTTGTCTCACCCTGTTATGAATCAAACTCAATACTCACTATTTGTATTGTTCTCCACAACAGTAACATGATTATTTATTATATCTTTGTGGATGCTTTGTGGCGCATCTTGCATGCTTAAAGGAACATCGAGCCATTAATAGATAGGTCAGGTTTAAGTTACGTACTTATACAGTCTTTCTATTTCTTACTGAGATCGAATCAATGTTAATCAAACGTTCAAAACACAAGCAGAATTATTTATTAAAAATCATAAATTGATACATTTAATGTGCATATAAGTAGAACAAGTATTCTTTAGAAGATCCTCTTTTTTTAATGTCCCAAAAATCGTCTTTTTTGAGTTAAGTCACTATTCCATAAGCATGCGAATGCTTGACAGCTTATACAATCCCAGGTCTTCTAAGCGGGGCGTGAAGCGGCAATGACATAGACCATTATGAGTGGGTGCGCTTAATACCGTGGCTGTACAAACGAAAAAGAAATTTCTTATTAATAGTTCTCAATTGCTGGAGTACTATTGGATAATTCAAAAATCCAATAGTACTCCAGCAATGCAATGCGTCATTGATGCCAATGTTTGACAGATATCGTGGCCATTTGTATTGTTCATATACTGATACAAATTGCCATAATAGTCGGCCATTTTTATACTATTACTAGCGGCCCGGTACGTGCTTCGCTACGTATAAGGCATAGTAATAAAAAAAAATGATTGTTAAGTTCATTTATTCAAACAAAAAAATATTTAAATTCCAAATGACCCAAATGATATATTGTTTATATATTGTACCAAACACACTTCTCCTTTTGATTTACCAGTTAAGATTGTAGCTTGAATCAAATTTGGAAATTTATTTTTCACTGCCAATCTGGTGCCATTACACAGTTTTGGTGGATTATGTTTTTCGGTGCTAAAATGGCGCGTTTTCTCTACCAATCAATCATTGGTACTGTCGATTGGTATTTTGTTATCACCAATTTCTAACAATTGTTTTGAAAACTCATGGGCAGTTGCATCATTATGTAGGTGAATACGCATATTAATGTTCATTGTAAATTTTCGTACATATCTCCAAAAAACTGATGACTTCAAACAGGCGTTTATTTCATCAACAGGAGTTGATCGAGAAATGACAGGCAATTTTTGACGAAAGTCCCCTGACAGCAATATCAGAGCACCACCAAAAAGCTGTTGATTACCGCGTAAATCTTGCATTGTTCGATTAAATGCTTCTATTGATTTTTTATTCGCCATTGTGCACTCATCCCATAAACTAATTGACGTTAATCGCAGAACTTTTGCCATAGCAGAATTTCTCAAAATATTGCATGTTGGAGTTTCTATCACCTGTACATTCAAAGGCAATTTTAATGCAGTGTGCGGTCCGACCACCTTCTAATAATGTAGCAGCAATTCCCGAAGATGCAATGCAATTTTCTGTTCCGATCGAATAGTCGCTAAAATCAATGATACAACGAAAGTTTTGCATTAGAATTGAACTCCTGCTCATATTGCAATTCACGATCAAAAAAATCATGTATCTCACGATTTGGTGCGGTCATACCCAATTGTGCTAATGCTTTATTTAAAATCTTTAGACACATATCTTCAATTGTTATTAAAGCTTCGTTGTACATTTCCAAGGTAATCAACAAATCGGGATTTCTTTCATGATGACGCATACGAATTAAAATGTCTTCTGCCATATAATGTTCATATTTGTTCAATAATTTTGGCATACGATCGAGAGCAATTTTAAACAATTGAACTAATGCGTTATGCTGATGGAAATGCCTTGGATGGTCTTGTATTTGAAACAATTGCACAACGTTCATCCAATTCACGAAAGTTAGCCGCATCACAATGTGGACATATTGCGTCCATCATTCCAATGTATCCGTATATACTATAATCAATCTGACTGTTGTAATTAAAAGCAGCACGCAGCATTTCATCCAAAACAGCACGACGTATTCTTGATCGCCGTGCAATCGCCGGCATATGTTTTGTCGTCTTGCTTATGGCATTTTACCTTCACTCAACAACTCAATAATATTTTGGAAAATATAAACACAAATCAATAACAACAATATTTTTGAAAATATAAACACAACAAAGCAATAATTATCGCTGATAAAATGAAATGACATTAAATTTATTTGATATAACTAACGTCACTTTTGACATTAAATTTGTTTGATAAGGTTCAAATTGGCTTTTAAGTATTAGTACAAATTGTTTGTATATGGGGGTATAGAAATATGTTGATTTTACATTTTTTCAAGATTTTTTTTTTATTTTCTTTACGTACAAACCTTCTCTGGACTTTCACGAATAATTCAAGACCAAAATTAGCCAAATCGGTCCAGCCGTTCTCGAGTTTTAGCGAGACTAACGAACAGCAATTGATTTTTATATATATACGAGCTGACCCGGCGAACTTTGTTCCGCCTTAATGGCAATAAATAAGCCGATAGTGTTTTTTTTATTGGAAAAAATCCATAAAATGTAAATACCTACATTCATCATTCGTTATTATTTCTGTATTTTAGTATATAGGTTGCTCTTCACTTAAGTACCTTGTGATACACGACATTTTTTGTTTTATTATTATTTATTGAGAAGCACGAAGTCGAGCCATACTATTAAGGCGCTGTTTCGGCACGTGCAATTTCTTGTTCTTCTTCAGTCCTTTCATTTGCAGTATTTCGTATGCTTCTTGCATTTGTCGGGAAAGATTTTGATAGTCTTGCTCGCGGCAATATTAATTAAATTTAGTCAAGTAAGTGATATATTAATAATATATAATTCATAGTAAATGAGAATGAGTGGTGATAAAGATGATAAATGATAAATGAGATACCCTCCCCCAAAGTCCCTTAAGTCCTCAATAAAGATGTGGGACTATACTGAGATCTCACATGGACTCCTTGAGAGAATTTGAAAAGTGATGTTGCACTGAATTGTTTGATTTACTAACACTCATGTATATTCACAAACACTTTACGGTTAATAATCCACCGTTATTACACATTAATGTTTGAAATATCACAAATTTTAAAAAATAAAACAAAACTGCAGATATGACGCTTTACTTTCCCGCCAAGAAGTCAATTATTTATTTAATAGAAACTTTCTTTCTTTTAAATAATGGCGTCGTGCGTCCTGCACATTTAGCCAGTGTCAAGTAAGTGATATATCAATAGTAAATGAGAAAATTCGTAGTATATGAGAATGTTTGATGATAAAGATGATAAATGGTAAATGATATACCCTCCCCTAAGACCCTTGTGTCCTCAGAAAGATGTGGGACTATACTGAGATCTCACATGGACTCCTTGAGAGAATTTGAAATGTGATGTTGCACTGTTTTGTTTGATTTACCAACACTCATGTACGTTCACAAACACTTAACGGTTAATAATCCACCGTTATCACACATTAATGTTCGAAATATCACAAATTTTAGAAAATAAAACAAAACTGCAGACATGACACTTCACTTTCCCGCCAAGAAGTCAGAAATAGTTTGAATATTGATTTCTTACAAATATCAAATTGTCATCCATACGTCATTACATAGCTGTCATTATACTTCAATTATATAGCTGTCATTTGCGTTTTGTTATTCCAAGTCTGATTTTTTTTTGTTATATCACGTTTTATAGTGACTGACGTTTCATGTCAAGTCACACGGGAACGCTGTCGAACGGGATAAAAAGTATCCTATGTCCGTCTCCTGGCTCTAAGCTACCTCCCTACCAATTATCGCCCAAATCTGTTCTGCCGTTCTTGAGTTATAAGTGCTGTAACTAACACGACTTTCTTTTATATATATATAGATATATAGATATAGATGCGTATTATTTGTTTATTAGTAATGAAAACTTTTTAATAAAAAAAATATATATATTTTTAACAAACGTCAAGTGAATATGACTCAAAAGTCTATAAAGAGTGAATTGTGAAATGATTCTGCAGAAAAGTGCATCAGTCGCTGCGATTTTCTGTCTCGGAAATCCTAATATTTCCCTTTTTCAACGCTGTGACATCGCCGCGAGCGTCTGACATCTGACACTTTATTTCAAACTGCGCACAGCTTGGGGTGCGATCTTGGAAAAACAATAAAATATATTTCATAGAATACTAATGGCACGTCCTTACCTCGCTTTGTAGCTATTTGATATCTTGAGTGACATCATCCAAGTTATTGTTCTAGAAAAAAATATAGCCTATATAACTACTGTAGCATTCTTATGGTGAAAGAATTATCAAATGCATACAACAATTTAATGCATATATTTTTACTCTTCATAATATTAGTATAGGCTAGTGGCACGCCCTCGCTTCTCTTCGGTAGAAATTTAATTAATATTTTACACCTTGGGTTACATTATGGAAGTTTTCATAGGGATCCTAAATTTAAACCGCTTAATGATGAAAGCCAAGACCCACATAGAGTAATTTAGGCGTTACTATTATCAACAAAAGCAAGAATATTGCTTACCTTCGTTTAACCTGTGTTATGTTCAATATGGTTTTTTTTTCATTAGGATCTTTCTGTCCACCGTTAGATAAATGCCTGTCCCATATGTCTCCACTCTACCCTGTTGTAAGTTAGCCTGGCCCACCCTGTTTCTGACATAATCAGACTATCTGGTAGGTTGTTTATCTACACTCTGTGTTCCAGCGGGAGGTCGCCTGTGTAGTACACAGTATTATCTGTTATCATCCCATCTATAGATACAGATGTCCGCGACACGCCCATTTCGACCTTGTCACACTGAGGCCTACATCTATTACTCTGATGCATTTATGTTTTATTTCGATGTTACATACAAACAAACAGGAATCCTAAACCTAGTGTAAGTTCATCAGCTTTTAGATTACTGGAATAAATTGTACAAGAATCGCAGCCCCGATTCTGTCAGGCCTAGCACCTGTGCCCGATTCTCTTTGTGCCAGTTTTATCGCTAGCGGCGGTGTTTGAAAACTTGACCATGCCCTGTAAATGGAACAACCCGTTTTCCCTGCCTCCGGTTATCGTATACCTGTGTACCTACTTGTGTATACGCTTTTTCGCAATCGTCGAATGAATTTGGAATAACTGAGATTTTGTCTCTTGAATTTTCGAAACTTATATAAAACAAAATAAATGGTAGGCAGCAGCGTCATCCTACAAAATTGGCTTGAACCGCAATCACCGCCTGCCCAGCGTTGTGATTATGAGCAAATACTCCAATGGAATGTATGTATTGGGGAGGCCAATGTTCAGCAGTGGACTTTAAATGGCTGATATGATCAAAGAAAGAGAAAGTAATATATCACTAAATCTATCACCTAATAGCTTTCCACTGCCGAACATAGGATTTCCCAAACAGCGCCAACCAATCCTCTCCAAAACGGTCCTCTGCAAAACGCGTTCATCGGATACCAGTCACCTTTCTCAAGTCATCGGTTCATCTTGTTAAGGGTCTACATAACACAAGTTCTTAATTATACCTACTTCATCATCATCATCATCATTTCAGCCATTCGAAGTCCACTGCTGAACATAGGCCTATGTTTTCCACGTAGATCGATTCTTTGCCGCCTGCATCCACCGGCTCCCCGCCGCCCTGACCAGATCGTCGGTCCATCGCGTTGGGGGCCGCCCTCTACTACGTTTGCTGATTCGTGGTCGCCATTCAAGAACCTTAACGCCCCATCGGTCGTCGGTTCTTCGAGCTATGTGCCCCGCCCATTGCCACTTCAGCCTGCAAACGCGCTTCGCTATGTCGGTCACTCTGGTTCTCCTACGGATTTGCTCATTTCTGATTCTATCACGTAGGGACACTCCGAGCATAGCTCTCTCCATTGCACGCTGAGCGACTTTGAGCTTCCTTATGAGGCCCATAGTCAGGCAACACGTCTCAGTCCCATACGTCATCGCTGGCAACACACACTGGTCGAAGACTTTCGTCTTGAGACACTGAGGTACTTTGGACGAGAAGATTTTGCGTAGTTTCCCGAACGCAGCCCAACCGAGCTGGATTCGACGATTGACCTCTTTCTCGAAGTTGGACTTACCTAATTGGACTTTTTGTCCCAGGTATACGTACTCGTCGACAACTTCGAGGGCCGAGCTTCCCACTATTACTGGGGTAGGCACAACATGGATATTTGACATGATTTTGGTCTTATCCATGTTCATTTTAAGACCTACCCTTCGGGAAGCTCTGTCGAGGTCTCCGAGCATTGTGCCCAGATCCACAAGCGACTCCGCTATATACCTACTTGGAACTAAATAATTGGTGTAATTGTCAGAAAATATTTGTTTATATTATATATTTATAAAACAAAATACTGCCGCGATGTTTCCTTTTCCCCGATGGCGCCAATAATAATACAATTATAGTTTAGCAAAGTTCATTTTTAACACTAATTCTGTTCCTACACTACGATTACCCAAAATATAAAATGACTACTGGTTACAGACACAATTACATCTCATTGGTTTTATCTCCACACAATAGTCATATAAGGACTAGATACCACCAACTCAAATGTCAAATTTCGGGCATACGCAAATCAAGAACAAAAACAGAGTTGGGGAATAAAGTACTAACAAACTATTTTCCGTGCCCGTTTCATAACAGAAAAATTGTATTGACTTCACAGCAGCTGCCATGCCACAGGCAGGCATCAAAATAGGCTTCAAATATATAGCTAACAAGAACAAAGCGGAACACGGTATGGCGTGTTAAATTATATTCAATTTTACTACTGTATTTCCCACATTTTAAACCTGAGAGAATTAGATAGAATTCAGATAAAAAATATCGTCGAAGTAAAAAAAAACACTCAAGTTTTCAGTGTGGGTTTTTAAAAAAAAAAATTTTTTGGAAATGTGATTTAAATAGAAGGACAGCTTTTCGGACTGCCACTCGACAAAGTTCAACCTCCGTTATTAGATATAATATTGTCCAGAATCACAGTGAAATACCGTCTGTCATACTTCAGCATCTGAAAGTATAATTGTATAAATAGCTGGCAGTCAGAAACCCTAATCAAGTCTTGAGGCAGCTAACTATAACATGAAGCAGGACATAATTAGATTCAGTCATCCGGTTCACAACTGCCCTGGTGTAATCGAATAACTCCACGCGGAAAACACTAACGAACACGATAAATGCCAATTAAGTGTTCTACTTCATTTTCCAACTAAATAATTGTCTTGTTTGATAATAACAGTTTAGAGTAGATATTTGCCATAGAAAAGCTCCCACTACTCTCAAGAGCCCCGGCTTCTCGACTATAGTGTTCTGTTTCCTGATAGAGCGGCGATAGCCTGGCGGCGAGAACCATAGTCTTTGAATTCAGAGCGTCTCAGGTTCAAACCCTAACTGGCGCACTTATGATTTTTCGAAGTTATGTGCGTAATTATAGTTTGGTCCGTGGCTCGGAAAGCACGTTAAGCCGTTGGTCCCGGCCGTCATGAATATCTTTAGCAGTCGTTATTAGGAAGTCACTGCCTTCTTACATCATGACAGCTGGTTTAACCATAGAATGATGTTTCCCGAGAATCGATCACTACCAATCAGATAAACATAGTAAAATTTGGGAACAACGCTAGAAGATCTCAACAGAGCTTCTCAGAGGGAAGGTCCAAAAATATAATATATGATTAAAATTTTGTTGAATGTCATTTTGTACCTACACCGAAATTCGTGTAAAATTTGACCCTTCAAGTTGTTAAAGGGTGACCTGAGAATGTCCAAGTGTGTAGGATCAACTTCGAGAAAAATGTAAATCATCGAATTCAGATCGGTTGGACAGCGTTCAAAAACTGAGAAAAACTTTCCAGAATACCTTAATGTTTCAAGAAAAAATCTTAATATAATCTTTTCAACAAAATTAACGGGGTGCCCGTGGATGCAGGCGGCCCAAGACAGATCGATAACAAATTTGGATTTTCAGGACTCCTTGTGGCTGTGATGGTAATAATAAAACGTTTACGTTACGTTCGACGTTCAAGATATTATTTATTTATTATAATCTAGCAAACTTAAAAATTACCGAAAAGAAGAACTTAATTCCACAAAGCACCGTCTGCCAGTTAACCTTAGGCCGAAAACCTTAAAGGCCATAAGCATCGATAGTGAATATACATACCTATACTAATAAAAAGACTAACTATATTTGTAATTAACTACATAGAAAATAATAAAACACAAAATATGACAGTGAGTGAAATTTTGTAATTTGTTATCCAAATCTCTACCTACTCCTTAATTTTCTTTTTCTAATTGATAGAGTTACATAACAACATCCCACAAACTGTTTAACTGGTTTGTCTGTAGGTCACAGTCTCTTATATACTAATTACAACAATTTTTATAAATAAATAAATTACAACTTTGCACATACACCAATACAGTGTTTTTTTTTTATTTGCTTTGTACTTGTTTTTGTTTGTTTCTATTCTAATGGCTTCAGATATACTATTCAAAAGGTATGGAAGCCCTTCTTTTATAGTCCTGTCACCATAATTATTATATACTCTGGGTACATTGAGTTTACCGATGGTCTTTGAGCGAGTATGAGTAGTGTTGTTGACGCAAGTTAGATCATTTATTTGTTAAAAGTTACATGTAAAATCAGACTTAGACATTATCCCTATTTCATATCCTATGATCGTCCATCACTCGTGCGACTAGTATCAGCGTCATCGTTTTCATACAAATCAAACAACCCCTATTTGTACGTGATTCTGATGTGATTGATTCCATTCGAAATATTCAAATGTACAAAGTTACTATTGTAGGGTTAGGGTAGAAAGAATTGTAGGGTAACATAAAAACAACGGTTTTAAAATGTTTACTACCACTTGCATAAACCGAACTACTTTAGATACTTCACTATTTAATTAAAAGTAAACACTACCTACATAGACACATGGAACTTCGGAATTTTTTTTTTACATAATTCTGCATGTATTTTCCATTTTGAATTTCCAGCTGGAGAAAACAAAGATGCTCTGAATAATAATCTAAAGCTTTAAATGTTTTTATTAATGAAATATAATTAATTTCAGGGCTATTTGGTTTTTTCTCCGTTTAAACGATAACCTTGAAATGTTTATGAATATAGTTATGTGCCGCTAAAAACCATTCATCTTATAAGAAACACACGAACTTTACGTATTCTTATATTCAATAAATACTTTTCATCACATTTATAAAAGGGACAGTCACTAAGAATAACAGAATTATTTTTTATGACATTGACATAAAGCGACATTTGACCCCGTTATACATTTTTAATGGCAATGGGTATTTGGTTCAGATCCATAACACGAAGGGTCACGCAAATATCCTACTTTCCCTTTATTCCTACTAAGCTTGGCCTTTATTTCCTCCTTCTTACTGTGCTATGTGTCAGAATTCTCAAAGGATTTAAAATATGCAAAACTGTTATTTAGATTACATACTTGTAGTACTCCTTAGCTAAAACTCTTAATTGCTTTTATCAAAAAACACAGTAGACATTTCTCCATAAATTGGTTTTGTACTTATTTTTACATTTTCACCCTTGTGACCTGTTACATAAAAGACTCCCTTTAAATTGTAAATATCGAAATAAATTGCAAGATGCTGATAAATTGCGAGATGATGCGTGCTGGCATTAATTAACTGCTTGAATGGTTTTAATAAAAAAAAATATAAACTTTTTTGTGCTCACTGCTAGAGATCGTACTAAGATCTTGGGGTCCCAAGCCAACCTCACCTGCAAGTGGTGCACCTGCCGATGAACGGACGAGGCTCTGGTAACCACTAATAGTACCGGTAAGCGGATATATGCTCGCCATCTATTATGTGGGACCAACATTATAACTAGCGAAATATGGGCTTTTAATATGGCACTGTCTACCCTTTTGGGAAAAATGCTTAATTGTATGTATATATGATGATACGTAATGCACCTGCCTCAAAATGCTTTTTACCACTACTCTAAATTATTTATAGTTTAGTTATACGCCTTGTAATTCAGTATAGCGATATCTGAGTATAGCGGCTGAGTAGAATATTAGGTGTCTGCAATTCCGGAATGTATGTCGCTAAGTACGACGGTACTGGGTAAATGAATGTCTTAGAAATACAATAGAAGTAGTAATACAAATTAGCGTCTATTTACACCTAATATATAGACTATATAGAATATTATATATTGTTCTATTTTAACCCAACGTTTACAATGACCTGTGCAATAAACCAGAAAAAAGTGTAACATATAGAGTATGTACAATCAAAAACAGTTCAGAACAAATTATCGTATATTTTTACAAATATACTAACGTCTTCATAGTATCCCTATATATATGAAGTATATACTGTTTTAATAAAAAGCATCATCAAAATCACGCTAGTTTCAACTATACCTATAATTTACAATTTACTGGTCTTACTGGGTCTGACTAAATTTGTAATTAGCTGATCGTGACAGTGGTGTGACAAACGGCTGCTAGAATTCGAAATCAGCTAGAATATCCTTTTAAGTTTAATTGAAGTTTGTACACAGCAAAGACCTTTTTGCTTTAGTTAATTTTGCACAGCGTGAAATTTGCATCTGCCCGATTTATCTGGGAATTATGCAGATTGTGTGATTAAATACCAAGGGATATTCCCTAGACCCGTGGTTTAAACTAGCCTATTAGAGGCAATTAATTTCTTTGCCGTTTAATTTAGAATTAGCTACGGGTTAAAGTTGTTTTGTTTTATTTATTAAACAAAGATATTATGCTCTTTTTTATGTGTGTAATGTACTACAAATTCCACAAGATTTGCTTCTGACTTCTGAGGTTTATTATCTGCTGTAGCAATAATTTTTATTTTATTTTTCTTGTTTTTTGTGCAATCAATGGTAACATATAGATGGATGTATGTACCATGTTAACTTTGTAACTAGATTAACCGGGATAATTATAGGATATGATGATGAACAGGAGGTATAGGGATCGTACTATCATCTTTGGAGTCCAAGCCAACCTCATCTGCAAGTGCCGATGAACGGACGAGGCTCTGGCAAACATAGAAGTTCCCGGTAAGCGGCAATAGGCTCGCCACCTATAAGGTGGGACCATTAATACAAATGGCAAAGTGTGGGCGTATATTATGCCTCTGCCTACTCCTTCAGGGAAACAGGCGTGATGTATGATAAAGTTTTTGAAGACCTTATGTGTACATTAGAAGACTTATAATGAAAAGACAGTAAATTAAACGATTTACCTTCGAGTCTTTGTTTTAATGTAAATTAGGAGTGAAGGGTGCTGATTACCATTTCTAATAGTAAGTTGATGTCAACATCCCTCCCTGCCTTGATTAGCTTAGCGGTTGCCAAAGTAAACCTTCAGCCCGACCGATTTAACTTTGTACCTATTAATGAAATCATTAAAACATCAAAGCCTCATTCCGATTCAGAAGGTGTTGGTAGTTAACGCTTTGAGTGAGCCATTCCATTCTACTACGACTTGATTTTAATGTTTGACACTTCGAACTGAGTTCAGCGCTAAATGGACTAAACTTTTTAATCTGTAGAAACTGCAAATTATTAAGAAAAACCAGTATGTTAAAAACTAAGGACATATCAGGCTAAAGAAGAAACATGTATGGGTTTTAGGCAGTAAAAGTCTGACACAGCTTACTGCTTCATCCACAGCGGTAAAGGGTCATTCGATGAATTTATATCCGAAAAAAAGTGTATGGCAAGTACATAAAAGATCCCAATAAGCTGCCACCTATTACGTGTGAACGTATAATATGCCTCTGCCTACCCCTTCGGGGAAACAGGATTCTATGTATGTATAAAATATGTCATTGGGTAGAAGCGTAGTGATAGCACATAATATCACCCTAACTCTAGTTATAGCATTACATACATATACATACATATTTACATATTTCTGACACTTACACCAATTATTTAGTTCCAAGATAGAAAGAAGTTATGGATACTAAATAACGGATAAACATACATAAATACTTTTTTTTTTGTAAATACATACTTAATATACATAGAAGAATACCCAGACCAGAATAAATATTCATATTTATAACACACAAATATTTGTTCTGTGTGAGAATCGAACCCACGACCTCTGGAGTGAAGTGCAGGTATACTGACCTCCACGCCATATCGGTCGTCATAGCATTGCTTATTTATATAATGATTTATGCGCACATATAGAATTACATAAAGGGTGTATAGGGATCTTACCAAGACCTTAGGAGCCCAAGCCAACCTCACCTGCAAGTGGTGCACCTGCCTATCAACAGACCAGGCTCTAGCGAATCTAATAATCGCAATAAGCGGCCATAGGCTAGCCAACCAAAAATACAATTGACAAAATGTGGGCGTATAATATGCCTCTGCCTACTCCTTCGGGGAACAGGCGTGATGTATGTATGTATGTAGAATTACATGACACAAATAATTTCTAGCTAAGGTAAGGTAAGGTATGGTGCCGCTTATTTCCAAAAGAAATTTCTTCCAGCAGACCAGAAGGTTATTTTTATGTAATTGCTTATGACTTCACAACTTCATAATATTGTCTTTCTAATTTCGCCTTTTTTCTTTCACTTAATTACGCTTTTCCAATATAAGTTTCCTTAGGAATATTTAAGTTTAACAGACTAAGTTTTTCAAAAATCTTATTTTGAAAACATGCAGTTTTTGCAAGGGAATACTGATAACGTATTCACACAATGTCTTTGAGAACAAAAGGTACACTTTCGTAACAAAATTTACACTTTGATGAGCTCTAAAGAAAAACGAAACTGACTTGCCATCTTCTTGCTGGCACTGCAATTTCAATATTTTAGAAACTTAGTTCTGTTTTTGGAATATATTGGTTTTATTATTTTATTTTATTATGCATATTGGATATTAATGTTCTTTTTGTCGAATTTGCCAATCGTGATTAATTTAGAAAGAGTAATAAAAGTAAATTGTTTTATGTTTACATTTTAATATCTTACGTTTATGTTTCTATACTTGCCGTTAATTTGTAGAATTTACTAATTAGGTACATTTTAACTTTCGTAATATTGAGAGTGTTAAGCTCATCTGGAAAATTTGTGTAAAAACTTTGCAAAGCAGACATAATTCTGGTGATTCAGCTGATTATACTGGATAAATCAGGGAGTATCCAAGTCGCCACGACAGTAATTTGTCTTAAGGTACCGTCATTAAGCCGGTTAATCGAGCAGAAGCTAACTGAAGTAAATCCTAACGGACAATCCTAAAAATAAGAGAGATACTATATTTTAAGCAACCACGTTTTATAAAGTAAAAATGAGAGATATACTTTAATTCAAGCCACCACGTCTTATAAGTGAAAATGAGGAGATACTATATTTCAAGCAACCACGTCTTATAAGTAAAAAGCTATTTTTTCAATTGCTATATTTCTCTTTATTGTGGTGTTCAATAAAGTGTCCATTCATTCATTCACGCCTTATAAGTAAAAATGAGAGAGATATTATATTTCAAGCAACCACGTCTTATAAGTAAAAAGCTATTATAAATATTTAAATTCCTGGACATCTTACACAAAGCTTCTTTCCCAAAATAAACTTAGCTTTCATGGGTAAACATACATAATTACTTTTATTTTGTAAATACATACTTATTATTACATACGTAACACCCAGAATAAGGAAAATATTAAAAAACATAAAAAAAATGTACGGAATCCTAGACGGGAATCGAACCCGTTGTGAGAATCGAACCCGCAACATCAGAAAAGAAGTGCACTGACCTCCACGCCATTTCGGTCGTCAACGACATAATTACTACTATTATTATAAATGCAAAACTTTATAAGTGTGTTTGGTGGAACTTCTCCATATATTTGTTCGACTCTTGACCCACTCTAAACGCTGCGGTGACCATTTTCTATCAGGTTGTCAGTTTCAGTATCGGTCATTTCAGCATCGGTTTGGACAAGATTACAGTTGTCAGATTAAATTAAACATCATCTGAGCCCATTGACATCACAAATCTTAGCACAGGCCTTTTCTCACGAACCATGGTGAAAGATATTGAATCATACTCCACCACGCTTACCCAGTGCGAGGGTGTATCTTGCTGTTAGTTTTTTCACTAACCATTTAAAACTGATCTCTGTAAACTCAGTTCCTCTTGGGCGATTGGTTCTCACCACCTAGCACTATGAGCTCTTCGCCTTACTAACATATTTTAATCTCATTTTCATGCTCTAAAAGCTATATATTTTAAAGTTCTTTTCACTTTAAATCCTGCACGGAATGAGTAATTATCACGATCTCTATATGAGAGAAATTTGGTCGACGCAGTGGACAATTATGCCTTGAATGCACCGCCATTAGGACGCTAAATCGCTTTGGGCTAAAGTTTAACCTCATGTGAGGCTAAAGGGACTCTCTCGTCGGATTTATTGGACGTATAACTTTAATGTTAGCACTAACTGAAGACTCAACCTAAAGCAGTCATAATTTATGTTAGAGAGTGATAACGACGAATAATTGTTTCGGGCAGTTTGGAAATAAAACACAAACTCTTCGTACAAACAGTCGTATAAAAAATTACTATTCATAAATAAATAAATATTTCTTACACTTACACAAATTATGTAGTTCAAAGATAAGTATCATTAAGTACTTGTGTTATAGATACTAAAAAACGGATAAACATACATAAACACTTTTTTTAAACGATAAACATACATAAACACTTTTTTTTATAAATACATACTTAATACGTAGGAAAACACCCAGTCCAGAACAAATATTCATATTTATACACACAAATATTTGTCATGTGTGCGAATCGAACCCACGACCTCAGGATTGGAGTGAGGGTATAGTCGCCACCACGCCATATCAGTCGTCTAATTATTATATATTAAGCCATGTAAGATAAATATATAAGAATTTAAATATTCTAACAAAAGGACGCCACACCTACCTTGGCCAATCCATACTGGCACTGTGTGGTGTAGTATAACATTGATCCCCATTAACATTATTCCTGAAATGTGTGCTCAGTAGTGGGAAAGGGGTTGGGATAATAAAATAAATAAATAAAATTGAATGATGATAATAATAAAATTATCTTTTGGACAAATAAATAATCAAATCCTTTGCGTTGCGACTATCGTCTAGTGTTCTTCCTAGTATTCTTTCTTAAATTTGTTAGGCTAGTAAAAGATTGACAAACATTGCGTGATAAGTGACAAATAAATTGTTTTACAGTTGATATTATAACGGTGGAAATTGTCTGTTAAACGGCAGATGCAATCAAGTGACAAATGTTTGTTATGCCTTTAATATTATAACGGTGTAAATTGTATGTTAAACGGCAGATGCAATTAAGTGACAAATGTTAGTTATGCCTTTATTATTATAACGGTGGAAATTGTATGTTAAACGGCAGGTGCAATCCACGAAGTGAGATCCAGTTAGGAATCAGAAATACATGAAGTTTAAGAAAATTTTACAGTCGAATCGTCTAAAAAAACCTTTTTGTTTTGGTGCTCATAGGCTTCAAAGCTTTAGGTGTTCTAATATCAATGCCTAATATAAAGGAGTAGACGATACTAAGACAAACTACATAACTACTGAAATAACTGCGGACTGTTTGACGATTATGGTGCCAGTCAAATTTTATGGCGATGAGGTTTATTAACCTTTAATTTTTTGAGGTTTATTTTATAAGGGAATATACTTTTTTTTCCTTAAATGACAATAAAGTTTTGCATAAGGAAGGAAGAAAATGCTTAATCTGCTTATTAAATATTACTCGTATGATGATAGCTTACCACTTATATAAATCTGAATAAGTACATAGTACTTTATGAAAAACGAAATCAGTACCTACCACTGATTGTGTCGAGCCACATTGCATAGTAAGTAATTTTTGAGCTACCACACACAAACCAATATTTAATTCAAGTAAGGCAAGGATGGCTTACTTACAAGGTTGCAGTAAACCGCTTGCTCCGGTACCTCCCTGACCCGCTTTACTCTCATTAAGGTGCGGACACGCTGCACCCACGTCACAATGCGAATATTTACTTATTCAGCGCTTCGTGGCGGGACTTTTTCGTTGCAAAATGAGCCTTGCACACAAGGATCTGGGATTTCAACAGCTACGTAAAGTTCTCTGGGAAAGGAATAAATGCGAAATGGTTGGTTAAAATAGACTGTTGGTCTATCAGTGTAAGTGTGAGAATAAAATGTAAGGACAACTATCTACAATTACGCCTTGGCTTAATTCCATTTCCAATCAATAAGTAGAGTAGATCTATGTATATTAAGTATATATTTACATAAAAAAAGAATTTAAGTATGTTTATCCGTTCTTTAGTCTCCA
The DNA here is from genome assembly GCA_949126915.1 of Musotima nitidalis. Taxonomy (NCBI): domain Eukaryota; kingdom Metazoa; phylum Arthropoda; class Insecta; order Lepidoptera; family Crambidae; genus Musotima; species Musotima nitidalis. The sequence continues at coordinate 12,605,843 of OX421423.1, read as the reverse complement.
TAACACAAGTTTTTCAAGATACTTATCTTGGAACTAAATAATTGGTGTGATGGTAAGATAATATTTATTTATTACGTAATTTTTATACTAATATAAATAAAATGCAGGAACTAGGACCACTGTAGTCGTACCACCCAATCAAAGCAAAGTTTGTACTCATAGTTAAGCTGTGTGTTGTTGGAAGCTGGATTGGATGGGACACCGTGTTAAATGTGTGAGGATATTAATAAAATATGTAAGTTTGAAGCTGTAAACGTACCGTAAATCTGCTTACGTTAATCTTAAATAAAATGTTCCGATCATAAAATGACCACAATTTGTCAAGAGCAACGAAATATTTTCACATTTACTTTCAATACCGAACATCGTATAGGTTTTTTTGGGAATTTTCGGCTTCAACATTTTTTTCCCGTATACAACATGGCACAGAATTAACGCACACCCTCAGACACCCCAATTAGAATATTTAATTATAATTAAAAAACATGCAAAATAATTTTACTTTTATTTATTTAAATATGGTTTATTTAAGTTAGTTAATTTATTACTAGTTATACTCATCGAGGGCAAATCGTATGGGCATATTAGCGCTTTAGCCTACCGACCTACACACACAGAGAGACACGCACGCACACATCGTTTAGCACCGAAAAGTGCCGCAAAAAAAAAAACAAAAAATAAAAAAAAAATTTTTTTTTAAAAATTACCTATTTTTTTTAATATTTTTATTCGATTGAGTAGCCGATTTATAACAAACTACTTTCTTGGTGTAACCCTTATTCTGTTACATGTTGTATGTGATCCTGTGGGGATAATTCCGAGGCGGAGATAAAATAAGACAATAATTCTGGAACCCAAAAAATACATGCAAAAAAAGTAAATTCTATAGTCGTCCTCTTAACAAAAGCACTATCTAGCCAAACACTCTTATGACATTATGAAGAGTACGTGCCCCTTTTTGCCCCGAGTATTTCTCTAACTGCAATGAGTTCTGTCATGAGCAAAACCTCTTACAGCGAAATTAATAATAGCATTAAGCAAGTTATCTTAGTTGAGCGTTATTCATTTATCTTCTTGCATAACCACTTAATAAAATTTGTAGCTGGCTATGAATTTGTCAAAAGTTTAGTAATTAAAAAGTTCGTTTTATTTAGACTGGGATTGAAGTTGTTTATGTTCTACAGCAGTACTTGTGTGCTTGTGAGTTACGGTACACGAAGTACACCGTAATTTACTCCCTTTTTTATTATACTGCAGTGTAAGTATGATCAGAGCTTTTGCATCTACGTTTCGCCTAAATTGAGTGAAATATATACCACGGACAACTCTTTGAATATGATATTTATTGAGACGGAATAACAAACAATTCCAAGTTTGTAGCTTAGAACAACTCTTCTTCATTCAACCCCGTAATTTGATTATGGCCTGGGAGTTTTAAGTTATCTCGAAATGCATAAGTGGCTTAAATTGAATAAAGATTTAGAGAACACTTTTAATTAGTCCATTAAGTTTTTCTTTTTGAAGATTCTGTTCTAAATCCAAATTCAATTTGTCCAGAACTTCTAACCTTATTAATATACCAGGTCAGGATATATCAAAATTTCTATATGAAACCTCCTATGCAGAAGCGTAAATAAACTAATGAATTTTGAGTTTTTGTAAATTATACTTTTACTGTGTATATACATATTTCCCATTAACTAACGCCGAGCAAAAGTTAATTCCATTTTATTGTTTGTTGCAGGTAATGGAGCGGAAAGAATATCATTCGGGATGATTTATGTATGTGTATATGTATACTTGTGTGTGTATTGTGTACAATGTTTCATTTCCTGTTAAAACCGCCGGGGATCCGCGCCCGATATTTTTTCTACTTCAATTTTTTTTATGTCCGTTTAATAATTCTTTTGTTATGTTAACAATGAATTGTATTTGATGCCGATAGCTTCTAAATAGTTGGAAATAGGTTTGCTGTCAGTTACAATTTTTTATTTACGTTTCATTTTATTAATAACTAGCTGTTCGTGCCGCCTCAGAATCAATAAATGCTGTATTAACTTATTGGCTAAATCAAATTTAACTTTTTTACGGAGGATAATTTGAATACTTAAAATAAATTAAGTTTATTAAGTTTGAATGTACAAACATCGAAATGAAAGTTATTTTAATTACATTGAAATGAATGTATTCACGTGGAACGAAGGTATTTGCTTTAATAAAACAAATCAAAATGATTCGCGTAGCATTGTTGCACTTCTTACTTAATCGAAAATAGAATTCCACTGATTTATGAAATAATCTGCCTGGAAAATCAAAAACAGAATTCAAAATTACCGATGGGATATAATAGGTTGGGGAAAAAGTCTTTTCGTATTTTTGTATGAAAAGTCAAGACATTTTTTTCAAAGTTTATTTACATTTATTTACAATATATATGTACCGTTTTGTTGAATAACTTTCTGCCATTTTGTGGGCAGAGACATTATCCCGTTACTGTAGAAACTTTGGGACTTCTGATCAAAAAAACGGGACAAATAGTTTTGGCAGTCCTCTCTTGAGGTCAACCTTACAGAACCTAAAGAATTCTGCAGAGACCGAAACAGGTGAAAATCTGAAGGCGCAAGGTCAGGGCTATATGGTGGATGCACTAGGACCTCCCAGTCGAACTCTCTTAATTTTTGCTGAGTGGCTAAAGATGTGTGTGGTCTAGCGTTATCGTGATGAAAGACCACACCCTTCCTGTTGATCAATTCCAGCCGTTTTCTCTCGACTGCTTCCTTTAATCTCATCAGTTGCTGGCAGTAAAGATCAGAATCGATGGTTTTGCCGGGCGGTAAAAGCTCATAATAATCAATGCCCTTCCAATCCCACCATACACACAGCATCACCTTATTTCGTGTTAGGCCAGGTTTGGCCACAGTCTGTGAAGCCTGGCCAACTTTCGACCACGACCTTTTTCGCACGTTCTTGTCGTACGTGATCCACTTTTCATCGCCAGTTATCAATCTCTTCAAAAACGGCTCGGTTTCATTACGTCTCAATAATGAATCGCAAATGAGTACACGGTTCATTAAGTTTCTTTGAGTGAGCTCGTGTGGCACCCAAATATCGAGCTTTTTTGTATAACCAGCTTTCTTCAAATGGGTCAAAACTGTTTTGTGGTCAATTCCCAGTTCTTCAGCTACATCGTAACTACTAATATGCCGATCTTGCTCCACTCTTTCAAAAATGGCGTCCATTTTATTCGTAACAGGGCGACCAGAGCGAGGTGCATCTTTAACATCAAAATTTCCGGACTGAAAACGTTTGAACCAAATTTGTGCTACTCTTACTGACACTGCATCAGGTCCATAAACATCACAAATTTTTTTCACTGCTTGAGTTGCATTTTTGCCTTTTTTATAATAAAATTTTAAAATGTATCGAATTTCTTCATTAGATTCACTCATTTTTACGGAGAGAAAAACAAATGAAAAATAGCGGGAAACAACTTTTTTTTATTTTTTTCTTTTCTTTATAATGGAACCTTTTTAATGTTACCAAAACCAGCCAGACACAAATAGTAGAGTCAAAAAAATTTTATAATAAGTTTATACCTACGTTATGCGAAAAGACTTTTTCCCCGACCTAATATAATAGATGCGCGCACAATGACAAACGACATAACCTTTCACGATATGCACTTTATCAAACTGTACCTACTGATCTATTTACTTGAATTCACTTTTTGCTGTTGAATTTCAGGGAAAATCGTTGAGAGAAAATTAATTGAAGCGAATTCAAAGCTAATTGAAACGTTGAAAAATTGGTTACAAACTAGAAAAATATTCTGATAAAACGTGGCGACGTATGTACAGCGAGCAGAGAATAATGCTCATACAATATTAGCACTCTAGATACTTGTATTTGTCTTTTTAAGCATCTATTATAAAATCGCAACTTCATTACTTAAAAGACCGAACTGCAATTTTATAAATTTTGCAGCGGAAATTTGGAATGATTTAAATGATATTTATCGCTGCATTTTTTGTGCTAGTTCTAGAGCTATCGAGCCCGTATTTTAATGAATTTTTAAAACGTCGTAAAAGCACTATCATTAGAACACTTTTTGGGTTTCTGGCATTGTTAACTCAATTTTGATAGTGTTATTTTTGTAGGCACGAAATGTTACTTTGTTTATTTTAATTAGGACGTTTTTGGGAGCAAGCCTATTGCCATGAGGTTTTATCGGAATACAGTCACCATTTTTAAAGTGACACGTCGCATTACACTTTCTTTGTAATTTTCTCACTCTTTTCGTAACATTTGAAGAAGTCACAATTTCGTGTCAGTTTCAATTTCAAGTATTTATTTTATTTTTAATGTAAATTTACCTCTCATGGACTTCAATTTAAAAACAAACACGCCCATTAGTTACAGTTTAAGTATAGAACAAAAGGGCAATAAATTCGTTAATTGTTTGCATGGCTATTGAAGATTTTGGTTAGCCCATAGTTCCATTGTTTTGAAGTGAAATTTGTATATATTACATTAAAATTTAAGAGACTTGTAAGAAATAGAATGGTCAGAGCTATAATCATTTGAAAATCCTGCTTCTTCTTCTTAGAAATATTACTAGTCAAATATTTTACAATCAATATGAATTATCCTATTCATCCTATCGACAGATTCATAAAGATTTTCTTTTTCATTATTGTGAGATTCCATCTTTGGTAATTTTTCCAATATCGAGTGACATTGCATTATGCATTTGTCATGACTCCGATCATAAAGAAAAAATTTTGAAATGGCAAACTTAAATTTTATTGTCAAAAGTACGGGCAGTCCTTTTCTACCCCAAAATTTTCACAAGTGTAGACTCCAAGCTCTTAAGAATGAGTCAGATGCAATTTAAATTAGACGGCTGTTCTAATGAACGGCAAACTTTGTCGCCATTATTTACATCCACAGACGCAATAAAAGCCAGAATCGCAACTTTATCACTGTGTTATCATAACGAAACTTTGTTCAACTCGAAGCAATTAGCAAGAACAATATTCTGTCTGTGTCACGGTTGGAATTTTGTCGTAAAGTTAATTTGGCTCCAAAAGACATGTGTTACTGAACTGTGTATGCATTTTTTTGCAATAATCAGTCATTGCAGTTATATACAGCCAACGTTATAATAAGCTAAAACCTTTACAAGGCAAATAGGACTTAATATCTTGGAGTGTCTTGGGCAGTTTAGTAGTAGTCAGGGATATTCGTATTTTTTTATAGCACAGATAGTACACAGTTGTATTTCTATTGTTTCCTTACTGTACCGGCAGTCGTTGACCAACTTACAGACTTATTGACAGTATTCTGATAATGGGCCAGCGTATTACAAACCGTCGAGAGAATAATTCATTCATCCTATCAATCATATGTAATAAATACATTATTTTCTCTTTATATATTAAGTGCTATATGTGACACTTCCAAAATTACGTCTACTTATGTACAGACATAACCTAAATGCTCACATTTATTTTACTGTTATAGTTTGGTATATATTAGTTTCACATGTTAATTTGGTACTACGCATTACAGAATGGGACCCAACTTCATCATACATTTTAGCTAACTGAATTAGACGGTTCTGTTGCGAAAATGAGGTTACAAGCCTCAGGTTTTATTACAACGACTGTGCGATATGATGTCGCATAAGCTAGAGGTCGTATTCTCGCTGAAGGTCTGTGACAATGTGATAAGTTTCACGAGAGGGCTGGATTATGTACGTGTGTATATTGTAATGTGACGCGACTTGAATATTACTGCTAAGAGGGTTGAAATAGGTTTCGTATGTTTATGAAGGTGCTCTAACATCTTTATTCATTAAAACAGTTATCAAGCTCTTGTAGTTCTATTAATTAGATATTATGCTATAATGACTTTGCAGTAATAGTAGCATAAAAATAAATATATAAGTTACTAGCTTTCGTCCGCGACTTTTAACGGTGACAAGAATTACGCATTATCGTTTAAGCTCTGCTCGTAGTTTAGGCGTGAAGGACTTGAATACAAATTAAGAATACGACTAATTGAACTTCTTAGAAGGTTGAATAAGGTTATATATGTTTATGTAGGTGCTCTAACATCTTTATTCATTACAACAGTTACATTATGCTTTTGTTGTCCTGTAAATTAGATATTATATTATGGAAAAGCTACACGTGAGGGCGGGATCATGTGGGTGTGTATATTATAATGTGACGCGACTTGAATATTACTGCTTGGAGTTGGTTGCGTATGTTAATGAAGGTACTTTCGTTTTTTTATTTATTTAAACATTTACAAAATAATTTTTTTTCTAAGCGGTCAAACTAGAGTTACAAATTATTGTTTTACAATAATAAAACACAAAGCATTATTATTACCAATTTTTTTAAATAAAAAGATGGAATATTCTTATTGGAACGAAGTTCCTTATTTGTATACGTACAACAGAAATTAAGAACTCATTTATTGTCAGAAATTGTTTTTACAATTTCAGACAGATGATTAGCGTATTAAATATAGGATTAACAGACGACTCAAAATCTGGGCATACAATAAGATATGATAGTATTTTTTTCTATACAGCGGTTAAATGTGGCTGGTACAACCATTTTTTTTAATAATTATAATCACATACATACATACATAAAATAATAATGTCACGCCTCTTTCCCGTAGGGGTAGGCAGGGATAACATGCTTCCACTTGCTACGTTCTTGGCATACACTCTTAGCTTCATTCAAACTTATTAAACGTCTCGTATACGCCAATTTGAACTGCTCTTTCTTCAAAATATTCTGGATTTGGTCATGGAAGGCCTTACGTTGTCTTCCCCTCCAAACACTTCCATTCACTTATCCATTAAAGACTTGTCCTGTTATATAAACGCGTCAACAAAAAAATATGTACAAGAATAGAATAATAATAGAAGAATAATATTTTATTTTTGTATTATTTCATTCATTAAGGAACTCCAACAAAGGATAGGATAGGAAAGGATACAGTTCTCAGAAGATTTGTGCTCCTTCAGTTACAGGAGAACATATCAGGCATACATCATCTTTTAAGCATAATAAAATTCAAATCAAAGTAAACAACACTAATATCAATATGAAATAAAGTTAAACATTAAAAATAAAATACGGTATATAATCTTAAAATAGTAACTTATTTATATAAGATGACGATTGAATAAAGTTTATAACACAATTAAATTAACTAACAAACATTACATATATCTTTATAAGTCACAAATAAAATAAAATAATATTTATGAAGAAAATAAAATAAAGCAAGACAAAAATTATCAATCTTAGCGTAACAATAAGCGGCCTTGTACCTTACAGCTATTCCAGCTTTTCAAATACATACTTTTAAATACCCTGTGTATTTAAAAGTATGTAAAAACACCCCGCAAATAATAATTTATGTATGTATGCACTAATTCTGTTTCTCATGTGGGAATAGAACCCATGAGCTTAAGAGCGAAGATGTTTGTTATTTTATTTTTCTATTAAATAATGGCTTCGTGCGTTTAGCACATTTAGCCAGTGTCAAGTAAGATATATATTAATAATATATAAGTCATAGTAAATGAAAATGAGTGGTGATTAAGATGATAAACGGTAAACAAGATGCCCTCGCTCTAAACCCTTCGAGTCCTCAGTAAAGATTTGGGACTATACTGAGATCTCACATGGACTTCTTGAGAGAATTTGAGAAGTGATGGTGCACAGTTTTTTCTTATTTACCAACACTTAACGGTTAATAATCTACCGTTATTACACATTAATGTTCGAATTATCACAAATTTAAAAAAATAAAACACAAACTGCAAACATGATGCTTTACGTCAAAAAAAATGATTATTATCAACAAAATTTTACCAATTCGTTTAAATTTTGAAGTGTTAGGCTGTGTTTCCACCAGAGATGTGTGAAGATGCGTTAAGATGCGTTGCGAGGAATTTGTTTAGTAAGAACTAATAAAATCGCTATATTTACGTGGCTTCGCTCAGGGCAGCGATTCTATTGGTTCGTAACAAACATATTTCTCGTAACGCATCCTCGCACATCTCAGGTGGAAACGCAGCCTAACACTACTGTAATAAATACTTTTTTATAAATTTTGCAAGGTAAGTATTTATTTCAGAAGTGAAATTCCTGACTTTTCCAAAGCACGATTGACTAATGTTTGAACAGTTTGAGCAGAAACAACGGAAGAGAAATGAGATTTACGCTTCCTTTGTTTCCTATTTCCACGTAAACAAACAAAACCTTTGTGACCTATTCAGAAAATAATACTTTATTGAGGAAGAAACTTTAGACTTTTGTTTCTTTAAAAAAATACACTTATATATTTGTGACGACGACTGCCATAGATGTTTATAACAGCCGGGACCAACGGATTAACGTACTTTCCGAGGCACGGAGCAAACGATAATCATGCACATAATTTCGAAAAGTCACCAGGGTTTGTACCCGAGCCCCCTTTAAATTTAAAGGCAAAGGGTCTCGCCTCTGGGCTATCGCGGCAGTGTATTGAAGCAATGACCGCTTTCAATGGCTACGTAGGTAACAAAGGCCGCATATCACATCTTAGATATTACTTAGAGAGTATACATTTAATAGCCAATAGTTCAAGTTGAAATTATATAGATAAATAAATTGTTGGCTGGATGGTTGAAGAACAGGCTGATTTCCCGCTGGGCGGTAGGTCGAAAGCGCCAGATCAATCACCAAAAACAATGCGAGTCACGCGTAATTGTGTAGAACAAGGCAACTGGGCCCCGGGGCTTCAGCTGTTACCTGCGCTTTAATAATAGTGATGTACCAATAATAATGTATATGATATCAGGTAGGTTAGATTAAAGTGTAAATACAATTTTTAGTAAATACAATATTGGTAACACTATTGACTTCATTCGTTTATAAGTAAGCAACGAAAAAATTGCTCATTAGAGTAATACATTGTTCTAACGTGTGCGTTTATCATCAATTCGGTGGTATTGCATAACTTATATTGTAATAGCTACTGACACATTACCTATTTTGAATATTCTATCTTTTTTGAACAAGGATAGCTTAAGTAAGGAAAGAGGCCGCGTTAGTTTTGAAGTTAACTTTCATGAGAACTTTATTAAGCCCAACTTGAATAAATGATTTTGACTTTGACTTCAAGGCAACTGGGCTCCTTGACGCTTGCAGCTTATTAAAAATGATGTCCTTTAACAAAGTACATACTCGTAACAATACGAATATTTCTGTCTGGTTATATTGGCTCTCCACAATAAGCATATTAACTCCAATGCGAGGGATTTTATCGACATTGACAGGTCGCGTCGCGTCGCGTCGAATCATCAAAAGCGATGCATGTCAAACGTAATTGTGGCATGCAACTGGGCTCCCGGGGCCCTGTCAGCTATTACCTGCACCTTTCGAGTAGTTGTTATTAATTATAACAATATGTGATAGTTAGGCCATTATAGAGGACCCATTGAAAACCGCCGCTCGCCGCCCGGTTTGAAAAAGTTTCAATAGCACGATGAACACCTTTTTTTTAATGGAAAATCATCAGATGACCGTCCCCCGCTGTGGGTGGAGCAGGAAGGCGTGTCAGACTTTTACTGACTAATACCATCCATGTTCCTTCTTTTGAACCTACTACGTACCGAGGCTTTAGACTTTGTAAAATACGTATTAAGAACGCGTTGGATCATTACTTGACCAAAGAAAATTTCATTCATTTGGTTTATACGATGACCTGCTGGACTTGCTTGATTGAATCTATGACTGAAGTCATTTTGACCTGTCGAACCAAGGACAAGCAGATATTTTATTAATTATTTTCTCCCAACAGCTACATCACAAATTAAACAGTTCAAACAGCTTAGGCTCTACGTAATGTTAAATCTTGCTAGTTGGAACGTCAAATGTCAAAAGGCAACATAAAAGTTCAAAGGTTAAATTCCCCTGGACATAAACGGTACATTAGTGACTAAATATTAAAAGCTGCTCTAAAGCAAACACAAAGCCAATCTTAATAGTTCAACAAGAAAATATCAAACTGTACCCCGTTGAGAACGTACATCCCTAATCAAATAGACTTCGGGATCTCCCCTCGTCCATGTATTCAAATAAACAACAATACCCATTACTGGTTATTTGAAAGGTAACGTTGACGGAACCCTCTACAGAATAGTTAAGAGAGCTCCCCTCTCAGGTACTGAGCGTTGTAATTTACCGTTATGCTGTTACAGTAAGATTCAATTTCGCTCAGCAATAGAACCCATTATGTAGTGATAGGTGTATAAAGTTTTCTCTTTGTGGCGTAAATGACGAGGGGCTTAAAACGAGAATCCTGTTACGTCTAAATAATCTTTTTGGTAATTGATTACTTCATTCGCAAATTTTATAGGCTTAGCTGATGTATTTGCAATTTTTTTATATGGAATTTTAAAGCCTGTTTACCCCTTTGGCGAAATAGCTGTGATAGTATGTATGTTAGTTAAACTCTATAACTTTAATGCCGTTGCATATATGAGTTCAACAGAACTAAGTAGTCGGCGTGTGTAAGCCACCAAGTAAGCGATATACCCTGTGCAGAGTGCGGTTTAAAGCTTAACTTGGGACCAGTTAAGTTCCCAGATTCAGTTAGGTTTAAGATTATTAGTCCCACGTCGCCTCTCGTATAGTTCCACGAATAGTTAGAACGGTTGGTAATTTAGTTATTTGCTTGCTGGCTGACATCCTCGGGGGTCTTGTTGTTATGACCTTCAGACAGTTCTTAAATAATACTTTAGCCAATTTTTTTTAAGAAAGTCACTGCTTTCGACGGCGTATTATCAACCTGAACGTTGCTATTTTCGTGGCATCTCACGCATCAGAAGGGACGTTAAGCAGTTGCTATCACTAGAGCACGGGCCGCATAAATGCATGGTCCAAGGTGAAAAGAAAAATAAGGCCACCATCCACCGAGATAGGTCTATAAGACTAATTCACAAGAGATCTCCGGAATCTTTTGACAGACGGCAGGCTTCTGGCTTCTGGAATCTTCTGCCAGACGGCAGGCTTCGAGCTTCTGGAATCTCCGGAATCTTCTGCCAGACGTCAGGCTTCGGGCTTTTGGAATCTCCGGAATCTTTTGCCAGACGGCAGTCACAAGAGATCCCAAATGAAGCATGTATTACGGTATAGACGGTGAAGATATAAGTTAATATATTCCCAGCGGCAAAAATCCGTGTTTGTGTTCATTTTATATCAAAAAATCTTCAACAGTTTCCGTGTAAACTCAAGTACCTGAGATTTCTCACCCTATAAATCTAACCGGAGGGGACGTTAATTACCCCTTGGGAACTATTACGTTACATTTTAGAGCAGCAAGTATCAATATATCATACAAGCAGCGTCTGCTCCTTTTCTTCTTAAGTTTACACAGATTTTTAAGGTTTAATAAGTGTGGTTCGCTCGAGTAAGAATCAATATCACGGTGTCTTCGTGATATCAATCACTGCGGATTAGAGATTTCGTTCAAACCTGTCTCGGGATTATTAGAATTTTTTGTAGCTATACGGATACTATTACATAATATGTAGGCGTAAAACGTCACTTGCCAATGGAATGTCTGCTTGCAGGTGTGGTTGGCTTCGGATTCCTAAGTTCTTGACAGAGTCCCGACACACCCATGAAAGATAGAAATTATAAAACTAATTTGGCCATAAGTATTTAGTAAGACAAACAACTTTCGAGTACCGGCACGTGCAGTTTATCTTGGAACTTTCTGATTGAATATTGATTCATAACATTAATGTCGACATTATGGGTATTATTAAAAAACAAGATCTAAAGTTTAATCTGGTTGAAAACTAGTGCTGTCACTTTTATTTGATAAAATGAAGTAATTTACAGCACTTGTTTTGAACCTGGTTTAACTTTTGATTTTGTTTTGTAATAAGCCCCTATAAGTCCTTAATGTATTATTTATTTTCTATATCGAATTACATCGGACACAAAATGGAATTTCTGGCCTTTGTAATGATTTTTTTAATACTGTATAAGATGAGATTGACAAACAAAATAGATGTGTTCCATGTTTCTCTTTCTGGGTATTATTACTGATGTGGTACAATATCAGTAAAATGCTGTGGCACAATCGGGCTCGTAAAGGTCATATAATTTCTTATTGATATTGTAAGCCTTTTATAAATTAGCAAAGACCTGTCGTCGAACGACTTTTAAATGAGTTACGAGTAGTTCTTTGGGTGAGTACCGTCGTACAAAAATAAATAAATCTGCGAAATGAGCTGATTAGACATCGTCGTTCCGCCGTTTCTGCATTATTATAATTAGAAGGTCTTATTTATATAAAGGTACACGTGCCGTTAATTTCTAAGTGATGTATCAATTTAGAACAGTGTTTCTATGTTTATCCATTGTATAACATCCTAAGTACAAGCTTTACTTAGTTTGGAGCTATGTGTGATTTCCAAGAATATGTTTCTATTAATATTTATCTATATACAATGTCCATGAAATGCCAGGGCACAATCGTGCACAAAGGTAATATTTTCCTTGTTTACATTGTAAGCCTGGTATAAATTAGCAAAGAGCTGTCGCCGAGCGTCTTTTAAATGAGTTAGTTCTTTGGGCGAGTACCGTCGCACAAACGGGGACTGGGGGACTGGTGGCACTAATTAGGCGACCTGGCGACAAACAGGGCTTCCTCGCTCTGAGCCGTAATAGAATCTGCGAAATGAGTTGACTTTACGTCGTCGTTTCGCCGTTTCTGCATTGTTATAATTAGAAGGTCTTATTTATTTGTTGAATGAAGCGCTCATAGCTTTGCAGTACTAGGTGGTTGGATACGATCACTGAACGACAGCTGATTTGTCAGAGGTCAGTACTTGGATCTAGCAGCCAATCCGCAGTGCGTCAGTGTAATGGAGTTTATTTTAGGAAAGTACTACTTAAGCATTGGTTATTATTGTCATAAGCTTTGGTTGCGATCAAACAAATATGCATTAATATTAATGATAATAAATAAATAAATATTTTCTGACCAATTACAACACTTATTTAGTTCCAAGGTAAGTATCACAAAGAACTTTTGTTAAATAACGGATAAACATACATAAATCCTTTTTTTTTGTAAATGCATACTTAATATATTTACTTAGGAAAACACCCAGACCTGAGCAAATATACATGTATGCACACAATATTTGTTCTGTGTTAGAATCAAATCCACGACCCCAGGAGGCCACTCCATATCGGTCGCATAACCTTTAGCGACACAAAAGTACCACAAAACCTTTTTTTGTTTTACATGATTAGTAAAATACAATGATATACCTCTTTCTTGTATATCTTATATCTTCTCAAGAAACATAACAGGCAAATCCATTCATCACGAAGCACAAAACCCAACAGAACTTTACTTACCGCGTAATAATTGAGTGGGATTATTGGAAGCTCTTGAGACTTATAATTCCCAATACGCAATATCAACTGATGTTGATAAATTATCAGTCTCCGGAATATGTTCCTTAAGATCCTTATTACGAGATCGTGCGCTCTTCCTATATTTGGTTCGAGACCCGTATCGGGACTATTCTCTTGTTCTTTTGTATTTATAATTAATGCTGTCATATATATCACTTGACGCGATCTATTTGTGGATTAAGGTCTGGCAACGTTTACCGGAATATTGAGAAAGTTGACTTCAAATACACACGAAAGAGTATTAATTATGAATAACAATAAATGCGTATTTTAATATGATTTACACTAATAATAATATTTACACTTAAATCAAAACAAATCTCATCCCAATAAAACACAGCATTAGACATTTTTTTCAAATTGGTACGTACGTTAATTTTGGAGTTTGTATTCTACAAACTATTTTTATTATTGATGTAGGGTATTCGTGGTCCTCCGCCAATCCGCACTGGGTCAGCGTGATACAGTGTGCCCTCTCGCCTTGGTTGGTGAGAGAAAGTCCGTGCTAATTTCTTTACCGTCAGAGCTGTACTGGTAAATAAATCAGCGTCCCTATATAATAAGGCTCTCCATCTCGCGCCCCTCCCGTGAATTCAAATTTGACCAAGAGCTTAAGCAATTACAAAATTTACACTTGTAGGGGCTTATCAAAAACAAAATCTAAAGTTAAACCAGGTTCAAAACTACTACTTACTTTAGTACTTTCACTTTTTTTCGATAAGATAAAGAAAGTGACTGCACTAGTTTTAAACCTGGTCTAATTTTAGATCTTCTTTTGTAATAAGTCCCACATAATTTAACACTTAATTTCGTTCTCTTTATGGCACAACTTATTCTTTAATTCGATTTAATCTAATGCTATTCTTTTAAATATAACGTAAATAATTTCATGCTTAAATATGAAATTTCCATCCGTCCATCCTTCCACAATATTTTGTACGACATAAAATTTATTAAAATTAATATTCAGTCTTTAAACGCGAAATGACCGACAAATAATAGGCGTTCGACGTTAACACATCATTGTGTTAAGACTTTTGAGCGTCGTGGTTAGGTTAACGCTGATCTTCAAGCTAAAGTTAAAACATTATTTATTACACAATTCATTGATACAAATGAGTTGATTGTACAATGAAATAAAACAAAGCAACTTCCAAATTTACATTCCAAATTGTTCAGCAGCAAATTCAGTAAGTGATTTGAAAAGTTACTTTAAAACAAAGTTATTTGTTCGTTTACTGAAACTGCTAGAGTTACATGCTTGTTTGATGGAACACCGTCTGTTAGACAGCACGATTTGAACCTCGTCTTAGTTAAGTTTGAGAAAGAACAGCTTATATCTAAGGTATAATTAATCAATTTGTATAAGGTTATGTGAAAAATTTTGCCAAAAAGTAATATTCTTAACACTTACAGCGTAATCTATTTTAAAACTAAAAAGTATATTTTGTAGTATTATAATACGTAATGTCAAGGGCATAACTAAGATAATGCTAGCATGATGATTGTGGCTAGCCGTATTTTTGTAAGAGGAAAATAAATTAATTACTCTCATTGTTAGTAGATAAAACTCTGCCTGTTCTGAAGTGACCTTACAAGGTCTTTAGCCACTTTGTCTTCAGATATCTTACATCTCAATTCACCGCATAAAAGAATGGTGATAATAAAGAGCTCCTTTTACTGTCGACTGTCTTTCCCCTACAAAAGCTAAACACAGTTGATTATTAAATCCTTGAAAATAATAGCTCATCAGCCAAATAAAACATTGAAATTTGTACTATAACCGCCTTAAATTACAGTCGTTTCTTTAAAAATAAACAGGTCAAGGTCTGATAAATAAGCCGGCATTCCACCCGACAAAAGGAAGGAACTGATTTCTCGGAAAGTTTAAAATTTTAGCGATTTTGTGATTTCATCTCTGTTTTAAGATGTGGGACTCGCTGGAAGCGTCAAATTCAAATGAGAAAACCAATTAATGATTTTGTAGCTACACTTAAATTACTTAATTAAAACTTTGGCTTGTTATTAGAAGGTATTTATGGGACCCTTTTGTAATTGGATAATTGTAGCAAGTTACAGTGTTTGAAGACAACTAATTACGTGTTTTATAGATACGACCTGATTCATTTTCGTGATTTCTCCGAATATTATGATAGTTATTGAAAATTACATTTCACACATCTCATCTTGTCCCAAACTAGGCAGAACTTGTGTGCACTGTGGGTAATACTTTAATAATACTTTCTTCATAGTATGTAATAAACACCCAGCTGTAAACAAATATTCATACCTAAGCACGAACATTATTTCAGATATGGGAATCGAATCCACGATTAGGTGCCCAATGTGTCGTCCACGCTTAAGTCGTAGGCAGAAAATACTTAAAAAATCCAAGGAGGTTCAATATTTATTTGCCATTTCCAAGACGTATCAATGCCTATCTGCACATTCACGATTGCATACTGTCTATACCTCTTATGATTAATTATACGTTGTCTCATCATCTCATCCTATTAATCCTACATTGATAAACTCGAGCTTACTTTTACAATCCAAGGTGATATGTACGAGTATTTAAGGATTATACACGGCATCGGTGCTGGTTAATGAAGCCACGACATAATATACTTGAAAAAATAAAGGTCCACCTTTTTATGGTGCTGAAACAAAAAGCCGTTTACCTGATGGTAAGTGATGCATCTGGCTATAATAAGGCTTTCGTGCAGATTAACGGAGACACGAAGTAAATCCATGAGAAGTGTTACCTTTCTGTGGTGAAGGATGGATGAGACGTGTGCGAATCCTTTCATTTGACAGTAAATCGAGCACTTTCTCATAATCAGTGCAGTGCCATTCAAGGCATAAGATTCTCATTAAAGCCGCTAGCCATTGTTTGGCACCCCGACAAACAAGTAGTTAAAATATCATTGTGACCTTGACATAAATTCTTACCCGTCTAAAAACAGACCTCATTTCACATTGTCTATGGATAATATTGTTTTTCTCTATTCTGCCCTGATAGCAAAAAATGCAGTAATCGACATTTTTGAGATTTTCATATTTTTCCAGAAATGGCATCCCAAGAGGTTCATGTAAATGAAAAAAAATATTTAAAAAAAAAACATTTATAACCGCCATTTTGCGATTACTGCATTCTTCGCTATGACGGCAGTATTGTAAACCCTAACTTACATAAGTATAACTTAAACTTACAAATGTTTATAATCGCTTGCTTCTCTCACTGTAGGTATAACTTATATAATAATGTAGGTTTATCTTACCTCGTATATTCCTTTTACTTCCCTACAGAAACGCCTAACGTAAATCCTTTTCGTTCTGTCAAATTTTCATAATGTCGAATTAGGGACGGATCTTGGAGAGGCCTTTCGTCGACAATCTTTACTTTTACAAGCAAACAAGTAAGGGGTTTAGTTAAAATGTCACCTTTCCGTAAAATTCAGCTTTATTCACCCCAGACCTTGTATGAAGCAGCCTGTATTTAACTCTAATAAGCCAACTTTGCTCTTACTTTGTTAACAAAGCGGTTGGTTTGCGAATCCATGAAATTTTAATTACGTTTCTTTATGCTGGAATGGTGTCAATTGTTCTTATATATTCGGCCTGCTTTTTCATTCAATAAATTTATTAGTATTCGGTTGGTAGAATTTTGTAATTGGCAGTTGATTTAAGAAATGGTTTTTGCTATTTTGCAAATAAAATTACTATCTGAAAGTGTCGCTAAAGATATACGGTACAGTACCTATTTTTTATTTAAATGACGTAAGCGAAGCAAACAGATTTGCTACAATTGCCGTCAATTAAGTTGTCACATCGTATTATAATAAAATTGTGCACATTATTTCCTGCTTCAACTGACAACGAATACAATGAGTCGAGCTAAAGTAGGAACATTATATGTTATCTATGACATAATGTCACGTGGATAAAATACGAAATACTGAATTTTATTTCAATGGTGAATATCGTACATGGATTTTTTATATTATTCTCAGTAGCATTGAACGTTTACTTTCGATTCAGGCTAAAACCTGGATTAGGAAATGTATATCTGTATCCCTACCCTTCTCAATAAGCGTTACTAGCTTTGCTTAGTAGTATTTGGAATCGATTTACTATCATCACCAGCCTACATTTGTGCACTGCTGGACATAGGCCTCTCCAATGGCACGCGACTGAAGGTTGTCTCAACTGGAGCATACGTCTTCCCCATTTTATCGGTCCTACGGTAGATATGACTGGCCCACTGCCACTTCAATTTGCAAATTTAAGGCTAAGTCGGTAACCTTTGTTATTAGTTAGATCATCATTCTAATTCTAATCTCTCAATCTCTCATTTCTAATCCGATCCTTCAAATAAATACCTAGAAAATCAACTTATTAAACTTAAAATGTCAAACCCTAATGGATTGGTGGGTGCCCGTTTATGAGGCGTGTTATTTCCAGCGCTTCTGTGCTTCGGAAGGCGCGATGAGCTGTTGGTCCCAGTAATTTCTGTATATGATAAACTAATAAGAGGCCCAATTGGAATGATAAAAGGCTATCCGCAGAACGCCACATACCATACGTGTACAAGCTCCCTAGTGGGGGGTCAATATGCTGAGCTAGAGTTTCCCCCTTCTAACCTCTGGGACGATTTTCATGAACATCGACAGAATGGGTAAAAGAAGAACTAAAACCCTAGTGAAGGTCATTCGCTTTTTATGTTTCGAAAGAATGCATTGTTTGGAAAACATAAACCCTGACTCGGCATGTCTGCTTCACAAAAAACGGCGTTTCAAAACTACTGATACACAAGTTCCGCGAGGCACCAGATGTTTCGCGTACCATGTAACCCCTGAATAAATGAATAAACCGAATGAATAAATGAATTGCGCTCGAGTCAAGGATTTCTCGCCTAAACGTAAGCAATTTTTTGTACTGCTACGAATGTGCAGAACTTGTGTGGTTTCTTTTGGCTAAACCTTTCCTACATTCATTATTACTAGAATCTGTTTTGTCTCCTTTTCTTCAGTAAAAGTACTTTTCGGTTACATAAATGTTTGTTCTAAGAGTAATTCAGCGGATTCATGGTGCAATTTATTGAGACCAAAAATATTTTAACTTTTTACAGCATTTGGATTTGTTCCGACAAAAGATAAAGAAGAATTGATATATGTTGGTTACTTCTTCACGCAAAAACAGTAGTGCAGATTGGATTGAATGAAATGAACAGAGGTTTTATATGACATTTTTTTAAATTGTAAAGGGAAACTTGAAAAACGTTCCCCTCTTCGCAACGCTCTTATCAGAGCGGTCGTGGTCATTGTGGAGTACACATTTCATTGTGAGCTGATCTACCTATCTATATCCTCTCACTTCCAATCGTGCTCAATAATGGGACTAATGTTCTGAGATAATAATAAAGAGATATGACTCGCCTCAGCTGACATCGTTCTGAATGTACACAGTTTTAAGTTTTACGTTGGAGGAGCTGAGGGTGGAGACGAGTACACTTATATAAGAATCCAAGTATTACTTATCTAGATTAAATCGTCTCTCTTTGTGTAAATATACAGGTTTATCGGCATACAGTGTAACTTTTTCATTACATTTATTGGTAGTGGCTTACAAAGGCCAAAATCTTACCGCAAAACTTTCTCTCTAATTCCTAGAAGAGGGCCCTGAATATTGATTGTTTCATTTGGTAGGCATTGTTCGTCTATAAAACAAAAGTGGGTAAATAGTCGAGTGAGCAACTAAATAATGTGATTCGCTCTTCACCCTCAGAGGAATGGGCGATGTTATCGATAGTACCTTCATTATTCCTTCATGATGTTGTTGTTCTCTACCCAATCGAAGAAATACAGAAAGTTCGTTCTTAAGGAAACATATGTTCATTGATATTGCCTGATAATTCTGTTTTTTTTAAAAATCTATCTGATGGTAAGCATTCGAAGCAGACCAAACTCTTTATACTAAGGCATAAGCAAGCTTACAGTTTGTACTGATAGGTTCAGTACAAACTACATATATAAAAAAATCTTTTATCTCGTCAGCCTGAAAACACGGTAAACGTAAAAACTACGAACATATAACTTTCACTAAAGAGACAGTCGACATTGAATAAGATAAATTGCAGGTGCAGGTTGATCCACAGGACGGAAGCAAGTTATTTGTAAACTGTTATTTGTATAATATTTTATCTTAGCTTAAATATGCCTGAGTGTCTAGATTTGTACAGGGTAAAAAAATTAATTTTGTTACACACATCAATATAAAAAAAAAAATCATTTACCTTACATATGCTATATTCTTCACTGTCATTAGCACATACTAATTCTCAATATCATTGGATATCACAAAAAATCACAAGTTCAAAAAAAATCGATTGGCTGATCTTCATTGTCTACATTTGTTCCACCGAACGTTTGTTATAAACGCGTTAGTTTTCTATTTACTTAGG
The DNA here is from genome assembly GCA_949126915.1 of Musotima nitidalis. Lineage (NCBI taxonomy): Eukaryota > Metazoa > Arthropoda > Insecta > Lepidoptera > Crambidae > Musotima > Musotima nitidalis. The sequence continues at coordinate 12,585,863 of OX421423.1, read as the reverse complement.
ACCCTTAAGTAGGTTATGAAGGAGACCAAATTACGACCAATCACAGAAAAAACCTCTAGAAATGTTGGTCACTGTGCTACTTTCAATAATTCTCTGCTTTCACTTCATAGTGATGAGAGTGCTTTTTTGTGTGTCTCATGATAATAACCACATCCTGCCTGATGGTAAACAGTCAATGTAGTCTAGAATTTTTTTATCGCTACGTAGTGTAACAAGCACGGTAACAAGCGTGCCCACTCATGAAGGCCTGCGTAAATGCTGTTTTATATCCCGCTTACGTGACTCAGGACTATAGGTTATCGGGACTAGAGCAGGGAACCACATGCGCCGGCAGAGAATTCCAAAGCGGAATATTCTTTCACAGGAACGAATTACCCATGTACGAGTAAGTTCGAGTGCTGATAGACTGCACAATAAATTCCTGGTACAGCTTTTACAATGCATATTTTCATATAAGGTTTATTTTAAAGACATTTATACAATCACGCCTGTTGTCTCGAAGGGGTAGACAGACTCTGGTAGACAGAGGCATATTTTACGCCTACGTTTGGCCAAGTATATAGTTGGTACCACGAGCCTATTGCCGAGCCTGTTGCCGCTTACCGGGACCACAAATAACTATCTATAATGTCATTATCTATGGTTCTAATACTTATAATCTTAGATCACATTTATTAAATTCTTAGTTCTATTTTACTGGCACAGGATTATCACAGAAAGTTTCAATTTCATTATCTATTTAAACGCAAATAACTAATTAAGAAGCTTTGGAAAATAATTGTTATTTCAAGAGACGATATTATTTAAGTTCTATGTATTACACAAGGGCTCACCGGTATTCATATGACGTTTTATTTTAATAAGTTTATCTAGTAGTAGTATTTAAAATACACTATGTACTCTTTTACGAAAACCTTGATACTTTAGAGAATAAACCTCTCGACGTTATGTCGATACCTAAAAAAAACTATACCTAACTATCGTTTTCTTCTATGAACATTATTGTACATACTTACTTAATAAAACGCATTTTACGCCTTCAATCGTACTAATACGATCCGTCAAATGGTTTTGTTTTCAATGTAGTAATGTAGTAATATATATATCCGATCCTATTGCCGTGTAAACCGTAAACACTAAAACTAGAATCCTTAGCAAAAACAATTAACAAAATAAATAATAAACATTCAGGCACAAAATAAACTAAGTTGGTTTAGAGTAAGTTCTGAAATTTGTCTGTAATACCCGTTATTCTCAAAACTCATACATATTTAACCCAACTCCAGTATTATGGTGTACAGGGTTCCTACTAAGATCGAAGGAGCCCTAGCCAACCTCACCTGCAAGTGGTGCGACTGCTAATCAACTGACGAGGCTCTGGCGAACATAAAAGTTCCCGATAAGCGACTATAGGCTCTCCACCTATTGGATAATGAAGCAAATGCAATCCGCGCAACTGTTATTTCCCGAAAAATCTACACGTGTTTCGCCCTTCACATCTTCAGGTAGTATAAAACAGACAGCCTCCGATCAACGATGTGTGCACGACCAAACCAATTTGGAACAAAGTAATTAAATACCCCATCACTTGCTTACAGTGGATTTCCGCACAGTAAAGCCTGAATCAATAAATTGTGTATATTTGGTACATAATACAGGTATCAAAATAAAAACAAGTAACATAATAAATTAAGCTGGTTTGGAGTAAGTACTGAAATTTGTCTGCTATACCCCTAGCTAGTTTATACGGCAGGAAATGGCAGTACCTGCCTCGTACTGGCTATTTCCTGGTTTGGATTGCTGCCTACATTCGGCGAGCTTTTAATCTACTATACAAATCCTTACTAGACATGTTCTTGTTTAAAAGTTGTGGCTTTGCGGTATACGTATAATCTTTATGGCATTTGTGATTTTTTTATGGATCTTGAATAAAAAATATATTAAGGAATAATACAATTCATTTATTTGAATAGACCTGTAAATATAAGGTTAAAGGTTACACCTTTATATTCGTGGTTTCGAATCGATAAATAATAATAATAATATCCTGAAAAATAATTAATAATAGTTAATTAAATGTTACAAACTTCAATTAATTAGAAATACTTATTTCGGAATTAATTGCTCAACAAACAAAATATATTAAAATTTTGTATTATAACAATAATTAATATTAAATATTCTCTTACAATGACACCAATTATTTAGTTCCAAGATAAGTATCAATAAGAACTTGTGTTATTGATACTAATGAACGGATAAACATGCTTCATAACAGTTTTTTTTTGTAAATACATACATATCAGTACGATTCAAAGTCAGCTGTTTTTTCTGTGTATTTGTGGAATAGGAATATAGTTCAATTGTATATTATATTTGGTCTCAGTCGTGATTAATAATATAAAAATATAAATACATACATACTACATCACGCCTGTTTCCCTGAAGTGGTAGGCAGCGGCATATTATACGCCTAATAGGTGGCAAGCCTATAGCCGCTTACCGGGCACTTATATGTTCGCTATAGCCTCGTCCGTTGATTGGCAGGTGCGCCACTTATAATAATAATAATAATAATAATATTATAATAATAATAAATATTCTCAACAATTAATAATACAATAACAATGTGAATACTGTTAAAAGTCAGCTGTTCTCTCTTCATATGCGAACCTTGATATAAAATAGGTCAACTTGAATATAGGCCAATTGTTTGGGATGTCAGGTCGCGGTTGTGTTTACTAATTCTGATATACGTATAGCAAGATTATGTTAATGCATTCAAGACAATTTCAATAACAAATTGCATTTGCGTTATTTAGTAGAATAACAATGTGAGCACGATTGAAAGTCAGCTGTGCTCTCGTAATATGCGAACTTTGTTAGAAAATAGGTCAATGTGAATATGGGGCAATTGTGAGGTCGCGGTCGTGTTTCCTTAATTTGAATTGCGTACTTAAATTAAGAATATGTTAATGCATATTTTTTTTACTATAAATGTATTTTGCATAATTTACAATGAAATTTACTATCACAAGGCGCGACATACTACTAAAGTAAAATAATCTATTAATTCAGGCGTAACTTTGCGGAAATCCATTGTAATAAATAGTCTCTCGTTTCAGCGTTGGTCGTGAAGACATCATTGTTCTGAGGCTCCTATCTTACCTGAAAATGCCCTGTGTAAGGGCGAAACACGTGTTGAATAGTTTCTCGACTTTACGGGAAATTATAGTAGCGCGTGAATTGTTACAAATATATTTTTAATCCATCACTTGCTTACTAAAGTTAAGTTATTTTATATTAACAATTTCAGTACTATTGAAAGACAATTGTCCTCTTAATATGCGAACCTTGTTAGGAAATAGGTCAATGTGAATATGGGTCAATAGTATACGATATAAGGTCGCGTACTTGCTTGCTAACTTTAAAATATTTATATCAACAGTAAACCGATGAATTAAAGTTATTGTACAGTACAATTGAATGTAATACGCGTCATTGATTACAAACAAAAGTCAACAGTAAAAAAAAGTTGACAATCGAGTCTGTCAAACAATTAAAGGTACAGGAGTGACGCCATACTTACAGATGGTGTCAGATTTTTTATCTCTCCTTTTGCAAGTCGATATGTTAAGAGACAAATTCCGCAATTTTTTTATATTCAGGAAGAATTGCTAGTACTAGTTCTTAAATCTTTGATGTTTAAGTTATTATACCAAATATATTTTAATAATATTATAAACAGGGAAATGTATGTTTTTTTGTGTCTGTTTGTTACGAATAAACTTAAGAACTACTGGACGGATTTCGATAACTCTTTTACCATTATAACTCTACATTATCTCTAGGTAACATAGGCTCTATTTTTGACTACCAAAAGATAGAAATCCCTTCTGAAACATCAATATCCAAAGACGTAAAATAGCTACCGAAGCAAGGCGAAGGCGTGCCATTAGTACTAAATATATTCCTTATGTGTTATTCCTATGTGATAGAAAAGTCCTTCTGGTTTATTATTGTTAATTGTGGTAGAGAAGCTAATTACAGATGGTGATTAAACAACGCCGCAATAAAATAATGAATAGCAAAAAGAATTCGAAATGAGATTTTAATTACGAGTGTGACGTGACCGTAATCCGTGTCAGGAACAGGTTTATTAAATTATATTTGTTACTTAAATACCACCTTTATGTAAATCAATTTGGTACTCTCGGTTGGTTGGTTCAAGGTTCCAATTTGGTTAACTTCCACGAATAATAGCATAATCTACTCTATCCCATGGATGAACCAACATGTAGGGTTTCTAGCCGAAATGCGTGGAAAAAAGGATGAGTTCAGTTATGAGGGTCAGACGGCTTGGGACATTCAACAGCAGGACGCCACACACCAGCCTCTGCCACACTAGATCCGCGTGGTTTAGTATGACGGGACTCCCTCTCACAATGTTAGTAAAAGGAGACCTGAATTCCTTATTAGGACCGTGATAAACGATATTATATTCTTTATTGCACAAAAAACAACAACAAAAAAAGCCTTATGTGAAAAAGACGAAGTACAATGGTGGACTTATTTCTAAAAGAAATCTCTTCCAGTCAACCTTAACTGAAGTGGGAGAGATAGTTAGCGGGCACTAATATCACACTACAATATGATAACATTACACATACACAAAAATATGATATAAGATACATATCAGATATCTAAACCTACCTAAATACATAAATAAATACAAGGGAAAAAATAAAACAAAAATCATAATGACTAGCTCGATAGCAAGTGCTTCTTTAAGTTTGAATTAAAAGACGCAATTGAAGGACTGTCTCTGACATCACTTGGTAACTGATTCCACAACTGTACACCACAGGCAGTGAATACTATACTAGTTATATAAATACATACAGTCAAGCCTGTTTCCCTAAAGGGGTAGGCAGAGTCATACTATACGCCCACGTTTCGCCAATAAAATTTTTGGTCCCACGTAATAGGTAGCCTATTGCCGCTTTCCGGGAACTATTTTTGCCAGAACATTGTCCGTTAATCGGCAGGGGCAACACTTGCAGGTGAGGTTGGCTTGGGCTCCTAGGATCCCTTTACACCATATATTGGTTATAATATCTAAACATAACTATGTTAATTTATGTTAAACAATACATCGAATAACATCTTAACTGCATTTCTTATAGTTTAGGGCATTAATTTAGTAGATATACAATCTGTCCAAAAGTACAATATCAATAGCAGAAGAATAATTACATCGAGATGTTTCTTTAGATTGAACTAACATCGCCGGTTTCCTGAATTGAACTTTCCCACAAATAAAAGTAGCGAAACTTTGTGAACGCAATTTGGTCGGCAGAGGGAGAGAGGAACGGAAATTTGTTTCTGTAAAAAATCTTAAAAGGTATATCGTGTAGTCTTTTTTGCCATAAAGGAAGGTTAAGGATATATCTTCTTGCAGAAAAGTTCAACAACTTCATATTTTTTAATAACAAATGTTAAATACATTGAGACATTTATTTTAAATTTCAATTGTATTATTTTAATTTAAAATGTGACAATTACTTTATTTTAATTGACATTTTTATGGTAATTTATTTTAAATTTCAAAATATTTTTTATTTCTAGTGACATTTTTCAGTAAAACAGTTTTTCTAACGTTTTAATTTAGCTACTTTCGCTTGTTTCAAATGATTAGACGTACAGGATCCTCTGCCAGACGGCAGGTGTTCGGGCTTCGAGCCTCAAATGATTATAATGTATATTCCATTTATATACCATACATTGTAGTCTCGTAGGCCGTTGCTCCGTAGCCCCGTAACGCTGACAAGGTCGCCCGTAGACGACTACGATATGAATTCTTAGCATATGACATACGGTGTGAGAGAGAAGATTATTATCATAAAGCGTGCAATATTTATATGACATTAGAAATGACCTACATAAAACTTCGCGCTACGTGCCAATAGGCTCGCACCCTACTGCGTGGGTCCAACAATAAAATTGGAGAAATTTGGGCTTATATAAAGCTTCTGCCTACCACTTCGAGAAAACAGGCGTGATTGAAGCCTTTCATTATGTCTGCCTAGCAACACCGTGGTACTCTTCATATAACTGTAAACATTTACTGAAATTCTGAACTGATAGTTCGACCACCACTGGTTGCAGCGTATGAAATGTTTGAAAACTTATTTTTATGTGATCTTATGGTTTTTTTTTATTTCGTTCAACAATACAAGTTAACAAATGTTCTTAGTGTGCAATATAATATTAAATAGTGAACTGTTAATATTCTGTACAGTCAGATATACAAAACGTTAGTTCCCTCCAGTCATCTCTGCCATTTCAAGTATCAAATATTGTATGATACAAATCCTATACTCCGAACAATATAACATCACAGATACAATAATACATTAATAATACACAATGCATTAGTGTATTTATGCGATGTATTTGTACGGATGTGCAATTCCAATGACAATTCCAAGCTCTATTCGCTCCGTGAGATTTGCATTCCTAACGTGCTCCGTTTTGTTAACATAGTGCGGACTGCATATATTTCAAATGTACAGCCAGCATCAGTTAAATTTGAGGTGCTTTGTTTTGTATTATAAATTAAATAAATATTTTCTGACAATTACAATTACACCTATTGTATTAGTCCCAAGATAAGTATCATTAAGATTTGGTGCTATGGATACTGAATAACGGATAACGTACGAACGTACGATAACGTACGTAAATACTTTTTTTAAATAATATATACTTAGTAAATGTAGAAAAACTGAACTTTGTCCAGTGTTTGTTTGAATCGAATCCACGGCTTTAGGAGTGGAGTGCGATTCTCGCCTTCACGCCATATCGGTCGTATATACGGACAAAGATAAGGATAGCACTTATTTTAATTTAATTTAATCTTTTTCATGTTATAGAGAGGAAAAAAGTTTATTCGTTTGCATTAAACAGGCTCTGAAACTATTTAACAATTTTTAAAAAAAATGATATAGAATGAAAAACATTGGCTGTATTAATTATCGATTTAAGTTAGGAATCCTGACGAAAACTCCAATCATATAAAGCGTACATGTCAACATTATTGTGACGCGGGTGGCGCCGTGGTCAGAAGCGAGCATAATGATAAACATAACAACAATTGAACATCGTAGAATTGAAAAGCGAAATAAGTAAAATGGCTTATGCGATCCACCCAAACACCGATATCATTAAAAAATTATAGGCGAGTACAAGTTTTCCATGCTGACTGTACCAACTGCCAGCGTAAGAAAAACGATTTGGTGCATCTCTAGCATTTTAAAAGAGCAATATTATGTGCAAATAGTATTCGATATAAAATCAAAATGGAGAAATTTCGAAATGTCAGCAAGATATTCTGACGTGATCCGCATACACTATAGCATCTGCCAGATTTTAAATTGATACCGTATTCGTTTTGAAGGCCTATATTACATGGAGGTCAGTACCACTCCGTTCCCGAGGTCGTGGGATCTATTCAAACACATGACAAATCTTTTAGTGCAGAAACGTGATTATGGATTGGTAGCCCGCAAACATTCTAGATACTCTTATCATTAGTAGTATTCAGTGTAATGTTGAAGGCGTTAATTACATACATATAGGGATTGCAATTGCTGGATCCAGCATACAGTAATCCAGCTGGATCCAGCGCCTTTTTAAACATGCTGGATCCAGCATACCGTGCTGGATCCAGCGATGCGGATCCGCAAACGTATAAATTTCTATTGTTTAGTTTTAAGTTGCCGCCATTTTCAAAACCGGGTTAGTTTGGCGTTGCCGTTATGTCACGATAGCAGTAACTCATACTCAACAGATACTCGTATAGCACGTGCCGCATGTCGAATGCAACGCCTGGCTATTTTTCTTTGCCAAAAAAAATGCGATGCGGCAGGAGATGAAAACTTTGCTGAAACGAGTACAGAAACAACATATTGTAGAGCCGGTGCAAGAAGATATCATGGAGTTAGAAGAGGATGGTTTAGATGATGACACAGAACCCGTGAAAATGACCTTAGAGTAAGAGCTTGAGATGGAACTTAAAAGAGAGAAAGAGAACTTTAATAAATAAAAGCCAAGTGGTCAATTAGATTACGAAAAGGTCCTGAAAAAAGAAATGAGCGTTTATGAGACCGAAGGAGTGCAGGGTGAACATTTATCTATGGTTTATGAGTATTTATTGAACCTAAAACCGACCAGTGTAGAGGCAGAAAGGGCATTTTCAAGCAGGCTACATATGCAGTTCTGTGCGAAGCAGGTTGGGAGATAAGACTATAGATAAAATTTGCTTTCTAAGATCTTACTTTCAGAGAATTCAAAAAGAGAAATAGTCAATCTCTTATCGTCAGATTTTAAACTGCCTAATTATTAACGAGTGGAGACAATATTGTTTCTTAAACATAAATATAATAAAAGATATTGCTTACTTAGAAACATCTATCTAAAATGTTATATGAGCTTACAATATGTTTGTTATTTCATTTTAAGTTGATTCTTTTGATCTAAGCAACTGAAGTAAATTGATATAAGATATCACCAAATGAGTGAAATATTTCATAGATTATCGTAAGAAGTACAAATTAATAAAAAAAGTCTTAAAAATGTCGTATTTTTATTTTCGTTCCATATTTTGCTGGATCCGCGCTGGATACAGCTGGATTCAGGTCAATCCAGCAAGAATCCAGCTAGATTGAAAACGCCGCTGGATTGCAATCCCTACATACATACATATAATCACGCCTGTTTCCTCAAAGGGGTAGGCAGACGCATATTAGACGCCCATATTTCGCCAATTACATTGTTGGTGCCACGTAATAGGTGGCGAGCCTATTGCCGCTTATCGGGAACTGTTACGTTCACCAGAGCCTCGTCTGTTGATTGGCAGGTGCACTATTTGCAGGAGAGGTTGGCTTGGGCTCCTTAGATGTTAATACGATCCCTATACACCCCGTTAATTATTAGATACATTTTTAACTCTATATACTCGTAGTTAAACATTATATTTATGCGACTAGTCGGTTTTTATCTAGTAATACAGCCCATTACTAAAATGTTCTAATGCCCTTACTGGCTATTAATTCTATTTCATTAAAATCTATTTAAAAAACAATAATCGAATAATGTATACTTAAACAAAGTAAATTATTATTTACTGAACTCTTTATCGTTACAACACATTCGCACATAAAAATAAAGTTAAAATTTAAGCGTTTGTTTGTAACGTAATGTAGATTTTTTATAAAATTCATATGAAAGTAGAGAAAGTAAAGTTCTTATAAAAAAAGAAATTAAATTATCTGTCGAATTTTCTCTAGTCTCGAATTTTAGTATTTTAGGACAGTGTATTTAATAAAGCTGATTAAAATAAATGTATATTTTATTTTTGATTAAACATAATATTGTTAGACACTCACTCGCTTTTATGAAGTATTTTCTTTTTTGTACAATTTTATGTTTATACTTTTGTCTTTATCTTCGCAGTTTTTGTTTCTAGCTAGATTAAGTGTTTATTCTATAAAATAAAGAATTAAAAGAATCATCACTCTAGTTTATGAAAAAATAAAGCTCCCAAATCATAAAACTGAACTCGGTGACGTGCCAAAATATTATTTAAACTAGACCGCCTCATTGCAGATACACTGTTGCCAGTTGCGACCTAGGTTAGTGCTAGACTACAATGCACTGCTAACTAGCATGTAGACTAAAGTTGGACTAATTTGACTTTGATGTAGCTTCATTATTTTGCAGTTATTTATTTTGTCTAAGGTTCTACTGCAAATACTGGTATGAAAATGCAACTACGGGTTATGAAATTGACATTTTCTACAGACAATTGTTTTTAAGCCTCGTTGTTAAATCGTCATCTATGTCACTTGACGATGTGAGTTTTGTGGAAACTGTATTTAAACTAATCGAACAAATAAAAAAATATTCTCTATTTACTGCTCCAATCTTTAAGGTTATCAGGAAAGTGTAAGAACATTAATGTAAGTGCATTTCGAACAATAATTTTATATACCGTCATATACCCGGCGTAAGGTGAAAAATTTGTTTGTCTTCTGTCACATGAACATAAGGTTCTACTTTTCATAACTTTTTCTATTATACAATACTAGTCTCATAGTTCGTCAGTTAGCTCACATTCGTATATACAACCACGCCTGTTTCCCCGAAGGGGTAAGCAGAGGCATAAGAAACGCCCACATTTCGCCAATTATAATGTTGGTCCCACGTGATAGTTGTCGAGTCTAATGCCACTAACCGGGAAATATAATGTTTGCCAGAGCCTCGTCTGTTGAGCGGCATGTGCACCACTTGCAGGTGAGGTTGGCTTGGACTTCAAGATCTTGGAACCCTTTACAATAAATAAATAATCTGTTCATGATATCTAATAAATTTTTGTGTGAGGCATTCGTTCACATCTTGTCAACATTTTACGTAAAAACCTTTTTGGTTGGATTACGTTTAACATATAAAGTTTAAGGATTGCTCGTTATTAACTCTGCGTCAACGTCACTTCGCGATTTAAGTTGCGAGGAAAATTTTAATGGCTACATAGTGGAACAGCGTATCTAAGCAAGGTAAACCCTCACGGAGACTGAGCTCTTAAGGACTTGAGTCCTTATTTTGATTACAGTGGCCCAGCAGTTCGTAACATGCTCAAAACTTAAAACCAACTGACGTCATAAAGTTATTTAATATATTAAAGTTTACTTATTGTAGGTTTTTGTCATCTCTATTAGACTACAAGCCCATGGGAAAAATTACCCTTAGAAATGAACCAACGTGATTAACGCTTAGAAGGCTGTTACTATATCAGAAAATAACTCATGTTCTATATCTTTGACAGCAGATTAAGCATATGGCAGTATTCATTACGTCATGTTAATAAACTTTAAGCGTTGTTTTTTTATAAAAAATGCTTTATACAATTTTACCAGCCGATGTAATACAGTCTAAATGCGGTAAATCCACTAAAATGAACCCACGTCGTCTTGTCGACATAAGTCAAACGTATGGGAAAGTCGGCTACAGAAGCACCTGACCATTATACCCTTTCACTGTAAATAACACGCTAAATCAGTATGGATCGACTATACTATTTGATCAAAATTTGAACGTACCATAACAAAGTTTTTTTTTTTAAATAACATTTTCAAGCAGTTAATGATAACATACACTATAGGGGTGTGTACATCTATTGGAATAATATAATAGAAAAAAATATTATAAGTTACTTGACGACCGATATGGCGTGATGGCGAGTATACCCCCACTCCACTCCTGAGGTCGCGGGTTACGATTCCCACTCAGGACAAATATTTTTGTGTAAAAATACGAATATTTGTTATATATATTAAGTATGTTTTTACAAAAAAAAATATTTATTTATGTTTATCCGTTACTTAGTATCCATAACACAAGTTCTTAATGATACTTATCTTGGAACCAAATAATTGGTGTAAGTGTCAGAAATATTTATGTATTATTTCACTTACTTTTGATGTTACTCTTTACTTTAAGTAACGCTGATAGAAATACACCTCTAAAAACCAACATTTTCAAACAGTTCGTAATCACTATGGGGTACACTATTGGAATTATATAGTAGGAAAAATACAAGGAATTACTATTTCACATACTTTTGATTTTTTTACTTTTTACTCAAAGTAACGCTGACAGAAATACACCTCTAAAAAACAAGACATAGGAACATATAGACATACCAACTTCATCATTATTAATATTACCTCTTCATAATATAAGACGAGACGTGAAGCCTTGATATGAGACGACACAATATGCAGCGTGCCTATTAAATTTCCTTCATTACTGGAACGACGAAGTGATATGTCACCCAGTATTATCACGTGCCCAGCCCACGCAACATAGTTAAAATCATAGTTTTAAGGATAGATAATATAACACACCGCACTTTGTCACTTTACCATGATTATTAATGTATATAGTATTATATACATTTACAACCTTACTAATAAAGATAAGCTCAGGTGTATATACCCGTTATACAGGTGATGCAAGCCATCGGGCTACCAATAAAAACATTTCTGACAAATCGGTTGTAGACGTCTGTTTTAGCGTAGAAGAAAAATTACACAGGGCTTATTCACTCATGAACCGTAGTTTATCTATTGTGTAAGTGTATGACAGGTGTCCATTTTGGGTTCGTATCTTGGTTTTTAATATTTTTCGCTTTATACGGTTTATCAAATTTACTTAGATTTGCAATAGAGACCTCAAGTTACGAGCAATAGAAAAATATATAAAAGTTTCTCGTCAATTATAACGAATCAAAATTTAATATTATATTTTCCAAAGACAATGTACAAAAAAGTAGTACATAGTTGACTTGTCAAAAAAAATATTTTTACATCTTTCTTTATTTTTTGGTTTGTAACTTTATTCGCCGTTGTTTAAACATAAATTATAAAATGTATATGTAAACTAAAGCACTGAAAAATAAATAAAACAATAAGACATACACACCGAAAGTAACAATTATTGACAGCCGCTTGGCTCATAAACAAAACAAGGAAGGATGACGTTCGTTTTGAAGTCTCCCATACTAGGTTCGGGTGAGCGTTCAACTATAATTTTATAAATTACTATGTAATATATCCAAAACAATAATAAATATAAATATAACGAGTTATTTGCATTCTTGATGTAGTTTTATCATTAAAATAGCATTATTTGCAGTTCCATGAACACATCAAACAATATGGTTTCTAAACGTAACGCAAAAATATTGCCAATGCTATGTTTAAACCATGTAAAGTAGACGTTTAACTATTCAGAGCTAATACAATGTTTATTGGTAGGGTCTTTGTGTAATTCGTGTATAACTTTACTCAAAGTTTATTCACTGGGTAACTATTCAATCGTTAAGTAGCGGTTTAAGCATTTTTTATTAGTAAGGCTGTTAATTAGTAATTGTAATATGTGATTTGTTTCAGAGTACGGTAGGTATAGTTTATACAGGCTTCTAGAATGTTTAATTTATTTTAATGAGTGACGAGGCTATCTCCTGATTGTTTAATTATGTTGTTTTAATCGGTAATATTTTAGTTAGCACATCCGAAATATTTTCTAAGTTCATCCTACTGTTTATGCAATGCAAAAAATTGCTAGCATATCAGTGTAGGCTTCAGTAAACAAGAGGAAATGGAAAAAATAAGTCAGAAACGTATTCTCAAACACAAGAACACAGTGTGTGCCGACTATTCCCGGCTTACATATTCAATTAACCCCGGTATAAACGTCGCCCTCCAGCGATAAAGTGGGTCCTTATAACGCTTCCCGCGGGAAGGACTAGTGCCTGCAAGCAAACTAGGGACATCCCTAATCTAGTGCTCATTGTTTTCGCTACTGCCATGTTAATGTTATGAGGTGCTAGAACTGTTTGTGCTCTCTATTGTCTTTGGTTCTTTGTTTTGTCATCAGATTCTACAATTGCTTGGATAAGTACGTAGGAGCACTAGAAACAACATACAAATTAAATTTTACAACACCAATTTTCAATTCGTAAAGTGAAAATACGGTTTCAAAAGACATCTTTACCATAGTGATGCAGTATAGGGTTGATCAAAGAGGTGTTAAATAATTTTAAAAAAAATCTTCAGCGCACTTGTATTGGCACTGATATTGCAAGTGTTTATAGGTATATATATACCTAGTGATTTACTAACTATATATTATATTGCTAGAGGCATAGCCGCGTTTATGAAATGATCACTTAAATATTTATTATTAAACAGATATAAACGCACATTATAATATTTCCAGTAACTTTTCCAGCTGTAAAGACAGAATATGTTGCAATTTTTTATGTCTTTACCGGATAATACGTTGTAAATACGTACTAAATACTATGTAATAAAAACTTTAAAGTACCTAAAAGCTTAATCGCCTTGACCATTTTCATTATCAATCGGCCGAAAGATGGAAGGTTGTTTAAACAAAAACTGAAAAGTAAACTCCGGTTCTCCCTACTGTAAATGTATGGCCCCACGTGACCCATACGTGGTTTTGATATACAAATACAATGCTACATGACTGCGCTGTAAAATTCTTTTCTTCGTAAATAAAATGAGATTTCAACGGATTGAAATCGTTGTTTACTGTATTACTTTTATCCCGACGTGTCTTTTACTTTACAGTGATTCTAGTTTACGGGGATATTCAACCCTCTCTGTTCTTTCCTCTCACCGATTTTCAACATAATCGGCTTGCTGGTTAAGTTTGTTTCATTTCAATGCGACGCTATGTATACAATACAAGTTAAGTCCTTCTTAAAGTTATTCTGTTCTTGATTTGTGTTAATTATATTTTGTACTTATTTTGTTTGATGTTTATGCTTTCTTTCTATGCAAACATTTTCGAATGACTGTACTAAAATTTTGTTCCGGTATTTACGTGATTATGTATTATGCATTTATCAAAAATTTAATGACTTGTGATTTATCATTGTAGCCATATAAAGTTCATTGAGAACTTAGGTTTCCTCAAAAGATTTTTACGTTGAATTCATCGTGTGCCGCCTGTTTACCCCCTGGTTTAAGTCACAATCGAGAGTGAGTAACAATGTACATATAATTTTAAATAGTAGTACGCGACAGTTATATTGAAAAATAAAATATACTTTATTGCTTTTAAGATCAGCATGATCATTTAGATTCGTCAAACATTCACACACAAAACGGGAATTCGATATTTTTTTAACAATAATGAAAGAGATATTGAACTCAGTTATACTGAATCGAAAAAGTACCAATGTACATCTAATTTTTGAGTACACGACAGTTATACTGAACAGCCGACTAAATAATAACTACAAATAGTTTATATGTTGTTTATATACGAAGCAAACATTATTTGCGCTATTTAACAATGTACAGCGCCTTATGTTGGTAGCCTTACAAACTATTAATGCAATGATCTATGTAATGTTTTTAAAGAAATCAATACTTCATCTGATATCGATTGCACTGGATTCCAGACCATCGGTTCATCGAGTGAGATGTCCTCTAATACGTTTGGGATTTGAACTTTTGAAAATATATAATTTTGAAATTAAAAATAAACCATGCTTCACGTAAAAATGAATCAAAATGTATGTCATGTAATTTAAATATTTGGTACATTTTGCGACCCAAATATTTTTTATTTTTTTTATTGAATGTATTAGGTAAAGTCCTAATAGTCAGACAGACAATCCAATAAACGAACACAAGATCAAGAAACCTAATCCGTTGGGACAGCTTTTTAAAATGTCCGGAGAATGCGGTCAGGCTCCGGTTTACCGCTGGAAATTCATTAGTCCTGTATTTTAACAGCTGAAATTCAGAGGAGTTGTTAATTACCAGCTAGCCATCAGCACCGACATTGTTTAAAACGTGTTAGTTTATCTGTTCGTGATACATACATACATATATTCACGCCTGTAGGCAGAGGCATATTATTCGCCCACACTTTGCCAATTATATAGTTGGTCCCACGTAATAGGTGGCGAGCCTATTGCCGCTTACCGGGCACTGTTATGTTCGCCAGAGCCTCGTCCGGTAATCGGCAGGTGCACTACTTGGAGGTTAAGTTGGCTTTGGCTCCTTAGGTCTTGATAGGATCCCTATACACCCTTGATATTTAAAATAATTGATGTTTTGGAATTATTTTTTTCCGGTGCATGTGTTTCGTTTAGCTCTTGTGCCTAATCTCAGATTTTCGGACTGAGTCGACAATTATGACGTGTCACTTTATGTAATTTATAATTGTATGCATTTTATCACAAATTTGGCAATTTGAAACATATTAGAGTATGTAAAGTAATAAAGAGGTGTGCTTCAAACTATCCTGGTTCCTATCAAAGTATATGTAAGTAAATGTGTAAATATAAGTTTGGGTAAGATGTTAAATGTTACAGAAACGTACTGCAGAAGTGGAATCGAATTTTCGATATTTCAGAACAATGGTGTCCCTAAAGTCCATGCAAATTTTCAGCTTAATAGAAATTTATGCAATGGTAATGTGACCGGACTTTGAGTGCGTGATTGGATCAGATGACTATTTTAGTAACATCAAGAAGGTTTTTATAGGATCGTAACGGAGATACGCCTTAAATCGAGTTTATGCCTCAGTTTAGTGGGGACACTTTTAAATTCTAGTCTTGAGTAGAATTTATGGCTAAGTTCTTTTATAGTACTCGTTTGGCCGGGGAAATTCGACGTATGATCGACCGATTATACTCTGATAATAAAATTAAAAATGCTAAAATTGCTCTCTGTCTGTCTTTTACTTTTTAAATAGCTAAACTAATTAATATAAATTTTGGTATTAATATATTTAGTTTCCTACATAGGGATAGTTCATAAAAAATATTCTCGAGAATGAAAAATATGAGTGGAAGTTTACATGGGAAACCAACCATATTTCACTTAAAGTATATAAAACTAGTCTAATTAAATAAATATTTATAAAAACATGTAAACCCGCAATAAAAAGTTGGCCACGCGAGCGCGAGCGGAGGCCCTGTATAAAAAATAATTAAGACAGATAGACATACACGTATCTGAGCTGGTAATTATTGGTACTGAATTAACACTATATGGGTGTATAGGGATACTGCTAACATCTAATGAGCCCAAGCCAACCTCATAAGTGGTGCACCTGGTGATTAACAGACGAGGCTTTGGCGAACTTAACAGATCCTGGCAAGCGGCAATAGGCTCGCAGTCGTTGCTCGTCGGTGGGACCTACAATGAAATTGGCGGAGTGTGGGCGTATGATATGCCTACCCCTTTGGGGAAACAGGCGTGAATGTATGTTACTATATATACATTATACATTTACTTAACTTATAGTGCCGTCTAACTTTAGATCGAAAAAGACAACTAAAGGACAATATTTTTTTTAGATGGTAGACTCTTTTTAATGATTTTTATATCAAGCTCATCCATGCTTCCGAATTGTGAACTACTTATAAACAGTTTATCGCGATATTTTATATATGTAGAACCAATTCAAAGTTCAGTCAAAAATTTGTATGTATATAAATTTTATTATCCCAAAGCCATGCTTACTCAAGTATAGGACAATACTGTATTTTCAAGCAGAAATGCAACGGAATATTTCGGTCAGATCCATTGAAGCCTCAATACCCTGATGCAATAATAATATGATAGCGTCGCTTTGAATTGCATTTCATTTATTTTGCTCTCATTTGGAATTTAAATTGTTGTCACCTGAATTCGGATGTACCTACTGTTGACATAATAATCCAATTTATTTCAATAACTGCGCATATGTCTGTGCGCAGTCATTACGCATCTTCAATTTATATTTAAAGTTATGAAATACTCTTTAAATTGCAATCTCGGAAATGAGGTTTTTAATGCTCGTGCGAAAGTGACACTCAATCCTGAACTCATGGGTTGAGTTTCATGAAATTTAGTACTTCTTACATTACTTTTCTATTGCGCAAATATGCATGGTACTAAATAAACGACTACAAACACGTCAAGGCATAAAAGTATACAATACACGAACACGATATACCTACATACATACAATTAGACATATTCTTCGCCCATATTTCGCCACATTTTATGGTTCCACGTAGTAGGGGGCTGCGGGTCTGTCCGAAAGGGTTACCGCGGCCTCTGGACGTAGCAGGCACAAGAAGGAACATGAATGGTTTTTAGTCAGTAAAAGTCTGACACACCCTCCCGCTCTACCCACAGCGGGAGAAGGTCATTAGATGATTTTCCATCCGAAAAAAAAAAGGGGGGGCGAGCTTATTGCCGCTTATCGGAAACTTTTGTGTTCGCCGGAGCCTCGTCCGTTAATCGGCCGGTGCAACACTTGTAGGTGAAGTTGGCTTGGGCTCCGAAGGTCATGATAAGATGCACCGATGAACACGATATCATGATGATACTAATGTGGTCACAGTACTGCGACATATGAAAACTAACCTACAAATCGCAATTATTTTCATACAATGCTGAAAAAAAGGCAATAGCCCGTCCTAATGTGTTCAATTTGTATAAAGTATCGGAGCCTATTTTTTGACACACCGACAGTGTGACCTTTTAAAACAAATCATAGTTTTAGACACTATGATTTGTTTTAATAGGTCATATATTTTAAGATAATAGAATCCTAAAATCAATCTTTTTCTTTAAATTTAATTTTTTGATTCATATCTATTATACTACATTTTTCTGTCATCATCTTCATAGTACTAGATGTCTCATTTTTATATTGAGACAAACAAAAGCTGCTATTTGTATTATTAGAAATCAACGAAATATTTTGTGTCATGGCTAACACAGAAATACCTTCATATTTCTGTTCCGTTATGACAGTTTTATTCAAATCTCTAGGGGAGCAGCCGCATTTTGCTTTCCTAACAGAAACGAAAGAATCTCAAGATAAAAATGTAATATAATATTGGACTAGATTCGTATTGAAATACGTTTCCGTGTAACTTTTTTTCTCATTATTTCCTTTACTTATAACCTAAAATGATAGTTGACTATAAGTATATACTTAATCTTCGATAATTATATCTATCTATTACTACGGTTATAAGGGTTGAAGCATTGTAGTTACATCTTTCTTATACTTCTCTGTTTGTTTAGTATTGGTATATTAGCGTCAATAACTTGTACCAATCCAACAAAAGGTAAAAGGGATAGATATAACGTTCATTTTACTAAATAACAATATAAGTAAAGAAAAACAAATAAAGAATCGTACTATTAAATACTGATTATACTGAAATTACTTTCCCACTTATAATTCCTTCTTTTCTTATAACCTGAATGTTAGTTTACTATCGGTATATTAAATAAGCGTCACTTAAGTATGCCGAAAAAAATACGGGAAACTAGAAATGAAACATTAAAGTACCTTTTTCTTATAATTCCCTTTACTTTTATCCTAAATGTTAGTTTACTATAGTTATTAACCGTCAATAACGTATTCAAAACAAACATAGAATTACCTTTTTCCCTTTAATACAACTCTCTTACAACCCGAATGTTAGTTGAGAATAGGTATGTAAGCGTCAATAAAATATCCCAATTAAATCCAGGGTGTTAGGGATAAAGCATTAAATTACCAACAGATACAGTAATTATAGCGCTTCTAACACTATTTACTAATAGAGATAATAATTCTTAGATAATTGTGGAACATAGTGTATCATATCTATTATATAATTATTTCACTGTTTTTATCATAAAGACATTCAGATTGTAGTCCGTTCTAGGGAAAGAAAGATTATATGATCGTCTGTTATTCTAGAAAATTCTATAAGTGGCGGGCGTCTAGTAAGGTTTACTTAGAGGTTTAAAATACACTGGCAATATAACTAAAAAGGGAGACATTAAATTAATTAATTCTAGAAACTTCTTAATAACATATAATATTCAAAAAAAAGCGTGTTAAAACATCTCGACAGCTTTTAGTTTAAAAATACCCGGGGTACTAAACCTGTGTTTTGTTAATGCAACAGCATATATAGTGCAGGCAGTGCAACCTGCTTAAATATTTTCTATCATATAAGTTTTTTTCACTGTTACGTGTGAGATTAACCCTGTGGAACGTCGGCGAGGTAGGACAGAACTCCTTGCTTGAAACCGATTAGCCACGTGAGTAATGAAGGGCCTAAGAGTAGAAAAAATATGCTGTCCTATAAGCTGTCTCATGTGTCCTATTAAGCTCTCGAACTTTTTTAACGAAAAAGCGACGAGCGATAGTTTTAAACATCTATTAATGAAAAGGGCTGACGCCGTACTGCGAGGTGAAATTACTAAGGCTCGATGTGTGAACTACGCATTGCTGATGAGACCAGAATGAGACCCTAACGGGACGGGACACGTGTAGATTACAAATGAGATACGCCCCCTGACGCTCTGCTCGATACTAACCCGCGTTTTGTTGGCGCAACATCCTGTAAGTTACAGGCAGTTCAATTTGCATGATTATTATGAAAATAGACGTTCTTTTTTATAAAATTTTAGGTAAAAAAAAAAGAAAGAAAAATTGATAATAAACTACTAGTTCGCAAATTATTTTTTCAAAATATTTATAATTTATTTTTGAAATATATACTTAATAAGCTAAGTAACGTACGAACGTACAGAAAATTTGCTTGAATTGTTAATTCGTACAGACGTTATAAAAGTGGTAGTAACTCTTGTATGCCTGTTGTCATTTCACGCTTAAACCGCTGATCCGATATTGATATATTAGGTCGGGGAAAAAGTCTTTTCGCATAACGTAGGTATAAACTTATTATAAATTTTTTTTGACTGTACTATTTGTGTCTGGCTGGTTTTGGTAACATTAAAAAGGTTCCATTATAAAGAAAAGAAAAAAATAAAAAAAAGTTGTTTCCCGCTATTTTTCATTTGTTTTTCTCTCCGTTAAAATGAGTGAATCTAATGAAGAAATTCAATACATTTTAAAATTTTATTATAAAAAAGGCAAAAATACAACTCAAGCAGTGAAAAAAATTTGTGATGTTTATGGACCTGGTGCAGTGTCAGTAAGAGTAGCACAAATTTGGTTCAAACGTTTTCAGTCCGGAAATTTTGATGTTAAAGATGCACCTCGCTCTGGTCGCCCTGTTACGAATAAAATGGACGCCATTTTTGAAAGAGTGGAGCAAGATCGGCATATTAGTAGTTACGATGCAGCTGAAGAACTGGGAATTGACCACAAAACAGTTTTGACCCATTTGAAGAAAGCTGGTTATACAAAAAAGCTCGATATTTGGGTGCCACACGAGCTCACTCAAAGAAACTTAATGAACCGTGTACTCATTTGCGATTCATTATTGAGACGTAATGAAACCGAGCCGTTTTTGAAGAGATTGATAACTGGCGAAGAAAAGTGGATCACGTACGACAAGAACGTGCGAAAAAGGTCGTTGTCGAAAGTTGGCCAGGCTTCACAGACTGTGGCCAAACCTGGCCTAACACGAAATAAGGTGATGCTGTGTGTATGGTGGGATTGGAAGGGCATTGTTTATTATGAGCTTTTACCGCCCGGCAAAACCATCGATTCTGATCTTTACTGCCAGCAACTGATGAGATTAAAGGAAGCAGTCGAGAGAAAACGGCCGGAATTGATCAACAGGAAGGGTGTGGTCTTTCATCACGATAACGCTAGACCACACACATCTTTAGCCACTCAGCAAAAATTAAGAGAGTTCGACTGGGAGGTCCTAGTGCATCCACCATATAGCCCTGACCTTGCGCCTTCAGATTTTCACCTGTTTCGGTCTCTGCAGAATTCTTTAGGTTCTGTAAGGTTGACCTCAAGAGAGGACTGCCAAAACTATTTGTCCCGTTTTTTTGATCAGAAGTCCCAAAGTTTCTACAGTAACGGGATAATGTCTCTGCCCACAAAATGGCAGAAAGTTATTCAACAAAACGGTACATATATATTGTAAATAAATGTAAATAAACTTTGAAAAAAATGTCTTGACTTTTCATACAAAAATACGAAAAGACTTTTTCCCCAACCTATTATTTGGCACAGAGCTAGCAACGAGACCTAAAATGGACTTAAAAGTGTTTTAACTCCAAAAAATTACTTTGAAAGGACGAAAATAGGAATATAACTATGTTTATATTTTATGTGATAGTCAATCATTTCTCAATGACGTACAACATATAACACTTCTTATTTGACGACCGATATGGCGTTGAGGTCAGTACACCATCACTTCGCTCCTGAGGTCGTGGGTTCGATTCCTACACAGGACAAATCTTTGTGAGCACAAACATGAACAATTATTCTGGTCTGGGAGTTTTCTATGTATAGTATAATACATTCATTTTACAAAAATATTTTAGTATGTTTATCCGTTATGTAGTCTTTATAACACAAGTTCGTAATGATAATTATCTTGGAACTAAATAATTGATCTAACGAAAAGCAACCAAACATTTGTGGTATGTCTATATCTTGATAGCGTGCGGTTGGTAATATTAATAAAGATTATAATTTTATTTTCGTGGTCGGCAAAGAGCCAATATTTTAGTAGTGTATTACATCTAGGTC
The DNA here is from genome assembly GCA_949126915.1 of Musotima nitidalis. Classification (NCBI taxonomy): domain Eukaryota; kingdom Metazoa; phylum Arthropoda; class Insecta; order Lepidoptera; family Crambidae; genus Musotima; species Musotima nitidalis. The sequence goes on along the minus strand of OX421423.1, from coordinate 12,563,735 downwards.
ACCAGGATTGAGAAGGTACGACCTCTGAGGAATACTGATATGCTTTTAGTTTCATAATATTATACCGTTGTTCATATGCCGAAACGTCGTCTCAACAACGTCAAAAAGTAATTTTGTGCCGCCTCGTCTGGGTAAATATTAACGTTTGCCTGTTACGTCAATTTTTAATAGGCTTCGTATTACTGCTTTGTCGATTGTACGAATTTTGTACGAAATTAACTTTGAACAAAAAGCTACTTATATACATGTAATAGAAATTTATCAATCAGTCCATATTTCTTTTTACTATGTCAGCCTTATTATAGTATTAAAAACGAAGGAGCTGTGGCCGGTCAGCTTTTCCGACCAATGGTTACAATTATATAATAAAATTGATTTAAACGGTGCAGAGTCCGATCAAGGAATATTTAAGAATTAAGGTCAACCATCTCCGAAGTATTACGAATGTGACCCATATCACAAGAAGCTTACCACTGAGTTAACAGACCTATTAATAAAGTTCAAATAATCTTCATAAAAATAGCAGTTTCAAAATAATTACTCATGATATGCAGTTACACCCCTATGCGGAATTGAATAAAGAACAATAGTCGTACCAACTAGAGCATTCAATAAAATATGCCACAGCATCCTATATAATAAAACTGACATCATCGAGGGTGAATCCCTCATAACTATAGCACATTAAGTGAATTGTAACAGAAATAACAAAGCCATTCAACTGAGATACTCCTTGTTTACTTCAATAAACAGATTGTAAGCATCGTATATGTCTGGAAGTGTATAATCTTAGCTTATCATTCAATGTCATTGTGTCAGTTGCTGATCCCATGAGACATGTTATGTGTGGCATTGGATTGTAGGATATTTTGAGGAATAACCTTGACTGAATAAGGTGGATTGCAATGTCGCTTGTCTAGGGACATTAGTCAATTTAAAGTTCGGAGAAAAATATGATTAAACTACTCGGCTGTTCCTATGCAGGTCGATGAAAGCAAGAAGCGGCGTCTTGCTGTTGCAATTACTAAAGCTTCTCCAAAGAGCCTCTAACCGAGGCAATCTTCGAAATCACAGAAGCGCTTGATATCAAATGTCATACTAACGGCCACTCATTCTTGCCGCGTTGCATAACCACTTCTCCCCGACGCACGATCTCGCACTAGCGTCACTTAGATCTTCTAGAAGGTGAATTAATGCTTCGAAAAGAAGTCCAGCTTTAATAAATGTGTGTTGAATTTTCTATTAGCGCTACTTGACTTCGTCTATGCAATAATCTAATCTTACAGTGCCACTAGTTTTTTAGCGACATATCGTGTACAGACAGTAGTAAATCGTAAAAGCAGGAAAAGAAATCCACATGGACACTTAAATATTGACATTTAAGAACAAGAATGGTTTCATCTACATCCCTGTCACGTTAGAGGAACTGATTTCGGCCAAAATGTAACTGGGTCGTTTCCTTCTACCTACTGCCCGAACGTGGGTAGAATCGAGAAACAAGCTATTTTACTATTATCGTTTTTCAAGTTTTATTGAAAAAGTTTTCATTGTAGTATTATGACAGGTCCAATTTCCATAACTGTTTTGTTGTAGCAATCATCTCTTTACTTTTAATACTTAAGTATTTATGTGTTTGTTTTTGTTAGTTTTAGTTGAAACTTAGCATACATACAACCAAGACTCATATTTAACCAAATAATACTGGCAGATGATATCGCATATTCTTATGGAATAAGAGCTTAAGAGAGTAACTTTCAAACTATCGCACCACCTCTCATAAAAACCTTCCGCAATCAGAGTAATTAACATTCCCACATATTATGATTTCTGGAACAGAGACTATTTATTGTTCTTACGTATTGCATTCGACGTAATTTTAAAGCACTCGCGTGGATACGAGCGAGCAAAATCAACAGAATCGATAATACTTTGCTTTAAATGAGTGCCGGATATTTGGCAGCGGACTGTAGTGGCTGCGTTCAATCAAACCTTGAATCGAATTGCATTGGAAATTGGAATTATTAAACACGTATCAGGATTTACGAGTCAATGCTTCTATTTTTCTGGTTAGTCTTCTGGTTTGCTCATAATAAAGGGTTACTCATAGAAACTAAAAGGTGATTTCGAAACCTGTCCGCTATGACCGAGAAGAGAATCAAACTCACGACCTTTGTAAAACCGCTCCACTGCTCCAACTACTGAGCTACCGAAACACCGACGAACACGCTGAATTCTTCTAGTACCTACTTTACGATATGCGTTCCAAATCCGCGTTATTATTATTGTTAATTAAATGTTATGCATGTTATGTTATGTAATGTATGTTAATTAAATGTTATTTAAATAGTAGCATTAAAGATTAAAAGTAGCATTGTAATTGCAAAATTTCAACTCATAAAAAAGAAACATGAAAACATGTTTGAATTAATGTGTTGTCTATGAAAGGCCCCAATAGACTTCCTATCCGTCGCGCGCAGCCCTATATTTAGCAAAGGCCTTTAGTTAAAAATATTACTGCCTAATTTATTATCGGTAGTTTTATTGATTATTAGAGAACGGTCTACCATTCTCTGATAATCTAGGTATCTAACTTCTTCTGATTTCCTCCTTTATTCTTTTTCTTCTCTTTTGGTTTCGCTTTTATAAAGAACATTAAATTTTCATCCTAATCATTTAAAAGTAAAGATAAGCGAGTAATGGCAATTGGCTCGTCTAATTTTTGGAGACCTCGACACAAGTGCTTCATAATAATCAGCTAATTAAAATGTTTTCGGAAAGAACAAACTTTTGACCACAGATTTTTACGAATTTTATAGTCAGATCGCGTAATTCTAAAAATTGTCACATAACGGATTGAAATTATTTTCGAGAGTTTCGTCTTTAATTAAGCAGAAATGTAAATTTTTAAAACTTTTTTCTTACAGCATTTTAATGAAAAAATTAATACACATTGTCCTTAACTTTTAGACGATAAAGAAAGCAGAATAAAGGATTATTAAAATGTTAAAAAATATATTTGCTGTAGATATTCTTTGGTGGGTGGGAGGATAACTACCCTAGATATGTAAAAAAGTCGAGGTTCTATTGAAACGCAAGGCGATATAAACACTTACAAACCTATGGACTTGCTAACATGAATCGACTTATTAACATCAATCAAACCAAAAAATTGTTTTACTCGAGGAGATATTATTTTCAACTCGGCATTTGGCTAGGAGTTTTTAATTCAAATTGATTTAAATTTAAAGCTTATCTATTCGTGTTCCGAATGTTTTAGCGCCGTTTAATTTTGTTTCGACATCGTTCTGTGCTCAATATGGAAAATTTTAAATATCGCATTATTTTTGAACACGAGTTCCATCGTGGCAAGAGCTCTGCAGAAACAGCTCGAAGGATTAATGATGTGTCTTCCTTTTTCCATTTAAAACATCAATTTTATATTGCTTCCTAAGCTTGCGTAGGCAAACATTTGAATTTGAGTGTAAAGTTGTTTTATTTTTGGACTGCATCGGCTCTCGTCCATCAGACAACATTATTTCTTTTTTCAACTTTTTTTTCTTCACAGCCTGTATCATTGTCACCAAACTTATCGAACCTTCTGTCTTTATTTGCTAGACATGAGAGATCATGCTATTATCAAGTTAATTTGTTTGCTTTGTTGCGGGATCTATGTAGTAATATAACTGGCAATATATATTCTGTTATGACATTAATGGGACAGTTTTGTGGCTCATTATGGGAACATTATTAATGAAACAGACGGCGAGTGATTTCGGAATAGACTATTGTGCAATTTTTTTTAATGTTGACAAGATGTTTCATTGATAGTCAATCTTATGACTGATGATATGTTTTTTATACAAATAATTTTCAGACATTACAAACGAAACAGAGTAGATTTACTAAGGCCATGCTAATTATATAACTTTCGATTATTTTATTAGTTTTCCGAAATTGACGTGCATCTTTAAGAGTGACACAGTATGAACAAGAGTAATTTAAAAGTTGATTCTACACTCTAGTGGTAAACTCTTGTTTATTAAATGCTGTATTTTCAGTATATTTTATACTTTTTAGGGTTTGAGAACCAAAAGGAATTATGTAGTTTAATATTAATATCTATGCAAATGATGGGAGTGATCAAAACTTAAGGAGTTTTTTATTTGTTACAGGTAAACCGTCCATCATTAATCCTATGAGCTGAAAGCAAAGTAAGAATTTTTTTTCCGAATAACGAAACTTTTACTACATGTGACTCGCCTACCCAAGATCTTGTTAGCCCTAACAACAGTACAGACTGGTATAAAAACCAGCCTATATTCTTTTTGAATTTAGAAGAGGGGGTGCAAACTGATAGCGATTGAGCTAGTGGCATGCTTGGCTGTTCCATACAACAATTCAGAAAGAATGATGACACTAATCGATAATATTATTTATTTACAAGCCAAACCAAGCAACCAATCACTGACTACTAAAAACTACTCGGACATATAGTACAAACGAAAACTATAAAAAGTAAAAATTAATCTAACTTAAGTCATTGCATTCAGTTAATTTCATCTGATTATTGTTCCATAGGGCGGAAAGTCATCTTCTACGCTCGTTTAGCTAGAAAGCCGCTAACTGTCAGAGGGTAATTTCTGGAAAAAAAACTCTATTGTATTAGTACAGCGGCGTTTAAATTGTAAAAATTACTTACTGTACGTTAGCCGAATTTTAGCTAAGGACTGCAGTACGTGTGCTGGTTCGTGGTGAAAAACTTTAACGCCCCAAAAGTTGCCAGTTTTTGATCGACGTGAAAAACAATAGGAGAGACTTATATTCAGCTATGCACTTCATGTGGCTCTGATGATAATAAATCAAACATTGAAAAATATATTTATTTAAAAGGTTTTATATAAAATTACTTCTGGTTAAAATTATCAATTAAGATTTGAAGTAATTAATATCGACATAGCTGTGAAAAGCATCAAGTTCATGGTTCAGCTATTTTAAACAAGAAAATGTAACAGATAAACCGAGTTCCTTATAATATATATTATAATTATTACAGTAATTCGGTCTTAATTAAATTGAAGCATATTATAATAATAATATGTGCATAATATATGGTTTGTGGTGAACCACTTATTTTTATAATAAAACTATTACCTAAAGTTAACTGACAAAATTAATGCATAATTTTCTATGAAGTTAACCATTTTTCATGATCACGGAAACATATACGTCAAAGAAATGTCAATCGACGGTAAAACATTTGGGGGCTTATTACAAAACGAGATCTAAAGTAAGACCAGGTTTAAAACTAGTGCTGTCACTGTCTTCATCTTATCAAATGAAAGTGACATCACTAGTTTTAAACCTGGTCTAACTTTGTATCTCGTTCTGTAATAAGCCCCTTTATTTTCAAACAAATACAAACACAACTATAATATAAACTTTAATATGCAACACTTAGCTAAAATTATGATATAAATTTATAAGTGGCCAGTATAAGTCGGCAATTTCATAAGTAGAACCTTCTTACTGGAGTATTATATAAATTCATGTAAAATGGATAACGTCACGTGGATTTCTTCCGCAAACAACAATGCACTTGTATATTTGCATTCCGCTTTCCATAAATCTTTGTCTAAAAACATTTTCAGTATAATAGAATTTTGTAACTTTTGTTGAACTCCTTGGACAATCCAGGGCATGATGGGTTATTTAACTATACTCGTATAGTTTCAGATATCATGATGATCATACGCTGTGGAGTAATTTTATTGCCCATAGACATTATGACATTGATAAAATATTTCCTGAAAAACATCCAAACTTGGCACTTCCATAATCGAAAATGATGTCGCTTTTACCTACTTTATTTTATCTACTCATTTCCGTGACGATCCTCTGATAACTTGTGCGAAGATAACCCCTTTTTCTTCTTTTTATCAAATTACCTTCCCTCGCTGTGGTTGGAGCGGGAGGATGTGTCAGACTTCTACTGGCTATAAACCATGTTTCTTCTTTTGAGCCTGCTACGTACCGAGGCCGCGGTAACCCTTTCGAACAGTCCCGCAACATTTGTAAATACCTAAGATTATCCCTGCATTCATCTAATAAGTATCATGATTACTTTGCCCTTCAGTCTATTCATCTTTGGAGCTGTCCCCATCAAATAGACTCGGACTTTAAAGTCCTTTAAGCAGAAGGTTAAGTTTCACTATCAGGATATATTAAATTAGTCGATTTAGTTGAGTAGCCGAACAGAGCTTGTTTTTCAATCATCCGATAATCGAATCAGATTATTTGTTTTTTTTAGTCTTATGTTGTACACTAGTGCATCCCAAATAATCCCAACTATCATCACATGTTCGCATATCTATCAAAATATATTGGTGGCTATTTTTGGTTTAGACAAGGGTCACCAGATAAAGATATTTATTTATTTAAAAGAGATACCAAGAGAGGACGTACTAAAGAAGGTTCTGGTATGTGCACCAATTATATGTATCTACAGCATTCAAAACAAAACAGACAATGAATATAAGCTTAAAATTATGTTAGTGCAACAGCGTTAATATATAATCAATATAACAATATTAATAAAGAGACAGTTGAAGATGTTTGATGATATGTAGCAATAAAGATATTGAATTGAGATAGATACTCACAAGTTCGTTTTCTGTTAAAACTCTGTTAATATCGTTTATCGCAAGACGAAGTAGCAAGTTTATTTCTTATGCCAATTCCAATTAAGTCAAAGCACAGCTAGGATTCATTGTTTCACTACGAAGTTTCGGTGCATGGGAGGTTCTATTGTCTGACAAGTTTGGTGGCAACATTCACCAGAACTGATTATTTAAATTAGCTTAGTCCTAGTCGCTTTTGCTGATGGAAAGATAAAGCAGTGCATTGTTTATTTTCTAGAAAACATGTTTTGCACATGGCAGATCTTAGAAACATAAATACTCATTCTATTTAGCCTGCATGCGGACATGCAAATCTAATAATATTGCAAGAATATCAAAATTTCAAAATTAATGATTATTTACTTAAGTACGTTGGCTAAATACTAAAATAAGAGAAATAAACGTATAAAGCACTTAGTGTAAATTTTGTAACTCATTAAATTTCTCTCAAAGTCTTTGACAACGATGACGACGGTACGCTTCTCCGCAAGAAAGGTCCAAGCCCCTATTATTATGTAAATTTGGCTACATGTTTATATTGGGTGGGCGCCCATCTTCCTTTGTTAGAAACGCGTATACAAATTGTTTTAGTTGAGAAATATTCTCTCTAACATGATATTATGGTAATAGCAATCTGCATCGAACGAAACGCAATGGTATCGCATGTTTGCCAAAAAGTTTTTGGGGCAAACATTGCCAGAGATATAGTGGTTTCGTTCGTCTGATTTATTTTTTGCTGGACTCAATCTGTGGAATTACTGAATTGAATCTTTTTTGTGTGGAAGATCGAAGGTTATTCAAATCATACTAATTGTTCGAAAAATAAAGTTGCCATCGTTTATAAGGCCAGATACTAACAAATAGAATAAATTAATTTTATATGAATTTTGTGATAGGATGATATATTTTTCATAAATTGAATTTTTATTCTTGCATTTACAATGTTATATTTAGAATAAGGTAAAATTTTTGTTACTATAAAAACGTTACTCCTGTCGCAATATGTCTTAAGGAACTGTACTTCAGCAAAATAAATAGTCACGTTAGCTTATACATAAAACCATTCCTATAAAACCTTGATCCCAAAGCCACATCATATTTTATACAACCAATGTATTAACTCACTTTGACCCGTCACGCGCACAGGTGGCAACCCTCATCAAACCACTGGGTAGCCATGTTATTAAAAAATGCTGATATTAGTCATTTTAGTACAGAGCTGAGTTGCCATAAACTCTGTAGCTCATTACCAAGTCTCGAAACGAGGGAGGTGGAATTGGGTTCAACGAAAATATATGACTATAAATATACAGGATACGCGACTTCGTACTCGTGTAGGAAGTAATTTTTCAGGGCAAATAAATCTGTTCAAAATAACAATAGTGAGTTATGAAGCGATAGATATGTCAGTAGGATCCTGCAATATGCTCTCATAGTCGTGGCTTCTATTCTTTCGTTGTAGATGTTATACGTATATGTGTTGGTACAAAAAAGAATTCAACCATGTGTGGCCAATGTATAAATCTGCAAGCGAAATAAAGTTTATAACTCATGAATTGCACATTTGAAAAGGCAGAGTGCACGAGGCTAATAATGGGATGAACTAATAACTGTTGGAGTAGAAAGTTACTTCGAAGACCACTGACGGGACTATAAAGAGTTGCAAGTAATGGAAGCTGTGGATGGTGATTGCAGACAATTTTCTGAGAGGCTTACCCGAGTTGTGGACATCGTATGACTGAAATTATGATAAAGAGTAAATCGTCAATTTTTTTTTATCAATAGTAAGGAAGTAATAAATTAAGTGCCTATAATTTCGAAAAAATCGAGGTCAGTGGCGATTGAAAAGGCCTATGTTCAGCATTTGGCACAGATAAACTGATGATGATAATTTTAACCTAGCTACATCATCATGTCAGCCTTATAAAGTCCACTGCTGAACATTGGCCTCCCTAATAGATGACATTTTATTGGCAGTATTTGCCCTTAATCGCCACGCTGGGCAGGCGGGTTGGTGATCGCAGTTCAAGCTAGTACGCAGAATGACGCTGCTGCCCATCATCCCGTAGGGTTTCTCATCGTCGACTTTAACGTTTCCCCGTGAGAGAGTGGTGATTTTTGCACCAACCTCAGTAAAGTAATAAGCACATTATTAGTTCCAAACTGGCTTTTGTTATTAGTGAAATTACATTTTAACCTCCGCAAACGGAACTCCATTTGCATACTTCGGGAGAAGCAGAAAGGCTAATCCAACTACGAGTGTCTTAAAAGCCTATTCACTGTTCTCGCTCTAAAAGGCATTTGTTTATGCTACTCCAAGTAACAGAGTGCAAACTTGTTTAAACAGCAAGTAGGTGTAAATAGTGTGGGCAAAGTTAAGGTTAGATAATAGCGCTATTTGTGTTGTGAAAGAAAACAGTGTGCGTCTGGATAATAGCAACTGGAATGATGGGATCTCTGACTATTCCTACGGGAAAACGAATGTGATTTCATTATAAAATTTAGTAAACACACTCTGTATATCAAGTATACAGGCATCATGGCTTCGCGACAGACTATGGTCGGCACAATCAGTTTAGGGACATTTACAGATGTCAGCATTTGGATGGTTAAACGAAGTGGCATTATTGCCTCGGTGAATTAGAAGCTGCGAGAGAATCAAATCGGTTTATAGTTCTGTAACAAAACAATCATTGACATGACTACAATATTATTTTAGATTAATATGTGGACACAATTTTAACGTACCGAAATCTAATAGAAAGTGCGAGGTTTAAGGAAGCTACACGCTACTAACAAGCGAACAGACGTTCATTTATCATTCTTAGAAATATGTGAGCTTATTCTGTCTTTTTTCTCATCAGCCCTCATTACTAAAAGTGGTAATACCATTGAAGTTAGGAATAAAAGTTAAAAGCCAGTAGTAATCACATTCCATCAGACAGTTCAATATGCTTAAATGCTACCCTACTGTTAAAATTGATGCCTGTGCTTTTACTTATATGGCTCGGATTCAAAAACCTTACTTATAGGCTTACCGTACAATCGTTACGGCATTTCCGAATGCCGTAATTTTACTCTTCTGGGGAAACGATCAGAAAGATTTATTCGAAAAATCCAACAGGTATATTTGTGCAGACAGTAATTGATGCTTTTCGAATTGGCGTATCTACTGTTTTCCATTAATAATTCATCGTAAGTCTTATTTCTTTCCAATATTTTCGTAGATTCGTTTCGTATGCACTGGATTCGATATGTTTCATGTGGTTGGACGTGTTTGTAAAGTATTGCTATGGACTAGCAGACTGTTTTAAAAGTATGTATTAAGTAATAAAGACTGACACTACCGGTTTCCACTAACCCGCACTAGGTCAGAGTTGTGGAGTTTTACCTGAATCCCTTTAACCTTCTCGTTTTTTATGGCTTTTGTTGTAACCAACCTTTATTCAACGAATTCAGCTCAGTAGCACATTACATACTGGACTGTGATGGAAGGTTCCTTTAGTGCTACTTTATTGGTTACGGCTTCTGGGAACCTTTCAATATCTTCGAATATTCACGGTGTGTGTTCTTTATTATTATAATTGATTGATAAATGATAATTTAAAAGAGCCTGTGAGTTTTCTTTTCAGTTCTTCTTACAGAGCGGTGGCTCGGAACTGGCACTTAGATTCACGTACACTTATTTTTGCCACACCAAGGCAAATACCTAGGTTCAAACATTTTCACTGTGGATAAGAGAATCGAAACCACAAATTTCGTTGCATATTGCGTTTATATCAACTTACTCCACAAGGATACTTAACAGTACAAATGGCACTTCTAAAAGGCTTACGTACGATGTGATGTGATGTGAGTTTCATGAGGCGAAAGTACTCTTTTCTTAATAATGTCGTTCGCTAGCATAAGTGGAAGTGTGGTGGCAATATTATCCGTAAAACTGCGAACTGTTGAACTGCGGTGATCGCGGAATGACAAACGTACTAAAACAAACTTGGTGGCAAAAGATGATTTCAAAACCAAATCTACTAAATTTAATAATTGGAACGCTATTGATAACAGTGCCATATTTCTTACCTTGTTCTTTATGTTGTAAGGGTGAATTTAGAATGATTTCGTTGATGACATATATCATTTAGTTGCAACTACGCCTATTCTTGCTTTTAAAGTACATTCGCTCCACATCACAGCTTAAATTTACTAACACTGACTGTACTCAACTGCTACGGTGACTTCGCCTAAATTGGTGGAATTAGAACCAAGTGTTACCGCGGAACGTGTATAGTGGCATATAATTGAAGAGATCTGTGTATAGTAACTAATGATAAACATTATATGTCCCCTCAATTATAAATAACGAACGTATTTGAATTGGTTCGGTGTTATATGTCATAGACTAGAATTTTATTGCATTGTATAGCGCCAAGGACATATGAAGATTGTTATTCGAGTAACTGATTGATAATTTAAAAGAGCATAGCCTGTGTGTTTCTTTTTAGAGAGTGGTGGCTCGGAACAGGCACTTATTCTTTTTTGCGTTTTAGTGCATCTAAGCTTCAGTGTACTCATATTCTGATTGTTTTTAGATTACATTTTGACGTGTTCAAGTAGGTACGATGTAATTCAGAATGTACAATTTCTGACATTAACATTGTTTTTAAGTTAGGACCCAGAATGACCGTGGAACGTACTTGGCATATTTATTAAAAAGACCTATGTGCAGTTGCATTAAAAAAGGATCAATTTTTCGAATGCATATAAAGGTAAAGTGTATATCATTAGTCCAAATACGTCTTGTAGTTAACTTATAGATTGTCTTGTCTCTCTACTTTGCCTATAAACTTCCATCGACGTGATCAATTGTAGGCGGCCTACCTCAGCTTATATGTTACGAGTGAGTATTTTTAATAACATACACAACTTGTTGACATTGCCTGTTGCAAATAAATAACACGATCTTAATTTCAATTTCAACAGAATAATTAGGGACGTCCGCAGTCCCAGATTTACGTTCATCTCCAAATGAAACAAATTATACTTGCGGAAAATCTAAATATTTCAGTGATAAAAAGATCACATCTAATTTGCATTTATTAGCATGACGCCCCCGCCCGCTATGAAAATAAAATAAAGGGAGCGAGAATATTCTTTGACAGGCATTTTGCAAATTAGAGGAGATTGCTCGTACCTCCTGTCGTTTGCCTTCTGTTATGAAAACAATGTTGCTGAGGACGGAAAGTAAAGAGTTAATCCTTAAGAAATAATAGTATTAGGGTCGCCAAAGGATGTTGTGGAAATTATTGTTTAAAAGTAAAAAAGTAAAAAAAATATTTATTTCATAAACTATTATACATAGTACCTACTTGAAAACGTCATGATTAAAAATGAAAAAAAAAACAATCGAAATATTATTACACTAAATCACGAAGCTTAGATTCACTAACATGTAACAAAACAATTTAAAAACAAAAAATAATTAAGTGTAAGTGAATCTAAGTACCAGTTCCGAGCCACCGCTCTGTAAGAAGAACTGGCAAGAAACTCACAGGCTATGCTCTTTTAAATATGTCCATTAGTTTGGGATACGAAACAAACGACCTTAAAAGCAAGTCTAGGTACACTAATCCCTATGTCATCTAAGCTTTAAAACGCTTCACTACTGCATTTATGACTCCTCCAGAGAGAGAGAGGTTCAAGTCATTCTCCAACACGCGGACCGAGTAGTAACGGAGGCAGGGTATTCTGTCCTGCTGACTTCTTCTGTGCGAATTTTTTAACTCCCCTTATCGGATCTCTAACGCGGCTTTTGGACTACAATACTTTGGACTACATAAACATGATAATAGATAACCGAAATCCACTAACATGGCTTCCAGACACAAAATCACTGTCTCTATACGATGTACTGTTGTTGCAGACCGATACGATGGACCTTTGCTGAGTCACTGGCGAGCACAGCATGCACCAGTGCCCCAATTTTGTAAAATTATTTAGGATGTACAATTATTTGATTTAAATTTAATTGACTTATTTTTGTATAGTTATTGTTGTATTGTAAGGTTTTTGTGCTGTAATTATATAAAATTGTATATTAGGTCGGGGAAAAAGTCTTTTCGCATAACGTAGGTATAAACTTATTATAAAATTTTTTTGACTGTACTATTTGTGTCTGGCTGGTTTTGGTAACATTAAAAAGGTTCCATTATAAAGAAAAGAAATAAATAAAAAAAAGTTGTTTCCCGCTATTTTTCATTTGTTTTTCTCTCCGTAAAAATGAGTGAATCTAATGAAGAAATTCGATACATTTTAAAATTTTATTATAAAAAAGGCAAAAATGCAACTCAAGCAGTGAAAAAAATTTGTGATGTTTATGGACCTGATGCAGTGTCAGTAAGAGTAGCACAAATTTGGTTCAAACGTTTTCAGTCCGGAAATTTTGATGTTAAAGATGCACCTCGCTCTGGTCGCCCTGTTACGAATAAAATGGACGCCATTTTTGAAAGAGTGGAGCAAGATCGGCATATTAGTAGTTACGATGTAGCTGAAGAACTGGGAATTGACCACAAAACAGTTTTGACCCATTTGAAGAAAGGTGGTTATACAAAAAAGCTCGATATTTGGGTGCCACACGAGCTCACTCAAAGAAACTTAATGAACCGTGTACTCATTTGCGATTCATTATTGAGACGTAATGAAACCGAGCCGTTTTTGAAGAGATTGATAACTGGTGATGAAAAGTGGATCACGTACGACAAGAACGTGCGAAAAAGGTCGTGGTCGAAAGTTGGCCAGGCTTCACAGACTGTGGCCAAACCTGGCCTAACACGAAATAAGGTGATGCTGTGTGTATGGTGGGATTGGAAGGGCATTGTTTATTATGAGATTTTACCGCCCGGCAAAACCAACGATTCTGATATTTACTGCCAGCAACTGATGAGATTAAAGGAAGCAGTCGAGAGAAAACGGCCGGAATTGATCAACAGGAAGGGTGTGGTCTTTCATCACGATAACGCTAGACCACACACATCTTTAAGCCACTCAGCAAAAATTAAGAGAGTTCGACTGGGAGGTCCTAGTGCATCCACCATATAGCCCTGACCTTGCGCCTTCAGATTTTCACCTGTTTCGGTCTCTGCAGAATTCTTTAGGTTCTGTAAGGTTGACCTCAAGAGAGGACGGCCAAAACTATTTGTCCCGTTTTTTTGATCAGAAGTCCCAAAGTTTCTACAGTAACGGGATAATGTCTCTGCCCACAAAATGGCAGAAAGTTATTCAACAAAACGGTACATATATATTGTAAATAAATGTAAATAAACTTTGAAAAAAATGTCTTGACTTTTCATACAAAAATACGAAATGACTTTTTCCCCAACCTATTATGAACCATCTAAGTATGTCTCAAATAAATGATTATTATTATTATACCATATCGGACGTCAATATCAAAATTAAATGTAAAGTAGAGCTTCATAGGAAAGTAGTTTTAGCTTGTGCTAAGCCCAAAGCTATAGTCAAAGTTAAACAGTTCAGAGATAGTCCTAGGTGATTTCTCGTGTGGCACTTCATACAAAGTGCTTTCGTGCTTCGGCAGGCGCATTTATGCGTGAGCTTTCACTGTATAAGGTAGCAGTTACGCCGAGTAAAATGCCCATAGGGCAACTTGGAATTTTCGTACGACAGGGCAGCAAGGATATTTGTGAACTCTTATTACATATATTAGTGGAAACAGATCTGTACAGAACTAAGGTAGCTATAGCCTTAGAACTGACCCCAGTGATAGCCACGACTGTTGATGCTCATATTATACTAATATTTTAGACGTGAATGTCTAGTAGTATGAGTGGATTAGATACAGAGCACGGCTTATTTCAAATAGAAATGTCTTGCAGCTGGTCGTAAAAACATGATATAAAGCTGGCATTACAATATGTGCATATTTCTTCTTCATTCGCAAAAAACTATGGAATAGATAGGTAAAAAGATAAAACGTTTATTTCCTTTAAATAATGTAAGTTACATAAAAAAAAAACTCACAAAACCGTTTGACTGGTTTGTTTGTGGGTCACAGTCTCTATTATACAGATACAATAATTTACTGATTCAAATAAAATTTACTTAATCGTTTATCATAACCGTACCGTATACCGACGTGAATACGACAGTATACACACAACGAATTCCACGCAAGCGTAGACTCGGGCGGAACGTCCTTCAGCTACATTCATATAATAAAATATTAAAAAATGTTTGTAGGGGAACAACTCAAGCTTATATTAGAATTCTCTCACTGCCGACTTACAAAATCCCTGATAACTTTGTTCCATAGTATTTATTTTTTGTAGAAGTGAGCGAAGCTTCTTGTTAGGTATAAAAGCTTTATATTGTGCACACGTAAGACCGCTATCAAGCTAGTTGGAATCGATTCACCTAAAAACGTCAGTAAGCCCACTTGGCTGGCGAGCGATGCAGTGATACAAAGTCTCCGCTTGATATATTTCTGGCGACTTAGTTTTTGCGCAGTTTAATTTCCCAGGGAGAGAGTAGAGTGCCAAACTGACGGCAAGCAGTGGCTCAGTGCCAACGTACCTTACCCTAACAAAACGTCCACATAGGAATTTCATTATTAAAACTATTCAACGTTACCCCCGCCAGCTGTGTGATGGAATCTCTGTAATGCGATTATTAACGTAGTTACATTTTAATATCACAAGTATTTTCATTACTATTGTTTGTTTGTGGTAAATGGAACTTGAACCGCTTGTTAGATAATAGAATTCTATTTCAATCGTTAGGATAATTGCTTAATATCAGAGAGTTACAATTAGCTAGTAAGATTTAATACGTCAGATAGTGTTTAAAAAATACATCAGAGTTATCTATGCCTCACGTATTTTTAAAAACAATTGTACATAACTTCCTTAAAATGGGCTTGTGCCTATTCTCACTTATTTAAGAAAGGAGAAAAAATTATAAATTAGTAGAGCCAAGGGATGTGTGTAGGGCCCCTCTGTTAAAACATAACCAATAACGCCAGTATTCAAATAAAAAAAACTGTAAAAACCTGCACTAACACTCACACAGAGTTATCTCTGTTCTTTGCACTCAACTATACTAGGAGTACCTGATTTGACTATAAACGCTTTCGTATTTAATATAATTTCGGTAAATGTTTCAGACCTCATAGTCTACCACCGCCACATGTTTTTGTGTTTTTTTTCTTATAAATTTTTTTTTTCAGGACTTTAAAAGAGACAATCCATACTGCTGTATAGCATCTTAAAACTTATTTTGAACCAACTGTGGTTTAAATGATGAGGTAAATAAAGTAAAATTATGTGTTCAAACCTATTTCGCAAAGATACAATTTTTCCCTGAATTTTTAAACATTTTTGACTTGAACTTAAAAATGTTCTAAAAAAGTAAAACACATGTAGTTCATTGTGCCATTTGATTATAAGCATTTTCATGCTTCGTAGAGCACGTTAATTAAACCGAACCACACACATTATACGACTACCGTCATTGAGCTAAGACATTTTAAGCCACGAGTAGCTAAAGGTATATAAAACATAGCATATGTACCCAATACGTTCTGGTGTAGACAGATGTATGAAGCCTGAGATAGGTACAAGTCAGACTTGTGGATCCAGTAAGTATTCGGCAAAAGCATGAGGCTTGAAACATTCTATTAGCAGGACGCCACCTGTCTCAGCTAATTCACACTAAGTCTGATGGAGTATAACATAAAATCCTCGCCATTAGTGAGACGTCACTAGTCTGAAATGATTTTCTCTTTCGCCACTGATAGAAAAATGTGGTCTAAAAGAAAATACATACACAATATCACGCCTGATTCCCCGAAGGGGTAGGCAGAGGCATATAATACGCCCATAATTCGCTAATTTTATTGTTGGTCTTACGCAATAGGTGGCGAGCCTATTGCCGCTTATCGAGAACTTTTATGGTCGCCAGAGGCTCGTCCGTTGTTCGGCAGGTGAACCACTTGCAGGTGAGGTTGGCTCCAAATCTTTTTAGGATCCCTCACCGATTTTGATATTATAGAATAATATAAAAAAAATATGAAGCGCTCGTAGCTCCGCAGTGCTCGGTGGTCGGAAACGATCACCGAAGTAAAGCAGAGTTTACAGAGGTCAGTCCTTGGATGGGTGACCTTTTGTGTGGCATTTGATATCGAGCGCTTCCGTGCTTCGGAAGACACGTTAAGCCGTTGGTCTCGATTATCACTAAATGTGGTAGTCGTTAAGCCATGTTAGAGTCCTAAATGGGCGGCTTGAAAAAACTAACAGCAGAACGCCATACACCTGCCTCCGCCAATCCGCACTGGGTCAGCGTGGTGGAGTATGACCCAATACCCTCGCACCTTGGTATGTGAGAGGAGGCTCGTGCTCAGTAGTGGGACGTTAATGGGATGATGATGATTAAAAATATATGAATCTTCATGTTAACCTACTACTTACCTACTATAGTTATTTAAATATGATAAGCATCTAACATAATTTCCTTCACTCGTTTCATATACACGTTCCCTCGTTAATATGCATTTGTTGTTTGTTACAAATGACTGGAATATTTTCTGGTAATGACCCAATTAAGACGTTGCCCCAACATTGAAGCTTTCTCCTTAGGAAAGCGTTGCCTTGGTTCGAATAATATATTGCCTGTGCTGCCATGTTTTCCTTCAAAGGTAATTACTACCTAACATTTTACTGTAGAATGTTGATTTTAATATCGTGTGCAGTCAGGCGTAGTTAACTGCACTAATTAAGATATTAAAAGGTCTTACGAAATTTATTTTATTTTATTATTAAGTTTGATAAGTAAGATGAAATTAATTTCATTTTATTTAAACTTGAAGGTTTATTTTGTCTGACTTTACAGTCTCATAATGCCTTCAGTCACTGTTTTTTTTAAATGCACAAATAATTATTATGATTTTATTATGTAAAAACTTTTAAAAAAATTGTTTTATAGATTCACATCTCCAAAGACTAGAATTGATGCTCAATAATACTTTTTTACATTATCTATATACGTTTGTCTGTATTTAATAAATTAAATTCGGGAGTAGTTGTGGAGAGGTATACCCCTTTAAATTAAAAATAGGAAGGTTTCAAATGGTTCTTTGTTATGATGATAACAGTAAAATGACGTCAACTAGTGAACATAGGTCTCCTCAATAGATAGCAAGGCGAGTTTGCAAGCTGAAGTGGCAGTGGGCGGGGTACATAGTTCCAAGAACTGACGACGATGGGGCGTTAAGGTTCAATGGCGACCGCGAACCGGCAAGCGTAGAAGAGGACGGCCTCCCACGCGATGGATCGATCATCCAGTCAAGGCGACGGGAAGCTGGTGGATGCAGGCGACTCAGGATCGCGCAATGTCTCTAAATCTATTGGGGAATCCTATGTCCTTTGTATGTACATTATAAAACTTAAACCTCGGTTACCAAGAGCCATAAAAACTCATATTAACAAAGTTTTGCTTGGTCTCATCTTAACTTAATAATAACAGTCACTTCATTGTGCCTTGTTGGTAAAGTTTCGTTGGTCTAAACTTGAGCGGAAATTATTAAAGATAAAAAAAAAAGTTCTATCAAGGTCTTTTATAAGAAAACTTTTTTATGTAAAATAAGTTTAATTATAATCCGTCTATTTCAAACGATAAATATGAAAGAATTAGAGGCCATATGAGTTACTTAAAAGTAACTTTTAAGTCCAAAAAGTTAAAGAAAATATCTAATGCAAATTCACAAATATCGTAACTAGATGTGCCAATTTTAAAATAGTTTATTTCAAGTCCTTATCGGTGGCTTGTAAAATTGTAACAGCAGAATACACACCTGTTTGTTTTTGTTATTATTATTACCAAAAAGTCTAATGTTTCTGAACTAGATAAATTAATATCTGTATTCCATGTAAAAGGAAATTAAGTTCATATTTATTTGGTTTCGTATGAAAATATGGATACAGATATATTTTAATGCATAGACATTTGTATAACAATATGCTTACTACAAAAAATATTTCCATCAAAAGAGACCGACAGGCTAAAGAATTGAATATTCGCTCTAACGGGCACCTGATGGTCGAAGCATACGCTCCGCCGACTTTTCCGATTGGGCTCTCCACAGCCCAATGGAATAACGAGAAGGGATCCTAAAGCGATGCAACTCATGTGAGAGGAACTTTAAATTACAACAAAATCTTTGAGTATATCGACAGTTACTAAAGGCCTATTTCACAATTACTTGGGTTAGTTCCTACTAGCGTTTACTTCACAGATGGTCCATTATAAAACTGTAATTTGAACTGCCGAGTATCTTCTGATCAAACATTGTGAAACAGTCTATTATCTAATTATTATACTCTTACAATAACACCATTTATTCAGTTTCAAGATAAGTATCATTAAGAACTTGTGTTATGATTACTAAATAACGGATGAACATGCTTAAATACTTTTTTCCCCTACCCTTCAGTCTCTATGAGTTGCAAGTTTACAGTTGAAATATCTTGTTTGTTCCACACGTAATATATTTTCTATATATGTGAAAATAATATATATCTTTTGACGTGACAACGTCTTAAATTAGGTTGCGGCTGGGAGTCACTTATGAAAAAGTGTAACGCTCGGTAACGTTACGATGAGTCACCGAACGAGAGAGAGGCCCGGCGAATGCCTTGCGTCTCTCTCCCACTCAACTATGATCGGTCTGCCGCGCGCGCAGCACTAGAATTCCTTGTTCCTATTGTGCAATTTAATTATATTCATATCAATAAATATTCTACCGAGAAAAAGACGTTGTCACGTAAAATCTTCGCCCGTAAAAACGACTTTACAGGCAACCATTTTTTATCAAATTTAAACTACTAGGGGCCCGTCCCGGCTTCGCACGGGTCCACAATGTTAAACATTAACGAACTAACCATAGTCGTGGAAATCGTGTGGAAAGGTTCTTTATTCGAGAGTAGTAATAATAATTACTCAAGAGAAAAGCACTCGTTTGTTTAGTCGATGCCAACCATAATGAAAGATTAAGTTGAAGTATATTTTTGCAAAAATTGCCTACGAGGTCGTACGTTAGCTCATAGTGCATTCATAACAAATAATATAAGCAAACATGTTGTGGTTCTAAAGAAGCAGCCAACATATAAAAGTATTGTAAGCTGTTTTCCTAATGTAATAAATAAATATAGTAATTCATAATGATGCCATTGTCAGTGTTTTTCTTAAAGTTTGATCGATAAGTTGTAAAAGTACATCATAATCCAGACCTCGTTGTTGGGCTGTTTTTAAACTTGTTATATGAATTAAATGCAATAGCTGATTTTCATAATAGAAAAAGCTATCTACATGTAATAAAACAGTATGAATTTATTTGGATAAGGATTGTTTTGATTTGTGATGGCAAGTTTTTGATTTAGGAATAACGCAGCTTTCTAATGGTATAAGATTTTTTGATATCGGTCCAGTAGTTTTTGAGTTTATTCGTAACGAACATCCAAAAACAAAAATCTTTCCTGTTTATGATATTAGTACAGATAATTCAGTAAGTAATATATCCTTCTAGTATGAATAATGCACCTAGAATCAACGTCTTCAAAGGAACCATTTTGGATATAAAGAGAATCATATCATAAGCACAAATCTATAGATAGTCCTCTTCCATATAGTTCTGTTTACCAACCGCAAACTATGAATCATCCAAAAAGATAATTTCTTTCCGTCTGTTCCCAAATAACCAGGAAACATATAACGCCATAACTCCGCTCAAGTACCGATTGAATCGAGAAGTTATGTTCTGTGTACCTGTGTACATACAAGTTTTATGAGAATTCAAACAAACTTTCTAGGTAAAACCTGCCTTGAGTTACTTGGGTGCGAAATCACTTTGATGATAAATCTTGGAGTTGGTATTTGGTTTGGTGAATGCTTTGAACTTGTTAATAGAATTGGAAGAATTTACGTATGAATGTCGAAATCATTGGTCACCATCGAAATTGACATAGTAACTTTTAATTAGTATAATTATTGTATTTAATGTGATTTGATTTTAATTGTAACAAAAAAAATATTTTGATTGTAATTTTTGTTTTTCATATTGTGTGTAATGTTAATTTGTAATGTAAGATTTAATGATAATAATTTCAACTATTTTATAATGTTATTTACAATACCCTTGCAGGGTTCATGTTTTAGAACCATTTTTTTAATTGTAACATTAAGATCTTTATGTACAACATGCTGCATATAAAGAACTATGAACTAAAATGTCTGCCTTATAAAGTCCACAGCTGAACATTGGGCTCCCCAATAGATTACATTCTTTTAGATGTATTTGCCCATAATCACCACGCTAGACAGGCGGGTTGGTGATAGCAGTTCAAGCCAGTGTACAGAATGACGCTGCTGCCTATCCCGTAGGTTTTCTGTTCATCGACTCTTACGACTTCTTAGTGAGATGAGAGGACGTGGCAATGTTCTAGGCCGGCACCACACGGCACTAGTCCCCTTATCACTGTTTAACCCTAAATATCTTGCTACTACAAAACTTATGAATTGTTCATATTCATATCAACATGATTATATAGCTTGCTCCCAGCTTATCTAGTGCCGGCACAGCACGTTTTCATCATTCATTCATCTCATTTACTCATCTCATTCATTCTTCATCGTTTTTGAAAGTGCGTCGATAATGAGCTGGAATGATAATCATAGTGTGTGACTGTTGTATTGAACCGATTTATAGGAGAGAGTAAATCATTGCAGGAGTTCATTTGTTTTGAATATTAGAATAGGCGCCCTTATTGTATTTCAGTATTCTAACAGTGAGTTCGGTTTGCCATTCACGCCTCCGTACGCTTATTGCCCGCAGATGGTCGGGCATAGAGGGACGCATTGCGGGTGGCATGAGTGTGACCCTCCTACTTTAAAATAGGTCATAATTATTGTTTACTAAAGTGTCCAAAGTTCAAACGTGTACGTAAAAGTTCAACTAGTGAATATATCTTTATGCCGAGATTTACACGAGAACTAGGTTTGAACCTTTAACAAAACGGTAAGCCTTTTTTCGCAAGCATGCTGGTTTCATTTATATAGAGTTTGAATTATTTTCTTAATTAATAATTTATTATCACGCCATTTTGTAAGAAACCTCTTTGCTCTAGTTAGTTTATTAGTGCTCGTATGAAACAAAAATTATGAAGCCGTAAGTAATTGTGTAAGAAGTATGGTAAATAATTCATCGCCGTCGCATGTATCCACCGGCTTCCTGCCGCCTTGACCTTACCATCGGTGTATCGCGTGGAAGGCCGTCCCCTACTACGTTTACCGTTTCGCGCCATTGAAGAGCCTTAACGCCCTATCAGTAGTCAGTAAATAAGAACGACTTATGGCAAAGTAATTAATTACTATTTATGAATATCCTCCACGACACTGGGAATCCTAGTGTGCAGACTATTTATTATGTATTTTTCTGAACAACAAAGCATTATTATTAAAAATATTAGAAAGAAGACATCGTAAAATAAATATAACTAATTACACAATTTAAAAATATTTTTACTTAATTATTTTTTTTATATATTTTTATAAAAATTGTGTAAAAAATATTATTAATAACTATGACCAGAAATAAGTTATTAATATTGAAATATAAAATACATTATCTACATATTCAATCAATGTAAAATATATTTAATTACATGCGCCCGCTATTCTGGTACCTGTACACTTACTGGGATTTGTGTAGCTATCTAGCTGAAACAAATATCATCATCATATCAGCTGTATACATACATAATATCACGCCTGTTTCCCCGAAGGGGTAAGCAGAGGCATACAATACACCATTCCCACCATTGCCAATACTTCGCCATTTATATTGTTGTTCCCACGTAATAGATGGCGAGCCTATTGCCGCTACTATTTATGTTCGCCAGAGCCTTATCCGTTTATCGGCAAATGCACCACTTGCAGGTGAGGTTGGCTTGGGCTCCTTAGATCTTGGTAGGAGCCCTATACACCCATTTCAACTGTATGTAGCCCACTACTCAACATTAGCCTCCCTAATAGTTTATATTCTATTGGGGGTTTTTGCCCATAATGACAATGCTGGGCAGGCCGGTTGGTGATTGCGCTTCCAACCCGTAGGCCGGATGACCCATGAGATGAAAGCATTAAATTTAAATTTAAAGATTAAAGCATTATTCTAGGACGTTTTGTAATAAGCCTCTTAATATGAAAAATAGTTTTGTTTATAATCTAATTTCTTAATAATATTAGTGCGAGTTTGAGTTTAGAAGAAAAGGGTAAATAATAGGTTGGGGAAAAAGTCTTTTCGTATTTTTGTATGAAAAGTCAAGACATTTTTTTCAAAGTTTATTTACATTTATTTACAATATATATGTACCGTTTTGTTGAATAACTTTCTGCCATTTTGTGGGCAGAGAAATTATCCCGTTACTGTAGAAACTTTGGGACTTCTGATCAATAAAACGGGACAAATAGTTTTGGCAGTCCTCTCTTGAGGTCAACCTTACAGAACCTAAAGAATTCTGCAGAGACCGAAACAGGTGAAAATCTGAAGGCGCAAGGTCAGGGCTATATGGTGGATGCACTAGGACCTCCCAGTCGAACTCTCTTAATTTTTGCTGAGTGGCTAAAGATGTGTGTGGTCTAGCGTTATCGTGATGAAAGACCACACCCTTCCTGTTGATCAATTCCGGCCGTTTTCTCTCGACTGCTTCCTTTAATCTCATCAGTTGCTGGCAGTAAAGATCAGAATCGATGGTTTTGCCGGGCGGTAAAAGCTCATAATAAACAATGCCCTTCCAATCCCACCATACACACAGCATCACCTTATTTCGTGTTAGGCCAGGTTTGGCCACAGTCTGTGAAGCCTGGCCAACTTTCGACCACGACCTTTTTCGCACGTTTTTGTCGTACGTGATCCACTTTTCATCGCCAGTTATCAATCTCTTCAAAAACGGCTCGTTTTCATGACGTCTCAATAATGAATCGCAAATGAGTACACGGTTCATTAAGTTTCTTTGAGTGAGCTCGTGTGGCACCCAAATATCGAGCTTTTTTGTATAACCAGCTTTCTTCAAATGGGTCAAAACTGTTTTGTGGTCAATTCCCAGTTCTTCAGCTACATCGTAACTACTAATATGCCGATCTTGCTCCACTCTTTCAAAAATGGCGTCCATTTTATTCGTAACAGGGCGACCAGAGCGAGGTGCATCTTTAACATCAAAATTTCCGGACTGAAAACGTTTGAACCAAATTTGTGCTACTCTTACTGACACTGCATCAGGTCCATAAACATCACAAATTTTTTTCACTGCTTGAGTTGCATTTTTGCCTTTTTTATAATAAAATTTTAAAATGTATCGAATTTCTTCATTAGATTCACTCATTTTAACGGAGAGAAAAACAAATGAAAAATAGCGGGAAACAACTTTTTTTTATAATGAAACCTTTTTAATGTTACCAAAACCAGCCAGACACAAATAGTACAGTCAAAAAAATTTATAATAAGTTTATACCTACGTTATGCGAAAAGACTTTTTCCCCGACCTAATATCTAACTTGTTTCGTCAATGTAGACATAGTTATTTAATAAAAAAACCAATATATATTATTTATTTGTCAAAATGAAGTCAAATGATTTCACTTGTCTATTCTATGTCGTATTAATAACATTGTGAAAGCTTGTAATTAATATTATAAGGTTTAATAACAAATTTTACGACTAAAAACAACGCTTGTAATTAACGGCAATGTAAAAAATACCATTAAAATGTAACAAAATGTACTTAAAACGTTGCTTCTACCTATTGGAAACTGTAACTCAAAAGACTAACTTTTATTGTCAGTAAAAGAGTAAGTACTTACACTGCAATCGCAATCTTCTCACAATTGTATTCGACAAGTTTCGTTGCTAGGGATTCAATAAAGTAACTTGTTTTCTGTTTTTATTCATAGACTGTCTTCATTCTGAAATTGTTGAAGCAAAACTTTTTATATGTAGGTAAATGAAATAACGTTAACCTTTTCTCATTTTAATTTACTTTCTTTAGCTTTCTGCAAAATCTTCTTTAAAGGTTTTTAATTCGCTTTTTTTATGCATCTTCTCATTTATTTTGTTACAATGTCAAAAATGCCGACTTCATCGTCTCTTAATTGTTTAGATACATACCATCACGCCTGTTTCCCCGACCGAAAGAGTAGGCAGAGGCATACAATACTCACACATTTCGTGGCGAGCCTTTTGCAGCTTAAGGGAACTTTAATATTTGCCAGAGCCTCGTCCATTGATCGGCAGGTGAACCACTTGCAGGTGAGGTTGACTTGGGTTCCTAAGGTCTTTGTAGGAGCCCCCGTATACACCCATATCTCTAAATTATTTAATATTTATATTCACTTTTTCTATGATCTTTGTTTCTTCCATGCTTAAATCTTTCAAAAATGCTGGTTACATTCGTTTGTTCCTGCGTTAACTTTTTCTAAACTTCGATTATGATTTCTCACAGGAAATGTAAGACGCCTATACAGAAAAGGTTTGACTATCCATTGATTTTAAATGTTGTTATTAATCATCTGTAACTATATTAC
Source organism: Musotima nitidalis (assembly GCA_949126915.1). Taxonomy (NCBI): domain Eukaryota; kingdom Metazoa; phylum Arthropoda; class Insecta; order Lepidoptera; family Crambidae; genus Musotima; species Musotima nitidalis. The sequence continues at coordinate 12,538,419 of OX421423.1, read as the reverse complement.
ATATTCCGTGTTATTTTAATTTAAAATTTCCGAGCACTTATGTAATTCCAATAGTTCGACATTTCAATATTCGACATTCAGCTATTTTCGATAGCTCGTAGCAAAGCTAACTCTATAGCAACGCACACTTAAACGATTTACTGAGTATTTATAACCTTACAGAGAGCAGATATGCAGTAAATACTAGAATATATTCTAATTCAACAGAACAAACAAACTAATTCCGCCTGCAACCTTAATCTTTACATGTCTACATTACCGTACCATAATTACATTTGACACACTCGCAAAGTGTGCTTGCAACTCGATTAGGAGCTACAGAGCCGCCGCACTTGCAGCCTTAATGGGATCAACTGCAAACTTCAACTGGATTATAAAATAAACTTCCTCTTTTCTAATATGCCTTGGAAAATTTTGTATTCAGCTGATGCGCGATATACGCGTTGTGGGGAGCATCTTGTCGGCTAAATTGTTTTTGTAATAACTTACAAGTGTATACAAAATTGTGACAATATGACATGGAGCCATATGTCATGTGCTCATGAGTATGTACAAAATGTGCATTATTTTAGTTTCTAATACAAATACAAATAGTTTTATTGTTCAAAAAAAATACTATACATCAAGGTATAATTTGTTCACTAGCCTTCACACTAGGATACCCTGTGTCGTGAAGTCTAGTCTCTTTCCTGTAGGCACAATGGGTAGGTAATTATTTGAGTGTCACAATCAATTATTTGAGCAATTCAAAACGTATTTGGAATAGTACATGCTGAGGTTAGTGAATGTATGTGTGTGTTTGGTTAAACGTGTGTGTTCTGTAGAAAGTTAACTGAAATAAAACGAAATATTTTAGCTGATGCGCGATATACTCGTATGTGCTATGGGGATCGTCTTGTCGGCTAAACTAATTTTCTGATAACTTGCTATTGTGTACATTGTTGTAGTAAATATGACACAGAGTCATTTGTCGTGTCATGAATTCGTATAAAATGTGCTTTATTTTAGTACCTGTAGAATGTTAGCTGGAAATAAACATATTAATTTAGCTGATGCACGATATATTCGTACGTGCCATGGGGAGCATCTTGTCGGTTAAATTTGTTTTATCGGCTAAATTGACTTGATGCAGTGTACTTTGTTGTAGACAATATGTCATGAAGCTGCTTGTCATCATCGCCATATCTCTACATTATTCCGATTGCCCTAGACTTAAGCTTAGGGCCCAGGGACTGCTCACTGGTCCAACCCGACGTGGCAGAATTTAGTTATTAAATTGTATTATTATGTTATTATATTACGGTTAAACCAGCTATCAGTATATTAGAAGGCACTGACTTCCTAGTAACGACTGCTATAGAGGTTCATGATAGTCGGGATCAGCGGCTTAAAGGACTTCCCGAGACACGAAGCAAGCAATAATTACGCACATATCTTCTAAGTCATAGGTGACCAGGGTTTGAACCCGAAACCCTCTGAATCTATTGTCTATGGGTCTCGCCACAATGCCATATGCCATAGCATAAAAATTGCCAGACCGCAAAGAAATAATGAAGGATATTTTAGTAAAACATTCTAAATAAGTACCAAAGGCACTGTACAAATAGGGAACTTTCATTTGCGCACACAACTCTTACAAAGCCTTTGACTATAACATATTTCTTATTGCTCTTACGTTCTACTTCTACTAAAGCGCAAAAGTGAAGACGTCACCCTTTGTAAATCTGCGCGCGGTGTCAAGCCCGGAGATATTACGGGTTTGTTTGAATATTTTCTTAGTCTGCTTACCCTCAAGAATACAGCGACAAACTTTGAAACAAAACAACATATCATTTATTTCATAAACTATTACATTGTACCTACTTGAAAACGTCAAAATTAAATATTAATATAAAAAACAATCGAAATACCATTACACTGAAATCACGAAACTTAGATTCACTTACATGCGACAAAACAATAAAAAAACAAAAAAAAATAAGTGTAAGTGTTTTTTTTTTACAATCTTCATTTTTCTGTGAATCTATACAATGCAATATAATATAACATTAACAATATTCATGTTTTAAGTCATTCATATTAGAATAGCCATAATTGACATTTGATAGAAGCCTAAGTTTATAGAAACGACAAAGATATTATTGCGAAATAATTTTAAGTAAATGGAAACTAAAAAAATCGAAAGAAAGGAGGTCGTTGATACAACAAAACTTAATACAGCAGCCAAGAATTGCGTGCTATCAAACCCTAAGTTAAATTTAAAAAACGTTTTAGCATTCACAGTGTGATATGCATTAAGGGGCTCAAATATGTAGAACAGTTCCGGAAAGTACGCGTCTTTAAAAAAGTATTTTCTTCGAGACGTCTTATTTGTTTCTGCTCTTTTTAATTGGCTCAGTGCTTTGTTCGAGTTTTTGTAGTTCTTGCTCTTAATGCGATTGCAATACTTTCAACGTTTTGTTTAGAAAAGTTCTTTTTTTTTCTTGCTGTCACATGTAATACAATTTTAATGTGTTAACAGATAGCATTTTGATGAAAATTGTTAAATTGTAATATCGCTAAAAGGTAAAACACATTGTTGCTATATTCGACATGAGGTTAAAAAACTGAATAGTTCTTATAACAAAATATAAGCTTATTTTTGAGAGATTTTTCACCAAATTTAATCATTTCCAATAGTAAGTATCGCTCGTCGGATAAGGATATCAACAACATTTATTTCACAGAATTATAAAAAACAATAGGCAAAATAGAGGTATTCATTCTATTTTGTACGGCTATACACAAAATAGTGACATAATATTTATAGTGACATTATACTGCAGCATAAACTACAATTAGTGCTTATCCAAAGAAATGGTGAAGAAGCACGTCCTTGTCTTGTAGGGATGGTACAATTTTGCTTTCTAAAGTATCTAATATGTAATCTATCTATATAACTATATATATAATCAATCGCCCGTGTGGTATCTTGCTGATTGATGATGTGATAAACGATGCGTTATTTATAATCCATGACCATGAAAACATTACCGACGACGTCAACCAATCAATAAATGCGATAAGAAAGTAACTTGGTCTGTACAGATTCGAATCCATTGCTTGGTTTTATATGAAATTTGTTATAATAAATAAAATAGTAAAAAAAATTAACAGACCCTGGCGGTTAATGTTGCACGTAATCAATCATTGCTTTTCCGAATACAAACGTTATTTCCTGCCGATCACGTCGGCACTTAGCAATTGACTTTTTTATGTAAGAGTAGGTGCTCTTAAGGGAAATAGAAGTGAATAAGAAGAAAGAATTCGCTCAATCGGTTATTTAATTTGTCACATTCTCTATACATCTCTTTTTCGGTCGTCCTCATTCCTTCAACCCACTTACATTTTGATTGCTCTTAAGTTGACCAGAAGAATTAAATAGTAAGACAAATTGTCTAATCGATTAGAGAAAACGATGTCATTCCAGTTCCCCGTTCTGTTTACCGACAAATAGACTCGATTCGCATACCGCGTCAGGCAGAACGGTCTTATTACTTCCTGGATGTAATGATTGGTTTGCTCAGATCTACTACGAATACTTGGATAAGTATGCAGTAAGCTTTTCAATTATCCCACGAAAGTTGTTAGAAATGTGAAAGATTTTGGAGGCTGGATATTTGTTCTTCAAATTTGCAAAAATTTGGTACGCATAGATTGTGATTTTTCCAAAGTACTATCTATGTACGAGCTAACAACTTGCACAATCTGCATTCCACTTCAAAGGTTGTTGGTTAGATTCCCATACAGGACAACATGTAGAAAACACCCATTGTTTATGTTAAAAATATTTAACTAAGTTTATACTTAGCGCCTTGGGGCTAGATGGCGGTTTTGCGCTGTTCATGGATATTTGTCTTCGAATAAAATTATAAATAAATAAATATTAAATATTTCTGACACACCAATTATTTAGCTCTAATATAAGTATCATAAAGAACAATGGATACTTAATAACGGATAAACATACATGAATACTTTTTCTTTTGTAAATACATACTTGATATACATAGGAAAACACCCAGACCAGAACAAATATTCATATTTATACACTCAAATATTTGTCCGTGTGGAAATCGAACCCACGGCCTCAGGAGTGGAGTGCGGGTATACTCGCCACCACGCCATATCGGTCGTCGAAATCGAAATCGAATACTTCAACTAAAATTACATTGAATTATTAATGTATTTATTTTATATGAAATTGTCTGGTTTCTTTTGATACACTTTATAAATTGTTAATATTTAAAATGTAATTCGGTTGTATTTTTATTTTATATGGACCAAAATGTGTGCATTTTTTTTGTTAGTTTTCTTTTCTGTGTATGGGTATAATTTACCTGAATAAAACTTTTTAATAAGTATTATGAGTAGGATATTATTGTTATTTTTAATTTATACCTGCATAATATATTACGGGTAAGAGGAAAATAATGTACACAGAACAAATACATTTCTCGTAGGTCTTTAGAACGTCGCGTAATTTTGGTAAGAATTTTCGTCAAAGGTCTTTTCATCTTAATGAAAAAGCTTACTGTGGCTTCAGTCTGTGGGATTAGTTACTGTAGTTAAGTAAAATCCCTATCAGTAGGAGTTTTGTGTAATGCACATGATCATTTATTTTTGAATAGCCTTTTCCCGTGACTTTTTTTGCATAATTGTGTGATTTAGAACAAAGAGGAAGGAAATGTTAAATATATAGATAAGTATTTTGAAATTAAAAATATGAAATTTTGTGTAATGTAATAAAGCTACTTCGCAACTTTCGATGTGCAGATCAATATGGAGTAAAATCTTTGAGTGCGTAAAAACTGCTTAATAAAATGTATTCAAACTGTAAAAAAACTTGATGACAACTGTGGCACAGAGAGGTAATAATTTTAGGGATTATTTGAATGGTACAAATTCAGAAACTAAAGAATAAATAATAAAAATCCTACAATAACTACACTATTCTTGACGAGGAAAGGTATTTTTTTTTCACAAGCAAAGTCACGCTCTACTGCTAGGCACAGTGTGTTAGGAATCATCAAGGTAGATATATTATATCTATATTATCAATATTGTATTTCAAATTGCTTTTATGGTGATGACTTGAGCAAAGTCAAGATCCACAGCTAGTATTAAATAGTGTCCTAGATTTCAATTAAACTACAACAGCCGTCATTCCATCTCGTGTCCATTCTCCACTGATTCGGAAATCACGTCAACTTTAACCCTTGACAGGATGCGTGAATGTCATGTAAACTCGCTCATGACAGCCCTGACAGGGGCTTGACAACCGCTGTGTAATAAATGATATATATGTACTTGTTAAGTGGGTGATCGACGTACGAGCCTATACCGCGGTTTTAAAGAACGACGGTTTTACTCGCGGCTCATTGGTGCTGATAGACTAGCGAGCAAAACAGTCGTGTCTGAGCGATAACTGAGTTAACATGTCTTGTTCGGAGTCTGAAGCTTTGTGTTATTTCGCTATAGCATACCACGAAATCATGAAAAAAAAACGAAAACGCCCTAGAGTTTGGGTTAAAAGTTGGATAGAAAAGAGGCAAGAATTGTCGCATACCCTTTTAATTCAAAACTTGTCGGCAGAACCACTGGATTACAGAAATTATCTGAGAATGTCTGAGGAATCATACAACGAATTGTTGTCTTTAGTGACACCTATAATACAAAAACAAAACACCATAATGCGAGAAGCTATTTCTCCTCATGAACGTTTAAGTGCTACAATTAGATACCTGGCAGAAGGTAAAACCCAAAGCAGTTTGCAGTATTCTACTTTGATATCCAGGCAAACATTGGGAAGAATTATTTCAGAGACATGCAGAGCTATTTACAGTGCATTAAAAAACGAATATATGAAGGTAAGATATTTATTTGTATTATCATTTTAGAAAATTAGAAACATAATACGTCAAAGTATTCGAGTCTTCTGTGGCAGTCACAACTTGAAATTGTGGTTGAGTTGTGGACGTAAAATTTTCTGGCGCAGGCGTATTAATCTGTTGATCATCTGTTGCTGTCAGAACATGATATTGTGGTCGTGTTGTAGCTGTGGATGTATTGGAGGTTCTGGTACTAGTATTTACTGGAGCAGGAGCAGGCTTATAAAATGGTTGATTGTTAAAATTATAATTAGTGTTATGTAAATTTTCAGATCGCACATTAATTACTGAATTAATAGAAAGCAGTTCCATTTGTCCATTAAAAATCACATCATTGATGAGTTTCTCAGCAAATATTTTTTGCTCAGGAGTCATTGTCCTTAATTTACTAGCAACGTTTCTGCCAAAAATATCAAAGTCATCCTCTTGTTGACTGAGTCGTTGTGTAATTAAACGAAACATCTGATTGGAAGTGTCGTCTTTTCGTTTTCGTGAAAATGATGGAAGTTCAGGTGTAGAAGATGGTGATGGAGTTTGAGATGGCAGTGGCAGCAGAAGCTCAGAATTAACCGATGGGGGTGGACTGAATATCTGCAATTAAACATATGATATTAATTATTTTTCTTTTTCTTGTTTCAGTTTCCTGGTAATATAGAAGAGATGAAAATGACAGCTGAACAATTTAAAAACAAGTGGCAGTTCCCTAATTGTCTTGGTGCAGTTGATGGAAAACATGTCAAAATAATTCCACCTCCTGGCGCAGGATCTCATTTTTTTAATTACAAAGGTTTCCATAGCATTGTTCTTATGGCAGTTGTCAATGCTGATTACCAATTTGTATATGTTGATGTGGGTACGAACGGTCGCATTTCCGATGGAGGAGTTTTAAAAAAGACAAAATTTTATAAGCGTTTGGATGAAGGTACTTTAAATATACCACCACCAGAAAAACCAACACCGGATTCAGATCCCTTACCATTCGTGTACCTTGGTGATGAAGCTTTTACCTTAAGACCAGATTTTTTGAAACCATATCAACAACGAGAATTACATAATCATGAAAAGAGAATCTATAACTATCGAATGTGCAGAGCCCGGAGGGTAGTAGAAAATGCGTTCGGTATTTTGTCAGCAAGATTCCAAATATTTCACTCAGCTATAGACTTCAAATCAATTGAAGACATAAATTTTGTGGTATTAGCTTGTTGTACTTTGCATAATTTTTTAAGTTGCAAATCCAGAAAAGAGTATATCTCTCCATGTGACATAGACACAGAAAATCAAATTGCTGGTACAATGCATACAGGTCTGAGGACAAATGGTATTTTGACGCCCTTACAAACGACTCGTACTGGAAACTCTGACAATATTGCTAAAAAAGTTAGGGAAGATTTTGTGAAATACTGCAATACAACTGGGGCTGTATCATGGCAGGAAAGAATGATAAATATATAATTTTATTACTCACGTTGTCTAGAGAATCTTGTGAAGATACTTGACTACGATATTCACCGCCATCATCGTCACTTTCAATAGTTGATATTGATGCCGTACCTGTTAAATTAATAGTCTGTATATTTGTTTGATTTATACATATATTAAAACTACATATAACTACAATTGTAATAAATTATTTGTAACGTTCCTATTATAATGCTGATTAAAATATTTTTTAAGTAAAATAAAAGAAATACTACAATTATTTGACTGTACACAATCTAGTTTTTAAATTATAATTAGGTGGAATAGTTGAACATTGAACAGTATTTGGTATCTACTTACTTTGAACAGGATCGTTGAGAAATTCAAGCTCCTTATAATACCATAACTTTGGTTGATACAAATTTTCAACTCCGGAACCAGTTTTCATGCTTGCAGTTACCTTGCTTCGTTCTTTCCTATGGGAAGCTCGCAATGACTGAATTTTTTTCTTAACACTTGCTATATTCGAGTTTGGTTCGTATTTTTTCGCAATCTCCACAAGTTTATTATATGCTGCAAGTCGATATCCTTTGTTTTTATAGTCGCTTGATTTAGTTTGCCATAAGCAAGGACAATCTCGGAAGCCATTTATAAATTCTATTATAAAATCGTGGCTGCAAGTTCGCAGATCCATTATAAAAATGTGACGCGGAGCACGTGCGTCCTCTAGCGCTGTCAACGAAAACTGTTGGCTCGGCGCGCCGGCAATGATCGACGCGCGGTTTTGTTTGACACGCCGAGTAAAAAATAAGACAAACATGACGAGCCGCGAGCCAGGCTCGTCGGTATATAAGACCGCGGTTTTGTAATGATACACGGTCGAACTTTACCGACGAGCCACAAAACCGCGGTAAAGCTCGCCCGTCGATCAGGGCCTTTAGGGAGCTAACGGAGATGCATATTTTAATAATGTATTTGAAAGGGCTAAATAAAAACACTTTTAGCACCAAATAGTATAAAATGGCTCAATGATGAAGCTACTTTAAGATTCCATCGTTCGAATTGTCTTATGAAATGCATTCGTATAATAAAAGATATTATTTAATTATTTTTATGGCTTTCATCATCCATTTGTCGAATAGGAGGTAAACGACCAGCGATATTTTTATTTAGTTGTCTTTTAAATTATTTAACGTATTTATTCTTAGTTGTTGAATGAAATATAAATATTTCTAGGAGTTGTGTAATGTCACAATTTGGAACACGCTCTTTCATTGATGATTTATGCAGTTTTTGAGTCTGATACATAATTTCGATATTAAATTCGAGAGAAGTCATAGACGTAATAAATTTACATTTTACTGATTACATTTAACAACGAGCGATTTCGTGCTTAAGCTCGGAAGCCACGTTAAGTCTGAAATCCTTAGTATTGCACCTTTCAAATCCTGAAGTCTGCCGTTCTTCTCTTCATAGACTTTGTTTTCATAGGTAGCCCACACAAAAATAATCGAAAGGTTCGACTTACCTTATCCATGGGATGTCCCAAATTGCGTATGCAAATTGAATCGCGTAAGGCAGATGTTGTAAAGTTGTTATATTTAGTAGAATTAAAAGTACCTTCATAAAATTCCAACATTACGAATCGCCTTAACTTTATAGCACACCCCCAGTTAAAGAAAAACAAACCCAAATGTGGCTTTTTCGAACACGTAAAGGATTTTTCCCAAACCAATGTTCGTTCGTAAGCGAATTGAAAACACATGCATACATCATATAACGCCTGTTTCCCCGAAGGGTTATTTAAAGAGGCATATTTTACGCTCACATTTTGCCAATTATATTGCTTGCCCCACGTAATAGGTAAAAACCATTTCTTTTTGCTTTCTTTTTCGGCCAGTCTTCTTTATAGCGAACAGTCTACTTTGAACTGAAAGTTAAGCCAATCAAGCAGTTCGGCTACCTTAATGATATGTACACGGGATAGTCCGTTTATCAAAATATTTTTCACACTAGTTTTATTTCCTATAACAATTTTGGCAAATTTGTATTTCGCATTCAAATCACCTTGTCAAATATTAATTTAGCAACTTTTTACTTGCTTAAATTTTATAATGCCAAATATACATTAAGTAAATGCTTTATTTTGTAAAAAAAATATATTGTAAAAATATAAAAGTCTTATAAAAATCATTATTATTATAATAATATTACCTATTCAATTATTTTTTCACACAATCAGAATGAACAAGAAAGCACAACAATTCCATTTTTATGTGTTGAAATTACTTGCAAAACACATGAATAATTTAACCTTGGAATATTCAGCTTTGTGTCGCAAAATCGTATTTATTCTTTCATTTTTATCCAAATATTTATTTTTATTTACTTTGGGTGGTGCGCCTGATAATATTGCTTCTATATCACCCGTATTTGCTACAGTCTCTTTGATCAATGTATTGATTAACCCGGAAGATTCTTATCACTTATGACATTTATTTTATGGTGCCGAGCTTTGGCTGTATTTGAAGTTCTGGGTATGTTCATTGGGTTAACCTTCTGGTAACTCTAATAACTTGGTGCGTTGTTTGGTTGCGTGCTAAATGTGCCGTTGATGTAGTTATTATCAAACCACTTTTTTTTTTCTTTTTTTTTTATCGTCTGTAAAAAAATGCTGCTTACGCACTGTCTCCCGGCCAAAAGGGGGAGACCGGGAGGGGGTGTGGGGCTCACTGCGGCCGACGCGACCACCGCAGTCCTACCCACTAAAAAACTTCAGACGACGCCCACCGCTGTTGAAAAGGGGCGAGGCACCAGTGCCCGGGTTTGTAGCTTCTGGTACCCCGCCCGCGGCCAACGTCCCCTGGATCAGAACCGGGGAGACCTCCTCAGGAAGGCGCAATTTGCAGCGCCCCCCCTACCTCTATGTGCGGCCATGGCGTAACTGGCCGACTTCGGGGGGGGTCTATGGCGAGACGGAAGGGGCCCCCTGCCCCCGCCGCCTAAGACCCCCCGGGATTATCAAACCACTGAGCTAAACCTTGCCAATCCGGATCTTCTATATAATTTAAAAGCTTATGATAATGTTCAGGGATTTCTTCTTTAGAGCTGAGTGCTAACAAACATTTTACTTGCTTAGTAGTATGTGCTGCATACTTTTTTGCACAACCCTGGGTTTGAACTTGTCTGGAACAAAAATTATGTTTCATTAATAATTATGAAAGGTTAGGTTAGAACTGTGACCCAAACAGAGCCAGAATTCATTTGTATAATTATTATAGAAGTTCATACATGTAAAATATTTGTCCAAGGTGAAACAAACATCTATGCAGCAGTATATTTTCAAAATTTGGATCTTAAACTTGAAATACTAGGTTTTACGAAATTCAAAATGCAGTATTTTGGACTACATGATACTTGGTAAAATGAAACATGCTATGTAATTGTTAAATAAATCGCCGAAAATAGTATTGCTAACATTAAAATTGCTAAATAATTTTTGCCAAATGAAAATTTGGGAAACGTACTTTCGCATGTGATTTTCACATCAATTTTTACTTAGTCGTTTTATCTCAAAAATTTTCAAATAATTACATAACAATATTAAGCTATTTTATGAAAATGTAACTCAAAATATCTTAAATACTTTTAAAAGTCACCTAAGAACATTTTTTTGTAACAAGAACTGTGAAGGTGACTTGCCCTAAATCTGCGGACTCGAAAGTCCATCTTTTTAGTATATGCAATATTTATAAATTTTTTAACTACTATCACTACTATTGGTTACACAGATGATGTGGTAGGCGGCTGGTAGTCTCAAACAATAAGTAGCCGCAAAGAGAATTTCTATAAAACTTCGGAACTTAGAACTTTTGGACGAGGAAAATACTGATATGATTGGCAAAGTTTTCTGATTTGAATAAGACTCTCACGCCTTATTAAAGTAAGTAAACTCGGCTACCGCCATTTTCTTAGGTATATATCACTTCACCGCATAAAGTTGTAGGAACCCTAAGTTACGTGTAGAATAACATGTCCTCACCAAATATTTAATACTTCATTTGTTTTTATCAATCTAACACTAACGTCTTTTAGTTCATAGATATCACATAACCTTCTTTCGCAGAATAAACGGTGCAACATGTTACCATAATGTAGACTAACAGTTCCTTACCAAATATTTAATACTTTATTTGTTTTTATCAATTTAACACTAACGTCTTTTGTTTCATAGATATCACGTAACCTTTCGCAGAATGAACGGTGCACAATGGTACCATAATGTAGACTTACAGTTCCTTACAAATATTTGATACTTTATTTGTTTTTATCAGTCTTACATTAAAGTTTATAGGTAAAAGTAGGTGTATAGGGATCCTACCAAGATCTGAGGAGCCCAAGCCAACCTCACCTGCAGATGGTGCACCTGCCGAATAACAGACGAGGTCCTGGCGAACGTAAAAGTTCCCGGTAAGGGGCTATAGGCTCGCCACCTATTACGTGGGACCAACATTATAATTGACGAAATTTGGGCATAAAATGTGCCTCTGCCTAACTCTTTGGGGAAACAGGCGTGATATTATGTATGTATATACATTAAAGTTTGTTATTTAATAGAAATCAAGTATTCTGCTTAAGCAGAACGACATTATAGTGTAGTGGAAAATACCCAGATAAGTACAACAACTATTCTCTTGCATCGCTTGGAATTTATTAATTCTTTGTTGTTCCGTTTGGATTCCCCAAATAAAATAGATAATTTGTAAGCGAAGTATCACCACGAACTGGCACGACTGGTAATAGAGAACGGCCTCCCACAAACGATTCTTGAACACAGTACATTGGTTTTTTGCTTTGTCTTACTCGAAACTCTTAAACGAACGCAAACGGCCATCTATTTAAAAATTTTGCTTCACGGTCCGTGAGCGACTAACTGGTGCCATACGGTACATCGGAGCGCCAGCAATTTTACGCCCGCACAGCACTTCTATTGACATATTTTAAAGTTAGTATACCTTTAAATAACATGTTTAATTTCATTTGTTACAGGTAATTGTCTATTGTCCAACTTAAAGGTTGAATGGAAGCTGTGTAAAGAAGTGAGTATGTAAGTTAACAAAAATTGCTGACTGTCTGCTTAGGTACGATTGTAGACAAAATAAAAACATAAAGTGACTATACGAGCGATGCATTGCCCCTTTGCTGAGTAATGCGCCACCGCCGCAATCCGATTGAGATCCGATAATGTGTTACTGCGCATCCGAGATCATTGTCAGGTTTTTATTCAGCAAAACCTGGTTAGACCTGTGTTCAGACCTTGGAGCAATCGGGGTAATGCAAGGATATGATTAATGTAACTTTTATACTATGTAACTTTTTCCTGCGGAATCTTGCTGAGTAACACCTTGAAACGTTGTTAAAAACTGCAGTGTGGATGTATCGTAAAAGAGCAAAAGATGCATTGCCGCATTGCTATAGTTACGCACCACCCCTCATGCCGCACTTCGATTGAGACCCGATAATATTGTGTTACTGCGCATCCGAGGTCACTGTTCAAGCTATTTGCCGCGGAGTAAAGCCTCTCAATACCAGTGTAATTAAAGGAAAGTTTAACATTGCATTGTGTTCTCCTCTACTCGATGTCAGTTGTTAATTCCCATACTGGCAGATATAATCCTTCAAGTTAGATGACTTTATAGTCTGAGGGCAACAATTTGGCAAGCGCAATTTCTGGCACTGCGGCAGTAAAATATAAATCGTATTTTTCATCTGGTTAAAGTTGAGGCTGTGAATGTCAAGGAAGTGTTAGTTTACTAAAACGAAACCTTATGAAGAGTAATTAAGAAGCAGGCAATAAATTTGGCAAGACAACTACAAACAGTGCAACCTTTACAATGTGAAAAATATTTCAAGCGAATATTTTCTTTTACGTCATGAAATCTGGGCGGCTAAATTGTACGACTTTTGTTTTTATTCAAATGAAATATTTATTTTGTTTATACAAGCCAATGGGCTTTCAATGCCTAATATTCTGCTTTAAATTTATTTCAAGATTCATCTCTCGTCATCGATCGTTCTTTCGATTCTTCAGCGATAGATACTAGACATTAACTCTTAACGATAATACGTATCGTTTACTTCATAGCTATCACATGGCTAGTAATCGTGACACGATACGATTATTGCACGTATAGACACCATAGAGTAAGAACTTTAGAGACAGATATCGGCTACATAGCATTTTTTCTTTTTAGAAGTATCGCCTGCATTGAATATATGGGAACCCATTTGCCTGTGGTCGTTCAAACTCGGTGTGTAGCTTTGATCTATGGAGCAGATGTCCTACAAAGTTAGATTCTTTTTTGGTTTAAGCGGTTTCCGTATTGTAGCTTAGCGGGCGAAATGCCCAATCCAAAAGCACCAGAATTGAGTTAGCTTTTGCTGGTACGACAGCGTTTTTCTATTAGCACTGTGGTGAAGACAAATTCCAAAACGAAATTAAATAATCGGGAGAATTTATAGTTTTATATTTCCTAAAATATGTCTAATCGAAAATGGGGGAATAAATTTCTACAAGTAAGAGTATCTAGTAAAACGTCCGCCTAAACCCAAGTCCCGATATATTGTCTAGTGACATTCAATTGTTTTCCAAGATATTCTTTTTTTCAAAAAACACGAGCAATTAGAATTGTTCCTGTGTTTACACAATAAGTTATCTTGTCAAGCTATCAAATAGTTGTTATGTATGTTTGTATGTTTAGCTGTTAGCGTACCTATAAAAATAGTTCAGGTGATCGTAGCTTACTAGTTAAATGTCAGATTATGAGCATACTGCAGATGTGAACTCACTCGTTACACGAACGCGTTAAGCTTGCCACGAGAGCTTAGCAGGAATATTAATTAAAATAAGAACACTTTATTTACAATGATCAAATATTTTTTTTAAATTGTGTGACACAGCTTATTTATTATTGGTGTAAAATAAAAGGCAAATCGATTTTAATGTAAGTACTTTGGGTGATAAGTACTTTTGGGAAAACGACAATAAAATAAAAAGATAACTTTAAACTTATTGATTCAACAGGAAAGGCTAAATAAAAATATTAAGGATTTCTTGTTTTTGGTCGTTTCATTCAATTTGTTATAGCACTTGTTGTCGCTATGAAGGACACGTTATTTTTATAAGATTAGCATCCTAAGTAATCATTTCGACAGTTCCACCCAAACGAGATTGTGGACAGAATTAGTCCGAATTAGGACGAGGGAGGAGGTAAAGAAAAACTTTTGCCCCCGGGGGAGAATTCTGCGTGGCGGAACGCCGGGTAGCTGGCATGTCGACATTTAAAAACTTTTTACCGAGATTAAATTCAAATTACTGTTTGATGAAGGATAATTCCTGGCCAGTATTGAATTTTTGTTTACTTGCAGTAATAGGAGAGAATGAATAAAAAACATATTTGTAATCTGGCACGTTATAATGAATATCTTGGCTGATAAGCACAATCGATGTAGACATTAGGACCGCTAGTAAGCGTAAAGCGCTTGTACCAACAGATTAACATAATTATATAGAATTTAAGTGATGTTTTGTAAACAATACCGAGACCAAAAATCAGGATGACGCTGCTGCCCATCATCCGGTAAGACTTCTCTTCGTCAAATCTAACGCACTATTCTTATCGGTACTTACCACGAACACGTACACGTATACACACGGGTCTTAAAATCTGTTTATTGTATATTGATTTTTTTTATAATATCAATAGTCATTAAAGAACAAGAAGAAAAACTATATATTTTCTACACACATGAAAATAAAACAAATACTCTAACATGATTAAAAAATCATTAGTGTGCATATACAGCGAGGTCCTATATCACATTCAAACGTTTGTCATTTAGATGAAACCAAAGTCTTAAAAGCTGAGTGCAGGTATACTGACCTCTATACAACATCGTCGACTAAAAATCATTGCTCAAAGGAACAAAATAAATGTACTACATTTTAAAGGTCTCCGCCACAAGGCAGCGTTGGCCTTTTGAAGGATCATTTTCCCAAGCATCTCTATGATCGCTCTGTACAGTTTGCGAGCTATCCTAAGTTTCCTTCATCATTGTTTGAACTTCCAATCCAGATTATTTCCCAATTAATTTCCAATTATTCGTTACTTTTGTTCTTTATTAGAATTAAATTAGTAAATGCTATTAAGTTCATCTGTTGTATATTTTTAATTATGCGATATTTATATATAATTTATGTAACTGTTAATTCCGCTAAATCGAAAGAATATCTTACGAAGAGAAGATCCTACTACTTTCGATAGCTAAGATGGCAAATGCCGATTCATTGCATTTGCAATGGGGCATTATTTCCAACATTCATCTCCACCGACCATTTATATAAGACCCTTCAATATTTTCGCATCACATGCCGTTCCCGTACGGAGAGGCCTCTGAGTGAGATCTTTTCCGTTAGTCAATTTTGCTTGCTTCACTGGCTTTAGATGATAAACGGCTGATTGATTTGGGAGAAATTAATGGAACAGCTTTACTTGAGGTTTACTTTAGCAGGACTTTCATGTTATAAGTAGACGGTAAAATTAATTATATCATCGCAAATAAACTTATATTAAACAAGTCATCCCAGCGTTTAAAGCATTTTGGTTGGTTGGCGGAAAATATCGCTATCATGTGGTATTTTCCGCCAACCAACCAAAAAGCTTCGCATCTCCACTTCTACCTAGAAGTGAAAATACGAAGGGGAGCCTTTACCCGATAAATTTACCAAAAAACATTTGGTTGATCACATGAGAATGATAATAATTAATGTCTGTCCAATAAATATTCTTGTGCGCGACAGAGTCTTTAATTGGTTTCATTTTAATTGAAAATATGTCTTTTTGGTAGTTATAAATCCATACAATGACGGTGATCAATAAGATTTACAGAACAATTTTGAATATTTAACAACAGAGTGAACAATGTGTCACTCTATGTACTGCTGTGGTTTAAAATGGCAGATATTTTCCCATTGTCCGGTCTCTGTTGGACATTTAAACTACCTACATCTGTGCAGGCTGCGAAGAGTGTGAAAGTGTAGCAGCACGCTTCTATCGTAATGATGGTGTAGTAACTTCAGTTACAATAAAAAAATATGGTAAAGAAAACCTTTTATGTAACTAGCTTTCGGAAAAGTTCAAGGACAAAGGACACTTTTAAAAAAAAACTTCTTTTCTGCTAGGTTCAATTTAATACTGAATTTAATCTAAACCATACCTTTTGTTTAGGCGTGAAATCTTATCATCATCAAACACAAACTATATGTCGCATGTGAAATATTATAAGTAGATATCATTGTTTGAATTATAGTGTTGGCATTGGTTTGATATAACTTGACTCATGTCTAACATTTGTTCCATGTTTATTTAAAGACGTATTCCATGTTCGCTTTAAAACAAGTTATATTCCACCTACGCCTGTTAAAACTTTCAAAGGTCCCCTTAGTAAAAGTCCATATTTTTTCTTTCAGACCACTTTGTGTATTCAAGAATATAATTTGTTCGTACTACCAATAAAGGGCTCAGCGGGTTTTGTAAAAATACCAATTGCTAGTTTAATACAATGCTTTGGTTGCAACTATCTAAATATTCTACGTTATGAAATATAAGGAGGTCAGACGGCAGTCGCTCAATATAATACTGAAGTCTAGTTAGACCAGTGAGCAGACCCACTGGTATAATGCTAGTATATAATGGAATAAAACATTAGTATAATCTTATACAATAAAATAATAAATATTCCTTGACGAGATTTTAGTCTCTAAAGGAAGTACTTAAGAGTACCGACTTTTCAATTGTAGCTAAGAACAAGGTATTCAACTTATGGCTGCTAAAATCTACCCCAGATTTTTTTTTTAATTGAGAACATGTCAAATGGGAGTGGAAAGAAGCAGAAGAAGATGGTGTGTGTAACACTGAGACATCGCAAAAGAGCCGAAGATATAAGATTACCAAAAAAAGTAAAGAACATTGTAAAACAAGTAGGCAATTGATAGCAAGGTGAAATGTACACAGAATGACAACCACGAGATGGGAAAAGAAAAAGAGGAAGACAGAACAAGAGTAGGACAGATGATATAAAGAGTGTAGGAGGCACAACTTGAACAAGAAGAGCTACAAACGAAAAAATTTGAAGCATCTAGAAGTGGCCTATGTATCAGTAACTATGTCAACGAATGTACTATATAAGATGTCAGCAATAAAGGCTTCATAATAATAATGTAATAAACACATATACTACGATGATTAAGTACTCGTATATACATTCACAGAATCATATTTCTACGATCATGTACACAAGTGGTAATGAAATGAAATGAAATGAATGAAATGAAATGAAATGAATGAAATGAAATGAAATGAAATGAAATGAAATGAAATGAAATGAAATGAAATGAAATAGATTTATTTGCTTTGATTTTGCGTTCTTACATAAAGGTCTTATACAGGTTAGTTGTATCGTCAAAATCTACTTATATCTAAGTGTGCAAATGTTATAATATATTTAGATTTAATTTAAAGATACAATTATTCAATTAAATAAAATGTCACTGTCCGATTAATATTACATATAATTATAATTTCTACATTCTAAAAACTAAAGATTGACATGGTTAGCCTGAAAGTAGACCTTAATTGAATAGAAACAGCCCTCTATCAAATAATTATGTAGTTTTCGTTTAAATATAGGTCCAGTTAACGTACGAATTTCATCAGGTAACGCGTTAAATATTTTTGTACCCATATTACTTGCATTTTTTTTTGCTAATGTCAGTTTTAAGACCTGATTTTCTACCTTGTTCCCTGGTCTGAGTCGGAGACATTTAGTCGAAGCAGACTGTCTTTTCTCGAAATGTCTTGGATTCTCCTTTACAAATATACAAATTTGTTTAATATACAATCCAGGGACAGTGAGAAGTCTATTCTTTATAAATAAAGGTTTTAAGGTTTAAAGTTTAAAGACTATATCTATATCTGTACAGTTCCCCCATATCATAATACCGTACTGCAGCACGGACGCTACATGAGCATGATATGCCAGTATTGCTGTCTCTACAGATGATATTTCTCTTAGGCGCCTAAGAGCGAAAGAGAATCTACAAATTTTATCACTTATTAAACTAATATGACTTTTCCAATTGCAGTTCTCGTCTATATTTATACCTAAAATGTTTGCTGTCTTAACATTGTCTATAATTCGGTCGTTATAAAATACATTCAAATTCAATTTGTGTCTATTGTATGTCAGAAATTGCATTACCTTAGTTTTATCTATATTTATTTTTAAGTTGTTGGATGTCATCCATTTTATAACTTTATTGAGAGTCATATTTATTTCATTATCATAATCTGATACATTCAATGTCTTATAGTCTGTACTACCTTTCACTAGTATTATTGTATCATCTGCATACTGTATAATTTCATGATTTATTTTGTCTGGTAGGTCATTTACGTATAAATTAAAGAGTATAGGTCCTAATAAAGTGCCCTGTGGGACCCCACACTCATTGACTCTTTATTGTGAATAGTAGCTCGCTCTAATGTGTATTTTATTTTTTACTGTTTTTTGGATCTGTACGCATTGCTTTCTGTCTTTTAGATAGCTGGTAAACCAATCGTTAGCAATACCTCTGATTCCATACTTGTAGAGCTTATCAAGCAATTTTTTATGCTCTACATAGTCAAAAGCCTTGCTCATGTCTAAAAATATAGCTACAATAGGTATCCCCCCCTCAATGCTGCTCATGACTGATTTGATGAGTTTGAAATTTGCCATGGTAGTGCTTCTGTTCTTTCTAAAGCCGTATTGTTGGTCTTTTAATATATTGAATTTATTAATAAAAGCTTCGAGCCGAGAATGTACTGCTCTTTCTACGACTTTAGCAATGATTGGTATCAGTGTTACCGGTCTGTAGTTGTTAAGCACTGATTTGTCTCCTTTTTTATGTATGGGTTTTACTATAGAGCATTTCAATCTGTCAGGAAAAACTCCTTGTAAAAAAGATAAATTAATTATATATGAAAGCACTGGAGCGATGTACACTCCTGTTAGCTTAAGGAGTTTAGTTGACAGCTCATCATATCCTACTGAGTTTGTATTTTTCAAGGAGTCAATAATTTTTGTTATTTCTTTTTCAGTAGTTGGGTAAAGAAACAACGTAGAGCAACAGTTATCTATTGTGGCACTACCGGATGAAGTGATCGAAACATTATTGGTTATGTCAATAAAATAGTCATTAAATGTGTTAGCTATGTCTCGAGGGTTTTCAATTGTATTCTTATTATAATTTATAAATTGTATGTCATTTTTTTGAGTATCTTGTAATTGTGTATTAATTATATTCCACGTGGTTCTACATTTGTTTTTCGCTCTCTGAATTTTCTTTTTGTTACCTCTTTTTTGAACATCGAGTATACAGTTTTTTAATATTTTGGAGTAAGTTTTGTACCTGAGTTTATGCATCTGTTTCTGTGGACCCAACTGAGACTGATACTTCAAATAGAGTGTTCGTTTAACCTTGCATGATTTCTTTATACCCTTTGATATCCAGCATATGTTATTTGCTTTTTTTGTAATTTTTGTGCGTATTTTTGGAAAACAAAGATTAAAAAACATTACGATAGTATCGTGGAAGCTGTTAAAGGTTTCATTTGTGTCACTTAAGTTAAAAATGTCTGTAAATGTGAGAGATGATATACTATTACAAAATTTTATTATATTTTTAGCACTAAAGTCCCTTTTCACTTCGACCCACTGGTTTATAATCTTTTTTGAATTTACTTTTATTTTTAAAGTTTGGGCTGTATGATCAGATATGCCAAGGTTATGAACGGATCCTACAGCTGAAGGAATATTGCTGATAAAATGATCAATACATGACGAACATCTTGTAGGTACTGTGATGTGGTAAATCATATTATAAAAATGTACAATATCTGATAGTCTCCTGCTGAACTGGTTAGACTTTCCGGTGTCGATATTCAAGTCGCCACACAAAATAATTCGTCGTCTATGTCTCGTACTAAATTTCCTTATTAATTGCTCCAGATTTTTAAAAAACATATCCGTATCTGAGTTAGGAGTCCTATAAATGCAAACGACTACAAGGTTATTATACTTCATTTCAATCCCAGCACATTCAAAGCTTTTATAACAGACATAGTCTGTTAAATCTAAATTAGAAAAAGGTATCCCCTTCTTAACTAACACACATACTCCTCCTCTTCTCTCATCAGGCCGGCAATAAAATGATGCTAATTGATAATTACATATTTGGACATTCTTGATATCCTGACGTTTTAAAAAAGATTCTGTAATACAAATAATGTCAACTGTTTCCTCTTTATCATCAAATTCACTTAATACAGTCTGCAGTAAATCTTGTTTATTTAAGAGCCCTGCCATGTTTTGATGAAAAACTGTGAGCATTTCACAAAACTTATTTAATTTAGTCACGAAATAAATTCTTCTGATTAACATTGTTATTTAACGAAGGGCTGTCTCCATGGGTGTTTGTCAAATTTTTTAAAACAGGAAAATAATATGGAATAGTTCCCTTAATACATTTAGTCGAACTACTATCAATATGAACACGAGATATCTTCACATTAGTATGTGAAGACTTCAAGTACTTCCTTATGTTATGAACATTTAAAAATTCGTCCTTATATGCTAAATAATTTATGTGAGTGTTAATTTTACTACATGCAACAAAACCATAAACATTTACATTTGTCATATATTTCATGTCAATGTATGTACAATTAGAATAAATATTAGCAATCAATTTCAAATCCCTATTAATCAACATTTCATTCAAATAAATATTTTTATTTGTTGGTAGTAGAATCACGTTTGTATTCTGGAGCAAGTTCAGAGCTACACATATATTATTAAATGTTTTATAGGAATTGGTGTCATGGTTTCCAGTACATATAATTACAAAGTCATTTTTTGATACAGAGCTTTCAATCGATTTACAACATTTGAGCACTTCACACGACGAAGCATCTGATTTTATGAAAGCAAAAGTACTAAATTTATCATTCCATTTTTGATTTCTTGATATGTTTATTTTAAGAGCTAGTCCAGATGCTTGGTCATCTCCTAAAATAATTATTTCATTTGGCTTGGAGTCTTGTTTCTCTAAATCTATATTTTCCTGTATTTTAATACTATCAATTGGCTTATCAGGACTTGTACTACTGTTCTCAGTGATAGATAAAGACTTTTCCCCTATTATGTTGTTATTCTTGTTAGTATTACATACTTTGAAAGCCGATGAAGGTGATGGTATTGTTCCTTTTGGTGATATAGAATGTTTTTTTAAAGTCGGTGTTGGTGTCATGTATTCCTGTAAGTTTAATTTGGTCTTGTTTAATCTGTCTTTCGTCAACTTCTTTTTGTCAGTGGATTTGCAAATTTGGGTCAAAGTGCTTATTTTGGCTCGGTGTTCTTCGATTTTCTTTCCAATCCAAATGTTGTTGATATAGTGAACAATAATTATATTTTTCTATAATACCGGGTCGAAAATATATTTTCAATTTTCACGTTGAACACTTTGTTCCTTTTTGATATAACACTTTCAGAAGTAATCCGTAAGTAGATCTATAAAATATAAACGTTTTCACCGTTTATTGGTAACTTTTACTATTTTTTATCAATATTATTACAGAGCTAGGTGATTTTCGTGGCAACTAGCGCCATCTGGGTAATCAAGAAAGACATTATATATTATTACGACATTACACTCGAAAGAAAAAAGGTGCATTTTCTGATAGCAACAGAAACCGTTCAAACGGCTCGAATCTACTAAAATCGTTCAAGCATCGATCATAGGTGTATCGTAAGCTAACTAAATGGAAGTGCATTAAGATGTTTGAACGCTCGCGGCGCCATAAAGGATAGTCCGAAATCCACTCCATATTTTCCGGACGGCGATATTTTCAATAGACTTTGAGCGAACACTATTATTCTTCGGCACGTTCGCTACCGATTGTCGCATACTCCTATTTTCTTTGATATCTCTCGGATTAGTTTTATTCTCGATTCTTATATAGGATCACTACAATCAACTTTTCTGTTATAGAAAGATGCTTAATTCTTCTTCCTTGTGCTTAACGACGAGCTGTTCATGATTCAATAACTACAATTCATCTAAGTTTTATAATATACTAGAGGCCGCCCAGAACTTCGTCCGCGTGACCTATAGGTTTTTGCTTACATAATTACTTACAATGGCATTATAAACGCCCACATTTCGCCAATTATAATGTTTTTCCCACGTAATAGGTGGCGAGCCTATTGCCGCTTACCAGGAACTTTTATAATTGCCAGTCTCGTCCCTTCATCGGCAGGCTCCTAAGAACTTGGTACGAACTCTATACACTAGGTAATTTGTAAAGTTTCATATAAACTCTACCAACCCATTTTACCCCTTTATTGGTTAAACTTTGCAAAACCAGGTTTTGTGAGCACATATGTCCTAAAAGAAATAGCCCATGCAATTTTTGAGACAATAATATTCTTCTGCCATAATTACTTTAACTTCAATAAAATTGGACTTGCATACAAACATCCGTTTTGTATAATTAGTCTACACGCTTTAAGGAACCTGCCAAATTTCAAGTTTATAGGTGTTATAGTTTCTGAGATTTCGTGATTAACAGTGAGTTGTATTTCGCTTAGATAAATGTATAGAATTTCATCCCCCTTCACATCAACTCTTTACTTTTTACCAGTATAAAAGTAGTTTATATCCTTTGTTAGGGTCTAAACTATCTGTGTACCAAATTCGTCGTTTTGGCGTGACTGCTCTACAGACAGAAAGAGTTACTTTCGCATTTATTATTGGTGTGGATTATTATAAAAGACGAAATATGATTTGAGAAACTCTTCAAGTAATAGAAAGGTACCATTATTGTAAGTAACATAGAGGCAATATTATTAATCTATTTAAATTTATTATTATGCTTAGCAATATAAATGATATTTATTGTTCAAATAAAAGGCCTTAACCACTTGCTTCTGCTACTTTTATAGTAGCAAACTGCGGATTTCCGATGTCCGGCGATGAGAACTGATATTACCAGTTGTGATTTTCTTAAATGGTTCTGTATTGCATTTGGACAGTGGTAACGTTGCACGTTGAACTGTGCGTGGTATCAAGGAAAATCGGCACCATTCTTCACGTCAACGATATCCCTTGTAACAAATCAGTAAATCATTGATTTTTGAAACTTAAAATTTTTTGATCTCTATGACCAACTCATAATGTAACCGATCTCTTATATTATCAGGATATAATTCAATTAATGATAGGTTACATTGTCTATGGTGTTATCAGAGAAGAGCACTATATATCCACCTTTTAGAGACTTACAAACGTCATTTGCGAGAATCTCATTAAATTTCTTGCATTATAAAATAACCAAACTGTAGTAGTATCCGTAATCTCAGTAGCACAATGACACTTATAAATTAGCCTGTTATTTCCTTTCCTGTATAAATGGCGCAATGCAGTCTTGGACCACTCATGCGGGGTTATAAATCTCGAATTTACGGCGAGCTGCAAACAAGACTAATCGGTTTTCATAATTAGCATAGCTTGATAAAAACCGAAATATGAATTGGTGTACAACTCGTAAATTTTGAACTATATAGTGTTTACCTCAGTGGCGTGGAGGGTTAGTTGAATGTATGTAATTTAGTAACTACATGTCTTCTATTTTGTTGACTGAGTTGATAGGGGTCGATTGATTGATTAATAATGAAAGGATGAAACGCTGTATAATTTGCATGCTCATAATGCTTATTCGTAGGGCATCTTCTAGGTTTAGCAGCAAGCCCAAATTACGTTGGGTGAGCTATAGCAGATCTACTACAGACATAATCGCCAGAAGGGACATGTATAAGGGTTGACTAAATCATTGTACTGAGATTCTCTGAGACAATAAAAACCTTCAGTTTATATTTACATCTATGAGAATGTCTTAGCTGGTTAGCTGTTTCTGACTTGGATTCATGGAGATTCATAACTTTAACGTTACATGTCATCATTATATAGAGTTTAGTCAATTCCCATTCGTGTCGACCGAGTAGGTCTCGATTCATATTGAATCATAGCGGCGCATTTAGAGCTCTATTCTATTCATGAATCGCATATACACATAAAAGCGGTTGCGAAAATCCAAACGAATGAGTCGTTTGACTTTTAGAGCACAGCAGCGCTAAAGGTTTCCACATAAACGATCACCTATCCAAGGACTGACTTTTGACTGCTGCTTAATTTTAGTGATTGTTTCCAACCTCTTCGTGACCTCGACTGCTTGATTCTCTTACCCTTATTACTTATTTCCACGTCAATTAAATTTGTATGGACATTCTACAATTTCACAAAGGCCGATAACAATACCTATTCACTTAGATATTGGTGAAGGGGCAATTGGCTTTGTTTTCCGTCTTTGAGTGATAAATGAACCAGATCTGCCAATACTTCTTGGCAACAAATGCGCTGATCTTTTCAATAAAACAAAAGGTTCGGAAATCCTATTCATACACCTACAATATCTAGGAGCTCAAGAATGACAATGTTTTTAATTTATTTTACCGCCTGTTCACGGTTACGGCGACCTTTTCTGGTATTGTTGTTTGGTTTTCTCAGCGAAATAAATACAATTCTTATTTGCTTAGATCACGATTTTTCTTCTAAGTACTTACCTCAAATTTAATTGCACAAGTTCATTACTTCTCATCTCATGCTCTCGTAATTTTTTTATTTACAAGTTTTACAATTTGTGAAATAAAATGTACATATAATGTTATCGAAAAAATTACGAAAGGAATATGGTAAAAAAATATGACTGTGAATAATATTTTTAAGTTCACATTGATAGGATAGTATTTTAACCAAACTATAATAAACTTAACTTTACACTGATAATTTGCAATCTTCTTAAATATATTTCAATGCTTGTGAGTACATTTCTTTAAGCAATAAATATCCCCGTACAAAAAAATATGAGGGTCAAAAAGCCAACCATATATTTGTCCAGACAGCAGCCCAATTTATATCATGACCTTTTTACTTTTGATACGTGTGATGTGTCGCATGTCGGTCACGTCCTGTTTCGGCGTAAAAGCAATAATTTAACATCGTATAACTATTGAACTTTTCATTATGCTTCTTTATGAAATGCTTTAATTCATTCCCTTTTTTTCCAAGCAAAGCGAAATTTAAAACTGATTTAAACTTTTTAATTTATTATCCCAAAATATTTACGGCCTTCTATACTTCAGTTCTGACTTTTTCTAACATAAAGTGTCGACAATAACTATAATCATACTCATCTCGAGGAACTTAAGCGTGTAAGAGGAAGCACGTGATAAAAAAAAAAAATATGAGGCGATTAATATTGGTTAAACTTCTGCGAAGATCATCATCATATCCTAGCATTTAAAGCTTATGTAGGGCACAGGGTCTGCTCACTGGTTCAACCAGATTTGACTGAATTTCAGTTATTACGTGGAGCGAGTGCCGTCTGACCTCCGCAACCCAGAGGGAAACATCATTCTACAGTTGAACCAGCTATCAGTCTGTTAGAAGGCACTAACTTCCTAATAACGACTGCCATAGATGTTCATGACAGCCGGGACCAACGGCTTAACGTGCTTTCCGAGGCACGGAGCAAGCGATAAACGTCTGCGAAGATAACAGGGATAATTAGATGCTGAATAAAAAAATACAACACAGTTGGATATCTATCTGCTGCTTCGTAGATCATAGTGCTTAAATTGTTTATGCAATAAAGGTCACAGAAAATATTTTTATAATTCAGTGATTAAGTAACTTTAACTTACATCGACTGACTTCCCTGAATACTCTAAATGACGAAATATAGTCCCGTAGGATCTGGCCTTTATGGAAGCTGCTTCGTAGATCGTAGTGCTTTAATTGTTTTTGCAATAGAGGCGGATCACTAAAAAATAGTTTTTTTAACCCTTAAATTGGCAGTCCATGATTAAGATGTTTATTGAAACTTTTTTTCATTTTATATTACCTGTTTGGGGTAAATAAAGAAAACAAAAGTGAAATTTAAACAAATATATTATATTATAACAGGTTTTTTTTATGTCACTTGTAAGTGACATTGCCAACTAACTTACAAACATTGGGCACATCATATGTGTCACATAAAACGGACATTGCCAGTTTAACATGTTAACAAAATAATATAAACTAATTAACAATGTTTTAAAAACATAAGTCTTATAACTCGTTTTGAGATCCAGTTACAATTTAGGAACCATAGAATATATTTTAAAAACTACTCGCACTAAAATATAAGTTTAAAAAAAAATAACGAACTAAAATCCACCTTTGGTTACAAAAATAAACGTATAAAAACAAAAGTAAACTAATCATTTACTTATTTTTATGAAATAATTAGAAACAATTTTTTTTTACTGTGAAACAAAGTCTTTGTTCACATTTTGAACACATTACCATAGTTTTCCCGTTCTTACACAAACGGCATCGCCCCTGAGACGAGTAAATGGGGAAATGGTCAAAACAGTCAAGACGTGATTCATCTACGGGACGAGGTATGAAAGGCTTGGTGATTGTATCAGTTCCAGGATCAAGTGCTCCTCTTTGGAATTGAGATTTGGTGTTGGTTCTCATGAGTGCAACAGCAGCCTGTATGCGAAACTTCTTTAGTGACACTTTGTTTTCGTTTCCAAGTTGTATACAATCACGTCGGTGTAATAGCCAGCTATTGTTTAGTGCGATATCCAAAAGCTGGGCAAAAATTGACATATACCAGCGCCTCGTCTTCATTCGAATCCTGTACAAAGCAGTCAACATGTCTGCAATATCTACTCCGCCCATATGCGCATTGTACACCTTGACTACATATGGACAGGACACAGAAACGCGCCTTTTTTCTTTTTTGTCATATCTCTCTATTGTTGTGACAGGATCTTGGGCACAAAAGGAGCTGGCAATGTGTATGCATTGGTTATCTACCCACTTTGTAACTGCCAATCTCTTGGCGTTATCACACACAACTTCATATGTCCCTCGACCTTTCTTCTTCATATCTTTGTCACTACTTACGTGACAATTGCGCAGTCTATCCTTTCTAATTGTACCCAAAGATAGTACCCCTAACTCGTTGCGCAAGTAATGAAGTAATTCTAAAGAAGTAAACCAGTTGTCGAAGTAAACTGTAGAAAGAACTTTATTAGATATAGTTTTGCATAGTCTAACAACTGTTTTACCGCCAACGCCGAGATGATTTTGTTCCCATTTTGTAAAATGTACCCGCTGAAAGGTATTTGCACCATCATAGGGAAAAAAATCGTATACCATCCCTGAGGTGCCAGCTCGAACCAAAAATTTAAAACCCCATTTGTGAGGTTTTTTGGGATTATATTGCTTTCGATTGCCGGCTTTTTTACCTTTGTATGGTATTATCATTTCGTCAACTGCAAATGATCTCTCTTCTTCCAATTTGAGACACTGCTGACGAACATGTTCCATCACAGCAGAAACTTTATGGTAGCCGTCATTCTTGTCTACGTTTGTGTTGTCACAAAAATGTAGAAAGCGTTTGATGGATCTGTAACGTTTGATACCCATAGCAGATGCTATGGGTTCAAAACGAAGATCGTTGCTCCAATAATCTTCGATAGCTGGCATCTTTACAATTCCCATTATAATGGAAATACCCAGTACTATTTCTATTTCTTTTTTTGTAACACAAATAGATTTACCTTGTTCTTGGACGGAATACAGGTTAGTCATATCTACTATGTAATCTAGCAAATCCTCGCTAAAAAACTTTTTAAAATATTGTTGTGGTGACTTAAGTTCAAATAGTTCAGCAAAACTAACGCTTGTATCAACTTGCACGGCGCCTGTATACTTGGTTTTCTTAAATGTAAATCCTAATTGTTTTAGCTTACGCTTTTTTGCAGCAGGTGCCGTGGATGGAAGAACCATTGGAGATGAGTCAATGTTGGCAATTTGTCTAGTACGACGACGTGTCGTTGACATACTCGGTGTTAATGGAGACGTTATGGAACTTGTAGATGGTGTAGGTGGTATAAAGCATGGAGGTAAATTTTGAGGTCTTGCTACAAACGAAGATGACGCTGATGTGGATGGCAGGGATTGATTTTGGTTTACGGGGATATCGACGTCTTTTCCCGACTGAGTTCCTGATGCTAGCTCTGGTTCATCCAAGTCACTAAGATCTCGAATTAGGTCATACATTTCAGGCGAAATACTTCTCACGGGCGAAGAACCACTATAATCATTTCTGAAGTACTCACGTGCTAGTATTCTTCGTTCGTCATCATCCTCAGATTCTAATTCCGAACCTTCAGAATCTGGAGGTGGTAACAGAGCCAGAATTTTCTTGGATCTCCAAGCGTTCTTCGCCATATTACTGAAACGAATACCAAAAATGTTAAAAAAATTACTGTAAAAATGTGACCTAAATCAACTAGAGACTAATTGGCAATGTCCGTTACAAATGACAAATATAAAAGCACCTCGTTTTGGTGCCTATTTGGCAATGTCCGTTACAAATGACAAATATAAAAGCACCTCGTTTTGGTGCCTATTTGGCAATGTCCTTTACAAATGACAAACTTAAAAGCTACTCCTTGTGGTACCTATTTGGCAATGTCCGTTACAAATGACATTTAAATTTATTTCAATTTTGAAGAAAATATACAAATTCTACAGTCATAAAAACAATTGAAGTCAATCAATCGATGATCATTTAAACTAAATTACACATAAAAATGATATAAAACAATCAAATACTTACATAATAACAATATTTTTGACGACCGCAAACTGATTCCACCGTTGCAATATTTGAAATAACTTGCACAGCACACCTAACGAGCGAGAGAGCGACCCGAACGCGTGAGTGTGAAAAGGATAGCCTATATGACGCGTTTTGCCGCGCGGGAGGTGCACTCGTCACTTCAAATCAAACTTGTGTGCGTTTTTATTACACGTCACATAGAACGGACAAAAACAATTTAAGGGTTAAGTCAGTGACTATGTAATTTTAACGTACACCAACTGACTTTCCTGAATACTCAAAATGACGAAATATAGTCCCGTTTATGGCGGTAAATGGCACGATGCGAATGTGGGTGGTGGCGTTGACGTGTATTCACGTCTATTTTGAGTCACAATGGCGACTGACACGCGCCCTGATAACGCTCATTCATGACAACCTGTCAAAAATCTCAAAGGCATATAACACGTAGCTAAGGCGGAAAAAGCTATTTTTACGTCATCGAAATAGGCCTTAAATAGGCTGACACGTAAACGGTTACCATTTATGATCAGTGTAGATCTAATTTTTCTATTATGTATGCTTTTTAAATAATTGAAATTACAATACAGACGTTAATATAATAATATATAGGTAACATAATTGTGTATGCCACGCCCATAACATATTTATAAAATTATAATCGACATAGCGCTATGTTCGTTAGTTTGTAAGTCTCTTTTTGCGCAGTATAGTCACCCGATATCAGGTGTATAGGGATCCTACCAAGACCTAAGGAGCCCAAACCAACCTCACCTGCAAGTGGTGCACCAGCCGATCAACGGTAAGCGGCAATAGGCTCGCCACCTATTACATGGGAACAACTATGTAATTGGCGAAGTGTGGGTAGTATGCCTTTGCCTACCCTTTCGGGGAAACAGGCTTGAATGTATGTGTGTACTATTACTAGATAAGTACAAGCAGAATCAAGTAGAGTTTCCAATAACACACAACGAAGTGTTGGAGAAATATTCCGCCAGCGCTTCGAACTCAATGTGTTACAATTTGGTTTTCTACTTAACTAATTAGCCTAAATTGAATTCGATTTGGATTGTTACACCTAATCTAGTTATATTATATCCTCTAAAACATAAATTAATATTAGGTCGGGGAAAAAGTCTTTTCGCATAACGTAGGTATAAACTTATTATAAAATTTTTTTGACTGTACTATTTGTGTCTGGCTGGTTTTGGTAACATTAAAAAGGTTCCATTATAAAGAAAAGAAAAAAATAAAAAAAAGTTGTTTCCCGCTATTTTTCATTTGTTTTTCTCTCCGTAAAAATGAGTGAATCTAATGAAGAAATTCGATACATTTTAAAATTTTATTATAAAAAAGGCAAAAATGCAACTCAAGCAGTGAAAAAAATTTGTGATGTTTATGGACCTGATGCAGTGTCAGTAAGAGTAGCACAAATTTGGTTCAAACGTTTTCAGTCCGGAAATTTTGATGTTAAAGATGCACCTCGCTCTGGTCGCCCTGTTACGAATAAAATGGACGCCATTTTTGAAAGAGTGGAGCAAGATCGGCATATGAGTAGTTACGATGTAGCTGAAGAACTGGGAATAGACCACAAAACAGTTTTGACCCATTTGAAGAAAGCTGGTTATACAAAAAAGCTCGATATTTGGGTGCCACACGAGCTCACTCAAAGAAACTTAATGAACCGTGTACTCATTTGCGATTCATTATTGAGACGTAATGAAACCGAGCCGTTTTTGAAGAGATTGATAACTGGCGATGAAAAGTGGATCACGTACGACAAGAACGTGCGAAAATGGTCGTGGTCGAAAGTTGGCCAGGCTTCACAGACTGTGGCCAAACCTGGCCTAACACGAAATAAGGTGATGCTGTGTGTATGGTGGGATTGGAAGGGCATTGTTTATTATGAGCTTTTACCGCCCGGCAAAACCATCGATTCTGATCTTTACTGCCAGCAACTGATGAGATTAAAGGAAGCAGTCGAGAGAAAACGGCCGGAATTGATCAACAGGAAGGGTGTGGTCTTTCATCACGATAACGCTAGACCACACACATCTTTAGCCACTCAGCAAAAATTAAGAGAGTTCGACTGGGAGGTCCTAGTGCATCCACCATATAGCCCTGACCTTGCGCCTTCAGATTTTCACCTGTTTCGGTCTCTGCAGAATTCTTTAGGTTCTGTAAGGTTGACCTCAAGAGAGGACTGCCAAAACTATTTGTCCCGTTTTTTTGATCAGAAGTCCCAAAGTTTCTACAGTAACGGGATAATGTCTCTGCCCACAAAATGGCAGAAAGTTATTCAACAAAACGGTACATATATATTGTAAATAAATGTAAATAAACTTTGAAAAAAATGTCTTGACTTTTCATACAAAAATACGAAAAGACTTTTTCCCCAACCTATTATGTAACATCATAGTATCTTATCGCCTAGTCCTCTGCGCGTACTAGTTTATATAACCCGTTGGGTGTATGGAACAGAATTTATGATTTATTATGAGATTTAACGATGTCTCGGGGTGACAAGCGCCGTGTCTGCGTTTCGCAGTATAGTTTACTGCGGATGACAGCTGTCAGTATCGCTAAACTAGGACAGTATGCAATAAAATTAAGATTGTGAAATTAATAAGATTTTTTAATTATGTGAATCGAATTCATACTATTATTATAAAGAGAAAAGATATATTTTTGGATGTTTCATTTAATAATGTAATCCAAGGTGCAAACTTAAAATTAAAATTCATAGCAAAGTTATTTTATATACCCTAAATAAGCTATAGGAGATAGAAGCCATCATAAGAATAAAACAGAAAGGAAACCTAAAAGACCTACTTACGTGCTACTGATGGTGAATGATGAATGATTTGATTTGACATTTATATGAGATGATTTGATATTTATACTTTCGTCACAGCATTATATTTCATAAACATGTCTTTATACGTAACGATGTCACTTTATTTCATATTTGTGAACAAAAACTACTTTACAGAGGAAATTTTATTTATAATTGACCCACAACAAATTGAAAAGTTCCATTTCACTTTTTTTTCAAATGTCACCAACTCGTGTGAAAAATACACAAATTGTTTCTTTATCTTTAGTTATATGACACTATATTTATAGGCTGGTGTATAATTTACCAAACTGTAGTTTGTTCAGATACTCAATTATAAAATTGTGATTGTTCAAAATTATTTAGCGTCAAAAATCGATGCAACATTAAAAAAATATAATAATTTTCATTCGATTTTTTCGTCAAGATTGTTTATCAACTATAAGACAAATTATAATCATTTCAATCTGCGAAAATAAAGCGGTGATATCTATTATATACAGTCCTTCGACACAATCGCGCCCCCTTTGTGTACACGGCCTAATTAAAGTTTCCCTCTACCAATTTCGAGCGAATTATTAAAACTTCCTAATTAAAATCTCGAGAGCTTCACGCAAATATAAAATCTCTTTGGCAGGCCCACCAACCCCTTTTTTCGCAAAATGTAAATATAAGTATTTAATTAAAAACGTGATATTTTAACGGAAGCCTCGTTGT
Organism: Musotima nitidalis; assembly: GCA_949126915.1. Classification (NCBI taxonomy): domain Eukaryota; kingdom Metazoa; phylum Arthropoda; class Insecta; order Lepidoptera; family Crambidae; genus Musotima; species Musotima nitidalis. The sequence goes on along the minus strand of OX421423.1, from coordinate 12,505,609 downwards.
TCATTTACTAATGTGGTGCACCGCGAGATATCAGTTAATTAATTTATTATATCGCTAACGAAATTGATGGGGCTAAATGAATTAATGTTGACGTCAAAGAATTGAGGATTGAAATTGTAAACCGCAGTTTACATGGCGAATGGCGTTTTAGTACTATTAATGAAGTTCTCAAGTAATGGTTGTCGCAGCTTATGAAAGATTACCAAGATCACTTGCATGTTAACGACCTTCTAAAATTAATGCAGTAATTATACTATAACAATAACGACATAAACAGGTTTTTTTTGGAAATCAGGAGAAATAAGTATGAAAATCGTATTGTAGCTTGGTTCAAGAGTGTGGCGTCCTGCTACAGTCATAATTTATTAACCCTCCAAATATATAAACTTTGCTTAAAAATAACGACTCAGGTATGGTTAATAACGGAGACCAACATTTTAAAGTCCCTTCCAAAGTACCTTGATATTAAATGCTACACCAAAGGTGACCGATCCAAGGACTGGCCTCTGAGTCGGTGGTTATTCCATCAACTAGTATTGTTAAGCTACGATTGCAGCGTAAAGCGAAACCATTTGTAGACAAAACGCCCAGAGACTTCCGTTCTACCTGTCTTCCTTGGCACACAGAGTTTATTTTTTTTTACTCGTTGTTTGCCTTTTCGGACAATGCTGAGCGACATTTACTTTGCCATACAAGCCACATAAAGTATCAACATTACTTTATCATCATCATCATCTCATAATCGTCCCACAACTCTAATTCAACGAAAACGAAACTTCGCTATACCTATCTCGTTCACTCTCTACTTATAACATTATCGAGTGAAAGGGTGGGTATAACGAAGTTTTGTTTACATTCAATTAGAGAAGGCCCTCTGAACACTTCTCTCACAATCCATGGTGAAAGACATCACATTTTGTTGTTCCAAAATACTAAGACACTACGTGTAAACACTCAAATATTACCTATGTCTACAAAAAGCTTGCACAAAGTTGTGAATAATAAATCATTGTGACGTATCCATCACTCCATGTTTACTCAAAAGATATTGCTACCAAAATTTAAATTCTTTCATATTTTTGTATTTTCTGAAAATTTGTTTAAGTTTTCACGGAAACGGGGCACCTACCTACCTTTGCTGTGTTTCCTTTATCCACTGTAAGCTATAAATCTTCTATATTGTGCTATCCGTCACGTCATATTCTGGTGTTACCGCCTCTCCCAGACAAATGGCTGGAGCGATAGAGCCTTGTAAATAAAATGATAATAATTATTCTTCCTGTTCATGATAGTGTAGGTGGTGTTAGTTCAATTCATTAATTTGGTAGTTGAGTAAGGGTACTGTGATTAATTTATCATTTTAGATTTTGAAGGTAGTTTCAATTATTTGTTGCTTTACAATTGTATGTTGTAATTAATTTTGTACTATTTATCTCAATTGACGGCTTAGGATTACTTTTACACTCCCAACGCTAGACCGTACTTGGATCGTGTGGTATTGTAAGAGAAGGGACATGCTCATATACTAGTTTGTGATATAAACGGCTGAGTGTCTGTGTGGTCTTATGATGACGATGATGATGATGGGGAGAAGTAAGCAAAACGAATAATTCATTGACTACGGCCCACGTCTTCGCCTACACGACGTACAATTCCACCAATGTGTACCAACTGAATTAATCATATTTTTTTCTTTAAATATACCTATTGTTTATTTATAATCTTGGGTTGGGTATTGCCTATTCGTCGTATGTATGTATGTATAAAAATAAAGTATTTAAATACGTTGCTGGGGACTAGAAGCGCTCTTGAGACGTCTAGAAATATTTATATATTTGATTTAAACAGTTCCAAGATACTCTATCTACTACTCCACTTTAATAATAACGTCGTATAAACTATCTAGCAATGAATAATTCAAAGCAACGGCTTGTATTATTACAGTGACCTAGATTCTGAAGATGCATCCATTTTTTTTCCGTTACAAGGCTATCCCAACATTTACATTTTACAAAGAACGGGAGGACAACCAATTGATCGCTTTGGACCGGGACGATTAAATGGATCCCCTGTATTCATTTTAATCAATATAATTGATGATGCCAATAAATACGTAAAAATAGAAGTTAGTGATTTGGACGTTTCGGAAAAACGGTTCCAACTTTATGTGAATAATACTGAAAGTATTTCATATATTTAGTAACAATTCAGAGAAATCAGAATGAACGGATATACAGCAGGTGTTATATTCTCAGTGACGGAACTAAAGTATATATTGCAAAGAAATAGTCAGGAGTTCAATTTATGGTTATGAATGAGTGATATGAATTATTAGTTTAATTTCAATAAACATAGTCGTCCAAAATCCTCACTATTAGTTTTCTATTTATTATTTTACTTAATTATAGTGTATCTTCGCAGTTCTTTCACTGCTGTCTCTGCCATATAGAGAATCACCTACGAGTATAAATATTTCTTAAGTAAAGTTATTCAATAACATTTTTTGAATACACATAGTCTTATAGTGTGCCAACCATACATTTTCTTTGAAGTATTTTATCCCAGATGGTGTCGTTTCGCAGATAGTCTACAGATAACCCACTTAGCCACATCTGCGGGGAACTGCTCTCCCGTCTAATGTGAAACGTCTTGACCTTGTATTTATGATACTTGAGACTGTATACTAAATGTATACATATTATTCTTATATATATATATAAGATAAGCTTCCACATATGTATATAATTCGTATACAGTCTCAAGTATATATCTCGCACCCCCGGTGCTACAAAGTCACTTCTGAAAACAATTAAATCTTTTAGGAGAAGCGTTTCCAAATTAAAAATCCTGTTATAATACGTAGTTCTTCTTAATTTAAGAATTACCCTAGTGAAGTAGTGGACTTTACTAGAAGTCTAAATGGGGTTTTGAAGTTAACACGACCCACAGAAACAACACACACAACTACAAAATCACAATTCACGGTAACATGCCACTGTCCTACATGTATGTAAGAGTCTTTAGACACATAAACTCTACATAAAAACTCGAAATTAAAAAGTTCTAAGAAATAAAATACTGTCGCATTTTGACTTTTAACTGCTCTTGTTACAATTAATTTGACACCAGTATTTAATAAATTGAGAATCTTGAGTAAGATTTTATTTTCAGATAAGCAATTTTGTTAAATAACTTTTATTTTATTTTATTCTATATTTTATTTATATATTGACAACCGACATGGCGTTAAGGTCAGTATACCTGCACTTCACTCCAGAGGTTGTGGGTTCGATTCCCATACAGGACAAATCGTGTGCATGAACATGAATATTTGTTCTGGTCTGGGTGTTTTCCTATGTATATTAAGTATGTATTTACAAAAAAAAAGTATGTACGTATGTTTATCCGTTGTTTAGTATCCATAACACAAGTTCTAAATGATACTTATCTTGGAACTAAATAATTGGTGTAATTGTCTAAAAATATTTTTATATTTATTCCATGAAATTAAAAATTGGCTTGAACTCTTGTTCAGCTCTAGCCATTTATACTCTGTGCATCTAAGTGAGAAAAAGTTTCAAGGAACTTCAATATTACGGTTACCATATTTTTTGAAAACATATTCCATTTCAGAACTTCGAATAAAAAATGAATCGTTTGCCTTTATTTTAAGAGGTAAATTTCTGGAAGATAAGTTCGAAAAGGTGTTTTGGCGCGAACGTGGAAAAAAATAAAGTTATTTTTTTTTTCCAGAATTGTGTAAATTCCAGTTTGTATATGTAAATATGATATTTTTTTAGACCTATCCTCTTCGGTAATGAACAAACCGTGAATTGTCATAAAATCCTTTTACTGGGATAGGACTTTGACTCGACTGTGAAGGACTGTACTTGACTTTGGCTGTGATTAAAAGACAAAATGAGCATAAAATAACTTGATATATTAAAATACCTGACACTGGCAATTACTCTTATCGAGTGAATCTATATTAAAAGTAAAAAAGAAACGGACTATTGTACAAGATATTTCTTTCTACTAAAGGTAGCGCCGTCACCTTTTAGTGCAATCCAGGTACTTAATGCTTCAGTTCGCAATAACATTTATATTTATATTTTTTGAATTATATTTTCTAACAATTGCATCGATTATTTAGTTCCAAAGTATCATTAAGAGCTTGTGTTATGAATACTACATAACGAATAAACAGTAACTAACATATATAAATACTTTTTTTTAATAATACATATGTAATTTATATTAGGAAAGACCCAGACCAGAACAAATATTTATGTATGTGTACACAAAGATTTGTCCTGTGTGGGAATCGAAACCACGACCAGCGGAGTGCGGGTATACTCGCATATTCACATGTCGGAAAGATCATCAGATTGCCTGCAGATATATAAATAGAAGTGATACAAAGATATATAATTGTGTTTGCTTTATCATTACATTTAATAAGGAAGCAAAATTTAATAAGAATAGCAGATTGACCAATTACATGATTTCACGTAATCGTTAAACTAAAATATCTCTTACAAAAGGGCTTATTATCCAACAATTCTGCGCAGGTAAGTAGTTTAGGTACGATCCGTTCTAAAGAAATCCGCTCTTTCTTCATATCCGGGGATCAAAAGAAATGATAGAATACGTACTGAATAGCTTTCAATAAAGTTTCAATTTGAGTGATATATCGGTCGTGAACGGTGCTCAATTGAATAGGAATATTTGTAGCTTCCACTGATATGAGCCTAGGTATAGCGGCACTATTGAATAGTTTTAGAGACTTTTTTGTAGGCTCAATAGAAATGTTTGTACTTTGCCCCTTTTATAAGGCTGGTTTTTGCAATGTTCCTATGTCGATTATAAACTTGACCAGATCTTAGAAACATGCGTATTATAATCAGTATAATTAAAAAGAGAATATTGTTACCTACAAAAAGTTACCTAATCTGGCACTGTTTTTCTACAGCTGTAAATTCCAAACATTAGATTGTTTGGTACAAATACATAGCAATTTTTTATATCTTTTCTACTTTGCCATAAATTTAATTTAATTGCGTCTTCGTCTGTGTGAAATATCGATTACAGCGCGCATCTTATTGCATTTACTTCAAATATCATATTATTTTATATATCAGCTAAAAATCAAACCAGATAAAAATTGTTTCAGAATTACAATTAAAAACTTTCCATACAAACTTTTTTCCCCTTATTTTCGCCCCTTACAATCTTTTTATAAATTAAATAGTAGCCTATATCCTTTTAAAAATTCACTGAACCACATAAATTTTATTTTATTTGGTTCAGTGAATTTGGCGTAAAAGCTAGACAGACACAGTAACTTTCGCAATTATAGTATTAGGTATGGATTACATTACAGCCCAATGAGACACGGTTGAATGTTAGCAAATTATTTACGTAATGGTCCATTTCATGTCTATATAGGGATCCTACCAAGACTCAAGAAGTCAAAGCCAACCTCAACTGCAAGTAGTGCACCTGCCGATCAACGGACGAGGCTCTGGCGAACAAAACAGTGCCCGGTAAACGGCTATAGGCTCGCCACCTATTACGTGGGACCAATTATATTATTGGCGAAGTGTGGGCATATAATATGCCTCTGCCTATTCCTTCGGGGAAATAGGCGTGAATGTATGTATGTATTATTGTAGATAGTCTATGTAGGCGGCAGTTTAGCGTGGGTAGCTCAAGCAATATGTCTACGCGAAATATGAAAAAGCCCAATATTAATAACAATATTTAACCATTTATAAGCCCAAACATATCAAATTGTTACGAAGAACCAATGTTAATATTGATTCAGGAAATTGCTACCAGTCACAGGTTCTTTGTTCAAAAAATAATCATGGCACAAAAATCCTCCACTTTTTCATTTCCTTTGCTCATATGAAACTGAGGGTCATAAACGTAATGAAAATTGGTTAGTCTAATAGAGAAATAGATTATTTTTTCAATAAACTGAAGCGAATATGTTATTCTTGTTTGGTTTTTTAAAAAAAACTTGTATTCTATTAAATAATGTGTTTCCTAGTTCCAATAGTTCTGGGTTTTTTTAGAAGGGGTATTATGCGAGCCGACATGAGTTGTTACGGTGCTTATCCCACAGCATGGGGCACTTTAATTTAAAGACTGCATCAAATGCTAACCAATAAATATACTACTCGTGTAATGTAGCAGGATGTACTCATTATAACGGTATCATTGTCATTCTCAGCCAAAGGACGCCCACTGCTCAACATAGCCGCCTTTTAAACACCTAATTTAAAGTCACTGCCGATATTCAGTGCCGGAATATAAAAACTGATTCATCGAAACTGTTGAGAAAAATTTCATAATGTGAAATCTTTCTATATGACCGTATGTAAAATAAAAACAACCATCCAACAGGTGGCCATTCCCGACGATTGGTCGGGGTTCGTACACACGAATTATGTGCCTTTGCGTTATCTATGATACTAATTTAACTGTGATTATATGCTAGCGTTTGCTCGTAGCTTCTGTCTTCGGAGTATATGCATTATAACTTACGCCAATGCGCTAGTCTCAAACTGCCAAATGACAGTTAGTCTCTGAGTAAATTTTGTGGAAGATCTCCAAGAATGATACAGGTAATTTTGTTCTTGATCTTTTTCGTGATATATTAGGTTCGCTTAGAGTGCTTGGTGAACTCCAGGCTCTCATCTGAATTCATATAACTGCATAATTTATTTGGCGCAACACAACGTCGGAAATGACAATGTTGGGAGAGATTGGCATAGAATTTAAAGTTTTTAAACAAACCTTACAACTAGTAGAAAACTAGTGTAGGAAAATAATTCTAACGTTTGACAAATTATATTAGATACTGTCTTTATGCTAACTTTTGATATTGTAAATAATAAATTTCATAATGATAAATATGTTATCAAACCAAATTATATCAGATCTAAACAATTTTTCACAAACAAATATTTAATCATCTTAATTAGAAAAATAGACCGAAGCATTAATACACTACTGACCATTGTAGCAATGCTAGGTATTTAATTTATTTTTCATTATCAGTTAATAATATCTGTTTCATTTTGGTTAGTGCAGCTTTTATTTTTTTTATAAACTAGCGATGAATATAGTGCTGTGCTGTACTGTTAAATTATTAATGATACTTGACTGTAAATGATCCCGCGAATAAAGCGTTCTACATCCGTGGTAACAAGGCGGAGAAGATCACTTAGGAAATCAGAATTTACAATGGTTAGTTTTAGATTGGGTGACCGTTTATTTTAAATTTCATGTGAGGCTATCTCAGAAGCTGCTGAACATTACTACATTACTACGTGCCAAATTGTTATTGTTGCTTACTGTATTAGTATATCTGTATATATATATTAGTGACAAAGTTATCTGACACTGACATAAAAAAAACTATCATCTAGTAACTGAGCGAAACTCAATCAACAGCTTTTCAGTGTGTCACTAAAACCCCGGCAAAGTGCGATTTTCCATTTGTTTTTCTTTCGCCGATAAACTGCTGTTTATTTTGCGCTCCCCTTATCCTATTTGCGGGCAATTTGTCAGAACATCCCGCGGGACCTGAAGCGTGGCGACTAGCGACTGCTCGTTCAGCTGTCCCTCTTTATAAGGCATTTGTATGGGTATCCGGTTGGGTTAATGGTGCGGTCTATTTCGACAGATGCTTTTTTTTTTTTAGTTTAACGAAAAGTCGGTATAAGCATCGTGGGGATAATGTGAACAGTAGTTACGCTCTGCCTAAAAGCTAGTGTTACGGGCTCTATTTTTTTAGAACTGCATTCTTGTTTTACAAGAAATAAAACCCACGCAAGACAAATATCCCATGCACAAATATTTTCCAATGTGGGAATCAAACTTAAAACGGGTATATCAAACTTCGCGCCATACCGATCTCCATATTCGCTTTTGGATTTTTTTGATAAATTGATAACCTTCATATTATTTTAGAGTGTTTGTAAAAAATACTAAGTTTTAGTTCACTTTCTTGCTTTGATTTTTATTAGGTATAATTACTCATACATACATACATACATTTCTCCCTATCGTTTTCAACTTAACTGGTTATCTATTCCTCAGCGTCGCCAAGTAAGGCTCCTAACTACCCTTTTTTCCATTTTACGTAATCCTGAGTCACCTGAATATTTACGCTCCAAATTCAGAACTCTTTCTTCTACTCATTCTAGGCAGCTTCGCTCGTGTGACAACTTTCTCCTTGCCACTCCACAACACAGTTCAGGTTTTATGTCGAACTCTTTCTGCATAAAAGCTATTCAACTTTGGAACTCTCTCCCTACTGATATAAGGTTGGCAGAAAGCAAGCCTACTTTTAAAGGGTTGCTCAAGAAATACTTTCTAGAGGAGTTATCATCCGATTGAGTCTACATATCATAATTACTATTAATTTTGTGTATAGGTATATGTAGTTTATTAATAACACATATTTAATTCTATGTAAGTTTATATGTTTTCTTATTAGTACTGCCTCATACTTTTCTGCTAACCCAAAGGTTAACTGGTAGAGAATGCCTTGCAGCATTAAGTTCGCCTTTTGTACATTTTAATTTTAATTTGTGCGATAAAGTTTAAATAAATAAATAAAATAAATAAATACATACACAATTGTCATAAACGTGTTACTACGATAGTACTATAATTGCATAAATACATACATACATAAAATCACGCCTGTTTCCCTGAAGAGCTACAGGAAACAGGCGTGAGAGGCAGAGGCATATATTTCGTGCACATTTTGCAAATTGATATTGTCGGTCCCACCTAATAGGTGTGGCGAACCTATTGCCGCTTACTGAGAACTTTTTTATCGCCTTGCAGGTGAGGTTGGCTTGGTATTCTAAGATTTTGGTTGAATTCCTATCCCCGCCGACTGGTCTCCCTCCTGTCGTGGTGGGGGTCTGAATACCCCGGTAGGGCGAACAAGCCGTTAGGGAACAGGTAACACGGCAACTCAGGGTGCACTTAGCACTGAAAGAAACTAAGAGGGAACTGTTTAGGTCGCAGCGAGCGGGCTAGGAGGGCCCGCCAGAAACGCGAGGAGGGCCTAAGGCGGCGGTGATAGGGGGCATCTGCTGTCTAATCATGGGCCCTCCGAGAAGTCGGCCATCACGGTTTGGTCGCACACGTTTTTAGATTTTGCTAGCGGTCGTGTCTGCCGGTGGTGGTGCCCCACACACACCCCTCTCGCTTCCCTTTGGCTGGGAGGCAGTGCGTGAATCCATTTTGTTACCAAAGTAACAAAAATACTTATACTTCCACATAAATAAAACCGTTAATATTGGTCATAAGTTGTATGAACTAGCGACAGGAAACCCCCAAGAAACTAAACCAATCGATCTTCTATACACAGCCATGTGCGTGTATGGTTTGCCGTCAAGGGGATTACATCATCCTCATATTGGGAGTCGTATACTCCTAGCTATTGGTAGTACGTGACCAAGAGGCCGACTCGTCTACGGCCCTCGATTCCGGCAATCGAAACGCGAAGAGCGATTCAGCTAAGGTTGGGAAATTTGCTCATTATATCTCACGAGGACTTTTCCTCCTGTAACTTTGTTTGAATGGGAATGCCATTTTTTCATAATTTAATTGCCAGAATTAATGGCGTACTTTGAATGAGTATTTTTTAGTCACTTTTCAAAATAAAATGTTGTGAACGAGCATCTTATAATTCTAAAATGATATATGTATTATTGACTACTATGTTTTTAAAACTATGAACTGATCCGAATAAATTCTAGACTCTTATCATTATAGCCATTGCCATGGGCTTACTACATGTAGTAGCCATTATAGTGCACTGCTGGATATACTCCCCCCCAATAATTTGCAAGGCTACATAAGTGAAGGCCTCCTTCAATGTCAACGAGGCTTCTGTGTTACACTAATAACGGTAACAGAGTATATTCAAAATCATAAATTCGTATTTTAACCTGCTGCTTCCTAGTATCATAACTATCTCTTCGACCACCACACTAGCTGGTTACAAAAGAAAAGCATATTATGTTGCAAACTTGAGAACTTATTAACTGTCCTCTATCTTTTATCTCCCTTTTAATAATTAAGTCTAGACTTAGACTATTTCGTAATCTATCGAATACCAAATTTTCATCAGAAATTCTGTGAACATATCCGATCGCATCTCAACCAAGTTTGTGAACTCTAAACTAAAGCGGTCAGCTGGGTACAGTCTGCTTCCAAAATGTGGTGTATATATTTGAGGACAATCGTATAACTTAGTCATCGTATCAAACCGGATACAGTTCCGTACAAAAATATTAGTAGGAAATTATTCATATAGTATGTTATAAAGTAGGGTAAAAACAACATTACACAGAATTAAACTTACTTAATTATTTTGGCTGACACGGCATCTAAGATTTTCAGACATATCTGGATTAATAAAAATCTTGGTATATTTATATGTTATACCCATATATTGTGTTTAAGTTAAGACAGAAGTTGTAAAAACTACTGCCAAATTTTTTAGATTCGTTAAACAACGCAAATTTCACTAAAAACGTTTGCTAGGTTCTAGGTTACTTATTTCTTAAACCCTCGAAAAATTTGCATACTGTATGGTCAGAGATAGTTTGGCAATTAAGGATTTTGCATAACTAGAATATGCATAGGAATATTAATCGTTTTTATTACTCCCGCTATTCCGTAACTTCGTCATCAGTTCTTTGTTGTATGAAATACCTAGACGAGGTATGTAATAAATAATATTTTGTAAATCGCCTGAATTTTTTACGTATTCTTTACAATGCAAGATCGATCGACTTTGAAAGCATTTAGCATATGTCCTACAGAGAAGCGCTTGTAGCTAAGACTAGGTATATGGCAGATTTTATACATGGATGTTTAATTGATGGGTCACCGTTAAAGTTGCATTTCACATCCATAAGCAAAATAATCAAGGTTTATTACTTTGAGTGGTTGTTATTAATCGAAGTAAGGGGGTTTATTGGCGTCTTGAAAAATTCTTACAGCAGATGCCACACACCTGCCTCCACTAATTCGCACTAGGTCAGAGCGGTGAAATATGACCTAAGTCCCTTTCACCTTAGTTTGTAAGTGTTCGAAATTGGGATAGCCCGGTAAAGACTGAGACGATGTTCAAGATGCTGACTTCTTGTGACTGATAAGATTACCACCTGATTTTTACAATTCTATACTTATTTAACGTTAAAATATACAATTCTACCAAGCATAATACCAATTAGTCAATGCTTATTACTTGATGATAAGATTGGTGAAACGCCAAAGTGTATACATATTTTCGACGTTAACTGTACCGCAGACACATTTTACTATTTGCATGTTTATTGGAGACTTCACATGCATGCAGTTTGCTTCGGTCTCCGTACTAACAAACTAATATTATACTGGTTTAGTATGTATTAGCAAAATAGGAATAATTACGCAGGTACCTTTTGTGTGTAGGTATATTTTTTATGATCGGATATTTGTGGTTGATACATGTTGTTTTGATTAACATAGTATTTTGTTATACATACAAGTATTTTTGTCTTGGGTGTACGGGGATCCTATCAAGACCTAGAGTACCAAGCCATACTCACCTGCAAGTGAACACCTGCCGATCAACGATCGAGGCTCTGGCGAACATGAAATTTCCCGGTAAGCAGTAACAGCGATAGTACGTATGGACGAGTTTATCCTTACTATATCATAGTTGTAAGACAGTTTAGTAGTCCAAATTTTAAAAGTTTTTTCTCTACTCAAGCTTTAACCCACAACAGATGAGCAAGTTACTTTTTCAGTTGATGTGCATTACTGAGCCCAACTTCAATAAGGTGTTATATCATACTAGCTGACCCGGCGAACTTCTTACCCCCAGAATCAATTAATGTTGTGTTACCTTATTCGCTAAATCAAATTCAGGTTTTTATTATGATAATATGAATACTCGATATAAATTGTTATGTTTTGAGTTATGAACAAATCTGTCTGGATAATCAAATACCCAATTCAAAATTACCGATTGGATAGAATAGCATCGATATGCGCTTACACATGACAAACGACATAACCTTACACAGTGTGCACTTTATCGAACTGAACTCAACTCTTTGAAATCACTTTTTGTTAATGAATTTCAGAGAAAATCGTTTAGAGAGACTTAATTGAATCGAATTCAAATGTAACAACATCAAATAATGACTGCATCGATGCATGCAACTCCATGTTAATTTTGGTCCAAGTTATATTCCTGTCATGTTTTAGAGATGGCGTTGTATACAGATTTCAATGTTCATGCAATATTTATGAGGCAATGTGTTCTATATCTTTTATGTTTTTAAAGTAATCTTATGAAAATGAGGCAATATTATAAAAATCGATTCAGTCGTTCTTGAGTTATAAATTGTCGAACTAAGACGACTTTCTTTTATATATAATTATATATATATATATATATATATATATATATATATATATATATATATATATATATATATATATATATATATATAAATCGCGAAGGACTTCTTGCGTCTTTACAAACTACCACCCTACGGCGTCCACTGAATGTAGCGAGATTTTTAATGTTTTCAATGCGTATATAAGATGTTTTAATCAGTATCATATCAGTAGTCGACGTCAAATTTCATTTAAACGTTAAATGGCGATATTCAAATTAAATATTTCTAGCTCAATTAGTGCGTCCGTTCACTCTTAAATCTTTCTTGCACACTGAATATCTCCGAATATGTTTAAGACACTGCATGCACATTTCAGCTTCCATCCAAATGTATGTTTAAATTAATTCCGTATAATGCTCTGCATATATTATATTGATTATAATAACTAAATTACATCCGTCTACTATTGAATTCAGATTGGTTCCGAATAACTGAATTAGTCCGTCCATTCACTCTTAAATCTTTCTTGCACACTGAATATCTCCGAATAAGTTCAAGACACTGCATGCACATTTCAACTTCCATCCAAATATATGTTTAAATCAATTCCGTATAATTCTCTGCATATATCATAATGATTATAATAACTAAATTACATCCGTCTACTATTGAATTCAGATTGGTTCCGAATAACTGAATTAGTCCGTCCGTTCACTCTTAAATCTTTCTTGCACACTGAATATCTCCGAATATATTCAAGACACTGCATGCACATTGCAGCCTTCATCCAATTATTATTAATCCATTACATCCATCTACTATTGAATTCAGATTGGCTCTGAATACTGATTTTGAATATATTTTTTTATGTAAACGAGAAACAATAAAGGTCCAAGAACACTGCCTTGAGGCACACCATAAAGCACTTTTATCCAGGTTCTCAGCCAAGAGGCTTCCATCTATGTAAGGGCTTATCTATGTAATGACTCCAAACACAGATAATAAATATTTAACGCCCTTCCCTCACCTCCGCCGCGGAACCGTAACAGCGGAACCGCTAGCCGCTGTGATCAAGTGTAGTTTGAGTAGCGAAACCGCGGATGTTCCGCTGTTACGGTTCCGCGGCTGAGGACACGCGATTTAGTCAAAGAGAGGCAATCGAAGTGAAATGTCGTCGTTACCAGAGTCAGAGGAAGATTCCTAACCGCTTCAATTAATTTTTCCGTGAAATCGATCTCTTTTTTTTTAAAGTGTAGTTCCGCTTCTTAATTCTGTTGATTTCCACAAACGCGCGCGGAATCAACGCGGTTCCGCGATAGCGGACGAAGCGCGGAAGAGTGACTGGCGTTAGAGCAAGCCGGCGGAACCGCGCGTACCTAGTAAGAAAAGATAGTCACATGTATGCGTTAGAACAGGCAATTCCGCTAGTGTTCCGCTTCTCACACAGCGGACAAGTCATAACAAAATTACCGCGGTTCCGCTGTTACGGTTCCGCAACGGAGGTGTGGGAAAAGCGTAATAGTTAGCATACAAAAGCGACAATACCTATGTATAGCGTAGGTATTTTCACTTCAGTGGTCTACAAAATCTTAAAAAGCACAGGCTGGTGTGAACAGATAAGTCCGGAGTTGGACAGGCAACTATGTATAAGCAGGTAAGCTCAGAGGCACAGGCTAGTGTGAACAGGTAAGTCCGGAGTTGGACAGGTAAGTATGTATAAACAGATAAGCTCAGAGGCACAGGCTGGTGAGAACAGGTAAGCCCGGAGTTGGACAGATAAGTATGTATAAACAGGTAAGCTCAGAGGCACAGGCTGGTGTGAACAGGTAAGTTCGAATGAGGATAGGTAAGTATGTATAAACAGGTAAGCTCAGAGGCACATGATGGTGTGAAAAGGTAAGTCTGGAGCTGGACAGGTAAGTATGTATAAACAGGTAAGCTCAGAGGCACAGGCTGGTGTGAACAGGTAAGTCCGGAGTTGGACATGTAAGTATAAAGACAGGTAAGTTTAAATTTAATTAAGCCAAAAATTCTACTAAAGTATATTAATTAAGCCTTTTATTTGATATAAATATATATAAAATAAATAAAATATTTGTCCTGAGGTTTGACAAAAATAAATAGTTGTTACCTTTTTTTAAATTCTTTAATATTTTGTGTTCTCTTGTCATAGCTAGATCACCTTCGCCAAGCCTTTTAGCTACTTGACAAAGAGCTTTGTTTCCTTGTCTCAGCATATTTTGAAAACATATAATTTATTGTCATAAGCGTAATTAAAACTCTGTTGTCAGCTGCAGCACTGCATTGAATACATATGACGCAATAAAATTATCTACGGAACCCTCTTTATTTTTCGCATTCTCGTGACTGTCTGTGTTTTCAACACAGTAAATATTATGTGAAATACCAACGTTAATTTCTTAAAAATGTCGCTTTATTTTTAATCTCTTTCTGAAATTTATAATTATAGACATATTAATAGTTCAATAATTATATAAATTTCATGGTGACAAATATAAGTTATGTTTGAGCTGTACAAGAGATTTTTCATGCTGTTATCGTTGACTCGCTGTACAATTATAACGTATACTGGTTTTAGCGCTATTGCAAGTGTATAATTCTCTTTTATAGACACAGCGTTACAGAGACAGTCAAAAAAGTTATTTTAAAGCGTAAGGCTTCAGAAGCATACCAATTACCACATAAAGTAGTTTAAAAGAAGCTTATAAAATCATTCAAAAGCCTTTATCTAATAAATCGCTTTATTAGAACTTACCGTTGTTTTACAGATATTTATAACTTTGTAATAACTCAGATACTTGCATAGTATGTCCGTGACAAGTTTTTGTATATGTTAGGGCTTTTAAATGTGTTGCAATACAGCTGTTTTACTTTTTCCCGTTTCACTATTAATAATATTCCAGGTCATTTTAATCTTATCATCATAATTTTTTATTTTAAAGCTTAAATAATAAGACTTTGCCGTATGACATGCTTTTCTAAATATTTTAGAATATTTTCTTACATAATTATAAATTTGTTCACTGTTGTTTAATTTTTTTTATCATACAGTTCATACAGCCTCTTTCTACATTTATGTAACCCAAGAGTAGCCCATTCACTAAAGGTAGCTTTATTATTTACCTTATTGGTTCTGGGAGTAAATATTGATTTAAATGTGTTAGAAAAGCTGCTGAAAATATCATTATATAATAAATTTGGGTCACAGCTTTCATCTATAAAAGGTAAACTATAGCATAATAATTTACTGTTAGACCTCTCAAAACGATTATTGGTTTTTGGTAAAAATGTAATGTTTTTTTAGCTACAGTTTCATTTTTACAAATAAAAGACATTTGTTGTCCGCAATGATCTGAATCTTATTGATTAATAAATTTTTTATTGTTATCACTTAGCATAATATTTGTAAAAATGTTATCTAAGCAAGTAGCGGAAGTAGCAGTAATTCTTGTTGGCTCCAGAAACAAATTATGAGATTTAAAAAGTGCCTTTAATCTTGTACATGAACTGGAACACTCTAATAAATTAACATTAAAATCTCCACACACATCGACGTCATACGTCTACATATTGTTCTTTTAGTTTCTCACTTTCATTTCTTTTAGGCGGTTGGTGATTTTTTATGTGAAATTTAAAGTATTTTGTAACTACATCCTTTTGTTCCTTTGTCCAAGGTACCAATGTTCTTTTTTTTCCTTTTCGTACTTTGTTTTCGTTACCTAATTGAGACACGGGTTCATTAATAAGTTATTGATAATCATTTTGTATTCCAGATGGTTCAGCTTGAGATAAGTCATTTAAATTACAATATGTTTGTACGTAATCAGAATTAGCATCTAAAGTAGGTTCAGATTCAGGATCATAGTCTATAATTTCGTTATTGTCCACGGATTCTTCAGTTAGCTTCTCGTTCAAATCTAAATCAATCTCTTCAAGAGATTTTCCTTTGTAAGCGTCTGCTTTTCCATCTTCCATAAGAATGAGAAGCTTTGATATCTTAGCAGTTTGGTATACGTCATCTGGCAACCTGTAAGACTTTTTATGTACTTCATTTGTATGGCCCATGAATGTAGCCAGCTGCTCTATATCATTTTCAAACATGCTAAAAAATTGTGATAAGTTGGCCTAATGTTTTCTTAGCCTTGTAGAGGAAATTGCTTTAGGCTGTTTCGCCCCTGATAATTTGACATGCTTTTCCAAAACTTTATAGCCATAAATTGTATTGTTATAACCGGGATTTCCAAACTAAAATTTATTTGGTGTCGAAGCAAAAAAAATATGCCTAATCAATAATAATAATTTTATATCATCTTCTTTATTAAACAGAACTGGTACTCCGCGGCCGCGTTTATCTCTTGTGACAACACGTTTAAATTTATTTACCAGAATCCTTTCTGAGGCAGTAAGCGCACGATTAAACTCTTCATACTTATTATTATCATTATTGTCGCTTTCTAAATAATCGTGCACTGTAATTCTTTGAAGTTCTCAAGGCCTGCGCCTATTTAATAATAAAACCCTACAATAGACTGTCTCCAAAAGTTGTGTATATGTTTCAGTAGTTTGTACGCCTTCTTTAATTTTTATAACAGCATATAAGGATTTTTTACTTAGGTATTCTTTAAGAATTTTCAAATCATTTGCTAAAGGCACAATAGTTTTCTTATTCCACTTTTTCTTGTTTAAATCTGTTGCAGCTTCCTTGCACTTCTTTTGATCGTGAGTCATATATTATTATAATCACTAACTATAATAATATACCAAATAAATAACCACTTCTAACGCACTTGCAAATAATTCACTTTGGTGACAAGCTTACATCACGGTCGGCACAGTCTTTTTGTAAACAAACTTCGGCACGCGAGCGCACTCAAGCCCGCCACCCTGCGCCTCGCGCCATGCGTCCTTCGTGAACCCCGAATAGGCCCCTCAGACACTGTACCTTGTGCCCAATTAAGGATATTTAAGAGACGCAAGATTGTTGTCACGAGAAAAGAAAAAAACTTTACAAATTAAGTACGATATTCAATGGACACGATAAGATCGGTGAAATTAACTCAAAGTATACGTGGTAAATTATACGCTGAACACTAGCGTCCTCCAAATTTCAGTCGGACGATAGCTGAACTATATAATACGCTAAAAGGCATTGTAGTGATGGAATTACGTCCATGCCAATAATTCGCCATGGCATTGTAATGATCATAAGGGACCTTAGGGCTAAATATGACGGTCGGTCAATCTTGCATCCGTATTCCGGACGCACAAAGTCAGTGGGACGCAACATGTCCTTCAAAATGCATATATATATATATATATAATTATATATATATATATATATATAATTATATATATATACATATATATACACATATATATGGATTTTTAGGAACAATTTAACAAGTAGTACCTATTTTTTAGGCCTTGCACAGTAAAATATGTAATAATTTTATTGCCATACATCATCATCATCATCATCATCTTAGCCCATAAAAGTCTCACTACTGAGCACGAGCCTCCTCTCATATACCAAGGTGCGAGGGTATTGGCTCATACTCCACCACGCGGACCCAGTGCGGATTGGCGGAGTGTTTGTCCTGGCTATTCTCTGTAACTGCTCTACCGATATTGACTGAATTTTTAATGGCAGATTGCTGATGTAAAAAAAAAATAAACAATATTTAAAAGTTTATTTATGTGTTAAATAGAGGATGTAAGTTTGAATGGAAAGTCTTTTCACTGAAATTTTTGTTTTAAAAGTTTCTCTCGCATATGAAGTCGCGGGCGGCCGATAGTTCTATTTTAACATAAATTGTTTTGCTACTTTTAAATATAATTATAAAATTAATTTATCTAAACTTAAGAAATTTACTTAACGACGATGCATCTTCGTTTTTCCGGCACCCCGCTGTTTGGACACTTCAATTGTCGCCGTCGTCATCAATCATAATGTTCGCACTGGTTTTGTATACAATTTTCACAATGTTTATTGGGTATTTTGTTATCTTTCAAATTCTGAAAATTTATGGGATTAGATTCGAATTCAAGAGCTCGTAGCTTCATGATACTTGTTGGTTGGGAACCATCACTGCTTTCACAAAGAAGTTTTTAGATTAGTAAGTGGGATTTAATATGAAGCTCTTTCCTTTTTAGGGTTCCGTAGTAAACAAGGAACCCTTATAGTTTCGCCATGTCCGTCCGTCCGTCCGTCCGTCCGTCCGTCCGCGGGTTAGCGCAGAGACTATTAACATTACACAGCTGAAAATTGGTGTGGGTATACATATTAATCACGTCGACAAACCTGTAGAATAAAATTTTAAAAAATATTGTTTTTTAACGTACCTCCCCTACACGTAAAGTAGGAATGATTTTTTTTTCTCGAGTCTATCTTATCATGTTGGGTATCGTTAGAAAGGTCTTTCAAAAGTAATAAGATTTTTATAACACCATTTTTCGATTTAGGGATCCGTTTTCGAAATATTAAGCTTTAAAGTGAAAAAAAATAATGAGTTAAGTATCCGCCCCCCCCCCACCAGGTAAACGGTACTTTCAGATTGGCTGAAAAAATTTACAATAGTAGTATATATAATGAAGTTAAAAGGAAAACTATCACGGCTAAGTAGGCTTTACTGGTTTTCGAGTAATGGACGACAATCGAATAATTTTTTATATTAAATGTATTAAAATTTCATTCATACCGTATTAGTGATATCTATCGGGGAATAGCTGAACCTGTTCATATAGCGACATTATGGCAAAGGGTGACTACGGAACCCTATATTGCGCGTGGCCCGACACGCACTTGGCCGGTTTTTTAAGGTCATAATGAGCTATTGATCCCGGCGGTTTATGAACACAAATAAGCAGTCTGTGTGGAAATCGAATCCTCTTCTTCAGGAGCAGTGGTTCGATATTCCCCCTCTCATCTAATGGGGACGAAGACAAAATATTACTGGGTGATGGGCAGCAGGGACATTATTGGCCTAAACTGATTACCAACCAGCAGGCGGGTTGTGGTTTTTGGAAAATACGGGAGGCCAAGGTTCAGTTGTGGAGTATATAAGGCTGATATGATGAGAAGCAGATAGCGAATGTACCGCCCGAACTACGAATAAGATACCAGTCATAACTATTTTACGTTTTCAAGGCGTTCTTATATGCCCCAGACTTAAGTTATTACATGGAGCTACAGCCATCTGAACTTCACAATCCAAAAAAGAAACATCATTCTGTGGTTAAACCAGAATATTAAAAGATAAATAAAGTTAACAAAACAAAGGCAAGTAATATTTACTGTATTACCTATATCAATTTCTTCCTGGTCACCATTTATCTAAGTATTTCGTAATGCTATTTTACTGCAGTAAAAATATATCTCAATTTAAAACTCTTCAATTGTTTCCTTGTGCTTGGTGCCGAAGCCAGCCTTTGGCAGTAACGGGTCAGTGTGCATATATCCGGTGGTCCCCAATGACTCCTCAGCACTAACGGTTTGGCAGGGTTCCATGATTGCGAGAAAGAATAGCAACGAGAAATTGGTACCGAGTTACCGAGGTCAGCTATGTTTGAATTCACAACCAGCTTGTGGAGATTTTATTGCAAGAATTTACTTTTGTTATGAAATTCTTAAGTTGTTTTTTTCAATAACAAAGAGTACTAGAACAATAGAGGTATGTTGTACGTGGTTTCATTAATCTCTCATGAAAAAAATATTTTAAATTTAGTTAGGCTTACAGGGGTATGCAGTTCCTATTTCATGTAGGGTGTGTGCATCTAATGTGTTAATGCATGAGCACACACATGGCTTCCACATGTCTGCGGCACCATATAGCTTCGCTGATGCTCCAAACGCATTAAAGCGCCAATACTGTCTTCATCTTTTGCACTTACTAGCTAAACAGGATCAGGAACATGTGCGTGTGCCCTAAGTCCCAGTTGGCGGCATGTACTTGATTTATTATGAATCCTTGAACACGTGACAAATTAGTTCAATTATAATAGTACCAGTGCCAGCCAGCGCCTTTGCCTATGTGGTTTCATCACTCACAGAAACCATGTATTTTTTGGAAATCAAAGTATTTTCTATATTTCAGTTATCATCAAAATCATTCACGATTTTCTTGCCCTTTGTTTTACGGTCAAGCTCCCGCCTGCAGTGAATGTGCGCGTTAGTATATAAGTCGACTCTTAAAAGAGTTTTATTAAGCCAAACTTGAATCAAGAATTGTGATGATTACAGTGTGATACTGGCCCAGATTAGTGCCACCCCCTCTCATCTTACGGGGAGTCGTAAGAGTGTCGACTCGTCGAAAGAGAATCAAAGAGAATCCCTACCGGATGATAGGCAGCAGCGTTCTTCTGCGTACGGGATTAATGTAATCTATTGAGGTCAATGACCAGCAGTAGGTAAACTCGATAAGGCTCATATGATGATGATGATTGCTGTGTTATATAAGCATAAAGCGCATAACAAAGACACATTACCCACCCATTCATGGTATCAGTTCGGATATCTGATACAATTCGATTCAAGACAAGGCTGAATGGTTTCTAGAACGTTCCTGAAAATAGGTGAATGAGCCCCGTCACTGTGGAACTCCTTATCGCGATCAAGATTGCTTACTTCCAACATGGTTCACGTAAACCGTTTGGTACTTGTGTTCGAGAAAGTTAGATTTGCTCAAAGATGACCTAATCGAGTCTGGGTAATTCTAGGGGAAGTTTCTGATATTATTACTTTTTGTTCATACTACTGATCCATCCATAAATATTTGGCTAGGTCGGTACAATTCTATGAGTCATTTCAATTTAACAATAAGTCGTTTAACCCTTTGAAGGGATACTACTTTATTATGTATGTAAGTAAATTCTTTAACAATGTGCATCATCTACTTAAATAATAAGTGTTTACATAGTAGAAAAAATAGTGAATAAATAAAGTATTAGATTCACAATATATTCGCTTTTCCTTACTCACTGTAAATATATTCTTAAGTATATCGACTAACTAACGTAACGTAAGTATTATTAGGTTGCGTGTTTACATCCGAGGAAGTGTCATGTTAACTTGGGCGGGTAATAATTTGCACGCTCATTAGCACCTTCTCATATTACCTTATTTGACAGCATTAATTAACAGTTGCCGTGTACTCGTAAGCCATTCGGTTAATAACGGCAAGGTTCAAACGTGCAAACATAGTTATTTAATGAATGAGGTGGTATATAATACGTGTGTTTTCTCATATCTAACAGGTTGTGGGCGTTGTTACAATTACCCTAAGTTATTGTTTTGTTTGTTTTAAGCTATTGCATAGCTTCTATCGCGGCCCTTGAGCATGGAGACCGTATCCAGAAATTCCGTAACGAAAAATCCTAACACTCCGACCGGCACAGCGGTGATACTTTTTAGTTTTTCCATCTATAGAACTTTTAATGACTTCTTGAAATATCACGCTTGTCTCTTTAGTTCAGCAACCTGCCTTTAGGTGGCATTGGTTGTATATCAGGTGGCTAAAATTTGTTTTCTTCTCGGTCACCACGCTCAAAGTGTAACTTGAATTAATATTTAAACTAAAAATACAAACAATAAAAAAATACTGCATAAATAAAATAAATAAATAATTGAGATTGCATAATTTTTTTAATAATGTTTTAAATAGCATTACAAATAAGTGTCTTTGTAGTCAACTAACATCTATTAAATAGATAAATATCCTCTTACAATCACAATTCGTGTGATTTAGCTCCAAGATAAGTATCATTAAAAACTTGTGTTATCGATACTCAAGAACGGATAAACATATTTATATGTATTTATTTTTTGTAAATACCTACTTAATATACATAGCACACCCAAACCAGAACAAATATTCATATTCATGCACACAAAGATTTTTTCTGTGTGGAAATCGAACCCACGAGTTCAGGAGCGTAGAGCAGGTATACTGACCTCCACGCCATATCGGTCGTCAATTGGTAGTGTAATCATCATATTTTTAGGTAGGATTTCCCTTCGTCGTCTCTTATGTCTCCCCGTAAGATGAGAAGGTGTAGCACTAACCTAGGCCGGTACCACACGGCACAGGACTATTTATAAGAGCACGAAAACGCTTGCACATTTAGTAAATTACACATGCATACATAATGTCACGCCTCTTTCCCATAAGGGTAGGCAGAGATCACATCCTTCCATGTGCTACGATCTTGGTACAGATTTTTAGCTTCATTCACACTCATTAACCTCCTCGTACACGCCCGTCGGTTTAGGGTACTTTTGACCTGCCCTTTCTCAAAAAATTTTGTATGTGGTCATGGAAGGTCTTATGTGGTCTTCCCCTCCCAACACTTCCAATAACTTGTCCATCATAAATCACTTTCGTTACTCTTCTTTCATTCATCTTTTCAACATGACCATCTAAGCATACCTTTCTCAATTCTTGTCACTATATCTTATTTTACACCAGCTTCAACCCTTATCACTTCATTCCTAATCCTATCATTCAATTTTACACCAGTAATTAGTAATTTATACGTATAGTTTATAATTCTGAATCATCTTAATTATCTCATCCACAATAGACCCACATAGACACACCGTCCGCAAATGTAAATGTTATTAAAATTATGCATCTGATGTCTTCTATATACTCGTACGAGTAATGTACGCAAGATAGTAGAATATGTCAGAGAATACTATCTCGCTTTTTGTCTTGGACACGAAATAAGACTGGGTGGATGGGAAGAGTGTGTCGGACGTTCACTGGTTAAAAAATCATCCATGTTCTTTTTTGAGCACGTTTTAACTCGGGGCCGCGGTAAATCTCTCTAACAACGCAACAAACCAAAATAAGACCTGAATACAGCATAGGGCACTTACTGCAGTGGGAAATTACTTTTTTTTTGCGAATACAATCTTAAAATAACTCCTAAAAATACCACGACGAAGTCAAACATTCATACGTGCATACAAATGTGTGTGCTGTAAGAGAATCGATTCCACAATCTATTCAGCTGCATGCGACTTCCGCGCGTTATAACAATATAGATGCCAAGCTTCAATGCAATGTTGGATCTTTTTATATAGGCCTTCAACCTATATTAAACTTCCCTAAGCATAACATAAAATATCTATGATTTTAATCTAAACCCTCCATCAACCGTGAGCTTCATTACTCAGCGGCCTATTCTGAACCAACTCATCATGAAATATCACAGTGTTTATCACTTCGATGTCACTCATATTGATGCACCGTCCAATAACATACTTCCCGGCTTCTATTGTGGCGTTCCCAACATTCGCTGCGGTTCGCCAAACAAACTGCACATTGTATGACACTAGTATATTATTGCTGGCTATTGTGGTGACTTATCTGCGGTAAACATGAGCTTTAATCTGCAAAAATACAGATATAAACTTTATGTAAGTGGCCTAGATAATACTATGTTCACACTAAGTCGGAAAGAAGTAAAATAGCAAATACTACTATTTTGTTATGGCGAGTATCAAGTATTGCAGTTGCCTATTGTCATGACTTATCTGCGGGAAACATGAGCCGTAATTTGTAAGAATACAGTTAGGATACCTACTTAATTGACCTTGATGAGATATACGGGCTAAGTCAAAAACGCGGCACAATTACTGGGGTTGTATGGCAGTGGTATTTATCTAGTAATACACTTGGTGATTTTATCCGCGATAAACAAGTGCCGTAATCTGTAAGAATACGAATGGAGAACTAATTTAGGTGACCTGGATAGAATACACACAGTCACCAGGACTTCTTGGCGGGAAAGTGAAGAGTCATGTCTGCAGTTTTGTCTTATTTTCTAAAATTTGTGATATTTCTAACATTAATGTGTAATAACGGTGGATTATTAACCGTTAAGTGTTTGTGAACATACATGAGTGTTGGTAAATCAAACAGAGCAGTGCAACATCACTTTTCAAATTCTCTAAAGAAGTCCATGTGAGATCTCAGTATAGTCCCAAGACTTTACTGAGGACTCAAGGGGTTTAGGGGGAGGGCATCTCATTTATCATCCTTATCACCACTTATTCACATTTGCTATAATTTATATATTATTAATATATCACTTACTTGACACTGGCTAAATGTGCTAACCGCACGAAGCCATTATGTTAAAAAAAACACAGTCACCAACTCATCATGAGAATTACATTGTTTATCACGTCGATGTCACTCATATTGATGCACTGTCCAATAGCACATTTCTCTGCTTCTATTGTGGCATTCTCAACATTCATTGCGGTTCGCCAAACCAACGGAACATTGTATGGAAGTGGTATCTATCTAGTAATATAGTTGCTTATTGTGGCGGCTTATCTGCCATCAGCGGTAAACATGAACCGCGTAGGCACCTTATCTATAGGAACACATAGAAAAGTTATTTTAGAAGCTTAGATATTATGATATACGGGCTTATTCAAAAACATGGCACAATTACTAAATTTGTAGTGCAGTGGTGTCTATAGTTGACTATTGTGATGATTTTATCTGGGGTTTATCTTTTTTCATGTGACTTAGATAGGACACATGGACTAAGTCAAATAACAACAAGAAACGAACAAATAATAATAACAAGAAAAACATATCAAACCACCTATGATATGTTTTTCTAGTCTTATTGTCTAACATGCATTTATAGGCATCGACAAAGCACGGGCTGAAATCTATGTGGTTTAATTTAAAGTTAAGTTTTGATGGTAAGGAAGAGATGAAAAATAGATTCTGTGTTAGTAACTACGTCCTCTACGTTCTCAAGGGACTGCTAGAATGCCATATGCAGAGATATATAATATCACCCCTGGTTCCGAAGGGGTAGGTAGAGGCATATTACACGCCCACATTTCGACAAATAATATTATTGGTCCCACGTAATAGGTGGTATGCCTTTCGTCGTTTCCCGGGAACTGTTATGTTCGCCAGAGCCGTTTTTCAGCAGGTGCACCACTTGCACTTGAGAAGAACTGACAAGAAACTCACAGGCTATGCTCTTTTAAATTATCAATTAAAAGTATAAGTAGTAATATGAAGTATATATTTACAAAAAAAAAAAAATATGTAACGTTGATCCTCTAGCACAGATAATACTTACTTAAAAGAGGCCCTCAGCCATAAAAATATATTGTTTTGTATCTATTGTAATGAATAAAACATTTAGATTTTGAAAACATATTGATGTATTTTTGTCCAATATTTAGTATCCACTACGTAAGTTCTTAAAGATAATTATACTTTAAGTTCTTAATGGAACTAAATAATTGGTGTTATTGTCAGTTATTTCTCATTATAATTGTTATGAAATAGCAATACGCTAATAGGTAATTGCGAGACTTACAAAACTCTTGCTGCAAGACCAAGTCTGTAAACGCCATACCCAGACTACCCGTCTAAGACCGATTATAGGAGAGCAAGACCAACACTGGCTAAGTCTCGCCTTGTTCTTGCATTTGGGCAACAGTCAACACTAATGGCAAGCAGTCAATGCAGTTTAAAACGATGAAAACGCTCCATACCGAGCTATCACGGTGTAAGAAAACTGATGACAGCCTGCATAAATACCGTTTTACGCCCCCATAAAAAACCCGAGACTGTAGATGCTAGGAAAGAAATATAATGTAAAATAAATAAACTTATAAAATCGTATCTTTTAAATTACTAATTATGGTATTTATTGTTCACAGGTAATTATATACAACAGCTGAAATTTCCTCCACACAGCGTGAGTTGTAGTAATTATTAATGCAAACAGGTTTTATACGAGTTAAATAGCGCCATCTGTGAGGAATCTTTTACAATATAAACAAACAGTTATAATGTAAACAGCACCCTCTGTGAAAATCATACAAAACTAAATATTAATATAGAGTGCTTTGAAACAGCGCCCTCTGTGAGGTGGTTGCAACACTTGAAAGCTGACGCGAGGGGTTGGTTTATATGTTTATTTAGTTTCAGTTATTCAGTACAGGTGGCAGTTTATAGTAATTGTACTAACGTAAGATAAAATATTTTTAATTAATAACTATGTTGTTGTGGTTTTTTTTGCACACTTTTTTACAAATGCAGAAACAAAAACAGAGTTATTATTTAAGATAGAATTTTCGACTATAAACGTTTTTAGTGGCTGCTACTTAGAAGTAATGATTAGTTATTATTTTGTGTATGGTGTAATTTTTCAAATGTAGAAAATCTTTAGAAACTCCTCAATTCCCCACGTCAATCACACTGTGTCAAGTCATTGGTGACATTTACATTTTTTTTTATTGCATGGAACAAGGGGACTCTGGGACAAGGGTTGTAATTTGTAATATACCGCACCCGACAATGATGTCAATAATAATGAAAAATATATTTTTATATGTACAATATGACAAAATATTATTGTTTACCGATAGTTTAATATCGGTTTGCGATAAAGTTATACATAGGTATGTATATAACATATATATAACTTTATCCCGGGTACCATTTAGAGCTAATAAAGTTTCAAATCTAACTAGTTCCAAATAGTTCCAATGTCCGTCCAATAAAAAGTTTTAGAGCCTGTTACAAAATACACAGAGAGAACCCAAATTTCAGTAAGTACCCCAGTTCCTATCAGTTAATTTGTTCTCGATGTTTTAATACTAATAAAACTTGTAGCCCGTACTATTGGACAAAGTAAATTTTGTCAGACAATTCTGTTTACTGATATTGTTTTCTGTAGTCCTATTCTATTTCGAAACTTACTTCTTTTATCAGTTATTTATTTCTTGGATATGATACACACTATACTATACTACTAGTCCCAAATTTTGCAGAGCTTGTTCTGTATTGCAGGGCAAGTACATTTTCTTGTAACTGGCGGGAGAAAAAACTAACCTTGACGATTTTCTGTCACGTTCTTTTACGATCAAGCTCCCGCTCGCAGTGAATGGGCGCGCTAGTTTTTAAGTTTTGACCTTCATAAGAGCTCTTTTGAGCCATACTTGAACAAATGATTTTGAATTTGAAATTGAATTTATAGCTTCGAGTCACCTGATAAAACTAAAGAAGATATATTTTTTTATTATTATGATGTTTCTTTTTTGTACCAAAATCACTTAGTTTCACTTCAG
Organism: Musotima nitidalis; assembly: GCA_949126915.1. Lineage (NCBI taxonomy): Eukaryota > Metazoa > Arthropoda > Insecta > Lepidoptera > Crambidae > Musotima > Musotima nitidalis. The sequence continues at coordinate 12,478,036 of OX421423.1, read as the reverse complement.
GAGACTTGTTTTGCGAAAACTTATTTACAATAGAATTTAAGTAGATAATATATTTAATACACAGTTTTACTGCTAATAGTAGCTTAATAAAAGGTAGTAAGATGAGGTGTGCAAGTATATCTAATACTTTTTAATTGCTTGACACCCAGTCAAGAAAACTGTTCAAATTGCTTAGAATATTCTTGCAAATATCAAAATATTTACACGACACAAGTGACGGCCTTTTAGAAAAATGGTTGCAACTGGTACCTAATAATTATCACAAGCCACGTGCTTCTACTTACAAACCAAGGTGAAATGGATTCAGGTCATGCACCACAATGCGTCCCTAATCGGATTGACGGAAGCAGGTAACCAGCTAATTGACGCTGTGTAAATATCCGAAGATATTATTTATAGCTGCACAATTAAAAGCTGTGATAAACGTTTTGTTTCTTAAATTTTATTTTTCTGTACTAATCTTTTTAGAATAGGAACACATTTCGCAAGCCCTATAGAAACTTTGTTTCTGTTCAATTTCTTTACTCACGAGACTACGAAAGTTTCGTGAACCATTCTAAGTTATCGGTTTCCTAGTTTGATGTCAGTAATCAAATTTGATGTTGATTGGATGACCCAGGCGGTTTGTTGTTAATCCTTAGATGTCCACTAAGCCGCTAGTCTAACTGCTAGTCGAGATAGAGACGTATCACCAGTAAAATTCGACTTACGTTTGTGGTTTATTGTAGAAGCAAATAATTATAAAAATGACTTATCGTCAGAATAGGTTTTCTGTTTCGGCAAACCTACTTACTACTACATTTGTGTTAAAACGAAAGCCCCTCTGAGTGTTTTCTTTCAATTACGTTTAGCAAAAGATTTAGTATGAAAATAAGTTGGTCCTGTACTTATTTATTATAAACTGCAACTAATTATAAAAATACTTATCTTCAGAATAAATACTTTCTGTTTGGGCAAACATACTACATTTATGTTAAATCTAAAGCTGCTCTGATTGTTTTCTTTCAATTACATTCAGCGCTGGCTTAAGCATTAAAATAGGTAGGTCCTCTTCTTAGTTTAATGCTAATGGTTTTAGAAAATGGTGAATGTAACGTTTTTTAAGTATTAATATTATATTATATTGTTTTATGCGTGTTTTTAGTACGTACCATAATAATCAGTTACTTCTAAGACCGACTGTGCTACACGCAGGAAAAAACGTAACACAAGTACTTTTAGTTTATAACGAAGGGCTAATGTGCAAAATAAAGAAATAATATTTTTAGCGATAAAAAAAAAAATTACCCGCAAAAAAATTATCATCTCATTTCATTAAAGTACTTCAGAGCTCGGACCTCCTCTCACTGTAGCGTAAAGTTAGACCAATTTCGGTCATATCCACCATAGAGACCCAGAGCAAATTTGCAAATGCCGATGTGTGGCGTCTTGTTTTAAAATGTTCCGATTCGCCAGGTATAGCCTTTAATTTAGCATGTAGTTATTCTCGAAACAAATGACTTAACGTGCGTTTCAAAGCACTAAAGCGCTTTATTATAAGCAAACCACACAAACTGTCATCTATCCAAGAACAAACACCTGTGTCTGATTTACAAGAACCTTTTATTCTATACCCATTATCACTAACTACATAAACACAAACAAATTGAGTGACAACAAACAAAAGCACAACATCGTCACCCTTAAGATCTCATAACGAAAATCACTGTTATTATTACTTCACGTCGAATATTATTATAATTAAGCACCCATTAAACTCAGAACGTGATTTATCATACCCAAGTCGGATGAAAGCGCGCGTTACAAGGACGAACCCAAATACAAACGTACTCGTAATGTTGACATTACTTATGTAGTATCCCCTATTTTGTGAGATATTACTTGTATACAGATTAGTGCTATGCTCGGGGAATAAGGCCACTAATTGTTTAGGAGTAATCAAGCGGATGTCCCAGAGTCCATGGAGTTAGGGGATAATGTTTCGGGAATAGATTTGCAGTTATTAGGCTTATTATATTTAGCAACTTCGAGTAACGTTGCGGAGTAATAATAATAGTAATATCGCAAGTTATTGTCTATCTGTTCGTTTCTTTTTAATGCTCAGACCGCTGAACTGATTTACATGAAATTTATGACATGAAGACAGTGGTGGCAATAAAAAAATCTTAAATAAGTTTAAACCTTCTTTATCAATCGGGAAAAAGTCAGGCAGTAATAAAATAAAAGAATATTAATTTCCAAGCAATATTGAAATATATAGCTTAGATAAAAATGTATCTGCAATACTCAAGATATAATAACATGTCTCCTACAGATAAGAAATAATTGTAACGAAACGCCGATCGCTAAGTCATTTAAAGCCAATAGATATTAGCACACCATTCTGGGATATTTACGACAATATCGAATAGAAATAAACGGTTGCTTTCAAACCAACTGCCACTTCCAAACAGCACCTTTATTTGCCTGTCAATGGCAGATATACGAGCCTCCGCCACATCGCCGTAAAATCTGTTTAAACTGACTTTACCGCCCGAGAATAGTGGAAATCCAACTGCATTTTATGGCACTTCACCGGATTTATAGGTAGGAGTTTTGTTTTTAACTACTACCGGTCAACAGATGGCTCTGGATTGAATCTTGGGGACCTCGGCCGTGTGAGGTTAGGTATGGGCATTTTCTTATTTATTGTCTTCACTATCCTACGAAACTGGATCACAAACTAAGGTTGGTTAACAGGCTTGTATACCTGTTGGTATATAAGCCATACCTACTCCTTCACGCGGAGGACGTTCCTCTACTCTACGAACAATTTGGGCTTATTACAAAACGATGTCTAAAGTTAGACCAGGTTTAAAACTAGTGCTGTCACTGTCTTCATCTTATCACATAAAAGTGGCAGCACTAGTTTTAAACCTGGTTCTTTAGACATCGTTTTGTATTAAGACCTTTTTTTAATTTTTTGTAGTTTCGACCACAGTCAGTGATAACTGGGACTTATGGCTCCATTCTCTTTCAAAGCATGGAAATGCTTGATAGCAAATTCCACACAAACGGTTACCAAACCCTTACTAAAGAAGAAAGTTTCATGCTAATTTTACATTTTAAAAAAAGAAATAAAATTATTTTCTAGTAAGATTTAAAACTTTATTAGAAGACCATAATTTTGTTGCCAGAATATTAAATTGACATGGCTCTAAAAAGATAGCAAGTTACCAATATCATTTAATAAGTCAGTACAGTTGGCGTACATTTTACGATGTTTTTTATGACTTTGTACGTCATGAAGGCGATGTTAAAATGCGTATAGCAAAGCAACTCGTGTAAAAAGTTTTATCTCGCGAATAGCACTTTGCTAACCAGTTTCTGGGTAATAAGGAAGAGTTTATGTGGGAGTTATCTTCGTGTCGGCATGCGAAAAACTTTCGTTTTGCTGTATCAAAACTAAGATCTCTTACTCCTAAGTTTACTCTAGTAAACTTACTGGGTCTATGGTTCGATACGTGGAACCGATTTGAGAAATTCCGGAATTATCGTAGGTAGTTTGGGAAAACTTCTCACATTTAATGCGGGTAGTAAATAGCGGAATTATTTTTTATGGGACTAAGCTAGTATAACTGTAACGTATAGTTTTATTTGCGTCTAAATGCGCCTGCGCTCTTGTGACTTTTAGGTTTATCAGATTGTATCAAGACATAAGCCTTTCCTAATTATTTATTTATTACACACACAAAGATATAGAAAAGAAACAAACATAAAAATAAATAATAGATACAGGACACAGCTTATTCCATAGAGAAATATCTTCTAGCTGGCCCGCGAAAGACTACTTCCATTTAAAATTATATTTATTAACGTTAGCATAAATAGCACATTATTATAAGAATCCCCATGAAGTACTAAACCAATCGTTACAAAATTTTACGACTAAAAGCGCTACAAAGAAACAAACTAACTTCAAAATTTATAATATTAAAATTTTGGATAAGTATTTGCATTCAAGTATAAAAGGTTAAAATAAAATTTAATAAGCAGACAACCTCTTTAACTCAGAAACATGAATCTAACTAACTTTAAATAACTTGTCAATTAACATGGAATTAAGTAAAAATATATCTTAAATCCTATAGAAGTACATTATGCTACTGTTTATCCAGAAAAGTTGCATGGTTTTTGAGTGTGTTTGAGTGCATTAAAACGTACTTGTGTGTGTATTAGCAAGGTTAAAGCTGGGGCATAATGTTCAAAATTGTATGTAACTATTGTTCAAAATCACAAAGCTATTTAACCTTCCAGACCTCGGTTTTTGTAAAACCTTTACTCGCAAAGAGTCGCTAGTTGTCTTAAATCACTACTTGAGCACGATCTTGAATAGAGCCCTTATCCATGATACAATGTTTGGTGGAGCTCTTCTTAATCGGCTGTTTGATACTTGATGACGATGCATCGCTGTAAACCCTCTTCTTGAGTATTACTCAAGTGTCCCTTGTTTCTGTGTGTCAAGGATAGGCTTGTCAATTTAAGTAGGTTAGGCTTTTAAAAGGCTTATTTCTGTACATTGATTTAGATATTAGTTCTCTCTACTCTTTTATTATGGTACCGCTCATATTTCTTTCATTGTTGTTAAAAAAATACATGGAATTTCCATTTTTTGTAAATGTTTAACGAATCTAAATGATCGTGTTGATCTTAAAGACAACAAAGTATATTTTATTTTATTTTCTATAACTTCGAGATATAGAAAAATAAAGTTTCCGACCTTCAACTCTTAAAAAAACAAATAATAAACTGGGAACTTAGGATATGTTTTAATCAATTCCTAAAACATCAACTCAATAGCCAGAATTGGACTTCTTGGCGGGAAAGTGAAGCGTCATGTGAAATATATAATTTATTAACTCCTTTTACACGGATTGATATTGTATAACTCTTCTAAGATTGACTTTTATGTGAACGGGTTTTTAGTGTCTACGAATCTATCCCATATTTCCCTAGGGCGTCGTTACGTAGACCTGAAAGTTCATCAAAATAACACTCGCCTTTATTCCACTGAGTGTCATTAGTCGACGTTATTTGAAGCTTAATCTTGCAATTGTTATTTTCATTCCAAATCTTATCAAAAAAATCCATTCTGAACTGAAAGGCGAAAAGGATTTAGGTTATATATAATGCACTGTTTTGTTTCATTTACCAACACTCATGTACGTTCACCAACATTTAACGGTTAATAATCCACCGTTGCTACACATTAATATTCGAAAATTCTTAAATTTTAGAAAATAAAACAATATTGCAAACATTCTCTCTCACTCTTTACTTTCCCGCCAAGAAGTCCCATCCATGCGTTGACTTCTGTAAACACTGCTTCATTTTTGTCATCGTATCCGACCACATCTTCTACGTTTTATAGTATTTACAGTATTATATATATTCTAGTTAATAATTTGTGTACTGAAATCGCAAAACGTGTAATATTTTCGAACAAGAACATGTGTTTTTAAGAACACAAAGAAATAATATATTTGGCTCACAGAACTTTGGGAACCTATTTTTCGCCACTATATTCGCAGTAAGGAAATGAGACACTTAGTTCCTCAGTCACGTAACCTACTTTTCTAAATTCCACAATGCCATCGCTGAAACTACTGTCAATAAAGAGTTCTGACAATACCATGTAAGGGAGACATGAAGTCATGCCTTGCGTTCCGATCGTATGTACACGTATTTATTTTTCTACATATTTAATGCAAAAATTCTCCTCTGATGTTGTCTGCAATATGGGTTTTCCAACAGCAAAAATAAAATCTGGTTGTAGAGAGATCCTACCAAGACCTAAGGAACCCCAGCCAACTTCACCTGCAAGTGGTGCACCTGCCGATAAATGGGCGAGGCTCTGGCAAACATAGCAGTGCCCAGTAAACGGTAATAGGCTCGCCACCTTGGGACCAACTATTTAATGTGCGAAGTGTGGACGTTTAATATGCCTCTGTCTACCCAGTCGGGGAAACAGGCGGGAATTTATATATGTGTGTGTATGTAAAATAAAATTCCTAGGCTTTCAAACTGCTACATCAACTGCTCACCATCAGGAAGAAAGTTGGCATTACGACGAGTCATATTTAAAAAAAACTAGAATAAGTAAATAAACATGAAATTAATTTGTTAATTACTTGTTGTATAAATTTACTAGCAATCTGTTTTCACAGTAACGAGAGAGATTGAGTGTTTCCTAAAGTTTCGGAGGACATTATACTATCCAGTGCGAATCGGTGTTTTGTTTAAACCTCGCAATATTGGTTAAGGGCAGGCATTACGTAAAATTCTGCTTTAGTCCGACACTTATTCAGTTAGGTATATAAATGTCGTAATTTTTTTTACATTTTATTATTACGTTAACTTTAAACATCTCATCAACAAACAACATCTTAAACGCAAGCCCGGTGCTACAACGTCACTTCTGCAAACAATTTAATCTTCCAGGAGAAGCGTTTCCAAATTAAATATCCTGTTATTAAACATAGTTCTTCTTAATTTAAGAAATTAACTAGTAATATTTAAGCCTTTATTTCAGACTTCATTTCACAGTAAAACGAAACATCTTACAGTTTGTTATATTAGTAAATTTCTTATAATTTGATTTATTTTGACAAAATTGCATAAGTGACGTTGTAGCACCGGGGGTGCGATAATATGACTCATTTTAAAATAAATGTATATTTGCACTGACTTTTTTTTTTATTTTTTTTTTTCTGATGGAAAATCATCAAATGACCGTCTTCCGCTGTGGGTGAAGCGGAAGGGTGTGTCAGACTTTTACTGACTAAAAACTATCCATGTTCCTTCTTGAGCCTGTAACACCAAGGCCGCGGTAACCCTTTCGAACAGTCCCGCAACCCCGGCAGATGCACTGACATGCCAATGGGTTTTACTAATAAATAATTCTATTACAATGACATACATTATTGAGTTAGAGATAAGTATCATTATGAACTTGTGTTAAATGTTTAAAATAACGAAAAAACTTTTTATTGTAAATACATGCTTAATATACACAGGACGGCGAAAAAGGCAGGCGTCATGAGAACTTCCTAGTTCCGTCACTTGTTAAGTAAAGTTTATAAAAACCGTACATTGCTTTTCACTTTATTATTGGCAAGATAGTGGAAATCTTGTAAACGTGGCTTGACTTTAACAGAATCAGCCTCAATGCTAAATTCCGCTGTAATTAATTACCCAACTTGAGCCATTTCTGGGGCGCTCTTGTACGTCTTACTGTATTGTTTGTCTGTGTCTCTCTCGCTGAGAATGTAGCAAATGTACCGTTCTATCGAACAATGTTGTCTTAACTCGAAACGCGAATTTAATTGCGGTTCTTCGTTAAACTCTTTGATTGGGATAAGGTCTCTGAAACTTTATTCTTTTGCTTTATCAAACTTTTTTTACAAATACATCTTAAATAACGTTGTTTAGTTTTTTGGTTTAAAATAATAATAACCATCTCCGATGTTCTGACAGATATGAGATCAGAAGTGCACATGTTCAAATCCCACTTCAGATGTATGAAGAAGAAGAAATTTCAGTATGTCGTCATATAAAGAATTAGAGTTAGTACATTTTTGATTTGGTCTGTGTGGCCCAAAGTGTTGCATTTTTCAAAGAACAGGTTTAATCTGAGGCCCAAACCATACAGCAACAGCATTTGAAAGCGATTATCAAATCCTTCTATATGTTTCTGTTTTTACAAAATTCAGAAAATTCATAAATAGGAAATTCTAACTCTGACTATGCCATGACAAAAGAGTAGAATTAAGAAAATATCTATGACATCATGGTGAATAGAAATCAAAAACAATGTAAGAACAATTTGAGATGGCATGGCAATTCAAAACAAAGTCAATGTTGTATATCATAGTTTTATTGACACTACCAAATATCACCATATCCTAGCATAATCCCGGTTGCTCTAGACTTAAGCTTAGGGCCCAGGGTCTGCTCACTGGTTCAACCAGATTTGGCTGAATTTCAGTTAATACGTGGAGAGACTGCCGTCTGACCTCCGCAACCTAGAGGGAAACATCATTCTATGGTTAAACCAGCTGTCAGTGTATAAGAAGGAACTGACTTCCTAATAACGGCTGCCATAGATGTTCATGACAGCCGGAACCAACGGCTTAACGTGCTTTCCGAGGCACGGAGCAAGCGATATTACGCACATAACTTCGAAAAGTCAATACCATATATCAAGACGCTAAAAACTGATGTGATGAATGCAAGTTTCATTTGCTGATCAGTATTTTTAACTCTCGATATGGCTAAATAGTGGCTTGCCAAGTATATACATATACCACTCAACTTGCTAAATCCACTAATAGAAATTCAGTTGTAGCATAAGTCACTTTTAGGGAGGAGATATCTAGACGAGACGTAAATAGTGAAATTTTAAGTATTACATCATCATAATCATCATCATATCAGTCGTATAAAGTCCACTACTGAACATTAGCCTCCTCAATAAATTACACTCCCCCAGTATTTTCCCATAATCACCACTCTGGGCAGTGCGGGTTTGTGATCACAGTTCAAACCAACACGCAGAATTGCGCTGCTGCCCATCATCCGGCAGAATTTCTCTTCTTCGACTCTTACCACTACCCGTGAGATGAGAAGGACTGGTCCTATTCTAAGCCGGTGCCACACGGCACGATTGAAGTAGATTTACTTGAATTGTATCTAATACCCGTGGATACCTCGATTTAGTTTAAGACGTTTACGTTTTAGTTTAGACGGTATAATGGCATCCTTACTGGTCAAGTAAATACCTATCAAAACACACATAGGTTACTTGACAGCCATCTAAACTGTGTATCAAATGTGTAATATAAAAAGTCGCTGCGAATCTCCTGTCTTCAGCTCCTTAGATCTTCTTTGTGTACCAACACAGGGCGATGTTGGCAAAATTTTATTAAAATTCTTGAATCGTATTTCAACAGTTCGTGCTGTGAATAACTGAAGCTTTCGTTCTTGAATTCCAGAGCTACTTTTCGGTGCCGGATGCTATGATTGCTTCTCGTATATTTAAATGCTTTACATTTTAATATTTTGTCAGAATAACATTAGGTATTGTTTGATATCTGTTCCATCTTTCGTTCTCCAGTTTCGTTAATTAGGGATTTTCATGCTAACGTATACAAGATTTGAGCTATCTTTTGGAAAAAAAGTCTTGACTATTTATTTGACGACCTATATGGCGTAGTGGCGAGTATACCCGCACTCCACACAGGACAAATATTTGTGTGTATAAATATGCATATTTGTTCTGGTCTGGGTGTTTTTCTATGTATATTAAGTATGTATTTACAAAAAAAAATGTATTTATATATGTCGGCGCAAGACCATAAATAAGATATTTCAATACTACTTTTAGTTTGTAATTGTTACATTTCATTATTTACTTTTATTTTACGTTGAGATATTCTGTTAAATTGAAAGTCTTAAAATATTTTCTTGATTTATAAAAATAGCAAGGAATAAGTTTTGCATATTGTTTTGTACTTTATCTAAAATCATTAATCTTAATAATTTATTTGTTTACTAGTCGAAACATATCCTGCCATTTTGAGGGCGTGTACCGGATGTTTCGACTGGTAAGTAATATTTAAATAACTCAAGGCTCAAATAAACTTTAAAATATGGGAAATGAACTTATAATGTTGAACAATGATGAGTCAAATTAAATTGTATTAATAATCACGTTTGGAATGATTGGTACTTCCGCCCAATTTTATTTAATTCGTATTTGATTAAATGGTCACTAATTGGAAACATCTTGGCCATCTTTAATAAAACGTGGGCCGGATGTTTCTACTGAAAATAATGTTAAAAATAATTGGAGACTTCGATTTACTTTGATTATGAATAATAACTGTACCAAATTATTTGTTTATTATGGAAACCATTTAATTATTATTTCATTGTTATTAAAATCACATATTCAAATTAGCCCTCTTGGTTTCCTGTTTAACGATGCGATACTTCCGCTCAACGCCATTTTTGAGGATTATTGGAATGAGTGGTTGGCGTGGCGAAGAGCGGCATTATCGTTCGAGTTATTCTGGAGACCAGCCGCAATACTGATATACTGGGCCGAAAAACGTGATACTGCTATTTGAGATCCTGTGAGTACTTACGAATAAATTTTGTTACTTAAATTATAATTTGATTTGAATAAAACTAGTGTATTCCAATATTTCGTGTTATTTGCGATGAGTGAATCTATGAAAGAAAATGGTGGCGTCGGCTCGGCCGACGTCACTATTTCTAAAAACCCTGCTGGACAGAGCCCTTCGTTATATATGTTTATCCGTTATTTAGTATCCATAACACAAGTTCTTCATGATACTTATCTTGGAATAATTGGTGGAAGTGTCAGAAAATATTTATTTATTATTTTTATAATTAGATACTCACTAACTACTAAAATACACAATATACAACTACAAATATCATTGTCAAGTTATTTGTTCATTATTTATTACCCTTTTTTTGGAAGGAAAATCAGCAAACAACCTTATTGACCAATTGACATTATTTCTTAAGGGGCTGAATACTAAGAAACCCAACCTTTTAATCAAAATCATTTCTTTTTACAACAACTAGAAAAAAAACTATATATTCAAAAATTCCTTGGTTTTTTAGACAAGCTGTTCCTTACGCCCTGCATACTATATCCGTACGATAGCAGTTGAAAAACCAGTGGGCCGAAATGCATTTACTAAGTCTGTAAATTAGCTGTAGCTTAAAAAAGATTCTCCATTTCTCCTACGTTTAGTTTACACGTAGGTCAAAAAATATTTACAAAAACGTTTATTGAAATACGAATAAGGGTCAAATAGCATAAAATTTAAAACCGACATCTCAGTAAAAGTGTCGCTTACGTTCAGAGGAACGAGACGTATCATGTCGACTGTTGCTGTGACGATAGTGATGATAATATTGGTAGTAAAAAAACCACGTGGCCTAAAAAGATGTAACATCTCTTCTCTAAGTACTAAATTGAAATATAAGTAAAGTTCGCACAACAAAAAAGTAAAAACCAACATCACAGTAAAAGTGTCTCGTTTGTATTCAGAGGGACCCGACGCATCATGTCGACGGTTGCTATTACGCCAATAAACTCTGACATCGTGCAACGTATGACAAACGGGCCTTTTGTATTGTAGGCTAGACACACAAGGCCTACATTCCTACGACGCATCGTCGGGAATGCAATATCGCGGTTGTAAAGAGTTCCATACATAGCTTACAAGCTTATGCCAATCGCTTCGGTTGTTTTAGTGCCTGTATCACAATGACCAAGTAAGTTCCCATGAGCGTTTATTTGACAGACAGTCCATATGAAATTGTTGTTTTAACTGCTAAGTTTTTACTAATCAGACATAGTAAAATAAGCCCAAAAGTAGATACAATAAAATGTATTTTGGCGGTCTAGTTAAAGGAATAAAGTAAAGTAAAGTAAAAAGTTCTTTATTTCATAAACTATTACATAGCACTTGAAAACGTCAAAACAAAATATACATGAAAAAAAAATTTATATCAACCCTGAAATCACGAAGCTTAGATTCACTTACATGCAAATAAATAAAAATTAGGTGTAAGTGAATCTAAGTGCCAGTTCCGAGCCTCCGCTCTGTGAGAAGAACTGACAAGAAACTCACAGGCTATGCTCTTTAAAATTATTTTTGTTACATGACACACACAGTGTAAATTTGATGATACTGAAAGGGTCCCCCGAAGCTGTAACCAATAAAGTAGCACTAAGGGAACCTTCCATCACAGTCAAGTAAGTATGTATTGTGAAACTGAGCTGAGCCTGTACAATAAGGGATGGTCACGACAATGATCTGGTTGACTTTTTATTCTAATATACACATACAAGTTGAAAATGTTAAGCCCAAGCTTGTTTATCCGATAAGTAATCATTAACAGCATAATACCCCTTTTGAAGAAACTGCTTTTTAACTACAGTTTTAAAAGTTGCCAATGGTAGATCAATTATTTCCTGCGGAATTTTATTAAAAAATCTGATACTATGACCCAAAAATGAATTTTTAGTTTTGTGAAGTCGACAATTTGGCAGAGAGAGCTTATTTCTATTCCTAGTATTAAAATTATGTACTTTTGAATTTTTATCAAATGTATTAATGTTTTTGCGAACATACGTTATATTATCAAATATATACTGAGATGCAACCGTTAATATGTTAATTCTTTTAAACATCTCTCTAAGAGAATCTCTGGACTTAAGATTATAGATAGCTCTTATGGCGCGCTTTTGTAGTACAAATATATTATGTATGTCCGCAGCAGATCCCCACAATAACATACCATATGACATAATGCTATGAAAATAGCTAAAATAAACTAATCTAGCTGTTTCTTCGTCTGTTATGAGTCTTATCTTTTTGATGGCATAGCATGCTGAGCTAAGCCTTCCGGACAAATCCATTATATGGGGGTTCCACTGCAATTTAAAATCAATATTGATGCCTAAGAACTTTGTGTCATTTAATAACTCGATATTCTTGCCATTCATTTTCAAGTTAGTTGAGACTTTTGTAACATTAGGCAATGAGAACTTTATACATTTAGTTTTACTTGCGTTAAGAGATAGATTGTTAACCGTAAACCAATGTAAAACCTTCGCAAGAGCATTATTTATCACGTCAGAATGATCCTTGCCTCTGTTCACTTTAAATATCAGAGATGTATCGTCAGCAAACAAAACTGTTTCGCACAGATCTCTAGTATAGAAAGGTAGATCGTTAATATAAATTAGAAACAATAAAGGGCCTAAAATCGAACCTTGTGGAACTCCCATAAGCAATGGCGCGCCAGAAGACTCGACTCTATTAATAACTACTTTTTGAGTTCTGTCACTCAAGTAAGATTTAATTAATTTTAAAGAATTACTATTAACACCATAATATGTCAATTTAGCTAACAAAGTAGGATGGTCAACGCAATCGAATGCCTTCGAAAGATCACAAAATACTCCAATCGCATCCTGCCTGTCCTCCCAGGCGTCAAATATATGCTTCATTAGGGCTACACCAGCATCTGTAGTGGATTTACTCTTAGTGAAACCATACTGCTGAGAATGAAATAAGGAATTCAGAGAGAAATGACAAAGTAATTGATTAAAAATAACTTTTTCAAATATTTTACTAAGAGCTGGGAGTACTGATATTGGTCTATAGTTAGTAGGATCAGACTTCTCACCAGCTTTAAAAAGAGGTATTACTTTACTGTATTTCATTAAACTTGGAAATGAACCATCATCAATACATTGATTAAAGATGACTGCCAACTGAGGAGCAATAATATTAATGATAGATTTAATAATGTTGGTTGAGATTCCCCATAAATCCTCAGTTAATTTTAAATTTATTGTATTAAAAGTATTAACTATTGTAGAGCCATCAATATGTCTAAAACTAAATAATTCACTACAAAGAGGTACATTGTCTTCAAGAAGAAAGACTGCACGCTGAGTAGAGGAGTCAAGTGCTTGAGTTGTCTCTAATGGTATATTCACAAAGAAATTCCGAAATGCGTTGGCCACCTCTTCTTCTTCTACAATATCTTTATCATCGACTTTAAGAGTTATTATGCTATGATTATTCTTGTATTTTCCAGATTCTTGGTTTATGACATTCCATGTAGCTTTAATTTTATTTTTGGAATTCATAATTTTATTTTTAAGATGCATTGACTTAGCAGTGGTGCAAACAAGTTTGAACAATTTTGAATAATTTCTAACATATTGAATAGAGGATATTACGATAAGGTGTCGGAGATTCAACTTTCATTTCGGACAAATATTTGTGAGCATGAACATCAATATTGTCTTGGTCTGATCTTTCTTTGTAATTTCTTATTTAATATTTATTTAAAAAAAGTAAATTTACTTAAGTGTGTTGCCGTTGTCCATGTTCTGCTTAATTTAGTGCTAGATGACGAGTAATTTCAGCGAATATTTATTTCAAATATATAAAAATAGTTAAAGATTTACATGAAAAACATGGCATTTTTGTAAATAAATTAAACTTAAACTTAATTTACCTACTATAATTTCAGCTTTTATTTGAACCAGGTTTCGATTAGGTTCAGCTCTAAGAATAATAACACCTAGAACGATAGTTCCCTCCAAAGCGATCTTTCAAAAGCGAGGCAAGAAAAAAATCTATGTGTGCGTAAGATACTTGTATTACGCTCGACGAAACGCACACAGTGAAAAAAATAATGTTGTCATTTCATTCAATTTTCCCTAGAAATAGGGAAGTTGAAACTTATACACTTTAGCTTAGCTATTTATTGCATTTCGTTTATGCGAAAAACCATTTACATTATAATTTCATTGAAAATGTATATATATTTATCCTGCCTGGGGTGAATAATTTTTCACTAATTATTTATTTAATATATTTAGAGCTATGAAACTCTTACATTGTTATAGTTAGTCAACTGTTTTATGTAGATAGACCAGAATCGAATAAAACTATTTCACCTTTTTAAAATGTGATTTATGCCATATCAATTGAAATCAATCAATCAATGAAAAAATAAAGATTTTTTAGAGATAGAAGATATTAAAGAAATTATTCCACGCGAACAAAGTCGCGGGCGGAAGGTAGCAGAAGGTAGGAAGTAGCAGATAATTATCAAATAACATTTTGTGAAATTTAATTATTGTCTAATTGAGACGTGTTTTACTTACAACAAAATGTAGATTTTTTTCCCTTAATGGCAACATTTTCATTAACTGTCACATGACAAATATTGAAATTATTTTTTTCATTTTAATGAATGTTTTACTTAATAATTTAATTTCAAACGCATAATTTACCCGTGTAATGTTATGTTAATATGTTTCTTGTGCTTCTCCGATGTATTGTGATATCTGTTCATTGCGCAAACCGTCATTTTTAATAAAAATATCAGGAGTAGTTTTCAATACGACACGACCTTGAGCAGTGACGGGCCGCGTAACAAACTTAGCCAATATGGCTAGGTTTGAGTTGCCTCACTTTGACGACGCGTACTGGGCTTCTAGGTGTAATTATTCTAAGGTTCAGCTCTAAATCGTCTCCACAGTGACTTAATTGAACATTTTTTGTCACATCATGTCAACATTCATGCTTTATAATCCCCGACGCAAGATTTATTTTTAATTAAAACTTGACGGGACACCGTCAAGTATTGGCAAAGAGTATTCATGAACGTTATGGTTGGGTTTTTCTTTGATACAAAACATGATGTTTATAAGAGCTTTTTTGATAAAAACTTGAATACGAAAGTTTTGACTTTTACTAAGGAAATTTACCAATAAAATAGGTATAAGAGCGTTGAGTTGGGTACTAGCCAATTAAAAATAGCTCTACCAAAGTAATAAATTTACTACCTTTTTTCACGAAAAAATGCAAAATCCTAGTGAACGACAACTAGTAATCCAAATGCCCTCAAGAAAAAATACTAAACGAACACAATAACTGATACAATACAAGAATAACTTCCAAAATCAATTAGCAAGTTTCATGAATATCACGTTAAAGAGAACTGAACAAGATCACAAACTGATATTTAAGTATGTTTTTTGACGTGACAACGTTTTATAATTCGATAGATCCGGCTGTACGCACGAAAAAACATAACTCATGCGGCGTTACCTCGCTCTGAGGCGTTCCATGTAAGGCTTGAAGTGTAAGCGAGAGCGCGGAACGAGCGACAAAGAAGCACAATCGGCCTCTCCGTTCGGCAGCGTTCGACATCCGTCTCTCTCCTACTTGAGTGAGCGATGCGTCTGCGTGGACAGCTGCTGCTTTATTAAACAAATTAAATTAAAATTTTCTTTTGAAAAATGCTACCATTTCATCAGTATTTTCTTAAGACGTTGTCAAGTTCAACTATCGTCAGTAAACCGACTTTAAAGAAAACAATTTTTTTTAAATTGTGTGACACAAATGGACGAGATTTAACATGCTACTTTTATCGACTATTCAAAAAGATCAATCGGACGGACAGAATCACGTTCAGGAATATAGAAAAGTCAATCTACAGATGAAGTTAAACACATTGAAGAAACTCAATATCTCATACAACAGAAGAGCCAAGTTTTAAAATCAATTAGCAAGTTTCAGTCATAGGGCATCGAAGTAAACTGAACAAGATTAGAAACAGAGCAGGTTTGCACAGTCTTGGAAAGGGCAAAACATAATGACAAAATTTAAATTCTTAGTCCACTTCATAATGTTATACAGAGACATGACACGTACACTTAATGGTAAGTGTTAACTTCGGTCTGACCCGTTAAGGGTACGTACACAAGACGTGTGCTAATTGTGATTTTATACTTTGGCATCTTTTGTTATTGAAGCATTCATTGAAAGTACACTGACTCTAGTATTTTGCTTGCCGAATCACAGACATGCAGCCTCAACTTATACAACAACAACAGATTTATAAAATTGGTCGCTGCCTAGTTTGAAATAGATAAAATCCTACCACGTAATAAACAATTTTGTATCAAGAAAAACGTCTTATAAAAGATAAAAATACAATCTACAAATGCAACGGAACAATCCAAAACAAACCAATATCAGATACAAACTTGAAACCAAGTTCCAGAACCAATTAGTAAGTTTCAGTCATATCGCATCAAAGTGAACTGAAGAAGGTTAGAAACTGAGTTCGTATTGAGGTCTGCACTGTCTCGGAATGTTCGACCTAGAAACACTATATTCAACATAGTACTTTTTTCAGGTTATTCAAATATATGACACTTACAAGTAGAGAACAGAATCGCGATCGAGAATTTGGAAATACCCAATTTATAAATTCATTGGAACAAACAAAAACAACTCGATGCAAAATACAAACACGAAACCAAGTTCCAGAATCAATTAGCAAGTTTCAGTCATTATTCGTAGCATCAAAGTAAGTTGAACAAGATTAAAAAGTCAGCTCATATTTAGGTCTGCACTATCTCGGAATATGTCACCTTGAAAGACGATATTAAATTTAGTACTTTTTTCATGTTACTCAAATAAAGTACACTCACAAGTTGAGGACAAAATCGCGGTCTAGAAAATGGATATAGCAATCTATAATCGCAATGAAACAAACCAAATAAACTCAAAAACAGATACAAACTAGTTCCAGAATCAATTAGCAAGTTTCAGTCATGTAGCATCAAAGTGAACTAAACAAGATTAGAAACTGAGCTTGTATTTAGGTCTGCACTGTCTCGGAATGTGTGACACAGCCTGGCCGAGATTAAACATGCTACCCTTTATGCTCGTCACAAAAGATACAGACGCGCAAGGATATTGCAATATAGGATACTATCGCTATCTCTTCTCATCGAACCGAGTATGTTCAAGTGGATTTAAAACTCCATCTAGCCTTGGAAGCCAGCTTATCCTCAACATTCTCTGATATTGAACGAAAAATTTCATCAACTCTTATAAAGTTATGATAGAAAAATATTCTCCTTCATCTACGATACAAGAAGGCTTTGCTTGTGTTGATCGCGGAATTTAATGATTTACACGGGTGTAATGTTTCAGACACACATATATACATAATATCACGCCTGTTTCCCCGAAGAGGTAGGCAGAAGCATATTATACGCCCACATTTCGCTAATGATATTGTTGGTCCCACGTAATAGGTGGCGAGCCTATTGCCGCTTGCCGGGAACTTTTATAATTCCGTGGATCGGCAGGTGCACCACATGCTGGTGAGAATTAAATCAAATTAATTAATCTATAAAATTTTAATATGTTATTATTAGTAAAAATGTAATTTCAAATATATAAACTTACATTTTAAGCAAATTTATAATGTTGGTTACACATTTAATGTCATAAGATGACACCGGTATTAGTTTTAGTAAATTACACCTTTTTCCGTTTTCAATTATATGTTTTGAACCTAAATAGAACCAAAAGAGCTGATGCGCTAAAAAAACACAATATTTTTCGCTAACGGAATATGACCCACCTGTACGCTGTCATGTCTACAGATGAGAATCATTTCTAAGACAAATTTGATATCATTTTTTTTATTTAAGCTTCCTCTTACGTCTGCTGTGCACCTGCCCATAAGCACCACAATAGCCTAATTTTACTAACAGTTGAAATACAGTTGGAAAGTCATTATTATCTCGTACTTATAGCTTATAACGGACATATAAATCTAAAGTAGCGTGTATATTCAGGTCATACGGTAACGTGGTAAGTTCATAGCAATTGTCAAATGCAATTTGCCTAAGGGGTGAGGAGGCGACCGTACACCTGCTTCCGCCAGTCTACATGAAAATAAAATTCAAGCCCCGAAGCGGAAAATTACAAGATTATCTAAAAGTCACTATTTTTGATTTTATATTTAGAACAATCTTTAAACAAACGAGCAGAACTTAAAAAATCTTTTTCAGCAAAATTTCCATTTTATCAGTTCACGAATCAATCTGAATAAATTAATCTTTCACAATTTCTCTTTGAACAATATTCTACCTTGCAATATTTTTCTTATATACCCACTCTACATGGTATTATATACCCACTCCGCTTTTAATATATCGATCTTAGATATATCGTGGTCTGAATTTATTAAATGTGTCCTAATTAAAATTAGCTCAAAGAAGTTTTGATATGTTTTTTCTATATCGATGTTATTATCCTAATAAACCATGTATCTAAAATCGGGGTTTTCCGTTAACTTATATTTATTAGTGGTCCATCCATTAACCCATAGTAAATAATAAAAAGGTCATTTTGTTAAATGGCTCTGTGCTATTTGTCCAAGAATATTTATCCATTAATTATTCTTCAAAATTAACAAAAGCAACTGGTCCTCGGAGGATTCAATCCACTGAACCAATCAAATTAATTTACGTTCCTTCGCCTAAATTATTCGGCGCTTGATAAAAACAGAAGAATCAATCGGATTTGGTCCTTCGAAATTAATGTAATGGGTTTTGGTTAGAACTCTTTCGAACCTTTAATCTGGGGCTCCTAACGATATCCTTTTTAATCTCGAGATGGCCGATGTAAATTATTCTGTTCGAAAACTTACGAAATGGGGTGTGTAAACTTGATTAATTGTTGGCGTTCCTATAGAAAGTTTCGGACTGATTTCATAAAATTTAACCTATTCATTTTAAAGTTCTCAATGGGCTTTAGTAGAATTAAGAATAGTATGGATAAGGTGATTTCGAATGAACTGAAGATTAAAATCAAAAGCCATAACTTCTGTCTTTAGACGTGGAATGTAGTGTTCCATAGACGCAGTGATATCATGCTGGAGGTCGATGACGTAGAGAATCAAGTAAAAAACAAGATGGAATAAGTATAATACATTTCAGCGCCTATCAAAGCGCGAAAGCATTGGAATATAAAATGCTACACAAAATGCCAATGGCGACCTATCAGTCTACTTAAAAACTTAATTACATAGAGCTTAAAAACTAAAACACAAGACGTAATAAGTGACATACATTTAAGCGCCTAGCTGAATTGAATTAAATGCCACAAAAAAGGTCAAAATGTCAATGTCAACCAGGAGTCAACTTAAAAACCCTCAATTATAATCATTCTTATTACTCTCGTCACGATGAGATATCTGTTGTTACTGCTGATTCTCATATCCTCTGCGCGATTTCTAGCCTCAGCTACGATTAGAAAGTGCTACTATTTAGAAGCAGAATATCGAGATATAAGATGTAATGCAAAATAATTTGAGTTAACTCGCTATTACAACTTTTCTTATGATTCATGAGCAACAGAAGAGTTTAAAATTGCCCATAATATTTTCCGCAAAGATTTTTGATGCTATTATTCTTGTATTCACGATTTCAGCGCGCCAAAGAGCCACTTTTATGTCCGATCGTGCTCGGAATCTGCCAGTTCTCAGTTCGGTGCATTTCAATAAACACGCGATGAACGTCACTTTTGTGATAAATTTATATTCTTTGAACGGACTATAAAATACCTGATGAAGAAAAAATGAACGGTCATAGAATTTAACTTCTGCAAAGACATTTCTATGCTTTCCTTTTGTTGCTTTACTAGACTCCAACTTCGTAATACCGCCATTCCCATAAGATGGTACTAGTGTTGGGAAACAGTAAAGTTTTTAAGTCCGTCTGGTATTTTCTACTATAAGGGGAAATTAAAAAAATATATATTTATAAACAATGCAAACTAGGTTGCATTAATGCAAAAGTGATCGTTCGAGAAGCAGTGCATCGTGCTGTTAACAATGAAGACTTAAGCAGTCCATGTATATTTGCATTTACTAAAAAGCCGCTGCTCTTAATAACGTGAGCCTGGTCTTTACGCATTAGGTCTTACTCGTGACATAAATGATGGACTCAAATGGAGTTAAATGGGTTAAGAAAAAATGGAGTTTCTTAAGTTCTGACTAAGTCCTAAAATTTACAACGCCCCGAATGTACCCCAACACTAGGTGGAAGCGAATGAATATAGTATACCCCCTTTGCGAATGAACAATGTACAAAATGAAAGAAGTTTGGAATTCAAAACTCAGTAAAAATAATTCTCAGGAGACCCGATAGGTGAGGTAACTACGTAGAGTTGGAATAACCGTTATTTTTCTGCTAGGTTGCCTTTGCTTAGTAGACTTTATTTTAGTTAGATTCTTGCTAGGACGAATAAAACACATTCTTTGTTATAAACCATAGAGAACATATCTTTTATACCATTACTCCCTTCATTTCTTTATTGGGATCTGTCCGCCAGCAGTCCTATTCTCAAATAAAGACCAATAAAGTCTATGAACTAAAACAGTTTTATTATTACTACCCTTCTATTTACCCCAATGCTATTTTACTAAATAGCACCCTATAAACATTATGTCCATTTACTAATCCACTTGATATAACCGGTGATAAACGCACCGAAGCAAATAAATAAACGTTAACGATTCATTCGGAAAACTTTCATTGACGTAATGGGGCAAGTTATATTGCAGGTTCGGCCTATTATTCTGCGGTCCTGCGGGAACAACTGGGATATTATCGGCGGGAACAAATTATGAGAGAACCTTTCGCAACGATATAATAAATATAATCCGTTATGTATCTGACAAAAAAGACGCGTAATTCGCAGTTCATTCGATCTTGACGGTAATTGTAACAATAATTTTGTACGTATATAAAATTCTACTAGTATCAAGTACATTAATATATTGTCATTCGTAGTAATTGTATCAATGCTTTTGTTCGACTAGTAGTAGAATATTACATTGTTATCATTAAAGACACATAATTCACAGTTTATTTAAACTGTATGTAAATAGTTAGTCTAGTATGTATTTTGTTTTAATACGTTTTTTTCAACGCTTTGATAATTAGATCCATTTATAATGTCAATTCAATAGAATAAATAGCACATTTTGAAATATGCCGTGAAATTATTAGTTTTTATTTCCACAGAAACCTTTTTCGAAATCTAAAAAGAAGCTCAAACTAATTGATATTCATAATTTTGCATAAAGTCAAAGTCAATATTTTTTATTCAAATTAGGGAAATAAATCTCTTTGTATGTCAACTTAAAAACTAACGCCCCCATAAGGACTAGTCACATGCCACCGCTTCGCTTCGGTAACTATTTATTAAATACTAGCTGACCAGACATACGGTTCTCCCACATTTATATATATAATCACGCCTATTTCCCCGAAGGGGTAGGCAGAGGCATTTTATACGCCCACATTTCTCCAATTACAAAGTTGGTCCCACATAATAGGTGGCGAGCCTATTGCCGCTTTTATGTTCGACAGAGCCTTGTCCATTGATCGGCAGGTGAAGTAGTTTTGGGCTCTCAGATCTTAATGGATCTATACAAAATCTTGTCTAAATTCATTCTGTCAATTGCGATGACTGTCAAACGACCGTTTATATTGTTTACAGTTTTATAGAATCGTTAAGTTTCCTTAAATTTTCAAAAAATTTCCGCTAATTTTTTTTAATTTTAACTATTATTTAATCCTTTTGCTGACAATAACGAACATAATAAAAAAAGAATTATCCAATTAGATGCAGTCGTTTGATTGATATGTGCGTGTATACATTTCGTGATCCATTTTAATTTTTATATGGATTTTACGACTTGATTCATACTTGAGTTAATATAGCCTATGTTATTGTTACTCAGAGTAATTGTGACATTCTAATATTAAAGGATTTTTTTAAATCCAGTAAGTTTTGAGGACCTTTAGTTTTTAAGTTTATTCATTACAAATTTACAAACATACAAAAGAATAAAAGTTTTCTTATACACGCCGTCGCTTCGAAGGTATTTTACAACTGTGGTTATATAATTGAAAATTTTGTAAGAATCCCTATTTTTTTTGTAGAAAAAAACATAACCTTTTATAATTAGTGATATCACAGCATTCTTATGGTAAAAGATCGGTTCAATAGTCTGGTTTAGTGTATTCGATACAACCATCAAAAATACAAATCCTTCCTATTTATATTATGAATATATAAAATTCCCTTTTCGTAAAAGGATTATGAACCACTTCGTTATTTATTACCGAAATGTCGGCGTCCTGTTACTGCAAAAGTTGGAACGGCCAAGATATTTTCATTCAGTCGGTGGCGAAACGATGGGAGGCACACTCGTGTTGAAGCCTCCCAATGTAAACTTTCGGGAACTCCGTGAACTTTATACGTAAACGACTGTAACACAACACTATATTCAATAAAACCTTATTCAGTTCTCAATAAATAGACAATCAAATACGACATTTGATTTTATTTGTGACTTTTTTGAATGTGGAATTTTAATAAGTTCTAGTATATTAAAACCGTTTCAGTCGGACTTTTTGAGTGTTGAGTGACTTTTGTGGATTTTTGAATTGTAATTTGGAATTGGGACATGAGTTGAGGACATGAGTTGGGACATGAGTTGAGTGAATAAATGATTAATCAGTATGCTTTGTTATGTAAGTTGGTATTTCTATATATTTGAAATGCATGGACTTATTTAGCCCTTAACTTACTGCTATTTGATTTAGTTTTTTGTTCTATATAAGTGTGCTGCACAATTATCATAGATCATTTAGCCTAATTGACGTACATAATTGAAAACATGGTTTTATAAAGCTTTTAACTTACTGCTGTTTGATTAAGTTGTTAGTTGTAAAAAACTTCAAGGCAATAATCATAGATCACATAGTCCAATAGATGTGTAATAGGGCAAAAATGCTAAGCAAACGAGTCTCTCGATCAACTGAAGTGCGAGAGACAGGGGTAACTTTATATACTAACTGTACTACTTCGTGTCAAATTTTTGGTCGCGTTTAATGTCAGGTATGAGACAGAGGTGGTAGTAGGCATTTTATCTCTGTATTGATAAACAAATGGCTCTTAAGGAAGCAGGTATCAGATATAATATTAATATATTTACTCCGTTTTTTCAGAAAGTATAAAGATAAAAATCGTTTTTTCTTTAATGTGACACATCATAATGACTACATCCTGCCTAATGGGAAGCAGTCGATACAGTCCAAAAAAATAAAGGCGCTTCATACCTTGAAAAAAGCACAAAGCGCACCCTCTCATAGCGGCCTGCTAAAAAGCCGTTTCACGCCCGGCTTTAAAGACCCGGGATCATAGGAAATAGGAAACACATAAACCGGCAGCGAATTCCAGAACTAGGTGGTCTTGCTCAGAAACGACTTCTCAAATTTCTTGGTTCGAGTGCTGATAGTCTGCACAGTATGTTGATGGATTCTAAGACCAGCACGTGTTGTTCGGTAGAGGAAAGGAAAGGGCGGGATGAGATCGAAAAGCTCCTCAGAACACTCGACATAGTAGTTCCAGTAGAATACACTGAGAGATGCAATGTCTCTATGTAGCAGTTGCGTACGTAGATCCTCAAGAGCCTGTTACCACAGCATCCTCTATAATGCGAACTGCACGCCGTTGCAGTCTGTCAAGTGCGTCGAGGCGGTACTTAGCAGAAAACTCCCAAAGATGGGAACAAAACTCTACACTCGCTCGCACTTGAGTCTTGTACAACATACAGCGCAGCTCGGGAGTGAAAAACCGCCTCACCTTATTGAGTAAACCCAACTTATATGATTTCATGAAATTCGTCTTTTAATACGTATACCTAGCTGTAAAGCTTCACTGTCTATCATAATAATAGACTTATAATTAACATGTTATCAACATTAATACATTTCCTGATTTTATTGCACATCCAAAAGTCTCATTTCAGCCCTCTCCCTGTTAGATTCTTAATTTGTGTAATTGATCCACAATCAAGTTCATCGATAGAATCTGTTCATTATATTCCTAATAATAATATATCAGATATATATTTAGTGCAAATTAAGCAGTGTTGAACTACTATGGATAGGTACAAGACAACGGATATAGACTCCTTTTTTTTCTTTTGCTAAGTCATAAATTTCACCCACACTTCACCATTTATATAGTTGGTCACACATAAAATGTGGCGAGCCTATTGCCGCTTACTGGGCACTGTTATGTTCGCCAGAGCCTTGTCCGTTGATCGGAACAGGGGCACCACTTGCAGATGAGGTTTGCTTTCGCTCCTTATGTCTTGGTGGGAACCCCATACACCTAAATTCAACAATATTCTACATACATCCAAAATAAACATCCATGCTCATATTTAAATAACTTTATCAAGGAATGTTTGAATATAATATTATATCAATACTTGTTAATTTAATTAGAAGCAATAAATTATTGCTTGCCAGTATTTTCAATTCACTGCATTCATTTTCTTTTCGCCTTATAACCGACGTTTTTCAAAAGCATTCGGAACTTGAAAGTTATAAGAATCCGAACTTCTTTTATTACCGCCTTTACGATCCAGCGTAATCTCCTTGCTTATTTTATTTATTGTCTGTGGTCTATTAAGTTCTTCTGAGAGTTTTTCGCTCTTCTAATTTAAATTAGCCTTTAGTGGCCAGTATAAAACATAATCCTTTTGTTAGGTTTAAACATTAAAAATAAATTAATAATGCGCGGATATTTCTCACTGGCGATCTAGTCCTATATTTGGCAGCACAGTGTATGAATCATTACTTTAAAGATTAGGAAACGGGCTAACATAATATGTTCTCCATACGGTAGCGGTTCGTTTGGATACACATATCCACTTTAAGCATACAAATATTAATGAATGCGTAGGAATCAAATCCACAAAATAAAAGTAGAGAGCGTGTACCTACCCTAACGCCACATCT
Source organism: Musotima nitidalis (assembly GCA_949126915.1). Taxonomy (NCBI): domain Eukaryota; kingdom Metazoa; phylum Arthropoda; class Insecta; order Lepidoptera; family Crambidae; genus Musotima; species Musotima nitidalis. The sequence continues at coordinate 12,452,724 of OX421423.1, read as the reverse complement.
GTTGGCTAATCATCCAGGACGTTTCGAGTGTATGCTTTTAAAAATTTGCGTACAGTTAACCTTATTTAATATGTATTGATCATTAAAAATATTCTTTATAATCACACTGCCCTTTCGCTTAAAGTAGTAAAATGGCTACGTTTTGTATACAGATTACAGTGATTGGTTCTTATGGGACATGATTAACTTAAGAACACACTGTTTAAAGCCGAAAGCGGACACTAGTTTATAATAATTGCATTGGTCATATGTACAGGTTAAAACCTCCCAGTAACTCTTATTTTTGCCTGTCTTAGACATCGCCTGCTCGCTGACGATTCGCTGTGCATCAATTGAGTGAATGACCCTGTGTGCCTTTCGCGCTGAGGGCGGAATGGTAAACCTCAAGTAGATACCTATTGAGAAGAAGCCCGCGAAGGAGCCAAGACTAAAAGCTCTCGTCAGACGGCTGTTGATAACTGAAATTCAGCCAAAATCCAATTAGGCCAGTGAACAGACCTTGGTTCCTAACCTTAAGTCTAAGGTAACCGGGATAGTGCTAGAATCGTCAAAAGCAATTCCTGCGTGTCTGTAGATTCTAAAGGGCTGGATATATTATAAATAGATTTTGATTGACATAATAAGAGGCAGAACCGATGTTCATGCAATATCGGATATCAATCCAAGTGCGGATTGGACAAAGCAAGCTTTGATGCCCACTGGGACGTTACTACTTTGATAGATCGTGGGAACTCCAATCAAAGTTTACCTCGATCCTCTGGCTTAAGACAAACGGTCTGAAGTAACTACAATTTTCTAAGAATCGATTGTCAAACATAGAGGATTTGGTTATAAAGAAATATAAACTTCTTACAATGGTTTGTACTAAAAATGCTGATATTTTAATAAGGTCACATTAGTTGCGACCGCTCCTTTTTTATTGTTATAACAATCGTACTAGTGGTGATTTGTGGAAATTTGTATAATACTAATTTATATAAATATGTATTATAATACATATAAAATATATCGAAATGAGTAATAATAACATTTAAAATTAGATATTGTTTATAGAATTTCGTGAGTTTTGCAACGCTTTTTTGGTAATGAAACTTGAAATCAACTTTATTGTATTGTAACTTTACGTAGGCCATGATCTACATAAAACATAATGTGAACGTGGGTCTTGCTACATGTACTGCATTTACATACTTTGGGACCACATGACTCATTTCAGTCCTGGGCGAGGGGCCAACTCATCAAAGTCATATGCGTTTTACTTGTACCAAATAAATTGTCAGGCAAACTTTGTGTGTGGGGAAACACTAATTCAGTAAACGGAGCTTCAGGGCTTGGCCCCAGTGTGACATTACCACACATTACCACTTTAAGTGGATTAAATTTATGGCTAAGATATTTGGCACGTGACTTGCAAATGTCAATGCCAAATAGTTCAGCGCCTGAGTTTATAATCTGTGACCAGGTTACAATTCCGATTGTGTGTGGCTTCAAATGTAATTGTCAAACTATGGCGACAAAATTGGAAAATACACCCGCTGATGATTGATGAAACTTTATGCTGTTCATTTATGAGGACGTATTTGACCTTTGCGGTTGGTTTTTGCCTGCCATCTTTACGCATATTATCAATTATTATCGTGTTCTTGTGAATTTCGGTTTAGAATACGCTAAATGCAAGACCAATTCACAAACCAAAACAATTTATTAAAATTGTAAGTTCCTTTTTTATTTCAGTAGTTTCGCGGATTATTGAAAAACAAAGCCGAGTTTCTTTATTCCTATTTCTTTACGTTTATTAAATCTTAAATAAAGTTTTCTTTAATTCACGCGATTATTCATACTTAATGAAACTCATTTTAATGTCGATTTCACTTACGTGTAGAAAGACTCTCCGTGACAACGCATTGCTGTGAAATATACAAATATTTTTCTAGATAAATTTATTAATTACTAAATAAATGTCTAACTGTATTCACATAATAAAATCTTGTATTCTGTGATTGTTCTTTTACACTTTACTGCTTCTTTTGGTTTGACTGGTTAGAAGTGGGAGACAAAAAAAAGTTTTCGCGCAAAATCCAAATTCCGTGTGCTTTTTAAATGTAAAATCTGCAATTTTTCAATTTCAAACCATAGGACCACGGCCACAGTCAGATCTAAAGATCAAAGCTGGATTTATTCGTACACCACAACAGTAATTACAATTTCAAATCAGTATAGAAATTTCTAATGTGGATCTACTTTACGGATAAACCAAATCAGCCTTTATCTTGTTGCCATAAAGGCCATTTTAAAGTTTGCTTTTATCCATAGTCGTATAATAGATACAATGAAGTATTTATGTTGGCGGGAACTTTTACCTAATAATAATTTTGTGTTACTGCAGAGAGAACAAAATAAATTAATCTTAGCTTTACCGAAGTTGAATCAAGTGGAATTAAATTAACGTTTTACATGATGAATCACCACCATAGGAACTTGTGTTGTTCCCGAAATATTATGTTAATTACCTGTACCAAATCATAGGACAATGTCCTGGACAAGGCCCTGTAAGGGCATGGCAACATTGATGAAATTCCTCTGAATGATGCCATCAGGCAGAATGTAGTTATTTTGACGTGTCATATCAAAAATATAAGGAAAGGGAATAAGGAGAGTTGAATTTATATTTTTTTTCTCTTATAATCACACCAATTATTTAGTTCCAAGATAAGTATCATTAAGAACTTGTGTTATGGATACTAAACAACGGATAAACATACTTAAATACCTTTTTTTTGTAAATAATAGGTTGGGGAAAAAGTCTTTTCGTATTTTTGTATGAAAAGTCAAGACATTTTTTTCAAAGTTTATTTACATTTATTTACAATATATATGTACCGTTTTGTTGAATAACTTTCTGCCATTTTGTGGGCAGAGACATTATCCCGTTACTGTAGAAACTTTGGGACTTCTGATCAAAAAAACGGGACAAATAGTTTTGGCAGTCCTCTCTTGAGGTCAACCTTACAGAACCTAAAGAATTCTGCAGAGACCGAAACAGGTGAAAATCTGAAGGCGCAAGGTCAGGGCTATATGGTGGATGCACTAGGACCTCCCAGTCGAACTCTCTTAATTTTTGCTGAGTGGCTAAAGATGTGTTAGCAGTTATCAATCTCTTCAAAAACCCCATGAGCCACAGTAATGCGCCACTTATCATTGAAAAGTATAATCATTTGTCTTTGATTCCCGCCGTATTTTATTTCTGTACGCCGTGGGTATATTTTTCACACTAAATGGGCCATTACCTTTGTGCTACTCTTACTGACACTGCATCAGGTCCATAAACATCACAAATTTTTTTCACTGCTTGAGTTGCATTTTTGCCTTTTTTATAATAAAATTTTAAAATGTATCGAATTTCTTCATTAGATTCACTCATTTTAACGGAGAGAAAAACAAATGAAAAATAGCGGGAAACAACTTTTTTTTATTTTTTCTTTTCTTTATAATGGAACCTTTTTAATGTTATCAAAACCAGCCAGACACAAATAGTACAGTCAAAAAAAATTTATAATAAGTTTATACCTACGTTATGCGAAAAGACTTTTTCCCCGACCTAATACATACGTAATATACATAGGAAACAACCAGACCAGAACAAATATTCACATTGATGCACACAGAGATTTGTCCTGAGTGGGAATCGACGAGGTCGTGGGACCTCTGGGGTGAAGTATCGGTCGTGGTCGTGGTCGAACTTGAATGCCGTCTTTGACTGTACAGTTATAAATCGAGTTCATCCCTGCGTGTAACATTTTAGCCAGTTCATTGAAGAGATGGGCCAGCATGCAGTGGGGGTGGATACTCGGCTCGCATTAACAGTTCGGTGATGTCATTATTACTATGTAATTAGACTAAATATATATATACTTCATTTAAAAGACCGTAGCGACCGGGGGCAGATGGGCCATGGCCCAAGGCGGCACATGAATAGGCGGAGGCGGCACTTTGGACTAATATAAAAAAAAGGATCTTAGATCGACTATATTCCCGGTGAAGCTAACAAACTTGATATTGTCAATTATAGTATAATAGGCATGGATATTTAAAAAAATTGTTTATGGGGATCCCAAGCCAACCTCACCTGCAAGTGGTGCACCTACCGATCAACGGACGAGGCTCTGGCGAACACATAAGTAAGCCCGGTAAGCGGGATATGGCTTGCCATCTATTACGTGGGACCAACTATATAATTGGCAAAGTGTGAGCGTATTATCGCCTCTGCAAATGTACATGTGTATTTAAAAAAAATGCTTTTTTCGGGAATCATAATTAAAATGCAAGGGCGGCAAACTTCCAGTCGACTCCAAGAAGCGATGGCCTTCGCTACACAATTAAGCTGGATGTTTCTTTTCAAAGTTAAACTCTGTGTTGGTAATGGTAAGCCGACCATTTTTTCTCGGCAATAAAAGATGGATGAAAGGTGACAACTGTAACAAGGAAACATGAGGTTATTTTTATTTGTCCTTTTTTTTAAGTTAAATGAATATCCACACAAAATTATTTTGCTTGTGATTTAATTAAGTATGTTAATGACTGTCTTAGTTCGTTTTCATTTAGGTGGCCACATAATTTATTGTTTTTTTTTTGACAGTTATTTATGAATCTGTTTATATAAGCAATTTTTCTTTTCAATTTTAATATGCTTAAACAATTTTCAACATTAATTATCATTATGATTTCTTTCGTTAATTAAGTTAGACTGTAAAAGACTTTTATTTTTGGTAAAGTTATGTTATTACTGTTGTGAATTATAATAAGGCTGATATCATGATCACTTATTTTCTTTGTAAACCTTTAAAATGTCCTATACAAAATTTAAGTTTAAAATATATATTTTTTAGCTTTAGTGGTATGACTCGGCCACTAATCTGATAATGTTCAAGTGATGTCTCTCGGGAGGCTTGAAATTTCAAGCAGCAAGTCCCACGTCCGTCTCGCATTCTCTTCGTAATAAAATTATCTTTCTCTACCATATATTTTAAATTATAAAAGGCAACGGACAAAATGTATAGTTTTATTTAGCTTTAATATGCAGCGAGCATTTTTGAAACATATACTATTAACTCGTTGGACGCTATGAGTCACATAAATAATGGGAATTCTATTGTATTTCGGTAATGTAGCATTCAGTTCTTTTATCAAAATTACACAAATATAATAAATTCTATCAAATTAATAAAGTTTAATAACAAATAAGGCGTAGAGGTTGTTATTCCCATATAGTACAAAGATTTGTTTACACACGATATTTTTCTTGAAATTTTATTATGTGCTGTCTTTGGGCAGTCGCCCAAAACGTCACAGATTAAAGCCTTGGGTAATAGGAAGGCCTGACTGAGATAACTTCTCTTAGGTCTGACTCTAATCTAGTTTGAATCTAAAAACATTCTCTATACGGCTTTATACTATTCAGGAGTCACATCCCAACAAGACAGAATTCAGTATTTATATCTTTCTGAATAATCCCGTGCTGATGTTTTATTCAAAAAATCTCATTTAAACACATAAATCTTAAGTAAATCTTTTTGTAAAGATGAGAACACAAAAGGTAGAAATTTCTTCCAATTCGTTGCGTCAGCGTGACCTTACACCTTTACCACCATTCCTTTTACTTTTTTCATTATCTCTAAATCATTAGGGTGCTATTATTAAAGAGGTTGGGTATGAAAAGGTTTAAAGTCAAATAATGTAGATAGTCAGAATATACCTATAGTTGTAATTTTTTATTTCTTAATTTTGGTATTTGGTCTGACTGAATAGAATTAATACACTTTATTGTACACCAAACTTTTTACAGCAAGTACTTCTAGACAACTTTAAGTACGTTTTTCATTTTTCAAAGCACTATTCCGGGATCAAAAGCATTTCGTGTCACGGAATCGTTTATAAATAAATAACAATATGTGTTATAAGAAAAATAAAGCTCTCTAAGTGTGACATGAAGTAGGTGTGTTGTCTAAAAGTTAGTTCTGAAGCCTTAAGTCATAAATGGAATACGATTTTATTTTTATTCTATCGAAAAAAAGGTCAGTATGATTTTAGAGGTAATTAAAGAACATAATAAGTTAACTTTTATAGTACACATACATACATAATTTTACGCCTGTTTCCCGAACCGATACGCAGAGGCATATAATACGCCCAATTTTTCCATTATATTGTCGGTCCCACGTAATAGCTAGCTAGCCGAGGCTGGAAAATCCTGAGAGAGACTGTATTTTTTACTTCTTGACAGCGCTCTTGTCAAAGCGGTCGAGGTCGTCATAAATATTTATTTATTGGCAGATAACTGTCCTTACTAGATCACGCCCTCATTCTCGGATTTTAGACCTCCTGGTGCATTCATGCAAAGGAACGTCCAGCATACTTGATTTGATCTGTTGATCGCATGTGTGATCTTCCGCGCGATCTATGGTCCTTTACTTTTATTTCAACAACAAAAAGACTCTTTGGAGTAATTATTCCGCCTTAAAAGATACATCATTATCATTTTGAATATATTCATAAGCACACGTTCAAATTAGGGGTAAGAAAATTACCTATAATCAATTTTAATGTTTTCTTAATTTGACATAATTTGCAATATTTATGAATGAAATTGTTATAATATATTATTTTATAACAAACAAAGTATCGAGTAACTTGTTAACTTATTCCAATTACACACTTTTTTGTTACAAAGGAAGCACCTTAACTAGGGGTTTCGCTTTTCGCTGGACGGTAAATATTTTTCAAGATTTTTCCTCAAACTGAGCTTTGAAAGATGAAACTCAGAAATATCAAATTTTAATTATATTCCAAAAGAGAATTCGATTTTAATTACAGCTACATAAATGTATCTTACTTTTCTATTTTGAATTAATGTGAAAACGTGGACCAAGTGGTCGAATACAGAATTAGCGCGAAGTTCGATATATATATATATATACCGGACTAATTACCAGTAAATCAGGGTGTGCTACTTAAAATGTTATTATCCATTTGCTGAATGTCGTATTGTATTCGTTCGTCAAATACTTTATTGAAGATTATATAAATAAATAATATTAAATAAATTAGCAATTCAACAATCAGTCCATAATAAAGTTAAGTCAGAAATCAGAAACTTTATTTAAACATAGGTATAGTGTAGGTAAATAGGTGATCTGAAGTCTATATTGTTCGCTATGTTCTGTCATTAAGACATACAAATATTATAATTTATTCATATAATATAAAATAAAATTTCTTGAAATATAAAAAAATTAAATTATCAAAAATTAAATATAATTTGTAAAATGTTATCTACCTATGTTATAACATAAACAGGTACGTTTGGTAACTAAAACTAATTAAATGTCTGAATAATATAACTTACCGCAATCAACTACTAGTCGGAAGTTTTCGGATTTCCCTTGAGCTTGAACTATGAGTTGGTTCCCATTCCATAATAAATAAAAATGTCTATAGCCTGTCGAAACAAACTTGCCTTAACTAAATGTAAATTTTATTTGGTCAATGACACTCTTAGTCGCCGCACAACAGCCACTAATCCTGTTTAGTACATACATACATTCACGCCTGTTTCCCCGAAGGGGTAGGCAGAGGCAAATTAATACGCCCACACTTCGCCAATTATATAGTTGGTCCCACGTAATAGGTGGCGAGCCTATTGCCGCTTATCGGGCACTGTTTTATTCACCAAAGCCTGTTTAGTCCGAAAGCTATTTAAAACATCGTGCTATCCCTCTCAACCTCAAACAAATGGCTGAAATTCAATGACATTTTAAACCAAATTTAGCTTCAATCAAATTAAGAGCTGTTATGCAAACCGGCTCGAAAATATATCAGAATGTTGATAAACAAACAATTCTTATAACACCCTAACATCTTGAAACACGAAGTGTCCAAACAAAAGCCCCTCAATTTTTTGAAAGCTATTTTAACAGCTCTAATAAACAATAAACATGGCATAAAAATACCAAAAAACACAAAATCAAGTCAAAAAGATTACTTACTTCGATAGTAATTTTGTTTAACATCTCAATTATTAATGACGTTCACTAATTGAGTGTTATTCAATATCTCAATAATTTTCCGCGAACAGCCACTACCCGGATGCACTCGGATTTCCCTTGAGCATTAACTATGAATTGGTTCCCATTCCTTCAAGTTAAGGCATTCGCCATTTCAGCGGTACACGGCACCTACTTTAAAGTTTTATTGCCTAATCAAATTTTAAATAAGAAAGCTTGTAGACAGATAGGTGTAGAACACATAATATACCTCTAAAATACATAATAATGATAAACCTTTTTAGGTAAGAGATCTTATAACGATTTGAATTTAATTTGTCATGGGTACAGAATCAATAACTACTCAATACGCACTTAAAATACAATAGACACATTATACTCACATCTAGACAAATGTTCGTGTTTCTGTTCACGATTTTGTCTTGACACTGTAAGATACAAGGACAGACTTATCACTTATACCATAGGTCACCACCGTTTCACTTCTAAACACGAGCCTCCTATCACGAACCGGGGTGAGAGATCAAGAGAAATTCAGGACAGAACCAGTGCATTTTGGCAGAGGCAGATGTGTGTCGTCTTGCTGTTAGAATAATTCAAGTCGCCATATGGATTCTTAATTACCTTAACGACTGCCATTCGCATGCTTAAAGGAACATCGACCTATTAAAAAAAGCAGAATTACTAATTAATAAATCAGTATCAATTTAATGCGCTTACTAGTAGGACCAGTATTCTTACAAGGTCTTCTTATGTGATGTCCCAGAAATCGTCTTTTTGGTGTTAAGTCACTATTCCATTAAGCATGCTATTATTATTATTTACTAAAGCCAATTTCTGAATGTCTCAATCTCTGGGACACTGTGTTAACTCCTCTTAATATATAGTTTCATTGAGCTACGAAAAATAAATGTGAAATTAAATTCATTACCATTTACAGAACTCTAGACTCTCGCAACGCGTAGCCTATATTGCACAAAACAAACTTGTACAAGTAACGTGCAGACGTTATCTAAGCCCATTGTCAGATTAAGCCCGGCCTGGGATTTGTGCCCGGTCGGAGCCGTGGCCCTGATCGAGTGGTCTGTAAATAAGGCTGTGGACTCACTGACAAATGGTAGTACCACAGACGCCTTAACTCCGCCTCGAGATAATTCAGTTGATTGAAAACAGAGCACCGAGAGTACAGATGGGGGAACTTTGTACAGAAAATGCGTCTTACGATTCTTATATACTTTTTTAACAAATTGTAAAAGACATATAAAAACTTCTTCATACATTTATTCAGTTTTAATTTACATGACTTTTGTGGTTGTGAACTTAAGTCTATATGAACATGGTCTCTAAGACTGGATCTTATTTTATGAAAAAACCTAGAAAGACAGTTCTATCTGCTGATAAAGCGGATAATCCTATTTCTCAACCTAACAATCGTTCGAATAGTTCAGCTTAGAAGTTGAAGGGATTACAAGATATTATTAAAGGTTTTAATACGGTAACAAAGACATGTGACTGGTGTTACACCTGTTATTATAGTTTGCTTATCGGTTCATGTAGTGCCCCAAGTTTGCAATGATTTGAATTTGATAGAAGTTAGAAACTGCAATTCTGAGAGCTTCGTATCGTTGACAGCTCAGTCAGGGGAATATGCCTCTACGTCTTAACTGAAACCTTACTTTAATTGAATACGGTTTACGGTCTCAACGTTAAAACCCATACCATGAAACTGGAGTTACGAGTTTCAAAGATTAGATAAGGCTATTGCTTAGTTCTGTTGTCAATTTCATTGTCGTGTTGATGTTTTGATTGATGAGGCTCCTAAGTCACTCATAATATGAAAAGAAATTATGTGTGCAATATGTTAATCCTTTTATAACTAGTTGCCGCATTAATATTTTGTGAAATAAATTTAGCCCAAATTATTCCTGATCTGCTAGTGAAAATCCCGTCCAAAATGGGTCAGCAAGTTATCGGAAAAAATATTTGTGTTTTTTTTTAAATATGCCAGAATACAATGTATGAAATATCTGATGACGTTTCGTTCACAAAATTAGAGAGAATCGTCTCATACAATTTACTATGAGATCGTGCGTCGTGATGTCACATGCAGCTTATTCCATACAAAGTTAGAAGTCATCTATTGTTTATAAATTGATTAATATTAACATTCTAAAATTTTCTTAATTACCTATTAGCTAGATTGTAATTCCGTAAACAATCTGTGTTATTTTACATAATATTTAGCCTGATTGATAAACAACACCACAAGGCACCACTTAGCCGCTAATAATGGTTTTAAAGGAGTTCGTTGAAGTGTGCAATACTTAAGTTTTGCCACAAGGTTTCTAATAAAAAAGTTTTTAAGAGCACTCTATACTTAAGGATAAAGAGACGAGAATTTTACTAATACTTCGCAGGAACTCCCCAACCAACATAATAAATTGCGTGCTGACTAAATATTTTACCCTTACGCATTCAAACCTGAAGAGATATCCATCTGTCTTGGACTAAGGCTTGGAGCCATTATGGTAATAGTGGTAAAATGTCTGGTTCTTTGTGTATAACATGTTGTTGAAAAAAACATAAATATGCTTACAAAGTGTTTTTGTTCACGCCTGTTTCCCTAAAGGCAGAGGCATATTAAACGCCCACATTTCACCAATTATTATGTAATTCCCACGTACTTAATTGGTGGCGAGCTTATTGCCGCTTACCGGGAACTTTTATGTTTGCCAGAGCCTCGTCCGTTCAATGGCAGGTGAGGTTGTCTTAAACTTAGGAGCCAATATTAGGAGATCTTTATTGGAACTCTATACAATTAATTAATTAACTTTTACTTGAATACGACAAATAAATTAGTTCAAACACTATTCTCCAAGATCGGTTTAATATTTAGACGTGATAAATTACTTAAAAAGATAATCATACCTTTAGAACTTTTCGGAGCTTCAGAAGATATGTTTTAAATGCTTCATTAAAAAACGAACTGGGTTAGTTTATTTCACCCATCCTGAATTTCTGATGAGAGATGTATTTGTAACTATGAAAATAAAGATTTGGCTTGGTCTGGGTGTTGCTTATTGTTAAACGAATGTATGTCAAAAAAAAAGTCTTTATATATGCTTATCCGTTCCGTACTTTCCCATAGTACAAGGTTTGCATAGTTTTGGACTAGAAGCGCTATGTGAGATATCCAAGAATATATAGAAGATATCGAATTGCCAAAGATATATAAAACTGAAGAAAACATTACTGTCATGATAAATCGGAACGTTTTCTTGCGTGAAACGTTAACTCTAAACTCCCAGTTTCAGTAATCAAAGCATGCAAAATTTATGGTAGATGGTCGTTGAAAGTTAGCACCGAACTTAGGCCAGTTCAAGTACGCTTTTGGATAACTTGAACATTGTCGTGGTTCTGGAATTTACTGTTATTTGTTACTTGAGGCTTGCTTAGAACTGTATCTTAATACAGAGTTTGTATACTATGAAGTGGGAGTAACTGTTTGGGTGACTTGTGAGGGTTTCATATTGAATATATATCACATGATTAATGTGAAAGTAGTATGTGAATGCTAAAGCAATTTGAATTAAATTTGAGTTAGGTTCAAATGGAACCTTAAGGAAGGTTTAAAATACATTTACCTAGTTTTGCATAGTTGCTATCCTACCTAGGAATTTTACATGAAGCTACTTGATTGTACTTTATGTAAAATTTAATTAATAAATTATTATATATAATTGTTTTCATGCAGACCAACAGATTTGTTTGTGACTTTACCTTTGTTATTTTATTCATAATCTTCATCTTATTCCAATGTCGCAAGCGCGGGCTGCATCACAAACAAAAATCACCAAATTCAAGCAATACTTCACCACGCGTGCCCAGTGCGGATTGACAGGGAAGAGATTTATTTTATTATCACTTAAAAAAGAAAATAAGTAAGTCCCTTAACAAACTTATCGTATTAGCAGTTTTTTAAACACATACTTCTTATGCAAAAAATGAAATAAGGCGTATTAAATACGGGCATACATATCCGATAAATCCCGCGTCTATTCAGCGTGAACGTGTGCTTATTAATTAATAGAACATGAACACCAATGTACCATACCTACATCATAATTACACATTACATTGGCTCAAATTAAAACCATCAATCAAATTACTCACGTGCCAACGTTATAATTAACACAAATGCACATGATTTTACCGAATTATTTACTGTACGGTAAAAGCATCGGCTAAAATTGTGATACAATTGCTGTTTAATTAAGACTGATAAGTATATTATTACTGCTGAGCCAAGGGTTGGTGTGAATGAAAAGCTATAAAAGCGTGATTTAATAATTACGTGAGCCAGACACAACTCTGAGCGAATGTCACTTTTAATATAAAGTCCCTTTTAGGGACCCCAACGCGAATAGGGGGGTGTTTGAAGTTAAGTTTGACTAGTATGTTTTATCTATCTGAATTTTCTATGGGATCGTAGCACCTAAGTGAATGCACTGATTCTGTTTTTTTCTTGTGAATTCGTTACGCGAGTGGTCCGCAAGCTTTTTAAGACTCGGTTAAGTTTTGAGACTTGAGAGGTTATGCCATGCCCATGCAATGCAAACTATAGCAAACATTTTGCTTACGTGTCATTCATTACGTGTACAAGTGACATATTCTTTTATTTTAATAATGATGTCCTTATGCAGCCTATTGTTGCTAGTATTATTTTATTTTTTCTTTTTTTTGCTTTGTGTTTCTTTTAGTATTAAGTTTTTGTTGTATTTAGTATAAAATTTAATTTAGTTTTGTTGGCGTCCTATTTTATTTTATTGTTGTAGTTTTTGATGGTGAATCTGGCCCATGCTGAAAATCAGTGCAGTGGGTTTGTTTACAGACTCACTGCAAATACTGAGCAGGGGCCTTTTTCAATATCATGCAACCTTTACGTGTCCTATATATTGTATTATTTCTTTATTATGTTGTGTGATATTGAAATAAATAATTTTTCATTTCATTTCATTTCAGTATCTATAAAAATCGTGACTAAAGGTGCCCTAACCAAATTTATAATATTTTGAAAACTAATCCCGATTCGACAAACTAAAATTTTAATATTCAAGATTGGTATAGCCTATGCTTAATTTGAAAGAACATGTAAAAGCAAATATAGCTCTTAAAAATCACGATACATCCGAAAAGTATGTGAATAAATCTTAAAAGCACAACTTCACTACATTTCTGACACCGTCGCTCCGAGCACTGGCCAAAATATTGCCTTAATGGGCTTAAAGGAATTGTGACTGTCTGCAGACCTTAATCCTTAGCCTCAATTCGTGAACACTTTCTTGACATAAATAGTCAGTTTAACTCGTTTAAAGACACTATCTTATAGAGTATATAAAGTGTTCACGAGTTTGGGATTTTCGTTCATGAATGCCTTTTCATAAATTAAGAGTTTCTCTTTGCACGGATATTAACTTACTTAAAAGAAAATGTATTCACAAATAAAATGTTTTAGTCATTTGGAATTTTTATTTGTATCTTGGGACTGTCAGCATATTTAACTGCTATAAAAGAAATACGTGTCGTGTGGTACTGGCCTAGAATATTGCCACCCCCTCTAAACTTATGGGAAGTCGTAAGAGGCGACAAAAATATCCTACCGGACTATGGGCAGCAGCGTCAATCTGTGTACTCGCTTGAACCGAGATTACCAACCCGCCTATGTATTCACAAATAAAATGTTTTAGTCATTTGGAATTTTTATTTGTATCTTGGGACTGTCAGCATATTTACCTGCTATAATAGAAATACATGTCGTGTGGTACTGGCCTAGAATATGGCCACCCCGTCTAAACTTATGGGAAGTCTTAAGAGGTGACAAAAATATCCTACCGGACTCCATAGTCCGGTATATATACAGTTACCAACCCGCCTGCCCAGCATTAGGAAATACCCTTAATATAATTATTTCTATTGGGAGACCGATGTTCAGCAGTGGACGTTATTAGGCCGAATGATGATGATGCTAAAGCAGTACATTCGATTGTGGTCGTTGTAATATTGTGTTGAAAGGACTTAAATACATTTATCGGTTAAGTACCAATAAATAGTAATATTTGTGAAGTATGCAGGTATCAATCTTTTTAGCTTGACTTATCTGTCAGGTGCTTGATATCCCAGTTTTATAATCAAATACCCTGATATACTAATTATATAAATGACATTTAGCCAAATCGGGTCAGACCAGTTACCTCATGTCTAGGAAAAGCAGGAATAAAGGGGGGATGATGGGACTAATACCCGGACATGCAGTGCTTGTTTGAATGCAAAGTGTTTATGCCATTGTTATAGGGGTGTTTCGGGCATAATGTACAATAGTAAAAATATTGGTTGTCGATATACTCGTATGTCATGTGTTACGCAATTGATACTTTTCTTCTTTTTTTTTAAATAATGGCTTTGTTCGTTTATCACAATTAGCCAGTGCCAAGTAAAAGATATATAAACAAAATTTAATTAATAGAGAATGAGTGGTAATAAATGGTAAATGATTTGCCCTCCCCCTAAACCCATTGAGTCCCCAGTAAAGATGTGGGACTATACTGAGATCTCACATGGACTTCTTGAGAGAATTTGCAATTTCATTATAAAAAGTGATGTTGCAATATTTTGTTTCATTTACCGACACTCATGTACGTTCACAAACATTTAACGTTTAGTAATCCACCGCTATTACACATTAATGTTTAAAAAATCATAAATTTCAGAAAATAAAAAAAAACTGCAGGCATGGCGCTTTACTTTACCCCTAAAAAGCCCACTTTTCATCTTATTCAATCAATGTTTTTCTTTTACTTCCTATACTATCCGCATTTTATTTACATCCAAAAAATATTTTGTCACCTTACATTATTTCATCCAATATTCTCCTTGTTTGGTAGGACATTGGTATAATACATCTGACAATATCGACATCCCTCTAACATGGGAAAGCTTTTTCGCTGATGAAATAGTATATATGAATAACTGTGAAACAAACTATGAAGATACGTAGGTACAATAAGCGTAATAGCTTTAGTCCGCATAAAACTACATGAAAAAATATCAGTTGAATTCGACCACAACCAAATATTAAGGTACCTGTAGTTGAATAACTATATTTAATTTTATTAGAATAAAAAGGCTTTTCATACTGTTGTTTCCAATGTCGAATAGTGAACAATGACAATTCATTCAATCTTAAACCATGCATAGAGTGGGGTGTTAAATCTGATTTCTTAGTTCTTCGATATTTAAATTTTCGCTATATGTATATTGTGTAAGTGTATCACACAATTAAAGATGTAGGCTTGTTTGTTATATTAAATAAAGTCACCTATTATTGAAGGAATGAACTATGGTAAATAAAATTTATCGATCAAAATAAATCGGTTTAATTGTTAATAATGAGAATAGTGCTTAATTCAACTTTCAACTTAATTCAACCTTGTAGAATCTTGATGAATGAATCGAAAAACAAAATCAAAATCATTTGTTTAAGTTTGGGTCAATAGAGGTCTTATTAATGTTATACTTATGAACTAACGCTCACCCACTGCAGACGGGAGCTTGGTCATAAAAGGACGGGCAAGAAAATCGTCAAAGTTGTTTTTTTCTCCCGCCATTTACATTAAAAATACTTAATATGAAAACAACAAAAACTTGTGTTCGGCAGACTGTAATCCTGCAAGTTAGGCGTCAAAGTACTATCTATTGCAGCCCTTAAAGCGTCCGTCTTCGGAATTCGGACTCCTCTTTGCTTCTCCTTGACGTTCTGCTGCCCCACGCATCCATTTGTTGCCAGCATGCTGCCGGATTCCATCCGTCCATCTTTAAGGAAGTCGCCCTGTACCGTCTATTATTCATTAATTCGGAATAAGGGATCGAGATGCAGCAAGCTTGAGTTGAAATAATCACTATCGTATTATAATATGGATCTGTAATTCATTTTTAAACAAACTTCTAAAATGGAGATAATTTTCCTTATTTCAAACATGGTAATAAAAATCTAAGGATACCTTGTACTATTGGTAGATACTAAACAACAAATTTCACCTACAATTTTTTTGTAAAAATATATTCAACTCAATTCAATTCTTTATGGCAAAACCATTATGTACAATATAGGAAACACTCAGATCATACCGCAGAGTGCGAAAACCTTCTAAAAACAAACTTTAGGAGTGGCCTCAGACCTATGGGCCGGCCGTTCGATTGAATCTTCAAAAATACATGTTTTTATTATATATTTTGATGTGAAGCAGATATGTGCAATTTTAATATCTAGAAAGCCGGAATATCAAATTCCGAAGCTTTTAGTAAAGTAACCGCAAACGTTAGTCCCCGTCGAATAGTCGGCGATCCATCAATGTAATCTCAATCCTCTTATAAATAGAGCACAAATATTGCTCTATTTTCGTCTTCTATCCGAATTAGTATAAAAAATATTTTGCACAGCGTGTTTTATAGGACTCGTAATAATGACGTGTCCGATAGTAACCAATTGATGCAGTTCAAAATAATTGTTGCATTGTTACTTAATTGGAAATTATCTCACTTCACTTGCAATACACACATTTTACTGCTTAATGGAGTTCCACAATGACCACAGGCACTGATGTTGATTTAGAAGCATTAATTGCTCTCAAGGAATGTTAATTAACGATCAAATCGTTACAAAACCCGTGCATGCAGTCAATCAACGTTGCTGAAATCCATTACATGTGCCATCCATTCATCCCTGTGAATTCTTTGGACTGTATATACTATGTGTTCATGAATAAGAAATAAGAGTGAGGTTAAGTGTGTTTTTGCTAATGGGTCTCGCTGATGCCATGAGCCAGGTTCTTGACGCGTGTGGTACCTACAGTAACTCTGCGCCTGTTACACTTGAAATTAGACCCGTGCTTGGTTAAACAATTATTGGTGCGAATATTTTGTACAGAATAGTGGTGGAAAAACAGATTTATGTATATAAGTGGATCTTTGCATAGTTTTACGTTGAAAAGGAATTTGTACAACATTAATCCTCCATACCTTTCTTTCCCTATCCGCAAACGATGAAAAGGAAATTGAGTGCTTATTAAGGCATACACTGCCAGATTCGTGACAAACATGACCAAGCTAGTATCGACGTCCCATCAGCCTGCTCAATCATTAGACCCAAACCCCATTACGCTCATATGAGATATTAACGTCTGCCACATGTTTGCCTACTTGAAATTTTTATTATATGTAAGTACATTGTGTTAGCTTTTTACACAAACTAAAAAAGAACACTATTTAAAGCAAATAAAAGGTTACGACTTTAAATAAAATTTAAGAGTATTAACTGAATTGATTCCAATAATAAAATTTGAATTATTTTGTTTTTTAGCAGAACGCATTTTTCATATTTCGCTCAGTATCTTGCGGAACCACTTAAATGTAAATATAACTATGTAATACTTAAATATTGATAAAAATGTATAGTAGGATCCCTCTTAGAAGAGCTTTGTCAATTATTAATGTCATACATTCTATAAAGAAATATATTTTCGAAATAAATTTCGATTTTATTAGCAAATGGCAACAAGAATGTCGTCCCATAAATAAATGTAAATGGTACCGACGTTATTAATTCGTTCTTTTGACATGAAAGCAATCGACGTATATCGTAATAAAACAAGCAACATCGTAGATAATGTATTCAATCAATTCAAAAATTTGTATTCATTGGTTGGGGATAACTCAATTTGTAAGGGTTTTCGATTAAAACAGAGTTACAAATATTGGTGTTGATAAAGGTCCTTGTTTTTGTCCGCTGTAGCTCTTACTTCGTCATCATCTTATTCACGTACCACTGAGCACAGGGCACCTTTCACGAACCAAGGTGAGAAGGATAAGGTCATATCCATACACAACGCTGGCCGATTGTGGATTGGCGGAGGCAGGTGAGTGACGACCTTTTTTTTTGTTTATTATCGTAAAAAAATGCTGTTTACGCACTGCCTCCCGGCCAGTGGGGGGACCGAGAGGGGAGTGTGGCTCACTGCGGCAGACGCTACCATCGCAGTTCTACCCACTAAAAAATCTTCCGACGACGCTCGCCGCTGATGAAAAGGGGCAAGGCACCAGTGCCTAGGTGAGTGACGACCTGCTGTAAGATTTTTTAAGGCTGTAAGAGCGTTTATTTCCTCGATCTCCGTTTTGACTTAGAATAGGAAGTTTTGAAAGAGATATTTTTTAATTTAAACGTGGTCTTAGAAATATGCGAATCACCAATGATTGTAAACGGTATAGTTGTCTAAAAAATAGTAAAAACATTTTTCTTTTGATACAGTATTTATGAATACCGAATATTCAAATAAAGAACAGTATTTTTAGAATTTTACTTTTACCATAAATTAAGAAGCCCAAATTTTCTAATATCATTGAAAAAAAGGGAAACAAAAAGTTTTATGCATAGCCATCGATAATGGCTTATATATGAATTATATCGATATAATGCAAAAAGTTACTCATTTACCTAAACTCGATGCGACGCATTATGCGTAAACGCTCTTAACAAGGATTTATATCTACCACATATTTTCATAGTCCAGCCAGGCCCAACGACTTAACGTACCTTTCGGAGCACGATAGCTCTCGATATTAAATGCTATGCATCATATGGTCACCTATCCTAGGACCAACCTCTGTGAACTCTGTTTTAAGTTAAGTCTGAGGAGAGATTTTGCCTCCTTGTGTGTATAATAGGGTGCTTTCTCAGGAACTATTTGAAATGATGCCAAAGGTCTCTTTAATCATAGGCAGCGAGTTCATCCTCACACATTACGAATGACGTGTGCGCGTACGGTATATTTTAAAGGAAACTTTCTGTCGCGTTGTGGAATAAACTGTCTTTCGAGGTTTTCCCAAGAAATAAAAGCATGGGGCTCTTCAAGAAGGGAGTGAAACGGTTTTAGTAGGTCGGCAACGCTCTAGTAATGGAATTGCAAGTGTCCATAGGCTACGGTAACCATCAGGTGGACCGCATACACATGCGGCACCTAGTGTTATCAAATAAACGTTTCCGAACATCTACTACCGCGGAGCTATGAGCGTTTCTGAAAATGAAATATCATATATAGACTCCACTGCTGTATAAACCATTACGATTGCTTTCACGTCCATCGATCGACCGCATAAATAACATATAGCCTATCCCAATCAGGGATAAGATAGCTTTTCACAGGGGAAAGTCAGTTTAAAATAGGTAGAGTTTGTTAATTGAATAAAACCCAACTGATTTATTTTCCAATCCCTTCTGTCACCAATATAAGTTTATCGTGACTGGCGAACTTATACCATGCTGACAGTACCTATTAAGTTTTGTCAGGAGAAACCTTAGATGTTTTTTTTTATAAGGGGTTTAAAATTTCTATGTTATGTACCGTCCTATCTGTTTTATTTGCGGGTGTGGGGTTCGTGTCGAATTATCGTGATACTGTAAGCAGTATTTAAACTTTAGTACATACATACATACAAACGCGCCTGTTTCCCCGAAAGGGTATGCAGAGGCATATTATATGCCTACATTTCGCCAATTATATTGTTTACATCTCAGCCCATTAACGTCCCACTACTGAGCATGAGCCTCCTCTCACATACCAAGGTGTGAGGGTATAGGGTCTTACTTCACCACGCTGACCCAGTGCGGATTGGCGGAGGCAGGTGTATGGCGGCGTCCTGCTGTTAGAATTTTTCAAGCTGCCCATGAGGCCTCTAACATGGCTTAACGACTACCACATTTAGTGATAACCGGGACCAACGGCATAACGGGCCTTCCGAAGCACGGAAGCGCTCGATATCAAATGCCACACAAACGGTCACCCATCCAAGGACTGACCTTTGTAAACTCTGCTGTACTTCGGTGATCGTTTCCACCACCGAGCACCGCAGAGCTACGAGCGCTTCGCTTATATTGTTAATCCCACGTAATAGGTAGCGAGACTATTGACGCTTACCTGTTATGCTCGCTCGTTCGTTAATCGGCAGGTTACCACTTGCGGTGCGGTTGGCTTGGGCTCTTGGTAGGGTCCCTCCCTGTGCACCAAAACTCCCAAAACATTTTTATGTAAGACTGTTAATAATTTTGGCCAACTCGAATAAATGTAAGGAATATAATTTTTTGAATAAATAAATATGGCGACGTAGTTGAGTCAAAGGACTAACTGTATTTTTGGTAACTGAGGCAGAGACTTTGTTGACTGTTTATTTTAAATGTTTGTGTTTTGTGTCAATTTTTATATTTATATCTTTCTTTTTCTCACAATAATTATACCAAAAGCGCATTACATCTTCAGGCTTCGAGAACAGTTATGTTTTCTGTAAAAGCATTAATTCATAAAATCGCTCCACGGGAACGAGGAATGTGACAACAAAGAAATTTTAGTTACATAATACAATAGCCTAGCTCCACAATGGCGTCCGGTGCGGCGCTCTGTACTCTAAATCTACGCAACAATGTGTGGTCAGACGGTATGGTCTTTAAAAACAGATTTATTATTATAAAATCTCGCCCAAAAACCCACTAAATTTTCTTTGCGTTAGCCTGTAATTTTACTAAAACCCGCACTTTTAGACTTAAACTAAAACTCAAATACTTTTATTTTATAAACTATTACATAGTACTTGAAACGTCAAAATCAAAAACAATCGAAACATGATGACACTAAAATCGCGAAGCTTAGATTCACTTACATGCAAAAATAAATATTCAAATTTATATTTAAGTATAAGTGAATCGAAGTGCTAGTTCCAAACCACCGCTCTGTAAACTTACATACAATCACGCCTGTTTTCCTGAAGGAGTAGGCAGATCCATTTTCTAAGTGCACATTTCGCCAATTCCACTGTTGGTCCCATATAAAATGTGGGGAGCCTATTGACGCTTACCGGGAACTTTTATGTTTGTCAGAGCTTTTTCCAATGATCGGCACTTACAGATGAGGTTGGCTTGGACTCCCAAGATGTTGGTAGGATCCTCATACACCTTTAGACTTCAATGTAAATATTAGGGAATTTAAAAATAACTAAAAGACTAAGTAGAAGCTCTCGTAATTCCAGATCGTAAAAAGTTCCGAAAGGAGAGGTTTCTCGTCAAAACGTTACGTTTTTTTTATACTTTGTAATCTTATAGCGCAACTTAAACAATCAGTTAAGTTATTCTGTCTTAAAACTTGTTGATGACGTTTAACTTGAACCCTCGTGGCTTTTTGTTACTTGATTTTTGGTTGTGAGTACCATTGTCACGAATAAAACTGCGTGTGATAAGTATTTTTATTCAACTCTATTTTAATTTCAAATACCCTCTCTTCCTATTTCTAAACCAATGGTTTGGTAAATTTATCCAAAAGGCCCAAATTCTGGAGATAGTTTATCACTTCAGGAAAGGGATGAGATTTATTGATACACCTTTATTTCAACCTGATGGGTCAAATGCCTTATATTACTTGTTTAAGCATAATGCTGTCTAAGATATTATGTTCTTAGACAGCATCTTAAACAGCCATTATATTTCCATGCGTAGCTTAAATATTTGTATGCATGCACCTACATATATTATTCTTTATATATGTATAATCCAAACTAATATTGCTGTTTCAAAAGTGAACTTGTTTGTATGTTACAATTTGTCGACTAAATCCGCAGCTGATAAGAATTATTTATTTATGTATGTATACAAATGTGACCTTAACGACAGACATATACGATACGTGACAAATAACAACGCGGAGAAAGCTAGAGCTTCAACACTGCAGTGGAGCCAGGATACTGGATGATAGTGACGTTTGATTCACTGGCAACGGACTAGTTGGTGACAGATTAGTTCTAGTCGGTCGTGGATGACGCACAGGCACAAACAGCGGAGATAACCGTCACAACGCACTTGATATATGGTGTAGAAGTGCATAGGGCACTTGCAATAATAAAATTTTATTAAGCTAAACTTAGGGTATATGCAGTGCTTATTTTCTAAAAAGGTTGTACACGCCACTGTATAGAAGCAAATTTCAGCACTGCAGTGGAGATAGGATTATGGATGAAAGTGACGTTTGATTTATTGGCGACGGTCTAGCTGGTGACAGAGCGGACCTCGCCGGCAGTGGATGACTTACGGACAGACAAACAGCGGAGGTGACCGTCACAACGCACTTGATATATAGCCTCCAAGTGAATAGAGCACTTGCAGTAAAATCCGAGATTTTGTTGGCAACATGCACTTTTGCTGTAACCTGGGGTAGATATTGTTTGAAAATTCTAAAGTATTCAAAAGCAAATGTTTTTTAATTTCTTAAGCATATCGTATTAAACTGCTTTATATTTGATAAATAAATAAAAGTTTATGTCTTCAATTTCATACTCGATATAAAAAGAATTTCCTAACATTTTCTTCGTATACAATTTCATAAAATTCGGCGCAGTTGTTTAGTTGTAAAGGCGTGACATAAAACCTCACCTTCGCATATGACTAGTTTCCGTCCGCGCCCGATTATTATTTCCGCTATGCCCTACAGCTTGTTGATTACCAATCAATAGATTATTCCAGATAAAATTTAACCCATGTCCGTCTCCAAGGCCCTATGTATGCAAAATTTCATCCAATCTATCTTTAAATCGTGAAAGTTATACTTATTATTTTATCTTAAACTAACTTCCTAATTTCTGCTATTAATAAATATTAAATTTTTAGTAAATGTAATAATTGAAGTTATGCCTTGTAACCTGTGATAAATTTTATGCCAATAACGGATTATTCACTTTTTTAAATTGACTAAATATTTCACTATATAAATATTTGTGACAGAACGTGTCAGTGTGCAAGTGGGTAGGTTCTACCCAAAATAGTGCCAGATATTCAGCTGCCAAATAGTAGCGTTTTACGCAGTTTTAAAGGTAGCTAGAGTAATTAGTGTAATTACTTGGCATACGACACTGAACAACTGATGCCTCGGTGTGAAGATAATACAATCTAGTAATAAACGAACATTGACTATTAGATATGAATAACAATATGTTATTTCTGTATAATTATTACTTAATTATCTATATAGGCTCTGGCGAACATAAAAAAATACAGTAAGCGGCAATAAGTTCGCCACCTATTATGTGGAATCATTAATATAACTGGCGAAATGTGAGCGTATAATTTGCCTCTTCCCTTCCCCTTTTGGGAAACAGGCGCGATCTGTATGTATAGCCAAATAACATTATTTTTATATACATAAATAGAGTTAGTTAGAGTAATGGAGTTCGAATCTAGTAAGAATAAGAATAACTTTATTGCATAAATTTTGTACACAGTATACCATCCTTACATTACACAACAAAAAAAGTATTGTATGGCTAAATGCATTATTTTTAACATTATTGTGTTAACGTTTATAAACTTTAAACAAAAAAATAATACAAAAAACATTTTTTTAAGAATAATGAACAAAAATATAATTGAGGGTATACAGACAGAAATTCTTTACCTCCCGTGCTAGTCTTAAGACTGTGTTACGGCAAGGTAAGATTCTCGCCATAGCATTACCAACTGTATTACAATTATGTAAGAGACACTTTTTGCAGAAAATTTATTGAGCATTTACTTCATTGTATTTTAAATGCTAATGACAATTTCAATAAAAAAGATCCATTGAATGGTTTCCGATAACGAGTGGCTAGTTAAGCGTAAACATGTAGTATATTCAAAGAAGTGAGATAAATTATATGAATTAATATATTGGTTCCAACAATGCAATTTTTAAAAGAGTGATTTTACATGAGTTACATGAATACAGCATGCAATTTTTTATTGTACAGTCAACAGCAATAAAACGCATACGTTTATGTTTTTAAGGGTATGCGATTAGGGTAAATGTTAACAAAATTTTATAATACGAGCTAGTGCCTCCAACTATACCTATTATTTAACCTAAGTAAGAAATAATATGAAATATAGTAAAATAAGGTATATAATTAACTACAACCTACAAAACATATATAAAGTACAATCAAACATAAAGTAATTATGTCAACCACTAGTCCCACTACTGAAGACTTAATCACTGGTGATTGATTCAGATCATACCCCATCACGCAGACCCAGTACGGATAGACGCAGATGTATAGCGTCCTTTGTTAGAATTTTTCAAATAGCCGAAATGAGCCTCTGACTTGAATCTAGGTAGTTCATTTCGCAATGTTCTTGCAAAAAATGTTGCCAGACTTATGTCACCGCGTAATCAGTATTCTCCTCAATCGACAACGGCTGATTACGGGACAGATAAACGTCTTGTCACTAGATGAAATATTTTCTTACTAATGTTACTCTGTTTTTTTGCTACTAACTCTTTCAAGAACACAAAAGGAAACCTTATTAGAACCATTGTGTCGAGAACAATAATTTACACTGCGAAAATGTTCCTATTTTTGTGGAAGCAATCTTTATTTATAAAGTACTGTGTACGTGAGTGGCACAATATATTTGCGGTTGCGTCGTGAAATTCGACGTGAAAGGAGATTTAGGTTGGAAGGTATAGTAATCTCTTGGATTAATAATATATTAAAACGTGTGCTCATTATCGTTCGCAATTTCTTTCCTTATGTGCAACTCAGTCAATTAACATCTCATTAGATGGCTGGGCTTCCTACTAAAAGGGATTTCGGTCATACTCCACCACGGAAATCCATTGCGTAGCGTATCGGAGCCAGAGGGCCTACTCTAATTTAACGATAGCGAAACTTCCATATACCTAAATCTACCTATCCCTTTCAATCGATACTGATATACCTAGAGAGTGAAAGAGATGACGAGAAGACGTTTTCGTTGAATTAGAGTAGGCCCTCAGATGTATCATAAAATTAAAAAAAGACGGATATACCTTATATACTTAACCTTAACCCTAACAACTAAACATATAAAATCATCACACAACCACTAATCTAATCAAAAAATTATTTAGTACATTTCAAACCTTGGATAGCAATTCCTTAGTTCCAGCAAGGAATTTCTATTATTATAAAAATATTTACACGACTATTTACCAGTTGAAACCGCCTAACAGACTTAACTTGCATATATAATTTCTATTTGCATAAAATAAAGATTTTTCTTTTCCAAACAACTGAGCATGAATAGAATTAAAAGAATAAACAGCTGAATTAAAATCTCTCACTTAGACACATCCCGACCTACTTAAGTAACTTAGAAGGCTAGGAGGTTTTAATTACACTTTGTCCAGAGCTGCACACTTCACACCTCGTAAATTAACAGTCTTCATTAGTTGCCGTCATGTTCAGAAAGGGTAATTAGAAGTTTCAACCACCGGAGTGTTTGTTACTACTTCGCAAACTTGGTCAGTCGTCTGATGAAGGAAAAGTAGGTATGAAGGATTGCGTAGTTCTAGGTCTAGTTAATTACAGAAATATATGAAATCGAGATTCTTATGTTTATTTGATTTTAAATTTAATCCGTAGGTGTCATTCGAAAAGGGTTGAATTGATTGATAGTTGGTTTACTTATTACTTACGTTTAAAGAGACGTTTACCTAAGAGTAAAGAAAGATAGCCCATGGACGAGACCTATAGACTTCTAATTCAGAGGGTCCTGGGTTCAAACCTTGGTGGCGCACCTATGACTTTTCGAAGTAATGTACGTAATTATCACTTGCTCTGTGCCTCGAAAAGCACGTTAAGTCGTTGATCCCGGCTGTCATGAACATCTTTGGAAGTCATTATTAGGAAGTCAGTACCTTCTAATATTCTGACAATTGGTATAACCATTGAATGATGTTTCCCATTGTGTTGTGGAGGTCAGATGGCAGTTGCTTTATGTTATAACTCAAATTTTGCTAAATTTGATTTAATCATTGAGCAGACCCTGGGCCCTGGTCTTTAGTCTAAGGCAACCGGGATAATGCTAGGATATGATGACCTAAAAGTTAATGACACGACAGCCTGTAATTATTTGAATAATGTCCTAGGAAACAATATTGTTACCTGGAACTATAATTCTATTTTTTCTTGAAAGACAATTTTTAAATAAAAAGTAATAAAACTGCTTTCTAACAACAGCCAAAGTTGAAAATGTAAACGAAGCATGAATCACGTAAAACAAAAACGGAAAAACAAAACGGAGGGAGCAGCTACTAACAAAATAAGTGTGTCCAGAAATTGGAATTGTGTGCCGTCATGTGACAAATAAAATCACTTTGGTAGAAGCATTCGCAGAAAGGAACTGAAAGTGAGTGTCTGTTTTTTTCGTCCTTTAGGCGATTTTTTCTCTAAAAGTGCCTAAATGGGCCGTCGTCTCTGATGTTTCATCGCGTAAAAGGTCTGTGTTGTTTTGTTTTTTGCAAATGAATGAATTTGTAAATGAATCTTGGATATTCTCCTAACCTAAGGCGGAATCTCTATAGTTTTCTATATGCGCGACTTTTTTTGTAACTTTACACGTCATAATGACTACATCCTGTCTGATCGTAAGCAGTCGAGACAGTCCATTAAAATTAGGGAATTCATATCGTGGTGAAAGCACGATACAAAGTGCAACCACTCATGACGTTGCCTAAACAATGAGAATCGACTTACCATGCATTCCAAAGAACAGAATCGCTCGATGTCACATACAAAAACAGTCACCTATGCAGACCTTTTCAACGCTATTTAATTCTGAAGACCGTTTACTTAGTTATCTTACTTAGCTGTCTTAACTTACTTCATTATTTTTAATACCAAATATGTACGTATACAAGGAGATTCGCAAAGACCACCCGTTTTAATCCATCTCTTTTCAGTCGTCTTCTTGTCCTCTCTTCTTCTTGTCCAACTTGTATGATCAACAAAACATAAACAATACTTTCTCTGTCTATCATAAATCATAACATTACATAATAAACTAAAATATCAAATGATGATAGCAAGTAAACTGTTCAAATCGTTTCAACTAATGTAGTGTATTTTAGATACGAACATGATTATACCCATGCATAGCGACCATCAAAGATCCATCATGAAAATATCGTTAAGGACCTCAAGCGGCATACTTACCCGCTCGTAACATTTGGCGTGGAATCATAAAATGTTTCAAGAAAAAGTAAGCATTATGTAGCGGTAACAAAGAAAAGTAACGCAAAAAAATTATTAAGTTATTGCTTAAGTGACAAATCTCCGCTGTTTTCATCAAAATCACCTAACATTGGACAGTTGAAAAACGTTATGATAATTTAATTTATTTGTCGTCCCTTTTTCTTTGTTAATTGTTTTTCTTTTTACATACATCTTTTTACACATTTATTCAGCAAATTAAAAAGTTTTGGCATATATGAATACATGCATACACTCTTGTGTGGATTTGACCTAATATAGTGCCAGCCCCTTTCTTCTCACGGAGAGTCGTAAGAGTCGACGAAGAGAAATCCTAAAGGATGATGGGCAGCAGCGTCTCCTGCGTACTGACTTGAACTGCGATCACCAACCCGCCTACCCAGCGTGGTGATTATGGGCAATTGCCCCTAATATAAAGTAATCTATTGAGGAGTACAATGTTCAGCAGTGGACTTATAAGACTGATATTATGATGATGATAATACACTCTTATATCTCTTCAATATGAACCAGAATGTTGTCTTCTAATTTAAATTAGGTTACACTTCTAAGTACATAGATTAAGTTCCTTAATTGGGTGCTTAATGCTCGAATTAGAGGGGAAAAAACTTCTTTCTTTCTTTTAAGTATTATTTGCTACGAAATTCCTGCCCTAGATTGTTAATTACATTAATCCAAATAGATCTTTTCTCGTTCTTTTATCATAATAGTTGTTAAAATTTGCTTTAACATGACTTTACTTCTACTTACTAATATTTTTATGGTTTTAGTATGTTTGTTAATAGTGTTGTAACGTATTTTGTGCACGTGTCTACTTTAAATTTGTCATTTTTCTTTTTCGGTCTGCTGGAAGAAATTCAGGGATAAGCAGTGCCGGTGTAACATGTCTTTCATGACTTCGGTTTTTGTGTATGTTTATTTGATAAATACATAAATATACAATTACATTATAAAGCTTCCCTGTTCCCTTCAATCTCGTTTGATGTTAGGTTTTGTGCATAACGTGTTTTTTTCAACGAGAAATATTAGATGTTCCTGTTGTAAAAAGTATGATACTTTCATTGTCCGTGTAAACACATAGATTTTATGCTATATAATAGGTTGGGGAAAAAGTCTTTTCGTATTTTTGTATGAAAAGTCAAGACATTTTTTTCAAAGTTTATTTACATTTATTTACAATATATATGTACCGTTTTGTTGAATAACTTTCTGCCATTTTGTGGGCAGAGACATTATCCCGTTACTGTAGAAACTTTGGGACTTCTGATCAAAAAAACGGGACAAATAGTTTTGGCAGTCCTCTCTTGAGGTCAACCTTACAGAACCTAAAGAATTTTGCAGAGACCGAAACAGGTGAAAATCTGAAGGCGCAAGGTCAGGGCTATATGGTGGATGCACTAGGACCTCCCAGTCGAACTCTCTTAATTTTTGCTGAGTGGCTAAAGATGTGTGTGGTCTAGCGTTATCGTGATGAAAGACCACACCCTTCCTGTTGATCAATTCCGGCCGTTTTCTCTCGACTGCTTCCTTTAATCTCATCAGTTGCTGGCAGTAAAGATCAGAATCGATGGTTTTGCCGGGCGGTAAAAGCTCATAATAAACAATGCCCTTCCAATCCCACCATACACACAGCATCACCTTATTTCGTGTTAGGCCAGGTTTGGCCACAGTCTGTGCAGCCTGCCAACTTTCGACCACGACCTTTTTCGCACGTTCTTGTCGTACGTGATCCACTTTTCATCGCCAGTTATCAATCTCTTCAAAAACGGCTCGGTTTCATTACGTCTCAATAATGAATCGCAAATGAGTACACGGTTCATTAAGTTTCTTTGAGTGAGCTCGTGTGGCACCCAAATATCGAGCTTTTTTGTATAACCAGCTTTCTTCAAATGGGTCAAAACTGTTTTGTGGTCAATTCCCAGTTCTTCAGCTACATCGTAACTACTAATATGCCGATCTTGCTCCACTCTTTCAAAAATGGCGTCCATTTTATTCGTAACAGGGCGACCAGAGCGAGGTGCATCTTTAACATCAAAATTTCCGGACTGAAAACGTTTGAACCAAATTTGTGCTACTCTTACTGACACTGCATCAGGTCCATAAACATCACAAATTTTTTTTACTGCTTGAGTTGCATTTTTGCCTTTTTTATAATAAAATTTTAAAATGTATCGAATTTCTTCATTAGATTCACTCATTTTTACGGAGAGAAAAACAAATGAAAAATAGCGGGAAACAACTTTTTTTTATTTTTTTCTTTTCTTTATAATGGAACCTTTTTAATGTTACCAAAACCAGCCAGACACACATAGTACAGTCAAAAAATTTTTATAATAAGTTTATACCTACGTTATGCGAAAAGACTTTTTCCCCGACCTAATATAAAATTTTATCCGAACCGAGTAACAAACAAAGTAAATACAGGTATATTTATAGAATAAAGATCAACAGTAGTAATATGTATATATGAATAGTTTGAAATTGCTAAAGCTATTCCCGACGACTACAGTTAAAAAAAACTAAAATTTTCAAATGTTACTTTCATATAACAGTGCATACATCAGTAAACACACCGAATACTATGCATCTGATTCATTCTGCTCTGAACTGATTCTGAATACTTCCCAGATATAGTAAAATATACATAAAAGCGCCTCTTGTTTGAGAAACAAAGCTAAACTACACACCATTGATATATTTTGACTTTGATGTTTCTGTTGTCTGTACACCTGATACACGGGACCATCATGAAGGTTTATATTGGACGTTTGACTCGACGTCAGCTGCACATACGTCCAGCTTGTTATTGTTAGTCATATGATAACACAATAAACACGTTTGTATTTTTTTCGTGAGTTAATCTTTCTATATATACGGTTCTATTTTTTTGCTTTTTTCCGTGGGAGGGTTTGATTGAATATTATCGATTTGGCAAAAGGAAAATAAACAGCGGCTTGTGACAGGTATAAAAATGTTGCCAGTTCTGAATTGCCTTTTAATATACAGCGATATTGACGTCAAAGGTCAAGACGCTTGGCCTGCAAGCGACTGTCCGATTCTCCGAATTGTGCTTTTATAACTCAAAATAATAAAAACGAGCCAACTTTATTAGTGCATAAAAAAAAAGTGAAGGAATATTTTTTAAATATCATCATTTTATCAGGATAGGGTGTACAGAAATCAGGCCACATCACAAACCAAGGTGAAAAAAATTATGTCATGGCTAAGGCAGGTGTGTGGCGTCATGCTTTTAAGCCGTTTAAAACAAAATCTCCAACTTGGCTTCAGAATATAATGACATCCCGTACCAAATGCTTGCGCTCGATGTCAAATGTAATCTATCCTAGAAATGACGTTTGTGAAAACTGCTATTCGACCGCTAATTCTCACAGAGTTTCCAGCGACTCACTTCACTAATCCAACCATTGAAACAATTTGGTTCGATTGAGCATTAGCCAAATCCCTCGCTTTGTACTTGTTATTTGTTAGAAGGACTTGGACTTGGTAATACAAATATTTTACAAAATTTAGGAATGTTTTCCATCACGAAAATGTAGTGATTCATTTTTACGATAGTGTCCTTTAATTTCGTTCTTGAGTAAAGCTTGCTTACTTGACCGCAAAATCGAGAAAAAATGTGCGGCGAGGCAGTGGCCTCGGATGGGCCGTTTGACGAAGCAAAATTGGTCATCTTATCTATCTATGTTTGAGGGCGATCGCTACCCGATGAACATTTGCAAAGCCGGATACGAAGTAGCTTATTTCCTTCTTGTACCATTTATCTATTGTTTAATAAAAATATGTATGATATAAAGTTAATTCTTGCACCTAGTTTCAATATTCTTCCCTGTTGATTTCGTCTCTACATTTATGAATCATCTATGTAATTGGCTAAGTACCTACTTAATTTATACTTTGTAAAATTTTGTTTATAACCTTTTGTAATAAAGGTAGATACAAATATGTGATCTCAAGTAGTAATATATTTTTACATCTATTAGCTTCTCGGTAACATTTTCGAACTACCATTGAAGGCCTACATATACTCTTTGAATTCACAAAAAACATATCTCGACTGTCAGATTATGGCGGGGTTAATGTAGTTCGTGTCATTCTGTCAGATTTGTTAGCACCGAAGCGCCCGAACATTCTCGAGTCAGCGGGAAGCAGTGGTGCGTTAAGAAGCTTATTTATTATGTTTGTCTACCTCGGTGCTATGCAAGTAAACTGTCTGTTGCTTGAGACTTAACTATACTTCTCAAAGGGTCCTTTAGTTTGGGTGTTAAGCTGAGTTTGTTTATCGTGTGCTGGCTTACTGTAAAATATTTATCTACACATTTCGAGGCAACCACTATGTTCATAGATGTTAAGTTTTCCGAGCGAGTAATAATCCTTGCGAAGTTCTTGGAGTATTTCAATTTTGATTAAAATTGCTACCATCATTCATAAAATATCTTATCTCTCCGCTATACCAGTCTACTCGTAAGTAGCAGTCGATTAAACGGTCGAATTGTGGACTTAGTACATTAGTTTCAGTTGTATCAACTTAAGTTTGTGCAATATTACATTTTTTTTTCCCGAAGCTAGATCACATGCTAGTAAGGCTTCTTTACCCACTTTTGCAGACAACCCGGCCGGCATGTTAAATATTAGGTCGGGGAAAAAGTCTTTTCGCATAACGTAGGTATAAACTTATTATAAATTTTTGTTGACTGTACTATTTGTGTCTGGCTGGTTTTGGTAACATTAAAAAGGTTCCATTATAAAGAAAAGAAAAAAATAAAAAAAAGTTGTTTCCCGCTATTTTTCATTTGTTTTTCTCTCCGTAAAAATGAGTGAATCTAATGAAGAAATTCGATACATTTTAAAATTTTATTATAAAAAAGGCAAAAATGCAACTCAAGCAGTGAAAAAAAATTGTGATGTTTATGGACCTGATGCAGTGTCAGTAAGAGTAGCACAAATTTTGGTTCAAACGTTTTCAGTCCGGAAATTTTGATCTTAAAGATGCACCTCGCTCTGGTCGCCCTGTTACGAATAAAATGGACGCCATTTTTGAAAGAGTGGAGCAAGATCGGCATATTAGTAGTTACGATGCAGCTGAAGAACTGGGAATTGACCACAAAACAGTTTTGACCCATTTGAAGAAAGCTGGTTATACAAAAAAGCTCGATATTTGGGTGCCACACGAGCTCACTCAAAGAAACTTAATGAACCGTGTACTCATTTGCGATTCATTATTGAGACGTAATGAAACCGAGCCGTTTTTGAAGAGATTGATAACTGGCGATGAAAAGTGGATCACGTACGACAAGAACGTGCGAAAAAGGTCGTGGTCGAAAGTTGGCCAGGCTTCACAGACTGTGGCCAAACCTGGCCTAACACGAAATAAGGTGATGCTGTGTGTATGGTGGGATTGGAAGGGCATTGTTTATTATGAGCTTTTACCGCCCGGCAAAACCATCGATTCTGATCTTTACTGCCAGCAACTGATGAGATTAAAGGAAGCAGTCGAGAGAAAACGGCCGGAATTGATCAACAGGAAGGGTGTGGTCTTTCATCACGATAACGCTAGACCACACACATCTTTAGCCACTCAGCAAAAATTAAGAGAGTTCGACTGGGAGGTCCTAGTGCATCCACCATATAGCCCTGACCTTGCGCCTTCAGATTTTCACCTGTTTCGGTCTCTGCAGAATTCTTTAGGTACTGTAAGGTTGACCTCAAGAGAGGACTGCCAAAACTATTTATCCCGTTTTTTTGATCAGAAGTCCCAAAGTTTCTACAGTAACGGGATAATGTCTCTGCCCACAAAATGGCAGAAAGTTATTCAACAAAACGGTACATATATATTGTAAATAAATGTAAATAAACTTTGAAAAAAATGTCTTGACTTTACATACAAAAATACGAAAAGACTTTTTCCCCAACCTATTAGATGAATTGAATTGGTCTCATACATCCGAGTATCAGGAATACTACAACTATCCTTTAAAGAAAAAAAACGAACTTGCAATTAATCCGACTGCCATACTTTATTACATTTTAAATAATTTCACGATGACACGAGGTTTTCCATTTTCAACCTAGTAAAAATATATTTTACGTGAAAAATCGGACTAATTAAGTACCAGTCGCTGAGCTCTTATCAATTTTGGCACACAGAGCATAGCACTGGCAGTTGTAATTGGTACCATTTACAGACTTACTTGAAAAAGCCGTACTATCTTAGTTTCTGCCGTATATTAACGTTGCTTGGTGTGACTTGCGTCGGTGCTCGAGAATCCATTTGTTTTATCCATTTAAGCGTTTTAGTGTTCACTAATAACGTTTTCGTTCTCACAATGGGCACAGGCTGTATCTTTGTTACAATGACAAAAGCTTCTATGTTTTGAAGTAAATTCTCCACAACAGAATAGCAATTAACTGCTGTTATGTCAGTTAAGACACAAGTGTACAAAATTAGTATCTTTGTTACGTAGGCAGAATTATTCTGATTTTCGTAATGCAAGAGGCCTTTATGGTGAAAGGTCTGAGGGTAGTAGCCAGTCTACGAAATAAAATCACGAACACTGCCCCCTGCTGGTTTAAATGTTTATATTTTTACACGTTATTCATTTTTAGTGATTCCAAAACTGGTTATTATTATTTATTTTTGATAAATAAAACTTTCAAGTATATTTTTTGTCTCTTGTCAGTTAAAAAACTTGTCTTAATAAAATTCGTTCGAATGTTATCGACATTTGTTCTGGCTCTTAATTGATTGTGTTTACTCGTTCTTGTTTGATGTCGATGAGTTCAACGCAATAATGCTGCTATTTTACTGCCAGTCCAAATAAAGTGTACTGTATTTTTTGTTATCGTTATATCAATCCATGAAGGGACTAACTAGGGCATAAAACCTCATTTCTTTAGATCAGATCATACTAAATTTGTACCAGGAAACATTATTTATTATCTACTTTGAAAACTAAAATTACTTAGTCCGTAGTTCTGACAGTTCACTCTCACGCGATTTATGCGACATTCGAATTGCCTTGCCATTCTGAGGCATAATTTATGGTCCTGTGCTAAGCTATTATTATTGTGTCTATGACATTTGTAAGGCTTGTTTTTATGTGGTGCAATTCATTAAACTCATAACTGTTATGATCAAAGTATAAGTTTATACTATGAGTTTTGGTTCTCAATTGTGTCTTGAAATTTTAAGTTAGCTGATATTTATCACATAGATTCCTAATTATCTTCATAGGGTGCAAAAATATAGTATTACACTTAAAATTTTATTGAAAACTCCTTTATTAAACAATTTGGCTCAGTTTCTGGATTGTGATGTAAGATTTCCTTAGTGCTACGTTATTGGTCACGGTTCCTAAGTAAACCTATTTATCTAAATGTCACGGCGGTAGACAGAACCTTGCAGATTCTCTTGCCAATTTCTTCACGTAGTAAGATACCGGAAGTTACGTACCTAGATTTAAATGACTTGCTCAAGTGCTTCGGAGAATAGCATAGCAATAATAATTGACTTTTTATCTATATATAGAGATTAAAGGAACCCTACAACATCTTAGGAGACGAAGTCAACATCACCTGACGAGGCTCTGGCAAATGTAACAGTTCCCGGTAAGCGGCAATAGGTTCGCCATCAATTATGTTGGACTAACAATATAGTCGGCGAAATTTGAGCGTATATTGTGCCTCTGCCTACCTCATTGGGGAAACAGGCGTGAATGTATGTATGTATGTTTTTATCAATATTATCTCTTTTCTTGGTTTGTGGGAGGAGGCCTGTGCTCTGTAGTAGAAGGTTAATGGGCTGATAAACTTAACATTTGTCGTGTCGTTCTCACTTTAACAATTTTACAGCAAGCTTATATGACCTTTATTCGAGAGGTTATGGCTAATTCCATTCCAAACACATTTCCTTAAATAAATCTGGAAATCAAATAATTAAATAAATATTTTCTGACAATTACACCATTTATTTAGTTCCAAGATAAGTATCATTAAAAACTGGTGTTATGGATACTAAATAACAATAAAAATACATAAATACTTTTTTATTTGTAAATACATACTTAATTTACATAGGAAAACACTCAGACCAGAATAATAACTTATAGTTATGCACACAAAGATTTGTCCTGTGTGGGAATCGAACCCACGACCTCAGGAGCGAGGTGCTGGTATACTCGCTACCACACCAAATCGGTTGTCAAAATAAAGTCAATCAATATCAAAGTAAAGTCATAAAACACAAAATTAAATCGACTAGATTATAAGTATACATATTCTAAAAGTAATATCATATGTTCTATGCAAATCACACTTCAGAAAACATGTGATGGATTAAAAATATCTTTGTAACATCGACAAACAATTCAACACAAAAACAGAAACAATTCACGATTTTTCGGGAAATTATAGTTGCGCGGGAATTGTTACAGATATTTTTAATCCATCACTTGCTTACAATGGATATCCGCAACGTTACGCCTGAATCAATAAATTATTCAGAAAACATAACAATCAGTCAATCGTTTATATCCGTACCTGGCAATGGAAAACTTGGAACAGTTTTCAGCCAAACCAACCAACTTTGGCCAATATTTCACCGTGCCTAGTGGCACTGCTATGTAACTTGATGAGGAAAGTTTCTTTCTTTATGTTTTATGGCGATTCGAATAGTGATGCAAGGAACTTAGTAGTTTAAATCCTTTAATTTAAAGACTAAATCTTATTTCCAGACTTTTTGTATATTTCTATAAGCATTCATACAATCACGCCTGTTTCTCCGAAGGGGTAGGCAGAGCCATATTATACGCCAATTTATTATTTCGCCAATTATCTTAGGTGGCGAGCCTATCGGGTACTTTTATGTTCGTCAGAGCCTCGTCCTTTGATCGGCAGGTGTACCACTCGCAGGTGAGGTTGGCTTGGGCTTCTAAGATGTTAGTAGGATTCCTAACACCCTTACATATTTCTAACCTGTGTAAAATGAAGTAGAGTCTATATTAAGAGCCTCAAAGACTGAGTTTGTTGTATTTTTGATTCGGAGTAGATTAGGAGAAGTTAGTAATAAAGGACGCGTAAAATATTACATTGATCTCTTCGTAGCTTTTATGCCTGTAGTCAGAATTGTTGCAAATATTCAGTCAGAGATACAATAAAAAGGTTACAGTTATGATGATAATAATATGAGGTTTGTTAAAATGCAGCATTTTATTACTACTTGTGTGTAATACACAATGAATGAACCGTGTGACTAATGCGTTTTTTTCCTGACAATTAAACACTATCACGTTTAGTTTTATATGTGGAATAACATTGTGATATTTCATAACATATTTTAATAATTTGTGTGTCTTAAAAAAATGGCTAGTAAATGATTGAAATGCTATATGGATGTTTTTGTGCGACATAAAGTAATTTTAAAAGAATAAATACAAATCGAGTGTTATATTACATTTTATATTATAAAATTACCTAAATTTCTCTGTAAATTAGAAAAAAAGGTGCATAATTTATTCAAAGGTTAAGGTTCCCTTGACTTAAAGGTACTTTGTGTGTAACAAAATGTCGCATGTCATTTGCGTTTTGTTATATGACGTTTTATGTCACGTCTCACGGGAACGGGTTAAAAAGTATCCTATATCCGTCTCCTGGTTCTAAACTCCCCACAAATTTGCAGCCAAATTATTTCATCTTTTCTTCAGTTATAACAAGTGTAACAAAATCGAGTTTTTTGTTTCATATGTAGATGATGCCCTCAAATTTCAATACATTTAACATACGAGCATAGGCTAGGTTTTTTTTCTACTAAAGCCTATAGCAAGCAGTAATTCTGGAGTGTTCCATCGTAGCCAAATTGAATAAAGCATTATTTAACGGTAACTTGAAAAAAAAAAGTAATTAAGTTGTATTAGTTCTTGCTAATTAAGATGTTGTCTGCATCTTAATAAAAAGAACCGTTCTCAACTAAGTAAGTAACTCACGATAAGTTAGTTGAATTACTTACTTAAAAGGTAAATTTATGCTAATGTTGGAAGATTAGCTTGTGAGAAGTGCTATTTATCTCAGCGAATGCTCAGCAGTCAAGCTTGAGACAATCCAGTTGTACTATTTATAAGCGATTTATTTTATTCATCCTCTTTATAGCCTAATCAATTTATTTTATTTATTTCGGTGTTGACATAATTTTGGAAAACTATTAACATAATTATGACTATTACAATAACTAATTGACATCTTTTGTATTCGGGCCGACTTATCATATAAATGTATGCTATTATGTGTCTTCGCTATTATTGTAGTGCCCTTCCAAGGTTCATGTGTCGGGTTATTTTATGTGAACATCTTAATAACCACATGAAACAATGATTTAATGAATTATGAATCTAAACAGGGTGTAGAAATACCCTGATCATAGCCGAGAGCCACGTATTCTGCCCATCATCAGGAATTTTTTTTTTCGGGAATAGTCCTGGGATATCAATAGCCTTATATTATAAGTAGTAACTTATCTATATATTAATATACGTAAATAAATCATGCCATCGTTCCACAAAATTTAAATCTTTGTCGCTCCCTGTCTCCTGTCCAGTTATTTATGTGCTAACAACTTAGAAGTCTCCCAACAGAAACAAAAACACCTGAATATTTTAAAATGGATACCCCTTCTCAGCCTTTGTCCAAATTGAATCATGCCGCCTCTAAATTGTAAATTGCCTCATTAAGATGGTCCCTCCTTGTACTATGGTATATTTCGATAGGCTTTATTTCATTTTCTCGCGACAGACGAGCCCTTATTCAGCCGCCTAATACTTGTTTAACATGGTAATGTGGCAATTTTTGTGTGTGTGTTGGAGCTGGAGTTTCTTTTCGTGGATACTTAATAAAGGTAAGAAACAAGAAAAATATCTCTTTTTACTTTTAGATGTGTATATGCAATATACAACGTGTTTTGTTGAAAAGATTCTTGCGTGATATTTTCAGATCTGATCTGTATGGTGGAATTAGTTAGCTAGTAATGAATAAATAGGCTGAGGTTATGACATATATTTACATCTATTTACTTTTTATTTATATGCTAAGTAAATACTTGTATACTTTGGGCTCAGCAGCTCAATTTTCATAACAAACTAATTAACGTTTAGTAATTTAAAGCGTATCCGTTTGCGTGAATCCACCTCAACTAAAAGTAGTAAAAGATGCGGAATTATAAATAATATTTTTGTTTGTTAAGACACCTTTAATAAACTTAAGTTCATTCAAATTAATTAATCGATTTAGGCGTGAAATAATAATAGTATGATACGAGTGTATGATTTTTACTTCTTAACTGTCTGGGTTTTGTCGTATCTCTCCGTCTGAAAAATATCTTCTCAGATGTATGTAATTAGTTTTGTCTGTAGGCAGGCATGTAGTTAATTTGAATTTGTACGTTGTGCCACCATACTCATAGTGATTTGTTGTTATCTCTTTATCTAAAGTAGACAATATAGGTAAATTTACCTACAGACAAGCAATTGTTTTTCCCAGTCGACCGTAACACTTAGTATAGATTTGACAGTTTAGCCGCTTTACCTCATAGGAATCTTAATAATAAGACACTAGAAGATATTCAAAGGGACTTCTTGGCGGGAAAGTGAAGCGGCATGTCTGCAGTTTTGTTTTATTATCTAAAATTTGTGATATTTTTTTTTTATAAAGCAGTGCAACATCACTTTTCAAATTCTCTCAAGAAGTCCATGTGAGTACCAGTATAGTCCCACATCTTTACTGAGGACTCAAGGGGCTTAGGGAAATATCTCATTTATGGTATCGGAACACATGTCGCCATCTTGAAAAGGAACGCATGTCGCCAATTTGAAAATTTATGTTCGAGATTGACGTTGTTGTCATTCACTACGGACTAGAAGTTATTCTTGAACACAATATATTAATTGTGTGTAGTTTGATACGATTCAGATATATCGAACGCAATTGGCAATGTATTTAATAGTTCTGGGTGCACTGGTGCCATACGATACACCAGTACACCTGCGATTTTCACAGGCACAAAACTTTTATTGTTATATTACTAAGATTTATATAGTCTAACTATTTCCTAAAGATATTGATCTATCCATATTCAGCACAATCAGCTGTAACAGTAAAAGCACTTATCGTAAACCATATAATACCATTATATCACGTAACATAATAAAGGTAAGTCATGTTTTTGTTTGTTTTCTTGAAAAAATAGCTTTTTATATTCCATTTGGCATGCCAGTGTAACTTTGATGAACGATAGGCATTTGGTTCTGAATGTCTTATACTAGAAAATAAAGTGAGGCTCACTGCCATTGTTGGCACTGGCCCAGACTCAGTGTCAACTCACCACGACATCGGCAAGTTTATGTCTAACATGTTCGAGCTAACGGATTAACAACATGCGAAGACTGTTAGCAATATGTTTGAAATGAGAACACATTCTTGATATTATGCCTTAGATGCGACTGGAATTATCTATGGTCGTCGTTTGTATGTTGGTCGTTTCCAAGCCATTTTACACACACTTTGTTTTTCTTTTTTTATACCTCAAGGTAGATATGAGATAAGGTATGAGAAAGTCTTGAATTGTAACCTAAGCTATTACAATAAAACACAGTTTCTTTGCGTCATGAAGCCGTGGAACCTTCACGGGCAGAAGCTAACTAATGATTGAAAAAGATGTAATATGGTATGTAGTTAAGGCAATTATTAAGCCTTTCCACTGTAGCGATATTACCATAATGATATTATGCCAATTTCGCCAATTCCTACTTAAAATTATTGATGACTTTAATAATGAATGCTGCACTCAGATATAACAGGGCAGTCTAGTTAAGAGATGTGACGTTAAAATTATTTTATTTCAAAAAAGCTATTTTCGGTCTTTGTTCCCTTCTGAAATTAGTCATTGCTAACCATTTTACTTTGCGAAGATAATGTACCACGTGATTTGCAGACAGCTTAAGTCTGTTCCATACATTATATATTAGACTTGTATCGTCTTTGTTTGTAAAATGTTACTTTATATAAGCCCCCAGAATCCTTCAAAAGAAACAAAAAGACTAATATTACTTTTTTATAAGATGTATATAGATAATATTGCTAAAAAGAGTTTTGTCTTCCTTTTTTTCAAATCTTGTGACTGCAGAACACAATTGTTTTAATATTATATATTTTAATTGTAACTGGCGGGAGAAAAAACCAACCTTGACGATTTTCTTGCCCGTTCTTTTACGATCAAGCTCCCGCCCGCAGTGAATGGGCGCGTTAGTTTATAAGTATGACATTCATAAGAGCTCTATTGAGCCAAACTTGAATAAATGTTTTTTTTTAAAATTTAATTGATACTATTACAATATTCTGGAGGGGCGATAGCCCAGTGGCGAGACCCATACTCTTCAAATTTAGTGGTTCCCTGGTTCAAACCCTGGTGGCGCACCAATAACTTATCGAAGTTATTTGCGTAATTATCACTTGCTGCCTCGGAAAGCACCGATGGTCCCGGCTGTCATGAACATCTGTGGCAGTCGTTATTATCAGTGCCTTCTAACATTCTGACAACTGATTTAGCCACTTAATGATGTTCTTGAGTTTCGGAGGTCAGACGGCAATAGCTCCATGTAACAACTGACCTTTTTCCATATCTAGTTAGACTAGTGAGCAGACCCTGGGCTCTAAGCATAAGTCTACTGCAACCAGGATAATACTAGAATATGATCATGGAGATAATAATTACAAAATTCTCCTCGCTGATCAA
Organism: Musotima nitidalis; assembly: GCA_949126915.1. Classification (NCBI taxonomy): domain Eukaryota; kingdom Metazoa; phylum Arthropoda; class Insecta; order Lepidoptera; family Crambidae; genus Musotima; species Musotima nitidalis. The sequence continues at coordinate 12,411,714 of OX421423.1, read as the reverse complement.
TTGCATGAAAATATAGTTGTAACAAATTGTAACTTTAAATTAAATATTTCCTATAAAATACTGATTACTTTGATTGTAATCAAATAAAAATCATGAATTGACGACGCGCCTGCCGCTCTCTGTATTATGAAATTACAATTGATAATTGAACGAGTTATTTTACATCGTGTTAATTACAGTTTCATAATTACTCTTCTTACAATTACTGTGAACAGGAGCTGTTCGGGAATTTAGAGATTAATTATGTCTGGAAATTCCAAATATCATTCAGACCTGCACAAATAATACAAACAAGCCTGTTCAAATAATCATCTCGGCAATATTGGAAAAGTTGCGACAAGTTTAGTACAGAGTAGACCTTTAGAGTCGGTTAACTATTAATAACGTCTAATTTATTTGATAAATTTGAAATGAAACTTATAATTTAATCTATATGGTAGAAGTACCAACGGTAACGCTTAGGTATAATTTAAAATCATACATTATACCTGAGCGTTAATCAGCACTAAAATTGGACTAGAAGAAAATCCGTTTTTTTTTCGGCGTATAGGGTACATAATTATCATTTGGGTAGGTTAGGGTAGGCCGCATGGTACCGACCTAGAATGACGCCACCCCCTCACGTCATCTCACGGGAAGTCGTAAGAGTCGACGAAGATAAACTTTACCGGATGATGGGCAGCAGCGTCATCCTCTAACTGCAATCACCAACCCGCCTGCGCGGGGTGGTGATTATGGGAAAATACCCTCAATAAAATGTAATCTATTAGAGTGATCAACGTTCAGCAGTGCACTTATATGGCTGATATGATGAGGGTAGTTCCGTAGAACTAGTTACACATGACTAAATATACGACAGTGGTAGGAACCGTTTACGTATACAAATATTTGTGTTTACTAGCGGCCTCGTGACTTACATTTAAACCTTCCTCTTGAATCACTCTACCTATTAAAAACCGCATCACAACCCATTGAGTAGTTTTAAAGATCTAATCTAATGCATGCAAAGGAACAAACAGACAGCGGAAAGCGACTTGTCTTACCTTTCGTGGGCCAGCTAGAAGATATTTCTCCATGGAATAAGCTGAGGCCTGTACCTTTTATTTTCTTCTTATAAGTTTATATTTTCTGTGTCTTTACTAAATAAATAAATAATCCATACATTCATAATATCACGCCTGTTTCCCCAAAGGGATAGGCAGAGATATCGAGAAATATGTGTGTTAGTTTGTGGATTCAAAACTTCGTCGGCGCCTGAATAAAACTTTGATAAGCCGCGATTTGTACCTGTAAAATGTGTTTTATGCAACACCGCAGCCGTCAGTCGAGTTTACTGAATATAACTTTACCAAAATTACAAACAGTTCTTTCTTAGACATTTTTTTAATCATATTTAGTTCATTGAACAGTGTAACCACAATTGCTTTGTGTTATTGAGCTGAAAGCGTAATGTTTTTCATGAACCAACAATCTCATATATTCTTTAATCCTATGTAATATTAGTAATTTATTTTTTCTCTGTAACATTTGGGAAAAATATACATCTAAGTATGTTAAAGTAGTCCGTGCTTGTGCGTGCGTTTTTGGCCTAAAGGGATTATGATAATAATAAAATTCAGCCAAATCTCGTTAGTTAGTCACCCGTTAAGATTATTTAAATCTTAAACATAACAATACATTTTCATAGGTACAAAAATCACATAAAATTGCAATTCGAAACGTATGCAGCAGTTTGATGTGATGATGATACATTACGCATTTCATTGATACTCCTGACTTTTCAGAATCTCCATGATCACGTATCACTGTAAAGTATTCAAATAGATAAAATAGTACAATCGGCAGATAAGTGTGTAAAATGTGTTTTATTATTCCATACTTTACCAACAAATACTAATAAGAAACTCGTGTTGTAAAACAACAATGTGATTTACATACATACATTCACGCCTGTTTCCCCGAAGGGGTAGGCAGAGGCATATTGTACGCCAACACTTCGCCAATTATATAGTTGGTCCCACGTAATGGGTGGCGAGCCTATTGCCGCTTACCGGGCACAGTTATGTTCGCCAGAGCCTCGTCCGTTGATGGGCAGGTGCACCACTTGCAGGCAAGGTTGGCTTGGGCTCTCTGGATCCTTGTAGAAACCCTATACACCCTATATAATTTGCTTTGCTTAGAATATGTTACCTGTAAATTCTATGAAATCTTTAATTAGGCATAACCTGAGCTTAAAGGTGTCATTATTAAATAATACTAAGTAACAGTGTCATTCATTATGTAAGAATAATGGTGAGGATTAGATTTTTTCGACATGGACTATGATTTATAAAGAGTGCTTTCATTACCTAAGTGATAATAACATAGGAGGTTTTAAAGCACACGGTAAGTCGGCTATATTAGACCCAAAGTCATGCCTTATACTTAGATGTTTTCACGCACCTTAGGGCCATATAATAAGAGTCAATTTTGATCTGACATGTCACACCTGTCACGAGGCTTTCCGCAACATAAAAAATAAAATAAAAATTGCTGATATATTGTATCTTTGCTGCAACTTTATTTATTGGTATGTTCTTGGAATACATCCAACCTCTAAGCATTCAGTGGAATAAACTATTATTCACAAAATGTCACTAAATCAGAGCGCACTATCCATCAAAACAGTTTAACAGAATGCCCAGTTACGTCCAAGAAACATTAATCAAATTTTTCTTTTAACTTTGAATTCTCACATACTCTTTCCACAAAGTTATACCTACCTCTGTTTTAAGCCTCACGTCTTAAGTGCCCCCATATGCGGGTTTCAAACGATTTCGCTTGTGCTACCATGCGTTTTTATATGTATGGGACAAACTAACGGTTTAATGATACTTTTATGGTAACATGCAATTAAATATGGTTAGTCCAGTAATCAGACCCTCCCCCTCGACTGGTTGGCGTGGTCGGGGGGGCTGAGTATCTCCGGCCGGAGCCGGCCTAGCGACCGGGAAAAGGTAACACCTAGTGGCGACTCTGGGTGTCCTTAGTACTGACTACTCCCTCCTGGCTCGTCAAGCAGCGCCAGGAGGGTCCAAGGCAGCGGGGGCCCCTGCCGGTGGTGAGTCCCACACCCCCTTTCGGTCCCCCTTTGGCCGGAAGGCTGTATGTAAATGCATTTATACAAAAAAAAGTAATGAGACCCTGGGCCCTAAGCCAAAGTCTAGGGCACAACCGGCTAAAAGCTAGGATGATGATGGTTCATCATATCAGCCTTATAAAGTCCACTGCTGAACATAACCCTCCCCAATCGATTCCATTCTATTGAGGGTATCTGCCCATAATCACCACGCTGGGCAGGCGGGTTGGTGTTCGCATTTCAAGCCAGTACGCAGGATGACGCTGCTGCCCATCATCCGGTCAGATTTCTCTTCCTCGACTCTTACAACTTCCCATGAGGGGGCAGCGCTTTTATAGACTGGTACTACACGACATATGTGATGATGGTTAAACATCAAAGCAAAATTAAGCTAAATAATACTGTATATGACAGTTAAAACACATATACGTAATGGTAAGTGCGAGGGGCTTAAATCGGCTTTTACGTGCGGATCCCCGATGTGCGGTTTCACAATATAACAAAGCAATTAAGAGTTCCGTTGTATAAAGTTCTCTACTAAGTAACGAAACTTATAGGTACATACTGCCTACTTATAGATAGTATTTAACTACTTATAGATATTTATTTAAGATAAAATTATTAATTACATTATCTACTTGAAGTGAACGTGAAGCTCAACTCGTGTACAAAACATTTGTTTTCGTATACTTTCATCATCATCTCAGCCACAAGAAGTTCAGAAGCTGAACACAGACCTCCTCTATAAACCAGTATTAACCAGGCACCCGCCTCCAAACTGAGAGCTTTTTCAAATTCAACGAAAACGAAACTTCGTTATTCCCATCCCTTTTTCTCGGTAATGATATACCTAGAGAGTAAAAGAGATAGGTATAACGAATTTTAGTTTTCGTTTAATTGGAATAGGCCCTCTGTATCATCAGCCCTTCGGTAGGAAGGCCGTTATTTACTTCTCGGCGTAAAAGGCTTTAATGACCTGATAACTAAAGTAAATTTTCAAAAATAGCAGAAGTTGTTTACGATTGGTGGGGTAAGAGGAGTAACGAATACAAATTAATATATATGGATGAAATAATACCCTCAAATATCCCTGAGCGCGAAGCGAGCATTAACAACAGTAGGTACTAGACGTTGATCCTCGGTGTGCAGGTTAAACAAATACAAGGCGCAACTAAGATATATATTATTTAAGCAAGATCTCCGCTTAATCGGTTATCTTGTCTTCATCAACAGTTTGTATTGTGTTACGTTATTTTACAACTTACACAGACATAAGAACAACAAGACTGATTATTATGTGATACCATAACGAAAACCACTTTCAAAATGAATAAATAAGCTTCTACTTTTCTTATTTAGGCAACACTTAGCGACTTTCTTCAAAAAACCGACAACTGATAAGTGTGGTTATTATTCTTCAATGGCGACCGCGAACCGATATATTTACTGGATCTCGGTCTACCGTTTGGCTATTCTACTATATTTAGTAAAACAGCCTCCTACACGAGGGATTAATGATCTGGTGAAGACTGCAAGCATGCAGATGAAGGCGGCTTAATATCAATCTTTACTTTTAGTTATGCAGTTGGGAAAGCCTATGTTTAGCAATAGACTTAATATAACTGAGATGATAAAGCGACCAAGGAAAATTGAACTTTATATTATATTATTATGTACATTTACATATTTAACATATCTTTAGGAGAAAACGATATATCATCTCCAAAACTTCTAAACATCCAAGACTTTTTAATCAAAACCCATATAAAACAATCTAAGTATTTCTTCAACTTTGAATTTCCCTCCACCTTTGAGACGTAACTTTTTGAAATTGTTTTTGTCCACATTTTGTTTAGGGAAATGTTGTCACTGCAAACTTTCCATTTTTGGAACAAGAGCCAAGCTTGAACACCTATTGTGCAGGCCCTCTCGTAAGGAATGAAAGAACGAAATGTTTCCACTGTTGGTGGAAAATATTTCTCTGTCATTACAACACACATTTATATAGTACTCAATTGGTATGTTTAAAATGTCAGGCAAGTTGAGTGTGTATTGCTTGCTGAATTTAATAACATTAATTTTAATCTTCTAATTGACTCGTTAAGGGAATTGAAAAAGTACTAATTAAAATATAGCGTTTATGTGAGTATACCTGCTCTGCCGTCCTTAAGCTAGATAGCCGCTAACTGTCAGAGGGTAATTTCTGAAATATAAACTCAATTGTTATGCAGCAGCGCTTAAATTCCAAAAATTACCCACTGAACGTTAGTTGCATTTTAGCTAATGGACGGCAGTGTTGTCTGCTTCTGTTGTTGTGAGTTCGAATCCTATATCTACTAGAGAAATATTGTGTATACACTTTTTATGATTTTCGAAGCACCCACGACGCGACGTGTGAATTTGTTTGAAAGTTAAGCAACTTTCAACAATAACGTGCTCCGTAAATTAGGTAGGTGACGGTTGGTACTTGGGTGAAAATCAGTAAACCTGCACTCCGCTCCTGAGGTTGAGGGTTCGATGGGATCCCACGAAGGACAAAACTTTGCTTACATAAAGATAATTATTTGTTCTTGTTTGGGTGTTACATAAGTCTGTAAAATATGTATGTACAAAAAAAGTATTGTTGTCTTTAGTATAAATAACACAAGAATGATTATTATCATGGAATGAAATAATTGGTGTGATAATTAAATAAATTAAATTTTATAGTAAAGAGATATAGTCAGCATGACTAGATTTACAGATGATTTCTACGAGTAGCCGGTACATCTTAATTACTAGTCTGGCAGTACTAATATTTCTTACTGTCTAGCTAACAAATAAATTTGATATACGAGGTTCATCGTAATAATAGTTCTGAAGTATAATTAATCTTGTGCCATTCAACACCAGACCTATCGGATGCCGTCACAATGCCAGTCGCTAATATCACCAAATTACAGGCAGACGGTTGCTTCTATCATTCATTTGAGATTTTGAAGACTTAAAGGATGCTTAATCTAGTTGACGGTAACTAGCATACGTTCTTAAAGTTTCTTTGTTACTTGAGTACCAATTGTTCTCGTATGGAAAGAGATTTCCTTTTCTTTCCTATGATAGGAATGTTTTTGTGTATCTTAGGTCTTTGTAGGATCCCTATACACAGTTTTACATTATACCAAAAGGTGGCATTTAAGCATGTGGAATGCAGTCACCGTAGCCTATGAACACTTGCGACATCAAGGACTTCATCAGCGCATGTCCGACACTTTTAACCCATTTCACACCCTTTTTATAAAGCCCCATGGGATCTCTTGTGAAAATCTGTTTTAAGAGTTTATTCCGGAACCCGCAATTATCATTTCTACGGTAGGAGGATTAACCATTTGTTTTTTTATGGAATGAACTCAGACTTAAATACGAAGGCAAAGTTTTAGCGTTATCTCCTCCAACTAGTGTTGCAAAGGACTCGAGTCTTTTAGTCTTATTCGATAGACTCGACTCAATTTTCTCGACTCAGTGAACTAACTGAACTCGGAGTCTTGAGTCGAGCCGAGTCTGAGTCCTATCATGAAGACTCGAGCGCCATTATTGAACTCGAAACCTTAAATAGAACTCGAGAGACTCGAGTCTTATAAAGAGCTTGAGTCTTAAAAGAGCTCGAGTCTTAAAAGAGCTCGAGTCTTCTTCAAACTGGTCTTCGAAATGCTGACAGTGATTTATTTAGAATAAATGTCTATACTTATATAATAAAGCTGAGAGATTATTTGTTTGGTAGTTTTGTTTAATTAATGTTTTCTTTTGTAAAAATTTTCATGATCATAATTAAATTAACTGATTTTTCATGTTAATTAAAACTTTAATTCTTTCATTTATTTTTCGACATCTCCTTCTGGTTACACATGATTATATCTCACAAAAACAGCCTTTTATTGGCTGCTTTAAAAAGAATGACTCAAAGCGGAAAAGAACTCGAGCGCGACTCGGCGCGTAAAAAGGACTCGAGCGCTAAAGAAGACTCGAGTCTCGAGTCTCGCGTTCAAGAGCTCATATAGACTTGAGTTTTTTATTCTTAAGAGTCTTATTGTTATGAGTCGAGTCGTGTAATGCCGAGTCGAGCTCAAAATTTAGGACTCAAAGACTCGAGTTTTTTACAACACTACCTCCAACTGCCAATGTTTCATTTTACATAAGATTCCACACATAGTAGTAAATACTGATCATAGTTGTTTTATTACAAATTACGAACGTAAATTTGGCATAACTTGATTATGAGTATGCTAATGGCTGAATGTTTTCGGCTGTTATTGTCTAAAGGCAAATGAAGGGGAGTGTGAGGACGAAAACACGCGTTGTTCAACATTTAGACTTTTCGTTGGGTCTTAATTAATATTAATGTCTTTATTAGTATTAATTATACACTTACCCTTGGAAAGGCCTACTATGTCCATCATTGGACCAATATAGGCTAGTGATATTGATATAATAGATAGTGAAGTAATAGCGATGACTGCTCTTGTCTTGCAGGCATGTATCGCGGCAATCAGCGAGAAAGCAATACAAACAATCCGGTTCCGATTCTAGTTCAAATGAAATGCGTACTGATGTTAATCATCAAATCATATGTGACAATGGTTATCAAAAAGGACGAAAATACTTTTTTTAAGTTCTCGGCAACACGCTTTTGATGTATCTGTTGCAAGCATATGGAGGCAATGACCATTTTCCTTCAGGGAACCGCATGTTTTATACCATGTGGTAAAAGAAAAATTAACTAGCTAATTTAATAGGGCCTTAGTAGACATGCAAGTAATGGATCAAAATTATATTTGAGACAAATATCTTTGCGCAACTATAATTCCTCAAGGCATCTTCAGGTAAGATATCAGACAGCCTCAGAAGAACGATGTCTTCACGACCAACGCTGAAACACAAGTACTCTCATTACAATGGACTTCCGCTAAGTAACGCCTGATACAACAAATTATTTACTAGACATATTTTACGATCTGGGCAATTAAACAATTGAGAAACGAAATAGTCTTTATTATAAACGAGCTGACCCGGCGAACTTTGTTCCGCCTTAATGGCAATAAATAAGCAGATTGTGTTTTTATTTTATTGGAAAAATTACAAAAAAATTAAATACCTACATTAATCATTCATTATTATTTCTGTATTTTAGTACAAATTTGCTCTTCACTTAAGTACTTTGTGATACACGACATTTTTTGTTTTATTATTATTTATTGAGAAGCACGAAGTCGAGCCATACTATTGCGGCGATGTTCACGTGCAATTTCTTGTTCTTCTTCAGTCCTTTCATTTCCAGTATTTCGTATTCTTCTTGCATTACGGCTTTATCGGTAAAGATTCGATAGTCTTGTTCGCGGCATTATTAATTAAACTTCACTTCACTTCAATTTACCTAAAAAAATATTTCAAAACTCATATGCACATTCCCGCCAAGAAGTCAGAAATAGTTTGAATATTGATTTCTTACAAATATCAAATTGTCATCCATACGTCATTTTACATAGCTGTCATTTGCTTTTTGTTATTCCAAGTCTGATTCTTTTTTGTTATATCACGTTTTATAGTGACTGACGTTTCATGTCAAGTCACACGGGAACGCTTTAGAACGGGATAAAAAGTATCCTATGTCCGTCTCCTGGCTCTAAGCTACCTCCCTACCAATTTTCATCCAAATCTGTTCTGCCGTTCTTGAGTTATAAGTGCTGTAACTAACACGACTTTCTTTTATATATATAGATTGAAGAAGAAGAGTAAATTGAAGTGAGTCTATCTGTATAGTATAAACGAAACTATGATATGAAACATATTGAAAGCTATTTAGTTATCATACTCATTGACATCATTTGCGTTTCTTTAGAAGATTTAATAAATTGGTTAATCAGGGAATTGATAAAATAATAAACAAAGGTCGAATATAATTTACAATCACATATAAAGAACTCTAGTTTATATTCTTCTGTTAAAGTTAGCCATAAAGTACTGAAGTTCTTGTCGACAAATGGATTAGGTTAGAACATACATATAAGAAACATCACGTTATTGGTTTCCACATAACCCTAAAAAACTGTGTGACACAGTTGTTTTTCTCCCTTTTTATTTATGTTTTCTGGAAAGTATCGTGCGGCCTTTGTCACGGCTCGCAAACACATTAATAAATCTCAAGAATCGACTGCTCCGAGTAGCCTCCGAGGCCTAATCTCGTATTGGAGTAAGTTGTTTGTGCCCCCTTTCGTTTTCTGGAAACTTCGATGGAGCATTTGTCTTTTTTGCTCACTTTAATTAGTTATATTTTGTTGTTTTTCTTGGTTTGTCGATCGTCTGAGATTTTTTTGTCTTATCCACATTATTATTGTGATATTGGCTTTTTAATAAAGGTTGTATTACACACTTGATACAGGTGCAAGTTTTAATATTTATACACAATTTTTTTTTTTAATTTTGTTTATTTTTTTCTTTAATGAATGTGTCTTCTGTGATTTTTGTTTTTTAGAGTAAATCGTTTATTAACGCTACAGTGTCTTTACAGGAAAATCATAAGTGAGAAAAGGCACTGTGTCTCGCAATATATCCGTTGTTATGCTCCGTGGTAGTTTCCAATTGTTTCGCCAACATCGTACTTTTAAACCAAAAACCACATTTTTCTGGTGAACCTCTGGCGGAGTCTGCGTTTGCGGTTGGTTTAAGATAGATAGATAAATCATTTATTCCAACAAAAGACACACATGCATATAGAAACAACAAAATTAAATTAAAATAATATTATTGAAAATAAGATCAACCGATATGTATTTTGGATTTTACCTAGGATAAATTCCCACCCATTATCAATTCTTTGTGTGAGTGAAGAAGAATATTTGGATTTGGCTGGGTTTGTTCAATATGTATATAGTAACAAAAATAGGTATGAATGTATTAATAATCCACTGCACCAGTTCTTAATGTTACTTATCTTGGAAGTAAATAATTAGTGTAATTGTAAAACAATTATTTATTAATTACTTCATCTAATTTAACGGCCAGACGACACATACCTCAAATGTTATCATTTCAACTTTTTGGCATATCACAATCCAAAATATCGTCTAGAATGTCTATTAAACGGAATAATTAATTCTTGTCGTATGTAAATTTAATTATTTTCGTATGCAAACATAAATTACTTACCTTTTGTAATTTTTCCCCATAAGTATTCAAAATAACAAAAAGCAATGTTCCCCTATATGCAGGGCGCGTAACTGGTTATCTCTGGAATATACTGGAAATTTATTGTAATGTTTCTGCGACTTTCACACATTACGTAAAAGTACTGCAGTTTAGTTCGCTCCGTTACGTTTTTATGGTTGGAATTTCCAAATAATATTACGGGTCGGCACTTGAACGTAGAGCGACAGTTTCGATGAGCACACAGTTTTGAGCTCTGCGTGTATTTTTGATAGCTTAATGATGATATTCTTTAATTCAAGTGTGATAACTGAAATGCAGTCAAATCTGGTTAAACCAGTGAGCAGACCCTGGGCCCCAAACACAAATTTAGGGAATTGAGACGTGCGTAAACTTCTGATAGCCTAATTATAGTACACTTTGAATCAGTTGTAATAACTGCAATTAAGACAAATTAGGTTAGACCAGCGAAAAGACACTGGGCCCCAAGCATAAGTCTAGAGGACAACCCGGATAATGCTAATATGGTGACTTTAAATCAGGTTTTACGGCTACGGTTCAAAATTTTATTGCTAACCCGTGGGGTGGGTGACGCTAAGGTAAATAATACTCCTTTTTCACCTTGGAAAGTGGCGAAATCGGTATGCCCAGGTTGTTTTCGCTGATAACCTTAATCAAAGGAAAGCCCTACAACGTAAAGAAATTGAGCGACAGAAAGAATTGTGAGCCTACCTGCAAGTGACGTATATGTCCTATTACGATTGTCTTGTTAACTTTTCTTAGTCCTATATTTTATTTAAATATGAATATATATTTATTTTGTAAATTACAACAATTTATAATAAATATGTATTAAGGTAGAACGCAGTGTAGGACAGCTGGCAGTGGTTGGAGACGAAGAGCTGAAGATCGAGTTTTGTGGCGTGCCATTGGAGAGGCCTATGTCCAGCTGTGGACAAATGTTGGCTGATGATAATGATGTATGAAGGTCGTAAATTCTAATCCTGAAACATGGCAGCTGTTTCATTAGAAAACCAAGTAGTTCTATATTAAAGCATAAATTGTTAAAACAATAATTTAAGTGCTGAAAAAAAATCTTCTGAAGAAGCTCAGTACTACAAATAATACATGGAATGAAATCACCATAATTATATAATATGAATGGGCACTATTACCGTGGTAATGAGGGTCCTGTTCGGCTCTCTCACGGCATCTTAATTTACACCCTTTGCCGCAAGGTGACGCTGCCTGACAGTTTGAATAAATATTAAAGCGCAGCAACAAAAGTTTGGTTATTCATCATAATAACTAATGTTATCACGCGGAAGTTGTTTGTTGTTTATATTTCAGTCAACAAAACCTTTTAAGCATAAAATAAATATAACATTTTGTAAAACTGCTGTATGTGTGAATTTTTAAAGTCCATATTTCTCGAAGACTTCGGTAGTGCAATATCACTTTTGTTTTTGTAATAGTGGTGGTTTTATAGTAATCAGTCCATGCAATCCAAAATAAAAATTTGCTGTCCATACAATAGGATATGTACAAACGTACGCACTCAGGACGTCCTGTATAAATGTCGATTCACGCCTACTTATAAGATCAGAGACTATAGAAACTGGGAAAAACATGTTAGCATCATCATCATAACGGCCTTTAAAAGTCCACTGCTGAACAATAGCTTCCCCAATAAATTACATTCTATGAGCGATATCTGCCCATAATCACCACACTGGGCGCGGGAGTTGGTGAACGCAGTTCAAGCCAGTACGCGGGTGCCCATCATCCGGTAGAATTTCTCTTAGTCGACTCTTTCGACTCCCCGTGAGAGGAGGGGGGGATGCACTATTCTAGGCCGGTATAACACATGTGCCAGCTGTAGAGAATTTAAAAACTGAATTGTCTTTCAAAAGAAACTCTTGTCAAATTTTGGAAGACAGCTTTGAAGTTTGTATCGCTTACCATAAGGCAAAAATAAATATTTCCATAAAAGTTCTGTGCAGTGTTCTAAACTGCGATATAATTGTACATCGACACGAAACATTTTACAGCAGTTAAGAGACAGTATTCTCATTTAAATTGCTGTTTTAATTCCTAGAGACTTTAATTTGACAGGGATTTGCCTTAGCAGCTGACATTTTAAAAAATAAATAAGTCTTCTAAATTTGGTGCCTGCTTATGCTTGCATATCAACATGTTTTATATTTATTTATTGGGTTATCACACATACATACATACAGTCACGCTATTTTCCTCGCAGAGTTAGGCAAAGGCATATTATACGCCCACATTTCGCTAATTATATTATTGGTCCCACGTGTAATGTAATTGGTGTCAAGCCTATTGCCGCTAACCGAGAACTTTCATGTGCGCCAGAGCTGAGTTATCTGTTGATTGGCAGAGTTATCTGTTGATGGTAGTATCCCCACACATTTATGACATGAATACAAATATGATGTTAGAAATAAAATTTGCATTTGAATGTGATACCTTTTAAATGGCGACTACCTCCCATAGTAGCGGTTAGATCGCTTGTTTTGCAACCAAGACACTTTAGATTCAAATCTCGGTGCTGGTTTTATTGGTAATTAAAAGAAATATTCAGTTCAGGTTTTGATGGAAGAGTGCCTGAAAATATCTTGACATTTAAAAGTGTATGAAAGTCAGCTTAACTTAATACTAACGCGCTGCAATACGTAAACGTTCAGCTACGTCCAGTTGTTTTAAAGTAAAACTAAAAAATGAAACTCATCAAGTTATATAAAAGGACCTGCTACCTAAAACCCAGTGAAGCATTTATAAATAAATCAATCAATGCATTATTCAAGTAAACGAAACCCATGCACAAAAAAAACATCCTTTAAACAAATATAAACACTAAAAATAATAAATAATAATAATAAAATAATAATAAAAATAATAAAATGTAACAAAAGAAAACAGAATGTAAAGACCAAAAACGATTTGGTCCTTTTTAAAAAAAAATTGTCTATGGTGTACAATAAAAATACGTCCCCTAATAAAATCCAGCGACAAAATAAAGTCTAGTGTGATACATGAATACTAAATGCGAGAATTTAGTGCACTACTATCGCTAACGGAATGGCACTTTATTTTATGTACTTCCGTAAAAGTGGGTACTATAGATTAAAGTTTTATTCAGTACTTTTTTAAGTGTGAAAGACCATATCCTTTCTGATGATAAGCAGGAAAATGAGAAATGTTTTTAACATAAGAGTGGCTTTAATTAACAGCGCACATTACGCGGTGAGACGAGTTGGTCAGAAACGATTTATGAAGGCAAGCGCACAAAGGTCGGTAACAGGGAGAAAATTCATAATAGATATCTTCAATGGTGTTTGTCGGATAAATTCAGAATAGATATCCAAGCAACATTGCTTTTAAAGAAGCGCTCGTAGCTCTGCGGTGCTCGGGGGTCGGAAACGATCACCGAAGTACAGCAGAGTTTACAGAGGTCAGTCCTTGGATGGGTGACCGTTTGTGTGGCATTTGATATCGAGCGCTTCCGTGCTTCGGAAGGCACGTTAAGCCGTTGTTCCCGGTTATCACTAAATGTGATAGTCGTTAAGTCATGTTAGAGGCCTAATAGGCGGCTTGATAAATAACAGCAGGACGCCAAACACCTGCCTCCGCCAATCCGCACTGGGTCCGCGTGGTGGAGTATGACCCAATTCCCTCGCACCTTAGTATGTGAGAGGGGGCTCGTGCTCAGTAGTGGGACGTTTATGGGCTGAGATGATTTATTTTGCTTTCAAATTTAATTGACAAATATAGAATTTTGTTTTTACCTATGAACTATCGCACGTGGACGCACACTGTCACAATGGGTGTCTTTTGTTTGATTTGTAAAGGTGGTCCATCGTGAATCCAATTATTTAGGACTGTGAATTTCCTCAACAACTTACAAACTACTTTATTTAATGTGAATAAATTTATTTAATTTGATTTCCAGTTTAAGGCTGAACTGATTTCTTCTTGAACATTTTCACTAACTTGATTTGCAGAAATAAGCTGAAGCGAACCGCTATAGCTTCTCGGTGTAAATCTCATGCATAAGTTATCTCTCTCAAAGGACATCCCTTTAGTACATTGTCAGAAGTCCCTACGTTATTTATGGCTAATGATTTCGTCCGCAAGCCGCCGTTTTTTGTACTGACGTATGGAAAAGGGTCTAACTTTACCTTTCTGACGTGACATTACATTAACATAAACTTTTCTGGTGCCCTAATTCTCTATGGTGTAGTCCCATTATATCTACGTTTTATGTCGTAGACATAGTAAGCATTTTAATATTTATGAGAATGTGGTACATTGTGTCTCAGCAATGTTCATTCTATTTGTTTTTTTTCCATGTTATTATCATCATCATAATAAGCCTACATTTGTCCACTGCTGGGCATAATATGTCTTTCTAATGGCCGCCACTGAGCTCGATTTTTATCTGTGTAGTTATAGTACGTTCGGATTACATATTTGTCACTTTGTAATTTAATGGACTTTTTTTAAATTTATATTTCTATCAGCAGTTCCCTTACGTTTTGTCTCTGTCAGGTTTCATTCATTTTACATTAAGTCGTTCAATCATCTTTAGATAATAATCATCTGTAATATCTTTTTCAAATAAAATCCTGATTGAATACATACCTACTCAAAAATAATATAATAAAATAACTTATTCCTAATTTAACATTCTTTCAAGGAATATTCTCAGTAATACTAAAACAACAATATTTGTCTTGCCTTCTAGATTAAAGTACCGAATCATTAATTTCTTTAAATAATACAGGTTTATATAATACAGGTTGCTTCTGAACACTTAGTTTTCTAAATAATTCTGTGAAATTTCGTCCGAAAAATGTCCTTAACTTAATAACTTGTGGCTGAAACACCATGAAGAGTAATGCCTCTCTCTTTATAATGGAATCATCTGTTTTTTGTTTCTTTGTTGAGTTAAGAATAAAATTACACAATTAAATTAAATTATGCGTCATTTCGTAAAATTCTTTCCGTGAAAACGAAATGTAGCTTTTACCGAAACATCGTGAATCACTACGAGAAATGCAACCTAAATCGTAATTTTAATTCCGTTTCTATCTACAGGATTGAATTACTTACCATTTACTTCATTATAACTTTTTTATTAGCTTTCTGTCTGTCAGTAAGTCAGAAAAGTTATTAAAAAGCACTAGTTTCTCGTTTAATTCTCCGTTTTATTTATAAATTAAATACATTTGCTTTACTCAAATCCCTTGCGTCAAACTGTCCGTTGAATCGTTTGCAAGTCGAGAAGCATTAAATAAACTTTACCTGACTTTAAAAAGCTTCCAGTTGCTTGCATTAATTTATCTATTACCTTTTCATTTCAACCTGAGAGGTATTTTCATAACTCTGACTTTATATAGTGGTAATGTTAATTCAAAGACTAAAACAGACAGAAAAATTGACAGAACGTCAATGTCTACTTTTTCGGAAATCTTATATCATTTTCACCCAAAAAAATGTCGTCTCACATAGTATATTTAACTTCCGCAATATTATGGCTAATGTTTACATTTGGGACCTCGTCAAATATTGACTTGTTAAGAAACGCCATTATAAAACATTTACTAGTAGTACTCGCTCAATAAACCCAGAAACGATGCAATATTTAGTATGTCTGCTATAAAAGATGTCAGTTTGTTGTTTTACTTCAATACCAATATCCAACAGTTTTCTGTCGCATTAGTGGGTTATTGCCTCGCCCGGTTCAATGGTTGAACGGGGGCGGGGAGCAATGTGAACTCTCGTAACTAGTACTGCTTCGCAAACAGCGTTGTGGATGTTGCCGTAGTTTCGGCTCGGCACCGGACTTATATATTGCGCTTCGGGGAGATTATATCAGCGGTTGTTTGGTGCAACGAGCCGTTATTGCTTATGAGTATCACCGCTTGTCTACCTTGTCTCGGTCTCAACTTTACATTTCAAATGACTTTTGCAGACAAATCGGAAGTATGCATTTGTTTTCTGATTCTGGTTTGTGATTTGTAGAGAAAAATATGACGCTGTATTTGCGTTTGATGGTGCCGACCATTTTAGATCTATTGCAAAAAAATAATTATGTTTGTTTGCTTTATAGATTTTATTGCTATTTTGTTTCAGTTAGTAGGAACTCTCTTTCAATATCTTAATAGTTTTTGGAAAAGTTAAAAATAAGTTCATATACAAAAATAAAGCAAAATATGTCGTTTCCTTTTTTTCTAGTAAGAAATTGGGTTTCTTACTAGAAAAAAAGGTTCTAGTAAGAAATCTGACGTGGTGGCGTGTATACCCGCATTTCACTCTTGAGGTCGTGGGTTCGATTCCCACACAGGACAATTATTTGTGTGTATAAATATAAATATTTGTTCTGGTCTGGGTGTTTTTCTATGTATATTAAGTATGTATTTACAAAAAAAAAAAGTATTTATATATGTTTATCCGTTATTTAGTATCCATAACACAAGTTCTTAATGATACTTATCTTGGAACTAAATAATTGGTGTGAGTGTCTGAAATATTTATTTATTATTATTATTTATTTATTTATTATTATTTTTTATTATCTTCGGTAAAAAACTGCGGTCGGCAGGGGGCCCCTGCTGCCTCAGACCCTCCTGGCGCTGCTTGACGGGCCTTCCTGGCCCGCCCGCTGTGCCCTCCACAGGTCCCTCTTAGTTTCCCCATTGAAATATGAGCGTTTAATATCCCTTTGTCTACTGGGTACTCTCGGGGAAACAGGCGTGATATTATTCTGTGGTGAGATATGTTTTTATGTATGCAAGCTTAGGCAACACGCGTATCGTAAGAATAATTAAAATCAATAACATAGGTACATTACATGAAACAATGTCAACATATTACGAACTACCCTGTTAAAACATAACTACTTTACGTTTGTCAAAGTTTCATCCTGTCTATTCGATGCTGTGACATGAATGCATGTCATGAATGTATGGAATGCTCCCTTTCATATGGGCCTATATTGAGTGATTATTGACATCCGGAGAGAATCGAATGATGCTGGACGAATATGGGACGTGCCTGAAATCCATTTATAGCTATGTTTGATGTCGAACTGCATAATCGAGTAACATAGGGCACGTTGCGATACGATACGTTCGTGTTATGAATAGGTATGAGTATAAAAATATTGAAAATGGAGCATGTTAACGCTTTTGTTTAGGAACTTGGATCACATATAAACGCACCTTTAAAGTAAAACCGTTTCTAAACGAAATCATATGGTTTTATAGAAGAGCCAATATTCGAAAAAAAAACACTGTATTTTGTTTTATTATTAGAGTGACACTTTACCATTAATAATTTGTTTATATTACACTGTACAATCACAGAGCAACTTTATCCATATACTCGTAGTAACACTGTTGTTTTAAACTTCGTTAACACTCACCATGAAAAAATAATCTGAGCTACTTCTTATGCTTCAATCAATCTTTTGCTAATAGGCACTATTCCTGCAAAAGGTTTAACATTTTCAATATAAATATTCTGAAATTCAATATTCTCAAATTCAATATTCTCAAATTCAATATTCTCAAATTCAATATTCTCTAATTCAATATTCTCAAATTCAATATTCTCAAATTCAATATTCTCAAATTCAATATTCTCAAATTCAATATTGCTTATTTAAGTTTAGGAATTAGAACATCATAATAGAAACTTACCATTGACTTGGACCTTTGATCTAGAGTACAAAAGAATTGGGTAAGAAACTCATCAAGTTGTGTTCTTTGGTCTGTTCACTATTGTTTCAGCGTTGGTCGTGAAGACATCGTTGTTTTGTGGGTTTTTTATATGTTACCTGAAGACGCCGGTGTATGGGAAAAACACGTGTCGTGTTGAATTGTTTCTCTATTTTTCGTGAAACTATATATAGTTGCACGGGAATTGTCACAAAGATATTTTTTATCGTTCACTTGCTTACAATAAATATCAATAAGTTGTGTGCGTATACAATTTTCTTAATATTTAACATTGTAAGATCACGATTACAACCTTTTATTTATTCACATTTCTAGATTCTAATTTATCATCAAAGTATGCAGAGAAGGTTAGAACCACGGAATTGTAGCAGTTAACTTTATCTTAAATGTTGCTTAAAAGGCTTACTGCACAATCTCTTTGTAAGGCAGCTTTAGTCTAGCTAATTAAAGTATGAGCACGACTTGTGGTTCGTCGCCTAGCTCTGAAAGCACCAAATTTATTATGTCTAAAAATCTTAATGTTGGAGACTGTAGGGAAGTGCAGAAAATATATTTTTGAATTTTCTTGCTGGTTCTTTACGTACATTTAAGTCTACGGTGTCAGTGCGTAACGAGAATAATTATAAATATAGACTAATGGGATGTATTGTCATAGAAATCCATTTAATTCTAAATAACTATCTATTATTGGTAATGTGTTCCTAAGTTGGACCGCGTGGTGGTGAACGAGAGATTATGTATAGTCAGATAGTCCACTAAGTATATCACACAAAAAACACAAAATAAAAGTTATAGCTAACAATGCTACATATCATGTCACCTGTCAAAAGGGCGATACACCAGCTGCTGCATCTGTTGACACTGATATAGCAGCGCTGGTGTTCCTGCAGCGCCATATTCATTCTGTCACACAGATATTTACCCTGTGCTCATATTAAAAAAGGTGTGCTGTATTAACCATAACACAATTTGTAACCTCTCAATAATTTATTTTTTCTTTGATACGACTAAAAGCAGTAAAGGATTTATTTCTTTCAAATAAAATTTACAATACTTTTATTTATAACTTAACCGCCATCCACATAATGTTATTTACAACCGAGCAGTAATAATTTTAAGTTATACATATATCTGTATTGATGCTATGTTTTATGCAAAAATAGTCTGTTAATAAGAAAGAAATATATAGATAAATATATACTAAATAAATAACCATTCTTTTAATATCAAAGTAACTCGATAATGTGTTTTAAAGAAGTATCGACGTTGTTTCGATTGACGCTTTTGTAAATATCGTTCCGTTAAGTACCTCATACATTTGAAAGCCGATGGTATCGAATAACTTAGTTTTGAGAAACGCTATTGTGTAAAATTTTATAAGAACACTACATTGAAAATTGTTTTTACTATATCAAAAGCTTCGTCTTTTAAGATTCGGTTCAAGATTATGTTAAGTTTCACCAGTCGTTTATTCATCGCTAGTGTGTGCGAAATTAACGCGAACATTGTTTCTCGTACTACCCGCGTTTCCGAATGGACGCACTTTGGCCTAATGCGAGCTCAACCAGCACTAGAGACTGTCATTCCTACCCGCATGTGTTAATCTGAATTGAAATGGCTAAGCTTGTGTCAGTTTTCCGTTAGTGCTTATGCTTTGAAATCTTATTCATTTCACTAGTGGCCGACCAGTGGGCGTTGATTTTGTTATACAATAATAAAGTCTTGTAATTCATACTGAAATATTTTTTTTATTGCACTCCAACTTAATAAAAAACTTTATAAATATTCAAAGTATCAAACTTCCCCGTATGTCCTATGTGCTTAAAAGGTGCACAAGTAAAAAATTGTTAGAAACTTATATAACTTTAAAAATTGCAGAAAATAATTATCAACTTACTTTAAAAAAAATTGTACTACTAAAATTTTTGTTTGTGTACGAAATCAGTTCTTTATACTAGTAAAACATATTTTGAAAACTAATGGACCCGAAAAAAGTGGTTCAGTTTGCAGAAATTTATCAATATAGCCTTTTTTATTTCTCATCGATCGCTCACTCAATAATTTAATCCAAACCGATTGACCCGTGATTTGCATGGGTTAAAAATAAATTTACAATGAACATATCATCACGTATCAAACCTGGTAACAAGTAAATATTTCATGACAATAGCTAATCCCCTCGTGTACGAATCAACATGTCAATGTCAGAGCGCTTGAGTGCTAAGTCCCTATTGACTGCATTAAACGCCTAATCCGCATGTCCGCATCCGACTGTGCAGTCCGATAGTACGAGTATTCGAGCCTGTGTTAATTCCATTACTTTGTCAGTGACACCATCAACTGTTATATGCACTATGCACCTAATAATCAGAGAGGTGGCAGTCCTTATAAGTGCCAAGAAACGGAACCTGTTATATCGATGTCGTGAAGGGCACACCTAGTATGTAGTATGAACAAAAAACATGTCACAAACGTATTTATTTATTTGACGACCATATGGTGTGGAGGTCAGAATACCTGCACTTCACTCCAGAGGTCGTGGGTTCAATTTCCACTCAGGATAAATCTTTGTGTGCAGGAACATAAATATTTTTTCTGGTCTTGGTGTTTTCCTATGTATATTAAGTATGTATATTTAAAAAAAAAATATTTATCCTTTCTTTGGTATTTATTTACGTTTATGAAATGAGTTTTGTTTAGTATAAATATAAATATTTTCAGACAATTACACCAATTATTTAGTTCCAAGATAAGTATCATTAAGAACTTGTGTTATGGATACTAAACAACGGATAAACATTCTTAAATACTTTTTATCTAAATAATTCTAAGTATCATCGCGTACGCAGAAATTTGCAATGTTTTACTTTTAATTTTACTTCTATGTTAATTGGTAACTATGTTGTGTAATCCCAGCTGTCGACCGACTTATAATTTCCGTAAGCTTAAAAAAGACTAAACGTCGCGTATCAAACTAGGTAACAAGTAAATATTTTAATACATTTCAATAAAACAATAGCTAATGTATTATGGTTTGCGTAAGCTTAAAAGAGACAAATCGTCGTATATCAAACTAGGCAACAAGTAAATATTTCATGACAATAGCTAAAAGCCCCTCGTGTACGAATCAACACACCAATGTCAAAACGCTTTATTGCTAAGTCCCTATTGAGTGCATTAAACGCCTAACTGGAGTCCGATTCGAACCTGTGTTCATTCCATTACTCTGTGACACCATTACGTGTGATATGCTTGGCTCAGGTCATAGATGCGTTATTAACACACTTTAATACTGGTAGACGGAACGGAGCTGTATATTATCCGAATTATGTGTCATGTGGTAATAGTATGTGTTGTGCGGTGTAATTCTCCCAATAAATATATTATGGTAAGGGGAGTAACTTTAATCTTCTCCTATAATCCTTCCGGGTGATGGGGTAGCAGCATCATCCTGCGTGCTGGCTGGAACTGCGATCACCAACCCGCCCGCCCAACGTGGCCAAATACCCCTAATATAATGTAATCATTCGGGTAGGCTTATGTTTAGCAGTGGACTATATAAGTCTGATATGATTTGATGATGATGAAAGTCCCTCAAGGTCAAAGCATTAAAACTTCAGCTGGTGGAATCATGCCAGTCAAGTGAAATATCCTTTGGCTTGCCCAACGTTTCGTCTGTGTTGCACCGACAGCGATCGCAATTTGACACGCTTAAAAAAATGCCATATGTCTGTATAGATATTAAAATAAAACATAAAATAGTTTTACCAAACTACCGGAGCTCAACAAGATCTTAAACCGTTATTTATATGAACAGACCTGTGTCGGATGCAATGTTCAGCAATTTCCTGTTACCGCTCGCACCCATTCACGTATTACCATATGAATGCACATGAAAAGTTGGTAACGTTTTCATTACAGGAATTAACTCAGTCGCCAAAATTCCCAAAATAATTGAATACAGTGAATACAATGGAATCATTTGCTAGTGAAAATACCAAACTATTGAATTTTTTGGCAGGTGTAGGTAGGATAATTTTATTTAAATATAAATGTTTTCTATTAGTCGATCATTGTCATGTTACCCTATTTTGTCAGCCCACTAAAGCAGTCTTATAAATGGGATTATTCTTTGAAATTAAATTAAATTTTGACTAGGTAGGTACTTAGTTCTCAGAAAAAAAAAAATTTCAAACCCCTAAACTTGCTTATTATTAATGGGCGGATAGAAGGTTTAAAACTAAATGGAAGTTTACGGAGATCAGTCTTTAGAGTGGTGACTATATTGCATTTAATATCAGCTCTACCGTTCTTTGTTTCTTTAAAACAGTACTGGTTTTCACTATCTTAATTATTTTAAAACTGTAGTTAAAAAGCAGTTTCTTCAAAAGGGGTATTATGCTGTTAATGATTACTTATCGGATAAACAAGCTTGGGCTTAACATTTTCAACTTGTATGTGTATATTAGAATAAAAAGTCAACCAGATCATTGTCGTGACCATCCCTTATTGTACAGACTCAGCTCAGTTTCACAATACATACTTACTTGACTGTGATGGAAGGTTCCCTTAGTGCTACTTTATTGGTTACAGCTTCGGGGGACCCTTTCAGTATCATCAAATTTACACTGTGTGTGTCATGTAATAAAAATAATTTAAAAGAGCATAGCCTGTGAGTTTCTTGTCAGTTCTTCTCACAGAGCGGAGGCTCGGAACTGGCACTTAGATTCACTTACACCTAATTTTTATTTATTTGCATGTAAGTGAATCTAAGCTTCGTGATTTCAGGGTTGATATAATTTTTTTTTTTCATGTATATTTTGTTTTGACGTTTTCAAGTGCTATGTAATAGTTTACGAAATAAAGAACTTTTTACTTTACTTTTACTTTACTATCATACTATAGTATTCCATAAGGCAAGTTAGGTCTATCGGGCTGATAAGAGCATGCATTACTCCCACAAACCATGAGAGAGGATCTCTGTAAGTCTGTGAAATCAATTACATTAAGAAATAAGGATATATAACAAAGAAGGAAATACAATGTCATTGTAGTTTTGCCACCACATAACTTTTTTTTTGCGGTTTGATGCCATTTGCTAGAGAATCGATAGACGCATCGTTTTGCCTTATCCGAATCGATACATACATAAATAAATATTGTCACGCCTCTTTCACGTAGGGGTAAGCAGAGATCACGTCCTTGCACTTCCTACGATCCTGGCACACATTCTAAGCTTCATTTACACTCATTAACCTTCTCATACACGCCCGTCGGAGTCGTCGTACTTTTGCCTGCCCTTTCTCCAAAATCTTCTGGATTTGTTCATGGATCCGAATCAATAAAAACCTTTCAAATTACGGAAAAATTAACAGCACGAAAACCACCAATCATACTGAGTGACAGACTGGTTTTTCGTCTCTCGTGAAAAGTTCCTAAAAATGACTTACGTGGTGGATAATTTAAACGTCAACAATAGTCAATTAAATCCAGGAGAAAAAACAGAAAAGTCAATATTAAACATGAAAAATGCGAAATTCTTAAAGATCGTAAAGTTTTAACGCCTGTTATTCCTGCGTATGTTGTTAACAGGTCGTTTTGACCCCTGGGGAACTACTTACATTTTAAATGGGCCGTTCCATTCACGACTGTCGCGTCGGGTATACATCATTGCCCTTACAAAGATGGTCCCTTACTTAAGGCATTTGAAATATGATACGGGTGATCGGTCATGTCTTTTTACCTTATTTTCTATGTGAAGTAAATATTGTTGAATATGCGCAAATTCTATTGGATGACTGGTTTTGTTATGAGCTTGTACACTACACGCTCTCAATACTCGGGAAATGTATCGACGAGCTTCTTTGGAACATCAGCTACGTTTTCTATCTTCTAATATAATATACGATATATTAGTAGATGAACTCGTTGCTAACGCTATGAATATACACTGTTAGGTAGATGAAGCTTGTGAGTACTTGCACGCAAAGGCAACTAGTCCTAAACTAAGCAGTGCTTGTATGTACCATATGTACGAATTTATAAAAGGCAAATATCCGTAGTAATGTAAATTTATTAGCCTTATTCAGCCCGACTGTATGGGGGAAATTTTATATAATCCCTACGCTGGGCAGGCGGTTTAGTGATCGCAATTCAAGCCAGTACGCAGGATGACGCTGCTGCCCATTTTTAGGTACCTAATACCTCTCTTCGTCGACTCCTACGACTCCTCGTGAGATGAGAGGGGATGGCATATAAATACTTCCGCAAAACGCGACGAAAACCGCGCGACCCACCACCACCACTGCCAGACGGCCGGCCGTTCCCCGGCCTCACCCACCAGAATGAAGAGGAGGCGCTGCCGCGTGAGGTACTCTCACCGTCATCCCCTCCCACCCACCCGGTCCCCCTGCCCCTAGCCCACTTCGCACAATAACTCTCATCCTTAACTTGCCTAAGTCACCGCCTGCTCGCTGACGGCTTGCTGGGCCTCCCTTCGGGGTCTCACCCGGTGTGCCTGTCGCGCTGAGGGCGGTGCCGTAAGTCTCCCCGGTGAGAGTACCCCTTTCGTCGAGATCGACGGCCGCTTACGCGGCACCCAGCGCCTCAGGGTTGATGCCCTGTGTGAAGAAACCCGGGGATTGAGTTCACGGCTCGAAGCCCGAACACCTGCCGTCTGGCAGAAGATCCCGTACGACGAAAATTGACGCGAACCCACAAGCGCTAAAACGGATTTCCCAAACCGTTGTGAAATAGAACTATTCAGATAAGAGTACAATAATTAATGCGCCTTGTTACTAAACGTTACCACATATTGAGAAGCGGTAATACTATATCATTATCTAGTCAAATTACTATAATCTCTGAGATTATGCTTGAGTTTACAGATATATTCACGGCTTTAAAAGTAGCTAAATACGTCAGCACTGAGTTGCAACAATTGTTGTGTACAAAATTAAATAGTAAGTTTGCAACCAAATGAAGTAGCGTTCTAGTTAGGGTGACAAAGTAGTTCTGAGATCGTCTAGATTGATACAATGTGTTAACAATGTTTCTTAAGGTTTTATTGACCAATACGGTAGACAACGGATATAACCCAACCAATGACAAAGCATAACATGCACATGAAAACAATACGAAGTGACTATTATATTTGTATATCAGTGACATTCGGAATCACATAAACAAACAGATATTTTGCTTGTTAATTTTGAAGAAAGTGACAAGTTTTAATAATTATTGTACATTTATAATATGACTGTTTTAAGTAGGAGTTACAGTAAGAAGGCTTAGTGGTTTAATTAAAATGGTGATATCCCCATTTCGTTAGTTTAAAAATTCTTATTATTTATATAAAGATTAGGAGTGTCCGAAACGCATATGTTACTGAAAAAATTCACATAAGAACCTTTTTGTTGCGCACCCTTGGATTCTTAAAGGATTTCCTTGACGAGTAAAGGATTTCCTAAAAGATAACAGGATGAGGCTCTTCAAAAAAAGCGTGAGACGGTTTTTTTAAAGCTGCGCTGATGAAATATCGAAATTGAAAACGTCTATAGACCACATTCCATGAGTTAGACCGCCGTTTGTTTAAGTACCACATTTTTTAAGATATGTATATATAGATAAGCTTATCCTGTGGCCTCCCCAGGCCTTTGTTCAGAAGTAGACGTCTTTGGGCTGATGATGATAAAATTATGTTAACCTTTTATCTTACGACTCCCAAAATTTATTTTGATGTAACGTTAAATACCAAACCCCTTGTAAACTAATCATACTTCAATAAGCTGTTAAATGTCGTCGGTTTCATTAAGCCGTAGCGGTTAGCCGCGCCGTTATTAGCTAGTTAGTCGTACAACCTTGGTTGCAATGGAGCGGTAATTAGAAGCCAAGTACCCTGTCGAGAATGCTTCCTGAAGTTTGGTTCTATCAATTTCCTCCCGGCAGTTTTCAATTGCACTAGACTTAATTTTGGCTTTGATATCCATATATTACTTACTAAAGTTTGAAGTATCTACCAAATTAATGGGCACAATATCATTGAATCTAGTCTCATATTGGCACTTATACAATATATGCAAGGCATACTAATAGCAATTATAATCAGTATTCTCACACTAGCTGACCCAAAAATATGCAAAGCTGGTACTAAGGGCAACAAATAAACGTTTTTTTTTTAAATATTTAGAATACACTCAGACTGGGCAGAGAGAATGACCGTGTTTATTTGCAACAATATTTGTCCTTTGTTGAAACGCAAACCAGGACTTCTAAAGCCAGAATGGATACACGGGTAATGAAGCTAACCTAAAACAGAAGCAGTCTAGAAATATAGTTGTTAATATTGAAAAAGAAATCTGTATCGTATTGCTTGTCAGCTGTATTCAGATTTTGAGCATAAACCTACCCGATGAATCCAGATTAGAAAGCAATAGATTTTACGTTGCGGCCGATTACGTGCCTATGGATTCTTGTCCAATATTGGCAGAACCAACCAATATTCGTACGCGGCCGTATGCCAAAAGCATTCAAGCGAAAAATGAAAGGGGATCACCGAGTCGCCAGAGCAAAACAGTCGCAGCGTACTATCTGATACGAATCAATAGAATTTTCATATACGGACCCACGCCACTGGCAGAATTATTGTGCCCTACAATGTGTTATTTATGAGGTAGAGTCATGTTTTTGGTATAAACAGAATTAATTTAGTATGTACACAATTGATTAAATAGGTACAAAGAAAATTCCAGTTACTCAAGTTATTTTAACGCCGCATTATTTTGCCACAGTTTGAGGTACAGCCATGTTTTTGATGTTAACAAAATAAAGGGACTTTCGGAGCTAGAAAACACAAGGCCGCCGGCAGGCAATTCCAACTCTTGGTACGAGTGCACGGTAAGAAAGTGGTTTCTAAGAACTGTCGCCGTCAACTGCTATTTATTATAATGGCGGTAACATCAAAAGACATAATTGGCTTAGATAGAAATTAACGCACATTTTGTTTGAGCACAATGCTATAAAGTAATGCTAAGAAAATGATTCATAAGCATTTTAAGTTACTGAGTATATTAATGTTTTATTCTCCCTTTGTTGCAGGCCCTACTGCAGGCACATGATGTGGTCGCCCGAGAGGTATACGGCGAGGAGTCGCTGCGGGCGTCTCCGCCGCCAGTCAACGGCCGCACCACGGCTCCTCCGCCCGAGGAAGAGGAGGACACAGAGCCTGAATTCGAGAACGTGACCAGGGTCCGCCTCGTGCAGTTCCAGAAGAACACCGACGAGCCTATGGTGAGTTCTGTCTTCTTAGAAAGATTTGAAAGCACCCAGATGTGTGCTTTGGTTCACCGCCTATTGTCGCCTATTGTTTTCTTCGGTAACAAAATGCATTTACCCTTTGTGTCCCGGCCAAAGACGTTGCTGACCCTAACTCATGTGGTGAGGAGAGTATGTCCAGACTTCTTCCTGACCTATTTCATAGGCATGGTTAATTTTCGGTATCCATAGTATGTGAATTCACACTTTGAAAAAGGCTCTCGAGTTCCGCTCAGTAAGACGTAAATTGACTGAAATGAATAAGTATACCAAGCCAATCTGGTATCCAGACGCAACCAATACGTAGGCGTAACCAAAAAGTAATATTACTATTAGCCAATATCCGGCAATAAGCAGAATAGGCAGTTGCCTAAGGGCATTGGCTTGAAGTCCACGCGCTTAGAAGCCCACGCACCTAGATTTTGTTGACGTGAGGCCAGCTGATTACTATAGAACTTATATATTTTCCATATGGGAATTTTTCTTATCCCATCAGACAATGAATTTTCGCTTCCAAAAAAACAAAGACATTGTGGATTCTGCCTTTTTACCCCAAATGAGAAACTCAACAGGATTTGGAGCAAAATTCCCGACGAATTCCCAAATGCAACATGATGCCTCCACAAAGGGCGTGATAAGGTTTTTAAAAAGTTGGCAATGCGCCAGTTGTACATAGGAAGCATGGATGCATAAACTACGGTATACACATCTGAAAGTAAATATAAAGATTTTTTTTAGGATTAATGTTATTAGAAATAATGTTCTTGTTTTGTTCATTGACTTGGGAAAATTATATCTAAATAATAGATATAAAGATAATATGTTCTTTATACATTGACTTATTATAATAAATATTGTCTCTTCCAGATGGTTACTGTCATATAAAATCAGCATATAACTTTAGCCTAAAACACGTATATAAATAGAAAAAAACTGAATAATACAAAGGTCCTTTCTCATTGACTTATTAGAAAAAATATTATCTCCTCCAGCTGGTTATTGTCATGAAAAAACATATAACTGTCACTGCCCAAAACACTTATGTCTATGAAATGTTTTTCTATATTAACAATAAATAAATACTAGCAATAATTACACCCAATTTAGTTTGTTGATGTCAAAATAAATAAAAATGTTTTGACAATAATTGTCAAAACGAACGTTTAATATTTTTTTAATTGGCCGTAGTCAAATATAAAGTGTTGCCAATGTATAAAAATATATTTGCAGATCCACTTCCAGATACCAAAGCAATCTTTCAACCCTCCAAAATAACCTGTGATATCAGATTAGAAAAAAGCCTTTTTGATACGTATTAACAAAATTTCCCTATAAAATGTTCTAGAAATGAGGCATTTTGAAAAAAACTCCTATCATAATTAGTAGGGCCGAGAATTAACGTGAATTAAGCTATTTTGTTGCGGAAAGCATTTTCTATGGCCATTTTTCTTCGAGATTTAAAAACTTTAGAACCGGACACTTCACGTCATACGATGTGAGTGTACACAAAGTCCCGATTGGCATTAAAAAAATAAGTAAAGTTGGGAACCCGAAATAAGCCGTTTTGAAAAGTCACTCCTCAATTATACCAATTATTTAGTTCCAAGATAAGTATAATTAAGAACTTGTGTTATGGATACTAAAAAACGGATAAACATACATAAATACTTTTTTTTTGTAAATACATATTCAATATACTTAGGAAATCACCCAAACCTGAACAAATGTTCATGTTTATGCACACAAAGATGGAGTGCGGGTATACTCGCCACCACGCCATATCGGTTTACAAATAATTCACAAATAAACTAACTTCTTTAGATTGATAAATTTTATTTATCTTAGTATATTTCGTTATTATTAGAATCTCCGCGCCATATCAGTAGTTATACAAATATATCATGTATTCATGTTTGGCGATAAACGCTATAAAAACCTTTATAAAGCTCTCACTAGTGAAGAGCTAGTAGCTCCTTTGGAGACACTGGACACTAAGCACAGATTCAGCTAGATGGTCGTAAAAAGTCAACAAAGTAAAGCAGAGTTCACAGAGGTCAGTAATTGGATGGGTGCCCGCTTGTTTGGCATCTAATATGGAGCTCCTCCGTGCTTCGAAAAACTCGTTAACCCGTTGGTCCATTGATTTGTGATAATCTAACGATTAGAAGGCAACTTAGGGGACCTATTGCGCGGTTTGACAGATTCGACCAGTATAAATAAGCACAAGTTTAGCTTAAACCTTTTAAGGAAACGTGACGACCTGACGCACAATGCTACCAGCGCCGAAACATGTCAGCATGACATACTCAAGTTATACGATAAAGAGATTAAGTATTATTATAATATAACAATTGAATTGCCGAAATGTGGACATAAATTTCGCCTCTGCCTACCCCATGGGGAAACAGGCGTGATATTGTGTATTTATGTACATTATAACAAAATGATGTAAACCACAAAAACAGTCATCAATGATACAATACTATCATGCTAACTAATATTGGAACAAAGCTTGGAAATATTGTAAATTAGTTATTAATATTTATAAAGGAATAATATTATAGGTCGATACCTAATATAATATTACCACAAAAAATTTCGACTGTGCTTATGTTTGGAGTCATAGTTTCAGCGTAAGGGTTATTTACTTTGTGGTTTCTGTGTAACGACAAGCTCCTAAAATTCCTAGAATATTTTACTTTATATAAGTAAATAAATATCAGGTTCATTTGCTTTGCGCTTTTTGCTGATTTTACCTACCCAAAGTAAAATATATGGTTGGTCTGATACCACTGGTTTATTGATTTTTAACCCATTCGCAACCGATACCTTTGCAACTGTAATACATATATATAATCACACCTGTTTCCCCAAAGGGGTTTGCAAAGGCATTATATACCTACGCCCACATTTCGCCAATTATAAAGTGGTCTACCGGGAACTGTTATGATTGCCAGAGCCTGGGCCGTTGATCGGCAGCAGCATCACTTGCAGGTGACGTAGGCTTGGGCTCAGAGGAATACAAATAACATTTAAATATATACCCGCCGAAAAACTAGGCTTAATCCTTTCACGCCTATACTATGCTTGTCCATCATAGACAAATAAACCAAAAAAATATGTTATATTAAATAGTAAATATTATAATACCAAATAAAAAAAAAACAATTTACATCAATAACTATGAATGAATAGTCTATGGTTAAATAAAAACGCTAATGATCTTGTAGATGGCTAAGTGTTTCGTATAAACACTACAATCATTTCAGTTTATTTTTACTGGTACCACAGGTACAATTATTTATTATCTTAAACTAACACTCCATTAAATTAGATATAATATTGGCATTGTAGGTACTTGCTCAGTATTTAATATGGGTACATATATCGTAATTTATAAGGAAAAACAAAGCCTTATTTTTGAAGTGTTTTACAGCACATGTAAGCTAGCGCCATCTGTGATAAAACACCGGTACTAACTGCAAACTTGTTACAGTTTAGGTCCGAGGCCCGCACTTAGGGTTCCTGTTTGCGAATATTTATGAGTTAGTTTCTTGCCCAAGAACTAGGTAGCACAGTTTATTTTTATGCCGTATCTTTACTAATATTTAACCTATAGCAAAATACTGGAATCAATTTATGAAGGCAATAAGTATTAACAAATGTAGAACTTTTCTATCTGAACCCTTTTCCTCGCGCGAACAACACGTGCTGGACTTGGGAACAACCTTCATACTGTGCAGTCTATCAGCACTCGATCGAACCAAGAAATTATGAAGTCGTTCCTCTATAAAAAAATTTGCTTGGAATGCTTTGGAATTTACTGCAGTTCTTATTATAGCGGGGCGTCAAAAGACAATTATGAAGACCATCATGAGTCACGCTTGTATTCGTGATATTTCCAAGATATGGAGCGCTCTCATTGTTTTGGACCGCTTCGCCTGCCTAACTAATCAGGCAAGATTGTGGTATCTCAAAAAATAATAATGTGTGAATACTAACTCGTCTTCTATATGGGCAGGGGCTTTAGCGTAGAAGAATTGAACAAAGAACTCTTAAGCTTGTTCTCCCTTGATTTTTTAAGAACTTATGTTCTCAACAATTCAGTCGGTACATTTTGATTTAAAAGTTAGTATAATAGTATTAATTACAATATTTGATTTAGCTTGTCGTTTTATGTTCACCAGATAGAATCGTCAAAAGCGTACCTATTTTAGATATCACCATTAAAAATTTCTTATAGGTAAAACAAATTTTAGGAAATATTTTAATAATAATTCTTTATTGTACATAAAACATAAATAGATTACAAAATTATTTAAAAACTAAAAGTACAAAGGTGGACTTATCTCTAGAAGAGATCTCTACTACCAACCCTAGAAGTTGTGTATAAATTTGTAGGTACGGGATAAAAAAATATATATTCAAAAGTTTAAAAATGATTTGGAAAATAATTATAAATAACCTAATCATAATTAGAATCTGTGTCAACTTCTGTTACGAAACCTAAACCATTTCATCATAAACGCAACAAGTAGCTATCACTAAGTCCTCACGTGGCGGCCGGCGCGATAGGTTTTTTCAGGGAAAGTTGGGTATTCATGCTAACGAAATGATCCTTTCACATTTTTATATATTGCCGTCTTCCGCTGAGGATGAAGCGAAAGGGGTATCAGACTTTTACTGACAAAAAGGCTTTCATATTTCTTCTTGAGTCTGCCATGTCCAAGAGGGCCGCGGTAACCCTTTCGAACAGTCTCACAACTGGTGTGGCGTTCTGCTGTTAGAATTTTACAATGCGCTCGAAAGGGCCTCTAACTTGGATTTACAACAACCACGTATAGTGATAATCGGTACCAACATCTTAACGTGCCTTCCGAAGCAAGGATGCGCTCCATATTTAATGCCACACAGACGATCACCCGTCCATGGACTGACTCTCGTTTAGTGATTGTTTCCGACCATTTATTACTGCGGGGCTATTGGTGGTACTATTTGAAAGTATTCTCAACCAAGTAATTGAAACCATGGATATTCCTAAATAGCTTAAGGGTACCAAAGTTAGTGATATAGTGTGCAAGTGAAAAAAATGTAAATAAATATACTTGATATGATAGATATGAGTTTCCATTCCGGCTACCTCGCCCTTGCCACCCACTCACCTACGCAGTTAACAGGAAATTTCTGGAACCTGAAAAATCGATACAGCTCGACAGACGCTGACTAAAATAGTCTGATTTATAGCCTGTGCCCTTCTGATTGGTCTAGATAAATGCGTGGGCCGGTGTTACAGCGAATCAGTGCAAAGGTCTGCGTCTGTGCGGGGTGCAATACAGTTTATTGATTCGTTATTAAGTCTAGGATCTCCAGGCATCCTGTGTCCCGGCTCAGTGTGTTAACAGAGTTGGCCGTGAACAGTCTTTCTGTTCGCTGTTCACGGCCAATTCAAATCTTAATAGCTTATGGATCTATTAAGCTAACACACCTTGATTTGACCATGGCCAGCTTGTAAATATTTTACTTATTGGCCCGATGTTTTGCTTTTAAAACAAATTTTAAAGATTTATTTTCTGATTACAGGGCATAACACTGAAATTGGCTGACGATGGCAGGTGTATCGTGGCCCGTATTATGCATGGGGGCATGATACATCGCCAGGCAACCCTCCATGTCGGTGATGAGATTCGGGAGATCAATGGAACACCAGTCGCTAACCAATCAGTGGCACAGTTGCAGCGCATGTTGGTGAGTATGATTTTTGTTTACGAATTCCATCGACATTTTATTTTATGTAGTTTTTAAATTTATCATTTTTATATTGAGTTTTATTTTGTTATTTTGTGTATGCCCATTTCTTGTTCTCTGTACAATTTAAATAGCCAAAAGGGAAATAATATCTGGAATTTATTTTCGGTGCAATATCGGGTGTATAGGGTTCCTATCAAGATGTAAGGAGCCCAAGCCAACCTCACCTGCCAGTGGAGCACCTACAATTGTACGGACGAGGCTCTGGCGAACATAAAAGTACCCGATAAGCGACAATAGGCTCGCCACCTATTACGTGGGACCAACAATACAGCTGGCGAAATGTGGGCATATAATATGCCTATGCCTTCCCCTTCGGGGAAACAGGCGTGATACTATGTGAATTGGTTTTTGGGTACAATATGTTATTTTGAGAATTAAAATGACTCTAGGTCAAAACTTATTTATCTATCTTATCATTCTTGTATTTAATATCAAGATCTTAAATATAAGTGCAGTAACTTTGACCTTTGCTCTGTCCCGGTCAGGCAGATTAAAATTTGAGGAGAATGAAAACGTAAGGAACTATTGACGGGTCCTACTCACATCAGATGCAAGCAACAGATTAACTATTTTTTTTTTGCATTATTTGCATTAAAATATTTACAATTTGGTATCCTGCAAAAGTTATATGAAAGTCCCAATAAATATGGTTTTAAGTCCCTTAATTTTTTTTCTCTGAACTCTTAACGATATAAATTGGTAATTGTCATATTTTATTTTGGTTTTTTTACTATGGGTGCGTATTATAAGTTATTTATGTTAGCTTGGCATTGACCTTTAGTATTCTTTATACATTATTTTATAATTTTTTCTTTTTTGTGTTCTTGTTATTTAGGTCTGCCACTGATTGTGGCCTCGTGGGTTCGATTCCCACACAAACCAAATCTGTAAAATTTATTTTACTGTTGTCTAGCTAGTTAATATATTTAGTTTCGAGTCAATATGTCAATACGACTTATTCATAAGATGTCACAGTTATATCTTTATCTGTGTTCTGGCAGTAGTCTGCCGGCTTTATTTAACAAAAGTCACCTGTTACTCCGGTCGATAAAGCGTTTTTATTGGCTTCACTATAGGTGTGTGTATGCCAGTATGTATGTATGCAAGTATGTATGTTTTTAAGTATAGATGTATGCAAGTGTAGATGTAGGTATGAATATAAAATAAAACATAATTTATTGTCTTTGATATCAACAAGATCGTTTAGATTTTCCAAATTATTTAATACATAATAGAAATACAAAATATTTTTTTAAAAACTATACAAGAGATATGGGCGTTATCATAATAAAGAAAAAGAAAGAGAGAAATAAAAGCAAAATGGATTGTTTGTCAGAATAAGTCAGTTAATCTGTCTGTTGTGGTTTTTTCTCAAGATTTGTCAGTCTGTTGTTATTCTAAAGGGGGGAGGGGACGGTCCGTCAGTCAGTCTGTGGGTGACTCTAACGATGCTTCCAAATGGCAACGAGATCGAGAAGAATGTCTTAAGAAACTCATCTCGGCTTTTTTTAAATATAATATACAAACCCACTTGTTCTTAAAACTGCCAACATCTAACATCTACTTAAAAAATGAAGGAGCAATAAATAATTCATGTCACTTCCAGGCCTTGCTAGTCTTGTTAGTCATAAAATATTTCATACTATATTAAGTCTTCTGGTACATTTTACGTATTTTTAAATTTACATACATACATACATAAAATCACGCCTTTTCCGCGAAGGAGTAAGCAGAGGCATATTATACGCCCACACTTCGCCAGTTGTGTTGCTTGTCCCACGTAATAGGTAGCGAGCCTATTGCCGCTTACCGGTAACTTCTATGTTTGCCTGAGTCTCGTCCGTTTATCGGCAGATGCACCACTTGCATGTGAGGTTGGCTTGGGCTCCAAAGTTGATGGCAGGATCCCTGAACACCCTTTTCTAATTTTATTTATGAATAAATTTGCCACATTATCTACATCGTGTTATAAATGCGAATACTAATCCCCGCAAAAGAATTTGTAACTTTATGGAGCCTATCATAGCACAGCCAGTTTATTCTTATTTTTTAATTTTAAAACGTAAATATGATGCTTGTATGACGCATGTATAATGCTTGTATGATGCATGTATGATGCATATATTATGCATGTACCTATGCGATTATACAAACATATTGTATATTAGAAAAATATGTTTGTATGCAAGTAAGTATGCAAGTGTGTATGCAAGTGCATAGGCAAGAAAATACACAAGTATGTATGCACGTATGTAGGCAAGTATGTACACAAGTATATGCATGTATGTTTGAATGATTAAAAAATCGGCACAATTTCCGTACACATGTTTTTAAGTCTTTATGGTATTATAGATGTGATATGATTTCTTTTAACACTCACTTTTAAAATGTCTGTTTCTCAATGACTGTGTTTGTCTGTATGGATTATCTGTGTGGTAAACACCAATGGAAATTTTGTTGGACATTGTAAAGTAGGCCGTGAGAGCTTAAATTGCTTTGTATTTTGCTATATTTCACTCCAATAACAGTTTGCAGTTTTTTTATTTATATTATATTGTAAAACTAATTTTATACTGGTATAACTGTTTTTTTTGCAAATTCTGCCTGACTTAGACAGTGTATGATATGCCGTGAACACCTGCAGTCTGTTTCTAAAGTCGTGGTTTTTTTTCCGCAAAAATTGTTTGGATAAATATAGTTATATTGTCTTGGTCTGCTTTTATACAAAGAACAAAATTATTAAGGATGAATTATTTTATTATCTAAGAATTTTATTTCAATCCTAAGAATCGCGATTTACCATGCCCATGAACTTTATTGCATTAACATGTTTTTATTAATATTTCTGTTTAATTTCAGCGTGATGCTCGAGGTTCGGTGACATTTAAGATCGTACCATCCTACCGATCTGCTCCACCGCCTTGTGAGGTATTTAGAAAAAAACTATCAAATATGGCTTCGATTAGTAGACAGTATTTGGACTTATTGAATTCTGTAGTGTGTGGTGTTTTGATTAAAAGTAGATTTAACAGTAGCTACTAAAAGATTGCTAGTTTTAGTGAAGCATTATGGAAATTTTACTAGTTCAACTAACAAATAGCAATTTGATATTACACAGAAAGGGCAATGAAACGCTTGATATTAATCAAAAGAGACAGTAACTACTTACGACAGTTAAATGGAGGTCGACAAGCGCACACAAATACGTCTAAATGCTTGTCTATAAAGCATACATAAATTGGTTGTAACTAATGAATTAGAGTATTAAAATTGTTGTATTTTTGTTCTAACTAGCTTTTCCGGATAAAGCCTTCGCCCGTGCTAGTAAGTAGCGTGACTACACCTGTGCTACTCTGTTGTCTTATGTCCCATTTTGTGTTATGTTTTATGTTGTGTGATCACTTGGGCATGGCTGCGCGTCCCCGCCGTTTCTGTGCGCTTGTTGTTCTTAACCATCATTTCATACTTTCATATATCATCATTATCAAACTAATTATCAATAGTATCATCATTATGTAAGAAAACATCAACAGTATTATCTTCATCAATCTAAACATCAACAGTATGTTCAATTTCAATTCGACTTTAACATCATCATCATTATTGTTACCAAAAACATCATTTATATATTCCGTCACCAACATTTTTCAGATGCAATATTTCATCAAACATTAGGGTATATGCATGATTTGTTTAATTTGAAATACCTACCTACCTACTTTCATCTCAAACTTTTTCATAAATCGTTAATTCTAATAAAATAAAATAAAAGATTGTAAGGTAATTGTACTCGAAAGATTTATCACTGTATTTTTATGTAAAGATTTACATTAGTGTTAGCATTACCTAATTAATAAATAAATCACCTTTTTGAATTGCTATGAGTATCGATAAAGAAATATTAAAAATATTGGTTATTTTCAAAAGAGACGTTATGACTGTATAACTTTAATAACCATAAATAATTTGTCGTCAATATCTTACTTATAGTCGCTACCTACTTTATCGTCGATACGTAACTTATGGTCGATATCCACGTTAAAATATATTAAAAAAGCAAGCATTTACAAACACAAAACAACCATAACAATACAAATTATTTATTTTTAATAGTTTACAAGTATTTAGAGAAAATAACATTATATAATTTTAATAGAATATATACCAAACTAAACTAAGTAGGTAAATTTAAACTACATGCATATTCCCATTTTAAATGTAATTTTTTTATTAGTGCAACTTCATGCTTTTAACAGTTTCGCCAAAAGTTAATTAGATCACTATTCTATAAGCTGACGTAAAATGTTACAGATCTTCGTGAGAGCCCAGTTTGATTATGATCCGTTGGAGGACGAGCTCATTCCGTGTGCACAAGCCGGCATCGCTTTCAACACCGGCGATATCCTTCAGGTAAACTTCTTTTATTTTATTTTAAAGAGTTTGAGCCAAGAAAGATTGACTTGATTTGAGTTTCGAGACTATTCATTAGATTGTAATTATAGTAATTTTTCTAGCAACTATATTTTTTGCATTTACTACATTTACTGCATCTTGGAACATACACAACAATTTGTAAGAGATTTTAAAAGATTCTCTATAGCGCTGGAGCATGTTCGAGTGAAAGTTGACTGTTCACATTTATTTAATTCCATACAATCATTTTGGTAACCAGATCATAAGCAAAGACGACTCTCACTGGTGGCAAGCACGGAAGGATGCGTCAGGTGGTTCGGCTGGCCTCATTCCCAGCCCTGAGCTTCAGGAATGGCGCGCCGCCTGCGCCGCCGCAGAACGCTCCACTACCGATCAAGGTAGGTCGCATTTTCATCAATGAGCATAAACAATCCGCGGCGCATAAATTGAACAATGACCTTGTATGCGCATTAACACATTACCGGGTCTCAATTTAAGTGCGGCGTGGTTGGGGGGGCGTTACTACAGCAACGCGGCGACGCGACGCCACCCTCGCATGTACCTGCACAGACAATCGCTATTATTGTTCAATTTACGTGCGGGATAGTATATAGCCGTTTATGTTGCTTTAATGTTTTAACAGCCATTGTATTTACTAAGAAAAATCGTGTATGACTGCTGTAGCCTGCAAACTGAATCTCGCGTATAAAAAATAATTACACACGTCGTTTTAACCAAAAATGGCATCATGGGAATAGCCAATAAATATTGATTGAAAGAAAACAATAAATATTAAGTATATAGATATTTATTTTCATTCGATATTGACGAAATTAACACGTGGATGAAGCTGTTCATTAAAAAAGAAGACTTTACTTTAGTATTTTGAAATCAATCATTTAATTTTCTTGCATTCGATTTATAAACTAGAAAAAATTAAAAACGAAAACTAATAAATGTCTGTTTGGTAGGTACTTGAACATCCTAACTTAATTTTATGCCTTGAAGCTATGTTTTTATTATTTTATTTTAGTTAAAAATGTAACTTTACAAGAAAAGGTTGTTTTACATAATTGATATTGCATCATTGCTGTTAACTACCGCTTTATTGGTAATTTTATAAGCAAATCTATGATATCCGTTGCGAGGCATTATTGCGATTTTTTCTAACATAACCTTATTATTTGGTTTAAATTTCGGTGTATAATTTTTATATATAGTAAGTCTTCATGATTGTTTAGAAGTATTTATAATGACTGTTGTAGAAATCGAATATTAGTTCAATGTTAGATGAATTTTGTTATTATTAAGTACAGATAGGTCTACTTATGTTAAACATTTGCTTTGACAAACGACATTTGAAGTTTTATGTTTTTTTATTATTTTTGCATTCGACAAGAAAAATCTTAAATCAATTTTCCGATTGGCCTCAAAAGTTTCTAAATTTATTAAGGTAATTAACATTTTTATTTTTATTTTCAAACATTATCATTGGATGATCCTGCAGTTGGTATGTAAAAATGCTTATGACTAATACCACGAGTAATACAACCTCCCAAATTCTACAAGTTTGAACCCTGAAATTGTTAAATATTAGTAATACATCTGCATGGTCTTATACCAAAACCATGAATTGAAACTTTGAAAGACCCTCCTAAAAGTTGTGTCCCTCTTTAGAACTATTAGTACCTTTGACTTTTGACTAGTCAAACTACAAGTTATTTATTAAATATATTACCTTTATAAAACACCTGAATATATAAAGACGAAATTCATATCCAATCCAAAGGGAGTTTGTGTAACCCTAGTTGTTGTATATATAGGAATTGTTTTGTCAAATTTGTTTATTGAAAGAATTCGTCTTTAGCGATTACATCGCCGCGATTATACTTGTCTATGTATACTGTTTCTTATGTGTATTATTATTTATGCAATTAAAGTGTAACTACACTTCTTTCTTTGTGTGAAGTTTGTTATTACCTAGTGTTTTAAATTAATATTCTTGTTAATTCGGCAAGTCTAGGTAAGCTGCATTTTCTATCTATTCTATATATGTATGAAGATGACAATGAGAGCTTATGTAATTTCCATACATTTTCTCTATACTTGAATAGAATATTAATGTTTGACGATGACAGTGGCAGCTTATGTCACTTCCAACACAAGTACAGATGTCGATTGCAGCTTGGCTAGAAAAACAAATCTAAATATTCCTAAATTAGTTAAAGGGTCGTCAACACTACTTTACTTTGCTGCATAAATAATAATAGTGTCCGATTTCTGATCCAAATATATGACAAAACATTTCCATGCTATGTTTGCCTCAAAGAATATATACAGTAGATGATATACCATACCATTCCATTTCGTTGCATGAACTGTGTTGTAATGTTGTGCCGCTAGGAGCTGAAGGATGCGTCTCCCATACCGACGGATGTGAAAATACAGGTACCCACATTATAAGATTATTACAAGTTTTATTAGCTACACAGGAAAACGTGAAAGTAAAAACTATTTTTTGCTATAGACATGTAAGACTATACGTAAGTGAAAACTTTGAAAAGAAACAGGTTCTTGTCATAATTTTGTTTGATTTGTGTAATCTTATTTTTTTTTTTAATACAAAGAGAACATTAGGTACATCCGACGCAAAAGTTGTATGGATCTATGGATGGTTCTAAAAATAAATAATTGACCAAATTGCTTATAGCAGTATATAATATCCTTTGCTGGTTGAATATAAATAAAAGTTTCGTAAAGATATCGGATGGCTTCAGTGGGGAATTTCGCATCTTATAGATATTATTTTATTAATCAATATTTTGTAGATACTCGTAAGGAAGAATAGTCAATTTGGCCATGGTGCTGCTGTCTATTATAGAAAATGCGTGTGTTTGTGAGTGTTAATACCATACAATTTTGCGTTTACTCTTGTTAATGATTTCATCATTGTTTCAGTAAACTGTTCCATATTCGGACGTAAGAAGAAGCAGCCCAAGGACAAGTACTTGGCCAAGCACAATGCTGTTTTCGACCAACTCGACGTGGTCACCTATGAAGAGGTTGTCAAGCTGCCATGTAAGTATCTACTGTAATATTGTATTTGGTCAATCATCTTCATTTACTTCTTATAAGTAAATTTTAAGTAAACATAAATGGTTTTACCGTTCCTGGTGTAGCGGTATAAATAATCATATACTTTCAAACCAGACAATCGCTGATTCAAACTCCTCGTCGGGTATGACCTACCAAACGTTTTTGTTGTTGTTAAATTGGCCAATAACCCATATACTTCAATCAGAAATAATCCCTTGCTTTGTTTTTGCATTAAACATAATGAGAACAGCTCTCAAAATGAATAATAATATACAGTCTCGATGCAATCATTCGGAAGTCATATTACTGTTACGGATCTGTCGCGTCAACCTACTATTACCTTTTACTTACTGATGGTATCCGAACCATAGAAAATACGACTTTGGACAACTAAAGGAAATTACTTTCAATTTTATTATTACCAAATAAACAATATTTTACGCCTCGTTTTAGTTCCTACCTTATACTTATATAATAATAAAAAATCTTTCAGCATTCCAAAGGAAGACAGTGGTGCTTCTCGGAGCACACGGCGTCGGCCGTCGTCACATCAAGAACACACTCATTTCGCGTCACCCCGACCAGTACGCGTACCCAATACCACGTAAGTGAACATTGATTTTATCCGCGGCGCATAGGTTGAACAATTACCGCGCAGTCACACATTTTTGGGTCTCAATAGAAGTGCGGCATGGGGGGTGTCGCGTAACATAAGAAACGGACGCATCACTCGCACGCATGCGTTTACTTTCTGTAGTCTATGATTGTAGCTGCGCTGACTACCGCCATTTTGTTGATCTTGCGTGCTGACTATATAACGTTATTAGCCCACTTTAAATCATAATTAGAAGTTAAGTTGCTCGAATAGTAACTTCGTAAATATGTTTATGGGGATTCTGATTTTAAAACATAG
This sequence comes from Musotima nitidalis, assembly GCA_949126915.1. Classification (NCBI taxonomy): domain Eukaryota; kingdom Metazoa; phylum Arthropoda; class Insecta; order Lepidoptera; family Crambidae; genus Musotima; species Musotima nitidalis. The sequence goes on along the minus strand of OX421423.1, from coordinate 12,370,112 downwards.
CTCCAGCTTCATAATGATCCGAGCGAAAATTCATTGAAGTGGGGTTGGTTCCCCTTATATTTTGACACTTTATTCTAGAAACTTTTAATAATCGCTGAAAAAAAATGTATTACAGATACGACACGACCACCCCGGCCTGACGAAGAGAACGGGAGACACTACTACTTCGTGTCCCACGAAGAAATGATGACAGACATTGCCGCTAACGAGTACTTGGAATATGGTTAGTATCTAATCACTTTATATCAAAAAAATATAATCAGGATAAGCAGGTTAGTTGGATCTCTGTTCCTCTCCTTAACTACACACCTTTTTTCTTCCATACTACACATACTAATTCTAGGAATCACTCTTAAACTGTGCAGACTATCAGCCCTTAAACAAAAAACATTGCTAGGGCATTCCTCTAAATGGTCCTACCGGTATTGGAATGTCGCACATGTGTTTCCCGGATCCTATAATTCTCCCATTATTTTGGAAAGTGTAAAAGACAAAACTACAAATTTCTTACAGACTCTATAATTTTAGTATTTTATTTTTTAAGGCACACACGAAGACGCAATGTACGGTACAAAGTTAGAAACTATCCGCCGCATCCACTCAGAGCGTCGCATCGCCATCCTTGACGTGGAGCCGCAAGCTCTGAAGATCCTGCGCTCGGCGGAGTTTGCACCATACGTTGTGTTCATCGCTGCACCACCGCTCAACAACGTAGCAGATGTGAGTACAGAACAAGTAATGCACTTACTATAAGCTAAGGATAATGCAGTTTTGATCTAGGATGAAGTTATCCACACAAAACAAATATTTGGCTATAAGAGAGTCGGTTTTCTTTCACGTTGAAGTGGTACTTTTTATATGTTACTTTAAATGTGTATGCTAAACAAGATCTGCTCAATAAGGGTCCTGCTCTATATAAAGATTTAATTTTTTTTTATAGTCATTTACAAAAATGTATGATCGGATCAATATTTGAATGTTCCAATGTCTTATAGGTCTATTTACTTACTAACATTTTCTTTTTGTAATAGTAACAAAATAAAAATTTCACAAATAATACTATCTTTCCACAGTACGACGGCTCCCTTGAGGTGTTGGTGCGGGAATCCGAAGCCCTTCGTCGCTCCTACGGCCACGCCTTCGACATCGTGATCGTGAACAACGACATCGACGACACACTCGCACAACTCGAGGCGGCTTTGGCCCGCTTGCGCGCCGCCCCCCAGTGGGTGCCTGTCGCCTGGGTCTACTGACAGACTGACTTCTACCTTTAAGCAGCTCCTTGTTGATTTTCCCTACTGTATCCTCCATAAAGCTAAGACGAGAACATCGATCGCGCTGCCCGATATCAATGCCTTAGCTCACGCTTGAATCACGCGTCATATAGCTTGTAACATCCAAACCGCCATAAAGATCGACTCACATCTTATTGTCAAGGGCGTTGGTGCGTTTTCAGATATATATGGCGCTTTGGGCGCTACCAAATATTTAACGTTGATTGTACCAACAAAGTATTTTTTTTTTTTACTTTTTTACATCCAAAAATAATCTTTATTAAAAATTTTCTATCCTTCGATTCATTATCATACCTATCATCTCATCACATTAACATTCATTCAGTTTATTTGGGTGAAAATGGTAAAACTTGAAAATTTTGTAATTCGTTGGTTATATAATAAACTAAGCCATGGATATATTCGTGATAAAAAGATTTTTGTCAATCTAGTTAAACCGGGGTGTGGGATCCTCTGAATTGCCGCACTAATTCCACCTGATAGAAAATGAATGCAACAAGCAATGGTACCATAAACAGGATTGCATTATATGTGTGTGAGTGCATTCTGCACTAATGTGTTGATGGAATGATCTTTTTATTACGTCTTTAGAGGGTACAGGCTATGTTCGATGGGCGTCAGAAATATCATATTCAAACAGATTGTCATAGATATTATCAAACGAGTATCGCGTCATTAATTATTTTGAGCATTTAGTATCTAACGTAAAATGTAATTTAGCTGCTGAAACGTAATTATGTTCAAACGAAATGAAACGATACGGTCACTTTTGATTTATATCAGACAAATATAACGAATATGTATTCCTAACTTTTATACCATCATCTTTTGTTTATTTTTCTATCTTCAGGTTATATAAATTTAAAACATAAATTCGGACCACACACCTCCATTGGATTTTTTAATCCTACTTTTGGAGTATTTGTCGACTTAAAGGGCCAGTCACTCATATTTATGTATAATATATACTTAAGAATTTCTTCCCAGAGAATTATTCTGTAGTTTCAGTCTGCTCGGAAACAACAGAAAGACGATTATTTTTAATAATCGCCATTTTGGTGAAGGAGTTTCCATGTTAACATTTATATGTGTGACTGTACCAAATTATTGTGCCGTTGACATATTTTTGGTTGAAGAGTATAACATGTGTTGGCCTACTGATGACTTCGTTTATTTTCAAATAATTTATGTTAATTACTTGAATAAGTTTTATTACGTTTATAAAATTGTGTACTAGTTTTTTATTTAACTTTAATGTATGGTCATACTTATGTGTTTTATTTTGTTTAATGTATAATATAAACGATTATAAACGAATTACGCATAAACGATTATGTTAGTATTCGTCAGTTCAAATTAGATAAGCTTATATTATTACTCAGTCTAAACTTATAATAGATTTCATATCTCTCAACCAAAAATTGCAACTGTTCCTGCGTTAACTTTTGTATCATAGTATTTTGGATACGTAAATCGATGATTTGTATCACACCATCCAAAATACAATCATCGCTTTAATATTAGAGATACACATTGAAACAAATATGACCACAGTCTAGGCCCTTTCGAAAGACATTCAATATATGGTAATTAATAATTATTATCTTACTATTCCGTGTGTTTAACATTATAAAAAATGTATTGTAAGTGTAGACTTGTCTAGTCGTTTTGTATAACTACAGTAATTCTTAAAGTATTTTACGACCTATGGAGTAATTATTGGGAGAAGGAATTTTCCCGCAAAACTTCCCTAACAATTGCACCATTAGACTACTGTAAGAATAACTGTGTTATGTAATACTTGTTGATATCTAAACTTACAGTGCTTTGAGCATGTCCCCCTAATTTTTGATTGAATTTTGTTGTATAAATTCATTAAAACCTTTTTTTTCAAGCTTCGACAACAGCTTTAACAAATTATCAATCTGCTATCAATTTCTTTTTAAAAATTCAAAATTTTAAAAAAGGTTCTTTTATTTCCATGAGGAGACGACATTCTTAAGCACAGAGGATAACTTAAACAAATTTTTTGAACGAAAAATGATCTCTTATTCTTTTAAATTGCGTTGATTGAGAAGGGATCTTTTTTCAATCAGATTGTATTGACTTATAATAATACTGCTATTAGAGCTATTCGACAGTGCATATATGAAGAGTCAGCATACTCTCGAAAAACTTTAATATTACTTGTATTATAATAATTTAAATTATTGTTTCCTCTTATTCGCAAATGTCAAAGGTATATTTACCACAAAAGCTTGAAAGACTACTTGTTAATGAGACAGAATTAATGAGTTCGAATGGACATCTAATTTGCTAATAAGAGGGAGTTTTGACTTAAACAATTGAACGGCGATGACCTCGATGGTACATACTCGCATAAAAGTGATTGATTTTTCATACCTACCTGTATTTTTTTAGACTACGTATTTTTTACATTAAGAATGAGTTGATTCCTTTTCATAATAGATGTGATGTCACAAGTCTAACTTGCTGCATTACGTTTATTTTTGCACAATATTACGTTATTATTATCATTACATTCAAGATTTTTTATCATTCGATAAAATAATGTTTATCCTGGCATTAAATTTTATTGGACCGTTTGAATATATTTTTAAACACTTTTATGGCTTTGGCTTACCATCAATTCTATTTTAGAGTGTACGCATCACTACTTGTGTCAATGGTTTGTCACAGGTATTTATTTTTACACCGACGGTTTTCTTTACTTTTTGAAATATGGCGCGGAACCGTTGACGTTTTGTTTCTTCGACGCCATCTTAACACGAGATGGCGTCCTTTGTCATTTGACATGCCTACATTGAATTTATTCATTGTGTGCGGCTTCAATGAGGCAAGGGAAACTTAATATCGACGACGCCTCTTTCAAGAAGTGTAGGTACTGAAAACATTGGTTAGACATAAATATAACACAGTGATTGCGTGTTTTGTAAATATGTAAGTAAATAATTAAGGAATAACATTGCATGCCATAACTTAATTACAGATCCGAGTTAACCATTTTCAAACACGTGTCGTGGATTCATAAATCTTTATAATGTCATATTATTAAGAAATACAGATAACGTAAAACTGTATTTTTTTCATATGACAATAACGGTTAGTGTTATTTTGTCACAAGAAATATGTTTAGATTTATCTTGTCAACAAATACGCAACTTCTTTACTTACATAATGATGTTTTTTTGGACATCGTGCCACGTACAGACTGTAGCACATAAAGTAATCACATCAACAAGCAAACTGCTCTATCAAACGTTTGCTTCTACACACGAGGATCAGTCTTTAAACCCGCAAGCGGTCAACGTGTGTGAGCGAGGCGGAAGTTCTCCATCTCCACCTCCAAAACTGCTCTTCGACCAGGTCTACCTCTAGGTCAAAGTTACTCTGATGTGCCACGATCTGTGCCTCGATATGGAAGTTTTGAGCTGATTTATGAAGCTACGATAAAAAAAACCTGATTTCAACTGTTCCTTTATGGTTACGATCAGGTTTTAGTGAGATTGGGACCTGTGACTCCGTGAGTGACAGGTTTCAATGTGCAACACTAAATGTACTTAGCCCCATGATAAAAATTAAGTAATTCTAGTCCACATCCCCATGTAAGTGCTTTGAATTAGTACTTATATGTGTTGTTTATTGTGATAGTCAAGTTATACGTGGATGATGATGTTTACCTTTTTAGTTAATAATCATCATCTAGACGAAAATCACAATTGGTTATTGGACAATTTGTAATTAATATTCATTAGGTAATAATGTAGAAAATGTATTTGTAAATTTCAGGAGTCAGCTGAGAAATGGTCAGCTTTTGAGAATAGCACGTATAGCTCATAAGTATTTATTAATTTCTTTATAAATATTTTACTGGTGTTGCTATTTTACAAATTTTAAAACACACATTTATTTATCGATACTAGTTATTTATTATAGGCAATTTTGTTGCTGTATTAAAAATTCTATTACCAATTATATTAAAGGTAAATGCATTCCGTTTTATGAGATATTTAAATATGTTTACTATATTACAATTTTTTAAGTACTTATGATAAATTATCTAATCGTCTATATTTTAATTTTTGGTATAATGTGTTCTGTATATTTTAACATCTGTAAGGCGTTGAGATAATTTATTTAAATGCTAGGTAGGTTACTAATGATCACACACATGGGTCATTAGTAGGTTACTCAGGGAGCGGGTCAGCTCAATGCGCTCCCTGCCTACCTACTGCAGAATAATTTATCACAAAGCTGATTAAGTTCTTAATTCTACTAATGAATATGTCTTTATGACGTTTCGTAGTCGTAGATGATATAGAAGTTTAAACCGTAGGTTGGTTTGGTTTTAAGATCGAAAATAGATTGATTGGTAAGAACCAATTCATTCTAAATTCGAACTATCGGATACCGCGGTTGAAATTATCATACACTACGACTGCGATTTTTTCGTTAATGTTTAAATTAGTAAAATTGAGGCAGGTGTCATCTCATTATCATCATCTTATCGCTTTGAACATCATGAGCCGCCCGCATTCATCGGATTGCCGTGCCGGTTCGCGGTCGCCATCAGAGAACCTAATGATTAACATCACTATGATGATGAGATGATGACATACCACTTTATTACCTATTTGTCGTGGTTGGAAACTTAATAATTTTATTCTTTTTTACATAACTTGATTAATATTTTTACTTACTAATGAATTATGACATTGTATGAGTGGTCTGTGCTGCAGTGCTTCTTTAACAAATATTTATTTAACTTAATTTTGCCTCATCGTAAACATTCCATTTCTGTTAAGTTTTGTTATCTGCTTGTTTTATTAAAAGTTACCTTTTGTGATATGACTATAAGTTAAGGTTTGATGTTAGTCTTCTTCTTTCCTGTGGTTTTATGTTCAAACTTAGTAGATAATGTTTATGTTTGTCTTGATTTAATGAATTATACAGTAAGTAACTACTTTACTTAAAGTTATAAAAAAAAAGAATTTAATGAAAATTCTATTAGAGAAACTATTTGATAAATGTAGGTACACACGGTACACTACCTAACTATGTAGTTTAAATGTAAAATCACATGAAATGTTTCTAAAAATTCAATAAAGTGTAGAGTCATAAATAACCTACTACTAACTTTAATCTAAATTATAAACTGTTCTACATTGAAATGAAAAGAAAATACCACTAACTATGCGTTTATTTCAATGTATTTTATATTATACACACTGGGATAAATTGTAAGAGAATACCAGAATCAAGTAAATGGCAATTGTGTGGCTATCAAAAATAAAGAAGAATGACTGAAAGAAGGTAAATCTTATTATAACTGTTAAAATTGAATAAATCGCACAAAATAATCGGTTTTTTTATTTTTATTATATTAATATGAATGTGGGCAGGGCACATAGCACGTAGAACTGACGGCCGTTGGGGCATAAAAGTCCTAGAATATCCGTCGACAGAAAACGCAACATGGACTGACGCTCTGGTAAAGGTCCAGGATCACGATGGATGCAGCCAGCCTACAATAGGTCACGCTAGAAGTTCATGGAGGAGGCCTATATTCAGCAGTATTCGTTCGGCTATTGATGATACAGATCAATATTCCGAAAAAAATCTTTAGTAATCTGTAATGCTCAATCTTACCTCACCATATCCTAGCATTATCCTGGATACCCTGCACTTAAGCTTAGGGCCCAGGGTTTGCTCACTGGTTTAACCAGATTTGGGTGAATTTTAGTTATTACATGGGCGACTGCCGTCTGACTTTCGCAACCCAGAGGGAAACATTATTCTATGGTTAAGCCAGCTGTCAGGATGTTAGAAGACACTGATTTCTAATAATGAATGCCATAGACAGAGGACAGAAGGACTCTATTCTGCAGTATATTTTCAGAACATTAAGAGCGTTTTCAAAGCCTGGTCCGTAGATATTGCTGCACCACTTTAACAGAGTCTGTAGGTGGGGCTTACTCCACTCCCAAAGGTTTTACGTACATATGTATACGGCTTTGCAGGGTACTAATTTAAGGTAAGTCTTAATCTTAATTGAGTGAATAAATTGTTCGAAGAGGTTTATGCATTGGTCTCTGTAATAGTTCCTGGTTCTCTACTCCTATGTTTTCTAGAATCCCTCGTCTTCCTGACTTCGCTGAAATCATTTAAGAGTTCAGTTAAATACTTAATTGTTATCTTAAAAATTGATTTCGTGCTTGCAATCTCTTGAAATTTTTACATGTATATTCCAGACGTATTTTAAGTTTTCTCTTCTAGAAGTGACAAAAACATTGAACTAATCAAAGAAGTTGAATGATGTGAATATATCTAGTTTAGTTGAACAAAGCGAAATTCTTCCGCTTTAGCATTGGATGAGCGTTACGACCGAACCCGACACCTTCCCCGACCCTTCCGGAAGGGGTGGTCGGGTCGGCCACCATTTTCGTTCACCAACCGGCACGACGATTCAATACCTATATGATTATGCGCGCGCTGGTAGGGGTCGGGCCCCTGTATTCTGCCGCGGGCGGCTAGGGGCACCACCGTTTCTACGGGTCTCCTTAGCCGGCGCGTCGAGTCTCGTCTCTCGCTCAATGGTTCCACAGCAGCACTCTCTGCAACAATAGCCGCTCCCCTGTCTCCGGTAGTGCGGCGTTGTTCCCGGAACGCGACCTGCGACGAGCACAGATCACTTAGCAGGCGTAGACAACCGCACGATGGTCGATGCAGCAGAACTCTACCACCAATTGCTCAAATTAGCACCACCTAGGGGCGCATGCAGGGTTCCTAAGGGTACACACCCACGGATGCGAGCAATGATGACCTCCAAAAATTAATTATTGGCATGAGTAAGGCCAATAATTAATTTTTAGTAAAATATCGATAGGGCAAGCACATTGTTTGTTTGAAAATGACGTAATCCGGTACTATTACAGGCTCTCCCTGTGTGTGTATGCACATGTGTGCCTTAAATTTGTTTTTAAGTGTGACATTTTTTCGTGTGCGTACGTAGAGACGGAAGTGGCAGATTTTATTGCGTAGATAGTAGTGCTCATGACACATATCTCGTATAGAGAACATATTAGGTATTATACACATTAAGATTAAAGAAAAAGTTAAAAAACTATTTATAATACTTATCATTTATAAATAGGTTTTTTACTTACGTAATATCATTCATATTTTAAAAATAATATAAAAGGCTCGTTTTAACAAATGTTAATCAAAATATAAAATGCAGTAAAATATTTTTTTATAAATTTTGGTGCAATTAAGTAAATGAGTTTCACTGAATTTTTAACTTTTGCTCTTGGCAAAATCATTACAAGTAATTTTTTTGTATTAAAATGATCTCTAACTTTAATAATAATTATACAAAAAAAGACTTAATCATAACAGTACCTAGGTATTTAGCTCAATGTCATTATAATTATATATACGAAGCAAAAAAAAAAAGTATTTAATAAACGTTAATTCCTAATGAAACTTAAAGTTTAAAAACACAATAAAACAATACCATACTATAACAAATTGAATTACATTAATAAAAAAGCTAAATTAAAGATGTCAAGACTGAAATAAAATAAAAATATAAATGTCAATCGTACAAATTGCTGTCGGACTTCTTGGCGGGAAAGTGAAGCGTCATGTCTCTGCAGTTTTGTTTTATTTTCGAAAATTTGTGATACTTCGAACAATAACTTATAATAACGGTGGATTATTAACCGTTAACTGTCTGTGAACGTACACGAGTGTTGGTAAATAAAGGAGGTTTTGGTGTGTGTATTTATAAGGAAAAAGTATTTAATCTATGTCTTTCCGTTATTTAATATCCTTACACAAGTTCTAACCTACATTTTACGATAATTTATTTGTTATATTTTTTCTACAACTGGATACATGATCTGGACTTGTATGTGATACCTTTTTAGTAAAAATATTTATTTCTTTCTTTTAAATAATGGCTTCGTGCGTCTAGCACATTTAGCCAGTGTCAAGTAAGTGATATATTAATAATATATAATTCATAGTAAATAAGAATGAGTGGTGATAAAGATGATAAATGGTAAATGAGATACCATCCTCAAGCCCCTTGAGTCCTCAGTAAAGATGTGGGACTATACTGAGATCTCACATGGACTCCTTGAGAGAATATGAAAAGTGATGTTGCACTGCTTTGTTTGATTTATCAACACTCATGTATATTCACAAACACTTAACGGTTAATAATCCACCGTTCATCATATCAGCCCATAAACGTCCCACTACTGAGCACGAGCCTCCTCTCACATACCAAGGTGCGAGGGTATTGGGTCATACTCCACCACGCGAACCCAGTGCGGATTGGCGAAGGCAGGTGTATGGCATCCTGCTGTTAGAATTTATCAAGCCGCCCATTAGGCCTCTAACATGGCTTAACGACTACCACATTTTAATGATAACCGAGACCAACGGCTTAACGTGCCTTCCGAAGCATGGAAGCGCTCGATATAAAATGCCACACAAATGGTCACCCATCCATGGACTGACCTCTGTAAACTCTGCTGTACTTCCGTGATCGTTTCCGACCACCGAGCACCGCAGAGCTACGAGCGCTTCTACCGTTATTACACATTAATGTTAGAAATATCACAAATTTTTAAAAATAAAACAAAACTGCAGACATGACGCTTCAATTTCCCGCCAAGAAGTCGTCTCTCCTTTCTTTATTTTAAATAATGGCTTCGTGCGTCTAGCACATTTAGCCAGTGTCAAGTAAGTGATATATAAATAATATATAATTCATAGTAAATGAGAATGAGAGGTGATAAAGATGATAAACGGTAAATGAGATACCCTCCCCTAAGCCCCTTGAGTCCTCAGTAAAGATGTGGGACTATACTGAGATCTCACATGGACTACTTGAGAGAAAAATTGAAAAGTGATGTTGCACTGTTTTGTTTGATTTACCAACACTCATGTATGTTCACAAACACTTAACGGTTAATAATCCACCGTTATTACACATTAATGTTAGAAATATTACAAATTTTAGAAAATGAAACAAAACTGCAGACATGACACTTCACTTTCCCGCCAAGAAGTCCGTCGTCTCTCCTACTCTTCTCACTTGACTGCATTTTTTTTCTTTTTAATAATGGCTTCATACTTTTAGCACATTTAGCTTGTGTCAAGTAAGATTTAGATTAATAACATATAAATCATAGTAAATAAGAATATGTGGTGATAAAGATGATAAATGAGATGCCCTCCCCCTAAACCCCTTGCGTCCTCAGTAAAGATGTGGGACTATACTGAGATCTCACATGGACTTCTTGAGAGAATTTGAAAAGTGATGTTGCACTGTATTGTTTTATTTACCAACACTAATGTACGTTTACAAACACTTAACAAGTAATTATCCACCATTATTACACATTAATGTTCGAAATATCACAAATTTTAGAAAATAAAACAAAACTACAAACATGGCGATTCACTTTCCCGCCAAGAAGTCCAACTATTGTTGTAGCAGATTTTGTTTTATATTTACCATAGATAACGCAAATGCATGTGATTCGCGTGTTGTGATTCCCAACGAATCGTGTTGGCCCCGCATCTTATGATCCGCTTGCGTCTGTATCTGCGGCATCAGTGGCGATATATCAATTTGGATTTCTTCTCACTAAACATCAACAGTGACAGTCAAAGAAGGTTCTATGATTTCAGAAATATAAGGCGTTTTCCAACTTACACTACTATCACTAGTTATTAAACGGAGACAGCTAATTATTTTCTGCTACGCTCTATACTTAATCAAAATTAATAAAAACGGCTTACAATAAAATTTTGGTTTGTCCATGTCGCTCTCACGCATGCTCCTACCGTCTCATTGCGTTCAGTTGTAATTTATGGGTTTACGTTATAAGTTTTGAAATATCATTTTAATTCTAATAACTAGTAAATAGATTCGATAATAAGAATCCCAAAAATATGCACATACACTGTGAATTTCTTCACAAAAGATAAATTCGATATTTAGTTCGATGGCTCACGAAGGAAAGGTTATTTAAAACATTATCAGTAGTAAACCACTGAAAATCTTAATTTTGAATATGGATACAGATAGAACGTTGAGAAAATAAGTAGTAATAACGGATAGTGCTAATATCGTCAGTCAAATTCAAATCACAGCAGTGGTCTGCCCACCAGGCGTACACTTCGCTGTTTTAAAACGAATGACGTTTTCGTTTCGTTCTTCCTGGCAACGCTTACGACAAATCTAAGTTGTATTTTGTCAATTATTGTCAAGAGACATCTTGGCGGGAAAATGAAGCATCATGTCTGGTCTGTTTTGGTCGGGGTGTGCTCATGTAATATCTCGTCCATTAGTTATTATTTTCAACACATCGCTCAAAACAGGCATTTTCCCCAACGCGTTAAAACAGGCAAGGATAATACCCATCCACAAAAATGGCAAACGGGAGATCGTGTCTAACTATCGGCCTATTTCTATTCTGTGTACCGTGTCCAAAGTTTTGGAATCGCTTATATATCCCATATTATACAATCACGTAAAGAAATATCTATGCCACAATCAGCACGGATTCATGGCTAAAAGGTCAACAAATACTAACCTTGTAACCTATATTTTTCAAATAGACGCCGTATAATACCGACTTTTCCAAAGCCTTTGATAAAGTGAATCATAACTTATTGATACTTTAACTTCAGTCATTTGGTATTGCAGATTCTATGCTAAACTGGTGTAGATCCTACCTATATAACCGACCATCTTCAGTGGCCGTAAACGGCAGTGAATCGGAACTTTATTTTGCCACATCCGGTGTACCTCAAGGATCGAACTTGGGACCGCTATTCTTTAATATATTTATTAATGATATATCGCAAGTGTTTATTCATTCAACACCGTATCTATTTGCAGGTGATCTGAAGTTGACTCGTGTAATTTTTAATGAAACAGACGTGAATTTACTGCAGTCAGATATAGATAGATTAAATCAGTGGTGTCTAACTAACAAAATGTGTCTGAACTGTGCCAAATGTTACCATATAAAATTTACCAGAAAGCGAAATAACAAAATCTTATCTGAGTACAGTGTTCAAGGTGAAAAATTAACTGAAGTAGACATAATTAGCGACTTAGGTATACATTTGGATAGCCAGTTAAGCTTTGTACAGCACTATGATGCTATAACAAACTCAGCATATCGAGCTTTAGGTTTTGTGCTGCGGTCCACTAAACACTTTAAAAAACCCTCTACCACGCTCCTCTTATATAATAGCTACGTAAAAAGTCACTTGAAGTACTGCAGCACCGTGTGGAACCCAAAATACCAAGTTTATATTATATTAGGTCGGGGAAAAAGTCTTTTCGCATAACGTAGGTATAAACTTATTATAATTTTTTTTTGACTGTACTATTTGTGTCTGGCTGATTTTGGTAACATTAAAAAGGTTCCATTATAAAGAAAAGAAAAAAATTAAAAAAAGTTGTTTCCCGCTATTTTTCATTTGTTTTTCTCTCCGTTAAAATGAGTGAATCTAATGAAGAAATTCGATACATTTTAAAATTTTATTATAAAAAAGGCAAAAATGCAACTCAAGCAGTGAAAAAAATTTGTGATGTTTATGGACCTGATGCAGTGTCAGTAAGAGTAGCACAAATTTGGTTCAAACGTTTTCAGTCCGGAAATTTTGATGTTAAAGATGCACCTCGCTCTGGTCGCCCTGTTACGAATAAAATGGACGCCATTTTTGAAAGAGTGGAGCAAGATCGGCATATTAGTAGTTACGATGTAGCTGAAGAACTGAGAATTGACCACAAAACAGTTTTGACCCATTTGAAGAAAGCTGGTTATACAAAAAAGCTCGATATTTGGGTGCCACACGAGCTCACTCAAAGAAACTTAATGAACCGTGTACTCATTTGCGATTCATTATTGAGACGTAATGAAACCGAGCCGTTTTTGAAGAGATTGATAACTGGCGATGAAAAGTGGATCACGTACGACAAGAACGTGCGAAAAAGGTCGTGGTCGAAAGTTGGCCAGGCTTCACAGACTGTGGCCAAACCTGGCCTAACACGAAATAAGGTGATGCTGTGTGTATGGTGGGATTGGAAGGGCATTGTTTATTATGAGCTTTTACCGCCCGGCAAAACCATCGATTCTGATCTTTACTGCCAGCAACTGATGAGATTAAAGGAAGCAGTCGAGAGAAAACGGCCGGAATTGATCAACAGGAAGGGTGTGGTCTTTCATCACGATAAAGATGTGTGTGGTCTACCACACATATCTTTAGCCACTCAGCAAAAATTAAGAGAGTTCGACTGGGAGGTCCTAGTGCATCCACCATATAGCCCTGACCTTGCGCCTTCAGATTTTCACCTGTTTCGGTCTCTGCAGAATTCTTTAGGTTCTGTAAGGTTGACCTCAAGAGAGGACTGCCAAAACTATTTGTCCCGTTTTTTTGATCAGAAGTCCCAAAGTTTCTACAGTAACGGGATAATGTCTCTGCCCACAAAATGGCAGAAAGTTATTCAACAAAACGGTACATATATATTGTAAATAAATGTAAATAAACTTTGAAAAAAATGTCTTGACTTTTCATACAAAAATACGAAAAGACTTTTTCCCCAACCTATTATTAACAGGATAGAAAATATCCAAGAAAGGTTGGTTAGGCAGCTAGGTTTCCGGTTTAGTGTTGCGAATGCAAGTACTTATCAGGATAGACTGACTCACTTTAAACTTACATCTCTTAAGACTCGCCGTAGGTACTATCTTTGATCTAGTTTTTCTGTTTAAGATATTTAATAATTACATTGACTGTCTAGATCTCCTAAGTGAAATTGGCATCAATGTTCCGGTTAGAATTCCACGTTATCCTCGTCCATTATTCATGGTTCCCCGCTGCCGCACCATTATAGCAAAGCATGCACCGATTGCCAGGATGACCCACGAATATAACATTGTGTCACGTTCTCCGGGAGACATAGAGATTTTTTGTAACAATCTTTCCAAATTCAAACATTTGATTCGAGCACTATTTTCAGGCTCTTTGTGAGTGTTGACGTATCGACTTGTTCTTACTTGGGAGATGGGACTGGAGCGGTTGAGAGAAATTTGAAATTTTTTGTTTTCATTGTTGTAATTTATCTTTTGTTTTATTCGTATCCTGTTTTTTTTATTGGCTTCGTTTGCTTTTTTTCTTTTTGTTTTTTGAGTTTTGAATTTTTATTGTTTAATATTTTAAGATAATATTCCATATTTTAATTATAAATATTTTTTATCTTGTGTTCTTAACTTTGTTGTTTACTTTATTTTAAATTGTATTTTGTTGTGTTTAAATTAACATGTTTAAAAATTATGTTTAAAAGATGATGTATGCTTGATGTGTTCTCCTGTAACTGAAGGAGCACAAATCTTCTGACAATTTTATATAATATTGCATGTACTGTGTATCCTTTGTTGGAGTTCCTTAATAAATAAATATATAAATAAATAAATTAATGTTCAATAACGGTGGATTATTAGCTGTTAAATGTTTCTGAACTTACATGAGTGTTGGTAAATTTAACAAAAAAGTGCAACATAACTTTTTAAATTCTTTCAACAAGTCCATGATTTCAGTATAGTCCCACATCTTTACCAAGGACTCAAGGGGTTTAAGGGGAGGGCATCTAAATTACAATTTATCATCTTAATAACCACTTATTCTCATTTACTATGATTTATATGTCAATAATATGTTTCTTATTTGACACTGGTTAAATGTGCCAAATGTACGAAGCCATTATTTAAAAGAAAAAAAAAGTTGTCAAATTTTATGTCAAAACTCAAAAGTAAAGCTAAAATTCACCTAAAATTGGTGAAATAATTATTATTTTTACGATTCCTTTGAAAACAAAAACTACTTTAGTATCAAAAGTGAATTTTGGCTTTTATTAGATATTTACCTTCTTACGTCATTGTGATCGTATGTAAAATACAGCTGTAACAATGTCGAAAAGAGATCGTCGTTCTAATGCCGGGAACCGTATGGCAAAATTATTGGACGAAGAGGAAGAAGACGATTTTTATAAAACTACCTATGGTGGCTTCCAGGATATAGCAGAGGATAATGATTATGTGTAAGTATTATTTCATAAATTAACAAACAATCAGTCAATTGACGTCCACTGCTGAACATAGGCCTCCCCCAAAGAACGCCAATAACCCCGGTCCTTTAGCAGGACGCATCCATCCGCAATCATTCCCTGTCTTAAGTCGATCCACCTTGTAATGTTTATATCTGTTGTGAATTACCTACCTAAATTGTGGTAAGTAAATAGGTAAAGGTTTCTCAATGGTGTGTATAATGGCATTAAACCCCAGAATACTTAAAGTAAGAGGTCAAGCAAATGTTTATTGCTAAAGCATAATGTCATACTATTTCAAGACCAATGTTAGGTATCCTGTAAATATGCCGCTTTAAAAAGGAAGAGAAGGGAGGTTCATACATTAATTGTCCAAAAAGCAATAAAAAAATGAAATATATTTTAATTTGACTTACTAAATCTT
Organism: Musotima nitidalis; assembly: GCA_949126915.1. Classification (NCBI taxonomy): domain Eukaryota; kingdom Metazoa; phylum Arthropoda; class Insecta; order Lepidoptera; family Crambidae; genus Musotima; species Musotima nitidalis. Next base: position 12,354,232 of record OX421423.1, on the reverse strand, counting down.
ATTATTTATATTAATATATGATTTATATTCCTGAATGAAGCATGGGGTACTTTGCATACCATGTCTAACAACCAGGGTGATCCAGTCCATTCATTCCATCCATTATTATGGTAGATGATTACAAGGCAATATTAATAATGTGTGATAATATATTCTTAAAAGAATTTTAATATTATAATCCATAGTTTCTCTCATGTGTAAACTTTTCTAACATAATTTCTAGGGAAGAAAAAGAGGCAGAAGATCTAGTAGACTCGGATTTTGACATTGATGAAAATGATGAACCTGTATCAGATCAAGAAGGTGATGAAAAACAGAAGCGGAGAGTTGGTACTAAGGCATATAAGGTAATTTAAGAATTGCTACAGATGTCGACATCCTTAGATACAATATTATTATGAAATACCTAACATAGGTCTGTCAGGTGTCACCTTTATTAGCCTCAAAATTATACTTTTCTAAAGCATAATTTTTTGAGCTGTGTTTTGTAAAATGAGTGGAATTTACATTCTAATGAGCACTGTGTAAGCATACAACTATTTTTACCATGCTGAACTACATACAGAAATTTAATATGAATCCAAATACAACACAATTTAAGCTACCTGTAGCTGACACCTTAACAAAAATGTTGTAACATAGGTATTACCTACTTACTGCTTACTTTTATTCAATTGTGCATCTGAATATCCTAATTAGGCAATGATTTAAGGATGTAGTCTTAGACCATGTTTATAACTTTCTGTTTCATTTTGGCAACATTTAGCCAAACTGATGCTTTACTTTGATACCAAATTCATAAACATAAGTATTAGATGCTAAGATAAAGTATTAGATGATAAGTGAATAAGTAAAATTATGATAATTTTAGTCATATTTTGTAGGATCCTAATAGAAAAAGAAAACCTGCTACTGAGAAAGGAAAAAAAGTGACTGTTAAGAAAGCTAAAGAGCAGAAACCTAAAGAAGACAAGTCGGACAAAGAAGAAAAAGTTGATAAAGTAGACAAAACTGACAAAGGAGATAAAACTCCGAAACTGGATAAAAGCATAGATATTTCTTTTGGTAAGGATATTCCCTGCTGTATTTTTAACTTCTATTTGTGCCTATTTATATTGTCATATGCAATAAATTCATATAAAAAAACACAAATTTTAATATGGACTCTTTAGTTAATGCTCTGTACATATGGAAACTGGGGGTAAAAGTCTGTAACAAACTGTTTATGGAGGATCTATAGGTTGTTATATTTTTATCTGTAAAATTTGTTATACACTATGAAATATTAATAAATCAGATTGAGGGCCTGTTTTACAATATCTTATGTAGGAGCAAGCAGAGTATCTCAAAATAAATAGAAAGATTAAATTACAGTTTTGTATGGACTATTTGTCAAGTAAATGATAATGGGCACTTACTTGTCAGATCCTAAAGCATTTGGCGAAACCGATAGACTGAAAATTCAGAGTCTCGGTTCCATACCCTGTTCTTTTCGAAGTTATACACGTAACTATCGCTTGCTCCATGCTTTGGAAAACATATTATGCTTTAGGATAATACTAGGATTATGATGTGAAAGCAACCGATGACCGATGTGGCATGGAGGTCAGTATACATACACTTCACTCCAGAAGTTGTGAGTTCGATTCCCACAAAGGACAAATCTTTGTGCGCATGAACATGAATATTTGTTCTGGTCTGGGTGTTTTCCTCTGTATATTAAGTATATATTTACAAATAAAAGTATTTAAGTATGTTTATCCATTGTTTAGTATCCATAAAACAAGTTTTTAATGATACTTATTTTGGAACTAAATGATTGGTGTAATTGTCAGAAAATATTTATTTATTTATTTGTAAAAAAATAATTGTTGGCAGAACGCAAGTCAATAAGACAAAGCACAGCTGTAAAATCAGCAGAAACTCTACAGAGAATAAAGATCAGGTCAGAGTTGAAAAGGAAGAAACCAAAGAAAGCCTTAGACCAAATGCCTTCTCAAGAGGAACTCTTAGAAGAGGCTCTTATTACAGAGAAGGAGAATTTGAAAAGCTTAGGTATGTGATTTATTAATGTTTATGAGTTCCTGTGGCCAGAATACCCATTATACGAGTTATTGAGAGGAGGCCTATCACTTGAAACCAGGAGATCTCTTGCAGGAGCTTATGTGAGAAGAACAAGAAACTTGGCATATCATTTATTTCAGATAAATTTGTTGAAATGTTTGTTTAGAAGTCTAAATAAAATGCCACCTAAGAATGTTTTGAACACAGTCAAGCAATTAGTATAAAGTGCCTTTTATAACACGATTCTAAATGAAAAACTTGTTAAATTGTTAAATTTTATCACAGTTACAATAATAATCCGAGAGTATTTTCTACTAACTTTGAACTATTCATTAGATTATTATCAAACAAGCGCGTTAGTTTATAAGTATGATAGTTATATTATATTAAGAGCTCTATTGAGCCACACATGAATAAATGACTTTTGATTTTAAATATAAACACATAAAAATGATAGTGAAATAATACATCTGATATAAAAAAATTATCATGAATATTTTTTTTCTGTGTTATTTTAAATGTATTTATTCATTTCAGAAAAATTTGAACAAATTGAGATGGAAAGAAAAATGGTACGTCCAATCAAGAAAACGATAACTGGACCAGTTATAAGGTATTTTTTTGAGTCATTAAATACAAATGTAGTTTGCGATAGTACAGAACAAAAATAATACAAAATAATAACATTACGCATGTCATATATCTCCGAAGGTGTAGACAAAGGCTTATTGTATGGCCCACATTTTGCCAATTATATTGTTGGTCCCACTTAATTTGTGGCGAGCCTATTGCCCCTTATCCTCAGATCTTGGTAAGATCCCTATACACTTAGGAAAAATGAAAAGCACTGTCATCTTTATTGCAGAGGAGCAAAAAGTGTCCGTGTTGTGCTTTCCTTTTAAATGTTCTAACTTTCACTAGAGGTGCTCTTACATAATACTATAAGAGACTATTGCCTCTAAGTTTATGTGTAGATCTTGACCCGCATTGTTCTTCTTAGGTTACACTCTTTTGCTGTCTCTTCAAGTCCTGATGCAGATGAAAGAACAAGTCTCAATCCTATTGCTGACTTATCACTGAGCGATATCATCAAAGATGAAGAAGGTTGGTATAAAAGTGTGATTCCGTTCTTAGCGTACCCTTTAGTTTTAAAAAATATTCCTTTGTGTATGCTTCTAAAATTTGATAACTTTGGATGATTGGTAAAAATATTTTTTATGTCAGTTTTTTTTCTTGTTTATATGAAGGACAATCTCCTAAGTTACTTCTAGCGTACCTTTTCCATTTAAAAAGCCAGGTACCAACATCCCTTATTAGTATAGACTAAATTCTGTTTCAAATCCGTGAGAGAAAGTCGCAGACAACTGTTAAAACATAATACACAGTTAGGCATAGAATATACAATAATTACAACAAAAGATATCAAAATAGTTAGCAATACATCAAGGCTTGTATTTAACGTCTCCTCAAAATGAATAAATTGCCAACCTAATATAACCTTATTGTGCATCAAAAATACTAACTTAGCCGCATAAACCCCTATTAGATGCTCAATTAGTAAGTAAATTATTAGAAGATCAGTTTATTATACATGAATAATTTTTTTTTTTCTAAAAATTACACAAATATTTAGCTCCAACACTTCTTAATAATGAACTTGTGTTATATATACTTTAACGGACAAATATGCATAAATCTTTTTTTTTGTAAATACATACTTAATGATTATACATCGGAAAACATCCAGACCAGAACAAATAGTCATAATCATGCACACAAAGAATTGTCCTGTGTAGGAATCGAACCCCCGACCTCAAGAGCGGAGTGCAGATATACTGACTGGGGGTCATCAAATTTCGAGACCCAAGTGATAATATTCCATACATAAATAGCATTGATATATTATAATAATGATTGTTGAAGATGTCAGAAAATTTGATTGATTTATTAATTTTATTAACTTTTTCCAAAGGCAAAGGCAACCTTCCAACAACTGAAGAACATAATGACTTATTGATGTCGGAACCAAAGGTTGAGGATGAAGAAATGCAAACAACAGAAGATTTTCTAGACCTAAATGTAAACGTGATTGGACCCGATGAAGAGTTAAACATAGATAATATGGATAATGTACCGTAAGTTTAAACAGCTAATTATTATCTGCAACGCTCTATAATCAAAATTAATAAAAACGGCCTACTGTTAGACATTTTGGTTTGTCCATGTCGCTCTCACGCATGCTCCTACCGCCTCATTGCGTTCAGTTGTAATTTATGGGTTTACGTTATAAGTTTTGAAATATCATTTTAATTCTAATAACTAGTAAATAGATTCCATAATAAGAATCCCAAAAATATGCACATACACTGTGAATTTCTTCACAAAAGATAAATTCGATATTTAGTTCGATGGCACAGGAAAGGTTATTTAAAACATTATCAGTAGTAAGTTTAAACGAAACAATTAGATAGGAACATAATGCTCGCAGTAACTGTGCTTACTCAAAGTTATTCCTACACCCTGTGTCTGGGTTAACAAAGAGTTCGAATAGATGATCTTTTCAATAGGTGACAATTTGTGTGGCATTTGTAATAGAGTTTTTTAAGATTTTTTTTTCGTTAGTACCTGTGTGCTACAAACACACACACAGTGACGCGGTCTATTGTGTTCGCTTCATGGCATGGAAAGCAATTTTTTCAAAAAAAAAAATTTCTTCCAACAAAAAAAAACCCTTTTTATGAGATGTAGAATTTGTTGACATTTTCAACCTCTATAGCAGATTAAGTCTGCTTTTTTAAGCAGGCTTTTTTTAATAGCAGGACTCAGATCTTCTTGGCGAAATCTACAAAAAGTCGGCGTGGGAGAAACGTTTGTATTCCATCAAGCGGTGCTATAGAAGTCGTATTAACCAATTGGTCCCAGTTGTTTCAAGGAGACTAACTAAATCGAGTTAGTTTCTTAAATATTCAACATCATGCATTACATGCGAATTCACACCAGTTTTAGAAAATGTAATAACACTTGATGTGTCTTTTTCCGCTTTGGGTAATAAACGAAATCCATGAATTAATCAGTTTTTCTCTTTCAATACAGCAAAGAAGAGAAGCCTAAGGCAAAAAGGCCACAATTTGATACTAAGTCATATTACGGAAAGACGCTGCTTTCGTTTGAAAATGATATAAAGAATAAAGCTTTCAACGCATGCTTTTCACAGAAGCAACCGAAAAGACGGAGGCCAATGCTTTGTGCTGTTACTAAGTAAGTACCTATGATATCATCATAATTTCAGCTTGATAAAGTCACTGCTGAACATTGACCGCCCCAATAGATTACATTCTATTTAGGGTATCTCATACCCATAATCAGTGAATCACCACTGATTATTTATGGGTTTTTGTTTCAGGTGACGTATGACGTTTAGTAACTGAGCTAACATTTTTCTTACATCTTTCAGGAAACCAGCTAGATATTTAGATCCAGTTACAAAACTTCCGTACAGAAGCGTGGATGCCTTCAGAATAATCAGGGAAGCGTATTACCAGCAATTAGAAGCCCGAGGAGACAAAAACGACCCCCAGACTATTGCATGGCTTCAATCTCGAAGAGCGAACTCCGCTTCAACTTATGTACAGATTCATATAAAATGAACTATATTAGGTCATGTATAGATGTCTAGGCTCAAATGTAATAGAAACTTTTTTGAAAACAGCACGTCGGCTAAAAGTTGCCAGTACAAAAAATACTATATAGAAATTACTGAATAGATTTGTATATAAAGTTTGATAATAATAGCTACTGGATTTGCCATTCCTTCATGTATAATTGTATATTATATCGTTGATCGGTAATTAAATTAGCCCGATCGTATGATATGCCGATTAAAGTCGCGGGAATTAACTAGTATTTTATGTTCAAGGTTTGTTTTCTTAACCTATAAAGTACAAGATACTTAAATAATATCGGGCCCTGTTTCCTAAGACATGGCGCGAATCTTTTGCAATTCTTGAAATTGGAGTGAACTCCATGTTGATTCTTTTTTTTTAAAACGCCTAGGCATTTGATGATTTGACTGATTTTGCAATGGGGTTACGAAATACTTTTATTATATATCTGGGCTCAAATAAAATTTTAACTATTTAAAACAATAAGCCTGCTGATATTTAATGGCTAATAAAACAAATACTTTTCTGAAATCTACTCTTAAGTTATATATGTTTTTTTTAATAAAAAGTACTTCAACTCTCTGGATAGTTAGAATCAATTTCTTTATATTTTTCAACAATCAAATGGTTTGTCTATAGTTTTGTCTCAAAAATACTCAATCAAATTGTGAATGAAGTGATTGAATTATGTTGCTAGGAAGTGACATTTTACAATTCCGTTAATAAACATATTTTCGATGTACGGCTCTCTGTTGAAAACTGTGTAGATGAGTTTCTGAAATATTACATTTTACGCATTTTATAAGACTATTCATATAATTATTGGGATCTTATGGAGAATAAGTCTTTATATTAATATGTCATAATATAAATGAATAGAGATTTCTTAATAGAAATGGACATTTATCGATTGGTGCAATCAAAAGAAGGAAAATTTTGATGAGTAATTATAATTTATAATCCACTGCTAATAGCCAAAAGGGACAAATAAACTCTATGATGACATATATTTTTTTAGGATTCTGTGCTTAAGTTAAATAAATGCAACAGAAAGCGTGTAATATATTAAAGGTTATCTAGAAATTAATTACAAAATGACCCGACAGACATACTGTCTAAATTTCATTGAAATTTATCGTAAAAACATTGTATTATCTAATACAGCCTTTTCATGAAATGTATTCATTGATATTAACAAATAAAAAATAATCACGCTTATTGTTTCAATGCCGAGTTATAATTGCTATATTGCGAATATAATAAAAGATTAATAATTATTGTGATGATATAATAGGTTGGGGAAAAAGTCTTTTCGTATTTTTGTATGAAAAGTCAAGACATTTTTTTCAAAGTTTATTTACGTTTATTTACAATATATATGTACCGTTTTGTTGAATAACTTTCTGCCATTTTGTGGGCAGAGACATTATCCCGTTACTGTAGAAACTTTGGGACTTCTGATCAAAAAAACGGGACAAATAGTTTTGGCAGTCCTCTCTTGAGGTCAACCTTACAGAACCTAAAGAATTCTGCAGAGACCGAAACAGGTGAAAATCTGAAGGCGCAAGGTTAGGGCTATATGGTGGATGCACTAGGACCTCCCAGTCGAACTCTCTTAATTTTTGCTGAGTGGCTAAAGATGTGTGTGGTCTAGCGTTATCGTGATGAAAGACCACACCCTTCCTGTTGATCAATTCCGGCCGTTTTCTCTCGACTGCTTCCTTTAATCTCATCAGTTGCCGGCAGTAAAGATCAGAATCGATGGTTTTGCCGGGCGGTAAAAGCTCATAATAAACAATGCCCTTCCAATCCCACCATACACACAGCATCACCTTATTTCGTGTTAGGCCAGGTTTGCCCACAGTCTGTGAAGCCTGGCCAACTTTCGACCACGACCTTTTTCGCACGTTCTTGTCGTACGTGATCCACTTTTCATCGCCAGTTATCAATCTCTTCAAAAACGGCTCGGTTTCATTACGTCTCAATAATGAATCGCAAATGAGTACACGGTTCATTAAGTTTCTTTGAGTGAGCTCGTGTGGCACCCAAATATCGAGCTTTTTTGTATAACCAGCTTTCTTCAAATGGGTCAAAACTGTTTTGTGGTCAATTCCCAGTTCTTTAGCTACATCGTAACTACTAATATGCCGATCTTGCTCCACTCTTTTAAAAATGGCGTCCATTTTATTCGTAACAGGGCGACCAGAGCGAGGTGCATCTTTAACATCAAAATTTCCGGACTGAAAACGTTTGAACCAAATTTGTGCTACTCTTACTGACACTGCATCAGGTCCATAAACATCACAAATTTTTTTCACTGCTTGAGTTGCATTTTTGCCTTTTTTATAATAAAATTTTAAAATGTATCGAATTTCTTCATTAGATTCACTCATTTTTACGGAGAGAAAAACAAATGAAAAATAGCGGGAAACAACTGTTTTTTATTTTTTTCTTTTCTTTATAATGGAACCTTTTTAATGTTACCAAAACCAGCCAGACACAAATAGTACAGTCAAAAAAATTTTATAATAAGTTTATACCTACGTTATGCGAAAAGACTTTTTCCCCGACCTAATATAACTTTGACATTACAAGATATGTGAAGTTTAATTAATTTTATTTAATTTCTAATAAAATACACTGTGTATTGATTCTAGTTGAAGTAATGAGATCTATGGTTCAATTATTTATCTAAACTGTAAAGACGAAAATTCCTAAAACTTGTACATTGTAATGAATATACTATTTGTAAGAAGTCCTGATTTTATTTATGCTAAAGTACCACCCTTAAATATAAAATAATTGTCAGAAAAAAATGTTGTCGAGTATTCCTTAGCATTTGTGAGGGGCACAGGGGCTTCGTCTTGTGAAAGTAAAGATTTTTGTAAAGTACTTCCCAGGAATAATTAATAATTTAGTTTAGTTGTTCATTATTCTCAAAATGTCCAGTGCACTCTATACTCTCGTAAATTATTCTTATAAACAAATAAATTTACTAAAGTTTGGTCTAAAGCTGTTTTAAACTAACGCGCCCCTTCACTGCGGACAACAGCTTGAGTCGAGAATAAAATGCTAGAATCTTTGTAGAGATTTGTACGCCCGCAATTTTTTTTTGTTCTATATGAATTGCATAATATTGGCTAGGTGGACTGTCGAAGCTTAGATGTTTTCAGAATAATTAGGTAATATTATCGAAATCGGCCTAAAGGATATAAAATATTTCCAGATTATTAACTTACATCAATTAATATTATTGCATCGCTTCTACAGATTCATATAAAATTGTGATTTTGTCATGTTGACAAAATCAGTGTAATAGAAACGATTATTACACAAAATGTCTGATTTGAAGTGAAAAACTTCTCAATATTCTACAATTCTTAGAAATTAATGAAATTATTAATGAACTACCTATGTTAAAGGTTTTGATTAAACTAAAAAAATGAAACAAACACACCAATTGTTAAAATTTATTTTAAAATAAATAGTTAAAATTAAAATTCTTAATATTAAATAGGTATAGATTCGATCAATATCTGTACACAAATGTACAGCAACCTATAAAATAACGTAATGATGTACACTCACAATAAATATAAAAATGTTTTATATTTCGTTCCTTGTTAAGAATTTCCTAAATCGATCAAAAAAGCTTATTTCATAGCTTATAGTTTTGCGCCAAAATGTAAGAAAACATGTTACTGTGTATGTATAAACAATCATATTAAAAAAAATCACTAATGCAATGTCCAGTCAGTCCTGTATGCACACCCACTAAAATATTTTAACGATATCTCTAAGAAAATACTTACATGATAAAGAGGTGCTGATTTCATATGTTTATCTATCATAATTCCAGTCTATTTGGTGTAACCAATCACCTTCCTTTTTTTTATCTGCGCTACAGTAGTTAATATTACTTACACCAACAAAAATATATTAGGTATATGACATTCTGTTCTTATGGTCTACTACAAAACACAGAGAGTACAGAAGTAAAACTTCAGACAGTGCAAAGACAAAGATGACAAGGATTTAGGTTATGCAAGCATGGAAGCGCTCATGACATGATAAAGGGATTCTAAGCTAGGTCTGACTTTAAACTTCTTCGTTGATCGTTTCCAGTCGCCTAGCTGTTTGGTACTTTCCCTTTATACAGTGAACCCCCGGTAAACCGGCCCCTGTCTAATCCGCCGCCCCTGTAATCCGACGTGCTTATCACTGTTGAATGTAGGAAAACAAACATTATTTTAGAAAATGTTTACAAATAAAGCTGGTGCATGATTAAAAAGATAATCTTTTTATTTTTAGCTGTAATTTATCGAATTGCAAGCTACTCTTTTTCAAAAAATCCGGACAAATTCGATAGTCGTCGTCAAACACGTTTGTCGAATTAACGGGGTTCCACTGTAGTACTTTCCTACATTATATTCATAAATAAATAAAGTAAACTAATAAGAGAAAAATCTAACATTTATACAGAGTCCTTTATAGAGATTTTATTTATTTTTATATTACAATCGTGTTTCTATTTTAAATATTTATTTTCTTTTATTTAGTTTTGTTTTTAACAGGCCAATTCTAAAAACAACTACCTACCTGTATAAATTTCCTATTGAACTGTCTAGCTGAACTGTTAGTGTAGTAAAACTCATATCTCAATATTGATTGGGAGCTAAAAATACTTAAACTAGTTATTATCTTTGCTAAGGATTAAAATTGTTAAGTAGATACTTACACATTTTAAAACACCCTGAGTATTAACTAATCGTGTAAGGTACATAAATGTTAATCTTTTCAAAGCTTAACTGTAAAGGTAGGGTTCAATCTTAAATCTGGCACACTGTTGCGTCTAGGCTTATTGTTCAAAATTTCTTTTAGTGATATAAGCCCTGAAGCTTTTGTATCAACTCTTGAATGATATTTAGACGGATCGGTAGTAGGTAAATAAGGATATTCACTCAGGTACGTCTGCGCATTTTTTATTTGGTTTTCTTTAGCAAAATCGTTAAGTTGTGACACTGCTATCTCATAAGGACTAACACTTTTAGCTGTAAGATTTTCCATCGACCTAAATGCTTCGAGAACTGCTTTTTTATGCGGTATGCCCCGTAAGCTACCTTGACGACTTAATTTTCCCTCTGTAACATCGGTAAATAAATCATCAACATTAAATTTCTCTGAAATTTTCACAAGTTTAGACGAGTTTTCATCATTATCAGACTGATTTTGAAGCTCATTCCAGGCTTTAGATATTTCTGACGACGGCACCGAATGTGATTTTATAATTTTCCTAATCCTTTTTTGGGGTAGATTTTCTGGAGATTCCTCTGATTTATTACGTAATAACAATTCGCACTCGTTAAGTTTTCTTGGTTTGTTTATTTGTCTGAGCTCTTCCAGTGATTGAAAGTACTGCTTGGCCATTTTAAATCGAGCTTTATAATCTTTTTGGACAGTTTCTGGATCAGGTGATGATTCTAGTGAATGTTCTTGACTGCTCTCAGGGTTGTTCCTTTCTACTATTTCAATATCGATATCTGACAAACTCGAGAACGTCTTCTCTTCTTCATTTTGAATTATTTCTACTTCTAAAGAGTCTGCTTTGGTCTTACAATCAGTATTTAAACTAGTAATACTTCCAGAATCTATGGTGGACCATTGATTGGACAGTGATGTTTCTTTTCGTAATTTATGGTCTTCGTTTGCAAATATATTATTCGAAGGTTTGCTGACTTCACCTGTAATGAAAAACATAAAAAAGTAATTAAGTGGATTTAAATAACATAACAGCGTATACATTTTAAGTCTTGATTCTTACCGGACTCTCTTATTTGTGATGAGTTTCTGGTCGAACTTTTTTGTGGGCCTGTATTACTGTTTCTCAATTTTCTAACTACTGGTATTGATTCAACTGAAGTCTTTGATACGCTTTCAAAAAGTGTTATAAAACTTTTTACATTTGTTTTTGGAAGTTCGTCACAAGATTTATATTTTTCCAGGCCGTCATCGGGCTGGTTAATAGTAGCTTTGTTAAATATATCCATTTCAGATTTACTAAATGATTTCCGCCGAAGTTCCATGTTTATTTTAGGTACGATTTGTTTCGCTATTTCATTTTTCCCTCCGTTATCAGGTTTTACTATATTTTTAATTAATGTTTTGTTTAATGCTTCACTATGTATGGCTTCATTTTTATAAACGGTATCATCAAAGCTTTTGTTAAATATGCCGCAAGATATTCTTCGTCTCTTGTCATTAATTAATGTTTGTTCAACTGTTGCTATAAAGTTTGTATCTAACTTGTTATTTTCCAATGATATATCAGAAATACCCTCAGCAAATCCAGTGCTTTCTTCTAGACTAAGATGTTTATCGACGTAAATGTTATGCAACGATTTACTTTTTTGTCGAGTCCTTGGAAGTTCTTCAGTATGAGATATGCTGTGAAATAAAGTTATACGACTAGAAACCAACCCACTATCATGACAAGCACCGGTAACATCTGTCAATGAATTATCTACGGTGCTTGGTTTTCCTAAAAAAGTATCAATTTTGCTTAGAATCTGTTTTCTGGATGTGCCAAAAAATCTTTTCGGACTCGTTTCGAACGCTTTGTACACTTCTTCTGGCAATTCCTGTTTCACAGGCAAAGTTGAAGTCTTTAATTTAGAATTTTCTTGATTCTCGTCTGTTTTAAAGTTATTTATATGCTGCAGTGAAACAGAAGTGTTATTACGTTTTGGCGATTTTGCTTTAAAACAATTAGCATCCGTATCGCTATTTTCTGATTCAAACTTCTCATTCCAGTATTTTTTCCACTTGTCTACTAGCTTTACATTTGTTTCTAATTCATCACTTGTATCGGAAGACTCTTTATTTGTTATTTCGTCAACTTTATTTTTTAATGTTTTTGTTATTTGTTCAGTGTCACCCGCACTTAAAAACTTTTTTGCGATTTGTTTGCCACGTCTTTTTGTCAATGAATCATTATGTCTTAAATGCTTAGATGAAAGCCGTCTTTTTCTTTGAAGTATTGCAGCTTCTTTTGTCTTAGCTTCAATTTGTCGAATTCGATCATCCCAATACTTTTTTCTTTCAAGAACTAAATTACTAGGACTTAGGTCACCGAATTGTATTTCGGAATTATTATCGGGGTAAGTATCATTTTTATCGCGAAGGGTCTGACTTGCTGAATCTGATTCAGTGACATTTGCCTGAACCTCAGAAATCTCTCCTTCTGTTTCGTTCGTTTGTCTTTTCACATCTGATATTTCAGACGCAGAATCGACACATTCATAGCTATCAATTGTGTAATCCACTTCTAGTATCTGAAACTTGTTGTCCTCGTTAAAAGTCGCCGTAGAATCTGTTTCAGAGTTCGAGTAATAGTCATGGTACACATCATTCAGTTCGGCAAATGCCACTGTCACCGGGTCATCTACAAAAGTTTGTAACTGGGATGTTTCGATGCTTGTGATGTCTTTATTTCCAGCAGAGATACTTCTATCACTTTCCTCTATAATTGGAGTAAATAATGGTCTTTTTATTTCCCATTTCGAAGATTTGACCTCTTCAGGAAGTTGAAATATATGATTCAGATCATTGCACGATTTCCAAAGTTCACGTTCAGCTGGACCCATATTCACTAATTCTTCAGGCTTTATCTCGTAAGAGTTGTCACTAGGAGAAAACTTATGTTTACTTACAGTCTCACTTGATTGTATATTGTCATTGTTATTACTGTCGGGGGAACTACTATTGTCGTCTATACTTACATACGCAGAATCCCACGTGTCTTTTCTTGGCGTTAAGTTTCTATTTGATTCATATATTTCGGGCGGATTACTGTTTGTTATTTCTATACTATCAGTAAAATTCGAATCGAAGCTATGAAATGTTGAAGAAGCAGCTGAATTAGCGCTATATTTAAGGTCATGTGCAACAGTCATATTCGTATGAAGAGGTGTAGAGAAAACAGATTTGGAGTCTTCAGCAGAATTATCAAGTATACACTCTTCGCTTAATTGATGAACTGTTGGCACTGGCGCTATATTGTCCTCGTTCTTAACAGTCGCTATTGATTTCAAATTTGGTTCAGGAGTAGATGCTCTTATAATAGGAGGCAAAGAAACTGGAGCCCCAATGATAAAATCTGTTGTGGGTAAAGATCCATTATTCTTATGAGAGTGCTGTTGTTGGTGCATAAAAAATGGGTTTATAAATTCATTTCCTAAAAATTCTTCGTTTAATTTCTCTGTTTCTGGATCTACGTACACAGAATCGTCACGGTCTTTGATATCACCGGATATGATTTTAAGTACAGGAGTTTTTGGTCTTTCTGGTTCTACGAAAAATGGATCAATAAAGGGGTTATTGTTATCAGTAGGCGATGGCGTAATATTTTCATCGATTAATATTTTTATTTGTGATTCCGGTGTCTCCTCATATTGTGAGTTATTGGTTTCGTATTCTGTGGTGACATATGTGTTGAAATCATTTTTTGAGCTGCCAATATCATGTCTGGACACAAAAAATGGATTCCTAGGTTGTACTGCCATGTCTTTAAGAAATTCGTCTTCATTAGTATTTCTAGATGATTCAAAGAGATCGTCTTTGCTAGTAATGTATTCTGAAACACGTGATATTGTTGTCTCTTTTTCACAGGGCTTTTCAGTTGTTAGAGACACGCTAATATTTTCAGGAACTATATATTTTTTACGTGCTTCCACAGACTTAAATGGATAGTTGTTAGTTTCAGGTAACGTGGAGTTAACTATATCAGGTATGTCTTGTTGGCTTCTAGGCCGAATGTAACATTTTTCATGTTTTCTTTTTTTCGAATCGGTTTCCATATTCTGAAATGTCTTTGTAACCCGATTTAATAATATCACTTTATTTACAATATTACAAAATTTTGCATTTTGAGCTATATAATCTTGTGTCGTAATATCTTCTTGGGTGAAACTTGTGTCACCCAAGAACTCACTTTCGTAATTGATTTGATCTGTAGACATTAATATTTTAGCTTCATCTTCGCTTATTTTTTCCAGTGAACCATTTTCCTTTAAAAGCATTTTTTCCGTAACAAAATCAACTATGCGTAGTACGACTTTACGATCCGTTTTGATATCGACTATATCGATTTCTTCTCCATCTTCTAAGCAAAAGCTTTCTTGTTCCAGAATACTGATTATATTATTTGATGCTGTTGTATTAAATGGTGATCCAACTATACTTTGACCCCTACTTGTAATGGAAATAATATATTTTCCTTCCAGATTAACAATGTAATAAATTTTTGTATGGTCTGCTCGAGCTTCAGCTTCTATATCGATATCGTATGCAGTTTTTGGTATGTGATAAGTTTTATTCATATCGTTTTTACCATAAGCCCTTAAGTAAGTAGCTCCCTGCGTGATTGGTAATACATTTTCAGTATAATTTGGTTTTGCTTGTAAGCCCAATAGTTTTTGTCGAATAAGTTGCGCTTTTCCTAGAATAGGAGGTAGTACGGACATTCCATAGGTGTCTTTGGGACCTCGTATCAGTATTGTGATTTCACCTGGGTCTAAGGATTGTTGAGATGTTGGGTATATTTTAAAAGAAGACTTGCTGTTTACTTGGGCCGCAGCTAGTCCTGAACCTTTCGCTACATAATCAAGGGTAAAATGAGTGGTTTCAGGCGAAGTTCGTTGAGAAGCTGGCTTTGAAACTGGTGGTGTTAGCTTGGCTAACGACTGCCTGATTCGATCCAAGTACGTAGCTAGTTTCCATTCTTGATGTCTGCTCAATGCGTCGCTACATTCTAACTCCTGTCTGGAAAAAACCTGAAACAAAGAAGAAAAGACATAATTTTTGAATTGTCTTTGATAGGGCTTGTTATAATATGACACAAACAGTCATCCATTATTTTACTTTACGTTGCGAAACAAGTGCCTTTTTTTTAAATATTAACTCAAAAAAATATAAACATGTCCTATCTAACTAAACCATTGAATTCAAACTGAACGGCAAATCGTTGTTATTATTTTTGTAGCAGGAGACCTCTAAGACCAAATACTGTAAAACCAAATATTCTGCCGCCATAGATATTTACAAGCTGTAGCTATCTTCTCAAATTATTTATAGCTAGTAAAGTGTTTAGAACATAATGTGACTCGACCACTGATAATGTAGGGGCTAGGCCTATTGGGATATAAATTGCACCGTTATGAATATGCCATGTAGTAGCGGCACCTGAAAAGGATTCTCCTTCCTAATGACAACCAATATGGCGTGGTGGCGAGTATACCCGTACTCTACTCCTGAGGTCGATTCCCACACGGGACAAATCTTTGTGTGCATGAACAAATATGCATTGTGTGCATATTTGTTCTTCATGCATTTACAAAAAAAAGTATCGTATGTTTATCCGTTATGTAGTATCCATAACACAAGTTCTTAATGATACTTTTCTTAGATACTTTTTATTTCTTTGTGTATTCTGCTACCCCCTGTCTTTCACGGAGGGCGTAAAATGCAGCTAAAGGAATGGTACCTAGTCTAGTGTCAATGTGGGCGAAGGGATAGTCAATTCTTACCCTTTAACCCGTTTCATCTAGAGGTCTGTGTGCTAAAAGTGATCAGCGTGGTGATTAGGGCAAGTACCCCCAATAGAATGTAATCTCTTGGGAAGGCTAATGTTCAGCAGTGGGCTTTATCAATGGGACATATGATCGTGAGAATATCTATGATGTATGTAATAAGAGCAAAACACTAGCTTTCTCTCGTCTAGTCACGTTTTGAAATAAAATATTAAATTACCGGTTCAACTCCGAGGTAATGATCAGCAATAGCCTGCGCGTGCTTGAGGGTGAGCTCGGTGGGTGGGTGACCAGCACAGGCGCCGGGAAGTGCCGTATCTAGCACGCTGCAGACGATCCAACCGTGACTCCAGACAGTGTCCAGGTGGTCCACCTTTACAGGGCCTGTCTCGCTTAGCCATAGTAGAACCTCTTGTTTCTGTTCTTCGCTTGAAAACACGACTGGAATTAAAAATAAATATTTTAATGCTCTGTACCTAATCCAAATGCTTGATTATAGTAAGTTCAAAAATTGCTAAAAGGTGTATAAATAAATCGTTTTGTTCTATCCAAAATATTACAATACGTGTAAAAGTATAACGTTGCGCCGCTTATATAAATTTTTGATAGCTTAGAATCATAGGGGTGAGTTACTTTTCATTCATTCGAATTTTCTTTGTTCTTGTGGGTCGTAAAGCCATACGTCTCGTGACTAGAATAAAGACTTGTTTGACTATTTTCCTTTTTGTGCTTTAATGCAAAATGGACTTAAAATGTATTTCATATCATATCATACCTAGAGAAGTAATAAAAGGAAACTGAACATTTTATTTTCTATTTTTTTCACCTAACGGTAAGCAACTTCCTGCCAAAAGATATTTTGCGAGAGCGGTCCACATAAGACTGACCTTGACAGCATCGCCTTATATGGCTACAGCTTTTCACAGCCGAACAAAAATAATATTTTTATTATATAATTAGAACCTAAGGATAGTGTCAAAACCCTGACGTAATACTATAATACCGTTACTTTAAATTTATAAAAGAATCACCAAAGGTTGTATGCTGTTTAATCAGTTGGCGATAAGAACCGTGACAAAATGGAACGTTATGTACCTACCTACCTACTGGGTGTGTGTGAGTTGTGTGACTAATTGTGTATGTACTTAGCTAAGAAAATTATCAGAACAATACACTTAATAAAATATAATCTAATAAATAAACAATTTTTAACACGGAAATGGCTACAACCAATATCTACATTATAAACAAGTTATGATTGCAATTTTGACATCCTAAAATACTTCTCGCGTGTTTTTCGTTCGCACCACACGCCGAGAAAATTCTCTTACGCTTAGTGATTTGAGTTTGTTTTGAAGGGAGCCCCTTAGATATAGACTGGTACACAGCATCGCGTTAAAGCATCAGAATATTTCGAAGATTATCAACGTATAGGAGTTTAAACGTGAAATTTTAACTATAAAGAAGGCATTGAAATAAGACAAAAAGTTCTTAAAAATATGTATCTAGAAGTTAATTTACTGTTCGTACTGGCCCTATAATTATAATAGGCGAATAATTTGTACCTTTAGTGTAAATGTGGTAAAAAAATAAATTATTGATCCCCCCAGTCATAAAAAACAAAAGATGGTACCTATCAAGGTACAAGTAATGTGAAGGTTCTTATTTAAACAATTTGTGCTATTAATTTTTCAACAATTTTTAGTATTCTGTGTACGAACCTAAGCTATTTCATCCGCGATTTAATAAAAGGTATTTGTTATCTCTCCACTTGATCGTGATTCATGTATTCGTTATGGAAAATATTGTTTCATAAAAACCTTATCGGTACTAATGTTGTTCATATGAAAGTTAATTTAGTGTTCAGTAAGTGTTGTTATTTACGCTTAGGTAAACCACAGGACCGTTTTGTTAAATAAATTATGCGAATCTGACCTTGAAAAAGGACATGGGTTAGATTTTATCCAGAAACATATTGTGATCCCTAAATTACTAACAAATAATGAATAATACGTTAACAATAAGGTACATACATACACTAATTAATTATTTCAAACCGATTTATTATTAAAATCTTGTATTATGGATACAATTACAAACATAGTGTTGGTCCTTCGAAATCCGTTCGCTAGATCAGACGCTGTGCTGATCTACTCAGTATAATAAAAGTGTATTCTTTCTCGAACGTAAACATATTAACACAAATCCAAGTAATTTATTACAATCTGATATATTTTAATTGTAATAAAAGAATTACCGCGATCACATTGTTTTGTTCTGAAAATAGATAATAATCAAGTAACGTTAACGGTACTGGCTTAACTATTTCGGGTTTTGTATGAGAATAGCAAGGTCATAAATTTTGAGGTCACGATACCATCATGTTTAGATGAGAATATTCTTGAATGGACTGCAGTCTAGCGGTCTTAGAAAATGTGGGTGGATGTTAGCGGTTTACTGTTTACATTACGTGGTCACGGTACTGTTATCTTTGTTACCTATCTTATCTATACAATGAGAAAGTACATGTTGGACATTGTTGCGATAGATATTTTCCTGATAACTATTGAGGTAATGTATCTTTTAAGATATGGAATTTTAGAATTAGTTAAGCCCGTGTTTTACAATTCGTCTTATCATAACTGAACCACTCATTCTCAAAAACAATCTCTATAATTTTCATATTACGCTACGAAATATCTAAAATATTGAACTCTGGGCCAACTGATTCATTGACCGAACTGTCTTAAGAATGATGGATGACTTATATTAATATTTTTTTCAATATAACACTTCATCATCATAGCTTAGCAGTGTCCCGGTTGCCCTAGCCATAAGCTTAGAGTCCAGGTTCTACTCACTGGTCCTATCAAATTTGGCAGACTCAGTTATTACATGGAGCGACGAACTGACCTCTGCAACCCAAACATGATTAAACTAGCTGTCATGATGTTAAAAGGCACTGTCTTCCTAATAACGACTGCCATAGATGTTCATGACAACCGGGACCGGGCTTAATGTGTTTTCCAGTCACGGAACAATGAATAATTACGAACATAACTTCGAAAAGTTATAGGATTTGAACCTTAAATATCCAGAGTTATTCAACTAATATTATACACGTGAAAGTTTGTATGTGTGGATGGATGTTTGTTACTCTTTCACGCAAAAACTACTGGAGCGATTGTGATGAAACTTTGTACGTGTATAGCTGCAGTCCTGGACTAACATATAGGACACTCTTTATCCCGATATTTACACGGGAACGGGGACCACGCGGGTAAAACCACAGGGCGCTGCTAGTATTTAATACAATACTTACTCGCTCTGAATGCCGAGTCGATGTGCTTGAGGAATTTAAACAAGAAGCTCTGGTGACCCCAGAACAGGGTGAGTAGGGTCGCCGGGGCCAGGTACCGCAGGGTCGTGAGCAGGGCGTCCAGGGCTGCCGACCACATGCCTCGCTTCGGCTCCAGTTCCGGGTACTCGGGGATTGGGAATAACCCTGGAAATAAACAATTATAAGAATAAGAATAACTTTATTGCATAAATTTTGCACACAGTATACCAACCTTCATTACATTACACAAAAAAGTATTGTATAGCTACATACATGCATTATATTTAACATTATTGTGTTAACATTTAACTTTAAACATAATTATTACAAAAATTTTTTTTTTAAGAATAATGAACAAAAATATAATTGAGACATAATTTCTTTACCTCCCGTGCTAGTCCGAAGACTGTTACGGCAAAGGCTAAGATTCTCGCCAAAGTATTACTAACTGTATTACAATTTGGTAAAATTATACATAAATTATTGCCTTAGAAAATTGTAGTAAAGTCTCCACTATTTTAAGGACTATGAATTTTCTTGTTTTAACTTTCACTGTGACTAAATGACGAAAACGCTGCTTCATATTGAATTGAAGCAAATAACTTGATTAATAAAATTACTTGTCACTGGCAAATCGACAGTCCCTACGTATAAAACGACATGTTTGTAAGTTTGTAATTGTTTGTAATGGCTCTAGAATAAAAAAAAATTAAGTAGAACAAAACATTACGTGAATAGTACTTTTATTTATAACTGAACGTTTTTTTGCTAGAGCGATTTCAACTTTCATTTCACTATCCTGTAAACTTTAGTTTTAGACATGTCCTTTTATACGTAGGGACCGTCGAAATATTCTAAACGAGTGAGTCCATTTCAAGAAAAAACACGGTTTGTACCGGTACACGGTTCGAAGTAGTTTGAATGTCGTAACGGTAATAGGTGGCAGTATAACTACTGCCACCTATTGTTATAACTATTACGAACTGATATTAAAATTAAGTATTTCAGTTTCATATTTTATTTCATCATTATCATCACATAATAATTAGTAACTTGGTGTTTCGATATATAGGCCCTGCACAGCTTAAGAACCTCTGCTAGTAATGTTGAATCAATCTACTTACTACATAGCACATGTATTTTGTTGGCTATTGTAATACACTTTTGTGCAATAACAAATATTGTTATTCCAGCCGATTAGCTTCCACTCCTGGACACGGGAATCCTCTCTTAAACCAAGATGAGTAGAGCATACTTTACCTAGTGCGGATTGCCGGAAGAAGGTGCGTGGCGTTTTGCTGTTAGAATTTTTCAGGCCTTTTGATAGGACGTCTAACATGGGTTAGCAACTACCACATTACTCGTAATTTAGTACTAACCTATGCTTCGTGGGTAATGCGGGACGAGAACCTTGTACTCGTAATCCTTCACTATAGCTTCGATATTGTCCGACATTTTGTATGGATCGGTACTCTTTAGTATGGCCAGCCCAACTTCACGATATTTATTTCTTTGTATTCATAGTAGTGGTGTATGGTTTAGGCTCGCGCTTAAGTGTAAGTATTGAATTTTTTGTATTAAGGATTGGTCTGCGTTGTGCTTAACTCACTAATTGATTCATTTATTCTTGTAATAATAATTCTTATGATAATGTGCTTATATTATGACGTGTTCATATTGTAATGCGTAGTGCAAGTAATAATTGTATAGTACTACTTGTAATTCTAAACTTTATTATATGTTTGCTAATGCGATAGAAAAAGATTTTTGTTAAAATTTACATAATTATACATACATACAATCACGCCTTTTTCCCCGAAGGGGGAGGCAGAGGCATATTATACACCCACATTTCGCCGATTATATTGTTGTTCACACGTAATAGGCGAGCCTATTGCCGTTTACCGGGAACTTATTTGTTCGCCAGAGCGTCGTCCGTTTATCGGCAGGTGCACCACTTGCAGGTGAGGTTGACTTGGGCTCCTCTGATCTTGGTAGCTTGGTAGCCCTATACACCCATTACATAATACATATAATATCACATCTATTGTACAGTCAGCGTCAAATAATTGGTAACATCCAAAGCACCATAAAGACCGACACACTATTGTCAAGAGCGCTTGGGCGTGTACATGACTGTACTGGTCATAACTTTATTTTTATGAAGAAAACAAAAAACCACCGACTTTATGATTGTTATCTACGTACTTGAGAATACATTTATTACTTTCATTGATAAGATTAATAAGGGATAATGTTCAATGTAGGTCCCCTTTATCTAAAGAGGTGATAGGAAAAAGTAATAACTAAATATAACTTCTTAGGAAATATTTTTTTATATCAATATCCTCTTAGCCCATTAACATCCTATTACTGAGCACAAGCTGAATGATAATAATTATATCAGCCTTTTTTCAGTCAACATTATTAGATACAATAGTTTTATTTCAACCATAACTCTATCAAATGTGCAAGATGGTACTTTCCGTTCTTGGGTCCTTATTTATATAACAAAATTATTAAAATACTTAACCTGGAAAGTCTAAATAAGAGACAATGTAAGCAAAAATTATCTGATTATTTATTAAGCCTTAATTACTATGATAAAACAGAACAATTACTTTATATACCTTAATAAATCTTCTCCTGCACATTCACACACAAAGAGAACACACCACACCACCACCACACTCATGCTCACAATTATACTTTTTAAAATGAACTATTTCGTTTTGTATGAAACTAGTTAAGCTATACAAGGTTTTCTTGAATTTTTAAAAATGTCTTAGATTGTAAATGTAAAGGAAAAAGCACTGCTGCCTTGAAGCACAGATCTTAAGTTATCTAGTTCAGGCGCAGAGATATATAATGTAATTGTAAATAAATATAATTGTATATATTAATTGTTATAAATGTTATTAGTTTATTATTGTAATATCGTCAATTTGCCCTACTTTGGCAAAGCGACCTTCATAAAGTGCTTCCCTTCTGTTCTTTTTAGCGCTTCCATGTTCTTTGTCATAATGTTGACAAATACGTATAAATTGAATATCTTTTTACATATTTTGCTATCTTAAAACTTCCATGGTATAATTAAGAATCGTCTATCTGGTTAGGAATACCTAAAGTAAATATACGTCGTAAATATACGATACAAGTGTAAGTATTGTGCCTGGACTCACATATCTTTATCGATTTTTTTTGAGTCATATTCTTTCGTTTAAAGAATACATTTTTATATGTAATATTTTGTTGAATCAGCCTTTCATTTAAATGTTCAGTAAGAATCACAGTCCTATTTGAGTATTGAAAAAGGTATTTATTCTATTTAACGTGTCATGAAAACAAATAAATTGCTAACCTAACTAAAAATATTAATTGAACCTTCAATCTTTCTCCGTCAGTATTTTTATATTATTACAATCAAATCTTACATACATACGTAATGTCACGCCTCTTTCCTGTAGGCTTAGGCAGATATCACATCCTTCCACTTGCTACGATCTTGGCACACACTCTTAGCTTCATTCACACTCATTACGTTTCCTCATAACCTTCTTATACACGCACGTCGGTTTAGGGTACTTTTGACCTGTCTTTTCTTCAAAATCTTCTGGATTTGGTTATGGAAGATCTTACGAGGTCGTCCCCTTCCAATACTTCCATTCACTTGTCCATCATAAACCACTTTCGTTAGTCTACTTTCATTCATCCTCTCAATATGACTAAACCATCTAAACATACCTTTCTTAAATTCTTGTAACTATATCTTCTTTTACACCAGCTTCGGCCCTTATCACTTCATTCCGAATCCTATCACTCAATTTCACACCGAGAATACTTCTGAGTGCTCTCATCTCTACTGCATTAATCTTACTGTCATTTTTCTTCTGCCATAACCAGCATTTACTTCCATATGTTAGTATAGGTACCAACACACCTCTATCAACCAGACGTGCCTTCTCGGATTTCAGATTTATTATTTTCCTATTTCGAATAATTCCTTTCTTTTAAACATAGTATAAAATCTCTTACCTAAATCTGATTCACTTCGGCCAAAGTTGCCGGCAAACTGTTCAATGTTTCAAAATATCCCGTTAATCTTATCTAGGTGTACGCCTACATGAGAGCCTAAACTATCCAAACATTGGTGTGGCATAAAAATGCTGTTTCCATGAATCATTTTAAGAGGAAACATAAAATGCTTTGTTCTGGGTTGAACTTAGAACTGAAATGCTAATAGAAATTATACTAACGTACATGGCATGAACTTCGTACCGCCATTTTTTTGTATATGTTTACCAAATTCCATTTATATATTTTTCTAGAATTTTCTAATTTCGTCGTTCGGAACTTATGCGTGTACATATATTTCGACGATTTATTTTCTGAGTTACAAAACATATATAATTGATCCCTTTTGAGTAGATTTATCCTTACTATGGTGGTTGAGATTCAATCATACTACATCATACAATAATATTTCCGAACCAAAGCTTAAGCACACCTAAAACATTTGATACTAGTTTCACTGTTGAAATACGGGCCCGCTCTATAACAATTTCTTGAAATCACCTAGCCTTGTCCTTTGATATAGCTGCTGATAATATTACTTGTTTTCTTCCACATAGTCTCATAATGCATTGATTTCTCTTTGCTATCAATCTTAAGAAAATCAGGTCGAGATCATTGAGAAATACCTTTAAAGCAAATTCTCAGCTTTAATAAAAATTGCCTCCTTTTTTTTAAATAATGGCTTTGTGCGTTTAGCACATTTAGCCAGTGTCAAGTAAGAGATATATTAATAACATATAAATCATAGTAAATGAGAATGAGTGGTGATAAAGATGATAAATGGTAAATGAGATGCCCTCCCCTAAACCCCTTGAGTCCTCAGTAAAGATGTGGCTATACTGAGATCTCACATGAACTTCTTGAGAGAATTTGAAAAGTGATGTTGCACTGTTTTGTTTCATTTAATATTATATAGCTGTCTCGCTAACCAATTTTTGTTATTATATCAGCCATATCTTAGATCAATGAGTAAGTATTTTTATATTTTTTATCTTATTCATGTAGACAAGAAAAACTTTGACAACAATTTTGAGTAGATAGATTGGTTACAGATTGTTACTTAGTAAAAACATAATAGTTTAAAAAAAAATTTACTTCCTTATTTTTTTATAGTAATAGTAGCCTAAATTACTTTATTCAGAGATTTGTCAGCATAAACACATACTTAAAAAGTGAAAGCACTTATCATTCTTATTTTCTTATACATTCTTCGGCTGTAAAAAGTACCAACTCTATGTCTAGGTTTTTCGAGAAAAACAGCAAGGGGTTGTTTGGGGGTTGGCAAAAGTCAATAATACCCATGCGTTCATAAACGCCGGTTCCTAACGACTGGGACGAATCTAAGTGCTTCTCGTTTGGTATCAAAACTATTAATATTAGCTACGAGTAAATGGTAGAAAATAATTCAGCCCGGTCAGAATCGGTAAATCAAATCGATGATATTTTCTGAAGGCACTCAAGTACAATTTGAGATAATGTCGCAATATGAATGATCGCTGAGGGCAAAATCTCATCACGTGGTCTTATTTCAAGGTAATATACTGATCTCACATGATTTTAAATTGGCCCAAATGTAAACAAAGTTCATGAAAAAAATTGCATTGATTTTATATCCATTTCCATTGTATACATCTATATAATATCTACAGTTTCTATTATTAATAATTTAAAATTATTATATATATGTTATTTCGAATAACTTGGTACAATGTCATAATAGTAAGATAATTTATGACTATGTAATAATATAACAAATAAGGCTATTGCAGCTTGTTCTACGATCTAGATTGTTTATATATAATCAACTTTATTATATAGAGAGCTCTCTCACTTTTATTATTATTAAACTTTTCGTAATATAATCAATACGTCATCAATCAGTTCCTATAACTGCAGGACAATTACATCCATCTTTGATGATAATTATGATAAACGCAATTAAAAATTGTCTATAATGTCATTAACTCTTATTATCATAATCACAGATAAAAATATAATTCCTACAACTCACTTATATTGGCGATGTTATTAATGATAAGTGATTAAAAAATGAAGACCCAGTTCTATATATCAACTACTACTAGCGACTTATATCTCCTAGATTAGTATTTACTCATGAATGTATTCGTTTAATAACATAGTGACGTTATCCCAGTTGCCTTAGCTCAGAACCCAGGGTGTGCTCACCCAAATTTGGCTGAATTTCAGTTATTATTGTACATACATGCATACGCCTTCACGCCTGTTTCCCCGAAGGAATAGGCAGAGGCATATTATGCGCCCACACTTCGCCAATTATATAGCTGGTCCCACGAAATAGGTGGTGAGCCCACTTCGATCAATGATCGAAGTGAGCCCATTGCCGCTTACCAGGCACTGTTATGTTCGCCGGAGTTTCGTCCGTTGATCGGCAGGTGCACCACTGGTGAGGTTTGCTTAGCTCTTTAGGTCTTGGTAGGATCTCTATACACCCATAGTTATTATTGTATTCGTGCATAAATTCAAATTCAATGATGAAGATTAATTTTTATTTCAAAATTTATGCATTTTACTCTGAAGATGTCTCAAGTTGTACGCTCTTAAGTACATATTTAAGAGACTAGTCTTCGCACAAGTTATTATTACTACTCACAGAAATATTTTTAGAAGTAAACATATGAATATCAAGATGCTTTTGTATAAATTTTAATAAAAAACGCTTTCATGGGGGCCGGCCCCATGAAAGCGTTAGAGGTACCTACAAAAAAAAAATATTTTCGTATTTTTAATACTTAATAATGGGATTTCTAGTCACAATCAAAAATTATGTTAGACGGTTTTTAAGGGGTCGTCGACGCGCTTGGGATGTGGTATTTAAAACGTACACGCGGTAACCCCTACCTATTAGCTAGGCCGTATGCTTGAGTGTCTTCATGTGGTATGAAATGAATAAAGAAGTAATTACAAACACAATGTACACAAAATATTCGGAGCCACTGCATAAGGCAAGAGCTACGATTACCTAGTATTGTTTTTTTTTTCTATCCATAAAAACGTTAACACTATTAACCTATTTTGATTAAGTTTGGTGTTCTTAGTATGATATTATTGTTTTTTTCTTTTGTTCTACGATATTTTTATTTTAATAATAACATAACTTTCCACCTATATTTTTTCATATATTCTTTCATTTCAAATCATATTCAACGTTTGTACGTTAGTTTTCATAGTTAATTTAAATATTTTTAAAAACCTAGGTACTAACACAGACCAATTATGAATACAAAATTAAGTATTATTCCGTCACTTCAATTTTTTTACTCTGAATCCATAAGATGAATGTGAACCATTAGTAATATATTTTTTCATTCAATTCTCATCATAAATTTAAGACGTAAACGCTGCAGACTTTTTAACGCATTGCCTGCTAATTACTGTAACTACACTAATAAGTGTAATTGAAACACGTCAATGTCTTTATTTATTAAAATCACTTGACAAAAAAACAAATGTCTGTATAAATTTTCGAATTAACTCGCAAATCACTGCATCCATTTGCAATTAAAATGTAAATTCGAACTAGTTTTATTCAAGATCACTGACTCTAATGTAACATAAGTATCTCAGTATAACAATCTATCACTGCACTTTTTTCATGTTAAGATAAAACCTGTTTTTTATTGTTAAAAATTAATTGAAGATTATACTTTGACAGCCAAAACACGACGCGAAAGAGCACCTCACCGACTGCTCTACCTTTTAGATGTCAGGAATATTATCATTGTTTTATTTTTTATCAGTCTTTTTATCATACACTCGACTGTGTTAAGATACTGTTTCAATCTTGATAAATTCGTCATCCCGTCTTTGATATATGACTAGCTATCGTCAGATGTTTTGCTTGAGTCGCCAACGGAGTAATAAACGCGTTTTTCGAGAACTTTTTGAGGGTTTTTCGGGTTCGAATCTTATATCGTATGAGTTCGTGATTTCTTTGATTAAGATAGTAAGACCTTGTCTTTATAATCTGATAAAACATATAAAATCGTCCCAGTATTTTAGTATGAAATTGATACTCGTATCGTTACTCATATGTATGGTCACGTAAATTAGCATAAATATGAGTAACATGGTTATGTGCTAATAAACAGACGAAATAAATATTGTCCGAAAACTATAATCGCTTCTTGTTTTAAACTAAGCAGTTACTGTAATATGGGGACAAGTAAGTACTACAAATATTAAACAACGGATTATCATTCATATAAATGCTTATCTTTTTGTAAAAGCTTACTTATAACACATTGCAATCACCCAGACTAAGATAAGTATTCATATACATATTGGTCCTGATAATACAACTTACAAAATCTAGAGCAGACTTCAAATACTGCACGCCGTCCTCTCTCCCACAAAATGAATGGACTTGACATAAACCGTTGCTAAATGATGTGGTACTTCATCATCAAGTTTATACATATCGAACTTCGTCTCCATTCATCAAATGCTACTGTGTCCAAGCCCCCGGGTCCGCTAGTCCTTAGTTAGAAAAAGGCGTGTTGATTTGCTAAACTGGGTCACATTTGGTACAAACCATGAAACAATACTGATGTCATAACCTTCGTAGACAAGGAACAAAGCCTCCCGGCTCACGGCCCATTACAATTTATTAACACTACCTAATCTGACACGATTATACGTCTTTCCATATGCTCATAAATCTGGATTTAACGTTGCAGTCGGAACACTGATGTAATGTGACACATATTATGTCTCAGTTAATTAATTAGTCGTTAATATGTGTACCTTATTGTGTTTATTGCTTAAGTAGTATGTTTAATTGTAAAATGTAGAGCTAGGCTCTTAAGATTAGTGAGTCGGAAACATTAAAAGCGGCAAAGCAAAGAGGAGTATGATATCAGATGTCAGTTTTTTAACGGGTGACCATTTGCATGAAATTTGACATAGAGCGTTTGCGGGTAGAGATTGCAATCCCTACTCGCAGGCTTCGGAAGACATGATTAGTAATATTACTATCTGTGATAGACTTAAGCCGATTTATAAGCCCTTTATAAAGAAGTCATCACCAATCTGAACAGTCGCTAGGAAAAGTATGCAAGAGGTGGGTGCTGTATATAGACTAAGATGAGGTAATATTAATGCCGTGTGGTACCGGCCTAGAATAATACCACCCTTTTTCTTCTCACGTAAGAGTCGACGAACAGAAACTCTATCGAATGATGGACAGCAGTGTTATTCTGCGTACTCGTTTAAACTGTAATCAGCAACCCGCCTGCCCAGTGTTGTGATGATATTATACCTCAAAAATTATAAAAATTGTTGGGGAGGCAAAATTCAATAGTGAATTTATTGAGACTGAAATAATAATAAAGATGATTTAATATATTATCAACTGTTATTTTTCATACTTCCTTAATTTATCATCATCATCAGCCCAAAGACGTCCACTGCTGAACATAGGCCTCCCCCATATGACCGATTGCAGACTGCTCGTATCCAACGTGATCATGCAACTTTTAACAGTTCGACCGTCCATCTTGCATGTGGACAGCCTGCCTTCATAAGGTATTTTATATATGTATAAGGTATTTTGTTTTGATTTATAGTAAATAAAATAAAATGCCGAGAACAGAAAAGCATGGAGACGTTTGGAGAAGACATATACTCAGAAAGGAGCCCCAGCTTATAACACAAACAAATATTGAGACGATGTGTGTAATGATGTGTGTGTACCCATTTGTGAAATTAAATCATTATAAGTAAAATGTCGATGTAGAAATTAGGTTCTAGAGCGTTCGTCCATGAACTAGATTGTTTTGATTGATTTTGAAAATGAATCCGTCACTTTCTCCCAGTTGTATTGCTGTCTCTTTCAGACCGTGACGATGAGGAATGTTTTTTTGTATCTCATCTTAGATGGGAATGAGATTTAGAGTATATCTCAGTTGAATCTATGTAAATTTTTTTTACTTGCGGCTATCTATAATAGACTTACAATATTTTACCCGCGACGGAGCGGAGAAGGTATATGCGTTTGGAGTTTTAGATTAAGGTGTTTTGTTTTTTTTTATAAAATATACGATTTAAGTCATGGGAGACACAAAAATCGAAGCCATTACAATAATGTTATCGTTTCGCTGTAACTTAACGCGTCCCTTTGATCAATAAGATATTTCTCATTTTCTATACAAATCTAAAAAAATATCTAGATCAATAGTTCGACAAAATAATTCCTCTTCTGACTAAAAATTATAATATCACAACCAAAATTACTGTATGAAATTTCATAATCTATCTTAAAATACTAGTACACTTTTTAGGTTACCTTCCTTTCAGCCGACTTAACTAAAATTCGAGATATAAACTGAAAATTCGAATATTGGTACATGTTGTGTTATGAATAGGTACAGATATATTTAGCCGCTCTCCACTAATTGAAATTTCAGCTGTAGGCATATAAACATACAGTCAGACACAGAATAATGTATAATGCACTGAAACGCACCGTCTGATAATTGATATGTCAGGCATAGAGGGAGTTGCAGTGAAAACGCTCCCTGATGTGTGGACAGGGGCTTTTATAGTGAAATAGCCACGTACACTGCAGGCCAACAACATAGTTCGTAGGAAAATTGCAATTAGAGTTACATTAAAGAGTTCACAAATTATAAAAAAATGCTTATTTTTTAGAGCTAATGCTCTTTTAAAACAAGAAAATATTGTACAAGACTTTCTTACGCACTAACTAACAATATATTTCGTCCTTTAAATAAACCCTTTACACTTAGATAACGTCCTTTAAATAAACCCTTTACATTGTATCAGATATTGCCGTTGCCGTATGCCATTGTGCCCTAGAGCTTATATACTTTTAGAATCATTTGTTTTTTAGGTTTATCCCTATTTTACGAAGTAATTAAGACACAATCTGCTCTATTCATTACGTTTAAGTGATCAAAATGCATATCACCATACTTTGTCTTATTGGTGAAATATTCGTAGCGTATGTTAGAATAAAGTATTATAAAATATTTTTCATTTTTCTAAGTGAAGTACTGGTGTAATAAATTCTTCGTGAGAGAATAAATAAAGATTACACTACAACAAAATATTTTCAACATAACCTTTTTTTAAAAGACGAAAATGTATGCCTCCATTAATTAAATTAAAAGCATTTGCGTATCTATTTTAATATCTAAATCGAGACATATTTTACAAATTAACAAGCAATATAAATATAATCTTAAGCATGTAATGTAATGAGCATCTTAAATTTTACATTTTAGAATGCTTTTGATTGTTCAACGAATACACCCACGAATGGCCACGAATATGACATGTAATTACAAGTGAGGCACATACTTAATTACTTTGCGTGATGTTCATATTCTTCATGGTTAGTTTTTACTACTGTTCAATTAGAGAGGTTGTAATAGCTATCATCATTATTACATACGTAACATATAACAATTACAATAATTAATGGGATTTGTTTCTTAATTGCTTTATTCATTCGATTATTTATATGAAAGCACGCGTTATATCTGTTATGAATATTTATGTGGGTAGTTTTAATCATATAAGTAGTTTTAAATCATCTGCATAAATGAATACATATTTTTTTCTGCAATAAAAAACACTTAACATATTCATTTATCATACTTCAGTTTGTTTCCATATTGGCTTGTTAAGTTGAGTAAAAAAATACGAGAGTTAGTAATACGATAGTTAGTTTTGTTAGAACTGTAACGTCACATGAGCCCAAAGTATGGTAACAGGTTAAGAGTATCTCATGTGGTAATTCCCTTGTGGAATATAACGTTGTTTTCAATTCAACAATCAAATAGGCCATGTGGTATCAGCCTAGAATAGTGCCACCCCTTCACATCTCACGGGGAATCGTAAGAATGAACAAAGAGAAGTCGTACCAGATGATGTGCAGCAGCGGCATCCTGTGTGCTGGTTTGAACTGTAATCACCCCGCCTGTTTATAATATATAGTGATTTATATTATAATAAATACATCGACAATCTAAAGTATATTTTACTCTCAATGGATCTTGTCGCTACGACCACGGCGCAACAAGCATACGCAAACGGCGGGCAGGATTGGTGGCAAAGAGCTGAAGATTGACCTCTGAACACTGAGGAGTGGAATAAAGAATAAAAAAAGAATAAGACTTACGAAGAAGGCTAAGGATTAATAAGAACGACAAGATTATAACATGGGGCTTTTCAAAAAGGGCGTGAAACGAGTCGGCAAAGCGCTAGTGATTCCCCTGGTGTTGCAAGCACCAATAAGCTACGATGACCACTGTCCATTAGGTAAGCCGCTTTCTTGTGGAATAAAAAAAATGTCCCTATTTCCACTCTAAACAAATAATTTTAAAGTTTAATTAATACGTAATCCGCTATATAAATCAGTGAACTCTGTAACATTACAGTAGTATAAATCAAAAGAGAAAGATAGAGCTGTGATTAATTATTTGAAGTGACGGAAGTAGGTAAACTACGTAAACTACGCTATAATTATAAATGTGAGTGTACAATTATCTGGGCCGCCACTACTTACGTCATGACCGCAAGTTGACAGGAGTTGAGGTTAGCTGAGCATCGGAGGGTCCTGGGGCCATAGCTATACTATAACAGCCAGCTCTGTCAAATTGTTGTGTATATAATATAATATATACATACTATTACGACTGTTTCCCCGAAAAGGTCGGCGAAGGCGTAATATCAACTACCAATAATCTAAATTGTGCAATGGTTTTTACCATTGCTTCGGTTAAAAAGAAAAACATTTCTTCGAATATTTCTATCGTAATATTGTGAATTTAAATAATATACTTATGGATATTATTCCATTTTTACCATTTTTTCTGTTCACTTTAAAACAGCAAATTATCTAAAAAGACAGCAAACAGTGCATGTTTAGTTTTTTACCATTGGTAACATCGGTTTTCAAGTAAAACAAATGAACCAGCTATTTAAAATTTATGTCTCTGCTCTTCATTCCACAATCAAAAAGTTAGTATTTTACCTCAATTCTAAGTTTCTGAGTTACTTCACACGTAATTGATACTGTAATTATTTTATTTCTTAACAACATTGAATAAAAATACTATACAAAAGCTTATTATGCATTTGTCAAACTAAGCCCTATTCATTAACATCTAAATTGTCTGTCCTTAATAGGCTGTGGAAGCACAATTACGTATTTGTTCCATCTATACATCCGCGTAGCATCTTTGTTAACAGCATCAGTTGGATAGTGTGAGTTAGCTGTTTGCTAATGTGTTAAATAAACATTTATATATAATGGTTCATAGTGCCTAAAACGTACATAACAAGTAGGAATGTCCAGTTTGATGTTATGTATTTAATAGAAATTCATTATATAGTTCGGAATGATTTCAATTTGATTAGTTTTTTTTTTGTTTTTGACTCCTAAAAATATTATACTAATCGATTGCTCTGTTTGCCAGCCATATTTTTGACCTTGATTTGTCAAATATTTCTTACATACACATTTACACCTGTTTATCCGTTCTTTAGTATCCACAACACAAGTTCTTAATGACACTTATCTTGAAACTGAATTGGTGTGATTGTAAGAGAATATTTATTATTATTTATCTACAGATTTTTTTCGTATGTCCATATTAAATGGTTATTAAAAGTTTGATATTGCATTACATTCCCGTTTTATAGCCGCACCTTAAAATAATTATATCGCCTCATGTCTTTTCATGTGGAACTGTTACTTTAGTTAATGATCAGTTTAATGTACGAGTAATACACTAGCCAACAAAAGTTTGGAATTACTCATTTGAAATTGGATATGCGCGATCTTGACTATTTAATGATGGTACTGGCTTGATTTGAATGAAATTGGTATCAGTCTAAAGTTAAGAGTTGAACCTTTATATTGATGTAATTTTTATGATTATTTAAAAAAATATCACTTGTAATAGTAACACACAACGCCAATTAGCGCCATACTTAGTAGAGCTTGTACTATCGGTCCTAAGCAAAGGGTAAAATATCTACTCCAATCCTTTTTTTTTGTATGTACTTAATTTTAGTGCCGTGTTGTCGCAAGTCCGGAAATTCTAACACCCTGTCTTGCTCACAAGGTTGTCGTAGAAAAGTAAGAGACTGGGATCTGATCTAATAACAATGAAGGGCTAAATAATAGCCCCCTCCCACTATTTAACACGTTTTATGTAGAGACAAGTTTCTCTGTGCTAAAAGTATTTTTTTTAAATCTATGCAAACAGATAACTTTAAATAGTTGATGCAAGGTTTTTGGCCACCGCGAATGGGATATAATGGGAAATTTATGCACAGAACATATTATTTACTTGCTTGTGGGAGTAAGTACGAGTAATTAAATGCTCTCTTATCTTTCTAAAAATTGCTATGTCCTTGCGGTGCGTACATGTGTATGTAGTTTTAGTACCAAGTATTCATAAAGACCTATTCTCCGGTGTATGCAGGCGATTTACGATCGCTTAATGCAAAACATATATTGGGGAGGATTATGTGTTCAGAAATTGACGTTATATGGCGTTATACGTGAGATGATGATAATAATTTGTAACGTGGCTTTGCAGTAATAATATTGACGTCAAAGGATATCTTTCCAAATATTATAAATAAAAAAGTATCTCCTACACTACTGAGCTGATTATGGTTACAAAGATTGGTATTAAACAAAAATTTAGGCATAATATTCTACTCAAATACGTAGTCCTTCTATTGCAGCATAATATGAAGGATATACTGGCAACACCGCAGGCCGAAGAACATTGTCAACAAATTAATTAAAAATTGATTCATTAACCAATTTATTATAAAAAAAGTTATTTATTCATGCTTCATATGATTTAACTTATGTACACTCTTCAAATAGTTACTTAAATATAATGTATCTGGGGGCCTACCGCCGAATTCGATGGATTACCGGTAATCCATCTAGATCAAACTTTGTTTACGTTCATTAATCCGTACCGGGGAATC
Organism: Musotima nitidalis; assembly: GCA_949126915.1. NCBI lineage: Eukaryota > Metazoa > Arthropoda > Insecta > Lepidoptera > Crambidae > Musotima > Musotima nitidalis. Next base: position 12,319,484 of record OX421423.1, on the reverse strand, counting down.
TACCGACCTGCTTTCTTCTGATGTTGTCACAGAATAAATTCTTTTTCTTTCTTTCTTTCTTTACTTTAATACTTAATTAAATAATGTAGCCCAAAAAATAATTGAATAAGCTTAGCTTTGTAAATAGCACAATTAAACTTGACTACCCGGTAACAATACTAATATGAAAGCAACACATACAATAATTGCCAGTGAAGGTCGCCAGTTCCCCCTTTTCTAACGACAGACAGGATCAATCAATGCTGTAAAGTTAAACGCTATTAATGGGTGCATGCATATATCAATTACCTACTTCCACTAGCTTGATCTAGCATTTATAGAGCCCCATAAGATATGCGCATTAAAGAATACAAAGTAACTTAAAGCGTGACTTTCGTATTTATAATAGAATACATCCAGTAATTAGTAATTTACTCGAATCATCTAACTTCACAAGTCCAATTGGGATTCAAGCTTCCACTGCTAATATTTGTTGCAAGTGACCGAAGGTAATGCAACGTGGTTGAGTATTAGACGCCTAAATTTACAATATTCACATACATCATTTCAGCCATTTGAAATCCAGTGCTGAACATAGGCGTACCCAATTCACATACATGCATACAATTACGCCTGATTCGGCAGAGGCATTTTACAAGCCCACATTACGCCAATTATAATGTTAGTCACACGTAATAGGTGGCGAGCATATTGCCGCTTCCGGGAACTGTTTTGTTTGCCAGAGCCTCGTCCGTTGATCCGCAGGTACACCACTTGCAGATAAGATGAGCTTGCAAATTCGCAATACACACTAGATATTATAAAACTATATAAATATAAATGACAGATGCAACTCAAACTCCGCGCCAAAATGGAAAACAATTGTGCCAATCTAACAATAACAAAAAAGAATTAAATATAAATAAAATAAAAAATAAAAATATATATATATAGCAGTGGACTATGAATGGATATGAACTATATATAGCCCAACTGCTGAACGATGGCTTCCCCAATAGTTTATTACATTGGGGATATTTGCCCAAAATCATCAGACTGGACAGGCGCAGGGCTCCCCATGAGATAAGAGGGCGTGGCACTTTTCAATTCAATTCAATGTTTATATTCTAGGCCGGTACCACACGGCACCTAATTAATATACTTACCCTAAATGGTAATATCGTGATAAAGGTGTTCTTGAATCCACATGGCAATTGCGAAAACTCGATAACAATTCTTTAATTTTTTATTATAAAAGAAAATTTTATTACCTTTAATTATAGTTGGGGAGAGTCCAGTAATGCATGTTTCATGTAAGTAATAGTCCATTAAACGCATTTCGGTTCGATTGATTGTAATTACCTTAATCATTAGTAAACATGAATCGTAGTTTAATCATTTAATTGTGGAGTATTGAAAATCTTTGCAGTTAAATTAATTATAGTGTTCGTGGCTCAGTGAGACATACAGATCATGCTTGGATGTATAACCGTTTGTGTGGCAATTGATCGAGCTGCTGCGAGCCTACTTTATAAACGACTTTTAAAAAATTCTTGATTTTTCGGTTCTTTTTCCTTTATTTTTACCAAGCTTTTTGTTTTTTGTTTGATAAAGCAGTACTTCAAGGCGTCCTATAAAAATCAAACACAAAAAAGGTTAACCCGACTCTAAAGAAACGAATGCTGCTTCCGAATTCAAAGTCAAAAACGTTTATTGGGCATACAATTATGGTTGTATTACACTTTTTGTTTATAAAATAACACAAATTCTTTTAACCGCACGTGAATACATAAATAACCAATAACTGCACATAAAAATAATATTAATTTTGATTGCCAAAATCAGAAAACCTGTGTTCAACTGATTAAAATCAATAATGTAGCTAGTTGAAAGTATACGTATTTAACTCAAATTTATTACTACTGATCTAACTATATACTAAAAATAAATACTTCAATTTTTACTAGGTATAATATAGTGATTGGAAGCTAGTGACAATGTAAACTATTTAATAATAAGCAAGACCAACTGCTTTTAAAACAATATTGAATTTATGTAAATATTAATAAAAATAATGAATATAACACATAATGAAACTCTAAATAAGCCTAATATAAAACTTGGTATTCGAACTTAAATATAAACGGCAATCACTATAGAGTTGTAATAAATTTAAAATTTACATTTGTTAGCTTACTAGTTTCAGAAGGCAATCTTATTTTATATTCAAGTTGTCCTGTCGTTATCATATTAAATTTCATGAAAAATCCGACATAACACGGTACACAGGTAAGGAACTTTTTATATTCACTGAAAGTACGTACAATGACAAGAAATATTTACCCTCCCCTCCCTACTAATCACATACTGTGTTACTGTAAGATAATGCGTCTATAAAGCACATTGTCTATAAGGTGCAAAATAGAAGTCTTACTATCTTGCATTGGCGGCTACAAATATTATTATATCACTAACAATCACTTACATAATTATGTAGTTATTTTAAAACAAGTTATATTTTAAAATCTCTTTACTATTTTGTAATATTTATTAATGGTTTTATCACTCACTGTATGTGATAGTCTTCAGGTCAAGTTCAGGTGCTATAGGGGGATAAGCAAGTAATAATTTAAACCCTTATGATGACACAGGAATAGCTTATATAATGAAATCGAATGTCTATTAGGATGTATGTTCGGATGTTATTTCCTTCACTCAAACACAACTGAGCGGACCTGTTAACATAGTATACATTTCCAAGGGACAACACCATGGGTACATCAGAATATAACGAAATATATGCGGAAGATTGCTTATAAATTTCAAGAAATAAGAAACTAATCTCAACTATACTACAAAAACTTTCGGTTTTCATAACTTTAATCGCGTGTGTGTACATGTTGCCGCAAAGATGTTCGATGAAGTCTGCAATTAGCTAACATCTCCTTTTTTCCTTAAGCAATCCGAGGTAGTAGTTAAAAAAGCGGTCGTGTTCGGCTATTGTGTAAATTGATTCATAACTGATCAGTTATCACAAAGAGCATTCGATAAAAATCAATTATCTTCGCAGTCAATAAATGTTGTGAAAGATATACTTCGCGTGTGTTCATAGCTCTGATATTATTGATAGGCATATGATGTGGTGTTAATTTGAACAGATGTTTAGAGACTTTGTTAATGCACAATTTAAAAAAAAAAATTAACTAGCTTCTTCTTCTTACTTTGGTTGTATTTATTGAATACACGGTTTATTGAATCGATACCCTAATCAAAAAAAAGTTTAATTAGGATGAGTTTTATAGCGTTTACGTAAGATATGTTTGTTTTCACACACAAAACCTATTATGTACTACATATCTAAAATATTGATATTAAAATTAATATTGAAACATATCCAAATACAATCTCTCCCTTAAAGGTGAATTTTAGTATAAGTGTCATATCCCGAAAATAGAGAGAGCAAAGACAAATGAAATGAAGAATACAAAGCAATAAAGTGTATTAAATTTATAGTGAAGTTTCCAAATTCGTCTAACGATTCCAGTGTGCTGTATGTCGTCATTGTGGATAAAGTTTCATAGCACTCTGAACATAAAACGTAAAGTGTAAGCGATGAGCAATTGTAACGTCAAATTAATTTCATGGTTCGAAATCAAAGGAGTGGCGCCGCCGGCGCAACAATATTTCTTGCATTTTTCATCTCAGTTCTAACTCCCAGTCCTAGTAATAAATATATTGGCAGACTCTGGGTCCGAAGCTTAAGTCTAGCGCAACCAGGATAATGCTAATAAAACGGTGATAATAATAAGACGGGTTCGTATAATATATATTTAATTGTCTTCACTAGTGTTTTTTAGGGAAACCCAATTTGATAAAATATTTAAACTTGACTTCATTCCCACAATATAGTTTCACCTTTCACTAAAATAATCTTTTCATCAGAAATAAAGTTTGGACTTGATTTGCTATATTTCAGATGATTTAAGCAACAAACTACAAATTATTTAGTTTAAGTTTAATTTATATACGAGTTAAGCCAATATTGATGTAAATTGACATCTCTAATACTGCCTCAACAAAGCGATGTTATAGAAATATGCTTAAAATTTAGTTTAAATAATAGCGCGCTTCTTTATCACTACATAGTATAAAACAAAGTCGCCTTTTCTGTCCCTATATCCCTATGTGCGCTTAAATCTTTAAAACTACGCAACGGATTTTGATGCGTTTTTTTCCAATAGATAAAGTGATTTAAGAGGAAAATTTATACGTATAATACACTGGAACACTGTCAATTTTGAGATTTCTAATGTGATGTCGTAATTCAACTCACTTTTTTGCGCTTATATTGCAAACGCTGGCCAAACCCTACGAGATTAATCAAAATAATGTATTACAATATTGTACAACTTATAAAATTCTTCAAAAAAGTCCGCGATGGTATATGTCTATCTCTCAAGAATACCCCACAATAACCAATTTTATCTTTTACTTTTTACTAAAAATAATGGCTTATTAACGAAGCCATTTTAAGTATGTATGACATTAATTCTTATCTAAATAAACATGTTAGTAAGCTTGGACATTAGACATAGATTAAATTTGTCTTTTACATCATGTAATTTCGATCAATACTTTACAAGATATCAAACGAATAAACTTACGCTAAATCGAAAAATTATGGTTGCGGCGGTGGTAGGTATTCGCGGACTATATAGAGACATTCTGTAATTATGTATTATACGTCACTATTCATATTAGCATACCACCCGTGCGAAGCTGGGGCCGGTCGCTAGTTACCAATAAAAAATAAAATCATTAGTATAGAAGAAACAATGAAAGATATTTTCAAAGCCTTTCCTTGAATGAGGAAAGAAATAATTGTCTTGGCATTACAAAAAGAGTAACCTTGACTGGATGCTCTCCTTCAACCTTTTCCTCTAGCTAGGCTATTTCCGACCATGATCATATCACAGCATCTCCGCATTACGAGGTGACAATAGTAACAGTAAACAACACGTAACACTCTCACTAGGTACTAAATGCTCAGATTACAGCTAGATGTTTTTTTCGGCATTCTTAACAATATCTATTACCCACTAGACAAATGTGAATGTCGACGGCGCGTCTTATGACATATCGATCTCAACCACGTAGATAGAATTTCTTGAGAAATACAAAATAAAACGAAGACAGGAGAATGAGACAATTGATTTCGATAGGTAAGTAATGTTCGTCTGTCAAAATATCAGTTCGCCTAGTTAAGTTGCTTTCGTATTTTTTTAGAATAGAATAAAAATATAAGGTGATTATAACAAACATGGGTCCATTCTAATTTTATTTATTGTATTCTATGTGTACGACGTATAAATTCATTTGACGGCTAGTAGCAGTTGTCGAATGATAACTGGCTAGAAGGACAATAAAATCTATCCAAAAGCAATATCATGTCACTGTGTTCTTTTCCCGAGAAAGTTGTTGAATTAGAATAGGTGTCTAGAGCTCGTAATTCAACAACAATCTAGTCGAAATGAATGAATATTTATTTATAACAATCCTGCACTTGCTTAGCGACGTGGGAAGTCCCAGAGGAAGCGCAGTACTTAAATTAATATACTTAAGTAAGTACTTAAAGAGTTGTATGGGCAATAGCCCGAAATAAACAGATTTTTAACAAACAACTAACCGCATTATTTTTTAAATATTGAATCACGTGATCAAGCGTTGATAAGCCTTTAATACATTAAGCCTGGCTATTTATTAAATTTGTTTATTTGTCACTAAATAATGGCATTTATTTTTATCAAGATAAAACATTCGCGCGGTTGTACCTGATGATAAAATTGTTGCTTCTCATTTTAGAATAAGTGTTGTGGAAAAGTAATCTGCCCCTTAATCACGATCTGCCATTGCTATGCAATCGCGATTGTTGGAGTGAGACACCGCTTTACACCTTGTATAGCATTTCCTCACTCTCACTTTATTAGCTGCGCAGACAGCTTGTGGAAGCTCCTCTGGCCGGAAAACTAGCACCTTTCTCGTATGTCCTAAAGTTACAACATTCTTTCTTAATCAGTAATTTACTCTCTTTATTCTCTAGCACTAACTGTTGTAAAAAATTGATCTCATAATATAAATAATTGAGTTTAAATGTCCTCGTATTTGCTATGCTACTAAAATATGTTCAAATAGGTGTGTCAAGATTTGGAGTTTCTATTCTTCTACATAAAGTGTCTTTAAAGTTATACGTAAATAGTATTAGGTATTTCATCACATCAAAAATATTACCTTTGTTAGACAGTGGGGCTGGGAGGTTTCCCTTAGTTCTACTTTATTGGTACCGGTTTTCTAAAAACTCCAACCTATTTCTCTAAACGTATTGCCGACTATCTAGGAAACTTATTCTTGTAGCAAGGAAGTGGCCTACTTTTTATAGTTTTTAGTAGGTACTTCTTAAAGAAACTTAGACTGTTAAATTTTATTTGATAGGCCGTTCTTATTTTCTGAGTCCGGGTAGCTGTAAAGCGTCAACGCTTATGTTATGCGAACGTGGTGACAAGATGGGCCCTAATCAGCACTTCATAGACTATCAACCTCATTTCATATGCTGTTATTATCTTATCAACCTGTTTTACTACCTAGAACACTATCTAGAAGTATTGATTATTTAATGCCACTGTCGCCCACAAGCCCTTGTGTATTTTTAGCTTAGTAGTGAAGTTAGCTATTACTTATGTCCATGTACTCAAATAAGTTAATAAAGAAAATACACTTTAAGTTCGTGAATACTGGTAAGTTAGTTTAAGAAGTAAAATCTTGTATATAAAAGCCGGGAAAACTTAATATTCTTAAGCCCTGAAAAGAGACTTATCTTTTGTTTGACTTTGACTTTTTTGTTACTTTTATTGTTAAATTTTATTTATAAACTAGTAGTCGCTAGGTGCTATCCGCTAGGTACTGTTCGTATGAACCGTAGAGACAGAACTGGAATTGAGCTTCTTCTAGGTTACATTTAGTTCTCTGTGACATTTTTTATTGAAAATTCGTTTAAAACTTCAAGCGAAACAAATTTATTGATGGTCGGAGTTACTTTCGCACGAAACACAAATAAAGCTCACACCCTACGAAATGACATTGTAAGCTTAACTTTTTTCACTTTAAAAATAGCTTTAAAATATGTAGATGTATGTATCGAAATGTAACAATACCTTAAAAATGATATGTCCTGTCTAACTCATGCATCATCATCATCATGACGACCGATATGGCGTGGAGGCCAGTATACTTGCACTTCACTCCAGAGGCCGTGGGTTCGATTCCCACTCAGGACAAAACTTTGTGTGCAAGAACATTAATATTTGTTCTGGTCTGGGTGATTTCCTATGTATATTATGTATGTATGTATGTATGTATGTACAAAAGAAGAATTAAAGTATGTTTTTCCATTGCTCAGTATCCATAACACAAGTTCTTAATGATACTTATTTTGAAACTAAATAATTGGTGTGATTGTAAGAGAATATTTATTTATATTATCACCCGAGCCTTATACCGGTTGCCACCTTACAGGCCCGGGGTCCGTCTGCTCATTGGTCTGAACCTTATTGGCTGAATCTAACTGATTTATACTAACAAAATAAATACAATATTAGATATATTGCATGCAACGTATGGATAAGCTTTCCGAATGCGAATTATATTTTCGTTCTTATGGTAGTTAACGACACTACAAATGTAAAAACACTTTTTTACAGTTACAATTATGACACACCATTATTCTAGATACCATTTCTAAGTAAGAAAATATCTATGCAAAAATCTACATACATTTTTTTTAATGCCAATTAGATGGCCTTGCAATTGCCATTAGCAATACCAAACGTTAACTATTGAAAACCTTTTAGACTGATTTAGATTTACATATGATATGAGAATATCTTTGAAAATTCAACCCCAAATTAGAGTGAAACCAGCAACATGGGGTAAAGTGGTGACTTGTCAAAAATAATATTAATAAATACTTGAAACTGGGGAGGCCAACCCTACTTGAGTTTATGGAGATAAGTGTTATTGCCACGCTTTTTCAATAAATTGTGCAAACTACCACACGATATTCATAAAATAACAATTTATGGTCACGCTTAATACCAATCGAGTTTTATAGTTGCTGTGGCAACCAATTTGTACATTAAGTTAAAAACGTTCCTAGACAAATTGCATTCAACAACTGCTATTCGATGATATTTCATGGAAATATCGCATCCCCGTGCTACAACGTCACTTATGCAATTTTGTTAAAATAAATCAAATTATGAGAAAAATAACGAATAAACCAAACTGTAAGATGTTTCGTTTTACTGTGAAATGAAGTGTGATATCATTAATTTCTTAAATTAAGAAGAACTATGTTTTTTAACAGGATATTTAATTTGGAAACGCTTCTCCTGGAAGATTAAATTGTTTGCAGAAGTGACGATGTAGGACCGGGGGTGCGATATGGGGATGACATTGACAACTAATGTCATTTGCTTACGTATTAATTATTTATTCGTTCATCTGAACCCGTTATCGTCCCAGTACTAAACATTCACATGTCAAGGTGAGAGGGGTTTAGGTCGAAGGTACTCCACCACGCAGTGATGTTTGGCTCGGGCAGATGTAGTGTCTTTTAATTAGGACTTTATTAAAAGGCCTTAGTTTATCGGGCCTCAATCAGTGCTTTACCAGTAACACATATAGTAATATCCAGTACCAACGGCTTCATGTACCTTTAGAGGCATATAAGCACTCTATGTGAACTGCCACATCTCTATAAACTCTGCTTAATTTCGGTTGCTTGCTAAGTTACCGACCAGCTAGACTTGCGGAGCTATATTCTATATTTATTGCAGGTGTCGAATGTAGCATGATGAGGGCTTATAATATTTTGCCTTATTGAAAAATCTATTGTCCCGGTAGCACAGTGGTTAGAGTAATGGACCAGTTATGTCGTGAGATTGATTTCAGCTAGGACACCGCGGACAAGTTGACTTTTTCTTTTTTAACATATAGTCACATAAATTAGTAAACGTCATTGTATATAAAAGTATAGATTCGTGCGTACTCGTGAATAAAGTTAATTACGTAGCAATTTAAAAAAAACTATGTGTATAAAACAGCGACAGCTTCTTTTATTATTAGCCTATTGACGGCGCGGCACAGACAACACAGTGGGCTATGTTTACCCGAGTCTTATTAGTTAGAATTACTTTGTAATGATTAAATAACGTGATTCTGTGTCGTAACCAAAATATTCATAAATGTTTCTGTTTCAATTATTCTGTGGCTATTATACATATTAGCTATGTATCGCTTCGATTATCTAATGGATGTTATCAATTCATGAAGGAAATTTACTTGTCGACACTGTAGAGTCATTTGGGATTAAAGCAAACATTAATAAGAAACAATTTATTTATAAAGAAAAAACATGTAATAGGAAACACATGAGCCGGCAGCGAATTTCAGAGCTTAGTGGTCTTACTCAGAAAAGACTTATCCAAAATTTATTGGTTTGAGTGGTAGTCTACACGGCATGTGGAAGGTTTATTATACGCCCACGCAGTAGGCAGAGGCGTATTACATGCCCACGCTACGCCAATTATATTCCGAGCCTCGTTTGATGATCAGCAGGTGCACCACTTGCAGGTGTGGTTGGCCTGGTCTTCTTAGCTGTTAGTAGGATATTTATAACTCCCCTCCGACTGGTCTCCACCTTGTCGTGGGGGGGGGGGGGGGGGCTGAGTACCTCCCGTTAGGGCGCAGAGGGCGCTAGGGAAAAGGTAACACCCAGAGATTGGCGACTCTGGGTGCCCTTAGTACTGACTACCGGGGGGGAAACTAAGAGGGACCTGTGGAGGGCGCAGCGGGCGGGCCAGGAGGGACCGTCCAGCAGCGCCAGGAGGGTTTTAGGCAGCTGTCTAACCATGGACCCTCCGAGAAGTCGGCCACACACGCTATGGTCGCACAAGGAGGTAGGAGGGGCGCGTCCACTGCGTCTCTCTGAGGAGGTCCTCCCGGTTTTGGTCCGGGGGACGTTGGCCGCGGGCGGGGTGTCAGAGCTGCAACCCAGGTACTGGCCCCCCGCCTCTTTCTCAACAAGCGGCGGGCGTCGTCGGAAGATTTTTAGTGAGTATTACTGCTGGCGGTCGTGTCTGCCGGTGGTGAGTCCCACACATCACTCTCGGTCCCTCTTTGGCCGGGAGACAGTGCGTAAATACATTTTGTTACCGACGTAAATAAAAAAAAAGAAGGATATTTATAACTGGTCATTTTGAAATGGAAATAGAGAATATCGAGCAATAACTACATAATAATATAATGTTTGTCGTCATGGCTAGCTCACATCTAAAGAAGATTTTCCTCTAGATAAAATAATACTTACCTGATTAAGCAGTGATAATTTTTACCTCGTGACTATTTTTAGAAATGGCGACTATTTATAGAAATTGCAACTATGTAGATAGCAAAATCAGCGCAATGTGTAAGATAAAAACAAAATGTTATGTGTATAATATAAGTCAAGATCAATTTCCCTTCGGTGTATGGCGGTGATACATTGGAAGTTATTTAGTTGCAAACGGTTCATTCGTCCAAACTATTTCGACTAATAATTTTCTAAGACATACATTGATGGCTGATCATCTTATATTGCATTATAAAATGAAACAACAACAATGAATTTAAACAGTAATAGTACTAAAATTAACCCACTTTCACGTATTTTTACGGCAGTTTCTCATAGCTTTAATAAAATTACATTCACACACATACAAAGATAGCTTCTGCCGACTAACCGTAAAATGTTTAGTGACATTTCGCGTGTTTCCATTAATGTCTTACAGCTTGATCATCGAGATTTCGATTTTAATAATTGCTTTTTTATAACCAAGCTGGGTAATAAAACTCTGTCGGCCTTACAGAAGGCTATTGGAGTTTAAGTATCATTTTCACCTTAGAATGTAGTGCATGTAGAATGCACTTAAACGGAGACAATAACAATTAATTACAAACAAGCCACAAACCGATAAGTATAAAAATTAAGTAGGTATTCAATTCTTACAAAGTATTTTGAGGGAAAGTAGTTACTTTTTAAAATTATATAAATTTAACTTCATTTGCGAATAGTATTTCTTTTAAATCTGTCGCTGTAATTATGAAAGTTTATTTCTTGACAAGCCATACACTGGTAATTAGTAATATGGCTAAAGTGAAAGTTAGGATACTGAATTTAAATGCTTAAATAATGCTAAAGTCATGATTAATAATAATTGATTTTATGGTGACATTGACAAAGTTTCTTTGCTTAAATTGGCACCATGTCCACCCATTACATTCCCATTGTTCGTCTTAATCTTGTTATTGTTATCTTGAGGATTCAGGTCATATTAAACTAAGCTAGTGCAGCCAGCCTTCAAGTTGAATTGGCTTAAAAGCTATAACATAACATATGAAACATGTAAAACATTCTGATTACAGCTATAATAGTATGTGCAGTACAAGAGAATTTTCAGCAGTGGGTGAGGGTGATTTGGGAAAAACGAAAAGAGGGTACACACATCAGGTGGCTATTTATACGGATTGATAGTCACCTAAGCTGGTGCGGCCACGTTTTACGAAAACCTGCAATCTAAGCGGAGAACAAATATCTGTCCATAGCACCTCCGCCTGTCCGCGGCAGATTGGGCAGGACCAGAAGGAGCTGGCTTGACATCTTAACGGGTGACATGCGTGCCAATGGTTTATCTACAAAAGATGCTGAAGGCTATGCGAAGTGGAGGCAAAAAGTATTTTTTAAATTACTGTGTTAATTATAAGGTGTGTATGTATGTATATAAGTATATAAGGTTTATTAAATTTTTATAGTTTCTTTTCTTTTACTTGGATCTGTAACTAAATTTAATCCCGTACTTAACTTAATTTACAACTGCTGGGGTTGGCTGGTAGTGATCTTTCCTAGAGATAAGTCCACCTTTGTACTTTTGTTTTTAAATATATTTTTTTTAATGTGATTATGTTTTTATGTGCAATAAAGGATAAATTATATAAAAAAACAAGACAGCGAACTCCGCCTGTAAGAATGGTTATATCGCTCGGATGATAACGATGAGGTGCTAGATATAAACATGAATTTACATGTTGACTTCAATGGCGCTTCCTCTTAAGATTACGGTGACAACGGTTACTACGAGCGACCTTCTGACACTTATAATTTTACTGTTTATTAGAAGATCACCGAAGTTAGACTTGAAGTGGCCCCAGAAAGAAGTCATATACAGCCTACTTATTTCTCAAAAAGTAATTTTAAACAGGAACAACTTAAGAAAAACACGTAATATCAACGCACTACCTACGTAACAGTTACATGAGAACATTGTTATAACGGATTCTGTGTCAAAGAGGTTATAAAACATAAGTGATGATCAAAGTTCAAGTACAAAAATGCACGGCGCAACTAATTATGGTTTTAATGTTTTTCGTTTTGGATTTTTTGGCTCAAGAATTCATGATGATGCTAAGTAATTTTTCATGGGCCACCAGTTTTAATCCACTTATTGTGCTAGAACTGTTTATCTTGGGATATACGTTAATATTTTATTAATTCTATTTTTAAATTTTCAGATTCATTCCATTAAGAATCCCACAGGACTTCTTGGCGGGAAAGTGAAGTGTCATGTCTGCAGTTTTGTTTTATTTTCTAAAATTTGTGATATTTCTAACATTAATGTGTAATAACGGTGGATTATTAACCGTTAAGTGTTTGTGAACATACATGAGTGTTGATAAATCAAATAAAACAGTGCAACATCACTTTTCAAATTTTCTCTCAAGTAGTCCATGTGAGATCTCAGTTTAGTCCCACATCTTTACTGAGGACTCATGGGGCTTAGGGGAGGGTATCTCATTTACCATTTATCATCTTTATCACCTCTCATTCTCATTTACTATGAATTATATATTATTTATATATCACTTACTTGACACTGGCTAAATGTGCTAGAACACTCGAAGCCATTATTTAAAATAAAGAAAAAAAGAATCCCACATTATTTGGGTGAATAATGTTACTAGAAATTGGTGCATTTCAATTTAAATATTTTTAACCTAATTTTTATGAAGTCGTTTGCTTTAATAATGATTTTTATATTTCGTTTAATTTGACGTTAAGTTTTTATAATTTTTTAAGAAATATTAAATACAATTTAAAATTTACATTTTATTAAATAATTTATGCTTCATTTTTATTGCTTAATTTTTTTAAATATTTTTAGATTTAAATGCAATAGTTTATGTAAAATTTATAATTTCAAGATATGGCTGTAATACAAACTGTGTAAAAGATGGATGTCTTGTATGTGCCTCTACTTAACATTCCTTTTTCTTAAATATTTGTATATCGTGATATAATCTGTATGTCTATATATCGAGGCCATAGTCATCTGATCACTCTTAAGGTCAAAATGCTTTGCACATGAACGGGTACAGCCAAGACGTACTTTGTAATGAATGACCTGACTGTACATTATTAAAATAAAATATTTTTTACGTCTCACCCAGCGCTTCCACTCCTGAACTAAGTAGAGCTGTACTATAATTACTAGACAATGAATAAATAAAATAAAGCAATTTCTGAACTTTCTTAATTAAAAGATGAATACATATTTTTTTATGATCGAGGTAATGTACGATACATAGCAGTAAAACATGGATTATATCTCATACTTTTTATACCATCACATAAAGACAAAAATACTACCAAATCAAGTAACTTTTACAAGTCATCAGATTTCATGCTTTTCCTTGACGTCATTACAAATTCTCATTTGGGTACCTATAAAAATTAGAAATTAAAATACACGTCTAAATGTATATAAATTGACTGTTTATGTTGGTAACAACTACTTACGAGACCATAAACACCGGCTAAATACAACTCACGTTTTCACTGGCTTTGCGTTAAGCGCAATTAAACAGGAGATTATAATATTCTTGTAGAGATTCTTACTGAGTCGAAAAATGTTCATAGTTCAAAAATCTGCAAAACAAAACAACTTATGAAAACAAAAACAAAAAACTCACGTTTAAATTAATGACACTCCATTTTTCTTCATACCACAAGTAATCAAACACGTCACAATAGAAAAAAAAACAGTTCTCATTAAAGACTCCTTTCGTATAAGTGTTTGAAAATTCAAACACAGAATCGACGGATGTTTCTCTCTGTGAGCGTACGACGCGCGCGCGCTCTCATCATGGTATAACGTAAATGACTGGCTACATCACACGGGGCGACGAAGCACTACAATCACTGTGACGTTAGGTAAAATGAAATTAAAGTAAAAAGAAAAAAAAAGCGCTAAGAAGCTCGGTGAATCTCCTACTAGCGGTATTGGATTGGTAGACAAGACACACGAGCAAATAATAAAGAACTTTCTCCGTCTGTAGTAAATCTTCGATTTGAAAGTGCAAGTTGTGTTCGTCGCGGAAGTAAGATGTAATTGTGGAGTCTGTCATACTGGGAAGATGTTTCACTATCCTAGCAGATTAATAAAATTGAAAACAGATGTTATTATCCAAAAGCCTTGGAGGCATTTCAAAATAATATTTTCAAATATGGTAGAGATCGAAATTTCACAATAAATACAATTTTTTGTAAACATTTCGCGAAGAAAGTTTTCTAAATGTAAAAAAATATATAATTCAGTTTAAGGTTCGTTGATTATTTAATACATTATAAAAATATTAATACTTATCAATTTTAACTAGCAAATTAGTTTTATCATTTTAATGTAAGCGGGTTTTTAAATTATTTAGTAATTTCTTTTTAAAATAAGTTCATAGCATTGCGATAGTTTAATGTAGTGTATACGTTTTTATTCTTCAAGTGCATTATTTTGACGTATGTTTTTAACACAAATTCACTTTTGAATAAAGAGTCTATAATAATTACATTAATATTTAAGTAGTATGAAGATTAACTACCTAATTGTTCGTTTTGTACTCCTATAATCCAAATAGAATATTAGCATGTCAACAAATGATACTGAACACAAATTCTCTCTTGAAGAACACAACTTTTACGTAGTTGTTTTAAGTAGTTCATTGTAATTATTAACATTTATATTCAAGCGATATAAAATACGAACTAATTTGTACTTCTAAAATCTCAATTGAATATAAGCATGTCGGCGTATAATTAAGAAGACAAATTCAGTATTGAATAAAAATGTAGTTGCAATTGTTGGTCTAACATTAATATTCAAGCGATATAAAACCCGAACTAATTACTGAATATGTACTTCTCAAATCTGAATTGAATATTAGCATGTCGACGTATGATTATGAAGACAAATTCACTTTTGAATAAAAAATGTGGTTGCGAATTACGCGGCTCAATACACAGAGTAATCATTTTACTCGGTAATAATTATGTCAGTGAGATAGAATTACTATGAGAACTCTATCTAAGTAATAGCTATTCCGACTTTTCATTCGAGTTGGTTTTGCGAAAGAGTTAATTTCACTGTAACTTTTTTATAAATATAAAGCCACTGATATTCAGACTCAATTGAAATTATATTATTTAATATTATGTCTGCTACCTTACAAATTTCGGGCTTCATTTAACACCTGACTTCTAACTTTCAGACAACTGAGTTGAAAATCTAAACTGTAATTCCTCTGATTCAAAATGGAACGTATATTTATCCTCCGGGAACAATGGGATGTTTAGGAGATAAGCGTGGCCAAACAGACACGAAGACAAAAATATCACATCCCGGGTGAGTCAAGTTTTGAATATGGTATCACTTGGTTCTTTAATACGATGCTTAACTGATTAATTAGAACTGTCTTACGGTAAATAAATCTGTATCATAATTAACTTATTTTAAAGCGTATGTAGGTTCTTACACCTACAAAAGCGCTATGTATTTCCAAAATAAACATTTCTTTTTGATGTTTGTTGAGATTAGCTGATAGTATAAAGACGAAGAAAATAAATATTAAATAAATATTTTCTGACAATTACACCAAATTTTTAGTTCCAATATAAGTATCATTAGGAACTTATGGTAAACATACTACCTATACCCGTATTAATAAATAAAATTTTTTTTTTGCGAATATGTACATAAAAAAACATATGAAAACACCCAGTACGGAACAAATATTCATTTTTAGGCTCACCAAAGTGCGGGTATACTCGCCACCAAGTCAAATTGGTCGTCAAACATCTTATTATTTTATTTATTTAGCATTAAAATAACAACATACTGATAAATACGTCTAATTTCAAAACAGCAAAAAAGACTATCTGTATATTACTTCTTTGTAAAGCAATTATTAAAACATGATAAAATACCAGCCAGTCACACAAATTATCGCTGAAATAGACTATTTGGACTTTAAAATAGAAAATAATATAGTAGGAAATAAATTCTAAAATAGGAACTAATTATCAAAAGGCATACACGCAACGTTCCAACAATTTTGTTTCATTTACCTACGGCATACATATTCAACACCAATATCTTATGTTTCACACTAAAACCATTAGTAATACTTGCCATGTTCACAATAACTCTCTTCGAATTAAAAAAATACCATTGTTCTCCACTTTTCCCATCGACTTGTAATTAAACTCTTAAAATAGTTTCTGACGGAAGCCTGACACGCAAACTAGTATGCAGATTAATAGGCGCGTGCTATCTTAGAAAAAGTGATCTCGAATCGATCTCGTGTTCCGATCGTCCGACATTCGCATTCGTACTATCACTTTTATTAACATTTAGTTTCCAGATGCGGCTTTGCCCGTGACAGTGTTTGTCCGTTCTTTAAGAACCAATAGACTTCTTGGCGGGAAAGTGAAGCGTCATGTCTGCAGTTTTGTTTAATTTTCTAAAATTTGTGATATTTCTTACATTAATGTGTAATAACGGTGGATTATTAACCGTCAAGTGTTTGTGAATATACACGAGTGTTGGTAAATCAAACAAAACGGTGCAACATCACTTTTCAAATTTTCTCTCAAGGAGTCCATGTGAGATCTCAGTATAGTCCCACATCTTTACTGAGGACTCAAGGGGCTTAGGGGAGGGTATCTCATTTACCATTGATCATCTTTATCACCACTCATTCTCATTTACTATGAATTATTTATATTATTAATATATCACTTACTTGACACTGGCTAAATGTGCTAGACGCACGAAGCCATTATTTAAAATAAAGAAAGAAAGAACCAATAATTTTTCGGGATAAAGGGATTTAGGGACAATATTTTTAATAAGAAAAATTTCGTTATTTGGCAGGCAAAAAGGTTATGGAGATAATATTTTTATAAACACCTTTAAGCAATTACATGAAAACTGTCATACAAACATAGTATGTATAGGTATTGTGCGCATAAAATCATTATAAAAAAAAGACATACCACCACCACCGGGCAACCGGAATATTACTAGGATATGATATAATTAGCATAAATGAAGATTTTATATTAAAAAGATTTGCATACAAATTGCAAAAAAAAAAGTGTCTGTCATTTTTTTTTATAATTATACTTTTTTTTAAATTTATTCCAGTATAAGCACTTGACACCACAATAAAAATATATTATTTTAAGAGTAATAAAAAGAATGATAAGTTTCATGGTAGTGATACGGCTGTCTCCATTACGGTACATTTAGTCGGTCACCCGGAGACGGCAGTTGTTTAATCTCACAGCTGCATTATCCTCTAAACTGGAATTCAGTATTGCGTCTACCGGTACTGTACACTACAATACTTTTCTGATTAAGCTCCTGCCCGCAGTGAATTAGCGCTTTACTTTTTAAGTTTATAAGAGCTTTATTGAACCAGACTTGAATAAATAAATGTACTTTGACATCCTTATGTACTGCCATAACAAGCCCTATCCAAATTATTTCCTCTTTTTATTGAATAACTCATTTGTACTACACAACTCAGTAAATGTCAATTGCATTAGAACTATCTCTATATATATTTTAAATTTCTTGAAACTATATAATTAACTGTTATATAACAATGCAACTGAATTCCGATAAAGACATTCTTGTAATCTCACTACATAATACTACAACAAACATTTTTATTTAAATTACTGAAGAAATCACTTTTTACACCAGCCTCTTTTTTCCCTCGCAAAGTTAAGCTAAGTTTTTTTTAATATGTTTTATTCATTGTTTTAATAAAACATACATACATTCACGCCCGTTTCCCCGAAGAGGTAGGTAGAGGCATATTATACGCCCACACTTCTCCAATTATATAGTCGGTCCCACGTAATAGGTGGCAAGCCTATTGCCGCTTACCGGGCACTGCTATGTTCGCCAAAGCCTCGACTGTTAATCGGCAGGTGCACTTGCAGGGCTTGGGCTCCTAAGGTCTTGGTAGAACACCTTACACTAAACTATTAAATAAATTAATAAAGGCACATAAGATTACAACATCTTCTGCTGGTGCGCATTAACGCCAAAGTACCAAAACACCAACACCATACTTGTTGTAAAATAAATGAAATAAAATAAATAAATAATTAATCTCTTTTTTGCTGCACTTAACATACTTTAACATACTTTTTTACTGTATGTGAGGAGAAAATTAATAAATAAAGTGTTAACACTTTACATATAGGACTATACTAGTGACATCCGCCTACAGATAAACAGAACCACTTCTTAGTAGGTCCCATTAAGATAATTCCAAAGAATGAGTTGGCAAAAGAAAAGATTGAAATTTAACTCAAGTAAAAACATCACATCATGTTTTTACTATCACTTATGCAAAACCGTTTGTGCTTCGTTTAACTGTTTAATTTTGATATGACGAGTCACTGTCAACTTTCTGGTTACATATTCAAAAGAGATTACCGTGGTATTGTAAACAAATTTAAAAGTCATCTTTACATACAAATATGTGGTAATTACTTTGTATGTATTCAAATTTTTTGCGCGATGAAAGTTATCTTATTTTAGTTTATGTCATACATAGTTAGAGTGACAAATTTGGATTTAGTTTTTCTTTTTTACAAAGGAGAAAGTAGGAAATATTTTATTTTCAAAATGTATAATAAAATTTAAAAAAAACTTGGAAATATATCTCGAGTAAAAAACACGAACGGCGACCCTCGCTTCATATTGTCTCCAAACGGGTCATATCGTAACCCACAAAGTTTTTAAAGATAAAAATAAATGTGCATGTCGTACATTAATTAACATAATTATATCAAAAACGTTAAAATACCGTACATTTACAATCGTACAAGTGTCAAAGCTACTCGATTTCGTCTCATTGCTTTCGTTTTTAATATTATGACATAAAATTCTATGTTTATAGCTGTGGTTTGTAGTAAGCTTTCCGCCGATTTTTTTTCAAATACGCGGTTTAAAAAAATGTGTTCTACTTTAACTATTTGCTTAGTCTGTTTGTAAAATGGCTTGTTATTCCCACACATGATAAATTATTTTTTACATGAACACAATGTATAACACCTAAGTAGGTATTTTATCTATCCAGCACCTATCCAAGGCGCTGTTTGATATGTCCAAAGAATTTATAGTTATGAGCCCCAATTGGATATTTATTAGCTTTTGTTGTGTTCTTTCGTCAATATTATGATTTCTTGATGAAGCATGCGTATCCTGTGTTATAATTTTCTTGCATAAAACACAACATTCAACACAGCGTTGAATCAAGCAAAATTGGGTACATAGTAAGTCGTCTAAATTATTCCTTATAAATGAATAGCGCATACTATCCTAAACTATAAAATAAAGCTAGATTTCATGTTTCTAGATTCAGTAGTTTAGCTGTACGCTGTAAGCGATTTAGATATTTACCACGACTCTCTTGGAAAATTTAAATCAAAAATAAAGTCATCATGACACTTAAACAGAGCTTAGGTTTAGACAGATAAACTGACAAACCTTAACAAATTCTGACAAAAAATCAATTTGCTATTATTTCTTGATTATGGCACCGCTCATATCTTTTCCATTGTTGTTAAGATAAAAATTATCGAATTTCTATTTTGTGTGTAAAAAATTGACGATTTTAAATGATACTGTTGATCTCAAAGACAATAAAGTATGTTTTATTTTATTTTTTATTTCATTTTTTTATTTTGTTATTAATGTTATCATATTTTTGGAATTGTAATTGTATTTTATCCTTTTCTGTTATCTTGTATTCTAATGTTGAGTTCACCTGTAATTTGATTGCATGTTAGCTAAAAAATTGAATAATATTAAAATGTAAACATGTAATTTGTTGATTTATCAAATATATTATTTTTAAAACTCATAACATACTTTCTAAATAATGTCTGGTCCTGTTTCCTTAGTTAAGTTACATGGTCTGAATCTGTCAAGAATTATATAAATATAAATGTAAAAACAAATCTCTCAGAAATACACCAAGTGTTTAGTTCCAAGATTAGTTCCTATCATTAAGGACTTAAATATTAGGTCGGGGAAAAAGTCTTTTCGCATAACGTAGGTAAAAACTTATTATAAAATTTTTTTGACTGTACTATTTGTGTCTGGCTGGTTTTGGTAACATTAAAAAGGTTCCATTATAAAGAAAAGAAAAAAATAAAAAAAAGTTGTTTCCCGCTATTTCTCATTTGTTTTTCTCTCCGTAAAAATGAGTGAATCTAATGAAAAAATTCGATACATTTTAAAATTTTATTATAAAAAAGGCAAAAATGCAACTCAAGCAGTGAAAAAAATTTGTGATGTTTATGGACCTGATGCAGTGTCAGTAAGAGTAGCACAAATTTGGTTCAAACGTTTTCAGTCCGGAAATTTTGATGTTAAAGATGCACCTCGCTCTGGTCGCCCTGTTACGAATAGAATGCACGCCATTTTTGAAAGAGTGGAGCAAGATCGGCATATTAGTAGTTACGATGTAGCTGAAGAACTGGGAATTGACCACAAAACAGTTTTGACCCATTTGAAGAAAGCTGGTTATACAAAAAAGCTCGATATTTGGGTGCCACACGAGCTCACTCAAAGAAACTTAATGAACCGTGTACTCATTTGCGATTCATTATTGAGACGTAATGAAACCGAGCCGTTTTCGAAGAGATTGATAACTGGCGATGAAAAGTAGATCACGTACGACAAGAACGTGCGAAAAAGGTCGTGGTCGAAAGTTGGCCAGGCTTCACAGACTGTGGCCAAACCTGGCCTAACACGAAATAAGGTGATGCTGTGTGTATGGTGGGATTGGAAGGGCATTGTTTATTATGAGCTTTTACCGCCCGGCAAAACCATCGATTCTGATCTTTACTGCCAGCAACTGATGAGATTAAAGGAAGCAGTCGAGAGAAAACGGCCGGAATTGATCAACAGGAAGGGTGTGGTCTTTCATCACGATAACGCTAGACCACACACATCTTTAGCCACTCAGCAAAAATTAACTTAAGCACATCAACGAAGTTATTGAAAAATCGCAAAAATTTCTGCCATTACTTAGAGTACTTTCTGGATCAGGATGGGGCATACATCCCTGGCACCTTCGTAGGTTATTTATAGCTATTATAAGAAGCAGATTAGAATACGGATGTTTTTTGTTTGAAAGTGCAGCATCTACTCATATTGACAAACTAAATAAAATTCAAAACCAAGGTCTTAGGATTATAGGAGGATTTATTAAAACGACACCTATCCATGTCATGGAGAGTGAACTTAGTCTGCCACCTTTAACACTAAGAAGGGAATATCTTGCTTATAAATACTGCCTAAAAGCTAAATCAGTGTCGCCAAATCCTACTATAAAATACGTGACTGATCTTATGGCGTTAGAGAATTCAAGGTACTGGAACAATAAAAAAAAGACATTGGTAACTCAAGCTTATAGGACAATTCAGAGCGACCATGTATTCTGTGCGGACAAGTTAGAAATGTTCTCTCTAAATGTATGGGTGTCGTACATAGATATTTCAGAAAAAGTTAAAACTAATTTAGATTCAATTAAAAGGGCTAAGTCATCATATGAAATTAATAATCTTAGAGGTGACGTTTTGCGAGAATTGCGTCTCAAATATGAAAATTGGTATTCTTTGTACACAGACGGATCTAAAGGTAAAGACGGGTTGGGTGCTGCATTTTACGATTCTTATTATCAGCATAATGGAATGTATAAACTTAGTAATAATAATTGTTCTATCATGACAGCGGAACTCCTTGCCATATGTAAAGCAATATCATATACATTCAACTCGCCGCATACAAATATTGTTATCTTTACAGATAGCAAAAGTGCCTTACAACATATTATAAAATGTACACATGGCAAGAGAGGAATTTCATTAGCTTATACAATATTATGCAAAATTAAATCACTTAATGACAGGGGCATTACTGTAATATTGCAATGGGTGCCATCTCACATAGGTCTTGAAGGTAATGAAAGGGCTGATAGACTGGCAATAGCATACGTTGTACAAGGGCAACCAACCGATCATGTGCCTCATTTCTCTGAGTTTGTTAGTAAATATAAGAACAAATTATATGATAAATGGAAAACTTATTTTAATGAGAGATCTAGAAGCAAAGGCATATGGTATAAAAGTATCCAATGTGAGCCTCTTCATATACCGTGGTTCATAAATACTGAGTACAACAGATCGCTGTTAGTCACAGCCTTTAGGATGCGATCGGGACACCTTCCTTTGAATTCATTTGCATATTTAATGCGCAAAGTGCCATCCCCTAATTGCGATTTGTGTAACACCTTCGAAAACCTGCAGCATTTATTGATGGAATGTGTAAAATACGCGAGCAGAAGGCTTCGCTTTTGTACACAGTACAAGATTAATCGGTGGGATATAGGCATGTATCACCCAATCCTAGCAAAACCGACAACAAAAATGGCTAGAGATATGTTTTATTTGTTTAGTACATAGAATTGTTATGATGGGACTGGCATGGTCGAATAACGACAAAAGTCCCTAAATATTTTAAGATTAAAAAAAAAAAAAAAAAACTATTTGTCCCGTTTTTTTGATCAAAAGTCCCAAAGTTTCTACAGTAACGGGATAATGTCTCTGCCCACAAAATGGCAGAAAGTTATTCAACAAAACGGTATATATATATTGTAAATAAATGTAAATAAACTTTGAAAAAAATGTCTTGACTTTTCATACAAAAATACGAAAAGACTTTTTCCCCAACCTATTATATAAATACTTTTGTACATACATACTTCATACACCAACCAACCATATCGACCAATATAAATGGCGAAGTGTGGGTGTAAAGTATGCCTCTGCCTATCCCTTCGGGGAAACAGGCGTGATATTATGTATATATACTTCATACACATAGGACACACCCACCCAAACAAACATTAATGTAAACGACATACATTTTTCTTGTGTGGGAAACAAACCACATCCCCAGAAGCGGACAGCAGGTATACTGACCTCCACGCCATATCTGTCGTCAAATTAGTTCATATAAAGTGATATTTTATAAAATGATTCGGCATATCATAGTCTGGCCAAACGATTGGGCAACAATATTTATACGAGTAATATTCAAAAAAGTTATTAACAAGAACGGGGAATGCTAAGATTCTCTCTGATATAGCTTTTCTTTTAGTAATTAGATAGTCGGCACAGCGTGTGTGAGTTCATGCATTATGTACAACTGTATCAAGGTGGTCATTAATCTCTAGACAGTTTTTAACTTAATCTCGAATCAACAAATGACTTTGTATTATTCATAAATGCGAGTGAAAATGTTCGCAATTCAACTGTTCCCCGCCTGATGCTGTTTTTGTTGTAATAATGTATTAAGATCATAAAAATGGATAGTTCTCTACCCCGAAAAGAAATAAACTATACGCCATCCGAGAATTATTCGTAGATAGCTGGGAATCAATACAAAATGCAAATATAAATGTTCTTTTAAAATGTAATTGTAATTAAACCCGTGTAACTTATACAAACAAATAAATAAAAATCAATATGAGATAGACGCCTATCTTGGTTTAAATATGTAGTTCTTAAAGTTTCAATCCATGAGTTAGTTTATCATATCAGCTGCTAAATAGATTACATTCTATTGGAGGTAATTGCCCGTAATCATCATGCTGGGCGAGGTAGTGGTAGTTCAAGCCAGTATGCAGGATGACGCTGCTGCCCAACATCCGTTAGGATTTCTTTTCGGCGACTCTTACGACTCTACGAGAAGAGACGGGGTGGCCCTATTCACACGGCTCTTAAATTTGGTTATTAACGCTATGATTGAAAAAAGGATTACATACATACGGATTTGCGGATAGGTTTTGAATTTCAGACGAAAGAGACCTAACCAATTTGGAAATCGTTAAAATAGTTCAGAAACGTAAAAGGCCTTATCGTAGTTCCTTGTGAAGTTGTTCGCTATAACAAAATAAGTACGTAATGTTGAGGTAAATACAACTATTTTTTTTACCTTTTTATAACGAATTTTTGACCATCCTAACCTCAACATAACAAACCTCAGTTCAACGTTATACTTAATATAACGAATGTTTAGATAGATAGATAAACTTTTTATTGCAACGAAAGACACACATACATATAAAACAATAAAAACAAAATTACAATAATTAAAAAAAATATAAAAACAAAAAAAACTAAAAGTAAAGCATTCGCATAGTGTGCATGTGTGTCGCAGCGCTGCAGAATGGTTACGGCTCAGTGGGTTTTTTGCTCTTAGAGAGCAAAACACTGATTTTCAGCTTTTGCCGAAACAGTAACACGAGACGCGCCCAAAATATCGTGTATAATTTATAATATAACGTACAATTTTATAAATAGGTATAGAGTATTTACTTGTTCCCCTCCAATTTGTTATATTGAGGTTGCACTGTACATTGTTACACCAAAAACAGAGCATTAGGCGGGAAATCGTTGAATAGTGAATGTTACATACATACGTACAATCACTCCAGCTTTCCCAAAGGGGTAGTTAGAGGCATATTATACGCCCACATTTCGCCAATTATATTATTGGTTCCACGTCATAGGTGGCGAGCCTATTGGTGCTTACAGGGAACTATAATGTTGGCTAGAGCCTCGTCCATTGATCGTAAGGTTGGCTTGGGCTTCTAAGGATCCTAAGGTCTTAGTAAAGTCCCGATATTGATTTATCTATTGCAGGAATACAATTGAGAACCGAGATTTGTTATAAATTGTTGATTTCGCGGTTTATTGTTTAGGTGATGGATGCGTATTAAAATAGTACATGTAATTTAACTGTATTATTAACTGTTCATACTTAAGACTGAAGTCATTATGCAGGCTGACTTCTTATTATTACTGTGCTACAACAAATTACTTTATTTTATTCATAAATGCGAGTGACAGGGATTCTATTATCAATTTTGAAGTCCAAGCCAACCTCACCTTCAAGTGGTACATCATATTTTATTGCATGTCAAATCATCAAATGACCTTCTCCCACAGTGGGAGGAGCGGGAGGGTGTGTCAGACTTCTACGGACTAAAAACTATCATTGTTCCTTCTTTTGAGCATGCCTGTGGTGAGTCCCACACACCTCTCTCGGTCTCCCTTTGGCCGGGAGGCAGCGCTTAAATGCATTTTGTTACCGACGTAATTAAAAATAAAATAAAAGTCTTAACCCCTCAGTGTGCTGACATCTCTTTGAGGCGCGCGTGGAACACGAACGCGCCATCGACGCGGCCTTTCGCCTATAGAAGATGGACGGGTGGCGAGTTACTCGTAGCCGAGAGTCCTCTCGGGCGTCCACCGCGGTGGCTGGGACCGAGATGAGCAGTATTCTGCCTCTCTCGTTCCGGACCATGGCCTCCACCAAGGCCAAGAGATTGCCGACGCCGATCGCCGCTTTGAGGACACGTCAAAGCCCCAAAGCTTTACAAACCGCGGTGGTGTACTCCACCGTGTCCTCTGGCTGATCTTCACAGTGGTGACATCCGGACGTTTCCTCCCGCCTGATTCTGTGCAGGAACCGGCCAAAGCAGCCATGCCCGGTTAGAATCTGCACCAGGCGGTAGGTAAGCGCGCCGTGGCGCCTCTCTAGCCACTCCTCAAAGAGGGGACTTACCGCCAATATCGTGGCGAGCCCTTCATGTGGTACATCTGCCAATTAACGGACTAGGCTCTGGCAAACACAGAATGTCCCGGCAAGCGGCAATAGGCTCGCCACCTATTACGTGGGACCAACAATAACATTGGCGAAGTGTGGGCGTATAATATGCCTCTGCCTACCCCTTCGGGAAAACAGGTGTGATTGTACGTATGTATGTAACATTCACTATTCAACGATTTCCCGCCTAATGCTCTTTTTTTGTTGTAACAATGTATTACGATTTCAAAATTGGTTAGGTCTCTTACGTCTGAAATTCATAACCTATCCGCAATCCGAGATTGAAACCAATTTTAGATAGCCACCTATCTTGGTTTCTTGATGGTAGATACTTTGATTCTAAGTACTATTATAAGTATCTACCACTTTGATAGTTCTTAAAGTTTCAACCCTAGGATTTGTTATTGAGACACTTTACTTTAAAAAAGGATTTATATGTCTATCGCGAATATTAATTTTGAATCGAGATAATGAATTTATGTCGGGTGTTAATCTGTTTAGAACTTCAATAACCTTGGCCCTGATGATCTTACGGTTTAGTGTTTGCGTGATGTATGCGGATTTTAACAGTACTTGTAATTTAAACGTATTAATAACTCTTCACACTTAAGACATTTGCTAATGACTTAAGTAAGTCTGTGGCCATTATTTTGACTGTGCTATAGTAAATTACTTTATATTATTCATAAATACCAGTGAAAATGTTCGCATTTCAACGATTCCTCGCTTAATGCACTTTTTTGTTGTTCTAATAAATTTTAGAACTGTTGCTTCTGTTAGTTTTGATATATGCAGACATGAACACAAATTAAAATTATATTTAATTAGGTTTGTCGTGAGAAACGAAACGCTAAACATGTTTGACGTAGTCATTGTTACAAAAGATTCTCGTTTTTATAGTTCGACTAAGATTGTTTTTTACGTTCTAGTATGAAAAACTATGAATAATAAAGACTATTACGTATATGTTTATTAATCAAGTAATACGTGGCTATTCTAGTTATCATTATTAGTTAATTTATAACAGGATTAGCATAGTTTTTTTGATACATTTGTAAATTGAAACAGTTAGTTATTCATGCGTGAACTGAGAAAAGAAGGACTAGAAAATCTACTCTCTTTTTTCTTCGATCAAAAGTATGAAGCAATGACACCAGGATACCAAGATTCATATAATATTAAATTATATACCAAAGGTATACGCTCATCACTACGTAGTATAAAATAAAGTCGTTTTCCGCTGTCTGTCCGTCCCTGTGTATTCTTAGATCTTTAAGACCACGCAACGTATTTTGACGCGGTTTTTTTCAATAGATACGGTAATTCAAGATTCAAGGTCACGCGAACGAAGTCGTGGGCGCCCGCTAGTGGTATATGTCACCGTAAAATTGTAAATAACGTTAAATTATAATCTATCCCGCGATATTGTAATCTGTCGAAAAATTGTGATCCGAAAAAACTGCTCACAATTTAACGCATTATTTTTCGATAGATTATAATCTATCAAAGACCAACCGTCAGATTGTAAAATGGCATGCGACAGAACGCACCTCGCGCTCTGATTGGTTGAACTTCATGTTCCCCGCTCAGCTGACTCAACAAAACTCTGAATTCTGCGTATTCAGAGTTTTGT
Organism: Musotima nitidalis; assembly: GCA_949126915.1. Taxonomy (NCBI): domain Eukaryota; kingdom Metazoa; phylum Arthropoda; class Insecta; order Lepidoptera; family Crambidae; genus Musotima; species Musotima nitidalis. The sequence goes on along the minus strand of OX421423.1, from coordinate 12,291,689 downwards.
TGACAGACAGACTCAATATCTGATATTGTAAATCATCATCATCATCACAGCTCATTAACGTCCCACTACTGAGCACGAGCCTCCTCTCACATATCAAGGTGTGAGGGTATGGGTCATACTCCACCACGCTGACCCAGTGCGGATTGGCGGAGGCAGGTGTGTGGCGTCCTGCTGTTAGAATTTTTATTTAAACCGCCCATTAGGCCTCTAACATGGCTTAACGACTACCACATTTAGTGATAACCGGGACCAACGGCTTAACGTGCCTTCCGAAGCACGGAAGCGCTCGATATCAAATGCCACACAAACGGTCACCCATCCAAGGACTGACCTTTGTAAACTCTGCTGTACTTCGGCGATCGTTTCCGACCACCGAGCAAAGCAGAGCTACGAGCGCTTCTATATTGTAAATACATATTATCAAATAAGATAACAAATGAGTTCACACAGGTTCACACGCATAAAACATATTAAAACACTGAAAATACAAATTAGGCTATGTTCAGTGACTAACTCAAATAAGTGAGTAACTCTTATTTATTATTTAACTGCACTTCTTTAGGTTATCACAGGTCCGTTAACACTCCCTACAACTTATTATAATACAATGCGTTATTATTATTAACACGAAATCTGTTTTAAAACTCTGTTTGTTTACATTTCACAACAAATGAATTTGACTAATAACAACCGAAGATGGCGACGACGGGCGGCTGAGCGGGGAACATGAAGTTCAACCAATCAGAGCGCGAGGTGCGAACGCCATTTTACAATCTGACGGTTTGTCTTCGATAGATTATAATCTATCGAAAAATAATGCGTTAAATTGTAAGCAGTTTGTTACGGATCACAATTTTTCGGGTACACCTATTATGGTAGAACTTTTTAAGTAATAATTTTATATTGCATAACAACTAATAGCATAAACCTCTTTACGCAGAATATCGTTTGGCATAAACTCATTTAGCATACATTGAAACCCATAATTTTGTAAGTCAGAATCATCTGTACGCATAATTTTGGTATCCATAATAATCACAATGTATAATCATCACATCGCAGAAAGTTCAAAACCAGATTCATCTTTTGGCATATATTTCTTATCCATAACTATTTAAAAGTAGAACTAGAAAGTAGAAATTGTGAGCGCGAATCATGTGGGATTTTATAATATATCAAATCAACTGATCAAAGAAATAAAATATGCAAATATAGAAATAGATAAATTAAGTTTCGGCGCGCAACCACCAGCCAAAAAAAGGAAAACATTAAATACAACAAATCGTCTTCAAAATATTAGGTCGGGGAAAAAGTCTTTTCGCATAACGTAGGTATAAACTTATTATAAAATTTTTTTGACTGTACTATTTGTGTCTGGCTGGTTTTGGTAACATTAAAAAGGTTCCATTATAAAAAAAAGAAAAAAATAAAAAAAAGTTGTTTCCCGCTATTTTTCATTTGTTTTTCTCTCCGTAAAAATGAGTAAATCTAATGAAGAAATTCGATACATTTTAAAATTTTATTATAAAAAAGGCAAAAATGCAACTCAAGCAGTGAAAAAAATTTGTGATGTTTATGGACCTGATGCAGTGTCAGTAAGAGTAGCACAAATTTGGTTCAAACGTTTTCAGTCCGGAAATTTTGATGTTAAAGATGCACCTCGCTCTGGTCGCCCTGTTACGAATAAAATGGACGCCATTTTTGAAAGAGTGGAGCAAGATCGGCATATTAGTAGTTACGATGTAGCTGAAGAACTGGGAATTGACCACAAAACAGTTTTGACCCATTTGAAGAAAGCTGGTTATACAAAAAAGCTTGATATTTGGGTGCCACACGAGCTCACTCAAAGAAACTTAATGAACCGTGTACTCATTTGCGATTCATTATTGAGACGTAATGAAACCGAGCCGTTTTTGAAGAGATTGATAACTGGCGATGAAAAGTGGATCACGTACGACAAGAACGTGCGAAAAAGGTCGTGGTCGAAAGTTGGCCAGGCTTCACAGACTGTGGCCAAACCTGGCCTAACACGAAATAAGGTGATGCTGTGTGTATGGTGGGATTGGAAGGGCATTGTTTATTATGAGCTTTTACCGCCCGGTAAAACCATCGATTCTGATCTTTACTGCCAGCAACTGATGAGATTAAAGGAAGCAGTCGAGAGAAAACGGCCGGAATTGATCAACAGGAAGGGTGTGGTCTTTCATCACGATAACGCTAGACCACACACATCTTTAGCCACTCAGCAAAAATTAAGAGAGTCCGACTGGGAGGTCCTAGTGCATCCACCATATAGCCCTGACCTTGCGCCTTCAGATTTTCACCTGTTTCGGTCTCTGCAGAATTCTTTAGGTTCTGTAAGGTTGACCTCAAGAGAGGACTGCCAAAACTATTTGTCCCGTTTTTTTGATCAGAAGTCCCAAAGTTTCTACAGTAACGGGATAATGTCTCTGCCCACAAAATGGCAGAAAGTTATTCAACAAAACGGTACATATATATTGTAAATAAATGTAAATAAACTTTGAAAAAAATGTCTTGACTTTTCATACAAAAATACGAAAAGACTTTTTCCCCAACCTATTATTATAAATAATCAGTCGGATTACACAGAAGTTTGAAGCAAACCTTAAAGCAATAGGAGCTAATATAAGATTAGTTTAATTTTGTTTTCTGATTAATTCAATTGTTTAAATTTAATTGTTTAAATTGTTTAATTGTATAAAGCAATAGGAGCTAATATAAGATTAGTTTAATTTTGTTTTATGATTTTTTTTTTTTTTTTTTAGTAATTGTAATAAATAAAAGTTGATTTAATGATAATTATTTGGTTTTTATATCCTTGCCCATGAGAGCATGTTCGTTTCTGGTTCTTGTTCGTTTCTGGTTCTGGTTTCTGGTTCGTTCTTTTCATAAGAGGTCACAGTTCTAACCTAACCTAACCTACGCATTTTTAAAGGAGAAAGTAACCCAATCTATATTATTCTAATTGAAATTCTATGATCTTCATAGTATGCCTAGTCAAATTATGCCAAATAATCTGTACTCTAAATGAACGTTATGCTAAATGAAATTATACAAAATTTTAACTATGCCAAAGGTAATTATGCCAATAAAAATTCTACTATCTTAAATGTATGCCATTCTAAATTCGGTCATAAGCACATTATGCCTAAAAATATTTATGTCAAATATTTTTTATGCCTAATAAATGATCGACTAAAGAAGTTTCTGCGAAGTCAGTTATCCCAAATAGGTTTCGGAGTATCAAGTTTCTACTAAATAGGGCGCACCCCAATTTTTCGACAGATTACAATATCGCGGGATAGATTATAATTTAACGTTATTTACAATTTTACGGTGACATATATAAATTAGGAGGCTAGCTAGTAGCTAAGAGCGCTATACATATATAATAATAATATAATAAATAGACTACGCTACATAATTAACTATAGGATCGAACTGATAAAAAACGCAAACCATTCAATGATTGATTGATTGTTCATTGCTGAAGTGGCTGTGTGCTGGCAATGTCAACCGACAAACGTTGATCTAGAGCCCTACATCGGAAAGGCAAACAGAGATAGGGGCACGGTCACACCCAATTAAAGGTGTTTGGTAAATGCCGATCGTGTCCAGCTATATAAAATTGGAAAGATTTATGTAAATTTTCAAGCACATTAGAATGCTATAAGCCTTACGATTATATGCCCATTAATTTTAACTTGAAGAACAGTTTAACAAAGCGACTATGTAGCAGGATTATGTATTTTAATACTGTTGTGCCTCACCGACAGTAGTTGACAACGACAAAGAAAATAATCCATATAAAAAAGTGAAAACTAGCCCTATTCCGTCATCTTAATAGAATCAAAAAGATCTTTTAACTTTTCCACATTAAAGGCATTCATAATCTGGAGGTTCCGTACATATAATGTGTTGCCTGTTGCAGTGCTTAAGTATAAATTATGCGAGACCGTATCGTGCACGGGGAAGTGCCCCGTACGTGACGCATGGTATAGCATCTACCGCATCATTTAAATGTTAGTAAAATTTTGAATCAGTGCCTTGTCCGTGTCACGTACGGGGCACGGCTCGCGCCCGATATGGTCTAGCATAATTCATCCTCTATTAAGATAACAGTAATATAAATAATCATTAACTTATTTTATCATAGAATACCGGTTGTAATCACGTACTTGTATCTATTTCAATAGAATAGATAACAATAGACAGTTGATTAGAGCCACGTGTTTTCCATTTCCCACTTAAATATGGTGTACCTGACAAAGACTATTTGCGAAAAAGAATTATAAAATCTTTGAATGTCAACTATCAGTTTTTACTATCTTAGCGTCTTCAAAAAACCGAGAGGTTTTGAATTCAGTTGCTTGTTAATTGACATTTAGTGTAGTTTTGTTGATAGATCCATTAAAGATGGATTATAAATATGAAAGTAACTTTGCCTATCATTACATTTTCATTAAAACAAGATAAGATTACACAGAGAGAGATTGCAACTTTGCAAAGGACGTTGTATAGTTTTGATCTCGATAGTATTTCCTTGAATGGGTACAAGTTTGTATTAGTATCTAGTCAATAATCTCATAAGTAATAAACATCAAAAAAGTTTTAATAATAAAGAAAGAGTGGTCCTCGTGGTTCGAGATATAAAGTAGTTATGATCGGAGTCTACTGAATCACTACATAGTATAATACAAAGTCGCTTTCAGCTGTCTGTCTGTTATGAGCATAGATCTTTAAACGATTGTATCTGATTGGTTAATTCTTTTTTTTATTGTGTTAGTTATTGTCGTGACAAAGATAGCTTTGTAGTTAAAATTAAGAATTTGGGTGGATAAATAGAAAATTGAAAAAAACTTAAAGAACCCACAATTTTTTTATTGTTACCATAACGTTCGAAATAGCTGTCAGTCGTTTGACAGTAGGCGCAATAGATAAAAAGAATTAAAATAAGACGGGACAACGGTCTGTCGGGTCCACAGACAATTTTACAATAGATAATGCAAATGCATAAACTTCGCGTGGTTGAACCTCGACCAATTGTTTTTACAAACTGTAACATAAACGATTTCACCTATGAAATATTTATCATCACTGACTGCTTGACTGAAAGCTTGATTTCAATACAAATCGTCATACTTGCGTTATCTATCTATATCTGTGGTCTGGTCAGATATGCAAGAAATAAGAACTTCGCCTTCTTAGCTATTCGTGCAGCATTTCCGTTATACGTTGTATGATGGATTACAAACTGTCAATCGTAATTAAACGCATCGTTATTCTGTACTGACGTTAAACTATGCACATTTATAATTGAAGGTGTTCGCGTGTGTAATGCGAGCGTTCGTCGTATTAATTTCTCAAGTCTGTTTCTTATTAGCGCTGAATCTCTGAATATGTGTACATTGATACTTTATTGTCAGTTGATTTGAAATTGCTGCTTGCATAATTAATTGTTCTTGAATACATATTGTCTTCCACAACACAAGGAGGCCAAGGCACATTTTGGATTGCTGACTCATCAGAGTAAGTAAGTTGTCAATATGATTGTCGAACATTAGGTAATATTAAAACTGTTATTCATTAAAACATAATCATCATTTACAAGGGTTTAAAGGGTTAGCCAAATAATGTCATGTTCAGTGTATTGTAAATAATCTTTACCATTAAATTAATGTGCATAGATACACTGTTTCTGGAGGTATACTCTAGCAACTCTTATATCATTCAAATATATCTTTAGTGTTGTATGCACCTGCATATAACACTCAAAGGGTGCCCTTGATTCGTGTCTTTTGACCGTAAAAGATAATAATAAATTCATATTCATAACCAGACCAAGCAAATCCACCGCTATATAATGAAATATGCCTCTTTCATAGGCCGATTGAGACCGATTGCAGGCAGCCTGCATTCAGCAGGATTTCACGACCTTAACCATGAATACATTTAGTGAATGGGTAATATAATGGTTGATTTCAATAGGTTGAATACATACGCAAAAAAATCCAAAACCTTAACTAACAATCGCATCTTTTTATGTCCCGCTGCACTGATCGGTCATCAGTCTTACAGTCAAAAAGCCTTTTTAACTTAGTTCAGCTTATACTGGTAGTTATTATTACATTCAAGAGTTCATTAAATGACCCTCTCCCACTGTGGTTGGAGCGGGAGGGTGTGTTAAAAAACCATGCATGTTTCCTTCTTGAGCGTCTTGAGTGTCTTGAGGCCGTGGTAACCCTTTCGAACAGTCTCGCAGATCAGCATAGACCTGAGCAAAATAAGTTAAAACCCAAAAAATCATTTAGAATAGTAAATATTTCGTGTTACTTGTTTACTCATAATCGTGGTAGGTACTTAGTTGGTGAAAGCAAAACTTTTTGCACGGTTCATTATAGTCATTTACATATCTAAACATATTATAAGTATTTTGTGTTCACGCCTACATAATTTAATGAACTCTTGAAGGTAATAACTACCAGTATAAGCTGAGCTAAGTTACAAGGCTTTTTGACTGTAAGTGGGTCCAAGTTTAAATGGATTCGTGTCGCTTGACATGCCGCTGATGTTTTTTCTTTATACGTTTTTTGGGTTATCTCATTCACGACTTTAAGCGGCACGTTTTTCTCGTTAGTGACGTCATAAGTTTTTTTGTCTTAAAACTAAGAAATTTGACGAGTTATATAACGAATTCTTTGATGCGTTTAGTTAATATTTACCTACTTTAAGTTCATTTGTAAGGGTAGTCTGTCGATGATTAATACAGATTTACACTTAAATTATGGATATACTATAATTATGGATATACTATAATTATGGATATATTAAACCTCCAGACCAAAAAAATATTTGTTTGTACTCGTGCATCTAAATATATGTGTTGCGTGGAAATCGGTATCCGTGGGAGTGTAGGTATCCTGACCGGCACGGCATATCGGTTATCAAATTATATTAGATGAACTGCTTTTACTTTTAAAAAATAAATAAAAGCAACATTTCCTTTTGAGACATTAACATTTTACCGCCGGTTGACGAATCGAAATGATCATGTTGATCTTAAAGACAATAAAGTATATATTATGTTTGACGACCGATATTGCGTGGAGGTCAGTATGCCTGCAATCTACTCATGAGGTCGTGGGTTCGATTCCCACAGAGGACAAATCTTTGTGTGCTTGAACACGTATATTTGTTCTGGTCTGGGTGTTTTCTATGTATATAAAGTATGTATTTACAAAAAAAAAGTATATAAGTATGTTGTGTTAACAAGTTTTTAATGATACTTATCTTGGAGCTAAATAATTGGTGTGATTGTAAGAGGATATTTAAGAGGATATTTATATTATTAATTTTATTAAATTTTTTTCCTAAGGTCGATTTTCGCAATCGATATTAAATGCTACACAAACGGTCACACATCCGGAAATTTACCTTAATAAAATCTGCTTTACTTTAGTAACGGCTATCACATCAAAGATCACGTATCTTTTTCATTCAAACACTTAAGCAAAATTGTTATTCAAATAACAAGAAATTAAAAATGTAAAGCGCAATACTACAACTAAGCTAATAAGTTCTACAAAACAATAACACTCCTTAGTACGACTTATAAGGCTTGCAGCAGTTGGCGCGTAATAACGCCTAATGAAATTACCCGTTGAATCTCTTCAGGCGCATTTCGAAGCCATACAAATGGAACTGCAGAGCCATATTTAGCGGCACAAGCCTTTCCACGTGATGCGGAAATATAGCAGTTTCTTTTACTTTTTCATTTCTTCGCACTGTTTTTGATTAATATAAGAATATTAATTAAAGCAGATGTTGGGTATTCGTTGAGCGTGTTGATTATGTCATTTGATACTGAGTCGAGCGCAATTTTGGACCAATAATTGTATAATATGACGAGTAAATTTGATTTTATTGCTTTTATTTTGCAATTTGTAAATGATTAAGAGATTTTTCAATTTGACTTACTTTGTATTTGGAGGGGGACCTTGGGGTGGTTTGTATCTGGCTGTACTGATGTCAAAACTACTATATTAACCCATTACATAAGCACCTTAACCTGTAAGGTGGATAACGGGAGACAGGAAACCATATGTTTAATTTATGTCTGATGCCGTTCTTTGAAAGGTAAAGGTAACACGAGAGGTTTACGCCCTTTAATTTAAGTATTTATATCGTTAACTTATTTTGACAAATTAAGGCTTGTATTTAAAGTGTCATCAAAATTAATAAATTGTCAATCTGACCACTACAAACACAATACTAATTCAAATTTTGATCTGATGCTCAATCAGCATTTCTTTTGTTCAGCAGCATTTGATCTGTTCATAATAATCCTCAAATTATTTGCTCCCAACTGCTTACGTCATCATCATTTTCAAACCATCCATATTCCTTCTTGAGCCTGCTATGCCCCGGGGCCGCGGTAACCATTCCGAACATTTCCGCAATGTATTATAAACCTACTATTTGTTATCTATGTTATTGAAAAAAAAAAAACATTTATCGAACAAAAACGTTACCCATAGATAAAGTAGATACTAACACATTTTTACTTTTCAGTTAGGGTCCACAGGAGTATAAAGGTACCTTCCTAATTAACATTTCGACAACTGTCGCTGCGATGTCGGGCTTGTCAGGGGACAAGCTAATTTGCTTTTTATTTTCTAGGGTCCCGCAATACAGTAACAAAAACTGCTCTTTGATACATTATTATAAGTATTTTGGTGTAGTGTGTTTGGTACGAATCACATGTTAAATTATGTGCCAACTGAATGTTGTCTTTTATATTTTGGATTAAACTTATGAAATGAGTAAGAAAGCATACTTTTCTTTCTAGACAATACAATAAATAAAAGGTCCATTTATTGTGTGTTTTATGAGGTGTATAGGGATCCTACCAAGACCTAAGGAGCCCAAGCCAACCTCACCTGCAAGTGGTGCACCTGCCGATCAACGGACGAGGCTCTGGCGAACATAACAGTGCCCGGTAACCGGCAATAGACTCGCCACCTATTACGTGGGACCAACTATATAATTGGCGAAGTGTGGGCGTATAATCTGCCTACCCCTTCGGGGAAACAGGCGTGAATGTATGTATGTATATATGTATGTATGTATGTTTATGAACTAAAACAATGTGTAAGTCGTTTTTATAATAAAACAAATTAAAATGAATTCAATATTATAATGAAAATTAATCAAATTTAGATAGTTCTTTTACACGTATATAGCCAAAAGAGATTGTTCAGATATAACATCGCAAACGTGACTTTTAATTTTGTCGATTTCAGTTGTATAACTATGTCAGCTGTTCGAGTATGTTAAAAAAATTATTAGAATTTTAATAATATACAAATTTAAAACGGTTAGCTTCCGTTACATAACCGTAACCTATCCAAGGACTAATCTCTGTAATCTCCACTTAATGTCGTTGATCTTTTCCGTTTGCGTACATGGTTACGACTACCTAGGGCCTACCTAGATCTTTTGGCCTAAGCCCATCTCACCAGCATGTTGGTACCTGCTGGCTGATAGATGAGGCTCCGGCGCAGACTTTCCTTTCGGGGTTTGGAGGTCAGACGGCAGTCGCTTCCGTAAAGTAAAATTTTGGAATTATTATTTATATAAGATTATGAAACTGCCCACTGAACAAACATGGAAAGGTAAGTTTACCCCGGGCTCGTAAGGTCGCAACCGTGATGACGCCTAGATGTTAATGATATTTTCCGTGCGCGTACAAAAATAAGAACCTACACAGTCGGAGCAGACCAGTTAACTTTATACAGAACCCATAGCATTATTATCTCTCTCGCGCTTACCCGGTTTTTTCACTGTGACAGCACCGGCAGAATAGAGTTAATTCCCCTGCTCGATGAAGCTGCGTCGAGGGCGAGGGCGTCTTGCAATTAGGTATACTGTATTTTTTATTCTGGTGGACACTGATTTTGTATGTTTATTAAGTATATCAGAATTTAAAAATTAAGTTTGTTTATCCGTTATTCCGTATCCAAAAACAAATAATTGGTTTGATTGTTATAGACATTATTCCATTCTTTTTATTAAGCTGCCTGTCGACTTCTTCGGGCGGGAACGTGAAGCGTCATGTCTGCTGTTTTGATTTATTTTCTCAAATTTGTGATATTTCGAACATTAATGTGTAATAACGGTGGATTATTAACCGTTAAGTGTTTGTGAACGTACATGAGTGTTGGTAAATCAAACAAAACAGTACAACACAACTTTTTAAACCCTCTCAAGAAGTCCATTTGAGTTCTCAGTATAGTCCCACTGAGGACTTAGGTTTAGGGGAGGGCATCTTATTTACCATTTATCATCTTTATCACCACTTATTCTCTGTTATTATGATTTATATGTTATTAACTTGTTCTTACTGGCTAAATGTGCAAAACGCACGAAGCCATTATTAAGAAAGGAAAAAAAAATGCTTCTGAAGATCTTAATTTTGCTTTGATAACATGTTCCTCCAGAAAACGCATTCTCATAGATATAGGGCCACCGCAGGCATTGCCAAATGTAAGTTGGAATACTGAAATCACTGTACCGTAAGCGAGTTCAGTGTTCACGTTTCATTTCAGCCCAATTACCTCTGCTGCGCTCGACCCAAGCAACGATTTTCATTATTCTCTACCCGTTGTATGTCTTTTGTCACTGTTCCAATACGCTTTTCCGATTGTTGATTATTCTTTTCTTACATTATTCAAGAAAACGTTTATTTTGTACGTAATTTACGAGTGTTTGAAGATGATTATCTATTTTGTTGAGCGGAGACGAGTTCGCCATTGTAGAGATTTCCATTTCGTTGCGTCTCGAAAGAGAAAATTACTTGGCAAATATACAAATATAAGAAAGAGGCTTTCACGGATGCGCGGCTTAATGAAACCAATAGTTTGTAGTCTGTTAAGGTAAGTTCTAGGTTTAGAAAAAGTAAAACTATTCAGGCTGCCTTTTGGTGGCAATTTTAAGTGCTTTCACGCATTTCCAATACAACAATGGTTAGACTGTTAAAAGAGATACTCTGTGGTGCAAGTGTATCTTTAATTGTTTGACTTTATTAATAAGTAAATCGGTGTCCTTACAATACAGAAAACAATATTAAAAAATTAATATTCTTGGAAATCTCACACCGCTTCTAGCCCCAAAAAAAAACAATTTTGTCTTGCGTGGGATTTGAACGCATGACGCAGCGAGTTTAGTGCAGACATAGACACTGTAATGTCCTCTTTATATTCTTCCTTTTACTTTTTTATGTTTTTTTGTTTAATCTTAAAACAAAAATTTCGCCAATGTCAAGGCAAAAAAAATATCACTTAATGTATTCAGCACACGGATATTATGCGGTCGCCATGACACCTAAGGTCAAAATAAATAATGCTTATGATAATACATACTTTAGTTAGAAGATCAAGTTGATTATACATTTGTAAAAGCATTTGTGCCGTATTTGCATGAGTTTTTTAAAGAAAGTGATAATTATTGTAACCACAGAAATATTTTTCGACTACTCGTCCAATATTGAGCACTAGCGGCTGCGCCCGACTTCTTCCGTTTGGCGTATGTTCTTTGGGTTAAAACTAATAAAGGGTTAAAAATGTAACCTAAGCTAATGTTATAACATCAGATTGCTATACATACTTACAAAGAGAGTTACAAAGATATCACGCACATTTTTTGTGTAGTATCTTATATAACTTCTTTAATATCTAATTTTTATTTATACAATATTTTTGTGCTATGTATCCTACTATTGGCAAAGCCAATGTTCAGCAGTGTACTACAATAAGACTGAAATGATGATGTACTTTAAGGCCTACCTTTTCCTGTACTATATTTCTACTTAGTTGACCTATTAAGTAGTAATTAACCCAATAATTGTTGTAAGTAGGCCATCGAGGTTGTCGATAAGTATATATACCAGGGACAAAAAGTCCAAATGGGTAGGTCCAACTTCGAGAAAGAGGTCAATCGTCAAATCCAGCTCGGCTGGGCTGCGTTCGGGAAACTGCGCAATATCTTCTCGTCAAAAATATCTCAGTGTCTCAAGACAAAAGTCTACGAACAGTGTGTGTTGCCAGTGATGACGTATGGTACTGGGACGTGATGCCGGACTACGGGTCTCATAAGCAAGCTCAAAGTCGCTGAGCGTGCAATAATCGAATTTTTCCTACGTGATCGAATCAGAAATTGAAGTAGAAGAACTGGAGAGACCGACATAGCGAGGAGAGTTTGCAAGCCGATGATCTGGTCAAGGCGGTGGATGCAGGCGACTCAGGATCGCTCAAAGTGGAAATCTATTGGGGAGCCCTATGTTCAGCAGTGGATGTCTTATGGCTGAGATGATGAAGATGATGACTACTCATCAATTTCAATAAACGATTCTGAAAACTGAACCTTTTCTGCGTAAACTAGATTCAAACAAACAAACTGATATTCACAATTATAATGCATATAATATTGTTGTAATCACGACATTATGTTGTTTGTTAAAAATGTGTTTAAAGTAAAAAATAATACTTTTAAAAATATTTCTGCTTGATCAAGATTTTTAGCGTTAAGCGCTCGTTTCTTTCCTACTAAAATTTATTTCAAAAAGTTATTGCTAAAGTTTCAACGTGCTGCGAACCCACCAAATGTTTTTCAATGTCCGTATTCTGGTTTTTAGGGTACTGTTTACTGTACTTTTCAAACCACTCACTTTTTGTGTAATGACTTAGTTGTATTAAACGTCAGTATGAGTTTAGACCTGATCTTCTGTTACTCATGCATGGGGCTTTATGATGGAATAGCATGTTTTGAAAGCAAATAAAGATGATTTAAATAGCAAATCTCTGGTTGGTTAGCCTTGATATCGCCAAAGCTTTCTATAGAGTAAGTCATACATCGTTCATCGTTACCTTCTTTCCAAATTGCTGGCCTACGATGTGCCGCCCGTTTGTGCACCTAGATGAGAGACTTTCTAGAAGATCGTTGGATTAAATATTACAAATAAATAGCAAATTAAATAAGTCAGATATTAGAGCAAATGTATAGAGTTAACATTGCCTTTGGGATAGTTACTAAAAGTAAAATAAATTAAAAGGGCAGAAGTATTTTAAGCGCCTTTAGGTACCTTCGGTTTCCAGTTCGCTTTTAATGCTTTTACATATCATCTAAGCATATATATATTATTTATTATATTTGTATTCATATATTATTTATTATATTTATATTAATATATTATATATTCTTTAACATTATATAATTGTTAACATCTAAAAATGATGCACACATTCCATTGTATCCCGTATGATATTTATCGCCCTAAAATTTATTTTACATACATAGGGCAAGGGGTTGGCAGAGGATTATTATACGCCCACATTTCTTCAGTTATATGTTGGTAATATTGGTATTATTGGTAATAGGTGGCGAGCCTATTGCCACTTATCGGGATTTTGTATGCTTGCCAGGGCCACGTCTGTTGATCGGCAGGTGCACCACTTGCAGGTGAGGTTGGTTTGGGATCCTCAGATCTTGGTAGAATCCCTATATACGTATAAAACTTTTTTCTTATCTGGAATCGACTCCTCGAGAGAAGATGTCTGAGTACCGCCCGAATGCATGCATGGTAAAAGGAAGCGAATTTATGAGTCTCATAATAAAAAACTGAAGTCTCAGAGTTACTATAACATGGGCATCCCAATTGGGTTTTTCTTACTGTTATTTTTATCTTAGCTTATTAATATTTAACTTCAGGGCTTAGGCCTCTTCTTCCTTTCAAGTTGAAAAGGAATTTAGATCCCTAATGCTCTTGTAAAAAGAGACGAGTGCCAATCTTTAATATATCATCTTTATGGCGCTTTGGATGTTAACAACTATGACGAGATCTATACTGTAGGTTTTATTATTATTTATTTATTAAACAAGCAGTTAGGATTGAAAATACAGTAGTCCCACAAAACTATTTACATAGTTTGTCTGTAGGATCACAAGTTTCTAACTTACAAAATAAAACTTACATAATAAGTGTACTAAAAATACTTTGAAATAGTTATACTTCTAAAAGAACACTTATGTTTTACAAACATTTTTACTTAAAGTATCAATGTATATATTGAGTCATTCTCATTAAATCCACAGGCACCCTGCAGTTATTAATAGAATGTAACACAGAATTGTATGTGTAAATTTATTTCACTACTATCTCTTGGGGACGAGATAATAAAGAAATAATAAAAAAATACACATACCCACCTCATTGCGAATTCCGACAATTCCCGTAAAAAATAAACTAGGTCGGAGCCGGAAATATGTCCCGGGAAAATATATTTTGTTGGAATTAAACGGTGTTGGTGAATGCAGCGTTAGTTCCAAGAATATACAAGAAGAGAAGGTCACAATTTTATTTGAGAATTTTGGTTTAAATACTTAATATTTCAGGATTTGGAAAGCGCATAATTATATGACACACTGCCCCAACTTAACCTTCTTGTATTGGCCAAGCAGACTTTGTACTATGGGCACTAAACAATGGATAAACATACTTAAAAAATAGCTATGAATAATAATTAGAAGAGTATAATTATATACTCTTATATTGTGTATTATATGCAGAAAAAGCTGCTGAAGAAAACTTCTGTAAGTACACTAAAGGAATGAATAAAACGTTAAGGTCGCCACGAATAAAGCGTTAAGGTCGATATGAGTAGATGGTTAAAATTAATCACTGAAGTCAAACAGCATTCATAGAGGGAAATTATTTATTGAGGGGACCGTTTTTTGCGGCATTTGATATAGAGTTTCTGTGCTTCGGAAGGCTTGATAAGCCAGTGATATTTAAAACCATGGTGAGTGGAAGTTGCTAAACCATATGAAATATCATATTTGGCGACTTGTAAAATTTAGTTATTCAGTCGGTAACGGTGTATAGGGATCCCAACAAGACCTAAGGAGCCCAACTAACTTCACCTGCTAACTAAACTACATATATACATGTATAATATGCAATGTATGTATGTAAAATTCTAACAGCAAGACGCTACATTTATGTTTTGGCCAATTCGTACTGGAACGTCATGTTGATTTTTACGGCCAAATCGTTTAATTTCTTCGAGGATAGACGAGTCGTGGATGAAACCATAATGGGCCATGTAGATTATCACAAAAAGAGTTTTGCAGAAATGTCTGGCTTCTGTAAACGTAAATTCAGCATCGTTCCTGCTGGGGTTGCGGTATTGTTCGAAAGGGTAATCGTGGCCTCGGAACGTAAAATACTCAAGAAGGAACATGACATGTATGGTATGGTGGTGAACTCTTTACCAGGCAGTGGTCAATAACAACCACCATAAATTGAACCTTATGGAGTTAACTTAAGGTAGAAAACCACTGAAAAATTTCAACGTGCTCTACCTATTAAAGGGTTAATCAGTAACAGTCTGATACATCATTTCGCTCCACTTACTGAGAGACTGTCATTTAATGATTTTTCATACAAAATATGTTCAGCTTCGATTCAACTCATTCACTATACTCAAGCTCAAAGTCACTTCTAGAAGCCTAAACCAAAACTCCATAAAACTTTTGGTACTGTTGTAGAACAAGACTTCTGCCCTACCTATTTTGTAGTAGAATTTCCGCATGCAAATACTGCGCAATCGGATTTGTTAACCCCGAGTTTTGGCTTTTTCTTACTACCTACTGAAACTTTTTAACATTGTTTGTTTTAATATAATTGCAAATGTAATTAAACAACATATACACATATTTTTTTCGACTTCAATTGTTTTAGAATATACTTTATTTATTTATTTAAATAAAAGAGAATGGTTTTTCCTTGGATAAAACTACTTGTAATGAAAACAAAAAAAAAATCATAACATATTTTTTTCGATTTCAATTGTTTTGGAATATACTTTATTTATTTATTTAAATAAAAGAGAATGGTTTTTCCTCGGATAAAATTGCTTGTCCACGTGGCCGCGTCGCCCTAGTGAGAACAGAACGTTAAGGGTTCGACAGGTGGCCACCGCTGACAAGTTGATTTTGTTCTGTTTAAAACTACTTCTTATAAATAAATATTTTTCTTCATTCCGTAATCAACACAAAGATTTCCCTTTAAAAAAAGTTTATTATCGCGACAGTCGAATTAAGTTTCATAATATAAGAATAATGGGTGTATGGGGTTTCTACCAAGACCAAAGGAGCCCAAGCCGACCTCACCAGCAAGTGGTGCACCTGCCGATCAACGGGGCTCTAGCGAACATAACAGTGCCCGGTAAGCGACGATAGGCTCGCCACCTATTATTTGGGACCAACTATATTATTGGCGAAGTGTGGTGGTATAATATGCCTCTGCCTACCCCTTTGGGGATACAGGCATGAATTTATGTATATTTATATGTATGTATATAAAAATAATGTCAATATTTTATCTAAAATTTCAATGTAAAAATATGTTTAAAATGAAATAAATAAATATTTTCTAACAATTACACCAATTATTTAGTTCCAAGATAAGAACTTGTGTTATGTATACTAAATAACGGATAAACATAAATAACTACTATTTTTACTTAATATACATAGGGACACACCCAGACGAGAACAAATATTCATGTTCATGCACACAAATATTTGTCCAGTGTGGGAATCGAACCCATGACCTTGGAGCGGAGAGCGGGTATACTCGCCACCACGCCATATCGGTGGTCGTTGTGTTTGGAGCATCCTTGAAGGCAACCAATGCCTGTCTTAGGCTCCACAAGTTATTAGTCATTAGTTCCATATGTACAGTTTATTGCGTTTCTGAAGATCAGACTCCCTTTACTTATGGGTGGACAGAAATCTATAATTATACGCTACTTATAATCATGTTAATGAAATCGTAAATTATTTAATGATACAAAAACATATTTACATACATCATCATCATCATCATCATTTCAGCCATTCGAAGTCCACTGCTGAACATAGGCCTCCCCAATTGCTTTCCACGTAGATCGATTCTTTGCCGCCTGCATCCACCGGCTCCCCGCCAGATCATCGGTCCATCGCACTGGGGGCCACCCTCTACTACGTTTGCTGATTCGTGGTCGCCATTCAAGAACCTGAACGCCCCATCGGTCGTCGGTTCTTCGAGCTATGTGCCCCGCCCATTGCCACTTCAGCCTGCAAACGCGCTTCGCTATGTCGGTTACTCTGGTTCTCCTACGGATTTCCTCATTTCTGATTCTATGACGTAGGGACACTCCGAGCATAGCTCTCTCCATTGCACGCTGAGCGACTTTGAGCTTCCTTATGAGGCCCATACATAGAAGAGGATAACTAGGGTTATCAAAAAAATGCTAATATTAAGTACGATGCCTAGTTGATATTTTGGTTTTTTATGTGTCTGAACGGAACATATCTGACAGTACGTATAAATTGTTTTAAGTAGCTGAAATTTAAATTTACATATCGTAATGAAAATTAAGGAAATGGTTTTTCTTTTTATTCCTAATTTATTAGGACAACCAACAAAATAAACACTGGTACAAAAGAAAAAGTAAAATTGCACAAACATAAACCATATAAATATACATACAAGAGCGGCGATAGCCCAGTGGCGAGACCTCTTGGCTTTAAATTCAGAGGGTCTCGGGTTCAAACCCTGGTGACGCACCTATAACTTTTCGAAGTTATGTGCGTAATTATCGCTTGCTACGTGCCTCGGAAAACACGTTAAGCCGTTGGTCCCGGCTGTCATGAATAGCTATGGCAGTCGTTATTAGGAAACCAGTGCCTTCTAACAGACTGACAGCTATTTTAACCTTAGAATGATGTTTCCTTCTGGGTTGCGGAGGTCAGACGGCAGTCGCTCCACGTAATAACTGAAATTCAGTCAAAACCTGGTTGAACCAGTGAGCAGACCCTGGGCCTTAAGCTTAAGTCTAGGGCAACCGGAATAATGCTAGGATATGACACGATGACCATATATACATACATAATGTCATACCTGTTTCTCCGAAGAGGTAGGCAGAGGCATATTATACGCCCATACTTCGCCAACTACATTGTCGGTCCGACGTAATAGGTGGCGAGCCTATTACCGCTTGCCGGGATCTGTTAAGTTCGCCGGAGCCTCATCCGTTGATCAGCAGGTGCACCACTTGCAGGTGAGGTTGGCTTGGGCTCCTTAGATGTTATCCCCCAAATTAAAATAGAATTTGTGTTTGTTTATCTGTCTTATAATACTATTCGTAGAAACTCTAAATAATTTGGGATTGGAAATAATTTATAGCTGGGTGCGAAATTTCAAGTTTTTTTTAATTTTTTAACGTTGTGTAAAACCACCACTGTGAACATCGAATACGCAAGTGCAGAATGCTTAGTCTTGATGTTGGCGAAATTATAATATTTATGCAGAGTCCATTAATTAAAGACGCATAAAATATAAAACGCCTCGAACTCCTTAGATTTTCCCAACGCCAATCATAATAATGAGTCATTACATCACACTTCCTTGCTATTCGTACAAGATTAAATAATAGGGTCAAGTGCACACATAATTGTATTGTATAACTGCGAGAGGCCTTAGCCGTATATTTGGGGCGAAGAACAATTCGATATTGTATGAACTTTCAATGTAACCGTTGCATAACAGTTCACTAAACGTGCGTGAGAAAAAATATTTTGTTACGTGGAAATAATTAGTTAGGTACTTATTATTTTGGCCTTTTTGAGTAAAGTCCATGCACACATAGGCTTAGATAACTGGCTGTTTTCTATGTGTGTTAATTATGTATTTATAAAAAAAAACTATATGTTTACTCGTTACGTAGCATCAATAATATAAGTTCTTAATGATGTCAGGGAACTACATAATTCGTGTGGATTGTAAAAGAATTATTGAAATATTTTTTCTAGTTCAATTGATTGATTAATGGTTTATGTATTAAGAGTGAAGCGCTATATTTGTCAACAGAATATTCGGAATTTCTACGAAAAATCTCAGAGACGGTTTTAAGTTTATTTAAATATATTATAGGATCACTTATCTAAAGGGATTTGTGTATAACGCAAGAGGTTCCTTAAAGAACCCCAAATCGTAGATACCTGCAAAGCTACCTAAGTTACATAAATAATCAATGCAATTAAGCCTAAATAAGTTTTAATTAACAATAAAACGGAAGCTGTCTTCAAAGGGATACTATTATATCAAAGACTATATGGCAGATAATAATGGTGGGTGCCGTTTCATACAGACTATTCTAATATGAATAACTTAAAACATGATTATTGTTAATGTTAAATCATATTGCATTATATAGCCTCGCAGACAAATGAAGGCTGTTTTTAAAGTACCAAACCAATTGATAAATTAAAAAGAGCAAACCTGTGAGTTTCTTGCCAGTTCCTCTTACAGAGTGGTGGCCCGGAACTGGCACTTAGATTCACTTACACTATTTACATTAAATTTTGTCGTTTTCAAATACTATGTAATTAATTTATGAAATAAATGATTTTAAAGTTTTCAAGTTTGAATGTTACTTGTACATTATAAGATACATCATAATTACCGGTGTAAACTGAACTACGCTTTTCAACCAGACTCTTGCAAAATAAACCTAGCTAAATATATAGTTGTAACTGCTTGGTATTATAGGTACAGGGAAATTTGATAACTTCATCATATTGGCCCTATAAAGTCCGCTGCTCCGACACTAACCTTCTCAATAGATAATATTTTATTGGGGGTTTTGCCCAGAAGCCGATTGTATTGTTGGTCCCACGTAATAGGTAATGGGTATAGGGAACGGAGAAAAATTTGGCATAATCTCGTCAAGTTTTGTCCTCCAGCTACAAATTAGAAAGAGGTTAGCAATTATAATTTTTCTCACACATACCACACAAAGAAAGAAATACGTGAAGCCGTTTTTAGTACAAAAACATTACTTCCCATCCAGTCTCCCTATTATGACCTTAGTATCTATCAAAATCGCTTTCACTTTGACAGTTATTCAGCAACCATCGAACTGTTAGTACAATAACACGTGCAATGCTCTCTAACAAAACGAGCAATGGTTGTAAAAATGTTAGCTATCGTTTAAAAGATAAGTGATAAGGCTCTTGAGTACCACGTGGAAATAACAGCCTTTCAGACGCAAGTGCGGTACAGCTATTCACTTTTTGCACTCGGATAGTGCGACTTCTACCTATTACGGTATAGAACACCGTTAGTATTTAAGAGGAAGTTTACTTAATTTTATTACATTTTAAAAAAAAATGTTAGTCTTTTTTTCTCCATAGCTTTATAGCTTATACACATAGCTTCATAGCTTAGAGTTCGCGGACATCGGGTATTAAATCTCTACAATTCATAACCCATAAATTGTCAGTGGCGTACAAACTTTAAACTTAATTTAAAGGAAATACCTACATTTAATATTTTTTAATAACAGGTTCCATATTTTTTTGTCTTAAGTTTTTTGTTTATATATCTTTGTGTGTGTACTAAATTAATTAAGAAAAAAACTGATGTGATGAATGTATAGCATAGAGCCTTAATTAGGCTAAGATTAAGTTTGAATTAAGGTGAAAGTTTGCCTTAACAATAATTTAAACCCGTTTCATGACAGACTGGTTCCTTAAATGTTTTATGAAAAGAACACTCACCTTAGGGCGTGGTCGTAACAAAAGCTATAAACTATAAGATAAATAGTGAGTGCTACTGATATAACGGCTGGCCTTGGTTAAACCTATCTTTGAATGTATGCTGTAAATGACTAGATAGTCAGCTGAAGCTAGGTATTAGAAAAGTTTATGGTTTGAAATAGTTTTGTGAATGGTGTGTTTGTTTTTAAACAATGCAATGTGAAAAGTAAATCAAAGAGCTATTGTATAACGATTTCGCTTTTACCTGCGAAATCAAATCGCTGTGGAAAAATTCTTTAGCTATAAAATAGTTACTAGCTAGTATAGCTTTTGGTATAGTGTGAACAGTACACGGTGTGATCGCGGCCTTATCTAATGAGCTTTTTGTATTCATTTAAGCAGCTGCAAGCGATATAACATACCGCAAATTAAATTTAAATGTAATATTGTAAAGAGAACTACCGGTCTTAACTATATTTTTATTACTTTAATAATTAAATTTTATACTGTCTTACAGTAATGCAACAATATAATTTAAGAGGACATTCTTAATATAATATTAAAATGAATTATAGAATAAAGTAGAAGTAATTTGTCTATTTTATTAATAAAATGTAAAATAGATAAGGTTACGTCGTAAGTAGGTAACGTACTGTTGTAAAACTGCAAAAAAAATTTATCCTATTAACTGATCAAGTATTTTTACGACTTCTATCGAACATCTACGAAATCTATCTTTAATTTTGTAAAATTTGTGTTATTTTAAATATTAATGTGTAATAGGTAAATCAAACGAAACAGTGCAACATCACTTTTCAAATTCTCTCAAGAAGTCCAAGTGAGATCTCAGTATAGTCCCACATCAGAGGGCATCTATCATCTTTATCACCACTCATTCGCATTTACCATGATTTATATCTTATTAAAATATCTCTTACTTGACACTGGCTAAATGTGCAAACAGTACGAAGCCATTATTAAAAGAAAAAAAAATTTGTATTTTTACTTAAAATATGTCACATACAAGTCCAGATCATGTATCCAGTTGTAGAAAAAATATAAAAAATAAGTTATTGTAAAATGTAGGTTAAAACTTGGGTAAGGATATTAAATAACGGAAAGACATAGATTAAATACTTTTTCCTTAGAAATACAAACACACACTAAAACCAGAACAAATATTCTGAGTGGTAGTTGATACAACGACCCCACGACCACAAGAGTGAAGAGCAGGTATTAATAATAGTAAGTAGTAGTAGTAATTAGTTATAGTACTAATACCCAGGCCATAGCGGTCGTCAAAATGTAGGGCAGGTTAGGTGCGGAGGCAGGAGATATGGAAAGGACCTTAGGACCAGGAAGTTATACCAAGGAGGATTCAAAACAGAGTACTCGAGAGAGGATACTTGTACCTAATCTCCTTCTGGAGAAAGAAGAACATAAATAAAATATTGTTTTATATTTTTTTATAAATATATGTTTAAAATTTTATAACCAATACTTTGTGTTTTTCAGATTATAATTATAATAGGTTGGGGAAAAAGTCTTTTCGTATTTTTGTATGAAAAGTCAAGACATTTTTTTCAAAGTTTATTTACATTTATTTACAATATATATGTACCGTTTTGTTGAATAACTTTCTGCCATTTTGTGGGCAGAGACATTATCCCGTTACTGTAGAAACTTTGGGACTTCTGATCAAAAAAACGGGACAAATAGTTTTGGCAGTCCTCTCTTGAGGTCAACCTTACAGAACCTAAAGAATTCTGCAGAGACCGAAACAGTTGAAAATCTGAAGGCGCAAGGTCAGGGCTATATGGTGGATGCACTAGGACCTCCCAGTCGAACTCTCTTAATTTTTGCTGAGTGGCTAAAGATGTGTGTGGTCTAGCGTTGTCGTGATGAAAGACCACACCCTTCCTGTTGATCAATTCCGGCCGTTTTCTCTCGACTGCTTCCTTTAATCTCATCAGTTGCTGGCAGTAAAGATCAGAATCGATGGTTTTGCCGGGCGGTAAAAGCTCATAATAAACAATGCCCTTCCAATCCCACCATACACACAGCATCACCTTATTTCGTGTTAGGCCAGGTTTGGCCACAGTCTGTGAAGCCTGGCCAACTTTCGACCACGACCTTTTTCGCACGTTCTTGTCGTACGTGATCCACTTTTCATCGCCAGTTATCAATCTCTTAAAAAACGGCTCGGTTTCATTACGTCTCAATAATGAATCGCAAATGAGTACACGGTTCATTAAGTTTCTTTGAGTGAGCTCGTGTGGCACCCAAATATCGAGCTTTTTTGTATAACCAGCTTTCTTCAAATGGGTCAAAACTGTTTTGTGGTCAATTCCCAGTTCTTCAGCTACATCGTAACTACTAATATGCCGATCTTGCTCCACTCTTTCAAAAATGGCGTCCATTTTATTCGTAACAGGGCGACCAGAGCGAGGTGCATTTTTAACATCAAAATTTCCGGACTGAAAACGTTTGAACCAAATTTGTGCTACTCTTACTGACACTGCATCAGGTCCATAAACATCACAAATTTTTTTCACTGCTTGAGTTGCATTTTTGCCTTTTTTATAATAAAATTTTCATTAGACTCACTCATTTTTACGGAGAGAAAAACAAATGAAAAATAGCGGGAAACAACTTTTTTTTATTTTTTTCTTTTCTTTATAATGGAACCTTTTTAATGTTACCAAAACTAGCCAGACACAAATAGTACAGTCAAAAAAATTTTATAATAAGTTTATACCTACGTTATGCGAAAAGACTTTTTCCCCGACCTAATATAACTTTGTTATTTCTGTAACTTAACTCATAACTTTATCACCAATAAAATATGTATATAATAGTGTTATCATATATTATTTTCAGCCTAAAATAATAAAAGAACTTGCTGAAAGAAATTCAGCCAAAATCTGGTTAAACCAGTAAGCTGATCTTGATCCCTAAGCTTAAGTCTAGGGCAACCGAGATAATGCTAGGATATCATGAAGAAAGCCAAAATGAGCAAAAAGAGCATCATATACAATGGTTCCTCTTTAAGACTAAGTGAGGAAACCACAGATACATATTCACATAGTTCATATTTATTAATATTACAAACACGAACTCGATACTAAGCGTAAATCATAATAAAATCTCATTCCTGCAAAGCAGGCAGTGACGTTAAGAGGAATGATAGTAATAAAATAATGTTTATGTGTTCCATACCCCAAGTTCCATAAGAGGCATCTTCGGTCCACGGGCAATAAAATTTAAGACGTAGGTATTCCATAAATCATCGACCTTCCCTCTTTATAAATGAAAAAAGGTATTTGGCATATTTAGACGGACGTAAGATAGTTAGAGAAAGCGGATTTCGTATGTAGAACTTTTTGCACTGTTACGGATTTATATTGTACTAGTGGATCGCCCGCGACTTCGTCCGCGATGAATTGATTATATCGCGCATCTTGTTTAAGTAACTTTAAGTATCATAATTATATCAGCAGACAATAAACCTGGCAAAATAGTTTCACGCTTCAAAAATGACTTTCTAGACGTTCGGCAGGTGCACCACATGTACGTGAGGTTGGCTTGGGCTCCTCAGATCTTAGTAGGCTCACTATAAACCTATAATTAACATGGATTTTCATAGATATGTTGTATGAACCATGCGACACGTCTTGAAGAAACTTTGTTACACTGAATTTCACAGGTAAATTCATTCGGCCCGTTATTGTTTATTCTGTTTGTGAATGATGTGCAGAGGTGCTTCAAGTTCTGTAAGTTCTTGATGTATGCTGATGACCTAAAAATATTCCATACAATAGAGAATAATAACGACCATCGCCGGTTCCAACAGGATCTTGACAATTTCATAATATACTGTGCTAATAATAAACTTAGATTGAATATAGATAAGTGCAAAACTATAACTTTCACGAAAAAAAAGTATGTCAGTAAATATAATTACAACTTTCATGGTAACCCTCTTGAAATAGTTGAATCAATAAAAGATCTTGGTGTGGTCCTGGATACCAAACTGCATCTTGACCAACACGTGAATAATTTAATAAATAAGAGTTATAAAATGTACGGTTTTGTGTTAAGGGTCGGCAGAGAGTTTAAGAGACCATCTACTTTTCTTAAACTATATAGTGCATTAATACGATCTCAGCTAGAGTATGCTGTGCCCATTTGAAATCCATTTTATAATAAATACACTAAGGCTCTCGAAAGCGTTCAGAAAAAGTTATTACGTACAATGCAATATAAATGTTTTAAATGCCGCCAATCGTATGAACAGATTCTTAATAGGTATAACTTAATGACGCTTAGCCAGAGACATACACAATTGGAAATGTGTATGCTTTATGACTTGTGCCATAATAGATACGACTGTATTCCAATAATTAATAAGATAAGTTATAAAATACCTACCAGGGTTCACAGCCGTAACCCCTGCCAACTGTTTGCGACCAATCGATGCCGTACTAATGCTGGTAAGAGATCGCCAATTAACCGGATTGTGTCAACATTTAATACACAGTTTAATGCAATAGACATGATGGCAGTGAGCCCAGGTACTTTCAAAACAATGGTACTTGAAGAGTTGGTGAGGCGCAGTGAGTAGACCGATAGGTGCTCACTGTGTTGCGTTGATTCATAGAAGGTAGTCAAGTGCGTTATGAAGTAAGATCAGGTGTCCTGTAATATTGTATAACTGTGCTGTGTGTTTGTATCATCTATATTTAATTGTATATGTGTGATTTTATGTATAAAAAATAATATGTATCTATAGGTATGTGTATGTTTGCATGTGTTACAATGATAGTGTATGTGTTGTCAACATTGTGTTCAGTGAAATGTAATTGTTCGGATGTATTGCTTGTATAGTAACTAAATATAATTTGTTAACTTGGTGCTTTGCAAGATATGCAGAGGCACTACTTCGCCAACACGTCTTTTGTTAATTATGTGGTAAACGGTGTTGGTGGCAATTCTACCAATTGTATTAGTTAGGCTGCTATATATAATGTATTGTCACTGTTTGTTTACCCAAATAAATGGAAAAAAAAAAAAAAATTGACTCTCAGTAAAATTACCTGTAAAATAAACAAATGTACGTGAATTAACGTATTTCTTATATGACCAAATCCAAAAGGTTTTGGAGAAACGGCAGGTCTAAAGTACCCTAAACCGACGTGCGTGTATAAGAAGGTTATTGAGTGCGAATGAAGCTAAGAGTGTATGCCAGGACCGTAGCAAGTGGAAGGATGTGATCTCTGCCTACTCTACGGAAAAGAGGCGTGACATTATGTAGGTATGTATGTATATCTTATAAAAATAAATATCCTCTTACAATCACATCAATAATTTAGCTCATAAGTATTTATACGAACTTGTGTTATGGATACTACAGAACGTATAAACATACTTATATACTTTTTTTTTGTAAATACATACTTAATATATATAGAAAACACCCAGCCTAGAACAAATATACGTGTTCAAGCACACAAAGATTTGTCTTGTGTGGGAATCGAACCCACGACCTCAGGAGTGAAGTGCAGGTATACTGACCTTCACGCCATATCGGTCGTCAAATTATATGCAGCACATCACGGAGATATTATTTCTGAAATCGACATCGACTGACAGTATAACTTACATGTAAATTTATGTCACAAAGACAAACATTTAAATGCATAGTGGTTATTATTATGTTTCAAATATAGGATGTCAAATTTTGTAAAGTCCTTGAAATAAAAAGCCTATAGATTTTTAGTTCACACATTATGGTACGTACTCAATGGGTAAATGGTAACTTTTATCAATTCAATTCTTTATTGAATTAATTAATTATTTATTCTTTATTCAATTCATTTCTTTCTTTATTCTTTATTCTTTCTTTCAATTCTTGGCACCGTACCCATGGGCCCACAGTTGGAAGACATCTTTTATTTATAGTTTTTAGTTTTTTTTTTAATAATTATGTTATCCTGTATTAGATTAAGTATATTATATTAAATACAACATATAGTGGTCTACAGACCACTTATGTACCATATTTGATGTGAAATAAAAAGTCATAATTATATTCTTTATTGCATGCTAAATTGGATAGTAATGTAATGTATGTATGTATACATAGAGATGTTAATTACAATGTAGCGCCCTGTAAGGACATAGCAAATTGTTTATTACAACATACTATTTATCTATTTATTTACTATTTATCATAAATATTTGTAAACCAACATTTAATCATTGCACATTTGTTATTTATCTTTTATATCGAACATCAAGATATAGGATATATTATTTCTTAAAATGTTTTTTTATATACACCTATTACTATACACATTATAATTATATTACAAACGTAATGTCAACATTGTAATTCGCTCGTTACTTACTCCATCATTGAAATAAGGTCAATGGGGCTATGTTACTGCAATAGGATAGGGTAATTTGAAATAAATCCGGGTAAGCGCGGCCTCTACGCCCGGGTCTTCTATGTATTGCCTCTTTGATAAAAGAGATATGTTTTCCTAATAATGAAAGAAGATCGCTTTATTTTTAATGCCAGTTCGTACTGGATCCCTTCGTTTGGAAACAGGCTAAGACAATGATCCCGCTGCTGGACTAAGACATTTTCTTTCGGTCTGTGATCATCAATATCCGATGTATTTAAATCTCTCTTCAATTTTACCTCTGCCAATTCGCACTGGGTCAGCGTGGTACCTTCATCCTTCATACCTTGATTCATGAGAAGGTGGTCCCGCTGCTAGGCAAAGATACCTCTTCGGTATCTGATCATCAACCACCATTGTCTCTCGTAATTTTTTCTCCGCCAATCCGCACTGGTTCAGCGTGGTGGATCACCATCTTCATCCTTCTTACCTTAGTTCATCATTTCAGCCATTTGAAGTCCACTGCTGAACATAGAACTCCCCATTTGATTTCCACGTTGATCGATCCTGTGCCGCCTGCATCCACCGGCTCCTCGCCGCCCTGACCAGATCATCGGTCCATCGCGTGGGGGCCGCCCTCTACTACGTTTGCTAATTCGTGGTCGCCATTCAAGAGCCTTACCGCCCCATCGGTCGTCAGTTCTTCGAGCTATGTGCCCCGCCCACTGCCACTTCAGCTTGCAAACGCGCTACGCTATGTCGGTCACTCTAGTTCTCCTACGGATTTTCTCATTTCTGATTTATCATGTAGGGACCCTCCGAGCATAGCTCTCTCCATTGCACGCTGAGCGACTTTGAGCTTCCTTATGTGGCCCATAGTCAGGCACCACGTCACAGCCCCATACGGCATCGCTGGCAATACACACTAAATAAATAAGTATTTTTTGACAATTACACCAATTATTTAGTTCCAAGATAAGTATCCTGAAGAACTTGTGTTATGGATACCAAACAACGGATAAACACACTGGTCGAAGACTTTTGTCTTGAGACCTACCTAGACCTACCTTAGCTTGAGAGAGGTCGATGAACTAAGATGATGATAAATTTTAATAAGATTGTCATAACGTTATTCTCTGTTAAAGTCTATACTTATCTACCTTTAAAAAAGTAGTCATTTGGCATCCATTGTATGCTATTTGGACCTATTGGTTAAATTCAATTTAAAATGATTTCTTTGCCAGTATATTGTGTAACAGATATGATCATTTTACTCCCCTTTAAAATAATCCCATTAAAAAAAACAAGGATGCATGATACTATGTCTAGGAAATGCATAAAAATCAAATCTATTATCACAACACTATTATCACAAACACGAAAATTACTTTCTAATGGGCAAATTATATCTAAAATATTTGTATCATTTTTTTTTTTTGTTTTACGTCATTAACAAAATGCGTTTACGCACTACGTGGGTATTACTGCCGGCAGACGCGACTGCCAGCAGTAATACCCACTAAAAATCTTCCGACGAGTTGCTTGAGCTTATTGAGAAAAAGGCGGGGGCCAGTACCTGGGTTGCAGCGTCTGACACCCCGCCTGCGGCCAACGTCCCCCGGACCAAAAACCGTGCGACCATCGCGTGTGTGGCCGACTTCTCGGAGGGTCTATGGTTAGACATCAGGGGCCCTTTGCCCCTACTGCCTAAGACCCTCCTGGCGCTGCTTGACGGGCCCTCCTGGCCCACCCGCTGCGCCCTCCATAGGTCCCTCTTAGTTTCTCCCCCAGTAGTCAGTACTAAGGGCACCCAGAGTCGTCGGTCTCTGGGTGTTACCTTTTCCCGGCCACCGGGAGGTACTCAGCCCCCCCACCACGACAAGGTGAGATCAGTCGAAGGGGGGGGGGGGTAAGATTTGTATCTATCCCAACTAGCATAACTTTAATGACAAAATAATTTTAACAAGATTTCATGTTGTCGTAAGGGATTTATACTATAATCATGGAAAAATAAAAATCTACGTAAATATTATAACAGCCAAAGAAAATCACACGTGCTTATAACTTCAAGCAATCGTTTGCTAAAGCCGTGACTGAAATATACACAGAAGTCGCTTGGCGTTATCTCTCAGTAGGCGTTTATTACCTAAAGTAAGTAAATATTTTGCATTAAAGAAAAAAGTGTTGGAATAGCGTAATATTATCCCTTTTCAGAACACAATGGAGAACGTAGTTAAAAAAACGCCTTCCAACGATTTCCATCTTCAGTTAGATTTATGGTAAATTGCCTTCCAGCGGCTCTAGGCGTTGTTTTATTCCCACTGAAAAGAGGGAAATAGGGGTTCCATAACTGGGCCGGTTCTAGGGTATGAAGGATGCATCAAATTCAAATTGAAAATGTATGTTAGGGTTCGATCCAAAGTGATTTCACTTGTATAATTATGTAACTTGAATCTAGGTGAGCCAACTACAAGTAGGAGCGTTTTAGAGAACTAATGTAGAATAATGGTGGAACGCCCTCGCTTCGTTGTTTTACATTTGGGTTACTTTGGGTTACATTTGCGTTAAATTTGGGTTACATTTAAGTTATCATAGATATCCCTATTTTTCTCTAGTAAAACATACTGCCCATGTTACTCAGAAAATCCCTCCAGTACTTTTTGAGTGTATTCGTAATAAACATACAAATCTTTCATTTTTATAATATTAGTACAGATAAGTTTTCATTGCTTGTAGCGGGATATTCTCATCACAAAAACAATGTTATTATTTGTGATGCGAGAAATCTGTATCTCTTTAAACTGTGTAAGTAATGATAATTATACGAAATTCAAAATCAAAGTGTTATATTCAATTCAAAATTATCTTCTTATAGGCTTTTCTTAAAGTGTGATCTTCAATTCAAAATTATCTTTTTAAAATAACAATATGACAATTGTGAGCCCTGTAAAGCGCAGTAAATTAGTAAGGAGGAGGAAGCATTTCCTTTGTTCCTATTTGAAACAGCTGTTTCCTCGTTCCTGTTCATACAGTCATATCGCTTATATCCTTACTTAATGTTACAAATACGTCGCCGAGTTTGTTTGTTATGCTCCTAATTGGTATACAGACTTTGGCATATCTTAGGCAGTGATAGAATTAGCTTGGAAGTAAGAGTATACTTATTTGACTGTGATGGAAGGTTCTCTTAGTGCTAATTTAATGGTTACAGCTTCTGGGGATCCTTTCAATTTCTTCAAACCCTTCTCTGCGTGTGTTCTGTATTTTTATATTTGATTGACGAGTATAGTCTGTTAGTTTCTTGTCAGTTCTTCTCACAGAGCGGTGGATCGGAACTGGCACTTAGATATATTTTATTTTGAAGTTTTTGAGTGTTTTCAAGTGCTATGTAATAGTTTTTGAAATAAAGAACTTACTTCACTTTTATTACTATTTTTTGAAATGAAATTCCTTTTATTATTTATTTATTTGGGCCCGATCGTAATGAGTAAATTTGTTTGTAACGCTGGAACCGGCTCAACTGTATCATCAAAATTCTATGCCATCTTTGTCAAGTTATGTTAGTTATGTTGTGCCATCAGTTTACATAATGCAGAATTTGTCAATTTAGAACAATTGTTGTAATTAATTTATAAGAATCATCGGCATTGTGAATACCTAATGTACTAAGTAGAATATAAAAATATATTTTTCAACAATGACTTTTATTCTGACATGAAAGTACCTTTAAATGTCCAGCCGCTTTCAATAAATATGCCCAGTTCAGCTCCGTTTTCGCAGCCTCTTACGAAAGTGATGTGAACGTTTAACATTTCGGAAACGGGAACCTAGGAGATTCGGGCGCCACTTCTGCATTTAATCGGTACACAGTAGTTATGTCACAAATGCTGAATGTTCTCACATTCAGTAATGGAAATATTTTTTCCTTTAGTCATCTCTGGTTGGAGGCGAAGAACTAAACAGGCATATGTCCAGCAAGTGTATAAAGTAGGGCTAATGATGATAATGATTCCCTATTTTTGACATAAAGCTGGCTGACTTGTTTGACAGGTTAAACGTATTGCGTCGAGCATGCTTAAGTCAAAATAGCTGAGCCGATACTCGATGAATAAATGAAATAAGTCACCTCAAGTTCAAAGGAGAAAATAAATTCGATAAAGTAATTGATAAAGGTCATTCTTATAGTGATGGAATTTTCACAGATATATATTCTTATCAGTTTTACCAATTGCACTAACATTTAATTGTTTTTTAAATTCGTTCCAAATGTTCCCATTCTTTTTCGTGTACGAATGCAAATGTCAAACAATATAAAAATAAACACTAAAAAAATGGTTGCCTGTAAAGTCGTTTTTACGGGCGAAGATTTTACGTGACAACGTCTTTTTCTCGGTAGAATATTTATTGATATGAATATAATTAAATTGCACAATAGGAACAAGGAATTCTAGTGCTGCGCGCGCGGCAGACCGATCATAGTTGAGTGGGAGAGAGACGCAAGGCATTCGCCGGGCCTCTCTCTCGTTCGGTGACTCATCGTAACGTTACCGAGCGTTACACTTTTTCATAAGTGACTCCCAGCCGCAACCTAATTTAAGACGTTGTCACGTCAAAAATGGTTGCCTGTAAAGTCGTTTTTACGGGCGAAGATTTTACGTGACAACGTCTTTTTCTCGGTAGAATATTTATTGATATGAATATAATTAAATTGCACAATAGGAACAAGGAATTCTAGTGCTGCGCGCGCGGCAGACCGATCATAGTTGAGTGGGAGAGAGACGCAAGGCATTCGCCGGGCCTCTCTCTCGTTCGGTGACTCATCGTAACGTTACCGAGCGTTACACTTTTTCATAAGTGACTCCCAGCCGCAACCTAATTTAAGACGTTGTCACGTCAAAATATTTGCTTTCAATTAGGTACTATCACTACCACGCATCTTCTCTCCCCCTTGGGCCGGCCCTGTCCCAAAATATCAGCACGCAGCCATATTGGTCGTATTTTTTGGAGACAAGGGCCATTATGGTTACGAAGCTAATGAAGTTATTCGTGTAAATTTGACACCGGCGGAATTTGGAATGCGGGAGTTAGACAATATATAATATGGGAGGAAAAATTTGTTGTCTTAATTTGTAGCAATTTGCATTTGAAACTTTTAACTATAGGAAAACTATGATAATAATAATAAATAATAAATATTTTCTGACAATTACACCAATTATTTAGTTCCAAGATAAGTGTCATTAAGAACTTGTGTTATGGATACTAAACAACGGATAAACATACTTAAACACTTTTTTTTGTAAATACATACTTAATATAAATAGGAAAACACCCAGACCAGGACAAATATTAATGTTCATGCACACAAAGATTTGTCCTGTGTGGTGAAGTGTAGGTATACTGACCTCCACGCCATATAGGTCGTCAAATGATCGGTAGATAATGCAGCACTAGTCTTCAGACAGAGCCATGAGCTGGTACACCGATTATAATGAAGATGACGGATTACCTCACACAAATGATGTACTTAAATACTAGATTACTGTGTATGTAAGTGCTTCAGGTATTATGTGAAACTTTGTAAGAAGGATTTTAGAAAGAATATCAAGGAAATTAACTGAAACTTGTGTTTTTTTAATAAGCACAGTTTTTATTGCATTTGTCTATCAGGAATATAGTCGTAGGAGTCATATTTTTTAAATAGCAATCTTTATTTGTGCCAGCTATTAACAATTGCACACAAAAATCACACAAAGGTGTGAACCCGTAAACCCGTACTATCCCGAGATAATTAAAATTGTTATATCGTGGGTTCTTGTGACAGACAGGACTAATCTTTGTGTGCATAAACATGAATACTTGTCCTGGTCTGTGTGTTTTTCTATGTATAATAAGTATATATTTACAAAAAAAAATCCGTAGAGAAAGAGCAAGTCAAAAGTACCCAACGGGCGTTTATGAGAAGGTTACTGAGTGTGAATGAAGCTAAGAGTGTGTGCCAAGATCGTAGCAAGTGGTCTCTTGGAAAGACGTTATATCTGCCTACCCCTATGATATACTATGTATGTATATCACAAAAAAAGTATTATTGTATTTTATCCGTTGTTTAGTACCCAGAACACAAGTTCTTAATGATACTTATCTTGGAACTAAATTATTGGTGTAACTGTCAAAAAATATTTATTATTATACTATTTATTTTTTATAGATGTCGGTCTGTTTACAAGAACTTATAGTACAAACGCGGCTTCGATTGGAACCAGATGGTACAGTATAGGGTGTCAGATATTTATTCGTTAATTTTGTAGAGAGCAGGCAAACAACGCTGACCAGCGACCACAAGCCTCCATATTTCAGCTGAACAACTGCTGTAATAGAAGTACATTTAAATTAAACATTCGTAAGGGTAAGGGACCCTGTCAACGCCATATGTCGGGGTTTAATTAGAATTTTGTGTAAATGAATAATAAGGGTACAGTGTGGGTAAGTACTTAATCTTATTTAAAGCGAAAGAAATAATGCTTTATGAAAGTTGGTATATATTGAAAGCCTTGATTCTGCGAAGTGTGGGCGTATAATATGCCTCTGCCTACCACTTCGGGGAAACAGGCGTGAGTGAATGTATGTATGTATGAATAATAAGGGTACAGTTTGGGTAAGTACTTAATTTAATTAAAGCGAAAGAAATAATACTTTATAAAAGTTGGTAATTATTGAAACCCTTGATTCTGCGAAGTGTGGGCGTATAATATGCCTCTGCCTACCACTTTGGGGAAACAGACGTGAATGTATGTATGTATGAATAATAAGGGTACAGTGTGGGTAAGTACTTAATCTTATTTAAAGCGAAAGAAATAATGCTTTATGAAAGTTTGTATTTATTGAAAGCCTTGATTTTGAAAGCGACCCCGTCCTAATAGACTTCACAATTGAGCCAATGGATACTTAATCATCTTCAGAATACACAATAACGGAATAAAAAATGTCTGAATCCAAATTTCGGCATCATTCATAATTCATAACATAACCTGTAATTTATATTATTGCTAGGTTCTACTTGCGAAATTGACCGAGGAAGATATTTTGTGTGAGGTAATCCGTCATCTTCATTATAATCGGTGTACCAGCTCATGGCTTTGTCTGAAGACTAGTGCTGCATTATCTACCGCCTTAGCAGCTTTTCATCATCATCATCTCAGCCAAATGACGTCCACTGCGTAACATAGGCCTTCGCAATATATTTCAACATTGAGCGATCCTGACTTGCTTGCATCCATCGGCTTCCCACCGCTTTGACCAGATCATCGGTCCATCGCGTAGAAGGTGGTCCTCTCCTACATCCAGCAGCTTATACTGATACTTTATTTAATACACAATTCTGACAAAGAACCCATTTGCTTTTACTCCTTTATTATGGTACCGCTCATATTTCTTTCATTGTTGTTAAAAAAATATATGGAATTTCCATTTTGTGTAAATATTTGATGAATCTAAATGATCATGTTGACCTTAAAGACAATAAAGTATTTTATTTTTATTTTACACACGATTTAATTTACTAAAATATTTTTTGAATCTAATTTTATATATTCACTACAATTGTATGTAAAAGTAAACTATTTTTTTCCGTAACTTAAACCTTAGTAGTTGGTCTGCTCAATTTCATAAACAAACCGGAACACAAGAGACAGTTTACCAACATTTATGCTGCGCTATATTTTCTGAAAGCCACAATAGTGGCAGGCTCGTATCGGTTCCACCTGGCAACGTAGCTGAAAAATCAAGTCCTTCCGAATAATCCATGTCCCAGTGAGCTGCGGTAGGGCTGTGTAAGTCAAAAGATCATAACCACACTTTCGATATACGGCATCCTGCACTACCGCACGACGGTTATCGGTGAGTGCCCATGCCCTGGATCTGATGCCAGTTGCTAATAAACCGTAGATTGAACCTCAAGGTCCTATGAAAGAGACCAGCAAACGTGCATCATATAAAGGGATATGCGGTACTTACGGCTCAGAACATCTTATAGCTAGATGCCAAATGTTAGCACAAAATTTACAACTCGCCTATTCACTTCAAGCTTACCACGACAGTTTAACGGGCTGTTTATAATGTGCTGTGTAATTATTACATTACTAGTAATCTTCTATAGATATATGTAAACATCTAACTCTTCTTATCCTTTAAAAATGGTCAGATGTGACGTTTGGTTTGCCCAATAATTTATTGTATTTATTGGCCCATAATCACCACGCTGAGCAGGCGGGTTGGTGATCGCAGATTCAGCCAATACGCTGAGCAACGCTTCTGTAAACCTTTCTAGGTGGCAACAAACGGGATAACAAAGTGAGTTATTTACCGACAGAATACAATCATGCATTGTCAAAAAGGTCTACTTCATATTTGTCGCGAACAAAAATTAAAGTCCCATTTGTGTCGTATCAAAATGTAATATGGAAATTTATTTATTTTGTCATACATTTCTGCCATGCACGTCTACCAGTTCACAAGCTTCCCAATGGGTCATTAAGTCGAGTAATGGAGCTGTTGTGTATGGGATTATTATGTTGATAAATTGGCACTGAGGCATATTTTTCCTATGAGCTCTCGTCTGTTTTTATGCCCTTGTTAATTATGATATAATTGAGCGAGATATTATTAACTACGTACTCATCGTTACCGTTATTTCTGTTTACTTTCTTTTCTGCTCAACAAAATAAGTAAATTGTGTTTTCGACTAAATACTTTTAACGATGTTATAAACTAGAGCATAGTAGAGCATTCTGAATTTTATTTTGCTAATATACAATATATTAGACTAAGCAAATTATGGTTATCATTTTTCTACTTTATAAAGTAACCTTATATGTAAGAGAAGACAAAGTTAGGTATAAATTTCATCTTGACCAACATGTGAACTCATTAATGTCCCTTTACTGGACGGACGTTCTCAGAATAAAATATAAGAGAGATTCAGGATAATACTTTAGAATAACGTGCTCTCCGAAGTACAAAAAGCGAATATCAAATAGAATCAAATGTCATTAAATATGTATGACGATGCTTATGACGACCGATATGGCGTGGCAGCGATTATACCCGCACTCCGATCCTGAGGTCGTGGGTTCAATTCCCACACAGGACAAATCTTTGTGTGCACAAACATGAGTATTTGTTCTGGTCTGGGTGTTTTTGTATGTATATTAAGTATGTATTTACAAATA
Organism: Musotima nitidalis; assembly: GCA_949126915.1. Lineage (NCBI taxonomy): Eukaryota > Metazoa > Arthropoda > Insecta > Lepidoptera > Crambidae > Musotima > Musotima nitidalis. Next base: position 12,255,394 of record OX421423.1, on the reverse strand, counting down.
AAAAGTATTTATGTATGTTTATCCGTTATTTAGTATTCATAACACAAGTTTTTAATGATACTTAACCTGGAGCTAAATAATTGGTGTAATTGTAAGAAAATATATATTTTTTTTTTTATAAAATCGTTCAATTATAATAATAATATATAATAATAATTCTCTTACAATTAACACCACCTTTTAGTTCCAAGATTAGAGTAACTGAGGTAAACGCTTATTCAAGCTTTTTAATGACTAAAAGATAAGAATATGTTATTGTCTGACGTAAAGTTACACACGTTACATATACTTGGACCAAAGATCTCTTGAAATGTCTTAGGATTTTTGCACAAGATAAATTGGTACGAATTACCTACAGCTAAAAAGGGTTGATGCCCGTTTTATTCAATGATACTCTTACGAGCATCTCAAACGTCCTAAAAGCTTACTTTGAAATAAAAAAATATTTTCCATTAGCGTGAAGTATTACTTAGGCCCTCCCGATAGGCCTTTAAGATGTTTGTTAGAAGGAAAATATACTAGAGAGAGCTTATAAGGAAAGGAAAATGATAAAAGAATGTGCGACAACGACGAGACGCGAAGAAAGCAAAGTCACCCCTAAACACAAGAAAGGGGTTGTGCCGCTTTTACGCATGGAGTGACCATGCTTTACTATTATTTTCAAAGGTGTTGCGTTTCTTTTCAGCAAAAAATCTGTCACCCCAGCAAACGTGGTTGAAAGCACATTTATCGATAGCATCATATTGTGTTTCTGTGCACGAAAAAGTATATTACGGAAGCAACTGCAAGCTTTCACATCATATACATCGATTTTATTGTTACGGCTTCGGGGTAGTAGGAAGGGGTTAGATGACGCAATGTAAAGTATGCGGAGCGGAAACCCTGAAGAAAAAATAGCAGACGTGTCAAGTAAAAGGGAATAGATGGTGTAAGATAATCAGGCTTAGGGTGCATATTTGATCGAAGGTTAAATGTGTTTTGGCTTCGGTGGCGGCTTTTGCTACGGGATTCGGAAAACATTTTTGTTTGTTTAGAATAACAATAAAAGTCAAAAAGAATATTATGTTTGACATTGAAGTCTCTATCTTAGATCTCAAGAGGATGCTGAGGTAGGTCGGTGATACAAAATATTGAGATGATATATTACAATTGCTAAGGTCAATAACAGTGAAGTATGAAATGAACATGCATGTTTTTTTTTCAATTATAAAATAATGTATTGGTTTGTATTGGTCAGTTTATAACATCAAAGAGTAACACAATTTCTGGAATAAATAGTAGGTTTCATTGAAGTCTCCAATTAAGTCTATAGGTACGTAAAAATATATATACATGGACCTTCACAGACGCTTAGTTTGTGCTACGGCTATTATGGGTAGTAATAGGTGTGTAGAATAGTGCCACCCCCTCTCATCTCACGGCGAGTCGTAAGAATTACTTACTCAATTTTTTTTTTGTAAAATGGTACCTAACATACAGATCTAAACAAAATACAATTATTTTTGCACACAAACAATTATCCTCTCCAACCGCTGCCAGCCGTTTTGTGTACGCCGTCACTCCACCTAGCTGGAGGGCATCCTACACTGCGCTTTGAACTGTGGCCTTCAGTGTAGGACACGTCTGCCCCAACGGTACGGCAGATATTACCGGCCTACCGCATGCTAATGAGCTATGTTCATAATCGTAATATTTCATTAACATTTATAAAAAAAATACCTAGGCACTAACACTATAAAACTAAAACATATTTTTAATATAAGTAACAACAGCCCAAAATGTAAACGAAGTAAAATTTTGAGGAAGGGTTAAATAATGATTTTATAACCAGTATCATAAATGCAAGGTGTTCGTGAAATGAAATCCTTTAGGAAAAAACTTTTTGAGCTACTGAATAAATCATGAGGCAAGTTCAAAACAGGTTTTAATTAGTTTCCACAACAAATATTACGTGATTCCGGTGGCGGTGTAGGGGTGAAATCGATTTGTTAATTATTTAAATTTTATATTTACATATTTTTTATACATAGATGGATGGATGGATTCAGGTGTCAGAGAATAATGATAATAAAACTCATATTATAATACTACTACTAGCTAGCCTTCGCCTAGATTAAACTTGAATTAAATTATTAAAAGATATAAAATATACTTGACTCATCTTTGAAATAATAAAGAAAAATAAATTATTTTTAAAAAGACTATTTAGAAATTGTTTTTAAAAAGGATTCGAAGATGATAAGATAATAAATGTAAAATTATTTAAAGATTAGGTTTGGTATTTTAATACGTTGATAATATTCAGGTATAAGTTTATTTTAGATTTAATAATAAATGTACTATGTACCTTTGGTAGGTGAATGTTTGTGATAACTTCTCAAGTGTTTTTAAAAGAGCTTTATTTAACTTAATGAAACGTAGCACAATATTTATCGTAATATTAAAAAAAAACTAGAAAGTATACTGCTGCTGCCATATTCTTAAGTTGTAAGTTGATGTGTATAAAAAACAGATTGTTATCGTAATAAAATTAGTATCGAGGGTCGATTTCAGAACTACGGACTAAGTTAAGGTAACTATAGCGTTATTTTGTTATTAGATAATGTGCTCGCTAATTTTCTATAAATACGCTATATAATAAGTGCAGTGTATAAACTTAATACTTATTTGGCATAATGTTATTTTGTTTTAAGGTGTGATTATTGTTGGTGATATTTTATATATTATTATCTTTAACAATTATTTTACGGTTGTACTCCGCTTCTATGTTTAATGTTCAGTTGGTATTATGTATAGATATATGAAATGCTTTTTAATATGCAAATGGTTGTGCTGATAGTTGCCATAGAAACTGTAGTTCAGACATATAATATATGATTGATATTAGTTATATATTTTATATATTTGCTTAAAGACATAACGTAGGATAGGATATATAGCATTATTATAATTTAATTCTATGTTTAATAATTGATGAAACTAAATAATCGGCTATCATATTAAACTAATAATAGTTTTCAAAAATAAATGAAGTGTATTTTAAAAATAAACGAAGTGTATGAAACACTAGTAACGAACTTAATAATAAAACAGTTGAAACCGTTTTATTGTTTTACTTTTGAATTCCTTACAGCGTTATTTGCGACCTATTCATAAATCAAGTTAATCTTCATTATATTTTATTTCTTTTACAAAAAAAATATATCTCTTACACGATTGATGAGTATGTACTTCATAGATATGTGTAAACAACACGAAAAAACAAGATTAAGTCGTAAATTTATACTAAAAGCCAGACCAAAAATCTTATGAAATAAAAACTTTAAAAATTTTATTCAATAACTAAATTAAATCTACTTACCTCTTTTAATTGAGTTAAATAACTCAATCAAATTAAACAACACATTTCAATAAAATACAATCAAAACTGAATAAAAAATTGAGAAACAAGATTATGAAATTACAAAAAAACATATGCATAGATGATTTTTACTTGGTAAGTGATAATGCGTCAGGTACCTCAGACATACTTACCTCTCAAGGAACTACATACTTGGTACTGTTATAAGAGCAGTATTAAACAATTTATTGTAGTTATACCCTGTACGTGCCTTGTGGCACCGGCCTAGTAAAATGCCACCCCCTCTCATCTCACTGGGAGTCGTAAGAGTCGACGAATAGAAAAGTTGCCGGATGATGGGCAGTAGCGTCATCCTGCGTACCGGCTTGGACTGCGATCACCAATCCGCCTGCCCACCGTGGTAATTATAGGCAAATGCCCCCAATATAATGTAATCTATGGGGAGGCCAATGTTCAACAGTGGACTTGAAAAGGCTGATAATAATATGAAGATGATGTTAAGTTGAAAATTTCATGCAATTGATTGCAAATGTGGATTCGAAAGGGATTTTTTCATTTCATTTAAAATGATGTTCCCCGTATTCGTTTTAGGCTTACAGCTATTTTTGTAGTAAATCTTGGAAATGAAGCATTCCGGGAATGTCTGAAACTTAACAAGGTTGTCGACAGATCGAGTTATAATCAATACATCCGTTTATAATACAGCCAGATACACCGATAATCGACACGTGTCTAATATATTTATATTCTATGGACACGCCATATTTATAACAGGAATCGGAGTAGGAAGAGCCTTTTTGCAAACGCCTATGTTAATATGGCCGTTCCCTAGACCGTCCGATTTTAACGTATAAGTATGTTGTTTATATAGAGTTGAAAATCCGATACGTCATGCAATTGCTTGCAAATGTGGGATTAATGGGTTTTTCAAATTATATTTATAATGATGTTCCCATTATTCGTTGTAAGCTTACACCCATTTTTTTCAGTTCACTTACCCGGCTTAAATCTCGGAAATAAAGCATTCCGGGAATGTTTACATTAATACAAGCTTCCGCAAGTTTAAAATAATAGCATTTACCCCTGCTTATTTTTAAGTCGGGGATTAAAAACAGACTATAGTACACTATATTCCAATAAACAAAGATCCATGTGTTGTATCTTACTAAGACTTTTCTACAGACCATTCTTCTTAATAACTAAAATTAACTAGCTCCGTTCAAGCGAACCAAGGTGCAATAACTCGCTTAAAATAAATAAAGTGGAAGTAGTCCGCATAAAGTTGGTAGTACAGCCCGTACATTCTGGGATAATAAAGTGTTTCCTTAGGCGCTACAAACTACGGCACAGCTGTAAATAACTATGGTTTCTATGTTGTCGCCGCAATAGTGCGTGGCCTCAGTGTTGCGAACGAATTCTGACTGTATATGTATGTAACATAAAATATTTTTTTTTATTTCATAAACTATTGCTTAATAATTGAACACGTCAAAATTGAATATATTTGAAATATGATTACACTAAAATCACGAAGCTTAGATTCACTTACATGCAACAAAAAAAAAACTAAAGTGGGAGTAAGTAATTCTAAGTGCCAGCTCCGAGCCACCGCTCTGTAAGCAGAACTGGCAAGATATTCACAGGCTATGCTCTTAGCATACTACATTCTTTTATTTTCACATAAGACCATCAGCCGGCTTTCATAATAGACATATAACCATCTTTTCTGCCTGCTGCAGTCCCAGCATTACACACACTTTTTTTTTTTTTACGTCGGTAACAAAATGCGTTCACGCACTACCTTCCGGCCAAAGGGGGACCGAAAGGGGGTGTGGGACTCACCACCGGCAGACGCGACTGCCAGCAGTAATACTCACTAAAAATCTTTCAACGACGCCCGCCGCTTGTTAAGAAAAAGGCGGGGGCCAGTACCTGGGTTGCAGCTTCTGACACCCCGCCTGCGGCCAACGTCCCCCGGACCAAAACCGGGTGGACCTCCTCAGAGAGGCGCAGTGGACGCGCCCCTCCTACCTCCTTGTGTGACCATAGCGTGTGTGGCCGACTTCTCGGAGGGTCTATGGTTAGACAGCAGGGGCCCCCTGCCCTCACTGCCTAAGATCCTCCTGGCCCGCCCGCTGCGCCCTCCACGGGTCCCTCTTAGTTTTTCCCCCGGTAGTCAGTACTAAGGGCACCCAGAGTCGTCAGTCTCTGGGTGTTACCTTTTCCCGGTCTCCGGGAGGTACTCAGCCCCCCACCACGACAAGGTGGTGATCAGTCGGGGGGAGCATTACACACACTTTTTTTTTTTGTTTTACGTCGGTAACAAAATGCATTTACGCACAGCCTTCCGGCCAAAGGGGGACCGAAAGGGGGTGTGGGACTCACTAGCATTACACACACTAGGGTAAGAGGTATTCAAGTTAAACTCCACGACCCTGTGTAGATCGGCGAAGGCACGTGTGTGGCGTCCTACTGTTAGAAGCGGTATATTTCAGGCGGGCGAATTGACCATTCTTTCGATACACTTTAAGTAACATTCCGGATTTTAGTGTTAGACACGTGATGGTATGTCGCGTGGTATACAAGTGACAGCACGTTGCGCTGTTTTTCGTAACGATTAACGATTGCTAGGACTTCTTGGCGGGAAAGTGAAGCGTCATGTCTGCAGTTTTGATTTATTTTCTAAAACTTGTGATATTTCAAAAGTTAATGTGTAATAACGGTGGATTATTAACCGTTAAGTATTTGTGAACGTACATGAGCGTTAGTAAATGAAACAAAACAGTGCAACATCACTTTTTAAATTCTCTTAAGAAGTCCATATGAGATCTCAGTATAGTCCCAAATCTTTACTGAGGACTCAAGGGGTTTAGGGGAGGGCTCATTTACCATTTATCATCTTTATCACAACTTATTCTCATTTACTAAAATTTATATGTTATGAATATATCTCTTAGTTGATGTTGATGTGCAAACCGCACGAAGCCATTATGTAAAAGAAAAAAAAAACAATTGCTAGATGAAACCTACCCTTTCCTTACCTGCTGAAAGTCAAAATGAGATAATGCTTATATTCAAGTTTATTAGTAAGTTTTTTGGTATGAGAAGGCCTAACGAAATATGAACAGTGATAAATTTTGTTACAAAGCGAAAATAAAATATGCTTAATCTCAATTTTATTTCACGTTATCACACTTAAATAAAGCTAAATTAAAAATAACATGATGATTTTGAACATTAATCTATAATCAAAATAAAACAAAAGTTATTTACAACCGACATACAAAACCTTTTTTTTTTTTTAAATTACACCTGTTTTGTGGGTCGCCATCACTGAGGCCGCACCAAAACTCTTTCCCGAACAACCTTTAAGTATTGCAGCAGTAAAAGGTTCCCATTACACGCCTCTCGTTGCGTCTAATATGGCCGTAAGTAATTGCTGGACGGTCGCCACCTGTACCATTCGCATAATGAACAATTCTTTTGGTCCACTCCAAATAACTTCCCCGATTTGAGTGTTGGACACGTGCCCATTTTCTTACCGGATTTTTTTAAAGTTGTTGTTTTTTCGTTAATTTGTGCTTGGTCCGGGTGGCTGTTCGTATATTTTTATAAATTATTCTTAGTCACAGTGAGTAATTTAGGATGTAATGGATATGATAGGTTTACCTAGAAGAAATATATTAAAGATTGAAAAAAAACAGTAACCCACTTAAAAGCAAATTCACAAATCGTTAAACATGTAGGTATGAGTCAGCTCGTTATCATCTCTCGACAGCGAAGTCTTATGTCTTGTCATATTATTATGCACATAAAAAGAAAACATTCCTAAAAAGAGATAACTTAAAGGATAAAAAAAAACATATAAATAAAAGCAAACTTGCTAATCATTTTGTATGAAATAAAACAGGATACATCTCACGAAGAAATATATGTAAACCTTTCGGAAAATAAACGTAATATTATTATGATCGTTTTCAACTCTCGACATTTAATCATCTTGAACAAAATTACTTAAAAAAAAGTATTGGAAAATGTGCAAATAAATAAACGCAAATTTGCAAACCATTTTCTATGCCAATCACTGTGATATTCTTAAGTCTAATGTAATTTTTTGTTAACCTTTTTAGGTAAACCTAACAAAACTGACGACTGCCGAAAGCCGGGAAAACAATAGAACTCAATTTGTGTCTGGCTACACTACATGTAGCTTAGGAGCTTAATTACAGTCTTGAAGATTATCCGCCTCCAGCCATAACAGAACTGTAGAATTTCTATTTCAAAATATCTTATCTTTACGTTGTTGAAACGACGATAGTCTAGACCTTAGTCAAAGCTGAATAATCATCTTTTAATTTTTATAAAAAAACAGACAATTAGCATAAAGAAAAGGTTTTTATAGGATTATTCATATCAGGATTTAAGGAGCCCAAGCCTCACCTGCAAGTGGTGCACCTACCGATAAACGGACGAGGCTCAGGCGAACATAAAAGGTCCCGGTGAGCAGCAATAGGCTCGCCACCTATTACGTGGGACAAACTATATATTGTCGATGTGTTTGCGTATAATATGCCTCTGCCTACCCGTTCGGGAAAGCAGGCGTGAATTTATGTATATATAATGTATATTTATATTATAATAAGCATTTTCTATTAAGTTGAAATCAGTTAAAACTAGAGTGGCAGTAAAGCAGAGAGAGAGGTTGAGTGACCGTTTGTGTGGCATTTACTATCCAGTGATTCCGTGCTCCAGAAGTTAAGTTCAGATGTTGGTCTCGATTAACACTATCTGTGGTAGTCGTTAAACAATGTAAAAGGCCTGATTGAACGGCTTAAAAATCTAATAGCAGAACGCCACACACCAGCTTCCGTCAACTCTCACAGAGTCTGCATAGTGGCATCAGACTTTGCTATTGCTTGCTCTGTGCCTTTGAAAGCACGTTATGCCATTGGTCCCGTCTGTCATGAACATCTATGGCAGTTGTTATTAAGAAGTCAATACCTTATAAGCTGGTCTAAACATAGAATGATATTCAAATAAACATAAATTAGCTAAACATCTAACTTTTATCATGCATGTAAAATAAAATATTATATAAAAAATTCATAAGCTTTGTGATTAATTTAAGGGCTAATTGATACAAAAACCAATATTGATAGCGCGGTACACCTTCTGCCCGTAATTAAGAACTTGTAGCAAGGTCGATGAAAGGTTGTGCTAACTTAGTTGAAGTTATATTGGGTGGATTCGTTTATGCCTACTTCTCTTATATTTACCAGTAATAACGTGATATTACTGAATTAATAATCTCAAAGATTAATTAGAACTTGTATTGACTTTAGTACTTACTGACAAGAGATTGTAATAGTTATAAGATTTCTGTAAAATATTTAATAGCTGATACTTTTTTTCAATGTTAAGCGTATTATCGGTTGCTCCGTGCCTCGGAAATCACATTGAGCCGTTGGTCCCGGCTGTCATGAACATCTATGGCAATCAGTATTAGGAAATCAGTGCCTTCTAACATCTTGACAGCTGGTTTAACCATAGAATAATGTTTCCCTCTGGTTTGCGGCGGTCAGACGGCAGTCGCTCTATGTAATTACTGAAATTCAGCCAAATCTGGTTAAACCAGTGATCACACCCTGGGCTGTAAGCTTAAGTCTAGACGTGTATAAAAAAAATGAATATAAAATAGGATTTGATGACTTCTTTTTCGGGTTCTTTATCGCAGTTCTCTGTTGTACCAGCGCAAGCCTTTTCTCACAAAATAAGGTAAAAGAGACACTTCTACAAGTTAGACCCAGTCCAAATTGTTGAAAAAATCTAACGTCAGCACTTCTTGACGTTTCATGCATATATGGCCTCTTTATTATGATAATACTCAGCTTGAATATTACCATATGTAGTAATAACCTGAATCAATTGCTTTACGTAACGTATGAAAATTGATTGATATCTTTTTTTTTACATTATTATATAATAAAAATAATAAATAAATTATATAATATAATTGTCTTTAAGATCAACATGATCTAAACACAAAAAAATTCAATAACAATGCAAGAAATATGGATGTGATATTTATTTTGTACCAAAGGCAAACTTAATGCCATTAGGCATTCTCTACCAGTCAACCTTGGGGTTAGCAGGAACATTAAAGGCGGTGCGAGTAAGAGATAATATTTAAAGTTATGAGATACTTACATAAAATAGACCGCTGATCTACATAAAAATATATATGAACAATAATACATACATATTTAAAAATAACATTTATTTACTGACTGGGGATGACATGGGGGGAAATTTCATCGATGATCATTCTTACGCAATTGCATTGATATGCAAAAGAGCGATATTTTATCGAAAACTCGGTAGCAATAATTTTGCGAATCCCATAATTATCAAATTTCTTTAAATTTTACATGTTTTGATTTGATAAATAAATGAAAATAACCAGATTTTTTAAAAACAATTTTTTGCATACGTTATTCTGGGCGACTGTAATAGCGATTTAAAAGAGAAGTTTATAACATTTGTATCAAGATAAACACAGCTCCATGGTGTGAATTATATACGTGCAAGTTTGTGGCTCCCCCTGGTCGTTAGTTAGGAAAACTTTTGGTGAACAGAAATTACTACGGGCGAGAATGTTCTAAAATTTAACAAACGACACATGCTACCAAAATATTACTGGAATGCTTGGCCAGGGGCTTATTTACTTTGTATCTCTTAAATATATATCTCTTTTAGCCCGAGCACAAAGAGGAAGAGGGGTTTTATAAGTTTTGTTTGAATAGACAATTATTAATTCTTAAGGTGCGCCTTCACCAGGAGCATTCGCCTGTATTGTAACATTTAAGACTCACTTTTGTGCATTACATTACAATCTTGCCTTTTTTGACTTGACGAGCATTGGCCTAACACGCGCTGTAGTAAATGCAATTTATTATAATTATACTAGCATTATCCCGCTTGACCTAGACTTAAGCTTAGCGCCTAGAGTTGGCTCACAGGCCCCACCAGATTGTGCAAAATTTCAGTTATTACATGGAGCGACTGCCATCTGACCTCCGCAAACCAAGAAGGTAACATTGTTCTATGATTTAACCAGCCACACGGGTGTTAGAAGGCACTGACGGCAATAACAACTGCCATAGAAGTTCACGATAGCCGGGACCAACTGCTTAACGTGCTTTCTGAGGCGCAGGGCAAGCGATAATTACGCACAGAACTTCAAAAAGTCATTGGTGCGCCACCAGGGTTTGAACTCGAGACCACCTGAAGTTGAAGTCTATGGGACTCGCCAGTAGGCGAATAAATGTTGAAAATAATAAATCTACTGATTTACTACGCAACTTTAGGTCTCGTCCTGTAGTAAATGCAAGTAGTGCACTCCCCTCTCTCATTTCACTTCTCACTTACCGGTTGCGCGCTGTAATCGTCCTTCTCTGATCAGCTCTGATGTAATGCTCGGATTTGTAACGTTACATTGCAGAGGAACGCTCTGCAATGTGAGGTAGAATCCTTACTTATAATTTATTTATATTCGACATCTTTGCAGAAAAGCCACCGAAGCTTAGGCGTAAAATATGTGTCTGCCGGTGGTAAGTCCCACACACCTCTCTCGGTCCCCCTTTGGCCGGAAGACAGTGCGTAAATGCATTTTGTTACCGACGTAAATAAAAAATAAAAAAGTATAGGTTTATGTGAGTTTTACTTGTTCATTGGTCCCATTGTTTATCTTGTTGGTTGTCCTAATAAACAAATGAAATTTTATTTAAGCGATTGAGCTTATTCCCTATCTTTTTATCCACGTGTATTTTAAGTCCCAACGCAAAGTAGGTTTTTATTTGAAAAGTCTTGATCAAGATTGTAATTAAATATAATACATTTCAAATAAAAGTATAGGGATCGACAACGGACGAGGCTCTGGCGAACACAAAAAATCCCGAAAAGCGGCAATATGCTCGCCACCTATTTCGTGGGACCAACAAAATAATTAGCGAAATGTGGGCATAGAATATGCCTCTGCCTACCCCTTCGGGGATACAGATGTGATATTATATATGTATATGTACATTTGAATAGCTCCAATCGTTCGAGCACTATCGGAGTTTTTTGTTTAAGTTTTTGGTTACTCAATAAAACGGTATTTTGACTTCTTTACTCAATGAAATGTTTTAGAAATAAGTACGAATTAGTAATTAAAATAAGTACGAATGTAACTTTGAAATAATTGTTATATTATTATTTTACTAGGATAAGTGCTTGTTACGAAGGGAAGCAGGCAAGTATAGATCTTTTTCCCGTCATTACACTTAGATAGAGAGGTTGAAATGTTTTCTTAGGAACCGTATTCAATAAAGTAGCACTGAGAACCTTCTAACACAGTCCATGAAGTAATTTGTGTGTATTTAGTAAGACAATTGTTAAAACAATCTGATATCAATTGTTATTATAGAGATTCTATTACAGACATATTAATACCCGAGATATGTGTTATAGATAGATACCGAAGATAATGAAGCCTACGTGATATGATTCATTGACAAATATACGTAGTTATTTCATATACGAGTACATCACGTTCTAAATGATAGTACTACAACAAAAAATATATAGCGTTAGTTTTGGCTATGTCTAAAGGGGAATCATGAAATCATCCGCCTCAATACATTGTAAGATCTTATTAACACATTCATGAATGCAATAAACAATTAATGAAAGTGAAACTTAACGGCATTTAAAATATGTTTTATTTTATAAATATTTCGGAGTAATTTCACAACAGTAAAAACTCATTTCACAAAGATGGTGCAGTGCCATATAGAGAGTTCTCTAACAAAAAAAAGGATTGTTTTTTTAAATGTTGACTTTGAGATGCGTAATGCGTATACTAACTAGATAAACGACGCAAAATGCTGTGTAAATACATTTTAAAAGATCTATAATAACTATACATTTCTATTTGACGAGCGATATGGCGTGGAGGTCAGTAACCTTGCACTACGCTCGTGAGGTCGTGGGTTCCATTCCCACACAGGACAAATCTTTATATGCATGGACATTAATATTTGTTATGGTTTGGGTGTTTTTCTATGTATATTAAGTATGTATTTACAAAAAAATGTTTGTACATTTGCTTATCCGGTATTTAGTTTTCATAACACAAGTTCTTAATGATACTTATCTTGGAACTAAATAATTGTCGTACTTGTAAGAAAATATTTATATATTTTATGTATTTCATATTACGAGTCTAACAGATTAAGCCAGGAGAAGCTGTATTTAATACATAGTATGATCATTGTTATTTTTTATCTGAATGCCATGAACTTGACTTGAGACGAGTTATCAGTTTGTTTATTCCAAACTCATATCAGCGCGATATAATGAACTCTTTGTCGCGTTATCTCGGCGTAACTAAAGGTAACGCGCCTTACTTATGTTTATTTATTTCATATTATTTTGTATAAAATACCTATTCTACGTTAAAGAAGATAAAAATAATCATAGCAATTAACAAAACAGTAACAAACAGACAACTAAATGAAAGAAGAACAGGAAAAATATGCTACAAAAGAGATACCACTCAGATTATGCTGCAGCGTCGAGACCCCGAGACGCTGGTTTTCAGTGGCTCCAGTGAGAGAGACGCAGGATAGTAGCTAAAAGCTTGTAGCTTCACACAAATAACACACAATATAAATAAAATAATTAAAATGACACATTAAACTTACGAAGATAACTAGTAATTTGGAAATAAAATCCCAGGAATATTTACACGAGTATGTGTAAAGTATGTATGCGAATCCGTTGTCAAGTTCCTATATCGTACTATGTCTTAGTCCTGTCCTTAGTCTGGGACTAAAAGTGATAAGTCACCAAAGAATATTAAAGTAATACCGAAATACTTTATGAATTTCGGGCTTCAGCAGCGCACCAACGTGTGCAACTCACTCGTATAATATTTAAAGTACAACAAAAACAAATAAATGACATTGCTATTTAAAATTTCTAAACGACGACAAATGCCGACAGGGAGGAAGCAGCAAAGTTATTTTTTGACGTGACAACGTCTTATAAATTGGTTTGCCGGGTGACACTTCAAGAAACTGCGTTACGCTCCGCTCACGTTATGCGGTCACAATGAGAGCGAGTGAGAGGCACGCGTCCCTTCTTTTTCTAAATATTCGTATTGCTGTTCAGAGCCGCTCAGCGTGCAAAAGAGAGCTAAGCTCAATGAGTCCCAAGGTGACATGAGGAATCAGGAACGACGACGGTGAGGAGAGAATTGACCGACATAGCAGGAGGTTTTTGCAGACTGAAGTGGAAATGAGCGTAGCACATAGCTCGAAGATATTATGACAGATGATGAAAGTTCTCCAATGGCGCCCACGAGTCGGCAAACATAAAAGAGGACGCCCACCTACATACACCTGTATATAGCAAAATATCAATATCTTCTCAGCTATTAGAAGTCCAATGCTGCACATAGCTCTCCTCAATTATTTTTCACGTCGTGAGATCTAGAACCGCCTGCATTCACCGACTACTTGCCGTATTAACCAGATCATCGGTTCAAGGGATGGGATCATTCCATCACATTGGACTTCTAATAGCTGAGATGATATTGATGTTTTTCTATATACAGGTGTATCGCTTAACATGTTCTAAATGTCTCTTCTAGATAAAATAGATCTTCGGTGAGGAGAACCTCACCGGTGCAAAAAACTTGGTTTTGTTTTGTTTCACGTGGACAAAGTCGAAAGAGGTCGCCAATAAAAGTGCCGTCAATTTGATAACTTTTTATTTAGGGTAAATAAGTAAACTCATAATAACAAAACAGATGAAAGTTATTCAACAACTTTATCTATTGAGTAGGTAAAATGTGATATAATGAACACGTTGAAGTGGAAAGTAAACAAATATTACAAGTTGAATTAAACTTAAAATATTTTAAACCATGGTCTACATTAGATTAAATAAATGCAGGGTATTTTTTGAATATGCGCAATTAGTATCACTTGTGTGCTCATTACGTTTTTCCTTTTCTATTAAAATTTACATGAAATCTTTTACTTCCTAAAATTAATAACTTACGAAATCGGCTTCGCCTGCGTGATCCCTAAACGAACATCGAATAGCCATGTCCGTAGTTCCATTAACATAACATAGTTAGCGGGCATTAATATGGCACTAGAATATGATAACATTACACATATACATACACCAAAATATGATATAAGATACATATCAGATATATACACCTACTTAAATACATAAATAAATACAAGGAAAAAAATGAAACAGCAAATCATAATGACTAGCTCGATAGCAAGTGCCATTCCCCCCTCTTTACTACTCCCTCTCTTCAGAACTCTCCGTTACCATTTTCTGTAAGCCTCAGCTTTCTTGGCATGGATCTAAAATGCTACATTAAGAATGAGATTTTATGAAACGCTAAATTAAAGACCATGTTAATCAATCGGTATGACCAGAAAGCACACTGCCTTAAATGGACGACTGCCAGGACCTGAATTAAAAATGCTACATCAAGAGTTAATTTTTTTGACCCATCAATATACCTACCGTATCTTTATTAAAAACGAGCGCCTATTAAAATTCCTTGTCATAAGTATCATCCAGTGTCCTACCAAATATGACCAAGAAGCTGCACTACTTCTATTTGAGCGGATTCGCGGTGTCCATCAGGTATATCCTCCAATACGGAGGACACAAGATCAAGGACATCAGGTTCGAGCACTCGGTACTCGGTCTGAATGGCCGTTCAGAGTGTTAAGGATTATAATGGCTTTTCTTAACATAATATTAGTGTTTTCTGCAATATATTTCCCAGTTCATATTGACGATATCTTAGTGGAAAACCTAGCTCGCAACCTGAAACGGGCGCTCGATTTTTTCTTTTAGTGGTGATCTGAAAACCTGGCTGAGTTTAATGTCAACATAACTAAGGTCTGTGCATTCTCGTCCAAGGTTACTTCCTTCCTTCCTCCCTTTTTACTGAGCTCCTCCGTTACCAAGGTTAGTGCACTTCAGCTTTCTTGGAACACGAACAACTTTAGCCTGTGAGTTTCTTGTCAGTTCTTTTCACAGAGCGGGGGCTCAGAACTGGCACTTAGATTCACTTACACTTGATTTTTATTTATTTGCATGTAAGTGAATCTAAGATTCGTGATTTCAGTGTAGTTATATTTAGTTTTTTTTTACATTTATATTTTGTTTTGACGTTTTTAAGTGCTATGTTTATGAAATAAAGAACTTTTTACCTAACTTTACTTTACTTTAGCTGCGAGGACTTGAATTCAGAATGCTACAATAAGAGTGTCTTTTTGTAAGCAATTTTTATTGTCCATCGATATAACCAGTGAGCACATTGCCTTAGACCCATATCTTCTATAAAAACGAGCGCTTATCAAAATTCTTTGTCATTCGTTTCATCGAGTGTCGTACCAAGATGGCCAAGAAACTGCACTACTTCCATTTGAACGGGCTCGCGGAGTCCATCAGGTATATCCTCCATTACGGAGGACACAAGTTCGAAGACATCAGGTACGAGCGCTCCGAATGGCCAGTTCAGAGTGTAAAGGAATGTAAGTGCTTAAACTAATTTAATAAGTGGCTGCTTTAGACATACATCAGATAGAGAACGTTCAATTTTCCACTAATGTGTAGTTTTATAATATATCATATAGATGAAGTTTGATCTTGCTTTAAAAATAATATAGTTTTATAAACCTTTTTAATAGAAATAGTTAATCTGCTTAGTCGATATCATGTAATGTTTATCATGCTTTGCAGACTATCAGCACTCTATTAAAATCTGTTAGGTATAGTAAATTATTCTTCTAAATATGAAATAATCAATTCGTTCCACTTATAAACACTAATAACGTACAATGGTAGTCTTTTCATACAACAAATCTATATAATAAGAGTACATAATATATCTCTTACAACCTACCTTAACTTTTTGTGAGTTAGTGCACATTTATATCTAGAAGAAATTCATAGATATGTATGACAACTTCTATAACTTTATATTCAGATCTTCATCATAGATAATTAAATCACATCAACACAACCAGTCATGCTTTTAGCACAAATATTTGTCTCCAACTTCAGATAAAATATAAAACAATCTGTGAATAACAACGTGAATGAATACTTAAAATATATTATAATTATCTACCTAACACTTGATAATACTTCTGTTAACTACTTTAGTTATTTTATTTCCATTATAAAAACATTCGATAAAGTAAATAGAAATCACTGAGCCATAATAATATGTCCAAAGTAAACCACCTAATAGCGAGGAAGCGACTGATTTCAAATGAAATTCGCCCACCTTTCAATGGTTGAAATGATGATGAAAACCAACCAATGATTGACTCTGAACTGACTGTGTTCTAAAGTAGCTACTGTTAAAGGGAATTAAATAAAACCACATCAACGTAACTTGATCTGAAGAGTGAGCTTGATTTGAAAGAATACCTTATATTATGATAAAATACATATTGCTTGCGCGATGTAATGTACATACACCGCCATCTATTGATGAACTTAGAAACTAAACATTGTATGGAGACTTATATGTTTCGATGACTCAAGCTTTACAAACCGATGCTTAACATCTGTGATCGTTTCCGACATACTAGTCTTAACACGACCTTCTTGATACTTCCCTTATTCACATTCATATTTATGACCTGTACATTTCATCCCCAGCGCTTCCTTACGGGCAGCTGCCTCTGTACGAGGAGGGAACCAAGACCTTGAACCAGTCACTGGCCATCGCTCGCTACGTGGCTTCACAGAGTGGTCTCTTACCTACCGACCCATGGCAGCAAGCGATTCTGGACGCCGCAGTTCTTACTGTCTACGACTTTTGGTCTAGGGCAAGTACGTATACACAAGCTATTTTCTAAAGCAATGTCTTTTAGAAATACAGTATTTGTCAAAGTTTTTTTTTGACAAGATGAAAGGTATCATTGTGACAAGAAACGCCTACAAATAACAGTACCACTCACTTCAGGGCAGATTCTACTTTCCGCCATTAGAGCTTAATGCAAAAATGTAATATGTGATGAGCCCAAGCCAACCTCATCTGCAAGTGGTGCAACTGCCGATCAACGGACGAGGCTCTGGCAAACATATAAGATCTCGGTAAAGCGGCAATAGGCTAGACCTGTGACGTGGGGCCAACAATATAATACGTGTGGCTTCATGTCACAAATGTGGCTTCAAATATGCCTCTATCTGCCCCTTCGGGGAAACAGGCGTGATATTTTATTTGTATGCATGTAATAATTACAGATATAATAAAACAACCTTTTTTATTTCCAGAACCGGCAGACTACCTGAATGAAAAAGACCCCGTGAAGAAGGCAGCTATGAGGAAGAACGTTTTGGAAGAAATTGTTCCATTCTTCTTCTCGAGGTTCGAGAAAGAACTCAAGACTAACAACGGATACTTTGGTGGAAAGGTAACTATTACATTTAACTAATCATCATCACATCAGCCTTGTAAAGTCCACTGCTGAACATTAGCCACTCCAATAGATTACGTTCTATTAGGGTTATTGGCACGCATGTCATCCCTTACGACGTCAAGCTAGCATTTCCTGGGCCTGCCCAATCAACCTCGGCCGGGCGGCGGCGGTGCCATGGCCAGACATTTGTTCCTCACGTATTTTCGTAAAATGTGGCCGTACCAGCGTAGGCGACATTCTTGCAATTTATCTGCGACGACTACCACTACCACTACTTGTTTATAGCTTTAACCGGGACCAACGGCGTATAGTGCTTCCCGAAGGAAATTCCCGAAGGAAATTCCCGAAGGCTCAAATCATAAGCATTTTTTTTTTTCTTTCAGCTCACCTGGGCCGACTTCATCCTCGTCGGATTGATTGAGTCCGCTAACCTCTTCTACGATGACGTAATTGAGAAAAGCTACCCCACAGTCTTGGCTCTTGTCAAAACCATCCAGAATCTGCCCCGCGTCAAGGCCTACATTGCCAGCAGGAAACCTTACACTGTTTAAATGAGTAAATAAATAGTTGAACCAATAATTTTTTAAAATTATTAATATGTAATTGTATATACCTATACCAGTTTTTTGAAAGAATACTTATCAAGAATATATGTGTATGCATGTGTACATTATTCAACTTGAAGGTCAAGCTAGGTCACTTGTAGGTACTTTCCTTATTTTAAATCTGTGAAGGTAGAGGACATTGATAATTCAAACAAAAAAATGGGAAATGCAATTGTATCCCTTTCCAGGTTAATAGGGTTAATATGAGATTCATATTGTAATGCAAGCATAATATTCCTCCCAGCATCGCAGCACACTATTTTATATTAGATAACCAATAATACGTACTATACCCGCAATCTGCTCCTGAGGTCGTGGGTTCGATTCCCACATAGGATAGGACAAGTCGTTGTGTCCTTAGACATGAATATTTGTTCTGATTTGCGTGTTTTCCCATATAGGTATATTAAGTATGTATTTACAAAAATAAATTAGTATCTAACACTTAATGATACTTATCTTGGAACTAAATAATTGGTGTAAATATCAGATTTTTATTTATATAGTACGACCGATATGGCGTGGTGGCGAGTATACCCGCATTCCACTCCTGAGTTCGTGGGTTCGATTCCCACACAGGACAAATATTTGTGAGTATAAATATGAATATTTGTTCTGGTCTGGGTGTTTTTCTATGTATATGAAGTATGTATTTACAAAAAAAAAGTATTTATGTATGTTTATCTGTTATTTAGTATCCATAACACAAGTTCTTAATGATACTTATCTTGGAACTAAATAATTGGTGTAAGTGTCAGAAATATTTATTATTATTTATTATTTATTTATTTATATAGTTATAAATAAATACCTTCACACGGCAACTCCATCATATGGCATTCTTTTCCCTCACCTCGAGAACGTTGATGTCTGCCTTATTAGTTTCAAAGAGGATCTACTTAACAAACGTCTATGGAATTTTGTATTTAATTTATATGCGGACCTTTTAAGTTTGAACATGTGCATATTTATTATTATATTATGCAGAAGCAGCTGACAAATAATCGTAGTAAAGAGAGCATGCCGTTGTGACTTTCCTTCTTAACCTTTGTATTAATATTAAGTAATATTGACAAGATTCTTGTCTTATTATTCTCAACTAATGCCCGTTTTCGCAGTTATTAGGGGCGTTAGTTTAAAAGTTGACTTCATAAGATAATTATTAAGCCTAACTTTGTTTTACCTCTTATGGAGCGTTTTAACTGATTACTGTAGGATTTCCGTTATAAAACGAACAACATTTTGCAAGGTCCATGTACCACCATGTGTTTTTTTTATGCATGCATTATTGCCTGATAGCAAGCAGTCGATGCAGTCCATAAAATTAAAGGCGCTTCATACCGTGAAATAAGCACGGTACAACTACTTACTATGTACAATATCCAAAACATAAATAAACAATACTCAAACGAATTAATTGCATTGTTGATGTAATTTTATAATTTAAATAGCTTTATTTGCAGATTCATGAACCCATTAGGCAATATGGTTTCTAAACGTAACGCAAAAATATTGCCATGTGATGTTTAAACCATGAATAGCAGACGTTTAACTATTTAGAGCTCATACAATGTTTATTGGTAGGGTCTTTGTGTAATACATGTATAACTTTACTAAAGGATTATTCACTGGGTAACTATGCAATCGCTATAACTGTTTATGCATTTTTATTATGAAGGCTGTCAATGTATAAAGATAACGCCGTAATTCGTCTTGATTATTATTCAGAAGCGCTCGTAGCTCCGCGATGCTCGGTGGTCGGAAACGATCACCGAAGTAAAGCAGAGTTTACAGAGGTCATATCTTGGATGGGTGACCGTTTGTGTGGCATTTGATATCGAGCGCTTCCGTGCTTCGGAAGGCACGTTTAGCCGTTGGTCCCGGGTATCACTAAATGTGGTAGTCGTTAAGCCATGTTAGAGGCCTAATTGGGCAGCTTGAAAAATTCTAACAGCAGGACGCCATACACCTGCCTCCGCCAATCCGCACTGGGTCAGCGTGGTGGAGTATGACCTAATACCCTCGCACCTTGGTATGTGAGAGGAGGCTCGTGCTCAGTAGTGGGACGTTAATGGGCTGAGATGATGATGATGATGATGATGATTATTCATAAATCTTGAGTTTCTCCTTAAGCAGAAGTGCGTACAAATAGACCTTATATTTGAACGCACTTCTGCTTAACTAAAAGTAACGATTAAAGAAGTACAATCAATATTACACTCAAACTTTTGTTTTACAATCGCATTAGTCACGATCCGTGGGTGCGAAAGATGTTAATGAAACGGAGCTGATTTTCGTTGGATTATTGTGGTAGACTTCCAGTTCACGAACGGCGGGACTCTTTGTTGGCACGACAAGCATTGAAGTCTCGAAAATTAGTTTTGTTCTAATTACTTTCTTAAAGTTTCACCAGTTTGCTTTGAGTTCCTCAAAGGTTCCAATTCAGTTGGGGTTCCTCAGATCGTTGGGTTATCCGTGTTGCAGGCAGAATAAAATGGCTTCCTAGTTTTTTGTTTAATGGCTTGCGTCATACTCGTCATACTCTGCAAACTAAAAATAAGGTGGCGGAAAAGTAAAGGAAAAAAGAGGCAGTTTTGTTGTGTTTTCTAAAACTTGCGATGTATCGAACATTAATGTGTGATAACGGTGTATTATTAGCGTTAACATTCACAAACACGTTAAGTGTTTGTGGAGGCTAAGTTAGTATTTTTGATATGCAAAAGGTTAGGTTAGGTTTTCAATTTAATAATTTAGATTTTTTTTTTTTTAATTTTTTTTTTATGATTTGATTCTTCTAACGGAGACCTGGCTCTGTGAGGGCGTCCTCGACGCTGAGCTGACCGGCGACAGATATGGGGTGTTCCGTCGCGACCGTGGCTCGCGTACCGCGGGCGGTGGCGTCATGGTTCTGAGTGCGGCGCGGCTGGGTGCGCGCGCGCGGCCCGAATGGCGATGCGACGACCTGAAGTGTGTGTGGGTTACTGTGCCGCGCAGTGCTCTGGCCGCTCGCCCGTCGCCCGCCGCCGCCGCCGCCGCCGCCTCCTCTCGTTCTTGCCGCGATCTTCACGTCGGTGTAGTTTACTTGCCGCCTAACAGGTTAATTCCCGCGCGTATTGATAAACTCCTTAATATTATTTCGACTATTATAGATACCCATCCTGACGACTATATTATTTTTTTATTATAAAAACGTAAGTGTTTCTCATTATTTTAAAATCCAGCCGTTTTGTAAGCAGGCATATTCTAAAATTTGCCAACGTCATTCATGCCAATACGCATAAGCTTTTACTTTTAATTGCGGATATTTTTCTAAAGTGTACCCGTCGAGTTCCCTTCAGTCAAGTCAAACGATTCCTGCGGTATTTCATTTTAATGAGGCAAGTGACTCAAAACGGAAATCGTTTTGTTGGAGTTTATTATTTCAGTCTCAGCAACATAAGAAATAGGTACTCACTGACTTTTTTGCTGACGTACAAAAAAACACGAGTTTCTTTGTTAGCTTTTACTGAAGACAGTTTGTTCTTTTAAATATGGCCAGTACTTATTAAAAACAAACGAGAATAGAGCTTTCTTGTTATTGTAAAGAGTACTCACAGGTTTATAGATATTTTTATGATTATAAACTGTCTAATTGTTTGGAAACTTTAATCATCATCAAATCCTTGCATTATCCCGGTTGCCCTAGACTTCAAATTGGGGCCCAGGGTCTGCTCACTGGTTGAACCAGATTTTGGATAAATTTAAGTAATGAAATGAAGCGAATGCTGTCTGACCTCCGCAACCCAGAGAGAAATCATTGAAATAGTACAAACAGCCGGAACCAACAGTTTAACGTGCTTTCCGAAACGCGGCGCAAGTAATAATTACGCACATAACATCGAAAAGTCATAGGCGCCACCGGGGTTTGAACCCAAAACCCTCTGAATTTGAAGGCTACGGGTGTCGCCACTGGGCTATTGTTAAGAAACTTTCTTCCTTATATTTTCAGCACATTAATGTTCTACTATTAAGCACAGGCCTCCTCACTCGAACCAAGGTGGGAAAGTATCTTTAAATTGGATTTTCTCTGGTGAAAATATTTTTATAAGTCAAACATGTCTTTAAAATTTAAAAAAAGAAATCAATTCGTATAATAAATATTCACTACTATAAACAGCAAATTTCAATTTATATTACTGTAAATTCCTATTATTCATAGAAAATAAATACTAATACCAAGAAAAATTTACTTACAAATTAATACTTTTTCATAATAAAACTACATTCAATCGGCCCAGGCTTCAAGCAATCAACTTTTTTTAAATAGCGATCCTGGTGCTATTTTTACGGATGGAAAATCATTACATAACAGCCTCCTGGTATGGGAATGGGCTGGAAGGGCGTGACAGACTTTTACCGTCGATAAATAATACATTTTTTTTCATAAACTCCTTATGTTCGAACAATCCCACAAATGAACCTCTCTAAAAAAACCTAAAGTACTTTGTCCAAACTCATTAAAGGTGGGATGAAAACTGTTTGTATTGGGAATCAATCATTTATCAATGAATAACTAATATTACTGGGACGCTATAAGCCGTCGGTCATTCAAGAACTTATTCGGGAAACAAAATATATAAATACATACATACACACACACACATAATCATGCATACATGTAAGCAGAGGCATTGTAAACGCCCACGGCAGTAGATGGCAAGTCGTTTACCGGGAACTGTTGTCAGAGCCTCGTCGGTTCATCGGCAGGTTGTACTATTTTAACTATTGGTGGGCTTATGTAAAGGTGGGCTTTGATTATCTTAGTAATATATCTACTACACCACACGTAATATATATTTCTTAATATAAATTTCCTAAAACTTGTAATACCGTTGAAAAAGTCTCGGTAAGATTACGCTACCACATTTTTAACGCAGTCAATTTGGCTAAGAACTGTTCTCGTCCTTTATGAAAAACAATTTCTACTACGATGTCTGTTTTAATAAGCTCCTTTGTTAAGGGGAGTCCTTCGTTATTCGTATTTATGTTTGGACAGACTGTTTTAATAATATTACACTTAGCTTGCTGGTTTTTGATCTACTTTAAACAAATATTTTATAATAGTATTATTTGGAATGATACATGAATAAAATAGACTATATTTGTGTACAGGCTAGAGTATATCTTTCGTAATTGTAATTATAATTTTATCGTCTTTTTAACCCCGTAAAGTCTCACTGCTAGGATCGGGCCTAATATCACAAACCAAGGAGTGCAATGATATGCACTTCCTATGCGGACACAGTACGGACTGGCGAAAGCATAATAATATGTTTAGCGTCCTACGATGTGAATGCCGCCCTTGAAGTGACTGCGACGATCAACGTGTCTTTGGAAGCACGTAATCAATAAGTGAATGGTCACCCATATAAGTAATGACCTCTATTGAAGGTGCCTAACTTTGCTGTTTGCTTTCGACTACCCACTCTCGTGACGCTACAAGCGCTTCTACCGGCAACAAGTTGCTTTACACAACGAATCAAGACTTTGAACGCGAAATGATCGACAAACAATAGACTTTGTATTGTGTCTGGGACCGACGTCGTTCCACGTGTTAATAATAATTATTATTAATTATTGCTATTCGGGCTCTAATTTTTACTTTGTTACTGCGCAAGTGTGGTTGTTTACTTGTACCGCTTTAATCCTGAACCACTGAAGTTTTAATAATTTTTATTATAAATACATTAAGTATCTTTTCGCACTCGGCTCTTGAGCTTCGATTCACACGAAGGACAAATATTTGTGTTGGGCTTGGTTAATTTTATGCGAAAATTGATTAAAGCACATATAAGAATATACGGCTAGATTTTAACCCAAAAATATTTCGAACTTCAAATTTTCACGAAGACAAAACTGCAAACTTCAGTAGAAATATAAAAAATCCCTACCGACCCAAAATTCACATAACAAGTCAAACTGTTTACCACAACTTGATATGCTGGCTGTCGTAAGCGTTGACAATTTCTCAGAGACTTCGTCTTAACAAAGCCTCTTTATGAGAGTGTGACGGACTCCGCGAGGGTCGCCATATTTCAGCTCGCTTTGAAGATTATCCACAGGTGTGCCAGTGAAGGCTCTTAGTTGTAACTATAGGAGAAAAGAGAGAAAATTAAATTTTCTTACCGTAAGAAAAAGAAAATATTAACACTGGCGTGTTAGCGACTGACAGCTTAAAACATTTATGACTATTGTTTTTATGTGTTTGTTTTATAATCTCTCTTCTGTAGTATTTTCTAGAGACAAACTTTTAAAATAAGAACTTAGATATTTGGTTCTAGTATACCAATCTTGTATTGACTTTTCAAGTGTCAAACTATTAAAATAAGGAGTAAATTATTAAGTGACAATTAGTATTTTCACAACTCACAACTTACACATTATTCAAAGTAGGAAAAGAAAAAGAAGCACGTATATTCAATGAAAGGCGCACTAAGTGCACATAATGTGACACCAATTAGGGCTCGTTACTAGTAGCTCCGTAAAAATGGACAAGATTTTCTTACGAACTGAACTAGATAACTTAAAGGGATAATACAGTATTACAGTTCTTGTATACTATATTAAACAATACCCCAGTTTAAAGTCCGTCAGAAAAATCAAAATATTTTTTTATTGTTTGTATCTTCCGACAGCGTCAGACACGTTTGTGTTAAATTGCGTTTATCTACGAAAATTTGGTATTTTACCAATGTAAATGTAGTATTTATGTATTCATTCAAGTCATGTTATGTGTATTACAGTTAGTAAATTAGAAAGCTGAAGACAAGTGCAAGATCACAGATCAGGAGGCTAAGTAAGTTCTGTTTGTAAAATCCGAATGTGAGCAATAGTTGTGGTTTTAGTGACGATAGTTTAAACATTATATAAAGTGTATGAACATAACAGTCCACCTTCCACAGTATTGTTGTGCCTAACAGGATCCATGGTGAGTTCTATCTAGGTACTTCAAGATCTTTTGTCACTCCGTGGAGTCAATTAGGGCCTTTAATAATTTTAACGCTATTCATTTCCCTGACATAGTCGCAAAGAATAAAATCCTAGTGCCTTCAGATTGGAGCTGTAAAGCGGCGTGATATGACCCATAAATATTTATGTATACATCCACACAAGCTTTCATATATATAATTTCAAATTGAATGTTGTAATGTAAGTGGTGCTAAAGGATCCTACCAACATTCTTGGAGCTCAAGCCAACCAACCTCACCTGCAAGCGGTGCACCTGCCGATTAACGGACTAGGCTCTGGCGAACATAGTACCCGGCAAGCGGCAATAGGCTCGCCACCTATTACGTGAGACCAACAATATATTTAGCGAAATGTGGGCGTGTACTAAGCGTATGCCTAACCCTTCGGGAAAACAGGCGTGATTGTTTGTATGTATGTGTATGTATATTGTAATGAAATTGGTTTTTATTCGAAAAATTATTCTTTTTTTCATATTAATTTTAAATATAAAATTAGATGTGCGATCTGACGGACTAAAATAAAATAACTTATAGTAAAGATAACTCTGAACTTAAGGTTAGCAAAAGTTTCTTTATTACATATAATAGTTACACCTAATTTGACTAGTATGGGTTTAGTGGTACTTACTAAGGCCATTGTATTTATGTATCACTTTACCCACGTAGAGAGCTACCAGCTAATAGTACATTAGTAATAAACTTTGGTAAATGTTATTTTAATGTAGATCTTCAAGCTTCTTAAATTAACTAGTATGGGTTGTATGGTATGGGTAAATAGGTACTTAGGCGCTCTGTCTAGTAGAGGGTTACCAGTATAGATTACTCTGGTTGTTGTTTATGTTTAAGCTTCGCCCTTTCCTATAGCCGAATTCCCGATTAACAAGAATAAGTTTTATATTCTATTTTTGATTACTCCAAGTAACTCCCGGGCCATTGGTAAAACTATTAAAAACTTTTTATCGCTTCATTCATTTATGACCATTGCTTTGAACGATCGTCTGAAATCTTTGTAGAATGTTATAGCTATATAATATTTAATGTGTCTTATCTTTAAAAATATTTGCCTTGTAGGATAGAGTCATAATCTCTCATCTCATGGGGAGCCGTAGGAGTCGACGAAGAGAAATCCTACCGGATAATGGGCAGCAACGAAATTCTGCGTACTGACTTGAACTGCGACCACTAACCCGCCTGCCCAGTGTGGTCATCATGGGCCAATACCCCCAATATAGTAAAAATTTAAGGGAGGTTCGGAGGAATGTTCAGCAGTGGACTTTATATGGCTGGAATTATGGTAACCTTAAAAAATTACCTAAAAATTGAAGCAAACTATTTTTTATACGAATATTTGTATATATTACCACAAGTAATAAAGTAGATTTTACAAACTAAGTTTTCTTAGATAGACAACACTTATTAAACTACATCGCTCACCGTAGTTAATGTAAGTTTAAAGTAGTATAAATGAGCGATAACTATTTCGAAGCAAAAAGGTTAAGTGATAATATCAGATAAATAATTTGCGGATTTAGTATATTTGTACCAGTAGTCGAGAACAAGTTGCAATAACATATTAAAGACATGAACATACTTCTTAATGCGAGCACGGTAATCCAGTTTAAAAAAACCTTCTTAATAATATTCTGAGTAAGCATTAATAGTCATGATAATATATTATGGACAATATTAATATATGTCTGGCCTACGAAAGACAAAAGACAGAAACAATAGAATTTCAATTGTATGTATGAAATGTGGCTTTAAATGTTTGAACGTAGTGGCTGGTTACTCTCCTATAGAGTTAGAGTAAATTTTAGTTGTTTAGCGAAGTTTGTTTAGGAGGTTGAAATGTTTCACTTCCAATGAGTTTGAAAATAAAGTTTGGTCATTGGGCCTGATTCTACTAGCTCAAAAAGTGTTATTATCATCTCTGAGTGCGATTGCTAAGGTAGTACTGGAACCATACAAGAGCAGTGCCACGTGCACATATGCCTTTAAGTTTTCCTAAAAGGTTGCCTCTAGATACGGTATCGATTACCTTCGGAAGATACCAGGACGTCATCTAATTAAGTGACAGGAAAGACAATTTTATCTGTAACTGCATTCTCCGTTAACTTGTTCTTGCGAAAGTCAAAATCAATGTCTGATAAAATCTAAGTGACAGCTATGCCATCTTTATTAATTCATACTAAATATTCAGAGTGAGAGCGGCGAGATCCTTAGCCTTTTAATTCAGCGGGTCTCGGGTTCAAACCCCGGTGGCGCACCTATGACTTTTCAAAGTTATGTGCGTAATTATTCGTTCCTTCGTGCCTTAGAAAGCACGTTGGGCCGTCGGTCCCGGCTGTCATGAACATCTATGGCAGTAGTTATTAGGAAGTCAGTGCCTTCTAACAGACTGACAGCTGGATTAACCAAATAAAGATGTTTCCCTTTGGGTTGCGGAGATAAGACGGCAGTTGCTTCACGCAATTCAAAATTCAGTCAAATCAGGTTGAACCAGTGAGCAGACTCTGGGCCCTAAGCTTAAGTCTAGGGCAACCGAGATAATGCTAGGATATGATGATTAATAATTTAGAGTATTACGAAATTAGCTCAGAGAATCAATGAAGTAACAGTTAGCTGTATAATAGAACTAAGAATAAGTTAAGACTAAGATAAAGTTAAGACAGAACATTGCTGCAAATTGGACAGATAATCTGGTATGGTCGCAAAATAAGCTAAACACAGGCCGCCTACAATCGTTCACATTGGAACTTTATGCGGTGGCATGAGGTTAGGAATGGACGTCCTTGGATGACTAAGAAAATAAGCTAAATACGTCATACGTCACACCTAATTTCTGGCAATTTACGACGAAATGTTAACGTTTAAACTAAGTAGAATTTGGCTTCCAAAGTGTTGTTTATATTTACTGTAATTAGAGTCCAGTTGACATTGTTCGAAACCCACCTTAAAGTACATTCTTACAATAGTTAAAATACTCGTGTCTTGAATTTTGTACCTTTCTAGTAGTTTCGAATGGATCTTGAGTGACGTAGTTATATTAAAAATGAAGTTTTATTTAGAGAGTTGAACGCAAAGATTGTGCTTAATTTAGGGCTAGGAGCGCTGCGTGACATGTCCAAGAATATTTCCATAAGTAGTCATATATAAAATAATTAAGAATAGTCGTTCAGTCCTCATAAACCAAATATACGCCTAAAAACACCCAACCATGGCAACATATAAATGTAAATGCAAATATATGGCTACTCTAGGAACGTTACGCACGACCTTTTAAAGCGAAAAACGAAAAAACATTGGTCGTCTGATATATATAGGAAGAAAGGAGGAGAGAAAAAGTCCTTTATATTCACAGTTGTGCTAATACTTCTTTACTCAATATATAGGAGCTATATATAGAACTCCTATAAATTGTGTAGCTCGTAGTCGCTCGTAGCTCCGCGGTGTTCGGTGGTCGGTAACGATCACCGAAGTAAAGCAGAGTTGAAAGAGCTCAGTCCTTGGATGGGTGACCGTTTGTGTGGCCTTTGATATCGAGAGCTTTCGTGCTTTAGAAGGCACGTTAAGCCGTTGGTCGCGGTTATCACTAAATGTAGGAGTCGTTAAGCCATATTTGAGGCCTAATTGGGCGGTTTGAAAAATATCAACAGCAGGACGCCATACACCTGCCTCTGCCAATCCGCACTGAGTCAGCGTGGTGAAGTATGACCCAATACCCTCGCACTTTTGTATGTGAGAGGAGGCCCGTGCTCAGTAGTGGGACGTTAATGGGCTGAGATGATATATATATGTAAATTTTATTTCTACTTATCCGATGGAGCAAATGGTTTGAACACAAAATGGAAATCAAGATGTTTCGGCCGCCATTCATAGACTAAAAGAAATACTAAGAAAGGCTAAATCAATTAGAAAAAGATTCCTCTTTACTGCGCTTTAGAAGAGGTAGCTATGCAGTTCTTTGCGCAATCAAAATAACTATCTGGCAGCGAGAAAATGAATTATCTCCACTCAATTATATCCTATCGTGGAAATCAATTAAAAATCTCATTTGTTCAACTCCGGCCCGGATGGGCGCTCGTTAACTTTTGTACTACGTTTTCCAGAATGTTCTTTAAATTGTGTTCGGTTTTTGTGTGCATTACCGTCGTTTATTCAGGCAAGTTGTCATTTGCATAATTGGTTACTTCATTTCGGTCATTACCCATTACCTATAGTCGTTTATATTAACAACTTTATAAAGTGTCTGATAATAATATTTCAGAATTTTTATTTATATAGTCTTGTGTTTTTTATTTCACTTAGAAAAAAATTGGTACCCAGTGGTGGGTTTAATTTCTCGTATTAAGAAACATTGATCTTAATCCGTGCTTCTGAAGGCACGTTAAGCCGTTGGTCCCGGTTATAACTAAATGTGGTAGTCGTTAAGCCATGTTAGAGGCCTCAATGGGCGTTTTGAAATTTTTTAACAGCAGTACGCCACACATCTGCCTACACCAATGGATCAGCGTATGCAGTATACCCTCGCACCTTAGTATGTGAGAGGAGGCTTGTGCTCAGTAGAGGGACGTTAATAGACTGAGATGATGATGATGATCTTAGTAATATCAGACAGCATCATCCAGCGATAAACTAAGCAGAGCTTTAACTATGAGTACTTAGTACTACTTATTACATACAGGTACTTGTGTATTGTGCATACATACTTAAGATATACCTACAGAAGACACACGGGTCATTGTTTTTTTGGAATTTGTCCCACAACTGTGCAGAACTAACAGAAATGAAATTAATGAAGAATTTAGTGGTAAAGGATACTTAGCCTTTGCAGCGTTGCAGGCAGGAGTGGACGGCATAGATTGATTTATTAGTACTAAATTCAAAACGTAATACGACACGATTTCTATGAATACATAGGTGTATAGGGTGCCTACTAAGATCTGAGGATCCCAAGCCAACCTCACCTGCAAAGGGGCACCTGCCGATCAACGGACGAGGCTCTGGCGATAATAACCCGTAAACGGCAATAGGCTCGCCCTCTATTACGTGGGATCAACACGTAATAGAGGGCATTTACTTAAATTTTATCTAATATTACATTAATTAAAACAGCAAAAAATTCTTCACGGATTTACCATTTTTATATATTTGTTTTTCAGTAAAAGAAAATTACCTCGAGCGACCAGCCTTGAGACACCACATTGCACACTTCTGCCCCAACCTGGACATTGCCAGAACGTGCATCAGGAAATGTATGAAGCTTGGAAAACCAGCATTTTGCGGGAAAGACCATCAGTGCTATTGCGGTCACAAGTACAACAAACATAGCAAAGACAAAAAAACAGACATCACTCAAATGTACGCAGAGTTCAAGGATATGTACGAGAAATATTTCGGTACTGGATACAAAGAGCTTGAAGCAAGACGAATTCCAAAGAAAACCTATTAAATCATTCGAAAATGTTAAGACGCTTAGTGTGATAAAAATAAAGAAAATATTTTTTTTATCTTGGTAGTTTATTTTTATTTTTAATCATTTTTGTCCCACAGCTCCATGCATTCTATGGTTGCTTTACAACTGTAAATTAAAAACGTTAGTGTCGTGATAGATATATTACGTTTTATAGCAAATGACCTAAATCCTCCTACTTTTGTTTAACAGGGGAGGACTAGGACGTGACGTTATGTGATGAGATGGTGATTATATATCCTCATGGGTACATGATTTATCCAAGATTAGATGTATCAAGCGGTTAACATAAAAATATTATCATCAGCCCAAGGACGTCTACTGCTGAACACAGGCCCCCCGTAAACTTCTAATGATGCAGGCGGCCTGCATCTTACGTGATCTCGTATCTAATCGCGATGCATCTTACGCGACTTTGATGTGGTCATCTATCCATCTTGCAGTTACACGTCTCACGCTACGTTTCCTATCAAAGGAAAAGAAAGAAACAATTTATTATTTATCAACTACTCTTATCCTATACTCATAACACAGGTGCGCGTATGAGGCACCGTAACGTGTAAAATTAATATTAGGTACACATCAAATTTCATGATTGATTAGAGGCCATCAGTTGCCGGAATACGCGCTGTACCGCCAAAGTTTTGATGAAAGTCATTTAGGGTTTAGGAGGCATGGCGTGAACTGCTTGAGATTCGCAGCTGGTGTTAACAAATTTAAAAGTGATAAACTAGAATTTTGGCTTGTCTGTATATGAATATACATTTACACACATATGCATACATATGTACATGTGTATGTAAATATATATTTATAAGTTATTGAAACTATTAAAATGATTAATCATTAATAAAACTGTAAATAGAACTCCATTAAATGTTCTTAATCTAAAATAAATATGAAGTACAAAAACAACTCATACAAAATTTTACTGTAAAAGCATTTTGTTATTTTGTCATCTGTTAATGTGCGTACAAAAGATAAAAAACAGTTCAAAAAAACATGGACAACGATACTGCTTCATTCTAAAATTGGCAGTAACGTTGTCCTTATGTACTACTCTAACCATTACAGAACTTCATTACCTAAAACAAAACTAGCCAAATTCTATCAATCTACGCAAGCCTATATTACTATACCTAATCGATAAACAAAATCCAAATTTCGAAGTGATGAAACCCTTTCCTTTGTGTTTAAATACTCAACAGCTTCATTGTTCTTATAACAAGTGAAAACTATTTCAATACATACAATAATCATACGCGTTACCATCTCAGTAACACGGTCCATTTTCCCGTAGTTTGAAATTATTATTTAACAGATTTCAAAGCAAGTTTATACGTTTATACATTCTATTTGAATTCAGAGATCTATTGTTCTTACACTAGATGGATAATGGGTGAAGTGGATATTATTCAAAAGTATATCTTCAGTCTGGCATTTAACTATCTTAACCAGTGATCGGAATTGGTAGAGTTATTTAAAATAGAATAAAATGTTTTTAAATTGACAAAATAACACAACCTATAAATATAAATTTACAACATTACACTAGATAAAAATAAACAAAATAGCTAACAATGCTACATGTCATGTTACCAGTCATAAGGGCGATACATCAGTGTGATACTGCTACATCTGCTGACACTAATACAGCAGCGCTGGATTGCCTATATTTGCGATTATCATCATTTTAGCCATAGAAAGTCTACTGCTGATCGTTGGTTGGCCTCAAAAATAGATTACATTCTATGGAAGAATATTTGCCGGTAGATTCAGCCAGTACGCTAGATGACGCTCTGCCCATCATCCGGTAGGATTTCTCTTCGTCGACTCTTGAGACTCCCTATGAAATTGAATGGGGTGGCACTATTTAAGGTCGGTAATTCACGGCACATTGCAATACGACTATTAATATGAATATTCACTTCAGGGCTTTAGTCGGTCAAATTATTTCTTTTGAGAAATAATTTGACCGCTATTTTGATAGCAGGTCGTGAGCTTGCTGGACTTGGAATAATATTAAGTTGGATAAATTGTTAAAGATAAAACGTGAAAAGTCCCTGTTGATCTTACATTTTATTATTTCCTTTATATTTATTGAAAATATTAATTTTCCGCTAAAGTTCCGGGATATGTTTACAGTAACATTAACGATTGCACAATATGAATAGAAATAGCTTTACCTACTCCGACCACTGATCTTAACACAGTGTATATTTAAGCAACGGAATGAAATACAAATATTTCAAATTAAAGGTTAGACTGGTATAGATACCCCTAATAATGAGTGTGAATTAAGCTAAAAGCGTGTGCCAGGATCATAGCAAATAAAAGGATGTGTTCTCAGCCTACCCCTAGGGGAAACAGGCGTGCAAAATATACCGAGACCTCTGTGTATTTTTGCAACAGTCGAGGTGGCCTAGACCTAGGGTCATTATGTCAGCCTTATAAAGTCCACTGCAGAGTATTGGTGTCCCCAATAGATTACATGCTATTGGGGGTATTTGCACATAAATACCTCGCTGGGCAGGCGGGTTGGTGATCGCAGTTCAAGCAATTATGCAGAATGACGATGCTGCCCATCATCCTATAGGATTTATCTTCGTCGACTCTTACGGCTTCCCGTAAGATGAGAGGGGGTGGCACTATTCTAGCCTTTTTTTTTTTTACGTCGGTAACAAAATGCATTTACGCACTGCCTTCCGGCCAAAGGGGGACCGAAAGGGGGTGTAGGACTCACCACCGGCAGACACGACCGCCAAGTAATACCCACTAAAAATCTTCCGACGACGCCCGCCGCCTGTTGAGAAAGAGGCGAGGGCCAGTACCTGGGTTGCAGCTTCTGACACCCCGCCTGCGGCCAACGTCCCCCGGACCAAAACCAGGAAGACCTCCTCAGAGAGGCGCAGTGGACGCGCCCCTCCTACCACCCCGTGCGACCATAGCGTGTGTGGCCGACTTCCCGGAGGGTGTATGGTTAGACAGCAGGGGCCCCCTGCCCCCACTGCCTAGACCCTCCTGGCGCTGCTGAGCGGGCCCTCCTGGTCCGCCCACTGCGCCCTCCACAGGTCCCTCTTAGTTTCCCCCCCGGTAGTCAGTACTAAGGGCCCCAGAGTCGTCGGTCTCTGGGTGTTGCCTTTTCCCTAGCGCCTCCTGCGCCCTACCGGGAGGTACTCAGCCCCCCCACCACGACAAGGTGGAGACCAGTTGGGGGGGGGCACTATTCTAGCCTGGCGCTACACGGCGCAACCTAGGCAAGACCTAGGGTAGATGTCTGAAATAGAATTTATTTGCGCTTGCTAGTCCTTATGGCGTACTAAGTACCGAATAGTGGATTTACACAGTGGGTGGCAGTCGCAATAAAGCCGGCGGCCCGTACAGTTCTTTTGCCGTTTTAGTTATTTTATTTCTTTGGAAATACAAACAATCGTACTATAAAGATATGTTAATGGTAACTTTTTAATAATGAAGTGTGTCAATGCACAAGCAGCAACGTAATCAACATAAGAGTAAAATGTCGTATGCTAATATATTATAAACGACAATGTGTGCTTAGGGATCCTACTAACATAGGAGCCCATAACTAAGAAGCCCAAGCCAATCTCACCTGCAAGTGGTGAAACTTCTGATCAACAGACAAGGCTCTGGCAAATTCAACAGATCCCGGCAAGCGGCAATAGGCTCGCCCCCTATTACGTGGGACCGACAATGTAATTGGCGAAGTGTGTGCGCATAATATGCCTCTGCCTACCCCTTCAGGAAAACACGTCAAGCCGTTGGTCCCAGTTATATGTGGTAGTTAAGCCATGTTAAAAGCCTAATTGAGCTGGTTAAAATTTTTAACAGCAGGATGCCACACACCTGCTTTTGCCAATACGCACTGGGTCCGCGTGGTGGACCATGACTCAATACCCTCATATCATGGTTTGTGAGAGAAGACCCGTGGTCAGTAGTGGGTTGTTAATGGGCTGAGTCTATTAAGAAGGCATTCATGCAATAGTAGCTCCATAACGGCACCGATTCTGATTATTTTTATTTAAAAAGCAACTTGATTAAGACTGGGCTTAGCTGTATTTAAACAACATAATCATGTGTAATTTAAACATTATGTAGACTTTGTTATCATTACAAAAACTATAAAACCAAACTAATATGGAAAACAAAATAACTACTACTCACATAACGTTTAGATTTTTATCCAGCGAAACGACTATCAAATTAGTAATATTACATATAACAATATGACACTTGTGATATTAATTTACACAGAGAAATAGGTGATATAAGAAAAAGTGTGTAATTCTATATCATACGTCTGACCTAAATGACAGGTGACAAGGCGACCCTTAAGGGTCAGCACAGACGAACGAAGTTGCGGCGAAGAGAAATCACCATTATCGAAATTTAAGTTGAAATAATTTATTCAAGTTTGACTCAATAGAGCTGTTGATATTACGTACATTTTATAATATTACATTAATACCTATTGTACACGCAGCGGCATCTATTATGGAGTAGGGAAGAATTCCGCGCAATATTATATAATCTATACTCTTAGTTTATTTTTACTCTATGGTCATTGTTTTTTCCGTTTCTGCAACTTGTTGTTTTGTCGACCACTTTTGTAAGACAATGTAAGAGTAATGTGTCTCGTAATAAATAATAAAAAAGAAAATTATATATTATTTAATCCAACCATATTAATCGTAAAAGAACGGGCAAGAAAATCATAAAGGTTGGTTTTTTTCCCTGCTATTCTCCCTTCCCCAATATTAATTAAATGGATAAAATTTGGTTTAAATCTTCACCGGAGTGAATATTTGTGATTGTAGTTTCGCGGAACTGGCTGATCAGAAACAGAAAAGATAACCGAAATCAAGTTTACAGAGATCAATCCTTTGACGTGTGCCATTTTTGGAAATAAATGAATAGAATTGAATTGTTAACATTCATGGCGTCTGTGCTATGGTCATAAACGGGTCACATATTTTGTGTCATAGATGTGAAACTATTCAGAATAATCAATATTATTGTCATAGAATATTAACAAAGTTACTGTTACCGATATTCTTGATATATACATTAACTAAATTCCAGATGTTTTGGGAGGTAGGCATTGGACAATGAACCATTTTTAACACGAAAATTGTGTTTAGATAAGACATAAAAATAAAAAGTTTGGTTTCGTCTACTCTAATAATATATAAAAGAAATTCTAGTAACTATTTACAACTTAAGAACGGCTTAACCGATTTGGCTGCAAATTGGCAAGAATGTAGCTTAAAACCAGGAGACGGACTTATGGTATTTTTATACAGTTTCCGTAAGACGGGACTTAAAACGAGGTCTTCTCGGGGATAAATGGGTTACTTGATTTCGGCGGGCAGATAGCTGTAAGACTGGTTGTAAGACCTTTTTTTATCGGCCACACACGCTATGGTCGCACAAGGTGTTAGGAGGGGTGCGACACACTGCGATCGGTCCCGGTCCTGATCTGGGGGACGTTGGCCGCGGGCGGGGTGTCAAAAGCTATAAACCTTGGCACTAGCCCCCCGCTCCATTTTCAACAGCGGTGGGCGTAGTCGGAAATTTTTTAGTGGGTAGGACTGTCCTGGTCTCGTCTGCCGGTGGTGAGTCCCACACACCTCACTCGGTCCCCCTTTGGCCGGTGTAAATGCATTTTGTCACCGACGTAAATCAAAAAAAAAAGGTCGAAAAAGAACTAAGTCACTTGCAACGGCCGCATTGGCGACAGATGGCTGAGAACAGAGCAGAGTGGCGAAATCTCGTGTCAGAGGCCAAGATCTACTTCGGGTCGCTGAGCCAGCGATGATTGATTGGTTTTTGGTTATCTAGAAGATCACTCTATGCTTCACTCCCAAGTGATCAACGGACTATAAAAACGAGTTTACAATATCAAAAGGTTACAAAAATGTTTAATTACTATGGAGCAACCTCCATGTGTAAAAGTATATCCTTTACTCCAGTCTGGGGTTACCCTAAGGTACCCTTAGGGAACAAATGACTCACGAATTATTGTCGTGTGTTTAGGTCGGACAAAGTTGACCTAAGTTTTATTATAGTTTCAAGTCCCTGAGACCAGGTGCGGGTTCTGCGTATTGATCCTGAAGGTGTTAGTATCAGGGTAAAATATATTTATATTTTATTATATCAGACTTACTGTGACTGTTTGTATGGCCTTTAATATGGAATGCTTCTGTGCGGAAGGCACATAACGCCATTGATTCTAGTTATCACTAGACATTAAGCAAAGATAGTTTTATGAGGCTGCTTCAGAACATCTAACACCAGGACGCCTGCCATATTACTTGCCAGAATATAACTAAATACTTATTAAATGTGTCTGTTCAACGGTTCAATAAAGTCTTACAAAATAAGGGTTTATCAAATTACAGTTCAATATTATCTTCACTTTGTTAGGATCGAGGACTTTGCTACAAGCGAAAACGCATCATACAATAGTCGTACCAAGGTTTCTGCCCAATTTTAATGGGGATTTATGGTGTAAAGACTTTCCGATATATAACATGTCATATTATTTTTAATAGTGCTGGAAAGTTTCAACGTGTCAACCAGTGTCCTGTTAGCTCAGTGGTTAGAGCAGTGGATCGGGTATCCAAAGGTCCTTGGTTCGAGTCCCACTCAGGGTACCGCGGACAAGTTGATTATGTAGTAAAAAAGTGTAGTAAATATTTTTCCCTATAATGTTGTTAATTTTCTTATTATTTCAAGGAAAAGTTAACAAAATAATGAATGTGGAATGGGCGAATTTAATGCTGCATTCTCTACCAGTCAACCTTGAGGTTAGCGGTGACATTGAAGGCATTACATTTACAGAGGATTCCAATTTAGCAAATTTTTTTGCCAGCTATCCTCTCAAAGACTAAATTCTGTATGACTATGATAAACTCTCAGGGTCCTTCTTTCATCGTTTAATGTGTCCTCTTCTGTATTACTGATCATACAGCCTCCTAAGGAGGCTAAGTGTCTTAATTAAGATGTCCGAAAATTGAGAATGAATCATCAGGTAGGCCGAAGCACGCCTCGCCGCGTCAGCGGAGTCAATTAGCAAAATAAAACATAATTCATTTCAATAATTCACTAAAGAAACTTTGCCCCTTCGTAGTCCTTCTTGGACGTATGTCTGTCTCGCTCGGGCGCGAAAGAATGTTCAATATGGCTGTTTCATTCTCGCACGCCAGCGCAATTGCCCAACTTCGAATTTATCTCCTTTCCGAGCATCTACAGTGATTCAGTATTGAATGTAGCTCTATTACGATATTAATTAGCTGGTTTTCGAATTATTATACAGTAAAGTTGTAATTAGTGTCGAATTGGAAATCGACATTACTGTTTTTTGTACTCATGTACAAAATTAATTCAATAACTTTCAGATATGAGTCGTGTTGATGGATTTTTTTTTCTGAGTATTCACTCTAACAAATACATAACAAACTTGCACTTTGTTTTAAGCTAATCAAAGTATTGAAATTTAAAGAATATGTTTTTGATATTATGAACTTTTACTAATGTTGAACCTTGTTTACTATCTTTATTATTTGTTCTGTTCTGGGTGTTTTCTATGTACATTAAGTATGTATTTACAAAAAAATTAAGTATATTTATTAGTTGTTTAGTATCCATAAAACAAGTTCTCAATGGCACTTATCTTGGAACTAAATAATAGGTGTAAATGTTAGAAATATTTGTTAGTATTATTAATTTATGTACAAATTATCACTATCACTCACAAGGTTTATGATTGAAATTTTATTAATTCTTATTTTCCGATAGCCGTTCGTCACATTTCGGTTCAAAAAATATATCAAAACAGCAAACGTTTTAAGTGTTGCATAAAATTTTATTTCTTACCAATTATATCTATGTTTTGGGTTATGCTAATAAAAAAAGCTTATAAATAATAAAGTAGAGCATCCTTACATAGCGCGCAGCCTCCCTTCGATTGGCTACGGATCTCGTTCGTAGCTCGTAGCAACGCTGTCGCGCGGGTGATCCGCTACGGTACGCACGTGACCGTCGTAGCGCGCTACGATTTTCGTCGGGACCTTGACAGCCCCGCCTGCGAAATTCGTAACATTTAACACTATTGCATTTTAAAATTATAACTTTAGTGACTTGTGTGAATAGAAAGACATTTTTGAACATTGACTGTGTTTTGTTTGTGGTTTTCTGCTTCAGCTGTTTGATAGAGGTAAGTTTTGTGTTTAATTCTGTAAACATTGGAATTAATTAATAAATTAATTAGAAACCAAAAATCTAAGTTGTCTGTCAGTTAAACTTATATTTTCAGCCGCTGTGTATTTTAGATGCAAAATAGATTTTTTTTTTTTTTTAAATACAATATAATTGAGGTTTAAGAGAAAATTTATTAAACTTATAATATCAGGTAATGTATATTTTATATTGTATTTATTATGTTTCATAACAATATTTGACATAATAATTTTTAAGCTACATTTGAATATACGAACTATAAATAATTCTGGTATCACATAAACATCCTTAAGGTTGTTAATGTCGTCATACAATAAAAAACCCCATACTTTTCTAATTCTATGTAATAATCAAAATGCGGAAATGTTTTGCTTATAATAATTTTAATATGAAAAAAGGATTGAAACTTAAAGCAATTTTTGTACCAAATAAAATAGTCAGCAGATTGTAGATGTGGGATATGACAATAGTTAAAAACAAAGTGAGTGTTTGACATGTAAAAAGCTCATCACTCATCACAATTAATTTACTATGTGCTGATGATTTGGCGTTCATAGATTTAAATAAGGTAAATAGTAATCAGCTTGTATGTATATGTCTGAAATACGATTCATATCTCATTACAGTTATGAACTATAACAATTACAAAACTAATCTGTATGGATGGTTTTCATACACGGATATACATTTATAGTAATTATGGGTTTATAAAGACGTTTATACAAGGGTATATATTATTATTTATGCCCATCCTTTATCATATCCTAGCCTGGTTGCCCTAGACTTAAGCGTAGGGCCTAGTTTCTGCTTACTGGATTAAACAGATTTGGCTGAATATCAGTACGAATGTTATCATAATTATTATTACTTACGACATTTATATGAATTATTATTTATTCTTTATATTTCAATTAAAATTCTGACGTTGCTGCCACTAACTAACGACAAAGCAACGTCATTTTCTCATAATCATCCTGCTGGTCTGCTCCTTTATATATTTTTATAACGTCGGTAACAAAATGCATTTACGCACTGCCTCCCGGCCAAAGGGGGACCGAGAGGGGTGTGTGGGACTCATCACCGGCAGACACGACCGCCAGCAGTGATACCCACTAAAAGTCTTTCGACCACGCCCACTGCTTGTTGAGAAAGTGA
Source organism: Musotima nitidalis (assembly GCA_949126915.1). NCBI lineage: Eukaryota > Metazoa > Arthropoda > Insecta > Lepidoptera > Crambidae > Musotima > Musotima nitidalis. The sequence goes on along the minus strand of OX421423.1, from coordinate 12,215,012 downwards.
CGGGAGGCCAGTACCTGGGTTGCAGTGTCTGACACCCCGCTCGCGGCCAACGTCCCCCAGGCCCCAGCTTATTGTTAGACAGCAGGAGCCACCTGCCCTCGCTGCCTAAGACCCTTCTGGCGCTGCTGGACGGGCCCTCCTGGCCCGCCCTCCAAAGGTCGCTCTTAGTTTTCACCCCAGTCGTCAGTACTAAGGGCACCCAGAGTCGCCAATCTCTGGCTACCTTTTCCCGGCCTCAGGGACTCGGACCCCCCAACTCGCCAAGGTCTCCGCCTGGGGCGGTCCTGCACTGCTCCTAGTTTATCTAATGGATTCTTCTCATTCCGAATTTCAGTTATTGCATAATTATGCATGCTCGTGGACTTAACAACATAAATTCTTTCATCATTGACAATATTTTATTGTTTCATTGCACTTAAGTGGAATGGAATAATTATAATAACTGTCGGTCAAAGTCGGTGTTCATTAACATCATTATCTCCGCCCATTAACGTCCAACTACCGGACACGAGTCTTAAAGTCAAAGAAAAAAAAGTTTATTCAAGTTTGACTGAATGAAGCTCCTATGAAAGTCAACTTAAAAACTAACGCCCTTTCACTGTGGGCGGGAGCTCGTGTGGAACAGAATAGGACAAAGAACTTCGCTAGTTTTACTCTCCGGCCTTCTCTCAAAACCAAAGTTCAAGGAGTTTAGGAATTTCACCATACGGACCCAATGGTGATTGGCGAAGATAAGTGTGCGGCGTTCTGCTGTTAGGTTTTTTCAAGTCGCTCAATCAAAATTTGGCTTTTAATTTTGGTCTCCGGTAGTGCACAGATGAATATCAATGTTACTTAATACTAACGCCCCATTCATTACGTGCAGGAGCTAGAACAATTGGGCAAGAAACTCTTCAAGTGTTTTCCCCCGCTAGCTTCCCTTAAAATGAAGCCTCATCTTTGGGCTAATTCTATATTAATACCCACTCAATAAAAATACACCTATACAGACTTTCTCAACCGAAAATAATCTCATATATTTTTTGTACAAATTCACTTTTGGTACTTATTACTTGAAAGGACAACAAAAAAGTTATTATTGAGAGTAATAAGACAAATTTTACTCCCGAGGGCTGGGCTGAAATTCACATTTGCATGGATATTCAGCTAATATTTCGTCGTCAAAAGAAAAAAAACAGTGTGACCTTATTTCTAGAGGCAAAATTGTTTTCGCAGACGTTTCAACAATGTTTTTTTGTTGTGTTAAATGTACAAACAGATGTTTTGTAAGCGTTTGCCGAAACAGCGTAGTATCAAGCCAGAGGCGCGACTGGTTAATTCTAAATTCGTAGAAAACAAAAAGTTTTGTGACGAAGCAAATAAGCCTGAGCTCAACAAATTTATTTTTAGGGAAAATGTAATTCTAAGGGAACTTAGAATCGAGGTTACTTGGGCAGGCAACATGCTTATTTTTATGCATATTATGCCGCAGCCTTTGACGTTTGCTACACCAAACGGGTCGAAACTTTTAAGCGGGGCGTGAAGCGGCATTTTGGCAGGCCGTCATGAGTGGGTGCGCTTTGTATCGTGCTTGTTTCACGGTGTGAAGCGCTTCAATTGTTTTTCGGACTGCGTCAACTGCTTACCATCAGGCGGGATGTGGTAATTATGACGTGTCACATTAAAAAAAAACACCAACTACACGACGTTTGCTACATCACCGGTGCGCTGCCGACAAATGGTAAAAAGGAATGTTGGTATGTAAGCAATAACATCATCAGTAAAGTGCATTTTAAGGAAATTTCCAAATGTTACATTATTATAATATTACGTTGTGGTTGTCACCCGGTACAATTTTAGTTAAGAGAACTCGCTACCAACGTCGCCTTTTGAATTTAAAAACAGTATTATTTTAGGCAGAATCAGTGTTGGTTTTTAGTTACAAAGGAAACTGTCGTTTTATTGATTGGAAATACGTTTTCCCCATACGCGAATAGTCTAATAAATTCGAATTCTGTTTGCTTTTACTCATATTATTTAGTATGATATTTGTAAAATCACAATACAGTAAGCTTGTTTGAACAGAATAGACCTTGGCCTTATATACACTTTTAAGGCACAATTGCGTAGTTATACGTTACTTAACTTATTTTAACTTGCAATAATTATCAATACATATGAGTAATCGAGAAAATTTGTCGAAAACGAGTAACAACAAGGTATATGTGAGAATAATATATGTTGCGCCGATCCCTGATAAACTACAAGCAGGGCAGGAGTTTTTTTTTTAATATTACGAGGTGGCATTCAAGTATTCGGCTTACCTGATGGTAAGTGGTCATAGCTTCCTATGGACGCTTACAATACCAGGTGCATCATTAGCGATTTACAAATACATACATACATTCACGCCTGTTTCCCCGAAGGGGTAGGCAGAGGCATATTAATACGCCCACACTTCGCCAGTTACATAGTTGGTCCCACGTAATAAGTGGCGAGCCTATTGCCGCTCATCGGATACTGTTTTGTTCGCCAGAACCTCGTTCGTTGATCGACTGATCGTCGATCTTGTTAGGGTCCCTATGATCCTGGCGATTTGCCGACCTATTACCGTTAAAAGGAGTACAATAAAAGTTTAGATTGGGCACTTTAGAATTTTCCTTCTTATGTGAGATCAATTCTGTGCATCCTGTAAAAACTTCTCATAAGTTGACAATTTATGAGAGATGTGTCACCTTTTACTGGCTGCACAGAATTTGTAAGGCAGTTTGCACTACAGTTCTTAGATTTAAGATTAATTTGTTTAAAGTTTAGAGGGACATAACGATGATTCAAAGAGATTTAAAACATCCGTCTGTCCTCTTCCTGTCTAAAATTTTATAGTTGTGCAAGACACCCTTTGATGTAGCATGTCATAGCCAAAGTTATTGTATCCTGTCTGGTGATAAGCAGTCGAGACATTTCAAAGAAAATAAAGCAATCCACACTGTAAACTGAGCACGTATAGGTAACTTTTCGAAAAGTAATAACTACGAAAAAAAATTTATAAATAAATCTACCGACTTAGGAAAGTTTTATAGAAGAAACAATGCCGTCTATTAAACTGGGCTATTTAACTTTTTCATAAGGATTGTGTTTTGAATGCAGACTATTGCAATATAAGTTGAAATAAGTACAAGAAGCTCAATTTGCTAAGTTCAAATGAGCGCCCGCTCTCTTTGTGTAATCGGATACACTTTTCATTTCAATGGAAGCCTGAATAGAGGAGTCGATTTAAAAAATTCACAGCGTTGCCTAGTCAAAAGGACTCTCAGTCAGTAGCTGGGGCCCTCCCTGGAACCCTTTCTGTAATATAAATTACAGTTGTAATTGTTTAGGTTAGCTCGTAAGAAGGAAAAGTCTCTTCAAAGTTACGCTTTTGAAACTTTTGCGTTAACAGAGTTTGGATTGAAAAATTTGAGGGAAGTACTGCCTATTTTTAACTGACTTTGAAAAAGGTGAAGGTTTTATATTTACTGTCAGAGCTTAGTGTAAATTATTTTTAAACTTGGAGGTAGGTTTTGCCACAAGAAGTATAGTATACACACTGTGTACTTGAAGTTTGTGTATGAAGTGTTACAAACTTATGGGTTTTCCGTATGCTATAGTTATTTATGAACTACAAATACACGTTACTTTCAAGCTATCCCTTTTCGGGCGTACAGCATACTATGTTTTTTTTCCAAATCATATATAAAGTAAAGATATTCGAAAGTTTTAAGATTATGCTGTGAAGTATTTTGTAATGTTTTTCAGATATACATTTCTAAAATGTGTCTTTCTGTTTATGATTTAGAAAACATCATTCATTTCATTTAAATATTAATAATATAATATAAAATAAATAACAATAATGACATAGGTTGTTGTAAAACACAGGTGAATTTATGGCCGAAGAGCGGAACTTCTCCATATAATTAATCCTTCTAACTTATGAAGCACATAGTATTTTGTCCATTTATTTGTATATTTATTAATAAATAAATTGAATTTCAACTGGCACAGCATACACTGAATTCCTAGCCCAGTTATTTTAGTACCAATAAAGCCAGATACTTGAATACAGATTCCGAAGTAACGGGCGAAGATCATTCGATCAGGATTAAGGATAATCTGTATTGAGACCGGAATACAACAATCACAAGGATTTCAATTGTATTGACTTGAAAAGGTATCTGCGTAGATAATACATATTGGCACATCCACGCCTTTATTCCCGAAGGGGTGGGCAGATGCATATTATATGCACACATTAGAATTGTTGGTCCCACATTATAGATGGAGAGCCTTTTGTCGCTTACCGGAAACCTTTATGTTTGCCAGTCAAAACTATATAAAACTGATACCACTTTGGTATACTTTTGAAGGACATTTCATTTATTATCAGGTGTAAAAGGAATAAATATTTACCAGAAGCTAAAGCTCATACAGTTTATTATATTTCGCAGGACTTATGAATTAGTTAGAGATAAAAACTAGCCTCAGTGCTTCCGTGGGCCAAATTTTAATTAGTAGATTTATATTATGGAAATCAACCAAGTTATTTACGTGTATTTTATATATTTATTTATTTATTGGGAACACTTACAGCTAAACATATTATATATTTTACATGCAACACTTAAAACCAAAGGACATATATGCAAGCTATTACAAGTATTCACATCATTATTTTTTACTTATTTCTACTAATATTTTTTAAACTTATGACTAATAATCAATATATTTTAGGAAAATATGATTTTTTTTATATAATCACTAGAGATGTGGGCCATTGAGCAGCTTTATCAGCATTTTTTTTCCGCGTAAAAGCGTCAAAAAAAAAAACAAACTTTCTTCCGCATCAAAATAAAAATACAATAACGAAACTGATCCAGTAAATAGTGTGTTTAGGGATTCTACCAAGACCTAACATAACATAACAGTGCCCGGTAATCGGCAATAGGTTCGCCACGTATTACGTGGGAGCAACTTTATATATGCCTCTGCCAACCCCTTCAGGGACACAGGCGTGAAAGTACGTATGTATGTATGTATCCAGTGAATTCAAATAAAGCCAAATCGTAACCATTTGAAGCAATTTTTTTCCTTCCAGACACGTAAAAACATCAAAAGCGACCATGAATATAAACTTGCAAGCAGAATTTTCTAAAAGCGGCAAATGTTTCTTAGACGCCATCTATCACCTCTTATCAGATGTAAAGGAAATACTTTTTAATTTCTTTGCCAAAGATCTGACAGGTCATTCATTTTGAGATAAAAAGCAGCTTCACACCATATAACCGTTATAACCAAATTTGTATAAAATACTTATATCAAAATCAATACCATCAACAACAAGAGGCTTAGGTGTGAACGCTTAAGAAACAAAAAATAAACTCTCTTCCGCATCAATAAATTTCATAATAACGAAACTGGTACAGTAAATTCTAGTAAAGCCAAATCGTTACCATTTGCGAGCGAACTTTTTTCCTTCCGACCGTTCGTCGCGTCCGCGGCTTGGTATGGCCAAGCCCGTAAAAAATTCAAAAGCCACCATGAATATAAACTTGCAAGCAGGACGATAAAACTGGGCGTGTTCGGGTCGAAGGGTCTTTATTAACACCTCAGCCGGAGAGGGCGATAGCTGGATACACAAAAGATTTGACCGAAACATTTTACATGTGATGCATTGTCGTTTATAGAGGGTATACTAGTTTAAAATCTACATTTCGGGTTATTTTGGCTTAGTCAACTGAAGAGAATACATATAGCAACTATGTCATAGTTCATTTTTTAAAAGTAATCCCAAAAAGTTTTAATAAACTTTTTATTAAATTGAAAATAGAATAAGTTTCAGCATCTTTAAGATATTTGCGGTATTCGTTTTCCTGAAAAACTATGCCAATGTAATCTGTTGATTGCTAACCCCCGGCGCAAAAAGAGGGGTGTTATAAGACGTGTCTGTCTGTCTGTGGCATCATAGCTCCCGAACGAATGAACCGATTTCAATTTAGTTTTTTTAATTTGATTTGTTATATAATGTAGAAAACTATGTCATTAGCGATTGCTAGAGATGGTCAGGTTGGCGATGATTATTTCATAAATAACGATAACGTACTTGAGTTAGAGTACGTTAAAGAGATCCTAACATTTATGGAGCCCAAGCCAATCTCATCAGCAAGTGGTGCACCTGCTCAGTCGAGCCTCTGGCGAACTTACCAGATCCCGACAAGCGGCAAGAGGCACGCCACCTATAACGTGGAACCGACAATGTAATAGGCGAGGTGTGGGCGTATAAAATGCCTTAGCCTACTCCTTCGGGAAAACAGGGGTGAATGTGTGTATGTAAGTACGTTATACTAAAAACCTTCTTTCTTTGTTTGAGTTTCGGGGTACAACTGCGTCAATTTTACCCCGGTGTCGTTTACACAAAGGCCCAGAGCGCTGATGGCGATAGCAAAAAAACAAATTACCCCGTCAAAACAATATGACATGACGTACGTCACGCTTATATTTCGACAAAATGTTATTTCGTGAGCAATCCCGAATGCCCTAAAGCTAATCGTACTCATACATTTCTATTAAATTATAAAAGTTTTTAATAGGGTTTCAGTATTCAAATGGTGAGTATGTGTTGAGATTAAAGTGAAGTATATTATTTTTCTTGCGAGCCAAATTATGTAGAATTATTATTCAATAATTGTGCTCGCACATCTCACACAGTGTCACCTAGCCCCAACCTAAGAATAGGTTGTACAATAAGTACTAGAGAACAGACAAATTTACTTTTTGTATATATTTACCTTATATAAACTTTTGTATATCATATCAGCAGTAGAATTAATCCTCCACTGCTAAACATTAGCCTCCCCAATTGATTACACATGCAAAAAAAATAACCTGTCCTGTTCGAAAGTCTTTTCCACGATGTACAGAGCGATTATTATATGGAGACAAAGTATTCATCCATTTTTACTAAATTAAATATGTTTTGAATTTAGTGATTGTATCATTTCCAAATATAAATTCAGCCAATTGAAGTACACTGCTGAAGACCTATCTTTCCCAATTATTTTCCACGTTAATCGATCTGGTGCCACCTACATCCACCGGCTTTCCTCCGCCTTGACCAGATCATCAGGACATGCGTGTAAATTGATTAGTCCTCAAAATTTATCCTCTGTGTTTTCTCATCATTGCAAGGTCCGGTATATAAGGTATTATCCAAATTATAAAGATATTTTTAAACAAACATTACCTTCACCTATCATAAGCCGGAATACACGCCACCACCAACAAAATATCTGTGACAAAACATAAAATTAGCTTGAAAACAATCAAAAGATGGTGTAAAATTAAAATCAGGTTCTCGGACATGAATATTCATTACTCCAGAATCCCTTGCCGCTTTCCCTTTAATTATTTGGCTTAAAATGAATATTGATTCCTTAAAATATTCGATATCACGTTTCGGCGTGTCGATACAAAGGCGGCAGGCGTACATAGCCTATCTTTGTGTGTATACGTATGCTATTAATCCCAGGCTATTGATATTCTACTACTGCTGAAGGCGTATCCTTCCCAATTATTTTCCACATTAATCGATCTTGCGCCACCTAAATCCAATGGCTTCCCTCCGCCTTGACCAGATCATCAGTTCATGGGTGTAAATTGATTAGTCTTCAAAATTCCAGGGTATTAATATCCTACTACTGAGCACGGATCTCCTGTCATGAACAAAGGTTTGAGGGAGAGGGAGCTAAGTGAGGGGCCATACTCGCAGGCAGAGTGCGGATTAGCGGAGGCTGGTGCTATTGAGAGATTATTTTGAGGAGCTAGTATAACAGGGCTTGTTACTTGGGACGACGTCTACTACAAATTATTACAACCGAGACCAACATATATAATAAATACCACTCAAATTAATTAAAACGAATACTTACAATTAGATTATGAGAGATCTGGTTAGTGGAAAGTTAAATAAAATACGGAGCGGTTTCGATGACACACGTTTTATTCGGAGGGAAAAGGACAGAGAGAAAAACAGTGGCGATATCTATAATTGTTTTATGGATGCGTTCGCGTGACATTAATTACTCGACGTAGGTCGCGTTCATATTGACATAGTGACCATTGACGACTTTTATTGCGTGAAAGTCAGTACACTTACACTACCTTCTGAGGTCGTTGGTTCGATTCCTAAATATATTAATTATATATTGCCTAAAAAAAAGGTTTTATTTATGTTAATGCGTTACTTAGTATCCATATTACAAGTTCTTAACCATATTTATCTTGAAATGAAATTATTGATATTAATTATTTAAAGAGTAGTAGTAGTTGTACACTATGATAAAGATTACAAATAAAAACAAAGAAAATTAACCAGGTAGGTATATACAATGGGCGGTCTTATCGCTTGTAGCAATTTCTTCCAGGCAAACTTAAATGGACTTAAGGACACAGAAGGGTACATCGTGATGTACCGTAATAGTTAAAAACAAAATAAATAAACACAAGACAAAAAATAAATTAGACTAACACAAGAATAGAAAAAACGACTACTACCAATAATATAAAAACAAAAACAAGCTACAAATTTTATAACTACTTATAAATAAAATAAAATATAAACACGACAAAAAAACTACAAGATATTAATATTGGTATGGTGTTTGAATAATTTATTTATTCATATTATACGCCTGCCTATCCTTTAAGAGTGTGGCGCGGAAGTACTATGAAGATTTATAGACATAATTAATATGTTATTGTTTCCTGTCTTCCGATTTTCGTCAGATGACAGTAAAGACGACATGACTAAACCCTACTAGATGTTAATCAGAGGATGCAATCTACAAAGTGAGTTTACTACTGATATAAGCCCACTCGTAACAGAAGCGATTTGAGCGTAACACAAAGACTTAACAGGAATATTAATGTGTTCCGTACATAGTTAACATTGTAATATTATTAAGGCATGTACCGAAATTATTAATATGTGGCAGCTGCTGTATTCAAAAGTTTTTTGAGATTGGAATGGTATTGGTCATCTAAAAATATTATCATTTGCAAAAAAAGCTTTGTATAAATTAGGTACTAATAATTCTATATTACTTATGTCACTTTGACGACCTATATGGCGTGGAGGCCACACAGGACAATTTTTTGTGTGCATGAATATGAATAATTGTTCTTAGTGTTACCTATGTATATTAAGCATATATAAATATAAAAAAAATTACTTAAGTATGATTGTTTGTTATTTAGTATCCATAACACAAGTTCGTGTGTTATGGATACCAAACCAAGACCTAAGGAGCCCAAGCCAATCTTACCTGCGAGTGATGCACCTGCCGATCAACGGCCGAGGCTCTGGCGAACATAACAGTGCCCGGTAAGCGGCAATAGGCTCGCCACTTATTACGCGGGGATCAACTATATAATTGGCGAAGTATGGGCGTATAATATGCCTCTGCCTACCCCTTTTTGGAGAACAGGTGTAAATGTATGTATGTAATACAGGTTCGTAATGATACTAAATTTAGAACTAAATACTTGGAGTAATTATTAGAAATTATTTACTTAGAGCTTATATGATACCAAGAATAGTATAGTTAAAATTAAGCTTATAAGAACCTAACATATAATAGAGCCCTGCTTTATTTTTGCTTTCCCGTTTTTTATCATTTTCCAATGTTTTTTTGATTAGATTCTTAGTTGATTCATTCATTCATTCAAGATTGAACTAAATCTCAGGATGTGACACACATGAATGCTTGTTCTTTATCAAGTTTAAAGGTTCAAAAACCAAACGATGAACGAACCAGGACCCTATAAAGAATAATTATTATAACCATTAATTGAAATCATATAAAATTTTTACATTAATAATAAACTTTTAGCAACATTGTATGAGTAAAACTTATACATAATCTTTGAGACAAGCAACTGCATTTATATATGCAGGCAGTAGTTTAAGCCAAAGTCCGTTGATAGATTGCTGATTTCTAAAGGCTTACTTTGTGTAAGATGAATTTATAAAAAGATATTATCTTTTTTTTATCATGACGACCGATACCACAAGTTCTTAATGATACTTATATTGGAATTAATTAAATGGTGTGACTGTAAGAATTTGAAAAAAAAAACTAGTTATTGGCACGTATTTTTTAATTTTTAACCAACTTCTAGTCATCTTTGAATTTCATCAATCTCTTAAGTTATCAAATCCAAGAAATAAATTCGAAATAACTTATAAACTTTAATAAAAATCAGCAAAAAGAAATTACAGCACTTTATTATTTTACTAAGGGATTCTTATTCCGTATGTCAAACAAAAAAGCTATAAAAGAATAAGCAGACGTTTCAGAAGCGCTCAAAGGAACAATGGTACTTAATTAATTTTCTTTCAGGTTAACATAAAAGAGATAAGTGAAAGCACGACAGTACCAACAAATAGATGAAAGCGGATTCCAACCTTTGAATTTTTTTTAACGAGGGAACGAAACTGAACTCTGTGGCTTAAACTTAGAGTAACATGTAAAATGTTAATATTGTGTGAACAAAAAACGGAGGATTATGAGACGAGTTATTTGCCAAGATTCACGTTCTGTACGCATTAAAAAATATGATTAATGCTCGGTTAACTAATGTTTTAGTAAACGTAATGTTAAATCTAGCGTCCGTGTTCGGACAAAACGGATGCAATAAAGCGACACTTTTTGATAACATAATGTAACTATAGTGGATTTTTCCAACGATAATTAAGTACTAAATGATGCAAGTGTTTACTAAAGGTTTTAATTCTAAAATTTCATTAGCTTCTGTCAGTTTGAAAAAGCTGAAAATTTGGTAGAGAGAATCTATCTTATTTATTCATTTAACATTTATTTCAATACTGGTAAAATATGTGTTTAATTATCTTTTGTGAAGGACTTACGAATATCTATATAATTCACAGAAATTATCAACCTTTTTTAAACTGCCGTTGCATGTACAACCATTTAAACATTTACATTACTAATGTTTGTAAAAGTAGGCTACCATCATTTTTCACCCTTAGGCTTGAGGTATAAAAATATACTAAGAATAAAAATCCTAGACCTGTTATATTTTAAATCCAAAGTAATAAAAACACAAAGGAATATCGAAGAATATAAATATGTAAGTTAAAATTATATCTTTGTAATTTATGTTCATAATAAACGTGTACCCACATAAACAATCGCCTCGTATCAAGTAGATTGAAATTGTTTCACCAACCTATCGACCTCTGACTCGTGGATTTTTCCGGAGTTTTATTGTATGGGAACAAATCAAAGTTCTAAATCTGTATGGCTCGTGGCAGTACGTAACAAATGCTGAAAGTTACCGTCGAGAGCGACACCGTTTCATTTTGAACGTTACTTGGCCTCGTGCTTCGTTCAGTATGATTTTTATACTTGTATAAACTTGGGACTAGACTTGACTTTATAAATGTGATTTTATGGTTTTGGAAAAGTTATTGAAAGTAAGATGATGACATAAAATTATATTGTTAGCATTGACGAATCTCTCTTTCGATTTTTGTAAACATCATGCTTACGAGCCGGAAATCCATTGCCAAATCACTATGAATAAACTTAATAAAGTTATTTTTTCTGATGGAAAATCATCAAACGGCCGTCTCCTACTGTGGGTGAAGCGGGAGGATATATCAGACTTTTACTGTTTAAAAACCACCCATGTTCCTTATGCAGCCTGCTATGCCCCAGGGTCGCGGTTACCTTTTCGAACAGTCCCGCAACAGGTTTGACGAACCAGGGCTTCCGGGGAGGGGTCCCCGGAAGCCCTTCACTGTGCTGACATCTCTTTAAGACGTGCGTGGGATTCAAACGCGCCATTGACGCGGCCCGTCGCCTGCAGAAGTCGAACGGGCAGCGAGTCACACATGAAAACTCAATGCAGTAGCATTATAAACCGATGTAATTATAAGAAAGCATCTTCTTTTTTAACCCATATTCACACATGCTGAGTTTCCACCACAGTGTTGTGCTTACTAAGGAAATATTTAATCTCAATTTTGAAATTGAGCTGTCGAGTAACTGGAACGAAAGGAACAAACTCGCCAGGATCAAGAATTTATGTTCCGAAATGTTGAAGTTTGGATTGTAAGTTGCAGTGTTATCGCAGACCACTTTGGACGATTGTTCAGGGAGCCACATTTTATTTTTCTTCTCGACAGTACCTTTGAAAAATAAAGGATTTCGCAATTATGTAGCAGAGGGTTTGAATCAGCTTACGGTAGGATATGATAGTAATGACATTTTGATATTTTTCTCAATTTAGGCTTAAACACGACACGTCATCCTTTCTGCTTTTTCAAGTCCCACTACTGGGCTTAGACTCCTCTAACAAACCATGGTGCGAAGGTATGAGTACTTCACGATGTGGAACTTGCGCTGTGTGGTGTCCTGCAGCCCAATACGACCACTAGCTTGGATGAACGACTACCAAATGTATTGATAATCAGGACCAATAGCTTAAGCACTATCGGCGAGGTCTACTATAGTTGCCTGCAGATTCGCAGAATGTTCAAAAAAAGTGAAAATCACATTGTTTAGAGTGTAGTGTAAATAAATAAATGGTATTCGATATTTCAAACCAAGTAGTTTTCAATTGAACAGATTTTAATATGACAGGAACAGTGGAAATATTCCATTCCCGATACTTTTAGTGCAGCCCTCGTATTATGCCACCTTTGCAGCCTGTGAGTTGCGCATACTCGGCGAACGCTTGACTCACTTCACGTTTGATATAATAACGCAATCGGGATCCTCTTGTATCTGCCTCCTTTCGGCAGCGTATCAGAGATGTTCGCTAAAGCTCGTTTAGACAGTTTCAGCGCTATAATGCGTAAAGAGCGACTTCGATGGCGCGGCAAGCGCGAGACAGCGGCAACAGTCTCCTGGCTGTGGTTGCAGACCAGTACGACACACAGTGGATCGATATCATACTAGCCGTTGGTTTTAAATATTATATAATAAAAATATTAAAGTTATAACTAGTGTATTCAGAGTTAAAACCATTACTTTGCTTACAAATATTGTTAAGTTATTAATTTCTATCAAGACTGGTTTTATGTCAGATTTATGTGAAAATGTATTTAAAATCCTACGACCAACGGCTATTATGTGACGATCCATTGAGCGACGGACCGTTTTTGAGCCACTGACGGGCATTCCATGCACCAATACCCAAATTATGTAAATAATTTAATATGCCTAGTTTATTTATTTAAGGACAACCAACAAAACATTACTTAATTCTATTTAGTCACACTTTAACGGGATACATTTCAAAGTAATGCCTTAATTACAGGCTGCCACGACATGCGAAATATTAAACATTACATATACAAAATTACAATTAAACTTTAACTTATAGTAAATAAAAAATATTGTTACAATATGCAATGTTTTGCCACTACAACTGTAACGCCCTACGATTTGGGTCAGTACCCAAAGAATCCCAGGGGATCAAGGTAAACTTACTTATACAGTTGCCGTGGTCATAGTGCGCAATCTATGACCACGGCAACAACACTATGTACGGCAACATCATTCTAATTCCAATCAAATAATTATATAAAATAATCTACGAAAATAAGTTATTAACTTAAATTTTAATTCTTAATTATTTATATCACTTTTAATATTCATTTATAATAATAATAATCATTTATTGGTGCATCATAACATTTTTGAAAACAAACTAATTACAATAATAACAATTTATTGTATAATGCACCAAAATGACCCATCTCAGCATTTGCTAGGACAATTTCCCAGCGCTGGTTTTCAGTTGGGCCATATTGGGTGCAGTGCGGGACATGCATAGTGTTATAAATATTTAGAAAATGTTTTAAAAACTAAGTAAGAACGTTCAAAGAACTTTAAAAAGGAAAAGAATAATAAACATCAAAATTATTTAAAATGTAAAATAGTATGTATGTATGTGTGTATGTATTTGTCAGAAGAGCTAGTTTCGCTTGCATTTTTTGATGACGAACTTTTAGTTCAAGAGAAGAAAAAAATGGTAGAAGCACTGAAAATTATAGGCACAGAAGATTACTTAAAAAGAACAGAACTTGATATCTTAAATATCCATTGTCTGGAGTAAATGATTATTATTGTTAAGCAAAGAATCGCTTCATTCTAAATTTAAAACGAAAATACGCTCTTTACATAATAAAAACATAGTGTATTAAATAATTACCAACTGAAACGAAGAAAAACGTATTCTTTAATTAATCTAATTCCAATAATGTCATGTTTACATTGGAAAAGAATAAGTAAAATATATTCATATATAATTACCCTATAACACTAAGAATACTCAATTTTCAGTCAAATCGTTCGACATAAAACCGTAAAACTGAGTACGCAGTATGTCGTACAATTTGACAGCGGCTTTCAACAATGTGGCCAAGCTTAAGTTTGAAATGGAGCGCTGAACCAAAATAGACCTTATTACTGCGGGTGAGGGCACTAGTGGTGAGCTGAAACGTGGAGTGTTCGGCATCGTGTCAATTGTTTACATTGTTGTTTTACGGAAGTGTTCGCTAACAAAGAGTCTTGCTACAATTAAGCTTTACGTTTTGTCTATTCGGAAGATTCATTTAATAGTTTGTACCTTCATACTCTTCTGTGTCATATTTTGAAATATTGAACTTAATGGTGTAAGACATAAACCGTCGCGACATACCACTACGATACTATATATTATAAACTATACTATATTGCTACGTCATGTAGTTACGGCTTAATATAAGATCCTGCATTTTTACTTACGATCTGCGAAACGCAGGAGTGTTGGTCGACCGCCAGCTTACTTTGTCATTAGTCCCCGGTTTTTTTGCTGTATTACAAATAGGATCACAATCACGTTCTACAAAAAAACTGCGCTTTATGACCATAATTGAGCAAAGGACGCAGTGCCTAGCAAATTTTCTGAGCACCTTAACCAACATATGCCAGTTAAAGGTTTACAAGAAATTACCGATAATCCGTCATACGACTTCAATCAGTACAATTTTAATTTACGATTTTAAAAAGATTTTAATAAATTAACAGAAATTAGGCTCGAATATACTAAAATAGTAGGTACCTTTTCTCACTAATCTGAATACCCACCTGCCTCCTTCTCATAACTCATGTTGAACACAATACCCTCGAGAAACAATGAGATAATGGTGGAAATACCAAATTTAAGCTCCAGTGATAATTTTGTACAATCAGCTTACCGTGAGGGTACAAATCAGACAGGAACTCATTAGAGACTCAATTGAGCTTCAACAAGCAATTAGAACGTTTCTCTTCGTTTCGAAAAACAAAAGGCGATATTGAGAGTGGCCATGTTGCGAGTAATGCAGACAAATGAATACACAGATTATGGTTTCGCCACCGTCAATTGTTTCAAAAGAAATATTTTTTGGGAGTGAGAGATTACGCTGGTCCTGTTTAGTCATTAGCAATGAAGATATATATTGTCAGAAATATTATAATTTGCAACACGATTTATTTAAACCGAAATAAACAACATTACTTACATCAACATCAGCTTACTTTATACAGGCGTCTTGGTACTAACAAGTCGATTTTATAAATCTTTGTTAATCACTATTAAGTGTAAGATACTTTTCTCTTCATTTCGAAAAGCAAAAGGGAATATTGAAAGTGGCCATGTTGCTAGTAACGCAGTCAAATGAATATACAGATAAGGTTTCGCCACCGTCAATGTTTTAAAAAAAAAAATATTTTGGGTTGCGAGATTACGCTGGTCCTGTTAAGAAATATTATTGTCTCCAACACGATTTATTTATACTAAAAAAAGGTAACATAACAGACATATTACGTGTGACCATTATTTATTTACTCTAAGCGTATTGTTACAATCAATCTTTTGAATCTTTGTAGCCCGGTTATAACCTAAAAAATACAGCAAGGAATAGAATATATCCCTATATCCTGACCCCAAAAACCACCGCATCATAATTATAAAAGTTGTGAAATCGTTTTACCATTTCTTTAAATGATCCCCATTTATCTTTTCAGCCATCTTGCATCGAATAGGTCTACTGAAAAGCTACAAACGCTTACAGCCGGCCTAAATGGCCAGTCTAATGACAGTGAAGATAATCAGCGTTGGCAAGTGGATAGGAATAAAGGCAGCAGTCAATAAATCCGAATTTAATAACATAATATTTACCATAAAAGAGTCCCTAAAGATAATGTGAATATTAATTACTTTTCATTCCAGCCTTTTTTTAAAATAAACAATAATTGATTTGACACAAATTTCTCATTTACTTGCAATAATTGAATTCTTAATTGCATAAAGGCTTAAATTACAGTAAAGTTTATTATTGAGTCATTTACATTAAAACGATTAACTATTTAGTAGTTTATTTGTTTGCGAGTTAAGCCTTTGGTCACACTTATGTAAGTCGTTAACGCTTCTCGCTGGCAATTATCATGTGAATTATAGTCGATAGCGAGACAGCGTAGGAGGCGATTGCCCCTTTCTGCGGAGTGGTGATGTCGCAGAAGGAGGCCGCAATACGAGAGAGGGAGCGGGGTCTGCTACGCTACTCCAGGTTTTCGGCGGCGGGGGCAGGGGGCCCTAAATGTCTATAACTATAGACTCTCCGCAAAGTCATGCACGCACGTCATGGTCGCATAAGGAGGAAAGGGCGACTTCTGCGCCTGTCTGAGGAGGTCCCCCAGGTTTTAGCCCAGGAGACGTTTGCCTTACTCACTGGCGGTCACGTTTGACACTACCCTCTCGGTTTCCCCTTTGATCCGGAGGCAGTGCGTATATGCATTTTGTTACCAACGTAAAATAAAATATAATGACTTAATAAATCTAAGCAGCTGGACGCTCCACATACCTGCCTTCGCGAGTTTGCATTGGGTCCGCGCTGTGAATTATGACTTGACTTCCTCGCAAGAGTGAGAGGAAATTTGAGCCAAGTAGTAGTAGTAGTATATTGATACTGACATCATCCTATTCCCCTGCTTCCAGCTTACCAGGAGTCGCCTTAGAATGTATATTTCATCAGTTCACTTTAGTTTCGTGTCATCTATAATTCTTCACACATTCAATCCATTTTCTACTTTTCTAGTCACATGCTCTTTGTCTGAAACAGTTAATGCTTAAACCCAATGAATTTAGTTTAAGCCAATAATATTACTCAAACTCAAAACTAAAACTTAAAAAATATTTATTGTAAACTATTTATTATAAAAAAACAATCGAAATATTATTACACTGAAAACACGAAGCTTAGATTCACTTATATGCAACAAAACAATTTAAAAATAAGTAATAATTAAGTGTAAGTGAATCTAAGCTGAGAGCTGGCAACATACGCACAGGCTATGCTCTATTAGAAATGTATAATATCGTATATGGGTGTATCGGAATCCTATCAAGCCGTAAGGTTGGCTAGGTAGCATGTGGTGCTCCTGCCGATCAACGGACGAGGCTCTGGCAAACACATTTTTTTCCGGTAAACGGCAATAGACTCGCCACCTATTACGTAGAATCGTTGTTATAACTGGCAAAATGTGCGCCTTTAATATGCCTCTGCCTACCTCTTCGGGGAAAAAGGAGTTGTTGTATGTATATAGCAATAATATTAGAAATAAGGAAATTCGATAGATTTATTTTAACGCTTTTACAAAGAAGCGACTGAAAACAATATAATAAAATCTGTATTTTGTTTATTTATCTTGGTCAATTAACGTAGCACTCCTCTCACATAACAAGGAGAGAGGGAGGGAGTTACAAATAAACAAACTTGACTCCGTAAAAATATTTGACTCCATAGATTTATTTAAACAAACCCGATTTCATCGACGGTGAAGTCGTGGAAGGATGCTCTCAGCAGAAATTCCAGTACATTTTCAACAGATATCGCTATGTAAGTTAATAAATTTTCATTGGTTCAACTTGTTTATATACGCCTACATAAATGGTATCTCTTATCATTTCGCCTCTCCAACAAATCTCTAAAGACATGATCGTTTTACAAAGGTTAATTGAGTGGTACTCTTTGCTCTTGGTATAATATTTTCTTTGACGCCAGCGTTATAACATTAAATTATAGGCTTTGATGTTTAGAAATCGACGATTATTCATTATGATAGCTTTATATTTTGTATACGTTAAATTGATGGTATTGCGGGTCAAATTTATTTCACATAGAATTTAAAATACCAGCTCACTTTTGTTTTTAAAATATTAGTAAACTACGTTTAGTATAGCAAAATTTATTTTATGAAGGAAACTATTTGTTTAAATATTCAGTTAATTTCTTTCCTTAATTTTTAAATCGGTGATTTTTCTGAACTGTATACAAATAACATTACTTGTTATAAATTAATACCTATGTTGCTGAATACAGAGAAGAATGGTATAATTAAATTGTTTACTAAACATTGTCATAGCTAATCCGGATTTATTGTATTCTAACCAATATTTATTTATGTAAACTTTATCGCTCAAATTAAAAAAAAACATACAGAAGGCAAACTTAATGCTACAAGGGATTCTTTACCAGTTAATGCTTGGGTTAACACAAAAGTATGAGGCAGTACGAACAAGAAAACATGTAAAATTACACAAAAAATAATAGTAATTATAATATGTAGACACAATTAGATAAAGACTCCTCAAATATTGTAATATTACATCATCTCATTGACTGTAGTTACAGCTTATTGTTATAGAGTTTTGGAAAGGACGGTATTTAAAAGTAAACAAAACTTTACGACGCGTAAACTCCTATATTTTCTAAAATAAATTAGGGCACAAATTCCCTTGTAGTTAACCCACACACCACGGTAACCTCAGGCAAGTTTCTTACTAACAATCTTAATTATAATATAAAGCCTTTTAGTAAGCAACCGACATAAAACCTTTTTACAAAAAAGGAACCTCAAAACGTTTTTAAGGCTTATGAAAGTTAACCCCATTTACTTTGTACACATTTTTGTACATCACACACCTGTCGCCAGTTAATTGGATTCTTTGTATGAAAATCGTGTCTTTTAAGCACGCATTAAGTTTATCTAAAACTGTTGGTGGGTTATTCTGTTAAGTTTAATGTATAATTACATAAACTTACTGGTGTACTTATACTTTAATGTATAATTATATTAACTTAATGGTTCTGACGACCGATATGGCGTGCGACGACCGATATGGCGTGGTGGCGAGTATACCCGCATTCCACTCCTGAGGTCGTGGGTTCGATTCCCACACAGGACAAATATTTGTGTGTATAAAAATGAATATTTGTTCTGGTCTGGGTGTTTTTCTATGTATATTAAGATGTATTTACAAAAAAAAAAAAAGTATTTATGTATGTTTATCCGTTATTTAGAATCCATAACACAAGTTCTTAATGATACTTATCTTGGAACTAAATAATTGGTGTAAGTGTCAGAAATATATTTAATTGCTTTTTTTTATGGCATCATATTCTAGCATTATCCCGGTTGCCCCAGACTAAAGCTCAGAGTCTGCTCACTGGTCTAACCAGATTTTTGCTGAACTTCAGTTATTATATGGAGCGACTGCCATCTGACCTTCACAACCTAATTCTATGGTTTAACCAGTTGTCAAAATATAAGAAGGCACTGACTTTCTAATAACAACTGATGAACATCTATGATGTTCATGACAGCCGGGACCAACGACTTAACGTGCTTTCCAAGGCACTGAGCAAGCGATAATTACGCACATAACTTGAACATAGTTGCGCCACCAAGGTTAGAACCCGAGACGCTCTGAATATAAAATATATCCTATGTATATTAAGTATGTATTTAAAAATGGTAATTAAGTATATTTATCCGTTCTTTAGTATCCAGAACACAAGTTATTGGTGATACTTTTCTTGGAACTAAATAATTGGTGTGATTGTAAGAGAATATTTATTTATTTATTATTTATGGGTCTTGCCGATGGGCTATCGCTGCTTCCTAATTTAGTAGAGTTACATTCTACCTACCTACCAGTAAGTTTATATAATCGTTACAATTTTAAGAGGCATATGATAGTCATAAGATTTAAAGGAACCTCTAAAGAAAAAGACAAATTCTGATTCAAAATAAAGTATGTTATGAAATTGACATACGTCACAGCAAGTGACATAGCAAGCTACTAAGCTATAATAATAGGAGAGGCGGGAGACATTTTTGGGGAGGTATTTAAAGCAAGCTGTAAACTTGTCCTATACCCCTTTTAAAGTACCCTAACATAATCAGCAATCTAACAGTTTGTTATATGGCATTTGACAAACGGCACAAAAACCTACATGGCAAGCTAGTTTGCTATGATGATAGGGGAGAGTACCTTTTGGGTAGATATTTAAAGCAAGCTGTAAACAGGTCTTTTGCCTCTACTATGTACTCGTAGTGCCCTGACACAAAACTGATGACCTGAGCGGGGAGTAGTGGGGCTATATCAACCCCTGTTTACAAGTTTTTAGCTTGCCTTAAACTTAAATCTACCTAAAATTGTCTACAATCTCTCAAAATTTTATAGGATATTTATCATCGCATTTTGAATGCTAAACGCTTAGAGCATTAAATGAAACGATAGCTGACACTTTTGAAGAGACTAATCGAGTTACCGTTTTTATTGGAAATCACTCGAAAACATACACTGCCGAACCAAATAGACGTGTCATATGCCAACAATGCTGAACGTTCTTTGCTTGTCGTCTGGCGAACAACGGATGTGCCAGGGGAATAGAGCTGTCCAATAAACTTGTGACACATCGGATGATTTTCGGTAAAACAATCTTATCGGTCTGTCATAAGTAAAATAAAAAATGTATATTGAACAATATGTCAAAACATCAATGAACTACTACTAACATCTAACAACTAGACAGGCGGTTGGTACCAGATGAAAGCGTTCTACAGAGGACGAGGATAGCTCCCCCCCCCGGACAGGCACCACTTTGGCGTGGTGGGGGGGCCGAGTACCTCTCGGTAGGGCGGAGGTCGTGAAAAGGTAACTTCTTGGGTTGGCGGCTCTGGTTGCCCTTAGTACTAACTACCGCGAGGGAAAGCGAGACAGACCTGTGGAGAGCGCAGCGGGCGGGCCAAGAGGGCCCGGTCAGCAGCGCCAGGAAGTTCTTAGGTGGCGGGGACAGGGGGGCCCTGCTGTCTAACCGTGAACCCTTCGGGAAGTCAGCCAGACACGCTATGGTCGCAAAAGGAGTTAGAAAGGGCGCGTCCATTGCGCCTCTCTAAAGAGGTCACCCCAGTTTAGGTCCGGCGGACGTTGGCCGTAGACGGGCTGTCAGACGCTGTAACCCAAGTACTGGCGGGAGCCAAGGATTTAGGATAACGCGGGGGTGTTATCCTACAGAAGTGGCGGGCGTCGTAGGGAGATTTTAGTGGATATTTCCGCTAACTGCCGCGTCTGCCGGTGGTGAGTCCCTCACCCCCTTTCGGTCCCCCTTTGGTCGGAAAGCAGTGCGTAAATGCAAGACGTGAAACAAAAAAAAAGGACGAGAATAGTTGGCGCTCCATGGAAGAGGCCTTTTCTTAGACATCGCCAGCAATTGGCTGATATGAGTCCAATGTTTCCATGATTCTTACGTATAATTCCATACGCCACTTAATTTTGACTTAACCACCCTGTACATGCTAAAGTACTGTAGAACGATTTTGATATATAAAGTATTTTCTGTAATTGATTTATGAGTTGATCTCAACGACTTTATCAACAAAACTTTGACGGAAAATCCCGAAACAATTTTTTGTGTTTTTAGTCTCTTTGGCATAAATTCGTCCTTTCCATTGTTATCACACGTCTATTTATGTTGTTGGTCTATGCTCGAAAAACACAGCACGAATAGAACGTTTTGGGATAACAGCTTTCCATTTGTACGGGAATCTCCCCAAATGACCGGACATCACATCCGACTCAATACTTTGCGTGACAGATTCGGCAACCATTTATTTGTATTGACAAACATTTTATTTGAATGGACTACCAATTATAGAAACAAGGAATAAAATCCTTCTAGTCAGCTTCCTACTTATATAGTAATCGAATCGTTTATTGTAATACAACTTGTAACATTAAAATTATAGGTAATTATAATAATCTTATCTGTAATGGCAACCAACTAAAAGAAACTAAATCAACTACCTAATTCTTATGAAATTTATAATCTACCGACCAGGGTTGAACATGTAACAAGAAAACAGTCTTATTGCCATTTCTATAATAAGTATGATGTTTACCTACAGCAGAATTTTTTTTGGATAGAAAACGGCAAAAAAATTAAATGTTCCAACAAGCTATAAGGTTTGATTAAAATATTGTCTTAGATATTTTACACAGCGCCACCTAGCCTAAAACTTAGCAGAGCTTATCGGATAATTTGCAAATATATGCGTACAATTTAAAAACATAGAATAATAAATACACTTAATACACGATTCAACACTGATTTTATTATGTTTATGCACACAAATATCTGTCCCCTGAGTACCGACCGCCTCAAAAACAATTACCGTTACTGTTTGGCAGCTTTACTCATCTCAACCTATTATTGAGTTAAGGCCACTTTCCACAAACTATGGTGTCGTGGTTTCAAGTCATACTTCACCCCATTGACCCAGTGCGGATTGACAAAAACAAGTGGTGTTCTAATTGTATAATTTTAGAAGTCACATTATGGCCCCTATTGTTGCTTATAGACTACTACTTATATACCTACTAGGATATAACTGAAGTCAGTTCTTGAATGGTTCATCATTCTTATGTGACCTTTTATAACGATATCCTATTACGGAGGCACCAGGAGATGCAATTTGACCCCTTAGTCGGATTATTCTGGACATCATTCTTATGATAGTTTTGGCAGAAAGTAGCCTATTGTCTTTCCTGTGATTTTGTCGTGAAAGAGTATCAATATAATAAACTACGAGTATCTTCCCATTTATTATGTAACGACTTCAAACTAAAAAAATATAAAATAAGTAAATGATACAATACGTAGAAATAATGTAGGTATTTTATCATTAACGATGAACTCTAATGAAATGCTGATATTAATTTCACTAAGCGATACATAAAACACAACACATGTAAGCAGTAATCACGCGATCCTTTTTTTCTTTTGTTTCCTCGTTTTTGTTTTCGTTCCAGAATGTTTCCAATGGTCTTCAAATACAAGACCGTGAGTTGTTTTTCCAAAAACTCCTTAGCAAACAATAATTTCCTTATGAATTAAATTATTGTTGAAAAAATTTCTTAATTCGTCGTTGTGTTTGAATTAATACATACATTTGCCGTTTTTGGGTAAATCACTGTGAACTGGACTGCATGGTACATTTTTGTAGTTCATACCAACTCCAACAGCCTGGAAACATATTTATAGAGCACACGGATTCTTAGACTTTAAGACAATGCAGTTAATGTTTTTTCCTTAGAATATATTATGAGGAATATATATTATATGTTTTCTTTTAGTTTCCTACTGTGTACCACCCAAAATGGCTTAGTGGTTTAAGCGTAACAGATATACATGCAGAGTGGCTTTCGTATTTTATGTTAGTAAGGATAGGTACCAAGATCTGGGCTAATACGGTAGACTACATCGGGGAGACGCAATTACACGATAAATTTCATTAAATGTTCATATGCATTGATATTCAATAAACTGTGTTTTCCACTGAGCTAAACTGGACCAAATACAGATGAGTTTACAAAATTTTCCTCAAGAAGAGGCAGGTAGTTTTTTGGACATAATGACGGAACACATCAAAATCAATCCTTAGAAAATAGATACTTTTTCAAGTCTATAGAATAAAATTCACACAATAATAAAGAAAATAGGCAGTGTTATAACACCTGGTGGTTTCCAGGGTATAAACATAAAAATAAAATATTTTGAATAAATGACAATTTTTATTTTTTTAAATGTATGTATGTGTTGGGATCCCAACTAGACGTAAAGAGCGGTAATAGGCTCGCTACCTATGACGTGTTACCAACTATTTAATTGGCGAAGTGTGGGCGTGTAATATGCCTCTGCCTACCCCTTCGGGGAAACACTGAAACGCGTGAGTATATTATGTATGTTTTTATTTTAACACAAATAATAATTTAATGTTTTATATGTATTGTTACCAATCTATAATAAGATATCGGAGAATTAATTGTTCTTCATAATAATTACTAACACAATCAAAGTAAATAAAGAAATATATAGATATAATGTAGTAGTATAAGCATTGCGTTATAGTATCTAGGTATTATTATCTTCACTACCCAATGCGGTTAGTCCACAATTATAATAGGATTGTTAGAACATTGCTAATTAGCAAATTTCAACACAAATGAAATTCAAATGACGTGCGGTTGATACACATAATCAAACATTTAATATTCTAAGTAGATTTATTGGTACAATAGATAAATTATTGGAGTTCTGATTATCAATAGTTCATCATTTTCAAAATGTGTATTTATTGAATAAAACAATGACATGATTTTGTTATCAGAATATTTAAGCCTGCCTTTGTTCATTAAATTTATAGACGAGAATTGCGTAATTATGTAGAATGAAAACATGTACCTATTACCGTATTTGTACGTTGTATTTAGATGTCTACTATTAAATTAATCGTAAAATTAGAGGTAGTATTGTACATACTAGGTTGAAATATGATTAGTAGTACGTCGTTCATACATTCTTGGAAAATTTTACACAAAATACAAAACGAGTAAAATGTGTTTCATATTAGAATCCTGCGGAGTAAGATCCCTAATAAATCTCTTTATAACTTATAGCTGTTTTCATAAAACAGGCACATGAACTAATAGTTAAATCCCGCGTATTATAGGTGAAATTCGAACATGTAATCCTGCGAGTGTCAACCCCTAACTTTGCGTAACTATTAAAGTATTATTCATTCACAATTTAAACTATATTAATCATCTTAATCTCTTAACACGTTAATGGACACTACTGCTGTACCGATTGTTACTGCTTTATCAGTACTTTACTTTATACATTGTCTTTAGACGTAGCAGTCACAACACTTACGTAATACGACAGTACTTCTATATGCGTATAAGTATAATAATAATATTGGTCGTTTCTACGGTGACTCTACAGCACGCCGTTCCTAATATTTTTATGAAAAATCAATCGAAAGGCTTACTGAATTAGGCTTAACCTAAACTATTACTTTGAGAGGCGTACTGTCGTATCACTTTTTAAGTATTTACGTCTTTGGGCGGTTCTGTCCATCAACGTGTTAACGGTCCACTACTGGGCCTCTTCACACCAAACAAGGTATGAGGGCTTCAAGCTGGCTCAGTGCACATTAGCGGAGGGTGAAGTGTGCCCCCCCCCGACTGGTCTCCACCTTGTCGTGGTGGGGGGGCTGAGTACCTACCGGTAGGGCGCAGGAGGCGCTAGGGAAAAGGTAACACCCAGAGACCGACGACTCTGGGTGCCCTTAGTACTGACTACCGGGGGAGAAACTAAGAGGGACCTATGGAGGGCGCTGCGGGTAGGCCAGGAGGGCCCGCTCAGCAGCGCCAGGAGGGTCTAGGCAGCGGGGGCAGGGGGCCCCTGCTGTCTAACCATGGACCCTCCGGGAAGTCGGCCACACACGCTATGGTCGCAGGGGGAGGTAGGAGGGGCGCGTCCACTGCGCCTCTCTGAGGAGGTCCTCCCGGTTTTGGTCCGGGGGACGTTGGCCGCAGGCGGGGTGTCAGAAGCTGCAACCCAGGTACTGGCCCCCGCCTCTTTCTCAACAAGCGGCGGGCGTCGTCGGAAGATTTTTAGTGGGTATTGCTGCCGGCGGTCGTGTCTGCCGGTGGTGAGTCCCACACCCCCTTTCGGTCCCCCTTTGGCCGGAAGGCAGTGCGTAAATGCATTTTGTTACCGACGTAAAACAAAAAAAAAAAAAGGGTGAAGTGTGGCGTCCTGCTATTACAGTATTTTAAGAAACCTAATAGGCCTATATCTCGGCTTAACGACTATCACTAGGACCAGGATAACCAGGACAATTTACTACCGTGCATACCAAACAAACGGTCTAGAAGCTTTCTTTGTGAGCTCTGATTTACTTCTGGGATTATCTCCGATTTTATCAGGGAGTTGCGAGTCCCCCCCCGACTGGTCTCCACTTTGTCGTGGTGGGGCGGCGGATATACAAAGGTCGTGGGTTCGAATCCTACTCAGGATGAAACATTTTTTATCATACACATTTCGTCTTACAATTTAATAAACTGTAATTGATTATAGATTTTGATAGGGAAATGTAATAGCAGGTGTATAAGGATCCTACCTAGACCTAGAAGCCCAAGCCAATCTCACCTGCAAGTGGTGCACCTGCCGATCAACGGACGAGGCTCTGGCGAATATAACAGTGCCCAATAAGCCGCAATAGGCTCGCCACATGGGACCAACTATATAATTGGCGAATGTGGGCTTATAATATGCCTCTGCCTACACCTTCGGGAAAATAGGCGTGAATGTAAATGTAATACGTTTTTAAAATAAATCCTATATTTAACCGTTCTATGCTCTGAGACAAAGTTTATGAAAATGTTTAAATAATTATTCACCTGAAAATGACAAGCCAACGGATCGGAATGGATTGTTGTAAAATAGGTTGGGTGGAGCTCACCTGCAGATGAAAAACCGATGTTTAAGAGAGGGTTGGACATGAAGCAAAATATTTATTTAGATATTATTTGACTACGTTTATAGACTTTTATAGCCTGATTGCATAATTATTTGTCTTTCTCACAATATAATAAGACAGGTATATACATTATTTCATCATAAAGCTGCATATTTGGTTGACAGCGGATAGTTAAATGTCGACTCAACCTTAACAAATAAACCGCTGTGCAGTTTACGTTAAGGATTTTTAATATTATACCCGTCATTGTTTAGTACTTTTTATTATGCAATAAAAAAAATAAGTGAAAAATTTAACTAAAAATTATCTATTAAAAAATTGGTTTAATTAATAGTGGTTAATGGCAAATATCGCCCATAGAATGTGGTTTTTGGAGAGGCCAATTTTTAGCAGTGGAATATATAAGGCTGATATGATCAGTCAATAGTATTCGTACTTTGAAGCCGGTTTTAGGTTTGTTTATCTATTATGCCTGGTTATATGCGTTCTAAATAACACACACCTTCGCCCGCCTTATCGCTGTTTAAATATGGTTTATTTATGTGCCGTGAGGTACCGGCCTAGAAAAGTGCCACATCTTTCATCACAATTTATTAGGCATATCATACATTCTGGCCATCGGGCGATTTTAAGCGATCGGGCAACGACGTTCCAGTTTTTGGTGATTTTAAAACTCGACGGTGTCATACTAATGATTAGGATTAGTGAACACGAGTCGACACATCGATAAGTTAAATATCTGAGAGCTTTGAAATTTCTAATTTCAAAAACTAGTAAGTTAAAATATTCTAGTAAATATAAAACTGTTTCTCATATAATAATGTTCCGTAAAAGGCCCCACATTAGCAGCAACCGCAACATTCCTGCAGCTGACGGGCGTCCCGACATGCTCTAATGCGCACTATAGGTATCTACTACAAGAATATTACTAAATCTAATGTAAGTAAACAACAGCAATTTTGTAAGAATTATTTTCCTAAACCTCTTTATCATAATTATATCCTAGCATTATGCCGGTTGCTCTAAACCAGTGGGAGATAATCATTCTATGACTAAACAAGTTGTCAGTTTTTTTTTTTACACTTACACCAATTATTTAGTTTCAAGATAAATATCATTAAGAACCTGTGGTATGGATACTAAATAACGGATAAACATACATAAATACCTTTTTTTTTTGTAAATACATACTTAATATACATATGAAAACACCCAGACCAGAACAAATATTCATATTTATACTCACAAACATTTGTCCTGTGCGGGAATCGAACCCACGACCTCAGGAGTGGAATGCGGGTATATTCGCCACCACGCCATATCGATCGTCTAGAATATTGGAAGAAACTGACTTCCTAGTATAGACTGCTATAGATGTTCATGACAGCCGGGACCAACGGCTTAAAGTTATTTCAGAGGCACAGAGCAAGCGCAAGCTTGTAAAGTCATAGGAGCGCGACGAGTGTTTAAAAGCGAGACCCTCTGATTAGAAGTCTATGGATCCCCCTCATGGGGTATTGTCGCTAACACTTATTTTCCTATTTTTTCTACAACCAAACATAAAGCTTAGAAAATATTAAATAGAGGTGAAGATATTTAACCATAAAATCGGAAGAAGTGAAGTAAGAACAATGACAAAGCGACAGGATTTAAAAATATAAAGCAAATGAGTAGCATGAAAATGCGCGGTCCTCCCGCATTTTTCAATCTGACAAGCTCAACCGGGAGCTTAATCGCGAAGTCCCTAGATTAACTTTTTTACTGGATAAAGCTATCTTCGAGTGACATACAGCCTTCGAAGTGGTTATATCGTAAGACGGTTACTTATTTTCTTTTTTAATTTATCCTGTTGGAATGTTGGCTTTTGTTTTAACAGCAAAAAGTCAAATAGATTCTTTGGTATAGATGACGACAGTTGGGGAACAAAAATTATTTTGGGACATTACCTTTTTGGAAAAACTTTGAAAAACAAGACATTAATGTATGTGTTTATAATTTATTTATTTATTCAATACATTTGTCATGTATATTGATTATGAACAATATTAAAAATTATAACAGACAACTTTTAAAATATCTTTTTTTAACTATTAGATAAAAAGTTGACAACACTGAAATAAAATAATATTTAATAAATGTCTATTGTCCGCCTCATGCAATGCAATAAGTTATAGTTTAATATACAATATAAGAAAATGGAAAACATATAACAAAAACACTAGTACGAGGGTCTGCTTATTTAGCTCAAAAAAGAAAATTTAAAGAGACTAACATAAAAAAGAGTACTTTAATTTACTAATTCTTAAAAAACACAGATAAAAGCATAAATAAACACGACCACCAAGAGCATTAAGAGAAATCATCTTACTCTGAAGTTGCTTCCGTGAAACGTTTCTAAATGTCGTTGCTTTTTAAATGTAAATACAAAATGACATTGCTAATGCGAAACGATAAACAAATTTCCTATTCCATTTGTAGGGACGCTCGGTGCAGCCATCACAGTTGATGTACGCAAATTAGTTGATGCTGGGCAAACCGCCCGGGAAACTCGATGTTTTATGCTTCGCCTCAGAAATTCCGAGTGCTTTTTAATACGTGCATCGGAATACGAGATTGATGAAATGTTGTGATAATTAACCAAAGCTTATAAAGCCTTACTTTTTGAGGCGATAATAGCCTATCAGGTTACTGTTAGGTTTAGAATGTGTACACCAATGGGCACTGAATTCTAACCTCTCCTATATACTACAGACGTTGACACACTCGTATGCGCTTGAAGCCTACCTACTACGAGGGTGCTATGATAATTATGTGACATAATCTGACATTTGTCTGTAAATCTAATTTATCTTATTTAATTTGAATCTAGATTTAAAGTAAATATGTGATGGAGGAAAGGAGGGTATAGGAATAAAAGTAAACCTAAAATTATGTCGTTTTCAAAAAGGACGTCTCAAAAAAGTATTAATAAGACTGATAAGTATGCTTTCTCTAAACTTTTTTATTGAAAATTATACTGAGTGTTGCAGAAAGTCTACACAAAGAACCCTATCCCAGCCACAAACTAAACCCGAAGCGGGGTTTTGATATGTTTATTCGGAATTACCCTTTCTTGAAAGGAAATCGTATTTCTGTAACCCAAGTTACCTTGAACAGCAGTTCGTTACTATTCCAACCGGTATAAATCTTATATTGTGCGAGGTCAGCCAGCCCGATCCGAGAACAAACGGTAATCACGAGGGCGTCATAAATTGTTTATTGTTAGGACTTCGAAATGCTATTGCAAATTGTTCTGAGAGATTACTTCTGCGGAACAGATAAGTGGCCATTGCCACGAAAATTGTCACTAAAGATAATGTGACTGTGTTAATTTCGAATTTTAAATATCAGAACTATTCTTATTCAAAAAATACCTAAAATATATTTACTGTTTCGAAAGCTTACTTCTGCCGTCTTTTAATAGAAATGACTATCGGAAATGCTTCAGAATTAGCACAATACAATTATTTCTGCGTCGGTGTAAAAGCCGCTTGAATTTTCAGTTCTAATTAAACTTTGAGATATTACATAAATAATATTACGCCTGTCCCCTAATGTAAAACTTAAATATATATCACAAAACAAAAAAAATGAAACGCCTAGTGAAAGACGAGATTATTTAACAAAATATGGTAAGACTTGAGTAGTAGGTATATATAGCTATCTCAAAGAATACTTATACCGATTAATCTATTGGTAACAGATTAAATGAAAAAGTCCATCTGCTCAACGTATTATTGATCAACAAAAAGCCCGCATAAAATATTCCTAGTCACATTGCTCGCTGACCGCAATCCATTCAATGGCGTTACCCATAAGTACATTAGCATCACTGAAGGGTCCGATACAAAAATGTCCGAAAAGGTCGCAAGTTAAATCGGGAACGGAGAAAATTATTGGATGGAGGTACCTACTCAAATGGTCGCATTTATACGAATGGGTAGTCCGAGTTTAGTCTTATTCAATGAACGAAATGCTTCGAATGAGATTTTGAGTGACGAGATCGTTGTCCGATCTATGAGCGAAAACGCAAACGATCAAAATTGAACTTTATAAGGCTGATAAATAATGATGATGATGATAAATGAGGTCAAAATCTGCACGATGCTTTTAAAGCACGTAAGCGCTGATTACCAAAATGCCAAAATTTCTCTATGAACTCTGTTTAAATATGGTGATTGTTTTCGACTATCAACGGAGTATCACAAGCGCTCTGTATTTATCTGGAATACTACAGAAGAAATATCGCAAATACGAACATCCTACGGACGTCTTTAATATGCCATTGCGTCATCGGCTCGTATCGCCAAATCGACGATACTTTCAAAGTTTCTGCACCTTTTTGTTGAATATTGCTCTTAGAAAATTGTTAAGTCAACTACATCTTCGAGGGAGCTTTCTTATAATACCATTGAAGCTGGTACATTATAATTTAACATATAATAATATTAAAGTTTGCAAAAGTATTGTCAGTATTAACACTCTACTACTGATGTCCTAAGTCATAAACAGACAAATATTCGCAATCAAAAGGGTTTCTATGGCAATCATAATTTGGCCAATATATTTTGTATGTTACGAATACGATTGAGTTTTAGAACTCTATATATACATATATCTGTGACTTATTTAAGCCCAACAAAAAATAATACATTTGAATGAAACTAAAAAATATAGTTCCATAGCCTAAAGAACACTACAAAATGTAGAATCAAATTCCCCTTTTATCAAGACGACTCAAAGGACGAAGTTAAATATCTAATTAAATGAATAGTTTATAACGAATAGTCTATAGTTAATTTTATTGGCGATTCTACTTTCATATGGTAAGAAAGTATTAATTTTTCTTTTATTCGAAAAGAACACGAGTGTTTGAAATGATACGTCAATAAAGTTAAAATAGGGTAACCCTGCTGGGACGAAATTTCAATTTCCGACAGGAAAAGATAAATTTCTCGACGCTTATTGACGTTTCTTTACTAGCACAGCCGTTTGCCGTTTCACGATTGATTACTCGGTCTATCCGATAAATAAGTTGCCGCATGAAGAGAATTTCCTTTCCATTTCAAGTTTGTCTTTATTTAGTATGGAAATGTATGCGATATTTTAGTATACTTACTAACTACTATGAATATATGCCCTGGTGTACCGGCCAATAATAGTGCCACCTCCTCTCATCTCATAGGGAGTCGTCAGAGACATATCTTACCGGACGATGGGCAGCAGCGTCATCCTGCGTACTGACTGACTGTGTGATCACCAAGTCAATGGTGGTGATTATGGGCAAATACACTCGATACATTAAATTATTAGAAAGGCCAACAAAATATTGAATAGGACAATGAAATTCTCTATGAAAAGCTACGTTGGAGAACTTCTTGTGAAATAATAGCATTATCAAAAGAATAAACAAAGCCGGCTAAGCTATAACAATACAATATACACATATCAATATTTTAGTACCAGTTAATGTTAAGAAAAAATGTCTTGAATTGCGACCATGAACTTGAAAGCTTGTCGTATGTCTTCAACCAGGTAAAGCGATAACTTTGTAAATATGGACGCGGTTTAAGCGGGAAAAAACCTTACCAAGTGGCAAGCCAACGTTATTCGCTAAATAAGTGCATGGTAAAGACTTAGCCTGTATAATATACGCCAATTGGTGTAATTGTCAGAAAATATTTATTTATTTATATAGAATAGCACAACTTTTTTAAGTAGTGCCATGTTATGCGGTCAAGATAAAATAACGCCAAGGCTTAATTTAAATCTGTAGAATGTACGTTATTTTAGATAAATTAATCTTATACAATTACACTAATTCTTATGATAAATATAATAACGAACTTGTGGTAACGTTATCTGAGCTGTGCTGATCATAATTATAAACATTTGTGTATCGTTTTTAGTTTTAATATTTAATTGTATGGTGCACCAATAAACATTTTTATTCATATTATCAAACATAATTGTATAAACTTATGCGCATAGAAACAACACCGACGCAAAACAGCGTCTTATTTACTTTGTACATCCGACTAAATAATATTATAAACAGTTTCCGCTCGCGTAGTATTCGGTTTTGTTATATCGTGTTTTCCCTAGAGTTTTATTTACTATTTTCCCGCAGTAAGGGTATCTGTTCTCCGTTCCCGCCTGTAATCCAAGCCATGATCTATGTGGAACATTTCATTAAGGTTTTTTTTGTAATGTTGCGTGAAAGAAACACAAACAGTCATATATAAATTCTTACAAACATATGCGTTTATTATTGTTAGTGGGTAAACAATAAATATTGTTGTAAAGTTAAAAGTTAAAGTTCTAAAATAAAAGTTCCAGGCAGTCCGTCTTTACCAAGAAATAGTTACAAAAATGTTAACTTTTGTTGGATTAAAATTTTTGACTACATTACATTTTACTCGTCATTTTGTTGACGAAAAGAGTCCATATAATTAGTTCCCGGTATTCATTAATGAGGAGAATACGATGTAAATGAAATTTATATTACTCATTATTATACTTCGTTTACCATGACAGCAACAGATACTTGAAAGTCTGTCAGAATATTTTTTGCATTCACATGTTACTAAAGATATTGTCTTGCTGGATTCTCAAATGGAGAAGTTATTGGTTTCACAACCAAAACAATTATATGAACATTTTTTATGCGTTACTTTGTGGAAATCAATGTTATGAGTTCTCACTTAAAGAAGGGATCCTCTTGTTTCTGCGTTGGTCGTGAAGAGATCGTTGTTATACTGTTATTGGCCTATTTTACACATTTATTTGGGTTGTTCGTCTGCGCAAATATCCCATAATTAATATCGCATACAAAAGCATGCAGCACTTTCAACATGAAGCTACGTAATCGTGTCGCATCGTCAAATCAACGATACTACCAAAGTTTCTGTGGTATAAAGTCGAAAATTGCTCTTTGTAACAAGATCACCTCCCAAGATATCATATAATACCACTGAAGCGAGTAACGTGACAATAATTCATATTTCCATTAGTGCTTCTATGAATATTACCAGTCCCAATGAGCTTGTGGCACCTTGGAAGTTTCAAACTCCAGGTATTTCCAGTGTACGTTAAGTTGTAAGTTAACTTAGGGTAAACTGAATGTGAAAGGTGTAAGTTTCAAGAGGTTATTAACTTAAATAGTTATTAACTTTAAATAACTTAGCCATTATGTACAATGGAACTGATACACAAAAAAAAATTTTAAATGTCATCATACATTCGTGTCACGCCCCGCTTAAAAGATCCGGTATTATAGAAACTAGGAATCACATGAGCCGGCAGCAAATTCCAGAGCTTAATGGTCTTACACAAAAACGATTCACCAAATTTCTTCGTTCGAGTGCTGATAGTCTGCACAGTATGTGGATTATTTCTAAGACCAGCACGTGTTGATCGGGAGAAGAAAGGAGAGGGCGGGATGAGATCGAAAAGCTCCTCAGAACACTCACCATAGTAGTTCCGGTAAAAGACACAGAGAAGCAACGTTTGAGGCTTTATTTATTATATTGTCTTCGTCAACTTTATCTTATTCAAAAGATACACAAGAAGCAAGATTATTGATTATATTTAGATGATATACATGATTATAATAATACAAACAAAAGTTAGATTGTATTAGTAGATTTTGATTAGAATAGGAGGTCATATACCTCTGAATACTGGTTTTCTTGAGGTCGCGGGTTCCATTCTCACAAGGGTACAAAATAATAGCTTATATTTGGAGTTAGAAGCGTTGCGTCAGATGTCCAATAAAGCATTTTTTTATATTTAAAAAAATACATTATACAACAGGTCTAAGATATAGTTACTTCTAGTGTTAACTTTATCTTTGCCTCTAGGACCTATCATGCCCTGTCTCGGCGGTCTAAATAGCCCCGGGGTGCTATTACCCGCAAGAGGCGAGCGGGATTACCTGTCTGCTTACACTTCGTTTCTTCAGTTTGTTTTTGTTCAACTGTCTGCTTACATGAACCCAGATGCTCTTGTTCAATATTTTGTATGTACTTTTTTCGCAAATGCTATATTAGAGATTTGCTTCGAATGTCGCGTCGTTTGGTATAGTGGTTCGAGCAGCTGCTCTGACATCGGAAACTGCAGTAATGGTTAGTGATAGGTATTTTTCTGTGAATGGCTGCTTCGGAAATAAAATGTTGATAGCTAGTATATTTTCAATTGGGGTTAAACATCATGTCAACCAAATTTAAGAACACAATATTTTTCTCTAGTTTTCCTATCTTTTCCTGTCTCTGTCTAAATAGCCCCGGGGAGCTATAATATTACCCGAAAGAGGCGAGCGGGATTACCTGTCTGCTTACCCTTCGTGTCTTCTGTTTGTTTTTGTTCAGCTGTCTTCTCACATTACCTCAGATGCTCTTTTGAATTTCTCCTCACAAGTTCTTAATGAATTGTTGGAAAATATTGATTTTTGTATTTATAGTGGTTCGAGCGCTTGCTCGCTGATTATAAGAGACCTTCTTATATTTAAGTTTATTACTTAAAAAATATAGGAATAACATCATCCCAGTGAACATTAATATACAAATAAGTAGTAATGGGCAAGTTATGGTACTATACAGAACATACAACATTTTAATCAAATCATAATACTTGTATATATGGCCAGGGTAAATCAGACCGGATCTTAGTTGTCCCATTTCGTATGAACTATGGGCTCAATCTATATCAAAGTGAACTCCACACAACGTAAAATAGTGCTGCTTAAATAGACTCAGGAGTTGGAGAATTAAGCTAGCCTTGCATCTTGACGTCTCGGTTATTAATGGGGACAGGAAAAGTGGAAACGATGAAAAAGACATACCCCTGATATTAGACGATATCGCAATGTCAATATTATCAATATTGTATAAAATAAAACTTTTACATGTTAAACTTATAGTGTCGATTTGTATCTGTAAATTACATAACTCTCCATAAACCAGTCAAATAAAACTCGAAACTTACCAGATATTCGCATCTTCATGCATTTGGCACGAGGAAAATAAGACAGGTTTCCCCATCCCATCTAGGCTTAGCACAAACGTTCGTGGAAATACATTACTGGATATACGGTACATTAGGCCGGGTGCAGATGTGCCCCGCGGAATATCTTTGAGTCGAATGCGGTACATGAATGAACCGCCTGATAAGGGTTAGGGTACACAAACGCGGTTTTATTGGCGGTTTGTGTAAATTGTTCTTATCAAGTTGCGCACCTGTGGTCGGATGATTGCACTCAGTTTCTGTACGATTTATGTTATTCCATTGCTTTCAAA
The DNA here is from genome assembly GCA_949126915.1 of Musotima nitidalis. Classification (NCBI taxonomy): domain Eukaryota; kingdom Metazoa; phylum Arthropoda; class Insecta; order Lepidoptera; family Crambidae; genus Musotima; species Musotima nitidalis. Next base: position 12,178,933 of record OX421423.1, on the reverse strand, counting down.
AGATGGTCTAAATTCAATATTTTCTTCTTTTAACATAAGGGTCGGAAACGATCACTGCCTCCGCTAATCCGCACCGTGACCGCGTGTTAGAGTGTGACTTGAATCACTTTAATTCGTGAAAGCAATAAGAAGGCGACCCCTTGCTTAGTGATGGGACGTTAACAGGCTAACTGGCGTCTCTTGTGATTGTTTTCACGGTAAAATGTAGTGTTCTACATTTTACCGTGAAAACAATCACGAGATGTAATGATACATATATACATACATTCACGCCTGTTTCCCCGAAGGGGTAGGCAGAAGCATATTATACGCCAACACTTCGCCAATTATATAGCACCACGTAATAGTTAGCGAGCCTAATGCCGCTTTGCCGGGCACTGTTATGTTCGCCAGAGCCTCATCCGATGGTCGGAGGTGCACCACTGGCAGGTGAGGTTGACTTGGGCTCCTCAAGTCTTAGTAGGATCCATATACACCCAAATCCCTATGATCATAAAAAAAACTAATTATTAAATATTAATTTCCTGCCAGATTATGTAATCCCATGTATCGATCCCTGCTTAATTACGCCTACTATGCGGCCTAAATTGTGCCATGTGATACCAGCCTAGTATAGTATCACTCCCTCTCATCTAACGGGGAGTCGTAAGAGACGAAGAAGAGAAATTCTTCCGTATGATAGGCAGCATCGTCATCCTGCGTACTGGCTTGAACTGCGATCACCAACCCGCCTGCTCAGCCAAATACTCCCAATAAAATGTAATCTATTGGAGAAACCCATGTTCTACAGTGAAATTTTTAAGGTTGATATGATGATAATACCTCGATCCCTGATTTGGCCTAGTCTTTCTTTTATATTTTATATAACTATAAAACTTCTATATTTTCATCCGCGCATTGCTTCTCTTTTCTAGATGTCCAATTTCTTACTGGATTTAATTGTTTTATCTGTACCATCCCTTAGAACACACGCGTTACAGTAAGCTTGGCCATGTTCAACTTATTCTAATGGATATTAAAGTTCTATGTGTCGAACTACTGCGTATACAACACAAGTATGATTGAAGTAAAGTTGTTCCAACTAATGTAGGCTCGAGGCAGGCCCTGTTCCGTTTAATGGCGAATGCTAATTTCTTGTTTGTATTGCGAGAACGTATGATAATATAATTGTAAGCGTTAGTGGGTTAATAAGAGTAGATGGAAAGCTTACTGAAGTTAGGTAGAATATATGGAGGTTAGTTCTTGAATTGGTGATTGTTTTTTGTCTTCTAGTATTGTCCTTTAATAGGCTCAATAAGCGTATGCCTAGTATGTAGTATATGGACATAGAGGTCAATATTTTATTGTCAAACATGTGATAAAGATTTTTGTATAAATTAAAAAATATCCAGTAGTGTGGTCTCGTAATATTTATATACAATCATCATCATAATCATGGTCTTGACGTCTACTGCTAAACATAGGCTTCCCCAATAGATTTCCAGATTCAGCGATCCTGAGTCGCCTGCATCCATCGGCTTCCCGCCGCCTTGACTTGATGATGGGTCTACTACGTTTGCCGGTTCTATCGGTCGTCGTCGTCGTTGCCTCATATATTTCAATTTGTTAAATCATTTACCACCCTTATTACATATTTGAGATTAGAAGAGTAGCCTAAAAAGTTAGGTAGTTTTAATTTTTTCCAAAGAACATTTATATTTAACAGACATGTTTTCTTTGGTATACAAACCAAAGTTAATCGTTTTATACACAAATTGCAAGGAATTTAAAGAAAAAAAATTAATTAAGGAAATGAAAACCGTATAAGATATAGTCTGATTTATTTTATAACAAAAAATGTTATGTGGGAAGGTACGTTTGCAAGTGATTTGCATAAACAAGCAATAAATTACGTTAATTAACAATATCTTATTTTCCCCTGGGATTAATCAAAATATAGATGAAAATAAGGAAATTGTGCATATCGCAAACACAAAGAATGTTTTATGACATCAAGTAATGCGTGTTTTAGCGAACCTCGAGCCCGTAAGCTAAGATAATAATTAGTAATTTAGAAGTTTCTACTGATGTATATTTTTATTTAAGGCCTAATAATGGATTACTAGACTTCAGAGTAGCATTCATAGTGCCAGCTAAAAGGTTCAATATATGAAATAAAAATATGATCAAACTAAAAGTCAAGCATTAACACGATTCTGAATTATCTCGCTTCTAAAAGAACGGTAGATGGAAAAGTCACAAAACATCAAAGGAGCATAATATTTTAAAACACTCATCGGAAAAGCAGTAAAAAAAGCTCTTATTTGAGAAACATTCGAAATTCAGGGAGAAACGTTGGTTAAAGTAAATAATAAAAGTGGCCATGGAGCCTCGCGAATGTTTGAAGCCGCATCAAGAATATAAATTGGTCTAATTTAAAAGCACATAAAATGGCGCGCGGTTCCCTCGTATTGTTTTGGAGAATGAGACAAGAAAGTACTAAATGAATTACAATTGCAACGAATTGCTAAGCTGAATTAGTTATAAGTCGTTGCGAGGTGTTGCATTATTTGTATTTTAATTGAATTGAATTTTCTGTTACTGTTTAATTATAACCATCCATAGGTGTGCCGTGTGGGCCTAGAATAGTTTCACCCTCTTTCATCTCACGGGGAGTCGTAAGAGTCGACGAAGAGTGATCCTACCGGATGATGGACAGCAGCGTCATCCTGCGTACTGGCTTGAATTGCGATCACCAACCCTGCGCCTGCCCAGCGTGGTGATGTGATTATGGGCAAACCAATAAAATGTAATCCATCGGGTTCAGCAGTAGATTTAGCATGATATGGTGATGATGATGATAGGTGTTGGCAAGACAATTTTAAAATTATAAAAATATTGAATTTAAAGAAAAGAAGTACAGAAAACTGTCGTACGACTAAGGTAGTTTTTTACTCACTCAACGACTTAACAGCTACATTATGGTGTTTTGGTTAGGTTAAATAGTTCGTTTCCCTTAGCTTGGTTTTATATAATAGAAAGAAAAATTTAGGTTGATTCTAAAAAGATTTACGAAGTTCATTTCATATTATTAACATTTGCAACATCTTCTCAGATGTTTTAACGATTTCAAGTGCTATGTAACAGTTTATGACATATATAACTTTTTCCTTTCTTCTTTTTATTGTTACAATAATACACAAATGTAATTACGATAAACATAGAGTAGGATTTTATTTTCACGATCTAATTTTGGTTTGCCTTCAACTACACCTTCTTTATAGTAATAGGTTGGGGAAAAAGTCTTTTCGTATTTTTGTATGAAAAGTCAAGACATTTTTTTCAAAGTTTATTTACATTTATTTACAATATATATGTACCGTTTTGTTGAATAACTTTCTGCCATTTTGTGGGCAGAGACATTATCCCGTTACTGTAGAAACTTTGGGACTTCTGATCAAAAAAACGGGACAAATAGTTTTGGCAGTCCTCTCTTGAGGTCAACCTTACAGAACCTAAAGAATTCTGCAGAGACCGAAACAGGTGAAAATCTGAAGGCGCAAGGTCAGGGCTATATGGTGGATGCACTAGGACCTCCCAGTCGAACTCTCTTAATTTTTGCTGAGTGGCTAAAGATGTGTGTGGTCTAGCGTTATCGTGATGAAAGACCACACCCTTCCTGTTGATCAATTCCGGCCGTTTTCTCTCGACTGCTACCTTTAATCTCATCAGTTGCTGGCAGTAAAGATCAGAATCGATGGTTTTGCCGGGCGGTAAAAGCTCATAATAAACAATGCCCTTCCAATCCCACTATACACACAGCATCACCTTATTTCGTGTTAGGCCAGGTTTGGCCACAGTCTGTGAAGCCTGGCCAACTTTCGACCACGACCTTTTTCGCACGTTCTTGTCGTACGTGATCCACTTTTCATCGCCAGTTATCAATCTCTTCAAAAACGGCTCGGTTTCATTACGTCTCAATAATGAATCGCAAATGAGTACACGGTTCATTAAGTTTCTTTGAGTGAGCTCGTGTGGCACCCAAATATCGAGCTTTTTTGTATAACCAGCTTTCTTCAAATGGGTCAAAACTGTTTTGTGGTCAATTCCCAGTTCTTCAGCTACATCGTAACTACTAATATGCCGATCTTGCTCCACTCTTTCAAAAATGGCGTCCATTTTATTCGTAACAGGGCGACCAGAGCGAGGTGCATCTTTAACATCAAAATTTCCGGACTGAAAACGTTTGAACCAAATTTGTGCTACTCTTACTGACACTGCATCAGGTCCATAAACATCACAAATTTTTTTCACTGCTTGAGTTGCATTTTTGCCTTTTTTATGATAAAATTTTAAAATGTATCGAATTTCTTCATTAGATTCACTCATTTTTACGGAGAGAAAAACAAATGAAAAATAGCGGGAAACAACTTTTTTTTATTTTTTTCTTTTCTTTATAATGGAACCTTTTTAATGTTACCAAAACCAGCCAGACACAAATAGTACAGTCAAAAAAATTTTATAATAAGTTTATACCTACGTTATGCGAAAAGACTTTTTCCCCGACCTAATATATAAATCGATTCAGGGTTTGCTAACTCTGGAAATATGATCGTAAATATACATTCTAACTTCAACTGTATTATATAATATATTCATTATTGTACAAAAAACAATAACAAAAAAGCAGCATTACAAGAATAGACGAAGTACAAAGGTGGACTTATTTCTAAGAGAAATATCTTCCAGTCAACCTAAACTGAATTGGGAGACATAGTTAGCGGGCATTAATATGACACTAGAATATGACAACATTACAAATATACATACACAATAATATGATAAGATAATATAACATAATAATATCATCTAAGAAACAACCCTAAAGATGATATTGTATGTTTTGAATCACAACAGCACATAAGCCTTATAATTACGAGACAATTTCAGAAAGCACCCAAGCCTAAACAGATGCAGTCAAATAATGTTCACAAACGTAGTTGCAAGTGCAAAGACCAACTTAGACAACTGTGCCGGCTGCATACGTTGTAAATAGTGAATTCCATCTAATAAAGTTGCCAGCGGTTATTCACGGTAAGTAAACTTGAACTATAGTTACTTGCTTTCATACTTACCCGTGAGTTCGTCCAAGTGTCACTTAATAGTGCAAAGTTATAAAAATATATTGATGATGATTCCTTCTAATAAAGTGTTTAGTGGTTATTTACGGTAAGTAAACTTGAATTAAATTAGCTAAGTTACTTGGGTTGTCGTTGTTGTTTATAAGAACTTTAGTAAGAAGTTTAGATTTCCATAGATCGTCAGTGAGTTCGTCCACGTGACCATAAATAGTGCTAACTAATTAAAAAAAAATATTTATTGTATTTCACAAACGTAGTTGCAAGTGCAAAGCCCGACTTAGACAACTGTACCGGCTGCATATGTTGTAAATAAAGTTGGCAGTGGTTATTCATGGCAAGTAAACTTAAATCATATTAGCTTGCTTTTCTTGTATTATATAAAGCCTCAAGGATTTGAGTAGGTACTTAAAATTTCCCTAGATGATTCGTTTATCGTTATTCGTTTATAAGTGACTAGAAATAATAAAAATTGCAATCTTTTATTGTGTACTAATAAGTCTTAATCTTTAAGCTTTATGTGTACGTAGTTGTTTCAAATTTTCTTAACCCGTTTCGTAGATTAGCTGAAGTAATTCTATAGTGAATAAAAGTTATTCAAGTCCATTTTAGCTTAGTTTGATCATCTTTAATAATAAGAAGAGATAATCATTGAAGTCAGGGATCTTTTTACTATCTGACAGAAGACTATTAAGTACTTCTTTCAGTTGAGCAAAAAACAAGTGTTTTGATTCCTTTACGGCTCCGCAATACGAACGAACTTTAATATATATAAAAGATGTCAATTAACTCTGTCAATGTCAATTAACAAATGTCAAGATATTTCAATTAACTTCTGAACTCCATATTTTCTTTTTGGGTAAGCTGTCCTTTTTACGCAGTATTTCATTTCAAATGAATGTTTGTTCACGTTTAATGCGTTCCTTTCTGATTCTTACGATACGACAAGATCCGATTACGATAAAACTTTGGAGGGTTAATACCGTGAACAACGTCTAAGGTTTTTGAAAGAATATTTAGCCAAGTGTAGAGTAACGAAAGAAAGATAAGACCTTTTCAATTCTATTGCTTTAATGCTTAGTCTATCGGGATAATTACAATTGGAATTTGCCAATAAATAATTCTCCTATAATCACACCAATTATTTTGTTTTAAGTTTAATATCATTAAAAACTTGTATTATGGATACTAAATAACGAATAATATTACTCAAATATATATTTTTTTGTACATACATACTTATCACATATGAATTGTGAACTTCCAAATCAGAACAAATATAAAATTCATGCACACAAAGATTTGTCCTGTGTGGGAATCAAATCCACGACCTCAGTAGCGGAGTGCAGATATACCGACGTCCGCACTATATCGGACTTAAATCAGATTCGGTTCAATTGTCTGATGAGATTAAAATTTATTGGCCAATAAAATATTATAGGACTCAACTAGTAATGAATGAGGATTCATTTAGTAAAGACTTTTTATAATTGGTTATTTTTTACTTTGGTTAATATTTATTTAGTTACATAAAAATCGAAACAACGTGTTATAATATTTTTTATTAGTAAAGCAACCACTTAATCTATTATTAAATATCAGTTGTCCCTACAAACGGTTGCTTAATGTGTCGCATCTCCATGTCCATGTGTAGTACTGGTACTACAGAGACAAATCTATTAAGATATCCTAATTTTCATAAAAATATTTGTATTTAGTATTCCAAAGATGTTTAATACTTTAAATAACGTGTTAGATAAGAGCTACTGTTTTATGTTGCACCAATACAACAAAAGGCGCGCGCGGCTTTAAGGTTTATTAAATTTGAAACGAAACTGTAAAAGTGCGTTGTACTTTGCCTTATCGAATTATAATTATAATAGCTATACTAGACTCTGCAATGTAATATTGAGTAAATAATATTAAACCGTATAAAAATCCACCTTATTTCAATATCTAAAGTCACATGCTATATTTTATTTCAGATGAATGTTGATTCATGTCTAATGCGTTCCTTTTAGCAGATCCGATTACGAAAATCTTTGACAAGCTGATGTCGTGTACGTTTGGTTAGGGTTACAAAAACGTATTGTTCAAGTGTATAAAGATAGATGAAAAATGGAAAAATAACAATATTGACCCAGTGTTAGTTCTTTGTATTGGTGATTTGATCACAGATCAGATAATTGCCTTCGTGAAAGTATTTTACGTACGTACGTACGGGGGGAGGGGGGAATACTATCATAATCTTTGGAGCCTAAGCCTCACCTGCAAGTGGTCCACCTGCGATTAACAGACAAGACTCTGGCGAACATAGAAGTGCCCGGTAAGCGGCGGTAGGCTCGCCACCTATTAAATGGGTCCAACAACACAATTGGCGAAGCGTGGGCGTATATTATGCCTCTGCCTGCCCGGGGAAACAGGCCTGATTGTATGTATGTATGTATAATTAACTTGTTCTTATTTGGGCAATACTTTTGTATACCATGAGGGCCCGGGGTCCGCTTTCCGTCCTTTCTGCCCCCACTTCTAACGGTCTTCTGCATCCTTCTTGAACATTGGCACGCTAATACCTCAAACAACGTCAAGACAGGTTCTTGGGTCCGCCCAATCTTCCTCGGCCGGGAGAAGGTTCCATGGCCAGACATTTCTTCCCCAAATACTTTGCCGTTTAGTTATGTTTACTAGTTGCTTAGTCATAATAGAATAAATGACCGCAGATTTAATAATTACCTACGGCATGGCGCAAAATGGCGTGCAAAATAAAGACAGTAACATAAATATCACCCAAATCTATCCGTCCCTTTGAGCGGCATATTATTTTATCGATCAAAGATCTTCCTTCCCATTGGTCTCGGCAATAATTTTATTGGCGATTGAAGCGTAACAAGCAAATCTATCGGAAGAAATCCCGCGTTACATGCTTTGACCCAAATTCCCTCTAAGCCTCAGAGATTGGGATGACAGAGGAGCATTTGGCGGGTTTAATCACGAAAATTAAACATTGGCCCTATTCTGATTTTGTATTTACTCAGAGAAAATGAACGGAGAAAATGTACGATTATGTTGAAATAGTCGTATTTTTGGTAACTTGCTTATTTATATACTTGCTGACGAAGGATAAAGCACGGAGGCCTGTATAAGTATTTGGATTTCGAACTTAAAGCCAATATTTGTGTTTGTGTACAGTTTATTCGTCTTGAATACCCAGAGTGATTTCTTTAATAAATATGTTTTTACATCATGTCTATGTAAAAAACCTTTTTACAATTTATCCTGCAGAGAATATTTTTTCACAACAATTTTGAAGTTCCGAGATGTTAGCAAACATATACATTTTCATATAATGCTCTAGAGTTTCAAATATTATACTTAAAACTTTTCTACTTAGCTCTTCAAGTTTCTCTCCTAACTTCTGCTAGGAAGCTAAAATTTTAAAGTCAAATAGGCAATGTTCATACTTTTTAAAATTCTTTTCAATATAATATGACCAATAAAGAGTTAGTACGCTTGCTCCCTGTTCAAAGCGTCGCTGGTTCAAATCAAATCAGATCAAAAGTCATTTATTCAAGTTTGGCTCTATAGAGCTCTTATGAATGTCATACTTATAAACTAACGCGCCCATTCACTGCGGGCGGGAGCTTGCTCGTAAAAGAACTCTGAAGTCTTTAGTACTCTTATGTTTTCACGGAATTAGAAATGTTTAATAGACTAGGTGTCTCCAATGTTTGTGTAAGATTATTAGAATTCAATGATACAATGGACTTCGAGTCTTAGTTAATATGCCTTTGCTTTTGTCCATATGTGAACACCGAAATAGGTGTATTTATTATATTAAGCCTTTAATAATGTACACATAACTCACAGTAATTTATACGCACCATAGTTTACTGAATATTTGATGGGCGTTTTAATATGGAGCATTTTCGTTCTACATACGTGGACAATCTGGTAACACTCAGCTATGTTCTAACAGGTTCAAATTGTTAGGAAGTAAAATATATCAACTCATAGCTCACCACGAAGAGTAAAAACTAATATTAATGACTAGCTTTCAGCTGATTTTTGCCTTTATTTATCTTTTAAAGATTTTATGGAGATGAAATTCGAATTATTTTATTGTAGATATCTTTCAACAGTCAGCTGCTACTTAATAGATAAAATAAGCTGGTAAGTATCTAAAAAAATTATAATGCTCTTTGAAATCGGTTACAATGAAAATTAAGCTAAAAATGCATTATTAACCTGCTAATCTTTATGCACCCCCTAAACTTTAAACTGGTGACCAATGAAAAGTGTCATTAGAAATCGCTGCATGCTGTCACTTGGACATCCCGACCCCAAGTGTATTGTTTGGTGAGATACATGCCCTGAGTGTCAGCTTACTAGCCGTGCATAGTGCATTCGAGAGGCAGAGGGTGGTAAATCTATCGAAACTAATTCTGAACTGTTCGCTTCCTCTGTCTTTCTAGGGAAAGGCCAGTACGATTGAAAAGTTTAAAATATTGCTTGCGTGTTTATACTTTTAAGATACAGTAGAGGTTAATTAAGATACGGTGGAGGTTATTTAAGATATTTTATTGTTAGCATGGTAAATTACTCATAGGTAATTTAATTTATAAAAATATTTCAGCTTAATAGAAAATACTCTACTGGAAAATATAGCTATTAAAACTAACGATTCCATTTTTAACATATCGCTTAAGCTAGAAATACGGCAGAGGTTACACAGAGTTGAGTCTGTCATTTTATTACATCAGAAAACACAAGAAATCCATTGTATTTTATGGAACCCCCTATTAAATAATTACATACTAAGACATATGTAATGATTTAATATTAATGACATTAAAAGGGTCCAATATTTTCAAAATATTAATAAGTCCCCGAAGCCGGTGCCTTCTCTATGGAACCCCTAAGAAACACACTTTAGAATATACTGTTATTAATCTCAATATAGATTGAAACTAAGAAAATTATGAAACCATATTGAGCATCCAAATGACGTCAAATAAAATTAGTAACTAATTAATATTTAGCAAGGGACAAAAAGGATCAAGCTGGGTCCCGTCTTATATTAAATATTAGCTCTCCGATATTCGTCAAATGAAATTGGGATCATTGGGAAAACCTGAGTCCTTTGAAAATGAAATGAGGCATATCACTAAATGGCATGATTGAAAATGTTTCCTTATTCAAATTAGAGGGTTTACAGATCATAATATATTTTTATTTACATTTTATTTTTTTAGCACGTTATAGACTAAAAGACTAATTAGATCGGCATAGATACTTTTGTCATCATTAGGAAATAATTAATTCTTGGCAATATAAAGTAGCCTCTAGGAAAATATGAGTTACTTAAAACTTCAAATTAATGTAATCAAACGGAAAACACGGCCAAAGTATGCACTTACATCAAATCACTCTTCATAATTTTGCAAATAAGATACCGTTCTAGTCTTAATATATTTTACTTTATTAACATTCTTTGTGTACTTTTTAGCACGTTATAGACAAAAAGACTAATTATTAGACTGGAATCTCGTACTTTTATCATCATCTCAGACTGTAAAAGTGCCCATACGGGGCTGAGGTCTCTTCTTAGAAATCTTATGCCTACTATGAAAGGATTATAGGGCATACTCCAACAGTGGTGGGTAGGGATATGTCTTGAATATCTCTGACCTTGGTCTTTAGAGAAGGCTCTTGCCCTGTAATCATCACCTTAACCGATAAACGTCTAATTACTGTACACCTCTCACAAAACAAGGTGAAAAGAAACCAGTTGACTGGGTGCGAATTGACGGACCTTGCTTTGTACAGTAAGTTAATGGGCTGATATGATGACGATAAAGTGTACCCAGAACTCAACTTCTCATTCGTCTCGTAACTTAATAAGGAAAATAAATATGCTTTAAAATAACTGGCCCGTCGGGAAATCCTAAACCAAAACGTCCGTCAGACCAACGTTACACCACCCCACTGCCGAATGTATCGCACCTAAGCTTACCGCAACCGTAATTTTAACAAAGCCATTCCAAAATTTAAAAGTGCTCACAGATTTTTTTCCCTAACAATATAATTAGAACTCAAAGCATTTTCGACCCAACCCTTTCGTAATAAGAATCAGGGTGGCCGAAAAGGGGATTGACACATAAATATACGTTTGTTAACATAAGAGGTAGCGATATAGGAGATTTACGGGGGTCGTGTTGGGTCCCCTTAAACAAGGGGTTACATAAAAAGAATCGGTACAAAGTTTGATATACAGCATGTTGCCGATTCGTCGGATTCGATAAGAGTTTAGTATTAGTTTCTTTTTCTCCATATTTTTGTACGTACTTTTGGGATTTCACATACTTTTGAAACAATGCTGTTCTTGTACACATACAATTGCAACTCTTGATTTTGAAGTTGATACTGATACAGCTGTTTATTACCAAGGCGGTCATCTATTGAAAGTTAAGTACGGAACTTCAGTTCAAACCCATCGAAAATACTATTTTTAAAGCTACAATTTTTAATACCAAAGGTAGTAGATACAGCTATTTTACATACTTGCAATACGTTATATTAGTATGAACATTTCCGGCAATCTTTTTGAATATACATACATACATACAATCACGCCTGTTTCAGGCAGAGGCATAATATACGCCCACACTTCGCCTATTGGCCAGTGGCGAGCCTATTGCCGCTTACCGGGCACTTCTGTTCGTCTGTTAATCGGCAGGTGCACCACTTGTAGGTGAGGTTGGCTAGGGCTCCAAAGCTGGTAGTTTGATCCCCGTACATCCCGAAAGATAATGGTAGAATCCAAGTACACCAGTTTTTGTTTTTGATTCGCTGTTGGAAGTTTGGCAATATCGTGCGATCACTACAAACCTTACTAACGCAATGTCTTATTTTTATACCTGTAGGTGGCACTCATGGCACTGGTGGCATGCGGGCCACCTGATGGTAAGTGATAACTGCAGCCTATGGTCGCTTGCAACACCAGGGGCATCACTAGCGCGTTGTTGACCCATTTCAAACCGTTTCACGCCCCTTTTGAAAAGCCCCATGCCGTTATCTCTCCTAATTCCTAGCTTAAATATTGTTTGTATGAATATGAATATACTATAAATACTTATAGACTATTTGATATAAATAGTATTTTCCCCAATTTAATTATACAAATGATTCACTTCGATCTGTCGCTATCATGTTTATTTTGTTTGGGTGCCCACAATACTCGGGACTCATAGTTAATACATCTTACTCTGTTACAACGTGTACTTAAATAAGACAATTTTCATTATATCACTGTTTATCAAATCAGCCTTATAAAGATTACTGTTGAACATTGGCCTCCCCAACAGATAATATTATATTGGGAGAAGTTGACCATAATCACCGCACTGGGTAGGAGGCGGGTTGGTGATCGTAGTTCAAGTCAGTACGCAGAATAATGCTGCATCATCATCCCTTAGGATTTCTCCACGTCGACTTTTACGACTCCCCATGAGATGAGAGTGCGTGACAATATTCTAAACCGACATATAACTTAACTCCAAAATAAAATTATCATTCCAGCCATGTGAAGTCCACTTCTGAACATAGGCCTCACCAGTAGTTTTCCACGTTGATCGATCTTGTGCCGCCGGTATCTAACGGCTTCCCGCCGTCTTGACCGTCGTTCGATCGAGTGGGAGGCCGCCCTATACTTCGTTTACTGTTTCGCGTTTCAATACGAAATTACATAACAAGTATTCATCATCACCTCAGCCCATTAACGTCCCACTACTGAGCACGAGCCTCCTCTCACATACATACCAAGGTGCGAGGGTATTGGGTCATACTCCACCACGCAGACCCAGTGCGGATTGGCGGAGGCAGGTGTATGGCGTCCTGCTGTTAGAATTTTTTAATCCGCCCAATTAGGCCTCTAACATGGCTTAGACACTACCACATTTAGTGATAGCCGGGACCAACGGCTTAACGTGCCTTCCGAAGCACGGAAGCTTCCATGCTTTGAACAATTTATTACTATTGTTTTATTCATACAATTATTAAGTAAGCGTAACACTGCTGCCAATCCAACTCAGCTCGTAGAATCGTAAAACATTCTTTATTATCTGAACAAAGAGTAAGGAAATAATTAATTCTTTGCAATATGAAGTAGCCTCTAGGGAAATTTGAGTGACTTAAAACCCCAAATTAATTTAATCAAACGGAAAACGCGGCCGGAGTGCGTACTTACATCAAATCACCCTCTTTATAATTTTGTAAAGCAGATGAAAATACACGACTCCTTGTTCAACTGACTTTAGTAATATTTTTGTAATTTCGTACGGTTTTTAATAATAGTTCTAATAAAATTTATATATATTTAATGAATAAAAAAATATTTTCTGACAGTTGCACCTATTATATAGTCCCAAGATAAGTATCATCAAATAACGGATAAACATACATTATTATTTATTTTTATTTTTAAATACATACTTGACATACATAGGCAATTGTTGTTGTTTTTGGTTATTTAAACCTTTTATTGTATTTATTTATTTCAATCAATATAAACTTACATTATATAGGGTACTGTTTTATCATCTGAGAAACTAGTAGGTATATTATAATGTATTTAATTTTAAGAAGTTTATTAAAGTTCATCTCCTCTTTGATCATAATTAATTGACCGCTCAAAGACATAATGTCCCTTTATTAGCTACGGTCCTCCCAGAAAGGTTATAGGAGAGGAGCTACAAGTGCTTATTTTAGTAGCTAGATATAACACTTTGTTAGACATAACCTGGCGACTTATACTAGCATCCCATAACTATATCACAAAAGAAAAATAAAATACTGTTAAATTTTGCTTCTATAACAACCGATATATAAATTAAAACATACATAATGTCTTGCCTGTTTCCCCAAAGTATACAGAGGCATATTATACCCACATTTCGCTAGTTACAATGTTGTTCCAAAGTAATAGGTGGCGAGACTATTACCGCTTACCGGGTACTTTTGTTCGTTGATTGGCAGGTGCACGCACCACTAGCAGGTGAGGTTGGCTTAAATAAATTAAAACCCGTACAATATTATAAAAAATAATGTATGTGAGGTTCAAAACAAAAGATTGTTAATTTATTTATGTAACTTTTTAATCTTTATGTAAAATTGTTAAAAAGGACCTAAGAGTGTAGATGTTAAGACCTTATGTAAAACATTATGGAGTGCAATAAACATTGAATTGAATTGAATTGAATTATTCAATACACATTCTAAGCTACAACCTATCGGTCTATGATGCAATCGATTTCAATTTGATTATAATATGGGTCAGAACATGTACAGAATTGATTTTCATCATGATCAGCCTCTACATCGCGTCCTATTTTACTTCGGGTTTCCTTAAGTTTTTCGCCCTTGCCAGTAGGTATGGTGCGATGCAGGTTTGAAGGGGGCGGTTACATTTTCTCCTAGAATCTAGTGCCTGTATTTACATTTATAATTAAAAGAACAAATTATTTTTATGATTATCTCAATATAAAAGTTGCAGTTTATACAAATTTAAGTACAAAATGTGGTTTTGAAAATATATTATCTGTATCCTATTGAGTAAAGTAGCCAAAATTACTCTATAGGATATCTGCTAGCTGTCAGTGAATTCCCGTCCATCCGTTCGTCATTCAAACGCTGTCAAAAAACTCCTACGTTTTAAACTAAAAAACTGATAGAGGACACTAGACATGTACATGTAGCACTTGAATTTATTTCGATAAGCAAAGCACATTCAAGACACGTACCGCCGCAGACAACACAGAATTGAGTATTCTTAACACCAAACCTTCTAACGAAGTCAACACCCTTAAATTACAATGAGGTTTTCCAAAATGTATACTTACTGAGAAGCGCATATAGCAACGCGATATTATGTGGTCGGTAATGAACATCGAACTTAGGTGAAGTTTACAGAGGTCAATCTTTAAATCCACCTCGACTGACCTTGACTTGGTGGGGGGCCGGAGCACCCCGGTGCCCTTAGAACTCTACCGGGGAGAAACTAATAGGGACCTGTGGAGGGTGCAGCGGGCGGGCCAAGAGGGCCCGCCAAGCAGTGCCAGGAGGATCTTAAGCGGCGGGGGCAGGGGTCCCCTGCTGTCTAACCATAGATTCTCCGAGAAGTCGACCACACTCGCTATGGTCGCACAAGGAGGTAGGAGGGGCGCGTCTACTGCGCCTCTCTGAGGAGGTCTTCCCGGTTTAGGCTTGTTTTAGCGTCGGAAGATCCTTGAATAGGTGACTGTTGGACTGGCATTTGACTTCGAGGGACAGAGAGGACACGTCGGGAAATGACAAGTTAAGAAATATAAATATTTCTGACAATTACACCAATTATTCAGTTCCAAGATGAGTGTCATCAAAAACTTGTGTTATGTTTACTAATGTGCCTTTTGAAGCACCTATTTTATTCCTAACAACTTATTATACTGTGGCTAATAAAAACACATAAGAAAATATGTGTTTATTAAAAGCGAGAAAAGGAGATAAAAGTAACGAAAAACATTGGACAATATTCCTTCTTTCTCGTCAGATCCGCTGATCAAATTTTGCAATGAAGAGGTTATGGAAGTAGATTTATGTCGTTAAATCGCACAGACTGATGTTATACTTCTTAGTAGGTACATACATTGAGTAATTGCGTTATTCTTTTAGGCCTAAAAAGAAAAATATTCGCACGCACGACTTGTGCATTGCAACTGACTTATTTTTTGTGTTATTTTATCTAAAATAAGGAAAACGTTCACAACAAGGAAAATACTTGTAAGGGAATAACGTTGTATTGTTATATTCTGGCGATCGTTCGTTGCGTTTATCGCTTAAATCACATGATCAAAGTTCAAATATTTTTATTCCATAATCTATTACATAGTACTTGAAACCGTCAAAATTAAATATAAATACAAAACACAATCGAAATATGATAACACTGAAATCACGAAGCTTAGTTTCGCTTACATGCAACAAAACGATGAAAAAATACTTTAAAAAATTTAAGTGTAAGTTAATCTAAGTGCTAGTTCCGAGCCACCGCTCTGTAAGAAGAACTAGCAAGAAACTCACAGGCTATGCTCTTTTAAATCATCAATTAGTTAGTTACAATCTTCATTTGTCTGTGAAGCTATATAATACAATTTAATGCATGCATGATCATACAGAGTGCTATAAGGTACTTAATTAGGTTGCACAAAAAGCAAGTGGCCCAGCTTGTTCTGGCATAATCGGTTCTTTCACAGCGCTGATTTTCAGACACTCCCACTTCTATCAATTTGATCTCTTCCGAATCTTTTACGACCAATAAATGTTGTAGAAGTCGACCTGTTCTCGCTTCTAAAGTCGTAGGTTCGACTTCAATATAGGTAAAATACTTTTTTGCTTCAATACGTATATTTTAGGCTGTCGGAATATATTCTGTATATTCTAAGTATTTATGTGGAATTAACATTCAAAATAGTATGTATGATTATTTGTTGTCTAGTACCCATATGAACTTTGCTAAGTTTATAAACTAATTTTTTTTTGTATCCACAAATATTGTTTTTCTCATTATTAGCCCAAGGCTTAAACATTACTAAACATAGGCCTCCCCCTTAAACTTCCAATTTAACTTATGGTAGGCCTTCATCCGAAGTGGCGGAGTCTATAATATGCCTCTGCCTACCCTTTCGGAGAAACAGGCGTGATCGTATTGTATATATAGATTGTATGTATAATCCAGCGAGATCCAGGTACCTTTATCAAATCGAAATAATATAAATATTATTTATTTGAAAATAAATCTAATTAACGTTCCACTTTTGAAAATGTTTCTCTTAGTTTCACCTGTATTTCTAACACGAAAAAGTTTTATAGCTTACCCTCTAGCAGTGAAATCGTTAATCGACTCCGGGTCTTGGGTGAAGCACCTTTCTTAGAAGAGTCGGGGGACAAACAAAATGCCGATAAATGTCATTTGGACGAAGGCAAGGTGTACAGTAATAAAAACCGGAATCTAATTAAGGAGTATCCTTTTTTGTTTATCTGAGATTGTACCAACAGTATTTTTTATTTTATTTTATTTGGTAAAGAATGTATTATTGTGTTAAGCTTCGTTGATATTAATATTTTCAAATGTGAAGTTTGGTGTAATTTGGGATTCGATAAAGCAAATCAAATCGGTATATTGCAAGTCATTCTTTGGTGACCCATTTTATATAATTGTATTTCTTTTTTTCTTCTTTATTTTATTATAAAGTGCAAATTTTTCTTCTT
Organism: Musotima nitidalis; assembly: GCA_949126915.1. Classification (NCBI taxonomy): domain Eukaryota; kingdom Metazoa; phylum Arthropoda; class Insecta; order Lepidoptera; family Crambidae; genus Musotima; species Musotima nitidalis. Next base: position 12,161,513 of record OX421423.1, on the reverse strand, counting down.
AATAATGGCTTCGTGCGTTTAGCACATTTTATCATCATCATCATCATTTCAGCCCATTAACGTCCCACTACTGAGCACGAGGCTTCTCTCACAAATCAAGGTGTGAGGGTATTGGGTCATACTTCATTACGCTGACCCAGTAGGGATTGGTGGAAGCAGGCTTATGGCTACCTGCTGTTAGAATTTATCAAGCCTATTTATTAGGTTATCCCTAACATGGTTTAACGACTACCACATTTAGTGATAACCGAGACCAACGGCTTAACGTGCCTTCTGAAGCACGGAAGCGCTCAATATCAAATGCCACACAAACGGTCACCCATCCAAGGACTGACCTCTGGAAACTCTGCTGTACTTCGGTAATCGTTTCCGACCACCGAGCACCGCAGAGCTACGAGCGCTTCTAGCACATTTAGGCACTGTCAAGTAATCGATATATTAATAATGTATAAATCATAGCAAATATATGCTACATGAGATGCCCTCCCCGTTAAACCTTTTGAGTCCTCAGTATAGATGTGGGACTATTACTATACTGAGATCTCACATGGCCTTCTTGAGAGAATTTGAAAAGCGATTTTGCACTATTTTGTTTCACTTACCAACACTCATGCACGTTCACAACCACTTAACGGTTAATAATGCACCGATATAACACAGTAATGTTCGAAATATTAATTTTTTTTGAAAATTAAACAAAACTGCAGACAATAAATAATAAACAAATATTTCTGACACTTACACCAATTATTTAGTCCCAAGATAAGTATAATTTAGAACTAGTGTTATGAATACTAAATAACGTATAAACATACATAAATCCTTTTTTTTTGTAAATACATACTTAATATACATAGGAAAACACCCAGACCAGAACATATGTTCATATTTATACACACAAATATTTGTCCTGTGTGGGAATAGAACTCACGACCTCAGGAGTTGAGTGCGGGTACACTCGCCTCCACGCCATATCGGTCGTCAAAATGCATGGCGTTTCCCGCCAAGAAGTCCCAGTCAAACTCTTATTAGTTTGTATTTTCTCATCACGTTACCCTGTGGACACATAAGCATAACAATGTGCTTGTGGATGTAGAGCGCTGACAGCTATCATACAGTTCTTCTTCCATTTAAATAATGGCTTCGTGTGTCTAGCACATTTAGCCAGTGTCAAGTAAGTGATATATTAATTATATATAATTTATAGTAAATGAGAATGAGTGGTGATCAAGATGATAAATGGAAGATGAAATACCCTCCCCTAAACCCCTTGAGTCCTCAGTAAAGATGTGGGACTATACTGAGATCTCACATGGACTCCTTGAGAGAAAATTTGAAAAGTAATGTTGCACTGTTTTGTTTGATTTACCAACACTCATGTATATTCACAAACACTTGACGGTTAATAATCCACCGTTATTACACGTTAATGTTAGAAATATCACAAATTTTAGAAAATAAAACAAAACTGCAGACATGACGCTTCACTTTCCCGCCAAGAAGTCTATCATACAGTTATTACACACACACGACAGAATCAACGATGACAGCTGTACTAGTGTTCAGCTGTCATCGTTGATTATATCGTGTGTCCCATAAACATACTTATTTCTGTTAATCATTTACTGTAAATCGAAATATTTACGAAAACAAATATATTATTCTTACTTAATCTCGATTTTGCATCTATAAAAAAGAAAAACGTATATTTTTCTAGCATAAAGCTCTGTCAATACAGATATTTCCATCGGCAAAAAAATTTAAAAATTCACCAATATCGCCACGGGGTAAAACCTGAACGGAATATCCGGATTTCGTTGTTGCTACTGCCAAAATATTTTGCCTGTTACGTCTAATCCTTTCTAAGCCGAAGCCTGTCCAATTGTGTTATTGCTTTTAAATTGAACGTTGGCTTTTTATCGTACATTGGACGGTTGACATGGATAGGATTTTGTTGCAGCAGATAGATTGATTTTGTGAATAGTTTGTGAGATGATGCCAAAACTAAATGTTTGTAAAATATTTTTTTTTTGCATTTGGTTTAAATTTAAAAAAAGTTATTTTCTTGGTAGGAAGATCCCATTCAGTTATATTACTGAACAACGGCCTTCTCTCACTCTCTCTCCTAAGGGAGAGGGTATGTAATCATACTCTACCACGTGTACCCAATGCGTATTGGCGGAGAGAGGTATGTGGCGTCTTGCTCGCCTAATAAATATCTAACTTGGGTTATCTCGTATATAGTGATAACCGGGACCAACGGCTAAAGCGCTTTTGCTTGATATTATAGTTTCATTGAACAAAGTATCTAACGTAGTTTTAAGGCATATAGCTATGAACAGTACGTCCATACTGACAATAAATCTTTTTTCCTTTTTTCGGATAGAAAATCATCAAAAAGGTCTTTCGCTGTAGTGTCAGACTTTTACTGAGTAAAAACCATTAATGTTCCTTCTTGAGCCTTGAGCCTTGAGTCCTCGGGACGTAGCAGACGTCCCGAGGACGCGGTAACCCTTTCGAACACTGACAATTAATCTCGAAGTAACTTTATGACGAAGCTAAAAGTGTACTGATTTGAATGATTAGCGTTGCCTACGACGTAATGACATACAGCTCTTAAATTTTACGGCGCCTCCACTGCAAGGCTTGTCACGTGCGCATGGACAATTTTATGATTACACCCAGTTTACTGCCATGCTCTTAGGGAAATTACAATTGGAGTATGTACCTCCTTATTTATTACTCGGGCTCCCATCTGAGTCATGGTTATGGCTCAGCTTCGGAGGAACAATAACTTTGTTTGCTTCTGGTTATAAATTATTATGTTAGTGCTAGATGTTTACGACGGTCTTGTGGCTCAATGTGTGACGTCATCCTGTCATGATGTTTGTGTCCTCATCTTGAAGAGTGTTATTTTTTTTTTAAGTAGCGTAAACGTTATTCACTACTAGACTTGACATGCGACTGAAGATTGAAAATTTTACATGTGTTTATTGGTTATTTATTGAATATTACTTAGTGCTTAAATAGGGAATCAAATATAAAGCCCAGTAGATTCTAAACGGTAAATACTACTTGCCGACTACGAGTACTTCATGCAAGGGTTCCATATAAAATACGTTTAATAACTTTCCAAACTTTGGACTCGTCTGATATTGCCCATTATCTGACTGAATATATAGGTACTTTCTGCAGGCCTTCAAGCCACGATAAGAAGCGCTCTCATTTTTTGACGACATCGATTGCTTTTAGTTAAAATTTGGTCATTGTGAGGACTCACTTAAAAATATATATACTTAAAGCGAATACATTTATTAATATACATAATATATTATATGTTGTCAACTAATCGTTGATCGGGCAGATGTTTATAGTGTTATAATATTTATATATGTAATATTATAATTATTCCTTAGTTGTAACAATGTCGTTTTCCATGTAAAGCGTTAATTATCAGTGGATTTAGTATAAAGTTATTTTTGGAAACAGTATCAGATATAATTTATCTAGTATTTTATGGGTGAACTGAAATTTACCTCAAATACAAGTTCATTTGCCACAGTTCTATTAGACATATCACACGATCTGGCCAATTAGTAGCATGGGGCTTACGAGATTAGAGGGCCTACTCTAATTCAACGAAAACGAAACTACGTTATACGGGTGGATATCGTAGTTTGGTTCACTCGATAATGATATAACTAGAGAGTAAAAGAGATTGAATAAGAGAAGCGCTCGTAGCCCCTCTTAACCTCGTAGCGTGGCTTGGTGGTCGGAAAAGATCACCGAAGTAAAACAGAGCCGTTGGTTCCGGCTATCACTAAATGTGATAGTCGTTTAGCCATGTTTGAGGCTTCATTGGGCGGTATTCTAGAATACAGTGTTTTGACTTGTCACTACAGTGTTTGTAGACTAATTGTGTGATGAACGCTTGTTTTCAAATGTTTATATTCCTTACAACTACAGTTCTTCTTTATAAAGTAACCTAGTTGTATCTTATTTTTTTATTTAATGCTTGTTTAATCGTAATTCGTCAACCAACTAAAACTGCACTGGCGTGGAATTTGGTTTAGTGTACTAAGTAAGTGATAATAAGTATAACGAAATTACTCGTAGTAATAAGCCATCTGTACACCCCGGTACCACACATGTCGTGTGGTACCGTCCTAGTGCCCACCCCTCTCATCTCACGGGGAGTCGTAAGAGTCGACGAGAAGAAATCATACCGGATGATGGGCAGCAGCGTGGTGATTATGGGCAAATAGCCCCAATAGAATGTAATCTATTAGGGAGGCTAATGTTTAGCAGTGGACTTTATAAGGCTGAATGATGATGATTCTGATGAATGAGACATTTCACACAATGCTACTCACGTCACTCACTTAGCTGAGCTTGCACTATGGGCCTTCAACATCATCATCTTAGGCACAATAAATAGTGATAAGAAATAGTAAACAAGAAAGTATTTAATGGCGATCGCCTTCCAGCCGACTGCAATATCTCCTTCCAGCCGCCTGCAATATCGCCTTCCAGCCGCCTGCAATATCGCCTACCAGCCGCCTGCATTTATCGCCTTCCCGCTGCCTTGACCAGCTCCTCGGTCTATCAGAAAGGAAATCATCCTCCTCTAAGTTTGCTAGTTCGCAACAATAGCAAACGAATATACATACGAGTACATGAGTACATATTATTTTTAATACATTGAAAATATGCAATAAATAAAATTTATAGAAATAATTTAATTACAATATTAATAGATTGCTAATAAATCAGAGATCATTAATTTTAATATGATGAGTTTATCAAATGTTTCGCAAATCAATTGCGAATCGCTGTTTAAACTCGGTAATTGTTTCCGGAATAACGTTTCTAAAGTAAATGTTAATTCATGTTTCTAAAGAAACATTTTTCTATAAAAGCAGACATTTACTGCTTTATAGAAAAATTTTTTTGATTCCCTAATTTTATCGTAAATGATACAAATCATTCAAATTCATCGCACTGTAATCAAATATCCTCCGTACAAATGTTTCGAATAACTAGACGTCAATTTCTATTTTGACATTTTGCACCGATAAATTCAAAATTTATAAGAGGGAAGATGTACTATGAAACGAGGCAGGGGGTTTAATCAGACAGGTCACCACCCTACCCGTTTCCAGCAGCATAAATGCATAATTCATAATACAACGTCGACATCACCATTCGCTCACGCTCTTTGTTATAATGTGACTGACTATGAATATAACGATTTTTCAGAATGAACGATTGTTTTTTATGACGGCGCGGCGCCTTGCTTAGTGTATGATATTCGACTAAAGTTATTCAGAAAAAATCAGGCAAGTGGAGGCAATTTCATCATCCTAGCCTCTATTAGCCCCTGTAGTACTTTTATTGAGTGTGTAGGGATCCTATCAAGACCTAAGGAGCCCAATCCAACCTCACCTACAAGTGGTGCATCTGTCGATCTACGGACGAGGACCAACTATATAGCTGGCGAAGTGTGGGTGTATAATATGCCTCTGCCTACCCCTTCGGGGAACCAGGCGTGAATCTAGTACTTTTATTAAAGTGCTCTCTGGTCACCGGGCTCAATCTTCCTCTCACAATTCCCAAATGAGATAGATGTAGGCCTAACCGCACCACGTGGGCATAGCGCAGATTGTCGGAAACAAGTGTATTCCTGTTAGAAGAATAATAAATAAATAAGTGATCTTAATCACACTAGTTATTTAGTTCCATGATAAGTATCATTAAGAACTTATGTTATGGATAGGTCCTAAATTACGGATAAGCATACATAAATGGATGGATGGAAAATGTCATTGTCCATCAACGCGATTGACCGATGTGGTCAGGGCGGCGGGGAGCCGGTGGATGCAGGCGGCAAAGAATCGATCTACGTGGAAAGCAATTGGGGAGGCCTATGTTCAGCAGTGGACTTCAGATGGCTAAAATGATGATGATGATGATACATAAATAATGTTGTAAGTATATAGGTACTTATTAGATATAGGAAACACCCAAAACAGCACAAATATTTATAATCGAATCTATGACCTCAGAAGAAGAGTGCAGACATTTTTACCTCCACGTCGTCAAGTTAACGTTCAAATAAGCCATGCATGACAACTTTTTAACGATTACCATTGAAAACTGCGTGCAATCATTGGGGTTACGGTATATGTTGTTTGGGAGTTAAGTCGAGTATCCAGCATGTTCGCATTGTCCTTTCCATAATGTATATGTTCATGAGCTTCGAGCGTACGACTGGGTACGTTCCGCGACAGACGAACCTAGCAGTACCAGCTTAGTGTTTTAGTATAAATTACCTGAGAAATCAATAACTTTAAAGTTTTTGAAGGTCAGATTCACATAACTTCTTCCAGACTGTAAAGTACAACAAATTTAAAGCGTTATTTTTAAAGTTTTAAGGCGCGGCACACAGTATTGTGCATTTAATTGCGTGCTACTATTTACAGCTTCTATTAGAAACAAAAAAAATTGACATTGCACAACAATAAATAATTATAACTTAATATTGAGTAGAATTAAATACAATCCTTCGGCTTTAATAGTTTAATAATGGGCTGTTTACACACCGTATTATTTCCATTAAAGCGTTCGCGGAAATATATGATATACTGAGTACTCTTCGCATACAATTATAATTAGTCAGTAATGCGACATAATTGCAACAATAAGCCTAATATAAGTCTTGATATTGTATATATGCTATCGTCTACAGCGTGTAAGTTTAGTGGCATTTTTGCAGATATTTAAAGTTTTTAACTATGTGGACATGTTTGATAAAGCACAAAGAGGTTTGGAAGATTGCATCTGAGTCAATTCACGTAAGTCGCACGGGCGATACCGCTAAGTGACGTTAGTGGACATCAAAATTAAAAGTATTTTATTTTGTTACTCAAATTCATCGGAATCAGGCGATAAAAGCGAAACAAACAGATTTACATTAAAATTTTATTCGTAGACCACACTGCACAAGAACTTAAAGAGACTGTTATGCGATGTTATGATCTTAAAACTATTATTCGCGTTTCCATATTTAAGAACCACTTTAGATGCAATTAAAATATTGAATTAAATTTAAGTCCATAGGTAATGCACAAGCCTCTGTCTATATATATCACTTACTTACAATGAATTTCCGCATTGTAACGCTTGAAACAATAAATTACTTTAGATTTGTTTGATAACACAAAATTCCAATAGCATTTTTGGCACTAATTTGATTACACACGTCACCAATAAAATAAATGACGCTATGTAACAAACGTTATTAAGCAGACTTTGCTACAAATTCGCTGATGTAAAGCTGGATTTAATGCTATCTGTGGTTTTGCCAACAGTTTCGCAAATAACACCAAGTTCATATCACATAGAGCAGTAGTGTAAGGAAAATCAGTTTGTGAAGTTATCAGATAACACATCTGTTGCGTTTTTTACTACCATGGCCTACATTGATTTTTCAGTAGATTTATCGATAAATTTTGTTACAATGATACTCACGGCTCTATAGGTGTGTCTAGGTTATCCATTCGATGTGCAATATTTAGTTTTATGTAAGTAACCGATAACATAACTCAACAAACATAAATTAAGAGCAATTTACAAAGTTTCACCGTTTGTATGACTCTTGATATCAAGCGTTTCCTTGAAACGCAAAGAAAATTGAAATTCTGTCGTTGTTGTTGGTTGTACTTCCTTATATCTTTGATGACCGATATTCGCTCCGCTCCTGAGGTCGTATGTTCGATTCCCACACAGGACAAATCTTTGTGTGTATAAACACGAATAAATGTTCTGGTCTGGGTCTTTTCATATGTATAAATAAATACTACTAATATTTACAAAAAAAGCATTAAATATGTTCATTCGTTATTTAGTATCCATATCAAAAGTTTTTCATGATACTTATCTAGAAACTATATGTGTAACTGTCAGAAAAAAAATTATATACTATACATCAAGGTAGGCCAGAGGCCCTATTGAGCGGCTTGATACATACTATTAGGAAGATTAATTTGATTGATTCCTATATTTTGATGTGTGATCCAAGATAATGATGACGATTTTCCAACAAAACATATATCAATTCGTCTCTATAGACTATGCGGTCGATGACAAATGTTTAAATGGTGCAACATTGGAATTCAATTCTGTTCCGTTGTGATACGACGTAAATTACTCTAGAGATCTGTCTCGTTGTTACAGAACATAATGGATTCATTAGGTGATCAGTTTTGAATTACTATTTAATTATATCCGTACAATGATGTATTAGTGTAGGAAATGGGACTATTAATTTGAAATGGGAATTGGTAGTAAAACAACATTTGATTTGATATATTATTAAATTTGTGTAACTAGTATAAGCTCTTACTTGTGATGTAGGCTTTGTAGCAATGACTATTAGTATTTTCATATTTTTATATTGAAGGTATGTAATTAAATTAATTATTTCTTGTTTTAGGTATGGGCAGTATTGCGGGTGTTGCAGGAAGTTCAGATTTTTTAAAATAAGAGCAGGCAAGTTTATTTTAATATGCGAGCAGCTGTTTAGTCTCTTCATTTATTGAAAAGATTATTCTCGTAATTTATTGAAAACTTTGATAAAATGACAAACAAGTTTTCTTTTTCACAAGAGTAAATATTTGAACATGGGGCAAATATAGGTGTGCATGAGCATGCATTCACATAACTGGTAAGGTAAGTAACACCCAGACAAAGATGTTTGGTCAAGTCTACTAATTAATAATAATTGACGTATTATTTATAAGTAAGAATATATTATATCCGTCGTTTAATACTTAAGTACAAGCTCAGCTTAGTTATACAAGCGATGTAAGATTAAGATACCACATAAAAAAAATACTATCGCAAAAAGTTTTTAATCTTTTTAGTGATATAAACCTAAATAAAGGGATCCTCTATTACAAACATGCGTATTAGAAGGTATGTGATTATCAACTTAAATAGGTTCCATAAATCAGTTTGACTATAGATAGTAGTAGCCACAACGATTATACTCGTAAGTTTATATTTACTAGTACATAAATTATGCCTCTTCCTTAAATTAATATCAACGAAACGTGAAAACAGGAAACAAGAATCCCTATATCCCACACATTTTATTAAGGCTTGGCAATACCCAGTGGCTTACCCGGCGCCGAATAAGCAGGAATTCGGACCAATTTCCCCACTGTCATATTTATTGGCCGTTCCCCTACCGTTTTGTACGGAAACGCTGAGCTTGCTCGCCAAAAGCAGGTCAGTTTTGACTGGCCACCAACTTTAGCTGTAATTGGAACTGATGCTGTTTTGCCAACGTATTGGAAACTTTGAGCCTTTTGCATACGCTTGCATTGACATTTTAAAGTTCTACATCTGGGTTGAGATTCTGTTGGATAACGATTATTATTAAAGTGATTTCAATACGGTTTTCACTAATTGTTAGATTGATTACATGGAAAAGCTTAAGCTTATAAAGATGTCATGATATGTGCCCTTCTGAGGTAGAAAGAGCTTTTTTATGTAGTGTATTGTTAAATCTATCTTGTTGTGTTTTACATACAAATATTTTTTTTACATATTATTATTTATATAAAAGTCAGAATATTACTTTTTGTTGTGTATACTTAAATCATTATATTAAATACTTTCTTTTTATAACATTATTTTTGTTTTACAACAGTTTTTATTTTTACATAAATCTGCATGTTAATATCTTCTTTAATCGGTTGGGTGGGTGATGCCGGCAACTAGTTTATGCATGAAATGTAAACATGACAGTGGTATTTCCCCTTTTTCAGAGGTAGAGCGCGCTAATGGTGAATGTATTTATTTATTGTTTAGTAATATGTCATACTAAAAAAACGTATGTCGCGTTCGTGCATTTTAATTATCATCGTTTATTTCTTCAACTTCATTTTTATTATAAAATTATAAGTTTCTTAATTAAGAGCTAGTTGATCCGTGTGATATATCTGAAGATATTTCTTAATCTTTTATATACAATATCGTTGCCATCTCAATATTATTATTAATTACATATGTCGACGAATATTACATAAAAAATCAATCTACATTCACTTGTACCTACCCTCCTTGCCCAAACCTTATTTCGTCAAATATAACTCGAATATACACAGGAAAAACGCAAAAAGGTGTAATGCAAAGACATCACACGACAATCTGAAAAAAACAATTGGTCCCACTGGGATGCCGGAGATAAACACAAACTGGGTATTCCTGGGTCCAAATAAAACATGAGACCATACAAAGCCAAATAATAAGATCGGGGATGAAATAAATATTTATAATACGGGAGGGAAAAGCAATTACCTGGACCAAGTTTGATGTACCACCTGCTCTGTTACATACATATTTATTAGATGGTGACACGTCAGATTAACATTTTTTCCCTAGGGTTTGGAGTTGCAGGTTTCATTGTAATACACAGATACTTATAATCACGCTTGTTTCCCCGAAGGGGTAAGCAGACATTATATACGCCCTCATTTCGCCAATTATATTTTGGTTCCATGTAATAGGGTTACCGGGAACTTTTATGTTCGCCAGAGCCTCGTCTGTTAATCGGCAGGAGCACCACTTTCAGATTAGCTTGAACTCCTAAGGTCTTGGTAGGATCCCTTTGCTCGCGTATATAATATAGCTACTATTTCACGGCTTTAACGTTTCAAGTCACGTGTATAAAGAAAACGTCAGTGTTTGCTCGATGAAGTAAAATTTCACCATAACCATTTTGCACGGCTGCAGCGCACTACTCATATTATTTATTCGTAAGGAAAGTTTATGTGTTTAAGAAGTGTATTTTTGAATTACTACATTTTTTTTGTATAAATGTGTTGTATGCGCAAATGAATTGATTATTTTTGAGATCTAGACAGTACAAACGACATTAATCTTTTGTACGACTGTAGGAGGGTGTGATTTAACAACAGTAGCTAATTCAGTCATCTGTGTAATTCTAATTATGCGTCTCAAAGTCAGCGGCTTTAAACTTTACATAGATGTACATCATAGGTTACAAATATGTCCGTTACGGTTTGTAATTATATATTTGAATGTATATGTGCACATGACAAACGTTCAATCTTTATACAGAAATAACTGCAATTCTTTTGTCTTCCGGCAGTTTTGTTTAAACAGAAAGGAGACTAGTAGAACTGGTCCAAAATTAAACAAAGCTTGTGGGAACCAGACAACGAAAAAACATAGATACTTAAATACTTATTTTTACATACATATTCATGTCTTTATACTATTACATAGGGAACACACAGCCTAGCACAAATATTTATGGTCATGCACACAAAGATGAAATTGCATGATGAATAGTAATCCAATTAAAAGGGTTTAAACAACCAATAAATTTTCCAGTAAAAATCAATATATTCTTTACAAAAATGAATGCCAATTACCATTGGCATTAACACAAGTACCGTAGGTACTCGAACTGTGAAGAACAAACCCGCAAAAGTATTAATGTTGATTCACCATTACGTCCCACTTCCCGATAGCCAATTCTCCCGAGAAATATCAGAGCGATTGGCGCTTTATTTAAAATGTAAAACTTGAAAATGGGTAGCGATTCCGATTTGTTACAACTACGTGAGAGAACGAACTGAGAAAATAACCGATATCGAACGGGTTTCTGAAGAGCCTTTATCAATCGTACTGTATAAAGAGATACAGTTTTCTTTGTTTGAAAAAATAAAGTCAATGTTCGAAAAACAGATATAAATATACAATAGATAACGAAAATCTGTTGTTATTTTTTACATACTGTAACATGAAGGAACACCTACTTAGAAGATACTTGTCTTTGTGATTTTTTTAAAATATGTTAGGTATATTATGTATATACCGTTCGATAATTTATTACTTACTTATAAGTAAGCAAGATTACACTGTTGTGCTTACTCTATTTTTTTTTATATGTTTCCTGTCTATCCTAAGGTTGCCTGGAAGAAATTGCTGTTAGCAATATGGCCGCGCATTGTACCATAAATTTGTTTATGTGATTTTATTAGTTTTTGTATTTAGTGTACAAATAAAGTGTTCATTCCTTTACCTTCTAACTATTTGTCGTCAATGAGTATCGGCAGTGACGTCACATTCGGTATTAAAAAGTTTGCGGTAACAGTATTAAAAAGGCGGCTCGCTTGAATTCAGTACAATTGTGATATCTATATCTGTGATTCGGAAGTCTTATTGGTGTTCCTGATAGTGAGGAGTAAGAAAACAAAAAAAGCCGTGGCTTTGAAGATAGAAGGGGCACGATTTTAAAGGTGTTAAATTGGCAACCTTAAAATGTCTCCACAGTCATCGCCTCCGATGTGTTTTTTTCTTTTAAGTAATGGCTTCGTGCGTTCAGCACATTTAGGCATTTTTTTTCGTTTTACGTCGGTAACAAATGCATTTACGCACTGCCTCTCGGCAAAAGGGGGACTGAGAGGGGTGTGTGGGACTCATCACCGGCAGACACGACTGCCAGCAGTAATACCACTAAAACTCTTCCGACGACGCCCGCCGCTTGTTGAGAAAGAGGCGGGGGCCAGTACTTGGGTTGCAGCGTCTGACACCCCGCCCGCGGCCAACATCCCCCGGACCAAAACGCCCTCCATAGGTCCCTCTTAGTCCCCCCCCCCCACCGGTAGTCAGTAATAAGGGCACCCAGAGTCGCCAACCTATGGGTGTTACCTTTCCCGGCCTCCGGGAGGTACTCAGCCCCCCCCACCACGCCAAGGTGGAGACCTATCGGCGGGGTGCACATTTACCCAGTGTCAAGTAAGAGATATATTAATTATATATAAATCATAGAGAATAAGTGGTGATAAAGATGATAAATTGTACATGAGATGCTCTCCCCGCTAAACCTCTTGAGTCTTTAGTAAAGATGTGGGCGTATACTGAGATCTGACATGGACTTCTTCAGAGAATGTGATATATTCACAATATTTTTAAAATAAAAAAAAATTACTACCCTCGCCTTTTTCCCGCCAAGGAGTCCTATGTCAATAGACTTCCTTTCACTAACCAAGGTGATAAGGATTCAGGGCGTAATATACAACAGGAACCCAGTCAGATTTTTGGTAAAGGCAGAAACGCCACACACATGCCTCTGCCAATTTTCACTAGATTAGTGGAATATGACTTAAATTCATCCAAACAATGGTTCTTCTTCAAACTCATTCAACTTGATTTGTGGGCCGATTGTAGGCTAAAACGACATTAGTTACGATTTACAAAACAGCGTATAAAACTGCACATGAGTGAGGCTATAACACCAGACATAAAACAAAATATTTATACTTATTTTACAGAAAAAACATGAATACAAATCCTAGTCCGTGCATTTTATTGATATTTCAAATTGGACCGTTTGGCAACGGTGCAACGCATTCATCCACTTGAGAACTACGGAACGATGCAAATAAAAGAACTTGATGCTGCTCGTAGTTTTTGAAATAAGCAAGCCAAGCATACTACAAGACTATGCTATGGCTATATTATACGTACTTGATACAACTTGCAGCGACAATCGCGAGAAAATAATATCTTAAGCTAAGACTGTTAATATAAATATGTCTTTCTTTATAACCTCCTATCTTTATTCATCCACAAATTTCAATTATTTCGACTTAGTGGTTTAGGAGTAAAAGCTAACAAACTATTACTAACAAACTGTTACTAACAAACTGTTACTAACAAAATTGTAACTAACGAACTGTTAATAACGAACTGTTACTAACGAACTGTTACTCACGAACTGTTACTCTCGAACTGTTACTAACGAACAGTTACTAACGAACTGTTACTAACGAACTGTTACTAACGAACTGTTACTAACGAACTGTTACTAACGAACTGTTACTAACGAACTGTTACTAACGAACTGTTACTAACGAACTGTTACTAACGAACTGTTACTAACGAACAGTTACTAACGAACAGTTACTAACGAACTGTTACTAACGAACTGTGACTAACGAACAGTTACTGTGTTCATTGTCTATAAAAAAATGGAAAAAGAAAAGGTTAATGTACCCGAACATTTTATAAAAATCAGTAGCCGTAATTATTTTTCCTCGGATTTTTGGCTTCAAAGGTGAATGCGTGCAAAATGTAAATTTCTTATTACGACAAAATTAATTTTGGGCATGTAAAATTATAATAATGAGCGTACCGGGCTGGCTTTATGAATTTTCTTCTTCATTTGCATGGGGTGTGTTAATTGTGTTTTATAATGCCTACATAATATCTGTACATCGTAATGTTGTGCCTTAAATGTTTATATAAAGCCTTCGGAAGTCAGGGCTTTAAGTTATTATCGAAGCCTTTAATTAGTTTTGTTTGTATATAAATATTACACAATATGGAGGGCTCTCTTCTAGATAATTTTAAGACGTTTTTGTTGTTTTATATACACTATGAGTATCATAATGTTAACAATAGTAGTTAATAATAATAAATACATTTCACAAATATCCTACAAACCCAACAAATGAAGCAATGTTTTAAGTAATTAGGGACTTTTGTCTTAACACTTTGTTTTGTGCCGTATCTACTTACAGCTACGGGAAAAGACAAAATATTAATTATCTATACGCTTCATAGGTTTATTGATTCGTATGGTACTGGCCTGAAATAGTTCCACACCCCTCATTTAACGGAGAGTCGTAGGAGTCGACGAAGACAAATCCCATAGAATGATCGGCAGCAGCGTACTGACTTGAACTGCGATTACTGACCCGACTACCCAGCGTTGTGTATATGGGTAAATACCTTTAAAATAATATATCTAATATTTTCGGGTGGCTAATGTTCAGCAAAAGACTTTATATTGCTGATGTGATGATGATAATGAATGTTTATTAATTGATAAACATTAGCGGTGTTCTGCAAAACTATTTGAAATTTCGTCTTGAAAGAAGACAAAAACATGTCTATTATTCACAAAGAATGTAAGATAAGTCGACATTAATGTTTGAAATAGCCTTTGCAGATAGCGTCATAGCTGAGCTAAGCTTTTGTAGGCCGAGTAAGCAATTTATCATGCTGTGCAAGTGATAGACTTTACGCTCTAAATTAAAAATGTATCCTTCATGAGTGCTGTTTGATAAAATCGTATACCAATGTTAATTTAACTTTTTATTAACTTAGTAGTTTCGTTATATCCACACAATACAAAAGCCTTTATAAAAGGGAAAATAACACAATACTTGACGAGTTTTATTCCCTCATTCTTCTCCAGTCATTTGATTGCACCCGTAAAGCATCTCTATTTGTATTTTATTAAAACTCGATTAAACTATGCTGACAGTTAGCAAGACACTGTATAATTTCGTAAGCTGAAAAAAATTTCAAACCACAGAACCATATATTCTTAACTGATTAGATATCTCATGATAAACTATAAATGATAAGCCATATGAAAGCTTAACTTAAGCGTCCTCTACCACAAACAGAAATACAAAGAAGAATAAAACTGAATAATAACTAAAATTAAACGGGATTAAAAAAAGGCAAGAATAGTGCTTCAAAGATTTTAACAGGTCGCTTGGCGGGAAAGTGAAGCGTCATGTCTGCTCTTGGTTTTATTTTCAAAAAATTGTGTTATATCGAAAATTAATGTATAATAGCGGTGGATTATGAACCGTTGTGTGTTTGTGAAAGTGTTGGGAAATAAAACAAAACAGTGCAACATCACTTTTCGAAATCGCTCTAGAAATCCATGTGATATCTCAGTATAGTCCCACATCTTTACTGAGGACTCAACGGGTTTAGGGGCAGAGCATCTCATTATAATTTAATAATAATAATTTAATAATAATTTATTTATTTCAATAACTTAAAACATATTTGACATTTTATTTGAAACTTCCCTTTAAGCATAGAGATGCTTGTGTTGGGAAACTTCGCTCTCCCATAACATAAGATTTTTAAGCTACATTACTATCATCTTTATAACCACTCATTCTCATGTTTTATGATTTGTATAATATTAATATATCTTTTACTTGACACTGGGTAAATGTGCTATTATTTAACCATACAAACATACATACCTACATAATGTCACGCCTCTTTCCCGTAGGGGTAGGCAAAGCTCACATCCATCCACTTACTACACTGCCCTTTCTCCAAAATTTTCAGATTTTGGTCATGGAAGGTCTTTCGTGGTCTTTCCCTCCGAACACTTCCAATCAATTGTCCATCATACATCACATTCGTTAGTCTACTTTCATTCATCCTCTCAACATGACCAAACCATCTAAGCAAACCTTTCTCAATTCTTGTCACTATATCTTAGTTTACACCATTTTACATTATTTAAAAGATAGAAAAAAAGAAGATTTTAACATTAAAATAAGGTTCAAAAGAGACGACCTTTAAGATATGCATATAAAATCGCTATCGCTTATGTCTTGCGTTGACATACCACGGAGGCGAGGATTTAGCCTGAAGCTATTGGCAATTATAGCAGACTATCATACTTCAAAGAGAGGAGCGCGTCGAGATCGGGCGCCTTTCACGCGCGCTCTGCATTCCGTGGGCGCGCTAATGGACATTAGCTCCAGCAATTGACGCTTTACGGCAGTCATGGTACATGTTCTGGACCACTTGATATAGACATACCAAGAGACGTAAAAAAGTAATTTACAATTTGAAGTAAAGATGACGGACATTAGTCCCAGTAATAGACGTTGTATGGCAGCGATGGTACATGTTCTGGGTCACTTAATATACACATATCAAGAGATATATTAACACTAATATGCTGAAAACAGTTACAGTGATCAATTTAATAATCCTTTTAAATAGTTTCTAAAATCAGTAACCAAGCCGTTTATTAATTCCCGAGCCCTAGAAGATGACGTCAACGAAATAAGATGAAATAAAACCGGTAATAAAATATAATACGTACACAGTCCCGTGTCTATGGAATATTTATAAAGATAAATGGACAAATATCTGTACTTTTTCCTAAAGCATTAGATTTTGTTGCCAAAACGGATTTAAAATTCTGTCTTGAAAATAAATAACTTTGATCACTTATATAACTTAATTTTGTCCCGAAAACTTTATTACTTTCAGACTGCTAAAATATAAATCAACAAAGAAAACAGATTTATTATCTTCTTCATAAACGATTAGAAAGTTCTTTAATATATATCGAGCCGAGAATTATTTAATCAACAATATTATATTGAAAAGCTAAGAGTTAAATACAAAATTTAACTTATAGTTTTACTAAAACTAATTTATCAATGTATTTAGATATTTATATTTTAATGATAGTCAGCCAGATATGATGATGTTATTACTTTGTACAAAAATCTTATTAATAATTATTTCGATATATTTAATTTGAAATATAAATAGATAGATAGATAGTTAAACGCTTGATTACAGTATAAAACATGTACAATAAACGAAACAAAACAAAAACATCTAGTGGGCAAGGTATCGTTATTGATGTTATTACTTTGTACAAAAATCTTATTAATACTTATTTCGATATATTTAATTTGAAATATAAATAGATAGATAGATAGTTAAACGCTTGATTACAGTATAAAACATGGGAATATAATAAACTGAACCTCTAAAAAATACTTTTTTGATCATCAAAAATACTGATCTAGCATCTAATAGGGGATTAGGTGCTCCATCAGAATTTTTTGATGTACAAAAAGGTTAGGTTAGGTTGGTAATTTATTAATTTTGATGACACATTAAATATGAGCCTAAAACATGTACAATAAACGAAACAAAACAAAAACATCTAGTGGGCAAGGTATCGGCCGCTGCCTGGAAGAGATCGCCAAGAGCGATCTCTTCCAGGCAACCTTTGTAACAAGAGAAATAAATTCATTAAAATAGGTAGCGCATAACTTATAGGAATAATTAAAAGAACTAAAACTAAACAAACCAAAAAAACATTTCAATAAAAACACAATTATATTAAATGAAACAATAATCCTATAGGATAAAATTAATAAAAAAGAAACAAAGTAATTACTAAAATAATTACAGAAATAAGGTAATAATATATTAGAATCTTAATTAATAGATAAAGATAATAAATATGGTCTTTGATATATAAGAATAGTTTATTTTCTTAGGGCCTGTGTCAAAATGTCCAAGTTCCCATTAGCGTTTATTTGACAAATTTTTCATACAAAACTGTAATTATAACTACCGAAAGTCAGACAATATGAAACAAACCCCAAAAGCCTGATAATCTTCATCACTTAGCAACCGATGGATTAAATAGATCTCCCTGATAGAAACTTGGAGTTTGATAGCCGAATCAGCAACATAGGTACCTACTCCATAGGAATTACCCTGGAGCTTAACTCAGCCAAGAGCTTGGGATTCAAATCCGTTGATCTCAGGAGACCCAATCAAAAGTCCGGATTCCGGTTAACTAATGTTTCCGAAGAGCAAACTAGCGACGTCCACCGGGAATGTACCCAGGAAGTTGGGCTATATGTACTTCTGTCACTAATGCCGGCTGTTTGCTTCATTTTGAATTATTTCTGTGTACATAGTTATTTACTTCGTTTTTAATCAAAATTTTAACACTTTTTGCGTTCATAAGGCACATAATTTAAAATAAGAATGGTATTAGGGCTCACGTATTGGATTAAAGATAAAAAATGTACTATGTTTCCAATGGTATTACTTTTATTATACTTATCTATTTTATCAATGATATACTTACACTCACCTCTTTTGTTGATTCAAATATACGACAAAAATAATATTTATATGCAAGTAACATTAATAATTGTCTAGAATTTTTCAATCAAAGTTTTAATATAAATTGTCAATGTCATTCACGTTTATTATCCCTTCTCAAATATATTTAATACTTTCTGTATTTAGTTTTGATGTTGACAATATTAATTTATAATCCTCAGATTATAGAATCTGAGTTATTACCATATACAGAGATAATTGTTTTTAGTTTTCTTGCCAGTTCAAATATTGCAAATTTCTGACGTCCTATTGCAATTTTTCTATTATTAATATTTTCTTTAGATTCAGGTGTAGCTATTAAACATAACCGTCCAGTTTGAATAATAAAACCATCATAAAACAGGTCACAAAGTGTACACTTTAATTTTGGCATGTTAAAAGTAGGTACAGTATGTAACCAAGGATCTAATGATCAGCTGTTCAAAGACTCTACGGCAGAATCCCGTCATCACAGATCGATTGTAGCAAGCAAGACACATGCAAGCCTGGCGTATGAATCGTGTTTGTGTTTAGCAAACAAACAATCTGTGTCTAACGAACCCGATTATAAACCGTCCATATTGCTCTATCTGTACCGTGTAGTGTGAGCACATTGTCATAGTTCAGTGAGAACAGTATACCATATTAATATCCATGTTTCCACAATAAATCCTGATGTCCGAATGTCATGCTGATCGTGCTTAATATGGAGAATTATTATTTACTTATATTGGTGCTTTTTATTAACATTTGTTGATGGTGTTTAGCAATATTAATGCATACTTATTTGTGGCTTTACTATTTTGATCAGTCAATCAAATTATTCTAGTATTTTTTCACTTCTAGACTTCCTAAACGCTACTTTTTGCTTTCATACTATAAACATTGTTACTACCTGCTTATTGGCTTGTAGCGAGGAAACCGAAAATTTCGCCAACGTCACTATTCTTATTAAAGTCCTTTACGAAATGCAATAAAAAAAAGATAATATCAATATTATATAAATACAGTTAGATAATTTATGTGTTTTATATAATCCTAGTAACACTATCTCAGAAGTCGAAGAAGAAGAAGAATTTCGTTCCTATTAACGTGTCAAGCGCAAATACTAAGTACAGACGTAACGCATATCTACTGCGTGCCGGCCGTCAATTGAATAAGCTAACTCCGGATATCGAACTATTTAGTGCGACCACTAATTCAGTGCGGCGAATTTTGGCTGAGCAATTTTTTAATAACAATTAAAATTTTAAAAAATAGCATAAATGTGTGAGTAGTGTTACTTTTATTTAAGTCTTTCATAAGTGGAAATTTGTAATTAGCGTTAAGTTGTTTTATACTGTGTATTATAAATATAATAAGCTGTAAATTTTCCTAAAATGAATAAAATAAATAAATAAGTGAATTAAAGATTACAGAGGAGACGAGGATGTTACCCTATAATTTGCTTCTAAAGGCAGTAAAAGCCTTTGGTCAATTAGTTTATTATTTCTGTGGTGAAGCCAAGATAGAGACAAATTTTCATGCCAGGACACTACACGCCTGCCTTCGCGAATCCACACTACCTCCGCGTGGTAAAGTATGAACTAGATCCAATTTAATTCAATAATTTTATTGTATGTATAAAATTTTATGCGATATTTAATAAATACTTTCAGATAATTACACCAATTATTTAGTTCTAAGATAAGTATCAGTAAGAACTTGTGTTATGGATACTAAATAACGAATAAAATTACATTGACACTTTTTTTTTGTAAATACATACTTAATATACATAAGAAAGCACCCAGCCCAGAACAAATATTCATCTTCATGCACACAAAGATTTGTCCTGTGTGAGAATCGATCCGACAAACTTAGGAGCGGAGTGCTGGTACACTCGCCACCACTCTTAAAGGGTCGTCAAACATCGATCGTTTAAAGTAGTAGTTATAACTAACCATTGACAGAACCTTGGTATGTAAGAGCAGATATTTATTTACTAAGATCATTATTATATTTCACTGTTCATAGATCAAATTTTAAAAGAGAGCAACCTGTATTGTAATTATGCATTATCTGGCAATTGCTGTATTAGTACCTAACATTACAACGTGACATTGCGACAAATTGATATGTGTTCAAACTGTGAGTTCAATAACTGTTTGTATCTATTTATCTTTCTCAACAAGACTCAAGCGTTACCACTGTTATAATTTTACTATGAAAACTTGAGTAAGGAAGACGATATGCAAAATTTGCCAGAAACATCAAGCTTACCGTCAAAATATTAGTCACAAACTTCGGAGCGAAACGTAATACGTCGTCGCTGATAGCTACCACAGTTTTTGAAGTTCTAATATTTCCGATCGAAGCCTGACTCTTATCTATTAGACGTTTTCGGATTATCAATTTTATTATTATTTATCATAAAGTTTTGCACAGACTCCGGACTCAAGTCGGCCGTTTTTTAAGTAATCGATTCATCGATCGGTTTCATTGACTTTAACCTTCAGTGTGAGAAATTATAGCTTCTGTTTCCAAACCATATTTCACATTCTGCAAAGAAGTAGAAAAGAAAAGTTTTACTATCTTCAAGAAACACGTTAATCAAGAAAAAAAAATTATATTTTATTTTATTATTTGGTTAACTTACTTTGGTTAGTTTGGGCCTATTTTACAACGTTTGATAAGCAATACTCGGCTGTTAAAATTACATTGTATGTATGGAGTATTTGTCATATAAACGCTAATAAGAACTTACTTGGACATAGTAAAACATGCTCGGCCATCAACAGTTTAAAAAAATTTATGTTTTAAATTTAATTCGTGACGAAGATAAATCACTATATAGTATTTAAAACATTGGAATAGAATACAATATACCCGCGATGGAACATCATATCATATTTTTTATTTAATATGTACATTGTCGCGTGAAAAACAAACAATAACTAAAGTAAGTTTAAAAAAAGGTTTAAACTCTCTGAGTACTCGATTAAAAAATTGCACTTCGAATATCCACATAACAAGATCCGAGACTGACGTAATCAAACACAACGTGCAAACTTTCAAGCTCGTGCTCACTCTAAGTTTATTAACTTTTCAAGGTACGAGCAT
This sequence comes from Musotima nitidalis, assembly GCA_949126915.1. Taxonomy (NCBI): domain Eukaryota; kingdom Metazoa; phylum Arthropoda; class Insecta; order Lepidoptera; family Crambidae; genus Musotima; species Musotima nitidalis. Next base: position 12,139,616 of record OX421423.1, on the reverse strand, counting down.
CCGGACACAATTGAAATTCTATTATTTCCTGCCTCTCGTCTGAATGCTGCCTCACAGCTAACATTGTTAAAATAAAATAAAAATTGTGAAAAAAAATAACAAGAAATATTTTTAATAATGATTTCTACTCATCATCATAATTATCATCACATAAATACATTAACGTCCCACTACACTGCCGCACTAACGTGCATCCCTCCTCTCACGGATTGGCAGAGGCAGATGTGAGACGTTCTGCTGTAAACATTTTTCAAGCCGCTCAATTAGGCCTCTAACTTGGTAGCTGGAACATTCAGTGATAGTTGGTACCGACGTCCTAGCGTGCCTTCCGAAGCATGAAAGCACTCGATATTAAGTGCTACAAAAACGTTCACCCATCCAAGGACTAGCATCGGTCAACTCTGCTTTATTTCAGTGATTGATTCGCAAAAAATCAGTATAGCAATGAGAAATGAATGAAAGCCATGTGATATGCCTTTAAATGAATATATATAGCTTCTAGCCGTATTGTAGATAGGCAATGTATACATCATTATTTATTTTGTTTGACATAATTATAATATAATAAAAATAATCAAACCAAGATCTGAGAAGCTCAAGCCAACCTCACCTGCAAGTGGTGCACCTGCCGATCAACGGACGAGGCTCTGGCGAACAAATTAGTATATATATTAGGTCGGGGAAAAAGTCTTTTCGCATAACGTAGGTATAAACTTATTATAAAATTTTTTTGACTGTACTATTTGTGTCTGGCTGGTTTTGGTAACATTAAAAAGGTTCCATTATAAAGAAAAGAAAAAAATAAAAAAAAGTTGTTTCCCGCTATTTTTCATTTGTTTTTCTCTTCGTAAAAATGAGTGAATCTAATGAAGAAATTCGATACATTTTAAAATTTTATTATAAAAAAGGCAAAAATGCAACTCAAGCAGTGAAAAAAATTTGTGATGTTTATGGACCTGATGCAGTGTCAGTAAGAGTAGCACAAATTTGGTTCAAACGTTTTCAGTCCGGAAATTTTGATGTTAAAGATGCACCTCGCTCTGGTCGCCCTGTTACGAATAAAATGGACGCCATTTTTGAAAGAGTGGAGCAAGATCGGCATATTAGTAGTTACGATGTAGCTGAAGAACTGGGAATTGACCACAAAACAGTTTTGACCCATTTGAAGAAAGCTGGTTATACAAAATAATATTTGGGTGCCACACGAGCTCACTCAAAGAAACTTAATGAACCGTGTACTCATTTGCGATTCATTATTGAGACGTAATGAAACCGAGCCGTTTTTGAAGAGATTGATAACTGGCGATGAAAAGTGGATCACGTACGACAAGAACGTGCGAAAAAGGTCGTGGTCGAAAGTTGGCCAGGCTTCACAGACTGTGGCCAAACCTGGCCTAACACGAAATAAGGTGATGCTGTGTGTATGGTGGGATTGGAAGGGCATTGTTTATTATGAGCTTTTACCGCCCGGCAAAACCATCGATTCTGATCTTTACTGCCAGCAACTGATGAGATTAAAGGAAGCAGTCGAGAGAAAACGGCCGGAATTGATCAACAGGAAGGGTGTGGTCTTTCATCACGATAACGCTAGACCACACACATCTTTAGCCACTCAGCAAAAATTAAGAGAGTTCGACTGGGAGGTCCTAGTGCATCCACCATATAGCCCTGACCTTGCGCCTTCAGATTTTCACCTGTTTCGGTCTCTGCAGAATTCTTTAGGTTCTGTAAGGTTGACCTCAAGAGAGGACTGCCAAAACTATTTGTCCCGTTTTTTTGATCAGAAGTCCCAAAGTTTCTACAGTAACGGGATAATGTCTCTGCCCACAAAATGGCAGAAAGTTATTCAACAAAACGGTACATATATATTGTAAATAAATGTAAATAAACTTTGAAAAAAATGTCTTGACTTTTCATACAAAAATACGAAAAGACTTTTTCCCCAACCTATTATATTCTTTATTGCACAAAAAACAAACAATAACAAAAAAAAAGCATGTAGCCGATAAGCGACAATAGGCTCGCCACCTATTACATGGATCCAACAATATCAATAGCTTGTGGGCGTATAATGTGCCTCTGGCTACCCCTTCGGGGAAACTGGCGTGATTGTATGTAAAATATTTAATTCTTCTTCGTTAGTAAAGTTATTCTGACCTGCACATAATACCTGTCGTCTAATTATCTATCCTTAAATATTATTCACACAGCGTAATAACTAGCGACAATAAGCAATATTTTAAAGCACACATTATTAAGACGAATTGCTTAACATGATGCCTTAGACAAGAGTTTATTTGTCCATTTGTATAGCAACGTTTGGTAGCAGTTACTCTAACTAAGAGTACTGGCAAACAATGCCCTAACAAACCAATTACTAAGCCACCTTGCCTCTTGCGGCATCTGAAAGCTATTCATAAACAAATATCATATCTATTTTTGTTTCTTATTTCATGAGAAGTTGGACTAAAACATTTAGAGTGTGTTAGGTAAAATTAACACTTAGAGCCTAGATAAATGGTACATCGAAACTTCCACCTCATGAAAAGAAATTTGTTTATTTGGTACACAAAAGTAGTTTCCTTTAAACAAGTTCCTTATAGTTTATTCAATTACTAATTGGCCTGTACCAAAAAGGTCTGTGCTCAGAATGCGTCGCAATATGACCTACGACAATGGTATTCTGCCGAAGCCTACATTGAAAGTAAAGGATTGAAAACTAAGAAAAACAAATATAAAAAACAAACATTTTCTTTGGTCAAGGGAAGGCCGTGGTTCTTGCCCGTTTGTTACCTACGATTTCGGCTACTGAATAGGCACTTTTTATCAAGCGAGAAATGCTTGTTAAAAACAAAAAATAAATATTGGCTTACTTTTTGGTTAAATATTTGAATTTATTTTAAGCCCTAATTCCTATTATATGGATTCTTACGAGTTCAATAAGACTGGCTGTGTTTTCTAAGTATTGTTTTTCTCTAGAAATTAATCAGTAAGCCGCTTATAAATTTAAATCCGAAGCTCTTAAAGATTAATTTATACGTAAATAGAAACTACAAAAGGTTTAAACTTTCTAATACGTAAATAAATCTAATAACGTAAATTTTGGATTCTGTGGGCGCTACGTGAGATTAAGTGTGGGTGTGGGTTTGCAGTCAACATATTAAATTCAAGTGATAGTGACTCCTGTAAACTTAAATTAATTTATACTTTTATAAAAAATATAAAATAAATAATATTTATTTTTACAAACGCATCGATTATTCAGTTTCAAGATAAGTCAGAACTTGTGTTCGTGATATTATTAGTAGTATATAAATAGTATTAATTAATAGTAGTAATAATAGTAGTAGTATTTTTTGGGTATATACTTGTAGATAGCTATTATAGGTAACAGAAACACTTCTCTTGTCATGCACATGGATGCATGTACAGTGTGAGAATCAAACCCATGAGTTACAAGTGTACAGATATTACTATTTCTTGCTGTATCGGTCAACAGTGGACATTCATGATTGAATTACTCGTGCCAATTAAATATGGCTTAGTAGGTTTATTGGTACAAACGCCAAGAGTTAGGACTAAAAATAAAAGAATAATTCATAAACATTTTCTGACAATTACACCAATTATTTAGTTCCAAGGTAAGAATCACTAAGAACTTGTGCTATGGATACTAAATAACGGATAAAAATACATAAACACTTTTTTATTGTAAATACATACTTAATATACATAGAAATACACCCAGATCAAAACAAATATCCATGTTTATGCACACAATGATTTGTTCTGTGTGGGAATCGAACCCACGACCTCAGGAGCGGAATGACTCGCATTCCGCTCCTGAGGTCGTCAAATAATATGGTTAATCTTATTTTGTTTAAACCTTCCGAAAATTTTTGCATTCGATCTGAATGACTTATTAATAAAAGGACGACGTGTTCGCCTTCTTAAATAATTAAAGGAGATGCCACGAAAAAAGGAATAAAGTCGAGTAAAAGTTAAAAAAACGTCAAATAAGAACAGTCCCAAAATCAACATAATTAAAAAAATTATAAATTTGAATAATGACTTATATTTTTTAACCTTTGCCAGGCAGCGGTAAACGTATGCCCACCTTAGAAAGTCGATTTATGGCAGAAAACTCATAAAAAATTGCAATATGGTTTGGCCGTTAAAGGGTTAAGATTTCGCCAATAATAAATTAAAATTAAATATAGGTACTGATTTCTGCAAATGTGTAGTCGCCACGATATCAGAGGTCAAAATCCAATAAACAAACTATAGAATAACATTCTAAATTATTTTTGATATTGCATACAGCGTCAGAATTCCAATATTAAACTCTAAAATTCAACGATGAAAACCTTATAGGTGATTCAGCCAATCCAATTTTGCCTTTCATGTCTATACTGTAGGTTATAGCCGTGAATACAGTTATCGTCGTCTCTTTCACACGTATCCAAACTAAATAAACGCAAACATCACTCTAGTGAACTAATCAAACAGGAGAGTGTTCATAGATCCGAGCCACTGTTCATTTTACGGCTAGCACCACTTTAGATTGAAATATAATCCATACCTCTCATAGATAGAACTCAGTTTCGAATAGTTCCAAAATCTATATTATCGATCCTCGCAAAATATTTATTCATATCTTGAATAATTCCTGCGAGAATAAGATGCAGTGAATTGAGTTAGATTATGAGATAGGTAGCTTTTAATAGAGGGTTATTACTTGGATTTCTTCGAATTTGCAGAAGTTTATAAATAAACGTTCCGTCTAAAAGACAAGTGCATGCAAAAGACATGTCTAAATTATATTTATGTTAAATATAACAGAGGTTATAATTAAGTCACAAACTAAGTACATGCACAAAATTGTCACTCCCTTCCTTTCTAACGCTAAATAATAATATTTATGATGTAAATTATATTTTTATATTTATTTAATTGAATATAAGTGTATCTGTTTTTGCATTTTCTATATACTTATACTTTGTGCGTGTGTTTTATGTTTTATAGTGTGTTTCTTAATTGTGCCTACCTCATATAATACCTATTCCTAATATCTCCTTATAAACCTCCTCTGATAGTTATCCCGTTATATATTTTAAACCTGTGTATATAAAATACGTCATTAGCTGTAAGTTTCAATATTAACTCTGTAATTTATCTTTAAGAGCTGTGGATTTTGAATAAATAAAAAAAAACTACAGCTCCGACAGTTGCGTATTCAAATCCTACACACGTTTAAATGATAAATTGAATTCATCTTTAGATCGATTTAGTATTGAATTCTCTTGCGTAAAAACATTTATTAGAAGTACTAACATGGAAATAAACATAATTCGTCATAAGTTCCCAATTACCAAAAGCCACATACTGAAATTAACAACAGAATTAATTAAACAACAAACTTATATCTAATAACGCTAGTTACTGCGGAAGTTGTACGGATATCCCGCATCAGGCTGTTGCCAAAATGGTAATTACTCTGTTAATGTCATCGCGGATATCTTCATGAATAGCCTTCGTCTGCCTTTACGTACATACTACATACATACATAATATCACGCCTGTTTTCCCGAAGGGGTAGGCATAGGCACATTATACGCCCACACTTCGCCAACTATATAGTCTGTCCCACGTAATAGGTGGTGGGCCTATTGCCGCTTATCGGGAATGCCGAGCAGGTCTCCACTTTGTCGTGGTGGGGGGGCTGAGTAATTCCCGGAGTCCGACTTTGGGTACCCTCAGTACGGGGGGTAAGCCAAGAGGGACCTGTGGAGGGACCGCCAAGCTGCGCCAGGAGGATCTTAGGCAGCGGAGGGGGGGGGGGGTAGCACGGGGAGGTAGGAGGGGCACGTCCACTGCGCCTCTCTGAGGAGGTCCTCCTGGTTTTGGTCCGGGGGATGTTGGCCGCAGGCGGGGTGTCAGAAGCTGCAACCCAGGTACTGGCCCTGTCTCTGTCTCAACAAGCGGCGGGCGTCGTCGAAAAATGTTTAGTGGGTATTACTGCTGGCAGTCGTGTCTGCCGGTGTTGAGTCCCCCACCCCTTTGGCAGGAAGGCAGTGCGTACATGCATTTTATTACCGACGTAAAACAAAAATGAAAAAAAGGATCCCTATGCACCCACGTAAACTTATTGCCTAATATACGTATTCAGACAGTTCGTCGCCACGGACGCCGCCAGAAACTGCGGCCCAACCCCGATTCCGCGCCATGACCCCCCCAGGGGGTTCACCTTTGATCACACATAAACTAACTACGTGTACAGTATACCAGCGTTACCCATATTAGATCGTCGTTTCGAAGATCTAAGGAGTCTTGTCAGTTGTTGGTGCTAGTTTTGTTATTTTTTTGATAACTGTTATGGAGTGGTCAAGTCAGAACACCTGCATTCTGCTTCTTAGGCCGTGGGTTTCTATGTGGATAATAAATATTTATGTTCATGAACAAAATAAAATATATGAAACACGAATAGTTGTCTTGGTGTTTCCTATAATATTATAATAGTAATTTATTTATTGCACAAGGAATATTCTTCGATAATTGATAACAGACTTAGTTACTTTAATTACTCTTCGCTGAAAGTGGATTCCTTCGTAAACGTATATTGCATTAAATCGATTTAAAGTCCACATAATGTTGTTAGTTCTCAATATTCATCAAATAACTATTAATAGACATTTCCTGCTAACTCAAATAACGTTCCAGTGCGAAATAGCTATTTCTGAAAGTTGTGATTTGCAGCTGCAATTCAAATTCAAATGTATCTATCATTCTTTAATCTGCCAGTTTCTTATTTATGTAAACGATATTCGATTTTTGTTTTTTTCTTTGTATATATAGTATATATAGTACACAAACTTAACTTTAAATAAATATACAGATATAAACGTAATGAATTATCTTTCAGCAATGAATTATTATGAAGCTTATACTTGTCGGATCGCACTAAATTATTAATGGTATAAGCAAAACTATGAATGGGAAAGTTATGTTTATTATTTTTAAGGCCTAAACTTCAACATCAACGTTATGCTATCATGTAATAATATGTCCTACTACAAAACTTGCATCCAATAACCAGTATAATTACAGCGCTTCCATTCGAAGCTAATTTTTAAAATTGAAAATAAAAAAATACACCGATTTATTAATTTATAATATAATGTATTATTTTCGCTTTATGAGCCACCATGTTTTTATATTTTTAAAGAAAATCTACAAAAGACAATGTAGAGAAGATAGTTAGGATAAGAAAAAAACAGTCTCGAATACGCTGAAGAACAATAGTAATGATAAAACGAAACTTCGTGTACCACAATGACGTGGAAACGATATGAAATTCCGAACAAAGTAGACAAATGAGAGTATTCCCTTTCGCTAAGCGCTTTTAAATAACCTACTCGTGTGTGAAATTCATCCAATGGCCCAGATACAAATATAGCATGGCACACCGGGAGCTGCGTGCGTAAACACGTCATACTAACCCAATCAAGCGTGACTAATTTGTATAAAACCTATGGATGTGACAGCCACGTACGAGCGCATTCATCTACATAACAATTTGACATTTAGGTGTACCGTATGTTTGGGTAATAAGGGGCATTACTGCCTGCCCGAGCTGCGTAGCGACATTGCTAATCAGGTTAGGAGACGCATCCGCTCCGAAACGCCCCCAGGGTGTCGTGTGATGGGACAATATCGGTATTTCTCGTTATTAGCGACACAATTTTGTAATCAGAGCTTATCGTGAGTTAGTTATAGTTTCCCAGGACTCGATCAGTCGTGACTCGTGATATAACTAACAAATTTTTCCGTAACTAATGTTATTGTTAATCGCATTTCTATGATCATTTATTTTAGGTTAATTCTGTAGAAAGTAACGCAAAAGATTTAGCATGCATTATTTAATTCTTTAAGTCATTGAATGTCAAATGCCCGACAAACAATAGATTTTCTAAGAACGCTGTCGTTCAACGTGTTAACAAACAAAGCAAGATAAGAAAAGGTTCTGGCCTAGCATAACATATCACAGATGTGTTGACAACAACACATCTTTACTTGTATTGGTGCCCGCATCTTTACTTGTATTGGTATGAGTTTTTAAAACCAAGTTTCCAAACCAACCATCGCGATAACAGAGGTTTTAATTTTATTTAGATCAAGTAAGAGATAATGACTTATCTCTGTTCTATGGTAATCTCGATACAGATAACATATAAGTAATCTGTAAATTGTGCCGTAGATCACAATCAAATAATAAGACGTAAAATGTGCGTCTATCGCGTGATGAAGCTATATAAACGACCAACCAATCAGAAAAGTGAATCTTCGTGTTTGAGCAGCGGCGTAATTTCGGCTCTTTTCTGATTGCTCTAACTTTGGGCACGGTCGACTGTCAGAGTAGAGTTATCGTGGAAATCGATAAGTGAATTATCGATAAACCCTCCTCCCTACAGCTAGTTCAGGTGGATAGTCGCAAACACGCTTCCCATAAGTAATATTAGCTTCCGCACGATGAAGCGTTATACGATTATTTAGAGGGATCGTTCGCTTTCTGAAAATTCTAAATAAAGTAGGCATATTTATGGGTTGATATTGTATTTTTCTAAGTCGTTTTATTGTCGTTATATTCGTCACAGAGAAATCTGGACAAGTACCATTGAAATAACAAACATTCTGTCTCTATTATAGTTTAACTGTACTCAATTTTTTGATTTGTTTTAAAAGGTAGGTACTTAGTAAACAGCTGGACTTAATTAAAAGGCGACGAACGCAATGTTGCCGACAGCCCAGTGGCGAGATCTATATACTTCTAATTCAGGGGGTCTAGGGTTCAAAGCGCATCTATCACTTTGTGTCATGTGCGTAATTCGCACTTGCTCTTTGCCTAGGAAACCACGTTAAGCCGTTGGTCCCGGCCGTCATGAACATCTATGGCTGTCGTTATTAGAAAGTCAGTTTTTTCAAATATTCTGACAACTGGTTTAACCATAGAATGATGTTTCCCTTTGGGTTGTGAAGGTCAGGTGGCAGTCGCTCTATGTCATAACTGAAGCTCGGCCAAATCTGGTTACACCAGTGAGCAAACCCTGGGCCCTGGGCTTTAGAGCTCATGCTAGGATATGGTGATATGAATAACAAATATTTTTTAGGAGTATGGCATTGTATTAATGGGCAGACGTATCACTTACCATCAGGCGAACGTTTGCTCGTCTTTTGTTGCTATTTGCCAAATTATTATTCTAAAATCCCCTACAACGTAGAACAATTAGGTCACATGTACCCACAGTAAAAGCTTTGCTCTGTGCCGATGCAACGTAACGATGCATCACCCGTCGATATAGTTAACTATCGCTACAATGGCCAGTCAACGAAGAACATTGTTCGATATAACGACTATCAATGTTATATTTAAACACGTCATATTGAAAAAAAAATATATATATATATATTCACGCAATAAAAAATACTTTAAACGTAATAATTTTTAAGCTATTGCATAGCTTCTATCGCGGGCCTTGAGCGTGGTGACCGAATTCAGAAATTCCGTAACGAAAAAAAACCTAACACCCCCCCCTCCGACCAGCACAGCGGTGATACTTTTTAGTTTTTCCATCTATCGACAAATAACAGAGCTTTTAAGAACTTTTTGAAATATCACGCTTGTCTCTTTAGTTCAGCAATCCTTTGAAGCGTGTTTGATGATATAACTTTATAATAATGTCACTATTAAATTGTGTTTACAGTTAGATAATAACGAACCTCGCAAGATTGTAAAGTGACCAAAATCTGTAACATTGGTAACTTGCAACAACTGGCAACTCATAGTTAATCGATGACAAGCCCATTCAAAATTACAAGAATCAGAAAAGTTAATAATAATCTTGAACCTAATCTATGGCGAATTAGTTTCATGGGTATAATAATTATTAGATAGATAAATTATAGCTATATATTAGAATTTTAGTAGGTTGTCGTGAGTGGGTTCGCTTTGTACCGTGCTTATTTAACGATAAGAAGCGCCTAAATTTTTTTGGACTGCATCGACTGCTTACCATTTGGCAGGATGTAGTAATTATGACGTGTTACATAAAAAAAATACACATCTAAAGGTATTTAGTAATATACGGTGACATAATATATGTATAAGTATCAATATTTATAACATTAGTTAGATAGTAAGTCAAAAAAGTAGGTTAATGTGGGAAATAATACAAATATTAGATTTAACAAATTAAACTTCGGTTTATTGCACGATTACGAAAAGTACAATGACTTGACAATTAATACAATTTACGCATAGACAGTGGCGCTGATGGTGGCCAAAAATAGTATTACATTTATTTTTAATTTGTAGCAATGGCGATGTTTACATTATTCCAATATCCTCTCTTAAACATAAGCCCATCTTGGATGAACAAAAAAACAGCTTGGAGTATGTCGTTGCTTTCGTGAGAGCATCCGCAACCATCTCATCAGTCTGTATATAGCGAACTTCAATTGTCCCTTCCAGTACTTTGTCACGGATAAAGTGGTGCCTCACGTCGATGTGTTTTGTTCTGGAATGGTAACCATCACTACCTGAAAGCTTTATAGAACTTTGATTATCACTGTAAATTACCATAGATTTATTTATCATCTGTGGCCAAAAACATTCTTGAAATTGTTTCAGCCATAAAGCTTCCTGTATACAAGATGATAATGACATATACTCTGCTTCCGTAGTAGACAGAGCAACAGTAGGTTGTCTCCTTGAGTTCCAGCTGATTGATCCTCCCTGAAAAACAAATGCATAACCAGTGCAGGAGCGCCGATCATCTTCTGAGGTAGCCCAATCAGCATCACAAAAACCATGAGCCATAGTCTCTTCAGAGTTCTGCTTATAAGTCAGCCTATAATCTTGAGTGCCTTTCAAGTAACGCATGACACGCTTAAGAGCAACCCAGTGCTGCGTTTCGGGCTTGCAATTATATTTGCTTAACATATTAACAACAAAACTAATATCAGGCCTGGTTACTTGTGAAATATATAATAAGCACCCTATTATCTCTTGATAAGGAAATTCTATAACATTTATTTCATCTGTATTTCCTTTTCTACTCAATTTTGTATTAGGTTCCATTGGGGTTCTGACCGTCTTACAATTGGACATACCATATTTTTGTAATACTTCTAGTATGTACTTTCTTTGGTCCAAGTATATTACTCCTCTCTTCCTGTCTCGTTCTACATGAATACCAATGCAATAGCTCACATCTCCAAGATCTTTAATTTTAAACTGTTTATGTAACTGTTCTTTTATATAACTTTTTGTTTCTTGATTATTAATAAATAATAACAGATCGTCCACATAGACAGCCAGGAAAGTTATATTATTTTCATTTTCAATTCTGAAGTAAATACAGGGATCTAGCTTAGATTGGGATAGACCCATTTCTTTCAATGTGAAATCAATCTTTTTATTCCATTGCCTGCTGGCTTGTTTTAAACCATACAATGATTTTTTTAATAAACATACATTTTCTTTTTGATCATTTTCATACATGGGTGGCTGTCTCATGTAGATTTCTTCTTCTATGTCACCTTGTAGAAATGCTGACACAGCATCCATTTGACATATGTCTAAATCATGTTTGACAGCCAAAGCAAACAAATATCTCAAGGATGCAAGCCTTACAACCGGTGAAAAAACTTCAGTGTAATCAATTCCTGGTTTCTGAGAACAACCTTTTATTACAAGTCTTGCTTTGAATTTTACTATGTCTCCATTTTCGTTTGTCTTTGTTTTGAAAACCCATTTGCATGGTATGGAATGTTTTTTATCTGGCAGAGTAGTAACTTCCCATGTGTTATTGTCCAACAGAGATTTGTACTCCTCATCCATTGCCTGTTTCCATTGTTTGGCATTTGGACCTGACAAAGCTTCTTCAGCAGTCAGTGGATCTGGAACCTGCGTAACACACATGTAATTATTACCTTGCATTTTTTGTCTCTGATGTGACCTTAGTGTGATGTTTCTTTGAAAGTTGTTATCATTATCATCATCATTATATTCATCTGTATCAGAATAATATGTTTCGTCATCAGTTCTCCTATTCATAATACAACTATCAAATGAGGTATCATTACTAGATGATGATGTGATGTCTAGTCTATTGGGTGAGCTATCATCAACATTTATTGTGTCTTCTACTGACAAATTATGTGAGTCATTTTCAGTAGGAGTAGGGATAGGGATAGTAGCATATTGTGGCAATGAAGTAGGCATTTTCTGAGTGATATTTTCACTGTCATCACATTTTTCGACGAATGTCGCATCTCTGCTGATTACCACTTTCTTACTAACCGGATCAAAGAATCTATATCCCTTTGTATTCTCACAGTAGCCTACAAACACTAATTCACGTGATTTACGGTCCCATTTTACACGATTTTGCTTAGGAACATGTACCATGGCCTTGGAACCAAATATCTTCAAATGTGAAATGTTTGGTTTCTTACCATTCCATTTTTCATACGGTGTTACCTCAGCCAGCACTCGTGACGGGGATCTGTTGATGATATAGGCTGCAGTAGCGACTGCCTCCGCCCAAAAAGATTTTTGCAGTTTTGCTTCAAACAGCATGCACTTAGCACGCTCCACCAGCGTTCTGTTCATTCTCTCCGCTAGCCCGTTTTGCTCCGGTGTATATGGAGTGCTGGTCTGATGTCTGATGCCAGAAGCTGCTAGAAAATTAGATAATTCTTTATTACAATATTCTTTGCCATTGTCGCTTCTTAGAATTTTAATTTTCTTTTCTAGTTGATTCTCTACTTCAATTTTAAATTTTTCAAACACTGATTTAATATCCATTTTATTTTTTAGAAAGTAAACATATACTTTTCGAGAGTAATCGTCTATGAAGGTTATGAAATACTTTCCACCACCGGCGGACGGAGTCTCCATCGGACCACACAGATCTGTATGAATTATCTCAAGTAATGCATTTGCTCTAGAACCAGAATTCGGAAATGGTAATCGTGTTTGTTTTCCTTCACAGCATGATATACAAATAGTATCAATTTCTTTGTTACTTATAGCAATACCCTCTGCACACATTTCTAACCTCTTCACGTCTGCCATATTTAAATGCCCCATTCTCTTATGCCATGTAGTTAAATCTGACTTACTTTCAGTTATCACAGCATATGCATTACCAGTAACAGTATTGAGTCTGTACATGTTATTGGTCAGCCTCGCCGTTGCTACTAAATTCTTATTGACATTGTATATATTACATCCAGTATCAGTGAATTCCACTTTACAGCCACTCTTTGTTAACTGACTGACCGATAGCAGGTTTGCACTCAATTTAGGAATAAATAAAACATTTCTCACCTGGATTTGACATTCATTTCCATTTAACTTGGTTTGTATATTTACATTACCCATACTTTGCACGGAGACTGCTTCACTATTTGCCACCATTATTTTTTGAATCGGAGGTAGTTTTATATCATACATCCAGTCTGAGCGTCTTGACATGTGCATTGTAGCGCCTGAATCAATATACCAGTCATCCTGATTCAATGTGCTGTAAGCTGAAAAAATTGCTGAAAAATTATTTTGATTACTTTTTTTTGAATAATTTTTTTGTGATGTGCACTGATTTTTGAAGTGTCCATATTCGTTACAATTGTAGCAACGGGGGTCTTTTCCTTTTGGCTTTGCACTATTCTTAGAAGTGTGTTTGTGCTTAGTAAAGAATGCAGAACTTTCAGATACTGTGACTTCCTGTAAAAGTTTTGTTTTTATGAAATCTGATGATATTTTGATGCCAGAACTTTCCAGCCCCATGATCATAGGGTTATATTTGTCGGGTAACCCTGCCAACATGAGTGTTCCCAGCCATTCATCTCCAACTTCGAAGCCAATGTTCCGCAATTTATGAGCTGTACTCATAATTTTATTCACATACTCTTCAATACTAGGACAGTTATCCAATGAAGTGTTGATTAAATCCTTCAGTAGGCCAACTTTTCTAGACAGCCCGGAGTCTTCAAATGCATTTTGAAGGTTTTGCCAAACTTGTTTCGATGACGTAGCATTTTCTATATGCACGTAGTTAATTGGTTCGACCAATAAAATTATCTTTGACTTAGCTTTAACGTCTTTCTTCGGATCGACCTCGGTGCCAGGATCAACACATTCCCATAAGTCATCCAATTCCAAATATGACTTTACTGCGAATTTCCACGTTGAATAATTTTCCTGGCCGGCTAATTTCTCAATTTGTAGGTTAGTCGTAGCCATTATTCACAGAGTGGTTCGGATGCGCGTTTTATGTTACTGTACTTAAAACTTTGCAATAAATATTTAATTACTGATCTAATAAAGGTATATCAGACGGCCCATAACCTGTGGGAAATAATACAAATATTAGATTTAACAAATTAAACTTCGGTTTATTGCACGATTACGAAAAGTACAATGACTTGACAATTAATACAATTTACGCATAGACAGTGGCGCTGATGGTGGCCAAAAATAGTATTACATTTATTTTTAATTTGTAGCAATGGCGATGTTTACATTATTCCAATAGTTAAGTATCAATGAAACAGAGTGAGGTAAGCCGCAAGTCAGTGTTTGTAGAAGTAAAAAAGAAAATTGTTGTTTCAAAGAAACTGTGTTCCTGCCGGGGTAATGGCACAAGCCACAATTTATATTGTTCCACGTGTCGTGTGTTCTCATGTAGGTTTTAGGTCAAGCCTAAAGGCACTCGAGTATGTAGGTCTGTTGTAATGTGAGTCGACGGGTAACAAGCGACTTCTGGTTAACCGTCTACCCTAAACTAATGTTAATTAACGTAGGAAATCTTTGAAGAAGCTCACGTTACATTTGTTTATAATGTAAGGAATCTTTGAAGTCGCTCACTTTGGATTTATCATGTAATTTCTTTCTTCTTAAACATATTATATTTGAGGTTAAAGCTTATTGGTTTGGAGTTTGGTTAAATAATTGATAGGCAATTAGTTCAAAATCCGCCTGTACGAACGGCTGTACAATACGGAATGCCCGCTTTAAAGATTACTACAAGGTTCTCCTTGTGCGACCATAGCGTGTGTGGCCGACTTCTCGGAGGGTCCATGGTTAGACAGCAGGGGCCCCCTGCCCCCGCTGCCTAAGACCCTCCTGGCGCTGCTTGACGGGCCCTCCTGGCCCGCCCGCGGCGCCCCCCACAGGTCTCTCTTAGTTTCCCTCCCGGTAGTCAGTACTAAGGGCAGCCAAAGTCGCCAATCTCTGGATGTTACCTTTTCCCTATCACCTCCTGCGCCCTACCGGGAGGTACTCAGCCCCCCCACCACAACGAAGGTGGAGACCAGTCGGGGAGTATCTCTTATTTGACATTGTCTAAATGTGCTCAACGCACAAAGCCATTATTCAAAAATAAAAATACACATTTAAACTAAAGTGAAAAATGTATTAGAATTACTCAACACAATTTAGTCTTTTTTTTAAGTTATAGGTATATTATAAATTTAATTGTTACAATCGATTTAATTTCACTGTCGCATTGAAGCAAACAGTGTAAGCTTTGCCAAATCCTTGAGTAAACAATCAAGCCAGACTGTCGGCAAACAGCCATGCACTCACTTTATATAAGAACGTTCGAGATACCGACTGGAAAGGAAAATGTAATTATTTTCATTCTGTTACACTGATGACAATCGGTTCATCTTCTAAAGGAAAAAAATAGATACAATTACTCTCGCTTTTATAGCACAGAACGATGTCAAAACAGAATTAAATGGAGCAAAAACAAATTCATTATTACATTTAGAACACAAATAGACAAGATTTGAATTGAAATAACTTTTAATTTTTAATTCCTAGCCAAAAGCCGAATTTTTGAGATCAATGTACCAAGTTCGATAAAACGCAAATTTGATATGTCAGGACTTAATATTTATAATGTCCGAGTAAGTATAAGGAAACAATACTATTTAAACGTCAATATCATAAATTAATTTAGTGTAACTTTAAGAGAGATGAAATTTGCATAAATAAAGTATATTAATGCGTTAAGCGATCCACTATCAGTAAAACGTATCTATCTCCTTCGTTAGTACATTTTTTGGTTTCTTTTTAATGTATTGTTATTTTTTTCTTGTGTTATTGTTTTATCTTAAGTGCTTCTTTTCACGGGTCAGCTGGAAGATATTTCTTTTTGGAATAAGCTTACAGGGGTGTACCATATTTTTCTTAGTTTTAAGTTTCTATGTATGTACTTCTATTTCTGTGTGTGTACTAAATAAATAATAAATAAAATGTTTCAAAAAAATCACAACTATCGCATTTATAATAAGCTTAGTAATAAGCTATGCTCACATCAAAGCTATTTGAGTGATGTAACCACATTAATGTACATGAACAACTGTAGCGTTAAGCGCTCCATTGAAAAAAAATAGATGAAAATTTTGTTACTTTCGACAATACAACTCTAGCATTAACTTACCTACAATCTACCTCTTTTATAATTTATGGATACAACAATAATATCCGATTACCATCAGGTAGGCTACATGTCAGTTCTGCCAAATTACAGAACATCCAGAAATGGGTGACGTAATTATTTCATACAGATATTTTTATGACAATGAGTTCCAGTGCTATAAACTTGTTAAAAATTACCTTTTTCATTAACGATAAGCACATGTTTCATATTTACTTACCAAAACCTGAGGAGCCCAAGCCAACCTCACCGAATTTTGAATTTTTGATTATTTCGTTGTAATCGTTCCTTTAAAGTATGTCTTCGAGCGTATAGCACGTTTAGCCAGTGTCAAGAAAAGATAATTATGTTAATAACATTTAATTCATAGTAAATGAGAATAAGTGGTGATAAAGATGATAAATGGTAAATGAGATGCCCCCTCTAAACCCTTTGAGGCGTCAGTAAAGATGTGTCACTATATTGTTTGAAAAGTGATGTTGCACTGTTTTGTTTCATTTACCAACATTTATGCATATTATTATATGTACGTTAACAAACACTGAACGGTTAATAATCCACCGTTATTACATATTATTGTTCGAAATATCACAAATTTTAGGAAGTAAAACAAAACTGACAGACATGCTTTACTTTCCCGCCAAATAGTCCGTTGTTGTCGTTGTAAATCATTAATAACCAAAGATTTTTTTTTAAAAGCCTTATTTTTTTTAAGAACATTGCAGAGCATTATTCCGAATCTTTTACATTTATTTATAAAACATTATGATCACATCCCATCCATAACTTTAGAAAGGTTATTTCATTACCCAACAAAGATTTGTTTTTGAACCAAAATTTTCGTACTAAACGTCCGACGGTTTGACGTCTCAGATACGCGCTGAAATTTACGACCAGATAAAACGTGGCCAGTATATTCTGAGCTCACACAACAAACATATTGCAGGTAGAGCTTAAGTTGATCTAGAGGAAACGGAAGGGGTTCACGTTATACTGGGCGTCGTATAAAACTTGCCTGCCGAATGGATTGCCCCGATTAAGTATGAGGGACCTCTAAGCCCTATAGCTCGACGCGTGATTAGGTTTAACCCAGGATGGCAGAGCAAATACAAACCTTTTTATTCTGTAGCTCGTTAGCGCCATTTTATAAAACAAAACTATACTTTTAGTCGAGTTTTGTAATCGTAAGGAAGTAACGGAAGTAAAGCTGAGTTCAGAGAGGTCAGTCCTTGGATGGGTGACCGTTTGTGTGGCATTTAATAGCGATCTCGCTTGATGTCTTCCCGACCTTCTTTGCTTCTTTCATCACCGTGCGTAGCCAGGTTTGCTTGGGACAACCACGTTTTCTCTTTTCTTGTAGGTTCCAAATTTCAAATCCATTCCCTGTGTATGCACCACTTAGGAGCATGTGAAGAACCTGGTTGAAACTGGCGCGAGATAGCCTTGGTTATTTTCCACGTCTCGCATCCCTACCTCACCACCTTTTGTACTTCGGTATTTTTACCAACTGACCTGAGCACAATTTGTTTAGCACTCGTGGCATTGATGCATATTTTTGATAAAATATCATTCTTAATGATAAATCCAAGGTCTCCACCAAAATTAAGCAAGTCGGAATTTTGTTCGGAGTGCAGTGTTTATTCGCTTTAAATTATTTGATTATCTGATAGACACTAACAATTTCAAAAATCTGTAATCTATGTAGTAATAGTAAATTACAGTAGGTACTGTTCATGAACCATAGCTTAAAGTAAATACACAGTTAAAATAGAGTCGACCAAACCTTGTTCATAGTCAATGAGATTCACGACAACAGAAATGTTTGTATAACGAAAGCTCTCTTAATTTGGTCCATGAGCCCACAGAGCCCAGACCTCGTCAAACGAACCAAGCGTAAATTTTTCAGAGGCCAATTTCGACATATCTCTTTTTTTGCATAACTGTATGCGGTCAATTATAAAAAGTATTGAAGTATGTGTCTATGTCAAAAGATATGGCGTTTCCGTGTGTGTTGCGTTTGTATGTACGGCAATTGATATTTAAATTTATCAACAACCCTTAATTTAATTAAGTGAATTTGTCGCAGGCAGATTAAAGAAATGCGGCATTGTACATAACAATAAGGCAAATTGTAAATGTTTTTTTTTATTTATATAGAAAACGTCGTTTTGTGAATGGATTGTCTGCTATAGAAACACCAGAAAAAAACACAAAAGTATACTAAAATATGTCATCATCATCATCTCAGCCTATTATCGTCCCACTACTGAGCACAAGCCTTACATATCAAAATGCGAAGGTATTGGGCCATACGTACTCCACCACGCTGACCCAGTGCGGAATAACTATTTACCTACTATTAATTAAAACGATGTTCCTAAGCTACTATCACACCATTTCGTACTGAGATTCTTTTAAAAGTCGTAATAGTAAATAGTAGAATTCCGGCTGTGATTGTTGAGAACAGAAATCTTAGACATTTTCATGTCGATTCTTGGTTTGTTTTTCAGTTTCTGCAGAATGTCATTGGTAATGAAGCGTTGTTGTTAAGCGATTGTCATCAATTTGCAAATGCTTAATTTGATTAAGCTTTCTTATGGATTTTCAAACAATATTATGATATTTATTTGTAATTATTTTGAACTCCATGACATTGCTGCCTACTTTGATATCTTAGTCAAACATAAAATAAATCCTCGTAATAAAATCGCTTAACCCTATAACTTGCACCGCTGCGGTTAAAGTTACGTTCGCATAAACCCAAGAGCTTTATGTGATACGGGCAAAATATTGTTCTGAGTGATGTCGTTAAGTTCGTTGTCAGAGTTTTAATGGTTTCTGCTGAACGTGCCTGTTTCGTTTATTAATCTGGAGTTACAGTTAATGAAACATTTTGATAAGCGATTGTTGACAGAGGAATTGCTCAATTTATGGACTTGACATATGCGTTGCTGATATTGATCAGTAACGATGTTTCAATTTGTCTCAGGCTTTTAACGTTCCATTACTGGGCTTAGGCCTTATCTCTCTGACTCAGGTGAGAGGGTATCAGACTGTACTCCACTATGCAGAACTAGTATGGTTTGGCAGAGACATGGCATACCGCTGCAAGATTATTTAAGCCGCCCAACAGGGCATACAAAGTGGTTAACGACTACCATCTATAATGGTAAACTCGACCACGGATATAACGTGTTTTCAAATCATGGATGATAAAGCTATTAAATACAGTCATTGAGTCCTTGAGAATGGTCAGCCATTGAGAAACGTTTATTTCGGTGATCTGTTCTAATTGTTGAATGCCATCATAAAATGACCTTAAATAGAAGTAATTTTATCTTTCTCAATTTATTTGTGAGACGAATTTTAACAACACGAATTTTACGAAGACGAATTTTAAAAAAAACAGCTCGTCCGCGGTAACACGAATAGGAATTGAATCTACGACCTTCGGATAACCGGTCTACTGTTGTGGATTATATAAAGTATTATAAATTCCAAAAATATAACCTAAGAAATCTTAATTTAATTGTTAATGATTAATAAAAAGTAAGCAAAGTCATAAGCGGAAGCAAGCCAAGCTATAAATCGAGGTCATCTGTCAATAACAAAATACTATAAAGGGAGAAAGTCACGTAATTGCTGTTGCTGAATTTACGGTGCCGACCCATTTTAGGGCGAATGCCTCGGATGCCGGGACGACCAATTTATTGGACTTTGGTCTCTTCACTTCTTTTAATGTTTATTATCGTATTTTCGAATTTGGTGAAAAGTTAAAGGCGTTTACCCCGAAATAGAGATCAGCGCCAATTTTAGTAAATTTAAGTGAGAGTAAATTGCTTTTGCCAACTTTTAATAACATTTATTTTTATTCATTGCTTAGTAACGAATTAAACTTTTAAGGGCTTATTACAAAAACAAGATGTAAAGTTAAACCAGGTTTAAAACTAGTGCCACTTTATTTATTTTATCAAATAAAAGTCTCACGTTACTTCATTTTATTAAAAAATAAATAAATAATTTCTAACAATTAATTAGTCACAACAAATATACACAAATAACACCAATTATTTAGTCCCACGATAAGTATCATTAAGAACTTGTGTTATCGATACTAAATCACGGATAAACATACTTAAATACTTTTTTTGTAAATACATACTTAATATACATAGAAAACACCCAGACCAGAACAAATATTCATGTTCATGCACACAAAGATTTGTCCTGTGTGGGAATCGAACCCACGACCTTAGGAGCGGGGAGGGCACGTATACTGACCTCGATCTTCTTTTTCAAATTTAGATATGATGACCCATAAGACCATTACGAGACTTCTGCCTTCTCTGTTCCTCTCCCGAGCTAGACGTTCGCACGTAGACATTAGGTCATGATCATTACCAGTTTAATTTCTATCACTGCTGGACATAGAACTTTCCAATGTCATGACACTTATTCACTCTTTGCAGAAAGTCGCCGCTGCAAGCCGTTTTCCAAAGGCGATTCACCTAGTATGAGGGCGTTTTTTTTTACGTCAGTAACAAATTGCATTTGCGCACTGCGTTCCGGCCAATGGAACACCGAGAGGGGGTGTGGGACTCTCCACCGGCAGACACGACTGCCAGCAGTAATACCCACTAAAAATCTTCTGACCCCCCGCCTGCGGCCAACGTCCTCCTGACCAAAACCGGGAGGACCTCCTCAGAGAGGGGCAGTGGACGCGCCCCTCCTACCTCCCCGTGCGACCATAGCGTTTGTGGCCGACTCCCCGAAGGGTCCATGGTTAGATAGCAGGGGCCCCCTGCCCCTTACGCCTAAGACCCTCCTGGTTCGCCCGCTGCGCCCTCCATTGGTCCCTCTTAGTTTTCCCCCCGGTAGTCAGTACTAAGGTTACCAAGAATCGAAAATCTCTGAGTGTTACCGTCCTCCGGGAGGTACTCAGCCCCATCACCACGCCAAGGTGGAGGGTTCACCCCCCAGGGTATCAGATCACCAATTACTACCTTTTTTAAAAATTTACTGTTTCTTTATTTGTACTTATTGGTGAGAAATAAACTTTACTTAACTTTAAGTAAGAAGGCATAACTTATGTTTCGGCTGTAAGCTTATTAGATCCCATTTTAACGTTACTGTATTATTTAAAAGAATCATATACATTTGAACTAATTTTTTTTACATTTGGGTGTATAGGGCTCCTACCATGATCTAAGGAACTCAAGGAAACGTCACCTGCAAGTAGTGCACTTGTCGATCAACTGACGAGGCTCTGGTAAACATAAAAGTTCCCGGTAATCGGCAATAGGCTCGCCATCTAATATGTGGGATCAACAATATAACTGGCGAAGCTTGGCCATATAAAAGTTATGTCTTTGCCTATCCTTTCGGAGCAACAGGCGTGATATTATGTATGTATGTACAATTGAACTAATCGAGAAGCTTTAAACTAGCTTAACTCAAGTATGAGTAAGCGTGTAAAAACCTTAATGATTATTTAAAGAACAGATAAAGACATCTAAAGCCTTAAAGAACACAGCTCACGTCCTTGTAAGTCATTAGCAAAGACACCCATGAGACTCTTGGATAATTTGGGCCTAAAAGGGTTCCCTAATTTATGTTTTTACCTGTCTCACGCAGCTGAGCGCGTACCCTAATTCAAATCCATGTGACGACAGGGGCGGATCAAGATCTGCATTCAATGCGGTATCGTAACGCGATAGATAGCCTTTATAATTTATCATATTCTAGGATCAGTTATAAATTTGTATTTACAACATTTAATTTTTTTTTATGAATGTTTGTTCTATGTATGTACCTATATTATTATACAAGGTGAAGTCAAAGTCGATATTAAATTTATTCAAGTTTGTCTCACAAAAGCTCATAAACGTCAACTGAAAAACCAAAGCAGCATTCACAGAAAAAAATTGTACAGGGATGTGGGTGCTAGGCAATGGATAAACACAGAACGTATTTAGAATTTGTTATGTCTTCAAAATATTATTTTCTGCAGTCAGCATGATTTAGTTGGTCATCATAAAAGGCTTATTAAGACAAAGCTTTTGTCACTATATTGATAACTTCTCTGAATACTCCAGCTAAAAGCTTTTTATCAATCCTTTATTCGTATTTGAAATTGCCCAGTAATGTAAGTTCTGCAGAGGGACTATTTCCGATTCGGAGGTTAAAATGACTGTTTTTCATGGACTGTCTGTCAAAGTAAGCGCTAAAGGGAACTTACTTGGACACTATGAGACCAAACCTAAACGTCAAAATAAATTACGGTTTCGTTAAATATTTTTATATTCAATACCAAACGCCTCTTTCGTAGGCAAATTCTCTTACACACAATGTTTACTCGTCATCCTTCTAGAATTGGCTATCCAGTGGGCTGCCCAAACTGTTTTGCACCTTTGAGTGAGTGTCTGCGTAAGAGTGCTTTAGGAGAGCACTAGCTCTTAACTTTTTTCTTTTTACCTTACTGAAATAGGTTTTCGCTCAAATATTGCTTACAACGATATGCGCCTAAACCGTTGTTCTGTAATCGCAATTCTATTAAATTTCAGAAAATCTAACAGTTCAATGAAATATAACTACATGACGTACAACGATGTACAAACAAAAGAAAGATGCAAGTGTGACGAAAAAATTCAATGAATTGCTGACCATACGTCCCTTCCGAAAGCTATTTCTCACAACCGGTGTCCACTCGTCACCCCCTTCTAGGACTGGCTATCGAGTGGGCTGCCCAAACTGTTTAGCACCTTTGTGCGAGGGTCTGCGTAAGGGTGCTTTAGGAGAGCACTGGCTCTTAACCATTTTCTTTGTACCTTACTGAAATAGGTTTTCGCTCAAACATAGCACCTAATTGAAATCTTTAAGAAATATTTACTAGGATATATGACGATGTTTATTATAACTTTATTGTTATATGTGATTATATCATATTTTTTAGTACGTATAATGTAATCATTATATAATAATATTTGATATGTAAAATTTAAATATTATATTTAATTGTAAAATATTTTTTAAATATTCGCGATAATAATTACGTATCTCCTAATCTAGTACAATAAAGGTTGATACACTATTAGATATAATATAGGGGCAAAATACATTCAAAACTATTATCTATGACGACCGATATGGCGTGGAGGTCAGTATATCTACACTTCACTCCAGAGGTCGTGGATTCGATTCCCACACAGGACAAATCTTTGTGTGCATAAACAAAAATATTTGTTCTGGTCTGGGCGTTTTCCTATGTATATTAAGTATGTATTTACAAAAGTATTTCAGTATGTTTATCCATTGTTTAATATCCATAACACAAGTTCTTAATGATACTTATCTTGGAACTAAATAATTGGTGTAATGGTCAGAAAATATTTATTTATTATTTTATTTATCTATAATATCAAATGTTGAAGTCAAACCTAACGAAGAAGAAGTCAATACTCAAAGCGAAGATCGAATACACCATCCATCCTACAGCGAATCTGTACAAATATCTGCCAGTCGGTAGATGATGTACACAATCGCTAAGCGTAATTTTGACCAAAATAACCGCATTAAAACTTCAATTTTCATATGCAAGTTTTGTCATGTGGTAACCCAAATTCAATTAAAAGTTTCTTCATTTCCAAGTTATTATATGAGTAGCATATGACATATTAACAATGCACCAACGCAAACACTCGGCTTAAATAGAAATAAAACTTGACTGTATTCTAAAGCACTCCACCTGCGAATTTACTTGTGTCCCAAAATTTGGCTGTTATTATTTATTCTACTTTCTCGCATTTCTAAACTTTCAACCACAATTTAATGCCCTGCGATATTTTACCAAAAATATAAATTATTAGACAACTTTTATTTTTGTTCGAGTAGTTTTCGAGATAGCAGCCTATGGACGCCGGCAATATCAGGTACATCACTAGCCCGTTACCGACCCTTTAAAAACTGTTTTACCCCTTTCTGAGGAGCTGTCATTCTTTGGGAAAATCTTGCCAGGTACTCTCATTCCTCAATCCAATATTATGCGTCAAAATGTCTATTTTAAAAAGTACTATATGCGCTCCTGTCATTTTTAAGGTGTTAGAATTTACGCCGATGGCGAGCGGTGCGACGGTTAAGGAAAAGGAAGGTATAATTTCAAATTGTTCTTCAAAACAAACCTCGTGTAACCAAGCGTTTAATAATGAAGCGATACATGCACGCACAAGAAGGAAAGATATATTTTTATTTAGTCAAAACTATTTTCTTCTTTTTGTTGAATTGTCGTTTAAGGGAACAGTGGATGTCGCTGTTTCAGAGAGCCTAGCAAGGCGTCTCCACGCCCGCGGCAGAGGGGATTCCAGATGTATTTCGAGCATCGATTGCATATAAATATAATAAATAAAGAAATTGGCAAAAACAACCAAACGGTCTCTTCAGTATTTAATCTACTAAAAACCTGGAGTCATTAAAAAATACTTGCTATTAATAGCCTAGAAGTAAAATGGCTGAAAAAAAAGGCGAGGTGCAACTTTACGGGTTATTTTATTTTTATCCGCATGTTCTCATGTGTTATATGACGTAGATTGATGACTATTTTATTCAATTCCGTACAAGATGACACGGAACAATCAAATTGAAAAAGCCTTATTTTAGCGATCGCACATAACTCCCGACTTTAAAGGCACAATACCACTTGCACGCCTCGGATTTACGACAATTCCCATCTTGGAACCGCGTCAAAAGGTCCGGCCTGGTATACAGACCAGGTGCTTCTGCCTAAAGACGGCCATGGTGTCCTAGTTTTTGACTTATAGAGCAAATAATTTTGTTCTGGTAAGAAGTACATTGTTGCATTGTTGAGCTCAACGACGAGATATCAAATACATTATAAACAATCAACCATCCAAAGACCTCTGTGAACTTGATTGGTAGTTTTCCAATACCTAATAGCTGAAACAAACATTACAGAAAAGAAAACAATTACAGTATACCCTTTATTGCAACGGACGAGGCTCTGGCAAAAATTACAGTGCCCGGAAAGCGGCAATAGGCCACCTATTACGTGAGACCAACAATTTAATTGGCGAAGTGTGGACGTATAATTTGCCTCTGCCCTTTCCCCTTTTTTTTATTTACGTCCGTAACTTGATGCATTTACGCACTGTCTCCCGGCCAAAGAAAGAACGAGAGAGATGTGTGGGACTCACCACCGGCAGACACGACCGCTAGCAATAATATCCACTAAAAATCTTCCGACGATGCCCGCCGTTTCTTGAGAAAGAGGCGGGGGGCCTGGGTTGCAGCTCAGAGGTCCCCCCCCACCACGCCAAGGTGGAGACCTGTTCGGGGGGGGGGGGGTCTCTGCCTACCCCTTCAGGGAAACAGGTGTGAATGTATGTACGTAAGTAGAAAAGGAGAACAAAAAAAAACTGATAATTAATCTTTATGAAGCCTTTAAACTTTAAATTACCGACAAATAAAATGTTTTCTGTTGTGTCTGATACCGATCGTATTCAACATCTTAAGGTAATTCAGTTTATTTGTGCCTCTTGTTTTATTTGGTGCAAGACGATTTTATAAAACAATTTTGTATGTAAGTTGAATTCGCGAATTTCTATGAGTCTCGTCTCGATTATCTACAAATAGAACTTCACAAATGCTGTCCTCGACGATCGATCTTCCACTGCATTCACTAGCTTCCCGCTGCCTTGATTATCGGTCAACGAATTTAGCATATCCGCACTGTTGCAACAAACGTCTAAATAAAAATGTTTAACTTGAAAGTTTATTTTACAGATTTTTTTGAAATGTCAATCAATGAATATACAAATATTAACATAAATATTATTATAGTAAAAAAGTAGATTTACATACATACATATATTCACGCCTGTTTTAACGGAGGGGTAGGCAGAGGCATATTATTAAAAGTAGGTTTATCCTATTTAAATAATTAAGATTTGTAAAGTCACTCGGTAGGGAGTCGTTATTTCTATAAAATAGTATACATTATTATAAAAAATAATTTATTTATGTATAAATAAATAAAGATTTGTGGTATTTTTATTGTGATCCAACATACAAACTATGTGTATAGTTTTGTAAGGCATAATTTTATGTTCAAACGACATACAATGTACCTTTTAATAAATAACAATCAATACAAATTATTTATGTTTAATAATGTGATCTCTTACTGTTATAAGTTATAAGACGTTCAAAACTATACGTTTATTAATAATTTGCCCTCTTCGAGTCACAAGTTGCACTTGGTACCAATATCTGTAACGATAAAATACAGACAGGTTGAAATTGGTTTCCAAAGCACTTTCTGGTCACATTCTCCGTTAATTCTTTGTCAGCGTTCAGAATTGAGTTCAACATGCGACTTAATAACGAACTACTATATTGGCAATCCTTGCCGGAGCTTTATAATGAATTAGACACTTAAATGAATCCAGTCGTTAATTTGTTACCTCCAAGTTTTTATCGTTATTATACTTTTTTTAGCCTTTCTTTCCCTGGGAGTCTGATAATTTATTATCCTGCTAGAAAGCTTGTAAATGTGAGCGGAATTATAAAAGTTAATTTCGCTGATAGAGAACATAAAACTACTAAATATGTCGCATACTTTTATTATGAGCCTTTTGGCTTATAGTTAATTATTATCATATACTAGCATTATTTCGGTAACCTAAGATTCGAGCCCAGGGCCCAGGGTCTGCTCACTGGCTTAACCAGGTATGGCTGAATTTCAGATAATAATATGACATGGAGCGACTGCTGTCTTACCCCCACAATCCAAAGGGAAATGCCTTTCTATGGTAAAACCAGCTGTCAGAATGTTAGAAGGCACTGGCTTCCTAATTACGATATGGCGTAGAGGTCAGTGCACCTGCACTTCAAAGGTCGTGGGTTCGATTCCCACACAGGACAAATCTTTGTGTACATGAACATGAATATTTTTTCTGGTCTGGGTGTTTTCATATGTATATTAAGTATGTATTTACAAACAAAAAAGTATTTAAGTATGTTTATCCGTTCTTTGCTATCCATAACACAAGGTCTTAGTGATACTTATCTTGGAACTAAATAATTGATGCGATTGTAAGAGAATATTTATTATTATTATATAATTACGGACACATTCGAAAAGCCATAGGTGCGCCATCAGGTTTTGAACCCGATAATCTCTGATTTTGAAAGCTCTAGACTGGGCTATCGCCGCTCTTCGCTTATAGTTAATTAATGTTTACTATTTTTTATAGCGACAGTTCAAATAATAAAAAATCAAAGGTGTGTAAAATAATCTTTTTTGTAAAATTATATTTTCGTATAGTTCATAAGGTTTTAATCGTACCGTATGATATTTATTATAGTTACATACGCTCACGACATATTCTAACAGGGGTATCGTAGGTAGACCATTCAACCGGCAATTTGCACTGTCTTTTATCACAGAAGACTGAATGAGTGAAAAGAATCTCGTTTAGTGTCAAAATTATTTATACCTTATTATTATAATGCACAAGAACGCATTTATAATTGCATGCCTATATATCTCATTTGCCATGTGGCCTACAATAGTGCCACCCTCTCTCATCTCGCGAGGAGTCGCAAGAGTCGATTAAGAGAAGTCCTACCGGATAATGGGCAGCGGCGTCGTCCTGCATACTGGCTATAACTGCGATAACCAACCCACCTGCCCAGTATGGTGCCCCCCTTTCACCATTGACACGTTTCATCTCTGTGAAAAAGTGAACCTTTTGCAACAACTACAATACATCCCTTTTAAAGTTGTAGCAAGGTTTTACCCACACTAAATGAGATATTATCATCATCATCAATTTAGCCTTACAAATTCCACTCCTGAACATTAGCCTTCCCAATAGATTACATTCGATTAAGGGGATTTTCCCATAATCACCAAGCTGGGCAGGCGGGTTGGTTATCGCAGTTATAGCCAGTATCCAGGATAACGCCGCTGCCCATCATGCGGTAGGACTTCTCTTAGTCGCCTCTTAAGACTCCTCGTGAGATGAGAGGGGGTGGCACTATTGTAGGCCACATGGAAAATAAAATATATAGGCATGCAATTATAAATGCGTTCTTGTGCATTATAATAATAAGGTATAAATATTTTTTTGTAATTATTTTATATGTAACTACAAAAACAGTCGTTCAGTAATTGAGCTTTAGAGAGACTCTCATTATGTTCTTTTGCTATCTGTACAATATGTGCTATGTATTATGTATGACAGTTTATTTCCTCTTCTTTGCCACTTGTTTACAACACACGTCACGTACTGGGCTCGTAGCGAAATTAAGTAGGGTCAGCAAATTGTGAGGGTTTCTACCAGACGGCGATCTTTTTCGCTTTCGTCGTTTGGGTTTGATGTGTGTAAATAGATTTAGTGTGTAAGGCCTACTTTTGGGGTGGAAATCAAAGGCAGGATGCGTTGAAAGGATAGCGAGGAGCGGTGATTAGTTTAGGCCTATTTTTGTGTTTCTTTGTAAAGAGTACTCAAAAAACTCAAAACTCAAAAATACTTTATTTCATAAACTATTACATAGTACTTGAAAACGTCAAAATTATAAAAAAATAACAAAAACAAATAAAATATAACTATACTAAAATCACGAAGCTTAGATTCACTTGCAACCAAATAATTTAAAAAAAACAAAAAACATTTAAGTGCAAGCGAATCTAAGTGCCAGTTCCGAGCCACCGCTCTGTAAGAAGAACTGGCAAGAAACTCACAGGCTATGCTCTTTTAAATTATCGATTGGTTAGTAACAATCTTCATTTGTCTGTGACGCTATACAATGCAACATAATATAACAATATTCATGCTTTAAGTCATTCATATTAGAACAGCCTGTATGAAACGGCGGTTTAATCCCAAGCATTTTTATCAGCCATATAGTCTTTAATAGAATAATATCCCTTTGAAGACAGCTTGCGTTTTATTGTTAATTTAAATTTATTTAGGCTTAATTGCTGTATATTGCTTGGGATTTTATTATAGAATCGCACACATTGACCTTTAAAAGATTTGTTAATTTTTTGGAGCCTAGTGGCAGGTACAACTAGTTTATGCTTATTTCTTGTGTTTAGGTTATGTATATCACTTTTCTTACTCAATTTATCAAAATTTTTGTGTACATATACTAGGTTTTCATAAACAAACTGACCCGCCACTGTCAAAATACCAATTTCTTTAAATTTATCCCTTAGTGAATGTCTACATGGTAGATTATAAATTGCTCGTATGGCCCTCTTCTGCAGTACAAAAATATTTTGAATATCTGCGGCACAACCCCACAGAAGAATACCATACGACATAACACTATGAAAATAGCAATGATAAACAAGCCTAGCTGTTTCAACGTCTGTTAATTGGCGAATTTTCTTTACCGCATATGCAGCAGAGCTGAGTCTATTCGACAATTCACCAATATGTGGGCCCCACTGTAACTTAGAATCTAATATAACACCCAAAAATTTGGTGGTATCCACAAGGGTCAACTCATCTTCCTTTATTTTAATAGTGGTGTTTACTTGTCTGACGTTAGGCGTCACGAATTTAATGCATTTCGTTTTAGCCCCATTTAATAATAAATTGTTAACGTCAAACCAGTGCACCACCTTTGAGATCGCATTGTTTACATCGTCTGGGTTCTGATATCGCTTTATTTTAAATAATAATGATGTATCATCAGCAAACAATACTATCTCGTGATTTTCCTTTACCAAATGTGGCAAATCATTAATATAAATTAAAAACAAAAACGGGCCGAGAATCGAGCCCTGCGGTACCCCCATTTTTACTACACATTTGTACTATGGGTATAGTCCTCTGAAAAAAGATTTATGTACAGTAGCTAACTTGCTAGGATGGTTGTTTAAGTTACCATTATGATAGTTATTTCTATTTTTTAACTCACGATACAAAGTGTGCTTCATATTATTTTAGATATATTTGAATAATAGTACTTCAGAAAAGGCTTATATTCTATTATTAGCATCAACCTCAACAGTGATTTTAATTTATTAAATTCCGAGAGACCGAGGTTTCACCTCGCCAGTTATTATGCCATCGTTTGCTCAGACAAAATCGGAATATGTCAAGGATAATTTGAATGTTATTCCAAAGATTGACACTGTATTTGTAACCTCAATCTAGAAAGTTAATTATTGGTCATCTTTTGAGCATTTTCTTTCTTTTAAATAATGGCTTCGTGCGTCTAGCACGTTTAGCCAGTGTCAAGTAAGTGATATATCAATAGTAAAAGAGATAATTCATAGTATAATTATTAGGATGAATAATAAATGTTAAATGATATACCCTCCCCTAATCCCCTTGAGTCCTCAGTAAAGATGTGGGACTATACTGAGATCTCACATGGACTCCTTGAGAGAATTTGAAAAGTGATGTTGCACTGTTTTGTTTCAGTCACCAACACTCATGTATGTTCACAAACACTTAACGGTTAATAATTCACCGTTATTACACATAATTGTTACAAATATCATAAATAATAGAAAATAAAACCAGACTGCAGACATGACGCTTCACTTTCCCGCCAAGAAGTCTTGAGTATTTTCATTTGCAAATTGGCTTTTGTTCTTTTGCCATGTTTTTGTTGCCTAAGTCAAACTGACGTGCGTATTAATTATATGTAAAAAAGATGCCTAAAACCACTAGATCAATAAGTTTTGACTGATGTCAGTTTATTTCTATGATTACAAAGTAAATTTCATCTAATTCGTTCAAATTTCATTCACGAAAATCTTAAGCTTTCAATCTGACCCTTACACATTGACCGGCATTATTAGGTCAGCCAGCATTGAGTTGTAAAACAACTTTATGTATCATAAATAAGGCTTTTCGAACTCAAAGTGCTCTGAGACTTCTGGGCATCGAGCATATACTATAGAGCCGTAATAACGCTAAATATTACAACGGTTCTTGTTCAAATAACTTTATCGATATCAAGTTGTTTTAACGTTATTTTTATCGGCACTTTCGACAAGCCATTTTAAATTATTGCTAACGTTTTTAATTAACTAGATTATAAGTATGCTGTTATTATTATTTATGGTTGCAATTATTATAAAGTCTTATTTTATTACTTTGTATTATCTTTCTGTAACGTGCATCATATTATTAAACCAACTGAATGTATATTAAATAATAAAATTTTGTCTAACATAGATTCTTAAGAAATATTGTTGCTTACGAATGGACTATGAAGTTGTTTAAATTAAGAATAAGCAAGTGATGGATTAAAAATATCTTTGTAACGATTCCCGCGCTACTATAATTTCCCGAAAAAATCGAGAAACTATTTAACACGACACGTGTTTCGCCCTTACACAGGACATCTTCAGGTAAGATAGGAACCTCAGAACAACGATGTCTTCCCGACCAAAGCTGAAACAAGAGTGTACCATCACTTGCTTAATTTCCGCAAATTAACGCCTGAGTCAATAAATTATTTAAAATAAGAGAATTTGTGTGATTCCTCCTTATACTTGTTATAGTTTAAATTGATATCAATAAGAATTATCGTATAAGGCTATAAATTACGTAATAGGCGAAAAAAAATCTTTTTGACCTGTATTTCGTAGCTTCATTGCCTAAGTTTAACCCAATCATAAACATTTGAGCACATGAACCTCCCTTTTATATTTTTACTAGCGACCCGCCCCAGCTTCGCACGGGTGGTATGCTAATACATAATTACAGAATGTCTCTATATAGGCCGCGAGTACCTACCACCGCCGCAACCATAATTTTTCGATTTAGCATAAGTTTATTCGTTTGATATCTTGTAAAGTACTGATCTAAATTATATGATGTAAGAGACAAATTTAATCTATGTCTAATGTCCAAGCTTACTAACATGTTTATTTAGATAAGAATTAATGTTATACATACTTAAAATGGCTTCGTTAATAAGCCATTATTTTTAGTAAAAAGTAAAAGATAAAATTGGTTATTGTGGGGTATTCTTGAGAGATAGACATAACCATCGCGGACTTTTTTTGAAGAATTTTGTAAATTGTACAATATTGTAGTACATTATTTAGACTAATCTCGTAAGGTTTCGCCAGCGTTTGCAATATAAGCGCAAAAAAGTAAGTTGACTTACGACATCATTACATTAGAAATCTCAAAAATTTACAGTGGTCCAATACTATATTATGCATGTGTTATACATATAAACCTTTCTCTTTAATTACTCAATCTATTAAAAAAACCGCATCAAAATCCTTTGCGTAGTTTCAAAGATTTAAGCATATAAAGGGACATAGGGACAGAGAAAGCGACTTTGTTGTATGACTATGTAGTGATTACTAACTGCACATGTAGACGAAAGTTCGAATTTTAACTATTTTTGCGCAAGTTTTGGAAAATGTTTGAAAGACCATGAATTTTATTAAATATAAGTTAAAGATCCGTTACAGCAAAAATGTTTTTTTAAATGAAATAAATTTTCAAGATATATATACAGACAAAGTACAAAAAATAGTATCAAATAGCAAGCCCTTAACAATAAAATATAAATAAGTTGTTAGTTTTTAACTAAAAGCGAAATTAATTTTTATAATGCTTACCTAACTAAAAGTCTCCACTTCGTCTCTATGGAGGATAAGCTCAAAGCTTCGGGGTAATCGAAAACGCTGTATACATACGAAACGAGGCCGTATCTTAGTTTATTAACTTGGTAATAACGTTTTTATTGTCGGATTTCTCGAGTTTTAATACGCTTTCAAAGTTTGATTATTTCGAGGTAACCTTTATCTAACATAAAGTTCTTAAGCCCTTTTTTATTATTAACATCGTGTGCC
Source organism: Musotima nitidalis (assembly GCA_949126915.1). Taxonomy (NCBI): domain Eukaryota; kingdom Metazoa; phylum Arthropoda; class Insecta; order Lepidoptera; family Crambidae; genus Musotima; species Musotima nitidalis. Next base: position 12,106,247 of record OX421423.1, on the reverse strand, counting down.
AATTATGTGGCATATGTCCAAAAAATGTAGCATATGTCCATTCAGTGTCAAAAAAACCAAAACAATAAAATTAAAACCATTTGACAGCATGGGTAATTCGATGCAAAGAGGGTGGTTTATTTTGTAGTTCAATACTAATCTTCATATATACATACTATCACGCCTGTTTCCCCGAAGGGGTAGACAGAGGTATATAATACGCCCATATCGCCAGAGCCTCTTCGGTTGATCGGCAGATGCACCATTATAGGTGAGGTTGCCTTGGGTTACATACAGCCATTCAATGTTAGTATAGCGTTATTTATTGAAGTATATTTCTGCAATATCCGTGATAAGTATCTTACATATATGGGAACACTCCAGCCGACAAATAACGTAAAATTTTGATGACTATAGCACGTAACGTGGCCGCTAAAGTTCAGAATTGAGGACTCCAAATTAATGCTAATTAACTTACACCGTAGTTGTTATTCTGGTACGTAGATAATGTACTTATGTATTCTTATAAAGATGTAATAACCTAGAGGAGGAATATTTTAAGTTCAATTAACACGCTTCTTGCTATTTCTAAAAAAAATAAGTTCTATACACCGTTGTGAACCTAATAACTGATTAAGTTTTTTACTTAGAAAAGAAACTTAACAAAAACCTGATATTTGAGATTAATTTTCTTAGCAAACTGGACTTGGCAAGTGGACTTAAAACATTATGGAATTTTAATTAGATTTAAATTTAGCCTTATAATATAAAAACTTAGCGATGGCAGCATATATTTCAAACAAATTTTAATTTCATTCGTTGTTTCACTTACAAAGCGAAAGTATGAGAAATAAATTAAACTCATTCCTTTTTTCAGGTCCGATCTGTGCGCTAATATCCGGCTTGAGGAAATGTGCTGACGTAAGCAGAGAAAGATGGCCGCCTTTCCCGCGCTTCTGCTGGCGTTGCATCTAGCCGTGGTCAGCGCGGCGAAATGCACAACGTAAGTATTGTTTTTTAAATTATATAAAATTTCTACCGCAATAGTAAACTTTGAAATGTACTTATAGTTTTGATATTTTTTCATATAAAACTGTAAATGCAATTTTGTTACGTTGTTTGAGATAATATTCTTATATGGGTAGAATATAGATGTTTTCACTTTTTTCTCATTAAATCCAATCCAAAAAGACATCACCCACAGAACTAATTTACTGGATGAATTCTTAATTTCACTGGACATTGATTTATTAAAGTAAAAATTTATGATTTAATAAATTTGGAAACTGAAACATTACGATGAAACAAAAACATGAGTCACAAAACTTCAATGTAATATTATTTCGGAAAATGAAACATGAAAAGAAAAATTGATGAATTGTGTTTGTAGATAATTAATATTCGAGGAAATGAAATTGCGGTGTAACCTAATTCCAGGATTTATCAAATATTGTACAAAAAGTTCTGCGAATCGTTTTATGGGTGATCATAATTGTTGAAAGGAATTGGGATAAAATTACGGATTCCCTATTCTCTATTAACCATTTCATAACCATTATCTCATTTCAATAAAGTTTCACTAATATACACGGACCTCCTCTTACTTAACAAGGTGAAAGGGTATTGGATCAGACACCACCACGCGTACTCAGTGCTGATTAATGGAGGCAAAAGTGCGGCGTTCCGGATCTTTTTTTTTAGTCCAACTAGGCAGGCCTCTAAAATGGACAAACTTAAACAGGGACCAATTGGCTTAACGTGCCTTCCAAAGCTTGTAAGCGCTCGATTTTTAATGCCAAACAAACGGTCACCTATTCGAGACCTTGGTGAGCTTTGGTTTATCTCGGTGATCGATGCCGACCACCTAGCACTATATAGTAATCATTGTTGTATGTTTATATTCCTAAAGCATGCGTCGTCTGGTATTTGTAGCAAAGGTAATAAGGGCTGAATTGCGTAGACCAAAGAAAATAATACTTAATTTATCTACAAAAATTTATAGCATTTCACTTACCTACGAACAAAACTAAACAAAACATTCCTAGAACCAGCTCAAAGCACCATTCTATACGGCAAATAGATAACATGGACTGGTTCAAAAGTTAAACCACAACACGGTTGAAAGAAATCTACAGCGGAAAGAATTTCGCAAAGAACAACTAAGAACCTACTAACTTTAGACTAGTCTTTACTCTAAACTACGGTCAGAGTGTCTATTTTTCAAGTGAACAGATAGCGAGACTTTTATAAAGACTTTACTGAAGGGTCAGTTCCAACTAAAGATATATTCAGGCTTACGTTTTAAATTGAATAAAAGATAATAATGGAAATTCAGATACAAAATAAGACAAACAAGCGTAAAGCGCTCAAATTTTTCTATAGTTAACTTTTTCATGACCTATTTGACAAGATGGCGAACTTCAGTTTATGATTTTAGTCATTAATTTTCATTCAACTTCAAAGTTTTTATGGTCCATTCTCTCTTTGCTTTTTTTCAATAATGTTCAGGCATTACTATTATTATTTTAAATACTACGTACAGGTGTGGCGATTCCTACTGATCTCCACTATTGTACGCGTTCAAGCCTATATAGCCTATAGGATGTATAAAACATCTGCTCAAGAATGAATATTGCATATTGAAGTAAAAAAACAATAGAATAATAATAATCTGATACAGAACAGAGTCCTTTTTAGCAGACATATTAATTAAACCACAGAGCAAAAACTCACCGCGCAAAGTGTGAAAGTTAAAAGAGAGAAAAACACTTCATAACGTTTCCGCGTTGAAAGAGCTTTTTTGTCATCAAACATTTTGTCATGCATATGGAAATTACGGCATTGTTCTGTGAAAATATTGTTAAAAGTGAAGCAACATTTAGTGAATAACAATTTTTTTTATGAATTGTATATTATGTTATTTTGTTTCAACAGTTTAATTGCTTTTAAAGGTAGTGATTGGGATAAAAAATATTCTCGGCTTACTTGTTTGGGATAAAGCTTTGGACTCAAATAGCGCCATCTTAATCACAACTCCAATTTAACAGAGCTTTAACTGTACCGTTAGAGAATGAACACATACATTTTTTTCACTTTTTAGAAAATGGAAGCAAAAACCAGATCGAAACAAAAAAAAATATTCATGCCCAATAGTTGTACTGTGAGGGAATCGAGTCCACATTTATATAAGGATCGGGATGGTACACTAAAACCCGGGTACTAAAGCCGGCTGACTCCCTTAACTATAAACGCACGATGAGACGGGTGTAAATTTAGTATATTATTATAGGTAGTTAGTATTGGTAGTAAGTATATTATAGGTAGTAATAGGTAGTGATTACTAAATAGTGTATGTATTCAAAACTTAGCACCTAAATTATTGCAATAGAAAGAAAGCTAAAAGTACTAAATAGAGTTCAAAAAACTAATATATACGTCACTAAAATTAATTAAAAATTCGAACAAAATAACGAGGATATATTTTTTATTAGTTTTCTTTTTATGTTAGGAGTATAAAGCTATCAAAATAAATAATTAAAACTAATAAAAATAACTTAAAAACCTTCAAAATATGTATCGAAAGTGACTAACTATTTGTCACAAAATATACCCTACAAAAATACTTAGTCAAGAAAGTTGATTGTTACTGTATTCTTAATCCTTAAAATGGTACGAAAATATTTCTTCGGATTCCCATTTAACGGAATCCCGTCCACTTTTGGGGCTCGTATTAGATCGATCGAGTGAGCTCGCTTGGCAAGTGTCCATTTGCCAATCTTTTGTTATCCGTTTCTACAGTAACATTTATTGCGTGTACTTTCTTGCGATAAAATAAAAATAAACCAAAGAAAAGAAAATATTCTTGACCATTACCAGAATGGGTTTACGTGGTTTATAGGCTACTTCTATACTATAGCTATACTATAGCTATACTATAGCTATACTATAGCTATACTATAGCTACCTAGATCTGGGGAGCCCAAGCCAACCTCACCTGCAAGTGGTGCACCTGCTGATCAACGGACGAGGATCTGGCGAACATAAGATTCCGGTAATCGGCAATAGGCTGGCCACCTACTACGTGGAACCAAAAATATAATTGGTGAAGTGTGGGTGTGTTGCCTTTGCCCACCCCTTCTGGAAAACAGGCGTAATTATATGTATGTATGAACATTATGAGGTAGCCAAGATTAATTAAATCGTGTTTTATTGTTATATATATATTGTTATATTTGTATACGATCAATGTGTAATTTAAAAACTACAGATAGCTGTGTTCCCTATTTTAAACAATTTAAAATACTACCTTTACCCTCTCTATATATACTAGAAACTGCTCTTTTTGTAAAAACTAATCCACATATGTTTCAAAAACTTTCCCCCACTAGAAAAAATCCAATACGTACACAATATAAGAACCGATTATGTAATGTAATACTGCTTTAGTAAAAAAAAGTTTCTTTGGCACTGCTTCACAAATTTACAACAAAATACCTAATGTAATAAAAAGCATGACCTTGCATGAATTTAAAAAATCTTTAATTAAAATACTACTTGAAAAATGTTATTACCAAGTAGATGAGTTCCTAGATGATAAGACTTTACTGTAATTTTAATTATAATACTTTATTAGTCTTATATTATTTGTTAATGTTTGTATGTCTCAACGACAAAACATAGCGCACATATTTAGTATGCAACACCTTAATGTAAAATACCTATGTTTAACAAATTAATAAATTAAATTAAATTAATAAATTCTATTCTATTGTGAATTATAGTAAAAAAAAACCAGGACGCAACGCATTTTAAATACTTCTACAGCAATTAATGGTCACAAGGAGGCCACTATAAATCTCAATCTCGGGTAGTAAATAGAAGAAACCTATATCATATTTGAGCATCAACCAATAGCGTGTAAAAAGTATGTATGTATAATTTAAAATTCTATTTCTGTTTCCTTACGTAATTCTTTAATACCTGCTTGTTAAGTTTCACTTTCATAGATCAAGAATTTGTATCGCTTGATACAAATATACAGTTCAGGAAGAGAATGCTACTTCAATGTAACAATGCGATACAAATACTGAACAAAATATAAATACATAGTTTTAAAGAAGAAACCAATATTTGCATATCAAACGAAATAGTCGTTTTTGGTGGAGAACGAACAAGCCAGAAGTTTGAATGCGCCACGATGTAAACTTTTATTTATCTCCCAAAGCCACTGTTGCCTCCATATAGTTTGGACTTTTGGAAATAAAGCAAAGAACTTATCGGAAACCTCTGTGAGTCACTTCTGGAATTTTGCACTGATACAGAAAGGCGTAGTTTTGTTTCGTACCGAGCTATGCAATCGAAGAGGTGATAAAAGCAGTGATATATTTCTAAAGCTACTTTGAAAATTGTTTCGGTAAAACAGTTTTTGTTGACTTCTCGTCGAGAGGGATTATTATTTTCTTACTATACTAGCATGAGGAAACTTTGACTTACTTCGCTATGATTGAGGACGTGATATTTTAACTTTGGCTATAAACTTTGACATAGTAGATTAAGGGTGGATGAATCAGAATAAATATTAATCGGCTGACTGATTTATACACAGCGTATCCCAATTAGTAGAGTACTATGACGATTCATCAATATTATAACAAAATGATTAGCATCTAAAAAGGATAGTTAAAAATTAAACTCTTTAAACATGTTTTAAATTATATATTTTAGACCGTCCCATCATGTTAGGATAGATATTAAAGTATGTTTCAAAATAAACAAAAAGTTTTTTTAATGATTGACAATCAAATAAATCAATGGCCCTAAGCTTTTAATGTGAAAACGTATTTTATTAATATATTTCGAATAAAAAAAGGACAACAAAATGTCGTTTACATTTAAAGTAATTTAACGTTACAATGTAGTATTTATTTAGACGTAGTGTAATTTGCATTTTCGCGTTAACCAAATAGCCAAAACTTGACTGTTATCCCTGGAGAGAGTTCGTAAAGCATCTCGCGGAAGTCACAAAGTTGCTTCAATTAAATAGATGACTTTCAAAAATAAATCGAGTTTTCTCAGCCCTCAACCTCCGCCCTTCAGCGGAGTGACGTGAAGTAGTAAATTTTATTAGCGGAGGGAAAATGATTAATTGATTTTTGGTGACTCCGTCGTATAGCTGATGACAAACAGAAATGTTCTACAAGTCGTTATAAGAAAGCTTACAAGCAAAATAAAACTCTCATATATCTTTAGAACACAAAATTTTGTACATTATTTATTTTATTTTGTTTAGGCCTGTTTCTCTCAAGGATATACTCAGTTTTATATTCATTATGTGCAAATGAAAAGTCATTACGATAAATTTTTAAGCAAGCTTTTGAGATCACATCACAAATGACATTCGCGATTTGAATTTAAAAAAAATCTATCTAATACTTTGGTATTGCTAGATTGTTAATACTTGAGAACTGTTACTTATAGCACATCGAATCGCCCAGACTAGGGCAAATATTCAAGTTCATACGCAGAAATATTTAACATGTGGGGGAATTGAACCTTCGAAGGAGTGCCAGTATACTGGCCGCCACGCGATATTGGTCGACATAATGCAGATTATATATGTCATAAACTATTATAACCTTATACCTATTAATGAAATGTAATCATAGACCTGACTCCAAAAATAAAAGCGAATCAAAAATAAAAAATTAGTTAATGGTGTGATCTTTTTTATAAGTAAAGTAAAAAATTCTTTATTCCATAAACTATTGTATAGCACTTAAAAACATCAAAACAAAATATTAATAATAAAAAAACTAAACACTACTACAATGAAATCACGAATCTTAAATTCACTTACATGCAAAAAAATTAAATTTAAGTGTATGTGCCAGTTCCGAGCCACCGCTCTGTGAGAAGAACTGACAAGAAACTCACAGGCTATGCCCTTTTAAATTATCAATCAAATATAATTTAAATTAACAATACAAAACACACACAGTGAATATTTGAAGATATTGAAAGGGTCCCCAGTAGCCGTAATCAATAATGTAGCACTAAGAGAACCTTCCACCACAGTCAAGTAAGTATGCGATGTGAAACTGAGCTGAGCCTTTATAATAGGGAATGGTCACGACAATGATCTGGTTGGCTTTTTATAGAATAAAAACATAAACAAATACAAGTTTAGAATGTTAAGCCCAAGCTTGTTTATCTGACAAGTAATTATTTACAGCATAAAACCTCTTTTTGAGAAATTGCTTTTTAACTACAGTTTTAAAAGTTGGCAATGGTAGATCAATTAATTCCTGTGGAATTTTATTATAAAATCTGATACCATTACCCAAAAATGAATTCTTTGTTTTGTAAAGCCGACCATTTGGCATGGAGAGCTTATTTTTATTTCTAGTATTAAAATTATTTGTTTTTGAATTTTTATCAAAGGTTTTAATGTTTTTGCGAACATTATACTATCGAATATATACTGTGATGCAACCGTTAATATGTTATTTTTTTTAAACGTCTCTCTGAGAAACTCTCTGGGCTTAAAATTATAGATAGCTCTTATGGCGCGCTTGTGTAGTACGAATATATAATGTATGTCCGCAGCAGAACCCCACAATAACATACCATATGACATAATGCTATGAAAATAGCCAAAATAAACTAATCTAGCTGTTTTGTCGTCCGTTAGAAGTCTTATCTTTTTTATGGCATAGCAGGCTGAGCTAAGCCTTCCGGTCAAATCCATTATAGAGGGGCTCCACTGCAATTTATAATCTATCTTGATGCCTAAGAACTTTGTATCATTTAATAACTCATTTACCATACCTGCGTACCTAACATACCTATGTAGGTACTTACTATACCTATGCACTTACCATACCTATGTACTTACCATACCTATGTATCTACAATACCCATGTACTCACCAGACCTTAACATATTTCGAATTTTGTAAACATAATCTGAGGAAAATTTTAGTAGATACTTTGTACTTTAGCTTTTCACACTTAGCGAGGGCAATAACGATGTCATTTCTCAAAGTACAAGTGAGACGGAAAACTTTTAACGAGCAAATATCGCCCTTAGTTATCTCCTTCCTGGCACTAAGGTATCTATAGGAACATTTACACTTTGATTAACATAACATTTTATGTTCTATTTCTCTCAATTATTTTTTAATTAATCGATATTGACAGTAATGAACTATGTTATGTTATTTGCACTAAAAACAATTTTTATAAATCTATAATTAGAAGCACCTAATATTTTTTAAGATAGCGAGGTACGTGATAATAACAGATACACACACATATTCACGCCTGTTTCCCCGAAGGGGTAGGCAGAGGCATATTATACGCTCACTCTTCGCCAATTACATTTTCAGAGCCAATTGTCGCTTGCCGGGATCTGTCAAGTTCGCCAGAGCCTCGTCTGTTGATCAGCAGTTGAACCACGTGATAGATAACACGTAATTTATTTATATAATATTTAATATTCTTATACTTGTATTGCATAATAAATTCTGTAGAAATAAAAGCATTAATAATATAATGTTATACAAAACAGACATCTTAATTATAATCTTTGCACAACTTTTTAAAAGCGGTAGTAGAAGTAGCAATTTTTTTAAATATATACAATTATTTTATACAAAGATTTTTTAAGAGGATTGAAAGATTAAAAGAAAGTAGTTACACCATTAAAAAAAGTATCAACATCATAGACGTTGATACAAATACTTGTTGTTTTTTTTAAAACTATTACAAATGATGATTTTTGTAAGCCATTAATTATTGTCTTGAAAAGAAAAAAATAAATGACTGAAACTTAATGTCATCAGATTTAAAATAAGAAATTAATGGTGAGTTCGTTATTTTTTAAAATAATGTTGAATTGGTAAAATAATGTTGATGTGGTAAAATTACGTTGGCATACAATTGGTATTTATTATAATGCCAAATCTGGTTAGACCAGCAATCAAACCCTAGGTCCTAAACTCAAGTTTAGGCCACAAACAACATAATGTAGCAACCAAATAGTAAACATATACCAGATCGAGTAATTTATTTTAATTTATTCTAACAATGGAACCGATCATATTTTTCTACCATACAGTTTAAATATATACTTGTGACGTTTTTAACAAAAATACAAGTGTCCAAAATTAAAGTGACATAAGAACACTTTATTTCATAACAGGTGTATAGGAATCCTACCAAGACCTAAGGAGCCCAAGCCAACCTCACCTGCAAGTGGTGCGCCTGCCGATCAACGGACGAGGCTTTGGCGAACATAACAGTGCCCGGTAAGCGGCAATAGGCTCGCCACCTATTACGTGGGACCAACTATATAATTGGCGAAGTGTGGGCGTGTAATATGCCTCTGCCTACCTCATCGGGGAAACAGGCGTGAATGTATATATGTATGTTTTATAACAGAGAAATGCTGACGGAATTATAAGGACAGTATCAAAAGACTACCGGAATTAACGACTTAATCATCAATCATCCCTCTTGCTGACTATCAAGAATAACTAATAACAAAGAAAGAAGAAAATGAGCCACTCGATGTGTAAGGGAACAGCGATGTCATGCCCTGACTACTTAACTTGATTAATCACACTCATCTTCATCATAAAACTAACACTGATGCTGCTTGAATTTTTATTTTGTTGAATAAGAACTTTTTTTTATGTCTTCAAAAATAGTTTGTATCTCTAAAAACAATTGTCTATTGAGATTTTTAGCACCTATGAAAGAAAAAACATTTCGTGAATTTCTATTTTGTGAATAACGTGCAGGGCAGACCATGGGCTCTAAACTTAAGTATAGGGCAACTGAGACAATGCTAGGATATGATGAAAGAAATACACACAGATCGAGTACAGATACAAACAAAGAAATACCACATTACAACACTCAAAAAAAAGTTTTGTTCTGACATTAGTGTAAAAACTTCATAATTATTGTGCTTTAAAAAAAAGTTTTTATGTTTCACAACGTTCTTCTCGCGCGAGTTTAATAGTTAACGCGGGAAAAAACACATCGAAGCAAATATATTTGTGAATTTAATTATAACATCATTGACAAAGTTCACAAGTGTAGGGAAGTGGCATATTTTCGTTTGTTGTAATTTTTCGTGTTGATTCCAAAACTTGTAATCTAGTAAAGCCTCTATTTTTTCACTGGGGTATGTTACTGTGACTGTGATGGACTTTACTGGACGTTACTGTGACTAAAAGTACTCACTATTTACCTGAGAGTTTTGGCGTTACAGCGTAAAACATTCGCGATATTGCTTCGTTTCAAACACTGGTGTAAATTTGAATTCAATTATATAAATATGGTGGAACTTTCGACATTCTGACTTCGACAACAACAATAATATGATTTATACATTTCATGTATATTTCTTCGAATTCGTAGATAAGTAATAGTCCTTAATTGAATTGGTCTCCGGTCTGGTGAATACCTCTCTGTGTTGGCTTATCTCAGAAACGATTTAAGCAATTAGTTATTGCTTATCTAATGATAAATTAATAAACCCACATTTAATGAAAGCATATATAAAAGATATTTCATATGGTTAGCCAGTATTAAAAATAAGTGCATTCTACCCTACACGAGTCGTTTGGCGGGGCAGTATACCACTCGCACTTGCAATGCTTTCACTTTCCCCACTCGCTACATAATGTATGTCTATTCTTTTTGTGGATGACTCACCAAACATTTGTTTCCATACCTTGTGAATTACTAAATCAATAAACAAACTTTTAGACAAGCATCACCACTTAAGAAGCATCGATGTATTACACGGAAAACCAATATTAAAGGAGAGTGCATTCTACCCTACACGAGCGGTTTAGCGGGACAGTACTCCGCTCGCATTAGAGATGCTTTCACTCGCACCCCACTAAGCTCCAGAATATGTGTCCTTTATATTTGTAGATGAAGCATCATTTTTTTTATTTTCTGCGAGAGCTAGTCCAATAGTAAATGACGACCGATATGGCGTGGAGGCTAGTATACCCGCTCTCCGCTCCAAGGTCGTGGGTTCGATTACCACACAGGACAAATATTTGTGTGCATGAAGATGAATATTTGTTCTGGTCTGGGCGTTTCCCTATGTATATTAGGTATGTATTTACAAAAAAAGAAAAATAAGTATATGTGTATGTATAACCGTTATTTAGTATTCATAAAACAAGTTCTTAATGATACTTATCTTGGAACTTATGATTGGTGTATTGTTAGAAAATATTTATTATTTATTTTGTTTAGTAAATCGATTCACTTAATGTTAACAAAAGCATCACCAATCAACAAGAAACAATATTTTACACGGTTAGCCAGTATTAAAAGTGAGTGCATTCTACCCTACACGAGTCGTTTAGCGGGGCAGTACTCCGCTCGCACTTGACATGCTTTCACTTTCGCCCACTCGCTACTATCGGACGGAAACGAGCGTTTTAACGGCTAAAGGGTTTCGTGTACCATAACACTTCTCAATTAAAGAAGGTCAAGTGGTAAAAATCTTCGTGTTTCGCCTTAAATAAATTCGGTTAAATATGCTGTTTAGTTTTAATACATTTTTTTAGCAAGTTAATAGTTAAAAATCTTGCAATTATTTTGGAGTTAGTTTTTGTTAAATTTGGTACAAAGGAAGCTTTAACCCAGCTTTTAAGGGTTAAATTGTTGCTACCCGTTGCTTATTACCTGTTGCTTTTAGAACAGAGCTAACACTTATTTAGAATGTATTTATTTGTTAATATATGTTATTTTTATATGTTTACATTATAATTGTATGTATATGTTTTTTTTCTTAATTTAGTTGTTGTTATTATTTTCTCCCCAATATTATTATATTATATTATATTAATTTATTATTAAATATTATTATGATCCCACACACTAATTTCCGACACTTCTGCTAGGGTTGGCTGGTTTCTTATAGAAATAAGTTCACCTTTGTATATGTTTTTTGTTTTTTTATGAATGTTTATGTGCAATAAAGGATTATATATGGATTATATATAACACATTCACAATATTATTTTCTATTAAAAGATTGCTTTTTCAAAATTAATTACCTCGTCACGTATTTTTAGGTTATATCTTTCATAGACCACAGACCATCTTTTTATAGACAACCAAAACTTGTTTTTCTATATTAAAATCATAGTAGCACGGAAGGCTGTATCTGTGACGATCATAACGCGGGGAATTTAAATTAAAGAAAATTAGGCATTTTTCTTTACATATATATATAAACTGTTATAAAAGTAATGCGACGTCTCAGAGCGAAGTGCAGTGTGTATCTGTTTTTCTGTAAATAAAACTAGCTGCACTCTTTAAACAGACGAATTTGGAGACAAATATGAAGTGAACGTCAGTCGCTGCGATTTTTCTATTTCTCCACGTGATAAATACAGGGTTATGTAGTTTTTTTGGCGATATCTGGGTTTTATCTATGTATTGTAAGAAAATATAATTATTTATATTATTTATCGCAAAATTATAATTTCGTGTGTTTATCCGTAATCTAGTACCATAGTACAAACTGCTTAGCTTACAGGTGGTTAAACGGCTAGACTTTTCTAAGTCTGTGGTGGTTTTAGAATGAATAGGAATATTTATTTATTTTATTCGATGCATTCAGCAATTAAACACATTTTACTTTAGTAAATTTCACTACAGAGTCCAACCCCTCAAGTAACTGTAAAATAATCCGATGCGTCGGAATGAAAATGTTTATGTGCTATAAAAATGGGTTATGCTTTTACTTTTATATTAGCTTCGATTCTCGTCGACAAAAATGCGTCTAATCTAAGCTGTAAGTGATTGACAGACAGCTAAACCTGTCAATAGGCTCTCGGCTCCAGGTCACCAGGACCGTAGGGCTGCATGAATAATTCAGCGCCCCGTAATGAGCTGGGGGTCCCCAGGTTACGTCACGCTATGAATCAAAGCTGTTGAACCTCCGCCTTAAAGGAGACTTGGATTTTCTTTTAGTAAGTGAAAATATCAAAGAAGTCACATATTCTGTACGTCTTCTTTGCGATGAACCTTTTTGCTGACATGAAAATGGAAAAATAGTAAACACTATAATGGCTCTTGTAAGCTGAATCTTCATAATATGCAGGCGTTATTTCAGGGCATTATCTCATTTATTACTTCCATAAATAGTTATTTATCAAAATTAATTTCACATACTTATTCAAATTAACTTTAAATATATGTTATCAAGCGGGCGCCCGGGAACTAGTTCTTAGAGAATTAAAAAATAGACTTTTAATTTAACATACACATAACATCTGTTCTAATACTGTACGTAGTTAAGATTTAGAAGTCCTACTAATATTATAAATGCGAAAGTTTGTGAATATGCGTAGATGAATGTTTGTTACTCATTCAAGCGAAAATTATAGAACGGATTTATGTGAAACTTTGCATGCAGTTGGTTACATAGTATACTTATAATACGCTATTCCCGCGGCAACAAGAACCTCGCAGGTGACATCGAGGGCGTTACTAGTACAAAAATTGTCTCTTTCATCAGGCTTTTTACGGTCATATATAATTGATTATGATATAATCATATTTGTATTGTTATAATCAGATCTATATAAGAACAGAGGTGATTTATATAAACGTTGGCTGATTTGTTAATTTAAATCCAGGCCCTTACTTGAATGCATTCACAGTAATTTGTGCAAATCGATCCAGCCATTTAGTTGCAATATCGATAAACACCCTAAAAACCGACTACAGCGCCATCTGCCGAGCTGATTTGTAAATCTAAACTACCCAGGGCGCCACCTAAGCGCATACAAAAACAAATTAAATCGGTCCTGCCGTTTGGGAGGAGTTTAGTGACATACATAAGAATTATATGTATTAGGTCGGGGAAAAAGTCTTTTCGCATAACGTAGGTATAAACTTATTATAAAATTTTTTTGACTGTACTATTTGTGTCTGGCTGGTTTTGGTAACATTAAAAAGGTGCCATTATAAAGAAAAGAAAAAAAAAAAAAATTTGTTTACCGCTATTTTTCATTTGTTTTTCTCTCCGTAAAAATGAGTGAATCTAATGAAGAAATTCGATACATTTTAAAATTTTATTATAAAAAAGGCAAAAATGCAACTCAAGCAGTGAAAAAAATTTGTGATGTTTATGGACCTGATGCAGTGTCAGTAAGAGTAGCACAAATTTGGTTCAAACGTTTTCAGTCCGGAAATTTTGATGTTAAAGATGCACCTCGCTCTGGTCGCCCTGTTACGAATAAAATGGACGCCATTTTTGAAAGAGTGGAGCAAGATCGGCATATTAGTAGTTACGATGTAGCTGAAGAACTGGGAATTGACCACAAAACAGTTTTGACCCATTTGAAGAAAGCTGGTTATACAAAAAAGCTCGATATTTGGGTGCCACACGAGCTCACTCAAAGAAACTTAATGAACCGTGTACTCATTTGCGATTCATTATTGAGACGTAATGAAACCGAGCCGTTTTTGAAGAGATTGATAACTGGCGATGAAAAGTGGATCACGTACGACAAGAACGTGCGAAAAAGGTCGTGGTCGAAAGGTGGCCAGGCTTCACAGACTGTGGCCAAACCTGGCCTAACACGAAATAAGGTGATGCAGTGTGTATGGTGGGATTGGAAGGGCATTGTTTATTATGAGCTTTTACCGCCCGGCAAAACCATCGATTCTGATCTTTACTGCCAGCAACTGATGAGATTAAAGGAAGCAGTCGAGAGAAAACGGCCGGAATTGATCAACAGGAAGGGTGTGGTCTTTCATCACGATAACGCTAGACCACACACATCTTTAGCCACTCAGCAAAAATTAAGAGAGTTCGACTGGGAGGTCCTAGTGCATCCACCATATAGCCCTGACCTTGCGCCTTCAGATTTTCACCTGTTTCGGTCTCTGCAGAATTCTTTAGGTTCTGTAAGGTTGACCTCAAGAGAGGGCTGCCAAAACTATTTGTCCCGTTTTTTTGATCAGAAGTCCCAAAGTTTCTACAGTAACGGGATAATGTCTCTACCCACAAAATGGCAGAAAGTTATTTAACAAAACGGTACATATATATTGTAAATAAATGTAAATAAACTTTGAAAAAAATGTCTTGACTTTTCATACAAAAATACGAAAAGACTTTCCCCAACCTATTATATAGGAGAAGATCCAGTACAGACAATACAAAAACAACGTATTACTCCCGGTACATTAATAAAGTGATTGATTTATTTTCCAGAATAAATGGTGTATAAGTATAACAAAATAGACATGTCAATCAGTCCTTTAACTGAACAGGCCAATGGCTTGCCTGATGGAAATGCTGTCAGCGGCCACATGAATTATTTACGAGACGTAATGAGCTCGACAAGTTCAGAGCGACTCATCCCGAATATCTGAAGACGGAATATTGTTTTGATCAAAGATTTTTTTGGAAACGTTCTACAATAATAATGTTCTTTAGGACTAGGTTATTTTGGTTATGAATATTATTTTAAATTAAGAATAGGATGATGTACGTACATCATTTCATCACAATAAAACACTGTTAAGAAATATCTGTTTAGTAATTTTGACTTTTACCTGCACTTCAGTCCAGAGGTCGTGGGTTCGATTCCCACACCGAACTAATCTTTGTGTGCTTAAACATGAATATTTGTGCTAGTCTGGGGGTTTTCCTATGTATATTAAGTATGAATTTACAAAAATTAAAGATTTTTAAATTTATTTATCCGTTCCTTAGAAGTTCTTAATGATATACTTAAATAATTGGTGTGCGTGTAAGAGGATATTTATTATTATTTATAGTTATTAAAAGGTTGCATTAAAACGGTGTATATCTTACCAAGACCTAAGGAGCCAACCCAGCCTCACCTGCAAGTGGTGCACCTGCCGATCAACGGACGCGGCTCTGAGCGCCACTTTTTTCGTGGAACCCACAATATAATTGTTGAAATGTGGGCCTATAATACGTATCACCTATCCCTGCGGAGATACAGGTGTGATTGTATATTTATAATCTGGTGACGATTGTAGCTTTTTATTTGCTTACATTTTGAAGGTACTAGGTACTCAAAATCATTAAAAATTACATGAAATCAAATTATCCGTCCAAATTGCTATCTCAAGGGTTTCCGACAAGAAAATTGAGCCGCCTTGATGTCAAATAGTTAATTTATGAAACGGACCATCTCTTAGAGAATGAATATTGAATGAATCGGGACATAAAGAGAAGGCAGTGACCGTTTTCTGGCCAAGTACAAGCGATCTTGAAAGGAATTCGCTCAATTATGTATCTGGTAATCGCTAATGTTACACCAGATATTCTGTTGGCTTTGTAAATACTAAGCTTAATAACTTATAATAAAATCAAATAAAAATATATATCTGTGCATTCTGTGAAAAGTTATATATTTCCCATACAATCAACATTGGAAATATTATAATGATGTATAATATAATTGAGATCCCCTTTCAGAAGATAATAGGTATTACAGTTTAAGCTTGTATCCCGTTTGTAGATAAAAAATTCTATCGGTAAAACTTTTTTTTCTTTTAAATAATGGCTTCGTGCGTTTAGCACATTCAGCCAGTGCAAATAAGATATATAATAACAACATATAAATCTTAGTAAATGAGAACGAGTGGTGATAAAGATGATAAATGTGGGACTATATTGAGACCTCACATGAACTTCTTGAGAAAATTCGAAAAGTGATGTTGCACTGTTTTGTTTCATTTACCAACACTCATGCACGTTCACAAACACTTAACGGTTAAAAATCCACCGATAATAAACATTAATGTTCGAAATATCACAAATTTTAGAAAATAAAACAAAAATAAAACAGACATGACGCTTCACTTTCCCGCCATGAAGTCAAAGCTTTAGTGTGCACCATATTAGAAAGCATTGAGATTGAGTTAATACACTACAAGTGTAAACCCACTTCATAGAAGCGATTTTAGCTTACCACCAGGGGTTATTAGCTTCTAATATTAGGTCCTTACAGATGAAATTGGCGTTTTATCGAACTGATACCTTGGCTAAAAATTACAAATTTAAATTTATTTTAATTTGAAGCTTGTCTGCGATAGTTCATTTGTTTTCGCGCCATTTTATTTTGTTTTCACATCGCTTTGTGCTCAATATGTATTTTAAGTACGAGTACGTGACACGAATACTGCAGAAACAGCTCGAAGAATTAATTATGTATACTCAGAGGCCACAGTAAAAGAAATCACGTTACATTTTTGGTTTCAACGCTTTCGTTTTGAAAATGTTGACCTCCAGATCAAACCATCTTAATCATCATCACAGATCTTATAAAACAATTTGGAAAAGTGAAGAATCTTGAAGCATGGGTACCACAGGAATGAAGCAAACCCACAAACACGCATCGACTGCTGCGCCGAGTTACTCAAACGTCACAATAACGAAGGGATTTTGAATCGCTTTATTACTTGTGTTAAAAAATGGATACTATACGACAATCAGAGACGCTCATCACAGTGGTTGAACCCAGGTGAAATCTTGCCCCAAGCGAAAGTTGACTCAAAAAAAGTACTGGTTAGTATGGTGGATTAGCTTTGGTGTCGTCCACTACAGCTTCCTAAGATTTGGTCAAACGATTACGGCAGATCTGTATTGCCAACAACTGGAAACCATGACGGAAAAGCCAGCCGATAAACAACCGAGATTGGTTAACTGCTCGAGCCCAATGCTGCTTCAGGGCAGAGCTAGACCACGCACTGCACAACAGAGGGGGTTCAACTACCTCTAGTTTGACCACCGCCTGTTGTTGCTCCTAAGCTAGGATTAGAATGTCTCCGTCACCCATCATATTCCCCGGACCTTGCTTCAAGCGATTACCACTTTTTTCGGAATTTAGATAATTTCTTAGTTGGAAAATAATTCAATTCAAATGAGGCAGTCCAAAACGCGTTTAATTTTTTTTTCAATTCTTGCTGCCGCCGTTTTTTCGGCAAAGTAATAAATAAACTCCCTTTGAAATTGCAAAAGTGCGTAAATAATAACGATATATACATTGACTGATTAAATTAAGACAATGTAAAAAAAGCTTTTCTTTTTCCAAGTAAAACATAAATTTCATATACCCTAAGGACCTAATATATGGAAGGCGTAGAAAGCTTAACGAATGCGTAAACGTTGCCATACAACCGTCGTTTTCTATGGGCACACGCAAAAAGAGCTGTGTTTGTGTAAGTGGTCCCTAAAAGTTGACCTACGTCGCACAATGCTGTTAGTCCTTTATAAAATTTAAGCCTATTTCCAAGTGTCATAGGTTGAACATACTAAAATATTTACTAAAATACAATCAAATTAGTATTATTATAATAAGCCACAGTTACTCTATTTAATGTAATATCATTCCCGATGCCCTGAGGGAAGGTCGTAAATGAATCTGACACGGGGATTTTCTCCTTAACGTGTCATCTGACTGATGTCAGCAGAAGTAATACTCAAAGGCTGTCAGCTCAAGTTGAATTTTGCTTGACAGTCTTGTTTTTTGATGGAAAAAATATTGCAAAGTAATTGTTGTTTTAACAGCAGAATAATACTTTAATACTAAGTAGGCATTACACTAATGAGATATCTTTAGTTCATCTGATTAAATACCTTCTATATCAGTCTGCTTTAATTATACTATTTTAAGGATAGGATCAACCATGGACCAAAGATCTCCCATGTGGATCACATACATTCAAACTCGAGGGGACGAAAAGGAGGGTTTTAGATTGAATTTTGAATTATACTTTTTTCTCTTATGTATACTTTTTTTTCTAAAATAAAAATGCAATATATATATAACAAATGCAATACTTTTGCATTTGTTATATACAACATAAAAGTACAAAAGTAAGGATTAGTCATATCGTTTGAAGATATATTTGAAGGGCCAACGACACATATATTAGGTCGGGGAAAAAGTCTTTTCGCATAACGTAGATATAAACTTATTATAAAATTTTTTTGACTGTACTATTTGTGTCTGGCTGGTTTTGGTAACATTAAAAAGGTTCCATTATAAAGAAAAGAAAAAAATAAAAAAAAGTTGTTTCCCGCTATTTTTTATTTGTTTTTCTCTCCGTAAAAATGAGTGAATCTAATGAAGAAATTCGATACATTTTAAAATTTTATTATAAAAAAGGCAAAAATGCAACTCAAGCAGTGAAAAAAATTTGTGATGTTTATGGACCTGATGCAGTGTCAGTAAGAGTAGCACAAATTTGGTTCAAACGTTTTCAGTCCGGAAATTTTGATGTTAAAAATGCACCTCGCTCTGGTCGCCCTGTTACGAATAAAATGAACGCCATTTTTGAAAGAGTGGAGCAAGATCGGCATATTAGTAGTTACGATGTAGCTGAAGAACTGGGAATTGACCACAAAACAGTTTTGACCCATTTGAAGAAAGCTGGTTATACAAAAAAGCACGATATTTGGGTGCCACACGAGCTCACTCAAAGAAACTTAATGAACCGTGTACTCATTTGCGATTCATTATTGAGACGTAATGAAACCGAGCCGTTTTTGAAGAGATTGATAACTGGCGATGAAAAGTGGATCACGTACGACAAGAACGTGCGAAAAAGGTCGTGGTCGAAAGTTGGCCAGGCTTCACAGACTGTGGCCAAACCTGGCCTAACACGAAATAAGGTGATGCTGTGTGTATGGTGGGATTGGAAGGGCATTGTTTATTATGAGCTTTTACCGCCCGGCAAAACCATCGATTCTGATTACTGCCAGCAACTGACAACACATCTTTAGTCACTCAGCAAAAATTAAGAGAGTTCGACTGGGAGGTCCTAGTGCATCCACCATATAGCCCTGACCTTGCGCCTTCAGATTTTCACCTGTTTCGGTCTCTGCAGAATTCTTTAGGTTCTGTAAGGTTGACCTCAAGAGAGGACTGCCAAAACTATTTGTCCCGTTTTTTTGATCAGAAGTCCCAAAGTTTCTACAGTAACGGGATAATGTCTCTGCCCACAAAATGGCAGAAAGTTATTCAACAAAACGGTACATATACAACATGTAAAATAATAAGGGTTACACCAAGAAAGTAGTTTGTTATAAATCGGCTACTCAATCGATTAAAAATATTAAATAAATAGGAATTTTTTTTTTATTTTTTTTTATTTTTTTGCGGCACTTTTCGGTGTTAAGCGATGTGTGCGTGCGTGTCTCTCTGTGTGTGTAGGTCGGTAGGCTAAAGCGCTAATATGCCCATACGATTTGCCCTCGATGAGTATAACTAGTAACTTAAATAAACCATTTTTAATTAAATAAAAGAAAAATTATTTTGCATGTTTTTTAATTATAATTAAATATTCTAATTGGGGTGTCTGAGGGTGTGCGTTAATTCTGTGACATGTTGTATATTGTAAATAAATGTAAATAAACTTTGAAAAAAATGTCTTGACTTTTCATACAAAAATACGAAAAGACTTTTTCCCCAACCTATTATTTCAATCGTTTTCTTTTCGTTACAAAATTCAAGTCACGTACAGATAATATAATAATAAAAAATCTGAAATCTAAGAAGATAATATATTATTATTATCCATCAGAGCGTCTGGGACATTTGAAATTCAGAACTTTACCATCTGTCGTGATTTACGACTTAGCCGAGATAAGAATACGTCAGAAAAAGTTTTAAGATACTCTGCAGATGTTACGTTTTTATTTTATCCTATTTAAATATTATACTATTGATGTACATCACTTTTTATTAAAGTACCTACTTAGAAGTTAAAGTAAATATTTTTTATTTTAGTTATGTAACAAAAATACTAGCGTGTCATTTCTCAAAAAAAAAATGGGATTTTTATAAAAAATATATTTTCTTAGTAAATTTTTTACCACTTTCATATATTTTGAACTCTTTAAATATGTGTTTATGTTTATAAGTATTGCGTTTATTTAATTAAAGTTTTTAATTCATTACCATTTTTGACATAAATGAACAATAGCTGAAACCTAATAGGTATTTAATCCAATATACGTTGTTAGAAACAATTTACAATTTTGTGTCTTATTGGAAGAAAAAGAATCTTGTTACTTTCGTGTGAACTGTTTGACAATCTAGAATCATCTAATACCCAATCAATTACAAAACATCTCTAAAATCTCCAAAATTCAAATTATGTAATAAAGGAATGCGATATAATTAACTCCATAATTTTCATGGAAGACATTGTAAGCCTACATAAGCTTCAGTGCCGGCTTTCATAGCATAATCAACCCGAAATGTAATTAGTTCCTGAATTAACCTAACAAAAGCGTATGGTTATGTCTTTTCACTTTCCATAGAGACTGGATAACGTTCTAGCTAATTACCTACATATCTGTTTTTTAACTGGCATTTTATTTGGGCCTGGGATCTTGGACAGTTCTCATAGTTAAACATTATAGCAATACGTTTCATTAATGAAATCTCCTGCTATATATAGCACTGATTTAGGTAAAGGAAAAAAGTAGTCAGTTTCGTAAGTCCAACACCTTCACATCCTCCAAACTGAAATAAAGCATTGCGTGAAGCGACACAAAAAAGCGTGACAAAAAGCAGTTGTCAGAAAATCTTGCTCTTCGATAATCGTCCTAAGTGTCAAAGACTGCCATCTAGTCAATGTTGTAGTGTTACTACCCTTTTTTTTTTTTTGTTTTACGTCGGTAACAAAATGCATTTACGCACTGCCTTCCGGCCAAAGGGGGACCGAAAGGGGGTGTGGGTCTCACCACCGGCAGACACGACCGCCAAGTAATACCCACTAAAAATCTTCCGACGACGCCCGCCGCTTGTTGAGAAAGAGGCGAGGGCCAGTACCTGGGTTGCAGCTTCTGACACCCCGCCTGCGGCCAACGTCCCCCGGACCAAAACCGGGAGGACCTCCTCAGAGAGGCGCAGTGGACGCGCCCCTCCTACCTCCCCTTGCGACCATAGCGTGTGTGGCCGACTTCCCGGAGGTACTAGTACTAGTAGTAGTCAGTACTAAGGGCACCCAGAGTCGTCGGTCTCTGGGTGTTGCCTTTTCCCTAACGCCTCCTGCGCCCTACCGGGAGGTACTCAGCCCCCCCACCACGACAAGGTGGAATTTTACTACCCTAAACTATTTCTCCCAACGTTCGTTAAGTTACACAAAAAAGTTGGAGCTGCACAAAGTAACCTCGAACAATGGTAGTAAAATGAAAACTCAAATGAATGATCACAATCCACCGTTAAACTAACTAAACGTTGTTAACCGAATACGCGGTGCATTTGTCTGAGCTAGGGTTGGCAACTGGCAATTAGGGGGCAGAAATGAGCTCACCATGATATATTTTGCATTTTTTATAGAGAGTTCTGATAGCTTAACAGTTTTATTGGTGTTGATTAGCAAGGGCCCATTGCAGTAGGCGAAAATGATTAAGGATTTTTATTTCACTTAGTGGGGTTCAAGCATGCAGCCCACCTGTTGAAAAGAAGTCACCGCGCATTACTAGCGTGTTGCCGACCCTGTAAAAGACAATTCACACTCTTTTTGAATGCCCTTTGCCCATGCTTTAAATTCTTGGGAAAACCTCGCCATATAGCTCATATCATAACACAAGGGTACACGGAGGATTTTTTTTTTAAAAAACACCCGTGATTTCTAATGTGTGAGGATGAACTCCCTGCCAATGGTACGATGATAGAAGAAGGCTGTTGGCATCATTTCAAATAGTTCCTCAGACACACACCGTTATTAAAACTGTACGTTTTTGAAACAATAAAAAACAATAAAAAAAAAAAATACAAGCGGTAAAGCACACACAAGAAGGCAAAATCTCTTCTCAGACTTAAGGTTTCAATACCGCTTGTAAGCCTGCGATCTTGGACAATCCTCATAGCTCGTCTTTGGAACGCGTCACAAGGTCCAAGCTGATATCTTATATAATAACTAAATCTTCAGATAAGTTCTTTTCATTTATTTGATAACAATACCTCCTCACCTTTTTTTTGATATAATATTGACAAACAAAGTCGACTGAACTTAATATTAAGAAAATTATTGACGAATCCAAATTAAAGCTATTTAATGAAACTAATCAAATTGAATGGCAACCCTTCGCCGTCGAATCATGTTCAAACAGGAACAAGCACAAAGGCGGACATCAAACAAAATATTCGACATTCAGTGCACAATCCGCGGGCCACAATAACGCGCACGTGGCCGCCATTTGTCGCACTGCAGTTCTTTACTTGGTGAATTTTCAATAAACACGCCGACGCCACGTCTAGTTTGATTTATGTGCTTACATTATGCTTACTGCATGATTTGGTAGGAATTTATCTGAATATCTTTTTCTTACTTTGAATCCCGCAGTCCCTTGAATATTTGATGGCTCTCTTGTGAAGTTATTACAGTCTTCATAACTTTCTTAAAGAACATCTCATATTAGGGTTGCGATGTGTTAAACCTAATTTGTTCTAGTTTTAGTACACGACGGCGCGTCTAGTTTGGGTTTTTTTTTCGGATATAAAATCTTTTAATGACCTTCTCCCGCTAGTCCCGGCTAGAGCGGGAGGGTGTGTCAGACTTTTACTGACTAAAAACCATCCATGTTCGTTCTAAAACCTGCTACATCCCGAGGCCGGCCGCGGTAACCCTTTCGAACAGTCCCGCAGAGTTTTGATATATGTGCTTATATTTATTTGCATAATTTGGTGGAAACTGAATAATGTCTTTTCTATAAGTTATAAAAATTTTATGGCTCTCCTTGAACTTAGTAGAACTCTTTTAAGGTTATGAAGATCATCTTAAATACGAGTTGCGATACGTTAAAACTCATTGCTTGTATCTTATTCTGCTCGACGCATCGTCTAGTTTGATTTAGTTGTTTTCATTTTACTGCTTGATATAATGAGAATTTATCTTTCCTTACTTTGAATCCCGCTGTCTTTTCAATATTTGATGGCTCTATTTAAAGTTATTAGAACTATTTGAAAGTTAGGAGAAAAACCTCACATACCAATACTTTATAACTAAGAAAAACGTGCGAGTTCTTTGGTGATACCTTAATATTACATCTAAAATTTGATAGCTTTTAAAGATTACTATTTTAAAGTTATGAACTTCATTTGCCGATTTATTAGAAGTTAGCGGTTATATAAAATTTAATTCTAGAGTTTCAAACTCACATAACATGAATTTATTTAAAGTATTTTGTGTGCAAAGTTGAAATTAATTCACTCAAAGAAATAAAAAAGAATATTGAAAACATAGTTTTCTACTTTATGAGACTAACCAAAAGTTTTACTCTAGCTAGACTAATCCATTATGCTCCGAGCTCAAACTAAATTTGTAGTTTTTGAGGCTTCAAATATTTTTTTCGGCGTTTAGCTTATTCGAATCCTATTTACGTACCAGCCTAATGCACATTAAAGAAGGTAGTGGGTCCTGTATATTATTTGCAGCACCACAATAAATGCAATGCAACGAAAAGCAAACAAATGGAAACGTGTCTCCGTCTCATCACGTTTCAGCCACACTGCAAAACGAGGGAATTTTCAATACAGTTGGTTTCGCCACTGTTTGCCACTGAACTATACCTCGTACCTACTGGATCGCGAAATTGCTTTGCTAATAAGAGTAACACATTCTTTAACTTACTATTGTAGTTATAGACGTGTAACAAGTCTATTATAGATAATATTTTCTTAAAGTGGAGATATTAGGTATATTCGTTCTTCGTAGAGAATCAGAGATGAAAATTATTAGATTAAATTTCGATACAGGACAAATATTTGTGTACATGAACATAGGAAATGAATCGTAAGGCATACATTTTACAAAAAACCTTTGTTAGTACTCATATACAAACAAAAAAAAATTTAAAAAAAATATATTGTAATACATATTGAAAACATCCAGTGGAAGAATATTATCCATGAGCAAGCCAAGATGAGAAGAATGGATATATATTAGTACCACATCGATCGTACAATGTCATCTGCCAGTATGTAAACATACTGTACACTCCTATACTATACGCTCCTACCAAGATTTGAGGAGCACAAGCCAACCTCACCTGCAAGTGGTGCACCTGTCGATCAACGAACAAAACTGGCGAACATAAAAGTTCCCGGTAATCGACAATAGGCTCGCCACTGTTGACGTATGTATGTATAAACACACTCTTTGTATGTATGTATGTATAAACACACTCTTTGTATGTATGTATAAACACAATCTTTGTATGTATGTATAAACACACTCTTTGTTTGTTACAGCGGCTTCTCTGTGGTGGCTCCAGAAGTGGCAGTGCCAGGCAAGACTACTGCCATCCTGGTCACACTTCATGGGAGAGCAGGAGACGACTCTATTGACCCTCTTAACGTTACAGTGAGGCTAGAAACTCAAGATGCCGAGAATGATGTGAAGCTTTTGACTACTGCCAGCCAAATGATTACAGGTAAGAGTTTTGCAGGTAACATGTCGACCCACCTCGATAAGCAGAACAATATATGAAATAATACATAATTAACTAATTATTACACCAATTAGTTAGTTCCAAAATAAATATCATTAAGAACTTGTGTCATGGATACTCAATAAGGTATAATCGTATATAAATACTTGTTTTTGTAAATACATAGGAAAACACTATCTGAGCCCATTACCGAATTCAGGTCCTCTTATAAATCAAAGTAAAAGCGATTCATCTCACCACGCAGACCCACTGCTGGTTGCTGGAGACAGGTGCGTGGTGTCTTGCTGTAAGACTTTTTCAATGACTATCATATGAAATGCCACATGCCATGCCATCCAAGGATTGAGCTCCGGGAACTCTGCCTTACTTCAATCAATCAATCAATCAAAATCGTTTATTGCGAACACAGGTTACAGGATAGGTGTTACAGTACAGGTTTAGATCTAGCTGTGGTCTGCCTCATGGGCGAACTTCGGCGGTCTTCTTTGATGTACTCTGATTAAATGATGTAACCACAGTTAAACCAAATAAAACATATTTAGGTCACTACCTAAATATGTTTATATCGGTGTTACTCTGCATGTTAGTGCCTGAACTAGGTCGTATCGCTGCTGACCGTGCTGGCGCCGGCATTCAAAGTTCAAGATGCAGACTTGTACAGACTCTTTATCATAATAAGTACTTGTAATTTTTACTCACACAACTGTAAGGAACAATCTAATTGTCTTAGACTGAGATGGGATAATATTTATTTTCTCAACGCACTTTCCTTAACTAGGTACTTTATTAAAAACGTTTCATGGGCATACCATTATGATTGTACACATTTTGCTTTTCCCGTACATCCTAGTATTATCCCGTTGTCCTATACTTAGAAAATCTTAAATCAGTCTGAATTTCAGTTATTACATTTTGCTTATAATTATAATAACAAAGAACACTCATACAAGAAGTTTTGATATGATCCTAACCACACGTAAATACAAAAATAACCATTAACTGCATATAATAATAATTTAAATTTATTTGCCAAAATCACACAACTGTTCCAAAAATATATAATTAAGCTGTAATAATTAAGCTTTGATTATGTTATATCGTTTAATGTATGGCGAAGTTATAGATAAAGAAAGGCTTGTATTTAACGTGTTATCAGAATTAATAAATTGCCAACCCAACCTAACCTTTTTGTGCATCAAAAATACTGATTGCACACCTAATCACCTCATTAGGTGCTCACTCAGTATTTTTGATGATCAAAAAGTATTTTTTAGAGGTTCAGTTTATTATATTCCATAAAGAAATACAGAGATACCGTTTCTAGCTGTTGATAATAATAACCTCTGTTATAAACGTTATGATTTCAAAAATAAATAGTCTTGAACATCGCACAGTTAGTCTGAAACTTATCAAAACTTGCATTTTCGGATTGCTATCACAAAACCGAAAAAAAAATTTGCGTGTATGCACCCAAATGTTGGTCCTGTGTGGAAAATATCAAGGAAATTCTTTATTTTATTTTAATCAGTAACATTTTAAGCGATTTTTCACATTTCTTTCAATAGTTTTCCCCATAAACCGTTGGAAATAAAATTCTTTAAATCCTTCGTCTCCTATTGTTTAATAGACATCTCTATAAATATATTTTTGAGATTTTTCATTTTGAAGTCAAGCTATTAGTAGAATTAGAGGGTTTTCTAACAAAATCTTTGTCTTATAAATCAAAATAAAACAGCAAATTTAGATCACAATTATTAAATGTCCTATTTTATTAAAAAAGTCACTATTTTGAATAAACAAAGCTCTTGTAGAAAAACTCTTTTTGAACAAATAAAAGGCTTAAGAGAGGTGATTAAGTCATAAACTACCAGCCAATTTAAATTGAAACCAATTTCATACTTGCAATAGCTCCCTTTGTCGTTGAACCGATGAAGTTGTTGCAGCACGTGTATACAATCTCATTTCGATTGCTAGACGCCCTATTGAAAACTAAACTCTTACCCGCAAGCACGTACAGCGTCGAGTATTCAGACGGAGAATTGTATTTTTATTACAACAAACAATAGTAATAGTAACAGAACAAATGTATGTACTGTTATATTATCTATTTATATGTAAGATATAGTGTGTCGGGATCCTACCAAATCCTAAGGAGCCCAAGTCGACCTTACCTGTAAGTGGTGCACGGACGAGGCTCTCACGAACATAACAGTGCGCGGTAACCAGCAATAGGCTCGCCACCTAGTACGTAGGACCAACTACATAATTGGAAAATTGTGTCTACCCCTTCGGAGAAACAGGCGTGAATGTATGTATGTATGTAAATGTAAGATAAGGATGAATTGAGATGTCAATAAAAATAAGTATAATTTTAGTTAAGTGTTAAAGTTTAATATGTAAGTTACTTATTTTGTCAGCTGCTCTCGCAAAAACTATGAATCCTCATTCTCAATTATGCTTTAAAACCCCCGTTTTAAAGAAAGTAAGAAAGAACAAGTAACAGTAGATAATTTACTATAAGTTGTAATGGTCTTTTCAGGGCAGACTAAATTTTCTATAGCTTTAGATTCGTTAAAAGAGAATATCAAGAAAAAATTGTTATGTTGTCCTACTGAAATATCCATATTTATTTTTTTGTAAAATACCTACCTATCCATATGATTCATTTCAATTTTTCATGTCAGCTCAGTCAGATATAATTATGATGCACAAGTAAATGGAAGTGTTGGGAGTGGAAGAGGAGTTGGACCTTCCATGACCAAATCCAGACAATTTTTGAGAAAGGGAAGGTCAAAAGTACTCTAAACCAAAGGGCGTGTATGAGAAGGTTAATGAGTGTACACGAAGTTAAAAGTATGTGCCAAGATCGTAGCAAGTGGAAAGATGTGATCTCTGCGGGAAAGAGGGCGGCGTGACATTATATAAGTATATATGTCAGCTCAGGCAATTCAGATCCCACTATTGAAATCAATCCTTTCATCATGATGGATTTCAATGCAATCCAAAATATTAACAAGTTAACTCCAAAAAGCAAGGAAAATCAAGTATTCTCAATACAATAAACTACTTCAATGATCTAACAAAACTTGAGACACTAAGTGAGTGCGGCGTCTAGAGAGTAGCGTTCAGAATAAATATCAATATACGACATCCCGGGCCATAATAAAGACATTTTCAGACTTGTACAAAACTTCACCCATTCCGGAACAGAGTTCTAGCATTGCTTTGAAACTTTCGTACGTTGGGTATAATCTATTTTATATTTCCCGTTATGACTTCGTGTCACTTTCTTGTCACCAAGAACTCCGAGATGCATGTGTAAGTTGTTGAGAAATAAAATACAAGTAGACTTGCTTAATGCTACTAGCCAATCTTTTGAGTTCGTTCTTGGAAATAAAATTTACAAAAACGCGCAGAGTAGGGTTGAAAAGTTACTTGATTCAATATGCGTAATTAGACCGATATATTAACTACGTTTCCTGTTCAAGAGTCTTCGTTCCAGAACTTTTCCGCACCAAGAGCCGCCTGGTCTACGAGCTATATGGCTAGCCAACAGCCAATTCAGCTTGCCAATTAATTGAGCCATGTGGGTAATTTTAGTTCTTTTACGGATCACGTAATGAGATATTTTTATTTTTTATCCGATTTCATAGTGAAACCCTAAGCACATCTGGCTGAGCTTCCTTCCAGAGCGCAACACAAAGTATTAGGCTGAATAGTGAGCAAATCACTGGTATACCAGAGGCTACATACTGTCTAGAAACACGCATACTTTTCCGTTCTTATTACTTATCATCATGTACTGTTTTAAGCAAGTGAAAACGGAAAATAAGAACCAAATAACTAAGGCATTCATCATCATCATCATCAGCCAAAAAACGTCCACTGCTGAACAAAAACCTAAGGAAGCCTAGGAACTAAGATATTTTTTCTGTGCAAATGATGTTCCTCATCACAACCCATTCAAGACATTTACTAGATTTTCTCTCAAAAAAACTTTATTTTTTTAAAATTACTATTTCACAAAGCTGTCACTTACCCGCCATGTAAATATTAAAGTGTTTATATAAAAGGCAATGTCAGCAGAGGTTTTTGGGAAACATAAAATGAAATTCTCGCACTTTTATTTCCCTTAAAATCATTTACATTTCGTGGTCCATTTTCTCTTGAAAAACTGGATAACTTGTTCATTCATATCGTAAATAACCAACAGGCCCACTTTGAATCCACACAAAAAGTTAATAACTCTCTGGTATTGTCGTATAATGCAAATAAAGCCGAGCGCCACAGATCGCTAACGTAAATTGAAAGCCGTTTACGCGAATGCCGGTGTATATGACAGATGTTTGCATCCCTACTGATGGGCTTAAGCTAGCACCCGCCCGCTATTTCGTCCCAGTTTTAACAATATGAGCCAAACAGCTAAAAAAAAGATTACAATCTATTAGGGGTATTTGGGGGCAGGCGGGTTGCTGATCGCAGTTCAATCCAGTTGACAGGATGACGAGGCAGCCCATCATCTGGTTGAATTTAGCTTCGTCGCGTCGACGTCTAAAACTACGGGATGTAAGAAGACCCTGATTGGAATTGTTTTCTATTATAATTTGTGAAATCAATAGCCTTAAAGTTATTCATGATCAAAGTATATCGCACCCCTAGATGAAAACGTCACTAACTCAAAAAAAAACTTATTCTGAGTTAGTGGCTTTTTTGGAATCCGGGAATCCGAAAATGCCGAAAATGCCACAAATTCAGAATAAATATTATTTTGAGTTACCGACGTTTTCATCTAGGAGTGCGATATATTTCTTTATGTTACTCGTATAACCAAGCGTTTTTAAACAAAGCATAATCAGATTGTGACACAATAAAAATTCATTATATTTTTTGGTGATGACCCTTATGTAGTTTATGTACAATGCATAGTCTTTGGCTTTGATCTAGGACCTTTTACAGCCTGTATTAGTATGACTGATTAGGCGCATAAAATCGATATATACGCTGTTCGCTTCAAAGGTAAATTTTCACACTGCACCGATATTTATGTGCATGAACATCGGTATTTGAATTCTTGGTATCCAGGCGCTTCTACTGAAAGGTGGCAATAGTACTCTATATGCTTTGGGTTGAAACACCGCTTTTCTTGTGTAGTCAGGCCTCTTGGAAGCCAAGAGAGGTTCTCTAATGATGTCGTTACCGAGTATCCGTATGCTTCTACATTCCAATCCTTTTTTTTCAGAGAAAAAAGAAAATTAAAAAAAATTTATTGCTGTTGTTCATTTCTTTACTAGATTTCTTGGAGGCGAGCTAAACAAATAAATAGAAAAGTGCCTGCGCTTCCAATATAATAATACTTTTAGGGCACTGTCGGACTGCCCTAATATTGCAGGGCATCTGGTATACTCGTCTAATATAGAGTGGATTGTTTTTATACAGCCACGCACAGTGTTGTACTTCTCTGGTGCAAATAAATATGAATAGGACTGTGTATTTTTTGTAAAAATTATCTCTTATTGCACAACAATCGTTGTACTTTCAGAATATTATATTTCTTTAAATGTTTAATTTTTACCTGAAATCAATATTTTCTGGACTTATGGTTTGATTAAAAAAAATATATTAATAGCAATGCGATTGCTGTCGAGAAATCATGGCGTCCTGGGATTGATTAGTGAAAGAGGCGTGACATTATATATGTATGTATGTACTAAGAAATAGGAATACGTGAAACTAACAAACTTCGTGCTGTAACAATTTGAGTGGTAACTAATGTAGCAAATTTTGTATAATTTTAATTTAAAAAACGGAATGTCGCGCTACCTGAACTTCGACAACTTTAGATCGAGAACCATTAGGCTATGTTCGTTTGTCTTTGTCGAGACACCCTTCGCTCGAGGCCGGCAGTAATGCATCTTGATTTTTACTACAGTTCTCCACCTTTCTATTGTTCACAGATAAGGCAGTGATAAATCATTCTTTAAAATATTACATTATAATTCCCTCTACATTATCACAGCAGCCTTGTAAAATCCCCTGCAGTACATTAGCCTCCCAATGGATAACATTTTATGGGGGGATTTGCCCATATTCACCACGCTGAGCAGGCTGGTTAGTGTTTGCAGTACCAGCCAGTACGCAGGATGACGCTGCTGCCCATCATCCGGTTGGATATCTCTTCGTCGACCCTTACGGCTCCCCATGGGTTGAAAGGAGGTGGACTGCACTGATCAATCTAGCCCGCTTTACAAAACCACAATAATCTGTCGATCAATAAGACGTCAAATTCTTGTCTTGACTTTTCTTTAATTTGTATTGTAAGTATACATATACAAAATGAAATGTATTTACGTATGTTGGTCTGTTATAAAGTTTCAATATATTAATTTTAACTTAATTAGGGGCTAGAAGCGCTCTGTCAGATGTCCAAGAACAATAAAAAATAAATTCTTTTATTTCTAAGTAAATATTTAAAAAAAAATTAAACTGTTACAAAATAATAAAATCGCTGTGTTTATAGAAAATTCATTTACTACATTCAATTATTAAGACCTAATGAATTCATCAGATGCTACTTTAGCTTTTAAATCACTTAGTGAGCACCCGATAATTACGTTGAAGTAACCATAGCGGGCGTTCGGGAATCAAATTGAAAGGAATGTTCTCACTGGGGTTCCTCGGTGCCCTTGTTAGTTGGCAACGTAAACCTATATAAAGTCGTAGCACTCAAATTGAATATGAAAAACAAGAAGCAATTCCTAATAATTGCTGAAATGTATGCCACGTTTACAGTTATAGGGGTTTTAATACTTGTATCAAACTCTTTTAGCACATATATATCTATATTATGACGACCGATATGGCGTGGAGGTCAGTATACCTGCACTTCACTCCAGAGGTCGTGGGTTCGATTCCCACACAGAACAAATCGTTGTGTGCAATAATATGAATATTTGTTCTGGTCTGGGTATTTCCTATGTAATATATATACTTACTAAGTATATATTTACAAAAAAAAAGAAGTATTTAAGAATGTTTTTCCGTTGTTTAGTATCCATAACACAAGTTCTTAATGATACTTATCTTGGAACTAAATAATTGGTGTAATTGTCAGAACATATTTATTATTTATTTATATATATAAAATGTGCCAAATGGTAAGTGCGTGTCAGATAAACACTGGACCTTTGCCATAGTGGCCTTCTAGAATACTATGCACCATGCAGTCTATGCATGCTTCTTTCGGGTTAACAAACATACAATAACGCTTGTTTCCCCACATGCCCACATATCGCCAGTTATATTGTGGGACCCACGTAATAGGTGGTGAGCAAAGTGCCGTTTATCGGGAACTTGTATTTTTGCCAGAGCCTCATCCGTTGATCGGCATGTGCACCACTTGCAGGTAAGGTTGGATTGGGCTGCTAGAAGTTACTAGGATCCTTTAGCACCTCTTTTTTAACAGTTCTTTCGGGTAAACTCAATCATTATTGAGTTCTATTACGAGTCTTATTATTTTAAAGTACTTTTTAAGTTCCTGTTTATAAATTATAAAATACTCTAGCATAAAAAAAATAAAACAATTATTATGTTAGGTACTCAATCGAAGTCACAGTTATCTCTACATGCAATTAGAAATAGTAAGTTACTATTAGTGATCATTAACATAATCATTGTCGCTCGGCGTCTAGGTGAGTTATCGGCCTAATTGCTCAAAGCTATTGGCAATTCCCTTTAGAGATATCAGTGCGGGCTTAATGAGTCATGATTGCGAAACCGATAGCATCGGTGACTGATGCCCGTATAAGGCTTATACACTCTGCTTTAACGGCCGTGAATCAAGGGGATAATGTGTTACAGGCTGGTTTACTCCAAATTCGAAGTTAATTTACCTTCTTTTTTTTTCGGATGGAAAATCAATAAATGACTGTCTTCCGCTGTGGGTGAAGCGGAAGGGTGTGTCAGACTTTTACTGACAAAAAACCATCCATGTTCCTTCTTGAGCCTGTAACACCAAGGCCGCGGTAACCCTTTCGAAAGCTAATATACCTGCTTGTAGTAGTAAGATAGACAGAAGAATGATATTTAGAAGTACAAAGCTCGTACTCTTGTATTTTAAAATGTTTCTAAGAGAGACAGAATAATGAGATACTTAGAAGCACATTATCTTGACTTGACTCCATACTTGTTACTGGCTAGCCGGGTTACATAGGGCATCATTTCTCATTAATATTATTGGCATAACATTTGTTTACTCCAAAATCTTTTAAAAAAAGATATATGTTTATTTCGATTTTTTAAATCTTTTGGCCACGCTCGTTATAATAATTTTGTATCTGAAATCAAAAATGTTTGCTAATCAACAATATAATTACAGTCATCATAACTCAATAACGAAGGCCAATTATTTATAACAAAATCCCATAAAATAAGCTCTGTTATTCACAAATAATTTTGCAGATCTATTTTTCCCAGGCGCTAGTCTGATGAGGCTGTGCCGTCCCAAAGCGGCTCGGTTCGTTAGGCGAAACGTGCTAAACGGATTTCTTTGAGACGGAATTAGCAATCACTTTGGCCCATTAACACCTGATGTTGACTGAGGCGCCGTTTGTGACGGTAATCGCAAATCTGCAAGGATTTGCAGGGTAGACTGACATTTGATGGATTTTTGGGAGAGTTTTATATGGGACTTGAGAAATACTGATGACCTGCATAATCTTTGTGGGATAATTGTCAATACATTATAACGTAAATTTGATAGGTTTGGCTGTAATGTTATTTCCATATTGCTTTTGCTTTATATTTGTAAGTTTCTAGAGTTGTTGCGAGTTGCGTCAACTGATTTAGAGTTAGCAAGAAAAATAAAAGTACAATTGTGAGCTTATGATATATTTATTTCGTCCTTACTACAACACAAAATGTCAAGGGATATATATTTTTATTCATATAAATTTCAAGTCATCGTTTTAAACGAAATGAAGAACGGATTGATCAGGAAAAAAAAAAGTATCATTCAGCATATTTTACATCTGTTGATTACAACGTACTTTGGGTTCCTTACTTTATAACAGATGTTAAATACGCTGAATGATATTTTTTTACTAATGAAATGAAAGAAAAAATTAAAAAGTGTTAATTCAGTTAACAATATGCTGGTACAAAAATTTTACACTTCACACTTACACACGTAAATGAGATGACCTCCCCCTAAACCCCTTGAGTCCTCAGTAAAGATGTGGGACTATATTGAGATCTTATATGGACTACTTGAGAGAATTTGAAAAGTTATGTTGCACTGCTTTGTAGCGGGCGGGCCAGGAGGCCCGTCAAGCAGCGCCAGGAGGGTCTTAGGCAGCGGGGCATGCTGTCTAACCATGGATTCTCTGAGAAGTCAGCCACACACGCTAGGGTCGCACAAGGAAGTAGGAGGGGCGCGTCCACTGTGCCTCTCTAAGGAGGTCCTCCCGATTTTGGTCCGGGCGACGCTTGCCGCAGGCAAGGTGTCAGGTACTGGCCCCCGCCTTTTTCTCAACAAGCGGCGGGCGTCGTCGGAAGACTTTTGTGGGTATTACTGCTGGCAGTCGCGTCTGCCGGTGGTGAGTTCCACACCCCCTTTCGGTCCCCCTTTGGCCGGAAGGCAGTGCGTAAACGCATTTTGTTACGTAAAACAAAAAAGACCAGGGCCTAGGGACTGCTTATTGGTCTAACCAGATTTGGCTGGATTTTAATTATTACATGGAGAGACTGCCGTCTGACCTCCGCAACCAAAGGGAAACAAAATTCTATGGTTAAACCAGCTGTCTGCATGTTAAAACCGCTGACTCCCCAATGACGACTGCCATAGATGTTCATGACAGCCGGCTCAAAAAGCTTAATGTGCTTTCTGAAGCAAGCGATAATTATGCACGTTATTTCGAAAAGTCATAAGTCACCAGGGTTTGAACCTCTGAATTTGAAGGCTATGGGTCTCGCCACTGGGCTGTAACCGCTCTTTAAGCTATGAACTTTGCTTAGTTTTAACTATAGTTAAAAAATAAATTCAAATATTTTAAGCAAATTTTCTGCTTAGCCCGAAATGGGCTATAAGGGCGTAAGGTTATGTATGTCTACAAATTAATACAATCATGAAATAATTCATCGTGAGAAACAAACTTTTAATGTTAGTAAATAAATTCAAATGAAAGCCAAACAATAACGTAAGGCCATAAGAAAGTCTAGCAACGCAGATATAAAGATGAAAACAAACAATTGTTTATCATTTTCCTTCGATTTTTTGCTCAATAGGACCTCTTCGAGAGCTTTGAATGCCAACCCTGCTTGTTTGTGCCTCCGAACAAAGCCAATCCCCGATTCCTATGCAAAGGACTTTCGCAACAAAATATTATGTTATACATTATCGCTTTGTATTTATGGAAATTTTATTCCGAGGGCCATTGAAGTAGGAACTAAGCTACCATTAGGGAACTCAGTAGCTTTGCAGTTATTTCTGCACTAACGCTCTCCCTCTGCGACTTTCACGATTACCGCATGTACTTACTTGATTGATTACATGATTATATTTCCATTATGCAGAAGGTTTTGTGAGTTGTCTTCACATCGGTTTAATTTAAACAATGTTTCATATTTTAGGAAAACTAATTCCTTTAAACGTTAAAAAACGTCGGTTACTGAAACGATAATTTAGGTGTGCTTATAATCAGAAGGCTATTACATAATAATATATTACGAAACATCACACAAATAAGTATCTAATAATTAAGATTATAAAATCTTATAAAAAGTTCAAATGATTTGATTATCAGTTTTACTTTCTTGTTCTTAAATAAAACACGTAAAACGACACAATTTACATTCACAATCATATTGAGTTTTGTTTAAATTATAAGCATAAAGAATCCTCAATGTATTTGAGAAACCTTCATAAACCATAGCAACATATAAAACTTTTTATACCCTTGCAATTGAAACAAATTTTCCAGCGACATTTTAAAAAAAAAAAACACGTATCAATCTACTAAAAAAGAAGCATATATAATCTGTTCATCAAAGCGGTTTATAGAAAAGTATGATCCTCAAACTCTCAACTGCAGGCAAGAACTTGTTAGGTTAAAAGTAATAAATAAATTCCGATGCAAAACTCGGCAATATTCCAAGTAACAGACAGATTCGCATTGGGCCCTGAAAGATAACTTGGCAGCCGGAGTATTTTCCTCGAAAATGCCATGTTGAAGTCACTCGACGTCAATACTGTCGAAAGTACTTCACTCGCCAAACTTTATCTCATAGTGATAACTGAAAAATTGGAGAGAAAACTTTCTCTTCCAGAAAAGGAATGGATCCAAATGTGACATCGCGTAATGGAAAAACGGTATGAAATATGAAACGACAGAGAAAGTAGGTACATGTATTTCGTATTTTGTCTTACTCTTTTGTTTGTGCACAAAATAATAGATGTTCACGCTTCATGACAGGCCAAAACAAACTGTTGTTCTAATTTATGTGACGAAAGTAGTGTAATTGAAATGTACGGAGTAAAAATATATTTATAAAGTTTCAGTTAGGACTGACATGTCTTATGGAAGACAAAAGTCCCGAAAATAAAAAAAAGCTTAAAAAAAGTTACAGTAGACCTTCCCCTAGCTTGTTGACATTAGAGCTGAAATACCATATAAAGCAAAATTGTGAGTCAACGTGTGCATATTAACTTTGATAATGCTCTGGATTATAAAACTAAAGAAATGTTGCCATCTTCATTTCACGCCGTCATATAGCCAATGACATTTATGTGAATATTTAATAATATTGTGTTTATAAAATAAATATCGAAAATTTTATAAACAAAATTAAACTAATATAGAAGGGCCACTATGGCTCATGCGTAATGTACTATAATTTGTAAGGACAAAGTGTGGTAACCATCACCAATATGACATAAAACAGAGCAAGAGTGTGTATAATTCCTCCATGTCTAGACAGAAGCTGATCCATTAATATTACATGTCTAATAGCATAAGCAGTATATGCGCATTTTCAACGGTTTAACGCTTTAGCGTTGAAAATGAAACAAGCACGAGCATTTACATCATTAGCCAAACTAAACCTCTTATAAACACAACCAACAACACTGCACTAAAACAAAAGAGAATTGCATTGAAACAAAACAAAGGAATACTAGAAAGTTTTCAACCAAGGAACATGACAAATTATACGTTTGAAAACCGCAACCAGAATAAATACCACTGGATATAAAAAAGCCGATGTCTAGCTCCCAGCCGGGTATCCGGTTGAAATTCTTTTTTACAACGAAAAAAAGATGAAGCATCAACTCGATAACGAGCGCATCGGACTGTATTGAATTCTGTTAAAATTACTAGTTTTTTTGTTTATATATTTCAACTCGATAGAATATGCGAACTTCAAAAGTGGATTTAAAAGCTTACCGCGACGTTTATATAAACTTATTTTTGGAAGGTTCACAGCATTAACTATAGAGGTTAACAGAAAATCGCACACCAAAAGTGTTCAACAGTAAGACACTCAACTATCATAATCATCATCATCACAGCCCATTAACGTCCCACTACTGAGCACGAGCCTCCTCTCACATATCAAGGTGTGAGGGTATTAGGTCATACTCCACCACGCTGACCCAGTGCGGATTGGCGGAGGCAGGTGTGTGGTGTTCTGCTGTTAGAATTTTTCAAGCCGCCCATTAGGCCTCTAACATGGCTTAACGACTACCACATTTAGTGATAACCGGGACCAACAGCTTAACGTGCCTTCCGAAGCACGGAAGCGCTCGATATCAAATGCCACACAAACGGTCACCCATCCAAGGACTGACCTTTGTAAACTCTGCTGTACTTCAGCGATCGTTTCCGACCACCGAGCACCGCAGAGCTATGAACGCTTCTATACTCAACTATAGAATAATAAAAAAAAATACATTAATAAACTTTCACATATACTTATGAAAAATGTGACATGTTGACAAGACAAACAAGCGGAACAAAACGGACCTTACAGACATTATGAAACCGTAAAAAAAAGATCTTCTAAAGGAGATTTTTTTCGCGTAAGCCTGTACGCATGTAGACCGATATAAGCTGATTATGCAATACAAAAAACACAGAGGGAGAGCTGCACGTCCCTCAAGCCAGGTATGCCGTTAACGATGAGAAATCCTGATATTTCTTTTAGAAGGTTTTGCTCTTATTTAATGTACTTTTATTTAAATTTGAATGAATTTAAAAAAATGGTTGACTGGTAGAGAATGCCTCATGGCATTAAGTTCGCCTTTTGGAAATTATATTTTTATGCGTGTGCAATAAAGATTAAATAAAATAAAAACTTAGCTACCATAGTCATTGACAACTAGGACTATCGGATTAACATAACATGTCCTCCGAAGCACGGAATATCTAGATAGTCAGCCGATCAAGGTCCAAGACTTATCTCTGTGTGCGCAGAGTAGCTTTAATGATAATTGCCGACAACTAGATATCAATTGCCACATATACTAAAAAAGGCAAAGGAACATCTTTTATAAAATTGCTGTTTTAAGAGCAATTATTGCTTTAAGTAGATTTAGGTATGTAAATTTTTTTTCGCAGTTGAATATGTTGTCATACTTACGTTTTGTTTCATCTTATAACTGAATTTCAGCCAAATCTGATAAAACCAGTGAGCAGACCCTGGGCCTTGGCTAACCTTAAGTCTAGGGCAAACGGGATAATGCTAGGGTATGGAACGCTTTGTTTCAAACGGCGATTAATCGGCAACTCTGTATCACATGCCACATAAACCGATCTAATAATGACTGAAATAAAATAAACTGCATACTTTAGAAGTAATTCAAAAATTATAAGTAGATTGATTTAAACTATGCCCCATATAACTCTAGTTATAAATATACGAAAAGGTTAACTGCAATGATGTTTCCCAATAACTTATCTTTACAGCACCACAAACGATTCACTTAACAATTTCATCAACACTTGAAGAAAAAATATGTTAGATTCACACCCGCTGTGTCAATTCGGGAAACAGCTCTGTAAATCAAACACAGATTAATCGTCCAATAGATCTGCTTGGAAGCAATTCTGCTAGAGATAGGAAGCCAAGCGATGCAACTATTAGTTACACTCATTAATCAACTCGATTAGGTCCTTCTGTATCTGTTTAGCAACATTGTTAGCTGGTTCTTGTTATATGCAACGTGTTTCCATGTAATTCATGTAACTCTGAGTGTATATTCTTTAACTAGTAGTAATGAAGAAAACCAAAAAAAAAATTGTGTAATTATTATTATTAGTAACTCTTTATGTAAATCGATTTTAAACTTGCACATTGTTTCAAATATCAGTACCCGACGTTGTCGGTTTTCACGTAAAGGAGATGTATAATAATATGGATAAACGTAGTTGCTAGTTCTATTTGTAAAATCAAAAAAAAACAAAATGGTTATGCAGTTCTATTCCGTTATGTCGACTCGTCTATATAACAGAAGATCATAAAAATCATTTAAAGTCGGTTCTATTTGCAAATGTTCTAAAAAGTTGTGATAGTTTTGAAAAATATATGCTATTTTATTTAAACATCAAATAAATAATTTCTAAATAAAAATGCGGTACTTTAATGCTTATCATCAAAAAAGGTTATGTTTCTTGAATATGGTTAAAAGAAAGATATACATAGTTATAACGATCAATTTACGAACAGTCTGCATTAACCCCAAAGAGTAAAGTGATCTTAAAATTTAATTCGAAGTTTCTAAATTAATGTACATCGAAACTCTAATCTTTTGAGAGTTAAGTCACACTTGATCCTCAATAGTAACTGCCTAGCTAATTTTAAACAGCAAGTACATTTTATAAGAGATATATTCATCGACTTTATCAATAGATTGAACTTATTACTTAGATCATGTGACAGCAAAATTGCATAAGAACACATAATTCAACTGCTAAGAATTTTTTTTCACCAGTAAATATAGAATAAATATTACATATCTGCCATTTTACTCAGCGTAAATGAAGCGTTCGTAGCTCTGCGGTGCTCGGTGGTCGGAAACGATCGCCAATGTACAGCAGAGTTTACAGAAGTCAGTCCTTGGATGGGATGGACTGTTTGTGTGGCATTTGATATCGAGCGCTTCCGTGCTTTGGAAGGCACGTTAAGCCGTTGGTCCCGGTTATCACTAAATGTGGTAGTCGTTAAGCCATGTTAGAGGCCTAATGGGCGGCTTGAAAAATTCTAACAGCAGGACGCCATACAGCTGCCTCCGCCAATACGCACTGGGTCAGCGTGGTGGAGTATGACCCAATACCCTCGCACCTTGGTATGTGAGAGGAGGCTCGTGCTCAGTAGTGGGACGTTAATGGGCTGTGATGATGATGATGAAATAAAACCGAAGCATTAGCAAGTAAAGCAAAACTGTTCCGTTATTTCTCTAGTGTCATCATCATCATCATTTCGGCCCTTTACCGTCCCACTATTGAGCACGAGTCTCGTATCACATACCAAGACTCGAGACGCGGACCTAGTGCTGAATGCTGGAAGCAGGTGTATGGCGATCTGCTGTTAGACTTTTTCAAGCCGCCCAATTAGGCCTCTAACATAGTTTAAGGATTACCGAATTTAGTGAAACCAATCAGGTTATTAAAAAGACTGACTTCCTTATAACGACGGCTTTACATGTTCATGACCAATAGCTTCATGTATTTTCCGAAACACGATAATTACGCACGTTACTTGGGATATTTATAGGTCCTGTTACTGCACTAGGATTTGAACCCGAAACCGTATGCTGTACAGTCTATTTGTTTCGCCTGTGCTATCACTGCTTACTGTAGGCATGATATATTAGTTATTAAATCGAACTTGAGTATGAAATTTCTGTTCTGCATAGACTGTGATCATTGGAAGCGAATTTTAATTCGTTAAGCTGAAGTTTTAATTGAATCCACCTTCAAGAGCTTCGACGAATACTTTCCGAATTACTCCGACGAAAACAGGATTAGGGAAAACAGAGATTCCTATTAACTTCCTTGCAGTTTTTATAAACAACAATATTGTTTGCTGATGGAAAGAAAACACGCTTCCGTTTATAATTCATATATACATAAATCTACGCCTGTTTCTCCGAAGGGGTAGGCAGTGGCATATTATACGACCACATTTCGCCAATTATATTATTGGTCTCACGTTTTAGGTGGCGAGCCTATGATCGCTTAGAGGGAACAATCATGTTTGCCAGAGCATCGTCCGTTGATCGGTTTGTGCACTACTTGCAGGTGCGGTTGGCTTGGGCTCCTTAGATCTTGGTAGGATTTGTATACTTCTATATATAATACAGACATTATATATTTGATAAGATAAGAATGACTATGAAATAATGGATCATGCTCGCATTAAATCTTCATCATCATCATCATCATCTCAGCCTATTAATGTCCCATTAATAAGCACGGGCCTTCTCTCTCAAACCAAGGTGAGAGGACAGCCCAAAGGGGAAGCCCAGTGCGTTGTTGGAGGAGGTAGGCATGTGGCATCCCGCTGTTGGAATGTTTTTTATCGCCTAATTACGCCTCTAATATTACTTAACGACTTATCTAATATCACTTTACCAAGTAATATAACCAGGACCAACATGTCAAAGTGCCTTCCGCAGCCCGGAACCGCTTGATATAAATTTCCTCATTAACGGTCACCCATCCAAGGGCTGCTCTCTATGAACTCTGCTTTACTTTTGATGATGCTCGATTCTGACCACTCTTGTTTATAATACTGATTTTGTTACTAGGCAAGGCTTAAGATTGTATTAATATGCATATTTTTAAATATCGTTTTCAATGTAGTTTTATAGAGAAGCCTAATGTGTAAAAAATGAACTTTTATTTTGATATGTCTCGTTTTAATGACCACATCTTGTATGATGGTCGTTGCAAGCCAGAAAAGAGTGCTTTATATCGTGAAAAAAGCACGGCTACAGGGTATTGATGATACATAGTTCTTTGATTATCAGAGCGAGATCCATTTCAGGTTCGTTTTAATTACGTAAAAATGTAAAAATAATAGATGACTGTCAATCAATCAGCTCTCGCTCGGGTTTCCGCCATTTTGTGAATTAAATCTGAGGATGTATACACATACGCAAACATCACGGAGTAACGATTTTATATCGTATAACTTATTTATTTGTAGTTTAATAGTTGGTAAATGCTTCATTGTATAATTTAGAAATGATTTGCGCTACACCGATTTATTTTGAAGTTACAGCCGTAACTCAAAGTTAAGCTAAAGCTTTGTCTGTAACAAATTATTTTAATAAACCTTGAAATTATAATATAATCTGTGAAAATTGTCCGATTGATTCTATGTACAAAAGCAAAAATAATACAATGATCAGGTCATCGATTTAAAATAAACAATAGAAATTCGGACAATGAAACCATTGTTAGAGTTTAAACACAATTAGAAATCTGTCCAGTGAACAAATTTGACAGGTGCGGCTAGATCGATGTATGAAAATTGTATTTCCATATATTTATTGCAATTCAAGAAAAGTAATAATTTAACGGATAACTAAAATTAAGGAAAAATTAATGAAGGTATCTATTAAATATGCCGTTGAAGACGGCATATTTGCAGACGGCAGAGAGGCATGCAGACATGGTGGTTAGGGTGGAGCGATTTTATTTTTTATTTTTTATTGCTTCGGTATACCTGTAAAAAGTTGCTATATTAGATTAACATTAAGCACACAAAAAATCAGTTGGCTTATGCTATGTTTCGAGGTGCCCCCATCGTCATAAAGTTTTGAAAAATTTAATCAAATTATTAGTAATGCCAAAATTTTTAAAAACATCGCAATCATTTTATAAATGCTAAATAAACTCCTGAGCAATGATTTTACAGTTATTACCGGTAGAAACATGCGTGTTGAGACTCTAAGATAGCGGGGCACGGGGGCCTGCGCTTTTATACCCAAACACCGATCGAGTGTGTATATGTGTGTATAATATTGACATTTAGTAATTTTGCGCGCTTACAGCCGTTCACTTATTTGCCGTTCATTTATTTGACGCATCAAATTGTACTACTTTATCTTCAACTGGGATTGAGATATATATTGTAAGTAGTATAAAAGAGCCCACAGTTCATGAAATATCTGAAAAATTGGCTCACGAAGTTATAAAAATATGGCGAAAATCGTCGCTGCCTACTGTAAGTAAAAAAATAGCTCCACTACTGATTCGTAAATAAAAATAAAATAAAAAATCAGAGTCCTATGTCAGACTTATATTATGTGATTGTAACTGTGTAAAAGGTAGTCGTGTTCCCAAGGAGAAAGTAAGGGTCTTAATTGACCCAAGAACAGACAGAAAAATTATGATAGGCAGTGTAGATGTAATTACAACTGTGAAGAACAAGAAGAAACAAGAAAGAAAAGAAAAATGTTTATCGCGGA
Organism: Musotima nitidalis; assembly: GCA_949126915.1. Lineage (NCBI taxonomy): Eukaryota > Metazoa > Arthropoda > Insecta > Lepidoptera > Crambidae > Musotima > Musotima nitidalis. Next base: position 12,062,302 of record OX421423.1, on the reverse strand, counting down.
ACAGAGAGGTAAACTATTTTGACAATCCTTGTTGTTCTTAATCCTTGACCGATGATTTTTCAATCGAAAGCAGCAGTTCATGCGCGAAAACTCAGAACAGGTCAAACTAAAAGGTTCACCACCTCAGAAAAAAAAGAGGTTGAACTTACCATCATTAGCCCTTGCCTGTGATCGTACTGGAGTATCCTATATCAAAGTTGCGCCGTGAAAGAACTAAGGTCAGGTTAACTTTTCAAGAAGCGGACTGCAATAAAATGCTTTTCGGTTTAAGTCAGTAAGGCTGAATGAAACAGCTGTTGTTGGCTGCGATGGAATAGTAGTCAATACAGATTTTTAAGGTGGTGTTATTCGCCTGATGGAAGAAGAACTGAACAGACCATTACAGTGGTTTATCTGCCAGTTGCATTCTAATGAATTACCACTACGACATTTGTTATTACAATTAGATAGAAAAACTACAGGGCTGAAATGCTTTTCAGATGCTATCGGATCTAAATTACTAAATGGTCAAACAATGCCAATAGTCGCATTCTCCGTTTTACCACTAACATTACCTGAAATTACTAGGACAGAGCTGAGTATCGACCAAAAGTATCTATACGATATAATGACCGCTATTAGTACTGGTATATTTACTTCTGATTTAGCTAATATGGAACCTGGACTCTACCCATCTAAACTATTCTAAATGGCTAACAACAGCTAATCGAATTCTAAGATTGTATGCCACAAAAACTGACCCTGAAGAAAAATTTGTGGTATTAGCCACGTACGTAATGAAAGTTTATGGACCGATGCAGTTTACAATAAAATTTAATTCCTCGTGCCTTGTTCCCCCACAAGGCACGAGGACCTGTGGCAAACTATTAATCTTAGTCGCTATTTGAACTCGGATGTGAAGGCTATCACTGACAAGATAATCCAACAAAACGGATATTTCGGTAATCCAGAAAATATTCTCATTGCCATGCTTGGCGATGACAGAGACTCGTCTCTGGCATAGAATTATAAAAGCAAGATTACAGAATAGTCAAGGACTACGAAAATTTAAGGTGTTCAATTTCGATGCTTAAGACTATACTGACATTATTTTGTGGCGTGACTTTGACATAACTGAGCCACCACTCACTCACTTCAAATTTGTCTAATGATACCTTGAAGGAAATTGTAAAAAATGATCTCGGCATATGTAAGGATATTAAAGATTTTCCATGCATCGAGTGCAGTTTGTGGGGAAAATAAACGAGATGGTTTCATTAGGGCAAGATTACTATCTCGTCAACGAATACCTAGTTTTAACACAAAGAAACAATTTAATATTTTAACTGTATTTTTAGTATTTCTGGATATTTCTTGAAATAAATAACTAAAACATAAAAAATGTTTTTCGTTTGATTTTCATTTCAACTGGGGCACCTCAGAACGTTAAGATAATATTGTGATATTTTCTATGTTCGTTTTGTACATAAAAAGGCAACTTTTCATTGCTATGCCGTTGAAAAAAAAAATATTTTTGAAAATTTCATATATTTTCGCTCCACCCTAATGGTGGTGTTGATAAAGTGTCTATGGAATAAGTAGGTACATGTTATGCATACTTATTCCAAGACGTATTGAAAGTTCATATTAAGTGTCAATAATCAACATCAAAACAAGAACATCAAAGCAATCAACATCAAAACAATCAACGTCAAATCATTGAATATCAAAATAATAGAATAGATGGCATATTATGGTACGGCAAAAGAGTTTATTATTTGAATCAATAAAGCTCTTGTAAACTTCAAACTAAAACCTAACGCCCGTTCACTGCGGGCAAAAATAGAGTTAAGAATTAATACGCTAGTCAATAATAGTTATGTTTCATCAAACCAGGAGGATATCATAACTCCTTAAGTCTTTTGTATAAATGATCCTTCGAATTCGCGCTTCTTCTTTTCCAAGTTCTGCACATTTCTATCCCTTAAACACTTAATAATACAATTTCTGGGTATATTGACCACAACTTTAAAAACCTAACAGTTGGTGGATCAGATTGAACGGGCTCAGTGCAGCATCAATCTATCAAGAAGTAAAGTTTATTGCAAGATGTCTGGCGACCGCCCTTTAAAAAAAAACTTGTCGTTACTCGGTTCTCAATGAATTCAACCATATTACTCTTAGATGGTACAACCTATATTTATCAGGAATTAATTTTTGCTTTATTATTTTGCTCGCTAATAAGTATAATACTACTATACGAAATATCACTTTGATTTCAACTCTTCCTATTCTCTAACATCTGGATGCAAATTAGAATAATCAAAATTCTTAAATTCGCTTAATTAACTTACACAAAGAACGAAGCAACTCGTTTGAAACAACGAGAATATTGGAGACGTAAATTACTTATACAATTTAATTAAGAGAATGCATGAGCGATTTATAACTATTAATTGCGCTAGCTAATGTAGCTGTGAAGCCACAAATGTGTTGAGCCCTGCTCACTTTGCATATATTTGCATAGTAAACAGAATACAAAGGCTTAGTCGAGACATTAATTAGCTTTTTTACCATTATTGTTGTAATTTTTTAGCTAAGGAGTGAGAGGGTAATGGTCTATGATGCTGATTTTAATTTGACGTCTGTCGTAAATTGACTAGCGGCCGCCGTTACCAGAGGTTTTTCCGCAAGGTTATATTTATCAATCAATCTATGGAAAAACTAATCAACATTGGTGAAGTGGTTAAAGCTAAATAGACATAGGTATGGTTTTGAATAAGCAAATTACCTCATTAAATTGTTTGAAAAGTGTTACGTAAATTATGAATACTATTTAAAAATTCAAATATATGTCTGACTCTGTTACATAACGTTATCGCTTCTTTTTGGCAGTAAACTGGTGAAGGGTCGAGGAACAATATTATATAATATCTAATGCAAACAAAGAAAAGGTTAAAAACTCTAAACATAGTAATATAGCTTTCAGGTCTGGCCTCAGGTTAAGCGTAACTTTGAAGCGTACATATAGAATTTTTTTGCAATCAGAATCACTATTGAATTTACTTGTGACACTATTCAAGCCATCCGTACAAAGAAAAAGAAAAGTACACAAATTCAGATATCCTTCGGAGACATTTAGAGCGGTGTGGATCGCAGATTGGGTTATTTTAGAGAGCGTTTATCACAAGATGGAAGTTGGATTTGAGCGCAAGGGAGCGAAATATCCAAGGTAATCAAATTACTCGGCCTACCCTCGTGTATTAGGGGAATAGTCACGGAGCTACCTTGAAGGCCCGACTTTTATTTAACGAAATAATAAGATAGTCTCAATCAAATCTTTTATGATGTGCAGCTTTAATAAAGCGCAATTGAGTATTTTAGGATTTCATTTTATAGCAATATTTGTGTACTTTTATGTACTCGGTCAATACATTCCAGGCACACTAAAGGTGACTTAAGGTTCAGCTAGTTAATTCTTTTTGCTGTTAATAGTGATTCTTATTAGTCATTATAATGATACTCCACTAGATATGTGACAGAAATGAGATATGTACTAGCGTTAATAGTTATGTCACACGATGAATAAAAAAGATAGTAATTTAATAATTTAAGCATTTTTGTCCGCAACTATTATAAGTCCTACTAACTTTGGTTTAGTTTTGACTTTAAATAGTTTGACAACTTGTCTAACTTAAAACTAAATACTTTAACATTAACGGTAAGATACTTTATGCAAGCCTGAAATTTTGTTATTAAGTGGAAAACTTAACTACGACTAGGAGCGGAGTGCGGATATACTCGCCATCACAACATATCGTCAAAATAGGAAAAGATCTCTTCAAAAAGTTTTTAATAAAGATGATGCGAAAAAGTAGCTGTTTAACCACCAACTTGAAAAGAGCGTTACAGCTCTCTAACTATTAAAGTTCTTTGTTTCTCCAAACGGGATCAATAAAGATTGTGATAGTCTTGTCGATTGCCGAACACGATTTACCTGCCATCGTGAAATTGGTGAGCTTTGATATAAAAAACATAAATAAGTCTAATTCTCTTCCTATGCTTCCCTTTGATAAATGGTTATGTTTTTTGATATTCTGTATTCTAATTACGATATAAAATCACAATAATATAATTTTTTGCTTTTTCTATCTGTAATTAAAGTGTTTTCATATTTTTTAATTTATTAAATTGAGCCTTAGTCATAATTTATAAAATTGCAAAATAAACTATTTGAATTTAGTTTATGGTTATAAACCCTTATCTTCTAATCGTGCTCCTCATATCTGAGAGTCGTGAACACCTCCATCTTTGTTTATACAATGGTCCGTCATACCATTCTATCACCCACTACTCCGTAGAGAATACCATAGACGGTGAAACTAAAAAAAAAAATTTGAAATAGATTTCTTTTATGAATAAAATGGAAGAATTGTATCAGTTCAGGGCGTCATAAGGTTAATCTAAAAAATATAAGAAATTAAGTCATATTTGGGGAGGTTCAGAAGGGCCCTTAAATTGTAAATTGGTTACCGTTTGTCTATAAAATAAAGTAGAGCCCTGCTGTTTGAATTTTTCAATCAGTAACTTGCATTTTATCACGTACAATGATAACCGGGTCTTGCGGCTTAACATGTTCTCTGAATGCCGCCAAATTTTTCCAGTTTCAAGTACTATTATTATTACTATTAATAACAATAACAGTGAGCCCATGACTTGTCTGTCGTATAAAATCCTTAACATTTTTCAGTTTTCACTTTACTTGGATGCTCGTTTTATGTCCTGCCTCTTATGTCCCTTTGGTACTCCTAGAGTTTGCTGAAAGAGCTCTTTTCTAGATACAAGCCCACCAATTAACATTTTATTCTCTTTTGTTGTCTTCATTTTGTTTCCTAATATTTTATATATATTTTAGTTATAAAAGAAATATTATAAATTTCTTAGTTTCTAGTCTGAATATCACTAATCACTGAATATTTCATACAAAGTAAGGTCTCCTTTGAATTAAGGTTCCACTTAAAACAATTTGTATTATATACCTTAGAATAATGCAAACATTTTCAGGTATTCAAAACAGCGTATAAAATAAAGCACTGGATTCGATGTCTGCGAAGCACTCGTGCTTCCAAAGCTTTTTCTTGACATAGAGTATAAATTGCAGCTAGTTTAATAATAGGTTGGGGAAAAAGTCTTTTCGTATTTTTGTATGAAAAGTCAAGACATTTTTTTCAAAGTTTATTTACATTTATTTACAATATATATGTACCGTTTTGTTGAATAACTTTCTGCCATTTTGTGGGCAGAGACATTATCCCGTTACTGTAGAAACTTTGGGACTTCTGATCAAAAAAACGGGACAAATAGTTTTGGCAGTCCTCTCTTGAGGTCAACCTTACAGAACCTAAAGAATTCTGCAGAGACCGAAACAGGTGAAAATCTGAAGGCGCAAGGTCAGGGCTATATGGTGGATGCACTAGGACCTCCCAGTCGAACTCTCTTAATTTTTGCTGAGTGGCTAAAGATGTGTGTGGTCTAGCGTTATCGTGATGAAAGACCACACCCTTCCTGTTGATCAATTCCGGCCGTTTTCTCTCGACTGCTTCCTTTAATCTCATCAGTTGCTGGCAGTAAAGATCAGAATCGATGGTTTTGCCGGGCGGTAAAAGCTCATAATAAACAATGCCCTTCCAATCCCACCATACACACAGCATCACCTTATTTCGTGTTAGGCCAGGTTTGGCCACAGTCTGTGAAGCCTGGCCAACTTTCGACTACGACCTTTTTCGCACGTTCTTGTCGTACGTGATCCACTTTTCATCGCCAGTTATCAATCTCTTCAAAAACGGCTCGGTTTCATTACGTCTCAATAATGAATCGCAAATGAGTACACGGTTCATTAAGTTTCTTTGAGTGAGCTCGTGTGGCACCCAAATATCGAGCTTTTTTGTATAACCAGCTTTCTTCAAATGGGTCAAAACTGTTTTGTGGTCAATTCCTAGTTCTTCAGCTACATCGTAACTACTAATATGCCGATCTTGCTCCACTCTTTCAAAAATGGCGTCCATTTTATTCGTAACAGGGCGACCAGAGCGAGGTGCATCTTTAACATCAAAATTTCCGGACTGAAAACGTTTGAACCAAATTTGTGCTACTCCTACTGACACTGCATCAGGTCCATAAACATCACAAATTTTTTTCACTGCTTGAGTTGCATTTTTGCCTTTTTTATAATAAAATTTTAAAATGTATCGAATTTCTTCATTAGATTCACTCATTTTTACGGAGAGAAAAACAAATGAAAAATAGCGGGAAACAACTTTTTTTTATTTTTTTCTATTCTTTATAATGGAACCTTTTTAATGTTACCAAAACCAGCCAGACACAAATAGTACAGTCAAAAAAATTTTATAATAAGTTTATACCTACGTTATGCGAAAAGACTTTTTCCCCGACCTAATATCTAGACCATATAGTTAGATCAGCAGATAAAATAGAGATAGTGATACATAAAATTGCACTGCTGCGCACCATCTCTCCGATCGCCCGAATACACATTTGTCTTAATGCTTTTCTGTGTCAGTACCCTGACTGTGACATATTCGTAGAGGCAAAGTAGTCGTCTTTATGTGAATATAAAGAGGTCCTATTTAATATATTTTTAACTTTGTATGCTTGTAAAATTACTTACTGAGTTAGTTATTGATTGGCTCATGTATCTCATACATGATTAAAATCAAATTGACTTAGAGTTGACTTTGACACATAGAGCATTATGAAGGTTAAAAAAAATTCATAATTCGTATTTACTCAATTCATATACTCTATAAAGTCAGATTAATAAAACCATAAAATCAAATCTTCAATAACGCCAACCCGTATTTTTTTAATTTTCGAACGTATTAGGTGGCGTGGGTCACCAATCCTCTCATAACTAAAAATAGTATCTAGCTTCACAGATCTTTAGAAATAAAACTACCTGTTCTTAATGCTCTGTACTTCAGTATAAGTCATGAATCTCGCTGCTTTGCTGCTATTCGTTTCAGCTCCAGCGATCTCAAGCAGATGTTCTAGAAGATCGTACACCTGCTTTCAAGCGAATCTCGAACTTACGCCAAAGCGTTCAGGAGGAAATAACAATTTATCGCTAGACTCCGTTCGGTTTTAATTAGTGGAGATTGATGCCTTTATAAGTCAAACGATTAAAACGGTTCGTTAGCTCCCATAGTTGGATAGTTTCATAATTTCTTAATAATCGTGTGCGTGATTGGTTATGTGTGAGTCAAATATGTATAGACTGTATTCATATGATGTATGCATAAAGTATATATGCATATGATACATATGTATCTATGATATGTTAATTTTAGTTGCCTGTGCAATGTTAAAATAACAGTATATCGCTTATATTTATTCTCGTAAGATTAAAATCGAAAAATAGATGTACGGCAGTTCCATAATAAAACGATTTAATATCATTTTTTATCCTCATGCGTTATCACGAAACAAGGTTGTCGAAAACGATAACCAAAGTTAAGCAGAGTTAACAAAGTCCTTGTGATAGTTGAACATATAAAAAGTGTTGATAGTAATAATACAAAACTTATGAAACCCAGCAAAATAGAGTTAAAACATCAAAATAATGATTAATTTTACAAAAGTGTAATATCCTAAAAATTGTGTTCAACTTGTTTTTGTAATTAAAATAATGATATATAACTACAACACAAGTCGAATTATTCACACACGAAAAAGAATAAACCTATTATTAAAATTTTCGTAGCAGTCGTAGCGCTCGTAGCACACGTAGCAGTACCGTAGCACGTAATCTTCTACGACATACCAACTTCGAATATCATTTGAGAATAATGAGAACCGCGGTTAGTACTTCATTCGGAAAGTGCTCGAGACTTGCTTATTACGAAACTTTTGCAATTTATTCTTAGGGCTCTGGAATTAATGAGAGGTTAATTTAAATATTTTGGGTATAATCGTAAACATTCATGCTAATCTATATGGGGGATAAACAAAGTAAAGTTTAGATGAGTTTTATTTGTAGGTATGCAGTAATTTATAAAATATATTATGTAGAACTTATATTTTATAGAAGATTGAAAGACCCTTAAATAATTAGTTTTTTACAACTTACAGTGTAAAATAAACTTCATGTTAATAATGAAAAAAAAATTAAGTATTTGCTTTTCATTTGTGTTTCAGTTGTTGTGTAATAGACTTATTAGATATAAGTCGCTGATAGAAGTTATTAAAAAGAAAAGTTATGTAGATTTTACAAACAAATCTGAATTTTTTTGTAACTAAAGTCTAAACAGCGCATTGGACACACATATATGTATGCATAAAATAAATCATGTCTACCTTCAATATAACCAGTTCACTAAAAAAAAAACATTAATTTGACATGATAAACAAATAAAGATAATCCATTAGAAATACACTCTTATATCTTAGGTTTCTAAAACACTCAAATACGATGCCATAACCTCATGTCTACTTCCAATATATCTCGTCAATTTTTCGTTCATTGTTCGATCAAAAAACTTGTTTTATGAAAACATACATACAATCACGCCTATTTCCCAGAACGGATAGGCAGACCTACGATATGCCTACATTTCGCCAATTATTAGCCCCATTGGTTCCTCGTTATTGGTGACGAGCCTATTGTCGCTAGCCGGGTACTATCGGTTGATTGGCAGGTGCATCACTTGTAGGTGAGGTTGGCTTGCGCACCTCAGATCTTGATAAGATCTCTATGCTTTTATTATTTGACAAAAGTTAACAGTCTATGAGGAATATATTCGTTTATATTTAACGAAATCAAATCATTAATCGAAAAAGCAATATTGTTCTAGCTTTTCTAAAACACTCGACTACGATGCAATAACCCCATGTCTACCTCCAATATCACCCGTTCACAAGTGCAGGGGATAACTGGGATTTCTTTAATGTTCCTCCCATTTGGAGGTGTTCCAAAAACTTCCCTGCAAGTACTTTTATCGTCGTTATTAAAGCCTTTTGCTATCATTCAAGGGGCACGGCATTGTGTTCTCATTCAAGTGAATTTTTATTGCATCGACGCAATAAATATCCCTGTATAAGATAAATATTGATAATATCAATGAATAATTAAATTTAAATTTAATAACAATTACATGTATGAAATTAATAATAATCTACAATAAAACAAAGGCGTGGCCATTTGTGAATTGGCTATAATTGGACCAACTTAAAACCATTTTGCTCCGTCATCTTTTACTACAAAAACTAGACTTAAATCTACATCATGTTTGACATGTCACCTTGATATTATAAACTGATTAGTTTATGAGATACATTCATAGTTGCCTTCGTTCTTCAGCTTCCTTAGGTACCTTCCAGGTATTTGCTTTTAGGAAAACAAAGATTGGAGGGGGGAAAAGGATATCGATGACCTTATCACTTTTTAAAATACAAAACTACTAACAGAGGTATTTTTTCCAGGTTACGGCATACTCCCATTGAAGATACCGCCGTCTCCAGCGACGCATTGCACGCTGCACACAACAGTCGGTTGCATCGGCAATGAGGAATGCACTGCCAAGAGCCACAGCGTCATCCGTCTCCTTGGACCCGTCAGGGATGTCATAGTGCGTCCAGCTCGGCACCACTACAGGCCCGGAGAGACTAGTAAGTCAGAATAATATTATTTAATATTGACTGCTAGCTTCACCTTGAAACGAATACTGATTATTGTCAGAATTTCGAGTGACATACATCATAAGGTATAAAATCATTTTTTTTGACATTACATTGGTTTATGATATATTTTTTTAATTACTGCGTTAATAAGTTTATAATTAAGTAAGTTAAAATGATAGATTTCTCAGGATTGCTCAATGTGGAAGCTTGAGTCCAGCAGTGGACGTCAAATGGCTGAGATGACGATACTTATACTTCTTCCATTTATACTTTTCAAGAATTTACAGTTAAAGTATTAGAAAAGATTTAAACAGTGCGAAAACATTGCTGCAGAAATAGGCACTTGGACAAGTCTTCTAAACTTGTCCAAGAACTTCCCGTTATTGTCCAAGTTCGGGCCGAGGGTGTTATTTGCCGTAATTAATTGCGAAACCACCCATACATTTTGCCGACAACTAGCGAACCTGCTGTTGGGATATTTGTAAGCTTAACTCGCTGTACATTGCAAGTCGGGAGTTATGTTTGAAGGATAGTAATACTTGCAGAGATGTACATACATACATTAAAGCATAGGGTTGTTCAAAAAGGCGTGAACAGATTTTCAAAGGCACGGCATAGCTATAGTGATGCCCTTGATTTTACATGCGTGCGTACGCAGCGGTGAACACTTTTTATCAAGTAGGCCATAAGCTTTTTTGCGACCTTGTTGTTTTTATAAAAAAATCTACTCTATTACTAGCTTGCGCCTGTGACTTCGCCTACCCACAAGAACAGCTACTACTTCTGATTGCATATTTAATGCAATGACTGTTTTGATAAATTGAAAGGCAATTTAAATTACTATTATTTACATATAGAGAAACCTACATTGGAAACGAGTTGTACTAAAAGTCTCAATGCAACTTATTTTAACAATACCCGAAAAAAATCTGTATTATAATCATAAAGCGATTAATTGGACGACCGATATGGCGAAGTGGCGAGGGTATACTCGCTCTCCACTCCTGAGGTCGTGGGTTTGATTTCCACACAGGACAAATAGATGTGTCTATAAAAATGAATATTTGTTCTGGTCTGGGTGTTTTCCTATATATATTGAGTATGTATTTACAAAAAAAAAAGTATTTATGTATATTTATCCGTTATTTAGTTTCCATAACACAAATTCTTAATGTAACTTATCTTGGAACTAAATAGTTGGTGTAAGTGTCAGAAATATTAAAAAAACAATTGTTTGTATGTTGAGTCGAAGGAAAGCACCGGATCGATTTTAACTATCTTATTTCTTCCCTACCTATCTATCTCCGAAAATATAAAACGCGGATAAAAGCTAGTTATTTATAGTCCCATTATGATGTTAGCTTAAAGCGCTTGTATAACGAGCAAGAGAACCCAATTTTAATTGGCTTTTCACCGAACGCTGTGTCGAAAAGCCTTAATTTACGTAAGGTAAGCCATGTGATACCGGCCTAGAATAGTATCACCTCTCAGTCAAAAGAGTCGATGACGATAAATTCTACCTGATTATAATAGGCAGCAGCGTTGTCCTTAGTACTGGCTTAACCTGCAATCACCGACCCGTCTGCGCTGTATGGTGATAATTAGCTAAGACCTCTAACAGAATGCAAACTATTGGGAAGGCCTATATTCATTGGTGGATATTTCGCTGATGTTTTACATGTACAAGAATTTAAAACGAAACCTTCTTTTGCAGTAACCTTCTGGATACTAGCCCTGGACCACGACCTGCGCCTGATACGTGATGAATTGGCTTACGTGGCGCTAAGCGACCCTGCAGGCACCAAGGTTGCCATTTGGGAAGAACTGTCGCTTGATGAAGGTGAGATATTGTTATGTTTCGAGTTTCTTGCTCTTTTTTTACGTCGGTAATAAAATGCCTTTACGCACTGCCAAATTCCGGCCAAAGGGGGATCGAAAGAGGGTTCGGGACTCACCACAAGCAAATGTGACCGCCAGCAGTAATACCCACTAAAAATCTTCAAACGACACGCGCCGCTTATTGACAAAAAGGGGTGGGGTCCAGTACCAAGGTTTCAGTGTCTGACACCCCGCCTGCTGTCAACGTCCCCAGGGAACCGGAAAGACCTCCTCGGAGTGGCGCAGTGGAAGCGCCCCTCCTACCTCCGTTTGCGACAAAAGCGTGTGTGGCCGACTTCTATGAGTGTTTATGGTTAGACAGCAGAAGCCCCACCGCCTAAGATCCTCCTTGCGCTGCTTGGTGAGCCCTTCTGACCCGGCCGCTGCGCCCTCAACAGGTCCCTCTTAGTTTCTCCAACCGATAGTCAGTCTAAAGGCTCCCAGAGTCGCCGGCCTCTGGGTGTTACCTTTTCCCCAGCAAACTCCTCCGTACCAGGAAGTACTCAGCCAGTGTGTGGGGGAAGAGAAAGTGGAGACCAGTCCGGGGAGATCGAGTACTACTATTTTACACGTTCCGATACTCGCAAAACTAGCTTCCTCAGTAATCTTCACAGCACGCAGACAAATAGGACGTCCAGTTCATATTGTTTCTTTATCTTATTCGAAACAAAGTTAGTGTTAGACATTTCATATATAGACATCTATCCGCGACAAACTAAGGGATTTATATATTTAAATAAATTATTGTAGATGCATACTTATAAGATATATAAAACATATAGGTATATAAAAATCAATAGCACGTCCTATTTCATTTAATGGCCATCTATTATTCCAATAGTTTATTCAATTCAATTTAATTCATTTATTGCCATCTAAGAGTAGGTACATAAGGTCTTAAGAATTAAATGTGTCACAACCTTTTTAGATGCTGCAATATCTTATAGTCTAATAAGTACAAAATAATTACACAACAATTTAAAAAAATACATAAATAAATTTTTACTGAGCCAAACCAAAAGAACTCTGTTTCGTTTAGTCAAATCTCTTTTAATAAAAGAACGGACAAAGAAAAATGAGAGGTTTTTTTTTAACATCCTCCAAAGAGGCTCTTGATGCCCTTTTTCTTTCATCGAATTTCCTTTATACTCCCAGGTGACATCCGAAGTTACATAAACACCTTCAATGTGTCTTGATCTTGAAAGCATTTTCTTGTCGCACCGCGGACGGTCGACTGCGGACTCTGCACTTGACAGATTCAATTTCCCATTATTGGAACTTTTATGTCGTTGACATTTGAATCGTTAATAAAACCTCATCTATTTGGCAGAATAATCAACATGCATCAACTACCTTTTGCATGTTTTATTTTTTTCTGTTTGATAAATTGAGAAGCGCTGTCTGCCTACCTTATTCCATGACGACTATTATTATATAACAAAATAGAGACTTGTGCATTGCGCTTTATGCTCGTACAAATTATAATTGGTGGGAATGATTCTCGGATAAGCAATCGTAAACTTTGAATTTGTATCTAAGTAAAGCCGAGTTAACTAATTCGACCTGGTTGGGTGACTGTCGCTGTAGCAAATAATACAGAGTGCTTTCTCCGTGCTTCGAAAGATACGTTAAACCGTTAGTACCGGTTATTACTATATGCGGTAGTCGTTAAGCCAAGCTAGAGGCTATTGGGCGGCTCGAAAATTGGGTGCCTTCTTCTCTATTCTTGATAGATGAATGTGGTAAAGTAGATGTTCAATGAATATTCTATATCCCCCTCACCATGGATTGTGAGAGAGCTATAGGCTCAATAGTGGGACTTGGATGAGTTGATGAAATTTAAAAAAATCAATTGAAAATAGAAGTCTGTCTGCGTATAAAGATGAAAATTAAATCTGGTAAACAATAGCCAGTAATTTCGGACAATATTCTTCAGTTTGACGGAATTAAAAGCATTTCTTTGAAGTCATCTAGAAATGTGCTTTCATTCGTGTTTATAAGTAATGTACATACTTGCCAACTTTGTGTACGTCATTCATTTTGCAGGCCAATTAGAAGATATTACATTTATTTCTTACATTTCAGAATAGGCAGAGCCCTTATCCCAAAATATTTGTTTTTATGTTTCAGAATAAGTTTAAAAACAATATGACCAACATTTAAATATACTCAATAATTTTAAATAGTTAGCGTTTAGTTCAAAATATCTACGTAGAAATATATTATCTAACAGTATATCAACATAATAATTGATGATTATAACAATTCAAATAAGCATTTGTAATAAAAAGTCATTGTCCCAAACTGTTTATAACTTTTTATTTAAATTTATCACTTGATGTAAATTTCAGAATAAAAGTAAAGTATTGAAAATTTGAATAAAACATCACCCTTTTTTAATCTACGAGACTTAAAGCTTAAAGACATCGCTTATAACAGCTCAAAGAGAATGAATTAGTACAAATATGAACGTAGAGTAGTACCACTGTCATATTTATCAATGTCATTAATTCTACAGTGCTACGGTTCTAAACAGATTTATTCATTGAAAGCTCTCAAAGAACAGATGTAATTTAAGCCTATCATATCAGTGTTTTTGTCATTTACTGCAATATTATTCTTAATGCATTGCACAACATTATCGACAACATTGCAGATTTAGCCAATTTTTATTATTTATTGCTTTTCGCTGTGTATTACACAGATTTAAAAAAAATTACAGTAACGTAAAGAGAACGTATAAAAACATAGTAGTATATAGTACATACATAAAAACTAACATACAATCACGCCTTATTTCCCGAAGGGGTAGGCAGAGGCATATAATATGCCCAGATTTTGCCAGTTATATTATTGGTCACACGTAATATGTGGTGAGCCTATCGCTGTTTATCGGGAACTGTTATGTTCGCCAGAGCCTCGTCTGTTGATCGGCAGGTGCACCACTTGCAGGTGAGGTTGGCTTGGGCTCCTGAGGTCTTAATATGATCCCTATACACCATATTACTGTAATTTCTTCCAAAAGAATCACGTGATAAGGTTTTATTGTTTAATCAAAAGAAAGTCACTGGGAAAGCAGCGGCTATCACATTACTAAAGTGTTAATGAGTTTCACCCTAAGTAAATATTATACTCCATACACATTTGCTTACTTATTAGATAGGAAAAGTAGTTTTTGTTGTTGTGTGTATGTTTTAATAGTATATAGATTATGATGAGTCACATTAAAGAAATCATTGGAGTTTGAAGTAATAAATTTAAATTAAATGGCCTTTTACCTTACTTAATTAATCGTTATAATTATACGAAAACATATCTAGGAGGTCCAAATTTTATAAGATATTCTTAACTGCATTCAGAGATATCGCAAACCTATAAAATTTTTTGATCAGCGCAAATAAAAGCACTAAAAAACTTAAAGATATTCATAACAAAGAATTCGAATAGTTTGAAAGTTATTGTATTTTTTATTTTCATTCTTCAGTCAGACTTTTCTTCTATAAAGCAAATATTTTATCAAGAACAGTTTGCCAATTGTAAAAGTTAATGGTTAGAAAAATAAGCGATTTTCTAAATTTATACAAATATAGGCATAATGTCAGTATCCAAAATAGATAGATATTTGTTACTATTTACATAAGCACGATATTTTCATGAACAGCATTTGAGAAAACTTCTCACATAAAGTAAAATGCAATTTGTCATGGTCTGAATTATATGAAAATTAAATAAATAATAGATATTTTACCGATATGACTTAAATGGTGTAAGGTGTACAGGGATCCTACCAAGACTTAAGGAGCCCAAGCAAACCTCACCTGCAAGTAATGCACCTGCCGATTAACGGACGAGGCTCTCCGAACATAACAGTGCCCGGTAAGCGGAAAAAGGCTCGCCACCTATTTCGTGGGACCAACTATATAAGTGACGAAGTGTAAGCGTATAATATGCCTCTGCCTATCCCTTCGGAGAAACAGACGTGAATGTATGTATGTACGTATGTATGTATGACTAAATGTACGTATGTATGTATGACTAAATGTACGTATGTATGTAAAGTATGTATGTATGACTTAAATCTCAAGGGAAAGCATTTTCAATGTAACTATTTTAATCAACAACCCACGCGATGATAAACTCGAATATTGAAGTAATATTTAAATTGAATTACCCCAATTCTTACCCCATACGAGACTTCATTAATGCGCTTGTTCATTAGCTTCCGTAGCGAACGCCAAGAAAATTTGCCGAAGAACTTTCCAGAAGTTAACGAGTAAAATAGTTTAGTATCCAGTTGAGATCTTGGAATGAACCTACATTTACTTCGGAGATAACGATTTTAATTGCCCATAAATGTTTGAGGTATACGACCTGAAAATTAAGATATAAAATTGGTTTTGAATTCTTAACAGTCCCACTTAGTAGTGGGAATGATGTTTAAAAAAACCTAGGTCTTTAAATTACACTTTAGAAAAAGCAGTTATATGGCTTTAAAGAATTTAAAGATACCAATCAGGGATTATTCGTCCTACATATTTTTCTGTCTTTACCAACATAATTATGTTATAGCACAAGTAAATATATGAATAATAATATTCTCATAGAATCACACTAATTATTTAATTCCAAGATAAGTATAAATTAAATTAAAATTAAAATTAAAAATTCATTTATTCAGGTTTGGCTCAATAGAGCTCTTATGAATGTCATACTTATAAACTAACGCGCCCATTCACTGCGGGCGGGAGCTTGATCGTAAAAGAACGGGCAAGAAAATCGTCAAGGTTGGTTTTTTCTCCCGCCAGTTACAATTAAAATACATAATATTAAAACAATTGTGTTCTGCAGTCACAAGATTTGAAAAAAAAAAAGGGAGACAGAACTCTTATTTTACCAATATTAACATAATTACGGATAAACATAGTAGACATGAGCAAACGCGTTACGCTCAACCATATTTTAGGGAGCGCAACGATCCGACGCATGACGCTACCACCGCGGAAACATATAAGTGAGCGTGATATACTCAAGCTGGATAAAAGGATTTAAGTAAAAATAACATTAATATTAGAAGACTGAATTATTTTAAATGTGCTGCAAACCACAATTTTGTTACTGTAAAGTGGTATACCATATGGTATCAGTTAAGCTATGCAGCCATCAAAACAATTTCCAAGAAATCGTATATAAGCAGTCTTAATTAAAAATTAAAATTATAAAATTACATAGACAATGTATGTAGGTAATCGTTATATTGTAAAGGGGGCCGCAGAACACAACTTTTATCATTGTAAATGTTACATCCAAGCGTTTTTGTCATTAACGTAATCATTAACCGTGTAATACCCTTTCTTGGTAAGTGATGTCTTAACGGTTTGCTTAAACTTTTCAAAAGGCAAATCTAAAATATCTTTTGGAATTTTGTTATAATATTGTATACCCTGCCCCATAAACGATTTGCGAATTTTATGCAGGCGTAAAAATGGATTTAATAATTTATTTCTATTTCTAGTATTAAAACTGTGATCATCACATCGCCTGTTATAGGTTTCTATGTTTCGTTTTATAAATATTATACTATTATAAATGTATTGAGAGGCAACAGTCAAGATAACTATTTCTTTAAACTTTTCTCTAAGAGTTGTCCGTGAGCTTAGTCCGTAAATAGATCTTACAGCCCGTTTCTGTAAAATAAAAATTGTTTCTATATCTGCTGCTAGTCCCCACATAAGAATACCGTAAGACATTAGGCTATGAAAGTAACTAAAGTATATCATTCTTGCCGTATCAACATCTGTTAATTGGGGAATTTTGCGAATAGCATAAGCTGCGGAACTAAGTTTGCCAGCAAGAGTATCAATATGTAGACCCCACTGAAGTTTTTCATCTATAGTTATTCCCAAGAAAACAGTAGAATCTACTAAATCTAGTTTCTGACCGTCAATAATGATATTTGTTTCGAGTTTCCTTACGTTTGGAACAGTGAATTTAATACATTTCGTTTTTTTAGCATTTAGCTGTAAGTTGTTAACAGTAAACCAACGAAGCAGCTCTGCAAGGGCATCGTTTACATCGCTAAAGTCCTTTTTATGTCGATCAATATTAAATACTAAAGAAGTATCATCAGCAAATAATACCATCTCACAACGCCTACTCATAAAAAATGGCAAATCATTTATATAAACTAAAAAGAGAAATGGTCCTAAAATTGAACCCTGAGGGACCCCCATACGCACAGACGACCCGGGTGATCTAGTTCCGTTAATATCTACCGTCTGAATTCGTGAACAAAGATATGATGACAATAACTTTTGGGCTAAGCCTCCAATACCATAGTATTTTAATTTAAGAATTAGAGTCTGGTGGTCAACACAGTCAAAAGCCTTAGACAGATCACAAAAAACTCCTAGAGCATTCTGCGATAACTTCCAAGCTTCAAAAATATGCTGCATTAAAGCTGCACCAGCATCTGCCGTAGAACGGCTCTTTCTAAAACCGTACTGCTTTTTATGTAGAAGATCTTGTGAATTAAAGTAATATGTTAACTGATTAAGAATAATTTTTTCAAAGACCTTACTTAAAACTGGTAAGATTGAAATAGGTCTATACTTACTTTTGTCCTCTTTGCAACCGGATTTATGTAAAGGAATAACCTTACTCAGTTTCATTAAGTCCGGAAAGGACCCTTGATTAATACATTCATTAAATATGAACGCAAGGTATGGGGCAATAGAATGTATTATTGATTGAATTACTTTAGTGGACAGATCCCAAAAATAACCCGTATTTTTAATTTTTACTTCTTTAAAGGATTTTAAAATATCTACATATGTGATATATCTAAATTCAAAGATGGAATTGCAGACTGGTACATATTCCGAAAGAAGTGATACAGCAACTAAAGGAGACGAATTTAGACTTGAAGTTGTCTCTATTGGTATGTTCGCAAAGAAGTCGCCAAATATTTTAGCTACTTCTGCTTTACATTCTATAGTTATATCATTATCTTTAAGGACAAAGGTATCATCTTTGGGCGCACGCCTGCCAGATTCGCGGTTTATAATATTCCACGTTGTTTTGATCTTACTATCCGACGACTTTATTTTATTTTTTATGAAATCGGATTTTGCTGCAATACATACCCTTTTAAATGTCTTAGAATATCTTTTAACATATTCAACAAAACCTGGATTATGATTGCAATTCTTTAAGTTGTACAATTCATAAAGTCGCCGCCTACTCCTATATATACCTGTTGTAGCCCATTCACAAAATTGAAGCTTCTCAAAACGTTTAGTAGACTTAAGGGTAAAAACATTATTAAACTCATTTTTAATTAAACCAAAAATATTAGCATAAAGAACACCCGGATCGTTGTGCGAAAATGGGACTGAACCTATTTTTTTATCTATACTGTTTTGATAGTACTCCAAACGATTATTTGTTATTGGTCTATATTTTATTAACTTAGGAACTTCCGGCTGATTATATTTAAATGACACTAATAACCCGCAATGGTCAGACGGTAGGCAACTCAATAGATCCTTAAAAGATGGGTTACATTCCGAAAATACGTTGTCTAGACAAGTTGCACTATGTGCTGTTATCCTAGTTGGCTCTAAAAACTGATTTCTTAAATTAAAGCTTTGAAATAATGAAATTAAGCGTGTGGTTGTCACTGTTTTTTCAAGAAGATTACGTTAAAGTCGCCACAAACTATAATGTGTTTACTTTTGGATTTTAATTTTTTTAATACATCTTCCATAGCCAATTCAAAGGTAGAAAAGTTGCCAGATGGTGGCCGGTACACGCATACTATAACAAATTTATCCAATTCCACACATGACAATTCAATATTAC
The DNA here is from genome assembly GCA_949126915.1 of Musotima nitidalis. NCBI lineage: Eukaryota > Metazoa > Arthropoda > Insecta > Lepidoptera > Crambidae > Musotima > Musotima nitidalis. The sequence goes on along the minus strand of OX421423.1, from coordinate 12,042,889 downwards.
GCTCTATAGAAAGATTTACAATGTCTAATCGATCTTTACATTTTAAACTGTTCTTGACAAATATCATGGATCCTCCATGAATAGCGGTTTTTCGTACAAAAAAGCTTATTAATTTAAAATTATTTATGTTAAAATTTAATTCACTGCTTTTAAGCCAGTGCTCAGTAATACAAATGACAGATGTATCCTGACATTCCAAAAACAGTTCAAAATCAAGGTCTTTGCCAGTCAGGCCCTGGATGTTTTGGTGTATTATGTTTAGGTCCAAGGGCCTGGCCTTTGTCTTGCCTCTCAGTTTAAAATGGGAGAAGTCAAAAAATTATTATTAGTAACAGTACTAACATTTTGTATAAGATTAATATTAGAACTAGTCATCTGTATAACAGAATCTTCTAAAGTATAAGCTAACAGAGTAGCTGTCTGATTTTTATACCTCCATGGTAGGTACATAGTATCTGTGGTCAATTGAAAATTCTTAATAAAATTATTCATTTCAAGAAATGAAATGTTAGAATTATAACAAGTCAAATTATAAATTAATAAATTTAAATTAAATATTTTCTGGTTTTGTTCCCAGGTTAAGTTTTGTGCATAAGGAAATGCACTTATAATAAATTTACAATTAGTATCCATTTGTAACTGAGTCAGATCACTAATACTTTGGACAATATCTCTCTTTTTTACCAACTGACTGTCACCACACAATATAATAACATTTTTTGCATCAATAATGTCTTGGATTTTTATATTACTTATGATTTCATTAATTTTTTTGCCTGGTGTGCAATAGTTTTTAAATTTTTTATTTAATTTACCACTAACAAGAACCTAAACCTTTTCCCAAACCATCACAAAACATTATTGATCCATATATTTCAGCACTACTTTTTACATTCTGTGAGGTATTTAATAATAGTTCCTGCGAGGGTGAGGCCAATGTATGGTCGGTGAGTTTAACATTGCATTTTGGTCTCAAAGTGACAGGGTCACAAAGGCAATTTGAACATGTCTTATTTACTAATGAGTCAAACCTTTCTTCATTATAATTGCATAGGTCAATCAATTCATTTGCTGACAATATATGTTCAGCAATTTGTTTTTGTGCCAATAAATATTTTTTATTAATTGAGTCTAGGGAATTATGCAAGTTTTTTATATCTAACTGCAACTGTTTCGTGTCCCGATCATACATCTTCCTACTCTCTTGCAGTTTAGAGTCATAAATTTCTAAGGAGTCTATGAAATCCTTCCTTTCTTTTGTTAGTGCAACATTTTTAAAAATACACCTATTATAATTTTTTAATGATTTTTCTGCCCTTTTTATGCATCTATTAATTTTTATAATCTTTTTTGATTTGTTCCTACTTTTGTTGTTCATCCGGCATTCGTCTGGCATCCTTGTGTTTATAATGCTAGAATTATCTATTTGATATCCACCGGGTGATGCAACAAGTTCATCGAATAAACTTTCAGGCTGTTTGGTTTCATGATGCTTTTGTTCCTTTGTCATTTTTGCAATTTTCCTATTAGCATCACGGAGCTCTATTTCAAGGCCATTTATGCGATCTAGTGCCTTTTCATAGGTCGCATTACAGTTGTCTAGCTCATGGAGAGTATGCTGTAGCTGGTCACGCTGGCTTAAAATGTCTTGGTGTTCTTGAAAGAGAATTGACAACTCATTTTTTAATTGTGTGTTTTTTTCAATGTTTTTCCTAATTTCTATTTCGCTCTCATCTCTGTCTGACATCAACTGCTCACAAAGGAATTTTGATTTCTCCAATTCTGCAATTGTTTTCATAAGTTTAGATTCCATATTTTGGGCAGTTGCTCGTCTAGTCAGCATGTTGGAGCTGAAACACCAGTAACTATTTTAAAATTGCAAAATAATATTGAATTACTGTTTGTTAGTCTAGCCTGTCTGTTTAATTTTAAATTACAAAAGAAACAGATTCAAGTATGTCCTTTGACTTAGTATTTATATATAGGTATCTTGTTTCTTTAAAGCTATACTTTGCAGAGCAAGCAGTGATGATGTTTATTAAGTGTGTCTATATAACTTAGTTAAGTCAAAGCAGAAGAAATGTAGTTGGACTATAAATTAACTTATGGATATTATAAAATGTATTATCCAATTTCACTATTTCTAATGATTGAAATCATTAGAAATTGTGCCTGATTTTTATGTTAAATATCTTAAATTTTAAATACACAACCTGTATTACCCATTAACATTGGAGAAATATTAGTGAGTTTAAGAGTAAAAATTTAAAAGAAACTTATTTTGGTTTTAGAAAATTAATTAAGTGGGTAAGTGTTGTTTTAAAACTACTCAAATTTATTTTCAAAAGAAACAATTTTTAACAAAATTTATTGTTTATTGTGTTGAGAGATAATCTAAATCTTAACAATCAAATAATATGATGGCAAAGAGGCTTTTGAAGTCAATTTATGTGTGTAATTAAGTTAACACACTTTAGTACAATTTATGAATAAATGGTTGGTTACACCGTATGAATAGCTACACTGAAGTTGATAAGAGTAGGATAGTAATATAAAACAAATACTCCCCGGGTTTATGCTAAAAAATCCACAATAATTTGATATCTCAAAGTAAATTTGAAATTCAAACAGCTGTTTTCTGTAGCGGGTCACAAGTTGGGACACAGCACTTGAACGAGATTAACTACCAAAAACAACAAACAAATACGTTTTAGTGATTATAAATCGTTATTATAATAATTTAGAGCACAATTACAAAGAAAAATAACACTAAATTTAATTATTTTGCTCTGATTAAGAACTTGTGTTATTGATACTAAAGAACGGATATATAAAAACATTTTTTTTACATACATACTTAATATACATAGCAAACACCCAGAACAGAACAAATGAGGTGATAAAGCTCTTTAGCAAAATAGCAGTAAGCAAGATGTTAGCTTTTATAACCGAGAGCATAAATAAGAAAATTAATTAAATTATATTCCGTCGACTTCCACGCGGATGAAGTCGCACAGAGAGGACTGAATATGATTGAATAAATTTTATTTTTAATACGGACGGTCAAACAAGCTATTAGTTTTCTGATTTTTCTTATTACACTGAAATTTTATACGTGACTTTCTGTATTTTTACCTAGCTGTGGGACTCTAAAGGGCTGATGATGATTCGTGTTTTAAGTGCTTAGATAATAAAATAGCCTGTTTAGATCTTTTAACCACAATCTATTGATATTACAAACCCTTGTAGCAGAAAATGAAAGGTACGTACCCGTAGTACATTATAATGTTAACAAACCAGTGAATCTTGCTCCCAGGGCAACATGGCTTCTATTTAACATTACTCTGCCTCATAAAATGGCTTAGCAGCTCGAAGTTCAGTTTAGGTTGGTCCAACATTTCAACAACCCGTAATTGAGAAGTTACTTTTGTTATTGGTGTTCATGACTGGATGAAAGTTTCGGAAGTAATAAGAGTGAAACCAAGTCATTCGTTTCGTTTATGTATTTGTAACAAGGGGGAGAAATGGTTTTTGGCGCTCATTGTGCTGTAATGTAAGCCAGATTTAGCTGAACTTCAGTTAATCAAAAATCAAAATCAAAAATATTTATTCAGTAACAATATAATATTTAGGTTAACAGTGTTCAGGGACCCCTTTTAAGTAAACATATACCTGTGTTAGGGAAACCCGCTCTTCCTGGACATATTTTTGTAACATTTTATCTATTATGACACATGCTTAAATTGTTTAATATAATGTGTGTTCGTGTGTAAGTGTGTGCGCGTGTGTGAGTGCGTGTACGTGAGTGTGTGCGCGAGTGTGTGTGTGTATGTGCCTGAGTGAGTATTTTGTATCTATGTTGCATTTAATACATGGGGCGAATGCCATATGACTTGCACAGCCTAAAGGGGAACATCATTCTATCTATGGTTGAACAGTTGTCAGAATATAAAAAGACACTGACTTCCTAATAACGACTGCCATAGATGTTCACGACAGCCGGGACCAACGGCTTGACGTGCTTTCCGAGGCACAGAGCAAGCGATAATTACGCACATAATAAGGGTTTGTACCCTAGACCCTCATAATTAGAAGTCTATGGATGTAGCCACTTGGCTGTCTTCGCTCTAATAGTAATTTTTGTGAAAATTATTTACTATTTTCTTACTTTTAAGCTTGTGTTTGGCTCTGTATCTTGTAATATGACGAAAGACTTGGATCAATATCAAAAATAATTGTGTCTATACTACGAAGAAATATCGGACGAAAGAAAGTGTTAGGATTTGAGCTTAAAAAAGGTTGTATAGGCATTTAATTTTCAACTATATATATTATTTTAGTATGAAGAGTAAAATAAATTTTGCGAAAGCTTGTAATAATTATTTGGTCGTTGATTATTACGAAATGGAATATAATAAACTAAACCTCTAAAAAAAGCTTTTTTGATCATCAAAAATACTGAGTGAGCATCTAATGAGGTGATTAGGTGCTCAATCAGTATTTTTGATGTACAAAAAGGTTAGGTTAGGTTGGCAATTAACAGGTCGATTCCTGTTGTTAAATATCGCAATATTTTAATCGACCTGACCTGACTGTCATCATTATTTTAGCCATTTGAAGTCCACTTGCCAAACATAGGCCTTCCCAATCGTATTCCATGTTAAATACAATTAAACAACTTTTTCCAAAAATGTTACCTTATATTTTTTTTATAAGACGTATTTTTTATAATAAAGTTTTAATAACAAAATATATTTTAAGTCAAAAGTGACAAATTAATAAACCACAATCTATGTTAAAATACTTAACAGAAGGAACGATAAATATTTATTTATAAACTGAAAAAGGTAAAAGCTATTTTCCCATAACTTGTATACTGTCTTAGCCCATGCATATTTTAAGCTCAGGTTCCACTGTTGATGTGCTAAGCTATGCAGTCTGGAAAGCTATTAATTTATTTGATTTCTAACAATATAACTTGATTTTCAAAAGTAATAACTTTTGATAGAAAATAAATAAATAAGGAGGCGGTGGAGGCACGGGGAACTTGTTTTTGAATATGATTATTCGTTCTCTAGTACTCAAGATTTTTTATTTATTAGTCATACCTTTACACAACACAGCTTTGTTCAACTTTAATAGTCCACGCAGTTTCTAAAAGTTAAGGTTATAATAGTTATATTATTGATTCAGGAGTTACTTTGCGGAAATCTATTGTAAGCAAGTGATGAATTAATAACAATTCCCGCTATACTGAAATTCCCCGAAAAATCGAGAAACTATTCAACACGCACTTTCACACGCTATTGTGTTGAATTGTTTCTTGATTTTTCAGGAAATTATAGTAGCGCGGGAATTACAAAGATATTTTTATTTCATCACTTGTTGTAATATTTTATTCATATTTGATTATTTTAAGCTTTGATTCTTTAAAGGTCAACTTAAAAAGTAACGAGCTTTAGTTGAGAATATTTAAGCGGGATATTTGTAGTTTTGTTATCTTGCCTATGTTAAATAATTTTACAATAAGCACAGTAAGGATGTAGCATTTGATAAAGAAAAAGTTGTCTTCTGCAGCCTCTACAACACAAGCTTAGCTTCACCAAATAGCATATCTCTCAGTGGCACCGCGCCCTTATCCCCATTTTCAGCGAGGAACTACCGCGTACGTGCCGTCTCGAAAGCTTTTCCATGTCATGTCAGATGCCAACCTCCGTCAAATTTTGATAGATTAGATTTTCTTTGTATACGTGATTGACTGAAATGCATAACTTTAATAATTTACATAATTTTATATTACTTTACACATTTCCAGAGAATTTCTTAGATAATATTTCAAAAGTAATCAAATAAAAAAAATTATTGAAAGATTAATAATAAAGATTTATAAGACTAAAAACACTTTATTTAATATGCGCCCTTATCACACATAACATATTAATATCACAAATAAGATTTTAATATTAATACGTTCGAGAATTATGAATTTGTTGATATAAAAAACTCATTTTAAACGATGAACTTTAATATGATTTTATGATATGCAACTATTACATATTTCAAAAACAATGAGTCAACAAATTTTGCACTAAACTTGTGAGATAATAAATATCTTTAGACATCTCGAACTCCTCAACAATAAAATGATTTAGATCCGCCAACCGGCACCCCTCATTCAACGGCGATCCTTTCTTGGTCCACTTTGATTAATTATATAACTGGAACCCTCTTAAAAGTCACACGTCATATCCAGGGCCAAAAAAACTTTTGTAGTGGACGAGCACGCACGCCTGCCACTCGCCTGACAACGCTTTGTTAGTTTTTGCCACCCAGAATAAATGGAAGTGAAAATATTATCGCGTTCATTCCCTGAATGTGGCGGCAATATGTGTAGATATGGTCTGGTTTGTTTTGTATGAGCTTCTGAAATTCGTTTTTGTGTTCAATCGTGCTTTACCGTAGGAGTAAGTTGTTTTACCGCGGTGAAAAGTTTCGTATGTGTTAATTGAAATACAGAGAAATAAAGAAGGTATTGTGTTAACAACAGGTCTGATAAATTTGTTTTTTGATGATAAATTTTATGATTTATTTTATTTTACTACCTTAAGAAATGATTTTTAATAGCATTATTTGTATTTTTTTTCCAATAAGTGTACTTTATTTTATATGAACTTATAAAATTCGGTTTTGAGTTAGATCGTGCTTAACTGTTAGTATGAGATGCTTTACAGCGGTGGAAAGCATCGTATGTGTTAATATAAGTTACAGAAACATCTTCTTACTAAATTTTATCCAATCAACATTTATTGGATTTTAGCAAGGTTTTATTAGCTCTTTGAGGGACCTCAAGATCCTCTTGTTTAGCATCAACTCTAATTTACCTATCTTTTCAAACTCGGACACCTTAGTATTTACGGTATGCCTCATTAATTGTGATAGTACTAGCCTACAAAACTTCATATGTCGCTTTAGCTTGCATTTACACCAGAGCGGCGTTAATATTTACAGTTGCAGCAATATATGTCGTGTATGTCAATGGGCGCGAAAGGCTAGCCACTTATCATGAAATTTTTCATCTAGATGAATATTTCTCTAAATATATCTGCGCGAAAAGTGACTTTTGCTCGAGTTGTATCCCTTTTATACTGTTGTAGCACGGTTTCTGCCCACCTCAAATAGGATAATGGCCGTAAGCACCTATTACTATAATAGTTATTAATTTTTAAACTAAATACTAACATAGACATGTGCAATTAAAAATAGTTATAATGACAATGTATGAACATCTGAGCCTGTACTAGATAAATTAATATCTGTTCTAGTCTAACTTAAATCTATAGGCCAATAGTGAAATATATCAGATGGGCCACGATTCCGCCATACCCAATAACGTTCAAATAGAAAAACAAATGAAATCATATTAAAAGCAACCCATTTGCCCAACAGGTGTACGAAAGCTGAACGCGATAATAGCGACTGGCGCCCATTCCGGCACGTGGAAGATCGAGGCTAGATGTGGAGGCAGCTCCGCGATGGTCGAGCTGACAGTGGGCAGTGGATCGAGCAGCCCCACTTCAGCAGCACCGGCCGCTGAACAGCATTACGTGGAGCTGCGGTTCGCAGACAGCATGAGAAGGCGGTACAAGCCTGGACTGCCTTTTGTTGGAAGGGTTTGTATTTAGTTCATTTTTTTAAACATATATACGAGTATATACACTCACGCCTGTTTCCCCGAAGGAGTAGGCAGAGGCATATTGTACGCCCCGCTTCGCCAATTATATAGTTGGCCTATTGCCGCTTCTGTTCGCCAGAGCCTCGTTCGTTGATCGGCAGGTGCACCACTTGCACCCCCCCGACTGGTCTCCACCTTGTCGTGGTGGGGGGCTGAGTACCTCCCGGTAGGGCGCAGGAGGCGCTAGGGAAAGGGTAACACCCAGAGACCGACGACTCTGGGTGCCCTTAGTACTGACTACCGGGGGGGAAACTAAGAGGGACCTGTGGAGGGCGCAGCGGGCGGGTCAGGAGGGCCCGTCAAGCAGCGCCAGGAGGGTCTTAGGCAGTGGGGGCAGGGGGCCCCTGCTTTCTAACCATAGACCCTCCGGGAAGTCGGCCACACACGCTATGGTCGCACAAGGAGGTAGGAGGGGCGCGTCCACTGCGCCTCTCTGAGGAGGTCCTCCCGGTTTTGGTCCGGGGGACGTTGGCCGCAGGCAGGGTGTCAGAAGCTGCAACCCAGGTACTGGCCCCCGCCTTTTTCTCAACAAGCGGCGGGCGTCGTCGGAAGATTTTTAGTGGGTAGGACTGCGGCGGTCGCGTCTGCCGCAGTGAGCCCCACACCCCCTCCCGGTCTCCCCCTTTTGGCCGGGAGACAGTGCGTAAATGCATTTTGTTACCGACGTAAATCAAAAAAAAAAAAAAGGTGCACCACTTGCAGGCGAAGCTGACTTGGGCTCCTTAGGTCTTGGTAGGATCTCTACGTATCTATATTATTTTTTTATATCAAGTTCAAATTGGAAATCTCACAACGATTAACATCAAACTATATTCCTGTTTAGGTTAAATCACAAATTAATCGTAATAATTTCCTATGAAAACTAGTGTTTTATGTAACAAGTAAACAAATAATATTTTATTAATTTCTATCTAAAGTTAATGTTAAGTACAATTTAGACACAATTTAAGATTTAGACAAAAAATCTAGTTACAGCAGACTAAAATGAAATTTAAATATTATGTTAAAGTGTAAAGAGTCTTTTTAAATCTAACAGCCACATAAGTTAAAAAACAAAACTGGTCTTTCGAACTGTGTGTTTAGAGGTCACTGTGTGCGAAATTTCAAACTATTTTCTTTAATAAAAGTAGTCGAAAAACATATATAATCTAAGTAAGTAAGTTAAGATAAATGTACGTAAAAGTCGTCACCCTCTCTGGATTTCTTCTCGTTCTGGGTCATGCAGTGTTTTTTGTTGAACTCTAAGAATACTGCATATTTTTACAAATGAATAAATATAATAACCAATAATATTGAAGTTTTGGTAAGAATTCCTAGTTTTTTGTAAAAAAAAACATAGTAAATGTTACTCAGGGATAATGTAGAAACCCGTCCAGAAGTTTTCAAATTTATTCGCAACATTCATACAGACATAACTCAGACACTCCAACGGATGGAAATCTTTCCTTTTCATAATATTAGTATAGGTACTCGTAGATAAAGATGAGCGTATGTAAGTTCTCTTTGGAAGTATTTTTTCTCCGTCGCAGCCATGATGTTATGAACAAGTTGTGAAGCATTGACTATTTACTATGCATAACACGAATTTGCTGCAGCACAAAGGAACCAGTGAGGTAAAAGTGGGTTCGATCAGCGATCTGACCCAATTTCCGACGGAACACTGCCTAAACTTAGCTCCCCTCATCTCCGGTGCAACGTCGATAAAAGCCTTTACTTAGTGCCTAGTTGGCAACTCAAACAAATATTTTATAGCCATTTATGTAGTTTATTTACCTTTAGTAATAGTTGAGTGTAGTTGTAAACACCAATAAAGCTTTTTTTAAAGCTGCTTGAAAAGGAAAAATATGAATGAATAAGTGCATGTATATATTTCATCTCAGCCCATAAACGTCCCACTACTGAGCACGAGCCTCCTCTCATATACTATAGGTGCGAGGGTATTGGGTCATACTCGACCACGCGGACCCAGTGCGGATTGGCGGAGGCAGGTGTATGGCGTCCTGCTGTTAGAATTTTTATTAAGCCGCTCATTAGGCCTCTAACATGACTTAAAGACTATCACATTTAGTGATAACCGGGACCAACGGCTTAACGTGCCTTCCGAAGCACGGAAGCGCTCGATATCAAATGCCACACAAACGGTCACCCATCCAAGGACTGACCTCTGTAAACTCTACTGTACTTCGGTGATCGTTTCCGACCACCGAGCACCGCAGAGCTACGAGCGCTTCCTTGTATATATTTACAGAAGATAAATTATTGTTGTATGTTTATTCTTTTTCTAGTAGATTTATACACTCATTGAATACTCACTTCTAACAATAAGACTAATACACAATTAACGACTTATAAAATTAAAAAGAGAAACAGACTTATTACATTAAACATAATGGGACTGATCACAAAACAAGATCTAAAGATAAACCACGTTTGAAACTGGTGCTGTCACTTTTATTTGATAAAATTAAAACAGTGATAGCACTTGTTTTAAACTTAGTTTAACTGTAGATATTCTTTTGTTATAAGTCCCTTTGAGTTTTTTAGTATTGGCTTAGATACCTATAATGACAAAACTAATTTTATAGTTTAATAAATAGATAATTATATGTGCTCAAAAAAAGTCAAGGTATGATGACGCATTGTGACGCAAATAGTATTATCTACCTAACTAAGGATTAATTGGTTTAAGCTTACCTGTTTCCTACTCGTATCTTGTAAGGTTTAAACAACAGCAGTCTACGGTATCGTCGCATCTCAATTAGATTTGGCAAGAGTTCTGAGTAATAAATTACGTCACGGGACTCCTGTACAGTGGCTGACAAAAGGCTTCTTTATACAGTCGCAAGGAAGCGACAGAGATGGAATTTTTATGTCGAGGAGGCAAAAAGTCTTCACATCGGCGCTATTTCTATTACACTGTCTGCGTCATGCACATAGATATAGAGAGATGGATTGGCCGCGTAACTTAGGAAAAGCCATATCTGACTTACTCATATTTTTTAGTTGAAGTACATACGTACATACAATCACGCCTGCTTTTTCGAAGGAAAGTTATGCAGAGGCATGTTATAAGCCCACATTTGTGGTTTAGTTTTTGCTATGTCGTATGAGTATTTACAAAAACTGTTTGGTCTATGTTTAATCTTTTATGTTACTATCTTTGTTTAGTTGGTGGCTAGAAGCGCTGTCTGAAACGTCCAAGAGTATTTATTTATTGAATTTATAAGGGAAAATATGTATTTTAAAAGGTTTATTCTTTAAGCACACATACAATTTTATTAACTTTAAAAAAAAATGCTTACATATCAGCCCAAACGGCTTTTTGCGATCTGCAGCAGACTGTTAGATAAACCGTTTTTGGAGCGTTGGATTAATATTTATATGAAGCCTTTTCTGCTAAATATATCTAAACTAATTATAAATTTGTGGCTTAATGAAATCGAAAAGGAATAGGCGTAAAAAATATTTTTAAACAACTATATATAGCGCAAAGCAATTCACATTTCATATAAAATATAAAATTTTATCAATAATTTTCAAAATAAATGCTTTTATTTATTTATTTATGATAATCTAACTGACACATGACTTATGTGTAAAAATGTAAATAATAGGTTGGGGAAAAAGTCTTTTCGTATTTTTGTATGAAAAGTCAAGACATTTTTTTCAAAGTTTATTTACATTTATTTACAATATATATGTACCGTTTTGTTGAATAACTTTCTGCCATTTTGTGGGCAGAGACATTATCCCGTTACTGTAGAAACTTTGGGACTTCTGATCAAAAAAACGGGACAAATAGTTTTGGCAGTCCTCTCTTGAGGTCAACCTTACAGAACCTAAAGAATTCTGCAGAGACCGAAACAGGTGAAAATCTGAAGGCGCAAGGTCAGGGCTATATGGTGGATGCACTAGGACCTCCCAGTCGAACTCTCTTATTTTTTGCTGAGTGGCTAAAGATGTCTGTGGTCTAGCGTTATCGTGATGAAAGACCACACCCTTCCTGTTGATCAATTCCGGCCGTTTTCTCTCGACTGCTTCCTTTAATCTCATCAGTTGCTGGCAGTAAAGATCAGAATCGATGGTTTTGCCGGGCGGTAAAAGCTCATAATAAACAATGCCCTTCCAATCCCACCATACACACAGCATCACCTTATTTCGTGTTAGGCCAGGTTTGGCCACAGTCTGTGAAGCCTGGCCAACTTTCGACCACGACCTTTTTCGCACGTTCTTGTCGTACGTGATCCACTTTTCATCGCCAGTTATCAATCTCTTCAAAAACGGCTCGGTTTCATTACATCTCAATAATGAATCGCAAATGAGTACACGGTTCATTAAGTTTCTTTGAGTGAGCTCGTGTGGCACCCAAATATCGAGCTTTTTTGTATAACCAGCTTTCTTCAAATGGGTCTGTTTTGTTGTCAATTCCCAGTTCTTCAGCTACATCGTAACTACTAATATGCCGATCTTGCTCCACTCTTTCAAAAATGGCGTCCATTTTATTCGTAACAGAGCGTCGTCCAGAGCGAGGTGCATCTTTAACATCAAAATTTCCGGACTGAAAACGTTTGAACCAAATTTGTGCTACTCTTACTGACACTGCATTAGGTCCATAAACATCACAAATTTTTTTCACTGCTTGAGTTGCATTTTTGCCTTTTTTATAATAAAATTTTAAAATGTATCGAATTTCTTCATTAGATTCACTCATTTTTACGGAGAGAAAAACAAATGAAAAATAGCGGGAAACAACTTTTTTTTTTTTCTTTTCTTTATAATGGAACCTTTTTAATGTTACCAAAACCAGCCAGACACAAATAATACAGTCAAAAAAATTTTATAATAAGTTTATACCTACGTTATGCGAAAAGACTTTTTCCCCGACCTAATATTATACGTTTATCTATTATCTAATTTAGATTGACAAGTGCTTACGAGATATTTTATGAAATACATCAATCCGCGTTTCAAAAGTAATTAATATGAATACAACACATTACGCATTTTGCAAAGCATAATGGAACACAAGGGAAAAGCAATATAATAATGAAGTAGTGTTGTCTAGTCTAGAAAAGCTATTACTGCAGAATGCTCTTATGAAAAATAATCGTATAGACCTCATATTCATTTATTCGCATACATTTATTTACAAGAAAACAATAGGGCGTTAAGAAACTCACGGGCCATTCTATTATCTGTATATCTGCGTTCATAGCTTTCCTATTTTGAATCGGTGTTGTACGCATTTTTTTTCGGAAGGCAAAGTTGTTGATTGATTATGCCAGGCATTGTGTGGATGATCGAATAGGGATGAATGATGACGACGCTCGGGACCATAATGCCCAGGAGATGTTGAGTTTTGTTACGTAAAATATTGTCACGTTCAATATAATGAAATTATTGATGAGGTGTGAGATGAAATTAAATGAAAACAAACATTGACGTATAATGATTGAAGTAGGTTTCTTTCTAATATCTCTAAAATGCTTTAAGTACATACATTTTATTTATAATTTTTGCATATTATCTAAAATATCCAGAATATATTGCGGTACTGTTCGTAAGGTAACCGCGGCACCGGGATATATCAGGATATCAGGCTTAAGAAGGAAAATGGACAGTTTTTAGACAGTAAAAGTCTGACACACCCACCGCTTCACCCACAGCGGGAGATGGTCATTCAATGATTTTCAATATTATTATTTATTTATTTAAGTTCATTAATATTTTATATGTATTAAAAAGGTTCATTGTAGGTCTAACAAAACTAAAGAGTGCCTCAGTAAGAGTGCACTTTTTCATGTTAAAATGAAAACAAGTATTTTATAACAGAGTTGTGATATTTATATTGTATTGTAAAGAGTTCCGATTAAGTATGAAATAAAATATCCGTCAAATGACCACCACGGCTCCGATGAAAGGCCATTACTCTTTTCATTAAATGTTCCATGACTTTTGCACTGAGATGTGTAGTCTTTTTAGTAAGACTATAGTTGTTTTTTTTACTAAAATAAAGAAAATATACAACTTAAAGATATTTGAAAATGATGAACCTTTACTAATACATATTGTACGAAAGATTGTTATTTTATTACAACTACTCGACACGGGTTATTAAATTTCATTCAAGTCCATATTTCAAAACAGTAAAGGCCTCCGTCTGTCTTCGCCGGTTTTGGAGTTAAGCCAGGTTTAAGTTAACAAAGTTAATAGCTTAATTAAGACTTAGTCGCCGACTCAATATCGTTTCTAAAGTGGTCTGTGCTGCGATGTAATGGCGCAGAAGCCAAAAAGGCATGTGTTATGAAGTTTTAGCTTGTTAGTAAATATTATTATTACATACATAATATCACATCTGTTTCCCCGAAGGGGTAAGCAGTGGCATATTATACACCCACATTTCGCCAGTTATATTGTTAGTCCCACGTAATAGGTGGCGAGCCTATTGCCGCTTATCGGAAACTTTAATGTTCGCCAGAGGCTCGTCCGTTGATTGGCAGGTGCACCACTTACAGGTGAGGTTGGCTTGGGATCCTCAGATCTTGGTAAGATCCATATACACCCTTTATTACTGTTAGATAATTGTAATTGAATTTAAAATGCAGGGTATATAAAAGTGCTGAGTAACAATATTACCCAGAAAGTCTTATAACATAACAACTGACTTTTTGAGGTACATTCTTAAGGAACATAAGGAAGTCTTCTTTTTGTATTAAATATGGGATTACATATTTATTTACTTTATGACAAAAGAAAAGTATTTATTTGATCAAAAATATATTAAGAATTCAGCCGAAACGCTAAAATAAGGTTAAATATGTGTTTTTTTTTAGTAATTGATTGTCTTGTATGTGTATTTTCTTTACTTTAACTTTACGTAGTTCCTTTGTCATAGACCCAGTTTAGCCCGGGGTTAGATGTGTGAAATGTTTAAGGTATAATATTTTTATTAACTTGTTTTGTCGTCAGGTTGAAGCCATGAGCACAGAGAAGAAAGTAAGAGTTCGTGTGAAGTTGTACGACGACAAAACTGACATCTATAGCCAAGACATCGACATGTCCACAGGAGAGGGGGGTTTCATTGTACCTACTGTCATGGCCGACGCACCGTATGTCAATTTGCAGGTAAGAAAGCTTTTATTTTTTATAAATAACGGATTCGTGCTGTATCCAGGGTCGAGTAAAAGATATTTTATTGCTATTAATTTTGACATGAGTTTTTGTACATGAGAATTAGTGGAGATGAAGATGGCCAATTAGATGTCCTCCCCCGAAAGTCCTCAGTTAAGATGTGGGACTATCCTGAGATCTCACATGAACTTCTTGAGGGAATTTAAATAGTGATTATGCACTGTTTTGTTTCATTTACCAACACTCATATACGTTTACAAACACTTAACGGTTATTAATCCACCTTCACGCTTCACTTTCCCGCCCAGGAGTCCAAAGAAAGCACATCTTCCATTACTTTTTTTTAAATAGCTCGTCATAATGACCACATACTGCCTACTCATAATACTCATAAGCCTGCATAAATTCCGCATTACGTCTTGTTTCAAATACCTGTACGAACTGGGAAACACATGCGCAGAGAAAAAAAACCTAAGCAACAATTTATGAAAAAAAAAAATTGCATTTAGAAAATATTACACCTACTGTGAGATAATATATAGGAGAAACTCAAAAAATACTTCAAAAATTGTAAAAAAAACGACAAAATTTGATATAAAATACAATCGAGACATGATTACACTGAAATCACGAAGCTAAGATTCATTTATACTTAGAAATAGCTATTTGATGGTTATATCAGTAAAGATGACAATGAAGAAATCAACCCAATATTCCTTAGCTGTCACTTGTCAAAGTTATCAATGACAGTTCAAAGGCCGACAAGAAATGATAATATTTAGTTTACTATTATTACATCAGCATTGTCCGTGACGAGGGTCGCTACCCTTTCACGGGTAAGCAAAACCAAAGCATTATATTCCGGCTTTTATTCAGTCTGTCGGCTAATTTGATATAATTACAGACTATGTATATAGTAATTGTCTCCTTAAGGAAAAATATTATTAAAAAAAATTATATCTGACGACAAACTCTTGCAGCTCATATCTTAGCATTATCGCGGTTGCCCCAGACTTAACTCCAGGGGCCAGGGTATGCTCACTATGTGAACCAGATTTGGCTGAATTTCAGTTATTACATGAAGCGACTGCTATCTGACCTCCGCAACCCAAAGAAAAACATCATTCCATGGTTAAACCAGTAGTCAGAATATTTAAAGGCATTGACTTCCTAATAACGACTGCTGCGACCAAAAGCTTAACGTGCTTTCCGAGGCACAGAGCAAGCTATGAACGAAAAGCTCCTCGACTACAATTAGATAGTAGGAATCGATCAGCAAAGTAAAGAAAATTTTACAAAAGGCAGTTCATTTAACTTTCTCGCACAAAAGGCGAACGTAATGCCACAAGGCAATTTCTAACAGTAATCCATTTAATGTGAAGAGCTACCTTGCTTTGTCCTGGTTTTTTTTAATTCCTTTTAAATAATGCATCTGCCTACCTATTCGGGGCAACAGGCGTGATATTATGTATGCATGTTATTTTAGATTCTTTACTTACGATCCGAGCCGATTGCGGTTCTTGGCACTACCTTTATAATAATAAAAATACTTTCCAACATTTGTGAACAGGCGTGAATGTATCTACTAAATATCATCCCATATCTGCTATCCCTAAGTACTGCCTAGCTAGAAGTCGTCGTACTGCGCGTGCAATGCTGTTGGAAAAGTCCATTTCAGCTTCTTTTCAACCACACTATGTGCTTTATAACCAGCTCTCAGCACAAATGAATTTACATTGATATGTAGTCTTTAAGCTAAGTAAGCGGCCTGAAAAATTCTACATCATAGTGCAAGAGTATAGCTTGCATTCCTTTTATTACGGATTTTAAGAGAATACCCGTGCTCAGTTGTGGAACTCCTACTTGATGGGATAGACTGCAGTTATAGCATAGCCTCAGCAAAGCCGTGTGACAAGTTTCCCAACAAATATAAAAAAAATAAAATAAAATTTTACATTAAACATTATTCTATATAATATGAAGTATGAATTTACAAAATAATATTATGTATGTATATTTATGCGTTTTTTAGTATCCTTACACAAGTTCTTAATTATACCTATCTTAAAACTAAATAATTGGTGTAATTGTTAGAAAATATTTATTTTTTTATTTATATATTTTTTTAGTATTTACTATAACATTATTGCAATATTATTATTGAAACATAACTATTATTTTAATGGTAACAATGAATGGTTTTGTGTTTCATTATGAAATCCGTCCTACTGTCATAAGTAAAGGTTTAGCCGTACAATAAGGCGGTTCGCGCCTCAGATCTAATTTAGTTTAATCGCGTCATTAATTGGCTTCCAAGAAACTTGCTAAAGTCCAATATCCCAAGGGATACAAGTCTCGATCACGAGGAATACAAATGGGCTCATTCTAGGGCGAGTCAATGTGGAAACAACGCTGATAAGGTCTTTGTAGAGTACGAAACTTGAAAGCATTTAGCTTTGAATGTTCGCTATGGAAGGTATTATGAATTAAATGTACATTCGACAAACGCATATCGTCAGTCTAATTTACAAACTGCTTATGTCATTTTGAGCAAACTTTATAGGAGGCAGTAATAACTGATTATTTTTAATAGTTAAGGCACTAATTTATTTATTTATTTATTTATTACATATAGGGCGACTAACAAAACATACACCAAAAATGAACATAACAAATACAGTTAATACTTAAAAGCTAAGTGCTGTTTTACTTACAAGTCACCACGGCATGCATTGACACAAAAATAAGAAGATACATAAGATAATAATAATGATATATAGTAATTGAAGGCCAATTTGTTTATAACTAAATTCATATTAATTAATAGGACTTGCGAGATTCCAATCGATAGATCTCAAAATTTTACACTAGATAGCATTAACAGTCATATTTCGTATTTTTTGGAGTTACGCAGTTTGAAAATTAGACTGACAATATGCCATAAATGCTTTTGCCAAAAGCTGGAAATAAATAACACAAAAGTTTGCGTGTGAGCTAATATCCATAGTCATGAATTTTATTATAAATACAGGATTATACTATATAAGAGTCGATGAAAAGAAATCCTGTCGGATGATGGGCAGCAGAGTCCTTCTGCTTACTGGCTTGAACTGCGATCACCAATCCGCCTATCTACGTGTAATAACGCCCAGTATAATGTATTGGAGAGGCCAATGGTGTATAGGGCTCCTATCAAGATTTAAGGAGCCCAAGTCAACCTAACTTGCAAGTGGTGCACCTGTCGATTAACGGACGTGGCTCTGTCGAACATAAGAGTTCCCGGTAAGAGGCAATAAGCTCGCCACCTAATACGTGGAACCTACAATATAAGTGAAGAAATGTGGACGTATAATATACCTCTGCCTACCGTTTGGGTAAACAGGCGTGATATTATGTAAGCATGTTATTTTAGGCTCTTTAAATACGAACTGGGCCGATTGCGGTTCTTGGCACCACTTTTCCAATCATAAAAATACTTTCCAACATTTAAGCAATACGTATTATGTTTCTAGACTAAGTAGTTTAGTCCATAAACTATATCAATGTCATTCAACGAAGCTTGAATAATTTATTTCATTATCAATGCTCACTTGGTAAAGCACAGTGTTGGCAATTAATCGTGATGGAGCAATTACCCGTCGCGATTGATGTTATCTGGGGCCATATTCAAATAGTCTCCGTCGGATTATTAATAATAATAATAATAATTTATTTCTGTATATAACTAGCCTAATTAGGATTAGGCCTAAAGTACTGCAGAAGAGCTTTTTGCGTTAGTATTATTGATATTTTATTACTCAAATTTATTAGGGTATACATATTTCCCGTAAATTCGTCATTTACTGACCAAAGTTTATAGAACTTCAATAGTTACTTATTTAATCTATTAAATACATTCCAACTTATTTATATTTGTCGTTATAATATTTCAGCGTAGTCGCATGAATAATAATAATCATTTATGTCAGAATAATAATTTTCATACCATAACAAAAACATGAATACGGTTGAAACAGATACATTAAATAAAATCAAATCAATAAAGTTAAGTTAATAGCTTCCAAAAATTTGAATTTGACACAACCTTTTAAGTAGGTACCATATCTTAATAACATTTACAAAAGTTAGTGTCCAAAACGATTTGTCGTGCTGAGTTCTTACTTGTTTATCAAACTTACACTATACAGAAGTATAGTGTAAATAATTAGTTGTTACAAATCAGCAATTAGTTATCAACTTGCGCTTCTAGAGAGAGCAGTAACGCACAACGACGCATAACAGAATACAAATTTCTCTTAAAATTTAATACTCACTTTGCAAAGCACGGTATCAGCATCAGCAATAACGCGTAATGGAGCAATCACACGGGCCGATTGCGGTTATCTAGTGCCTCATGCAAATAGTTCTCGTCGGATTGGCACTTCTGCCGGAGTGCTTTTACCCTTGATAACTATCTTATGAATTATTATGTGAAAGGCATGATGTGGACACTACACACGGTAGTTAAAACATTAGACGCTTTATGAGTTTTAGTAGTTCCGTTAAATTAGCTTTGCATAAATATTACCTAACGCTTATTTATTCATTTAGGGTGGGCAGAAATATAGCTATAACAATTTAAAAAAGATCTTTTAAGCTGATTTTAAGCACAGATTCCCTTTTTAAGACACCCTCGATCAAAACATGGATTATTCTTTGGACTTTCTCATTTTTACTACAACACCAGTTTTAAATCGGTTCTATTAATTACTAGCTGACCATACTAGCTGGGCATACGTTATTCTGCCATTCTATATTGTTTATACAATCATATGTGCGTATGTAGGTTATAAATAAAAAATTTAAAAATAGAGGGCACTGGGATAGAAATCAGGGATAGAATAAAATAAAAACCAGGAGAGTGTAAAAAAGCTTAGAGTAAATTAATATAACAGGATAATTGCCAGTTGGTTAGTTAGTAACTTAGTTAGCTTTAGCCCGACACATGCCTTCCGAATAACCTGAAAAAGGATATATACTACATATCCAATGCTGTAAACGTTTTTCGGCGAAAAATCCCCTTACAATCACACCAATTATTTAGCTCCAAGATAAGAATCATTAAGAACTTGTGTTATGGATACTAAAGAACGAATAAATCATAAATCTTTATTGCATCAAGTAAACAAGTAGGTACCTAAGTAATACAATGAATACTGATACCCCGTAGGGGCACTGCTAATTGAGAGGGAACTTAAACATATTAAAAAACTACGTACTTAATTATTCTTTAAACTAACAAACTCACTAAAGCACAAATATAAAAAACAAATAATAATAAAGTAATAATAATAAGTAGTAATAGCAATAAGTAGTAATAAAGTAATAAAACTTATATACATATTTTTTTTGTAAATGCATACTTACACATAGGAAACATCCAGACCGAAACAAATATTCATATTTATGCCCACAAAGATTTGTTCAGTATGAGTTCAGAATCTTATCCACGACTTCAGGAGTTGAGTGCAGGTGTATTGACCTCCACGCCATGTCAGTCGTCGAAATATGAATATATGTCTTCAAATATCTAAATCTAAACTTAGGATTTTTATCATCCAGTCATGGCCTCATTTTTCCAGTCACAAGCCGTTCAGTGTCGATGAAACTTGGGTTACTTGCAATTATATAACACACGAAATTAAACGTTTATGTTTCTTTATCTTTGTTTCTGTATGTCAGCGGTTACTGGCTTTTGTCCTCGTCTTAAATTAGTTGGCTTATTGTCGTCGAAACATGTGGCAAATAACAGGGCGAATTCAATTTGGGAACATAATACTATAATTACTAAGGTAATGGAATAAATTTTGCTATCCAGTACTTTCCATACTGAATTAGGTGTATTCCGAAATGTCCTATATTGGAGCGTAAGTTCTGTTCATTGTTGATAGTTTGTAGATAGGTTGTATCTAAATAGATAATTATTGACAACAAACAATGAACTTAGTTGTTTGATTTCTAATATCAAGGGCTAGGAGCCAAATTGGCGAACCTAGCTGAATTCGCTTCACTGACCTTTTACATTTCAATCAGCCTTGCACAAACAAATAACATTAACTGAAATTTCTTGAGGTACATTATTATTTACAAAGCATATTAAATTTCAATCACGAAGGAAATACCTGTCGCAGCAATAGTTCAGTTCAGTTCAGCAGTTCATAAATATAGTTACAGTGATAGCTTATAAATGTTATTAGAATTTAAATATTAGGTCGGGGAAAAAGTCTTTTCGCATAACGTAGGTATAAACTTATTATAAATTTTTTTTGACTGTACTATTTGTGTCTGGCTGGTTTTGGTAACATTAAAAAGGTTCCATTATAAAGAAAAGAAAAAAATAAAAAAAAGTTGTTTCCCGCTATTTTTCATTTGTTTTTCTCTCCGTTAAAATGAGTGAATCTAATGAAGAAATTCGATACATTTTAAAATTTTATTATAAAAAAGGCAAAAATGCAACTCAAGCAGTGAAAAAAATTTGTGATGTTTATGGACCTGATGCAGTGTCAGTAAGAGTAGCACAAATTTGGTTCAAACGTTTTCAGTCCGGAAATTTTGATGTTAAAGATGCACCTCGCTCTGGTCGCCCTGTTACGAATAAAATGGACGCCATTTTTGAAAGAGTGGAGCAAGATCGGCATATTAGTAGTTACGATGTAGCTGAAGAACTGGGAATTGACCACAAAACAGTTTTGACCCATTTGAAGAAAGCTGGTTATACAAAAAAGCACGATATTTGGGTGCCACACGAGCTCACTCAAAGAAACTTAATGAACCGTGTACTCATTTGTGATTCATTATTGAGACGTAATGAAACCGAGCCGTTTTTGAAGAGATTGATAACTGGCGATGAAAAGTGGATCACGTACGACCAGAACGTGCGAAAAAGGTCGTGGTCGAAAGTTGGCCAGGCTTCACAGACTGTGGCCAAACCTGGCCTAACACGAAATAAGGTGATGCTGTGTGTATGGTGGGATTGGAAGGGCATTGTTTATTATGAGCTTTTACCGCCCGGCAAAACCATCGATTCTGATCTTTACTGCCAGCAACTGATGAGATTAAAGGAAGCAGTCGAGAGAAAACGGCCGGAATTGATCAACAGGAAGGGTGTGGTCTTTCATCACGATAACGCTAGACCACACACATCTTTAGCCACTCAGCAAAAATTAAGAGGTTCGACTGGGAGGTCCTAGTGCATCCACCATATAGCCCTGACCTTGCGCCTTCAGATTTTCACCTGTTTCGGTCTCTGCAGAATTCTTTAGGTTCTGTAAGGTTGACCTCAAGAGAGGACTGCCAAAACTATTTGTCCCGTTTTTTTGATCAGAAGTCCCAAAGTTTCTACAGTACCGGGATAATGTCTCTGCCCACAAAATGGCAGAAAGTTATTCAACAAAACGGTACATATATATTGTAAATAAATGTAAATAAACTTTGAAAAAAATGTCTTGACTTTTCATACAAAAATACGAAAAGACTTTTACTTTTAAAGGAACCATAAGAAGTGCTATGGCATCATTGTGTAGGTTCCTAAAACACAGTGCTTCACAAAGCACGTAATCGGAACCCCTATCGTATTTCTCCAGCACGTACGGCAGGGAATTACTTGCTATACACATGGCAATTAAGCACTTCCGATACGTGATCGAAGGCAAAGCCAACAGTTAACACAAGCCCCAAACATCTTATATTTGTTCCATAAAAACCAGCTAGCTAATATAACAAGGAATTGCAATAGCTCGATTTTATTTCACATTGGCTCTCATATTTGGGTTATTCCCGGAAAAGAAAATGTTGTTGCTTGTGGTCTATCCAGTATGGTGAAGATTACCTTTCCTTAACAACTGTCAGCGAGGCATGATAAATATGTTAGGCAAAGGGAAGTGCGCAAAAATCCGCGTTTGCAGTTAAATATATTCCCTATGACGAAGTGTAATAAAGTTTATTTTCATATGTCCAGATTAATCAGAGATAAACATTATTCGAATAAACATTAATATATTATATATTATATTAATATATAATATATTAATATAATATATTTTGCCAATAAACTATGTGCATTTGTTGTAATCAATTAAATACGCTTATAATTTTTTGGTAAAAGAACTTTTTTTTGATAATTATTGCTTACAAATTTAACGTGAAAAATGATTTTAAACACTTATCACAAAAACATGCTGACATTTGTTAAATAAGCTATTTTGACTAATTAAAATGTAGGTAGTCCATTTTATATAATACACGAAAATTATTATTACGGAATTAGTATCAGTCCTACTAATTGTGTATGCAATCAAAATATATTATTGTTATATATTGTATATTAAACGACCAATCGATCTCTTATGCTCAGTAAATAAAAGTTAATACAATACAATTTCATAGACAATTTTAAAACACATACAAAATCCCTCGAATGTGATTCTCGTTATATTTTATGATATTTTGTAAAGCTTTTGAAACACGTTGTTACAGTTGCTTAAAAATAAATCCTATAATCCTTTTTGATGTTGTAATACCCTATTACGAGTAGATATTATATATCGTATTAATTTATCCCTCTGTGTTTTACACTCTAGCCTGGGCACTCAATTATCCGGAAAAATTAAATTAGTTTGGTAGTGTTCTTATCGAGTAGAACTTATTGCAGTTTTTAAGCTTGGTATAAAACTGAATTAATATTGGCCGCCATGGTCACGCTCGTTATCTTGCCGAATCGTATGAAGCGATCTATTTTTTCTGATCTGCGTCGACTACTTAACATTAGGCAGGAAGAGTAATCGTATAGAGCGATCAAATTTTTCGTAACTGCATCGATTAGTTAACATTAGGTAGCAAGAGGTTACACGATCACCATAAAAAAAAATTGGGCTGTAAGATTCATTGGCGACCAAGAGTGACAGGTCCCTAACAAGGTAGACCACTAATAAGGCAGCTGGTGGATTAGGGTTGCCCAGGATTGATTGTTAAGAAAAAATATTGGAAAGATTGTAAGGGTTGTTCGTATAAAATTATGATGACAATGCTAAATGGTAAAGGTTCTTGTAGCCATGTCCCTGATTATCGAGTTCAAGTTTTTTGAATATTCAATGAATAAAAGAATTCAATTTTTTTTAAACCACTCAAACGTGCGTCCCACGTTAAAAAGTAATAACTTCAGCCTATGGACGCTTGCAACACTCATTCCACAACCCAATAGTATGCGGAATAAGTCACTCCAGGTGGCTATCACTCGTAAAACAAATACAAGAACAAACATAATTAAAGAAGCACGTTCTGTTTTTTCCACAACGCTACGAATATTTTATATCCCTCTTTCAGTGCATTCGAGAAAAAATCTCTTTGTTCCATTTTATTGATAGACATTTTTTTGCGAGAGTTTCCGCCGAAAGCTTATTTCGGTCAGATAAATTATGCCAAGATAAAGACAAATAAGCCGACACTCCATTAAATCTGTAAAAAGCGAAGGCTTTTAAGAAATTAGCTCACTAATCTCGCCAGAGTTAAAAAAGGGGATTATGTTAGGAAGAAATAAATGTACGTGACCTTTTTCAATGTCGGGTGCATTACTTAAAAAAATAAACGTTAGCGAAGCCGTTAATTCATTGTCCTTATAGAAAAACACGGTACCAGTTAAAGTTGAGCTCCAGTGAATAGGGTTCCGTACGATCATATTTTTCGGAATCTGAGCCAAATTTGTAAAAAACATGTTTACCCGCGCCGTTCCGCTGCAAATATAAGTTGGTAGCAAATTTTTTTGTGAGTTACCACGTTGTTTTAAAATCTTAGGCTTATAGATTTTCCCGTTATAAACTAATTTCTGTATTTTTTTAAATTTTAGTTTTATTTGATTCCGCTATATGAAGGCATATAGTGATTTCCTGTCATTTTATTAAATAACTTAAAATATTTATGTTAAAATTGTAGAAAAAGTATTAAATTTATTTAAGTTCAAGCAATTTTACTGTTGAAAGCGAAAACACGCATTTATTATTTCAGTTATATTGCTTTTTATATTACAAATACAAATTACAAAGAGTACAAATTAATTTCGATCCATTATAACAAAATTGTACCAATAAAATTTCGATGTGATTATTAAAAAAATTATACCAATGAAATGGACTTAGAATGTATGGATAATCATGGTTTTTTATGTAATTGAAAACATTTTCAACATAAAGGATTTAATATTTACAACTTTTAATTTTGATGTTCTACCCATAAAAGAAATAATAAATCAATCATTAATTATACTGTAATCACTACCTAATAAGAAATGTTATTAAGATTTCAATTACTGGTAAATAAATTGATTAGTGTTTCGAGATTAATTAAAACACACGAGAGTTTATCTCGCAACAAAAATATTATTAAAATGAATAGATACTGTACAAATTGTTTACTTTGTACGTTATCTATACACCTGTGACAATGTGGAACTATAAAAATAAAATAAAATAATACAAATATATTTATTTCTTTAACTTAATCAGAATTTTACATTTCATTGGTTAGTGGCCCCCATTTTAAGTATGAAATAGTTAAAACAACAATGACAGTTCTACCATCCTCTAAGTTTGTTTTTAGAACCAATATTGTACAGGCACGTTGAAAGTATTCTTTGCTTTTGTATATTATTTTAACACTTGTAAAATATATTTTATTGTGACTAAATCTACCACTAAAATAATCGGCTAAACGAGACACGCTGAAATTCGCCACATTAAAATATAAGGGTTAATTTGTTTGGGACACCAACAGGATGTATTATTTACACGCAAAAAAGTAGACATATTAATGCATGGTATAACTATAAAGATAAATACAAATTATAGATATGCACAGCGTCGGTCACATACAGTTAATTACTAAATTTAAAATACGTAAGGTATGTACTTCTTACCTCAGGATTCCTATGGGAAAGCACAGTATAATATAAAACAGAATTTTTATTTTTATTCCCCGTGCTGTCACTAGATAAAGTTATTCATTGATATGTAAATAAATTATATTGTCGGACGTCCCATACAGCGGTCTTTCCTCAGGTCAAGTAGAACGAATAAATTATAAAACAAAAATATTTTTCAGTTACGTATTACCAGTATGGGAAACTAACCCATAACCATAGATGTGGTTAAATCTCTTTCTAGCTATTTCAATCTCTATATCAAATATGTCGTCAATTATATTACATTCATCAAGAAAACAAATTTTCAAATTGCTTTATTTTACTGCACTATATATATAGTGCAGTAAAATCAATTATATATATAGTCAAAAAATCAGATAATGTGCTAAAATATAAGTTTGAAAAAACATTGATATAAAAAAACCATATTGATTCTTATTTACTGCGCTGTTATATAAAATATGCGCTGCTGAGCAAGTGGATACTTGTATGCTCTGATTTATATAATAATGCACCTATATCTATAAGACATGTCAAGAAACCAACATAATAAACCATGAATAATAATTAACATCACAATAAAATAACATTTTGGGTTACGGTATTAACTAGGTTTCTTTTCACTGCGCTAAAGTATACAAAACAAGAATATGTGACAAAATCAGTGCTCAACGACGACAATAAGTCCAGCCGTATGCACTTAAAACTTCAGCAAAATTATAACTATATCCTAGAAGCTTAAAATGGAAGCTAGCCGCATTAAGCTGCCGTATTCGCCCAAAAGTGGTCGACGAAGCTAAAATTTAGTTCGGAATCAATTCATTAGTCGGATTTGCAGACTGTGCGGTCAGGCTCAAGATCATTAATTGAAGTTGAAGGCTTACTTTGAGGAGTGTCTGATCGCAATGTGGTTTTTGGGTCGCACTTTTGTTAGCTGACTAGGCGCTTGCCTCTGAAGATGTTTCCGGAAATCTATTCGGGTACTTCAGCTGTTTATTTAGGAACTGAAGTGTTTGAACTTTTAGTTACTTTAATGTCCGTTGTAGCGCGGAACTCGGTACACCGGTCCCCCGCATCAAAACTCTTCGATCCTTTTTTTTTTATTTTGCTCAGGGCAAAATTATTTTTGTTTGTTTATAAGTAGGAATCTATTTACATAAATGTATTCAAGTATGTGATATAAAAAACGTATCCTTTAAAGACGAGTTCATTATGCATCAAAATATAAATTGAGAATTTTATGAAATCAATTATCTCATAAAATTCTTAATTTTTAAATAAGTACAACTCAAGAAAACTATCGATTAATTGGGTTCTTGTATGCAAGACCGTAATTTGACTATAAAGAGATGTAGAATAATAAATAGTTCAATTAACAACCAAAGTCGTGTAATCCTATTAACGTTTCCGTGACAAACTTAGTAGAATCTGCCTAAAGAGAGATTAATTGAATTAGTCCCAGTAAGTTCGGCGCGGCGCTACTCCATCTGACTGATATAGTTTTGATCCTTATAACCAAACTAAACCTTGTTCAAATGTTTAAGACCGAGTTTTTAAATCTTCTATCATTATTTTACTGTACTGCTAACTTAATGGCCAGCAATCAGCTGCTCAAACTATTAATATTGTCAAGATTTTCAATAGGTTTCAATAGCTTACTATTATAATTGTCAATCAAATTCTTATAATAGTTAGATAATGTTTACATGACAGAAATAGTTTTACTGTATATTTCTAACTCGATCATGTTAACTATAACAATACCAATATTATAAAAATAAGAGATTTATATTTTTGTATATACATTTGTTACGAATGAACTCACGAACTACTGAACAGGTTGAGATAATTATTTCACTATTAGAATGCTACATTATTCCTGAGTAACGTAGGTTATTTATATTTTTCATAAGAAAGAATTAGGAATTCAATAATGTAACCTATAATGTAAAATTGATACCAAAACGAAGCGAGGGCGGCAGGCCCGCCCATTCTCAAATGTTTTTATAAAGTAAATATAAGTATTTTCTTATATTGCGAAAGGGATATTCTGCGACTAATTTAGCTTTCTATCAGTATATTTAGCAGTGAACGTCATAATCAGCCTATGGACGTTCACTGCTGATGATTACATTGTTATGAGAGCATTAATATTCAAATGAGTACTGAGGGATCCAACCCAGATATTGAGATCTCAAGCCAACCTTACCTGCAAGTGGTGCACCTGCCGACCTACGGTCACGCCACCTATTACGTGGGACCAAAATATATGTAATATAGGTGCCTAGGAATCCTTTTTTTTTGCTTTTGCCTTTACGCACTGCCTCCCGGCCAATGGGGGGACCGAGAGGGGAGTGTGAGCTCACTACGGCAGACGCGACCACCGCAGTTCTATCCACTAAAAAACTTCCGACGACGCCCACAGTTGAAAAGGGTCGAGGCACCAGTGCCTTGCAAAGGGATCCTACCAAGACCTAAGGAGCCCAAGCCAACCTCATTTGCAAGTGGTGCACCTGCCGATCAACGAAAGAGGCTCTGGCGAACATAACAGTTCCCGATAAACGGCAATAGGCTCGCCACCTTTTACGTAGGGCCAAATGGGGCGAAATGGGGGCATATAATATGCCTCAGCCTACCCCTTTGGAGAAACGGGACTTATTATATGTCTGTATGTATTTATATATTCAAATTTGGAAAGTCGATGGCAAGACAAATTGACT
The DNA here is from genome assembly GCA_949126915.1 of Musotima nitidalis. Taxonomy (NCBI): domain Eukaryota; kingdom Metazoa; phylum Arthropoda; class Insecta; order Lepidoptera; family Crambidae; genus Musotima; species Musotima nitidalis. The sequence goes on along the minus strand of OX421423.1, from coordinate 12,014,355 downwards.
ATCAATCACTAATCTGCATATGAACAGGGACAGGTAATGTTTGTCATTAATATTAACAAGATTGCGCCGGAAGCGGCTTAGCATACGGATATGCGAAGGCATATTGCTTAAACTGCTAGATAATCAGTGTAACAGTCCTGTATAAGATGGGAAATACCTATCGCTAAATTACTTACAAGTGGTATTAAACACCAACAAAGTTTATGAAAGCAAGTATATCAACTTTTTAAATTTTTTGGCCTGTACTCGGCTGTTAAAATTAAAGCTTAATATTTGGCATATATTCTATACAATTAATAAGAGTATAAATTAAACGCTAATAGAAAAATATTTGTACATTTTAAAACAGGCCTATAAATTAAGAAAAGATTGAATTTGTTTCATAATTTCGGTTGTATAGTATATTATAGTAGTGCAGTATATTAGTAGGTGAACGAAAAAAAAATAAGTCCACAAGCGATAGGCAAGTAATAAAAAAAAAATTATTAATAGTTTTGGATTTTATTGGCTGGTTCACAAGATCTGATCCTATATACTGCATTAGGTATACTGCATACTAAATATTATTTTATTTCATGTTTAATATTTTCATATATCTATACGTCTGAAATGTAAATATCCATGCAATATATAAATTAAGAAAAAAACCCCTGAGTTTGGTTCCAATCTCATAAAGTTAATTATTGGCTTTAAGTTGCTGTAAGTTAAATTACCAGTCACCCTCTCTTTGATGCTGAACGTTGAAGTTGGAAATCTAATCTATGAGGAGATTAATGTAATTATTTACTTAGTGAGAAGACTGTTACCAACTTATTGTAATCCCATAAGCTTATACTTTCTGTGATACTGTTTGGATTATGGGCTGCAAAAAAATGCTTAACTTAATGTGCACTTAAGTATAGTAAAAACTCATTATATTATTGATATACCAACCACAGAAAAATACGTATTTACATACATGTATATATTGCATATGGCAATGCACTAAGCACTAGGCCAGCGCTTCCAATAAATATCTATTGCAAAATGTAAAATTTTTTCTTTAAATACAAATACTACATTTACACCTACACAAATATGAATAAAGATCGAATACTTTTTATCACATAACTCATCCGTGGTGCCGAATTTTCAAAACACGGGCCTTTGTGGGTAAGAGTACATCCTTATGTAAACATTAAGTAAATTTGACCTAACACATCATACTTAAATCAATGAAAATTTAGAACACATTAGCGTTGTCCCGACAAATGTCTCTTGTATGAAATTCGGTGAGCACATTAGTTGCAATCGATGGTGCCCGTTAAAACCTGAAACTCCCAAGTTACCGACAACTTCGAGAGCTGTTTGTAATGACTTCGACCGCATAAGCTCGTTGGGTGGAAACGATTTTCTGGAAATTACTATACGATAGCTGCCATTTTGTTCGAGATTATTCTGACGATTTTACTGTTATGGTTAGACCGATGTATTTGATTAGTTGGCACTTGAATGTTCTTAGGAATTAAGTTCTCTGCAGTGGTGGCCTAAAGTAGGTTATATAATTTTAAAAGAGAGCTATTATTATAGTCCACGGTATATAACTAAGAATGTCAAATAACTTATTGATTCAGGCGTTACTTTGCGGAAATCCATTGTAAGCAAGTGATAGATTAAACATATCTTTGTAACAATGCCCGCGCTACTATAATTTCCCGAAAAATTGAGAAACTATTCAACACGATTCGCCCTTACACATGGCATCTTCAGGTAAGATAGAAGCCTCAGAACAACGATATCTTCACGACCAACGATGAAACGAGTCAGTCGAGAATCAGTCTCTCGTTTCAGCTCGTGTCGTGTTGAATAGTTTCTCGAATTTTCGGGAAATTATAGTAGCGCGGGAATTGTAACAAAGATATTTTTAATCCATCACTTGCTAAGAATGTCAATTCTATAAGCAATAAGATGGTATACCCGTTAAGAGTTTAATATTTCAAGTAAAATATAATATAAGATAAATATTTTGCACATTAATAAGAATATTTTTTATTGAAGAAGTAGCACAGCACATATAGATTCCACAAAAACATAAGCGAATATAAGCATTCAGTAAATCTGCTGCATCTACTGATATAGCATTAATTTGGAATTGAACATGAATTTGTCTTGGTTTTTTTATGTATTTATTTTTAGAAGATAAAAGCAATTCACTTATTTAAGCTTCACATAATTCCGAAGCAGTTGTGAACGTGACTTAAATCTAGGAGCGTCACTTCACTAGATCGTAAGCTTGCTACGATAAAAAGTTTGCTAGAAATCCGGCGAGGTTCTGTCTTCCGCCGAGACATTAGATAAATCGGTTGGAAAGTTCTCTTAGAAACTGTAACCAAAAAAAATGCACTAAGGGATACTTCCTTACGAATATAATGTCAAGCCTAATAATATTGGGGTAGGCAGAAATCACATCCTTCCATTTGCTACGATCTTGGCACACCCACTTAGCTTCATTTGCACTCATAAACCTTCAATACACCGTCGGTTAAGGCTACTTTTGATCTGCCCATCCTCCAAAAACTCCCGGATTTGTTCATGAAATGTCTTCCGTGGTCTTCCACTCCCAAAACTTCCATTCACTCGTCCATCATAACTCACTGTCGTTAGTCTTCTTTTACCAAATCTTCCAATGTAACATTTATAAAACTGAACTCAATTTGTTAAACATGGAATGTTCACAATAAAAACCTGATAGTTTTTAATTCAATAAAGCAAATACACAGCGAACAGCTTGTTTATCAGACAATTAATTATTAACGTCAAGTGTGTTTATTAGTATTCTACAAGTTTAGCTGTTAATGATGCTCCGAGGCTCTGTGTAAATATATTTAGATAGTGGAATTAAACCGATTTCTAATTTGTCAAATCGAATTGAAATTTCCCAAAAGTGTATAAAATCGATGACAATAGGTGCCAATAATTGGATCAACTCGAACTGGTCTGATAATGGAACAACGAGGTGTACAGTGAAACTCTTCCATAGGTTTCAGTAAGCTTCTCTCTATCTCTTATGCTTGGAGTTATTTAGTACGTCGTAACGGCATGTTCTGTGAGGTTTTTGGTTTTGTGCCATCTGACGTTAGTCCCTCGAGCTATGTGCCCCGCCAAATGCCACATCAATCAAATTGTCAAAGTTGATTTAGCTAGTTAAGGAACAAATAATATATTAAATTAAGCTGCGCTGATATATTAGGTCGGGGAAAAAGTCTTTTCGCATAACGTAGGTATTTATTTTATTTATTTATTTAATCTTTATTGCACACAAAAAAAAAGTGATACAAAAGGCGAACTTAATGTATAAACTTATTATAAATTTTTTTTGACTATACTATTTGTGTCGGGCTGGTTTTGGTAACATTAAAAAGGTTCCATTATAAAGAAAAGAAAAAAATAAAAAAAAATTGTTTCCCGCTATTTTTCATTTGTTTTTCTCTCCGTTAAAATGAGTGAATCTAATGAAGAAATTCGATACATTTTAAAATTTTATTATAGAAAGGCAAAAATGCATCTCAAGCAGTGAAAAAAATTTGTGATGTTTATGGACCTGATGCAGTGTCAGTAAGAGTAGCACAAATTTGGTTCAAACGTTTTCAGTCCGGAAATTTTGATGTTAAAGATGCACCTCGCTCTGGTCGCCCTGTTACGAATAAAATGGACGCCATTTTTGAAAGAGTGGAGCAAGATCAGCATATTAGTAGTTACGATGTAGCTGAAGAACTGGGAATTGACCACAAAACAGTTTTGACCCATTTGAAGAAAGCTGGTTATACAAAAAAGCTCGATATTTGGGTGCCACACGAGCTCACTCAAAGAAACTTAATGAACCGTGTACTCGTTTGCGATTCATTATTGAGACGTAATGAAACCGAGCCGTTTTTGAAGAGATTGATAACTGGCGATGAAAAGTGGATCACGTACGAAAAAGGCCGTGGTCGAAAGTTGGCCAGGCTTTACAGACTGTGGCCAAACCTGGCCTAACACGAAATAAGGTGATGCTGTGTGTATGGTGGGATTGGAAGGGCATTGTTTATTATGAGCTTTTACCGCCCGGCAAAACCATCGATTCTGATCTTTACTGCCAGCAACTGATGAGATTAAAGGAAGCAGTCGAGAGAAAACGGCCGGAATTGATCAACAGGAAGGGTGTGGTCTTTCATCACGATAACGCTAGACCACACACATCTTTAGCCACTCAGCAAAAATTAAGAGAGTTCGACTGGGAGGTCCTAGTGCATCCACCATATAGCCCTGACCTTGCGCCTTCAGATTTTCACCTGTTTCGGTCTCTGCAGAATTCTTTAGGTTCTGTAAGGTTGACCTCAAGAGAGGACTGCCAAAACTATTTGTCCCGTTTTTTTGATCAGAAGTCCCAAAGTTTCTACAGTAACGGGATAATGTCTCTGCCCACAAAATGGCAGAAAGTTATTCAACAAAACGGTACATATATATTGTAAATAAATGTAAATAAACTTTGAAAAAAATGTCTTGACTTTTCATATAAAAATACGAAAAGACTTTTTCCCCAACCTATTATACTATTATGATTCACGCCTGTTCCCCGAAGGGGTAGGCTGAGGCATATTATACGCCCACACTTAGTCAATTATATATTTGGTTCCATGTAATAGGTGGCGAGCCTATTGCTGCTTATCGGGCACTATTATATTCGTCAGAGCCTCGTCCGTTGATCGGCAGGTGCACCACAAGCAGGTGGGGTTAACTTGGGCTCCTCAGTGGGGTCAGCTTGCTCGAGGGAAACCAGCGAACCTTCAAGTGACAAGTCAGTCAGACGGGCGTTACCGCCAATCAGAGGTCTTGGTAGGTTCCTATACACCCAAACTTTTAACTAACTTATAAAAGAAAACTTGAATAATATAATGGAAATAGCTTATTTGTGTTTATATTTTTGTAGAAGCCACTTTAATGCACTACGGTGAGTTCATTATACCAGTAACAATGTAATCTCCACGAAGAAAGTTTGCCAAAAATATCAAAAAGAAGTTATAATTTACCCTCGTTAAATAAAAAGAAGTGCTGTCGAAACACTTTCAAGAGAATCGTTGATGGATCGACCGCAAGGTTAAACTTTTTCGGCTACCTACTCAATATTCATTTTCCTCCAGGCGCCTTCGAGACAAGGCTTATACTGTTCAACCTAGCTTTAGTCGCGGACTGATTACGAGCTTATATTACTATTATATAGATATTGTTTAGATTGAGAGATAAGAACATACCTTTATTCATTCAAATACCACATACATTTATTTTCAACAGACGAAATAATAACTGAAATTCAGCCAAATCAGATTAAACCAGTGAGCAGACCCTGGGCCCTAAGCTTAAGTATAGAGCAGCCGGGACAATGCTAGGATATGATGATGATTTGTCTAACACGGTTTATGTACCGATTAATTATTTTCCTAACTAAATACTAGCATAGATATAACATTTAACACTGTATAAACCAACCAATACAGTTTTGTTTATAGTGCTAAAAGCATTTTAAACTAAAACTAGTTCAGTATTCACGTAAAAATATTTGCTATTCATGTTGCTTTTAGCGTCAGCATCGCTTCTATACAAAATAAAGTGCGGGCTTTCCGAGCTGATATTTTAGTTCATCAATAAAATGGACTAACAAAGATAAACATCTGGTTGATCTCTATTTAGGTGTTATTTGGGGACTGACGTCAATTCATAATCATCAACATAATATCAGCCATTCAAAGTCGAGTGCTGAACATAGGCCTCCCCAATTATTTTCCACGTTGAGCGATCTTGTACCGCTTGCATCCACCGGCTTCCTGCCGCCTTGATCATCGGTCCATTGGTTAAGAGGCCGACCTCTACTACCTTTGCTGTTTCGTGGTTGCCATTGAAGAGACTTAACGCCTCATCAGTCGTCGATTCTTTGAACTATGTGTCGTCAATTTTTAAATTATTATTTTTATAACCGGGCCTTTAACTACTACATTAAGAAAGTAGTCTATAGATATAACAATTTTTTATCAAATAGTAAGAGATAATTACGCTTGACGGCCTCGCACCCGATGGAACGCTAATTTGGATAGGGCGGCAAGAAGCCGGTGGATGCAGGCGTCTCAGGATCGCTTAATGTGGAAATCTATTAGTGGACGTCATATGTTTGAGATGATGATGATGATCTACGGCTATGTGTTGGTTATTACCTACCTATAAAGTACGCATAATTTTCAACCATGTTGTGGGCTCATCTGATGTTACCAGTTTAACTGAAAGTCATATTTAATTTAGCTATGTAATATAATAAGCCTTAAGCGAGATTAATTGCTAGTTAGCAGAAAACAGAATCTTACTACCATCTGGATTCATGACCATACATATTTAATATCACACCTGTTCCCCGAAGGAGTAGGAAGAGCCACTTTATACGCCCACATTTGGCTTATTATATTGCTGGACCCACATTAAAGGTGGCGAGCCTAAAGCCACTTACCGGGATAATTAATGTTCGCCAGAGCCTCGTCTGTTGATCGGCCGGTGCACCACTCGCAGGTGAGGTTAGCTTGGGCTCCTTCGATCTTAACAGAATTCTTATACACCCCGATATATCCTTCAGATCTTGATAGGTCTCGTGACCCTTTATACCATAAACCGTCAGCCTATTCACCACAACGCGATTTTATAATCTAACATCTCTCTTATACATCTATCTTTATACATTTAATATTATATTAAATGCATAAAGTAAAAGAAAAGAAATTCGTTTCATGGACTGAAAAGTTTAATAAAAACCAAAACGATATGACCCATAGTAAAATTTTATATACATGAAAAATGGTCTCAAATAGTATCATTTGACCGAATAAAAAGACAATTTCAAAAGAATGGCGCATACCGCCATAAAAGTAACAGAGACTCTAAATTTGATTAAAATCTTAGTGATATACGCTTAAAACTAAAAACTAGCTAGTAGTTTATGTTCCGTTTTAAGCACTACGCATATTATTAAATAAAAATTAGACAAAAGTTAATCCCTTTCCAGGTAGCCAATGGGTAAAAAACGGGACCCTATTACTAAGACTCTGCCGTCCGTCCGTCTGTCACCAGGCTGCATCTCAGAAACTGTGATAGTTAGATAGTTAAAAAAATTACATATGATGTATTTTTGTGGCCACTATAACAACAAATACTAAATAACAGGATATAATTAATTATTTAAGGGTGGCTAACATACAACAAACGTGTTTTTTTTTGTTTTTGCTCGATATTGATAACGGCAAGAGGTATACTGAAATATGCACAGAATAATTAGGTTATTTATTCACTTTAAAAATAAATAATTAAATTTATTTTTAAGGTCCGTTGATGGTACGAGAGTAGGCACATATTTCAGGTGCCAAACTCGTCGCATTATCGCATATAAAGTGCGAGCTATATTGCTAGCTCACTCCCACTTATGGGTCTTATGGCAACGCGCTATGAATAAAAACGCGCACATCGATATGTTATCGTAAATTAAAAAAAAAATTAATGAAAATAAACAATAAGTCTTGTTTTTTTGTACGATCCACATCGTCACTGTTTAAATATGACTATCATTAACAGATCGTCTTTAAAAATTGTTAAAGCGTATATTTTCCTTAATTTGTTTAGTTCTACCGATAGCGCGTGCTCGATGCAAGCAGGACATTGCTAAAAGTACGTGTTATGGACTAGTATAGAACATTTATGTCCTTTTAAATTTATGTCGTTCAAACAAATTTTGTGCCTAATTTTATTAGACAGTGTAAAGCGTAACAAAGAAATAAATTAACTTTGTTATGGCAAAATTTATACTTTGCTTAATCTGAGCTACTAAATCTTGTAGCTAAATCGGCGTGGCACTACCGAAATATCAAAACTCACTAGCGCATAGGTTTATAACACATTAGCCGTGTGGCATCGGCCTTGAAAACCACCTCTCATCTCACGGGGATTCGTAAGAGTGGGGAAAACCTACTGTATGATGGGCAGCAGCGTCATCCAGCATACAGGGTTAAACTGCGATCACCAGACTGCGTCCAGACTGGAGATTTTGGACAAATACCTTCCATATAATGTAATATATTGAGGAGGCCAATGTTTAGAAATGTACTTTATAAGGCTGATATGATAGGTTTATTATATTTAGCAAAACGTTGTTAAAAATTTGGCTTACTTTACTTAATCCGAGTTGTAAATATTTGTGCAAATGAATCGTACAGAATTATATGAGTTTATAAATTTGTAATCACCATTATTGTAACCTAGCATTTTTCCAGTTGCCATAGACTTAAGCTTAGGGCTCAGGGTCTATTCACTAGTCCGACCATATTTGGCTGAATTTCAGTTATAATAAATGTATCGGTCAAAGTACCCAAAGTTAAATAAAAAGAAAATCAGCGTGACACTACCGAAATCCCCGAGCTCTTTAGGTAACATACAGTCGGGCAGATTAGCATTTTTTTATCTTAAAGCGTGTTCTTAAGCAAATTTTTAAGCAAAGCAAAAAGATTTTAGTTTGATTGTAACCGTGCTTTCAATATTCCATAAAAAAATATATCAGGAGGGTGTATACTGTATAAGGATCCTACCAAAACCTAAGGAGCCCAAGTCAATTTTTTTTTTCTATTTTTATTTTTTGTGGTCAGTTTATCTGCATTTCACTTCTAAAGTCGCAATCAGCAGAATGTTTGAAATCAGCTTTCTTTTTTTTTAATAGAGACCTGTCTCTAGAACTACTAACAATCAAAACCAATCTTTTTGATGCTCTACAACAATTTTACTGGGCGTATTTCGTACATTGGGTTTACTAAGAGCCCCTCTCCTCTCGGGGCCAATGAAATAATTTAAAGTAACTCTCGGGAAGAAATAGGATTTCATATCTCTGAGAGTGCACTCCACAAGTTAGTGGGTGTTCTGTGCAGCTTACAGAAAGGTTCCACATTTTTCAACGTCTCTTATATTAATAAAATAGTATGTACTGCCAGTGCTAGTTTTGAACTTTGGAAACGGTAATGTTGTTTTTTGAAGTACATTGATTCGAAATTTGGAGACAATTATCTGATCCTCACCAAATTTTCGAGGGGTATTCATTCGTAAGTGTCATTATACTATTGGGTGTTATTTACCCATATTCACCACGCAGGTCAGGCGGGCTAAGGTAGCAGATTCAGTCAGTACTTACGTAGGATGACGCTGCTGCTTATTATTCGATAATACTTCTCTTCGTCGACTCTCAGGACTCCCCATGTGTGGATAGGACACTCTAACCTGTATATACATACTGCACTGCACATTCATGTATAAACCAAAGTAAAAAAAAGTTAGTAGCCTTTACAAACACACGGTATTTATTTTAATATATAGGTATATACTTTAAACTTACTTTATAGAAATCTGTTTGAATGATATCACATTCAATATGCTCAGCTTAACAGCTGTTTCTAAAAGATTTATATTTTACAGAAGATCTCCAGCGTATACTGAGAAATGTAACTCGGTCGTTAAATGTTCAGAATACGATTACGTAATAAATATATTTCTATAAAGTTCTTTCTGCAAAAATTCTCTCATGATGAAAGACTGCTATTAAGCTTCCCCACATTTTAGAAAAAGCTGACGTCTATCAAAGGTTTTAAGTACCATTTCTCGTTCATATAAAATCATAAATTTCCTCAGTTTTCCTTACGAAATAGTTTTCAAGTAAATTTGGCATAGCTGAGTATTTGTGTTCTTAGTAACTATAGATTGTAAAAGCGTACCGGTGACGATCTTAAAACTATTGGGTTCCATAGAAAACCAGCGTCATGACTAAGACTTGACAAGACAGTTTAGTGGTTATTATGTATAGTGTGAATCGGAATCCTACCAAAATCTTAAGATCCCTTTTTTTTTTTGATTTACGTCGGTAACAAAATGCATTTACGCACTGTCTCCCGGCCAAAGGGGGACCGAGAGAGGTGTGTGGGGCTCACCACCGGCAGACACGACCGCCAGCAGTAATACCCACTAAAAAGATCTTAAGATCCCAAGCCAACCTCACCTGCAAATGGTGCACCTGCCGATCAACCGACGGGCTCTGGCAATCACAAATGTTCCCGATAGACGGCAATAGGCTCGCCATCCATTACGCATTTAATATGCCTGTGCCTACCCTTTCGGGAAAAAAGGCGTGATTGTATGTATATATTCTTTGTTTTGTACATATGAATTCTGATTCTATATTTTTAGTTAAGCTACACAAATGTGTTTTCATTCTATATTTCGTTCTTTATAGGTATAACAGTTTGATACGAGATTTATTGATATTGATTAGCAGTTTTCAAACAGCTCGGCTTAAACAAGACAAAATTGGTCACGTTTCATATAATTTTTAGGATTGACACTATGATACGCTCACAGTTGATTGTCATAATTACGATTGACATACGAGTACATCATTAGGCATAAAAAAAATAACAAATTATTATTTGGGATATCATAAACATATAGGCATAAACATTATGACGCAAAATTCTAATTCTAAAAAGGTTGAAATAGATAGTGGTGTAGATGTATAACTTGTTTAGATAAACATACACAAAATACACCACATCTTACACAACACATCACACCCACACAACCATTCACATAAAACAAGCAATACACACAAATATTTCAAAACTACATGTTAATTATGTTTAAATCTGAACATTCACAAGTATTTTCATTACTTTCTGGATTTGTCTCACCACATATGTAAAAGTTCATTCTTTAATTTCTTGAACTTTAAAGATAAATATTGTTATTACTTAATTAGTTTTTAACGTTATTTAATATATAACTCTTATCATTTAAAATTAGTTAAGATACTACTCAATTAGTTTTGTAAATAGCACTAAGGCCACTCCAGCCTGCAAACTCGTCTCACTATGTCGGTCACTTCAGTTTATATGTGAACGTAATGTCACGTTAATATGTTTATGAATGTAATAACCCCAACTTATGCAAATATTCGTGTCATCTTTGGAAATCGAACCTTGTAACCTTAGAGGCGAGGACGTGTATACTAACCTTAAAGCCGTATCATTCTTCACTTATAATTTAAAAATAATTACAATTTAGCTTTAAAATTTATTGAGATATATGCTTAATTTACAATTATACTTTTACACAAAGTTATTGAAAACGGATTTAAGTAACAACTTAAATCACAGTGAACCGTACTTCCTCAATAAGCATTACCCACCCACGCAACCTTTTAGGATATTTTCGTAAATATCTCATACCCTCTCGAAGCGTGGCCCTGCCTGATATCGAATTTTATTAGCAACGTCTTATTTTTATGTTTATTGAATTCTTTTCACTCTATGAAATGGAAGCGTTTCATGTATATTGACATTCTAAGTTATATTGAGTCTTGTTTTATTACAAGTCGATAAACCGCGTATGTAATAAACGGAGCTAGAAAGCAACTTTATGTACAAACTTTATATACATACATAAGTAAAATTAGGTAGTTTATGATAACTTCTAAGTATACAGGGTGTCCCAAAAAACAGTGTCAAGCGAAAGTCCAGATGTAGAATATGTATTGAGCACGAAGGTCGGCATTTTGAAAACTTTATTTAAGTGATTGAATAATAAATACTTTAAAAATAACTTTTTCTTTCATTTATCAAGTAAGAATAAACCATCAAATGTTATTAAAGATAGCAGCAGGAACATTAATTTTGACCTCCAAAGAATAAATTTTTAGCTTTACTGTAATGATTTTTGGTTGATTAATAAGCGATTCCCATTATCCACTTAATAATTAATACCTACACTATAAACTAGCAGTATATACCTAAACTCTACACGTTTACTATATACTACATATCTATATTATATTCAACACTACATACAAAGCTAGTACATATACTGGCAACATATTAAACTTAGTTTAAGTGGCGACTCAACCTTAGCAAATAAACCGCTGTGCGGTTTCCGTTGAGGTTATATGAATGTACCCATTTGTTTTTGTAATTTTTTATAAAATAAAAAATAAAAAAAAACTTAAAAAAAATATATTTAGATGTCGAATTTATTGAAATTTTCACCTCTCTGTCTTTGATGGCCGATTTATGCCAAAGTATTTATGCCCCATTAAGTACTTTTTGTTTTAAATTATTATGAAAGCGGATAGTCTAGAGAAGTTTTTAGACATACTTAGACACCATAAATTCACCTGTTTAGGTTTTTTATTTTAAGTTGAATTTTTAACAAATTATTCACTAACGGTACAATTTTGACTTTACACTAATATTTTCTTAACTGCCACTAAAGTTTCGAAGCTGCTTATTATGGACATTAAAGAACCTTTTACGATGATTCAGTAGCAAAAAAAAACACTAAAATGTGTTTTACTTTTTTTTATTTGAATTTTTGAGATATTTAGACCGATATCTTTAAAAAAATCAGAAAAAAAATTATAACTCGAAAACTACGCACAATTGCAAAACATATATGAGGGTGATTCGGATACTCCAATAGGTGCTCTAGCTCTGGACTTTCGCTTGACACTGTTTTTGGGACACCCTGTATATTAGATACTTTAAAGGAAAGATGATGTAGTATATACTTTAGATCTTTTATAAAATATAAAACTTCTAGACACAGCCGTTAGCATCTTGTGCAAACTTTATACATATCAGTAAAAGTAGGTAGGTACTTTATAAATCATACTTTTAAGATTTCTTGTCAGCCTATACTATACTCTTCCAATATATAAATATAGCTTTACAAACTAAGGATCTCACTCAGTCACTCTCAGATTAAGGTGCTCGCCAGGTCAAGCTTAGAAACGAAAACCGAAATAAAGAATTGATCACAGAGGTCAATACACTGCTGGTTTACCGTATGTGTGACATTTAATATCGAATGCTTTCGGGCCCTGAAAGGTACGTTTATCCGTTGGTGTCGGATATCACTACATGATATTGGTTTAGCCAAGATACCTACGTGCCATATTAAAATACGCACTCATTATTCTTCAATTGAAGGGTGTGATGTCTTCTTTTACAAGACTTCCTCTAAAATTCCTCATAAATTGTTCACGCAAGAAAAACCCGACAAGTATTGCCCTGCGTTTATCACTTTCCAAATTGCCAAATTTTGATGCTTTATTTTTCATTATAACGCATTAGAAGTAATTATCTTAATAGTATAACCCAGACTACCAACTTAATTTGGTTTTCATCGAAATATTTGTAAGTTAAAAATCAATGCCTGGAATACTAAATCAAATAATTACCAAGTCGAGTGCAACCTATAAACAATATCAAAAAGTCAGATCCAATTTTACAGCCAATTCTTCCCGACCAGAGCCTTTTTCCATTTTATTTCTTTTCTTTTACCTGTAGGTTTTAATGAAAAAACCTTTTGAAGTCGAATCATAATAACACAAAAGGAGCGGAGGACGGTCTGCCAGTAAAAACCGCACAGTTCAATATAAAACTTGCTTTCATCGAACGCAAATATTTTTCCTAATAATTTCCACCCGGCTGACTGATAATTATTGAATGGAAAAATGTTTTAGACCACTTGGAGCGTGGGCTTTGTTCATATTTCATAATAAACCTGCACATGGCAAGACTTTATTAAAACATACGTCATTTTGTGTTTAGACTTAACGAAGTATCCTTTAGTTTGAGACTTCATAGACTTAGCTATGCTGTAAGATATATATATATACCTACACGTGTTATCAATAAACTACATGTACGAGTAAAAGTGTTGCATACTTATATAAATTGGCGAAAACTATAATTTTGAATCCAGTTAAGGCACAGTTCTTAACTTAAGAGAAACAAAAAAGAAAGTATTAAGAAAGTTTCTTGATTGTGAATATTTTTTAGCCAGATGATATCTTTGGATGCACTATCGCAATATGAGATAATTTGCAGATTACATACTGTGGTATGCAATAATGTTCTAGTTCTTTATTAACAAAGTCTTTTGTGATGATTGATGATTAAGCCCAGTGCTATGGGTATCATCAGGATTCTCATAAGTAGCTCTGTTATTAATATCGATATGTGTAAATATGCCAATAAGTTGGCTGGACACCTAACTTGAAGACTTTCTTGATTTTTCTTCTCTATTTATCTACTCTTTAGAACTTACTACTAAAGTAGAGTAAGAGTGCTAAAGCTGGTAACCTATTGAAACGCATAACGAGTTTATTAATGCAGCATGACTTTCCATAATCAAAAAAGTTATGCATTGTAAATGTTTTGTACAATAAATGAAAAAAATGAAAACGAAATGTTCTTTATTGCTCAATAAACTTTTACATATGTGGTGAGACAAATCCAGAAAGTAATGAAAATACTTGTATTGGAGTTGGGCACATAGCTCTAAGAACCGCCGACCGATGGGGCGTTAAAGTTCAATGGCGACCGCTCATGCGATTAATCGATGATCTAGTCAAGGCGGCGGGAGGCCGATGGATTCAGGCGACTCAGGATCGCTTAGGAATGAAGTACCTAGTAGAATTAAATTAGTTTGTATTTTTATAAAATATTTTTAAATTTTATATACTTATTTGTTTAAATGTTGTTTTAGGCTGAACTAGTGGCTGTTGAGGGCAAGGAGATAGAAACCCACTATGTCCTAGCTCGGGAAAAAATAAGGCGCTGGAACTCCACCTCCAAGTGCTATTTGCTGGTCGAGAATCTGCCGACGCCTTTGCAGGTACATTATTCACATTTTTTTCCATGCAATACGTCTACGTATGACCACATTCTGCCAGATGTGAAGCAGTTGATGCAGTCCAAATGATACAAAGAACCACGCATGGTAACAAACGCACCCGCTCATGACGAACTGCGTAAATCCTATTTCACGCCGAGCTCAAAAGACCCGGGTATATAGGAGTTGGGGAACATATGAGTATATAGCGTCAGGGTATTACAAAACCGAATGGCTTCATTAATTAAACTATGCTGGACAAATGCCTTCTTCTCTCTTACTCTATGCAATTCAGGAGTATCACCCATATGTTATTCCGAAAACGTCAAACACATTTGACGGATATAATCTCTAAGGTTGTTCATATACAACCTGCCGTGTGCCAGAAAAACTAATTTCAATTGTGGCTAAGATCTAAGATTTTAAAAAACCGTGTTTAAATGTGGACTTCAAGAAATTAAGGTCATATTTTTTACTGGGGGCTCTTCACAGGCTGGTGGTATTGCGAGTGCAAGCGTATGGTCATCATGTGGTTGTCGACAAAGACTTCTGGCAGCGGTCACCAGTGGAGGAAGAGCCGTGCACTGGGCTGCGGTACCAGCGCCGAGTACCAACGAAACTGATCTATGCCGATTTAATTATACGTAAGTACTCTGATTAATAACTTAATATTTCTATCTAAAAGATATTTACGTAAGCATTTGTCACAAAATGTGTTAATCTGATCCTTTAATTTGCGATTATGGTTTTTTAAATAACGTTTTTGCTGATAAAGACTTTTCACTTGCAAGCAAGCAACATCTAGCAAGTTTAACTGTTCAACTTATTTTGAATAAGTAACATTTTAATATTTTTTCTAATTCAATTCATTAGTATATGGTGACGGACGACTGGGGAACATAAAAGAGAAGGACTTTGGAGTACATACATCCGGTTCTTAAAATGTATGACTATAAATGAAAATAACTTAACAATTTCCAGCAATTTTCATAGTGAGTTATTTGAGTGGAAACTGTATACTGCTCCCCACAGAGATATACTAACAGAAGCTAGAAATAAATAGTATTACTGCAGTACTGTAGCAGTATTTTGTTTGCGAAATGAATTTATGCTTGGGTCATACTCACTAGTTGCGACTAGATGGAATTTGGTTTTGTGTTTTAATATATTTTTTCATGTGTATTTTGTATGTTTATGCAGTTAAAACTATGTTTCTTGTATTAAAAACTAGTTAATGCTCTATAAGTGTGCCAAATTTTAGCGATTTACGAAGAGTGGTTGAGGTAACAACATCGAAACTCGGAAATAGAAGTTACCTAAAGATTAAAGTTTTTGGCTGACGTCGTGCGAAGAAATACTTTTAAATATTTTGATGTCAAAAAACATACCTATAACGAAAGCAAATAAAAAGGGTTTAATAAGCGCGGGCGAACCTCACATTTAATAACAATATTAAAATTGATCAAAGCTTTTTCCTGTTATGTATTTTTTTTTATCGGAATTTAATAATAATAAATAATCTCAAAATTATCACAATTAATATTTCATAAATAAATAAATAATAAGTTAATACAAGTCGAAACCACAGCAAAAATCAAATATTCAATTTGCATTTATATTAAAAGTTACGTTCAAATAGAGATAATTATGATCCAACAAAATATAATTTCCGAACGCTTCCGAAATGGTGATGGCCTGTTGTTTTTGTTGTGCCTCCCAGTTTTTAATGAGGCCCACTTATTCTGTGGTAATATTTATTGCCCTCATTATCATGATGACATTATTCATGTAAATTAGCAGCTGGTTACAGATTGCCTTTAACATAATTACATTTCAAAGTTCAATTATGATTGTGGACATAGCCCTGTCACAAAACATAATATTTAAAATAATATTAAATCGCGGTTCGTGTAGAACTAAAAATATTATTATTAATCACATTTTCTAGACTAAAATTTCGACTTTATGTATTATTTTATTCCAACAGACCTTTTAAATACTTTACTGCGATTCTTGGTCATAGGGAGACTCTTTGTTTCTGACCTGAGACAGGGTTTATTTAGTTTGTATTATAATCGTGTATTTATCTAGTATATTACCAACCAACCTCCTCATATAATTGCGATTCAGCTTCAGGAGCCCTACCGCTCAAATTCGATGAATTTCAACTATTTCATATTATAGATCTAAATTTTCTGAGGTTTATCAATCCGTACCGGGGAATCTGCCGAAGATTATTCATAACCTTGGCAGACTTGTAAAGCGACCTATTAATTAAACGATTATTATTTGCGTTTCGATGTAACATTTTTAAGTAAATATAAATAATTTGTTATATTATTTAAAAAACACATATCGAGACTGTGAAATATTACGCCAATCTTTCCAAATATGTTTCTAAATAAAGAACGCTATCTTGTATTGAGTTCCATGTATTCGGCGGGTGGTACGACAGAATCAATTCGAAATCCATTTTGCCTAATAATCGATTGCCAGCAAGTTAGGCAGTAGGGCCCCAGGCCCTGCTTGCTAGCTAGAGCCAGTCGTCTATTGTATTATCAAACAGTATCATCATTGTATCATTGCTTAATTTAGAGTTTGCCTTTTCAACTGTGCGATAAAAATTAAATATTTGAAAAAATCTTGTATATTGCAACCATGAAAATAATGAAAGTTTTGCAGAAAGAAAAGCAATGAAAATGTTCAATCAGCTCATCATCATCATCATCTCAGCCCATTAACGTCCTACTACTGAGCACGAGCCTCCTCTCACATACCAAGGTGTGAGGGTATTGGGTCATACTCCACCACGCTGACCCAGTGCGGATTGTCGGAGGCAGGTGTATGGCGTCCTGCTGTTAGAATTTATCAAGCCGCCCATTAGGCCTCAAACATGGCATCAATCAGCTCAGCTCATGATAATGTAATAAAATAATATTAACGTTTATTAAATTTCCATCTTAGAATTTACATTGTAGTTTTCCCTTTGTTAGAGATTGTAGTTCAGCTAAGACACTTTCTAGTAGGAACGGGTAACTTCTGAATGTAGACAATAGCTTAGTACTATGTTGCACCAATTCATTCTGTCATACAATAAGCCAACAACTTTATGAATAAGCGTTATAGTATGACAAAGTATCAAAGTGTAAACCAACTTTCGAGGCAGACTTTTCCACCACAATAACAAGGGGCCTATTTCTATTAAATTTAATTGGTTGCCTATTTATTAGCATCATATTATATATATACTTACACCCAATATTAACTAGGCTACACTAGACCTAAACATAATTATAGTTTAGCAGACTATTCTGAAGAAGACATTAATTTACGCATAGGTATTGTTATTAAACCATAACTTTTAATGCAGATATTAAATTAAATGAACGTCTTCTAGTGGTTAAAGCATTAAATAAATTTGTGTCAATAAAACCTATATGACAAAACGCAATTACGGCTAAGTATTTTTACAGCAATATTTCATATAGAGGTATGCCAAATAGTTATTCATAATTAGAATGCCAAAATTATTGAGAATTTCAAAAAAAAAATGCGCAAAAATGGGATCCCGCCTCTGGTGTGATTGAACATAACGTGCTGGAGGTTACGACTGAGCAACAATGTTATTGTAGCTCTGACTTCTAAAAACCTTGCATTGCCATTCTAAATATATCTTAGCAGTACGGAGCATATCACTGCACCACAATTGACGGTTGGGTTAGAAACTGTTTAATTTGGAATAATTTAGTTTTCAAATATACCAACCGCTACTGTCGCTAAAGAGCACGCGTAGGTACTTCGTAAGTATTTCAAAGTCTCAGTAATTTTTAGTAAGGCTGGCTCAATAAAGCTCTTATTGATATCAACTTAACTGCGAACACGCCCATTCACTACGCGGCAGGGCTTGAGAAGATTGTAAGTATTTTAAATTAGAATTAATATTACATTATAATATTAAAATTAGAATAGGGCAACCGAAATATGTGTCTAAGAACAAAAATAAAATCTTCTATAAATAAATCTACGATGCCATATTTAATTTCTAAATAAAATAATAGTATGTTTGTTTCCACAACTAAAATAACAAAGTACAGCGTAAGTAAATAAAATTAAAAGAAAACTCTACGCCCCAACACTTAAGTTAGTTAAAAGCTCGTAAATTTTACTGTCCTAAGCTTCATTAACTTCTACGATCCGTCACTTCTAAATCTGTCCATCTTTAAGGATGCGTTTGTTGTTTCTTTTTTCCTTTTAATTTCCCTTAAAAGCCGCTTTAATGTTCTCCCGCAACACTCTGAGGAGAGCACCGTTTTCCAGCTAGAGTTTTGTGTTTTCAGTGTCTATCAAATCAGCTGAGAGAACGCTTTCCTTATGGACACAGAACAATTGTGAACAACTTTTATATTAAACGCGAAGACAATAATAAAAAACATATCTCAAGTCTGTTAAGTTTTTCGCGTGATTTATATGCCTTTTGGGGGGCTCAGAGTTCTAAACGCTGACCCATTTATTCTTTTTGACAAAAAAAGCAGTAAAGTTGAACCGAGGCCTTTAATGACATCCTTTTAGACGTTCAGAAGTAGCTAAACAGTTGAGTTATTTGAGGCAGTTAGCATAATTTTCACTGTTGCTGCTATTAAAAGTTTTTGTATTGTGAAAGCTAATTAAATGACTATGTTTTTGTCTGTGTCCTACTGAGTAGCGAATTCACACGTCTTCTTATGACGTCTAAAATTATTTAGAGCTCTTGCTGAGCTCCTTGCTAATTTGACCCTTCATTCAGTGCTTGATATTATGATATAGATCCTTGGCAATCCCTTAATTAGGTTTCTCGATATTAAAAGTACGAGTTTCTTGTATAATTTATTTCATCCTAAATTAATAGGTTTATTGTTAGTATTGAGATATATTGGCTTCATAAAGCTCCACTCTATATAGAATAAAGTACTTTTCACGAAATTTTCAACCCTTTCTTGAGGCTATGTTAATTATGTCAATGAAATATGTCAACCTTTTATTGGGCTTCGTCTTTACTTACAATGATTGGTTTGTTTATTAATATGACTCGTCATAATGATCAATCCTGCCGATATTAGACTAGAGGGACATTATTAGACTTGACGTAATGATAAATTACATACATACATATATTTACGCCTGTTTCCCGAAGGCTGAGGCATACTATGCGCCTACACTTCGCCGCCTATTGCCGTTTACCGGGAACTGTTATGTTCGCCAAAGCCTCGTCCGTTGATTGGACCTGCCAATCACCACTTGCAGGTGAGGTGGGCTTGATCAACATAAGCCTATACACTCCACTTTCACTCATAACTAAGAACTCTACAGTTCGATTACACGAGTAATAAAATTTTGAAGGCAATAGTTTTTTTCAGTGTTTTCATCCTATAAACACTACATTTAAATGCGCACCAAATAGGATTCCCCTATTTTAAAACCCGCTAATAAGACCCGTTTCAAACATTTTGGTAAATGACACAACAAAAGTTTATATAATGTGAAGCCTCATATATAAAGCCAGGCATGCAAATCTGGCACATAACTACCGATGAGTAAAAACACGTTGCCTGGGAATAAAATAAAATGCGATGGGGAAAAAAGGAAAATATGAATGAATGAATAAAAAATATCGTTCAATGTGTCTATGTCGGACCGGGAACAAGATTATAGCGGTTTTGATGAATGAGCCTCCAGGGCTGCACTGACATCGACCAATTTCGTTATGCCAGCTTTTAAGGGTTCTCTAGTAAATATGGAAAAGTGAAACCTGGAGTTGAAGTTCACTTTAATATTTTTTTTATACATACAATCACGACTGTTTTTCGAAGAGATAGGAAGAGGCAAAATTATAAGCTTACATGTCGCTTATTTTATGGTTGGTCCTACGTAATAGGTGACGAGCCTATTGCCGCTTACTGGTAACTTTTATGTCTGCCAGAGTCTCGTCCGTTGATCGCTATGTGTATCTCTTGCAGGCGAGGTTGGCTTGGGCTCCTAAGATACTTTATTTTTTAGTGCATCTGATTACACTCATAGTGTCCGTGGAAGGGTACTCCAACTTATTCAGCTGTCTTCAGCGTATGTCCGTAGAAAATAACGGTTTTGTATGGATAAGCTTACGCTTCCATTTAGCTTTTAGCGTATATTGTTTTTGCGTCCGCGTTTTTATACAAAATCGTCGAGTTATATGGACATATGCTGAATAGAACTGAATAAGTGTGAGTAAACCTCTAGATACTTAGATTAATTCTAATTCGCTCATGACTCAGTAAGACTAGGTGTTCGGAAACGATCAGCTCAGATCTTAACAGCCAACGTTTGCTTTGGTAAATCGACCACATCGACGACGTCATTGAACCATGTTAAAGTTAAAGTGTACGGAACCCTTTTAAAAAGTGTAACCAGAAGGCACATGTGATATCAGCCACTTTAAAACATGCCGTATATATGGGTTACGTTCTAATTTGTATTACTTACCTTTTTGTGGATATAACCCAAAAAGGCATATGCATCCAGCACTAATAGTGTACGGCGCCAGCCCTTACAACAATTTCTCAATTTTAAAGACTTCAAATGCTTGTATTTCATAAAAATATTTTTAGAAATGGATCAGAATAATCTGTAAGAATAAAGAATATAACCCTATTCGATAGAACGACAAAATAGGTGAGAACACAGTATAAATCGTGACAGGATAGTGACAGATCGTGATGGTGTAATTAACCACAATTAAACCATTGGTTTCTAGACCCATTAGAATCTTTTTTATGCTTCCCTAAACAATATCATCCGCTACCCAATATTAACAATTTCTGTAACATAAAAACAACTTTAATCTATGCTATAAAATATTTATAAATTGTAAATATTTTATGAAGCCACTAGGTATCCTAATAGATTGGATTGGATAATAAATGATTAAACTGGAAAATTTTAACTTTACTGATTGAGTTTCATCATGATAAAGTGCAGATAACAATTACGGCTCGTCGGTACTTTATACAAAAATTTATAACTACCTATTCGAGTGCACTAGATTCAGATTAAGTTATATTAATAATCAAATTAAGCGATTTAAGTGCTCCTTTTGCAAGTTTGCTAATATGAAAATTAAAAAATCCATTTAAATATAAACTTTAATCGCGACCAGCTTTTAAAGCGCTTATGAACATGACCATAGCTACTAATTTATAGATAAATAAATAAATAAAATAATAAATAAATATTTCTGACACTTACACCAATTATTTAGTTCCAAGATAAGTATCATTAAGTACTTGTGTTATGGATACTAAATAACGGATAAACATACATAAATACTTTTTTTTTGTAAATACATACTTAATATACATAGAAAAACACCCAGACCAGAACAAATATTCATATTTATACACACAAATATTTGTCCTGTGTGGGAGTCGAACCCACGACCTCAGGAGTGGAATGCGGGTATACTCGCCACCACGCCATATCGGTCGTCAAAACATAGATGGTATGTTTTTTTTTATAAAATGTTTCCTGACGTCACTTATGTTGCTAGCTGTATTTAAATCTCGTTTAGGGATTGGAGTTTGTATAACTATATAGATTTTTAGTTTCTTTCCTTTTAATATGACTTCGTTTTAATCACTGTAAACTGTCTGATGATAAGTCGAAGCAGTCAACAAAAATTTGAGCGCTTCATACAGCGGAATAAGCACCGTTACAATTTGAGAGGGCCTGTGTAAGCATACATGCCGATTCACGCCTAGTTAAATTCCCCGAGCAAGGACACACGTGCGCTTGTTTTTAATCTGTCTTTGTTTTAATCACTATACACTGTCTGATGATAAGTCGAAGCAGTCAACAAAAAATTAAGCGCTCTTTATAGCGGAATAAGCACCGTTACTATTTGAGAGGGCCTGTGTAAGCATACATGCCGATTCACGCCTAGTTAAATTCCCCGGGGCTGAAGGAGCAAGGACACACGTGCGCCGGAAGAGAGTTCCGAAGCCGTATCGTCTAAGAGAGCGGCGATAGGCCAGTGGTGTGGTGAGAGCCATTGCCTTCAAATTCAGAGGGTCTCGGGTTAAAACCCTGTTGACGCAACTATGGCTTTTCGCTCCGCCCCTCGGAAAGCACGTTAAGCCTTTGGTCCCGGCTTTCATGAACTTCTATGGCAGTCTTTATTAGAAAGCCTTCTAACGTCCTGACAGCTGGTTTAACCGTAGAATGATGTTTCCCTCGGGTTGCGGAGGTAAGACGGCAGTCGCTCCATGTAATAATTGAAATTCAGCCAAATCTAGTAAAACCAGTGAGCTAACCCTGAGTACTAAGCTTAAGTATAGGGCAGCTGGGATATTGCTAGGATATGTTGATGATGGGGAATCGTCTTGCAGAAGAATGACTTACCAACTTTTAAGGTTCATGTGCTGATACTGTGCACAGTATCAGGGTAATGGCACTAGACAAGCACGTAGTTCAAGACAAAAAAGAAAAGAGTGGTATTTACTCTAAAAATTCTTCAGGCATTCTTCGTCATTTCAAATTACGTTATTGGCTATCAATATGATACAATTTGGTTAATACTAGCGCTAATCCTATACAAGGTTTATCTAGATAGTAGCTAGGTAAGTTCCTAATAACTTATTACTACAATAATCTATAATTATCTAACGCGAAACACATAATATTAAATCAAAATAAATGTTACAATTAATCGACACGCACCGCTCAAGGTGGCTTAAGCTCCCACTTGTTAATAATTAGGATACTGGATACTGAAAGAAGCTATGGCCGTAAGCAGCTTGTCTTTAATATACGTATACTATACTATACGTATACTATATTATACTTAAGAGAGGCTGACCTCAACATCCCCTATAGTGCGTCCCTTTGTAATCTATCAAGGGCATCGAGGAGATATTGAGAGTAACCGTCCCAAAGAGGTTTTTTTTTTCTTTCTTCATGTATTTAAATAACAATGTATCGTTATTTGGCAAATGCCTAAATGCCTATTTTTAATATGTTTCATCTCAAATTACATTAATAGTATAACAGTACAACGAGATAAAAACCACTTCAATCTAAAAGATATTTTTTTAAACTAAGGAATATTAAAGTGTTGATAGTAAATTTGTTCATGCGAAAATGTTCTGATAAATGAAAATTTGACAAATACTAAGCAATGTCAGCTCCAATGACATGAGCTTTATTAATTGACAGTTCAGTTAACGATATGGAGATTGTCAATTTAATGATTAACGTGAATAGCAAAGCATTTGGTAATAAATATTGAAAATATTCTACGTTTATAAGTTTTATGTTTACTGCGTTGATTTATTTTTTTCTATATTGCGTACCTTGTAAATTTATTAGGAAACAGTATGAACAGACAGTGTTGGCAACCTATCATCATCATCATCATTTGAGCCTTATAAAATCCACTGCTGAACATTAGCCTCCCTAATAGAATACATTCTATTGAAGGTATTTTCCCATAATCATCACGCTGGGCAGGCGGGTTAGCGATCGCAGTTATGCCAGCGCATGTTGGGCAGCAGCGTCATCTTGCATACCAGTATGCAGAATGACGCTTCTCTTCGATTCTCCTCGTCGACTCTTATGACTCCCCGTGAGATGATTAGTACCACAACACAAGGCTTAAAATATATTCAAATATAAAATATTTATTGCAAAACCATAATGTGTACCATATATAATTTCCTTTCAATATGACTACGTTATAGTGACTATATAGACTGATGTAAGTCGATGCAAGTCGATGCAGTCAAAAACATATGTGTTATTAATGTCAAAAGATGTTAAACAATAATGTAGTAATGTGTAATCTTCATCACCTAAGCACATTATTCTTTTAGTACCATACACTTCTTCAACAAAATAATAATAACCATTCCTATCCAATCCAATCCAATAATAAACAATCCTTATCAACGAGTCCGTGAGAGGAAGCGCTCTCACAAACACGGTGATAAGGATTCAGGTCATACTTCTCTACGCGGAGCCAGCGGCGTCTTGAATTTTTATACATGCATAAAATCTTGTCTTTTCCCCCGAAGGGGTAGGCAGAGGCATATTATATGCCAACACTTTGTTGGTCCCACGTAATAGGTGGCAAGCCTATTGCCGCTTACCGGGAAATATCAATATTTGCCAAAGCATCGTCCGTTGATCGGCAGGTGCACCACTTGCAGGTGAGGTTGGCTTGGGCTTCTTAGATAAATAAATATTGTCTGACAATTACACCAATTATTTAGTTCTAAGATAAGTGTCATTAAGAACTTGTGTTATGGATACTAAACAACGTATAAACATACATAAATACTTTTTTTTCGTAAATACATACTTAATATACATAGGAAAACATACAGACCAGAACACATATTCATGGCCATGCACACAAAGATTTGTCCTATGTGGGAATCGAACCCACGACCTCTGGAGTGAAGTGTAGATATACTGACCTCCACGCCATATTGGTCGTCAAAATAGTAGATGGATCCATATACACTGTTGAATTTTTATGTACCTACTTCAAATTAGGGTCAGAATCCAAATATTGGGGAACTAACCTGCTTCTCTGTAATGTTGACACAAAAGTGAATAACATTTTATTAACAGATTGCTGGAAATTTAGCTAAGAATCTAAGATAAAATGAAAAATAAACGCTAGGTCATTTGGGCAAAGCCACTAGCTAAAGCCTATCATAATTAAAAATAATCCCATTATAAATAATAAACCCACATTTTTAACGAGTGAAGCCATTACCGGCAATGAAGCCAAACCGGAGAGTGGATACTTGAGAGCCGGTCATCATATCTATATGTAATATAGTTCCCGTAATAATTACTCTCTGAATAAAGTACTCGTAAGTGGATTCGGGTATAAATTAATTATTAATTTGTTTACGAACAGGCGAGTTCTTCGTTTGGTCGCGTACGCTCATATTTACTGAAAAATCGTCGATATCTGGAAATCATCATCATTATAACGTCACCTTTATGAAGTCCACTGCTGAACATTGGCCTCCCCAATAGATGACTTCCCCATTATATTGGGGATATTTTCCTGAATCACCACGCTTGGCTGGGCAAGCCAGTACGCAGAATGACGCTGCTGCCCGTAGGATTCTTCTCGGAGACTCTTACGACTCTCCGTAAGTTGAGAGAGGGTGGCACTATTCTGGCCCCTGCTGTCTAACCATGGACCCTCCGGGAAGTCGGCCACACACGCTATAGTCGCAGGGGGAGGTAGGAGGGGCGCGTCCACTGCGCCTCTCTGAGGAGGTCCTCCCGGTTTTGGTCCGGGGGACGTTGGCCGCAGGCGGGGTGTCAGAAGCTGCAACCCAGGTACTGGCCCCCGCCTCTTTCTCAACAAGCGGCGGGCGTCGTCGGAAGATTTTTAGTGGGTATTGCTGCCGGCGGTCGTGTCTGCCGGTGGTGAGTCCCACACCCCCTTTCGGTCCCCCTTTGGCCGGAAGGCAGTGCGTAAATGCATTTTGTTACCGACGTAAAACAAAAAAAAAAAGGGTGGCACTATTCTAGGCCGGCACCACACGGCTCAAATCTGGAAATATAGGCAAAGAAACATGTCTGAATGGTTGTTACTTGGTTAAATACAAGACCCTTAACCCACTTCGCTACTTTTATAACTTTTGCGATTGCGAATCGGGCCGAACGCGACGAAACTCATGGGACTGTTAACTATGTGCTTCTAATATTGTTAGTAATCTTTGCGCTTCACAGTTCTCTATGAAGGCCTCAGTCTTCGTAACCTCGGCGTAATCAATCTCATGAAACTATCATGTTTAGTCGCTGAGAGAATTAGCATTGACTCCGCCTGATTTCGTGTAAACTTAAGCGGTTAAGGTTATCAACATTCGTCAGTAATATTATAAATCTAATCAGAAACTTGTTATTCTTAGTACAGTTAACCCCTCGTGGGGAGCCTTATCTTGCTACGTGTGATGTCGTAGTGTATCGACGAGGGTTTAGCTCGATTTAGCACGATTGAACCGATAGGCTGCCATCGACTGTACAAGTAATTTGACAGTATGACTTTCTCTTAGAAAGTAATATGAAAGCCATTAACAAAATAATCTGTGGTATAAAATGCAATAAATAAATTAAAATCACGTAATAGGTGGCGGCAATAGGCTCGACAGCTATTACGTGGGACCAACTATATAATTGGCGAAGTGTGGGCGTAGAATATGCCTCTGTCAACCCCTTCGGGGAAACAGGCGCGAATGTATGTGTATATATAAAATAAAATATCCTGCACCTCAGTTCTAAACCTATTTTGTCTAAAGCTATAAAGGCTGAGCCTCCATTAAACAGCATTATAATTGCAAATAATTTATTTTGCAATGTTATATAATTATAACATTTTCTTTTTCATACTTTTACATTCCCTTTCCCATTTATGGAAAAGCCAAAAGGACCATAACATTTTAAACACCGCACAGAACGAACATTCAGCACTCATATCATATTCGGACGTTGTTATGCAAAAGCGACTCAATGCACAATCTGTTTTAATATTCAACAGTACCCTTTTTAAAAACAAACTACAATGCCAAATAATTAAAAATATATATCAAAAGACTGAAATGTTGTACTTTCTCTCCACTAAGTTATTTACAAATTTATTTGTTGTATAAATTACACGTCATAGAAAATAAAATATGAAAATATATTCATAAAGAAAGTTTATAAACAATGGAATAAATTTCGATCTAAATTTGATAAATAACAGCAACATTATAGCAAATGTCACATCAGTGTTTATAATTAGAATTGACTATTAAAATAATATGTTCTATGTAAATTTTTCCTTCAATAAAATCGTTAGCTCAGGGAGAAATTTATTGAAAAAGATATTTCCCATAAACGCAGGCAGGCTAAGAGCCGCTAATACGTCTTTCATTATTATTTATTTGCAGTTTATTATTATTTACATAGATATATATATCGGCCGGTTCCATAATAAGCTTGAGTTTACCAGACATCGTATTGCGTCTGGGGGCTTACGTTTGTCGGTTCCATTCTGCATAACATCGTCCACTATATGTTTGTTACATAAATCCTTATTTCGCCAGGTTCCCAGTGACAGCTGACATGGCGCCAGTAAGCTCTTTGCTGGTGTATTACGTCACAGAAGCTGGAGAACCTGTCAGTGATGTAGCCAGTTTCCACGTCAAACTTTTACACAAAGAGGTCAGTATGTAACTAGTATTAGTTAGTAGTGTTATATATTGTAGCCCGTTCAATAAAATGATGATTCATATGAATCAATTCTTGATAGATTCAGTTTAAAGTTCTTTTTTTAAACTATTAGGAAGAAGGACCTCATTCTTATTTAACGGTTAACCAAAAACCCCTAGAAGTAATTATACTTTTTTTTATTCATACTTCTGACACTTACACCAACTATTTAGTTCCAAGATAAGTTTCATTAAGAACTTGTGTTATTAAATAACGGATAAACATATATAAATACTTTTTTTTTTTTTTTGTAAAATACATACTTAATAACATAGGAAAACACCCAGACCAGAACAAATATTCATATTCATGCACACAAAGATTTGTCCTGTGTGGGAATCGAACCCACGACCTCTGGAGTGAAATGCAGGTATACTGACACCTTTACACCATATCGGTCGTCAAAGTCGTTTTTAAAATGCGTTAAGGAATAGCAGGTGACACTTTTTAACTTATTTCTCGCATTTGGATAACGCGTGCGTGCTCTGGCTGTAAAAACCTACGGTCACAAACACTCAAGATATCCCAACTCAATATAGTAATAATGTAGTATGAAAGCTCAAAAATAGTAATTAATATAAGTAAATACAAAGCCCGAATGTCAAATTATAAATTGTAAAATGTAAAGTAAGATTAAATGGTCATATTATAAATCATTCAAATATGGCACATACGACTACATCTCGTATACCTTTGATCTAAATAAACTGTGGCGACATCATACACGTCCGCATCGACCGAGGCGACCAGCCAACTCAGATGCGAACTACGTGATTTTTTTATTTATAGTAATTTTATATTTAGTGTAAGTAGAATAATATTATTTGTTTTTTGTGTACCGTTAATTTCTATAATATGTGCGTTGTGTGAAATAGTGTAGGTAGAATAATAACAATTATGAATCTTAATTACCTACTTACTTACATATTTCAAATAAAAGATGTCTTCCAATTGTGGGTAGGTATGGTGCCTAGAATGCTGGGAACATTTCCACCTTAAAAACCTAACTCAATATAATTAGAAAAAAGAGAATTTGATCCATTCCAATAAGACAATGTTTCGTGATAATTGCAGTCAAACTTTCTATGTCAACATAATAATAGGTATACTTGATGAGTCAGTTGGCGTGAAATTGAAATGGAGTTTACAAAGCTTAATTAGTGTACCTTTGATTTTCAAAACCATCTCGGGTTTCTACCTACTTGTACGTTGACAAGCATCAGTTTCCTTTGCTCTTGAATGTTGCGACATCCATTATTTACCCACGAGATATGTTTTGTCTTGGTTTGACTTTCGCAACAACTGTGTATAGTCCAATATAGCAATTAAAGTATACGTTACCATTGTATTATTAATTATTTCTCTATCATTTTACTGATAAAAAATATAGTATAAATCCATTTTTATTATCCACTTTTTTTCGCATTCTGAATCATCCTTTGCAGACTTTTTAAAACCAAAGTTGGTTGAAGTGTTAATGTATTAGGTCGGGGAAAAAGTGTTTTCGCATAACGTAGGTATAAACTTATTATAAAATTGTTTTGACTGTACTATTTGTGTCTGGCTGGTTTTGGTAACATTAAAAAGGTTCCATTATAAAGAAAAGAAAAAAATAAAAAAAAGTTGTTTCCCGCTATTTTTCATTTGTTTTTCTCTCCGTTAAAATGAGTGAATCTAATGAAGAAATTCGATACATTTTAAAATTTTATTATAAAAAAGGCAAAAATGCAACTCAAGCAGTGAAAAAAATTTGTGATGTTTATGGACCTGATGCAGTGTCAGTAAGAGTAGCACAAATTTGGTTCAAACGTTTTCAGTCCGGAAATTTTGATGTTAAAGATGCACCTCGCTCTGGTCGCCCTGTTACGAATAAAATGGACGCCATTTTTGAAAGAGTGGAGCAAGATCGGCATATTAGTAGTTACGATGTAGCTGAAGAACTGGGAATTGACCACAAAACAGTTTTGACCCATTTGAAGAAAGCTGGTTATACAAAAAAGCTCGATATTTGGGTGCCACACGAGCTCACTCAAAGAAACTTAATGAACCGTGTACTCATTTGCGATTCATTATTGAGACGTATCGAAACCGAGCCGTTTTTGAAGAGATTGATAACTGGCGATGAAAAGTGGATAACGTACGACAAGAACGTGCGAAAAAGGTCGTGGTCGAAAGTTGGCCAGGCTTCACAGACTGTGACCAAACCTGGCCTAACACGAAATAAGGTTATGCTGTGTGTATGGTGGGATTAGAAGGGCATTGTTTATTATGAGCTTTTACCGCCCGGCAAAACCATCGATTCTGATCTTTACTGCCAGCAACTGATGAGATTAAAGGAAGCAGTCGAGAGAAAACGGCCGGAATTGATCAACAGGAAGGGTGTGGTCTTTCATCACGATAACGCTAGACCACACACATCTTTAGCCACTCAGCAAAAATTAAGAGAGTTCGACTGGGAGGTCCCAGTGCATCCACCATATAGCCCTGACCTTGCGCCTTCAGATTTTCACCTGTTTCGGTCTCTGCAGAATTCTTTAGGTTCTGTAAGGTTGACCTCAAGAGAGGACTGCCAAAACTATTTGTCCCGTTTTTTTGATCAGAAGTCCCAAAGTTTCTACAGTAACAGGATAATGTCTCTGCCCACAAAATGGCAGAAAGTTATTCAACAAAACGGTACATATATATTGTAAATAAATGTAAATAAACTTTGAAAAAAATGTCTTGACTTTTCATACAAAAATACGAAAAGACTTTTTCCCCAACCTATTATGTACAATAATATAGTGTTCGTAAATTGCGCGGTTAAGCCCGTACCCGCTAGTACATATTACAATTATTATTATTAAATATAACCTACCATATCCCTTAGTAGCATTTGGGCAGATTTTAAAAACCACAAATTCAATAGTATATCTTTTACCGCATTAAAATCTGTGTTTTTGTACCCGTTTACTCTGTATTTGTGTATTTTAAATCGAAATATTATTTCAGATTAATGGTAACGAATTTGATTATGAATAAAACTCCTCAATTCAGAATGAATATTACTGAAGCCCTTTCTGTTAATTACAAATAATATTATTAATGCCCTTCCTTCCCCGTTTCCGCCCTTTGAGGACCCGGCCCTTCTCAGTAACGTCGTAATAGGGCAGATCCTTAATTACCGCTATTGAAAATATTGTCCTTTTCATTGATGCAATGAAGTAAAATTACGTTTTGTGGAATATTGTCATATTGAACCATAATTTAAGAAAGTTTTGCTTCCTCTAGTAAAATAATTAGTGGTTATTTCAGCGATTGAGCTTGTCGTCATTCTGAAGCACTTCATTTATTTTATTTCATTTATTCAATAATTGCTTTTACATGTTAGCTTACAGAGCAGTGCGTCCAATTAGCAGGCTAGTTAATTTAATAACAATTTACCTTTGTCCTATATTTTATTTTACACTTCTCCTAGTTTTAGGAGAAAACTAGGAGCGCTTATTCTACTCGCAGTTGAATATTTACTTTTCCTACATTCTAGAGACTTCATTTTGGCAATCAGAAGCAAGTATCTCACGTCGTGTCACGTCACTTTTGATTTTCCAACCAATACTTTCCCTATTAGCTTTGGAATTAGCTAGATTAGACCTAGGACCCAGACCTGTGTTTATAGTTACACCATTGTGTAAGTAAATACAGTCTACAGAATCGGTAGTTCTTGTCTCAGCAGTTATTTGCTGTTTGCGGTTCATGACGACACTGATTCCGTGCGGTGAACTTCGTGAATGAGAAGTTATTAAGTTGAGAAAATTATGATGTGTGATAGTTATTTAGCATACTTAGGATCAGTTACAATCTTCTGGTAACAGTGTTTTGCTATATTATTTACTAGTATTTCAAAGTAGTTTAGTTGAATATAATATTCATCGTGTACTTTTGTACCAATAGGTTTATCTTCCAAAACAGAAACCTCTTCCTTAATTACCCTATTCATATCAGAGAGTAAATGAAGAACAGTAAAATAGAAGACACTTTCAAAACCCTTATCAATTTGTACATGAGATAGCTGCGACAGTTCACGTAATAACGAGAGGTTTAATCAACGGCTGGGGTAATGAAAGGCAATTTCTGTTGGCTAAAGGCTGCAATTAAGACTGGCTGTAATTTCGGCGATTTCGCGCCCGAAATCAGCTCAATGCGAATGTTTTATCCGGTCGGCCAATCGGCAGTGCTGTTGGTGTACACGAGTGATTTAGAACTTTTGATGGTCTACAATATTAGTTTATTTATAGCCATTTCATGATTTAAGTAGTAGCACCTTGTGTATATGACGTGGGAGGAGAGAGATTGTAAATTTTTTCGGGTTCAAAATCGTTTTCTGTCTTATGCGCTCCCACTACAAGGCATAGGTTCCATCTAACAAATTGAAGTAAGGAGAAGAGCTTCACCAAGCGGACATAGCAACCTGTTGTTGGAACTTTTAAGACCTATTAGCCCATAAGTTGACTTAAAGCCACTTATATATAAAGGCTATAATTAGATTGGCTGTAATTTCGGCTATTTCGCGCCCGAAATCAGCTCAATGCGAATGTTTAATCCGTTCGGCCAATCGGCAGTGCTGATGGTGTACACGAGTGGTGATTTAGATAATTTTGATGGCCTCCAATTTTATGTGGGACGGTAAGACCGATTTATTTCGAGAAAATGTATTTCAATGTGGTAGGTTTATGCTTTGGTTCTATTTAAAGCCAGTTTAAGCGTGTTTATCGTTTTCTTATGAGTGGACTTTGGAATGGCTTCTCGTAATTATGACGAGTAAGAAGGGAGATAGTGAAATTTTTCGAATTACAAATCGTCGTCTCCGTCTTTTATCCCCACACTACTAGGTTTGGGATTCCTCTCACAAACTTTACTTAAAGACACATACATATAAAGGCTACAATTAATCAGTATAAATAATTTCAATAAGGTTTTAAGTAGTTATAGTTTATACTTTTATTTAGTGCCAATTTAACTTGGTTTATAGTATTTTTATGATGTAATTAGTTGTTGCTCGTGACTTCGACGTGAGGGGAGAGAGATTGTGTGTTTTTTTTTGGGTAAAAGATCGTCGTCTCTGTCTTTTTTTCTTCCACTACTAGGGATTTCTCTCTGATTTGTGAATATGAAGTGGGAGGAGAGCGCGATTGAAAACATTTCGGATTAAAAATCGTTATCATTCTTTTACCTTCCCACTACTAGGGATGGGCTTCATCATAGAAACCAAAGCAGAGGAGCAGAGATCGACCAAATCAACCCAGTGCGGTTTGTTGGAAAAAAACAAACAGCAAGAAGCCATGATGTATTTTCAAGCCACGCAATAGTTTAAATTTGGCTTAACGACTATCACATACAGTGATAACCGAGCCAACAAAATACATAAGTTTATTTTGTTAGAGGAAGAGTAATCTTCGCATTTTGTATTTTTGAATAACAAAAAAAACCTTTTCATGTTTAGGTGGCAGTGGAAATAGAAGAAAGGCGGTGGTGGTACCCTCGCGCCACGCTCCAACTGAGGGTGCTGGCTCCGGCGGACTCTACCATGTGTCTTATCGGAGCTCGTGCACCACCCGATGCACGATTTGATCCACATCAGACGTAAGTTATTCTTTCATTGGTTGATGTAAGATGAATGGTACTTTGAAGTCTTAACTCTTGCCCTCCAGGCATACCATACCGTTTAACTATGGATACCTAAACTCCTCCGATCGCATTCAACATTATTTAATACAATATATGTGTGCAAATACGAGTATTACCAACATTTAATACATCGTGTTTTAAAATTTTAAGATGCAACACAATTTATAAATCAATAACTTTTCATTTAATATGCAGAAATAAACGAATCCAATTACAAAAAAAATTACTCACAACACAAAAATGCATTTGCTAAAAACTCTACTACATGTGCAAATTCACATTAAAGTAGTATTTTTACATTCAACTTAAGCGTCCCGTTAATTAATCCTTCGACCTTTCAGTACCAAAAGTCAGTTTATACTTTAACGATAAGCGCTTACAAGTATATGAACAACCATTTTGCGGAGGAAACAATTAACAATGTCATTATCATGCCAGAACACCATCTTGTAGCCGCAAAAGACAGAAATCAACGTCTACACACGCACGGTTCCAACTTTAACAAAGCGTTGGGCGCTCCACATAAGTCAATCACATGCCACCGCTATGTCTGTCGTCGTTATGAGCTAATAAACCATTATAGGCGTATAATTTATCTCATAGAAAACATACGGAAATGACTCTCGAAATTTCTGAAATATTTTTATTGTCTTTTCGAAAAGTTGGTTAAGCTGCAAATATCCTGGAGTGCTGGGTTAAGCATTTGTTGGAATTTTGAGTATGAGTTAAATTGTAGACTTAATTTTTGTAGAAACTTAACACATATTACGAATTGAAATCGCGGTTTAAAAAGCTTTTGGTCTTAGTCTTAATTATATTAGATTTTTACTTATTCAAATCAAGGTAAAATAGTTAGTCGAAGTTTGATGAGTTTTTACGTACTGAGATCAAGCGATATCTGTTTTGTTTTGTTCATAGATATCGGCATCAGTTGGTCAAAATTCAGATAATTTTGCGGCGCCAATAACCTTTACTCGGTGATTCACTGTTTGATAGAAAAAACCAAAGGAATGACGTTGAAAAGTACTAGGTGTGCTGATTAGGATTTATTATGGTTATGGGTAGACTACTTTCGGAGAACTAAAAAAATTATAAAAAATTTAAATTCAGTAAGACTGTTTTTTGCTGACGTGACTGTTTCTATTGTCCCCGATTCGTCTATTTGTATTGCGAAGGTCATCTAAGTAGGCGCCCTTTGTCATAAAGCTCTATATATTTTGTTATGATTTATATAAATAGATAAAATACATCTAAACATACATTTAAAATTATAAACACATATGTATCGTGAGTTTCTGTAATGCACATTGTTGTTTTGTTGTTTGGCATTTTAATATATCTATGTTGGTTTTTCTTTTTTGTTTTTGGTTTTTGTTTGGTATTGCTTGTTCAGCCTATAGTTTTTTCTTTGTATGTAATGTTTGTTTTCTAATTAAGTACTTTAGATAGATTCCTTTTTATTTTATTGTTTTATATTTTTTGATATTTCTTTTTTTTTATGAATTAAGGCCACTGTACCTTAAACGAGTTGGTTTTTGTTTGTTATTGCTTGTACAGCCTATAGTTTTTTTTTTTTGTATGTAATGTTTTCTAATTAAGTACTTTATGGAATATAAAGTACTTAATTAGAAAATTAAGTACTTTATAATTTTTTTTTTTTTTGTTTTCTATTCTTTGATTATTTTTCTTTTTATGAATTCAAGCCACTGTACCTCAAAGGAGTTGGTTTTTGTTTGTTATTGTTTGTTCAGCCTATAGTTTTTTCTTTGTATGTAATGTTTTCTAATTAAGTACTATAAATTCCTTTTTATTTATTTTTTTTTGTTTTCTATTTTTTGGTTATTTTACTTTTTTTGAATTAAAGCCACTGTACCTCGAAGGGGCGCTACAGGAACACCAGCGCTGCTGTATCAGCAGATGCAGCAGCATTAAGCTGATGTATCGCCCTTTTGACAGGTTGCACACATATTTCATATTTTACTATTTGTTTAATGTTATTTGTGTTGTTATATTGTATTTTGTTACCATTGTATGATATTGTGTGTGTTGCTTAGTCAATAAAAGGTATTCTATTCTATTCTATTCTATTCTTTAAAATTGTACGTACACTTGGTAATTATATTATTTTTTACTTTTTTACGAAGTATTGATGTTTTACATAGTCCGGATAAGCCCTCGTAGTAAGTTTATAGCTCATATGTTAGGGGGTGTATTTACGTCTGTAATATATCGTTAAGTGTTTAATTCTGTACCATCTGGCATTAAAGTTTATAGGCTACGGTAACTTACTTTAAGAAAATAAAAGATTAGCAATACCACATAATAATATAAAATTTCTAACAGAGTTTTGCAAAACTATTTACGTATATTTTGACCAATTTGAACAGACCACGGATTTGTTACATTCAAATAGTAAAAGAAGAACAAAATATGAATAATAAACGTACCCAGGAACTGTTTCAATTCAATTGTGTGAAGAAAAATACAAGCTTCCCTTATTCCTTGTTGGCACAACATCAACAAATTTAAAAATCAAAACGCAAAGCGAGCAAAAATATGTCGTGAAAATGCGAATTGTGTCCGTGTTTTTCAGAACCAGCAACTCATAGCCAAGAATATGTCACGGTGTGTGGAAACGATTCATCTTACGGTTGGTTTGTCGGAGGAAATTCACTGGAAATATTGACTGGCCTTTATCCGTCTAAAAGTAGGATATGTATGAGAGACGCTGTCAATCGGCACAAATGTCTTCGGCTACGGCTTCGAGAGATTGATTGTCATTTGCTTTTAGTTTTGGACATACATAGACACTAGTATATTTTGTTTTATTTTAGGAAGAAAAACTTGTTTAGAACTGCCATTAAAGACCTATCTGCACATTTTTTAAGTAATAATTTAAATGTTTTGAAGCTATTTCATAGCTTCTATCGCGGGCTAAAAAAACCTAACACCCCCCACTCCGACCAGCACAGCGGTGATACTTTATAGTTTATACGTCTATCGATAAATAGCAGAACTTGAAATGTATTGACTTGAATGACTTTTTGAAATATCACGCTTGTGTCATTAGTTCAGCAACCCGCCTTTACACCTAAATGTGCTTTACACCTGCCTGGCTAAATGTGCGTTTAGCTTCGTTCATGATAAATGGTAAATGAGATGCCCTCCCTTGAGTCCTCAGTAAAGATGTGGGACTAAACTAAGATCTCACATGGACTTCTTGAGAGAATTTGAAAAGTTTTGTTGCACTGTTTTGTTTCATTCACCAACACTCATGTACGTTCACAAACACTTAACGGTTAATAAGTGGATTGTAATGTTCGAAATATAACAAATTTTAATAAATAAAACAAAACTGTAGACATGACGCTTCACTTTTCCGCCAAGAAGTCATTTAAAATGTTATCAGGACGTGGCTTATTGGTTTTTATTAAAGAAAACTCAAATCTCTAATGGCGAAATTAATTATCCGCTAGGAAACGTTTTCAAAAATATCTCTCTGGGGGAATAAATAAATTAAGGCAGGTTACAAAACTTTGAAGCTAAAACGATTATACTGACCTCCACGACATTTATATCTATATCTACTTGCTTTAAATAGATTATCACTGCGGCTTCTCTTTGTTTTTTTTAGTTTGTTCTACACTTTTATAAATTTTAAATGGAACTCGATCGACAAAAAGTTACATAATAGATACAAGAAACAGTTGATAGTTTAAATCTATGTTAATTTGAAAGTATCAAGGTAAATTGCTTCCCTTTGATCTGCAGATCAGCAGAGCACGAAGAGCACCCAGGCCCAGAGTTCGTATCAGCAGGGGTGTCCCTGTTTGTGGGAGGCGGCGCGTGCGGCGGTGGCGTCCTCTATCGTCAGAGGACTGCCCCCGCTCCTCACACCCCGGCGCATCTTGTGCCACCGGCTTCACACGACCGCCTATGGATGTGGAAGTGCTTCAACTACACGTAAGTTTATTATTATAACAGCCTATTAGCAACGCCCTACCGTCAGAGTCTAAGCGTCTCACATACCCACGTAAGTTATTGATTTTCATATCTTACCAAATAGAGATTTTTAACTTCTGTAAGAGCACTACCGGACTAACGACTTATTATGCTTGTGTCGCATGTGTGAAAAAGGCTCGCATTAAAACGCCTTTATAAACGAACTTGAGAATTAAAAACAATATATCTCTTTAATAACATATTTACGACTCATTATGTACACACCTCTCACTTTGTTTTGTTCGCAACTGTCTGAGCCCAGTAGTAAACCGTCAAAAGGCTACTTCAATGATAATATCATAATATCAGCCTTTTAAAGCCCACTGCTGAACTTTGGCCTCCCAATAAATAACATGCTTTTGGGAATATTTGCCCATAATCACCATGCTGGGCAGGAGGGTTGTTGATCGTAGTTTCACCCTTCGCATGGCAGTGGTAAATATATTCCCACCATAAATTGAACCTTACGGAGTTGAGTTTAGGTATAAAACCAATGAAAAAGTTCAACATGTTCTGCGGGTTAAGACAGTACGCAGGATGATGCTGCTGTCTATCATCCGGTACGATTTCTTTTCGTCGACTCTTACGACTCCCCGTGAGATGAAAGGGAGGGAGTGACACTATTGTAGGCCAGTACCACAATAACATATACTATAATGATAACTAGTTTGTCATATGTTTTGAGTTGCGAACCAAAATATTTTCTTGTTTTTAGACAAAGAAGTATTAAGCAGAACATAATTAAATAGCCACCAAATAACTTGGATCGCTCATCCGAAAATAATTTTGAACCTTATGTTTACAAGCACAAGAATTCCTTCCTTCAAAAAGCAATCAAAAACCTATCACATTTGTAACAAAATATAGTAACCCATAAAATGTCAAAGAGCTGACTACCATAAATCGTGCATCCGCTGATTCAGCTGTCATCAAACATAAGTTATGCTGAGGGGAGCTTCGATAGAATATTCTTACTGGCTCTGGATGTTACACAATGTTCAGTAGTGCTTTAGTTTTGCCAATATGCTATTTGAATACGCATTTGTTTTCACTCTATATTATTTAATACTCTGTTTTCATAGGGATGTTAAGGATTGTTATAGCTTTGTAAATTATTTTTGTTTTCTAAGTGTTTGTTTTTCTTAATTGTGAATACAAGACCAAGTAGGGAAAATTGGCGCTGACTGAGAGCAGGGCTGGAAGATAATGGAGCTATATTCTGGTTGCAGTAACTTTGAATATCCTATTTATACCAGCTAATAGTTTCAAAAAAGAAGACTTTCCTCACAGCCATTGATTCCCTTTCTCAGGATCTGATACCATTTGCGTACACAATTTCATTTAAATTGGTTCAGTAGTTTTGGCGTGAAAGCGTGTGAGTTAGGAAGGATTCGATTTTTAGAGAGACCTCTGTATTTTTAATATCTTAACATTATAAATATTATCTTTTAAATAATAACATTAATCAACATTCGTAACGGAAAAGCTGAATAATTATTCTCAATGTAACGTCAGTTAAGTAAATTTTCTTTTGTCTTAATTACAAAAGCTTGTGTTAAGCTAAAAACAAAAAAATTTAAAGTTCTTATCATCCTTCTTCTCCATAAATAAAATAAAATATACTTTATTGTCTTTAAGATCAACAAGATTGTTCATATTCGTTGAATTTTCACGAACAAAATGGAAATACAGTAAAAAAATTTAAAACATGGAAAGAGATGTGGGCGGTATTATAATCAGGAAAGAGAGAGAGAGGAATGAAAAGCAAAATGAATTCTTTGTCAGAATTTGTCAAGGGTTGTGAGTTAATCTGTCTGTTGTGGTTTTTTCTCACCATTTGTCAGTCTGATGGTAACTCTATGTGTCGTTTTCCACAGAGCTGAGGGTCGTGACCCCTGCGGATCATTTTCTGCTCGATAACTATATGTCAACGCTTACGATCCTCGACATGTAAAGCCTCATGCAGGCAGATAAACTGCCCAGAGACTTGGGCTACTTTCACGTGGTCTTGTCCTCTCAACCTTCACCGGTCACACCGAGGCGCTCAAAGTTGTCTCTGCTCTTCCATGCGATGTGTCCAAAGAATTAAAATAACCCCCATTACTACCCCAATTTTGACTTGTTGAAAAACTATTATCAGTTTTTAAAAACCAATTCTCATAGCTATCACAGTTTCCTTATATTATTTTATGTATTGACCAATATAAAATATTATAGGATTTGATAAAACACACGTAGGTCAAACGAAAGTCTTTTTGGTCGGTACGTTGTAATACGAATACTGTAACAACGCACACGTAACTAGAACAGGACGGAATGATAAAGTAACACCGGACAGCGCTGTCCGGTCCGGCGACAGAGACGAAGCGATTTCTAACTTTGTACCACTTGACACTCCGCTACTGATTCACTGATGTTATATTGGCTGTTTTATTGATATAAAATATCTATCTTTTGTTAATTTAAAATAAACTAAACTAGCTAATAAAAAGTACATAAATACATTAAAATTTGTGTACAGATACATTAATGTGTTTAAAGTTATATAGTTGAGAAACTCTCCTTGTAATATTTTATTTTTATAAATATGTCGCAGTTATCTTTATAATAACAAATCACGGTAATGGAAATCATTTTATCTACATCTACAAAGTCTAAAATTATCTCAGCCAAAGTGCTGAAGTAATAATATATCTTTTTTGAAAGGCCCTCTTTTTCACAATCGAAGGTAAGTAGGAATCAGGTCATATACCACCGCCACGCAGACCCAGTGCAGATCGGCGAAGGACACAATTACTTACATACATACATACAATCACGCCTGTTTCCCCGCAGGGGTAAGCAGATGCTTAATACACGCCCACATTTCGACAATAATATTTTTGGTCCCACGTAATAGCCATTGCCGGTCCAAGTATATACCACGAGAAAATTAAAAGAATAGACTCTTCTTCTATGTTGCTTGTTGTTATGATATGAGACTGCTGTACATATAAAAAAAATGAGAGGTGTCAAGGGACACCCGGATGGAACTAAGTTCCTTTCGATTAATTAGTGAAGGAATAGTAATAAAATTTTAAAAATTATATGTAAAAAAAATATTTTATTAAAAAACATGAAAAAAAAATACAAACAAATCAAATAATTTCTTATTTTACGCTTAATAAAAGTTCCCGTATCGAACCCGAGCCTCCTGGGTGAAAGCCAGGTATCCTAGCCACTAGACCGTGAAAAAGTGTCGTGACAACTTTTTCCGAATTTTTCCGTCTAGCCACCTTTCACAACGCGCGGTATGCAACTTCGTTCCAATAAAAATTTTTTATCGCATAGATAGAAATGTTGCTCATATTAAAATTCTCGTATGCCTTTTGTCAACCTAACAACATACTCGTAACTCAAACCGGACGTCATGATAAACCGGCCCGCATTCTGACGTCCGGCTGTGAGACAGAGACAAAGCGATTTCCCTCGCAATCTTTAGTTCGTGCCACGCATCTTAGATTTATTACAATGAAGAAAAATAAACTCTTTTAGTAGTACAGTCAAATATGAAAAGTATAATCTTGTTTTAAGTTTTTCAAGACAATATAATGTGTCAAAATTAATGTTTAATTTTAATATTGACGTTGCATTAGTTTTAACAAATTCTAGTTTTGTTTTGTAGTTTAATATTTTTGTTCCTATATTTAAGTTTTGTCTTTGTGTAGCATTATTTATTAGTAATTCATAATTATGACAAAACATATGTATTTTTTCAAAATGAAACAATTTATGTTATATTTGATTATTACTGACATTTAGTTACAATGTTGTTAAAGCTTCGTTTTCTAGTTTCATTTATGATTTTTAAGTATTGTTTTAGTCTAGCAGACTTTCTGGTAATTCATCAATAACGCAAGATATCATTTTTATACTGAACGAGTTCATATATGACGGGTCTATTTTATTTTTGTTCCTATGTTTATATTCTGTCTCTATTTTTCGAACATAAAAGTAGGGACAATGTAGTATAAAAAATATGGAACCAAATAATTACATAATTACAAATTTGTATTCTAAAATTTAACTTTTACCAACTTACCAACAAGGAAAGTTGTAACAATTCTATTGTTCAAATTTATAGTCAAAACATAATGGTTCCTTCAAGTTTTTATTAATAAAGCTCCCTTTGAGAGTCAACTTAAAACTTTAGCGCCCATTCACTTTGAGCTTAAACTTTAGTGTTGAAGAAACTACAGACAAAATATTTTTCTTATAAGTAACTTTATAAAAGAAATAGTGTATCAAATATTAGAACGATGGTAACAATTTAAATAATGCTACATACCTATTACTAAATAGTTTTCATACATTCACACCTATTATGAAGTTTTACAATGAGTATCAATAAGAACTTGTGTTATGAATACAAAAGAACGGAGAAACATATAATTAATTACTTTTGCACAAAAATATTTGTCTTGTATGTGAATCGAACCCAGCGGTGTGCACGCCATATTGATCGTAAACTAATCCTTTGACTGGCTATTACTGCTATTATTTAATGATAACCTACCCCAGACCAGGCCTCAGACGTAGCCACTTAACTCATTCACTTTGTCTTAATGGAATTTATTCTCACAAGCACTAAGGCATGAGTCCCCATGACTTGTGTACAAGTGCAAGCCTGGTACGGTCATAGAAATGTGTTACTGCACTTAAGTAACTATGAAATTAAAAAAAGTCTTTATTTCAGCACTAGTTTTAATTTATTCTTGAAGCGTCCAGTCAAGTACTGTCCGTTCAAAGTCTTAGGCTTTTGCTTGAAGCGATGAAAATCTAATTGCTTGGCTCCTAAGTTGGGTAAATTCTCTTTTTAAGTGGAAAGTAGTTCGTCATACTGGCTATGTTCTTTATGAGTATATATATATATATATATATATGAGCACATGTATATTGCATACTTACATACTTTTTTTTTTAGTTGAATTTAATAATTAAAAGACCAAAATCATATCAATTACACGACATCAGATTTAAAGGCATAGGCATAGTCTTGTTTTATTCGTAATAAATATATACCTTGCTTGGCACTTAAGTTAGATAAATGGTTTTTAAAAGTCAATAGAGCTCTTGTGAAAAGTCAAAATTACAAAACTGAAAAACTAACGTGCTCATTCACTGCGGGCGGGAGTTTGATCGTAAAAGAACGGGCAAGAAAAACGTCAAGGTTAGTTTTTTCTCCCGCTAGTTACAAAAAAATAGTAAAACAAGTTGATAGGTTTACAAAACCCCGTGTTCTGCAGTCACAAGATTAAAAATAAAAGAAGAAGGAAAGGAAAAGTCAGTCATTCTGCTTAGCACTTAAAGTGTTTAAATATTTTTTTAAACAGTAAAGTATCACTGTTCTATATGGGTCTCATAGCATGCACATACACTTAACATCGAGTCTCGCTTTAGTAGTAATAAATATACTCCTAACGGAGTTTCTTGCCCTCTTTTTTTTCGCTAGAGGGCGCTTTTACAAACAATACTGCTTTCGTTCACAGTGTGATAAATTAATAAAATAAAAATAGTTGCAGTGATTTGTAGCACTCAAGAGTTGTGTATTTTGTGTATTGTTTTGCGACTCGCCTGCACAAGTGTTATCTAAAGTTTACCGGTTAAGTGTGAGGAGATAAACCGTAAGTTTGTTGTAAAAATTTTTGATTTGAAGATCGTTAACATTGAGTCATGCATAGCTAAATTGTAAAAAGCACAACAGTTTGAAGTACTTCCTCTCACCAATAGAGGGCGGTACTAACTAGCGCCATCTACAGTAACACAATCGAAAACGTGAATATAGTACTCCTACCCATCAATAGGTAGCGCTACCTGATCGAACAGCAATAAACAAAGATGCAGTGCGAAGTCTGTAACAAACAATTGCGCCCTAAGGGGGATTCTTCGAAGGACTCAACGGTGAGTTGCACAGGTTGCAGCTTCAAATACCATGCTTCGTGCCTTACACTATCAAGGGACGATTTGCGGTCTATAAGAATTACTGGAAGTATGACAGCATGCCCTTCTTGTCAGCTAATAAAGCGCAGTCTAAACTCCGATTCGACTCCGGTGAGAGCGGCTGCAGCTGGACCTTCCGATAAGGGCATTAAATCAAGTACGGAGCTGATGAGTGCCCCATCAGAACTGGCACCGTCAGCAATTCCCGCCTCATTTGAAAAAGTGGTTAAAGATATGGAGGGTGCTTTCTCGAACATGAAAGCAAAAATGGAGGACTTTACGGTGTCCTTAAATTCGACCACC
This sequence comes from Musotima nitidalis, assembly GCA_949126915.1. Taxonomy (NCBI): domain Eukaryota; kingdom Metazoa; phylum Arthropoda; class Insecta; order Lepidoptera; family Crambidae; genus Musotima; species Musotima nitidalis. The sequence goes on along the minus strand of OX421423.1, from coordinate 11,970,369 downwards.
GAGGATATTTTTGATTTCCGCAGGGAAATTAATGAGTTAAAAAATCAAGTTAAAGAACTGGATGCCTATAAAAAAGAAGTAAACTCTCTCCGCCTTGAAGTTAACGAGTTACGTCAGGAGATCGCCACTCATCAGCAGCGTCAGTTCCTTAGAGACATTGAAATTACTGGTCTTACTGAACACAAACAAGAGAATCTAACCCATATGGTATCGGTGCTCTCGGCTAAGCTGGGCGTTAATCTGGACCCCAGAGATATCGACGATGTCAGGCGTGTGGGCTCTCGCGATGGAACAGTGGAGCAGGAGGCGTCACGGCGTCCCAGGCCTGTCATAGTTACTCTGGTGCGTCGGGCCCCGCGAGACCAGCTGCTCCGTGCGGCACGAGTGAGGAGGGACATCACCACTGACAAAATCGAAGTACCTGGGAACCCTCGAAAGATTTTCATTAATGAACATCTCACCAAAAACAACAGGGTGCTTTTTAGTAAGGCCAGATCGACAGGCAGGGAGCTGAATTTTAAGTACACCTGGACATCAAACGGAAATATTTTCATGCGGAGAACGGATACTAGTTCCGTATTGCGAGTAACCACCGAGGCAATACTCGATAAACTGATGGGGGATTCGAAGAACCCCGCTCCCACCTCTATACAACGGTGCTCCTAACAGTCAAGTAGCGATGTCACAAGGTATATCGAACCCAGATGTTTTGCTCGCGAACTTCATTAAAATTAGTCAATTGACTTTTTTGTGTATCGTAGCGACTTTTTTAAATTTTAATTGTTTTCTGAATATTGTTTCTTTAGAAAGTCGACTAGAAGATGTTCATATCATTGTTATTTGGTTTGTTAAGAGTCACCTACTTTGTATCAGGACTCATAAAGGAATGGGCTTATGTATTGATGCTGCTGTTTCTCACTTTCTTTTGCTTGTACTAAAATACTACTCTACTTACACTCAGAAACTCGAACTAAACTGTCACACAACACACTCACTAAGCGTGCTCCGCTACCTCTCTCTATTTCTGTATGGCAATCAGTGCAATATGACCTTTATAGTTTATAATGCTTAATACACAACTATTAAACTATAATATATCAGACGCTCTGGACCTGACATGCGAATTGAGGTGTCCCGACTCCTGCAATACAGTAATTACCAATGCTTATAACTTTAGGTTGATAACATTCAACATTAGAAGTATATCAAAGAACTTTGATGCTTTCACAACTCTTCTTCATAGAATTAACTTAAATTTTGATATTATAATTCTCACAGAGTGTAGACTGACGAACGAGGCAATAATTGGGGAAATCCCTGGTTATGATCATTTTTACACGCGTAATAATATTAATCAGAACGGAGGGGTGGTGGCATATGTTAGGACTGGCTGGAGAGTAACTGTGACAGAACCTATATTCGCTGAAGCATGCGGACTGGTTATTGATATTCCTAATTTGGTGACAGTTCTTGGAGTCTACCGTTCCCCATCTTTTAATTATAACAATACGTTTATCGATGCCGTAGATGACATACTAGTTAACCTGTCACATAGTCCTTGCAAAATTTTAGCAGGTGACATTAATATAGATATTTCCTCCTCAGACCCTAGTAAACACGATCCCTCTAACTATCTGACCCTACTTAGTCACCATGGTTTTAGGCCTGCTATTACTTTACCAACCAGGAAAGAGGCGTGCCTAGACCATATTTTCATAAAGTCAAAGTTCCAGGCCATAGGAGTTGTATGCCAGACAAATGTCACTGACCACTACCCATCTATTATTGGTTTCTCATGCACAATTAAACGAGACAAACAGAGCAGATTTAAAACAGTTGTAAATTATGATAGGGTCAGTGCGGCACTGGAGCAGGTAGATTGGTCTGTTGTCACTGATAAATGCGATGTTGATGACGCGGTTAAGGTCTTTGTTGATATTATATCTTCTACTGTTGAAATTAACTCACGAAGGATCCGAGTCAGTCGATCAAAGCATACCCTATGTCCCTGGGCAACACCTGGACTATTACGTTGTATCCGCCATCGGGATAAGTTGCATTCTTTGGCCAATCGCTTTCCTAACGATAAAATACTTCAAGTCTCTTACAGAAGGTACCGAAATTTTTGCAATGAAATCCTTAGGAAGGTAAAAGCCGAACATAACAGTGCCGAACTAGAACAGGCTAATGGAGACCCAAAGAAATTATGGAACAGCATTAAAACCATATGCCATTTTACACAAAAAAATAAAAGCCCTATCGAACTTCTCAATATCAAAGCTGACCCTGTAGCGTCACTGGCCTTGTGCAATACTTATTTTTCAACTGTGGGTCAGGTGCTTGCAGAGGATACAAATATGAAAAAATCTAAAAATGATCTGGCTCTGAACATCAACGAAGTGAGCAGCCCGCCAAACTCATTCTTTCTATCGCCTACTGATCAAAACGAAGTGGAGTCTTTAATCATGCAACTCCCGAACAAGTGCTCGACTGGACCTGATGGAATATCAAATTGTTTAATAAAGGCTATTGGAAAACCAACTGTATACCCTTTGACACATATATTTAATTTAAGTCTATCGTCTGGCAGGTTTCCGGCCTCATGGAAGACGGCCTCTATCACGCCAATACATAAGGATGGACCTACTGATATTCCCAGCAATTACAGGCCTATATCGCTCCTCAACGTCTTCTCTAAATTGCTGGAAAAAGTGGTAAACAGGCGGTTGGTAGGGTTTTTAGAGTCGCACAATCTTTTATCGGATAGGCAGTTCGGGTTTAGACGCAAGAGATCTACTGAGGATGCGATTAAGTTACTCACCGATCTTGCATCTTCGTACCTTGATGAAGGGTCTCACTGTGTGGCAGTGTTCCTGGACCTAGCCAAGGCCTTCGACACAGTCTCAATCCCGATACTTATTAAAAAGCTAGAGAAAATGGGCATCCGTGGAGCCGCCTTGGACTGGTTTCGGAGTTACCTCTCGGACAGGGGACAGGTTGTGAGAGTAGAGGGATTCGAGAGTGATCGTCTCCCAATCAACTTCGGCGTTCCTCAAGGAAGTATCCTCGGCCCCACCCTCTTCATTATTTACATGAATGATATACATAGGCTTAACATCCCCGACGCTGAATTAATATGCTATGCTGATGACACAGCTGTCCTGTTCAGAGGTACGGACTGGAGTGCTGCTCAGTCTAATGCTGAAAAGGGCATGGAGGCGATCTCAGAGTGGTTAAGGCAAAACCTGCTTACCTTGAACACGAAAAAAACCCAATACATGTGTTTACATAAATCCGCTGCGTCTAACCCGACAAACCTTAAGATACAAATGCATAACTGCGCGGGAGACACAGGAGCCTGCAATTGTGACTTTCTACAGCGAAAAGATAGCCTCAGATATTTAGGAATAATGCTGGATGAAAACTTAACTTTTCACTCACACATTCATATGCTGGCAAAAAGAGTGAGGAAAGTCATGGGTGTAATGCGTATACTAAGAAATGCGGCAAATATCAATTGCTTGAAAACCGTTTACTTCTCTGTCTGCCAATCGATTTTAGCATACGGTATAGGGGTATGGGGTGGTTCTGCAAAAACCCTAATGATAGAGCTTGAGAGGGCACAGCGAGCAGTACTTAAGGTGATGCTAAGAAAGCCTTACAGATACCCCACCAATGACTTATACAAGGAGCTGAATGTGCTGCGCGTTAGACAGTTGTTTATTGTCAATGCATGTCTGTCCATCCATCGATCTGGTGCAAGGCCGATTCTTTCAAGGGGTGGAAGAAGAATCTGCAAATTACTGGTGCCTCTTGTTAAGACTAGCTTTGCCAAAAGATTCCCCCGTTATTGTCACGTCTCGGTTTACAATGCGGTCACAAAAAGTTGCTGTCTTAGTGATATCTCGGTTAGAGAAGCAAAACTAAAAGTAGTACAAATGCTATCTTCACTCGACTATGATCAAACGGAGGCTCTTATCCCACACCGATAAACACAGCATAATATACACACACAGAGACTCACATTATGCTCACTTAATTTTATTTAATTTTTTGTTTTCTTTATAAATGTACAATCAATTTTAAAATTATAGTTAATTTAGCTCTTAAATATATAAAAAAATTTTCTTCCTATTTTTAATCTAAACTCTGTAATCCAATGAAAATTGGTAACCCAAGATACAAGCTTTTGCTTAGTTTGGGAACCCCTGGAAATATTGTGATGTGATTTTATATTTCTACATTTGTAACCTTATAATCCTAGTTTGTAATAATACTTGAGTTACAATAAATACATTTTTCATTTTCATTTTTCATTTTCATTTTCAACTTCTTGTCGCAGCTAGCTTCCGTCCTAGTGAAGTGGTGCTCCTTTATTTACGTGACGTTCACAAGTTCTCTGTGAGGATATTTTTTCTTTTTAGTCACGGCTTTGTGCGTTTAGCACATTAAGTTAGTATCAAAAAATGTTATATTAATAATTACAAGAATAAGTGAGATGTGTGAGATGATAAATGACTAGCCGTCCCCCCTAACCATCGAGTCTTCAGTAAAGAGTGGGACTATACTGAGATCTGACATGGACTTCTCGAGAGAATTTAAAAAGTGATGTTACACTGTTTTTACATTCACAAACACTTACCGTTAAATAATCCACCGATCCTACTCATTTATGTTCGAAATATTACAAATTTTAGAAAATATAACAAATCTGCTGACATTACGCTTCACTTTCCCGCCAAGAAGTCCTCGTAAGAAAAATTTGCTTGAGTAAATGATTTTTGAATTTTGAATAACGACTTTATTAGTATTGAACTAAGTTCTAGAAGCTTAAACTGCTTAAAAACACAGTGCACAGCGCTAACTAACCCGAAATTAAAAGAACTTGTACTATAGGAGTTTGAATAGACATCATCATTATAAAATCAGCTATTTGAAGTCCACTGCTGAACATCGGGTGGGTGGTCGCTATCGAAGAACCTTAACGCCCCATCAGTCGTCGATTCTTCGAGCTATGTGCCCCTTTCAAGTGCCACTTTTGCTTGCAAACTCGCTTCTCTATGTCGATCACATCGCTATAAATGTCCATAGAAATAATAATAGGTATGTAGATTTCTATGATAATATCAATAGTATCAGCAGAGACCGGATTATATGCATTTGATTATTTAAGCCATTCTCAGCGGTAATAGCATATTTTATATAAGATCTAGTTATGTTGCATATTATCGGTACATTAACATTATTTTTCGAGTGCAGTACAATGCGAATTCGACCCGGAACGGAGAGTCACGCGCGTCTTTTGTTTTTGTTAGTTACTATAATAAAATGAAAGAGACAGAAGAATGTCGCGCTCGCCTACTATAAAGTCGTTTCACCTATTATGCATATAAATGCATTTACTTGATTATTCTTTATAATCGAAGACAATCTTACCACAGAAATTTTGGGAAAATACTTGATTGTTTAGGTTTACATAATATTTAAATAATTTAATGTTATTTTTCTTATTATCTCCTATCAAAAATAATTTACTTATTGTGTGCTGATTTTGTGATAGAAAAATGAAAAATTACTTTTCTCTTTTTTTATTTTGGGTGTTCCTAAAACCTATCATTTAATTTCGCATATTCTGCCAATTTTCGTTTATATTTTAAGCTTTTTTCATGCATATTTGCATGCAAATACCAAGCTTTTTATTTGCATATAATCCGGTCTTTAGTTACCAGATAATGTAATTAAAATCCTCCGCGCAGGAATGAAGTGTTTGGCCCGGATGTAGGTCGGATTCCAATCCATCCTTGGTTATGGTAAGGGGTACGACTTTTCTGAGTCCGAATGATGTAGATAGTTTTTAGTGTTCCGGCAATGAAAAGTACCTACACTCATACGACGACTACCGATACAGCGGCGTAGACGTCAGTATATCTGCACTTCGCTCCTGAGGTCGTGGGTTCGATTCCCACACAGGACAAATGTTTGTGTGCTCAAACTTTAAGGTTTGTTCTTGTTTGGGTATTTTCCTATGTATATTAAGTATGTATTTACACAAAATAACAGTATTTATATATGTTTATTCGTTATTTAGTATCCATAACACAAGTTATTTATGATACTTATCTTGGATCTAAATAATTGGTATAATTGTTAGAAATTATTTAATTATTTTTTACAAACACAATATCACGATCGTAAATAAATCCCATTTGGGACGTGAAAGTCCCCTATACAATTGTACCAAAGTTTACTCAAATGGCTTACCAACGCCCACATTAACACTAGACGAATCCATTGCTATGTTATCTCACAAAAACAATATTCTTCACAGAAAGCAGTTATCAACAGACGGAGTGACAATCAACGCGCCATCGGAAGCCGGTCGCTGGTCCCTCTGGGTCCTTTCCCTGTCCAGCCGTGGTCTTCGCTTCTCGGCACCTCGAACCATCAACGTCTTCCGACCCATACAACTCGACTTCTTACTGCCACCAGCACTCAAAGTTGGAGAGACCGTGGAGGTGGATGTCAAGATTACCAACAATATCAATAATTGCATGGATGTGAGTATTTTATTATTTTTACTTCCTTTCACCATATTATAAATCGTACCCGCGGTACCTGCCAGTAATAAGAAACCAGTCTTCTATTCCGAATAATAATTAGCCTATATTCTGAGGCAAAGCCACTACAAACAATAACTACATTCAATCGCTTTAAGTCCCTCTACTTCAAACAAAGAAGGAGAAATTCAGGAGCCATTGTGTACTAAAGGTCACGTTTTAAGTTGCCCAACAGGTCCTCTAACTTAGTGACTACCACGCTTAATGTGAATGGCTTAACGAGCCTTCCGAAGGTCGGATGTGATTGAGGTCAATAAAACCCTACAAAACAAACAGTCCTCCGTGAACTTTGCTTTACTACGGTGATTTTTAAATTGAGCCCTTTTAATCATCACCATCATCATATCAGCCGTATAAGTCCACTGTTAAACATAAGTCTCCCCAAATGATTACACTCTAGTGGGTGTATGTGCCCATAATCACCACGCTAGATAAGGTTGGTGATCGCAGTTTAAGCCAGTATGCAGGATGACGCTGCTGCCCATCATTCAGTTTTTTCTTTGTCGTCTCTTATGACTACTCGTGTGATGTGAGGGTTTGGCACTGTTTACACACGATATACCGTAGCCCTTTTAATAATATTAAGTATGTATGTACAAAAAAAAATTATGTTTATCCATTATTTAGTAACCACAACACAATTGAATTAAATAATTGGTGTGATTGTAAGGGTATTTATTTGTATATTAATTTGTACTGCTTCCACATAAGCAAGTGATGGATTAAAAATATCTTTGTAAGAATTCCCGCGCTACTATAATTTCCCTTAAAAATCGAGAAACTATTCAACACGACACGTGTTTTGCCCTTACATAGGGCATCATCAGGTAAGATAAGAGCCTCAGAACAACGATGTCTTCACGACCAACGCTGAAACGAGAGTTATTATTACAAAAATATTTTTAATCCATCACTTGCTTACAATAGATTTCTGCAAAGTAATGTAGTAAGTAACGCCTGAATCAATAATTTATCTGCTTCCACATGCCATGTTATCGCGTGTAATTTGTTGCTATGTAACTTTTGAAGCTGCCTTTTGTTTTAAAATAAGTAATGATATATATTGTGATATCATAATAATAAAATACATGCACATAACAGCAACACCAATTGAAAAATAAATCACCAACTGTTTACTGAAGCCAAAACAAACAAACTTGCCCTCACAATACAAAATCTCACGCGCGGTTACTTGGGAAAATAATTGTATTTATTTGGGAAAATAATTGTATTTATTTAGGATATATGATCCAGTCACATATAATTATGTGGATCTGTTGGAATATTTTGGAGTTTAAGTGCGTATCGTAAGGTCATAGTGCGTAAAGGTCAGTCTGTTTGAACTTTCTGCGCAGGACAAATATATGTAAGCGATCTAGCCGAGGACATATTTTGTTTCTATCTATTTCATATTTTTTATTCAAGAGATGTTTAATTTAGCTTTTTTAATAATGTAGTTCAATTTGTTCTAGTATGGTATTGTTTTACTATGTTTTTAAACTGTAACTTTAATTAGGAATTTATGTTTGTATTTTTTTTTAGTGCATGCTGTCTTTGCCTATAATTATAATGACAATGAGCTATATATTGGTGATTATTTTATTAAATAAATAAATAAGCCTAGAATTATCCTGGTTACCCGGACTTAGGCATATGGCCCAGGGTCTGCTTACTGGTTTAACCAGATTTAGCATTTCAGTTTATTTACCAAAATTAAAGTATTTGTGTATGTTTATCCGTTTACTCAGTTTGGGGCTAGAAGCGCGATTTCTGTAGATTTAAAACTAATATAATTATGTAAAACTTTTGGGTTCGTCCTATAAATAGTGCGAACAAAATGTCTTCATAATCACAAAGTTGTAAGAGTACCTATATTAATTTGAAGGTGGATTTACTCCTATTCACAAATCAGACCTGTCTTTCAGACAAGAGCTCATTTGTGAGTAGTCATGTTATGTGTTGTTTTATTGCAAATTAAATTAACTTTTTATACTACAATGTGTAAATATGCCCCTGCGCCAAGCGGCTAAACAGTCGCAATTACAGAAGCAGGTCAGTTAAAAGCATAATTATAAAATTAAATTAATTAAATCAAGCCTTGTTCTTGATAAGGTGACGTACGTCTTGAATAAATAGATTTGAAGGAGGACCTAGCCTGAAAATAAGCCGCCTTGAAAGGACCTACGCAAAGAACGTCGATTGTTAGTCCCAGATAGGTAATCTTAAATCGAAAACGAGGAGCCTGCACACCAAGTTCACTCCGAGATAGTATTTCTTGTTGTATTGTCACACAGAGAGGTATAGACCCATTAGGAGAATAGGTTGAAATTCACTATTAACTGTAGTACCGCATGTGAGCTTACCTCTAATATTATGTTACAGAAAAATATGTAGCTTAATTTATAATAGGGCAACTCAAAAAATCACCTCCAGTAAAAGCGATTTCATACAAGTAGTAGTGAATAATAGTATTTCACAGTAGCATAAAGCAAACGCAATGTCAGAGTGCATGTAAAGTATGACCAACTTTACAAGATATTTAAATATAACAATACCAATTGAATGGGTTTGCAACAAAACATCAGATTACCCGTTCGACGATGATGAATATGAGTGCAATTCAGATAATTCATTGTATTACGTACCAAATAAAGATGAGATCGTAGAATTTTTATTTATAATGTAAATAACAACAAGTTTAATTTCTACCACAAAATTTAACTTAAGGGCTATGTTTATAAAAGTTCTGAATTACTTATTATGTAATTCAGAACTTTGTTCACAGTTTTGTTGGGGACTGTACCCTGAAACTAAACCTATATATCTAGACTTGATATTTTTATTATATTTAGAATAATTAGTTAGTAAAACTAATTGATTGGGCAGACAAAGGTCACATGTTTGAACGTCGAATTTACAAATGATCGTTTAAGTACTGCATATAATGCTATATTCATATTATAGTTGTGCAATTAGGCCTGCATATTATTTCGCTAGTTGCTACTATACTATAAAATGGTGTAATTAGTTTATTTGATGTACTTGCCTAATACTAATTACCTACTGGTAAGTAATCGCATTACCAAACATGCTTAAAAGTAAACACTTAGACAAAGTCATGGCGCTATCTATCATCATCATGCCTCACAGTGTCGAATAAGTACACAACAGCTCTCGAACCTTCTCCAACTCGTGGTGCCAATTAAAAGTTGCCAGCTTTGGCCTTTTTGCCCTGCCTCCCTGTCACCTCGCTTCGTTGCGACGGGTTAAACTTCCACGTTATATACATTTTACTAATTAAATTTCACATACGAACATCTTCTGAATAACCCTGATTAAAACTTTGTAGAGCGTGACGTTATTGTTTAAAAATTAGGTGTTAGTATGCATTTGAGGCAGCGTCATGAGGTAAAATTTATGTAAACAAACAAACTTCTACTGCGAAAGTTATTGATGAATAATAATCAGAACAAATTAAATTATTTCACGGGCTAATATGAGAACACACAGTTTTGGGAACAATGTCAATTAGTCGTTTGATATGCCGGGCAAGGTTAAGTGTTATAGTTCAATGTTTTGGGTTTTGTGAACGTAATTGAGTGGCGAATTACAATCATAAGTAAACGATCTACCATTTCAAATCTACTAATTACCAACATAAACTTTCTTAATAAGCCTGATTAAAACTTTATAGCGCGTAAATCTCCACAGAGCTACGTTGCGGCAGTTACCGATCATATAATCAGAACAATTGAAATAAATACTCGGCCTATTATTTGCAGCAACAATTAGGAGAACATTTCTAATTAGTCGTTTTATATACTGATTTCCAAATGGAGAGTTGTGGTTCAATTGTTTTGGGATTCAGGAAAGACCTTTTTGAAATAAGTTTACCTAACATTAATGGTCAAACAATTATAAAGTAATAAATAAATGTTATTCGGGGTTTCTATATGCAATAGAATATTACATAATACAACAATAATGAATTAAATAATTAGTAATATGACATATAACAAGTGCAGAGGTACTTACATCTAATAGTCATATCATTGATTAGTTTCCAACCAACGTTAATTGAAATGAATTTTATAGTGCGAAAAGTGCGGAAATTTAATAAAATAATGCACATAAAGTCAAAGACAAAATCATTTATCTCAGTTTGGTTCGACAGAGCTCTTATGAAATTTAAAACTTAAAAACTAGCGCGCCCATTCACTTCGGGCGTTTTTTCTACGGGTTTTTAATTATACTAAGAAAATTATGTTAAATAAAAGATTTATACAATGCAAGAATTAATGTTACGTCTTTAATTTTCTAAGAGCAATATGTATTCATTTATTGAGGACAGTTTTTCCTTTTTGAATAAGCTACTCAGTATGATACAATTTTCCAATACCTCTTTGTACATATTTTAGCTTTATATGGAAAGCAGGTTTCTAGATTTGATCTTATAATTTCATGGATGAATAAATACACGTTAATAATAATTATGTAAGAACAAATATAGATAGAAGCAAAAGACATACAAACGTACATACATACATAATACATGCCTGTTTTCCCGAAGGGTTAGGCAGAGGCATATTGTACTTTGTGTTTAGCTTTTTATATTGTTGGTCCCACGTAATAGTTGGCGCGCCTGTTGCCGCTTACCGGTAACTTTTATGTTTACCAGAGCCTCGTCCGTTGTTCGGCAGGTTCACCACTTACAGGTGAAGTTGGTTCGGGCTCCTTAGGTCTTGGTAGGATCCCCATACACCGTGCTAGGTAAAAGTAAACATAACAGTGGCCTGTAAGCGGCAATAGGCTCGCCACCTATAAAGTGAGACCAATTATATAATAGGCGAAGTGTGGGCGTATAATATGCGTGACTGTATGTATGTATCTATAACAGAAACTGCACTGGGAATAAGTTGAAACAGTGAAACAGGATGACCTATAAAATGTAGGTTAACTCTAGATAAATATGTTCGTATGTGCTCCAACAAACCGCGATCATTTGATTACCGAGTACATCGCACACATATTTCATAAAGACGCAGAACGGAATGTAGTACAGAAAAACCTTAATAAATTAAATAATTGTAATATATATTTAGACTAGCATAACTGTTTAAATTTTGTCATTACATTACTGTCGCCATGTCCTGGTAATAATTTTCATGTAAAGTAGTATGTATTTGTCAGTTAGCAAAGAATCCAACAGCCGAATTGCAAAACGGAAAGCTTATTAGAGTTACAGTCGAGGGACCAATAATTCGCCAATATATTGACGAGAAATAGCCTAAATGAGAATTGCAAATTAAAATATTAAAATCTACTTCAAATGGTTTTCACCACTATTGTTAATTTTTCAAATGGCAAATTACAGTGCGATTAGTCTCAAACGGTCAATTTTGCTAATACGATATAGTTTTAAAATACTTACTTCATTATTTAAAATAGTTAGTAAAAAATAATAATAATGTACAAAATTAATAATTTGCGCTAACATTTTCGTCTCTATGCGACATATGTTGGGTGACCGCATATTTGGCATATCCACCGCACTCAACCCATTAATGTAAAAAATACTGAGGGTCAACGTTCGCGTTACCTGCTGGAAAAGATTGTATGTAAACAATTTTTAATGTAGGGTATGAATACAACAATTCTGTTCTCGTATAGAGCCGTAATGTACATTATCTCTTTTTTTTAAAGTAAAAGTACCATTTTTGTTATAAATACCCGCTATTCTTACAAAAATTACTATGCACTTATAGTTGAAATTTACTTTTTCTTCTAGCTCACTTCTTTAAGAAGTTTGATTAAGTCTAACCAGATAGATATCAGGTAGCATTTAAAAAAAAACCATAACATTTTTTTTAATTGTTGTGATATTGTCGTGATTACCTTAATGTGCCTTATCTATCTCATTAGATATGTAATATACCGAAAAAATATTGTCTGTCAAAATATGGAGAAATTGCTCGTATTATCTGTGTTTCAGTAGGTACCTATTCCTTATTTTATAATGTAATCCAATATCGATCTATAAATTCGGTACCAACTAGTTATCTAATCACTTTAGGTACTCTGAAAGATACCAAAAAGTAATGAGTAAAAGGGTTCCGTGAAACATACTTTATTGAGTCCGCTTCGCACCGCTTGATACGAGTTTGAACCAGTTAAACCAGGATGAATTGCCTAATCGGCCCATTTGGCGGGATTCGCGCTGGGATCGCCCGGAATCCCTAATCGGGATTCGATGAACGCCGCCGCCGCGCTTCGATAACAAACAAATACTTCACACGTGTGAGTGGTGGATGATCGCTGGATTATTTAACCTTGATGCATAGTTACCTCCGCGATGTAGTTATAAACGTTCATTCTGTATGTTGCATTCATTTATCGACTACTAGCGTGTTCAGGGCACGCTGAAATTGAACATTTTTAAACTGATTTTTGAAGCTTCTAACTTACATTAATGTATGTGAAGTATGTAGCCGTGAATGTATGTATGTGTAATTTATTTCTCTATTAGCTGCTGCCTATGGATTTACTAGCACGGAACATATTGTGTTTTCTATTGCTATTAATCCCTTATATATCTAATCGGGATTCGATGCACACCGCCGCCGCGCGTCGATAGTAAGCAAACACTATACACGTGTGAGTTGTGGATGATCGCTAGATGAATTAACCTTAATGCATTTTTACGTCCGACTTCTAGTTACAAACGTTTATCCTATATGTTGCAGTCGTTTATATCACTGGTATCAACTGTTGCCTGTAGTATTACTTGCGAGGAACATGTGAACTCTATCGCTTTGGAAGTATGTGTCCCTGAACCCGATAAATACAAGCTACTGAAGTCTTTAACTTACATTAACGACTTCCGTAAAATACAAAACTAACGGCTTAAAGTACCTGTGACTAACGGTTTTATTTTTTTGCGCGGCAGCAAGTATTATCTCAAAATAAAGGCAAGGTTACTTTTGCTTAGGAAATCTGCATGAAAATCGGTTTAAAAAAGCTAGAACAAATAAACGGACAAATGGAGAGACAGACAGACAGACAAACATTTTTATATTTATATTTATTATACACATGTTATTTTGATTCTTAAAACAAACAAATTAATTTAATTTATTTGCATAGGTTTGTAATAATAATTCCTATACTCTATCGAAGTTTATATACTAAAAGTGAAGTGAAATTGCCAATTTATGGTACAAGCACTGATTGATTGCAAGTTAACTAGATATACTAAATCGCGTTAAGCGTCCGATGACAGTGATTAATTTTGGGAAAAGATTATCGTAGCCTGACAGTTAATCGTTTGGTGTACAGCCAGTTGCAGTTGGCACCGAGTTCACAACAAAACACAAGTTCTTTAGGCTTATTACTCGTATAACAATACATTCAAGCTGGTGGGTCTGCCACGACACAGCAGCATTTTAGGGATGCGAGTCCCTATCGATACCTCTTCACGGGAACTGTAACAGGCGACAGAAGCATATTGTAAGCCCATATCTCGCCAATTTTATTATTGGTCCCATGTAATAGTTGTCGAGCCCCTTCTGTTAACCGGCAGGTGCACCACTTACAGATAAGGATGGCTTTGGCTCCTAAGATGTTTTTGATACCACTAGGTGGCATCCAATCATGCGGCCTAGTTAATGGAAAGTGGTCACCCCAGCCTGTGAACACCAAGGGCAGCACTAGCGCGTTGTCGACCCTGTAAAAACCGTTAAAGTGTTGGTAGAATACACCAAAATCTAATGGTAACGGACATCAAAATTATCATGTGCATTGTAGCGCCAAGTATTGTACTATAAATAACTTATTATACAGCTGAGAAGATTGAGTATCAACTCTAAATTTTTTCGTGGGTTATTATCGGCGATAAAGTGAGCTGGTTGGACCCAATTAGAAGTTTCCGCCCTCTGTTTCTTTGTGACATTTTATCCTGCAACCTTTTTGTGTGGACAAAGAAAACTTTTCGGACAATCGAAAAAAAAACGTGACTAAAAACGTTTAAGAACAAAATGTTAGGTGCTTAGTTTTATTCTCAACTTCAAACGTTTCTCATGCTTTTATTCAGTTTTTTCTAGTTAATGGTTTTTCCTTTCAAGTTTACCCTATTTATTTTGTTGTTCAATAACGTTTACATATATGTATGTTTGTCAATTTCTCACGCGAAAAACCTTGGCTTGTTGGTAACCGGAGTTAATTATAATAATTATTGTATAGGTATGTATCTAAACCTCGACCTTAGGAGGATTTCAAATCTTGATTTTAGCGTTAATCAGGACCCTCATCATGTAATGAATAAGTCCTTTATTAATAATGACTTGAACAAACGATAACGCGATTGAAATGGCTACAGCGCCATGTCTTGACACTTATCAGAACTAATATTTTTACAACACTTTTAAATATCTAACTATTTGGACAGATACTAAGCCTGATTGCGACTTACGAATGGATGGTCGCCGATGTTTACAACATAATTTACGTCTGTAATAAATTCCTATACGCACTGCTTCCCGGCCAAAGGGGAACGAGTGGGGAACGTGGGCTGCGGCAGACGCGACCGCCAACAGTAATATTCACTAAACATCATAGTGAAGCACCCGTGCCCGGAAAGTACATGCGTGATTCGAAAGGTCATCAACCCCCACCGACGAGATGTCTACAGCCTCCCCAATGGCTCATCAAACTTTTTGAATAGTGCTAAATATTATGCACCCAATTATTATTATTATTTTTCAATATCAATTAATTTTTAAATCATTAATGGACTGCTTCCCGCTGTGGGTGGAGCCAGGCGGGAAAGGTGTGTTATATGTTCCTTCTTGAGTATTTTATGTTCCAAGACTGCAGTAACTCTTTCGAATAATCCTGCAACCCGGTAAACCTGTACGAACGTTTTCAAACACAAAATAGAAGTTTTTCATATCCTCCGAAGATCTTCTAACAACTCAAACATATAATAAAGTAAATAAATAAGTAAAGAAATAATTTTGTAATACCAATAGCTTAATGGTATGTATTCGAATTTTGGTTCGAGTGCTAATTGGAATGCACACTACGTACGTTTTTAGATAGACGAAAATCTTCTAACACCTCATAGATTATGAATTTTCAGTAAACTTAATGTTAATTATAATATTATTTGTTACAGGTAACAGCCCTGTTAGCGCTAAGCGCAGGCGCAGCGTTCGCGAGTACCGGCGCGCTGTACGTGACGGAGCGCCTTCGACTCGGCCCTAGAGGAGGCACCCAGCTGGTCGTGCGGGTCGCCGTCAACACTCCTGGCAGGAAGAATATCACAGGTGTTTTTTTATACTAGCGTTAAGTAATTCTAAAAACCAACTTAATTGCAATGATACATTTTTGCCATATTTATTTATTTTATTCTATTCAGGATACAAGCGCGCAGGATATCGCGCTAAGCTAAAATGGCTCCCCATTCGGCTTCGCAGAGATATGCATGTCCTTTGTCTCGTTTATAAAATTCTGAACTTTCCTCAACTCCCCCCTTATTTACGATCTCGGTTTACATACCTGTCTCCCACATCCCGTCCCAAGCGCTCCTGTGTTACTAAAACACTTGAGTATCCTTCCTTTAATACTCAAAACTCAAAACTCAAAACTCAAAAATACTTTATTTCATAAACTATTACATAGTACTTGAAAACGTCAAAATTATAAAAAAATAACAAAAACAAATAAAATATAACTATACTAAAATCACGAAGCTTAGATTCACTTGCAACCAAATAATTTAAAAAAAACAAAAAACATTTAAGTGCAAGCGAATCTAAGTGCCAGTTCCGAGCCACCGCTCTGTAAGAAGAACTGGCAAGAAACTCACAGGCTATGCTCTTTTAAATTATCGATTGGTTAGTAACAATCTTCATTTGTCTGTGACGCTATACAATGCAACATAATATAACAATATTCATGCTTTAAGTCATTCATATTAGAACAGCCTGTATGAAACGGCGGCTTAATCCCAAGCATTTTTATCAGCCATATAGTCTTTAATAGAATAATATCCCTTTGAAGACAGCTTGCGTTTTATTGTTAATTTAAATTTATTTAGGCTTAATTGCTGTATATTGCTTGGGATTTTATTATAGAATCGCACACATTGACCTTTAAAAGATTTGTTAATTTTTTGGAGCCTAGTGGCAGGTACAACTAGTTTATGCTTATTTCTTGTGTTTAGGTTATGTATATCACTTTTCTTACTCAATTTATCAAAATTTTTGTGTACATATACTAGGTTTTCATAAACAAACTGACCCGCCACTGTCAAAATACCAATTTCTTTAAATTTATCCCTTAGTGAATGTCTACATGGTAGATTATAAATTGCTCGTATGGCCCTCTTCTGCAGTACAAAAATATTTTGAATATCTGCGGCACAACCCCACAGAAGAATACCATACGACATAACACTATGAAAATAGCAATGATAAACAAGCCTAGCTGTTTCAACGTCTGTTAATTGGCGAATTTTCTTTACCGCATATGCAGCAGAGCTGAGTCTATTCGACAATTCACCAATATGTGGGCCCCACTGTAACTTAGAATCTAATATAACACCCAAAAATTTGGTGGTATCCACAAGGGTCAACTCATCTTCCTTTATTTTAATAGTGGTGTTTACTTGTCTGACGTTAGGCGACACGAATTTAATGCATTTCGTTTTAGCCCCATTTAATAATAAATTGTTAACGTCAAACCAGTGCACCACCTTTGAGATCGCATTGCACTAAATTCTTCCGAAATTCATTCACTGCCCGTGGTGCACAGTTGTGGAATAAGTTGCCAAGTGATGTCCGGGACAGTCCGTCAATTGTGTCTTTTAAGACAAACTTAAAGAAGCACTTGCTATCGAGCTAGTCATTTTGATTTTTGTTTATTTTTTATTTTTCTTTGTATTTATTTATATATATAAGTAGGATTATATATCTGATATGTATCTTATATCATATTTTTGTATATGTATATGTGTAATATTATCATATTGTAGTGTGTTATTAATGCCCGCTAACTATCTCTCCCACTTCAGTTAAGGTTGACTGGAAGAGATTTCTTTCAGAAATAAGTCCACCTTTGTACATCGTCTTTTTCACATAAGGCTTTTTTTGTAATTGTTTGTTTTTTGTGCAATAAAGAATATATATACAAACAGTCCTTACACATAAAAGTTAATTTTAAAAACTATAACTATATTTCCACATAAAAATACAAATTAAACGGAAGACCTCGATTTGCCTTTTCAAAAAAATCGATAAAATAATTAAAATGCTTTGAAAAAACAAAACAGTATCGCTGTACTAAGAGGAAATCAGTATAAAGAATAATAATTGATCGCGAAGGGGGTAAATGAGTCGATGAAGAATTACCACTGTGATTGGAGCAAAAAGAGATGCTGTCCCGACCCCAGAAAAACTAGGAGCCAAACGATTGTCATATTCCTTATTTTGTATTGGTGTCTGTTGTACATAGTTTTGAACTTATATTCGTTAGGTGTGTTGCTTACATTAGCAGATTACTGTCTTACAATTCGTAGCGTAATTGCTGTCATGGCTACGCCTCTGACCTGGGTCAATCTTAATGTATTTTGTGCAAAAAATGCCTGAATATAAAAAAAATGCGTCTACCCGCTGGACGCATCCAGCAGATTAGTTGTAGTTCACGCAAATGAAGTTGCGAATTTAGAGTTCGTCTCGTCTATCTTTAAAATAAAAACAAGTCCAAATTTATTTAATGACGAAGTGTTTTCTTTAAATAAATAAGTTGTAAGGAATATTTGAAAGCAAACATACGTCAATAGGGACTACAATGAAGTAGACGTTAATTGTTTGTAAAGTAAGTGAGGCATATTTTTATAACGAACTTCGCAATCTCTTATTTAACCTTTCAGGTCACTTGCTGAAGATACGGAGATTTTTTTACGTGCCCTTTTTAAGCGATCATAATTTTTAATAAACTACTACGTAATCATTAAAATAGAACGGCTCCTCTACTTATTAATCATAGATGTCTTGGGAAAAGTTCCCCTTGAAAGCCCAGTAAACGGTATTATCATTATTATTTTCTTCCTTTCTATCTTAACATAATATTACAGTGTTATTACGCAACAAGATCAAAGGTTAAAACAAGTTTAAAAATAGCGCTGTCACTGTCTTTACTTTTTCAAATGATCATACCTAGGTGTCCACGGAAGATCAGCGTCGTGACATCCTATGGTGTCCGACAGTGTGCTGAGTGGACACCGTTTCAGTACATGGTTTAATGTTGTATTTTGCTTGTGTAAATTTAATTGTTTCTTTTTATGTGTACTTAATTACTATGTCTATTTGTACTGAATAAATTTATTTTCTTTCTTTCATTCTTTCTAGTTTAACTTTAGGCCTTGTTTTGTAATAAGCCCCTTAATGTCCCACTGCCGAGCACGGGCCCCAGTATTCAGGTGATACTCCACCGCGTCGACCCAGTGTGTGGCTTTAAAAATTTTCAAGCCACCTGGTTAGCACCTATATCTTGGCTTAACGACTACCATATATTTGTAGTGATAACCAAGACCTAACACTTGTGAATGATACGGCGCCGGTTCTGACTGCATCGTGTAACTGTCTGGTCAACCAAGCAGATAATCTATGTTCGATTATGTAACGTGCCCTCTGAAGCATGAAAACGCTCTATATTTAATGTTATACCAGCGGTCACCCAACGTATTAATAACGAAAATCTATTGCATTGATTTGAATGGATTTCATAAATATACGTACAACACTTCTGAATTTTTTTTTGGGCAGTCAGGTAGAAAAAGCATATTTTTATGTTAAACTCGGCAGCAATTCTAAAAATGTCTAGTTAAACTAATAATAGGATCTTAAAGTAAAGCCCTGATGCAGTACCTTATCCTTATTAAAAACACGTTCAACGTGCATGAATGTGTACAAGCCATTTTGCACCATAATACAAGCTCTCACAAAATGTACCGAGGCAATCTTCCATGCAATGTTTTGTCGAATACCTTTTTATCCCTGCTTGTTGGTTACACAATATTGCCCAACATAACATGGCCAGTGCTTCCAGAGAAAATTTCTTATTTTATATCAGAAAGAAAATTATAAGACCTGTAAATATTATAATTATCTTCCCTATTGGGATGACTATATAAAGTTGATAAACATAAAATAAATAAATACAATTAGTAAATATATAAATAAATATTCTCTTACAATCACTCACTTACCTACAGTTATTTGGTTCCAGGATAAGTATAATTAAGAACTTGCGTTATGGATCTAAAGAACAGATAAACATACTTACATATCTTTTTGTAATGACATACTTAATACACCTAGGAAAACACCTGACATCCATGTAAACCAGTCGTTACTACTCGTATATGAAGGCTACTAACAGTTAATACAGACATTATGAAGAACATAGAGTGTAAAGTGATCCTACCACGATCTTACGATCAGTAGCCAACCTCACCTGCAAGTGGTGCACCTTCCGACCAACGGATGAGGCTCTGCCGAATATAACAGTGCCCGGTAAGCGGCATTAGGCACTGTAACTTAAATTTTTCCAAATCTATTTAGACCACGAGCAGAGGCCCTTAGCTTAAGTCTAAGGTAACCCAGATAATGCTAGAATAATATGATAATGACTTGATTTAAGTTGTAAATACAAACCCTCCTCTCTTCCAAGTTGCCATACCCTACATGGCCCATATTGTATTAGTGATATTATAAATAACATATTTGTAACATATTGTGGGAGCTATGAAGACATTGAGTATTGAACAGTCAAACAATACGTTGTGTAGCGTAAATGAATTACTGGACATTCTGCATTTTATGTCAGGATATTGCTACAAATATAATATCAATACATTCGTCTATTTCACTTCGCATTAGACTACAATTTACTGGACAAGTTTACGTGACTGAAATGATTATTATAAGTCAAATAAGGCAACTACGTTGTAAATATTTTTTTAATTATAAACTCTTTATAGATCTCACAGAGAGTCTTGAGTCTTGTATGCAAATAATCTGCATTTGAACAGTGAACGTGAATACTGTTGTGTTAATTGATCTGTGAAACTAAAATATTGTAACATAGGACAGACAGATTGCCAACGGAATTTTAATAACAAATTTTCGTCTAAAGTGTTTTGACAGTGAATTTAAATTTCCAATCTCCAAAGGGCCCTTGTTTGTGATATTCAAATAATGTTAGTTAACTATTCTCTTCGTCCTGTTCCAATTAACATCTAAATTAAATTAATTTTAGTACTACGAGTTCAAAGTCTGTATTAAGTGATAACGAAGCTTTCGTTTTAAAATTAAAATTGCAACAAAAACTTTTTTATTCAGTGAAATCTTCGGTTCTTGTTTTGGCATAATTTAAATTATATTTTGGCGCAATTGTAAATTGTAATAATTTAAATCTTATCTATGCACAATTCATATGCTATCTAGGCAGAATTTTAATTCTACAGTTTGAATTTTATCTAGGCATAATTCATATTCTATCTAGGCACAATTAATATTCTGTTTAGGAACAATTAATATTCTGTTTGTGTTCTTCTGCTACTGTCACTTAAATTCTTCTGTTTCGTGTCTCTTAGGCGCCGCGTTATCGCAACCTCATAAGGTAGTTGATTGACCCTTCATGCTAAGCTTAAATCACTTAGATTACGTCTTTAGTTTATTAGTAATTTAACCTCGATGCCAGTTGATTTTTTAATGTTAGGAAAATACCCCACTAATTTTTTTAAGCGGGTATTCGGGTACAATTAAAATTGTTTTCTACGCCCTATACATACGTCTTAAATTACGTAAAAAACCGGAAAAAGTGAAGAGAAAAGAATAGTCGACATCTAATTTTTACCGATAAGTTTAATAAAAATATGTATTATAGAAACTGTAGTTATCTTTATACATTTTGAAAACACTGGATTAATTTTGAATATTTGTCTACATATTTTATTTCACAATATTGTCTATAATAATTTGTAAATCATAAAATTGTACGTTAAGTTTTTCATGGGTAATAATGAGGTTTAAAAAGAACAGTTTAAAAGTAATGTTTATTCAAATCATGATATACTTTTAACTATACTTTACATACATACTTATATAATGATATTTAAAAGAATATTGATAAAAGTGCAAAGAGTTTTAAATATCATAACATTATTTTATTTCCAGATATTCTAGTTACAAACAATAATTGTATATACCTAGTAACTTAAAATAATATTGTTTCTAGAGATTCCTTAACCCTCACACAGTGAATTAAAATATTCTCACTAACATTAGAGAAATAAATGTTTGTTTACATGAAACTGCCGATTAAATTTCGGTCCGAAAATAATAAAACTATGAATAGCTATGGTGTTGTTTATTTGTTACTTTCTGGAGAAACTAACAATAAAACGCATTACAATGCCGCAATTGCTCCCGGGCGTTTCGTTCGTCTGTTCTTCGTTTATATGCGGTAGATTCTATTACCGCACGAGATGGTACTATTCAGACGGGCCCATTTGAAATGTACACGCAATAGTATAAAGCATAAGTGATCAGCGAGTTGAATACGCTTTTGGTTTTTTATGAATACATAAATTCACGCCTGTTTGCCCGAAGGGTTAGCAAGAGGCATATTTTAAGCCCACACTTCGCCAATTATATAGTTGGTCCCACGTAATAGGTATATTGCCGCTTATCGGGCACTGTTATGGTCGCCAGAGCCTTGTCCGTTGATCGGCAGGTGCACCACTTGCAGATGAGGTTGGCTTGGGCTCCTTTGGTCTTGGTAGGAACCCTACCCCCCCGAACAGGTCTCCACCTTGGCGTGGTGGGTGGGCTGAGTACCTCCCGGAGGCCGGGAGAAGGTAACACCCAGAGACCGACGACTCTGGGTGCCCTTAGTACTGACTACCGGGGGGAAAACTAAGAGGGACCTGTGGAGGGCGCAGCGGGCGGGCCCGCTCAGCAGCGCCAGGAGGGAGGGCAGTGGGGGCAGGGGGCCCCTGCTGTCTAACCATGGACCCTCCGGGAAGTCGGCCACATACGCTATGGCCGCACGGGGAGGTAGGAGGGGCGCGTCCACTGCGTCTCTCTGAGGAGGTCCTCCCGGTTTTGGTCCGGGGGACGTTGGCCGCAGGCGGGGTGTCAGAAGCTGTAACCCAGGTACTGGCCCCCGCTCTTACTGAACAAGCGGCGGGCGTCGTCGGAAGATTTTTAGTGGGTATTACCGCTGGCAGTCGTGTCTGCCGGTGGTGAGTCCCACACCCCCTTTCGGTCCCCCTTTGGCCGGAAGGCAGTGCGTAAATGCATTTTGTTACCGACGTCAAACAAAAAAAAAAAATTGGTAGGAACCGTAAGCACTATATTATTATTATGTAGGTAATATTTCATAAATCGAATGTTATATTGTAATCTGTATGAAGTTTATATTCTTTCCCTAAAGTAGTATGAATTAATCATAAACTGAAAATGTCATCTCTTATCTCAAAATAGTAACTTTTAAACTAAGCAACGAATTTAAGAAACTCTTAGCGGTAATGTTTTCTTATTATTTACGCAGTTTACACTATTAAATATTATTAATGTAATTCATAAATGCATTAATGGTGAATTAAAATTTTCATTATTTAAATGAGATAGTAAAAAAAATATTTAATTATAGTTTTAAACAATAGTAAGGCACAGTTTCATTTCTACATAATTTTTAACATTACTTATATAAAACCAGCAACTACTTACAATTTCTTGTCCTCGTATTACAATTTTATGTTTCGAAATTCATTTTACGTTACCTCCATAAATCCAATACTAACTTAAAATGTCACGTCTCCATTATCGATTCAGAAAACTGTTTTTTTTTTTAATTTAAATTGACGATACATTAAATGAAAAGACAGTATATTCAATAGCAACTCACAATTGGTTGTCCTCATTATATGTACAGAAGATTTTTTCAGCGTGTTTCATGTTACTTATAAATCACTCTAAATACAACAAAAATAGGAATGGCCTCATTGCGTATTTAGATGAATATTTACAACAAATTTAACAAAACTCTTGATTTGCACCAAACCAGCCGCTGGCACTGTCATAATAATAAAGAACAAAGATAAAAATGCTGCATCAAAACGAGGTTGAGAGGGGCGCGGGAGAAAATAAAATAATTTTATGTTGCTCTGGATTACGGGGATTATTTATAGGTTTCAGATCTTTGTTTCGTTGGTTTTATGAATTATTGTATATTTTTTTATTAAAACCATGCTGTTTGCAACTCGTAATATGTTTTATCTTTCTGACAAGTTCTCACGTATAGTTATATAATATGAATTGAATAAAATAGCTTGACTTTCATATATGGTAAGACTGTTGCGAGGATTTGCTCATAACCTGGTCGTGCTGCAGTGCATGGGGCTGAGTGTACCAGATAGATTCGTGTGGAGGCGAAGGCGCCCGGGCCTCCTGGCAACACCTGTAGCCAGAACTAATTTATTGCGGCAAACACCTTTAACGCGTTTCTCTATTTTATTGAATAAGGTCCATGAAATTGTGGATGTTCTTTGAGTGAATTCGAAATAGTGATACTAAAACTTCTGTGTGATTATTAATTTTAGACACATTATCGAATTGGGAACTTACCTATAGTGCTAGTTGTACAAATCCTTATAATAAATAAATAAAATGTCCTTTTTCGTACGGAAAATCATCATTAACCCGTGGAGCAGGAGGGTGTATCAGACTTTTACTGACCAAAAACTATCCATGTTTCTTCTTGATCCTGCTAAGTCCCTGTTTCTGTTGAATATTCCAATGACATGTACATATTTGGATAATTTTGTATTTTTATTAAATTTTTATAATTTGGTGGCCCCAATTATATCGCTTTTCTTTTGCAAATGTGTTCTATTTTTTTGGTGTACTACTAAAAAAAACTATCTTTTTATCTATCTGTATTAAAGCCGTGTGTTATAGCCTTTTAAATAACACTTTGTGGTAGGAAAACAAATATTTAGTAATAGGTAAAACTCGTACTGAATTGTCTTGCATTAAAACGTATAATTTTATCTTTACAGTTGAAATCACCGGCTACAGTGCTGACAACTGCTCTGTTTCCTATACGTCTTTCAACAACGAAACTCTGGTTGGGTCTGTCATCCGTTCAGCTAGTGTCTTGGTCCTTCCCGAGGGACTACACAGGAGCGACACGCAAAGCGCATACTTTTGTGCTAACGGTTAGTGTTTATCATAATCACAACTAACAGTACAGTGGAACGTCCACCTACATGATGGACAGACTATCTGATAAAGGTTGCAGGACCACGTTGGATGCAGAGCCCCTGCAATCGATTACCTGGGATGTCTATGCTCAGGTGTGATCGTTCGGCTGATAATGATCAATTATTATAAAATTTCAATATTTTGTACCTCGTGTATTGTGTGTATTTTTACTTCTCGTAAACATAAGAGAGTTTATAATATTTTAGCTTTTAATTTAGCAATAATTTAACGTGTTATATGCAATAACCGTACTATCTGGCATAGCTTTAGAAGCTTTGAAGTGTTTTAATTTTTTTTTTAAATATGTTCATCGATTGTCCTTTTATGTCGGTTTAGCCAAATCAGTGGCAAAGACCCATGGGCCACTTAACGATACTCACAGCTTCTAAAGTAGATCTGCGTGCTGAAGACGCGTTCGCCGCGACCTCGGCTCGGGATCGGCTGTAAGTCCCACAACAGAACTAAGACCTAGTACAGTGGCACTTACCGCCGATTAATTGCTTCTGAGGCCATTGTCATAAAGGTTATTCTATGATCAAAGTAAACACGTAAAAGAGCGTTTTACGAGTTATTGCAAGGACTAAGTAATTTATTCACCAACCTCTTCAAATAATTTTCAGAACATTTGGCAGTATCTTCCCTTGGATCCTGGGAATGGCAATGGGTGTCAGCGCCTAGGAACAGAGCTGGTTTAGTGTTGGAACTGAAGGCCCAAGGTGCTGCTCATGTGGCCCTTTCGTCTGTGAGGGAACCTTCTGATGACATGTACAGAGTCGTTTTCGAAAAAAGCAAAGTTTGGATAACCAAAGGAAAGCATGGTAAGTTTGTACTACATACATATAATTACGCCTGTTTTCGCGAAGGGGGTAGTCAGAGGCATAATATTCGCCCTATGTTTGCCAAGAATTTTGTAGTTCAACGTGTTAGGTGGCGAGCCTATTGTCGCTTGCCGGGAACTTTTGTGTGTGCTAGAGCCTCGTATGTTGATCCACAGTTGCACCACTCGCAGGTGAGGCTGATTTGGGTTCTCTAGATTTTGTTATGATCGCCACACACACATTTAAATGTAGTAGGTATAAACTACATATGGGCAAATGTCACTTTCACTATAACACAGCTTAGTGCAATAAGATCAGCACCCTTCAACAAGCTTCAATATTATGCTGTCGAAACTCAACCAACCGTAAAAGACAATCTTTTAAGGAATACTTTTACTTTACTTAATACCAAAACTGCACGAGAAATTTTTTACTTAAGATTTTTTTTATCTAAGTATTTTTGTTACTATTTTTATCTAAAAAATAGTAAACGTTTTAAATTCCAGGATACGACGTACATCTGGCAAGTGCAGAGCAAACAGAAAATGACGAAGAATGCTCCGGCCCGGATTCTTGGTGCGCCTGGTGGGTTTGGTGGGAAGGTGGAAGGTTGTCAGTTGGTCGAGGCGCAGTGCCTTCGGAGAGGAGACTGCTGGTATGGCCTTTAGCTCCTGACATGAGGATCAAATACGTGGGCTTCAGTGCTCTGTGGGGAGACAAGGCGGACTTTAGGTGAGCATGAATACAATAACTTTGTTGGTGTAAGTTAAAAGAGACATTTGTCAAGGATAGAGCGTACTTTAGAAAGTAGAAATCTAAAGTCTTTCTCTTTTTACTGTTATTTATAATAAGGAGAATTTATTGTATTGTAAATGGAGTACATATGAGCACTTTAGAATAAATTATGTTTATTGGACCCTTTGACAATTATTACATTTGGTAAAATAAACTAGTTTCATCATATCGATAATATTATTAAACTTACTAGTGCTTGTAGGTAAGTTGCGAGTTATTCTGATACATTATAAATAATCAATGGATAGTATGAATATCAAGCAAAGTAGCTTCAAAGCACTATATATAAGCATAACTTATGTAAACTTAGAGTTAGTAATATATCCGAAGCTTTACCAGGCATATAAGGCGACTTATCAATTAATTTCTTACGAAATGCAGTGCCCATCACTGTCCTATCATTCACTATCACTGTGAATGTCCCGTTCGTCTCATCACAAAAATAATTAAAACTTATTCATCTCTAGATGTTTTTAAATAAGTTACTGACCATGACTGACTCAACCTTTTTGTTTTCAGAATTTGGAACTTTAATGAAGAAGCAGGATTCTCCCAAGTACTCGAGTTAGGTTTACCCCGAGGTGTTGTACCTGGTTCTGCCAGTGGATCTCTCCTTATCTCTGGAGGTCTTCATCTACCTCTATACAGCTTACTAACAGATTCTTCTAATCAATGGAGTGAGGTATGGAGAGATTCTCAACTTTCAGCTGCGGCAGCAAGCTTAGCTCCACTACTGGCATTGGAACATATTCCGCACTTAGTAGAGGACTCAGAAAGGGACAGGATTTTGGGGAAGTTGCCGGAACAGGTTGGTTTTGTTTCCCCATTTCTTTTTGAAACTTTTTAACCTATTATTATTGTATTCAATGCTGATTTTGGGCTTGGGCTCAATGCTGATTATAATTAATTAAAAAATTACTTTTTATTTTTACTGCCAATCGCCTGGTAACATTCTGTTCCGAATAATCTTGCTGTCCTTGTAAAAAATTAGACTGGCATTGATATTATTTATTTTATTACTGTAATGTTTAGTACTCTTTAAAAAAATGCAATCTAACAGATATTATATTTAATTTCAGGTTCAAATTCTACTGTCCTTCCGCAAAAGTGATAACTCGTTCAGTGATCACCCAGGCATGAGTAGTCATTTATCTACAATCAGAATTCTTGAGATCCTTTCCAAAATTCAATCATACTATCCAGTAGATCCAGATCTCCTACAAAACATCAAGAAATGGATCCACAACAGGCAAAACGTAGATGGGTCCTTCACACCATTACCAGCTGATAAAGAGGTCGATTACTATCCTGTTGACATGCAGAAAATAAATGGCACCGAAAAAGAGGTTGACGTAAATGAATATTACTATTATGATAAGGATGGTAATATGACTCAGGAGGAAATAGATTGGGAGAGAACTGTTGAAGTGACTGCAGAAACGTTGGTAACGCTTCTTGAAGTTGGTGTTGAAAATGAGGTAAATATTTTGTGAAAATTTTTTAATTATGGTTTTATTATAACTTACTTTCAACTTTACTTTAGTTTTTATGACGTCGACGTCGTTTCGTAGTACCGTTTTGGCAAAAGCTGAAAATCAGTGTTCTGCTTTCCAAAAAACTTACTGAGCCGTAGCTATGCTGCAGCGCTGCGAAACACATGCACTCAATACCGAGGCGTGTTTTACTCTTAAATTTTTTTAATTGTTGTAATCATTTTTTCTTCTTTTATTGTCGTTTGACATTTGATCTATCTATCTAAAAAACCCCACATGACATACTTAATATGTATGTAGAATATATTATAAGAATTAAGATATTATCGTGGTCGGAAACGATCACCGAAGTACAGCAGAGTTTACAGAGGTCAGTCCTTGGATGGGTGACCGTTTGTGTGGCATTTGATATCGAGCGCTTCCGTGCTTCGGAAGGCACGTTAAGCCGTTGGTCCCGGTTATCACTAAATGTGGTAGTCGTTAAGCCATGTTAGAGGCCTAATGGGCGGCTTGATAAATTCTAACAGCAGGACGCCATACACCTGCCTCCGCCAATCCGCACTGGGTCAGCGTGGTGGAGTATGACCCAATACCCTCGCACCTTGGTATGTGAGAGGAGGCTCGTGCTCAGTAGTGGGACGTTAATGGGCTGAGATGATGATGATGATGAAGATATTATCTCAACAGGGATTATTTATTGATAAAGAAAATATATTTCAGGTTGACGCAAATAGTGTAATAAAATCGTTAAAATATTTAGAGAAAAATATTTACAACCTGACATCACCAGCAGCTCTTGCAGCAACTGTACTGGCTCTGGTACTAGCAAGGTAAGCTTAACATATAACTATATTTTTTTGAGTTTAATTTATGAACACCAGCCAGTACTAGCCACATATAAGTATCAAAAGCTTATGCTTGTGGTTATTTACAAAAGATTAAATGAAAATATTATTTAATCTCCTAGACTAAATTACTGCAACTTATTTTTGTACTTTATTTCTAGGAGTCCAATTGTACCAGAAGCTTTGGTTATTTTGAGAAACGCGTCAACAACTGAAGAAGGCGAATTCGGATGGCCAGCTCCAAGGAAGGACGCCGCTGATTGGCTTCTCGAAGAAACTTCCAGGAATATTAAAACTACATCTTATGGTACTTACGTATTTAGATTATATCTTAATAATACATACATATTGTCACGCCTCTTTAGACATATATTTATAGGCAGAGATCATATTCTTCCACTTGCTACGATCTTGGCAAACACTCTTAGCTTCATTCTTAATAGTTGTTTGAAAGTGGAAGTGCAAACCTACTTGTAATCTGAAACAAAATCTTTTAAAATTTCCTAAGACAGCAAGTCACTTAGATGCTTTCGACTAGAATGATGCACTTGTGGTTGTTGTTGTCTAATTTGATACTGATAACTATACCGTAACAATATTTTTTACCACACGACTGCTTTGTTTTATAGAAGCAGTAACTATGGAACAATATGTAGCTGGAGTGCGAGTTCTTCTAGCTGCTTGCGCTAGAGGAGCTTTAGCGGAAGGGGAAGCAGCTGCAAGGTTCCTGTACTACAGAGCTTCGACGCTGCAGCGACATCCTAGCCTTGCTTACACTGCTACTAAAGCTGCAGCCCAATATGCAGCTTTAGCGCACGATAGGTGAGTAACTTCCATACGTCCTTGCATATTTTGCGCTTACATTTTGCGAACTATATTTCATCCCACGTAATAGATGGTGCGCCTATTGCCGTTTACCGAAAACTTTTATGTTTGCCAGAGCCTCGTCTGTTGATCGGCAGGTGCAACACTTGCAGATGAGGTTGGCTTGGGCTCCTAAGGTCTAGGTAGAAAATATAGGGGAGGGGAGAAAGAGTAGGGCTGTCCCGTATTGAGTAACTTATTCGTTAATAATATAGAAATAGATACATGGATTACATTATTTTATTGTCAACTGTATGACATACAAAGCTTCTAGCATATGCCATATATATAAGTAGTAGTCAACCATATTATTATAGTGTGCAATGAAACCAATTACCAACTAATTGACGATTAATATTCCTTACAGACACCGAGCGCTGACTGTATCATTAGCGACAGCGGGGATGGAATTGACTGATACATTGGAATTACGCGCACGTACCGCTCCGCGACGCCTGCAGCTTCCAGGACTTCCAACCAAAGTGTTCGTTTACGCTACTGGAGCAGGCTGCGCTACTGTTCAGGTATTTTTTTAGGACTGTCCTTCCTTTCTAGTTAGAAGTGTATATAATTAAAATCTGCATTGGAATTTATTATTAATATTGGAACTCCTTCCTGAAGACTCCTTCTCGAGGATTTGGATTGATTGTACCACTAGAATATACGTTACATGTTTAGTATCACATATTATACGAATGGTAATTTTCAAATAAATCTTTTTGGCGAGTACTCATGGGTTATGGAATTTACTCCCTGGCGAGGTTTTCCCAAAAAAAATGCAGCTAAATATTTGGTGTTGCAAGCGTTGCCATAGGCTGCGATGGCCACTTTCATCTGGTGATACGTTTGCTTTAGTGTATTAACACTTAAACCCATAAAAGATTTTTTTCCCCATGCCATTAACAATAAATCTAGTAGCAAGATGTCTCTGTCTGAATCTATGTCTCTTTTTTCTCAAATAAACGAGGACTTATTTCCAATATAATTTACATTAAAAGCTAAAGAAATGTGTTGAAAATTTTACTATCATTCCTTCATTTAAAGTGACTTTGTTGAAACTCCACTGGTTCATAAACGTAGTCCACTGAGTCTGGTGCATAAACATAATAGGTTGGGGAAAAAGTCTTTTCGTATTTTGGTATGAAAAGTCAAGACATTTTTTTCAAAGTTTATTTACATTTATTTACAATATATATGTACCGTTTTGTTGAATAACTTTCTGCCATTTTGTGGGCAGAGACATTATCCCGTTACTGTAGAAACTTTGTGACTTCTGATCAAAAAAACGGGACAAATAGTTTTGGCAGTCCTCTCTTGAGGTCAACCTTACAGAACCTAAAGAATTCTGCAGAGACCGAAACAGGTGAAAATCTGGAGGCGCAAGGTCAGGGCTATATGGTGGATGCACTAGGACCTCCCAGTCGAACTCTCTTAATTTTTGCTGAGTGGCTAAAGATGTGTGTGGTCTAGCGTTATCGTGATGAAAGACCACACCCTTCCTGTTGATCAATTCCGGCCGTTTTCTCTCGACTGCTTCCTTTAATCTCATCAGTTGCTGGCAGTAAAGATCAGAATCGATGGTTTTGCCGGGCGGTAAAAGCTCATAATAAACAATGCCCCTCCAATCCCACCATACACACAGCATCACCTTATTTCGTGTTAGGCCAGGTTTGGCCACAGTCTGTGAAGCCAGGCCAACTTTCGACCACGACCTTTTTCGCACGTTCTTGTCGTACGTGATCCACTTTTCATCGCCAGTTATCAATCTCTTCAAAAACGGCAATCGCAAATGAGTACACGGTTCATTAAGTTTCTTTGAGTGAGCTCGTGTGGCAACCAAATATCAAGCTTTTTTGTATAACCAGCTTTCTTCAAATGGGTCAAAACTGTTTTGTGGTCAATTCCCAGTTCTTCAGCTACATCGTAACTACTAATATGCCGATCTTGCTCCACTCTTTCAAAAATGGCGTCCATTTTATTCGTAACAAGGCGACCAGAGCGAGGTGCATCTTTAACATCAAAATTTCCGGACTGAAAACGTTTGAACCAAATTTGTGCTACTCTTACTGACACTGCATCAGGTCCATAAACATCACAAATTTTTTTCACTGCTTGAGTTGCATTTTTGCCTTTTTTATAATAAAATTTTAAAATGTATCGAATTTCTTCATTAGATTCACTCATTTTTACGGAGAGAAAAACAAATGAAAAATAGCGGGAAACAACTTTTTTTTATTTTTTTCTTTTCTTTATAATGGAACCTTTTTAATGTTACCAAAACCAGCCAGACACAAATAGTACAGTCAAAAATATTTTATAATAAGTTTATACCTACGTTATGCGAAAAGACTTTTTCCCCGACCTAATATGATCTAAAATACTACAAACATATAAAATCAATTTGTTACAGGGCACAATATCTTACTCAACCTACACTCCAAAAGCAGAAAATTCCCTCTTAAACATCCAAGCTGCAATCATTGAAGAGATAAGACCAGAAAGAAGTAGCATTGAAGATTTGCAAGGAAATCTACCTACATTAATAATTAAAACTTGTTTCAAGTAAGAACGAAAATATTATTGTATATGATATAAAATTCTAGTTTCTTGAACTTCTAAACTTTAATGGAGCACATTTATTTTTAGATGGAAAGGTAAAGAACGTTCTGGAATATTGCGAGTGGAATCTTCATTGTTCTCCGGCTATGAGCTTCATTCAGTTAATCCAGTAGTCTTAGATGGAGCCACATTTGCTGATCTTCATTATGGTTCACGAGGAGAGTCTGTTTGGTTCGTGTTTGCAAATGTAAGTTTCAACTTATTGTATGTTTGAAAGAATTTTACTTTGTTAAGTAAATGAGAAATAAATGATTGATTATGTCTATGCAGCTCCAACTATTAAAATAAACTAACGCTTAACGTTGGTGATCGTTTTGGAACTCTTAAAGCTAAAAGTACTTCAACAAATTATTTAGGCTAACTCATAACATTATACCTACTGTTTTTCGTATTCACTTAAAAATTATAATTTAAAAGCAATATAAATCACATTTCCGCCTTTTTAAAAATGCCTTTTCAAATGGTGCGACAAACACATCATAATGTATAGTTACTTCATGTACAGGAGAATTACTTTTTAGAGTAATATTAAATAAACAAGATCGCATTAAGCGCAAAAAAATCTTAAAATGGCTCTCCTGTAAAAATGCAAATATTGCAATTATGCCCTTGTGTTACCGAAGGTGCGATATGTTTTTAAAAAACCTTATATAATTTATTTTGTTTTTCAGATAAGCTCAACATGTCCGGTATGCGTGACCTATGAAGCAAGATCGAAGTTTGTTATTACAAGTTTACGTCCAGCATTTGCTAAGATCTATCCTTCCACACGACCTGACTTAGCCGTTGAAACATTCTTTCATGCACAACCTGTCAGTCCTTTACTAAGAGGTATCACAGATGATGATTTCATAACTTGGTTTGATAAAACTGAACTGGGAAGTCTTCAAACAAGCACTAACATTGATAATATTTGTGAATGTGGACGTATTTGTAGCAGAGATTATGAATTCCGAAAGACAGAAACTAAATCCGCTAAAGAAACCTTCTCTAGTACCACAAATAGCGCAGCTACAGGTTCAACTACAACTGACTATTCAACTATTAGAAATACAGAAAGTTACCAAACTTCTACTTCTGTAGACGACATTACAAGCGCTATTACCAATGAAACTACTGCCAAGCAGCCGGTAACAGAAACCACATACAGCACGGAAGAAAAAACAACTTTCAGTGAAATCTCAACTACCGTTTTAAATCTCGATGACCCAATTATAGTGCCAACAATTACTCACATAAATACTTCTGAAATACCAAACATTGAAAACAATATACCAGTGCTGCCAAAACATAATGGTGAACTTATAGTTCAAAAAATTATGTTACCTAAATCAACAAATAAAAAGGATGAAATTAAAAAGAAACCACTGCCAAGAAGAAAAGGTACTCTAAAAGCTACATACGGTGATAAATTGTTTGACAAAACAAAAACATCCCATGAGTCTCCTAATATCAAGATAACAAAAATGAACGAAACAAAAATTAATAATTTTAGTGACTCCGCAAAGTTATCACTAAATTCTTCGTTCAATAATACCATCAATACCAATATCATAAAACTGGCAATAGCTGAGCAAGAAAGTCCACAAAAATCAGCGCCATCGATATTAAAGGCAGTTGAAAAGGTGCATGAAGAAATATCGACGGCTTTACCTCATTCAATAGCTACAATTACTAATAACAACATTAAATCTATGCACTATCGCACCAAAAAACCTAAAGCCATTACACAAATCAAGAAACCTCGAATAAACACTAATAAAGCAGAAGTGTTTGGAAAGAACAAAACTCAAAGTACTGATTCTACAAATAACAGAACAAAAGATAAAACTATTATTGCTGAGAAGCGTGCAATGAAAACACTTAAGTCGATAAATAAAGAAATTCACAAAATTCCTCCTACACCAATCTCAGAAACCTCTAAAACACTAAATGACGCAGTGAAACTTGACATTGCTCCTGAAACTAAAGGCAATTTTGATATTTTAAATAAAAACAATCTTTGGGATTTATTGAAAGAGGGATCTAATTCTGATACTTCCAAGATAGATGATAAATTAGAAGTGCATACCAGGCTAAATATACTAACGCAAGAACATTCAAACACAACAAAAATCGAGAATCGTTCTTTATAAACCTTATTGTTAAATATTATGTAAGACACAAAGACTTCAGTAAATATTTTTGTAACACTCACATGCCACACTACCTGTAATGATACTAAAATTATTATGATCTATGATTGTTAAATTAGACTTTGACCTGAACACAGAAACTTCTAAGCACGTACATACTAAGCATTGTTGATTGTTAGAAAGGTAAAACGTCACATAATAATTATCTGTATACTTTATCAGATAGGTGTGTTTTGTAAATAATAAATTTAGTAAAATTAAACTTTAAGGTATGCGCTGTGACTTCAAACTAAGTGTGTTTTAATTGCTCAAAGCCGATTGTAGTTTTTTCTTAAGTAAATATATAAAATAATAATTTTGGATAGATCGCTGAAAGAAATAAATTGCAAAAAAAAACATAATTATTTCAGAAATAGCTTACAAGAAA
The DNA here is from genome assembly GCA_949126915.1 of Musotima nitidalis. Classification (NCBI taxonomy): domain Eukaryota; kingdom Metazoa; phylum Arthropoda; class Insecta; order Lepidoptera; family Crambidae; genus Musotima; species Musotima nitidalis. Next base: position 11,935,424 of record OX421423.1, on the reverse strand, counting down.
TCGCAAGAAATACTTGATTTAAAAGAGGCTGACTATATATATTCTTATTTAGAAACCACTTGTAAAAACTAAATTTCAAATATTTTAAATTAAACAATTAATAATTAGTACAACAAAATCAAACGATGCCAAAATATAGTGTATTAAATTTCCTGTTCCTTTGATTGTCTTAGATATTAGTCATTTAACCTGTAGTTTATACGAATAGGTGAAACTAGTGTTCTATAGATGTAATTTTAATAAAGCTAATGCCCCAGAATTTCCATCCGTCTTATCTATCGTCTTCTATATCTATGTGTAAATCGTAGTCTCTTACTATAGCTTTCTAAATTATTTTCCGTTTTATTTGTAGGTTAATGACATGGTTTGGTATAAATAGCAACATTCATCAAATTGTTTCTTTGATGGATCTGTTTAAAATAATATAACTTAGTAATAGTATTGACAAGATGTTTACGGATACTTTTGATAAAACTGATATCTTTTTATTACAAAAATCCATGTCATTGATTACATCTTACCTATCTGTACTGTAGTGAATTAGGTATATAGTAAATGTGTGATCGTTTATTTGTCATAATGTAATAGATTGTGCTACTGCTGGAAATCAGGTTGGTTATGACAGTCTGCTTATGTGACATTAAAATTATAGTGCTGCCAAAAAGTGTAATTAAATTTAAATTTAAAATACTTTTGTTTCTAGAAAAGAGAAGCCTCTAATGCCAAAGAAAATTAATTGTAAAATTTAGAAAATTTTAGCTTATTATTTTGATGTATTTAATTGTAATAATATGGAGTGAGAGTAAAGTGTTGAATGATTGCTGTAGATTAAAGAAATTTAATTGAAGATCCTTGTGTAGATAGTTTATTAATTAATGCACTATTTCCTGGTTCTTTTACAGCATCGTATTTTATTGTTAAACAGGAATAAGATACATTAATCAAAAAATACCATTATTTAATTGAGACATTTTTGATTTGTCTTCAAAGAGATGTGACAAAAACAAGACATTTAATTATATAAAATCAGAGCTCTTATCTTATTTAATAGGCTTAAAGGGTATGTGCCTATTGCAGAACATAATGAATTAACATAAACTCCATAAAAGCTTAATGCTACAAAAAATATATTTGGATACAATGACACTGTCAAACCAGTAACCCTCTTTAAAGATTAATTTATTTAAAGTTTTGTTTTACTCTACTCAATATACTTTGTAACTTTATTAATAATTTCAATTACTATTTAGATCTTGTTAATGTATGGTTGTATGAAACTAGGTGCTTGCGCGGAGGATCTTGTCAATTTGAATTGTATAAAAAAATGTCTCCTTGTAACGTGTAAGGTTATTAATTAACGTTTTTGCTTATAATAAGCTAGTCACTATGTATACCTCGATGTACTGACACAGATCTTATTAAATAGCTAAGATAAAGATGATAACACCTTATTTATGTTATTTTATTTCTCTTATTCCTTGTACACATTACAATATAAAAACATCAGCTGAACAGGGCGTCCCACGGCTAGGCCACGTGGAGGAAAGTATCGTCAATATTGTAGATGGAACATTTGACTGAAAGAAGACATCATTTTAATATCAAAAACATTTTAATCTGTATACAGGAACCAGAAGATTTAGCGTCATTAATATCTACTTTTTGAAATCTAGATGTAAGATATGAAACTATCAACTTCTGAGCCAAATCACACACGCCATAGAAATTAAGCTTAAGAATAAGGGTACTGTGGTCAACGCAGTCAAAAGCCTTCGATAAGTCACATAACACTCCTATGGCGTCTCCCAGGCATCATTAATATGCTGTAGTAACGCAGCACCAGCATCAGCTGTAGAACGACCCTTCATGAAACCATATTGTTGACTGTGCAAAAGTTCATTTATATAAAAGTATGCAGATAACTGATCTAAGATAATTTTTCAAAAACTTTACTTAAAGTTGGCAAAATTGAAATTGGTCTATAGTTACTTTTATCCTCCTTTGAGCCAGTCTTAAATAGAGGTATGACTTTACTAAGTTTCATATGATCGGGGAAAGTCCCTTCATCGACGCACTTGTTAAATAATTCTGCTAGATAAGGAGCAATAGAATCCAAAATAGTCTTAATAACTTTTACAGACATTTTCCACAGATCGCCAGTATTCTTCAACTTAATAGATCCAAAAGTTTTAATTATGTCTAATTGTTGAATATGATGGAACTTAAATGTATAATTAGGCAAGGATTTCTCAAGCACAGCTAAGGCAGTGGACGGTGAAGATTTCAGCTCAGAAGTGGTCAGTGTAGGAATCTTAGCAAAGTATTCATCAAATATGTTTGCAATTGCTGTATTATCATTAACGACTCCCTGATCCTCCTTAAGAGCGTAGTTATTATCACGTGGTTTACACTTTCCATATTCGCGACTTATAGCGTTCCTTACTTAAAGGTAGGCAATATACAATCCGCATAAAAATATTTTGGGTTTGAAATTTCGGAAGGTTGTTACGACAAAAAATAGGGCAAAGTTTTATCTCCCGCCGCCGAAGAAGGTACAACTACTAAATATACAACTAAAGCTACAACGTCGAAAGAGGCTTTCGACGTTGTAGCTTTAGTTTTTTTAAGGTTCTTAACACATTAACCAATCGGTCCTAGACATAATAGAAAAACTTTTGTTTGTCGGTCGCTTGGCGTTCAAAGACAATGATCCGAAAACTCTTTTTTTTTAATGTGTCTTTTTTATTGACTACATCCTGCCTAAAGGTAAGCAGTCGATGCAGACCAAAAAAAAACGAAAGCGCTTCATATCGTGAAATAAGCACAGTACAAAGCGCACCCACTCATGACGGCCTGCTAAAATGCCGTTTTACGCCCCGCTTAAAGACCCGGGATCATAGGAAATAGGAAACACATGAGCCGGCAGCGAGTTCCATAGCTTAGTGGTCTTGCTCAGAAACGACTTCCCGAATTTCTTGGTTCGAGTGCTTTCGAGCTTTTGTTCGAGTGAGTTCATTGCGCTTATATTACGGATAAATGAGGTTTGATAATTAGTGTCACTTACAAAACTAAACCACAATAGGATCTATAGATAGGCAACGACTGCTGTATCAGTTAAAATGCCTACGAAAATGTAAATTTTCACTTTGAAATGAGGGTAAGTATTTTGGGGTTTTATGTTAAACTTAAACATTACAACGTTGCGATATGTATACTAAACGTGTAATTGCAATTGTGTCTCCAAACCAGTTTATTTAAAGAATTTTCAAAGTTAAAACAAACTAAGTCATCCAAGTAAGCAGCGATTTATCAACTGTCCATCATGGGGGTTATCATCAACGGGGTTATGCCGGTTGTGCCCTAAACTTTAACTTACAACCTGCTTACTGATTTGGCTGAATTTCATTATAGTCAGCGTCAAATACTTCGTATACTATCATCAACTAACGTACAATATCATATATCTACTATAATACAAAGCTTAATATATATTGGATCACGCCCTTATAAAGAGCGTTTTTTTATTAATAAAGATGTGTGTCGATCTTTATGACTCTTTGAATGTTACAAACTTATGACAATAACTGTATCCAAATACGTCAATAAAAAATACCTCAGTACTGTGTTATTAGTTGAATGAATTTTAACAGGTAAATGTAATGTAAATATTGACATATCTCGTTTGATGTCGCAATATTTCAGTCGGTGTTTGTTCTTCCTTCTGAATCTAAAGGTCAAAGAAAAAAGAGATTCTAAGCTTTGTTTCATCTGTACAAATGTACAAAGATGACATAATTTTGTTTGTTCAACAAAAACATACTCGTATTTTAGGCAGCGAATTTTATTTTGTACACTGTGAGGATTGTCACTTATTCGCACCAAGGAGTTTTACTTGTAAAGTGTATATTCGTAATTTAAGCCACGCATTAATGTATTTTTACAAACGTTTTCTTATATTGAACATAAATATTGAATTCCGTGTCCATAGTCAAGTGACCTCAAAAAATATTGCTCTTATTAACTACCTACTCGTAGTACCTTAAAGTACGCATACCTACTGACCAGATTTGAACTTGGTGCCAACTATTTGATTTGGCACTATTCGGTTTTTTCTAAAATTCGGTGTTTTTAAACAATACTCGTTTTTTTAAAGGCTTTTTTAAGAATGATCTCTCTAAGACTGTGAGAAAATGCATTAGTGTAACCCAAGCTTTTAAATTGGGAACAACGAGGTATGTGTTTGTTAAGCTCATTATGAAGACTTATTAAAAAAATCTTTTAATAAATTAATTAATGCAGTGGGAGTTTTGGCGCCAACGCAGAAAAAGACGCATTGCGGCAATATTTCATTTCCCAATACTAAAGTCGCGTTTTTATGTTTAAATATAGTGGATTTTTCTACATAACTTCTTTGACATATATATACATACAAATATTCACTGTTTCCCCGAAAGGGTAGGCAGAGGCATATTATACGCCCACACTTCGCCAATTATACAGTTGGTCCCACGTAACAGGTGGCGAGCCTATTGCCGCTTACCGGGCACTGTTATATTAGCCAGAGCCTCGTCCGTTAATCGGCAGGTGCACCACTTGCAGGTAAGGTTGGCTTGGGCTCCTTAGGTCTTGGTAGGATCTCTATACACCCTTCTTTGACAACGTATATAAATATAGCAAATTGCCATTTTGCCACTGATTTTGATTTTCCTTGTGGATCCCAAAACTGCCTGCCTCTAGTGAAGCCTTACTTTACTAGGGCATTACTTACTTGACTCGAATACGTCGGACTTTACTTGACTGTGGCTAATACATATGCAACCTTATTAATTATATTACTTGACACTGGCAAATACTCTAAACAAGTGTATCCACATCTAAGAGAAAATGGAGTGCTTAGTATCCGGTAGCACGAGCTATAACTGTTTTCGTTTTTTTTGTTATTCAAATTCTCTTTCATCATCTCAGCCCAGTATCATTTTACTACTAAGCACAAGTCTATCATTTTACTCCTCTCACAAATTATTGGTCGGCTAAAAATGACCGGGCGTCATACATGTGCCTCCGCAAGCACCCACTGGTTAAGCATGGTGGAGTATGACATGAATGCCTCTCAAATTTTAACGTGAAAGGAGGCCCAGGTGTTCAGTAGTGGGATCTTTATAGGCTCAGGTGACGATTATACCAGATAAGGTAATTAATTACGAGCGATTTGCCGATTTTCTTGTCAACTCCTTTCGTAGCAGGGTCTCCGGACCCTGGGATTTTCGAGCTCCAAGATTTAAGTGACAGCTATCAGTGCTTCATAGATGCGCATGTACTTTGAAATGAAGCTGAGCTTGAATGAATGAATTTTTAACTGTCAAAATTGAGTTGATTAAACGGACTGGTAAATGAAACAAACCAAAGTATAATTACATTTTCTTAATTGCTTGTATTTATAACGTTACAATGATATTCCGTTAAAGTACATTACTTTAAACGGTGACTAGTACAAAGAGGTTGAAAGCGATGTTAACTAAAACAAGAGTTGTAAACCTCCTTTCTGACTAGAAAAATGTGTAAATTATAAATATTTAAAACGGTATAAGTATTTCATATTTAATAAACATACATAGGGTAAGATATATTCATTCTACGAGAGTTATTACTTATAAGTATAAACTTGACTTTTGTTTTAACCCAGCATAATTTTTATTTTAAATCTAGTAATTTAAAAAAAAAACAATAAAGTAATCATAGAAGTAAATGTTAATAACATATTAAATAAGCCGGCATGTAATTGACTAATAATTGTTTGTATCATAAAATAATTAGTAAAAAAATGTAGCTGACGTGTTAAAAATCTACTAAGATAACTATTTTAATAGAATAACTTTATTTCTAAACGATTAGAATAAATACATAAAAACTTCATTTTTAGACACAGACATTAATTATGGTAAAGATGTTAACACTGAGCCCGGTAGAGTGGTGTGACAAAGAACATTGATTAAGCTTTAATTAAGATCCAGTGGCTTCTTTACACCTCATCTCCTCCGAGCGTACGATAGCCAAGCCGGTAAGTCAGGTTTCTGAAAATAAAAATAAAACACATCATATGTAAAATGTATTTCCAATCATAACGCCTGTTTTCCAGAAGGTGTAGGCAGAGGCAAATTATACGCCCACATCTCGCCAGTTATATCGCTGGTCAGACGTAATAGGTGGCGAGCCTATTGCCGCTTATTGGAAACTTTTATGTTCGCCAGAGCCTCGTCCGTTGATCGACAGGTGCAATACTTGCAGATGAGGTTGGCTTTGGCACCTCAGATCTAGGTAGGAGCCCCTACACACCCTATTTATATTAGTTTATATTTTTAAACAACTGTTTTAAATAATTAAATTAAAGTTAATAATAAAGACTAATTACAAAGCACTTACTCACACACACACGCACACACACACACACACACACACACACACACACACACACACACACACACACACACACACACACACACACACACACACACACACACACACACAAAGAAGTTTTACAATAGGATAGAAATATCTAAATGTTAGTTTAAATTCAAAACCTTTGTAATGCTTAGATTTAACTTCATTTATTTTTTAGTTTTTCTTAATAATTGAGTTTTTATTACATATTTATGTCATCATTTTATTTTATTTTATTTGTTTGTGATGTTATGTCGCTATGCATTAAGTAACCACTTATTGTTATAGGAGAGCGGACTCTCCTGTCACAAGTGATCTACTCACTTAAAAGGAGAATCCAAACTCTGTATACAAAAACATACTTTGTATATGCAATAAACATTTTTTCATTTTTTTAATTTTTCAAAGCGCTTTCTCTCGCAATATTCTGCAATATTCTCCCAATTTCAATGCCTCTACGAGGTGTCATATGTATAAAGTGCCTTTGTCTTATTTATGTAATACTCGTATCTGTAAGATACCATGTGACAACCAAATGGATAAATGAATAATGAGTACAAGCTTTTGCGTTTTTATTATAATTAATTTATCTAAACAGTAATTATTATTTATTCTTTTGACCTAAATCATATTCATTGAAGAACCCCATGAAATTGATAGATGATTTGTTTTATTTCTTCAATATTTTTATATGTAATTCTTATTCCTTACTAATTCTGTGAAAATACTGTTTTATAGCCTTTACTAGATAAATTTAAAAGCACCATATTTGCTGCGAATTTTTTGCAAAATCAATAATTAAGCTCGACGGGCTTATAGGATCGCAGTAAGTTTATTTATAAAATTCTTGTAAAAGTCACTAAATAATATACATCATTGTATACTCAAAACCTGAGTAGGCACTAAACTTATTTTTATACAACTTTCACCAATGGACGGAGATTTTCTGTAATAATTCTTAGTTCAAACAAGTCCTTTTCAAGAAAGTTTACATAAGAATGTGGGCGGAATATTCCAACATCTTTGCGAAATACATTTCAATCATAAATAAATTTAATATCGAAAGTAAGCAAAAAAGGTTTTATCATAATTCCATATCAGGTTGTATGGGCTATAAAGCCTATACAAATAATGGAGGCTGCATTACCACTATCCGATATGCGTAATGGGATATTAAAATAGTCGGAATAAATATTTGGAACGAACCTTTTTCTGGAAAATTATGTTAATCATCCTTTTTTTTTTATTCCAAAGAGGCCCTCCTTTAAATAGGTCTAAAATCAATATAATAATCATCATCATAATCAATATCTGTATGCAGTTTATAGCATTTTTTTATTAAATACATGTACTACTGCTGTAGCTTTTTTAAAGACGTGAAAGTCTCACCTCAGTCGTGGTTGAGAGATTGCTCTATTTAATGAAATAAAATGACTGAATGAAATGAATCTCGGCTTAAAATCATTAAAAGATAATAATTTTAAGCTGACTTAACCGTGTGTATGTCGGTATACAACTATGTTCATTTTGATATTTCAAAAAATTACAAAATAATTTTACTTGTAGTATCTAGTCGTCATTGATCTAAGACATAATTAATCTTGACAATTTTTATCTTTCTTAAAATACAGGAGTATGTATGAGAGATGTATGGATAATCAGTCCAATCAAGATGCAGTCCAGACAAGTGAGAGCGCTCCGTACCGTGTAACAAGCGCATCCACTCATGACTGTATAAATCCCGTTTCACGCCCCGCTTTAAAGACTCGGAACTAACCCTGCTCTCTTCTTATAATTGTGTTATTTGTCTAAGCCTGTATGTAATTTTTCTCCATTAAATCTTTGTAAAGTTAAATACTGCATACAATGTTATGGTAATTAAATTTATGGTACAATAATTATTATGAATCCAACATTAAAATGTAATTTCGCATTCAGTCATACCAGTTTTAACGTTTCAATAAAGTTTAAAATGGCGTCAATTTATATCGCGAGCGAAGGCCACAATATGAAATATAGTTTATTGTTACCTCTGCCAATACAGTCCAATATTGCGTTGTTACTCTGAGTTTATATTCATTTCATAGGCTTAAATGGCTTTACTATTGGTTTCAGAATCATATTGAAGTGTTACGTTAGTTTTCTGTGTGAAAGAGAAAGATTTAGCAAGATATTCTGCCACCAAATAAAGTGCCTTATCTCATTTTACGTTTCTGTTTCTGGTTACCGGTGCCTCGTACGCTCATCAGCAGGTGCTAGTGAGGTTGCCTTGGGTTCTTAGGAAAACCCCCCGACAGGTCTCCCCACCTTGGCGTGATGGGGGGACTGAGTACCACCCGGAGGCCGGGAAAAGGTAACACCCTCTATCATACTCTCGCGAAATTTTACATTGGTTTACGGTAAGCAATCAATCTCTTAACGCAAGTAAAACTTAATGAGTAAAGTTCTCATTGCCAAAGTTAAATGTTACACAAGTCTCGACTAACTTAAAAATGAATGGCAAGAATATTGAGTTATTAAATGATGCAAAGTTGGGCATATAAATAGACATCAAAATAGATTTTGAATTGCAGTGGATTTATCCGCATATAATGGATTTGTCCGGAAGGCTTAGCTCAGCATGCTATGCCATCAATAAGATAAGACTCATAACAGACGAAGAAACAGCTAGATTAGTTTCTTTTCATAGCATTATGTCATATGGTATGTTATTGTGGGGATCTACTGCGGACAAACGTAATATATTCGTACTAGAAAAGCGCGCCATAAGAGCTATCTATAATCTTAAGTCCAGAGATTCTCTCAGAGATATGTTTAAAGAAATTAACATGATTTTTATATTAGAAATAGAAATAAGCTCTCTTTGCCAAACTGTCGACTTCACAAATCAAATAATTAATTTTTGGGTAATGGTATCAGATTTTATAATAAAATTCCACAGGAATTAATTGATGAACTTTTAAAACTGTAGTTAAAAAGCAATTTCTTCAAAAGGGGTATTATGCTGTAAATGATTACTTGTCAGATAAACAAGCTTGGGTTTCATTTTGGGCGTTTTCAACTTGTATTTGTGTAAATTAGAATAAAAAGTCAACGCGATCATTGTCGTGACCATCCCCTGTTGTGCAGGCTCAGGTCAGTTTCACATTGCATACTTACTTGACTGTGATGGGAGTTTCCCTTAGTGCTACTTTATTGATTACGGCTTCTGGGGACCCTTTTAATATCTTTAAATATTCACTGTGTGTGTTTTGTATTGTTATATTTGATTAATAATTTAGAAGAGCATAGCCTGTGAGTTTCTTGTCAGTTCTTTTCACAGAGCGGTGGCTCGGAACTGGCACTTAGATTCACTTATACTTAATTTTTATTTTTTTTGCATGTAAGTGAATCTAATCTCCGTGATTTCATTGTAGTAATATTTAGTTTTTTTTTAAATTTATCTTTTGTTTTGACGTTTTCAAGTGCTATTAATGAAATAAAGAACTTTTATCTTTTACTGGCCCCCGTCCTTTTCTCAACAAACGGCGGGCGTCCTCGGAAGATTGTTAGTGGTTATTACTGCTGGCAGTCGCATCTGCCGGTGGTGAGTCCCACACCCATTTTCGGTCCCCCTTTGGCCGGAAGGCAGTGCGTAAACGCCTTTTTACACTGATGTGCATAGTGACCGCCGGGTACCGTAGTTAGATTTTTGGATATAAGAAACATACACACTGCATATGTGTATTATGCAATGTAACTTGAACAAAACATATTTTACTAGTAAAATACTTTAATGTACATATGGTAGCAGTAACATATTACCATACTAAATAAATAATGGTCCCTAATCCAAATCACTAAACTGTGAGTATTAATAAATATTTGTATAGCTACGTAAGGGTTATAACAATATGTTTTACTATCGCTAATGCAATCAGTGTTATGTTAATTTGCTAAAGGTTATTGTGCAATAAAGACCAAGTAACAGAATTGGTCTATAGAGAACTAAGAAATTTAATTAAGTATATAGTTAACTTCATCTAAAGGGAAAGGCATATATTTTACAAAAAACAAGCGCCTGCAGTTCGAAAATTAAGTAAGTATAATATTTATTTTAATGTAATCAGTAGTCTCACTGATTCAAACTTTTTACCTTTTAAAAAAAAATATAGACAGGCGACAGAAAATTCTAATAGGTCATTAAGGAAAGTGAAAATTATGTAATCAGTAACTACGAAGATTTAATAAACTTGACTTTGTAATAATTTAATATATGTCCCTTTGAGAAATTTACACTTTAACGAGCCCAAATTAAGTGAATCATTTAGGACCATTTGTTTTTTAGTCAAAAAAGCTTATGTGTAACTTTTAGCTCTGTAATGCAGAAAATAAACTATATGCCAATGGAACGTATTGGTATAACAACTCTAGTTATATCTTGCTAATTTATTTAACACAAGCGACTGCCCGCAACTTCTATGCAGCGTGACTTCCCTTTTGAATCACTCTATCTATTAAAAAAAACCGCATCAAAATCCATTGCGTAGTTAAAAAGATAAGATAGAAAGCATTCATAGGGATAGATAGACAGCAAAAATCGACTTTGTTTTGTACTATGTAGTTTTTTTCAAGTAAAATCATTTTGGATACCAATTTTCTTTTAACTAGAAACAGATGAATAAAGTATAAGACGAACGAATATAAAGTTCAATTGGTAAATGCTATTCGATAAGAAAATAACATTTCTGAATAGGTTGCATTATATCAGTGGATTGTAAAGTGTCTGTAAGACTGTCGAAAAAAATAAGAGTACAGAAATATACTGTTGCTTTTTTAAGCTAAAATAAACTCAATTTCTAAAGAAAAACGACTTAAAGTTCAAACAACATTAACTTACTTCCAAATCCTTAGCCCAGTTCGCGACAGCGTCCGAACGCTTTCCAAATCTGTGAACAAAAAATAACACAATTAAGGCCAGAAAAATGCACATTTAATCCGATAATTCTACTAAATCCGATTTTGTTAAATGATTTATTTTGGCTACTTCAAAAGAAATTCTCGTAAAAACAATAACATCAGAGAATCTTGGAATAAATTTAGTAAAGAACATAAAATTTAACGTTGGTCTAAAACACATTACAAGGAAAGGAAACACTATAAAAAAATTGGCAAGTCGTTGAATAGACAGAAATAATAAAGGGGAAGGAGACATTTAACCTAAGAAAACCTTTATATATACGCACATACTATCACGCCTGTTTTTCCGAAGGGGGAGGCAAAGGCATATAAGACCTAAGGAGCCCAAGCCAACCTCACCTGCAAGTAGTGCACCTGCCGATCAACGGACGAGGCTAGCCACCTATTACATGGGCCCAACTGTACAATTGGCGAAGTGTGGGCGTATAATATTATAACGTATAATATTATAACCCACCCCTTCGAGGAAACAGGCGTGAATCTATGTATGTTTGTATATATAATAATAAAAGAAGTAGTCTTTTGCAGCCCAGGGAGGGAGAGTTAGTCTTAGAGCCGGTTAGCATGTAGTTTAAATTATGCCGCAGACGTGAAAATATTATGCGCTTTCGAGTCAGTTATTACATGAAGCGACTGCCGTCTGACCTTCGCAACCCAGAGGGAATCATCATTCCAAACTTAAGCAGTTGTCAGGATGTTAGAAGGCACTGACTTCTTTATAACGACTACCATAGATGTTCATGACAGCCGGGACCAACGGCTTAACGTGCTTTCTAAAAAAAGGAGCAAGCTTTAATTACGCACATAACTTTGAAAAGTCATAGGCGGCGCCACGAGAGTTTGAACCTGTGATGAAATAAAATAACTTAATCGCTAGCCTAAACTTATGTACAAGTGCAAAAGAGACTGTAGAAATTTTTTATATGCATTTTAAAACCATTTACACACCTTTAGGTAGAACTTTGATATTAAGAATATTCTGGTAACTTAATTTCAGAAATTTTACAGTTCTGTGCCCTTGTAGTGCTGGAGGTGCTTTATATCAAAGACAAAGGTTCATTACTGCGTATAAATAGCAGAACACAGGTATACCGACAGCCGGCACATATCAGCCATCTTTCTAGACCAACATAAGATCTTTCTATCCCAATATTGTCCAGAATTAACTTCATTTAACCGTCTTACGTGTGCGGGCGCCGCACCCATTCAGAGGAAATAACATACACTTCTTTCCCCAGTAGGAACTGCAGATCTTACAATATAAGAAAAGAAAGGGATACCAATATTTGAAATTCTTTAATTCTTACAATGTCATAAAAATGGTTATCAATAATAAATTTTCAATTCATCATGATTTAAAATTTTATTTTATATTTTTTATTTATAATAATATTCACTTGTTATTATTTTTTGTTTATCATGCTTTCTTCTACCGATGTATTTTGATATAAAGCTACATGGAATCTTTAATGAGTATTTTTCTCTTCGGTCACGCGCTTACGTGTTGAATAATAATAAAAATACAATAATAACAGTATAATACTTTCATTAGTGAGCAAGTAAGATAGTCAATTTCAGCAATCGCAAGGAAGTAAAATAATGAAACAATTTGTACAAAACTACAAAAAAAAGGTAGACTTATCAACAAAAAAGATCTTTTACATTTTTCTCTCTTTTTTGGTTTGTAAATTTATTCTCCATTGTTTCAATATCAATTTTACACAAAGCAACCTTAAGTACTCCATAACCAATAAAAAAATTGGACGTAGGTACACACTGGAAGTAACAATTATTGACTGGCAGGCAGCTCATAAACAAAACAAGGAAGGATGACATTCGTTTTGAAGTCTCCAATATTTTTATAAATCACTTTGTAATATGTCCAAAACATTAATAAAACGAATTATTTGCATTAGTGATGTAATTTTATAATTTGAATAGCATTATTTGCAGTTTCATGAAAACATTGAACAATATGGTCTCTAAACGTAACGCAAAAATATTGCCAATGCGATGTTTAAAACATGTAAAGCAGACGTTTAACTATTCAGAGCTAATATAATGTTTATTGGTAGGGTCTTTGTGTGTAATACGTGTATAACTTTACTCCAGGTTTATTCACAGGGTACATATTCAATAGCGATTCTAATTCAGCTGTTTCTAAAGAACTAGTTGTGAATAAGCCAAACCTCTTGCGTTCTACGACTGAAAAACAATTAAATTTTATTGTTTAACACCGATATTTAGCTGGCTGATTTAACAAACTGCACAAAAGATTCTGAATAACAACAAACTTCAGTCCGCTAATGACATTCACATACTTCATTTCCCTAATGACATTTACATACATACATTCCTGCTGTTTCGTGGATCACACTGCTCTCTTTCTTAGATTGTGTTGTATTAGGAGGTGCTCTTCTAATATGATTTACATGCCTGTTGCCCCGAAGGGGTAGGCAGAGGCATATTATAGACTACGATACGGTGCGATCCTATTGCTGAGTACCGGGAACTTTTATGTTCGCGAGAGCATCGTCCGTTGATCAATAGGTGTACCACTTGCAGGTGAGGTTGGCTTTGGCTCCTCAGATCTTGGTAGGAGCCCTAAACACCCCTCATAATTAAGATTTCTCGAATCTTATCGTGTAATTGTAACAAATAAAACTAAAATAGTCCTTTTATGACACAGTATACAAACACAATATGCGCGAAACATAGATAGATAAAAACTTTTATTAATTAATATTATGCTGTATATGAAGTAAATACAAATAATCGTCTCGTGTTACTGTTTTGGCAAAAGCTGAATCAGTGTTTTGCTCTCTCAGAGCAAAAAAAACACACTGAGCCGTAGCCATCCTGCAGCGCAGCGACACACATGCACACTATGCGAAGGCTTTTAGTTTTTTTTGTTGTTATATTTTTTTTAATATTGTAATTTTGTTTTTCTTGTTTTATATGTATGTGTGTATTTCGTTGCAATAAAAAGTTTACCTATCTATCTAATTAAAAAAATATGTAACAAACAGGGTTATCAATACGGCAGGAAAAATCACCAGTACTCAGTTACATTCAAACATCAATTTCATCTACGAAAAAGCATTGATTATTCTTAAAAGGAATTTCAAGTTTCTATGCTCACTCGCGCATATGTTGTTGTCAGGTCTATGAGTAATATTTTCTTTGTAATTTATTTATCTTACTGATTCTAATAATTACTGTGTAAATATTCCATTGCTTTATTAGTATAATTATCTAAAATGCCATAACTCCGCGGAACTATTCTTTATAATATATTTGCATTATAATATCCCTTCTCGAATTGACTCATCTGAACATCGACTTTCGTACCTTGGTCGGGTGTGGTAGGAGTAAATGCGGTCTAGGTTCTGCAGCTGGATGAGCCGCATCGCGCGATCTAACGATTCTGGGTCGACTCGCTCCCCATCCGCCATGTCGCGGCGGTCAATCCTGCCAATATATCGATATCGATGTTACATCACGCACAACACTACAGTTACTAACACGACCAAGATACGATATTGTCGATGTCATTAAGTATAAGTTATTGTAGTAAAAAGTTAAAACTATTTGTTTCCTTATTAATAAGAAAATCTATTTTTTTTTTTTACAGTTTACCATAACATTAAAAAGTTCAAATTCATAATAGAATTAAATGAAAAGTACGGGGTTAACATCGGATATCTTTGTCATCCGCAGAGAGACTATGCAATAATCAACACTTCATTCCAGGGCATTCAAAACAACAGTTGCCTTTCTTTTGCCTTTTAAAAATTCATTTACATCAACGCTTTACTGGACCCAGACCATTTTGTTGCTAGTTAACATGATAAATCACTAATATTGCTGATTTGATAGGCTATATCAATGTCTTCTGTCAATGTCAATCAATTTTTCATGTCGGATAACCAATTTAATTCTTTGAGGAAACTCCTAGCATAACCTTTTCTATAGCATTCTGAGCAAAGTTGTACCACAAGCCGACTTTCAACTTTCAACCTTGTGAGATAAACTAACATATGTTTACAATCAGTGAAAATTTTGATTCGCTCGTCATCATGAGTTGCTTATTCTCTTATCCTAAGCAATATTTTATGAAGCGATACATACCATTTATTTTGGAAATGTATATCTCGATATCTGATGATGAAATCTAATACATGACAGAAAATGGCATGGAATTACTGAACTCACATATTATTAGCAGCGTACATACATGCATACAGAAGAATACAGTCTCATACTAAATAAAAATTTTGGAGTAATTTACATACAGCGCTGTATGTAAATTTCCTTAGAGACACTTGCCAGTGTGAATTCAAAACGATATTTTTAAAAAAGAAACAGCAATAACAAAAAATATAAATCTAATTCATATTCAATGAACTGAAAGGCAAAAATCCACACTTATATTAGATAGATCGGTGGTTCATAAAATTAATACAGAAATAGAAAGAAAAACCAAAAATAGAATCGTGTGAAACTGCGGCAGGTTACAAATTATTTCGCTTGCGTTAAGTTAAAAAATATCATGCGTAAATTATTTTCTCTTACAAATATCGTAGAACACATAATTAAGGAGTATTACTTCAAACATTGATTTGCTCATGTTCGGAAATATACAATGTTTTGGAATTGAAATCAAACTCGGAGAAATTCGAAATATTTTGGGCAATCATGTTGTTCAAGCATGCGTCTATTGCTTGGGACCTTCCAAAGAGTCATGAATAAATATAAATAATAGGTTGGGGAAAAAGTCTTTTCGTATTTTTGTATGAAAAGTCAAGACATTTTTTTCAAAGTTTATTTACATTTATTTACAATATATATGTACCGTTTTGTTGAATAACTTTCTGCCATTTTGTGGGCAGAGACATTATCCCGTTACTGTAGAAACTTTGGGACTTTTGATCAAAAAAAACGGGACAAATAGTTTTGGCAGTCCTCTCTTGAGGTCAACCTTACAGAACCTAAAGAATTCTGCAGAGACCGAAACAGGTGAAAATCTGAGCGCAAGGTCAGGGCTATATGGTGGATGCACTAGGACCTCCCAGTCGAACTCTCTTAATGTTTGCTGAGTGGCTAAAGATGTGTGTGGTCTAGCGTTATCGTGATGAAAGACCACACCCTTCCTGTTGATCAATTCCGGCCGTTTTCTCTCGACTGCTTCCTTTAATCTCATCAGTTGCTGGCAGTAAAGATCAGAATCGATGGTTTTGCCGGGCGGTAAAAGCTCATAATAAACAATGCCCTTCCAATCCCACCATACACACAGCATCACCTTATTTCGTGTTAGGCCAGGTTTGGCCACAGTCTGTGAAGCCTGGCCAACTTTCGACCACTACCTTTTTCGCACGTTCTTGTCGTACGTGATCCACTTTTCATCGCCAGTTATCAATCTCTTCAAAAACGGCTCGGTTTCATTACGTCTCAATAATGAATCGCAAATGAGTACACGGTTCATTAAGTTTCTTTGAGTGAGCTCGTGTGGCACCCAAATATCGAGCTTTTTTGTATAACCAGCTTTCTTCAAATGGGTCAAAACTGTTTTGTGGTCAATTCCCAGTTCTTCAGGTACATCGTAACTACTAATATGCCGATCTTGCTCCACTCTTTCAAAAATGGCGTCCATTTTATTCGTAACAGGGCGACCAGAGCGAGGTGCATCTTTAACATCAAAATTTCCGGACTGAAAACGTTTGAACCAAATTTGTGCTACTCTTACTGACACTGCATCAGGTCCATAAACATCACAAATTTTTTTCACTGCTTGAGTTGCATTTTTGCCTTTTTTATAATAAAATTTTAAAATGTATCGAATTTCTTCATTAGATTCAATCATTTTTACGGAGAGAAAAACAAATGAAAAATAGCGGGAAACAACATTTTTTTATTTTTTTCTTTTCTTTATAATGGAACCTTTTTAATGTTACCAAAACCAGCCAGACACAAATAGTACAGTCAAAAAAAATTTATAATAAGTTTATACCTACGTTATGCGAAAAGACTTTTTACCCGACCTAATACTTATTCAATATTATGTCCATTCCTAAATAAATTTGAATTATCTATGCAGTAAGGAAACGATTCTCTTAGATTCCTAGGTGAGAAGAATTTAGGTTTAATACCTTTAGATTGGCAGAGGCAGGAGTGTTGCTTTCTGCTAGTAAATTTCTTAAGCCATCCGATAGGTCTCTGTTATTAAAGTATCAAAGATTTAATAAAACTATGAGCGCTTATAAAAATTGCAAAAGTATCCGAACGAAATTTCAAACAGCTTTTACTAGTTGATGAAGTAAATGATTTTACCTTGAACATTGGCTTAATTTTGAATGTTTTGTAGGGTGCTATATTATCACCAGATATTTTTTTACATATATAACATCACGGCTGCTTTCCCGAAAGGATAGGCAGAGGAACACCATAGGCCCACACTTTGCCATTTATATCGTTGGTCCCACGTAATAGGTGGCGAGCCTATTGCCGCTTACTAGATACTTTTATAATTGAAAGAGCCTCGTCCGTTGATCAGTAGCTGCACCACTTACAGGTGAGGTTGGCTTGGGCTCTTTAGATCTTGATAGGAATTCTATACACGTATATATTTCATTTTTCGTATGGAAAATCATCAAATTACTCTCTCGCTGTGGGATAGTAACACCAGTTCCGCAGAGTCAGTAGATGTAGCAGTATTACGCTAATCTAGCGTCTTTTTGTCTGCTAACATGACATATTTATATATTTTTTTGCTTTATATATCAACTTAAGTGTTCATTCGTAGATTTTTTAATTTTATTTAACCTTGTGTTATATAGTCAAAAAAATCTTTCTATTCTTATTCCATACCATATTACCTTAAGTCGGATGCTAAACGACTTTTATAAAATCAGTAAATCTGAACCACTGAAAAAACAAAATGATTGGCCTTGATAATATTTCATAACTTAACGAACATAATAATTTCCAACAAACACAAAGTTTCCGCCACTAATTGGTCAAAACTGATTAATAAACAGTTTTATTTATATTATGAAACTAGTACAGAGAACTGACACAACTCGCTTTGCAAAAGACTTTCAACAAAAAAATAAAATAAGAGAAAAACGACATTATAGTCGCTCCCTTTCTAAACTTACAAATGAGTCTCTTTGACTACTTTATAAAATGTTACTCTGTTAACTCCAGTGTTCTGATTAAATACGCTCTAAAGGTTTTCACGTGAAAGTACTACGTGTAACTAAATAGTTGTTTTTACTTTCACGTGAAAAGAGAATATTTTAAGCTATTTCATTTGCCTTTATCATATTATATCTTTATAGCGAAATATATGTGTAATATGTTACCATAGGTAATGTCCGTGCTAAATATGAAATTGTATACTCAATGTTAAGAATACGAAAAATTACCTTACTTGTAGAATTATGCCTTTTAACCCCTTAGTCGCATACTCCGTGCGCTTCTTAAAGATAGACTTAACTTTGGATGAACACATCCGACGTAGGCAAAATCTCTAAAGGTATAATAATAATATATAATATATCATATATTTATTTCGACAAAAACTTAAGATTAATAGATTGACAAATACAGCTTAAATCTAAGGTACATATAAAAGACATCTGTTTCTAGACTAGATAAATAAATATCTAGGAAGTGCCCTTGGTACTTCCCTTGAGATTATTAAAAAAAAACAGTCTACCTTTTATTGCAATATTATGACCTGCAATGTTGAACAGCGGACATAGCCCGATTATATTAGTAGACGAGTAAAAAGAACGGTTGTTTGCCTTAACAAAGAGAAGATTTTTTACTATAATGCGTGTCCAAGCTGCCTGCAATTAGGTTTCAATAAACCGATACAAAGATAAACGATATATTAATGAAAGCAATTTATGATGAGGGAGTGAATGGAAATATTGGGAGGGCAAGAAAGCGTAAGACTTTCCAAATTCAAAAGGTTATGGAGAAAGGCCAGTTCAAATTTCCGTAGACCGAACGGGGTGTATGAGAAGGAGCTTGAAAGAAGCTTTGAGTGTGTGAGAAAGTTAAAGGATATGATCTCTGCCTATCCCTACGGGAAACAGGCATGACAATATGTATGCAGATGTTATTTTGTTATCAAAGGTAAGGAGATATAAAAGTGGATAAATACAACCATTTACTTAAGATCCTTTTATACTTCTATAATATTTTATAACTATATGTAGTTTGCCAATGCTTTCAATCCAATAAGAAATTCAGAGTATCTTTGTTCCCTTATCCGATACTGATATCATCTCCTTGAACTTAAGCCAAATGATAAAATATTTTAGATGAATTTAGATCAAAGAGATTAGGATAGTCTTTATTCATTTTTTCTATCATTGGTTCATATGCCAATGATAATAATTCTGAATAACAATAACTGAGTTTTGAATTTAACGTATATAGTCTGAGTCACGAGTAAACGGAATTGAAACAGAATACTCAAGTCCGACAAATGTTTGCCAAGATCAGATTTTGTAGAATATTTAAATTGGACATAAAGTGAATGAAATTTAAATTTTACGAATAAATTACAAGTTTAAACTGGACTGAATTCGAATACATTTACCTGATTATAAATTTGAAATCGAGAAAGCAATTGACGTGCAGGACATTTAGGGACAAAAAACGTTAGGAATTAAAGTAAAGCTCGGTAAAGGTACAAAATCCACATAACAGTTGGCGTCATCCAATTTGAAGGTATCGGTGGTATCGTAGACTAATTAACGAAGTCACTGAGCCATTAATATCAATACATGAGCTTATATTGGAAAATTATACAGATATTCAACCATTCATGACGAGATTACTTGTGTTAGACTACCGACACCGACCACTAATGAATGAATTACGTCATCTGCTTCATAAACATATTTATTGCACTCCATAAGTTACAAAGATGGTAAAAACAGAAAAATTACATATATGGACACTGTAAGGCACGGCAAGAAGAAGAGGCGAGAAGTTAAACTAGCCACTCCGAATTCCAAAAAAATTTTGTAAGGAGTAGTAATTTTTTTTATTTAGCGATCCTTAGTCGTCGATAGAGTTATAGAGTTCTAGCAACGTTTAGGAAGGTCCATTGATGGGTATTAAATTTTATTGCTCATGATAGCAATAATTGTTTTGTCTTTATAAATAATTTACTTAAAAAAAAATTGTTAGCTTAACATTTCGGCTCTAGCAACAAATTCGATTGCTCGGCAACTTGTTTTGGAAATTTATCAAAAAGTTTGCAACCATTTTCTAATACGACGAAGTAAAAATCATTTATATCAGTTTGGCTAAATAGAGCTCTTATGAAAGTCAAAAATTTAAAACTAGCGCGCCCATTCAATGCGGGCGGGAGCTTGATCGTAAAAGAATGATCGAAAAATTCCAAATCTTAATGAGTCGTTAAAGAGTATAATGCCTGGTAACAAAAACATTGATATGAGTAGTTTCTTTATTAGCATTGAACATCGAAGGATACAATTTTGGCATTGTTTTTAAAGACTTTATGAGTGTGTTCTTGGATTTATGAAGTAATTTCCTTAGAAGAGCTCTCCATAATTCATATCGATTAATACAATGTTGAAAGCGCGAAGGGTACCTAGATGCCTGGAGGCGATCAAATATTATTGGACATCTTATAAATTCTATCATCATGACATCACACAACTGCCTTTGTCAATATACACTGCTTTCGCAAGAAAAGATTCCATGTCATCTTGTCTTGTAAGAAACGCAAGCAGATGAAAAGTAAACATGAGATGATAACATACATGCAGACTTACTATAAAAGTTCGCGAACCTTTTTATGATTCTATATTTTACCTTCGAAATACACTGACCGATTTTATTCACATCACATTTCACACAATTCCCATTTAAGGGTAATACCTAAACAAAACACGGTTTCCCATATCGCAGACCAAAATAACTTTTCTGATAGAATGTCAACATTGAATGTTTTGATTTAGTAAAAGATCACGCTTGGGAAATCTTTATGGGTCATGATATAATTTTTGGTCATTTTACCTTTATATAAGTTAAAGTTTTATAATTTGCGTCACGTCCTATTTGTTCGAGTGCACACGAAATGAAAATGATCACAGTTGAATACCGTAATTATCAAAGTCAAGACACTGTCATCATTCAATCAATCATTTATTCAAGTTTGGCTATATAAAGCTATGGTGAAAGTCGACTTAAAAACTAACGCGCCGATTCACTGCGAGCGGGAGCTTTGTCGTAAAAAGACCAAGCAAGAAAATCATCAATGTTGGTATTTCCTCCAGCCTGTTACAAAAAAATACTTAATATTATAACAATTTGAGAAGTCTACCAAAACTTGTGTTCTGCTTTCACAAGATTTCAAAGAAAAGAAGCTTTTTTGCTATAGTCCCCACTGGCGGCGTTCGAGTGAACGGGTGTTCACGAGTGTGACTTAGTAAATATGAATAAACCAGCCATCGTTTCGCTTAGCCATATTTAAGGAAACGTGACAACCCGACACATGACGCCACCACCGCAGAGACATTTAAGTAAGCATTGGTAAATTAAATTAGTGACTTTACTCTTACATACATACATAGATTTACGCCTGCAAAGGTATTTATACGCCCACATTTCGTAATACGTGGCGAGCCTATTGCCAGTTATCGGGAATTTTTATTTTTGGCAGAGCCTTGTCTAATTATCGGCAAGTGCACCACTTGCAGGTGAGGTTGTCTTAGGCTCCAAAGATCTTGGTAAGAACCCTCCTTTTACTCTAACATAGGTATTACCTAAATAAAAAAACAATCAAAGATGATGCGTATGTGCAGACTTACAGCTTACATAGAAGAGTACCATGGATTTATAATTCACAATTCTTAGTTTATCAGATCTGGATATAACAAAACTAACTATAATATCAAAACATAAGAAGCAAAGACACAAATAAACATAGGTACCTCATACATAATTCCTTTTATTGTATAAGCTCTATACATTTTACTTAAGACAAAGACTCACCTTTTAAACAGTGGATAATCCTAAGAGATGGGTCCTGTTTGAAATATAAGGTCTTTACTGTCTATGTTTATTAAACTCAAATTAAATCACAAAACTTGGGATTTGTTTTTTGTAAGTAAAAGTTAATAAGGAGCTATTTCAAAATGAGTGTAAGTAAGACAGCCGTAAGGTTCCTGCGAAAAAATTACTTGCCATATCTTTAAGTAAATGCGAAGTTGTCAAATATTAATTACAGCACCCAGGATTTGTGGTCAAATGCTTCAAATTGAGAGAAACTATATTTTCTTATTGCTATAAGATTTTATACTAAGACTTAAGTGAAACAGGTTATTAAATAATTTTTAATAAGAATTTCTTGTTTAAAATCGTGATTTGTTCGGCTTCTTCTATTGCTTACAGAAAATTGTTAATCAAATAAAAACAAGCTACTTTCATAGATTCAGGTATGCTACAAAGCAAAGTTGTTTGCAATATTATTTGGTAAGTATCTTAGTACTATAACCAAGCAGGTAATCAAAAAACTTCCCTACAAATCGACTGGAATTCTGGCGATGTAAAATTATTAGCAAAGAGGTTTGTTAAACTCTTTGGAATTCAACTGGAAAGTAATTTTATACGATCTTATTGCTTTTCAAACGAAATGGAATGTTTTGTTTCGACTTCTTGCGCATAAAGCTCCGGTACTGTCGCTTATAAGTTTCCAAAGAAGTTATTATAGAACTTAGTTTACATAGGATGTCTGAGGGTGGACTTACAACCGAGTTAAAACAGCGTTAAAATTGCTTAGGGGTAAAAGATTTTGAAAATGTTAGTATATAAAGGAGTAATATTTTGCAACAGAACAATTTATAGCAAAATAGAAGTCATTTGCAACATAGCTAAATATAGAACCGAAGTAATCCAATGTGATTGTTATTAAATGTTCCTTTTTTTTGTCTAAAATATGTGAGGAATGGTGATTGGTCTATTGTTAATAGCAACGATGTATATTCTCTAGATCATAAAAAATAATGGGTATCATTTTTAATTAAACTTTCATTAATCATTTTAGCTCATTAACTTCCCACTACAGACGCCTTCTCTTGCAAACCTAGGTAAATATTACATAGAAAATTTGTTTCATGATTATATTTTCTTGTAGTTTTTTTCAAATTAGAATAAGTTTAGCACACATACATACATACATTTACGCTTGTTTTCCCGAAGGGTAGGCAGAGGCATATTATACGCCCACACTTCGCCAATTATATTGTTAGTCCCACATAATAGGTGGCGAGCCTATTGCCGCTTACCAGGCACTGTTATGTTTGCCAGTTTAGCAATCATAACATGTTTATTGTAAGTGAAATATACATCAATAAATCGTTTTCTCTATCTAAACGTTATATAGCGTATCTATATTGATTAATAGATCTTAGTCATAAAGAGCCGTCAGTAACCATAAACGATAATAGGCATGCGGCATGTCGAGTGCTCCCAGAAATAAGAGGAGGAAATTAGAACTCATTCATACTCTCCATACATCCAGACACGTGTGATGACTTTTACAAACCATTCAGCGCTTTGTTATGGCTTTTGAAATCAAAGCTAGTAGTGATATGAGCTACGTCATTTGTGAACACGGACTGAAAATCCTAGCAGGTTATCGATTTTGTATCAATATAGAGAAGTATAGTAGATAAAGAAACAAATTTTTTATTGTCTCAGTTCATAGTTGGTTTTTTTACCTACATAACCGGTGGACAAGAAATAAGAATCCGAAGAAGAAGAGTTTGTCTTTGACGCTTTCACGCCTAAACTACTGGGGCGGTTTTAAAGTTTTGTTAAGAGATATATTATTAGAAATAAGGAAATAAAATATATTTATTAAATTAAAAAGAAAAATAAATGTTTTTCTATAAATTATAAAAACTGATAGGTTCATCGAACCCGCGCTTTTATAATTTAAGTTTGTGGTTTTAGTTAGACGAATAATATAACCATATCTACATTAAGGAAGCAAATAATTAATGCTCACAACAAGATCTAATAGCACATATTATTTTTAAAGAAAATATGTTTCATAATAAACTAATAAATTAATATTACAAAAGACAAATATTGTACACCCAAATTCACACAGATTTATTCCTCTATACGACACAGTATACTTAAATACGTTTAAACTAAGAGAGAACATTGTCTTTCATAGTTACCTACGTGATAAAACTTTCGAGTTTGTACACAATAAAATGTTAAAACGTACGGACTTGGAAAAATCTTGTTAAAAAGTTTCGCTAAGCTCTATAATAGAGAAAACGTCAACTCTGGCTCAAATACTCTTACATTGACAACCGTTAAGGTATAAAGGTTAGGAAACCAGGACTTCGCACATGAGGAAATGCATGAGTATAAATATTCCGTTTCGCCTGTTCGTTTTCTATTTATTAACAGTACATATTGTGTACAAAATAAAATAGTTTTTTCGTTGTCAAACTGTTTAGAAGTGCCGTACAAGATTATTTTCATTTATATTTGAAATGGAGGCCATCATTTGGTTTTCCACCAATATCTATAAATTAAATGAGAATGAATAAGGTTTGAAACTAATATAGGACAAAAGTAAAAAATCTGTTAGAAGCCGACGACTGGATACAATATAATTTTAATAGTGTCTCGTTACACGTGCCATAATATACGGTTTAAGCCGATTGAAGTTTAGGAATTTTATCATTATTGTGACCTACAACAAATATTCCAGATATAGCATCGCAAGTCTCCTAATGTTCAATTCAACTGTTTAAAACATTCCTATCGATGTTAAACTTGTTTAATATCGCACTAGTCGATCGGAAAGGGTTGGTCATAAAGTGAGCAAGTGGGAGCATGTTTCAAAAGGCTTTTATTTGAAAAGGTCACTCATTCATAGGCCATTAACAACCCACTATTGGGTACGAGGCTTATCTCACAAACCAAGGTGATTTGGAAGGTTCAAAATATGTCGCAGGTAGATTGTGGAAAACATTATATGAAAATTGTAAAAAAAATTGAGAATCTTTTTTAATTCCATTCCGTGACACGGAGCAAGCGATAATTACGCACATAACTTCAAAAAGTCATACGTATCCCATGGTTATATCGATAAGGATTTGAACCCGAGACCTTCCGCATTCCAGTCTATATGTGCAGCCACAAGAAATTCCTCTAACCTGTCATATCTCAATAGAAGATGGTGTCCTAGTTTGTGTCGATTTCATATTAAATTTTCTAAACTGACTTTGAAAGGTAAGTCGGATATAGGTTCTAGTTCATTATGAACTGTTCTTTAATAAATAAAGATCATTACTGGTCCTTAGATTGAATAACACTTAATTTGTTCGCTCGTATGTGAATCTGAGCTTCGTGACTTCAGGGTAGTCATATCAGACATCAGTATATGACTTAAATACATAAATTTGATTTTAGTATTTTAGGTCGTTATTGATTTCCTTTGTAACAAAAATAAAAGAATAAAGATAACTACTAAAATAAAAATCATTACCGCATATATTCTCTTTTTGCTGAAACTATATGGTTTAGGACACAGAAGTGCAAAATACAATATTGCATAATAATATTAATTTAAAATAGAACAGTGCTGAACATACAAGTTTACTGCTATTTTATTAAAGACAAGCTTGCAGTTATAAAGGATGTTAGCGCAAGGTATGCAATTTTCACCCCATTATGCGGCTAAACGTGTGGAACATTGTAACCAGCATGTTAGTAAATCTACTTGTTTAGTTGCATAACATACAAAATTTTTAATGATTCTTGCTAGATTCACACGCCTGTTAATTGATAAATTACTTTTAAAAAAGTATGTGAAATATGGCCGTGTAGTACCTAGAATAGTGCCACCCCCTGTCATCTCACGAGGAGTCGTAAAAGTCGAACAAGAGAAATCCTACCGGGTAATGGGAAGCAGCGTAATTCTATGTCTAGGCTTGTACTGCGATCAGCGATCCGCCTGCCCAGCGTGGTAATTTTGGGCAAATATGATATGTAAATATGTTCAGTAGTGGGCTTGATAAGGCTAATATGATGAACAGAAAATGTGCATTTGAATTATCAAATGGTTCGTTATCGCAGTGAAAATGTTGTCTATTATAATTTTATACAAAGATTTATTTTCTCTTTTTAATTGCACAAGTTAAAATGTTAGTTAGGAATAAACAAACCACAATAAATTGTTTAACTTTACAATGTTTAAAATAAAGTTATCACCAATAAGGATATTTATAACCACAAAAATATAATTGAAACTGAAAATCATTGCAGAACTGCTTATAAAAGCTATTTTACATTACGCGCTTATTGATATAATGGTTCTAATTTCATGAATATAATATGAAGAAAGCCCACGCAATAACATGGTTCAAATTAAAGTGTAAAGGCAGCTTAATGTGAGCCTTCTACACAAGACTAGGAACCTTTTAAACTTTTCTTACGACTTATTTTCAAACGCTTTACGCAATATCGTCACGTACCGTCACAATAAGGCGCCGCCATTAAAAGGCTTGTAGCCAAGCATTTTGTATTAATTCCCGTTTTCAATGAAGAAGCAAAACTTTAAACGACTGTTATGAACTTTTGTATTGCTTTTGAATGTTAAGCTGAAGAGTTTTGGCCGTGATTTCTAACTTATCACAATAAGTTACTGTTTTCCGCGTGATAAATTAATAAAAACAAATGCACCTAACATTCAGAGACATTTGTCCGTAGCAGTAAATATACATAAATAATAAGTAGTAATCGTATCATCAAATTAACGTATTATGTCTCTTATGCTTGGTAAATATACTAGATACAGATTCCTTAAGCTATAACAAAGTATCGTTTTAAATTAGCAAGCCTGATAATTAATTAACATAATTATGTTGTATGACTAAACAATACTATTTATAAATTTTCCTTACAATATTATCTTTCCTTACAATATTATCGTTCTCAACATTGAACACTTAAATTTAGTACGCAAGTGTGTAAAGGTTACTCATCAGCGCTCTCAACAGCGTCACAAAACTGGAACTCAAATAGCGGCCACTGTGAAGCCTCCTCATTGTATGCCATTCGCAATTTCGTAGTGACACAAAGCTTCGGCGACACGGAGGCCGTCTGATTGTGGCTGTAGTAATTTTGCCGTGTGCCCGTTGTAATTTTCCTGTGGGCTCTATTTTACTGTATTTACGCCTACCGAACGAACGGTGGGAAGGACAATGCGTGTTTAATTCGGGACCTAAAGCTGAACAAGTAAAACCTTAAGTGCTAACCTTATTGATTTCAATTTCAAGTATCAATATTTTGGAACAATGACTATTATTATTATTACCTCTGAAACTTTTTGTATTCGTCGGGCATTTTTAGAGGTGCATTTACCAAAAAGGACTATTATTTTCTTTAATCGCAGTTTTTGGAAGAAATGTTAATAATTTTGTATTTGAACAAGTAAAACCATTATTGCAAAAACTTTATTGATTTCAATTTCAAGTATAAATATTTACAGCTTAGCTCTTAGACATTTTGCCGTGGACCGAAATCTTTAGAGATGCATTTACCAAAAAAGACACAGAAGAGCTTTCTTTAACCAAGGCTTATTCACAGTAAGATAATGATAGAAAGAAAAAGATTGAAGAGACACACTATACTTCTGTACAAAAAAGTTTAAAAATTTTGCGAGTAATTAAGAACATTCTACTATCATTGAAGTCGGTTTGTTATGAGAGGATTTTTTTAAAGTGAAAACTTGTATTTTAATATAAGTTTTATTTTAAAGATTAAGACCACGCTGTATTACAGCGTTTCCTTGTATAGCTTTTAGCACCTCCGATCTTTAGGTGTATTTTGCTCTTGCAAAACTTCCGCAATTCAATTTTTAAAGATTTGCTTTTCCATTCAACTTTAGTTTTAATCCTATAATAAAAGTTTTATAAAACAGCCTTTTGCGCTCAGAATTCTTATGAAATGTATTACCAGGTGATTCAATAAAGGTGGACATATTACTTTTAAAGCTAAATGTGAGGATGTTAAATACTTCTTACATTTAATGTGAACAAAGGAAAATTTAAAACGAATATCCTTGAGATTGAAAGGACAAAAAGTAATAGGTTGGGGAAAAAGTCTTTTCGTATTTTTGTATGAAAAGTAAAGACATTTTTTTCAAAGTTTATTTACATTTATTTATAATATATATGTACCGTTTTGTTGAATAACTTTCTGCCATTTTGTGGACAGAGACATTATCCCGTTACTGTAGAAACTTTGGGACTTCTGATCAAAAAAACGGGACAAATAGTTTTGGCAGTCCTCTCTTGAGGTCAACCTTACAGAACCTAAAGAATTCTGCAGAGACCGAAACAGGTGAACATCTGAAGGCGCAAGGTCAGGGCTATATGGTGGATGCACTAGGACCTCCCAGTCGAACTCTCTTAATTTTTGCTGAGTGGCTAAAGATGTGTGTGGTCTAGCGTTATCGTGATGAAAGACCACACCCTTCCTGTTGATCAATTCCGGCCGTTTTCTCTCGACTGCTTCTTTAACCTCATCAGTTGCTGGCAGTAAAGATCAGAATCGATGGTTTTGCCGGGCGGTAAAAGCTCATAATAAACAAAGCCCTTCCAATCCCACCATACACACAGCATCACCTTATTTCGTGTTAGGCCAGGTTTGGCCACAGTCTGTGAAGCCTGGCCAACTTTCGACCACGACCTTTTTCGCACGTTCTTGTCGTACGTGATCCACTTTTCATCGCCAGTTATCAATCTCTCGAAAACGGCTCGGTTTCATTACGTCTCAATAATGAATCGCAAATGAGTACACGGTTCATTAAGTTTCTTTGAGTGAGCTCGTGTGGCACCCAAATATCGAGCTTTTTTGTATAACCAGCTTTCTTCAAATGGGTCAAAACTGTTTTGTGGTCAATTCCCAGTTCTTCAGCTACATCGTAACTACTAATATGCCGATCTTGCTCCACTCTTTCAAAAATGGCGTCCATTTTATTCGTAACAGGGCGACCAGAGCGAGGTGCATCTTTAACATCAAAATTTCCGGACTGAAAACGTTTGAACCAAATTTGTGCTACTCTTACTGACACTGCATCAGGTCCATAAACATCACAAATTTTTTTCACTGCTTGAGTTGCATTTTTGCCTTTTTTATAATAAAATTTTAAAATGTATCGAATTTCTTCATTAGATTCACTCATTTTTACGGAGAGAAAAACAAATGAAAAATAGCGGGAAACAACTTTTTTTTATTTTTTTCTTTTCTTTATAATGGAACCTTTTTAATGTTACCAAAACCAGCCAGACACAAATAGTACAGTCAATAAAATTTTATAATAAGTTTATACCTACGTTATGCGAAAAGACTTTTTCCCCGACCTAATATGTGTCTTTTAAATCATCAAGGATTTACTCTGCTGTAGTACCAGTTTTAACGATGTTTCAGCTCCATAGTATACTAAATAATATGTTTAGAAATCTTCACGGCGGAGCAGAGACTTTACTGTGGCTACAAGAGCACATATAAAATACTTTTTTCTGTATAGAATTTCTATTCTTTCCTTTTTTTGCATATAATTATAATTTGGATAATTTTGTATTTTTCAAGAACTAGGTAATAGCTTATGGAATAAAGAACTTTTGAATTTGCATTTTGAATTCGTCTCCACACACACTAATATTTGTCTTGTATGAAAAACGAATCCACCATCTTAATGAAACAATGCAGCTGCAAACGGTCACAAAGGGACGAAAAAGAAATATGAAAACTATGCATAAGCATAAAAATATTTTAAAATTTTAGCAAAAGAATAATAGAAATTACTTCACAATTGCAAGTCACTGCTATTTTCAAAATGCTTATTTCATACTAAAAGGTAACTCCCCTTACACAAATGTATTCCTTATATCTATGTATATTTGTGTTATTGTTTCATGCAACGTTAAGTCCTGCATTGTGCCTACTAGCGCCATTATCACGACACGTAATCTGTCTGAGATGCCCAAAGGAGATAGATCACAGCTCCCCTGTCTCGAAAGATATAAGCAGAGTGGGCCTTGTGTATTTATAGGTAATCCGGCCAACTCTAAAGAGAATGGAGGCAGTACTTACCGCCCACACTGTCTCTGCTACATTGTTTATGAAAAGCATCGATTTGTATACATTAAGACGACCAATACCCCGTTCAAAGGTCGTAAATACATTTTCAATACTGAACAAATATTTGTGTACGTCATACGTAGGTGTATTATGTAAGTTATTTTACTATTTCTGTGCCCGATTTGTTAAGAGACATATTTAATATTGGGTGTATAGGGATCTTACCAAGACCTAAAGAGCCTAAGCCAATCTCACCTGCAAGTGGTGCACCTACCGATCAACGGACGAGGCTCTGGCAATCATAGCAGGGGGCCTACCGCCGAGTTCGATGGCAATCGATTATAAGGCAAAATGGATTTCGAATTAAATAAATAAATAAAATAAATAAATATTTCTGACACTTACACCAATTATTTAGTTCCAAGATAAGTATCATTAAGAACTTGTGTTATGGATACTAAATAACGGATAAACATACATAAATACTTTTTTTTTGTAAATACATACTTAATATACATAGAAAAACACCCAGACCAGAACAAATATTCATATTTACACACACAAATATTTGTCCTGTGTGGGAATCGAACCCACGACCTCAGGAGTGGAATGCGCGTATACTCGCCACCACACCATATCGGTCGTCGAATTGATTCTGTCGTACCGCCGAACTCATGGAAATCGAAACAAAATGGCGTTCTCCATTTACCTATTGGTCTGTCACGGACTGAAGGTCATGCATGAATGAGAGGTGGCCTTCGGCAGATTCCACGGTACGGATTAATGAACGTACACAAAGTTTGATCTAGATGGATTACCGGTAATCCATCGAATTCGGCGGTAGGCCCGCAGTGCCCGGTAAGCGGCATTAGGCTCGCCACCTATTACGTGGGACCAACTATATAATTGGCGAAGTGTAGGCTTATTATATGCCTCTGCCTACCCCTTCGGGATTGTGGTTAAAGTTAATAAGTATTTTTCTTTACAGTTGCTGTCACTTAATTTCCTTGTGTCTACATAAATAGTAATTACAACAGAGCTAAATCTATAACCTTTTAACACTTTAGCAGGATAATAGGTAAACTATTAGAAATTAAATTTTAAATACAATATAAATTTAATTGCAAATAAACATATTGTTAATGAAAAATCCTAAACTGTGTTATTGTTGAACCATACGATTTTACTTTTCATCTGGTTGCATATAAAAACCAACGTTATAGCTCCAGCAGTCACATAATATGCAGAGATATAGGTTAGTTACAATATAAATAAATAAATAAATATTTTCTTACCATTACACACAAATAATTTAGTTCCAAGATAAGTATTATTAAGAACTTGTGTTTTGGATACTAAATAACCGATAAACATTAATACTTTTTTATGTAAATACATACTTAATATACAGAGGAATACACTCAGACCACAACAATTATATTATGCACACAAAGATTTGTTTTGTGTGAAAATCTAAACCACGACCTCAGGGGCGGAGTGCGAGTATACACGCCATGTCGGTCGTCAAAACCATATAAACTCATATTCACATTATTTTATGATAATACTCAAAAGGATGTAAAAAGGATCTAATAATAAACGGGGGCACGACCGGCTCTCTGAATATATCAAAAGAATATATTTTGTAGTAATCCTTACGTAAGAATATTATAGGGGAATATCAACTGTCAAATATACATAGGTTGACTGATGCACCTCATGAATATATTATACCTTCATGATAAAAAGGATACTGGTTTACCAATATAGTAGTTGCATTTTTTACGGAATAGGTACTGTTACATTTATCATGTTCTATTTTCAGATTATATAGAGCAGTTGGTTTTCAATGTTTTTTCTTAAGCGTTACAGCAGCTTGAATATAAAGAAATAATCATCAACGAAACTGAAAAGCTTTACATTTTGGCTGCAACTATGTGCCGTTATTATTAAAGCATATTTTCGTGATGTTCTGGTAAAAGAATAATTATCTGAACGTATTTTAAAATAGGACTTAGTAGTAAATAGTCTTTGAAACCATGCTCCATTTCCCTAAAATTTTAATTTCTAAAGAAATGGATTAAAAATAAAAGCTTTCGTTGTTCATGGAAAGTAATATTAAGTTAAAAATGGAATGTGATGTTCGGCGTATTTTAAATATTGACATTCGAAGAATTCAATTTGACCTAAAACAGCTTTGTACGATCGGTCACAATTAACTCATATTTTAATGACGTACTTCAGAGCGTTACGCTCTGACTGACACTGACAGTACTAACTTTGCATTTATTTTTTCCTATTAACTTATATTTTAATGGCGTACTTCAGAGCGTTACGCTCTGACTGACACTGACAGTACTAACTTTGCATTTCTTTTTTCCTAATAACTTATATTTTAATGACGTACTTCAGAACGTTACGCTCTGACTGACACTGACAGTACTAACTTTGCATTTCTTTTTTCCTATTAATATTAACAATGTGCGAAATGAGTTATTATTTTTTTCTGATAATCTCCTATAGTTAGCTCGGAGTCTAGTGCCTACGAATCACGCTTGCGTAGAGTAAGCTTGCGCTTCATCAAGAGATGGACAGTTCATCAAAACCTTTTTAAGTTTTATGTTAATTGATATCCAACGCTTCCGTTTTTTGGAACGCACGGAAGCATTCGATATGAAGTTTTACATAATCAGTAATGGACTGACCAGTATTAGGTCCAAAGAGTATAGTGGACTGACTAAAAGTAAGCACAAATCATTAACCCGCGTAAATAAAAATCATAGGCACGACTGCTCAGTTTTGCGGCATCACAAGCGATTCATGAAAAGTCACTAAGACTTGTGGGTTCGTCTAAGGTTGGACGGTTTATTAAAAATCTATTAAGGTAAGGTGTCACCAAGCTCGGCATTAAGCGTGGTCTACCTGAAGAAAAGTGGCTTGCAACGCCAGAGCATCACTGGCTGTTATTTTCTCCGATGCTGCAAATGTGTTTCGTATACTGTTTATCAACGTCATTCGAGCGTAATTTCGGTTGCGATCTTACGGGCACGGGTCCGCTTTCCTGCTCTTTTGCCTCCACTTTGCACGGTCTTCAGCATAGTGCATCAACCGTGTTTTGTAACCTGTTGTTATCATCATCATCAGCCTTTCATCGTCCACTGCTGGACATAAGTCTCTCCAATGGCACGCCACTGAGCTCGATATTAGCTCTTCGCCTCTAACTGCTGCCAGTCGTTTTGCGTATATCGTCGCTCCACTGTATGTTATGCCAATAAATAAAGGAATATAACTAACCTTGGTCTAGCAGCTTGGGTGTAGTAGCGATCCAGTTCCTGCAGCATGCGGAGAGCGTCGGCCATGTCGTGGGCGCTTGGACCTTCCTCGCGCGCTTCCACGGCGTACACTGCTACCAGTACCACCACCAGTGCTACAGCGGCGATGCGTTTGCTCATCATCTTGGATGCTGTGGATTATCAGTGCGTTTAGTCATTGTTTTCTTGGGCTGGTTCTATCGTTACGTGTTTCGGCAGCGCCGTTGAAGCGCGCGCTCTCGGAAATTGATTTTTCTTGATTTATGTCTTATATGTGTTATGTAAGTTTATACAAACCAAATATATGCATATATGTCTAGCCGTTAGTAGAACCCATGGTTCAAGCTCTGCTTCTATAGGATTTCAATATAATATATACATAGTAATTTATGTCCATTATTAGATTATCTAAATCTATATTATATAAATTTGCAATTGACCGATTTCAGTTGAAATCATCTAGAGTTTCAAGGTTGAAATACTACGCGATATTTAAATGTAGATTCAGTGGGGTAGTAATAAACATTAAAGATATTCCCTTAGTTTAAAAACCAGATTTTAATATAGCAGAAAAAATATTATCCGCAGAAGTATAAAACTATCGCAGATAACAACGCTACATAATTGTCACAAGAAACAAACGAAGCATGTGCCCTTCTTCAAAGTCCCACATATCTCTGTTTCAGTCGTCAGACAGAGACTAAAGAAACAAGAAAGAAGCTTCGCTAATTGTGCCCGTAATAATTAATGGTAATTGGGTCCGCGTGCTGGAGCATGAGCTGAGGACTTCTCGCCCTGATATGATGATAACAGAACCAAGAAAATATTTAATTTCTCACTTAAAGCAATAGTAATGATAAACAGTAGAAGCATCGAGTACTCATCAAGTACTCAAGAAGCTTCACAGACACATTTGATCATTCCATTTAAAAACTGATGAGAATGCAAATAAATATTTTATATCATACTCAGAAAATATGTTGTATGTGCTTGACATTATAAACATAATATTAAATTTAAATCGCATATTTCTCTATTAGAATATCATCTGTTTGAAATGTAAAAACTTTCTGAAATCTCTGAAGGATACAAAGATGGACATTTCCCTTTGTTTGGACATTTCACTCTTCCACAGGGAAATCATATTATAAACTTATATGAACTACATGTCATGACCCTTGTTTTATGCTAGAAATTGAATCTAGTATTGTAGTAGCATTACATAACCATCGTGTACAAATATAACAGAAATCTAGATAAGTGTAAGTTATAGTTTTTATGTTGGAATCTTTTTTATTTAAAGTTAGTTCTAACTTTAACTTTCAGATCTTTTGTTACACTATGGAATGCAATTTTTTTTTTAAAGAAATTTATGCAAATTTAAATGCTTATTAGACAAGTCGCAGAAAAAAAATAGCATAAACATTTTTGGCACACAATATAAATACTTAGCGTAGAATATAATATAATGTGTACTGCTTTGTGAAGAATTCATATCTCTGTAAATTAATTCTTAAGACTACGTAGACGACCGCAATGATACTCAAA
This sequence comes from Musotima nitidalis, assembly GCA_949126915.1. Taxonomy (NCBI): domain Eukaryota; kingdom Metazoa; phylum Arthropoda; class Insecta; order Lepidoptera; family Crambidae; genus Musotima; species Musotima nitidalis. The sequence continues at coordinate 11,900,004 of OX421423.1, read as the reverse complement.
CAATAATTGCAAAAAACTCATAGGAATTCCGGAAATCAAGTTTGTAACATCCGTAGTTCAATTTAACTTTAGCTGTTTGTCAAAGGCATTGTGAACGGACGATTGGACGTATATTACGTAGTTATACTACTCAATCTTGTTTAAGTTACGGCTTCGTATGGTTTGAGTTCTACTTAACGGACAGGCTAGTCATTTCCCTTTTTTTTAATTCTCAACATATTGGCTACGTTCGGAAAGGCTTTGGACAACTTTATATTAATAAAAGTTTACCTGTTCACTTAGGCCTAGTATACTCGCAGATTTATGAATATAACATTTAATAAAACCTTTTTACTACATATGCAATCTTGAAAGCAGTGACAAAAAAGTTGAAATTTAATATATTGCAGATATTCGTATGGGATTGCAATAACTCGACGTGTATCATGTAAATATAAATAACATTATATTTTGCTCAAATAAAAATAAATGCGTTTTTTTATCAGATATGGCATTATATTTTATTCTGCCTTTCATAGGTAAAAGATTTTTGAATATATTAAAAAAATGCTCTTGATCTCATTTCTAGTCGTAATTACTGTGGATACCGACTAGATACTTGATATCCCCAAGCAGCTGAGAAGTTTATCACACTTAACGTCAGCCTTTTTACCTCTCTTTACCTGAACGATCAAATCAGATATTATACTACCGGTACCGAAAAACTAAATTGCTCTCGGAAGCACGGAAGCTGAAGGAATAGACGGTCACCCATTCAAGGGTAGACCCCACATAGTTTTGCGACGTCACAAGCATTGTTTTGAAACTATCTAGAGAATTTTGCCTCTCAATATCTAACACAATTTAGTAACCGTTCAAGATCATCGATTATATCGTTCCTCTTTCCCGTATTTGTTTAATAAATCCGTTATTTCAATACAAAATACATTCGTTAGCAAAATACATTTTGTCAAGTTCACAGATCGCTTGTATTTATTAAGAAGTCTATTTTGAGTCTTCAAATCATTCATTATGAGTATTAATTGGCTACCTTGTTTCTTGCTCTCTTCCTTTGTATATTCACAATAGATTGTTCAGCTTTGTATGTGAGTACTTATTTATACTTAAACAGTACAAGTACAGGTATTTATAACAGTACATTGTTCTGCGGTAGTATATAGTTTAAAATAAAACTCTTAAACTCAAGTGCACACATCGATACTAATCATAAGCGCTCTCAAATGGTTATTTTATTTGATAAAAATACAGGATTCAGGACGAGGAGTAATTCTATAAAACAAAATATAAAAAGTTGTAATATAATGCTAATTAATTTAATTGAGATTTATAACAGTATATTGTTGTTATAATTATAAAATAGGGATCCTACCAAATACCTAAAGAGCTCAAGCCACTCTCACCTGCAAGTGGTGCACCTGCCGATCAACGGACGAGGCTCTGGCGAACAAACAGTGCCCGGTAAGCGGCAATAGGCTCGCCACCTATTACGTAGGACCAACTATATAATTGGTAAAGTGTGGGCGTATAATATGCCTCTGCTTACCCCTTGGGGGAAACAGGTGTGAATGTATGTATGTATAATTTAATTGTTTTTTAATATTTGAGATACAGCAAAGTGATTAAAAAAAAAATTATGTAATTTAATTGCAGCATTTTGTTTAATAAAATATTCTGTAGTTTCGAATACTTTACAGTGACTCGTGATCACAGGGAGGCTGAGATAACAAGTCTTTCCACATACAAATTGACAACAAGCTTCCCTCAAACAATTTTTGGCACACATTCTGATTCCCACAAAACGCGTTTATTCTGTTAATTATAACTTTATAAAATCACTACTTAAACTTATTGATAATCTGATATTCGTATGTTTCCGTGTTTTTACACAAATAAACAAATAATGCTTATTATATCAGCTGAACAATTCATATGTCAATATTTGCACGTTGCCACGATAACAATGGTAAAGCACTTATGTCTCTGCTAATTGCAACGGCAGATAAAACAAGGGGAGTATTGAGTTATTGCTCGTGGATTAATGTGATAATTGTTACCACATTAAGCATAAGCCTGCCATTTAAAGTACATACAAAAACAAACATAGTAATATTTATGACCACTCTACACATTATTGTGTTATTAACTATTTGCTAGGGATATAATTTTTTATAAAAATTCACATCAATCCTTTTGTTAGTAGCTATTAAATGGTTACTAATATAATAAATGACGACCGATATGTCATAAGGCGACCTGCACTCCGCTCCTAAGGTCGTGGGTTCGATTCCCATACAGGACAAATCTTTGTGTGCATGAACATGTATATTTGTTCTGGTCTGGGTGTTTTTTTCTATGTATGTATATTAATTATGTAGGAGTTTACAAAAAAAGGATTTATGTATTTTTATGCTTTATTTAGTATCCATAACACAAGTTCTTAATGACACTTACTTTTATAATTGGAACTAATAATTGGTGTAATTTTCAGAACATATTTATTTATTTATAAATGCGAAAGTAACTTTTTTTCTATGTCATTCTGTAACTTTTTCGCGTTGGAAGAGTTCAGTCATAAAAAATGTTATTTGTAAGAAAGGTTTACCTACAGGTAGAAGTATATTAAGTCAAAAAAGATCTATGTGAGTAATAATCGTACAAAATAATGACAATGATTGTTGCAGTAATGAAATGAAGTAGGGAATTCAAAGTTAAAGCTGCTTTCAGTCAGCATTTGATACAGTACTATAATTTCTTTTCTATAACTTTAGATCCTGCTGTAAACTTCAGAAGTTGTGTTTGTCTATTAATAATTTTGCGTTAAACTAATCGTCTTTAGTTTGAAACCTTTTCTGTCATAATATTGAATGCTATAACCATTAGATTTTTTAATTTGCAAGACTAAAATTGTTATGTTCTAAGTTTTACTTTAACCTACTATAAAGTGCGAATTATGCAGCATGATCAATCGTTTCCAATTCGATTTCAGTTAATTATTCGATTGAAATTTGAATGTAACATTGTTAATATAAACAGTACCACGGATAAAACATATGCAGGCGATTTAAGATCGATCAACGTGTCAAACTATTAGGAAAGCCATATTCCGTCGACTTCTAATTTCATAGTTTAAGTCAAATTGTTTATTGCATTCATGCATGTGATATGACCTTACAATGCTGAAAGGGTGATACAATAACACGTCAGATCGATTGTCCTGGGGAAACACCTTAAAGACCCGTATATCTGTCAACCAAACTATAACGTAAAATATGATAAAATTACATACCTGCAAATTTACATACATACCTGGACAATGTCACACATGTAAATTGTCATAAATGGATCTGGACAAATAAGGGTTCACTTATCATAACAAAAATGGTCCATAACGGATATTGAGATATATCACATTTGACATTCGATACAAATGTTGTCATACGATAGGTACCTAAAGGAGCCCCTTCGCAATTTCAATTACAGAAGAATAATATTGAATAATAGAATGAAAATGCAAATGAACGTAATAATTGAATATAAATCATAACCGACGACAATGATATTAATTTGCCACAAAATTGACGTCGTTGTATTTTTATCACAGCAAGTTGCGCTTGGTTAGTTATTTTATAGTATTTTCCTGTTAATCAATCAAATCAAAGAAGGATTTAGTACCCTCTGTCAACAACTGTAAGTAGAAAGAGCTATTATATTAGTTCTGGAACTCAAGGTATTCCTAATAAATGTGTAGGCTATTTTAGTCATTACTTCTGTTTTATTGTTTTTTGGGAACCGCCTGTAGTTCCCCTCTGTGTTTGTGTATATTGTTTTTTCTCGAAATTAAGTTGGTTATATATTAATGGCAGATCCTATTCTAATCATTAAGCGCCTCTAAAGAATTATACCTATTGCCCGAGTGTGTCGTAGAATTCTCAGTGCTAAAAGTGAATTAAATATGCTACGACTAGGTATATAGATTCATTTCAAATATCTATAGCAAGGTTTCAGCACACCAAATTTGATACATGGACGTGAGGTTTTGTATGTTTTTTCAGTAATTGTGCTATCGTAGCGTTCTTCGGGAAGCAAAGGAAAATTTAAGGTAAGGTGGTCTTCTAGTGGCTTCTTCGCCAAGGCTATTTGTAGCGTGTACATACTAGAAATTTATATGTACTTCTTTTTAAGCGTAAGTATTCGTTTTGTTGTCCGGGCTATCACCGTATGTGATAGTCGATAAGTCAAATTAACGACCCTATTAGGAGGCTTCAAAAATTCTGGCACCATGACGCCAAACACCTGTCTTCGCCTGCACTGAGTGAGCTTGTGGATAGAGTATGGTTCAAAACCTCTCATTCAAAGTAATTAAGAAGCGCCCTATTATTTTAATTTATGAACTATATTCCACCCGCCTACAGTAAGCCCAGTACAATTACAAGCTGTTACAGAACTTGGGGAAAAAACAAGTTGCTCTCAACCTTTTTAAAAACATCATCATATCAACCATTTGAAATCCTGTACCGCCTGCAACAACCGGCTCCCCGCCGCGCTGACCAGGTCATTAGTCCATCGCGTGGGGGACCGCCCTCTACTAAGCTTGCTGATTCGTGGTCGCCATTCTAGAAACTTAACTCCCCATCGGTCGTCGGTTCTTCGAGCTATGTGCCCCGCCCACTGCCACTTCAGCCTGCAAACGCGCTTCGCTATGTCGGTCACTCTAGTTCTCCTACAGATTTTTTCATTTCTGATTCTATCACGTAGGGACACTCCGAGCATAGCTCTCTCCATTGCACGCTGAGTGACTTTGAACTTCGTTTTGAGGCCCATAGTCAGGCACCACATTAAAAACATGTTCAAGTGTTAATGGGATGAAAGTATTTATTAATATTATTATTTAGCAACACATTCGACATTTAAAGGAAATCATGAACTGTTTATGTTTAAAAAATACATAATGACTTCACAGCTACCAGTTATTAGAGACAGTGCTTGCAGTAAAATAAAAGAGCAAACAAGTATAAGACGGACACGGGTTCCGTATGATCTTAACTTAACAATATATTATAGAACTAATATATTACAAAAACGCCAAAAATATGTAGTTACGATTCGATACAGGTAATAAATAAATAAATATTTCCTGACAATTACACCAATTATTTAGTTCCTAGATAAGAATTATTATAAACTTGTGCTATGCATACTAAATAACGGATAAACGTAAATAAACACTTTCTTTTTGTAAATACATACTTAATATACTTCGGAAAACACCCAGACCAGAACAAATATTAATGTTTGTGAACACAAAGATTTGTCTTGCGTGGGAATCGAACCCACGACCTCAGGAGCGGAGTGCGGGCATACTTGCCTCTACGCCATATCGGGCGTCCAAGGACCAAGGTAACGAAAGAGGGCCCTAATATTTAAAATGTTAATCCATACTTTGTAACTAACTTCAGCCCGCACAAATTAAAAGCTCTGATTATGAACTACTCTGTATTTTGGAAACAAAAAAGGTATTAAAATTTGCTAAGTAAGTTTTAGGCGCCAACGGGGTAAAAGACACATAGCGACAATTTTTTTTTTTAAATTAGTGTAAATTCGAGTTTTCATGTGTAAATACATTGAAATTTTATACATAAATTCGTTGACAATGTACACAAATGTAGAAAAATTATATATTGCAGTGACTTGACTCTAACCTAACTCTACTTTATTTGATTTCGACTGTAATGACTGTAATAAATTATTTTCTTTCTTTCTTCAATTATTGACGGAAATGCTGCATTAATGCCAATAACTTCCTTAGTTATATTACTTGACACTGGCAAATACTCAAAACGAGTGAGTAAGAGTAAAAAGAGGCTTAGTGAAATAAACTAATAAAACCACTATCACATGAATATTATCGGCAATATAAAAGAAAATACTAAGTTACTTCCACACTCTGTGAAATCATTCTATATCACCGACGATATATTATATCACCGACAAACGAATAGACGAACAAACAGACGAACGTAGATTTGGTAATAGGTTTCCGTGGGCACCCTTTACTTTAGGTACGGAACCCGAAACAGTCGTCGACTTGGCGTTGCTTTAGTTAATTTCCAAATGAAGTTAATTCGATTGGATAGACCTTTTCCCTTTGTGCCTTAATTAAAAGAATATTAGCGTAATGTCCAACAGTTCTAAATGTCGTAATTCCAAAAGAAAGTCAAAAGGTCCTAAGACAACAGCCTTATTTACCTACGGACAGATAATTAAGGGAAAAATATTCTATTAAAATTTTCATTATACAAGTCTCTACAGCACGGATATGCCATACTTAGGCAATTCATTTCAGACCTAATGCGTTCTTTCACGAGGGTGGAAGACCGCCGGAGGACATAAAATATTAAATTTTGTGTCTAGAATCATGTGTGTTTAGATAGATATGCCACTTTTTGTACCTGTTATAACTTTAATCTGTAATGTAGTAGTAAATCTCTAGATAATTTTGTAAGCCGTTTACTGAATGCGTTAAAAATTCAGATAATTCTTTCCGAGTCTCGAGTGCTTTTCGCGAAAAATAAATTAAAACAGAAAATACTAAAATGAGACTATTACATTTAATTTTTATAAATATAGTTGAGTCACTACTATATTGGTTAAAGTTTATGTTAAAGAAACTCTCCACCATTGTCTAACAAGTATCCAATACAATGCATTGTACTAGACAAATATAAAATAAAACTGAGCTAAATTGTTAAACAAGACTAAGACTATATTTTATAAATAATATGGTTTTATCTTATTCGTTAATAAAATGATAACATTTTCTTAGCCAAAGAATGCTAGAAATAATTGGTTTTTATTTCAAAATTGAAAAATAAACGTTGACTTTTATCAAAGGTTGCTAAACATTTATTCAAGCCAGTGATATAACTCATATAATGACATACATTATGCTTTCCGAAATTTTACAAGCTTTTTTATTGCATTATATCATTATGTTGCGTTCATGTAGATAACAATTTGATGTGTGGGTAAACAACGCATAGGACAGAATATTTTTATACTTATAGCAATATATATAATACACAATGTGAATTGCATTTTGATTAGCAAAATTTTAATGCAATATTTTGGCTAATTAATAATTAAAAATAATAAGCATACAAAAATTAATGTCGCTGTAAATATTATTATATTATATTCGAACAATGAGTGAAAATTTTAAACACTGCCGGGAAATTTTGTCTACAGCTGGGTGAATTAAATCTCCATGTATATATTGAAATAGTTTTATAAAAATTCAAAATTTAATTAAACTTGAGATGAAACGTACACTGTAATAGATATATCCAGTGCTTTTTGTTGCTCTTCTTAAGGTGAATTGACACCTTCAAATGGTTGGATACAAAATACAAGATACAAGTTAAAGTATAATGTATGGATGTATAAAGAAGACTTACATCTTCGTTCTCGTTTCAACTTACAAATACAAATTAATATAATATTTTTTTTTTAAATGCTTACAATGTAGATATACAATTTTTTAAATCAAGCGTAGAATAAGCAATATGTGGAATGAGGCAGCGATTACTATTATCCCCACACTAGGCACTGCCTGTCCTGTGGCGGTCAAGTGTACGTTAGCAAATGTTTAGCGGGTGCCAGCAGTAATAAAATTACAAAACAACTTAACTTCGGCAATAGGTCATGATGAAATTATATTTTTAAATTGTTATTCTAGTACAGCGTAAATGAAAATTGGCAATAGTAATTACATAAGTCGCCTCCAATCAAGTTCATTAATGTCCTTTTTCTAACTTATAGCTTAAGCTACGACTAAACACAAATTAAAATTTATTTTAAAAATACACCAAAGACCGAATGTATAGTGTCATTCTATTAATTTTTTTGAAGCCACTCTATAAACTCCTAACTTGAATCTGCCTAATATACTTTGATTACCAGGAGCAACGGATTGTCGTGTCTTCCGAATCACGGAAGCGCTCGGTATAAAATGCCTTGAAAAACATCTATATAAGAAACCTTAGTAAATTATATCCCACAACGAACTACCAATTTAAGCGCATTACAATTTTCTATCCCTAGAGAAGAGTAATGATTGTACGGAAAATTGCAGCCGTCATGCAATCAAGCTTATATTGAATGCTTACAGCTAGAGGTTTTCAATGCGTTGTAACCATTTTTATATTTTTGCTTTTTAAATATTTTAAATATCTTCTTAATTTTATTGTTTTTTTTATAACTTACTTCGTCTTGGTTTTGCAATTGATCCCATTAGCCTTTTTTGTAGTGGTTCCCATTCACGGTTGGTCCAATTCATGGTCAGTCTGATTCGCTATCAGAGAGCCACTGTGGTACGATATGGTACAATACGTTCTGCACGTATTAAAAAATAGGACTAATTGAACATACATGACATGACTTGGGTTCCTGAAGTCTTGGTAGGATCCTTTTACGCCGGCAAGCGGCAATAGGCTCGCCACCTATTACGTGGGACCAACTATATAATTGGCGAAGTGTGGGCGTATAATATGCCTCTGTCTTCCTGCCTTCGGGGAATCAGGTATGTATGTTATATTTTAATAATAAGTATAAAATATTTGTTATTCAAAATTTGAACAGTAGCAGGAAACCAAATGTTGCACATGATAGAGGCAAAGCTATATCAAGAATTTCTTTTTCTAAAGGACTTATTCCAATTTAGTTTTAAATCTCTATTACAGACCATCTAGTTCTTTAATGATGTAATCTTCTTTGATGACTTCAAAGAGCTTAATCTATTCTTAAAATGACACACGTTGTAGTGTCTAGTGAAGATAATATTAACAAGAATACCTTTATAGAATAACAATTTGCATTGCAGAGAAAAAGTGCCTGATATGAATACCCGAATGACTTTATGATTTGCATCAGATTCCGAATGATGCTCATATGTAGAAAATAACACATATTTACAGACATATTTCATGATATATTTACATAATTGAACTTGAGAGTAAATTTGACAGGAAGTGGTGAGAGTGCGTAAAGAACCTGTCATGTGTTATGTCAGTTTTACTTAGGATTTATTTTCTTCCCACGTGTAAAAGTGGGATGCTATAAATATTAGTTTGAAGGTATGGAGATATGGTCTCCATATATCGGGTATCAAGTGATTTGATTCATTTTAATTCTATATTATAAGCGTATTCTAATCGTGATGGATAGGTGTAAATCTGTTTAGCTTTTATTAGAATCCTGTTCGTTTCGTATCTGATCAGAAATTGCTGATAATTTTAGTGTATACTATGTCTCATATACTATGTATAATAGTAGTGTGAAATTGCGGCTTATTAGTATTAATTTATCAAATGAAAAATATATTACAGTAATTCAGGATTTGGATTTAAGGGTTGATTTTAAGGTTGCTGTTCAACCATTACTAAAAATATTGGTGGTGCAAAAATTAACTCGGCTGCTAATTAGGGAATGAAGTCTCATTAATCTTGTCACAAAATGCCATCTAAAAAAATATAAAAAGGTTTTTTCTTAAATATGGTATCGGTTCGAATATGACTCGTTAGATCGACGGGTCGTTTTTAAAAAATATATTTTTTACTTCTACGGCTCGTTACTTCAATATATATAAATTATTTTATGAAACCGAAATCGATAATATAAAATAAAACTGAGAAACTTACAGAGTGGTCTCGGGAGGCTGACTGAAATCACCAACACATAGCGAGTATATACATATAAATTAGTTTTCTTTTTATGTTTGTTTATATAATAATTGGGACAATAGAGAAGAACTGTTACTGGGTATAATTATCAAATTCCACACTTAGTTCTACGAATCTTAAGTTTGCTTGGTTACATTAATAATACTGCTCGTACTGCTATGACAAATGTGAAATTTTTGCATGTTGATTCTTTAATCAATCAAATACGGATCAACCTTGCAGAGAAAGTTGACATTTTCTATTGGTTTTCCGCCATATTTCATTGTGACAAGAATTTAACCCTTTTCGTTACCGTCATCCTATTAAATAATTTAGGTAATACATCAAAATATTTAGTTTATAATGTTGAAAAGCACATTTCCTAAGTGTCTAAATCAAATTATATGCAGGCGGAGTTGCAAACGGAGTAATTAATTGTTATTATTTATTTATTTACATAATCATTAGGTACAAGTTCCTATATAATCTTGTTCACACAAACCAGGCCAAAATACCCGTATCTCAGGAGTCTCCTATTTTTGTTAAGAGTGTCAAGAAAACTCGACAAAACTAAATCCAGTTATATGTGAAGAAAAAATAACACATTAACCTTATACTTCATTGCACACTTTTGTGTTTTTAGCGATTTAAATTGAAGATCTTTTTAGTTACTTGTACATATGATATCCACTTTTAAACATGTACAATTCGATAAAAAAGCTCTATAAAAAGAGCGCTCACAGCTCTTACAATAAAAAGAGTATAACTTTTTTTCAAATTTAGCATAATATATTACTATGATAAGCTATCTTTTACGATATTGACCCTTTAAAAGATAAAGCAGTACCTTGTAAATTTACATCTAAGTCATAATTACTTTTCTCATAACAAGTTCACACAAATTATAAGTAACGACTACAAAAGCTACAAAAATCTAAAAGGAATTAGTAAAATTAAGTTTGAAGGTAACCACTTTAAAAATAAATCTTTCTTTAAATGTTCATAACAGCCACTGCTGAACATTAGCCTCCTCAAAAGATTACATTCTATTGTAGGGGTATTTGCCCGTAATCAGCACACTGGGCAGGCGGGTTGCTGATCGCAGTTCCAGTCAGTACGTAGGATGACGCTGCTGCCCATCATGCGGTAGGATTTCTCTTGGTGGCCTCTTACGACTCGCCGTGGGATGAGTTTGGAGATCTTTTTTTACATATATTTATTTTGTTCAAATCTTTTTTCTGGCTAGATGTACAACGACATATACCGTAGATTAATATATTAGGGTCCGACAAACAATAGATTTTCTTTTATGTCTATGACTAACGACCGCATTAAGTACATACATGTATTGTATAATAAAGAATTTCTAAATAAATCAGATTGTTACATTTTTATGGCCTCTCTAAAAACGAAACAGATGGGGTTTTGAAAAAAAAAATAAGAAAGTTTGGGCTCAATTCACCAGTTTTCTCTTACACAGATTCTGTGTTCACGCAAATTTCGCCAAAGCGTACAAATTGTACAAATTGTGTACTTAGTATGCAAAATTTTTACTACTTCACATCTAAAAAAAAATGTTATTTTTTACTATATTATTTAAATTTCTATTTCAAAAGTCAGAGTATAATGATAATTAGCTATAAATCATGAAAAGAAGATGTGTTAAAAATTTAAATCAAAATGGAAGTGTATCAAGAAAATTAAAAGTCAGTTAGTCGATTGATATTTTTCTTTCTTAGCGATGATTTTTAACATTTTAAAGGTTGTGCCCTATGTATATTTTTTTAGGATAATTTATGATACAGGAAATATTAAAAGTATTAAATAATTTTATTCCTTTATAAAGGTTTAATCTATATATTATGAATAAAATGAATTCTCTTTAATATTATTATATATCAGTCTTTTTCAAATATTTCGCCAGTTAAATAAATTATTTTAAACTTAGATAGTATTATATCTAACAAAATTTCTAATAAATTATAACAGTTTTAGCCAATATTGTTTTCGATAACTATTTTAGTTTTAGTTTCTAGCTAAATAAAAAGTTATTAATATATTACTATAATATTATGTACAATAATTAAACATGTCCATATTTAACTATGTCTTGTTAATTAAAGTCAAGTTGAGTTAGATTTCAGTATGTTTTATACCTAGGTCATGAAAAAAATACATGAAGTACAATTTATAGGTCGTGTTTTTTTCGTTATAATAATTAATGTAACACTATTGCGTATTTGTAAAATGTAACTTTTGATGTCTTTAATTATTTTATTGAATTGATTATCCTATAGTGATAAAATCTAAGAAATCCCTAACTTATTAATTTGTCTGTACTTCAAAAATGATTTAAGCTATTAATATAACAAGTAATAATTTACTTACTGGTGTATCTTTTTTACTTGCTATAATTGTATATTATTTAACAATAAAAAGATCAGATTTTTGATAAATTCTGTTATGTGTAATTTTTGAAATAATTATATTTTCCAAATTGAAATAATGCTTGGATTTCGATTGTAAAAACATAAAATCAAAACTTTCAATTAATTTGCAACTTTTATTACATTTATAAGAATTTTATTTTAATTTTTTTAGCATCTATTAGTTATTTTCCATTAACAGCGATATATTTTACCCACTTACCTTTCTTTTGTTGCGGAACGCACGGGAGAACTTTCCAAACTTCGGACCCTGGAAGGCGCGAAAGTGCAACAAGTTAGAGTGGCCCGCGAGGATGTGACGGCGCCATTTATAGGAGTCTGGGCGGGCAGGGGCGGAGCCACGCACGCGTCAGCAACGACGACGTTCGACCTTCTTGGTCTAGGAATCATGCTGGCTGAACGCCGACGATGCTTTTATGAAAAATTTAAATAAAATGTAATCTTTTGTCCTGAAATTCAAATGTCGTATTGTATATAATAATACGTTAATTTTTGGTGTATTCTGGACACTTTTTGTTTTTTTGAAATAATAGCTTCGTGCGTTTAGCACATGTATCCAGTGCCAAGTAAGACATATTATATTAATAATATATAAATCAATTTATTTAAAATCAACATGACAAATCACAAAAATCACCCTAATAATGATGTCTCTTCCTACAATTAGTACACGTTGTCGAAAAATTTTATATTTAAAAACCCACCATGAAAACACTCAAAAATTAAACTTACACCAGTTTTATAATTAAATGAAACAATAAAGAATTATGATTATTATTAAATGTTAAAAAACACCAACACTCTTGTCGTAGTTCATTAATATAATCGAAATTAAATCTTAAGCATTAAGCCAGGTAAACGACCGCTTAGCTTTTATTTTAAAAAAGAATTGAATCTCTTAATATGAAATTCAAATCTCGCAATCCATTATCATATCGAAATGCACTTTGAAAGGTTCGAAAGCTGCTTTGAAGGAAATATTTTTAATGCTGTGAAAGAGTTGTTTTAATGTTGTCTGATGCATACTAATTTTGCAGTTTTATAAATACAGATAATATTCTTACTGATAGAAAATATATAAAAGCTACCCACCCATGGCACTGGTGGGCTTAACAACGCTTAAGATTTATGTGCCATAACCTTAGAATAATTACACATATAATATAACTACATATAATCAAATTATTATTCTAAGGCCATAACCATATAAAAGGGCGTTGGATAAAATAATTAATATTCGAAGACACCTCCTTCCTTTATTTTCCTGTATTTTCAAAACTTAAATCTTAATACATGAATTTACTTCATTTTAATACCTACGTCATCTTCACTGGGTCCGCGTGGGGAAGTATCGCAATGCCCTCTCGTCTTGGTTCGTATTGCCCATTACTGAGATAATGATGAAGATGATGACTGCATTACAAGTACCACTCTATAACACCAATTAATTAGCTCCAAGATAAGTATCATTAAGAACTTGTGTTATGGATACTAAAGAACGGATAAACATACTAATATACATTTGTTTTTGTAAATATATACTGAATATACATAGAAATCACACAGACCAGAACATATATTCATATTTATGCCTACAAAGATTAGTCCTATGTGGGAATCGAACCCACGGCCTCAGGAGCGGAGTAGTAGGTATACTGACCTCCACGCCATATCGTATCATACATAGACGTAACATAATATAAATATTGAATGGAAAATTATTAATTCCATGTTCATTTTCATACCTGCTTCCTAATATAGCAAAAAATATAATATATATTGCGAACTTATATTGGCGCCCAGCGTGGGGCCGATTATAATAGACTGGAATTTGCTTTCAGTGTCGGTAGGCAATTTGCAAGTTCCTTATAAATGTAAATAGGATCGAATTTAACAAGCTCCGAATAAAATCAATACTTACCTTGTGGTTGTAAAAGTATGTACTTCTTGAAACAGAATAATACGAGGTATGTGGCTTAAATAATTACAAAAAATCTTGAAAATACTTAGTGATATATTTTTTATTTTGGAAGTGGTACATTAGTTTATTTTTGCTGACTATTATGCCGTTAGTTATTCTAGTTCATAACTGTCCATCCGCATCCGCGACAGCCTAATATAACCATGACATTGCAGACATAGTGAAAGAATGTGAACGCTGGTGCTGGTGCCACGTCTTAGGAAAACCTGCTAAATAAGTGGGAAACAAATGTCTGGCTATGGCAGGGGTAGATTGGGCAGACCCAAGATGAGCTGACTTGACGTCTTGATGTGATTATCATCATCCATCTCCATTAATGTCCCATCTACCCACTTCAGCGCATTGCGATCCACTTATTACTTAACGTGAGAGGCAAGAATTGGAGGCTTCTGACATAACTACTACATTTGTAGCCACCCAATAAAATTTCAGTTGTTAAGCCAAAGCCACGGCAAGCGAAAGACTCCTGCGACAAAATGCTCATGGCCCTACAAAAGGCCGATTATTTTCATGCACTTTTGCTTGCCTGCATGCTGCATGCTTGCATTTTTGTTTGAAAACTTAATTAAATTGGTTGCCTTGTTATTTTACCATACAATTAAAAATAGGTGTGTTTTGACTTTGTGCAAATTATGATATACTTAATTTAAATACAATGATAATAAGTTACTTAAATAAAAAATAGGCTACACGTTTATGATAATTGTGCAAAACAATCTATGTCATAATTATGCCACCAATAATTATTAAGCAACAATCAATTAGTTAATATCGTATATATATATATATATATCCAATGAATTAAGCTGGTGTATAAACTGATTGAATTGACTTCTGAAAATGGGCCTCTTCTCACGAACGAAGGTTAGAATGAGATTGATCCAAACCGCGGATCCATTACGGATTGTTGGAGGCATCTGTTAGTTAGCTTAATATGCCGTCTGAAGCACACAACACAACACCCACAAACGGTCACCCATACAAAAATACCACCGTAAACCCAGCTTTAATTCGGTAATCGTTTTCCACCACATAAGTAGTACCGCAGAGCACCGAGCGCTTCGCATCTTTGTTTAGTAACGTTAGGAAATTTCATGAAACAAAAATTCATTAAACTAAAAATGAAAGGGTATCAAATCAATAGATTTTTATCTTACAAACTGGAGGATTGTGAAGATCTCTTAGGGAGATTGGATGTTTCTACTTAACTTTTATAGTTGCCCTAACTGAGCGCACCTTTACCTTATTTGTTTACCTTTTAGTTAAATCTAACTGGGAAGCAAGGTGGCCAATATCTCCCAATGAATTAGTAATGTTATAGCTATGCCATTTCAGGATTTGGTCGAGGGTGATTTCGTAATGAATTAAACTTGTTAAAATAGGTTTTTATTTTTAAAGGTCAAAGTAGTTAGAATGTAGGATGTTGTTTTGATTTGGATCCAACTTATCACGGTAACTTCCAGCCCCACTTTCCTCTTGTTGTACATATTTTTCCATCAAATGTAAATTGCTTATAATTATTCTAGTAGGTGCATTTTTGATTTGTGATTGCAAAAGCTAAATATTTTTTTCTTATCGAAAATTGTTTCTGGTTAATTACATATTTGCTGACTATCAGTATTGAAGCCCAAAAAATTGGAAAATATTTAATGGTAAGATCATCCTTTTAAAATATTTTTCAGCCCAAAAGTTTTCCTGCTTCTAAGTACGTACCGGGTCTTTTAAGCTTTGGAAAGCACTTATGAAGGCCGCCGAGAGTCGTTAATGGTGGCGCATGTTACCGTGCTTATTCTACTGTATGAAGCAACCAAATTTTTTGGCCCCTTTTAACTGAATATAATGGTAAGCAGAATGTAGTCATTACGACGACGATGCATAGAGTTTATTTTGAACACTAACATGAAAAGGTGTCAGTGTTCTTCGTTCATTTAGTTTAGAATCATCATGTTATACTGACCTCGTAGCGATCGTCGAACTCAAGCAGAGTTTACAAAAGACACCATAGAGAACTGCCGCTCAGTCTCTGCTCAGCTCCGCTTCTCTAGAAACGCAGTCTCATATTGACAATTCTATCACCAGTTTTTTAAGACCCAAAAAATATATGAATAATAAATATACCCTCAAATATATCTAGGAGTAGATTTTGCAGGACATTTGACCATACTATAGTTTGGCCTTCATCATCATCATCATCATCATTTCAGCCATTCGAAGTCCACTGCTGAACATAGGCCTCCCCAATTGCTTTCCACGTAGATCGATTCTTTGCCGCCTGCATCCACCGGCTCCCCGCCGCCCTGACCAGATCGTCGGTCCATCGCGTTGGGGGCCGCCCTCTACTACGTTTGCTGATTCGTGGTCGCCATTCAAGAACCTTAACGCCCCATCGGTCGTCGGTTCTTGGAGCTATGTGCCCCGCCTATTGCCACTTCAGCCTGCAAACGCGCTTCGTTATGTCGGTCACTCTGGTTCTCCTACGGATTTCCTCATTTCTGATTCTATCACGTAGGGACACTCCGAGCATAGCTCTCTCCATTGCACGCTGAGCGACTTTGAGCTTCCTTATGAGGCCCATAGTCAGGCACCACGTCTCAGTCCCATACGTCATCGCTGGCAACACACACTGGTCGAAGACTTTCGTCTTGAGACACTGAGGTACTTTGGACGAGAAGATTTTGCGTAGTTTCCCGAACGCAGCCCAACCGAGCTGGATTCGACGAATGACCTCTTTCTCGAAGTTGGACTTACCTAATTGGACTTTTTGTCCCAGGTATACGTACTCGTCGACAACTTCGAGGGCCGAGCTTCCCACTATTACTGGGGTAGGCACAACATGGATATTTGACATGATTTTGGTCTTATCCATGTTCATTTTAAGACCTACCCTTCGGGAAGCTCTGTCGAGGTCTCCGAGAATTGTGCCCAGATCCACAAGCGACTCCGCTATGACCCGCTATGATCCGCTATGAGTTTGGCCTTATCCCCTCAAAAATGAACTATTTAATCCTTTAGTTTTTAATTAAATTATCACTTAGAAATTAAAGATTTGTCTTAACACCTACATTCGCTACTATTTGTATGTTTATTAAGTAGAAGCGAATAAATACAAGATCACAGAAACGCGGTAATCCACTTTCCGATAAATGTATTCTGCTTCTAGTAAAAGATTCTGAAGTAAAAACAAAGCTGCACAAAAGCCAAACAAGGCTTAGACATACATATTATGCGTACGGAGAGGCTATAACACCCACATAAGGATACTTTTTGCAAAATCTGCCCACTACATTACCGAGATAGCTAGCCAAGTACGTCGGTTTCTAATATCCGTTTGTAACGCTTTGATAACCATTTCAAAGCTAGCCCTTCAATATTGAGATAAAATGTGGCCAGACTAACGATTCCATGTCACATTAAGTACCTACTTAACTAGCGACGTACTTCACTTAACCCTTTATTAGAATATACTATTATGAAATAGTTTATTCTAACGCAAATCAATAGTGTGCTAGGTGCTCGTTTTTTTATGAAAAAGGTTGCTTAATAGGATGCTCTATACTTGCTGTTAAAAATTCGAACGCTAGTAACGCATGGCTCTTAAATCATCAACTCAGCCCAATAATAAGCACTTGCTTCCTCTCACAAATCAAGGCGAGAAGGATTTAGTTCATACGGTCCACCACGCGGTCTCTGTGCTGATTCGCAGAGGTGTGTGGCGTCTTGCTTTTTGATTATAGGCTCAACTTGGTTTACCGATTACTACATGAAGACTTAATGTGATAGTGGTGAAGCCATGTTAGTGGCCTAATTGGGCGGCTTGTAAAAATCTAACAGTAGGACGACATACACCAGCCTTCGCAAATCCGCACTGGGTCAGCATGGTGGAGTATGACCCAATACCCTGGCACCCTGGTATGTGAGAGAAGGCTTATGCTCAGTAGTGGGACGTGAATTGGCTGAGATGATGATGATGACCTAAGGAATAATCGATACGACCAGTACTTTAACGTGCATGAATTACGAAAGTGCTCGTATTTCATGCAACACAAATGATCACCCATCCAAGAATATATCTGTGAACCCTGCTTTGCTTCTATTCTGCCCTCGAGTGCTTCCAAAAAACGCATAGGTTACTAAAAGTTTAAAAGGATTTATATCAAAACCATAAAAAATATTATGCAGATTTTATATACCTAAGTGCAAAAACTTTTTTTTAATTATAATAATATGTAAGAAACCTCAATTAATTAGAACATCGAATGCCGAAGAATTCTAAATAAATCCTATCTGAAAATAGAATAACATAGTCATCGAAAATTAATTTAGTTCATTTTCATAATGGCAGCCGAGACGCGGTAGTGAGATTAATTCTGAACTTAATAAAACAGAAGAAAACTACGATACGAGATTTATAGAACGTTTGTTGTTTTTTATCTCGGTACATATTATTTATTTATTTTTTAATTAAATTTAGTAGAATTATGAGAAAAGTATTAGAGATAGAGAGACCATTAAAATGTAATTTGTATAGATATTGATTAGCTGTAAGTTTCCCCAAAATAGATAAACGAATACGCTATCGAGTTCATTACAGAGCAAGCAACTTATTATTAGTGGGACTTTTGAAAAAAAATTCATAAAATAGTAGGCGATTTGTCAACTATGTGCATAGACCTAGGAATGCGTAGGTTAAAGTGTCGCAAACATTAAAAATAATTGCGTAGCCTACAATAAGTAAACGTTTTTGTTTTATTTTTCTTAAATATAAACTCATTCGTTTAGAGTATATGCCAGCGTCAAGTATTTGATAAATCAAATTATTTTGTCACAAAATAGTCAAACTGAAGACTTTACTAAAGGTTCAATGGAGTTTTGGAATCAAAACGGCAAATCACAATTCACAGCAATATTCCACTATCGGGTATATATTATACCGGGTCGCTTAATGTTCTTCTAATTCGCGATAGCACAAAAAAGATGAGCCTAATTTTTTTTTGCATTATTTCACAAATCGACATATGCCGGAACAATTCGTAACCCTTTGAGTTTGCAATTCATCATCATCTCAGCCCGTTAATGTCCCACTACTAAGCACAAGCCTCCTGTCACATGCCAAGTTGCAAGGGTATTCGGTAATACTCCACCACGCGGACGCAACGCGGTTCTGCGGAGGAGGGGAATTTTTCTAACCTCCCAATTAGGCTTCTAACATGGCTGTACCAACGGCTTAACGTCAAAATAATAATAAGTATAAATTTAATATTGACGAGTTTGTGTTTGAGAAAGGTAGACAATTGAAATAAAAGTTTTATTGCAAGCAGGTATGCAGCATACAACATGCAAACAAACTTAGAGCATGCGAGCAGCCATGCAGCTGTATGTAAACATGCAATATGGTTTTAGTCACGGCTCCGGCGCTGCTGGGCCCTGGCAGTTCCACGCGAGCTTATCGTCGCAGATGGTTTTCACTCACCACCGCAGCTTCGACTTCGCTTCGCCGGCCAGCCTCAGCCGCGGCGGCAAACGTTAAAACCACCTGCTCCTCAGCTCGCACCTCCGCGCCTATGGGGGCTAAAATTACATTCTGGGGTGGGGCCGACAAGACTACGGAAGAAGTCGGATTTGTAGCGATTCGCTTCTGTCAAATTAAAATTTTTGCTTTTATATATGAATTACACTGAAAAAATATATTTTTATTGTTTCTTAAATCTAATAACTGCGCAACACAACTTTTGTAGTCCTATTCATTCTCTTAAATCATTACGGTGTGTAATATGGTAAATTTTGTACTGGTAGGAATTTGTCTTTGATTAGGTACGCATAGTATTTATTTTCCGAATGATTATATAGATGTTAAGACGGAATAAATGTCAGTTGTATTTTTCATAAGACCAAAAATATTAATGGTTTGCAGCACATTTCATCAATATAATGTTATTTTGTTAAAATTCATTTATCCTGTAATTTGAGTATGTCATGCTGACTTAAATTTCTTCGCGGTGGTGGCGTCATGCATCGGGTCGTTAAGTTTCCTAAACAAGGTAGAGCGAAACGATGGCTGGTTCATGAGTTATACTCGTGAACGGGTGCCGCCAGTGGGGACTGCTCAAGTCTTATATGTTTATTCGTAATTATGCTGGTATAACTAAAAAAAGAGTTAATTTGTTCTTTTATTTCAAATCTTGTGACTGCAGAACACAGGATTTTGTAGACTTGTCAAATAGTTTTACTATTAAGTACATTTTCTTATAACTGGCTCCCGCCATTGAGAAAGAACCTACCTTGGCGATTTTCTTGCCCGTTCTTTTACGATTAAGCTCCTGCCCGCAGTAAATGGGCGCGCTAGTTTTTAAGTTTTGACTCACATAAGAGCTCTATTGAGCCAAATTTGAATAAGTGTTTTTGACTTTGTAGCATAATCTTCGTAGCATGTATGTAAAAAAAAGTATTCATGAACGTTTATCCGTTTTAAGTATCCATAACACAAGTTCTAAATGATACTTAACATGAAACTAAATAATTTTTGGAGTTGTCAGAACATAAATTATTATTAATGCCAAAATAACGTTACGCCAAATTATAGGTCCTACAATTTATTCATTTATTATTTATTTAGGCGGATACGGTTTGGCTATAAAATTGATTCATTTGGTATAGTATAATATTATCTGTGATTAGAAGTAAAATTGTTAGGCGAACCGGAGGGCATTCTTCATTTTCCTACTCTTGTGTAGTAGGTACTTACGTCTAAAAAATCACTAATTTTACACATAAAAACTCGAATATTCACTAGTTTTGTAAAATAAAATACTGCCGCATTGGTTTATAACGCGTTGGCGCCGAAATAAGGGTGTGTTCTTTTTTGACGTGACAACGTCTTATAATTCGATAGAGCCGGCTGCACGCACGAAAAAACATGACTCATGCGGCGTTACCTCGCTCTGAGGCGTTCCATGTAAGGCTTGAAGTGCAAGCGAGAGCGCGAAACGAGCGACAAAGAAGCACAATCGGCCTTTGCATTCGGCAGCGTTCGACATTGGTCTCTCTCCTACTTGAGTGAGCGATGCGTCTGCGTGGACAGCTGCTGCTTTATTAAACAAATGAAATTAAAATTTAAAAGTGCTACCATTCCATCAGTATTTTCTTAAGACGTTGTCACGTTGAACTATCGTCAGTAAACCGACTTCTTGTTCTTCTTCTTTTAAATGATGGCTTCGTGCGGTTTGCACATTTAGCCAGTGTCAAGTTAAAGATAATAAAAAAAAATAAAATAAAAATAAAAAATCTTTATTTACTTTTTCAGGTAAGTACAACTCAGCTAGTAGATGGAGTCTCCTTTTAGACAAAAACGTCTGTATTAGGAGGCACCGCTCTTCTATTACATAAAAAAATTAATTATAAGTTACAGAGTACCTTAGTTCACAAAGTAATTCAGCTTAAAATTAAAGGTAAGTTTTATAAGCTAGAATAATATTAGTCCTAAAATATACATAATTTAAACGCATGCAAAGTGTGGTGTGTAATAGTGAGTGAATGTGTGTGTGTGTGTGTGTGTGAATGTAAGTATGAGTAGATGTGTGTACATGCTCTTTTGTGTTATTGTATATATTGTGAATTTATCCACGCTGTACTAATAATGATTCTGTTTGATTATAATCCAATTTACAAATCCAATGGTTTAATAGTTTTTTGCACTCATGATATGATTTAGAGAAAATTCCCAATAGTTTATTTATATTGTTGTAAACACAAGCCGATTGCTTTTCGTGCTGTATTTTTGCAAACACTGTTCTTGTTTTTGGGCAATTTATAACATTATGTTTCTTTCTTTTATTTTCTAATCTGGCATCATATTTAAGCGTTTTGTGTTTTTTAAGAATCAAGCTTATAATATAAAGTTTCCTAACTGAAAGGATGTTACTAATTTGGTACAAGTTGTATGTGGAGAATCGTTGCTTCTTAAAGTACATGACTTTAAGTAACGCTCTTTGAGCTCTTTCAGCTTCTAGAAAACGAGTCTTACAAGCTCCACCCCATACGACTATACAGTAAGTGATCACTGATTGTACTAATGATATATATATTTCATTTAAAATGTTTCTTGAGTGTTTATTTTCACATTCAGTATTATTTGGTACCACATACCTTAGATTTTTAAACATCCAGATGAATTTACGGATCCTTCAGGATTTTTTTTCTATTTGAGGGTACCAGGATAATCTTTGGTCTATTATTACACCAAGATATTTAGTCTGATCTACTTTTAAAATAGATGGACAATCACATATTTCTGATGATAGATCATCACAACTATGTATTTTTAAATTAAAACCCTCACACGGTTGATGATTATTGCAAAATTGTAAGAAGGTTGTATTTTACCCAATTGGCCACCTTAGCCATTCCACACTGAGCAATAGCTTTTGTGTTGTCCCAAGTTCGGCCAGTGAACACAACAGCTGTATCATCAGCATATGAGAAAAATTTAGCATTAGTGATATTCATATTACATAGATCATTGACGTATATAGTAAACAATGTAGGACCAAGTACACTGCCCTGCGGCACCCCGTTTGATACAGTCGTATATTCACTGGTAACACAATCTATCCCAACCCTTTGCTTTCTATTGTTGAGGTAATCTTTGAAAATAGCCAATTGATTGCCTCTTATGCCTATCTTTTCAAGTTTGTGCACTAGGATAGGTACAGATACTGCATCAAACGCTTTTTTTTATATCTATAAAAATGGCCAAACACTTATTACCCTTATCTACCTGTTCAGTTATAAGCGAGCTAAGGGACGTTACAGCGCTTTCAGTTGAAATCCCTTTCCTAAAGCCGAACTGTGATGGTGAAACTATGTTATAAGTAGTAAGGTAATTTAACAATCTTGTATTTAATTTTTTTTCTATTATTTTGGATATGGCAGGCAGAACAGATATAGGCCTGTAGTTGCTAACATCGTTTCTTTCCCCACTCTTGTGCACAGGAGTTATTAAAGATTGTTTCAATAAGGCGGGAAAGATGCCAGTCTTAAAGCAAACATTTGTTAGGTGGACCATAATTAAAATAATTTCATCTTTTATAAGTTTTAGATATCTTGACGTGATTTGATCCCATCCGGGGGCACTATCTGTTTTTAGGTTTATTATAATTTTGTTAATTTCTTCCGCATCAGTATCTAAAAGCACCATTGATTGAGATTGGGTAGGTATGTTGTTGAGATATGTTTTTTGACTTTCTGGAGTTATGATTGATTTAATATTATCAGCAAGGTGTGTTCCTATAGTAGCGAAGTATTCATTAATAAAATTTACAGAATCTTTAGGTGTCGTTTTGATGTTAATTAATTCGAGGTTAGGTTTATTAGTTTTGTTTGTGTATGTTATACTTTTTACATTTTTCCAGAGCAATTTATTATTTTTTATTGAGTTTTTAAGGAGTTCGATTTCATATTTTCTTTTAATTTTTTTCAATAAATTGTTACAATAATTTCTGTAACGTAAAGATATATTAATATCATATAAAATATAGTAAATTAGAATGAGTGGTGATAAAGATGATAAATGGTAAATGAGATACCCTCCCTTAAAGCCCCTTGAGTCCTCAGTAAAGATGTGGGACCATACTGAGATCTCACATGGAGTCCTTGAGGAGAATTTGAAAGTTAATGTTACCCTGTTTTTTTTCAATTACCAATACTCATGTGCCTAATGCTTAATAACCCACCATTTTTACACATTAATACTCGAAATATCACATATTTTAAAAAAATATAACATAACTGCAGACATGACGCTTTACTTTCCCGCCAAGAAGTCCCTTTTTTCTGTACGATATGTTTTAGTGCAAATGGGAATTTTTACTCGTCTTGTGTTGCCTGTGGACTATCCGCTATATCGACAGTCGCGTATATCGACCAATATAGCCAATACCAATATAATATATAGACCAATAAGCTCGCACCGCCTTTAATGTCGCTGCTTACCTCAAGGTTGACTGGTAAAGAATGCCGAATGGCATTAAGTTCGCCTTTTCTACTTTTATGTGTGTGCTTTAAATAAATAGCTTAGACAAAACTAATATTACCGTTTTTGGAGTATTAATAATGTTATTTTCCAAACTTAACTAATATTTAAATGTGCTTGCCGCTATTTTTCCTTGTTAAACTATTCTAGAAGCAGTGAAGCACAATACATAGTTAGTAAATCACACACTAATTTAACATCTAACCTAAACTTAAAGAAGAATTTAAAGTTTTCAAAATATCAACGCTAACTTCAAATGCAAAATTTAAAACACTAAATACCTAAATTTAAAAACATTAAAAACGTATAATAATTTATGAATCACACTATGTAACACGACTAATATTAAGTATACAAGAAAAAATATTACTTTTGAATATAAATTGCAGCTTAATTACTACTACTACTATGTACATGTTTATACATACATACATAATGTCAAGCCTCTTTCCCGTAGGGGTAGGCAGAGATCACATCCTTCCACTTGCTACGATCTTGGCACACACTTTTAGCTTCATTCACACTCATTAACCTCCTCATACACGCCCGTCGGTTTAGGGTACTTTTGAACTGCCCTTTCTCTAGAATTTTTTGTATTTGGTCATGGAAGGTCGTACGTGGTCTTCCCCTCCCAATACTTCCATCCACTTGTCCATCATAAATCACTTTCGTTAATCTACTTTCATTCATCCTCTCAACATGACCAAACCATCTAAGCATACCTTTCTCAATTCTTGTCACTATATCTTCTTTTACACCAGCTTTAACCCTTATCACTTCATTCCTTATCCTATCACTCAATTTCACACCAAGAATATTTCTGAGTGCTCTCATCTCTACTGCATTAATCTTACTCTCATGTTTCTTCTGCCATAACCAACATTCGCTTCCATACATTAGTGTAGGTACCAACACACCTCTATGAACTGCCAGACGTGCCTTTTCAGACACTTTCTGACTGCTTACAAAGGCGTGAAGTGCCCCATTCAACATGTTTCCAGCATTCACTCTTCTATCGATATCGCTTTCACACTTTCCATCTCTCGTAAATTTCGATCCCAAATACACAAACTCATTCACTTGTTCTACTTTCTCACTTCCGATTAAAATTTCACAATTTGTCACTTTATCTTCTCTTTCAAAAACCATAACTTTCTTGTCTTTCTTGTCTTACTAACGTTTACTTTCATTCCTTTCGCTATTAAAGACTCTTGGACTATCGTCAAAATCTCCTGCAACTCCTCAGCCGACGACGCAAGCAAAACTTGGTCGTCAGCATATAGAAGGCATCTGATGAGCGACTCGTTCATTCTCAACCCTTTAGCACACTCTTTCAAACCAGTAAGGCAATTGTCCAAAAATAGGTTGAACAGCCAGGGTGACGCTACACATCCCTGTCTAACATCTTTATAGATGTTTAACCAGTCCGTGCACGTCCCATTAATCCTGACACAGGCGCTGGAACCCATATAAAGAGATTTTAACGCCCGTATCATGACACTGCTCACTCCATTTTGAGACAATGCCGACCACAACTCATTTCTCGCCACTCTATCATAAGCCTTTTCCAAATCTATGAATGTGCAATAGATCTTTTGGTGTTTCTCCAAGAACTTTTGGACTATGCACCGTAAGGAAAAGATCTGATCCGTACATCCCATTCCTTTCGAAATCCCGCTTGTACATCCCATATTTTATCATCTGTCACTTGTATCACTCTTTTTATCAAAACTTTTGCATATAGTTTTCCTACGACACTTAAAAGGCTGATTCCCCGGTAGTTTTTACAGTCTTGCTGCGACCCTTTCCCTTTATAGAGTGGCACGATCACCGCCTTACACCAATCGCTCGGTACTTGGCCACTCGTAAAACACAGGTTAAAAAGGCGGTGCAGCAGACCAGCTACCAGACCCTGTCCAGCCCGCAGCATCTCTAAGGAAATCCTATAATATCCTGCTGCTTTTCCTAATTTCATTTCTTTCATGCCATTCAAAATTTCATTTATGCTTATGCTATCAACCTGAACACTTTCAATCTCTTCATCCACTTCGTGACACGTTGGCTTAAGTACCCTATCATCTGTTTCAAAGAGGCTTTCAAAATACTCCTTCCATCTCTTTAACACACATGCTTCTCCTTTCACTATACTTCCATCCAAACTCCTGATTTTTGACAGCTCCGATTCTGCAGTTTTTCCTCGGGCTGTCTTTATGGATTTCCAGAAAACTTTTATGTTTGTCCGGAAATCGTCAGACAGTCTTCTATCAAATTCATCCTTTTGCTCATCTTTCTTTCTCTTAACCTCTTTTTTAACTAAATCTTTCAATTGCTTATACTCTCTTCTTACTTTCTCTATATCCTCGTCTGTTGCTTTCTGCATACTTCTGTTAGCTTTAACTGCTAACCAATCCAACCAAGCTTTTTTCTTCTCTTTTACCACTTTTTGTACATCTTTATCCATCCATACATTTCTATTTATTTTTCCATTTCGTCTCTTACACTCCCCACATACCTCTATTGCAGCATCAACAATATTTTCCTTAAATGCAACCCACAAATCCTCAATCAAAGATAACTCATTCACATTTCTTTTCACAAACCTTTCTTCCAAACGCTTGTAATACTTTTCTTTTACATCGTCTCCTTGCAAATTTTCTACTTTTATTCTTTTTAGAACACTTGTGGGCTCTTTGATCCGATGTCGCCAACGCTTAAACAGACCATTCATACGGGTGATCACCAAGTAATGGTCCGTGTCTATGTAAACGCCGCGACATACTCGAGTGTTCACAAGGTTCTTCTTTAACCTTTAATCCACAATTACAAAGTCAATCATACTTCTACTTCTTCCTTCTTCTCTTGCATACATATGAATCTTTTTGTGTGCAAACATTGTGTTTGCAACGCAAAGATTCCACTCTATACATAACTCAAGCAAACTTCTTCCATTCTCATTATACCTCTCGTCGCCAAACGCACCCAAAACTCGTTCATATCCATCACGATTGACTCCAACCCATGCATTAAAATCCCCTAACATGACAATTCTTTCATTACTCTTGCATTTCGATAAGACTTCTCTCATACTTTCCCAGAACTCGTCTTTCCCTTTTTTGGCGTTGGTAGACCCACCTAAACCCACCTCGGTTGGTGCATATACACCTAGGAGAAAGATTCGAGTGAGTCCAATTTTCAGCCTAATCCAGAGAAGTCTGGGACTCACACATTCATACTCAATTACACATTCATCCACTCTCGCAGACCTACTCCCTGACAGCCTCGCTTGGTTCTGGATACTCCAGACCAATATCCTGTATAGCGATCGTGCTGAGTGGTTCCACATCCTTTCCGCTTTGAATCAGCGACACATAACACATCCAAATGTCTTGCATCCATCATCTGATATACTTCATCAACCTTACCATCCATTCCCCCTCTAACATTCAACGTAGCAAACCGGCTCTCTGCGATCCACTTTTCGCCCCCACGGGTAACGAGACGTGACGAGTTGCGAACCACGTCGCCGCCATTTTGGTTATTTTTATAACTCATTGCGTTCCCACGAGAAGCAAGGGAATTATTTGTCACTCCCGACAGAGCCCCGCATATCGGGAAAAGGTTAGCCTCGATCTGAGTTCACCTGGTCTCAGGGCAATATGGCTCGCTTGCAACTAGGCTCTCCCCTAGCCACGCATCCTTCGGCACGGCAGACCTTGGATTGGATTCGGGAGGGCAAGGATGAAGGAACCGGAAAGGGAAATGACGGAAATCTGGGTAGGAGTAAGGAACTAGGATACTACCGTCTCGGAAAGCGAAGAGTAGGTAATAGCTCGAGGTTTATCCTGACGTTGCAAATACTAAACTTAACGGTTATTCACTCACCACGAAAAGAAAATGAAGATGACAGACGTCATCTTAGCCAAAGACACAAATTTCAAATGATTACTATTACTAAAAAATCAATATTCCACACTATTTTATTCACACAAATCGAGTCTACTTCTGTTTGTGATTAATTATAATGTTTGAATTTGCTTTAGACTCCTCTAACTGTAGTGTAGGGTCACATCGATATCTTTGGTTATCGAGATGCCGTTAGCACTAGTTCCGTCAACTGTCAAGTAAGGTGACATTTTGTAAGCATCTGTTTCCGTTTAAATCCGTTTTGATTACTTTTGATTTGAATGAATCGTTGTATTAATTCGTTTAAAAAATTAGCTCTATCGAGTTTTTACGTAGGTTAATTTATCATAGGAACTCCATAATGGAAAACATTTTACAAGTGGTGTTAGAAGAGTATCCTAAATATTATATTGAAAAACAGAAAAGTCCAAGCTATGTGGAAATGTATACTAAAAACGTTAACGATATTGTTCTTGTTTGCATGAAGGTAAATTTGTAAAATATCTCTAAGATAATGTACAACGAAGGGCATGAAAATAAATAATTTACATATTGATATTACAGAACAAACAATCTTCAAGTAATTGTGTGAATCCTGTACAAACAGATAACAAACAAACTGGTATGTATGAAAACAAATTCTTATACAATTTATGTACTTTTTCTTGAATAAACGTTATAACTGTAGTGTTTACAGATAAGACAAATTAAGTATAATACTCTTGGTAATCTTGGAACAATTACAGTACCAACTTAGATTACCTAGAATTTTATTAAAATAGGTCTGGTACCTATAATTGGTGATGTGTAGAACTTATACTTAATACCTTAGGCAGACACGATCTGTTTTTCTTATTGCCCAACCTTATTTCAATAAATGAAAAAAATATTACCTGGAAGTTAAACAAAAACCTGAAATTAAACAAAAACCTGACATAAATGATTGTACCGAGTATTGATAGGAAAGTCTCATATTTGCCTCTATTTTTCAACTATTTATAGGAAACCTATATAAAACTTAATTACCTAGTTTATAATAATTTAATATTGAGCACTTTTTTGCATTGATAGGCATGTTAACCAATTTTTCCTGGTGAACACTACCTGTGTCAGTTGTAAAGCCTTGTTAGGAGCCTAATTAAGTGACTTGAAAAATTCTAACACTAGTTTACCATACATCTGCCCCCACTAATCCTCACTGGGGTATTTGACTGCAATCCAAAATGAATCAAAGAAGCAGATGTATGGAGTTAGGTGTTAAGATTATTTAAGCTGCGAAATGAGGTGCTTAACATGGCTCTCGCATGGTGCATATTTGGTGGTGTATTGTTTTTATTTTTAATTTTAAATTGTATGATGCACCTATAAACATTATTGTTATTACTTACTTTGGTTTGTGAGTGGAGCCTTAAGCTCAATAAGGGGAGTTTAATGGGTTGAGATGATGATGATAATTCTCTGGTTCCGATTTCATCTATTAAACTCATGTAGAGTGGTCTCCATCTCTACGTTTATTTGGCTTTTAAAGCAACACATTTTGTTTCAATGTGTGTGTGTGGTAATGACCAAATACTGCATTGCATGATTGAAAACAGTTGATGTACTCCAAAATAATGAGACTTCTCCATAGTGAGCAACATAACCATGATTTCACGCCAGACTGACATTACATTAGATGTTTGTTGTATTCAAAATCTTAATACTTGCTACAAGTCATTATTTATTTAAAAATACTTATTTTATGTTTCAGAGGAACTAGATTTGACAGGCTCACCTTTAAAACTAGACTTAAGCTTACATGCCATATTTGATGACACCCTCATATCAGATGAGCCACAATTGTGGTCAAAGGATGAAGGATGGCACAACCCTATTAGCATTGAGAAAGCAAGGTTTGAAAATAGTTTTTATTGTACCTTTTTTTAGGGACAACTTCAAATATATACCTTTATCATAACACACCTTAAAATAATTTTGTTCTTTGGATGTAGATTAGAAATATTGTAACATTAACCAGATGAAAGTATGTTCATATGTTATAAACGTTTACATGGTTCTAACTTTAGTTCTCCTTAATTCCAATTCAGGCTGTATGTAATTGGTTTTCTACAGTCTTTCTGAATAACAATTTCTCTCCCTCATAACTAAGTTTTATCTTTTGTTACACTGTGGAATGCATTAAAATAATTGAATTTGATTAAATCTACCCCACTCTAATTTGCATAATTTAGTTTTAGTTATAAAAATATTGAAAGAAATAATTAAACGTATGCTGTCTAGAGTACTGGTATTTGCAGATTACTATATTGTGGCCTTGCCTAAAAATACATTTCTACTTTTCGCTCTTATAGGCAGGTTAACATAGAATTCGTTAACCCATAAGTCAAATATTGCCTTAAACCTTGCTTTGCACACCATATAACCAAATATGTTATTATGTTTATTTGCCTTTCACACCATATCATCAAATATCTTTATTAAAATCGTAGCAAGTAGAAGGATGTGATCTCTGCCTACCCCTACAGAAAAGAGGCATGACATTACGTCTAAAGTAAAAGTAAAAGTAAAGTAAATGTATCTTTGCTAAAATGTTTTTGAGAGCATTGGAATGAAGCTTATAGTCTCTTAGCTGCACCAAGGAGACCCATTATGCAAATTCATCATAATCAGCAGTTGGAAGTCCATTAATGAAAATAGGTGTCCCTCTCCTCTAATTATTCTCATACCATCCATCCAACCATCTCATACCAAAGTCATCCAAATTTTCGGTTTCATACCACGCTTTTTGTCAGAGGCCGTTAGTTTTATATACTATGTGTGTGCACTGCCACTTGAACTTACTAGCTTTTGCTAATTATTAATGAGTTATATACAATTTTACACTGTTTTTCGTTCCAGGGAAGTTGCAAACTTCTTCAACCAAAGCTTGACGAGACTATCAAAAGATGATTCAGTTCCTATGTGGATTGTGACAAATCCATCTGAAAGTGGTAATCCGTTGCTGCTGGCAGTACAATCAGACATGAATCACTTCAATCGGGGAATTGTGTCGTACCAAGGCGCATTTGTTTTAGAGGATATTCATGTTACTGACCTAATAGAGGAGTATGCTACACAGGAGAAGATTGGTGTTGATTCGGTTAGCTAAGTCTTATTATAAAACAGTCCTTTGAGACTGGTATGTTGAAAGATTCAGGCATATTGTTATCCCCTCAGTATAGCAGTACTTTTTATTCTGAGAAGTATATTGGTTAAATGATTATAACACTAATATATCTTCAAACCCAGAGGGGTTCAAATTGACATGAGATAATTGTTAAAATATTGTTTTACTACAAAACATTTTAGTATAATGATCACTGACATGATTTTTGCCACAAGATACCTCTTTCCACCTTTTTTGAATGATAGTATTTTTTTAAATAATAGTATAATATAAAAGTATATTTTTTTTACAAATTGTAAAAATTATTTGTTCTAGGTTACCTCTACAGTAGATTGCAAATACCTGTTGTCAGGAATCTCATATGGCACCCACAGCACTGAAGAACTCCTGAATGCCCCTCATAGCGGTGTCACAGAACTGCGCTGTGAATGGCCAGGGAAGACTTTGCATACTCCTTTCATCTCTTGTAAAGTGCACTTTGTAAGTGTTTGAACAAATATATATCTTACTGTACATAAATTGTAGCAGACCCCCGCCCTGTAGGATCACTACTGGGATAGTGCTTAGATGATATGTGCTTGCTTTTGGCCTCGCTTGTATGAGAAGTGAGAACCTAGACTATGTGCATTGCAAACAGATTATTAAAAACTAGCGACCCGCCCCAGCTTCGCACGGGTGGTATGCTAATATGAATAGTGACGTATAATATTAGGTTGGGGAAAAAGTCTTTTCGCATAACGTAGGTATAAACTTATTATAAAATTTTTTTGACTGTACTATTTGTGTCTGGCTGGTTTTGGTAACATTAAAAAGGTTCCATTATAAAGAAAAGAAAAAAAATAAAAAAAAGTTGTTTCCCGCTATTTTTCATTTGTTTTTCTCTCCGTAAAAATGAGTGAATCTAATGAAGAAATTCGATATATTTTAAAATTTTATTATAAAAAAGGCAAAAATGCAACTCAAGCAGTGAAAAAAATTTGTGATGTTTATGGACCTGATGCAGTGTCAGTAAGAGTAGCACAAATTTGGTTCAAACGTTTTCAGTCCGGAAATTTTGATGTTAAAGATGCACCTCGCTCTGGTCGCCCCGTTACGAATAAAATGGACGCCATTTTTGAAAGAGTGGAGCAAGATCGGCATATTAGTAGTTACGATGTAGCTGAAGAACTGGGAATTGACCACATAACAGTTTTGACCCATTTGAAGAAAGCTGGTTATACAAAAAAGCTCGATATTTGGGTGCCACACGAGCTCACTCAAAGAAACTTAATGAACCGTGTACTCATTTACGATTCATTATTGAGACGTAATGAAACCGAGCCGTTTTTGAAGAGATTGATAACTGGCGATGAAAAGTGGATCACGTACGACAAGAACGTGCGAAAAAGGTCGTGGTCGAAAGTTGGCCAGGCTTCACAGACTGTGGCCAAACCTGGCCTAACACGAAATAAGGTGATGCTGTGTGTATGGTGGGATTGGAAGGGCATTGTTTATTATGAGCTTTTACCGCCCGGCAAAACCATCGATTCTGATCTTTACTGCCAGCAACTGATGAGATTAAAGGAAGCAGTCGAGAGAAAACGGCCGGAATTGATCAACAGGAAGGGTGTGGTCTTTCATCACGATAACGCTAGACCACACACATCTTTAGCCACTCAGCAAAAATTAAGAGAGTTCGACTGGGAGGTCCTAGTGCATCCACCATATAGCCCTGACCTTTCGCCTTCAGATTTTCACCTGTTTCGGTCTCTGCACAATTCTTTAGGTTCTGTAAGGTTGACCTCAAGAGAGGACTGCCAAAACTATTTGTCCCGTTTTTTTGATCAGAAGTCCCAAAGTTTCTACAGTAACGGGATAATGTCTCTGCCCACAAAATGGCAGAAAGTTATTCAACAAAACGGTACATATATATTGTAAATAAATGTAAATAAACTTTGAAAAAAATGTCTTGACTTTTCATACAAAAATACTTTTTCCCCAACCTATTACATAATTACAGAATGTCTCTATATAGGCCGCGAATACTTACCACCGCCGCAACCATAATTTTTCGATTTAGCGTAAGTTTATTCGTTTGATATCTTGTAAAGTACTGATCGAAATTACATGATGTAAAAGACAAATTTAATCTATGTTTAATGTCCAAGCTTACTAACATGTTTATTTAGATAAGAATTAATGTCATACATACTTAAAATGGCTTCGTTAATAAGCCATTATTTTTAGTAAAAAGTAAAAGATAAAATTGGTTTTTGTGGGGTATTCTTGAGAGATAGACATATACTATCGCGGACTTTTTTGAAGAATTTTATAAGTTGTACAATATTGTAGTACATTATTGTGACTAATCTCGTAGGGTTTGGCCAGCGTTTGCAATATAAGCGCAAAAAAGTGAGTTGATTTACGACATCACATTAGAAATCTCAAAAATTGACAGTGTTCCACTACTATATTATGCATGTATTATACATATAAACCTTCCTCTTGAATCACTCTATCTATTGGAAAAAACCGCATCAAAATCCGTTGCGTAGTTTTAAAGATTTAAGCGCACATAGGGATATAGGGACAGAAAAGGCGACTTTGTTTTATACTATGTAGTGATTTATATGCTTATAGGAAGATTTGACGATTTTTAGCTGACATATATCTACCATTACATCATAAAATTTATTATAACTATAGATTTTTTATCAAAAATAAATAAATTCTAATAAAATGATACCCTTTTTGGACATAGGCACTGTGTCATGCCTGTCATTGCAATGCCATAGAAAGGGAAAATCTAGCCTAGCAACAATTGTCTGCGGGGTAGATATATTTCTGCCATGTATTATGTTACCAGAGATGTTTTTTCGCACTGTCGCCTCTTTCGTGCAAACATGAAAAACAAATGAGCTGGTATTTTTATGACGTAGTTGCTTTCTATCGTGCAGTTAATAAATTTTTTTAACTTGTTAATATATTGTTTTTTTTTATTTTAGGAACAAGAAGTGATTGTAGGACATTTGGCAAGTCCTTGTTATGCAATATGGAAGTCTGTTTGCGCACTGCATAACATCAACCAAATTTTGGTGGATATGACTGCTGCCGGCTACAGTTCTGTCAATCTTGAAACTGCTGTTATAAGGTATACATTTTCGATATATTCTAATGTGTTTGTATAAACATTAAGTATATTGTATTTATAAAAAAGTATAGTTTTTTTGTATATTATCATCATTTCGACCCAGAAAAGTCCCACTATTAAGTATTGATCTTATGTAACGAAATCTAAGGCGATAGAGATATTCTCAAGCACGCAGACCCAGTGTAGTTTTGCAAGGCAGGTGTGTGGCGTCCTATTGGATTTTTACAAACCGCCCAATAGGGCCTCGATCATGGCTTAACAACTACCTTAGTAACCGAAACCAACAGCTTGACGTGTCTTCTGAAATAAGAAAGCGCTAGGTAAATACCACTAGCTAGAATCGATAGACTGACCTCTTTGAGCTTTTCTTTACTTAGATAGACCACCCAGTACAGCAGAGCTACGAGCTCAACCGCTTTATCAAGCTATCGGAGCGAGAATATTGAACAGTTTCTTAAAGATGACATACGTTCACGCATCTTTCCTTGAAGGGGTAGGCAGATACATACCATATTACCACTTTGCCAATTATGTTGATGGTCCCACGTAGTCGGTGGGGAACCGATTGCTATATAAACTTTTGCTTAAGCTTAAACCACGGGAACTTTTATATTCGCCAGAGCCGTCCGTTGATCGGCAGGTGAGGTTGGCTTGACTCCTGAGAGATTGTTAGGAACACCCTTGATTCAGTTCCTTAAACAGACATTTTATTTTATTTCAGAAATTCAATACCAGGTCAAAAAGTCCAAAATACCCAGAAACGCTTAAACGATCTACTAAACGAGACTGAGACATACGCATATACTGCTGAATGCCCTGCAGGAGGCTGTATTTGTATCACTGAAGATACTGTTAGCCTCAAGCAATGCTTAGGTGCTATGCGGCAGATTGGGTCTAGCAACGACTTCACATACAAGCTTTGGGATGTTTTAAGAGGTTGGTACTCTCTTTTCTTTTATTTAAATCATCATCATTATATCAGCCTTATAAAGTCCACTGCTGAACATTCTATTAGGAGTATTTGCCTATAATCATCACGCTGGGCAGGTGGGTTGGTGATCGCAGTTCGAGCTAGTATGCAGGATGACTTTGCTGCCCATCATCCAGTTGGATTTCTCTACGTAGATTCTCCGTGAGATGAGAGAGGCTGGCAGTATTCTAGGCTCTCTACCTCTCGGCACATTATTTATTTATGTTTTCACAATTTGATGTTGTATATAAATATCCTTGGACATCTAACTCAGCCCCATACAAACCAGAACTTGTACTATGAGTGCTAGAGATCGGATAAACAAACTTAAATACCTTTTTTCAAACATACGTCTATAGTAGGAAAACCCTATACCATGGCAAGTTTTCGTATTTATACAGGCAAATATTTGCCTTATATCGAAAATAGACCTACGTCGACGGTACGGTAGAAGCGATCATTGTTAAAAAATAGAAGGAGTTTATAATACTTTAGGCGTCCCGCCCAGACGCCCGTTTCCCCGAACGGGTAGGCAGAGGCATAATATACGCCCTCATTTAAGAATAAGAATAAGAATATTTTTTATTGACAAAGTAACATTACATAAACAAATTAGATCAAACAGTTACAAAGAAAAAACGTACACAAAAAAAAAATAATTTAAAAAAATAATAATAATAAAAACAAAAACATAGGTAATGTTACCTGTCAAAAGGGCGATACATCAGCATAATGCTGCTGCATCTAATAATACAGCAGCGCTGGTGTTCCTGCACCGCCCTTTTGAAGTAGAGTGGCGTAGAAGTAAAAAACAATTAATAAGACAAATATAAAAAACTAACATTAAAATGAAAACAAAAAAATTTAAACATAACCTACAACATAATATTACAAACACGTTAGGTACATCTTAGCAAAAGACGAGCAGGCCATAACAAAAGTAAAAAAAAAAAAAATTAATAAAAAAAAGATGTAAATTTTCTGTCTTTATGTCACTGTCAGACCAGATATGACAGATATTTCAATCTTAGATTCTTAGCTGCGATTCGCAATGCGTAACCTATCTAACCTATGAAGGCTATGAACAAACAAACACGATGTTTCTTCATGCCCCTTGCCCCAAAAATATTTAAAATCAATTATAAACACGGAGCTTAATGTTAGCGTGACAACTAGCGCCACCCACTCCATTTCGCCAATTATGATTTTGGTTCCACGTAATAGGTGGTAAGCCTATTGCCGCTTACCGGGAAATTTAATGTTTGCCAAAACCGCGTCCGTTGATCGGCAGGTGAGGTTGGCTTGGGATCTCAAGACTTTGGTAGGATCTTATAATATTTTAATGTTAACAATGAAATTTAATTTTACTTATTTTCCTTTTTCAGATTGTGAAACGGCGGAGGAGTTGATCAACTTACTAATACAAGCACTTAAGTTCATATCTACAGGAAAAATCCGACCTTTTGTAAGTTCTTAAAACTTGTGTGACCTCACAATAAATTCTACTTACATACATACATACGTACATACATACGTACATACATACGTACATACATACATACATACGTACATACATACGTACATACATAAATACGTACATACATACATACATAATATCACGCCTGTTTCCCCGAAGGGGTAGGCAGAGGCATATTATACGAACACATTTCGCCAGTTATATTGTTGGTGCCACGTAATAGGTGGCAACCCTATTGGCGCTTACCGGGAACTTTTATGTTCTCTAGAGCCTCGTGCGTTGATCGGCAAGTGCACCACTTGCAGGTGAGATTTGGGCTCCTTAGATTTTGGTAGGAACCCTATACACCCTATACCTATAAATGCTACTTGGCACTTCCAAACCAGTTACTTATGATTATTTCTACAAGTACTCTTGGTTATCATATCCTAGCATTATCCCGGTTGCCCTAGACTTAAACTAAGGGCCCAGATTAAGCTGAATTTCAGTTTTACAAGTTTTCTTGGTGCCGTGAGTTAACTTTGCAAAATAAGGATAGAATTATCAAGTTAAGAAGGTCGATTTCCGTGCTGCGTAAAGTATATAGTTATAATAAAAAAAATCTTACAATTACACCAATTATTTAATTCCACGATAAGTATCATTAGGAACTTGTGTAATGGATACTTAATAAGGGATACATACTTCTTTTTTGTACTACTTTTTATACTAAATATACATAGGAAAACTCCCAGACCAGCAAAAATATTGTCTATGCACATAAAGAATTGTCCTAACTGGGAATCGAACCCACGACCTCAAGAGCGGAGTGCGGGTAAACTCGTCACCACGCCGTATCGGTCAAATATTGATATAGGTATATTGTAATAGTCTCAATGAACCTCTTCCATTAACTGTGCCAGGGATGTCTACAACTTAACTACTTGTACAGGTCGCGTCATGTAAAAAGAACGCTGGAAGAAAGTGGAGGGGGTGTGTTTGCGCATGGGTCGACTGACGAACCAATCGCGCGCCGTCTAGCATGCGGCGCGTGACCCGCCCGCCCAGCGCCGCACCTCATACCACCAAATAGACCGATAAATCGCCTAATGCGCAGCTTGACCGCCAGCGTTCTTTTTACATGACGCGACCTATAATGTTACTTAGAATAATTTTTTTTTTTTTACATAAATTTACAGATATGTAATTTAATAACTAATGAATTTTATAGATATTTTATAATATTTCGGTAATAATGAGCCTAATTACATTATTTCATCAGATAGATGCAAACAACAAGACATACTTGTCAAAGTTAGTCCTAAAGTTGTCTCGGGGCCATTCTCAAGCTGCGAAAGTGCTGAAAAATCTTCGCACCAGTCCACCTCAGGCCCTGTCTCTCGTGGCTCAAGTTGGCGCTGAAAAGACTATGTGGGAGTACACCAGGATCATGTCTTTAGTGGAACATTCCTTTTATATTGCTGGAATTTGGAACACCGAAAGCAGGTTAATAAATGAAATAATTATTTTTACCGCTTTTTCTGTCCGTTTTATTGTGAACTAGTTTAGACGCTTCGTTTTAAACCATGTATATAGGGTGTATGGGGATCCTTCAACGTCTTAGCAGAGCAAGCCAACTTCACCTGCAAGTGGTGCACATGCCGATCAACGGATGAGGCTCTGACGAACATAAAGTACCCGGTAAGCTGCAATAGGCTCGCCACGTATTACGTGGGTCCAACAAACTAGTCGGTGAAGTGTGGGCGTATAGTATGCCTCTGTCTACCCCTTGGGGGAAACAGGCGTAAATGTATGTTAAGACTAACGAATGTTCGCCTTATATTATCAATACGCGGGCACTCTAGGCCTTTTTTAAATTGTCACAAAGAATAAAAACATTTATTAATTAGCCATGTCATTTTGAAAGGATTTAATGGCATCTCTCTAATTACTTGGGGCGACTTATTATATATTTTTAGTGAGCTTATAAAACTATCTAATAACTCCCAATCCTCAATTTTCATACATTTTAATTATAATTTATTCTCATTGTGGTTGTATAATATCGATGCTGGTCTAGTGGGGCTAATTGCCAATCAGTTTCTCAGTCAACAGTATTTGTTGTTATGAAGAAAGATGATAGTAGTACACACATTTTGTGTGAGTTAACGATTTTCCAATCGTATATAAGCGCGGGTTTTGGAACCTTAAATCCATACAAAAAAATCGATAAAAGACTTTAAAACTTTTAACAGGTCCCACGAATCAATAGAGCAAATAAACCAAACCATACAAGACATGACTATGGGTGGTGATTTCACTCTAAACCCGTTCGATAACTTTGGGAGCAGCGACCACTCCATCCGGCTTGACTGCGAGAGTCTGTGCGTAGAAGATGCCCACGAGTTGACTGTCGACGACTTTGCTTCACTCAAGAAACATGGTCTGGGCAATGAGAAAAAGGATGTTAACGAGGTATGTGAAGCTTTATACTACTACTACTGTTACAAAATTAAAAACAAATTATTTTATTAACGCTTGGCTTCATTTCGAAGCTCTTGTGAACGGCACTTAACTAAAGCGGAATCCTGGCTTTACCTACTACCTACCTTTGCCTTTAATGAAATGAATAATTCTTTATTAAATTTAGGTAAGGCACTAATAAATGTCAAGATAATTTAACACCAACGTTCAGTAGTGAAATACAGGCAGGAACTTAAGTGAAGAGGAATTTGTCATTTGAACTCATTAAGTAGGCCTTATACCTACGCAGATTGGCGGAGGGAAATATATGACTTTCTGTTTTTAACTAGCCAGTCGGTTGGCCTAACGAATACCAACTATAGTAATAAAAATCAGAACTAATACTTCACATAGCTTATCAAGCCCTCCGACGAAGCACGGAAGCGCCCTTTATTAAATGCCAAACATAAGCGCACCCATCCAAGGACTGACTCTGTGAACTATGCTTAACGTCAGTGATCGTTCTTGTTCGCCTCGCGGAACTATATTATTAAACTTAATTACTATGTGTAATAGTTTGATTTTACCTTAGTAAATAGAATATTCTACATAGGTACATATTTGTTCATTGTAATCATTACAAAAGCTTTTGTTGCACATCCGTTTGTTGAACTCGCGTTATGTCCAGATAATAACGATAGATATCAATGACACGCTACGGTATAGACACCAGTAATTATAAGCAAACAATTTAATCTGAAGCGAAAATAAACCTAGTGGCTACGCGATAATAAGTGGTTGTAAACGATTACTAAAGTCAAGCAGAGTAGGTAAAAGCAAACAATTTAATCTAAAGCGAAAAAAGAACCTAGTGGCTTTGCGATAATAAGTGGTTGTAAACGATTACTGAAGTTAAGCAGAGTAGGTAGGTAGGTGTGATATTTATTAATTTCCACTACCCTCCTTTGGAAATCACTGGCGCCTATTGAGCGGCTTAACAATGTCTACTTGTATGACGTCACACTTCTGCCCCTGTCAATTCGCATTGGGCACGCGTACAACGCCACGAGTACGACCCGAAATGATCTAAAACCAAGTTGTGCTGTACCTTTGTTATTGAAAAGGGATCCGTGAACAGCTGTGGGATCATCTATTTGCTGCAGATGGGGGACACTACATATAAACAAATAAATAATTGTTTTACAATCACAGTACACAAGTTATTTAGTTCCAAGATAAGTATCATGAAGAACTTGTGTTAAGGATACTAAATTACGTATTAAATACTTTTTTAATTGTAAGTTCATGTTATACATACAGGACTAACACACCCAGAAACACCCAGACCAGAACAAATATTTATGTTCATGCACACAAATATTTGTCCTGTGTGGGAATTGAACCCACGACCTTAAGAGCGGCGTGCCGGTATGCTGACCTCTGCACCATATCTGTCGTCTATGATCATGTATATAGCCGTGGTATACCGACATATATAGACCATGGATTTCGAAGCCTGTAGGATTGAATTACCAAACATGTTTTTGTTTTTTAAGGTGCCTCTGATAGCTGATGAAATTGATATCCGACCTTGGAAGAACCTTTTGATGAAATTCGCCCAAGTCCACGTATGTTTGGAACATTTGTACAGAGCAGAGACCTGTCTGAGAGCCGATTTTGGTAAGATCTTCATTGCTCACTTAATTTTTGCTTAACTGATTTTAATCAAAATAAATGTTACTTACTTATTATTGATTTGATTAAGTATACTTAATCAAAAACAATTAAGTAACGTATATTTATATATTTTTTTTAATTTCCCTATTAATATAATTGTAATATTGTAATCGTAATTATCGTCGAATAAAATGTATATTTTGCTTCCCTCCCTACATCTAATCAGTTTGCAATAACTTTTAAACAATGTCATTTCAACGCTTCTTTCGACCAATCTCTG
Source organism: Musotima nitidalis (assembly GCA_949126915.1). Taxonomy (NCBI): domain Eukaryota; kingdom Metazoa; phylum Arthropoda; class Insecta; order Lepidoptera; family Crambidae; genus Musotima; species Musotima nitidalis. Next base: position 11,858,788 of record OX421423.1, on the reverse strand, counting down.
ACTAACCCACTTACATTATACAATATGTCTTTTTCCACAGCAAATCTAAAGCCGATAACATCTAGCTTATTAGAGCAATACGTTTCGGAAAAATCTCCAATACGAACAGTGGGGCAGCTGATGAGCGATCCAGTACAGAAAATAATGATGCCGATTACCAACAATATCGTACAAGATCATTTGAAGTAAGTTACACTAGTGAGAGTTGTAATGGCATAAGCCTGATTCAGAATCAATATTTCTAGGAGGTGATTCAGGTGTTTATAGTTATACCCATTGCGTTATACCGCGGGTTAACAGATGTTCATGCAGATTAATAAAGCTCTCCGGCAATACCCTCCCAATTCGAATTCTCTAAGATCTGGTAGTTGTTAAGCCATGATAAAGGCCTTATAGTGATACTCGTTAAGTCAAGTCCGCTCGATTAACTTTTTTTTATTGTGACACGTCATAATGTCTACATCCTGCCGGAAGCAGTCGACGCAGTCCAAAATAATAAAGGCGCTTCATACCGTGGAATAAGCACGGTACGAAGCGCATTAAGCCAGCAGCGAATTCCAGAGCTTAATGGACTTACACAGGAACGACTTACCCATTTTCTTGATTTGAGTGCTGATAGTCTGCACAGTATGTGGATGGTTCCCAAGACACAAAAGTGATGTTCGGAAGAGGAAAGAAGAGATCAAAAAGCTCCTTAGAACACTCACCATAGTAGTTCCGGTAGAAGACACAGAGAGGCAAAGTTCCTACGTAGCAGTAGGTCCTCGAGAGAGGCTGGAGACCTCAGCGTCCCCTATAATGCGAACCGCTCGCCTCACTTCTAGCGGCTGACAGCAGGACGCCGTGACTTGGCTGCGCTAATCCGCCCTGGGTTCGCATTGTTGGGTAAGTTCTAAAGCCCTCTCAACATGGCACGAGTTCAGAGCTTCGTGCTTCATTAGGGGTCATCAATGGTCTAAGATATTGAGGATAAATCCTCTTTTCGAAAAAGTTGGCTGCCCTACGTAATTAAATCTTTCTTGGAAATAAAAAACGATAAAGCTTTTTTGAGTTCCTCTACCTTTTTTAATGTTTGTGATCTCATTTTTTTCCGTTACGTTCCTTCCTTATGTTTCTATTAAAATAGGTAATATGTGTGTCACTAATTTTTTTTTACTATTTTACAAGGTACTTGTGTACAGTGCTGTGTTCTGGGTTGAAAATATCTGACACTTTATTATAACATATAACAAAACATTGTATAATCCTTCCTCGACCAAAGGCATTTTTGATAAACCTATAATTGTTTCAGAAAGCCAGCTTTGTGGTACAGAGTGGAAATTTGTAGAAAAGAAAGTGCCAAAGACATAGGCATCAAACGAGACTCCAAGAGTGTGTACGTGTTTTCACAACTGCCCGTTTTCCCTCCCGGCGTATGGCAATATCTAGGTGAGTCCAAAAAATAAATATTACACCAATTACTTCAGTGCCATGATAAGTATCATTAAGAACTTGTGTTATAAACACTAAATAACGGATCAATTACATTTTTTTTTTAAATACGACCAGCCAGCTGAAAAATATTTCTTTTTGGAATAAGCTGTGCCCTGTACCCATTGTTCCTTAGTTTTTAGTTTTACTGTTTGTATATTTCTGTGTGTGTACTAAATAAATAAATACATACTTAATATACATAGGAAAACACCCAGACCAGATCAAATATTAATGTTTATGTACACAAAAATATGACCTGTGTGGGAATCGAACCCACGACCTCAAGAGTGGAGTTATGTAAATAAATGTCATAATTAAAGAGTTAATAAAATGTGTTGCAACTGGCATGTCATTACACATAAATAAAAGCAATAACATATATTTGAATGTAAAAAGCCTAATTGTACGTAGGTCTCCTTTTTAGAAATAGGACAGATATGTTTCATCAGCGAATTTCTAAAAACATTTTATTTTTCAGAACCATCTGTGGAAGATGTTGCAGAAGTAACCACAATAGGTGAAGAATTGAAGTACCACAGTACAAGATACATTTATCTCAGCAATGAAGTAGCTGCTAAAATTACTCTGTGATATTAAAATAAGAATATATTAAACTGTATGTATTTGTGTACAACCATCATATGCCTTAAATATTGTTTAAGATTTTAAATAAATATTTTTAACTATAAAATGGTTTCCTTATGTTCTAATGGCTTTAGAGTTGAAATTTCTTTAACTTTTAAAGACAATATCGAAGTTCGTTGGCAGATTTTGGACAGCTATAATGTGACGTTCTTATTTGATTAATAACACATGGCACTAAGAAATACTTAGGTTACACATATGACTGAAAAATCATTTAATATATAGGAAACAACTTATTCGGCACAAATATTTCTACATATGAAAACAAATATTTGTCGTTTATTGAAATCGAACCTGTCATGGGTTCGATTCAGAAGCGTAATGTAGGTAGTACAAGATATCCTGACCCCCTCGCTATATCAATCGTCAATATCTTATAGACAGATATAACTTTTCTGTAATCTTGTAAGTAACAATATATCACTTACGTCTTCCTCATTGCGGCTTCAAACTCAAGTTTTATTACTTTAATCCGAATTTATTTATTTGAGGATACACCTATTCTACATAACGCACTTTTATCGGTCGAGTAAATATACAAATTCTCGTAACGAGAGGGGTAAACGAATGATGTGAATAAATAAAACCCGAATGTCTGTTTGATCTCGGGGCTAATAAACCTTGCCGTGTATACAGTTCGCGTGAAACATCGATTATTGACTTATACCACTGACTCGTTTACGGGTTTTGATGCAATGATATATATCAGGGCTACCGTGTTACGTTTTACTAACAATCGGAAACTTTTCTCATTAATGAAAGTTAACCTTGAATGAACTAAAAGGATCATTCACATTAAAAATATTTTCTAACAATTACACCAATTATTTTGTTCCAAGATAAGTATTATGAAGAGCTTGTGTTATGGATACTAAATAACGGATAATTATTTTGACGTGACAACGTCTTAAATTAGGTTGCGGCTGGGAGTCACTTATGAAAAAGTGTAACGCTCGGTAACGTTACGATGAGTCACCGAACGAGAGAGAGGCCCGGCGAATGCCTTGCGTCTCTCTCCCACTCAACTATGATCGGTCTGCCGCGCGCGCAGCACTAGAGAATTAGGCGCATTATATTTCTATAGTTAAAATTTGTGCAATTCTTATTTTCATTCAATTCCTTGTTCCTATTGTGCAATTTAATTATATTCATATCAATAAATATTCTACCGAGAAAAAGACGTTGTCACGTAAAATCTTCGCCCGTAAAAACGACTTTACAGGCAACCATTTTTTATTTATTTAAACTTTATCGCACAAATGAAAAAGATTGTACAAAAGGCGAACTTAATGCTGCAAGGCATTCCTACTAGTTAACCTTTGGGTTAGCAGAAAAGTATGAGGCAGTACGTACAAGAAAATAAATAAACTTCCATAGAATTAAATATGTGTTATTACTAAACTACACATACTAAAAATAATAGTTATTATGATATGTAGACTCAATCAGATAATGACTTCTTAAGATAGTATTTTTTAAGCAGCCCTTTATAAGTAGGTTTGCTATCTGCCAACCTAATATCAATATGGAGGGAGTTCCAAAGTTAAATAGCTTTTATGCAGAAAGAGTTTGACATAAAACCTGAACTGTGTTGTGGAGTTCCAAGGATAAACTAACATAAATACTTTTTTTGTGAACACATACATAGGAAAACACCCAGACCAGATCAAATATTTATGTTTATGCACACAAAGAATTGTCCTGTGTGGGAATCGAACCCACGACCTCAGGATCGGAGTGCAGGTATACTCGCCACCACGCCATAGCCATTTGATAATGAATTAAATGCTCATAATGCCGCCTATTTATAATAGGTACTTAGAATTTCTGAATCTTTAGTCAATAAGTTAAGCATAGTTTACAGAGGTTATTTATTAGTCAGGTGGTGATGTCGCAGAAGGAGGCCGCGAAGAGGGAGCGGGATCCTTATAACTAATATAATTTGCTATTTTGAACGAAAATACTAGTCGAGAATACTGAGACTGTGACTGTGAATGTGGCTTGACACGACAGCACATCAAACATTGTACAATGGTTTGCAATATAGATCCGACCCACATTAAAATTTGAGTGAATATAAATTTATTAGGTATCTCTTGGAATATGCTTAAAATTTTGTTGGTATCAGCAATGCTATAGACTTTTAAAAAAAAGATATTTTGCTATCTGCTATCTAAAAATGGTCTGTGTTTTGCAAAGTTGGCATGCAACGATGAATTTGAAGTACATTTCGTTCGAGTTTTGACGCCAACGCGAAATCGTGGCAGTATTCTATTTTCCAGAACTTTTATTTAGATTTTTATGTGTAATTATAGCGGAAACTTATTTTTTGGGACAACGTACACAAGTGTAGGAAAGTGGTATAATGCAGTGAATTGTGATTTTTCGTGTTGATTGCAAAACTCCTTAGAACCTCTATTGAAGTCTCCAACACTTTACTAGGGTACCTTGACTCTATTATGACAGACTTTACCTGACTTTGTCTGTGACTAAAGGCTCAAAACGCTGCATTTTGGAATTATTTAGATGTACCACATTACTTGACACCGGCAAATAATCAAAACGAGTGAGTCCATAAGACAAAACACTTACATTTTTGCAATATAGGTACCACAGAGTCTCATTATTGTTTTCAGAAATCAAAAGTAAATAAATAGGTAACTCATAATATAATGAGGTTGTAATAACTTCCGTAAATTGGGTGGAACATCCTCTGGCCTCTTAATCCAGTTCTTTATACATATTTGATGGATGACTTATTTACACTCTCTGAGGCAATGTACATTCGTTGAGTAAATTATCTAGACTTCAATTTAAACGCCAGCAGATAGCTAAGATGGATAAACTAACTAGACATCATATATAATAAATGGAAATACACGTGGGCAAAGGCGGCTTTGACGCTAAGGGCGTCTTTCCAGGTAACATTTGTAATAAGAAAAACAAATAAGGCCTAAGTGCGCAACTAATTCACATAAAAAATCCAAGTTTAGTCTTAACTGTAGAGCTGGATGTATCTTACCTAAAGACTATTTGTAAAGTAGCAGCAATTGACCGATGATCTGGTCTACGTGGCGGGATACCGCAAATTGCAGGCGACTCAATATCGATTGGTGCGGATAGAAGTGGTATTCTTGTGGCTGGGATGATGATAGCTCAATACATCATCGTCTCCGCTAGGACGATTTTTTTAGGTTTTACTTTTTATTAAGTGGTTTTTATATCTAATTCAAGTATAGCTCCTACACAGAGTCTTAACCTATGATAAGGAAAAATCTTAGTACCTACAGTTACTTAACTCATTATCATTAACCCGAATCTAAGTAAGTAAGTATTTAAATATAAAAAAGTGCCACTGGGATGCAAAGTAGCTAAACTGTTTGCCAAAATGTAAATATTGGTACTTACGATAACAGTAAGTAGTTCGTTTTTAGTCTTTTTGTTTTTCCACGCGTAGGCTTTGCCACTCCGTAATAAGTATACCTATCGATTTCATCATATAGTCCTTTTTACATATTATGCAATAAGTAAAGAAATAACAAACTTATAGAATTAAAATGTCAAGTCATGAAGAAGATAGGTACCTAGGTATAATAAATATTTTAATTAAGTAATGAGGTAAACTAAATATTTAGATTTAGGTACTTAAAGAGGTACTAATATATAAATTTCTATTGCTCGCTGAATAGTCACGCAAAATTGCAATGGACATCAATAAAAGTTGTGGGATAATGTTAATGCCGATTGGCACAAATAATCGATTAAGTTAATTTTATACATCCCGAAATTTACATTATTCTTTGGCAATTGAGCTTTTTTGAATGCTTCAGTAAGATGCAAAATAAGAGAAAAGTTGAATCAAGTTCTGTAGCCGAGTGTACAGCTCGATGCGCGCGCGCACATTCCGCACATCACATCACATCACAAGCGTACCGGTGTTTACAACAGGGCCACGTGCGCTAATTAGTGCCTTATTACTCAATCATATTGTTGCTGTTCGCCGCGTATTTTCATCGTTATTGGGTCAAACGCTTTTGTTAGCCACACGCGCTGAACTGTGAAATTCTGCTCTTTTGTACCGATATTTAAATCTTCCGTTAGCATCCGTCAGTTTGTGATTTTCAATTTAACTAAATAGTAATATCGAATTCCTGCATAGAATACTCCTAATATTAATAGTTTTTTTTTTATAATATCAGAATCGATCTGAAGATCCAAGTTTTTCAATAAGTTGTTTTTTTTGATTGAATAAGAGTTTATGTACATGTATATACTATCACGTCTGTTTCCCCGATGAGGGAGGTAAAGGGATATTATACGCCCACATTTCGTCATTTGTATTGTTGGTCCCATGTAATATGTGGCGAGCCTGTTGCCGTAATAAGGAACTGTATTGTTCGAAAAAGCCTTGTCCGTTGATCGGCAGGTGCACTACTGGTCACCTCAGGTCTTGGTAGAATCCCGCTACACCTATCAAACTTGGACATTAATTCCCAGACAAGTCCAGGAAAGTAATTTTGGGGTATCTCCAGTGTGCCTACAGATTAGTGGTAGTAACTAATTATTGGGGATAATAATACATAATGTAATATATAATGCGGATATATAATTACATACTGTTTAGTGGTCGCTCCAATTCAATCAATCTTGCAAGATTTGAGTGATGATTTTTTTTAAAGGATAGGCATATCGTACACTCTGTTTGGTGTCTATTTACTGATTTCCTTTTCATTATTACAATGTAGGCTTAAATATCAAATCCAACGCATCTTCAAGTCACAAATAAACTATATTAATTATTGTAGGATTCGAGAAAAGCCTATTAAAAAAAAAGTATGCTAGTAATTTGTAAGCTAAGTAAGTTGGGTGTATAGGAATTTTACCACGACCTAAGGTGCCCAAGCCAACCTCACCTGCAAGTGGTGCATCTGTCGATTAACGGGCGAGGCTCTGGCGAACATAACAGTGCCCGACAAGCGGCAATAGGCTCGCCACCTATTACGTGAGACCAACTATATAATTGGCGAAGTGTGGGCGTATAAGATACCTCTGCCAACCCCTTCGGGGAAACAGGCGTGAATGCATGTATTTAATAAGTAGTAAAACATGTCTATTTACCGCGACATTGAACTGAAAATGACTTTTTGGATACGTAGACCATTTGTAAGGTTTTAGGGCATCTAAGTAGGTTAGGTGGTACAGGGTTATGTATGGCTTCATAAGATTGTGTAGCGATTTTATCGGATCAAACTGTCTATGTTACGAACTTTTTTTTAAGCTATTTATTTAATCATGTTTGAAGGTTTTAGTAGAACAAGGAGAGAGCTATTGCAGGGACTTGTCCGCTGTTCATGTTATATTTATTTGTATAGAATTCAAAATGACCTCCGTAACAACCTCCCGCCAGAGAAGCTTCCCTAGTGAAGTGGTGCAAATACTTCGAAAGTCTAGTATGAATCACTTAATTTTTAATGATAATTTTGAACGAGTAAAATTAACAAACAGAAAGACGCAGCCAGACAGATTTGTTTATTGATTAAATGAAGTATGCTTAATGTTTGAACCACTTACTTAGGTACATTACCAATATTTCCGTTAAGGTCTTAGGCCTTGACCTTGAGCATCACGTAGGCAAAATTTTAATTTAGTGCGAATGACTGGCTGCTAACTTAAAACGGAACACCTGTCTAAAAGCCTAACGTCAGTAAAATGCAATGCATACCCTGCCGGTCGGGGGACAGGACGAAGGTTTTTCGAGTCTCCTGCAGAATCTTTTCAGCTTAGCAAAAAGGCGGGACAGTGTTCTCTCGTCAGCTTATAGCCTCGCCAGCGGCAACGTCCGCTCTTGTGATGGAATGATAGCGGACCTACTCAGAGGGGTGCAGTAACGGCACTCACTCCTACCTCTCAGGTGTGTAACACTACTGAAATGCATCGACCTCCTCGGAGAATCCCATGTGAGGTTGTAGCGTCAACGTACAAGCGGTGAACAGAACGTAAAAAGATGAATTAAATCCTGCGATTCAGGAAACAAAATTCCTCAAGCTCGTAACTATCTATACAACACCCAATCATCGGCTGGACCTAGATTTACATCGCGACTTCGGGATTCCCTCGATAGCGCAATATATGAAGGACCTCTCTAGGCGTTACTTCGACAATGCACCCCATCACCCAAATCCCCTTGTAGTCAAAGCCTCCAATTACACCGCCGAGAGGGATGTCCGACCGGCCGCCAGGGAGACCTAGGTACGTTCTAGACCTCCTTGGCGATCCAATCGCGGTAGCCAACGCCACATTAAGTCAAGACACAAATCAACACACCCTACAGCGCGCAAATCACCGCACCCGCCGCAGGGCGCGACCCGCCACGGCGGTGAACCAAGTTAGCTGGCGTGAAGTATGCTTCTTCAAAGATGCGCGTACTTTGCTCCGGAAGCGCACGCTCGGCTCGCACCGTGCTTGCCTCGATTGCAGATTCTCCATGTATAAAAAAAAATAGGTTGGACCGCGGCCCCCTGGCACATCTATCCGTCGGTGGAGGATCTTCTCTTTGTGGGGAGCGCACCACTCGTTCTCTACAAGGTAAAGGGTGTCCCCGCACTCACTACGACTACTATAAAGCCTAGGATTATCGAAGTATTTTAAGTCAATGATGTTTGAATAAATTTTACAAGAGTTTGATTAAGTACAAATTAGCATTACAAACGATTACATTAAGCTCTGATTAATACATTCAGCTTTTCAGTGTACTCGTCCTCCTGCTAGTACCATACGGTTCATTTATACAAGACAGATACCTTAGTAAAATAAGGTTGACTGGAAAGACCGATCTTAGAGATAAGGCCGCCTTTGCCCACCTGGAATTTTGTGTGGTGGTTGTGAATTGTTGTACTTTTTTAAACATAAAAGTGTATATTTCAAGTAATTATAAAAAAACTTTGATATTTACTGAATCTGTAGAATTCTGAGGGAAAAAAATAGGTAAGTTCAGCTAAAATAAAATGTGAAAGGGTTCCCTTAGTGCTACTTTATTGGTTACGGCTTCTGGGGACTCTATTAATATCTGCAAATATTCACTGTGTGTGTTTTGACAAAACACACACAGTGTAAGGGGGTCCATGCGTCAAAGACAAGATTGTATAAAATTTTGTATTCTTATATTTGATTGATAATTTAAAAGAGCCTGTGAGTTTCTTTTCAGTTCTTCTCACAGAGCGGTGGCTCGGAACTATCACCTAAATTTAAATTCTAAACACTACACTAGAATCTAAATTCACTTACACTTAATTTTAATTTTTTTGCATTTAAGTGAATTTAAGCTTCGTGATTTAATTATTCAATATGTAGTTTTTTTTGTATTTATATTTTGTTTTGACGTTTTCAAGTGCTATGTTTATGAAATAAAGAACTTTTACTTTTACTCTTGTTCTTAAGTCAAAGAGGTAAGCTCTGGGTTGGAATGCACTTGTATATAGCACGTCAATATACATAGTCTATTTATGCATATATCTACAATTGTGTTGGTAACTAGATAGCTAGATCGACGCTTGGGAACATTGTTCCTACTATGTTATTGCATTGGCGTTCTACTATGTTAAATAGTGTCATCGTGCGTCTTTTTAACCGATTGATTGCTGCTGTATTCAACACATATGTATTCGTACCTATAAGTAGCTACATATTTCACATACCTATCTATAGTTTGACGACCGATATGGCATAGAGGCTAGTATATCCGCACAGGACAAATCATTGTGTGCACAATGACTTTTCTGGTCTGGGTGTTTTACTAAGTGTATGAAATATGTATGTACAAAAGTATAACATAAGAAAAAAAAAGTATTGTGTATGTTCATTCGTTATTTAGTGTCCATAACACAAGTTCTTAAAGATACTTATCGTGGAACTAAATAATTGATGTAATTGTCAGAATATTATATATTTTTACAGTGATAGATAATAAATATAACAATAACAATAATTATTATAAATTTATTGTTAGGAACTCGGAGAATACGATAAAAATGTAGATACATATGTTTTCGATAAAACTGTTTAATTTTGTAGAATAAGCGCCTGATCTAAACACAAAAACTAATCACACAGTCTGCTTTTATGTGTCTAAGAACACTTTAATTCGTGTATGATTAGATGAACCCAGTTTTACGAGTACGAGATACGAGATACTTTTAAGTTAATCCGATAGTTTTGTCTCGTAGGAGTAAGAAGCGAATACCCCGAAAGCAAGATACTTAGTCGCTTTTCGCTTCTGAAATCGTTTAATATTAATTTATAAGATAATAAAGTTTCGTATGAAAGTTTACATAGCGAAATATTTTCAAGGTGTAAAAAAATCCTACCATCATCTTTGGAGCCCAAGCTAACCTCATCTGCAAATGGTGCACCTGCCGATCAACAATCGATGCTCTCGCCTAATAAAAGTTCCCGTTAAGCGGCAATAGGCTCGCCACCTATTATGTGGGACCAACAATAAAGTTAGCGAAATGTGGGCGTGTAATATGCCTCTGCCTACCCCTTTGGGAAAACAGGGTATGCAAATATGTATAAGTATTTTTATTGTTTTAAGTCCTACCAACATAGGTTATAAGAGGTAAATGTGTTTTCGTGTGTCGTATCCATATATCTAAAAGTTCTGCTAAGTTTTAGATTAGTAAAGCAAGACCTGCCACACGATGAGCCTAACTTTATAAATGAGCCTATATCTGTTTTGGAAGCATACCTACGCTTAGAAACTTTCAGCATTTTACTAAATAATGAAGGTCCGGCAGTCAATGGCTTTTAGACTTCACTCGTAGATAATATACATACATAATTTGATGACATTATATCCCATTTGGGTAGGGTAGACTCTTGTTAAAAGGGACTGTAAGGTTATGTAGTTGTAGCTAAGTTCACATTTAGCACAGATGAGGCCTTGAGGCAGCGACAGCCTAATGGTGAGATCAATAAGTTGCAATTCAGATAGTCTCGGGTTTAAATATTGGTCTATGACAAACCTATGGACTTGTCGACGTTATATGCGTGTGCGTGCTCTATGGCTCGGAAAGCATGTCCGTTGGTCCTAATAACGACTACCATAGATGTTCCTAATAGCTGGAACATCTATGGCAGTCCTTATTAGGAAGTGCCTTTTTACAGCCTTACATCATAACATATAGCAGCAGCTGGTTTAACCATAGAATGATGTTTCTCTCTGGGTTGCGGAGGTCTGACGGCAGTCGATGCGTATAATAACTAAAAATCTGCCATTCTGGTTAGCAGACCCTAAGCCTTAGTGCCTTAGGGCCCAGCACAAGTCTTAGCTTAAGTCTAGGCCACACGCAACAGGGTTAATGCTACGATGTTGATAATCTCTAGATTTAGAGTGGACAATGGAGAGAGGTGGCTATCCCTTGACCCAAATGGATACTAAACGAGAATACCATTCCCTGTCGCCTTCTACGACTTAGGGTGGCTGAACTTAAATAAAGATTTAAAATGAAATAAAATAACATATTATTTCTTTATAAATAATAGAATAGAACCGTGCAATGTATCTTCAATAGGTTACTGTTGTCACAGAAATGAGTTCAAAAGTTCACACTAAGCATGTCATGTCGGGTAGGCGGCAATAAAATTCGTGTTAAGTCTAGTTTAGCCTGTTTTACCGAGACACTTGCCTGGCTTCCGTTAACAACAACAACATAATATTTTTATAATTGTCATTTCACTGAAGAGCTCTCTGTGTCTCGAGACTTAGTAAGGAAACTATTAAATCAAAAAATTTTAATCAAATAAAATTTATTTCATAAACTATTACATAATACTTGAAAACGTCAAATTTAAAAATAAATATAAAAAACAATCGAAATATTATTACTATATAAATATTACTTACTCTTTATCAAAAAAGTCTATACTATAAGGGATTTTGGGTAGTACTCCGTATAATCCGACAAATTCGATAGTAAGACACTGCTTAGCAAAACGTTTGTCGGATTACCGTGGGTCCACTGTATTCCCTTTATCTTAAATAATAACAATAATAAAGATTATTATTATTCTAGACTTTAATAATGAAAGATATATACTTATCTACTAAGAATAAATAAATATATACCATAGGTTTCCAAAATCTATTTAATTAAGCATAGACTGTGACTCCCTCATTAGACGAAAACTGTTATGTCGGAACCAATCAAACAGGTACATTAAGTATAGTTCAGTTCTTGTGGAAAGATCAAAGCTCACAAAGGAAGCGGAACCACTCGGATGGGTGACCGTCTATGAGTAACCGTCGTGACCTTCGACCCCTCTAATTGTGCCTCAAGTGGATAATGGTCTAATGGAGCGCAGGAAGGAGCTCTGACTGGGCCAATTTAATGATCAGCTGTTACTTTTAATTCATTGACTTTTTTAATCTATCTCTTGGATTGTTACTATATATTAAATGCATAAATCCTGTCTGTGGTTATAATATATTTCTGTGAAATAAGCATACCTATGGTACCTACTAGGTTTTTTTATGTATATTTTTTATGACATTTTAGTTTTTATGGTGAAAAAATTATGTCATTTTTAATAATGATGGCTTACATGTCTTTAGAATGATTAAAATTATTAAACTCAAATCTATAGCCAGTATAGTTTACTCAGGTTAAGCCAATCATTCAATAAATCTCTTGAAAAAGTTAATTACAAACTAGCGCCCACTCACTGCGTATAAGAGCTTGAGTAGAGTAGAAAGAGGCAAAGAAATCGTTTAGTTTTGTTCTTCCGCCACCAGAAAACTTCTATATGACATCTGTTTTCCTCCTGAAAGCTTTAAATCGACCTTACTTTTCGTTTCTGCTTTTGAGATAGGTACTACTAATAAATAAGTTTATCTTTAGTTTAGGATTGCATTCCAGCAATAAAATTAGTTTCAACACATAGCTTTGCGCGCGTACAAATTAAAGTGGCAAATTTATCTACAAATAAATTTAAAAACTACGTAAAATGAAAATTGTGCCAGAAGCCAAGGCTGCCTGTAAGTGACATGAATTGCACCTTTCTTTTTTAAGTAGATATAGGTTGTTGGTAGTTTTATGACCGTTTTAAGATATTGACTTCTTGAGGCATTCTTCTCAATCTCGTTGCCTTTTGGGAGACTCGTTAGAGTCACCGACAGACTGACTGACGCACAATCCTCTACCCCTATTAGAATGGCACATGCTGACTGACAATACCCCGGTTAGAGATTAGATTAACTGACAAACCTTTACAAATTCTGACAAAAATACATTTTGCTTTTACTTCTCTCTCTTTCTTTATGGTACTGCCCATTTCTCTTTCATTGTAGTAGTAAAAAATATTGTAGATATTTCGATTTTGTTTGTGAAAATTTGACGAATGTAAATGATCTTGTTGATCATAAACACAGTAAGACATATTTTTTAATTTTTTTTCAGGTTTCAGATACATGCATTTTATTGGTATAAAAAGAACGCTTTGTAATTTCCAAGGGTTCAAGCAATCTTCGTTACCAAACTTTCCATATGGTTTTAAGTAGGTCTTAAGTGATATTCGATTATTGGTCTATACTCAATGAAAAGCTATTCAATGTCTTCTTCACAATATTTAGGGAAGAGATAATATTTTCATAGGAATTGGACTGGACAAGAAACTTGGAAGCGCATGCATTTAAAAGCTTTTATATATCTTTGCTTGCATTTTTCATACAAATAAAGTTTCTATGTGTAATGTCAAATTAAATGCTTTATTGCGAAAGTAATAATGTTTTTTTGTTTGTTTGTCATTAGATGCCAAGTCACGTAAACAAAATCACGGTTACATTTCTTTATGAGAACATTAAGAACTGATTATATGATTACAAATGTCACCCACCATACCCAGACATAGCCACCTAATGTGTCTTACCAACTTCCGTTACTATGTGAGGCTTCCTTCTAACTCAATTTGCTAGTTCCCGCAACACATACTTCTAAGGTTTCAGTTAAAAAGGGGCAGAACATATAGATAATGCATACATAGGAACTGTTGCCTCGGGGAATCAATACAGGGTTGCGTGGTGCGAAACAAAATCTGATTATACGTCGTTAAGTATTTTTTATAGGATATGTAAGACATTGTTGTGACTTGCGATAGAATTTTAAAGCATTTATATGGGATCGATCAACGTGGAATTACAGAGGCCTATGTTCAGCAGTGACCATCAAACGGCTGAAATTATGACGGTGATGATGAGATCGTATTATTCCTACATGAGAGAGTATGGACAATAGAATAACTTCTATGAGTAATACAACTGATAGGTATGACACGGAGGTACATTTACCTACAAATCACTCCAAAAGAAAAATCTATGTTGGCTTTTACGAGTACTTTTCTTGGTTCATTGTGTTTCCTTTGTGTTAAAAAGTTGTATGTATGTAATGTTAATGTGTTGTCTCGCATTGATAGTACAAGCTTTGCCTAATTTAGGTCTATATCACTGTGCTAAATTTCCAGGAATAAATATTTATACTTACCAAAATAGTAGTTACTAGTAGTGGTTTATAGTTTTAAGTTTAGGTAGTTTATTTTAGTTGTTTAACTGTTCCTTTATTTATTTTGAATGCAATATTCTTACCAAAAATATTGCATACAAAATTCATAATTTGAAATTATTTCCTACACCAATAATACAACTATTAAACTATGCAACTTTTTTTCAATGTGTGCAAATAGTAGCTGCCCACTCACAAATACCATACAAGTGAATGCAAAACAGCGTGTAGAGTTACGTGAACCCTCGCAGACAGCATTATCGGAAAGCTGTCAATGTAACTTAATTCCTCTGTCTGATGTTTGAAGCCTTTGTAAAGTACAACCTTACTCAATGAACTTTGCTGTATAAATTTTAAATTTGTTCAAGTTCTAATTCTAACATGTTTACTTTTTACCTCAACAAAAATTACGATGTATTTTTATGAAAATTAGAAAGAAAGAAAGAGAGTATTTATTGACAAAATACAGCACATAACAAAATGCTGCTCATAAAAATATAGGAAAATTATAATCAAAAGAAATGAAATCAAAAATAAATCAAGTCACTAAATACAAATATAACAATTCAGTTCAAAAAATCAAATTTACATTAACATTATTAACCAAATAATCAAAATTAAATCCATGAAAATAAATATAGGTAGGTCTTCTAGCAGAACCTTTAGAGGCGGTAGAAATACTGCAACTACTAAAGGCTATGCCGTAAAAAGTGAAAAAATTATATGATCCACTTATTATGGAATACAACCACCTTCCTAGAACTACTAAGCTTTAGGATGAAGTATGGATTAACATATAATAAATTTAGATTTCTATATATTCCCATATTTCCATAAATATTTACTTGTGTATGTTAAGCATTTCACATGCTTTGAACTAGCGACATAGCGAGGTTGCCAGCTGATATGGCAGTGGGCGAGGCACATAGCACGAAGAACTGAGGACTGGTGGGGCGTGAAAGTGCTTCCATGACGAACAGGCAAACGTAGTAGAGGACGGCCTCTCAAGCGATGGACCGATGATCTGGTGAAGGCGGAAATCTATTGAAATTACACAATTATAATTGTGGACGTCATATGGCAGAGATGATGATGATGATAAAAGTACTAATAGCAACCATGACGGGTGTCTAACTTAATATATATATTTAACCATCTAACTACAGAGATTGAAGCCATAGAGATATTGTTTTTTTAAAACAGGTTAAACAGGCTATCATGGTTTTAAATCATGCTTTATTTTAATGAAAACAAATTTAAAATTACCTAGCAAGTATTACTTGTCTAAATAATCATTAAGTCTGCTAATAAAAAAGTAATTTTTATTTAGTTCCTGTCTTTGTAGTAATTTGATTAAATTTTATATTATCATATGTTTGCTTGTTTTCATTTCATACTTGTTTTCTTCTTTACTTTTTTAAGTCATCACATCATAGCACAGTATAACACTTGCCTAAATTAAATAGCCAATGTTCAGAAGTTTACGCTGACCATTGGCCTCTCCAATAGATTACATTACATTTGGGGTATAATCATCACGCTGGGCAAGCGGATTGGTGATCGTACTTCACGGCAGTTGTTTGAGAAGTTGTTAACTATACCTATATATTAATTACATTTTTTATTTTTTAAAGACATGGGACCAGTGGCAACTAAATAAACAAGTAAAGTAGAAATAAAATAAACATTATGAAGGCTAGAAATGATTTTCAAAAATTATCAAAATATTCAAAACCTTCAGGTGAAAACACAAACTTCGTTTGTTTCAAAGTGTATTTCGCTCATGAATCTTAAGAGTAAATGGATTCACGAAACTCTATGCGTCCCGATATAGAGGGAAATTGCAATGGAAGTTGACTCAGATGCAATTAAAGCCAGCTCGAATTGCAGTAACGAATCAGTACGGTGAGCACGACGTGTTCAAATAGTTCATAAGTTAACAGAAAAAAATGCTATTTTATATTTTGCATTTTTGCATCCACTGCATCATGTATGCCTTTTGCATGGAATTCCATAAAGCTCTTGGTGCGGCGTATCTAATATTGATCTATATTAAATTTTAGTGTTGGTCATTTCTGTACGTTGTCCCTGTATTCCCTGATAGTACGTGTGTTATTGTGACCGTCCTATTTTACTTTAGCTAGCCCACCATTTATCACAAGCAAATCAGTTTTATGTGATACTAGGTTTCCGTGATTTACCGGTGTCTGTGCAATCAAGGAGCACACGTGTGAGTGTGACAGTTTACTCGGGCTCCATACGCGCTATCATTGTGTAGTAGTGTTTGTTTAATGCACAGTGCCCAGTAACCGTCCCCGCCACTGCACAGGCTATTTAAAACTATCAAATCACTAGTACACAGACACCAAATTGCAATTAAAGTTGACTCAGATGCAATTAAAGCCAGCTAGCTCGATGTGCAGCAACGGGTCAATACGGCGAGCCCGACGTGTTCAAATAATTAGTGCATTAGTTAAAGCTCAACTGTAATAAATCCTATTTGGTGATGAAGAAAAAATTACCTTGTTCTACTCATCACTTGTCTACAGCTTCACATATGACTCGTGCCAGGAAATCATAAAGTTCTTGATGTGTTAGTGGCGGTGTTATCTTCACGTAGTGGACCATTGTACGTGAGCTACTGTGACCGTACCTCACTGCAACCAGTCCATTTCTTTTCAGAAGTAGATGAAAGCAAGCAGCCTCTTGTAACCAGATCATAGGGATACCTTCAGTCGATCAGCGATATCTGTGCATTGAAGGGGGACGTCGGTGACCATTGCCTCAGCCGACACGCTCTGTACAGATGACAGTATAGTGTGGTAGTGTTTGTTTCATGAGCACTGTGCGATGACGGTCCTCGCTATCAGCCACAGGCTACCTGAAATAAACTTATCAAACCGCAAGACAGGCATTGGAATTATATTTTTTTCCCGACTGCTAGCAGTCGTACCACTTCACAGACATCTTAATCTGTAAGTTATTCAAGCAAAAAAGTTAAACATGTATATGGTAAAAGTGGTCTGTTAGATAATAGCATGATGGTACCCAACTAAGGAATCGCCTACCGTCAATTGTATAGACAAATGAAATGTAGAAGGGTTGTCGAGAAAATAATACATATCGTTGCAGATAAATAGTGATTAAGTTAAATTAAGATATAGTACATCGAGGTTTCCTATTTACCTACAACATATTATGCGCAGGTTAATAATTCGCCCTGTTAGCTTAAATTTTTCGTTCTTGATTTCCATCATTACTGCTAGAAGACTTCAACAAACAAACGTATATTGCACAATGTAGAACGCATTATAAACAATATTTTTTTTTATAAAGTTTCACTATCGTGCGATAGTGACACAGTTTAGACAGTACGCGAAATCGCTTTAGGGGGACGCCGCTCTGCCCTTTCACCTTACTGCATTGTTGCTCCGATTTAATGGTTATATCACCTCACTATGTAGTTACTATAAGGCTGTGATTGTCAAGTTTACCCGGCGTCTCGTACCCATAGTCATTATATAAAAGATTATTTATTTGAGGCTAAAGGCGTTGTGCGAAATGTCCAAGATAATTTATACATTTTTCTGCCATCATATAACGAATCTCTCATATATCTAGCCTTAGAACAGAGTTTTCCTGTTCTAGTTCTAGACATAAAACCAAGACGAGCACATGCACTGTCATTAATAATTATCCAAAGAGACACTGCACTGCTGAATTATTCTACAAAATTAAACTAAGGTTACATCTTTAAGGTTGTTTAAAACAAATGAACGGGAAGCCATGCGTTTATTGTTGAATAATAGAAAGTAGTTTTTATGTGGTTGTAGCTAAATACTAAAAGACAGTTACACGGTCATTCCCAAATCGCAATAAAAGCAAGTATACTGTAAAAGTACTAATAGCTACACTACAAATAACGACTGAGTTTACATTAAAACTGTTTAGTTTTGTAGAGTTGAGCTTCAGATTATTGACAGTCGTATCATCTATCATCAGATAAAAGTTACAATCGTCTCGCAACTCAACTTATTTACTCTTTTCTATAAAGATAAAAAATTGGATTGTTTGCATTAAATGGGCTCCGAAACTACTCGACAGACTTAAAAAGTTCTCTCACAAATAGAAAGCTTCGTTCCTTATTAGTAACAGGATCAATTATTAAACGATTTCAATGAAGAATACGTTACGAAAATCCCTAGGAAAACTTAAATAATGCAACCCATTGTATAAAATATTATATAAATAGCTATCGACGGGAGGGCGTGCATCTATTCGAAATAAAGGAAACCGTCCCCTCACTAATCGAATGCTACATTCTTAGTCAGTAACATGATAACTTATTCAGCCAAAATACCTATAACCCAAAATGTGAAATATTTTATAAATAGCCTACTGAAGCGAATCGAGGGCGTGCCTCCATCTGAAATAAAGAAAGCCTCACACGACTGCTAGTACTTGCAAATTTCGGTTCAATTGGTTGCAGGTCGTAGTAGCATCTACTTTGAAGCACGCTATGAATACAAATGCCTTCAATTTCTAAGTTATGCAACCGGTGCAAACAATAGGCACCACGAGTATTGCGGAAATCACAAGTTGAATTCAATTAAAACTTCTGCACTAACCTCCATGTTTGATTGGCTTTGTTTAATATTACTCCTATGGTAACCTTCTCTCTCTCACCTTGGTTTGTGAGAAAACGCCCAAGCTCTGCTGATGAAAGGTAAAAAGCTGAGATAAGAGTTGTTAAGCCAAGATGAAGCATTTAGGTCACATTCAGAACACAAATAGACAAGCTTTAAATTGAAATAAATTTAAATTTGGAATTGTTAGCCAAACGACGAATTTTTGAGATCAAAGTGGCTAGTTCGATAAATCGCCAATTTAATTAAAGGCCACACACATTTTCTGTAAAACTAATTAAAAAACAGGCTATGTGGTGTAGTCATGACTGCAAAGATGCCATGTCGGAAGCTTTTAGTCTCCCTTTGCCCATAGTAAATAAAACACAAATTTTCTTCATCTTTCGTTTCAGTCTTTTTTTGAATATGAGTACAATAAACCGGGATTTAAATTCATAAAAAATGTTTTATCTCGCTTGTGTAATGATACCATTTGAAAAGAACGACGCCTGAATTATATCGAGGTCACTACCTAATATTTTAACACGCTTGTTGACTGTGTCACTTGGCTTTTGGGAAATAAAATACATGAAGATCTCCTGTTGGCCATTTGGGTCAAAGCCAGTTTCTTGAAACATAACTTAATTTTCAAGACAGCGGAGGAGCTGAGAAAAAACTATCCAATCACAACTTTGTAAAACGTAAAGATGTCTATGAAAGTGGTTCTAAAATGAAAAAATATGAAATTACTGTCCATTACAAAGAAACATAATCATATTCAAATGACACTAAAACAATTATACACGACCAGGAAAATAACTTTCTGTTCAAAACCATGTACAACATGAAGAAAACAAAGAAAATGGTTCAAAATAAAATAAAGGTAAATTACTGGTTTTATAAAACTGGCGATATAAAAAAAGCAAAACGGTGAAAGTAACAAATAAAAGAACAACAAATTTATGTAAATTACAAAAGAAACCTAAAGTAAAAAATTATATCAAAAAAATTTACCCAAAACAAAACACAAACGAGTGGGAACGTATTAAATCAACAATGATATAACCATCTGTCACTACGTAATTGGGTTTAATTTGCAGTCAATTAAGTTCAAAATCCCACAACACGATTTGCCGTTTCCCAAATCTCTCAAAGTCAAGCTTTTTATTTCACTCGAGTGCGTGTCTGTTGTAACTCGATTATAATCGGCTATATACGACAATCATATTTATACACTCATCATACAAGTCACTTTTTAACCTAATTTTTATTAGTTATTTGTAAAAAAATATTTAGATACGTAAATGACTACAACAAAAGAAGCATCTTTATTTTTATTTTAAGAGAAACCAATGATTTGATGTATGTAGAAGTAATATTATGAAATAAGCATTTGATTTAAGATAGAAACGGCTTAATTTAGGGGTTAGTGGAGGAGAGTAGTATGTCCTTTTCAATTCTCAAACTTTCTTTTGCGTATTGGGATCCGGGCGCAAATAAACCATAAAGCAAGCTTGCAAAAAGAAATTTTCATCACACGTAGCTATCAAGCCAGGTTTGTTCCCTGATCAAAAAATAACTAACGTAATAAAAATACATGACTGAATAATACAAATTTAGTAGTAGGCGGGCGACCTCCTGTGGAAAGAATAAAACAGAATTTACATCTTTACTCGATAAATGAAGTGTTAATCATGAAAGCTTTATGATAATTCCTTTCTACTTTCATTTCCATATAATTACTTTCCTTTGCGATTACATCTCATACTGACCCAACTACTAACATGCAACTCACTAAGGTTAAACTACATCTTGAAAACAAAATTATCCGTAACAAACATTCTCTACCACCAGTCAGTCAGCTAAGCAAATAAATAGTATAATTGCTAAAATCGTTTAGCATTAAATTACCTTAATCCATTAACACATTTCGAATACATTCATATTCGATGACGTATCCAATATGAATGAATGCACCGAGTGCTCGAATGTTTCGAGTCGAAGTCTGTAAGTTCTTACTCTGTGCTCTCAGTTAGTCTGTGACGTAGAGGGTTGGTTGGGAGCAAAGGCGCGGGGGAGAGCCCAGGCTCCGGCCGGAGCTTACATAATGAAGGAAAGCGGATGTACCGAAAGGCTGCGTTCTTTCTCGCTCGCACAATTACGTGGCGCGTTCACAGCTGAGCTGATTTTCTATGCGTTTTTTACAAAGTTTTACAAAGTTGCATTAGCAAACTTAAAACAAAAAAAATACGATAAAGTCTGAATCGGGTTTGTACAAATGCCTCTATGAAATTGGATACCAAAATTTTTTATATAAAACTAAAATTTGAGGTTAGTTGGCATCCGGCTTTTAAAAATATATATAAAACGTTTAAGTCCTAATTATTTATTGAATTAAATTGCTATAAAAACATTCTTCTCCCTTAAAACTTTTTTGCCTCTTTTGAAAACTAAATTAATCTTCCGTTACGAACTATTTTTCAAAATAGTTTTAAGCGAAAAGCATAAAAGTATATACCTAATTATTTGCAATTAGCACGTTCATAACTAAAAAACATATATAATAATACTAATCCAATAAAGAATAAATATAATATAATCCAATAATGCAATAAAGAATTGAATTGAAAAAAAAAACCTGTTTAAAAATAATGCATTTTTTTAGATAGTTAACTAGAATATAAAATACGTTAATAATGTAGTAAGCATAGCAACTTAAAAAAAGAACAAGAAAGTATTCATAAGTATGTAATAAGACCGTAGTGACGTAAAACTTAATCTGTCTTAGAAGCCAAACGCAAGCGTCCGGAAAATTGGTAGCAGTCAAGCCGCGCCCTTACGCCGCTCCGCACATGTGCCGATTGCGCTGACATTTACGTAGTGCGACCCGTACCGCCGCTGTCGCTTAGACGCGCCTTCTTGCGCGCCTTTAAATAAATACTGCTCACTAAAAAAGAAAATATTGTTCCCATTGGAAATTCAATTTCAAATTTAATTTCTTCTTTTTTATTTGTTTCAAAAAGTTTTGTGCTTCGATCTATTTTATATTAAATACTGTTTTTGGTGAACTTTTGTGTGTTTGGCAAATTTGCTAGTGCGGCCCATTGAGGGTCGGTTTTCCCGGGAGCATTGCTATAGCAACGAATGACGTCAAGTTCATGGACGGCTGGTGCATTTGCGTTCGATAATGAATATTTCCCTGTCGCTATCACAATAGCGTCCGTATTTGCATCTCGACTCTAGACTGTAACAAAGGTAAGTTTAAATAACAATATGTTAAATATATCTCATGACATGTACGTTCGTAGTTAATAACGCTTATTATATTTTTGGTATGATAAATGATTAATCCGTTGTCGCTATCACAATAGCGTCCTTGTTTGCGTCTCTTCTCAAAAATCGAATACAGATAAATGTAAATAACAATAGTTAAAAAATCTCATGATTAACAAAATAACGCCTAACATTCAAAACTCAGTTTCTTACTATGCTTTGTTCTTAAAAGAAAATTGTAATGTTGACATCATGGAGTTATTTGTGGTTCTATTTTACGTTACGTACAATTTAATATGTCTTAGCTAACTCTAGGTCTAAGTGGTCTAAGTAGGGTCTAAGTACCTAACCAGTTATCAATTGCGATCAGCATCTATAGAGTATTGGCAAATTGCTTAAATAACTTGATGTCCTGGAAAACAATGAAATTTTAGATTAATATTATCCTGTCGCTTATAATTTGTTTTTGTTTCCATAATTACTTTGTTGGTAGTAAATATCTCTGTTCTATTACCAAAAGGTTTTTAATTATTTTTTAAACACGTCTTTCTCTAATTAAATTTTCAAAATCCTACTTAGTAAAACCTAACACGTGTTCGTTTAAAATAACTGCATTTTATGAATTTTAAGTAATTGTTTGTGGCATATTTATTTATTAAACCTCTATTAACTTACAATGTGTACAGACAAGTACGAGGCAGTACGAACAATCATCTTACATATAAATCGTTATTTCTTAATAGTATGGCATAATCTGGAATGGCAGTTACAGACTTTTTTACGATTTGGTCTTTTTAATACTGAAAATGAGATTATGTAGAGCCCGTAAGTAATGACATCCAGATAAGAGGCGCGTGTTCAAATAAAGGTTTTGCCAATTTTTGTGTTGTAATCGTCTTAAGGACTAATTAAAAATTCTTTTTTATAAAAGCAACACCGAAAAATTTATTAGATTGCGAGATAAAGATAAAAAATAAGTAATTTATGACTTTTTGTACGTTATTTTGAAACTATTTAGTCCTTAACACCAGTTCTCAAATGATGAACTCATTACCTAACATTATTCCGGTTACCCCAAACTCAAGAGTCTGCTCACTGGTTTAACTAAGTATGACTGAATATCAGTAATTTTTTGAATTATGAACTGAACTGAGTAATTTCAATGATGACAAAAATAAAACTCGTACTCTATACGAGTATATCAGTCAACTGCGAAACCGCTGTTAAGAAAACCCCTGTTGGGATTTTTTTCCTTTTAATTGATGACTTCGCGCGTTTAGCACATTTAGCCGGTGTCAAGTAAGAGATATATTAATAATAACATATAAATCATAGCACATGAGAATGAGTAGCGATAAAGATAATAAATGGTAATTGAGATAACCTTTTCCTAGGTCCTCAGTAAAGATGTGGGATTATACTGAGATCTCAAATAGACTTTTTGAGAAAATTTAAAAAGTTATGTTACACTGTTTTGTTCATTTTCCAACACTCGTGTTCGTTCACAAACACTTAACGGTGAATAATCCACCGTTATTACACATAAATGTTCAAAATAACACAAATTTTAGAAAATAAAACCAAACTGCAGACATAACGCTTTACTTTCCCGCCAACCGTTGGGAATATTAAAATTTATTAGACAAATAAATAGCTTTTTTTTTAAAATGGAATTAAGAATCATTTTAATATTAGATTGATTCGTATATGTTTGTATCAATAAAGTAAGGCATGATAATAAAATAAAGCATATTTATGCCTCGTTTCTAGACTGATAAAATAAAATTAAAAGGTCGAAGTTCCTCATTTGTTCTCATCCTGCATAATTCAAGTACCAATCTATGCACTGTATAATTAAGTGTGGGTGTAGGACAAAGCCCCTCTTGCATACACTAACGTGTTTATAACCATCCATTAACTAGTTAATTTTGTCATTACGAATGGAATTGAATCACTCGACGTGAGAACTCCTTGCTAACAACTTCTTTAATTACATAATAATAATTAGCAGTCTTGAATTGTGCAGAACTCATGCAACTTGTCAACTTGTGAGGTTACGTAACGTTACGTTTTTAAGAAAATGGGAAGTGTTGCTTGACTTCGATTAATTTATTTATTCTCACAGAAGATACATACATTATTTATTGTAACTCGTATTGTTACGGTTATATTCATTTGAATGAAAGTAAAACTTAATTACAGATTAAGCTATAACCTATATGAAGACTGAGCAAGAAATTGTGTAGGTAATAATTATAATTCATAAATAATTTTAAGTATTTCATACAATAACAGGCTGATTTTTATTTTAACTAACCTAACCTGTTTCGAGTGGTTGTTATCGTATATAGTTAATTAATTTACATTATGAACTGGAACTAACATTGACGACTTTAGAAAAATGTATCGACATTATTTGTTGTCAAGCCACATCAAATGTTATTTAGGAAAGCGTCTATATTACCTATTTACATATTAACGGCTAACAGGCCGTTGAGAATCGGATATTTTTTTTTTACACAAATAGTTGATCAACGCTTATAAGGATATTGCTGTTGGCGGACGTTAGCTAATTAGTTTATCTCGTTTTTAAAGCAAGCGTATAGTGTACTCAATGTATAAACTATCATGCGTTGATTCATCTCATTAAATACTACACTTGAGGAAACGTAGATATTAAATATGATAGTATAGTGATGGGTGTATACGGATCCTACCAAGACCTAAGGAGCCGATGCCAACCTCACTTGCAAGTGTTGCACCTGGCGAACATAACGGAAGAAGCTCTGGCGAACATAACAGTGCCCGGTAAGCGACAATAGGCTTGCCACCTTTACGTGGGCCCAACTATATTATTGGCGAAGTGTGGGCGTATAATTATGTCTCTGCCTACCCCTTCGGGAAAACAGGCGTGAATATATGTATGTATAGTGATAATTAATTGTCGTGATAACTTTACACTCAAATTAGTAACAAATACATTGCTCTCTTTATCCCAAATCATATTGGTGTAACACTACAGGGCTTAGCGGGCACTACAGGGCTTTCCCCTACAATCGAATCTCAGAAGTATAAGTGATCTTAGTGCAATTTAAAGGAGAGAAATGTGTTAAACTTTTCAAGCACCACAAAAAAGGCCCTAACCACTTGAGAAAATGTATGGTTTTATGATAATATTAGTTACCAATTTGATCCATACATCCGTACAATGACGCCTGTTTCCCCCGAAGAGGTATGCAGAGGCATATTATACGCCTACATTTCGCCAATTATATTGTTGATCCCTAATAATAAACGGGGAGCCTATAGCCGCTTACCGAGAACTTGTATGTTTGCCGTGTTTGTTGTAGCTGCCACTAGCAGGTGAGGTTGGCTTGAGCTTCTAAGCTCTTATAGCTATAAGTAAGTAAGGTAAGTAATAATTTCAAACAATCTGTTTTAGTGACACACATTTCTATATTTATCCCGAGCCATATGAACCTTCCCCTTCTGAACACAGGTCTTCCCTCACAAACTAACGGTGCTGCTATGGTGCGGCGGTGCTGGTGGTGGTGGTGTTTTAACGGTGCTGGTTGTGCAATGACACATTTTAATGTTTAATAAGTTACTATTAATACTTGTACAATTGTTAGTTGTCCCAAAGGAAATAAAATAAATGTGTGTGCTCCTCTCCACCACGTACGGTTTGGCAGAGACAGGTTTGTTCAGAATTTCCAAGCGGCCCAAGAGAGCCTCTCGGTTGGTATGTAAAGGTGTTTAAACAAATAGTCAAACGTCGACATCTTACTATGTCGCCCGTGTCATATTAGGAGAGTGTCATATTAGGCCCTATTTCTTAGACGTATATATTCAACAAACAGATAGACTCACTTTCGTATTAATCATATTAGTAGAGTAGAAAAAAACTCACTTTTATACATGACATTTAATAAGGTATGTAAATCAATTTCACTTGAAATAAGAAATAAAATATTTAATTATTACTTAACAACTTATTTTGGACGTAAAAGGAGTAATAGTTTACACAATGTGATGAAAATAAATTTTACGAATGATGATTAAGTAATCCCGTAAAGCAAAATAAGTAGGCATTACGTACATAATAACTGACTCATTACGTATTACGTATTTAACTGAAATGTTAAATAATAAATAGTACAAATAACAATATAGCAACATATTTTTTTAAACTTTTCCCATAAAATACCTTAAAGATATATGTTTCTTTCTTAACACCAGTGAAGTACCCATGTTACGCTAAGCCAACTCCCATGCTTACGTCTTGTTTCGTAATATATTAGCAGTGCAACCTCAAAAAGTCGGACTTGGACGAGTCAACCAACAAAAACAATCTCAACTTTAAACATCGAGAGCTTAAAACCAATTTGCTTTGCCACAAAAGCCCTGGCTTCGCATAGAGCCGTTAAAGGAATGAAGGCTTTATTTTGTACGGTATAAAGTTGTAGGAGGCTTGAAACACGTTTTAGAAACGTTGATTTTTCTGCAGAGGTCCATTGCGTAAGGTGTGTTGACATTGCGAGCCGATAGTATGGTAGAGAGCGCTTGAAGTCGGGCGCTTTTGTAGGAAAACCACTCTTAATACAACGGATTATGGGTTTAATAACGAGCTTATTGTGGCAGTATTGTACTAGCACGTTGGATTCAAGCGTGCCCTACAATAACAGCCATGAGAAATATTTCAATATTACCTCTATATTTTGTGACATTTTTGGTATTTTCAATTATTAAAATAATGTTTTTCTACAAAATAAATACTTATTATATTTTAAATTATCGGCATATTTTTGATAGACTGTATTTACAAACATTTAAAAGGTTATTATTCTCCTTCATTTTATCCCGGGCATAATGGGAGCTGGTATGACTTTTCCCTCCATTCCATCATGTTACCTTCTCTACCCATCTCTTTTTTAGTCACAATTCTCTCTCACTCTTTAAATTTTTAATTCAAAAGGTGAGACGCCTATTACAAACTTAAATAACATTATCATCTTTATCATCATCACCATAGCCACAAGACGTCCACTGCTAAACATAGCGATTAAGCAATCTCGAGTCGCCTGCATCCACCGGCTTCCCGTCGCTTTGATCACATATAACATTTATATCCTTTACCAAATTTTCATATATACCTGGAAAGCCCTTATAGCTTCTCCTTGCGATTCATCCCATCCACTTACTGATTCCTAGTTCCTAATGATTCAAATTTGCCGCGCGCCACAACTCCCGCGCCGTGGTAGACTTAGATAAAAGGTGTCATGGCCGCCGCTGTTCTAACGAGTACACGCCGCTCTCGTTAAACGTGACAAAAATCAGCGAAAATTGGTGATTATTCAATATAGACTATATCTGGACGTCCTGGACTCTTGTGCCTACGCGTAGTGCTGTTTGTGCGTGAATAACTGCTGGAGAAGAAGTTACGGAGCCACTTGAGGAGTCTGCCGACCGGTTTTCCCAAGTAAGCTTCCTTTCCTTCCAGTACCTAGTTATAAGGGCTGAACATTTACGTTTCCTTGGGATTGCAGGATTACAACGTCTCCGGGTAGGTCTAACGAAGCGTAGTCCAATTTGCTCGTTTGATTGTGGCCATAACCAAGGCATCGTGCCACACCATATTAAGTGATCACGTTCTTGCCGGATTATCTATTTACTAGCGCCTATACCTAACGATTTAGAAATGATACGAAGTTTATGTTCTATATTTCAAATCTATACAGCCATTTGAAATAATTTCAAATACTAAAATCATTCATTAGATTCCATTTATATACTTATTCCATTTATTTCTATCTACCTACATCACTAATTTATGATATTTAACGAGTAAATTGTGACTGCGGTCGTTTTGCCTGCCCGCTGAGTACGTGAGCTAGGTATTGGTGTTGAATTGTGCTCGGAATCAAATCGCATTTTTTACTACATAATTTGGTCAACAAATAGGTAGTTTCTTTCAATCTTATGTTCGTATTTAGGTATACTTATACAATTAGGCTTAGCTAGCTATTTCAAGTAAATTGTAATACCTACATACTTATAACGTTAAGTCAAACTAGTCATTGTTTACGTAATAATCGTCCGTTTTGAATTCTGTTGAGGCGACGTCATTCATAAAAACGATTTACGTATTTTAGTCATTGTAGTTGAAGAGTGTGAAAATGTCCAAATCCGCTATCGAAGTGGAGATACAATCTCTGATCAAGCGTCGAGAGTATGAGTTCTATTCTCTGCAAATTATTTACGACTTATCTAAAGTTGTCAAGATAGATAGTTCGAAATTGTCATCATTTCGTTCTAGATACAAACGCATCGATAACGTTCGAGAAAACTTTCGTGAACTTAATCAGAAAATCGATATGAAACGATTAGCTTCAGATCCTGAATTTACGCCAGATAATAAGGCATTAATTTCGTTTGACGAGTTATATTACAATGTGCAGGAAGTAGCTGAATCGTTACAGCTCGATAACCCGTCTACGCAAACAGTTCCTTGTCAAAATACCAGCAATGATTTTAAATTCCAATCTTACTTGCCAAAATTACAAACACCGAAATTTGATGGTAACATTGAAAACTGGCAAACATTCAAGGATAGCTACTTGCCCTTAATTCATAACAATTCAGCGCTTTCAAACATAGAAAAATTCCACTACCTTATAACGTGTCTTTCAGGCTTCGCCCTAACTATTGCAAAAGGCGTACCTATAACCGCCGCTAACTATAGCATAGTGTACGACGCGCTGCTCGATAGATACGATAACAAACGTATTCTCGCGACGGCGTACTTAGAAAAGTTATTCAAACTTGAAGCGGTTAACAAACCGTCACTCGACAGTTTAACGAAGTTAACAAATGCACTTTATGAAGGTGTACACGCCCTCCGTGCGTTACAAATTCAATCTTTAGATGAATTCATATTATTTTTTGTAGCTTCTCGTACGATAGATAATGACACTCGTCAACGATTCGAGTTACAAAATACCAAAGAAATACCAACATTTGATGATTTACTTACTTACATGCAGAACTATGTCAAAATCCTGGAAGTTAGTCAGTCAACGGCTACTTCTACTTCTTCCTCTAGTTCTAAACAAACTCGTCCTGTTAAAATTAACAACGCTAAATACAGTCCACCACCGAAGTCCTCTTTTGTCATTTCTACCAACTCGACTAAAAGTCATTCAACCAATAATGATAAACCAGTAATCTGCCCGTGCTGCAACTCTTCTCATTCTATTTACAAATGTCACAAATTACAGTCTCTAGACGTACCCTCTAGAATTAAATTATCTCAGGATTTAAAATTATGCAGAAATTGCTTACGACCTGGTCATCATTTGAACAACTGTCTATCAAAAAAAACTTGTTTGATATGTAACTCGAAGCATAACACTTTGTTACATATAGATACTACTAATTTACCAACTCAAAATTCTGATTACGAATCTGTCAACTCAAACGTGACCCTTACGTGCGCGCCGCAGGCAAGTCAACATCGAACAACCAAGATATTAGGTTCGGCAGTGGTTCGCGTTCGCGACGCCTATGGTTCGCTTCAATGCGCACGCGCCTTAATAGACAGCTGTTCAATGGATTGTTTTATAACCACGTCGTGCGCTCAGCGACTAGGGTTGCCAGTGCAGCATTGTAACATGGCGGTGACTGGAATAGGTCAGAGTTCGGTTCAAACTATAAAGGGTGTTACATTTTGTTCAGTTAAGCCTCGTCGCAGTGAAGCTCCTTGTTTTGATTTACCAATGGTAACTATACCTAAAATTACTTCTAAAATGCCATCGTCGTCTTTACCTAACTCGATACGTGAGCATTTTAACCACCTGGATTTAGCCGACGAAAACTTTGATGTGGCTAGTCATATAGACATTCTGTTAGGTGTTGAATGTTTTGATAGAATATATACTGGATCTCGTTATGCCCCGGGACCTGGCTTACCTTGTGCACTGTCTAGTGTCTTCGGTTGGGTTATCAGCGGCTTGCTATCCGACCGCGCTCACATCCACTCTCCTTCCCAACCTGTGACGTCACTCATCACTTCCACATGTGAGCTCGATGATATCGTGCAGCGATTTTGGGAAGCAGAGGAGCCTCCTAAAATAAAATTTTCTGACCCTGAAAAAGAAGTATGTGAACAAATGTATAAAGAAAATACTTACCGCACACCTGAAGGCCGCTACGTCGTGCCAATCATGCTTAAGGAAGATTCTCCCCCTCTAGGCGATTCTCATCGCCAGAGTTTAAATCGCTTTCTCAACTTGGAGAAACGTCTTATTCGTGAACCAGAGTTGAAGGCTGACTATGTCGATTTTATGCGCCAGTACGAGCAGTTAGGACACATGCAGCCTGTCTCACCGTCGTCTACTGGATCAGCATATATTATTCCTCACCACGGTGTCGTGAGGCCGAGCAGTTCCACGACCCGTCTCCGCGTTGTTTTCGATGCAAGCCACCAAACAACGAAACTTAAGTCACTCAATGATGCAGTTCATTCAGGGCCAAAACTTCAAATCGATATTATTGATATTGTTACAAAATTTCGTTTACACGCTGTCGTGTTCACTGCAGACATCTGTAAGATGTACAGGCAAATTCTTATCCGACCTGAAAATAGAATATATCAACATATATTCTGGCGCGAGCGACCGGACGCTCCTTTACAAGAATTTGAACTTAACACCGTGACGTACGGTGTCAGCTGCTCACCCTATCTTGCAATTAGAACTCTGCAACAACTAGCAGAGGACCACACGTCTGAATTTTCTTCTCGAGCTCCTGAAGTGTTACGGGAAGAGATATTTGTAGATGATATCACTACTGGCGAGTCAACTTTCGACAAGGCAGTGGAGTTAAAAAACGATCTAATATCATTGCTCGAGAAAGGAAAATTTGAGCTCCGTAAGTGGAGCAGCAACGACCCTAATCTTCTTGCTGATATTCCTCCAGAATATCGTCAATCGACCAAGGTTTTTGATGAATCAGGCCAGGAATTTCTAAAAATCTTAGGGATTCAATGGGATCCATCGAGTGATCAATTCTCATACTCATTCTCTGATAATTTTAATATCGATTTCACCAAAAGATCGATCCTTTCTATCGTCGCACGAATCTTTGATCCCCTCGGATGGATATCACCACTCATATTCGCAGCGAAGTTATTGCTGCAGGAAATGTGGCGTCTCAACCTCTCTTGGGATGAGCCTATTCCCAAAAATCTTGCGAAGCAGTGGCATATCATTGCCGCTAACTTATCAGCTTTACAGCAAATTAAGCTACCTCGGTTGGTAATGTCCCCAAATCCTACGCAGATCCACATGGTAGGTTTCTGTGATGGCTCGTCAAAAGGATACGGCTGTTGTGTCTATCTCTGTATAGTCACATCAGGCCTTACTAAAGTTAGTCTGTTGATAGGAAAATCAAAGGTAGCTCCCTTACGTACAGTGACAGTGAACAGACTGGAACTGTGCTCTGCAGTGCTGTTAGCTCGTGTGCTCAGCCACATGTGCAATTTGTTGAAAGACAAAATTTCTATCGACTCTGTCGCAGCCTACACTGATAGCAATACTGTCCTTTCTTGGCTACATACGCCACCACATTTGCTAAAAATGTATGTAGCTAACCGTGTCGTACAGATTACCGACCAGATCGATGAAGTAAACTGGTTTCACGTTTCCACTAAAGATAACCCTGCTGATTGTTGTAGCCGCGGAGTAACCTGCGCAGAACTCGCTGATCACCATCTGTGGTGGAAGGGGCCCTCTTGGCTATCTCAGCTTCCCACTGAATGGCCATCGTCAAAGGTTCTTATACCAAATGAACAACTCCCAGAGTTCAAGCCTCCGATATCACAAACATTATTGATTACCGAGTCTCAAGATTTCGTTATCGACTTGATTTCAAAGTTCTCTTCATTCAACAAACTGCAAAGAACATTTGCTTGGTGTCTGCGATTCATTAAAAATGCAAAGTCAGCTCGTGAATATCGTGTTGTCGGTCCACTGTCGACCTGCGAATTAGATAATTCATTGAGTACCTTGATTAGACATGTACAGTGTTTACAATTTGAGAAAGAACTTGAACAAGTTAAAGAAAACTTACCATGCGTCAAGACTATTCAAAAATTGTCTCCGTACATTGATCCTGCAGGTCTTTTACGTGTGGGGGGTCGCCTTAGCAACGCAAGTCTCCCTGAAGTGACCGTGTTTCCTCTACTTCTACCTAAATCGTGTCATTTATCACAATTAATCGTAGATTACTTCCATCTAAAATATTTTCACTGCGGTCCTAGGACTTTGCAGTCTCTTATTCAAAGGAGATTTTGAATAATGGGTGTAAGACTACTGATCCGTTCCCGCCTTTCCAAATGCGTGGTGTGCTTTAAAGCGAAACCGGTTCCATGTCAACCTATGATGGGTAGTCTTCCGGCCTCACGTCTTCAACCCGGAAGATGTTTTCAGACCAGTGGCATTGATTTCGGCGGACCGTTTACATTAAAAGAAAGTCGACGACGTAATGCTCGAACATACAAAGCATATATATGCCTTTTCGTATGCCTAATTTCTAAAGCAGTTCATTTAGAAGTAGTAACTGAACTCAGCACCGAAGCCTTTTTGGCTGCATTAGATAGATTTGTATCGCGACGAGGCATCTGTCAAAAAATTATAACAGATTGTGGCACAAATTTTGTCGGCGCCAACAGGCAGTTAAATGAAATGTTCAACTTGCTTAAGCAAAATCACACTGAGATCACCGACAACTTGGCCAGCAAACGTATTATTTGGCAATTTAATCCTCCCAGCGCACCTCACTTTGGAGGTATTTTTGAAAGCGGTATTAAATCAACTAAATATCATTTAAAACGTGTAGTAGGGTCTCAAACACTGACCTTAGAAGAAATGTTTACAGTTCTCGCTAAAATAGAAGCCGTACTTAACTCTAGACCTCTTTGTCCGTTGTCTAGTGATCCGCGAGAAACTGACGTTCTAACGCCGGGACATTTTTTAACCGGTGGTCCACTTGTCACTTTACCTGAAATTCCGTTGGAAGATGTATCGTGTCCGCGTTCTCGCTGGCAAATGCTTCAGAAAATAACTCAATGTTTCTGGCGCACATGGCAGCGCGAGTATTTACATACTCTTCAACAGAAAAATAAATGGTTCCTGCCTCAGCCAAACGTCAAGATTGACGACCTCGTTATTCTTATAGAGCCTAATCTTCCATCTACGTGTTGGAGACTAGCAAAAATTGTACAACTTCATCCTGGTAGCGATAACATTGTACGAGTAGTTACAGTCAGGACTGCTAACGGCCACGTTTTTCGCCGGCCTGTGGTGAAAATCTGTCCGTTACCTATGTAATGTTACCTTTCAATATATTTTCATTAATATTAAGTAGCAAGCTAGACATTGCGTTATTT
Source organism: Musotima nitidalis (assembly GCA_949126915.1). NCBI lineage: Eukaryota > Metazoa > Arthropoda > Insecta > Lepidoptera > Crambidae > Musotima > Musotima nitidalis. The sequence goes on along the minus strand of OX421423.1, from coordinate 11,824,775 downwards.
TAAGTTAGTTTATATTTTTATTTTTGGTTAGCTCTTTCGATTTCGAGCACACTTTTGATTCTAATGCTTATCTTTGAAATCCTAGTGAATTTCAAGTGGGGGGTTTATGGAAAGCCCTTATAGCTTCTCCTTGCGATTCATCCCATCCACTTACTGATTCCTAGTTCCTAATGATTCAAATTTGCCGCGCGCCACAACTCCCGCGCCGTGGTAGACTTAGATAAAAGGTGTCATGGCCGCCGCTGTTCTAACGAGTACACGCCGCTCTCGTTAAACGTGACAAAAATCAGCGAAAATTGGTGATTATTCAATATAGACTATATCTGGACGTCCTGGACTCTTGTGCCTACGCGTAGTGCTGTTTGTGCGTGAATAACTGCTGGAGAAGAAGTTACGGAGCCACTTGAGGAGTCTGCCGACCGGTTTTCCCAAGTAAGCTTCCTTTCCTTCCAGTACCTAGTTATAAGGGCTGAACATTTACGTTTCCTTGGGATTGCAGGATTACAACGTCTCCGGGTAGGTCTAACGAAGCGTAGTCCAATTTGCTCGTTTGATTGTGGCCATAACCAAGGCATCGTGCCACACCAATACCTGTTATTTATTTAAAGCTATAGCGTCTAGGGTCTTTTACATTATTTAAACTGCACAACCGAATTTCAATACTTAAACTAAAGACATGGCCTGTTGGTTACCAAACTAATATGCTAACATTCAGCTTTAAAACAACCTGCTATACGGTAATGTTCAAAAGGGTTGCCGCTGACCCGGGACGTAGTAGGCTCAAAAAGGAACTTGGATGGATTTTCATTAGTAAAAGTCTGACACACCCTCCCGTTCCACACACAGCAATAGGTCATTATATGATTTCCGTCCGAAAAAAAAAACAGGGATTATCTAATTGCAAGTATGGTCGCGGAACCGTGATCCAATGTAACTCAAATGTCTTATGTCCGGTCTCAATTATAGACATACGCTCCTTTCAACGAGTTACGATTGAGACGCAAAACGCATTATGTCTCATTTGTTGGGTTACGAATCGTATGCTGAATATAATCGTCGAAGTTGATTATATTATCTATCTGGGATATAAGAATGACATATAAGTCGTCACCTATTTGTTATCCAAAAATATATGATTAAAAAAAATCAACAAAGTCTGTCGTTAAATACTTCTTTAAGTAAACGAACCAATACCAAAAAAAATAAAATATTAGTTAACGTTTGCAGTAATTTTCTCATATTGATTGTAATAAATAAAACAATAACAGTAATAAAAAAATGATGATACTGATAAATATCAAAAAATAAACTGGTGTTGATTTTTCAAAAAATATGCTTATTTACTTTAGTTTACTGGCAAGTACGATACCATTAATAAGATACTTTTTACCACTACAATGGCACTCAACAAAAGGGCTCTAGCGAATGAACATTTGTAACAACAAGGCTATCACTTGAGCAAAAAATAGCTAAGGTGAGCAACGGCCCTCTAACAATCGGTTTACACTTTTTTGCTGTACTTATTCTTCAAAGAAAAACTTGACAAGAACTTAATAACTCCATAGCAAACAAATTAAATTAAATAAAACAGTATGATACTTGTATATTCCTAATCAAATTGATTTAATTTGTGCATCAGATATTTAGATCTTATTTTATGATTACCATAACATGAAAGTGGTCTGTGTGTGAACGAAACTTGTGCTGAAAGTAAGAAAGTATTTTTCATTTTCATATAAACAGTTCTGAATAAAACTCCGTTTCTGTCCCAGAAGGGTCAATGTATGCTTTCGAAAAATCACAAACCAGCAACGTGGTGGTTGCATAATCTGATGTCGCAAGCATGTATGTATAGGTTACATTAAATGTCCAACTCAAAATAACCTTGCACCTAAGTTTTTTTTTTAATTATGTTTAAATTAACCATGTTTTTTTCTAGTGATATGTCATTGAGATTAACAATGTGAATTTAAAACAAACTTCATAGCTACAAATTAAATGGAATGGATACGTTACAACGCACGAGCGTACAAAACATATATCCCCAAAGTGCGTAAAACTAAAATCATAAAAATAAAAAAGGAGAATAATTAAAAGGAAGTAGGTATAATTAGACAATTATGTAACTAAAAAAATTGGAGCGACGAGGCGATAGCTCACTGGCGAAGCGGCGATGGCCCAGATTAAAATTCAGTGGGTCTCGGGTTCAAACCATGACGCACCTATGTCTTATCGAAGTTATGTGCGTAATTATCGCTTGCTCCGTGCTTCGGAAAGCACGTTAAGCCGTTGGTCCCGGCTGTCATGAATGGCAGTATCTATGGCAGTCGTTATTAGCAAGTCAGAACCGTCTAACACACAGCATTTCTTTTTTTTACGTCGGTATCAAAATGCATTTACCCACTGCCTCGCGGCTAAGGGGGAACCGAGAGGGTCGTGGGGGACTCACAGCGGTAGTCGCGACTGCCAGCAGTCCTACCCACTAAAAACTTCCGATGTTAGTTAACAGTCTTCAGTGGACGCGCCCCTCCTACTTCCTTGCGCGACCATAGCGTGTGTGGCCGACTTCTCGGAGGGTCTATGGTTAGACAGCAGGGGCCTCTGCCTTCGCCGTCGAAGTACCTCCTGGTGGTGCTTGGCGGATGCTGCTAGCCCACCCGCTGCGCCATCCACTGGCTCCTCTTAGTTCCTCCACCCGGTAGTTAGTAATAAGGGCACCCAGAGTCTTCAACCTCTGCGTGTTTATTACCTTTTCCCGGCGGCCTCCTCTGCCCTACCGGGGGGTACTCCGCTCCCACACCACGTCAAGGTGGAGACCAGTCCGGGGGGAGTAAGCAGACCCTGGGCCCTAAGCTTAAGTCTAGGCCAATCGGGGAAAATGTTAGCATATGATATTAATGTGACTGAAATTAAACATGATCATTATTTTAAGCTTTATGACAAAACATAATCTTTAGTATATTTGAGTTCCAATATAAACAGCAAACTTCTATAACAGAATTTCGTTACTTAATTATTTTTTCTTGCATTAATACACTATGGCGAAAGAACTCATTGTCTTTTTTTAAATTACGTCCTAGTTAATTTCATTTATACATGAAACCAAAGACACAAGTTGCTCGTTATCTGCGAGTGGCAGGTGTATCCGAACAAACGTGCTCAACGAGTCGTCATCATTGGTACGGGGGATAAGGTCGTCTCAGTGACGACTTACCTTTGGCACGTTTTTTAAATTTATATTGGATTTTCTTCCATCCCTAAATGTGTCACAGTGACGACTCAGCCGTTTTTTGGCACGTCTATTTGGTGTCTATTGGATTATCCTATGTCATTAGTTTACTATAAATTAGATTAGAAATTATATCAAATGTTTTCTTTGTTGTTATTAATATAATTCTCAGAAAAGGTAAAAATATGTATAATGCAATAAATCCTCGTGTGCTGAATTTTTAAAAGATTTACTTAACGTTTTTGAAAGTATATAATCAAGGTTTCATTAACATTAATATAAAACAATGTGAAAATGAAGTTTTCCTATAACATAACAAAAAAAGACACACAACAATGCCCCTAACACTTCTAATTAATGAATAAAAGCCGTCGATTATGATCCCTGACAGGTGGAACCAGTAACATTATTTTGTAACTGAAATTATTTTGAATACCTGCTACTAAAATAGTTATGATTACCGAGCATGAATGAGTAAATAATTAATCACTAAGATGAATACGACAGTGACTTTTGCTTCCGACCACTAACGGGAAAAACAAGCTTTTTCTGTTAAATCAAAGAAATGGTTGGGACTTCTTGGCGGGAAAGTGAAGCGTCATGTCTGCAGTTTTGTTTTATTTTCTATAATTTATGATATTTCTAACATTAATGTGTAATAACGGTGGATTATTAACCGTTAAGTGTTTGTGACCGTACACGAGTATTGGTAAATGAAACAAAACTGTGCAACATCACTTTTCAAATTCCATGTGAAGTGAAGTCCATGTGTCCAAGGACTCAAGGGGCTTAGGGGGAGAGCAACTCATTTACCATTTATCATCTTTATAATCACTCATTCTCATTTACTATAGCTTATATGTTATTAATATATCTCTTACTTGACACTGGTTAAATGTGCAAGCCGCACGAAGCCATTATTTAAAAAAAATGGTTTTTGCTATCTCTTTGTCACTGATAAATTTTTTTTTCATTACTTACGTTTCATCTAGCTAGTTAATTAAATAATATTTTCTCCATACAATGAAAAATCATATCAGTGACGTCATAAATTTTCTACGTTGCTGCTTCGTCGGGTTCAGACGGCGTTAACGCCCTTAATTCTGCCATTAATTATATTCACGGCTGTTTAATCCAAGTTTAAGACGTAACTGGGATTTGTCAATGATATGTTATGACGGCATAAAGACAAATATATATTCAATATACCTACATATCAAGCACGATAAAGTAATTTTTTCGATTATATTCGTTTGTATAAGAATATCCTTGAACGTTTCACATAAACAAACTAAGTGGACCTTCTAATATTGATACTAGACTACTTATATACTACATTAGAGTTCTATTTAAACAAAAACATATGTAATATACAAAGCAGATATTTACTAGTTGACAAAACAAGCGAGACGCGTTTCTGATGCCGACCTTTGTATTTAGTGATAGGAATATTAGGCAAACCTCTAAAAGAAGCTGGTGGATTTTCACAACAAAACAGTGGTTAGGTCTTTTTTTCCAATTTGTTTTTCTGTCTATAAAGAAGCTGGTAAATGAAACATCTGCTTTACCTTAATATTCTGGTATCAGGAAAATCCTGATAGAAACTGCTTGCTGTCAAAACGAAACAACAGACTCATTGATTTTGCTGGCTACTATTCCCGGAATTCCCAGTTTTGTGGGAAGCTTTATGTGGGCCACAGAATATCGCACTGCAGTAACCCAATCCCTTCCTGAAAGCTTAGCTTATAGGTAATTTCACAAAGAACACTGCTACATAGCAAATAAAGCGTCATTTAAAACTAATTTGATACCCACTCATTTAGTTAACAATTCTTGACTACCCTCAAAGCCGCAAAACGTTGAATGCAAAATGTGCACACAATAAAGATATCGGATATTGAGGGGCTTCCTTACTTTAAAAGAGGTCCTTGACAAGAATAAATGACGCTCAAGTCTTTTCGGACGTTCAAAAATTCAGCGCAAACCGGATTTCCGTATTTTTGATGACATACTTTGATACTTCTATTTAACCTCTATTCAGTGTATGTATTATTTAGTAGTTTGAAATTAGATTTATAGAGCACGCGCTATAAATCATGTTGAGGACAATAAGCAATTTAATTACTTTTTGAAAGTTATTCCAGGTTGGAAATTATATAATAATCGGGCCAAGGATCTGCTCCCTGTTCTAACCAGATTGTGCTTCATCATCATCATTATCATCTCAGCCGTCTGACGTCCACTGCTGAATATAGGCCCCCCTAATAGATTTCCACATTGAGCGATCTTGAGTCGCCTGCACCCATCGGCTTTTCGCCGCCCTGACCAGATCATCGGTCCATCGTGTGGGGGGCCGTCCTCTATTACGTTTGCCGGTTCGCGGTCGCCATTGAAGAACCTTAACGCCCTTAACCTTAAGATTGTGCTGAATTTCAGTTATACTTAATTGCGTTTTAAAATATACGAACTGGTTTAGTATTATATGCTCATCATCAATGCTTATCTCAACTGCTGCGAAACAGGCCTGCGAGCCTAGTGCAGAAGTTACTGTTTATATGTAGAAATTGTAAACTTAAAGTGCCAGTAAAGATTATTATTATTACTTATATTATGTGTAATTTTATCATCGAAGTGGCGATAGGATTTTAACAATAGAACTTCAATTGTATCTAATAACCAAGTGCATGACAAGTTACATTATGTTTCAATTTAAAAATTTCACTTTATTGATACATATTTTTTTGTAGGTATACATATAATGCCTGTTTATTAATTTAACGTTCAAGATTGTGTTTGGGAGTAGTTCTTATGTTCTTCTACATATAAATTATTTTATTTTTATTTATTTCATTTTTTATTTATTTTTTATATTATAAAAACTGTTAGACGCCGTTAACGTTTGTGGTTATGTGAAATATAGACTGCAATTTGTAGTGTAGTCTAACATCTGTTATGACAGTTATTATCAAACATAATATGTAGAAAGTATTTATCTACATGAAAACAGAGGATTTGAATTCGATTTTACGTATGTGTTTCTCTTTTAAGGTGTTGTTAAAAAAAATAGTTAAAGAGCCTTGTAATATTTCATGAACTGTCTGTCTATTTGTAAATATTGTTTTTTTTAAGTATCTTTTTATATGGATACATACACAGATACATATATATATATATATATATATATACAGATATAAAACGTAGTAATTATGTGTAAAACGAGATTGTGTATTACGTTGAAAGCAAGTAATAATATAACACATTAAGGTCTAATTAAATATTCGTTAACTTAATACTTATACAGGATGATGTACTTTAATAATGGCTCATTACTAGCACGGTATCCCAGAAAACAAATGTAACATAATTATGATTTAATTAGCAATAAGAGTAATTTACAACGGTTTATTTATTTATTGAATAATTTCCGGAAAAAGACAGAATTCAATAGACATTAACAAACGTACTGCTTATCCACGTTTAGTGTGGGCTAACATTATTATTATTATTCATGCATTCACTAACGAGTAACAAATTAAATATATCTTAACTTTAAAAATGACACTGCACCTTTTTGTGCGCTCACGGATCAGCAGTTTCATTGTCGTTCGTTCTGTTACGTCTCATTGTCACACCGGCGAGAATCGGATGTAGGTCGAATTGACTATTTCGGGGTCAATAGACACGTCATGTTATTTTAAGGCTGTAACTGGCAATTTTTTTAAGAAATGATAATACATCAATCAGATCTTTGGCATGTCATGATATACAATACAGTATTTACACTATAAGTTTACATGTGAAGCCTTGTAAAGGAGTCCCACTATAGCGAAATTATTAATATTACATTACAAGTACAGTTAGCGACATATAGTTGGTAACATCCAAAGCGAAATAACGATCGGCACACGTGTCTATTGTCAAGAGCATTAGGACGTGTTCCGAAATACATGGCGCTTTAGGTGCTTCTAACTTTTTGACTCTATGCAACATTACGGCATCAAATATAATTCATAGTGTCACTGTCAAATTGATCATTATCCAAAATAGTTGCCAGATACCAGGTATTTTTTCTGTAACATTGTAGCTCATATCGTCCGTAAAACGGACAGCTGATGGATAGTGGTTTATATATCTTATCATACCTTCATATGTTCGCTAAATATTTATCCATTACTCCGTTTTAGTACCTTAAATGAAACTATACAACCTCTCATATATTGTACAAGCGCGAAGTAACATTTGGGTACATATTATTCCGTACCATATATGGAAATGAAAGCTTGAAGAGCCTAAGTATGTCTCATACTAGATAAATACTTAAGAATGATAATGGTCTATAGCCGGTCCCAGTCTAAGTACCAGCAACTAAAACTTAAAAGCACTTGGATATTTTATTTTACAAATGTATTAAAGGTTTTAGCACACGCCCTACGATTAAAAACTAACAAGCGACAAATCAAAAAAACGACACGACTGGGACTCATTTCTCAAAACGAATACATGAAGAATATTTCATATATGCATGTTTATTTTAAAATGTAAGTAGGTTAGCTCATTGCAAACAAAAGGGGACCCAAGCTTACCACAACACCTATTGTAATTAACTCGTGCGAATTGTCGGATGAGCCTTTTAGGCCCTGTGGCCTAAATCGAAAGGGCAACAACAGTTAATGTGTCACACCTGCTCATACAATGGCCTCGGCGATTAGAACAATTACTAACAAGACAGCTGGCGACTCATAATTTAATTCGAGGCAAAGAAAGCCGGTGGAAGCTAACAAGTGATTATGACCCCGCCATTTAAAATGTGACCCGAAATTGGAGACTGACTTTACTCGAGTTTACTGTTGTGGTTTTGCTTTATAACGGTTGTAAAAATAAAAAGAATATGTTGGTTTGTTCTCGTACTTTTACGTGTGTAAAATGTATGGCAAATAGCAGTGTATTGAAAAACATTAGTGACAAAAATAAGGTCTTCAAATCTTTAAATCGAACTACTCTCTATGAAAACTAATATGTATTTATATCAATTTTTGTATTTGCTGAATATTAAGGAGTAAGAGTGTATAAACAGATTATTTTATGGTTATTATCATGAAGCCAATACAGTAATCTAAGAATAAAACTAGATTCTTTCTAAGAGTTTCGTGGTATTTGCGTGGAATAAATACAGTGTGCCATGGTAAGTGTAGATGAACTATAAGAGACAATGACATTATATTAAGTATTCTATGTGTATTAACTACGTATTTACAAAAGAAAAGTGTGTAAGTATGTTTATCTGTTTTTAGTATCCATAACACGAGTTCTTAATAATACTTATCTTGGAACTAAATTTGTGTGATTATAGGAGAATTACTTTTTGATTATGTATGTAAAACATATATTTTTGGTCCCTCACATATTTTGTCAAAGCGACACACGACAAAAGCAAAAAGTAATTTTATTTATCTCCCAATAAAAATCGGAACTCGTTCCATATCGCAAGATGAGAGCAAGGAGACGAGGCTTTCAGATATCAAGATCTTCTGTAGATGTAATAAAATTTTCTACTTTTTACTGATATTAGGTCATATATTATTGCCATACAATACATACTAGGCTATAACGTCATTACCTTTTTCGGGAATTAAAATATTACAATGCGTAGTTGGGACCTTGTTTCATCTGGATGATACATACAGTCACTTTTGTTTTCCTGAAGAACATGGGGTTAGTTTTTGTATGTTTGCTTGAATTGTCTCCTATTTAGTCATTTCAATTATTAACGCCCTACCGTTGTATACCAAAGGTAAGGTGAAAGGGCCTTATGTGCCGTTTTATATTTAGCGTCGTGTCCTAATCAATATACTAGTATTTATCAAGCCACCTAGTATCTTCTTTAGTACTAAATAGTAGATGAAGTTGAGTGAACGGTGAGGTTGGCTTGGGCTCCTGAGATGTTAGGTGGATCCCTAAGCACCTATCTGGATGATAAGGTTAATATTATGCGGCTTACGACTAATTAACGAAATCTCAAGATGGTTTTGATATAGAAAAATACAGACATATTTTTTACTTGTTTAAAAATATAGGTCTGCATGTTATTATGATTTCTAATACACGTATTCCAAGTAAGAATAAGATTCAGATATGACAATCCAATAGCATTGCTTCACAAAAGTCACAGAATAGATTCTTGGTCACAGTAGGCTAGCTTTTGGTGAGACTAGGGGATTGTATGTAGTAAAGTGTTGAGAAAAGTGATAATAAAACTGATACCCGATCAATTCATTTTCATTATATATATACACACATACAGTCACGACTGTTTCCCCAGCGGGGTAGGCAGAGGCATATTATACGCCCACATTTCGCCAATTATATTTTCCGACCCTCGTCCGTCAGTCAGCAGGCGCACCACGTTACCTGTAGTGGTATATCTATTATTATTTCTCTTTTAAGTCTCTGTCTTCTTATAAGAGAACATGAGGTAAGGTTATGTATGTTTGCTTGAATTTTCTTCTATTTAGCTTATCCTAAAGGTCAGGTGAAAGAGCTGCGTTATGTGCCGATTTATATTAAGCGTCGTGTCGTATTCAATATAAAAGTATTTATCAAGCCACCTATTATTTACTTCAGTACTAAGTACTAGATGAAGTTAAAGCTTAGTTTGTTGTTGTTAGATGCCCTATAAATCACAAAGACATATTATTATAAAATGCTATTAAAACTCAATTAAGAACTGACCACTGTGATCCTTACCTAAGTACGGTGGTGGCTTCGTAGCAGATAGCCCGAGGTTATGAGCGCTATATTAGTTGATACAGGTAATATACCTACAGTTTTTTAAAATAATCTCCTATATGTTACCAAATGTATGAAAAACTTATTTTAAAAGCTCTATCCTAGTTTCTTGACCAACAATATAGGAAATAAAAATATTTGCTAACTTCTGCTAGGTACTTAAGCATTATGTCAAGTGCTTATAAAATAGCTGTTATGCTGCTGGAACAATTATAACAAAGTAATTATACTGTGGTTCTAGCTTAACCGAATAGAGCTTACATAAGCAAGGTCGAGCGGTTCTCAAAACTAATCATCCATAACTCCACTGCACAAGGTACATATTCTGCGGGAAGTCGACTTGCTGGAACGCTGCCATCTCTATCCTATTAGAATTAAGGTCGCATTTCCATTGTCATATTTATACGTGACTGTTTCCGATGTTTACGTGAGTCAGTAGCTTACGAATGGCGAGGTATTTGTGTGTCATAATAAGTACTTGCTTACCTCTGGGGCTCTATCAAGCACGTACCTTCTTCTTCGACACTAACGAGATTCGTCGTCATTCGAATTTTAGTGGTTTTAGTGAGTCTACCCGCCGTAGCAGACTTACAAAAAGCAAGACGGATAATTAATAGATGTAATGCAAGAAAAACCGAACATCCTAGCTAGGTTGCGGGAGTTCAAAAGAGATCCCGCTGCCCCGGAAGACAAAGGGCTCAAGAAGGAACATGGATGGCTTTTAGTCAGTAAAAGTTTAACACACTCTTCCGCTTCACCCACTGCGAAATGATGTTATTTGACGATATGTCATAAAGAAAAGACAACAAATATGCACTTAAACCCATGGACTGCATCTCTTTCTTTTTCGATATTGCTTTTTTTAGTTGCTTTTCCACTCACAAAGTCACCTGTTCCGATCACTCCAATTGTAACAAATACATTGTCTGTAAAAATCTAAACGATTCGATTTATCTTATACATATAAAGCAAAATGTGAACTGCGCATTGCATTTTAAAATTCTTTAGAAAAACCATGTCGTAGTATACCTTTTTTAAACATAAATATGCAATAACATTAAGTCATCAATTTATATTTCGTATCTCGTACGTTTTAGTTATGGAACTGGTTTTTGATTAATATGAACAAACTGACATATTTTACAAACTGTGTTCTCTTCTTTAATATAATGTTCGCGTTTACATACAAAAAAGACAAAAATAACTTTCTATAGTTCGTATTCAGAACACAAAACAATTGACGATCAACGTAATTAAACTTTGCAAATCGTTTCGGTTTAAACGAAAGGTGTTTCGTCGTTTTAAGCTACAAGTCTTACAAAGTGTCTTACCTACAAGTGGCGTGTCTCGTGACGTCATGAGAGGCTCCATGTTGCAACACTACATAACAGACTTACTTTCTACTCGGCCCAAACGTGAATGGGCGATGACGCGGCAAATAAGTACTGTCGTTGACTGATCTTCTTCAAATTGATTCCTATTACGGAGTGTTATGATTCAGAATAACGTCTTGAAGCTTGTGGTCGACTGTACAATGGATCGTCAGTTGATGTTTTTTCCACTTGACTTTGTACCTTATTTATACGTGTCAGTGATTTTTTGGTTTATGAAAATTGTGGTTTTTTCGGTAGGTAATTAAATTTGTGTGTCAATTAACCTTTAATCCTTTAATTTAAAAAAAACAGTGTTAATAATAGCAAGCTTTTTTGAATGTAGCAATTGCCCAATAGTCACATATTACTATTAAAAATAGTCCCTACTATTTCTTACTATAAATATAAGTACTTATATATTTTTGTAAAATCAAAACTTATATTTTATTTATATTATATGAGATAATATAGTATTATTTAATATACAGGATGTAAAAATACCTTGATCAAAGCCAAAGGCGGCGCATTCTACAAGTCATAATATGTGGAAGCTTGTAATTAGCCTATAACTATTTTATAAATCTTTATTTTGTAAAAACAGCTGTAAGCTTTCCAATTAAATAAAAAATTTTTAATAACAAGCAACATTTCCCAAAAATATTCCTCGGAAAACAATTTAAAAAATTGAATTACAAAAAACTGCAAATAGTAGCATACAATGAAACTCGTGAAATAACGCTTAAAATTTAGTTATAATGACAAAATCATGAAATTATTTCATGACTTTGATCTTTAATAACTATAAGGCTATTGATTTCCCAGGTACAGTCGAAAAGAAAAAAAGTAAACCTAATGCTGGACAGAATAAGTAAACGTATCAAAGTCGAGTGATCGGGTTCTTTTAACACCTTGTATGTATTGTAATTACTCTAAAATTCATTATAAATATCTCTTATTATATGAATAACATATTATCAAATAACGAAGACTTTCTTGTTAGGTCCAATCGAAATTGATCCTTTTTTTCCGGATGGAAATTCATCAAGTGATCGTCTCCCGCTGTGGGTGAAGCGATATGGTGTGTCAGACTTTTACTGACAAAAACCATCCATGTTCCTTCTTGAGCCTGCTATGTCCCGGCCTGGTATGTCATGCTAATTATTCCTAGAAATGATAATCTTTAGCCTCTTCAAATATTAGCTAAACGTGTATATTTACCCCCAAATACAGAATAAACAATGAACCAACAAAGTAATTATCAAGGCAAAAGTTCAAAGGAAAAACAAGAAATGTTAGCTCGCTCGGAATTGAGGCTGAACTAGGCTTACGGACAACCTGGTATAACATTCGGAAGTAGAATTATATTGTTTTCGTGTTGTTGGTGTGTTGTTATATTTATGTACATGGGGTTGTAAAATCGTTGCATTACTGGAAAGTATAAGTTTACTAATCGCGACGATTCGACTATAGTAGGATATATGATCAAAGTTTTTTTTAACCCATAAATTCTACCTTATTCATATCTGATCCTGGTGTCTTAACGCACGGTGAGGTTCTTTAATGGGACTGCGAATCATCAAAGAGGCAGCCCAACATATACCGATGATTTGGTGATAATTGAATATCATGCATAAACGTGTGACAATGGTATCTTGGCAATAAAAAAAATCAGAACCAATATACTTAGAAAAGGGCGCCACATTTAGGAGCGCAGTCCCTTATACTATATGCGAAGCAACTCTTAATGGACCACTTGCCGTCTGCTTAACTACTAAAGTCAATAAAAGACATTAAAACTATTTATGTTTTGGTTTTGACATTATTCAAATATTTTTAATTACCTTAAGTGCAAAAGTGAACAACAGTACCCCACCCAGCACCCAGTACTTTCGCACAATGCTTTTTCGTACCAAATTTCAATGAAATCGATCCAGTGATTCAGGATTTAAAGCATAGTATGAAGTTGCGAAGTTCAAATGCAATATAACTACTTACATGTAAATGCCATCACGAGTATGGCATGGGAATCGTGCGAGCCTAGTAAATAATCTACCGCATATTTCCACCAAGAAGTAGTTTTCCTTGACAGCTCATACACTAGACTACAATCCCTAGTGCTCGACGTCATAATTGCCAAGCGCCTAGCCTAATTGACGATGGAGTTGCAACCATAAGTACCTTTAGTTTATGCAACTATTCAAACAAGAATATTCTTGTCAAAGTGGCGTTCATTCATATAAATCCATGTCGATAAATCCTTACACAAGTACTTTGTTGAAATAATTACATTTATAGAACTATTAAATAATTTCATATACTTACGCACGTAGGAAATGGTTAAGCGTTTGGTTTAGTTCGTAGGATAATTATTTATAGACAATGCGTCTTGATCAATCAGTAAATTTTTCGCTAGTATACAGGCGCGTTTTCCATTATACCTACTAGTTCCTTAGGGCTAGTAGTTAGATTCTCGGACGTACGTTCTCACCAATAATACCCACCACCCTTAAAGTGTTTCGCTTTGTAATTTGTTTTTTATTTATTAATTTTAGATTTACTTAAAGGAACTGTTATTTATATCTTCCAGTATATTTTCATAAGCAGCGTGCAGAAATTTAGAATTCTCTAAGTTTCCTTCGAGCAGAATAAATAATATAGAGGCTGTATTTGCAGTAGTGGCGCATGATAATTACTTACAAAGTTGAGAATATAAGGGACGAGCATATCTTATAATAGTATCAGCTCACTTATAAGTGACCTGGACTGTTAAGGTGGAATAAAAATATAACAACTCATATTTTTACGTTGACTATTTTATGTAGTTTCTTATCACAAAGTTTGCAGCTCATCTGATTAAAAGTGGTCATGCAAGCTTCACCCTTTAAAAACCGTTTCACGACCTGTAATCTCTTGTTGATGGTGCGTCTCAATATATAAATACCGCGTTCTAGTTTGAACGGTACTGGGGGCTTTATTAGTGATGTCACGGGATAGCTAACGTAGTGCAGTGCCAATCATGATAATCATTAAATTGCTCTGTTCTGATTATAGGCAGGCGTTAATCTTATCAACAGGGTTTTGTATGTATTGTGTTTTCCACTGAGAACGAGGAAAATTAAATACAGTATCACAATAAATAGGATATTTGTACTCTAAGTTAACGATATAAATGACTGTACATTTTCTTCCAACTTTTTATCCGAATCAACTAAGCCGTTGTTGCGTGAAAGTGTGACAAACGTACAATTACCATAGCAAACACTCACGAGTTCATAATTTAAATAAATTGTAGGTACTTAGGAAAGAAAGGCCTACTTTAGGAAGCAGGGATTTCTTTCGTAACATGATGACAGCTTGATGAACGAACCATACTCGCTTAAATCTTTACACGTGTAGATTATAACAATAATATAGTCCCAACATAATGCTGTTCGAAGCAATTCACTTGCCTGCAATTTTATGCACAGTTACCTCACGCCCGGGCTTGCCGTCCGCGACTACATCGGTAGGTACGTCCACCTCACCTTGAACTCAATATAAAATGCAAAGCATACGAGATTATTTGACGTTCTAACTTTGCTGCTGAGATTGCAAGCAATACTATCTTACAATTGCAATTTAAGTCTAGTATTTTGTCTTTGTCTTCAGGTTTTTAAATTAATTTTATACATAAAAAAAATCTTTAGTATATCTCACATAGCGCTTCTAGACCCAATCTAAGCAGAAAATGAACTATGGCGACAATAGAGAATCATACTTTAATACTTATTTTCATAAGGAATATTCACAAAGACAGAAGTTATGAAGGACATGTGCAACGATACTGCTTATCCATAGAAGATATTTCTTCCAGCAGACCGAAGAAAAAAATAATTAAATTTAAAGTAGACACGTGCACAAAATACGTCACAACACTATTAACACACATACTAAAACCATGGTGATTATCCGTAATGATTTTGCACCTCCTTGATGAATAAAAGTAGGCGCAGGTATGTAATGCAAAAGTGCTTTAATATTATATCTTTTTTATCTCTTTATTGTAGTACTTTACAGTCCTTAAAATGCCATATTGCTTTTATTTCAAATGTTTTATTTAGAAGCGGTTGAGTCGATTTGGTTGCTCGCGAGTGTAGTTTATATTTACTTTTGAACATCTCACATAACGCTTCTAGACCCAATCTAAGTATACCAAGTACTATATATATGTACAAAGGATAATTGAATACTTACTTTTATTTTATATGTACTGGTTGGTACAATCGGAAATAATAAAAATGGTATTTTGAGAATATATGTTCGAGTGAAATTGTCGGCCCGTTGTTTTGGTATTTTCTTTTGTTGCAAATAAACATTTTCTACTCATAATGACATTACAGTATACCGACTATACATAATACTAGCTAGCTCCATCTACACGGATCACTAGTCACTAATTAGGGTAGCACGGGTTTAATATTACCAAAGTTAAAATTATTACAAGAATCAATGAAAATTACATACATAAATACAATTTGACAACCGATATGGTGTGGAGGTCAGTGTACCTACACTTCACTCCAGAGGTCGTGGGTTCGATTCCCACACAGGACAAATCTTTGTGTGCATGAACATGAATATTTGTTCTGGTCTGGGTGTTTTTCTATGTATATTAAGTATGTATTTACAAAAAAAAAAACTATCTGGTAAAGGGGTTTTACCTCTGACATTGATGCATAGTTCTTTTTTATTATTAGATATAAATTATCTAATATTTAGGGTGTATAGGGATCCTACCAAGATCTGAGGAACCCAAGCCAATGTTATCTGCAAATGATGCACCTGCCAAACAACGGACAAGGCTCTGGCGAACTTAAAAGTTTCCGGTAAGCCACAATAGGCTCGACACCTATAACGTGGGACCAATAAAATAACTGGCGAAATGTGGGCGTATAATATGCCTCTGTCTGGTCGGGGAAACAAGCGTTATATTATATATGTTATATCATATACGAAATTTCTTGTTAAAGTGTCTCCATATTCAGTTCATTACATCGACCTTCAAACCAAGAACAGTTTTACTCATACTTAATAAATTTGTCATCCTTCTCATACTTCTATAATATTATATTTTCAATAGAGCGCAGTGTAGCTAATATTATGTATGTATGACGAAACTAATGTGTGATTCATTTCAATCATTGACATTAATATAGAGTAAAGTGACTCACTGACTTGTAAAGTACTGCAAAGAGGTAAAATATAATATATATCTACTTTATAGGGCGTCCCACGGCTATCCCTCATGAAGGAAAGTATCTTGAATATTGTAGATGGAACATTTGACTGAAAAAATACATTTTTTGAATTTCAAAAACCATTTAAACTGCATTCATAGATTGTAAATAATTACACAGTTAAAACAGAAATCAAACCCGCTACACGAGAAAAAAAATACCCTGCAACTTTATCATACCGATCGAAAGGCTTCATCATCATAAGGATAATTTTTTGCTAAATAATAGAGTGTCAGAAATAAAAGAAAAACCATTAACATTAAAAACACTACAAGGATAGATCTTCTGGACACGGAGAAAAAATACTGCAACTAATATTCCTAAAACTTTAAAGATTACTTACAAATAATTAACCGAATTTACGATGAAGCCACGATTTAATAATATGAATGTTACTAGATTTTTTTTAGTGTTATAGTACATTAATTTTTCTCCGTGTTAAATTAACTATTGCCGGTTTCTTTCAGCAATTATACGGCAATTACGCCGTAATCAATCCATTTTTTTACCGATCATTACGTTTTTAATTAATGAGTTCTGCTTCATATAAACCGATGTGACCCGAATCCGTAATATGAAAATAGGCTTTTACGGATTATTCTGAGACTATTAATGTAGTTTTCTTCTATTTACAATATTATTATACTTACGTACTACATACTACAATTTTTGGATTTAATACGCCGATTATTGTGTAATTATGATCCTGACTTTTTAAAATACTTATCAGTAATTCCTGGTCACTAGGTGACTCAGATGACAGTAGGTGTCTTCACGATAATGTTACAAATTAAAACTATCTACCAATAAATTAACGTCACTAAATTCAGTTTCTCCTTGACTATGTATCACTACAGATAATATTATACTATAGTATTGTGGTAATATATAATACTATGGTTTCACTGTAAAGTATTCAAAACGTTTCATCGGACTGTTATGTTATGTTCGCCAGAGCCTCGTCCGTTAATCGGCAGGTGCACCATTTGCAGGTGAGGTTGGCTTGGGCTCCTTAGGTCGTGGTAGGATCCCTATATACAAAACTCTACATAATTCAATAATTTTGCCTGTATCATAAAAAATAATCTGTTTGAAATTACTAACTTAAACATACCAGTCAAAGTCAAAGCGATCGATGCCTGCGAAAAAAGCGTGATATTATAAAAAAAACTGTATTTGGATATTTTTTCATAAGTATATCCAAACCGGCTTGATTAACATATTGGTTGGCAATGAGTCATTCACATAGTGAAATAGTCATGTTATTGATGCTTCGTTGGGTCATCAACTGAGAATGTTGCCTTTTACTAATTTTTGATTTAAATGTTCTGTAGTAACGAAGGAGAGGTTATTTTCATTCTAACATTTTATTTTTAAACAAGCTTCTTATAGTTATCGCTTTCTCCATGCCTCGGAAAGCAAGGAAAGCTCGTTAAGCCGCTGGTCCCAGCTGTCCTGAATATCTATGGCAGTCGTTATTAGGAAGCCAGTGCCTTCTAAAATCCTAACAGCTTGTTTAACCATATGTTTTTCTTTGGGTTGCGGAGGTCAGACGGTAGTCGCTTTACGTAATAACTGAAATGCAGCCAAATCCGGTTGCCTTAAGCTTAAGTCTAGGGCAACCGGGATAATACTAGGATATGATGATGAGCCTTCTGATAGTTTATGAATGATCGACTTAGGTAAATCTATTTTATTTGAATAGCATGGCTCTAGTTTTGCGAAGATCTTGACTTTTAGATAAGAAGACTTTCAGATTTCAAAGCAGACAATGAATATTTAAAACTACTACGTACCCTAGCTCAATTTAAAGTCAATTGTGTCTTTTCTACCGGCAGTCGACCACCGTTTTACAAACAATCATTTGAAATTTTTTAAATTAATAAAAACAAAATTATTATCACAGAAAACATAACAGATAATAATAAAATTTACATAGCACAAATATGTTTCCCTCTGGGTTGCGGAGGTTAGACGGCAGTCGCTCTACGTAATAACTGAAATTCAGTCAAATCTGGTTGAACCACTGAGCAGACCCTGGGCCCTAAGCTTAAGTCTAGGGCAACCGGGATAATGCTAGGATATGATAAATAAAATTTACATAGCACAAAAAAAAATTTTTTTGACATACATTATGCATAATATCACGCCGAGGCATCTTATACGTCCACATTTCGCCATTAATTATATGTTCCACGTAATTAGTGACGAGCCTATTGATGCGCTGCTATAGTTTTCATAAACCTGTCTTAAATACTATTCCTCGATTTTTATTTGATTTTTCGTTTAGGTTTTTGACTAACCTCTTTCTTAAATAGAACGTTATAAAAATATATATGGCTTACTGGCGGAAACAAAGCTTAAGGTATAACTTAGGACTTTTTGCATTTAAAATACTCCTACTCTACATATAAGAGAAGCCATAAATTTAAATATTAATGGCACAATCCGAAGGGAAGGCGAAATCAACATTCGCATAGTAAACGCCCTAAGATTTACTTCTGGCCTTCACAAGTTGGTGTCCAAACTTCTAAGACGATTCCGGTTTGCGTTTACAAAGTTTTGTTTTTCCAATACTAATTAAACATTAATATTGAATATGCAAAACTGTTTATGCATTGGAGTAGTAAATTATATTCCAAATGATTCAGTAACCTAACATCAAAGAAACATCAATTTTTTTATTTCAGAAACTATTACACAGTGCTTGAAAACGTCAAAATTACATATATTTTATACTTTCATATAAAAAAGTAAGTGAATCTAATTGCCAGTTCCGAGCCACCTCTCTGTAAGAAGAACTGGCAAGAAACTCACAGGCTATCTTACAGGCTCTTTTAAATTATTAATAATCCTATAAAAGTAGAAATTATAACTTGAAGAAAGAGTAAACTTTATTAAGTCTTATTCTTCCTCAAGTGATGTCATTGAAATCCTTAAGATATTTTGTGGAACTACCTATTCATTCAAGGATTGAGATGTTAAAATATTATCTGGAATGATATAGATTATACAGATAAAAGGTGGAATTATGTAATCAATAAGTTGTGTCTTGAATGATGTGACTCAAATTATGTAAAGACCTGACAATATGAATGAATATTTAGAGTTCTGTAGATTTATAATGAAAGAAAAGTCAGAAAAGATACCTATCAAACTCAGGACTCCTTACTCCGCTTTATGCTGTCGTATCTAATTGGGTATTCTGTAAAATGTATTCTATTCATACCAGAATCTATTTCATTTTCATATACATTCAATATGAGTCTCTACCCTCGATCTAAATGGAGTCTAACAGAAGTATCACATATCTATTCACGCACAATTATGATCTCAAAACGTATATATACGACGACCCTCATCGCTTGAAACAACTCGGTAATGTAAAATTTAATTGCTTGCCGACTCGGTTATACCTCCCTCGACTCCACCAATTCTCATTTGTTCAAAAATAATTGTTTCGATACAGTATAATATAATAACGTTCAATGTTTATGCTCACATTAGAAATTCGTGTCGTTCTCTTTGTGTCCTTTATTGCTTTCCTAATTTTGTTTTCTATAGAAATACCAGAAACATTCATCTCAGTCTTTCCCATAAACTAAAGGAGTTACTAATGCTGAAAGGGTTTTATGCCACACTAACATATGGCCTCTGTGTGGATTGGGGAAGGTTGATAAAGAAGGCAGTGTGACGTACTGGTTTGTTCTGTTCATACCGCCGACAAGAAAACCGAGAACAACAGCTTCAAATGCCTTCTGAACAGAAACGTTTGAAAAATTTTAATGTCACGAACGATAATTAATTCAAGCAACTGTGCATGTATAAGATCTGTTTGACTTTGAGTATCAATTTTAACGATCCAGCCAACAGGCATACTAATTTGACGAACGGCATTCTCTGCTAAAGAAAGAGATTTCATTATTCGTTGAAAAGCACATTCTGAGCAAAGCTTGTTACCCATATTGGTCAGAAAGTAAAGAAAAAAAACTATTTTAAGTAAATCTTTCGGCGCGTCGAGCTCTGACCCATATAACTTGAAATGCAATATCATTTGGCTCGCGAAAAGACGGAATAAAACACTGTAGTTCATGTGAAAAAAATGTAATGAGGGTTTAAGTCAGAGCTACCACATAGAGTAGTTTTTCTTTCAGATGAATATTTACGACCATACACTGAATAGCCGGAGTAATTTATTTTTATAATTAAGTCTTCTGTAGTATCTTATTTGTAGTGTATCTGTCTAACGCAATACTTACTTTAAAAGTTAATAAAACACTCAGACTCTTTTAAAATAGATTGTGTCCTAGTATACTGCGAAATGCCATCACAGATGTTTTACTCAGAATGAAAAAATAAATAATAGTCATATTTTTAGACAAGGCTTAATACCTATATCTAGTTTTTTTAAAGGCTTTTACTGGATTCACATATTTTTACCCTTCTGCCCACTGATATAGCTTACAAGCAAAGAGCTTATGCTCTCCGTGTGTTCCATTAGGCTACCAATATGGCGTGGTGGCGAGTATACCGGCATGCTTCCGAGGTCGTGGGTTCGATTCTCACACAAGACAAATCTTTCTGTGCATAAATATGAATAATTATTCTGGTCTGGGTGTTGTATGTATATGTACAATAAAAAAATAAGGATCCCTTTTTTAGTATACATAAAATAAGATCTTTATGATACTTATCTTGTATCTAAATAATTGGTGTAATTGTTGGAAACTATTTATTTATGCAAATACAGTGAAAAAACTTTCATGTGTTTTATCAGACCTAAACGTACATGTTTTAACGTGTTATTTTTTACTTAATCATGCTTCTGTTCAAGTTCTGCTTAGCTGCATGCACATATTGTATAATCAAATGTCTTCTGCTTATTTGTTTCATTTTAATAAGTACATTAAAATTATCTGAATATTGATAGTCTTATCAGAATATTGAATTGTTAAAATTCGAATCCATAGCCTCGGGCTTATGAAAAGTAAAAATAGGAAAGTTGGCACAAGCTTGCAACCTATCCGAATATCAGAGGTAGGGTAGGTTAGCTACGTAACATGCGAGCTCCAGCATTGTAGCCGGGGTTCGCCTTGAAACTTGTAGGTCACGGCTAGGACGTGCCTCCGAGTAATTGCTCTGCTTCACACGAAAATTCCGTTGGAAAATGGACATGTTGCAATATAAACTACAATGAATTTAAATAACTAGTTTTTTCACACCTTTTTTTAATAAAAAAAATATAGTCCGTTTTTGTTTGACAGTCGTGCGTGATTCTATTGTAAAATGAATTTGGAGTTAAGGAAATGTAAAATGACATGAAGAAATATAATATCGTCGTGTTGAATTGCTTCTCGATTTTTCAGGAAATTGTTGTTGCGCGGTAATTTTTACACAGATATTTTTAATCCATCACCTGCTTAGTACTAGTTCTTAAATATACTATTGATTCTGTACTATAAGCGAAGAGATATAAGTTAGACCTCTTACTAGATTGTACCATTCTATTATTACATATACTTAATTCATTTACTACACAAATATACTTGATTAAAACTCAAACAATGTACTAAAAATAAAAAACTTAATTAAGTACTTCATTATTTGTTAATTACTAAATAAATAAAGGCTATATTCAAAAGTCAAATAACAAATTTGCCTCGAGATTCAACAAAGAAATTAAAGGAACATAAAAAAGTCGGCACATTTCCACAACGAAAAAATCAGTGAAATGAAAAATTATAATGATTCGTAAAACTGTACAAGAGCTTCCCGACATCACTAAGGACGTTCTTTTTAGTAAAGTCAGCGTCAAATAGTTGATAGCACCCACAGCACCATATACCTGGTGTAAAAAGACCATAATCAAAGATAAAGGCCGACTATTCATAGCAGGTGATTTAACCAAAGAATATAGTAGGAAAAGGACTTTTTTTGATGTTCATCAAAATTGCAAACAGTAGCACGCAATGAAACGCGCCATTTCACTGCGTCTCTGTTTGTGTCTCTCGCCCTGAAGCGATTTCAAGAAAAAGTACTTAAGAAATAACGCTCAAAATTAAACAAATACTTTTTTTTATTTTTATCGCCTTCAACGTTTTTGTATTTCCCAGTTATAGTCTCAAAGTGATCCTAATGCTGCGCTTAATGCCTAGCTCTCGACTTTGATCAGGGTATTTTACAACCAACAACAACGCTTTTGAAAACTGTGACGTGTGTCGATCTTATGGCGTTTTGGATGTTACTAACTGTCGCTGACTGTACAAGTTACAAAGAGACAAGTGTTTACTGCGAATCGCTGTTGTTTTGAGTCGTATAAATAGTTTTCGTTCTCCTCCAGTAAGAGCTAGAGCTGTAAATGTCCTTGTTTCCCTTATCGCGTCTAGTGTCCCATTTTGAAACTGAACAATAGTTCGTAAAATTTTAGATTTTTTTTAAATATAAATTTATATGTATAAAAAAAATATCTTCATTACTTTTTCTTTAAAAAAATGTTCTTTCCTACAATAGAGAAATATTTTTTACACATATAAACTTCTACTGGAAATCATTAAAATTTAGGTGAAACGAAAAACTATAATGATTCGTGAAACAGTACATGAGCTTCCCAACTTCATTTTAGTACAAGTTACAAAGAGACAAGTGTTTGCTGCGAATCGCTAAGTTGTTTCGAGTCGGATAAATAGTTTCCGTTGTCCCCCAGTAAGAGCTGGGGCTGTAAATGTCCTCGTTCCCCTTTATCGCGTCTAGTGTCCCACTTTTAAACTGAACGATCGAGCGTACACGTGTTCTCAAACTATATAGGGAATAGCTTGTAAAATTGTTAACAATTTTGAAAAAAAAAAGAAAAAAAAATTACAGACTCTTCCTACATCTTTTCCGCGTGATTTCGGTCATTATAAATTTTATGTTATTAAAAAATTGCTTGATTCTCAATAGGTACTTTGATTTCTAAAAACTACTGACAGTCAAGGCGGGGGAAAGCCGGCAGATTTTGGATGCTGGCGGATTTTGATAAACAGTAGACTAGTAGTAGATGAGATAATGATATAGATCGATTTATCGTTTGGACTGATTATTACTTCTTACATAAAAACATGTTCCTTTCAAAAAAAATATAATATAAGTATAGGGATACAAATTACCACTAGGAAATAGGAAATTTTGAGTGATATTTGTTATCATATTAAACAGTTGTTGACGAAACTAGCCTATGTTATTTTTATTCCGATAAAAATGCCTGGTTCTGATAAGTGATGAAGGCAAAGACGCAATCGGAAGCTAGTCATAAATAAATCGTTTACTGAAGTGTCAAATACAATCAACGTGCCTGTCACTGTATCGGTAGACTTAATTTGCGAGTGACAGACGGGCTGTCCTCATCGGCCTTATCAGGGACCGGGTTAGTTTGGGTCCCTTAATATTTACGAAATATATAGTATTACACGGCGTATATTTTAGATTGTTGGTGATCGACGACTGCTGAGAACAATGGAATTTAAATTGCGTTGTTGTAGTGTTGCAACAAAGTTTTAAATTTGTCACCAAGAAGTTATTAATATACAAACATAAATTTTGCTGAAAGACTTACAACATAATAATATGTGTTACCAAATTTCGGGAATATTTATTATGAAGGTTTTTTCTTAAGATCACACACTAAAGAACATGTCTTTAAATAATTCCAACACTAACAAATACGATAAAAAAAAAATATGTTTGAAAGTTTCCCTAGAGAAAATCGAAAATGGTGAGATTTACTTCGTCAACTATCTTCTTAACCAACACTACTTAAAGATTAGCACAAACCTTACAGATTTCAATATGGTGAAAGCATTGAAGCATCTTTCAATAACAAAGTTTTGTCAAGAAATATGCTTGAAATGTTTCTTCCGTAGCGGAGAATCCGTCTCAAATTGAATTTTAAATTCCGTTATTGCTTCGTATTAAAAATAAATATCGAAAAAGTTTTCCCGTTTTGTTTGCAATAAGTTCACGTTTATTGGATGAGGCACGTGATGACGGGATTGCGATAAGCATACGGATTACTGACTGCTTACGGATAAGGAGAAAATTCCAGATAAAAATGTTAAATAAAGCTTACTTTAATCGAACATGAACATGATAATATTGTAGTAAAGTCAAACTTGTTAATTTTTGTCTCAACAAAGCTCATATCATCATATCCTAGCATTAAAAAGTATGTAAGTATGTTTATCCGTTGTTTAGTATCCATAACACAAGTTCTTAATGATACTTATCTTGTAACTAAATAATTGGTGTAATTGTTAAAAAAAAAAAAACCGGTTGCCCTAGTCCTAAGCTTGGGGCCCAGGGTCTGCTCACTGGTCTAACCAGATTCGACTGAATTTTAGTTATTACATGGAGCGGTTGCCGTCTGAACTTCGCAACCCAGAGGAAAACATCATTATATGGTTAATCGAGCTGTCAGGATGTTAGAAGGCACTGACTACTGCCGAAGTTTAAGACAGCCAGGACCAAAACCTTCACGTTCTCTCCGAGGCGATAATTACGCAAATAACATTCACTATTGAAATTTGCAAATATCACGTCTTATTCTGCTGGCGCAAAAGAAGTGTTCTTTAATTGTTTTTTGTTAATAGTATTATTATTAATGTATTTGATTTGATTTTATTTAATGTATCTGTTTCAACCGTATTTATGTTTTTGTTATGCTATGGAAATTATTATTCTGAAATAAATGATTTTTATTATTATTATTATTAATAATAAAATAGTTCATAAGTGATCAAATTTGTGTGTTATGTTGTGTAAGTATTATTTTATAAATAAATAAATAATTTCTCACAATTACACCAATTATTTAGTTCCAAGAAAAGTATTATTGTGTTATGGGTACTAACTAACGGATAAACATACGTAAATACTTTTTTCTTGTAAATACATACTTAATGTACTTAATAAAACACCCAAATACTTATCCAAATACTTATCTTCATACACACAAAGGTTTGTCCTGTATAGGATTGGAACTCACGACCTTAAAAGCGGATTGCGGGTATATTGAACTTCACGCCATATCTGTCGTCATAAATATACTAATAGTTTTTACAAATCAAGAATGTGATACCTGCATTCCTATTAATTTAGCAAGTTATATTTGTCAACATCAACGTATGAATAAATGTTTTATCTAAAAAAAAAATGTTTTCTACGGTTAAACCACTTTTCGAAAGTTTCTATCAACGAGCTGCTAATAAGGCCAATTACTGCTGCTGAAAACTTTATTTAATCAACACACTTGTTGGCGCAAAGTAGCCAATTATTAAAATAAATTGCATAAAAAATTAAATCATAATTTTTTTTCATATAAGAGACTTTACATTTTACATAAAATGTTACTCATTTTAATGAGTAACATTTTATACTAATCGGGCACATTCGTGTCAATAATTCATTTAGATTATTATGTATTTCTCACTTTACTCAATAAGTTTCTGAATCAAATTTCATGTCTGGCAACACAATAACAAAAAAATAAAACTAGATATTGCTTATTACTGATTTTAACAATGGCAGATACTACTTGATTTCTTTGCTGGTTTTGATTTTAATTCTAGGAAATCAATTTCAAAAAGTATTAAGTAACTTTGACTTAAAAATATTACCTTTCGACAAAAACACAACTCCACGAATTCAAACGAAGTAATTTGTAATCGACCTCTATTGAAAGGAGATCCGTAAAAATTGAAACGGGTCGCCGGGATGAGATAGTCGGAAGTGGGACTGATATTTCAAATTAGGCCGTATTATGAACATGGACATTTGCATAATGTCTTTATTGATGTACTTACCTTCCCTTTATTTCCACCTCCAGTGAATATGAAATCTGTCAAAAGGTATTATTCCGGTGCAAGCGACTAGTATTGGACAAAATTATTATACATATCTTATAGCACCACTGTTCTATACACTTTTAAATAGGAGTATTCTGGGTACTGGGTTCAAGTGCATCTTCTGGAATCAGAAAGACGCAAGTTCAAATCCCAATATCTGTAAAAACTGTAATTTAAAAGGAGTATGAGTTGTAAAAAAAAATTTATTAGTCTAACCCATCTCATTTTCGTACTCGTAGGTACTCGTACTAATATTAAAATATCTATTCTTTTAAATTTTTATATAGAATTAGCTGATATTTGCAACACAGATAACCTGGATAGAATGAACCTGATAGAATTGCCGTGATATTACTCAACTATTTTTATGAAAACGCTTTTACGCAGCAACCGCGCAATCAACCGAATTTGTTTTATATCTTTTAATGCACAAAAACTTATTAACTGCAGACAAATATTACACGCAATTGTCATCTTGCTCAAGGTTATTTATGTTTGGTGAAGTAAGTTTTTTCACGACTCCAAACCATGAAAAAGGTTATGCCTAAGTAAGGACTTGATTATAGTAAGCATGTCTGTCTAAATTGCAAGTTGTTTCGCAGGGATTTGAGAAATAATTAGTGTAATTTATACAGCAGGTAAAGGTCATAAAATTGTTTCCGAAAAATGTCAACTCTTTTATTTATTTAATTACCATATCAGCTTGATCCAGTTGGACGTAGGCCTCCCCAACAGTTTACATTATATCGGGGGTATTTGCAGTTCAAGCCAGTAAGCAGGTTGACACTGCTGCCTATCATCCGGTAGGATTTCTATTCGACGACTCATAAAACTCCTCATGAGATGAAATAGGGTGGCAATATTCCAGGCCGGTACTGCACTACTTATTTATTTAGTTAAGTACAAAAAAATAATGCGTATGTATTTAATTTTAAAGCTTTATATAATTATCGACATTACCTCCATAACCTTATCTCAGGGAACAGGGGTGGCTGAAAATCAGCGCCGTTTGGAGAGCATACACTGGACAGCACAAGCTGAGCCAACCTTTCATCATTTTGCTCTCTGGACTTTGGTAATGAAATTAAAGTCTGGTTATATTTTTAATATTTGGAAAACTTTTAACCTTAAAATGTTCACAGAGGTCAGAACGAAATTGAAAATAATATTTCGAATAAAGTTATACTGTTCGCTTTTATTTACGCGGTAATACATAAAACACAGTTACCGGATTTCAAACGCAGGCTTAATAAATTATTTTTAGTTGGACGTCAGTAGACGATGTTTAATAAAACGCGATTTAAATCCGTAATATGTATTTTATTTACTATGACTATATGGTAGTTCTTTGCCTAATTTACTAAAGAGAGTGATTTATGGTGGAAGTGTTGGGAGGGGACGACCACGTAAAAACTTCCATGACAAAATCCAGAATGTTTTGAAGAAAGGGCAGGTCAAAAACACCCTATACCGACGGTATGAGTGTAAATGAAGCTAAAAGTGTGTGCCAAGATCGTAGCAAGTGGAAAGATGTGATCTCTGCCTACCCCTACGGAAAAGAGGCGTGACATTATGTATGTATGTTTACAGAAGACGCGCTATTTTTAGCGCAAATTTACGTAATTCCGCCTTGAACTTGCTGATATTTCTATCAGTCCGTTTGTTTCTTTGTCACGCCTATGCAACCAAGGGGCGACACTGGGTGAAATTTCACACCGGATAGACTTAGTTTTGTTTTTCTTTTTGTTCTACACTTACCTTCTTTTTCTTTACTAAACTAAACAAAACCATTTCTGTTGAAAAATATAGAATACTATATATTATATTATTATTGAGGGAAATGTTTTATTTCTTATTCATATAAATAATGTACGATTCACCACCACCACCAATTCTTTAGTTCCAAGATAAGTATCATTAAGAACTTGTGTTATGGATACTAAACAACGGATAAACATACTTAAATACTTTTTTTTTTGTAAATACATACTTAATATACATATGAAAACACCCAGACCAGAACAAATATTCATTAAGATTATAATAATTAAGATTAAGATTATAATTAAGATTATTTAAGATTATAAGAACTCCTTTCCTTTCCAAAACTGTTGTGCCCGACTAGGTCCATGGTTAGTTCTAACTAAAACTTTAAGATCTTTTGTTACACTCTGGAATGCAATAAAATGATTTAATTGAACGTTATCTATAAGCCAGTTGTATATTTTACTAACACTATGGAATTTCATTTTCTGAAATAAAGTATTTGAATTCGAAGAACATTTAAGAGCTTATTACAATACGAGGTCCAAAGTTAGACCAGGTTTGAAAATAGAGCCTTTATCCTATCAAACGAAAGTGACAGTTTAGATCTTGAATGAGGCTTATTACATAGACTTTACATCAAGTTTGACATTTTAACACATGAATAAAACAACCCAAAATATTACCCAGCTATCATTCCCCTTATTGTATTATTTGATTAACTCCTTTAAAAATGATGATTACATTGTTTCAGGTGGTATTTGCTGCTATCACTGACGAAGCCACATATCGGATGACCCAAATGCGGTCAGCTTATTTGAGAGTGCACTCCACACAACCAAAGCCATGGTGAGACTTTCATTATGTGTTAACTGTATTAACTGTATTAACTGTATTAACTGCTCGCTGTAACTGCGGTAACCATTAACCATTTTGTAACCACTACTGATTCTTAGTAGTTAATTTGTAACTCGCATTATATATACAAATTATTTTAAATAAAGAACAAGTGGTAATATGGCCATTTGTTTATTTAAGTATGAGACATAAATTATTTTAACAATCAATACGTCGTCGAGTTACACCTGTACTCCACTGAATGAATACTATCGGTGGTCTTGGTCCAGATAATTAGATATAATACTTAGAAAATACAGGAAAACAGGTTTTTCATATATTGGCTCGAACATAAATTATATGGCACTCCATATAGGTACAATATCATTATTAATTCTGAGAAATTATACATATAAGAGAATTCGTGTACCTATATATTTTACTTATGTTATCAACCAGAATTATTTAATCACAACTAGTAATAATAATTGATCACCAGTTTTTGTTTTCAATTATTATTGTACATCACGATGTACCTTTCTGTGTTCTTAACTTTTCTGTCCATTTAAGGTTGCCTGGAAGAAATTGCTTTAAGCGATAAGGCCGCCCATTGTATATGCCTACCTGTTTAATTTTTTTTTTTTTATGTGTAATCCTTATTATGGTGTACAATAAAGAGTAAATTATTATTATTATTAAAAAACAGAGTACCACCAGTAAGTAGAGAAGACAAAAATATAAAGATTACATTTTTACCTTTCTATTGCCATAAAAATAAGATAAAAAATTATAACAGTTCGTAATTTGTAATATAATTTATATTCAGTTCTATTCGAACACGGAAAAACCCTTTTCGAAACTAGGCTACATAAAATTTCACTTAAAAATGTTCATACGTTAAAGCAATAAAAATAAATTGAATCAATCACGTTATTCACACTTCATTGTAATAGTAAAAAAAATTATTAACCGCACAAGAAGGGAATCAGTCTGCTGTATAAATAGTAACAGATTTTGTTATAACGTGAGAACTCATGATGAGAATAGGAAAACTATTATGAAAAAAAAACATTCAGTCGAATTGAGAAGCTCCTTCTTCTAAATCAGTCAAAAACAAACCCAACACACAAAAGTAATTTTTAGATTGAACTACTTTTAAAAATACTTTTTTTTGTTGATATTCATTTATTTTTATTGCATCTTAATACGAAAGTCCGAAATAGTATATACACTTATAAAGCCCCGAAAGATTGCCCACTACGGGGCCTTACAGAAACATCGCAATTTTTATT
Source organism: Musotima nitidalis (assembly GCA_949126915.1). NCBI lineage: Eukaryota > Metazoa > Arthropoda > Insecta > Lepidoptera > Crambidae > Musotima > Musotima nitidalis. The sequence goes on along the minus strand of OX421423.1, from coordinate 11,794,340 downwards.
TTGAAATAATACTTTTCATACAACTAATCTAAATATCAAATAGTCATAAATTCAACCATTATATTAATTTTAAAATGCAGATGAAATGTTTATATTGATCTAATCAGAGTTTTTTAATAGCATTGAGAAATAAAATCTGTTTTTAATTCTTTTGAACTGGTTATAAAACTCTTTTTAAATTAAAATACAAAGCTTTAACGTTTTTTGTATAGGCGAAATAGATTTTTGCTAGTAGGATCTATTTTGCATAAATTATTCCAAATTCTTAATTACAGCCTTTTAATGTTCCACTGCTAAGCGATTGATTCTCATATGAAATGAATTGCAGACGAATCATTTTTTGGTGTAAGTCAAAATAATTTATTCAAATTTAACTCAATAGAGCTATTATGAAAGTTTAAACATAAAAACTAGCTAAACATGTTTAAAGCATCTCCAACAGTTCAGTAAACGATAAAAATATAAAAAAATGTCTCCATTGTAGACTCGCGCATCATAAAACTAGTCAAGCCTTGAACTCAGTTTAATAACGTTAAGTTTCAGTACATTTGTTTTTTTTTAAGCAAGAAGCCTGAAACATCTTTGACCCAACTAATTATGAAAAAAATCTGCGCACTTAAAAGTTTTTTAATATCGTTAAGCTTGATCTGGAGCCACAAGTTAATATTTTTTAAGATGGGCACTTTCCCTGTTAGGTTGCACGAAATGAATAAGAAGTTATTTTTAATTAAAAAACCGGGAAAGCTTCATCGACACAAAATCGTCACCACCGCCCACCACCCTCATACTATCAACAAACGCAGACTTTTAGCACGTGATCATTTGCTTCGTGCCTCGGAAAGCACGTAAATCCATTGGTCTCAGCTGTCGTGACCATCTATGGCAGTCGTTATTAGAAAGTCAATGTCTTATTATATCTTCACAGCTGGTTTAACCATAGAGTAATGTTTCTCTCTGGGTTGTGGAGGTCAGACAGCAAACGCTCAATGTAATAACTGAAATTCAGCCAAATCTGGTGAGACCAGTTAGCAGACCCTGTGCCCTAAGCTTAAGTCTAGGGCAACCGCGATCATGCTAGGATATAATAATAATATCAGCACGCAAACTACGAAATTATAAAAGTCGTTCCTCTACAAGACCATTCGGCTGTGGACTTCTCTTCGGGCGCATGTTTCCCAACTGCTTTAGTCTCGGGTTTTGAAGTGAAGCATGAAACAGCATTCAGATTTATGCACGACATTCTAATTTTACTGTACTGCATCGACTGCTCATCAGGCAGGGTGCGATCATTACGACGAGTTACCTACATTAAAAAAATCTAAATTCCAAGCTGAAGGAGTACGACCTATGAGCGCTTTTTTTTTTGTATCGGCTGCTTAAAAATGAATCAGGTCATATGTGGGTGGCTTTACTGTATCGACTTCTGATCAGGCAGGATGTGGTCATTGCGAAGTGTTATATTAAAGAATAACCAAATTCCAAACAGAAGGAATAACAGCCTGATGCTAGTTGGTATCATAAAATGGACCGCATTCCATATCGATCTTAAAGTTTGGTTCACCGCCATTTGGGTCAACATCTTAATTATTCTTATTTTACTCTCGAGCTGTCTTAGTACGAGTGTAGTGTTTCCGTTTTATTTGCCAACAAGAAAAGAGGTTTTCATTTTACAGAATTTTAAGGCTTGATATTTATACTACTTATTTTATCCATGTCTATGTCGTCTCCTGATCGTGTAGATGATTATAGGCCTTCTGATAGGGCTGGGCATTTTTCGAAATGTCGGTTTTCACGGATTTTCTTTAGAAAACAAGACCAGATTTTATTTCGTTAGTATTTTATGGGTTCACAAAGGAAATATTATTACTTATTGTCTTCTCGCAGTAAGTCGTGACCTACCTAACTTAGTACTTAATACTAATGTGATAAAGGTTATTTTCAAGTATCTGATAAAATTAAAAATTAAATTAAAATTAAAAATTAAAAATTCATTTATTCAAGTTTGGCTCAATAGAGCTCTTATGAATGTCATACTTATAAACTAACGCGCCCATTCACTGCGGGCGGGAGCTTGATCGTAAAAGAACGGGCAAGAAAATCGTCAAGGTTGGTTTTTTCTCCCGCCAGTCACAATTAAAATACATAATATTAAAACAATTGTGTTCTGCAGTCACAAGATTTGAAAAAAAAAGGGAGACAGAACTAATAAAATTATAAAATTACATAGACAATGTATGTAAGTAATCGTTATATTGTAAGGGCCGCAGAACACAACTTTTATCATTGTAAATGTTACATCCAAGCGTTTTTGTCATTAACGTAATCATTAACCGTGTAATACCCTTTCTTGGTAAGTGATGTCTTAACGGTTTGCTTAAACTTTTCAAAAGGCAAATCTAAAATATCTTTTGGAATTTTGTTATAATATTGTATACCCTGCCCCATAAACGATTTTCGAATTTTATGCAGGCGTAAAAATGGATTTAATAATTTATTTCTATTTCTAGTATTAAAACTGTGATCATCACAGCGCCTGTTATAGGTTTCTATGTTTCGTTTTATAAATATTATACTATTATAAATGTATTGAGAGGCAACAGTCAAGATACCTATTTCTTTAAACTTTTCTCTAAGAGTTGTCCGTGAGCTTAGTCCGTAAATAGATCTTACAGCCCGTTTCTGTAAAATAAAAATTGTTTCTATATCTGCTGCTAGTCCCCACATAAGAATACCATAAGACATTAGGCTATGAAAGTAACTAAAGTATACCATTCTTGCCGTATCAACATCTGTTAATTGGCGAATTTTGCGAATAGCATAAGCTGCGGAACTAAGTTTGCCAGCAAGAGTATCAATATGTAGACCCCACTGAAGTTTTTCATCTATAGTTATTCCCAAGAAAACAGTAGAATCTACTAAATCTAGTTTCTGACCGTCAATAATGATATTTGTTTCGAGTTTCCTTACGTTTGGAACAGTGAATTTAATACATTTCGTTTTTTTAGCATTTAGCTGTAAGTTGTTAACAGTAAACCAACGAAGCAGCTCTGCAAGGGCATCGTTTACATCGCTAAAGTCCTTTTTATGTCGATCAATATTAAATACTAAAGAAGTATCATCAGCAAATAATACCATCTCACAACGCCTACTCATAAAAAATGGCAAATCATTTATATAAACTAAAAAGAGAAATGGTCCTAAAATTGAACCCTGAGGGACCCCCATACGCACAGACGACCCGGGTGATCTAGTTCCGTTAATATCTACCGTCTGAATTCGTGAACAAAGATATGATGACAATAACTTTTGGGCTAAGCCTCCTATACCATAGTATTTTAATTTAAGAATTAGAGTCTGGTGGTCAACACAGTCAAAAGCCTTAGACAGATCACAAAAAACTCCTAAAGCATTCTGCGATAACTTCCAAGCTTCAAAAATATGCTGCATTAAAGCTGCACCAGCATCTGCCGTAGAACGGCTCTTTCTAAAACCGTACTGCTTTTTATGTAGAAGATCTTGTGAATTAAAGTAATATGTTAACTGATTAAGAATAATTTTTTCAAAGACCTTACTTAAAACTGGTAAGATTGATATAGGTCTATAGTTACTTTTGTCCTCTTTGCAACCGGATTTATGTAAAGGAATAACCTTACTCAGTTTCATTAAGTCCGGAAAGGACCCTTGATTAATACATTCATTAAATATGAACGCAAGGTATGGGGCAATAGAATGTATTATTGATTGAATTACTTTAGTGGACAGATCCCAAAAATCACCCGTATTTTTAATTTTTACTTCTTTAAAGGATTTTAAAATATCTACATATGTGATATATCTAAATTCAAAGATTGAATTGCAGACTGGTACATATTCCGAAAGAAGTGATACAGCAACTAAAGGAGACGAATTTAGACTTGAAGTTGTCTCTATTGGTATTTTCGCAAAGAAGTCGCCAAATATTTTAGCTACTTCTGCTTTACATTCTACAGTTATATCATTATCTTTAAGGACAAAGGTATCATCTTTGGGCGCACGCCTGCCAGATTCGCGGTTTATAACATTCCACGTTGTTTTGATCTTACTATCCGACGACTTTATTTTATTTTTTATGAAATCGGATTTTGCTGCAATACATACCCTTTTAAATGTCTTAGAATATCTTTTAACATATTCAATAAAACCTGGATTATGATTGCAATTCTTTAAGTTGTACAATTCATAAAGTCGCCGCCTACTCCTATATATACCTGTTGTAGCCCATTCACAAAATTGAAGCTTCTCAAAACGTTTAGTAGACTTAAGGGTAAAAACATTATTAAACTCATTTTTAATTAAACCAAAAACATTAGCATAAAGAACACCCGGATCGCTGTGCGAAAATGGGACTGAACCTATTTTTTTATCTATACTGTTTTGATAGTACTCCAAACGATTATTTGTTATTGGTCTATATTTTATTAACTTAGGAACTTCCGGCTGATTATATTTAAATGACACTAATAACCCGCAATGGTCAGACGGTAGGCAACTCAATAGATCCTTAAAAGACGGGTTACATTCCGAAAATACGTTGTCTAGACAAGTTGCACTATGTGCTGTTATCCTGGTTGGCTCTAAAAACTGATTTCTTAAATTAAAGCTTTGAAATAATGAAATTAAGCGTGTGGTTGTCACTGTTTTTTCAAGAAGATTAACGTTAAAGTCGCCACAAACTATAATGTGTTTACTTTTGGATTTTAATTTTTTTAATACATCTTCCATAGCCAATTCAAAGGTAGAAAAGTTGCCAGATGGTGGCCGGTACACGCATACTATAACAAATTTTTCCAATTCCACACATGACAATTCAATATTACGCTCTATAGAAAGATTTACAATGTCTAATCGATCTTTACATTTTAAACTGTTCTTGACAAATATCATGGATCCTCCATGAATAGCGGTTTTTCGTACAAAAAAGCTTATTAATTTAAAATTATTTATGTTAAAATTTAATTCACTGCTTTTAAGCCAGTGCTCAGTAATACAAATGACAGATGTATCCTGACATTCCAAAAACAGTTCAAAATCAAGGTCTTTGCCAGTCAGGCCCTGGATGTTTTGGTGTATTATGTTTAGGTCCAAGGGCCTGGCCTTTGTCTTGCCTCTCAGTTTAAAATGGGAGAAGTCAAAAAATTATTATTAGTAACAGTACTAACATTTTGTATAAGATTAATATTAGAACTAGTCATCTGTATAACAGAATCTTGTAAAGTATAAGCTAACAGAGTAGCTGTCTGATTTTTATACCTCCATGGTAGGTACATAGTATCTGTGGTCAATTGAAAATTCTTAATAAAATTATTCATTTCAAGAAATGAAATGTTAGAATTATAACAAGTCAAATTATAAATTAATAAATTTAAATTAAATATTTTCTGGTTTTGTTCCCAGGTTAAGTTTTGTGCATAAGGAAATGCACTTATAATAAATTTACAATTAGTATCCATTTGTAACTGAGTCAGATCACTAATACTTTGGACAATATCTCTCTTTTTTACCAACTGACTGTCACCACACAATATAATAACATTTTTTGCATCAATAATGTCTTGGATTTTTATATTACTTATGATTTCATTAATTTTTTTGCCTGGTGTGCAATAGTTTTTAAATTTTTTATTTAATTTACCACTAACAAGGGAACCTAAACCTTTTCCCAAACCATCACAAAACATTATTGATCCATATATTTCAGCACTACTTTTTACATTCTGTGAGGTATTTAATAATAGTTCCTGCGAGGGTGAGGCCAATGTATGGTCGGTGAGTTTAACATTGCATTTTGGTCTCAAAGTGACAGGGTCACAAAGGCAATTTGAACATGTCTTATTTACTAATGAGTCAAACCTTTCTTCATTATAATTGCATAGGTCAATCAATTCATTTGCTGACAATATATGTTCAGCAATTTGTTTCTGTGCCAATAAATATTTTTTATTAATTGAGTCTAGGGAATTATGCAAGTTCTTTATATCTAACTGCAACTGTTTCGTGTCCCGATCATACATCTTCCTACTCTCTTGCAGTTTAGAGTCATAAATTTCTAAGGAGTCTATGAAATCCTTCCTTTCTTTTGTTAGTGCAACATTTTTAAAAATACACCTATTATAATTTTTTAATGATTTTTCTGCCCTTTTTATGCATCTATTAATTTTTATAATCTTTTTTGATTTGTTCCTACTTTTGTTGTTCATCCGGCATTCGTCTGGCATCTTTGTGTTTATAATGCTAGAATTATCTATTTGATATCCACCGGGTGATGCAACAAGTTCATCGAATAAACTTTCAGGCTGTTTGGTTTCATGATGCTTTTGTTCCTTTGTCATTTTTGCAATTTTCCTATTAGCATCACGGAGCTCTATTTCAAGGCCATTTATGCGATCTAGTGCCTTTTCATAGGTCGCATTACAGTTGTCTAGCTCATGGAGAGTATGCTGTAGCTGGTCACGCTGGCTTAAAATGTCTTGGTGTTCTTGAAAGAGAATTGACAACTCATTTTTTAATTGTGTGTTTTTTTCAATGTTTTTCCTAATTTCTATTTCGCTCTCATCTCTGTCTGACATCAACTGCTCACAAAGGAATTTTGATTTCTCCAATTCTGCAATTGTTTTCATGAGTTTAGATTCCATATTTTGGGCAGTTGCTCGTCTAGTCAGCATGTTGGAGCTGAAACACCAGTAACTATTTTAAAATTGCAAAATAATATTGAATTACTGTTTGTTAGTCTAGCCTGTCTGTTTAATTTTAAATTACAAAAGAAACAGATTCAAGTATGTCCTTTGACTTAGTATTTATATATATGGGTAATTCTCACGAAATCCCGAAATTTGATCTTAAAAAATTAATAAAAAATATTGACATGTATTTGTAATTATTTTCTGTGAATTTCATAGTACTTATGTTGCTACATTTTGTTGATATAGTGGTCCCCAGAATAAAAGTGATTTAAGAGAATTATGAGGGTATTTAAAAAAATGAAAGTGAGGGAATGATGAATTAGGTGAGGGAATGACGTTGACAGGTAATTCATGTACCTCCAACATTAAAACATGTTTATTTTCATAGAAAGTATTGTTATTCATTCTCTTATTATATTTTCTTACATTGCTAATAACTGTTATCTTGTATTTAAATCACAAAGTATGTAATACTAATATTGCAAAGAACATTACTTGTAGTAAAACTTACTTAAATTATAAAAGCACCTAATTATTTAATCACAAAGAGAAACTATGCACGGAAAATCAACAATAATATTTTTTTTGAAAATTAACTTTACAGGTAATCAACAAAAAACTAACAAAAAAGATTTATTTAGTAATTTATTTATTTGTTTAGTAATAACTTCCGAAAAAATGAGCTTCTTTCTCCCAACTTCAGGAGATGACAAAACGTTTTTTGCTTGTCTTTGACATCGCTTACGAAATTTCTCTCTTTTTCTTATTTCTTCTTTCAATCTTTTCTGTAATCTGGCTATTTTCGCATACAGGATTGTTCTCCGTCTTCTTAGTTGCCGCCTTCTCTGAGCAGCTACCAGGTCTCTGCGCTCATTATTATTTTGAATCACGGGTTCTATAGAAGATAATGGGCTAGGAAGTGGTGTTTCATCTAACAGTCTTGCCAGATTCTTACCCACTTTAGCTCTGTTGTCTCTGTAAGTTTGGCTATATTGTTTCCAATTTTTCCTTTGTAGCCTTCTTTCCCTGGTACTCATAACCAATATAGATTTTACTTGACCTTTCTCTTTTTTTTTAAGTATTTTAGTCTTTCTTTTTCGCGAAGTTTTACTAAACTTTCAGGGTCGTTTTTCTTTTTTTCTCTACACTTCCTATCATATTCCTTCTTTTTTAATTTAGCTTGTGCTTTGGATAATTTCTTTTTTCTTTGCAGTATTATGTTAATAAAGCCCTTAAATTAGAAAGCAGCGGTAAATCAAAGGGTTACTATACTGAGTAAATAAAAAAGCCAAGCTGGTCCAGTCAAAAAATCATTCCCTCATAAATCATCATTCCCTCACTATCAATTTAAATGAGGGAATGACGGTGAGGGAATGACGAAATAAAACATATCCAACAAAATCTCGCCACATAACCTTACTAAAGCTTTGCATTTTTGTGTAAGCTTACTGGTCCCAAAAACCCATTTCACTGTATAATTATTATTAAAATAATCGTAATTACCTTCTACGTACAAGATGTGATGGAATGACGATTAAAAATGTAATCTTTAAAAAATATAATTTTAACCTTTCCGCAACAGAATCTCTAATACGCACAAGGTGAATTCGCCATATTGACAGATTTACAGTAGTGCCAACTATCAAAAACTAGTGGGAATGTTCATGTATGATTATAAATGCGTTCATAAATCGAGCGTCAATAAAGGAGTGAGGGAATGATCATTTTTCATGGGACACACTAAACAAATATATTTAAAAATGTATTCCTTACTGTTTTTTCCAAAATCAGAATATTTTCGATAAAACATTTTATTTTTAACCGATTACGCGAACTCGCGATTAGTTTTTATTAGCAATTGTTAATTTGAAAATCCGAGAGTATTTAAATCGGGAGCTTGGGACATGGTGAGGGAATGATTTTCGGAGCATTAATAATTTTTTATTATTTTTATTTACACATATAATTCAGAAATTATTTGTGTAAATAGTAGCCACAGTGATGTTATTTACAAGGAAATAATAGTTATCGATAAAAGTTGGTCACATTTTTGTTAAAACCCAAAGGACAGGAATTTCGGGATTTCGTGAGAATTACCCACATCTTGTTTCTTTAAAGCTATACTTTGCAGAGCAAGCAGTGATGATGTTTATTAAGTGTCTATATAACTTAGTTAAGTCAAAGCAGAAGAAATGTAGTTGGACTATAAATTAACTTATGGATATTATAAAATGTATTATCCAATTTCACGTTCAATCATTAGAAATTGTGCCTGATTTTTATGTTAAATATCTTAAATTTTAAATACACAACCTGTATTACCCATTAACATTGGAGAAATATTAGTGAGTTTAAGAGTAAAAATTTAAAAGAAACTTATTTTGGTTTTAGAAAATTAATTAAGTGGGTAAGTGTTGTTTTAAAACTACTCAAATTTATTTTCAAAAGAAACAATTTTTAACAAAATTTATTGTTTATTGTGTTGAGAGATAATCTAAATCTTAACAATCAAATAATATGATGGCAAAGAGGCTTTTGAAGTCAATTTATGTGTGTAATTAAGTTAACACACTTTAGAACAATTTATGAATAAATGGTTGGTTACACCGTATGAATAGCTACACTGTAGTTGATAAGAGTAGGATAGTAATATAAAACAAATACTCCCCGGGTTTATGCTAAAAAATCCACAATAATTTGATATCTCAAAGTAAATTTGAAATTCAAACAGCTGTTTTCTGTAGCGGGTCACAAGTTGGGACACAGCACTTGAACGAGATTAACTACCAAAAACAACAAACAAATACGTTTTAGTGATTATAAATCGTTATTATAATAATTTAGAGCACAATTACAAAGAAAAATAACACTAAATTTAATTATTTTGCTCTAAATAATAAAAAGCCGTGCATTCGGCTTTGACGTTTTTTTTTTTTTTTTTCGAAGTAATTAAATTAAGATAAGTTTTTTAACGCGAAACACGAAGCACGTGTTTCAAATGGGGTACATTTGGATTTCGTGTTTTGTTTTTGTATACTGTATTTTCCGGAAAAAACTATTCTATTCAGATCATAAAACGAACAATTTTGTCTAAGAAAGTGATTTAAGAATATTTCATCCATAACATAAAAGTGGTAATAATGTAGGTAATAACACGGCTCTCATTTAAGAATATCGGCTTATTTGTTGTCGTCTGTGTATAGGTATCCTACCAAGACTTTAAGAGTCCAAGCTAACCGCACCTGCAAGTGGTGGTCCTGCTGATGAACGGACGAAGTCTGGCAAGCATAACAGTTCCCAATAAGCGGCTAGGCTCGCCACCTATTACATGGTACTAATAATAAATTTACCTGGCGAAATATGGGTGTATGGTAAGTCTCTTACTCCTTCGGGAAAACAGGCGTGATTATATGTATATATATGTCTGTTGTCGCTATAAACCAAGAGTGCAAACCTCATAAATGAAAAAAAAAATTACACACTGTTGCATGTAAAATTAAAAAATACGAGGCAATATTTGCAGTTACTTTGTAAATGTGAGTTTATTTATTCCTCGTCGGTACACCACCCTGGGGATCTGTATTGTGGCAACCTGAATTTTCCAGGCAAATAACTATTCCTCTCAGTAGCTACCAGCTGTAGAATATTCAAGCCTAAGCCTGCAGTAATACTGCAGAAATATGCATGAGCGTTGCACGTCATTTCATTCCCATATGACTGAATATCCGTTGACGGAAATAACGCAGTAAACTCGCGCGAAATAGCAAACAATTAAAAACTGCAATGGAATAAGCACGAGAATAATTGTATCTTAAAATTTGACTAAATTCTAGTCTTGAATGACTTCTTGATCGGGAAGTTATTGTTACTAAGCAAAGCAGCAGTAGTTTGTGCTTTGAAAGCACATAAAGACGATGGTCCCAATTAACACTTAATATGGTAGTCGCCAAGCCAAGTTGGAGACGTTATTTACAGTTTAAAATATAAAACAGGATTCAGGACTTACTCTAACTGCAAACCCACGCGTGGGGTCGCGGTTGGTACTCTCACTGTGTGGTTCCTGAGAGAAGAAGTTCAATAGTGTAACGTAAATTAGCTGATATAAATAGTCATCATGATATAGGTTAATTTTCGGACCCCTTAAAAGTTTTCTATATAAGCTTATATATAGCTATATAAGCTTTTAAACTGGAACACGGTATTGCGTTAGTTGATAGAAATTGGCGGAGAATATCTAGCACTGCAGTGTTACCTATGCGTTTTCTGCTACAAAGCGACCTAGTAGTACAATATCGATGGCAATAAAACATTTGAAATCTCCATAGTGCTATATCACATAATGACATTGATAAAGGCAAAATACCAATTCATCTTCATAAGTAGTAAATTGGAATTTGTGGAAATATTTAGTTATAATTTTTTTCATTATTTTGAAAATGTATGAATTAAGTATTTATTTATTGTGATTTAAGCGCCTACATTACATTCCATTATATGTAGATACTGTAATCCCCAATATAATGTAATCTACAGCAGCGGGTATTCGCCCTTAATCACCACGCTGGGCAGGCGGGTTGGCAATTGCAGTTCAAGCCAGTACGCAATATCCTGTGGGATTTCCCTTCGACGCCTCTTATGACTCCCCGTGAGATGATAAGGGTGGTACTATTCAAGGCCGACACAAAACGGCAATTATATTTAAGTTTAGTACAATAATAATCATACTACATATTTTAAGGTAGAATCTGTATAAATATGATATGTAAAAAAATCTTATAAGTAAGTATATAAAGTACGCTCTGAAATAAACTTGTATTTGTTTCGATTTAAGTGTGGACTTTTCTTAAGATATTAAACTGTATTTATATTTAAGTACGTACTGTTATTTTGTTATAAGATATTACTATGAATTTTTCTTTTCATTTCCTTAGTACATTTCTATTTAAGCCGATTGAATAAAGTACCAAAAGAAACCTTTTCATAAAAATCCGCGTCGACAATTTTCCAGTAAGCACTGCTTTAAGAAAAGGTTTCTTGGAATTGGATTTTATATAAATAAAAAGATATAAATGAGTCCATCGCAATTTATTTTAATAATTTGATAACCGATAATGACGTAGAGTGACTTCACGTTTAGGTACACTACGATCGTGAGGTCGTGGGTTTGATTCCTACACAATATTTATTATTTAATATATATTTGTATAAATGAATGTCTTCGTACCATTTTAACCTGTGCTTAGATAGAGGTACAACGCTGTATAGTTGGCACCTTAGACCAGATTTTGACGCGTAAATGACAGCTTTTTGTCTAAGCATTTAAGTTTTTTAGGATATATAATACATACATACATAAAATCACGCCTGTTTTCCCCGAAGGGCCCACATTTCGCCTATTATATTGCTGCTCCCACGTGATATATGGTATAAATATATAAAGGTGGCGAGCCTATTGTTGCTTATCGGGAACTGGTATGTTCGCCAGAGCCTCGTCCGTTGCTCGGCAGGTGCACCACTTGCAGGTGAGCGGCGCGTCCAATGCGTCTCTCTGAGGAGGTCCTCCTGGTTTTTGTCCGGGGGACGTTGGCCCGCGGCCAACGTCCCCCGGACGGCGGGATGTCAGAGCTGCAACCCAGGTACTGGCCTCTTTCTCAACAAGCGGCGGGCGTCGTCGGAAGATTTTTAGCGGGTATTACTGCTGGCGTTCGTGTCTGAGGGTGGTGAGTCCCACACACCTCTCTCGGTCCCCCTTTGGCCGGGAGACAGTTCGTAAATGCATCCAGGGTCCAAAAAAGGGGTCCAAAGCTCTAGGTAGGACCCCTGTACACCCATTTCGTACTGACTATTAAATTGCTAAACTGTTGTTGTTGTGTTGTTTCAGAGTTTGATGAGTTTCATCAAGTTTGGGTACGCCCTCGTCGTGGTCACGCTTCTGTTGATGATATGGGCGTCGCTATCCAGAGCCTTAGAAGTAAGTACAAGATTTTCTATTCCTTAATTATCACATTACATGTTACATAAGATGATAAGTATATAATTAAGTTACATACGGCCATCCATTTCATGATCGTTTCCGACGACCTTTTCGTAGTGCTGCTAAACTGCCGTATTACTAATATTTCTGTAATCGTTTTGTCAATAATTCATAAATTGAATAAACAGACTGGACTTCTCTAAAAGTAGAAAGAAAGGTCAACCATTACGACCTACTTTCGCGATAATGGCATACGATTTTCTTGCCAGTTCTTTTTTCGGCATAAAATTCTCGCGATCGTGAACCATTAGCATTCCCATTTAACATTCAAAAGTTGTTTATGTGGGTAGAGTATTCAAGTCCAAATTCACGGCTGTTAAATCAACTGCTGCGATTGGAGAGTTCTGATTTGAAGTTGTTTATTCTAAATTGTTTTTTTGTCATAATATTATTTTGATGATATAAATCTCCCGTTATCTGAGATTTTATCAGCTTCATTTATGTGTCTGATAATTCAAAATATATAAAGTACAAATGTAGAAACAATCTTGGCAATACAAATATTTTTTTTTTTTTAATGTGACACGTCATAATGACTACATCCTGCCTGTTGGTAAGCAATCGATGCAGTGCAAAATAATGAAGGAGCTTCATACCGTGAAATAAGCATGGTACATAGCGCACCCACTCATGACGGCCTGCTATATACGTGTTTATGTCTATTTGTTCCGTCAAAACTTAAATATGGCTGAATATGGGTATTAGTAGTAGTACAATTAAGAGAGGCTGGTTCAGTATACAAACGCTTGACTTATGTTAGATAGATATTTCAATCGTTTCAAAGTTGTAAGTTCACAACTTTTAGATTACAGTTAACCTTTCGAAACTATTTAGACAAAATTTAAAATATATTGTTTCCTGTCTCACAAACGACTTTCAATATCTGCCGTTTAAGGGGTTATTTGAAAGGGACTAACTAAAGTAATATTTAATTAAACGATATGCATAAGTAATACCTACTACTCATATGTACTCGAAAATCATTAAGATTAGAACCTGTGAAATGTCTTGGATTACACAAAAGTCAAAACATAACTTTCAAATTACTTTCAAGTTTGAGACGAGACGTCTCTGAGAAAAGCTGTCTACTGTGATAACATAAAAGCTCTTATTAAGCGGAATATTTAAGGAGGCATGACATAATTATCAGAATATTTGAAAAGAAAGGTATTCCTGAAATAAGCTCAGATTGCATTCATTCATAATGCTTATTATTATGTTTTAAATATGTTTGGCTACTAGTGAGTAAGAATTCTGCGTTAACAGATTAGTTGTAGTGTTAAGTACCTACGAATACGCAAACCTAGAGGAACACAAACATAACAATAAACATTTTCGAAATTGAGTTAACAATCCCACAAAATCCTGAACTGTTTCCCAAAAATGTGCGTTTCTATTTCTGTTGAACCAGTACATGAGGCGTTTGTGATTATCAAAAGCCTATATTTCTTTTAAATGACAGTAGTAACTATAGTACTGGAGAATATTGCATGTCCATTTCATAGGTAGCAATGGGAATACAGTTTTAAATGTAAATAAGTATAAATATTTTCTGACAATAGTTCCAAGATAAGTATGTATCATTAAGTATTATGGATTGTATTATGGATAATAAAAAACGGATAAACATACATAAATACTTTTTCAAAACATACATAATATCGCACCTGTTTCTGCGAAGGGGTAGGCAGAGGGATATTATCCGCATATCCGTATTATCCGTAAAAGGTGGCGAGCCTATAGCCGCTTATCGGAAACTTGTATGTTCGCCAGAGCCTCGTACGTTGATCGGCAAGTGCACCACTTGCAGGTGAGGTGGCTTGGGCTCGTTAGATCTTGATAGAAACCCTATACACCCTAAACAATTTTTTATTTTGTAAATACATTCTTAATATGTACCCAGAAAACACCCAGACCCGACCCTTAGGAGCGGATTGTAGGTATACTTGTCACCACGCCATGTCGGTCGACAAGTAGCATTAATTCAAATCAGCAGACTTAAAAGTCAGCTTGTAAACACAAAAATATATACGAGTAATACCATCTGGACGCTTGCCAGTTTTAATCAAGTTACCGGGTTGCAGGGGTTATGCTCGTGGTCGTTTCGGAATCTAAGCACGCAACTTGTTTACTGCCACCTCGTGTCGTGAGCTGAAAATCTTAAAACACATTTCATGTTCAGGGTCCTAACCTTAACAATCACACATGTATTTGCTAGGCCACTCAATTTTAAAGCTCCTAATAAAAAGTATTTAGTGTCATAAGGGTCTTTTAATTGTTGACTTCTTATTTTTCAAACTCACGTGTGGCAAACACTTTTAAGCCTCACAATAAAAAAGATTGAAATGCATAAGTTTTTTTTAATATTTATTGACTTCTTGCATTTTAATAACAAAGATAGATTTTTGATTTGTATTCTCGTCCTAGTCTTGTAAAAAGTTTTACGAACAACAGCGGTAAACTTAATATTTTATTTCTTTGATTGTACCTATCAGATTTATAATCTAAAAAAAGCCGAGATGAGTTTCTTGAGGCATTTTATTTAATTTCGTTGCCTTTTGGAAGCCTCGTTAGAGTCACCGACAGACTGACTGACTGACGGACAATCCACTCCCCCTTGAGAATCACGACAGGCTGACTGACAGATCCCTCCGATGAGAGTCACCGGAAGACAGACCGACAAATCTTGAGAAAAAACCTCAAAAGATAGATAAACTGAAAAACCTTGACAAATTTTGACAAAGAATCCATTTGCTTTTATTTCTTGATTATGGTATCGCTCATATCTCTTTCATTGCTGTTAAGAAAAAAAATCTCGAATCTCCATTTTGTGTGTAAGTTTGACGAATCTAAATGATCCTGTTAATCTTAAAGTATATTTTAATTTATTTCAAGTCATAATTCCTGTCTATCTTAATTTTTTTAATTAAGCAGATCATTAACTTTAATGTAGACCTTTACAGTACATCGTATGTTAGAACTATAGAGAATGTACAAAGTGTTCACTTGCATACAAGCAAAATATATCTACATGCGAGCTTTCTAAATAAAATAATACTCATTATTTTGTCAGACCGGTTTTTAAGAACTACGATGTAATTAAATAGTTTTACATCAACCTTTTATGTGTATTTTAAGTTTCAGAAAATCATCTGCTTTCTGTGCTTGAAATTATGTCAGAAAACTTTGTCAGTTTACAATTAAGAATTGTGCAAATGGTTTTTGCACAAAAGCGTGTACTTACTGCAAGACCATTAAATACATAAAACATTCTCAGGATTATCTTAACTGACTGATCATTTTTTCCAGCTTCACGTTGACACCGGCCATCCTTCATGCTTGTTCCAAGCGTTATGCACGTGTTCCAAACCAGCCGGAGATTTGGGCATCGTGACTTGCAACCACGTGCCCCTGGTGAGGGTACCAGCAATCCTGAACAGCTCCAAAGTTTTCACTCTGCAGCTTACCGGCAATAACATCAGGGAATTGGAACCACAGTTTTTCCAAGCTACAGGTATGATTGCCACTAAATGGTTCTAGAAAATGAATCGGTTGATGGCTTAAGACATAATTACTTATATGAAACTGAACAACATTCAAATCATTCAAATCATAGATTTGTGTTCTGAATAATTTCTATTGCATTCTAGTTTACTTTTCAGTCATAGCGCTATCTATGACTACTCTCAGTCTTATCATTATTCACATTATACAATAAAAATAAAATACAACTCCATAAAAACATGTTTCAATATAAAAATACATTTACCTCTTAATTAAAATCTAACATGTTTCAATTAATGCTCTCAAACTTACTAAATTCTAGACAGATATTTTGTTTCTGCTTTATATCTTCTCAATGTGGTGACCAAAATTCAATTCCAGGAATATACAGACTAGCAATAAACAAGAATCCCCTCGAGACGATCCATGACGATGCCTTCTACGGCCTGGACAAGTCTTTATGGGAGCTGGAGCTTCGTGAGGACCAGTTGACCGCGGTGCCAAGTCGGTCTCTGAGGAATCTGCAGAAATTAAGACTTTTGGACCTAAGTGGTGCGTAACTAATGTAATAGTTTGTATTAGATATTTAGATAATTTTACATAACCATGCATTGTATTATTGTTTTCCCAAAAACAACTATCGCACAAAAAAAGATCTAAGCTATATTACAGATGTAAATATTTTTGGTATCCTTTCATACATATCGCACTTTTTCGTATTTCATGTCAGCTCTAAATGTGTGGTTATAATTATTTTATCAAAACTGTACATAGTTATTGTCATTATGTACTCTTGTGCATATGACATGGCAACATTAATTTATCATTCATTTAATCAATCTAGAATCAAACGGCATTCGAATTAAATAAGTAACCTGCTTACCTATTTATATGGCTGTTCTTCCTTTTCTAGGTAATGAAATAACAGACATATCTGGAGATGATTGGAGGAGTCTGGAAACACTTCAAACTTTAATTCTAGCTGACAACTTCATAGCAAATATTCCTGTGGACGCTTTTGCTGGGTTATACACATTGGAGACTTTGGACCTTCATGGAAACCACTTGTCTATTATAGAGAGTGGTGTATTCAGAGATGGCATGAGCAGGCTGAACCGGGTACGTCTTCCAATTTTAATTTACTCACATTACTTTTATCTATCTTTCAACAAATTTTTATCGCTACCGAATTATTTCAGACCTTTTCAAGTTTAAATCATAAATATTATTAATATAAACTTTTAAGAAGACATTGAAGATAAATTTGTACCGTTCCTGTTAATCACTGTAATTGTTTCGTTAAGTTTTCCCGCTGAATTTTTTAACTTGGTTTTTTACCAATTCACATTTTAAATGAGTTATTTCGAGGGAATTTATTTTTTGCCATTTAAAAGTATCAAGAATCACTTTATCACGAAAAAGAGTGTATCTTTTTTCCTAAGACATATATCTCAATCAGGGAGTGACGGTGTCAAAACAAAAAAAGCATCTACTGTAACTCCCGAAGGAAATCGTTGTACCAAATTTAGATAGATTGTGACATTCGTCTATATGTGAAATTCATATGAAGACATAAATTTTACAAAATCTATGCTAATTCTATTGTTTAATTTCAGCTCTTGCTTGGAGATAATCAGCTCACATTAATACCTTATGAGGAGGTTTCCCCGCTCCGGCAATTAAGGGTCCTTGACCTTTCTAACAACGTCATCAAACAAGTACCCCCAATTCACGAGTTGAACGGCATCAGACTTTCTTTGGACACGCTAAAGTAAGATCGATGCTCCTTTTAAAGTTCATTATGTATTAGCTACAGTGTATTTCTATGAAGGAAAGAAATCCAGGTCAATGGATCACCTTCGCTTTTTTCAGGATTATTTAAATCAATAATTTCCAATCAAACCAGAGCTACATCTCAATTCACATTCGTAGATGACATGCCACATGATCGGAGTAATTTCCAACATGTTTGTTAATTATGTTTCAGATTGGACCATAACGTGATTAAAGTGCTGAATCCTAGTTCGTTTAAGCACTTCAATGTTCTGAACACCACATCCTTGGATGGCAATCCTATATTTTCAATAAGGGTGAGAAAATCTTTTGACGTTATTTATATTATAATATGTTCTGAAAAGTAGCGATTTAATAATAAATATATACATTACAGTATTTCAAACTCATTAATCAACCCGTGAATATATTCAGCACTATAGCGTTTTTTTTTCAATTGTCAATGACTTTATTTAAGTAGAACTTTGCAAACATAACATAGATTGTAAATATTTTATTAAATTTGTGACTATAAAATATTTACAAAACATTCGATGAAGGTCTCTCACAGCTTAGAAGGAAGAATTAGTTTTGGTTATGATTACATTACCCATGTGCTCAGGATATAAAAGCAGGAAGTCTAACATCTTTCTTTAACACGCACAGTCCTTCATAATGTTACCTGTTACAGGAAGATGCATTCCGTCACGCCAAGATTAAGTCCCTTTCCCTCCGCGACTGCTCTTTATGGGAGCTGTCGCCAGCTGCCTTTGCCGGTCTCGAGAATAGTTTACAGAGTCTCGACCTTGGCGAGAACAACCTCACCATGATCTCCCGGTTCATGCTCAACAAACTCGACTCACTACGATTTTTGAACTTGAAGGAAAATAAGGTTGGTATATTATAAACCTTACGTTTGCCGTGTGGTACCGGCTTAGAATAGTGCCTCTTATCACACGGGGAGTCGTAAAAATGATGGGCGCAGCGTCATCCTGCGTACTGGCTAAAATTGCGATCACCAACTCGCCTGCCCAGTGGTGTGATTATTGGCTAATATCCCCAATAGATTACATTCTAGAAACATAGATCTCCCCAATAGAATGTGATCTATTGAAAAACCCAATGTCCAGCAGTGGACTTTATAAGGCTGATATGATGAACGTGTCTATATAAATAAATATATTATTATTATATATTATATAATTTTAGGAACTGCACTAATCTCTTATATCAATGAAGCACCAAACGGTAGGTAATAAATTTTATTTTAAACTACGACAAAGGCAGGGTAATACTACTATTGCATCATTAATCGGCCTGCATTTCTTGCACAATATGTCTGAAGTCATCTAGAAGTATACTGTTCTTGAAATAGAACTGGATAAAAAATTCAATTTTATTCAAAGTCATGATAATTAACTCAACTTATGTCATGACGATTTGATTCCTTTTTTTAATAGCGGGCTATGAATAATATAAGAAATCCTAAAGGAGCACACAATACATAAAAGTTTCTACAACTGTTCCGACGGTCGCTTATGACGTTCTTTAAAAGTTGTTGTGACAAAATCGTATTATACATAATGTTCAAGCATTTTAATGAAGCGGAAAAATCTCAACTCGCATGTCAAACGAGCCTAATTTCCTAAGTCACAAGAAACTTCAGTATAATGATTAAAGTTGTTCCTACATTGCCTCACTCTACCTCTAGAAAGAAAGTTTCGTAATATATAATTGTTTGATGTTCCATAAGTCGTTTAACTCTTAGAACACTAAGAATAATGTTTATTTTCTAAATAATATCATAACTACAAGTTTAGATATTTTCATTTTACTGAGTAACGAGACTATTGTCCCGTTTACCTTAAGTATAACATGTGACTCATCTGTCCATGTATGGAAAATACTAACTTAAGGAAAATACCAATAATATTTGTTGACATTTCGAACAGCGCCATCTGACTATACTAGACAATAAAAACAAATTTATATACATACTACAATACATTGAAGAATTTTAAGGAAAATGCAAGAGTTTAAATATTTGACATTTCTATAAGCTTTTATGTCTTTACAGGTGGACATTAACATGTTGTCATCAAACAACCCATCGGACTATTCGATGAACTCTTTCAATAACTTCCAGTACAAACTGTTTCACTTGGATGTCAGTGGTGACAGCTCGATTGAAATGAGTTTGCAGGATGTCAGGAGGTGAGATTAAGAACCTAGGCATATTCAAATATAGCTTATTATTTCAATGAACCCTCAGATGATAAAACATTTTTATTATAAATAATATTAGCTCATAAGTTTAAAAAACAGATACAATACAAATATTTACATCACATCGAGATATTCTGCTCGCTGCAAAGACCTGTTACTATTTTATTTTTCGAATGTGTCACATAGATTTAGGTTGTGATTAAAATATAATTATCAGTACAGTCAAGTATAAAAATGTTTATTATTATAGAATGAGATCTCTGCGATACCTCTCAGTGGGAAAACTTATAAGAAAGAGCATACGAGCGGAAGATTTCCTGGAGTTCGGAGTTGACTTGGAAGACTTGAAAATATTCGGGAGTACCATCAACAGAATTGAAGCCAGCGCCTTCCAACACGTTAGAACCATCAAAACCCTGGACCTCTCGGAAAACAACATTGATTTCATAGATCCTTTCGCATTTGCTGAAGTAAGAGACATTTTGATTTTTTTTATTTATGTTTCGAAATCTGTACAAAAACAATATTACAGTCAGCCCAGCTGTAGAACGTTAAAAAGACTGAAATGATAATGATGACTGTAGGGGGTTAAATGCAATATGATATGTTGACCCAACGTTATGTGATGCAATATGAAAAAAACCTGTGTCCGATGCCATAGAGATCGTTTATTATACTAAAAAATACTTTATAATTGAAGAATTGAATTTAAAAAGAATTTCATTAATGTACTGGCTCATACGTATGTAGTGTTATTTCGATTTTAACATAACTGTACGTATTTGTTTTTCAGTTACACAGCCTAACGACTTTGAAGATGACCAATGGCCTAGCAGATGAAGTAAAGATTCTACCATTTGAACCACTGAAAGCCTTAATTGAACTTCAGTATTTGGACCTCAGTAACAACAAGTTGAAGAATGTACCCGACACGTCGTTCCACTTTCTATACAAGCTGAAGTCCTTAAATTTACAAGACAACGTGATAGACCATTTCTCAAAAGGCACTTTGCAGGTAGGTTTATGATATTGCTATTTATTAAAGTAAAGAAACTGTTCCAAAATAGACACAGCTTGTTTAAAGTTTATAATAAAATGTATGATTATATGTTTGCAGAGTGACATACATGGTCAGCTTCAGACAATTTGCCTATCAGAGAATCAGATGAGACAAATAGTGCAACACACTTTCGTAGAGTTGAAAGAAATTCAAGAAATTCTGATAGAGGACAACCTTATAGAAACTATACAAAGGAGAGCGTTCACAAGTTTGGATAATTTGAAAGTTATAAAGTTGAAAGGAAACCGAATTTATGAGATCTCAGAAGAAGCGTTCCAAAACATTCCGGCGTTAAAAGAGTAAGATTATTTTATTTTTTCATTTAATGTGATAAATAGTTTGAAAAAGTCTATACCTGGTTCTGTGAATTAGAATGGTAATATTTTTCTAAATAGAAATAATAATAATATCAATGTCCGTTAGTCTTACCCTTTTTAAAAATTATATTTTGGATAATGTAACAAAATCCTAATCGATATATATAATAAATAAATAAAGATAACAAAATCCTGGAGCCCTGGGAGCTTACGGTTAAAGACATTTATTTTCTCAAAAGAATTACAAAAATTCACTTACAGAGAAAATATAAAACTTTATTATTAACTTGTTAACAACACCAACTAGCATTTAAAAAAAGTAGGTATATTGACAAAAACTCATTTAAACAGAGGGCAAGTGCACCGGCAAATCGGTGACTGCGTGCATGCATTGAGAACTATTTAATACATTACATTAAGGGTTATGACACAGTGCGAGAACGCGTGGCAAACAAATCATATTATACAATTTTTAATAATGACTACAAACTATAATGGTCACTTTAATTATATACGTAATGGTACGTATGTAATTAAATGACACATTATATAATTTAATGTATATATTTTTCATTTAAATAATCAATATCAAAATAAAAATATAAAAAAAATATTTATTATTCTATTATATTTAGTTATATCAATAATTATTTATTTTTCAATTCCATATTTTAACACTACATATTTGATAACATAATATTTTATTTTATGTAGTTAGTAAACATTATTATTCTATCTAGGTTAATAATTATTTAACGATTTCAATATCTGATACTAAAGTGTTAGTTTATACTATGTTTTACCATAATAACGTTACTTTAAATACACGTCACAATATTCTATGTTGAAGAATTCCTTAAAATGTGATCGTTAAGTAATTTTTTAAAAGTATTCAGAGAATCACAATCTTTAATAGTTTTAGGTAGTTTATTATAAAACTGTACTCCTTCGTAAATAATTGTTTTCTTGCCATAGTTAGTACGTGGCACATTAAGACAAAGATGGTCACCCTGTCTTGTTAAACGTTTATGACGATTTTTTATTTTTGTGAATGTAATTTTTGGCTGTGAATATCCCTCGTCAGTATTTTTCGTATGTGAATACAAGTATTATATTTATATATTTGTGTAAGGTTTAATAAATTTGTTTCTTTATAAATTTTAACAGTCGGTGTGAGGTAATCATACATAAAAAGAATTTTTATTAATTTATTTTGTGCAATTTGTAGTTTATTTAAATGTGTGCTGGCTGCTGATCCCCATGCCTCTATCAAATATTCTAAACGGGATTTGACTAACGAGTTATAAATTGTGCATCTTACATGCTTTGGTAGACACCCCACTATGCCTCTCAATGCTCCAGCGAGTGATGTCAATTTGTTACAGATCGAATCTATATGTGTTTTCCAAGTGAGCTGATGATCAAGAACTAGGCCAAGATATTTCTCTGAATTTACTTTTAAAATTATATTATTGTTAATTTTTAGCGGACTATGGTGTTTGATTTTTTTGTTTTTAGCAGCAAAAATTATGTATTTTGTTTTCGGGACATTTATAGTTAATAAATTTGCCTGTAGCCAGGTATGTAGGATATTCAAGTCTTGTTGAGCTTGATCTATTACGGTATCGATTGAGTGGCCAGTGTAGAACAAACTGGTGTCATCTGCGTATAAAAAGATTTCACCCTGAAGGCCCAATTCATTTACATTATTGATATATATAAGAAACAACAAAGGGCCCAAGGGCCCCTGTGGGACACCACATAAGATCGATCGAGGCCCACTCTGCTCGTTATTAATCCTGACAATTTGACATCTATCTCTCAGATAAGAATCAAAAATATCAAAAGCTTTGCCCGTAATACCAATGTTCTTCAGTTTTAATAAAAGAATTTTGTGGCTAACGGTATCGAACGCCTTTTGCAAGTCAATAAATACTCCCAAAGTAACCATTCTCTGATCAATATTTTGCTTTATCTTCGTAACCAAGTCAACAGTTGCAGAAACGGTACTAGATTTCGGGCGAAAACCATATTGTCTTTCGAAGAGAAAGTCAATCGATTGGAGATATTGAAATAGCCGGTCATGCATTAACTTTTCGAAGATCTTTGATAATACTGGCAACACTGATATAGGTCTGTAATTGCCAGGCTCCATCCTGTTACCTGACTTATATATGGGACTAACTTTGGCAACTTTCAAAGAGTCAGGAAAACATCCCTCGGCAAAGCACTCATTGATACTTTGTGTTAAGTGGTCTACTAATATGTTCTTGGCGCATTTTACAGCTTTCGTGCTTATGCCATCTATACCAGAGCTTGTATTTGCATCCAAGTTATGAATTATGTTTAAAACCTCTATTGTAGTCGCTGGTTCTAGCTTTGATAATTCGTTCGTATAATTTACCGATTTTTTACTCGATAATATGTAAGTTAAGTTATTTTGACATTGTTGAGGTATCTTTTTAGCTAATTCCACACCCACTGTAGCGAAAAAATGGTTGAAATGTTCGCAAATTTCTTTTGTGTTTGTAATTGTATTTGACTGTATTTTAAGTTTTTTTGGTCCTTGATTATCTTTAAACTTATTGTTAGATAAATTATTTATAAGTTGCCACATTTTTAAGGGATCCCTCTGACAATTTTGAAAAGACTTATGATAGTATTGATTCTTAGCCGACTGGATGCGAGTTCTAACTTCTTTTCTTTGTTTGTTGAAATCCTCACGTAATTGTCCGTTTTCAGGTTCTTGCTTCAACTGATGCCATAAGTCATTCCTTTCATTTAACGATGCAATTATTTCCTTAATTATCCATTCTTTTCGAGGAGGATTTAATATCTTATATTTTTTTAATTTATTCCAAGCTTCCTTAAGATATCCATATGCTTTATTTTGTTCTAGATTCATAAGTCACATTGACAATACACGTTGATAAGAAACTTTCACTTTTAAGCACTAAAATTTTTCGGACGAGAAAATGTTGTTAAGATCAATGTTTATTTATATTTCAGATTGGACATATCCTTCAATCAGTTGAACACGTTCAAATTCTCCATTTTTGATCAAGTCGGTTCTGCAACTGCCCTTAGCGTCAACGTTTCTTATAATCGGATTACTCACCTTACAGACTCTAATGCATTGAGTTTTTTCTCTTCTAACTTCTATCAGCCTAAACCGCAAAGTAAGTGTAATAGCAGTATATTTTAGTAACTAAATTCACTGTAACTGTAACACATACTTACTTTTCTTTTACTACCTACTTAAAATATGTTATTTATAATGCACTCATATTGTTTATATTTTTGTTTCAACTCCATTTATAATATTTTTTTTTCTTTTTTTGCTTCATTAATATGATAAAGGAGTAATATCTGAAGATGTAAATCCGACAGCAGAAGGTGATTTTCCTTGAACTTTATATTTTTATCTTGCTCTTATTGTTTTTTTATTTAATTATTTTTTCTAATTGTTATCTTATTTTACTCTCACAGACTTAATCGGCGACATAGATCCATTTTTAGAAGGTGATATTGAGTTACCCGTGTGTTTTGTTTGTCCCTTTGTGTTAAATTAATATTTGCGATTCCATATAAATCCCATCGTATATTTTGATAATTATAAAAACCTATGGCAACTCTTCATCCTGTTTGATTAATCTGTTTCGTGGCTTTTTCACGCCTGGTTTGATATGTCATTAATAAGTTATCAACCTTTAAGATAATCAAATACAAAAAAATATTACGTCTGCCTTATTACAAATTAATGGATGGAAAAACAATCTCTCATATTAAATCGTTTTAAGTTTCTATAAGAAAATTAAGTTATTCCAGAGTTACCCCTTTTCATGCTTAAGAAACTGGCCTATGTATATATGAAACCTAGTAGTAATTATCCTTTCCGAAGAAAAAAGCAAATAATCTAGGATGCAGTACAGCTAATCCTCTGTCTATAATTATTGTCATTTGTGTTCTATTGTTTTATTTGATTATAATATTTTTTATTCATTTCAGGTCTTGGTACAGTGTCTGTAAATATTAGAGTGTTGGACTTTTCTCACAATAATATTACTTATATTGCTCCATACTACTTCAGGTAAATATTGCTATTTACAAAGGTTAAAAAAATATTTTTACAACAAAATGTAGGTAAATAATTTTTGTTTC
Organism: Musotima nitidalis; assembly: GCA_949126915.1. Lineage (NCBI taxonomy): Eukaryota > Metazoa > Arthropoda > Insecta > Lepidoptera > Crambidae > Musotima > Musotima nitidalis. The sequence continues at coordinate 11,768,546 of OX421423.1, read as the reverse complement.
CGTCAATCATAGTTTTTGCCATAAAACAGTTAATTATTTGATAAGGTCAGAATTATGGCACGTCGTCACCACCATTATAGCTATTCTCTTCTTCATTGATTTGTGTGAGACCTGAGATCTTCAACGGAAACCACTAATTTCCAAACACTACTTAAAGGAATCTTTTATTTTACAATCAAGTCGTATTACAACTACTTTTAGAAATACACAGAACAAATAAGAAAACTATAATCCAAAACTAGAAACCAACCTATAAAATTAAATATTATTAACATGTGGTATTCGTGATTTGTTTTAGACATGCTGATTTCACTCTGGCAGAGTTGTACTTGTCCCACAATTTGATAAGAAACATTACTAGGGAAGTGTTTGGTTCTTTGGCTGCCCTACAATACCTTGACTTGTCCCATAACCAAATTTTCCACATGGAGTACGACTGCTTCGCTAGAGCTAAAGTATTACAGGTATAGTTACAAGTATTTTTAAACGAAATTGCTATATTATGACGAGTATTATTACAACCATTAAACTGAGACTAAATTGTTAAGAATTTACAATTTAAACACTAGGTAAATAAGTAAGATACAATATGAATAAGAACTTTGACGGCTACCTATTTATGGTATTGAATCTAGGTATTAATATGCAACTCTCCAACAGAATCACCACGTTTTTTATTCAGGTCATAATCATTGTTAAATTTGTTTAATTGTCTCCGGAACTAATTTGGGTTGGAAGTTTTTTATTTATAATTCGCTCAGTCGTGATAGTATCCCACTACAAGATCCTGTTTGATTTCAGAAAAAATGTAGTGACTTAACAACAAAGCAACCTCTAACCAAAGTATCCTAAATCATAACAAATTGCCAAGTTTTAGGAAATCTTGGTTCATAGAAGTTGTCTCTCTTATTTTTTCCAAGCGTATCACCACCACCTATCCACCCACTTAAATGTTATTGGTACTGAATGAAGATTATTTATTTCTTTTACAGATAATAGATTTTTCTCATAATTACATCAGTGAACTGCCAGTGGAAGTTTTTCGTGATATGCAAACACTTATATCACTGGATCTTTCTAACAACCGTATCAAAAACCTTGCTGACAATTTAATTGTATCACCACTTTTAGAAAGGTAGGTACAGATTTAAAGTATCTTTATGTGTTTATTTTCTTAATTAGTAGTTATGGAAATACCCTTATTGGTTAATCGTCTGAATAAGAATTTCAGTACTTCTGGCTTCTGATTTGTACATTTCATATTTTAAAACGTTACCATTTTATTGTTAGAACATTAGTTAATATTATCTCCTTGAAAAAATATTTTTTTTACAGATTGGATTTATCTGAAAATTACCTCTCACGAGTACCGACGAATTGCTTATCCCAGGCATCTGCCGCAAACCTTGTTGAACTGGATCTAAGCGGAAACACAATACCGGCAATATCGATGGCTGATTTCGTTCTAAGATTTAGGGTAATTTTCAAGTTATTTTGTCTTGATTGAGAATTTTGTGAAGCTTCTACAATGTAACCACATGTTTTGGATTCTTACTAACAGCTCGTCTGTGTTATTATTTCGTAAAGATTATTAACAATGTTAGAAAGACATTGTTAACAGTCTCGTAAATCCCTCGTGGTAAGCTTTCAGCGCTTGTATTACGAGTGGGTCGGCAAGGTTTGGACTCGGTTCCAACAACATCAAGGCTTACCGCCTTTTCAACCTCGCCTCCATACGCCTTGACTGCGCTTTGTATACAACATGAGTTGCAAGAATGTCATTTGTTTAAATCATAATAAGTTAGTATATTAGTAAGGACATAGTATTTACATAAAATATTTGATTTACAAAAAAAAATATTGTGTCGTGTAAATGCTTTGAGTGTAGATTATTTTTTAGTTAGACGGCTATCGTATTGCATCAAAATAGATTACCAAATCATACGGCATTCTATTATATTATTTAAGATGCAATGTTCGTATAGGCTTCAAGCCTATACCTATACAAATTTTTATAAAAGCACCTAAACATATAAAATTTTTAACAAATATTCTTGCAACTTCTAGTTAGCTTTTAATATCCCAAGGGGCTAAAGCGTCCAATAATTGCAATCGGAAACTGTAAGTCCTTTACTAACATCAGTAGTTTGCCAGTGTGTGGTAGTTAATTAAGCTAACGAGTTGTCAATCCCGTGCATGTCCAGAACCCTGAGCAGGGCGAGTTCTGGGCCGAAGAACCTGACTACAGCGACGAGTATATGTACCACACGGCTAGACGAGATCACACAAGAGTGTTCCATCAAAAAAAACAGTATCCGCAGAATGTCCTTTACAAGGTAGCTATAGTTGACCTTATAGCGGCTGGCTTACATATTTTACACATTTTTCTATTTCTAAACGCAACAAAAGTACGCAAAAAAATCTATGTTAACCCTTTATTAGGCAGTGGTGAACATATTTCTAATATAAATTGAATCTTATAGAGTTGAGTCACGGTAGAAAACCAATAAAATTCTAGAACATGTTCTGATCGCTAAACAGTTAAGTAGTATTTCTCGAAATGTTTAAAGTTATATTGATAAGTGAAGTAGTGCTAATGGAACATAATATGAAAGGTATATAACAATATCTAAGCTGGCCGTTGATGAAGTGGAAGTTATTCACATGTAAATCATCTTTTGACATTCATCAAAACATTTATTTATTTTTAATTCAAAATTTCAATATTCCCTGTATAATATAATTTTCTTCTACTTCATTTGTTTTAGAATAACATCCCGTAACACATAGCATGTTGTCCTTTATTAGTTTTACTTCATTTTGAGTATCGTTGTTAGTTGTTGGTTTCTTTATTTACATTAGTTCATAGTGCTTTTAAATTTTTATTATTTTACGATCCAAAATAAATTTAGTTAACTGTAGATTATCGTTTTGGTATGTATTTTTAAGTTCTATCATTAGCCATGGACACAACACCTTGTCATTTAGTTTTATGAATGCAATATTTATACTAAGAATCTGTTTCAGTCTCTACTATGGCTGGATTTATCGAACAACCATCTTGTGCGTATTGAAGGTGGTACATTTACAGCGTTGCCTAAACTTAGATGGTTAGACCTGAGCAATAACTCACCATTCAACGGGGGAGAACGAGGCTCTGTTGTTTTCAAAGGATTAGAAAGAAGGTTGTTCCATTTGGGTCTCAAAAATGTTAGCCTCGTGACGGTAAGTTCAATATTTTTTTAATTTAAAAATATATATGTACAATGTGCAGAACGTGTGCACGTCTGCATTGGTCCTATTTGATAGTCCGGAACATATGCGGTATCATTTTATCGCTTATTTCATTCGGAACATACAGCACTAAAAATATGATAATGGAAATACATGCGCATACCTACTCTATCATTTCAATAACTAATTTATATATTTCTTCCAGGTACCTTCAATGCCCTTACCAAAGTTAAAGAGCTTGGATTTGTCATATAATAATTTGCCTTCGATATCAGTTGAAGTCACAGCAAATTTGACTCGTTTGAGAAAGTTAGATATTTCGTATAACGATCTTACTACTGTGCCTGTGGTAAGCAGTCGTCTTGAAATGATATGTTTGTAGTTCTAATTACTTTTATGAAGATTAATTCAAATGTTTTTTCTATATTACAGGCTACTCAGTCACTTAATGACCTTCGCTGGTTGTCGCTCTCTGGGAACCCTATCACTGCGTTGATGAACAGCAGTCTTTATGGAGTTTCTTCACGACTCGAATATCTTGACATTACTAAATTACGCCTGAGAATACTGGAGGTACATTACTTAGCAATATTTTTAACAATTACCTAACCGAATTATAAATTTTAAAAAATCTATCGCGTCACTACACTGTACAACTTTGATGAAAGTTTATTAAAATGTAAATAGTATAGATACATAAGAGTATTAAGGGCATATCCATATATTGTATATAGGATTGCATAGTATAACGTCAAATCTCAATGATCACAAAATTCTGAACAATAACAAATTTTGAACGTAAGTAAAACAAAGTCAAAAAAATCCTTATTATTATGTTAAACTTATAATGTTAATAAAACTGTATGCCAAGCTATACAATTATACCAGGTCTAATAAATGTTCACTAGCAGATTATCATAACATTTAAGCACTTATTTATAACTGTAAATATTTTGATATTTTAATCAATGTTTATTATTCTAGCATGGTGTATTAGGAAAAATGTACGCATTGAGAACAATAAAAATGTCGGCCTATCCTGATGTCAGGGAATTTAACGTACCGAGAATGCTTAGTTACAATGCTGCATTGGAAAATTTATTTATCGACGTTGTATACAGCCAGGAATTTGGTAAAGAAATGAGTGCCCAATTGCCATGTAAACTTAGTAACATTACAATTACGGGACGGCCTCTAAGATACTTATCTCCATATCTTCTTATTGTAAGTATCCTTTGAACTAAGTTGTATATTCTTTGCCTTATATTGTTACGTATGAAAGATTAATGATATGCATCGTCTTGTTACAGGGTGTTCACTCCAAGGTATTAAAATTAACGATATTTAACACAAGCATAGAAGAAATCAATAGCGAAGTCTTCTGGAAACCGGGCCGTGTCAGAAATTTAACCCTGGACGTCAGAGGCAACTATATCATGAAAATATCTAATCCAGGGCTGAAGCCATGGCCCGGGGTACCTAATAATTTGTTTCTCCATAATGTTTTCGTTGCTGGGAATCCTTTGGTGTGCGATTGTGGGATTGGGTAAGAATTTGATAATTCCTAAACTTTTATTATGATTGATTGTACTACACAGTATACTATAATAAAAACTTAAAAATATTAACCAGAAAATTGTCTCTTTAAGCTGGATTGAAGATTGGGATCGGAAAAGAAGACAATATCTTTGCGCCAGTCCTTTCAAATGCGAAGGCATACGTGACGATGTAAGATTTGCAACTTGTCCATCGTATGACAATAGATCGCTTAGTGATGTAAGTATCCTACTAAATGAAATTTTAATAGTTTATGGACATTTGTTCCCCTAATCCAACAGCATATAATGTAAATTGCCCTAAGATTGTTTTGAGTCAATGTGCATTAAGAGTTACGCAGCAAATCACATATACCTATACTATGTTAAGCAAAACAGTACGACTGGATCAGAATAATAAATCAAAATCTCGTTTCAGGTGTTATCCAGAGACCTCGATTGCGGTTGGAGTAAAGGAATGTTGAGTCTACCAAATCTATACATCATATTGGGCATGTCCATATTGACATTCTTTTACATTTGAGGATTATTTTGGATGCTCGGGGTCTACGAAGAATTTTATAGAATTTTAGCGCGAGTTTACCAGTTTTAGACTTATTTAACGAAATATTTTATTGGAATGAGTCTGTAAGAGATGAGCTATTAGAGCTTTATGATATTGATGATTTACGAAAATCGGAAATAAAAAAAAGAGTCAGAAAATTTCCCATCGGATAAAGTAGGATAATGAGTGAGATAATGTTTGGGGAATAAAGTGTATATAGCACGTGTATCAGTGGCCTAAAACTAACAGCATCCTACCCTCTTGAGGTAAATCTCAATGTCAACAACATTTATTAGAATAGTGATATATTCGTATCAAACGTAAAGCAAGATGAAGATACAAAATTAAAATATTGTGTGACTTTTAAGCTAGTAAGTCAAAATCACGATAGTTATGTAGTGAAAACTGCTGAATTGTGATTTATCCTGTAGAAAGAGAAGCGTGATCTCAAGGGATTGAATATAGAGACGTTACCGTTAGTGTCATTATAAATGTTTATTATAAAACTTAATATTGTTTGAATAGTAGGCTAGATTATTTCTTCTTTATATACGCATTTTATATTTTACCGTTTAGTTTGAAATAAATTCGTGTTATCATATATTCGTTCTTTTATAAAAGTGTTTACAGGTGCACTTAATGTGTTTTTAGGTGTTGCATTTACGTCTTTTAATGAGATAAGTTCACAAAAAAGCAATGATTAATTAATATGAACGTCTAAGTAGACTGGCATTCGCTCGAATGGTATATGTTCGTCCATTATTAGGATTAACGATGTTATTTATAGGGATGTTCGGTCGTCTATTTAGAAATGTAGGAATGAAATATGTTGCATTGTTTTATTCATAAATTATCTGAGTAGCTACAAATTATTATGTTGTTTTCTTATACTTTATCTTTAAAAGATTTGTAGAATCTGCATTTTCTTTTTCAAAATATTTAGCTGCCTAAGAAAGATATATTGAATCTTTGTACAAATCTTTTTCTACAAAAAATCTTATAATTCAGATCATATAGAAACGCTTAATCCTATATTTATTAGAGTCTAATGTTTCATCGTTTAGCTCTTTACAAATTTTATCTGGTTAAATCGTTAAATAATCATATTTTATTACATATATTACGTGTCTGTAGCTGTTTCTATCTACAAAGCATGCTGTAACTTAATTAAAATTAATACTTAAATTGCATACATGATCAAATATCATCTTTCTACTTTCTTCTTCGAGAAATATCTTGATCATGTCTGTAATCAGGTAAAATCATCTATTACTTATAAAATTTAGGATTTATCGACTGAATTTAAATATTTCAAGGCTATATTGCTGGTATACTGTAAGAGATGTCGTCTGTGTGGTGTCCAAAGTGGCTTATTTATTAAAATTGTTTTAGTATTATATTATTTGGAGATAGTATTTTTTGTTTAATAAATCTATGTCAGTAAACTACTATGCAAGTTTTGTAAGTGTAGATGTTATCGCACGGTAGATATAGTGTGTTTCTTTCTTCTTCTTGCAAATAAAGTGAGATGCCTGTTAATGTGAGTTTTTACCGAGTCGTGACATATTTTTCAGTGGTTACACAGCTGTTGGCTATGACTGCTACCATTTTTAGTACGTGCACCGTGAGTTTACAATTAAAAACTCTTGAACCACTACTACTGCAATAGGTAGCCAAATAATACCGGGGTTCTGTACGTCTGAGCGACGTATGGACTACTAATACTACACGTACGTATCATGTAAAATAAAAGAGCTTTTTGCAAAAGTATAAATTTCCATCGCTGGGTTCGGGTCTGAGTTTAAAGTTATTTAATAAAAAACCTAAAAATAGACTTACACCCTATCTCAAATACACTGATTCTAAAATTTTTAAAATAATATGAAGATATATTTCGACTGTTAATTTGTTATTCGTATATGATATCTTACGTTCTTAGTAGCAGCAAAAAGTGTTTATTTTAAAATCGATAGTAGGCATACTGATTAAACAAACAGTTCAGATATTTATGTTTAAAGTATTCCCAGTCATGCAAGTTTAAAATTAACTGAACCAAAGTTAGGACAGGCTATTGATATTATAGACTGTCATGACTCAGAGATAACTCACAATAATAGTTTGAAAATTATAACGAATGAAATAACTTCAATACCTCTTCTTCAGCGGTCCAGTATAAGTGTCGTATCAGGCCTACTAGTTGACTTTTGTTTTCAATACTGCTCTTAAAGAAATCTTAAACTTAACGTTACAAAGCATGAGTATTGACAACAAAAGAATGTCGTTGAAACAATGAATATATTTTGTGATATATATTACTCTAATCCTTCTATTTTTGATAAAGCCTACAATGTGTATTGTCGAACCGGAGTGAAATATGTACAGCAGATATCATTAAACCTTATCGCTTAAGCAGCTTATGTTATTGCAAAGTCAATTGTCAGATATTACCTAGATTAAAAGCCGTTGTATAAAATCGTATCCAAGTAAGTACCTGTTAATAAAACTTTTAATAGTTTTTACTGATCGTTTTCAAGTTATTACAGTTTAATGCTTGACATAACTTAGAACATTAAGTCATAAATAGTGTTTTAAAGATATCTTTTAGGATTATTTTATATTTTGTTTCTTTAAAAAATTTATTTTATTTTAATCATAAAAATGTATAAATATTTAAGAATAAATAAACTACTCGATATTAATTATAAAATTTTATGGTTTATCATTTATGTAACTAATTTTCATTAGAAATGTGTTCAGTCTAAGCAGATATTTCATGTAAATACCTACTTTGTCAGAGTCTCATTAGGTAAACATTAAAAAAATACTTAAATTAATATGACCTATAAATTAAAATTTATTACAAATATATTCTTCTGCAAGGTCCCGATGTGATAGAGGTAGCTAGTGCCAAGAAAGTAAAACCTTATTGATTAAAATTAATTAACTAAGTGATTAATATAATTATTGTAATATTATAATTGTTAAAATAAATTTCTAAATGCGAACATAAAATATATGTAAAAAACGATCTGAAATTAACAAAATAATAATTTAAAGAAAATATTCTAAAAGTGTTACTCCACATTCACCTAATGTAAAAAATATTAGTAAACATTATTTTAAAGTCAAACTTTTTCTTTAAAGTGCAGCCTCATGTAATATAATTAGTATATTATATTCTTAAAAGCAATACAACCTATGGTAAAAGAAATCTAATTTATTTGGTGATAATATTAAGTAATAATATATGTATGTGTTATGTAAACGATTCGATTTATTTTTAATTTACTTTGTCTGTTTTCTGATTTAGTCTTTTATTTTTGTATTACAATTCATTTGAACAAAGCGTGCAATACAGTTATTCGATTTGAAGAGTCGTGAATTTAGGGCAAGAGGGCTGTTTTGTCTTCACTATTTTAAAGAGTCTACTGAAATAGTGTGAAAATAAATAGATATTCATTGAAGTATTAGCGTTTAAATAAATTATAACGTGAAATATTGTACTGTTTTATTCAATAATAAATACCCCGACTTTTCCTGCTTTACCAACAGTTTACTCGTAAAATGGTTGCTCCAGTTTAAATGAAAGAAAAAACGCCAAATTTGTCAAAACACTTAGCTTATGTTCATTTATCGTATGTAAGCCAAGGTTTCTTTTCTCCTTATATTATCGATATTTCAATCTTTTCCTGATTATGATTTATTGTATTCCTCTTAGAATGTTTAGAGTTATAAGAAAATAATGGGATAAAAGGGTGTATAGGGGTCCTACCAAGAACTTTGGACTTCAAGCCATCACCTGCAAGTGGTAGACCTGCCGCTCAACAGACGAGGCTCTGGAGAACATACAAGTTCCCGGTAAGCGGCTACAGGCTCGCCACCTATTACGTGGGACCAGCAACTGGCGAAATATGGGCATATAATATGCCCATGCCTACCCCTTCAGGAAAACAGGCGTGATTGTGTGTGTATGTTAAAAAAAGTAATGCGTTTATTTATACAAAGTATTTTTTATATTGCTAGGTATCTAGTTAATATTTAAAGTACGGGGCCAAAAAGCTCAAAAGTACTTGTAAAATGTTTTCTAATGGTAAGCTCAACTCAAAGTTACTCTGCGTTGTCAGATCGCAAGTACGTAAAGGTGATAATGATAATAACCTTTTCCATTTCATCCCAATTGTGCTTACTACACCAGATGGCGGTGTAGTAGGCTGTACGTTTTTCTCAATCAGTTGTTCGGAATCAGCGATCCCTCGAGGTCTCAAATATTAATCTACAGTAGCAATATCGTTGCTAGGACAGACCAGCAAAGAAAGAGTTCTTGCTTACAGTGGGACAGTTAAGTTTTCTCTATGAAGTACGTCCTAGATGCAAGAACCCTAGCTGAAATAAAAACCTTAATAGTTTTGGTGAATTATTTCAAAACTTAAGTTACAAAAAAAAAACATTTTTACTTAAGTGTTGAATATTCCACACAGCCAGTTTTATCTGTCATAATAATAATTGATGATGATGATAATGATATTTATCAGCAATAGATCTCAGCTGTCATACGGTGGTGTTTTTTTTTCTTTTAAATAATGGCTTCGTGCGTTTAGCACAAATAAATCATAGTAAATGAGAATGAGTGGTGATAAAGATGATAATTGATAACTGAGATGCCCTTCCTCTAAACTCCTTGAGTTCTCAGTAAAGATGTGGGACTATACTGAGATCACACATGGGCTTCTTGAGAGAATTTGAAAAGTGATATTGCACTATTTTGTTTGATTTACCAACACTCATGTACGTTCACAAACACTTAACGTTTAATAATCCACCGTTATTACACATTTATGTTCGAAACATAAAATAAAACATTAAACAAAATAAAACAAAACTGCAGACATGACTCTTCACTTTCCTCCAAAAAAATGGACGATTTTTTTTGCCACTTGTTTAGGTTGATAACTTTTGAGGTTTAATAAATAATGTAGCTAAATACTTTACAGGAGAAAACCTCTTTATAAATAACAGGAAAATCTTAAAACAAACCTGATTCTTAACATTAACGCGTAAATCCGTTTTTATAATGAAAACACTTCAGAAAGCTAAGCAGGTCAAATCGTACACAAGCAAAATGGCTTTATTACGGCTTCCATTATTGTCGGCCGTTATCTACGGCCTTATTACCGAGTACTCATTCCCGTAATGACGGAGAATGTCACAACGACACTCTAATTGAATGAGACTCCCCAGGGAGAGAGATATTAGACTTGTGATGACAATTCATCTTTAGTCGACATAGGATAAAAGATATTACGATATGATACGATCATGTAATATCTATGATATCATTATATGGGTCGGGGGGCGGATACCAATTGTCTTTAAGGTTTTTGTATTGAGCCTTTCTATATTATTATTCCCTTAGTTTTCGATAGCACTGCCGCTAGATTTGTAAATTTGCCCACGCTATCTGTATAAAATATCGTTAAGAGGTAATGTTTTGGATTTTGGATATTTTAAAAATCATACTGATCCAACTAGATTAAAAAGTGGTATGAGGTCTACATCAAAGTCAGTTAAAAAAATGCAATCAAATTGACCGTCAAATAAAAACTAACGCGGACATTCAGAAAACGGGTGCGGGCATAAGACTCCATAGAGAAAAATAGGGCAAAAAATCTATAGCATTCGTTTAGAACTCATGCCAGTAGGAATACAACTTTAGATAAGCATTATGCAATTAAGGATTTTATTATATTTCGTCAAAACCTTGTGTTTTAATTTGTAATACTATAGGTAACATATCGTCGGGGATAGTGCAAATCCGCGTACCTTGCATTGGCAAATTCCGCGTAACTGAATAATTTTGATAATTTAAGTTAATGGGCGTAATTGTCGCAGAAAAATCTTTTCACAACAAGAGATAGAACATAATAATAAAATGAATTATATGATGTGTAAAAATTACCCCAAAATTATTTGAAATAAGAGTCTTATTAAGTTTTTTTACCTTCCCCTATAAAATTAGATCTAATTGCAGATACGCGGACTTTACGTATGGTAGTTTCGCGTATTTGCACTATCCCCGATGATATTACATGAGCGGCAAAAGGCTCGCGTTCTATGACATGGGGCCAACAATATAATTGGCAAAATATGCCTCTGCCTATCCCTTCGGGGAAACCGGCGTGGACCATATATCCATAATCATAGTATCTTAGTAATTGTCTAGAAGCGCAATGTCAAAGAATATTTATTAGTTTTTAATCCTTCATAATTACGGTAATAGAAGATACGGTAATAATAGAAAACATATATATTTACTACCTACTGACCATACACATTACAATACTGGTATATTATAAAACTTCGTCGCAAGCAAAAGAAATTTGCGCGCTTAACGCAATCTTCGAAACTGATTTACATAACGATAAGACGAGACAATTAGGTCAAGTGTGGATACAACCACTTATGGTTCAGGGTATGATTGGGCAAGCTTGAAAATTTGTATGCATTTTCTAGCTTGCTCAACATAGAAATACGTAAGACATATTTTTAGGTCTAAAGATTCTCATAAAACAAACATTTCACTTGTAATGAGATACATATAGAGTATGTTAGGGTACTAATAATTATAATATGGGTAGGGTATAAGGTGTTTAGGATCCTACCACGTCTAAGAAGCCCAAAGCCAAACTCACCAGCAAGGGGGGCACCTGCTGATCAACGGACGAGGCTCTGGCAAACAGTTCCGGGCCAGCGGCAATAGGCACCTATTACGTAGGACCTCAATGTAATTGGCGAAGTATGGGCGTGTAATATGCCTGTGCCTACCCCTTCGGAGAAAAGGGCGAAAACGTAAGTATGTATGCAATAATACTTCCGGGCGTATTCAACACCCTTTACTTATTTATATATTGGCATTATAGGCTGCTTTAATTTAGTTTTAAAAATATTTATATTTGTACATTTCTTTGAGCTCATTTGGTAGGTTATTAAAAAGTTGCACTCCCTCAAATAACAGTAACTCTTTTCCGAAGTCGAAACGTCTACTAACATCGTAGAAGCCCAAGCTAACCTCACCTGCAAGTGGTGCACCTTTTTTTTTTTACAAACTGCATTTACGCACTGTCTCCCGGCCAAAGGCAAGTGGTGCACCTGCCAATCAACGGACGAGGCTCCGGCAAACATAACAGTTCCCGGCAAACGGCAATAGGCTTTATTACGTGGGACAAACATTATAATTGGCGAAATGTGTTTCTGCCTACCTCTTCGGGGAAACAGGCGTGATTGTATGTATATATTTTAGGAATATAATAAACTAAACCTCTAAAAAAAGCTTTTTTGATCATCAAAAATACTGAGTGAGCATCTAATAGGTGATTAGGTGCTTAATCAGTATTTTTGATGTACAAAAAGGTTAGGTTAGGTTGGCAATTTATTAATTTTGAAGATACGTTAAATAACACCCTATATTTTATTCTTTGAAACCCTTATAGATGAATGGGAGGACAAACATGCTGCGCTGGCTCCAAAAAATATAATTATATTATAATACTTTACTTACTTAAAAAATAGGGAAACACGGTGCAAGCAAGTCAAATAACAAAATATTTCACCTAAGCTAGAACTAAATAAAAACCTTAGATTCATAATTTTGTATAGTCAGTTCAGTCTTAAATTTTTTAACGAAGATTTTACCAAGCAATTTTTATTTTTAAGAAGACTACCTAAGTGGAGAAAAACGTAATTACTTTTTTCTGAAGTGGCAGCGAACGCCGCTGTAAATATTCATGAGCACGAACATCTTCTTTTGGGAGAAACCTTAATATTTCGAAAGAATTGATCTTCATATATTCACATAATCTCACGCCCTTAAACCATAAGGGTGGACAGAAACCGTGATCCAACTAATTACCTAATTAAAAGGGATAAGTTGTCATGGTAAAGACAGTAGAACTTCACTCAATCTGTAACTTTACGAGATCCGAAGATAGCATGTTAGATTGTCAGAATATGAGTTTTGATTATTCCTTTAAGGCCATGTAAATATTAAAACCCCTCAGTTTTTTTTACTATAATTAAAAGATGATTTCCTCGGGGCATGCCTTACTTCTTGAATAGCTGTTCAGCCTTATCAAAGTTATCAGCATCTCCTTTTGATATTGCACACAAATTATTAGTGGTACTGTAGATTTAAAAGATGTTTTGCCGAAGAGGTAGGCAGAGGCATATAATACGCCCACACTTCGCCAATTGCATTGTTGGTCCCACGTAATAGGTTGCAAGTCTACGCTTACCGCTTACCGGAAACTGTTACGTTCGCCAAAGTCTCGTTCATTGATCGGCAAGTGAGGATGCCTTGGGCTCCTCCGCTCTTGTTAGGACCCTGATCAGCCCCAATCTTTCGGCTTCTCGCAATGTTCATCATCATTTACCCCCATCACCACCATCATCACCACCCCTCGGTGGGGGATTCTCATGCTACATTAAGCGGCACACAGTCGGCATTAAACAATTTTGGTAATAGTGTTTTCTGATATGGCCTGGGCCCTGGGTCCTGCCCGCATAATACAAGCACTGAACGCAGTAGCTCTTTATACCAGAATACCAGTACATTTGTTAATAAGGCCCAGTAACTTAATTATTTTCAGCACCCTCCTACCACACATTATCGCGTGAAAATTTAACACTTAAGGGAAAAAAAATACGAAAAAAACAGGCCTAAGAATAAATTAAAGTCAGTATTCGCATTTGAAAATATTATTTTTACTTTATACATATGAAATTAATTACTAACTAGTATCGTTCGTATTATGTACTTTCTGTTGAGGTTCGACGTATAACAAAAATTCAACAGACGATGGCCCGTGTTCATACCACAGCTTGCATTCAATAATCAAAGTAACTCCCACTGTGAAATCTGATATCTGCATCGCCATCAAGGGAGACTTGTTCCTTAAATCTAAAGGATACAATTTTGGGTCGATCCCTGGCGGGTATGGGTAGTATTTTATAGTACCAATATGTTCTTTATCATAGGAATGATATCCATCACAATGAAACCACAACTTTCTGCTAGACTTTATCCACTCTTTTACTTCCCTGGGAGCTCGAGAACTTAACGAAGAATTGGGATTTAACGGCTGACCTGACCATTGCAACAAATGATTAATTCTCAAAATTACACACGGATTACTGCCATACCCGAAAGGAGATTTTGAGCAGGGACCTAAGGATCTTAAATCAATATTAGCCTTTCTCCTCCTGTTTAATAATGTATCAATTGCGCTTACGTACTGCTGGTAACCTTTTCCGTCACCTAGCTTATACCAAATCAGGGGATAATTGTTTTCGGATGAAGGAGTAGCTGACAACCCAACACCGTGTTCCGAATACGTCAATAGATCCACCCTATCCGTCTTATAGTCGGACGAGTACTTGAAGACCATCAATGTACAGAAGAGGAAAACAAAAAAATAAGTGGTCAAGAAAAGAACGTAAAGTATGGAGTACACAATGATCTGAAGCCAACTATTACAAGTTCTTTCGCAGAAAGTTTTATCTTCTTTATTGTAAATGTACTTGCAACACCTTTTCACACATGGCTCTTCTTGCATAGGGTCGTCGTCTGCCTGGCGAGACGAAGTAGGTTGCGAAGTGACAGTAGTAGCGTTCTTAAATATTATAACATCATTTTTGTGTTTTGTCTTATCCTCTTTTTTTCGATTTGGTGCCATTTTTACTTTTATTTATAATATTTTATAATCCTGAAAATGTCTTCAGTTATTGACAACATAGTGTCTTTGTTAGAATGCAAAGACAAGAAAATAACATCAGATTTGATGGATTAAACTTTTAATAGGCATAAAATCGCCAAGGCCATGATATTATTGTATTTCTCTATGACTTATTGAGATAAGTTCTATTTTCACTTCATTATCGAGGATGAGAAACTGTTTCCAATCCTTCAGGATCATAAAAGGGCTCAAAGACACTAGTTGAGAATCACCGAAAAATATTTAAAATTAAATTGTAATGATGTGTGGAACAATAAATACAACTATTAATTTAATGCAGTCTGGTACCGGCCAAGGCGTCAACCCCTGTCATCTCATTAGAATAGACGACGAAGAGAAATATTTCTGGATGATAGGCAGCAACGCCATCTTGAGAAATTTTATATTCATCCTGCGTACTGGCTTGAACTGTAATAAGTTATCACTGATAACTAACCTGCCTGCCCAGCGTGTTGATTATGGGCAAATACCCTCAATAGGACGTAAACTATAGGGGAGGCCAATGTTCAGCAGTGGACTTTATGTAGATGTTATGATTACAGATATAATTTACTTAGTTTTTTGTTGGTCCGCTTTTATGTGAAGGTGATATTATCGCGCATCATCATCAAATTTCTTCCAATTATATCAAATATCCATCATTAAAATTATTAAATAACCTTTTCACAAACTAACTATTAAGTGTTTACGCAAGCGTAAGATCATAGTCAGCCAGACATATTGATTTGGAAACTGAATGATTTTCATGATCACTGCATTCTTTTGATCAAAGCGGTATGTGGCAGTGAAAACTGGTCACGGTTGTTGCTCAAAATAAAACTGTTTGGATCGTAAATATCGGCATTGACTTTGTTGTCTGTCTTTTTACTGACTTCAAAAGGGGGTTCTTCATTTCATTGTATGTTATTATTATTGTTACCATGTAGGTACCTAATTATTGTCACTTTTAACAGATTAGAAACATCTTTTGTTTCGTTAAGATTATGTGGTCTGGTCTATTTTTCCAGTTCCATACAAGGAATATCCAATTTTGATAAATATATACATGTGGAATTGAGCGGAGCCTATAAACAAACGCAGGGCATAGCTTATTTCATTGTCTATTCCAGGTGCTTTGCCTTTGACTTAAGAAAGTTGGCAAATATGTTTAAAATCGGAAACACGAAAATAGAGGACGGTAATATTTTTTTCTTGAATCATTGAATTCGCTACCAACATTTATTACTATTGCTTTAAAGCATCATAAAATGATCATCGATAAAGCGAAAGTGTTTGTGTTATTACAAGAATAGCTAGTCGATGCTATAGCAGTTGATGTACAGTGTGTACAAGCCTCGTTACTCGTGACTGCACAACGTTCTGCACCCGCTGTATAAATAGTACTGGTGCGATTCTCCTAATTTACAGTAGTAAGGCTTTGTAAACTTGCACTATTTGCCTTCTATACAATTTTCTCCTTATTTGAAAAACTAGTGGGAAATATTATTTTTAATATTAAAATATGTCATATGCTGTGTATGGCGAAGCTCTGCGCGCTCTCTGAGACTTATTATCTTATAGAATGCTAAAATAAAAGTGTATACAAATGTAAAGATTATTATTTCTCATTACGAGATTGAAACCATTATCTAGCTCGACTGATTGTATATAGTCCAACTAATACGGCCACCGCCAATCCTCACTGGGTCTATAGTGGTGGAGTATTTTATTACCTCAATCCCAATCACTGTGGTTAGTGACAGAAAGTACATGCTCAGTAGTGGGCTGAGATACAGACATAGAGTTAGGATAAATATGTAGGCCTCAATCAATCAACCAAATGGCGTCCACTGTTAATCGTAGGCCTCCCCCAAAGAGCGCCAACCATCCGGATTCTTTGCAAAATGCATCCAAACGTTACTAGCCACCTGTTTCGTTCCGTCGGGCCATCTTGCCACAGGTCGAAATTATTAAGGTTAGATTATTAAATAAATTGTAAGAAGAATCCCCCCCTGCGTAGGTGCATCGGTGTTAGCTTTTAGCTCATAAATTGAACAGGACAACACACAGTTTGCAAACAAATAGGTACGCTCTCCTGCGGAAACTTCGCTTCTCGTAATGTAATCATTAATTTACTTTCATTTCACTTTAAGCAGACAGCAAATGCAGTTGAGACTTTCTAAAATCGATCTTGTAATTTTGTTTATATAATATAGATTAAATCACCATTTGATGACCTTTTTAGGGGTTCCGTAACCAACAAGTATTAACAGAACCTTTTATTACATCCTGTCTGTTTGAGAGGTAGGTATGTATAAACATAGAGGATGAAGATAAATACTCCCGATACACAATCGATATTTTGTTTGGTATAAATATGTTAAAACATAAAAACTAAAATACAACTAGGCTAAACTTTTTGGTACACGGTATTATTATCTAATATTACATTCAAATCTTCTATCAGACTTACAGCAAAATTACCACTGAATCAACTGAATAAAAGTACTACGTAGTAATGTGAAGTAAAAACACCAAAAAATAAACCTAAAAAAAGCATTTTTTCTTAGTTTGATTCCTATACCAATCAAAATCACAATCTTAATAAAGAATCGTTTTATTTATATGTTCAGGGAGCTATCAAGTGCGGATCATCCAACGAATATCCAACGAATCCTTCCTTTTTGTCTGGGTCCGTCTCCGATTGCGAATGGGCCATTTGCTAGGTCAGCGTCCCTTGAGATTTACATCGTACGATTTGTACGTAAAAGCTGTTTTATATCTCAAGACGTATTATAGAAACACTAATATCTAATTCGAGACGTTAGTGATAGATAAAGAATGTACTTGTGAATTAATTGACATTTTAGTGACGATAGTTTTTGTAATCACCACGCTGGGCAGTATCGTATTAGCGAAACGTGGGTGTATAATATGCATCTGCCTACCTCTTCGGGAAAACAGGCTTGATTGTATGCACGTATGTATGTAGTGACGGTAGTTTTTGTTATCACCACGCTGGGCAGGCGGGTTGGTGATCGCATTCAGCAGATCGCAAGTATTCAGAAAGACGCTGCTGACCATCATCTGGTACGATTTCACTTGGTCGACTATTAGAGATGAGAAGGGCACTATTCCAGGCCGGTTGCCATACGGTTTACTCGCTACTGGGCAAATGTCACTGTTAAAAATCTACTTCTATTCATGCCACGAATTATCCATGTCCAGGCTTTAACTTTTGGTTACTCTCTTCAATGACTTATTAATATAATGTGTATCTACGAACTTATTATTCTGTAATCGTGTTAAGATCGTGAAATTTAAAGATATTTTTGAACCTTACAAAGTAAGTCGATCGTTTGATTATATCGACACCGGACTTTTGGCGGGTCGCTTCAGTGATCTCCATTATATGTAATGGCTCATATTTCATTACTTTTTTTATTGTTGCTCTCGGGTGGCACCTTGAATGTGATTCTATAAGTCTCAAATCTCAAATTAATAAGGGCTTTGGGTGAGTGTGTTTGAAGAATTACTACTTTAACTTATATTTATATACTCTTTTATTTGTATGTTCTGTGTGTACTTACCTATTTATTCTTGTTAAAATATCTTTTTAAACTCTGGGAACTATTCTGGGACATTGCATTCGGCGCCATGATACCCAAAACTAAGAATAGCTTTTACTATGGGCTCGAACTTGTACAAGAAAACGAATAAAGATACTTAAGGACCTATTTTGTAATAAATGTAGATACTTATATTACATAACAAACACTCAAATCAAAGCAAATAAACATGTCCTTGCACATAAATATTTGTTATTCCCAAATGAACAAATGTCCTCGCTTCAAACTTCGATTAGCACACGGGAATACTGACCGGTTCACCACGCCTGTCGTCAAATGTAATAGTAATTTGAATTATCTTAAAAATTTTAATTAACTTTCTAAAATTAACAGAATATATAAAACTGAAATTTCTTTTCATGGTTTTGATTGCTCTTAAAAGTTGTCTTAAAACTTAGCTTCAACTAACGCATTCAAATAGTAAGGCTACAACTTACTACATTAGCCTTATAGTTATAGTAGCAAAGTACTAAAACATTCAGTTACTTCTTAGGCTAAATGACTTTCAAATTTAGACTGATAAAAGTTAAAAGCACGTTATCCACACCCCAAATATCGTTAGTCTAGTTTAATTCTACATTATACGAGAAATGACGGCCATATTGCCAGGATCGCGTACATTATTTTCGAAGTAAATTTACATAAAACATCCACCTATCTACCTCTTTTCCTTAAAGGGAGGAAGACTCTCGCTACGGCACGAATTTGATTACGTTCATGTCACATAACGATCGATAAAATTGGGCAGATCATGAATCTGTTTAAGTACATATTCTTTAGTACGGAACCATTTCATATCAGATGTTTCTTGGTTAATTCATGTTTTTTTTTATAAAAATAATTTCTCGTCTCAAATGTGACGTATCAACTAGTTAATGTTACTGTTATTGTACAATACAATTAATGCTGTACAAATTACAGAGAGGCATATCAGTCAAATAATTTACCCATTAGGCTTATAATTCACGAGTTATAGTGTATTGGAGAAGAATCAACATTTATAAATGTAAAGGAGAAACTCAAGTTATCATATATCAAACCTTTCGTGTTTTATGTGGCGTTATGCTAAGGAAATACATACATACAATGACGCCTGTTTCCCAGAAGGGGTAGGCAGAGGCATATTAAATGCTCACATTTCGCAATTTTTATTCAACAATAAAATTTGCGAAATGTGGACCAATGTCCCACGTAATAGGTGTCGAGCCTATTTCCGCTTGTGTTTTATGTTTGTCACGCCTCGTCCTTTGATCGGCAGGTGCAGCACTTGCAGGTGAATTTGGCTCGGACTCCTAAAATCTTGGTAGGATCCTTATACACGCAGTACTCGTAGTCTATTAGTATAGTTGTAAAATTACAATTAATATAACTTAGTATAACGTTACTAACGACGAGTTTTTCCAAACATATTTATTCACATTTAAAAAAGCTTTGAATAGAAGAGATTAAACTGTCTTTAAACTCGGTCCATCGCTTCGGGTGCATCCGGCACACAATACAACACATAAAGTTGATAATACTTTGTATTCATAAATTGCAAACTAAACAGCGAAATGTAAAAGAGTTTTTCTATAAAACGGGGAATGTGATAGATAAAGTTTTATTGGGATTGTTTGGATTTTCAATACACGGTTAGTTAGATACAATTGTAATTCTATTCTAAATAGATGAGATATGATCTTTAGATATTAGTAGTTTTAAGAACAAATTAATATTTTTTTTCTTTAATTGTATTAGATTTTAAGACATAATTTGAACAAAGCCGAGATGAGTTTCTTGAGGCATTCTTCTCAATCTCGTTGCCTTTTTGGAAATCTCGTTGCCTTTTTGGAAGTCTCGTTAGAGTCACCGACAGACTGACTGACTGACGGACAATCCCGTCTCCCCTTTAGAATCACGACAGGCTGACTGACAGATCCCCCCGATAAGAGTCACCGACAGACTGACAAGTCTTGAGAAAAACCACTACAGACAGATAAACTGACAAACCTTGACAAATTCTGACAAAGAACCCATTTGCTTTTATTTCTTTATTATGGTACCGCTCATATCTCTTTCATTGTTGTTAAAAAAACCATATCGAAATTCCATTTTATGTGTGAATATTTGACGAATCTAAATGATCATGTTGGTCTTAAAGACAATAAAGTATTTTATTATATTTATTTTCTATTTGATCCTTTTCTCCTGGTACTTAGCAGCGCAATATAGCAATACGCCATAATAGAGCGACCGCTCTTGATTTTTATATTATGACATTTCATGTCATAAAATTATTTCTAACTATAGTAGCTAATATTACATTTGTGAGATCCGGCTAATTAGCAATGTAAAGAAAACCATATTTAATGAAAAACTACTTTATAAAAAGGCCTATATTGAATTTCAGTACGTCGAACCCCTTCCGCCAATGTTATAAATTGTAAAATCATGTATGTGTGTTATGGCTGATGGAAAAAGAAAGCTCCCGACAAGAGTAAACAAGTTAAGTGAGTTTGACAGAAAACGTGTTCTCACATTTCATTGGAAATAAATACGTTGTTTAAGAATAAGAATAAAATTATTTATTTGGTCCACACAATAAGGTTCTTACATTTAAAGGCATAGTAATGCCAATGTTACTAACTCAAGCCCCTCTGGAACTTTTATTATATGCCTATTTCTTATCCTAGTATTTGTTTTCAAGGATTTACATTAAGCCGTATGGCGTAGGCCTAGAATACCGTCCCCTCCTTATTCATCTTGTGGGCGGCGTAAAAGCCGACAGAACATACCATATCGGTTATGAACGCAGCGTCATCCTGCTAAACTCGAGCCGAGTTGCGTCACCAACAAACACCCAGTGTGGTGATTATGGGCATTTCCACCATGGGGACGCAGCGAACTTTTGATGGCTTTTTTTGGGGTGGGAAATCATCACATCATTCTTCAATTACCCAGCCTCTCGCTGTAGGTAAAGAGGAAGGGTGTGCAAGACTTTTACAGTTTGGTAACCCATTCGAACCCCGTCAGGCTTGACCCCGTGCCCGGAAGCCCCTCAGTGTTAGCTGACGTCTGTTTGAGGCGTCAGTGCAACACGTACGCGCCGTTGCCGCGGCCTGTCGCCTGCAAAAGGCGGACGCGTGGCGAGTTACCCATTACTCACCGCCCACAAGCCAGCATCTACGGTGGCTTGGACTGTCTTGTGGCTCCCGGCGGATGTACCGGCGGATGAGCGTAGCAACATTTCTTCTCGCTCCGGACCATGTCCTCCAACACGGCCGAACGCGAGAGGTCGCCGCCGCCGATCGTCGCTACGAAGAGACGTCGATGCTCCACCCAAGCAAGGCAGATCACGGTGGTGTGCTCCACTGTGTCCTACGGCTGAAACTCACAGTGGTGACGCTCGGACATTTATCTCCGGCCGATTATGTGCCGAAATCTCTCAAAGCAGCCATTCCCGGTGAGCATCTGCGACAGGCGGCAGGTGAGAGTAGCATCTCTCTAGCCACTCCTCAAAAAGGATAAACCTTTAACTTATGACGACTGCGATGATGATTCTCAATATCGCTAGAGAATACCAGTACACGCTTAATAAATATGAAAATCAATTTGTAGGTAGCTAATAACCTTTGTTAGTATACTCCATTTCCCCACCTGGGACCAAACTTTGCAGGTATAATGTAAATTTTGTCTAAAATTTGGGTACTTTTGCCACATACCTGCTACGAAGTTAAAGTAGGTAGGAACTGAATGGTTATCTGGGGATATCTTTTATATTCATATTTATATTTATATGGGTTATCTTTTTCTAATGAAAAATTATATTTTCGGAGGAATATTATTGGTAATCATTGTGTTGATACAAATAAACGTGTTAGTGAGGTTTAATTTCCTTTTTGAGTCTGTCGAAAACAATACTTCATACAGATAGTTGTATTAGTCTTTGAGCTATGATAGAGTCCCTTTTGGGCTGTTTAAGAAATTCTAACAATAAGACAACACATTCGCTTTAGATCCCTCTCTGAGTGTGTTTGAAACGTTTCCTTCTTTCAAACCTTGGTCAGCTGAAACAAGATAACAAAATACCTATTTAGAAATAATTAATATATCTCATACTATCTAAAGCTTTCGCCAGGTGGTACCGGCCTAGAATAGTTTCACCCCCCCCCCCCTCATCTTATTAGGAGTCGTAAGAGTCGAAGAGGAGAAATCCCATCGGATGATGGGCAGCAGTGTCATCTTGCGCACTGGCTTGAACTGCGATCGCCAGCCCGTCTGTCCAAAGTGTTGATTATGGGCAATTTGCCTCTTCACATATGTTATACTCTTAACATAATATGTTGCAAAGGCCGACGTTCAGCAGTGGGCTGTATTTGACTCCAATGATGAAGTAGAGCTTAGCTTTAAGAGATATTATTTTACTCTTCCAAAATTCAAAGGCAAAATGAATACCCTATTCAATACTCAGTATATTTAATATTCAGTATATTCAATATTCAGTATATTCCATATTCAATAATTAGTATATTCAATAATTAGTATATTCAATATTCAGTATATTCAATGTTCAGTATATTGAATATTCTTTAATCAGTATAGCTTAGCTAGAAAAGATAAAAAATTCTCCTCCTAAATTCAAAAGGCGACTTCTCTCGACTTAAAAAGCAATACCTCTTCTTTTTTCAAATATTAAGCACATTATATCTCTCCTTAGCACGTCAGATGAGAGTCGTATTGGATCACCTATTAGGAAAAGTAATTCGCTCGGTAAGAGATTACCTTTGTGATCCTTATAATATTCAATGCAAAATGTAATAAAGATTTTACTCGAACATACATTAGACACAAAGTAGTATTGCTTTTCATAATGTGATACTTTTTGCCTTCTTAGCTACGAGTATAATTATATTCTACCAATTACGTAATATCATACATTTTGTCTGCCATACCCAAAATTAATGACATAATATTGTAGGGGAGGGGGAAAAAGCTACTTTAGTTCAACTGAAATTGTTTCATTAATATTTCAGAAAGAGTTATTATCATAATTACGGAACATATTACCTTTCGAGCCGTGGGTGTCTGTTTATTTTATTATATTCGGAACTGTATTTAGGGTGTATAGGGATCAACCAAGATCTGAGGAGACCAAGCCAACCTCACCTGCAAGTGGTGCACCTGCCGAACAACGGACGAGGCTCTGGCGAACAGAAAAGTTTTCGGGCTCTCCACCTATTACGTGGGACCAACAATATCGTTGGCAAAATGTGGGAATACAATATGCCTCTGCCTACCCCTTCTCGAAAACAGGCGTGATATTACGTAATCAGTGTAGAACAACAGCATGTTATACGTTTGCGTATCCATTTTTACTATAAATATCGCTATTTTCAGGTATCCGAACACAACTGAAGTTCTATTGTTTTCTGCATTCCAGCAGTCGCTTGATGCTTCATAGTCCTTAGAAATGATAAGAAGAAATTTAGTGTAGAGTTAAATTTGTGTCGCTCTCTCACGGCCGCCATAATGGAAAAAGGGGCTCAAATTATTTTTACTGTTTATATGCCAAACTATTATCTATCAAAAAAAACGGTTTTTTTTTGCAAATAAAATTATTTACAGTAACTTTTACTTCTAGCACCCTTAGTAAAAAAGTTATTAGTGGAAATATAAAATAAGAAACACTATATATTGTTATAACATTTTTGCCATTCATTTTCCAAAAAATATAATAGCAGATAATTTTTAAAGATGATTGTTTTTAGGAATCTTAATCTCAAGCAGATAAAGGAAAGTTTAAATAAAAACTCCGTACAATACATATTGTTGGTAGAAAAGAAGGAGATTCATACGAGTAAGATACAATGTGCAACTTAGCGCTCGTCTATTTGCCAAGCATCATTATCATAATTAACTAAGCATTATCCCGGTTGCCCTAGACTACAGCTTAGGGTCTAGGTTCTGCTTTCTGGGCTAACCAAATTATGTTTCCTGAATTTTAGTTTTTATATGAAACGACTGACCTCCGCAACCCAGATGAAAATATCATGTTATGGTTAAACCAGCTGTCAGGATGACATCGTCATGACGACTACCATAGATGTTCATAACAGCCGGGACCAACGTCTGAGCGTGATTGCCGAGGCACGGAGCAAGCGGTAATTACGCAAATAACTCCGAAAAGTCATAGGTGTCCCACCAGGGTATGAACCTGAACCCGAGACTCTCTGAATTTTAAGGTTCTAGATCTCGCCACTGGGCTATCAGCAAAGACTAAATATACTATGCTTTAAGTCGAGTTAAGACGATTGGAAGTCTTGCTATCTTTGCACTAGATGCATAAACCCTTTTGAATTATCCTCATTATTTTTCTTTGCCAGAACTAAGTCGTCAAAATTATGAGTAAAAAGCATAATAATTTTGCTGATAATAATGCTAGAAATGAAATAAAACATATATTCTCTTGAAATCATCTTAAAATGCCCGGGGATAGGCAGATCAATGGATGTATAGCTAATTGTAAGTCTAATTTTTAGACTCAAAAAATTTATAGAGAACGGTCTGCCCTCCCCCGATGGACCGTTAGTCAAGGCAGAATCAGGAATGCAGGCTCGAGATCGATCGACGTGGAAAATTTAAGGCTGTTAAATTAAAAAAATGTTTAGAAACTTTTTAATGTACATAATTACTTAATTTAGGTTTTATTAGCTAATCTGTAATTAAATGTATATGTTCTTTATTATACACGCAAAACATTTTCAGGCGAAATTTTTATAAAATAATCTAAAGAATATAATGGAACAGGGACAGTTTTGGAAACACTTTCTCTGAAATTGAGTGTATAAATCTTTATGCCACATTATAAAAAAGCTGACCCAAAAATTTTAAGTCTGGCGGAAAATAAGAAAGCATCTGGCTATCGCTTTCGGAAACTTTCTGGCTTCCAATATTCGTCATTGCATCAAAATATCTCATTTGATAAGCTTCACTGCGTCCTTTATAGTGACATAATATTAAACCTATATCTACCTTGTTCTTTTCTTAAATTTATAAAGACTAAAACATAGGTGTATTTGTTATAGGTCAATCATTTTCGCTACGTTGGGACTTACATTATCAAAACATAATATATGTAAGCAATGCTGGACCTTAAAGAAGGCAAATGAAAGAAAAACTCTTTTTAAATTGCCAATTGGGGAGAAAAACAAACTCAAAGCAAATGAGAATGATAAGATGGATGTGTGGAATGATTGAGAGGGTACAAATAATGTATTCAGTGAATATGTTAGAGGTAGTATTAAATTAACATGTGACTGAAAAAAAATAAAAATGCGTTTGTGATGGGCATGTATAAGGGTATAAGGAGAGACAAAGCGAATGTGGGGACATGAGTAATGAATGTTTTATTACAAATTTAAATGGTTTTAATTTCATGTAGATTTGGTGTCAAGTCAATTTAACGACAAGTCGACTTAATGTACTTCATTAAATTTTATATTTATTTTTAAGTTATGTAATATATTAGCTATACTTTATCACATTGTAAGTGAACTTTTTTTAGGTTTTTATGAGAAATAAAAACGTCATATGTTCCGAGGGAACAGGTGAAGAACGACCGAAATAAGATAGATTGAGTGAGTGAAGAATGATATACCATTGAAGGAGCAATATTACAGCTAAGAACCCAATTTTCTTTGATTACGAATCATGCTCTACTTTCATTAAAGTATATCTCATTATTAGTTATTAATAATTAATTATCTTATTAGCTAATTACGAATATTATCGCAAAGGCTTTTATAAAAGTCTGAAAAGAAATTGCTTAGTTTAAGAAGGCATTTCTATTAAAGCAATTATCTGACCTTCGTAAAGTATATTTATTGAACGACTTATTTTGAGTAAGATCAAGGATCAAGATATTTTTCAAACAAGTAACAGTAATCTAGTTTTAAACCAATATCGATGCTCCACGTTAAATGAAAACTATTATCCTACAAGTCCTACAGTAATGCATAATTATGCGTCATCGAGTCTAATTTCAGCTAACGGGGTTCCGTTAAAGCGTTATTCAATACCAAACATAAAAAGTATTAATTGGGATTCGCTGCCGGCTCGTGTGTTTCCTAGTTCCTAAAATTCCGGGTCTTATAAGCGGGGAATGAAACGGCCATTTAGCAGGCCATCATGAGTGGGTGCGCTTTGTACCATGTTTATTCCAAAATATGAAGCACCTTATTTTTTTTGGTCTGCATCGTCTGCTTACCTTCAGGCACGATATAGTCAATATGACGTGTTACATAAAAAAATCTTAAAAGCTTTATTGAGTTTAGGCTTCGACAAAGCACATACTATGAAAGTCAAGATTACTTAATACTAACGAGCCCATTAATGAGGGTCGGGAGGTTGAGTGGATACAGATCGGACAAGAAAACCGTCGAGATTTGTTCCCCCGTCTGAAGAGTCTATTTATGTTATACAAAAGGCCTATTAGGTAACTATTTGTCGGGTAAAGATGGGTCGTTATCTCATCAATATCTCATCGTGAGCCATAAACATCATTATGTAAAAAAAAACAACACCGTTAATATCCAAGGCGTAAAGAAAAATAAAACATTCATTGTAACTTTTTTGACTGATGTTACACATAATATCCTTTTTAGGGTTCCGTAGTAAACAAGGAACCCTTATAGTTTCGCCATGTCCGTCCGTCCGTCCGTCCGCGGGTTAGCGCAGAGACTATTAACATTAGACAGCTGAAAATTAGTGTGGGTATACATATTAATCACGTCGACAAACCTGTAGAATAAAATTTTTAAAAATATTGTTTTGTAACGTACCTCCCCTACACGTAAAGTAGGAATGACTTTTTTTTCTCGAGTCTATCTTATCATGTTGGGTATCGTTAGAAAGGTCTTTCAAAAGTAATACGAGTTTCTTAAAACCATTTTTCGATTTAGGGATTCGTTTTCGAAATATTAAGCTTTAAAGTGGAAAAAATTGATAGAGTTCAGTATCCGCCCCCCCCACCAGGTAAACGGTACTTTCAGAGTGGCTGAAAAAATTCACAATAGTAGTATATATAATGAAGTTAAAAGGAAAACTATCACGGCTAAGTAGGCTTTACTGGTTTTCGAGTAATGGACGACAATCAAATATTTTTTTGTATTAAATGTATTAAAATTTCATTCATACCGTAGTAGTGATATCTATCGGGGAATAGCTGAACCTGTTCATATAGCGACATTATGGCAAAGGGTGACTACGGAACCCTATATTGCGCGTGGCCCGACACGCACTTGGCCGGTTTTTTTTTTATCTACAGTATCTACCTGTAAAAAAATAACAAGTAATCTTATGTTTTAGAGAAAAAGTACAAAGGTGGGCTTATTTCCAAAAGAAAACTCTTCCAGCTAACCTTAACTGTATAACGATTCCTTCTTATTTATATTAAACATATTTTACGGATATAAATCGCAATGTATAGTATATTTTGTTTGGAATACTTTACAGTGATTTGTGGTCAAGTGACGAGATCTTCGCCAATCCGCACTGGGTCCGCGTGGTCGAGTATCACCTCAATCTGTCTCACCTTGAACCGTAAAGGACTGAGATGATGATGAGATCGCAAAAGTCTTAAGAGACTAAGTTAGAAAACTAGCTACGTTTCGTACATTCATCATTAGTTGCCACAATAGTTGAACGTTTAGTTTAAGTATGGATAAGTTATGACCGATATGGCAGGGAGGTCAGTCAAAGTCAAAAACATTTATTCAAGTTTGGCTCAATACAGCTCTTATGAAAGTCAAACTGATGAACTAACACGCCCATTCACTGCGGGCGGGGGCTTAATCTTAAAAGAACGATAAACTGATCTAAATTTGAACGGTACTTAATATTACAACATAGTCTACAAAAACTTGTGTTCTGCAGCCACAAGATTCAAGACAAAGGGAAAGAAGTAAACATGTACTCCGCTCCTGAGGTCATAGGTTTGATTCCCACACAGGAAACATCTTTGTTTGCATGGACATGAATATTAGTTCTGGCCTGTATGTTTTCTATATATATTAAGTATGTATGTACTAAAATAATATTTAACAATGTTTATCCGGTTTCTTGTATCCATACTACAAGTTCTTAATTATAATTCTCCTAAAACTAAATACTTGGTGTGATTGTAAGATAATAATAATAATTATCAGTTACAGTATTAAAGCCGCAAAATAAGTTTTATCTACTATTATACCTCCTTAGTTGTATTAGAAACCAGCTTTAGTCCTCGGCGTTGCTCGAGAGACCTATTTATCACTTTTCACAAAAACGGCGCGTTTGTCGAAATAAAGTGTCTGATATAATAAATGTTCTTTCCTCGGAGATTAAGCGTGAATGCGTAAAAAGAAGCTTTCTCATTTAAAATGTTTGTAAATAAGCGCTTTATTAATATTAGAAAAATAAAATTAACATATTTTAGTAGATAAAAAAGTTTTAACTAACTTATTTTAAGTTTTAACTAACTAACTAGCTTGTTTACTACAATAAACGTTTGCAAATAATGAAAAGAAATTTAATTAAATTTTCTTTTACTGCGGTTGGAAAGAACTAGCAGAAGTTTAGATTTTTTAGGTATATATATATATATATATTTTTTTTTTTATAAATATTTTTGACACTTACTTCAATTATTTAGTCCCAAGATAAGTATCATTAAGAACTTGTGTTATGGATACTAAATAACGGATAAACATACATATATACTATTTTTTTGTAAATACATACTTAATATACATAGGAAAACACCCAGACCAGAACATATATTCATATTTATACTCACAAATATTTGTCCTGTGTGGGAATCGAACCCACAACCTCAGGAGTGGAGTGCGGGTATACTCGCCTCTACACCATATTGGTCGTAAATATTTAAACATTTATAAGAGCAATATATTGTTAACAGCCACGTTACCGCTCGTGCTAAGCTTAGAGCGCTTGTGTTACGACTGGGCTTACGTGCGTGCGTAGCATATCATCATTCCTCGAACTATCTGGTGTATGAACCGCACGCTCAACTAATGGCCAGTCATGTTTTGTGCTGCGTGAAACTATTTGAAAATGGAAACTTATTTGAGTGACGTATGTTACTTATGTAAAGTAAAGTAAAGTAAAAAATTATTTATTTCATAAACTATTATACATAGTACTTGAAAACGTCATGATTTCAAATGACAAAAAAACCATCGAAATAATATTACACTAAATCACGAAGCTTAGATTCACTTACATGCAACAAAACAATTTAAAAACAAAAAATAATTAAGTGTAAGTGAATCTAAGTGCCAGTTCCGAGCCACCGCTCTGTAAGAAGAACTGGCAAGAAACTCACAGGCTATGCTCTTTTAAATATGTCCATTAGTTTGGTACTAGAATTACAATCTTTATTTGTCTGTGAAGCTATAAAATGCAATATAACAAGTCATTCATATTAGAATAGCCTGTATGAAACGGCAGTTTATATGCTAGTGCTTGGCACGAATACCAGTTATTGGGAATAGATTTTTTTAAGGTGACAAAAATTAATAAAAATACTGTATCGATATTAATTTATTATTCTACGTGATTTTTTCGGTTATCCTCCGAAGTCTTTAAGAGTCTTGTTATAACAGTGGATTATTAACCGATAAATGTTTGTGAACGTATATGAGAGTTGGTAAATGAAACAAAACAGTGCAACATCACTTTTCAAATTCTCTCAAGAAGTTCATGTGAGATCTCAGTATAGTCCCACATCTTTACTGAGGACTCAAGGGGTTTAGGGGAGGGCCTCTCATTTACCATTTATCATCTATATCACCACTCATTTTTATTAACTGATTTATGTATTATATTAGTATATGTCTTACTTGACACTGGCTAAATGTGCTAAACTCACAAAGCAAAATTATTTAAAAAAAAAAAAGAGTTCAAAAATGACGTTGTCATTCAGTACGGGCGAGAAATTAATCTTGAGCACAGTACATAGATTTTTGGCAACGCGGTACGATTCGTATATAACGAACGCAAATGGCAATGTATTGAAAAGTTCTTTGACATGGTTCGTGAAAAACTAAACACCAAATTATGCACTGGTGCGATATATCAGAGATTTTAGGCACACACAGCACTTCTATGGTTATATTATGAAGATTTCTGTGAACTATCCTAACATTGTATCTTGTAATAATGTGATAAGACTTATAATACAGCCACAGTTGGTGGGAATTAATGTTGAGGTACGCAGTAAAACTCACCAAGTAAATAGTCATAACAAATAAGCTCACAACTCCCTTAAAGTCCCTAAAGAAATTTGCTGCAAGTGTCAAGAGTCGTAAGAGGTTTACAAGCACAATTATTTTATATAAGCGTACCGAAGGGACATCTAGGCTCTTATTACAAAACTGGAATCCGTTAATCCCTGTCACGTTCTATATTATACTAAAAGAAAGAGACAGATAGAAGTGAATTTGTTTTGATAATATCAAGCACCGAGATAATAAAAGGGGTGCAATGTCATGGAATTTCAGTGGAAAATCGACGGTCAGTAACATAGAAAGCTTCGCGCTGAGCGGTCGTACTGCGTGGAGCACTTCCCTAACTTTCCGATGTCAAGAAAACTCCGGCACTATACGTGTATAACGTGCTTTTAGTTTATTTAATTGCAATAGTGAGCCGAGGAAGTAGAATTATGAAGTGCAGGTGTCGATGAAAAAAAAATGGTTTTTGGTTGACATAAAAGTTAAATGTGAATTTAGTGAATATTTTCGATGCCCGGTATGTATTCCATCTATGCAGTGTATATTTGCAAATTATTGATACATATACACATACATTCACTCCTGTTTCCTCAAGGGGTTAGGCAGAGGCATACGTCGACATTTCGCCAATTATCTTGTTCGTAATATGTGGCGAGCCTATTGCCGCTTATCGGGAACTTTTACTGTCGCCAGAGCCTCATCCGGCAGGTGTACCACTTGCAGGTGAGCACTTGCCGGTTGCAGTAATACATAATCTAAATTATATAGATAAAGATTTGGAGCGGAGTTTGGTATATCGAATATTTATTCTGGTCTTAGCGTTTTCTGTAATATACTGAGCGTGTATTTACAAAACAAAAGTACGACTGTTTGATAACGTTTATTCGTTTTCTAGTTCCCATAGTACAAACTCTACTCGCTTTGGGGTTCAGCTGGCGCACTGAAACTATTAGACCATTAATCTTGTTTTCAGAGAATTGCTTCTAAATTATTTGGATACTATGTAAGTATTTAGGGAACATATGAAGAGTGATGTAACGAAGTATGTATATATTTTATTTTATATATAAATATATGGTATTGTATGTATGGTATTTTAATGTTAATAACTCACGAAAGTAATGATAATAGTATCTCGTAATAGTAGCTCTTGTGAGTTACTAAGTCTTTATTCTATATCTTTATAGATTTACTTTTTACATACATATATGAACACACACGACGTTGACATCAACGTGTGTGTTATATCGTTAAAATTACAGTTTTTTACTAACTCCACCAGAAAGTAATAATAATAAATCATTTAATTTTCTCCACATACACAATGGACACAATTTAGGTACAATATATACGATAATATAAGGAAAGTATTCACGTAGACGTGCTATAATACGATATACGTAATATGACGTACTCTCATACTATAATATAATAAAACGTCCAAACGCGTTAAAAAACTACGCAAGATTTAATAAGAAACTAGGTTTAGATTAGAAATTATATTGATGGAACCTCAGCAGCGAGAGGAGATGAGCAAGCACCCTTTCTGAACGAATATAAGTAAAGGCAAATTCAATTCTTAAGTTTCCTTATGACAATCTTCTTAAGGTCTGCAGCACACCTACGTTGCGAACGTCAATTGGATGCGTTGTATGTCGTATGATAAGCGACACGGATGCGAAAGCTTTCACTATCTATGTGTTTTGACTGAGCTCAGTGGATTGTTTAAACGGAGTGTTTGTTTTGATAGGAGATAGGAGAGATTGTTTGACAGAATTTCAGTTATTACTTGGAGCGACTGCCGTCTGACCTCCGCAACCCTAACTTTCACGCAGCACTGACTTTCTAATAACGACTGCCATATATGTTTATGACAGCCGGGACAACGGCTTAACGTGCTTTCCGAGGCACGAAGCAAGCGATAAGAGATTTTCATCTAGTACAGTACGTGTCTTCAAATAGATTGCTTCCTAAGAGATAATAATATAGTGTCTATTAAAGAATTACCTAAAACTTGAATATCAGTGATGTATGAAATACTTTAGCAGTTCCCTTTATAACTGCCATAAAACTCGTAATAACGCTTTAATACAAGAATGGTAAGTTTTATAGGGCTAATATAATGAGACTGGCAACTCCCGCTTGGATCTCGGTCACTTGAGTGTTTCGTGCACTCAGCTTTGTAGTAATTCTTGATGGCTTTCTATGAAAACTTATTAGTATCTTTTTTCAGTACGCAATTGATAATCGAACACAAAACAGACTTAATGTTAATCAGATAGAGAAACACACACATACACAGGGAAAGAGAAACACAGACAACAAGATTTTTTTTTCAATTAACGATACGAAGTTCCTGTTACTGGAAATCCCAAGTTTTTATTGCACTGCGCTCGTCACCCAAAGACATATGTGTTATGCATAATACTATCTGTGCATATCTTCTTAATTGGAACTGGTAATAATTTGTAAATTTACTTTGTGATTAATATTGATTTTAATAATCGAATGCTTGCTATAAAACAGAGTAGCGTATTTGTAGGACTTCTTTAGAGTTTCATTTTAGTGGTTTTAACCGTCTAGAAACCACCTTCACAATTATTCATATCAGGTTGCTGTATTCCTGTATTTAAGACATACAAGATGCCATACACTTTCATTTGGGTCTATATCAAACATCACAGAAACGTTAAGTATTTCAGCATAAAAAACGTATGTACTTTATGATATCAAATATTATGTTTATATTCAACATGAACACAATTTATGATATATAGCATTAAAGTATTTGACTAGAATGTATTCCTTCTATGACTTTTATTTTATTTCTATATATTTTTCTTTTCTTTTGCTCAACATTATACTGAATCAAATTTTTCATGAAATTTTCATTCAGAAACTGCTTTATGTGACGACGAGATTTTCTTCTTTTCCAAATAAGAAGAAAACTTTTCAAGCAAACAGCCAGCGCATTTCCAGTAGGATATTTTCTAGTGTTTGCAAACAATATTAGTTCTCTTTGTTACAAAAAATTAAAACTATCAAAGGAGTTCGGACTGCGTTATTTTTTCATTTCAATGAATAAAGAGGAATATGATTTCTTCTAATATATTCAATAGCAACCTCATTCGACTGTTCGTTTTTTATTATATATTTATTGCTATTAACACAGCATAAACATTTTTATGCGGAAGCAAGTTTTTAATAAATAATCCATGGCTCTGGTTTTATTTAGCTGAAATTTTAAGTTTCTAGACCTGATATTTCTCTTTAAAATGGACATCAGGTAATTTTTATTCCGAAACAATTTGTGTTTCATCAGTCGTTAATGGTAAACCCGCCTAAATGCGCTACCATATTTTTTCAAATAAAATTTTAGAGTCTTTTCAGCAATTTCGGTGCAAAATCTACTAAACGCAAGGCGTCCTCCTCAACCATATTTATAGTGACGCATTACGTCAAGTGGATCTATAAATACGACAATAAGATAAAATATTAAATGCTAATTAAATGACCCGTTAAACTGAAATCGAATTTAGAACTACTCCAATGGCTATATTTCATTCAATGCTGGATCTCCATCTACAAGAAATTCGTTCTAAGCCAACTCATAAATTGTTTATAGCAGTTTAAATGTTGGTAGTTACATAATCTTATTTCTCCAGCATGGTATATAAAACTCATAAAAACTCTGTAAGTA
This sequence comes from Musotima nitidalis, assembly GCA_949126915.1. NCBI lineage: Eukaryota > Metazoa > Arthropoda > Insecta > Lepidoptera > Crambidae > Musotima > Musotima nitidalis. The sequence continues at coordinate 11,733,847 of OX421423.1, read as the reverse complement.
AAATGGGTGTATAGGGATCCTACCAAGACCTAAAGCGCCCAAGTCAACCTCACCTGCAAGTGGCGCACCTGCCGATTAACGGACGAGGCTCTGACGAACATAACAGTGCCCGGTAAGCGGCAATAGGCTCGCCACCTATAACGTGGGACCAACAACTATATAATTGGCGAAATGTGGGCGTATACTATGCCTCTACCTACCCCTTCGGGGAAACAGGCGTAAATGTATGTATGTATCTGTAAGTAATAAAGTTTCCCAGCGACGCTAGGAATTAATTCAATGCTTCAAACAATTAAGGAAAAACATTCCAGTCAACTCTTCACTTAGCTTAGCCAATAGAACTGAAATTTAATTACGCAAGCGAATTGTCGTAACCATGCTCTACAGTGGAGACCACGGTAAGCACCAATGTAAGACGCCCTCCAGCTAGGTGGAGCAACGACATATGCAACGTGGCTGGCAGCGGTTAAAGACGAATAGCTGAAGATCGAGCTTATTAGCTTGCCGTTGGAGAGGCCTTTGTTCAGCAGCGGACAAATGTAAGCTGATGATAATGATGATGATGCTCTACAGAAATCAGATAACCAAAACTGTAAGTTGTTATCTAAAATCAAACAATCAGTTCAAAACCAGAAACGACGTCGTCGAATTAATTAAGAGTGACATAACCTTTGTATTACTGATGTCAACCAAACTCGGGGGTAGACAGTAATTTCAATTATTATTCCAGGCACAAATTGACTTGACTCCGCAAGATCATACAAATATCTCACGCAATTAGCGAGGTGAGGGCTTTGGAGGCAAAAATCGTTGGATGAATATGTAATTAGTTGGAGATAAAAAGCCAATAGCTTTATTGAATCCCATATTACCCTTATAATATAAAGGGAATAGATTTGATTGTTTGTTTGCATTGAACAGGCTCTGAAAATATTAGATCCATTCTTTCACTCAGAAAGAAAAATTTTAGCACATTTTTTTTGAACACAAATAGAAAGCTACAGTTCGGTATCTATTTTATAAATACGAGTATGTACCCAAGGTGTAAATATTAAATAAATAGATACCGGAGCGTTGCGAGGGCTTGTCACTATTAACACATAAACTCTTAATAGTTAAATAGTTAGTACGACCGATATGGCGTGGAGGTCAGTATACCTGCACTTCACTCGAGAGGTCGTGGGTTCGATTCCCACTCAGGACAAATCTTTGTGTGCATGAACATGAATATTTGTTCTGGTCTGGGTGTTCTCCTATGTATCTTAAGTATGTATTTACAAAAAAAAATTATTTATGTATGTTTATCCGTTATTTAGTATCCATAACACAAGTTCTTAATGATACTTATCTTGGAACTAAATAATTGGTGTGATTGTAAGAGAATATTTATTTATTTATTATTTATTAATAGTTAACCGTATAAACCGTTGCCTTAAATTGTGTGAGATTTCGGGATGAAATATTTATTTTACTAATTCCATACTTTTGTAATGGACTTGCCCATCAAACTTAAAAGGCCTATTAACCCATTTGGACCCAAATGAAACCCAGCAGTGTTAATTATAAAAAATCTTTATCAATTGGTTAAAACAATCACTATTATAAGAAAAACACAAAAAAAACTTTAATTTTTTTTTATTTTCATGGAAAAATAAAACCGTCCTCAAATGGGGACGGTGGGTCATGTGGGGTGAAATTTTTCGAAGCATCCTCTTTCAATACATAATATCTTAACGCACTCTTTGCATTGCCAACGTGCTTTATTATGACATGTGACACATCACAGTTGTTGGGAAAGTTTTTGAGGAAAGTGACCTCTTCCATCATGCTGCAAACTTGGCACTCAGAAGCTGTCGGATGCATGATTTCGCCCTCTGTTTGTCTCAAATAACAATGTAACGCCGAAATTGAAGCTTGTCTAGCTTCGTATCATTGGTCAGATTGTGGAGACGCCATGCATTTGCGACTGCGATATCCAACATGTACGTAAACAGGCCACATTTTTTTCTCGGTGCTATCCGAGTATAGTGAAATGGACTGGTCCGCTTGATCAACACCGCCCATCCCCTTATTGTAATTTTGGAAAACATGCGGGATACCATTGTCAATGTTTCCACAGCGATCCAGCGTTTCACTTTTCCGAGAGGCAACACGTTGTCGTAGATTGAACCCATAGTGCAGATACTAATGGCCAGCCAACGCACAAACAGAATTTGATTGACTTTGTCGAAACGGTTGTCAAAATCAGCACGGTTTTTAGACGACATGGTCTCTTGGGCTGGTGCCTAGTTTATCGAGCAATTGCTTCAGTACTCCTGTGCCCTACAAGGCTCTGTAGTATTGGCACCTGGAGATTTTCCGTAGTACAAATCGAAGACGTAGCAGTGTCCGCCTGAACTTTTACCAACCAATTTTTGTATCCAAAACGCACTGGCTTGCCCCGTATGTATCGATTTTCCGGATGCCGTACAAAATACTTCACCATAGACTTTGAGATTGTAAGGGATTTGGTTCTTTAGTTCATTCATCAATTTGTTCTGACGTTCTTGTACATGATCATCATTAGAAATAGAAACGAAAGGGTCATATGTCATAGGTTGGCTCGGTCTTGCGCCCGCAGGGTGCCTGAGTATTAGTTCTGCGCCTCTTAGTTTCGGCAAGCGTTTTGTCATCACTACTATCCCATTCTTCTTCATCTCGATTCATAAATACTTCGATGATTCCTGGTATGTCTCGTGGAACTGTATTGCTATGTATATTATCTTCATCGCCTTCTTCTTCGTCCGTCAATAAACTGGGCTTTGGAGGAAGACTAACTAAATCTACCGATGCGTCATCTTCTTTAAGTATCATAGCATCTAATGCTTTTTGAAGCCCGCAGTAGTCATAGACACTTCTAAATGTTAGTTTAGACATTATTGATGCAAACATTACCTGGTAACAAAAACACGAATAATTTACCTCTGATGTGCCCACCGACCTCAAATGGGGACACCGTTGTAAAATCACTTCTCCTTTTATCAATACTCAATTATTCATTATAATTTATTTCTAATGAAAAGTTTACACTATATTCATGTTATTTATGAAAAAAAAACAAGCAGTCTTCGATGAAAAAGTAACAAATAAAAATTACTTACTCTTGGTTATCCCTGATTCTTGAAACACCTCCACAAAACGCACGGTAAAATCACTGTAAACTAATTTTATTTACTTTTTGGCGTAATAATAGGTTGACAAATTCACACTTATTACGTATTTGCAATAAAAAAACACAAACAGTAAAATACTAATAAATTGAGGGTATTTGTTAAGGCGTCCTCGTTTGGGCACGGCTGGGCTATATGGGTTAAGGTGTAATTGTCCAAACAATTTTAATTGGTATTTTAACAAATGTGCATGTTTTCGTAGTATAGGTCGTGGGTTCGATTCCCACACAGGACAAATCTTTGTGAGCATGAACATGCATATTTGTTCTGGTCTGGGTGTTTTCTATGAATATTAAGTATGTATTAAATGTTTGTATGTTAAAAAAGTATTTAAATATGTTTATCCGTTCTTTAGTATCCATAACACAAGTTCTTAGTGATACTTATCTTGGAACTAAATAATTGGTGTTTTTATTTTATAAAAAATAATATTAATATTGCCCAAGGCAGTATACGACTGGTACCTGGACATTTTGCGACAAAGCAAGTCAATATTATATTGGTGTAAAGGCTATACCAAAATCTGAAAACCTGATCGAGTTTAATGCCATCGAAAGCCATGGCCACACTTATATCGATAAAGCAAAGCTGACTGAGTCTTGACTTTTGTGGTTGGGCCTGTTTGTGCATAACTACATACATATGCAAGAGATTTGTTAATTAAGATAGAAGAAGTCGTGGTACCCGGGCTAGTGTTATTAATTCCTGAATTCAAACGAACACACGTCTTGCAGTAATCCTAATTATTACTCAACCTCAAAATAGGGAGCAAACATTCATAAATGGCGTAATAAGTGAATTAAATTACGCAAGTGTTGCATGTTAGTAATTTTTTAATAAAAACTCTTTCAAACCACCTCAACATTCCTTCATAAAATTGATGTAGTCTTATTTGCATGTATTGACTCTTTGTTTGTATTGATTTTTGTTTAAATTGGTTTTTTAAATATCTTACGATTATAAAATTGAATTCCACATATTTTTTCAACGCTCTTGTTTAGAATATCTCATCTAATAACGTTTTCTATGTTTAGAATATGGCTATTACTAAAGCGTTAAATAAGCTTGACACAGCGAATCAGTAACTTTTACATTTCCAAACAGTTTTTAAAAATCTAAATAATGAGATTTTCGCGTTCGTAAGCGCTTCACTCGATACTTAGCATAAATCATAATAATTAATAGAGAAAAGCTTTTATTAGAAGAATAAAAATACTCCGCAGCATAAAATTCATTTACTTACTGAAATTTCAAAGATTCAAAATCTTCCGTATGAATAATTAATTTTGTAACGGGGAACAGGTGTTAATTGCATAGAATTTGAATAAATCGATGAATTAATAAACGACCGTAATTGTGTCAAGCAGGGTTCCTAACAATAATGACAGAATGGGGGAGAAAAGGGGGTGATGTATAGGTGAAGAATATGTGTATCTTTTATATTTTGCACTTTTCTTTTACATTTTTTAAATGTAATTTTTATGCTTGTTTTATGAAATAAGTTTGTTGATGAAAAAGGTCTATAAATTTATCATTTCTCCATTCTAAGGTCATTTGTTTTTTTTTAAGAATAGATAAATATCAAATGACAGCCTCCTACTGTGGACGGATGGTTTTTTACTAAAACAACTAGAAGCTAGCCATACTTGTAGAAGCTTCGAGTAAAGTCTTCCCTACTTTAGACTACTTAAGACGATAGGTATGGTGCGGACGTCAGTATATCTGCACTTCGCTCCCGAGGTCGTGAGTTCGATTCACAGTCAGGAAAATTATTTAAGTTCACGCAGAACATAAAGGGGAAGCCGAAGGGATAGGCAGGGGCATATTATATGGCCACATTTCGCCAATGGTGATGATGGTCCCACGTAATTGGCGAGCCTATTGCCGCTTGCCGGGAACTTATAAGTTCGAGCATCATCCGTTAATCGGCAGGTGTTGATAGGATCCTATAGCACCCTATGTTTATTACGAATATAAAAAATAATATAAGAATTTACAACAAAAAAAAAAATATATATATAAAATAGATTGGGGAAAAAGTCTTTTCGTATTTTTGTATGAAAAGTCAAGACATTTTTTTCAAAGTTTATTTACATTTATTTACAATATATATGTACCGTTTTGTTGAATAACTTTCTGCCATTTTGTGGGCAGAGACATTATCCCGTTACTGTAGAAACTTTGGGACTTCTGATCAAAAAAACGGGACAAATAGTTTTGGCAGTCCTCTCTTGAGGTCAACCTTACAGAACCTAAAGAATTCTGCAGAGACCGAAACAGGTGAAAATCTGAAGGCGCAAGGTCAGGGCTATATGGTGGATGCACTAGGACCTCCCAGTCGAACTCTCTTAATTTTTGCTGAGTGGCTAAAGATGTGTGTGGTCTAGCGTTATCGTGATGAAAGACCACACCCTTCCTGTTGATCAATTCCGGCCGTTTTCTCTCGACTGCTTCCTTTAATCTCATCAGTTGCTGGCAGTAAAGATCAGAATCGAGGGTTTTGCCGGGCGGTAAAAGCTCATAATAAACAATGCCCTTCCAATCCCACCATACACACAGCATCACCTTATTTCGTGTTAGGCCAGGTTTGGCCACAGTCTGTGAAGCGTGGCCAACTTTCGACCACGACCTTTTTCGCACGTTCTTGTCGTACGTGATCCACTTTTCATCGCCAGTTATCAATCTCTTCAAAAACGGCTCGGTTTCATTACGTCTCAATAATGAATCGCAAATGAGTACACGGTTCATTAAGTTTCTTTGAGTAAGCTCGTGTGGCACCCAAATATCGAGCTTTTTTGTATAACCAGCTTTCTTCAAATGGGTCAAAACTGTTTTGTGGTCAATTCCCAGTTCTTCAGCTACATCGTAACTACTAATATGCCGATCTTGCTCCACTCTTTCAAAAATGGCGTCCATTTTATTCGTAACAGGGCGACCAGAGCGAGGTGCATCTTTAACATCAAAATTTCCGGACTGAAAACGTTTGAACCAAATTTGTGCTACTCTTACTGACACTGCATCAGGTCCATAAACATCACAAATTTTTTCACTGCTTGAGTTGCATTTTTGCCTTTTTTATAATAAAATTTAAAAATGTATCGAATTTCTTCATTAGATTCACTCATTTTAACGGAGAGAAAACAAATGAAAAATAGCGGGAAACAACTTTTTTTATTTTTTTCTTTTCTTTATAATGGAACCTTTTTAATGTTACCAAAACCAGCCAGACACAAATAGTACAGTCAAAAAAAAATTATAATAAGTTTATACCTACGTTATGCGAAAAGACTTTTTCCCCGACCTAATATATATATATTATTATCGAAAAGTCGAAAGTTGGCCAGGCTTCACAGACTGTGGCCAAACCTGGCCTAACACGAAATAAGGTGATGCTGTGTGTTTGGTGGGATTGGAAGGGCATTGTTTATTATGAGCTTTTACCGCCCGGCAAAACCATCGATTCTGATCTTTACTGCCAGCAACTGATGAGATTAAAGGAAGCAGTCGAGAGAAAACGGCCGGAATTGATCAACAGGAAGGGTGTGGTCTTTCATCACGATAACGCTAGACCACATACATCTTTAGCCACTCAGCAAAAATTAAGAGAGTTCGACTGGGAGGTCCTAGTGCATCCACCATATAGCCCTGACCTTGCGCCTTCAGATTTTCACCTGTTTCGGTCTCTGCAGAATTCTTTAGGTTCTGTAAGGTTGACCTCAAGAGAGGACTGCCAAAACTATTTGTCCCGTTTTTTTTGATCAGAAGTCCCAAAGTTTCTACAGTAACGGGATAATGTCTCTGCCCACAAAATGGCAGAAAGTTATTCAACAAAACGGTACATATATATTGTAAATAAATGTAAATAAACTTTGAAAAAAATGTCTTGACTTTTCATACAAAAATACGAAAAGACTTTTTCCCCAACCTATTATATATATGTTTAAATTTTATTTATGTGTAGGTATCTAAAGTTCTCAATGACACTTGGAACTGTTGTGATTGTACGAGAATTATTATTATTACTTTACTTTGTGAGATGTACATTATACAAATAACTTAATTTATTCAATTACCATACACTGATGACTGAGACTGCCGCTTGAAATATAAGTATGTTACAATTTATGGCCGAATATAGAAGGATTTATTTAAAGTCATTCAAGGTTATCTTAACCCTAAAAACTAGATACCAGCAGTACAATATTTCATTTTAACAGAAAACCCATTACCTAAAAGTGCTCATCTTTAATATGAAATTCATTGTTTATCTTACAAAAGGTGTGACCCTCAGAAGACGACAAAGCCCAGTGCTCTTTAAAATGGATTCCATTAACAAGGAATAAGTAACAAAGTAAGTACAAATAAAGCTTTAGAATTTCCACGGCATCATATTTTACGAGTTTATCTATAATAAATTGAGTAAAATAAGCAATAGAAAAACCTTTCTTCATTTGTAAGTTTATTTGTATCTTTAAAATAAAACATTTCTTATTTACATTTCATCTAAAATTATTTAATTATTTACCTACAGTTTTCGTAAAAAAATATAACTTATCACAATTACTACTCCTTATTATCATTATTATTGCCGTACCGCCACCCCCTCGCATCTCACTGGGAGTCATAAGAGTCGACGAAGAGAAATCTTACCAGATGATGGGCAGCACCGTCATCCTGCGCGCTGGCTGGAACTGCGATCACCACCCGTCTGCTCAGCGCGGTGATTATGGACAAATATTTTATTTATTTTTTATTTTATTCTATTCAGGATACAAACAGTCATTACACATAAAAGTTAATTTTAAACATAATTTGCTTATTACTAGAACTACAGATCCCTAAATTATATTATTTCCGAGTGGAAAGCGGTCTGACAACTCGGGCGCATATTACGCTGAAATTGCTTAAAACTATGGGAACGAGTAAGTGAGAACCCCGTGACTTGATGTGAGCTCAGTTTAGAGGTGCAGGAGGCCACGCTCCTCGTTTCCACTCGAAAATGTGAAAATGTGAATTTTATCTATTACCTAATACAGAGTGAATACAAATACCCACAATCTATTGGGTAAGCCAATGTTCAGCTGTGGACATCATAAAGGCTGTTTTGATAGTATCATTATAAACTCTTCTTATTTTCTCGGCTTATGTGATATTTCTTTATTCGTTTCATAAACTATTACTAATGTGCTAATTTTGTGCAGAAATAGAAGGAAGCGCGAAAAAAGAATTCATAAATACGAAAAAAAAAATTTATTAAGAATTAAGCATTGTTAGTAGTCCTTTAATCTCTAGTGGTAAGCTTAAAGCGCTTGCATCACGAGAATGTCCACGTCTCATAGTACATCGACGAAATTTAAACACGGTGCCAACAATTTTTATTTTACGAACACTCCATCCTGTTATGCCTTAAGCTAATTATAGAGATAACATAAATGCTAAAGTGAATCTTTTTTTACCTTGAATGTGAAATAAAAATTGATTTAATGAAATTTGGTACAAAGAGACTTTGGAAGAATAAATAATTATAATGTATGTCACGCGAGTGCGACTCGCTAGTCGCTAGAAAATACTAGTCGCTACTAGGATATTATTTATAGGTGAATTTTTGACTACTAAAGACGCACTTTATATATTGATCTGTAAATGAAATAATATGTATAGTAGTAATGGTATACGGGTATATCGAGAACTTAAGAGTCCAAGCCAACCTCACCTGCAAGTGGTGCACCTGTCGATCAACGGTAAGCGGCTATAGGTTCGCCACCTATTACGTGGGACTAACAATATTATTGGCGAAATGTGGGCGTTTATTATGCCCACATTTCGCCAATAAATAAATAAATATTCTCTTACAATCACACCAATTATTTAGTTCCAAAGTAAAGTAAAGTAAAAAAATTATTTATTTCATAAACTATTATACATAGTACTTGAAAACGTCATGATTACAAATGAAAAAAAAAAATACAATCGAAATAATATTACACTAAATCACGAAGCTTAGATTCACTTACATGCAAAAAAACAATTTAAAAACAAAAAATAATTAAGTGTAAGTGAATCTAAGTGCCAGTTCCGAGCCACCGCTCTGTAAGAAGAACTGGCAAGAAACTCACAGGCTATGCTCTTTTAAATATGTCCATTAGTTTGGTACTAGAATTACAATCTTCATTTGTCTGTGAAGCTATACAATGCAATATAACATAACCTTAAAAATATTTATTTTTTCAAGTCATTCATATTAGAATAGCCTGTATGAAACGGCAGTTTAATCCCAAGCATTTTTATCTGCCATATAGTCTTTAATAAGATAAGTATCACTAAGAACTTGTGTTATGGATACTAAAGAACGGATATACATACTTAAATACTTTTTTTTTTTGTAAATACATACTTAATATACATAGGAGAACACCCAGACCAGAACAAATGTTTATGTTCATGCACACAAAGATTTGTCCTGTGTGGGAATCGAACCCACGACCTCTGGAGTGAAGTGTAGGTATACTGACCTCCACGCCATATCGGTCGTCAATAATATTGTTAGTCCCACGTAAGTATGTGTAAATGTAAATGCAATAATAATTTAAAATAGAAATTATTAACCGCCGCGATTATCTGCATTTCCAGCGGGTAGAAACTTTAGTGTTATACATTCAGCCTTTTCTTTTAGAAACAAAGTTATGAAAAGGTCGTAGTACATACAGAACCTCAATGATTAGATTAGAGAGGGGACAGTAAAACGGTCTTCGCGCCAATAACCTTTTTTGATAATAGACCTTATAAACAAAATCCTCGTTCAGAATTTTACTACCAGATTTCTAATACCTAATGTAAACCTTACAAAGAAGCAAAGACGCTTAATTCAAAATAGCCTTTTCTATGTAAATTCAAGTCAAGATTAAAAGTTCAATGATCAACGGAAATACGCTTTCAAGATAAGATTGTGGGCATTCACAAAGTTCCTTAGGTTCTTCATTTTAATTTAACTTAGAAGAATATTCTTAGAAAGGTATGTATTGTATTTAAACAAAAAACATTGCTTAAAGTGACAAGGTTAATGCTTTGTGATTGTTGTAATTTGTAAAGGACATTTTTACTAAGGCGTGTTGCGTCAATGGTCCAAATAAATAATAAATAAATAAATATAAATATTTCTGACACTTACACCAATTATTTAGTTCCAAGATAAGTATCATTAAGAACTTGTGTTATGGATACTAAATAACGGATAAACATACATAAATACTTTTTTTTTGTAAATTCATACTTAATATACATAGAAAAACACCCAGACCAGAACAAATATTCATATTTATACTCACAAATATTTGTCCTGTGTGGGAATCGAACCCACGACCTCAGGAGTGGAATGCGGGTATACTCGCCACTACGCCATATTGATCGTAGTATTATTATTATGATATGTAGTATTAATGTACCCTAAGAAAAACTTTTTGATTAGATCATTCATTGAGAATAGGAGTTCACTTAATGAGTGACTACGAATACTAACTACGAATACTAAAACTACGAACTATGTTTATATTTTTTTGAATCCCCTAATATTATGAAGCTGAATTTTATTCACTATTATGGATTGAAATTGAAAATAAAAAATGATAACATCATTAACTTAATAGTAACATAGATGCCAAAGTACTGAACACATCCTGCCCGAAAATAAGCAGCTGATGCAGTCTTTAAAAATTAGAGCGCTAGAGTAGAATAAACTCGGTAACAAGAGCAATCACTCATGACAGCTTGCATAAATGCCCTTACACACTCTTATAAGAATAAGAATAAGAATAAGAATATTTTTTATTGACAAACTAAAAGACCCGGGAGTATAGGATAGATGCTGGGTCAATAGAATCGCTGCACTAATACTAATGTAGCCATTCTATTGGTTGGTGGAAATGCAGCCTTAGTCGGGACTTTTTCTGACAGTCTAGAAAATTATAAAAAAAAGTTACATTGTTATTCAATGTTGTTTCAGTTATCCACGCCCGACCAGTGATGTGGTCCCGCAAGCAGTCAGTCTGCAGCGCGGTGAGCGGCTTGTCCAAGGGAGACGATGCAGAAGGCAACCTGGCCCAGGGTCTACACATATACCCCTTCGCCATCGCGTTACGAGTCAGGGTGCTGCAGGTAACAGAGATGTTAAAACAATTTTTTTCTGTGACAGTCTCACTCGTTCAAATTATTTGCCAGTATTAAGCCATTTGATCAATCAAAAAAACTAGTAAAAGAATTCAAAAATATGAAGCGCTTTCAGCGTTTATTCTCAGTTAAGTTAAATATGACTTTGAACCTATAAAAGTAGAGGACACTTTATTAAATGTTTTTATGAGGTTGTACAATTAACATAGAGAATCAAAATTTGCGATACCCACTTTACCATACTACACTTGTGTATGTTTTCGAATGGCTAAAAATTTACCATATTTATGCCAAATAGTTGGCATCAAAGCTTTTATATAATAAGGCCTCAAGGGAGGATCATTTCATACGCAGATAAAGGCCTTATTTTTGATGCTAAAACCTGAAAAGAATCGTACAGATCGGCTCAAAATGGTTTTAATTTGATTAAGAAATGGCTCCAGGACAACGTACCTACTAACGTTAAATACAGAAAAAAACAAATATTTAGCCTTCTGTTAGCGCGAATATTCTCATCAACTTAAACGTCAGTTGTAATGCGCAATGTATGCCACTTGAACGAGTGAGCTCGATAAGATACTTGGGCATGATTGGGCACTGATGAACATTTTAGTTTTAAACAACATATCGACGCATTAGCTAAGAGAAAACGCAGATTAATGTATGTCTTTAAGACCTTAAGACACATTGTCCCACCTGTTACGCTAAAAAGGATTTACTATGCCTTGTGTCAGTCGCTGCTTACCTACTGCATATCAGCTTGGGGTGGTGCTCCTAAAACTACACTTAAGAAACTCAAGTTGTCGCAAAGAACAATACTTAAAATAAGTACCTTCAAACCATTCTTACATCCAACAATGCTTCTCTACGAGTACTATAAGGTTTTGACAGTGCGTCAATTGTTCTTACTCAGCATTTTTCTTAAGCAACATTCTATCCTAGAGTACTCTTCAGGCATGGTAAAGAAAATCAAATGCTTTGCTGTGTGTGATCAGTCTTTTAGGGCAAAAACCTCTTGGGCACATAGATTCTTCTCCTTTTAGGCCCCATCATTTACAATACAATAAAATTAATAAAATCATTAATATATATACTATGAATAAAATCGCATTTAACAAATCTGTATCGGCTTTCTTGGTAACAAATCCCTATGACGAAACAAAGAACCTCATTAGACTGCAGTTGTGACTTACTCTGCTTTAAAAAATATTATTTCCTAAAATTAGATTTTTTTCCATAAAATACAAATTACACGTACAACATTAAAATTTGGAATCCATTATAAATTAAACTAATTCTCTCATATCTAATCACACTCTCACATGCACGCACTCACATGCACCCACTCACATGCACCCACTCACTCACATCTTACACACTGAGAGGAATGAATTTATTATTGCTAGTTAGTATTGTAACTAACATAATTGTACGTTATGGCTAATACAATGTGTCATACTTACTCCGAGGCTAGAGATGAATGCTGAAACATGGGACTAACATCTCAGTTCGGCAGCAGATGCTACAAATAATAATCTATGTAGTTGTAGGCTTCCAGTTGTACTACTTCATATTGTAAACTTTTGGTTGATAAATAAATAAAAATGATTATAATTATTATAAACCTACATAGCTACGAGTATAACCTTCTTCAATAAGGGAGTATCCAAACCACGTTCTTGCTTTAATCACGTTCAACATTATTAGTATAGATTGTTAATAAACAGACATGAATGATAATAAATTATATACTGTAATGGTTAAACTTTGGCTGTTGTAACTACGTTAAGGTGAGTCTTATAAAATATGAATGTGTGTTTAAAATAAAAATCTGTACGTTTCTTAGTGGAAATGCACAAGGATGTTATTTTTTAATTTTATTTATGTAAGAAATTACGAAATATACATAAAAACGATGAAATCAATACTAGTAAAGTTAATTTGTTACGCAATGTTAAGCCCCAAGCGATATTAAAAAATAAAAGTCTTAATGATGATGCAACCAGAAGTTGATCCACTATGTATATTGCTTATAAGGCAGCTAAGTCAATTGACCGCAAGAGTCTGGTAGCTCATGATATAATACATTTACCTCCAGCGCGATTAATCAGGGACGTTTAGAAAGGGTCTAGTATAAGCTTGCAAAAACCATTATTACTAAAACCGACAAAGGGCGGATCTAATAGTCTTTAGACCTTTTTGCTGTCATATCTTCATCAATTTAACTATTGTATATGCGAGTGGGGTTTGATTGATTCGCTTTCACGCCAAAAAAACTTTAGATGAAATCGATTCTGGTATTGTTATTATTGGAATCTTAAAGACGAGCCTACTTGGACATCTTATCTACAATTGCAGTTCCTGAATTACAGAACACCCGCTTGGCTTTTACAGTGGTTCGTGGTTTACAATCAAGAGAACTATCTCAAAAACATTGTGCGTGTAATGCATGCATCTATGAAGCAAACCAGCGTTGGAGGTGGATGTATATTTTAGAATTCCTAAAATTATGAAGCATTTAAATATGGGAATTTAAATTGAAAACACGGCAGAGTTTGTAGCAGTACCCGTTTTATGAAGGAACGCAAAAATCGAACTCCTTTTTTCTCGTTTTCGCTTAATATTGATATCGGCAACAGGTAGACGCTGAAATATTCACAGAATATTTAGTTATACGCCCTCTTTAATTACCATGATCCTTTATGGATACAATTTAGAATTGAGCATTAGATTTAACAACAAATAAAATTCAGTACCATTGTTATACAGAATGGTACGAAACCCTTCGTGCGCGAGTCCGACTCGCACTAGGCCGGTTTTTTTTTAGTCACGTGTTCTCAATCCTGTTTGATTATTAAATCCATGCTCCTCACTCCTGAAGGAGATTAGTAAAAAGTCTTTGACAAACCGATAGTGAAAATAATCCAAGTGTTTGTTGTAGATAGTAAGAAACAGCTAGCTGAGAACAACAAACAATTTATCGGATGTAAACCCATGCCGCGACTGACAAGTGCTCAGTTATTTTACCTCCAATGAGTCTAAGTTTGTATTTCAATGTATATTTCCTATTCAGGTTACCGGTAAGCCGCGCCCGTCAATCACATTCGGTGCTATAGTGCAGCTTTCAGCTTTTATACAAGATTTGTTAGGATATTCCTATCCCTGCTCAGTTATAGCACGATGTGATATTAGGCTAGCTAAACGCTGTGAGTCATCTCAGTAAGCGAATACTCGCGTTCAATCGACGCACCGGACCGACCACGCCCTTCGCTTAGTGTGAAGCTAACTATGCAACTGCCGTTTCAGCGCTTTAAGAGCTTAGGATCTAGTTTATCATTGTTCTTGATGAGATATATATAATGCCATCATCATCACAGCATTTATCACGGTTGTGCTCTAGACTTACGCTAAGGACCCAGGGTGTGCTCACTGGTCTAATCAAATTTGGCTGACTTTCAGTTTTTATACGGAGCGACTGACGGTCGCAGCCGTCTGACCTCCGCAACCAAGAGATAAACATCATTCAATGATAAAACCAATGATTTGATATTACTGCATATTGTAATGAATCTAAAAATATGCCATTCTCAGTCCAGTCCCAAAAGCCTACCAGTCCCAAAAGTCTACGCCTCCTTGATAGGAATTAGTTGCTAGAGTATGTTGCCATTTATTAGCTGCTATACTAGCAAACTTTTATAAGAAGCCACTCTTTAATGTTTAAAACAGCAATTATTTCCTTCTTCTTGAATAAACGTTTTTGAAAGAAAGTTTGCTGATAATCATACTACATTTATTTAAACTCAATTCTGAAAAAGTACTAGTATTCGTACAAGTAAGTAATACTCTTCCCGTATGTTTATTTCTTAAAAGTTTGTACAAATATATAAGTACAATGCAAATATCTTTAAAAGAAACCTTATTGGTTTTAGTATATGTATCTCTAACTGTGTGAACATCATTTGCACATAAAATGAAAACTTGTTTGCAATTTGCTAGAAACAATTGACGAGTAACTATATAACTTAAGCTAAAACAAATTCTAATTATTTGAGCATAAAAAAAGATTAAAAATCAATCATGATATGGTTTCATAATAATAAATATATAAAATAACCTAAAAATTATTATATCGTCGATAAAACTTGTGCAAAAGGAATTACAAATAATTTTATAAACGTTTGGGCATGAATACTTTTTTAAATCCACCTCTTTAAGCTTTATTATTTTGGCAAGTTTAAGTCACTTTAAGTATAAAATATTTTTTGTTCCGTTTTAAAAAACTTTGATTCATTTATTTCTTTGGGCTATAGTATTCTTTTATTATGTCGTATCGAAACGGTGGGATATTAAAAAAAAAGTCTTTTGCTAAAATACGTTTTGTCAAGCGGTATCGCTTATATCGGTTGGATTCGATCTGGCTTAGCGACGCACTAAGTTACGGTGCTTGGCGCTTCGCTTGTAGCCTTGCGGTTAGCTGAGCAAAAGGACGTACTAACCTGACTTCCCGTTTTATAAATCATGGAAGAAATAATAATAGCATCCGTACATAAAAGGGAACCATTGTGGAACCCGTCTCATGGCTTCCACAAACATGTTGGTGTGTTAAAGAAATTGGGGCTTGAAGTGGCTACAGAATTAAATTCTAACGGTATGTAATATCTTTGTTTTGATGTATGTTCACATAGTGTTTAGTATATCCAATGAAGCATTTTACGCGTAATTTGTTTAAATTGCATATTCGGAAGTGAAAAATTACAACTTTTTAACTGACGGGAGACAATAAAATTGTGTGAACGCTTGTTATGTAATTAAATCAGATATTTTTTTTTAAATAAAATATTATTTCGCGCTTATAGATTGGATATTTCTTTGCTTAAGGAAATGTTATTTGTTAACTATCTCTAAAATTGTAAAAATAAAATATTTTTGAAATTTCAATTGTATAACGAAAAAAAAAGATGTGTCCTTTTTTTTCAGAAAAAAACTGTTAAAGTAAAATGGAAGAACATGAGAGCCTAATTCTTCAAGAAGCTCAAAAAAATGCAACACCCGAAGAATGACGATGAAGACAGTGAAACAAGTCAAAGTCAATGGGTCTACTTCGCGCCATTAAATTTTTTAATCGGGACTATATCATCAACAGAAGATTCTAATGCAACTCTTTTAAGCCATCGCCAGAATCTTCCATTGATAATCAATCAAATCTATCTAATGATATTAAAGATGAGAAGGTAGATGATCAAATTGATGAACCTATTTCAAATGACCTATCACCATCCCCGAAAATAATCTATTATTCAAGTCCTATACAATCAAAAAAAAGAAAAGTTAACTATATAGATGCTTCAATGAATACTGAACCAAATCAAACAGAGTTAGGAAAAAGAATACTTTCAATCCATGGCAACAAAACTTATACTGAAACAAGCACCCAGAATAGCGATATTTTATTTTTTGAAAGTCTTCTACCGTATATGAAAGATCTACATAAAGTCTACATCTTCCTGTAATTCAAAAGCTTCAGCTCCGATCGAAAATTCAAGATGCAATTGTATCTGAACTTTTTGAAGCACTTCAAAATAATAATCAGCGTGCTTCTGACGCAGAACACGAGCATCTTATATCATTACTTCAATATGTTTCTTATAATTAGATTGTCGGGAATCTGATTATTAAATATTTTTTGGTGAATCAATTTGATTTCATTTGTATTTGGAGACGCGTTGCTTGAAGGGCTAAGATGATTAAAGGGGTTATTATAATATATACGTTGTTACCTTAATAATATATATATATAATATATATTTAATAATAGTCCCGCCAATATTTTATTAATGGACTAGTAATAAGATATTACTAAATAAATAAATAAATAAAAATATTTCCTGTGTCATAAATGCGCTGAAAAGATTTACTTATATACATAAATAATATTTTAAGTATGTGAAGGAACAAAAACTAGTGACAGAAGTTGAACTTTAGTTAGTACGAAAATAGAAAGTTTTGTTTATGTATCAAGTAGAAAATTACAATATTTTCGAGTTATGTATGTAAGTAATTTACTTCCTTCCAGGCAATTTAAACCATAGGTCTATAAATAATATATCATCAATGCATAACTCTTTATGTAAATACTACATTATCCGATGAGTTGGGTGCCGTGCCCGATGTGTTTCCGGAAAAATTAATCACTATTTCAAAAGATTTTTTAAAAGTTGTAACTGGGTACAGTTCTGAAGAAACAATTATTTGTAATTTTATCCAAGGAGCAAAGTGATGAATAATATCTGCCAAATGGCACTCAAGTATATGACTTGATGAAATGTATGCCATTTTTAAAAAGCCCTTTGCTGTAAAATTTTAATAAAACCTTGCCAGTGACTTATCACTGATTACATTACAACTAAAAAATACGCATAAGAAAGTTTCTCTTAGTGTATCATCCAAACCATTTTACTATACTTCACTGTGCTACGCAATCCTTAAGAGCGTTAAACCAACCACAAAGTGACTGATTTCCCACGTCATGATAAAATCGGGGTACCAATCTCTCAAATACAGGAAGTCTCGTGCAAAATTTCCTTTCGACGGCGAGCAGAAAAAGAAATTGAGAACTGTCATGATGAAAAGTGTGTAGGACTTCTTGGCAGGAAAGTGAAGCGTAATGTCTGCAGATTTGTTTTATTTTCTAAAATTTGTGATATGTCTAACATTAATGTGTAATAACGGTGGATTATTAACCGTTAAGTGTTTGTGAATATACATGAGTGTTGGTAAATCAAACAAAGCAGTGCAACATCATCATCATCTTTTCATATTCTCTCAAGGAGTCCATGTGAGATCTCAGTATAGCCCCACATCTTTACTGAGGACTCAAGGGGCTTAGGGGAGGGTATCTCTTTTACCATTTATCATCTTTATCATCACTCATTCTCATTTACTATGAATTATATATTATTAATATATCACTTACTTGACACTGGCTAGATGTGCTAGACGCACGAAGCCATTATTTAAAAGAAAAAAAAAGTGTGTAAAATATTTATTTTGAGCTTACAATAAGGTTTTATAATTGTATCTTAGAACCTTGTATTAAGTAGTTATCGTTTTGATAATTACCTCTTGTTTGAGTAATACAAATAGCATACATACATTCACGCCTGTTTGCCCATAGGGGTAGGCAGAGGCATATTATACGCCCACACTTTGCAGGTGCACCACTTGCAGGTAAGGTTGGCTTGGGCTCCTTAGGTCTTGGTAGGATCTCTATACACCTATCATGCATATTGAAATCTCAGTAGAAATTTGTAACGCCTTGGGATTTACATATAACAATTACGTTGTTAAAACGCTGATACACTTTATGTCCAGCTATATGCAGTTTCTATCTATTATTCGCCAAACACTGCTTTCAATTCCATTTTTGGAACTACAAGCTGCCATAATTGCCATTTTTGTTGGTAATTAAGGACGCAACTGCAGCACCTGCCTTATGTGTATTAATTAAAATGATCACCACTATTATACACATCAATAATGATTCATATGACATCAGAGCAGCAATTAGCTCAACGTCATTAAACTATGGGTGACGATTGCATCCAATTGAAAAATTAAAATTGAAAATTCCCAATAAAAGTTTTAAAACTCTAAATATTTTTTTTTATAAGTCACAAAAAACAAATACTTATAAAATTTTAATTAAAAATACTATTAAATCTTTCCTATACGAGTCGTTATGTAAGAGACCACTTAAATCTGCGAATGCCACCCGTGAACAACAGGTTCTTGGTTTTATCGACGTAATTAAACTCCATAATGATTCTATTTATGGGTGCACCCCATTTAAGGTAGGGCCTGATATGCTGATTCATAAGAACTTGAACATGAATATGGTTTATTCAATTTGTTCCCTATGGGGAATTTATGAATTTGAAGGTAACTCAATACTAGGCTGAAGCTTTAGTAAAGAAAAGTCAGGCAAGAAACTCATGAAATATGTCGTCCCGCCAGTTTTACTTTAATATCCGTGGAACCTTAACACTTAATTGGGAAATAGGATCTGTGTTTCCACCTTATATTGCACCTAATAGGGTTTAGTTAAGGTTGAAAACCAATGATCTGATCTGCCCTATTAAGTGTTAAAGGGTACAGCAAATAATAGCGATTTTGAATAAATCAGAAATGGGATCATCAAAGATGCCTTTGCTAGCAGAAACAGACTATAAGGCTGGACCTTTTGTCTTCGTATCGAACTTATTATAAAATAGTCCAATCTCTTTGCATATTTAAGTACACTCTTCTCAGATTGCAATTGTCAAGTGCTGTACGAATCGCTTTTAAATACTTTTTACCCTGCAATACTCCAAGCCACTAAGTTATATAAATAGATCTTCGTTTTGTAGGACCTAAAATTTCTACCTACAGCACCTTCACCCTTACCCTAGTTTCCTACCTTAGGCATGACTATTTCGAGATTCTCAAAGCTCCCAGATCAAATTTTGTCTACGTGAACATCACACCTTAGCTTGCTATCCAAACGAACTCCGAGATACTTTACAGTATATTATCTTAAATATTGTAAGCCTATAAGGCAGACTACAGCTAGATCTAAGTATATTTATATCAACATCTAACCTATTAAGCAGTGATCATCTATTGATTCAGGCGTTACTCTGCGGAAACCCATTGTAAGCAAGTAATGGATTAAAAATATTGGTAACAACTCCCGCGCAACTATAATTTCCCGAAAAATTGACAAACAATTCAAAACGACATGTGTTTCGCCCTTACACATGACCTCTCCAGGTAAGACAGGAGCCTCAGTACAATAATGTCTTTAAGACCAACGCTGAAACGAGAGATAACTCTCGTCGAATTTTTACTAAGATATTTTTAATCCATCACTTGCTTATTAAGCAGTGCTCATTTATATGAACAACTACTAAAGCACCGTCCTTCATGTTGTACCATTTGAAAACCATTAAAGTACTTAATAACACAAAGTATAATAAAAGACGTGTGGCACTCTGAGACTGCCGCGGTAAAGCTATTGCATATTATTTTTTATCAATTTATGCAATTAAAATTATTTATTTATTTTATTTATGCAGTATTTTTTTTTCTTTGATATTAATTCAAGTTACACTTTGAGCGTGGTGATCAATAAGAAAACAAATTAGTAAGTACTTAGCTCAGGGGCAAAGAAGGGTATTACGCATGCGCAGTAACGCCGATACAACCTATGCCACCTAAAGGCGGGTTGCTGAACTAAAGAGACAAGCGTGATATTTCAAGAAGTGTTAGGTTTTTTTTCGTTACGAAATTTCTGGATTCGGTCTCCACGCTCAAGGCCCAAGATAATAGCTAAGCAATAGCTTAAAAAATATTTCAACTTCTTTCTCTTTAGTCATCAACCCTCACGGGAAGTGGGTCTTATATTGTAAACCCGTAAGTTAAGTAATCCGTAGATGAAAGCTAATTATCACAAATCCTCTTAAGTGGAAAATTATAAGGAATCAACTGTCAATTATGTCGGAACAGGTCCTTCCAATGGCTTGTACCTCCGCGGGACACGGTGGTTAGAATCGACCACGGAAATGAATCACAGTACACAGAGGTCTGGAGTAAGTGTCGGTATAAGAGTGGTTTATTTTTAGTATAAAACTCTGGTCAACGGCCCCAGCAGTTGCATATAATTGTTTCATCATTTTAGCCTATTAACGACCTACTACTGAGCTTGGGCTCCTTAAATAATCCAAGGCATAGACCAAGGTGAGGTGTTAGGTCATACATACTCCACCAAGACACAGTGTGTATTCGCAGAGGCAGGTGTGTGGCCTCCTGCTGTAAATTTTTTTCACGCCGCTCTATGAGGAATTGGCGTAACAATTCTAACATATAGTGATAACCTGGACCAACGGCTACACGCGCCTGCCGAAGCACAGAAACGCTCTATATTGAAGACCATACAAACAATCACCCACCTGATCACAAGCACTGACCTATGTGAACTCTGCTTTACATCGGTGATTGTATGGTGACCGCAGAGCTGCGAGCGCATATTTGTGTAAAAACATAATAAATGGGTGATGGATCCTACCATCATCTAAGGAGCCCAAGCCAACCTCACCTGCAAGTGGTGCACCTGCTGATCAACAGACGAGGCTATGGCGAACATAACAGATGCCTGTAACGGTTATAGGCTCGCCACCTATTACGTGGGACCAATAATGTTATTGGCGAAGTGTGGACGTCTTATATTCCTCTGTCTACCCATTCATGGAAACAGGTGAGAATGTATGTATGTATGCATATATGTACCTATGACGAAACATTGACCTCCGGGCTAACATTTGTTTTGTTTAGTATAATAATATTTCGATTATTTTGTTTTTATATTTTAATTATGACGTTTTCAAGTAGGTACTATGTATAATAGATGAAATAAATATTTTTTTTACTTTACTTTAATTGTATAGTCTTTGTAGATTTTCCTTACTTGAATAGTGAGGAAAAAAATTTAAATTATTTAACACATAACCACATTATCAAGACACAATAGAGTTCTTTATAACTCTCAACAAATCCATTTCTGGCCTATTAGTCATCTGCGTAGTGTAGCTCATCTTGGGCACGATAAAAATAAATATCGTAAATATAATGATTCTTGTTTAAATTATGTACGATGATACTGAAAGGTTTATTATAAATAGCAGTTAGTAATTTATTACAGTCGAGAAAAATATTGGACACTGTGAGCCCGTTTTGTTTGTTAGTTAATGGAAATTTTGTACAGACTTTGAAAAAATAACCTCAAAGTACCTGAAGCAAAATAATTTAAAGAACGTTTAGTTTTCAACTATTAGTATTTTTTTAAAATCTAATTAGACTAACCATATTTTGAAATGTATGTTTATTAGAGATGTGCCGGTTATGACTTTGGCCGAATAGTGGGTTGTAGACTAAGCCGACTATTGGTTCGGCGATTCCCGTAACGCTTCGTTTACTGCTGATTCGCGCGCAAGTCACAAACGCCGCCTGCGAGCGAGCGAGAGATTTCAGTATTAACAAATAATATATTGGCTTAGCCTTAAGATTATTTTACTTTTATAAATGTCTTTTTCTAAGTAAAAAATGCTTTGCTTTATACATATTTCAAAATTTATAAAAATGATTATAAAATTCAAATACTAGTAAATAATTAAGGTTTCTTCCGCCAATCCGCACTGGGTCATCGTGGTGGAGTATGACCCAATACCCTCACACCTTTGTATGTGAGAGGAGGCTCGTGCTCAGTAGTGGGACGTTAATGGTCTGACATGATGATGATGAATCAAGGTTTTTATGTAATGTAATTTTCCCACATGTAATTTAACGTATATATTACAGATAAATACATACAAAGAAAGAAGCCGGATAGTCGTCGCTCTTTGCCGAATAGTCGCCAACTTGTTGCTGAAAGACTACGAAAGTTTACTGTTTAGTACATATCTAATTAAATATACCTCCATATAGCGACAAGTACAAGATAGTTTCACACTTTCAATCTGTAATCATCTTTTGTTATGTAAGTTCCTTCCAATAAGTTTAAGAGATTACAAAAGAAACTTAACTAAACTGAACAATTATATAGGAGCGTGAGTTTTATAACAAGATCATCGTAGTATTGGAAAATACGTCAATGCCAAAAGTTTCCTTCGACTTTCGACCACTTTCACCATTTTATCCTTATGTATTGTACAAAAGTTACCCAATGATTCAACTAATCTGAAATCAAATGACTTTTAATAATTGGAATGGCAAAATTGGTTTCGAAACCTTGCAGTAATGCAATACTTACAATACTTCAGTATTGTTAACTTGTTCATGCAGGAAAACGACTATATGTAATTTGAACCACTTTTTTTCTCTAATAATTTATATTACAAGAAGGAAGGAAGGACTCAAATATTTGCATATTCTTTTTAAGTTAGCTATGACACACCCAGATTTTAAAACCTACTGTTTTTCAGAACTAACTGCCAGTTGAGCATACATTTTGTTGTAGAAATTTATGTGCGTAAAAATTATCGTGGTTTGGGAGACCAGCCCCCGACCTTTGGAGCGAAGGTACCTACGCGCCAAGTTGGTAGTCAAGTTTTGCTTCAACTTGGTTTTACTTGGTATAAGAATTTACTTGAGATGTCAGAGTTTATTAGAGATCACCCAGTGAGCTATAAACGAAGATCTTAGCTGCAGCAAAATAAATGCTCCAAAATGTTTTGTTTGAAAATAAATTACAAAGTAATTAGCAGCCGTTGTTCTGCAATATAATGCAGAAAGCGTAAAATGCGATACGAAATGATGAAAATTATTAAAATCACTTTATTAAGGACTTCGACCACGAACACCGTGACACGAGATTGTGATATATCTGAATATCTATTGTTTCAGATAGTATGTGGGATCGGCGGACTAGTGGTGGGTGCCGTTGGCTGGTTGGAGGAAAGGGAGAAACCGTTGTTGGGGCTAGGAGTGCCGGCTGGGGCTGTCACCGTCCTGTCAGCAGGTTTGTCTAATCATGAAAATTACAAAGCAATGAAAGAGTTATCTATGTGACCCGGGTGGGGGCGGCATGGGTGGTGGTATGAAAAGTATAGTAATTCGCACGTAACTTGAATGGCTTTGGCGGTTGACTGCGCTGGTACAATTGTAGACCAAGTAAAGAAAAGTACAGAAAGTGACTAAACGCATGTGTGCAAGCGATGCGTCAACGCGTTGCTATAGTTATGCGCCACCCCTCATGCCGCACTTCGATTGAGACCCAATAATGTGTTACTACACATCGATAATTGTTGTTCAACTTATGAGCCGCGGATTGTATCGATGTTAGATGGCGGTTCAATGGTCCGAAATACAATTGATATGAACCTACAGTATTCTCTCGTAACAAGAGCGCCTTAAGAGGATCGGCCTCTTACCCAGTAATATGATATCCCTACTTTGTTATAACGAGAACATTGTTTATAACTTTTAAAAAAATACAAGATTGCGGTGTTTAAGCTCCTGTTTGAACGTTCAAGTCATTAAGTTGCTGCATTAAAACTTAAGTATACTTTCTCTTTAAAATAGACGTTACAAATCACACACTAAAATATCTTCATCGCTTTAAGATTTTCGTAGGACGTCAGAAGCGATACTGCAGATTTTTTAACCGAGAATATACCGATAGGTGAGTAGCTGAAGGCAACGCGGTATCGTTTTGGTGCCCAGCTAACAGATCCCGCGCCGCTTCGTCACCGACAAATCAGAAAGCAGACCTACTCATGTTTTCATACCGCGATCAAACGCAGAAAGACGCTAAGCAGCGATAGTGACGATGTAGTCGTAAAATCGCCTATATTAAAATTAATAGTTTCCATTCCTCTATTACAATTTAGGCTTAAAAAAGTACTCTGAGCCTTTCGGCGTTTATTTCTTTTATAAGTATTCGACAAGCAACCCAATCATTAAATTAATCTGAAATCAACTACATTTTTACTAATTGACATGCCACGGAATAATAGGTAGCGCGACCTTCCTCTGGAACTCAAATTGCCCGTTTCAAGCTGACAGCCATTCTAATTTATGACTCAAGAAGAATGATTGCCTATGTAGTTCAAGTATCGTGAAAGTATCTTGGTGACTTTCAGGTTATAATAAATAGTCATACTCGCCTTCAAATCACCTTCAAAACTGTTAATGGGTGTAATTAACACTCTCCTGGTGATTTTTTAGCCTTAGTATGACAAAAAATAAATTTAAATTGTTGTACAAAACATCTATCTATCTATCCATCTAAATCCATCCATCATAAATTTTCTCGTTTTGATTTAATTTTTTAAGACAAACGCGGACTAACATGACAGGTTTGTTTGTTCATCATATGGAGTCACCGTATAAAGGACATTTCAGATGCGAATTCAGAACCGCAAATAAACCGATTTACTAAAAATGGTACCTACCAGAAAAGAAATAAAGTTCTTTTTACTCAGAAAATAATGTAAAATATTTAAGGGAAAATTTGGTTTGAGCCAACATAATTTTATTAGTCGTAGGCAAAAAGTTTTGGAGACTTCTGAGTGATTTACGGAAAGTAAACATCCTGCAGGCTATCTCGGTAATCTGGGCACCCAGGACTGTATTATTAAATGGAAATATTACTCTCATCGTCATCAACGTTTACTAGCATTGATGATAATTATGAAACATTCAGCCAAATACTGATTTGTTATTTAGAGCGAGTGCCGTCTTACCGATTGCGAAAACCCAGAGGGAATCATTATTCTATGATTAAACCAGCATACTTTACTCTGTCTAGTATAAAATCCGGAGTTCCAACTTATCTGTAAGCAATTACTGAATTATTTATGGCACCAACAATTATAGCTTGAGTCTTTGCAGTTTCGACCTTCCATTACAGATAACCTATATGAACCAGTATAAAAATAGCACTTCAAAATTAACATTAATTTTAAGCTTTCACCACACCATTCATTCGGAAAATAATTAAACTTTATAATTGATCGATTCTAAAACTTTAGCGAAACCTCACAGCACAATTAATTTGCAGCGGAATGGAAGGATTTTCCTATATAGTATAAGTTTTCTAATACAGTTGACAGCACATCAAGTTTAGTAAAAAAGGCATTTATTTTAATGTCGGTACATGAATTACCTACCTTTTTGAAATGAGGTAGTCATCTTATTATCAACTACAATCTAGCATTACTTGATGAATTAGTTATTTTCTTTCAACATAGATTAGTACAGATAGAAGTAAGATTTTTCTATAAACTATTAGTAACAATTTTGATTATATAGAACATACATACATACATTCACGCCTGTGTCCCCGAAGGGATAGGCAGAGGCATATTATATGCCCACACTTCGCAAATTATATAGTTGGTCCCATGAGTAGGTGGCTAGATTATTGCCGCTTACCGGCACTGTTATGTTCGCCAAAGCCTCGTTCGTTGATTAGCAGGTGCACCACTTGCAGGTGAGGTTGGCTTGGGCTCCAAATGTCTTGGTAGGATCCCTATACACCTTATTATTACAGCACATGATCATTACGTCCAGCCGTAATTTTATATAATACATAAAGTATTCGCTTATAACATCTAAATTAGGTACAAATATACATTATGTTAAGTTCACAATAGCTGCTGAAATTGAATTTCTCTAACCAGGAATTTAACGCGGAACTAATTACAACAGCTATAGAATTTCATACTAACGAATATTAGCTTTAATGCTAACGAGTATATCCGCATTCCACCCCTAAGGTCGTTTGAGAGTTCGATTCCCACACAGGACATTTCTTTGTGTACATGAATATGTGTTCTGGTCTGGGGTTTTTTGTATATATATATTAAGAATGTATTTACAAAAAAATAGTATCTTGGAACTAGAAAATTGGTTTAATTTTCAGATAAAAACATTTATGTATACAATTATATACCTCGCTGGTATGCAAAATAAGTCAATGTCTTGTGTAGACCCACAAAAGTTTACCACAAGAAGGTTTTACGAATAAAAAATTCAACTAATTTAGGGGACATGAGTATTAAGTTTCTGTGTTTTTTTATAGAATCCAAAATGGCCGCCATTCATTTTAAAGTAAAAATGAATTAAATTATTGTAAAGGAATGTCATAACGATGTAGATATTGTAAGTATTTAACTATACGTATTTCTTGTTAATATATTTATTCTTATTTAAAAAAAAAAAGCTATTTATCAACTAGAACATAGTAATGTGATATTGAATATAAATATCATCAGGTCAGGCCCATGCTATTCAATAACAACATTTCGTTACGGACGAATGAAATTAAATGAATACGTAATCATCATATCACCGGGATAACTAGCATTATCCCGGTTGCCCTAAACTTAAGCGGCCGCGGCCTCCTTCTGCGACATCACCACTTCGCAGAAGGAGGCCATCGCCTCCTACGCCGTCTCGCTGTCGACCATCTTTTGCATGATGGTCGGCAGCGAGAGAGCCACTCCACCCAGGGCCGCGGCTAACGTCGACCGCGGCCCCGCCCACGCAGGGCACGCCACCAAAGTGTGCTGCGCGGTGTCTTCCGCGCAGTCACAGTGGTGGCAACACCGGGTCGACTCCCCCCCGGCGACGTCACACAGATACTTCCCGAAGCACCCGTGCCCGGAAAGTACCTGCGTGAGCCGGAAGGTCATCGACCCCCACCGACGGCCGACCCATCGCTCTAAGATAGGCCCGACCGCCTCGAAGATACGGCGCCTCGATCCTTCGGCACAGGGTCTGCTCACTGGTTTGGCTGAATTCAGTTATTACATGGAGCGACTGCCGTCTGACCTCCGCAACCCAAAGGGAAACATAATTCTATGGTTAAACCAGCTGTCTAGATTAGGCCTTGACTTCCCAATAACGACTGCCATAGATGTTTATGACAGATCAACGGCTTAACGTGATTTCCGAGACACGGCGCTAGCGATAATTACGCATATAACTTCAAAAGTCATAGGTTTTGAACCTGAGACCCTCTGAATTTGAAGTCTACGGGTCTCGCCACTCGGCTATCACAACACTTTCATCTCTTCCAAAAATCCTATTCCTATTAACGTTTACTTGACAGATAGTCCTTGCAAAACTTGGTAAAGAAATAGAATAGATTATATTAAGGAACTCAACCATAGAGGGTGTAACTTTATATGGGAAATCCATAAATAATGTACTCGTATATAAAACTCTTTGTAATAATACTGTTTACAAGAAATAAAGAATGGTCTGCCGCGAAAAGCTGTAGGTCACGCGGGCCACATAAACATAAATTTCATTAAGCGTCGGAACATAGAAGTATTTTTTCTCTTTTTAGCCCCGACCAACAATTTGGGACGACACAACACTCCGGGTGTAGAACCCGGAGGGAGAGAATTCTCCCGGCATAGCACCCTCCCGGCAATCGAACTGACTAAACTTTCCTTTGATTTTTGTATAGTATAATAGTAATATTACTAACATCGACACATCGGCACAAACCATTTCTAGTGTCTTATTATTAAAATTTCTATTAGATTTTCCTTATGTTTAAACCATGAAAGCGTTTTCAACACTTCCGCATTTACAATTTTAGAAAGAATGAGTGCATAAATGAACACTATTAGATGAGAATTATAATTGTTTATTTTCGCGGGTATGCTCGTAGATAGCTTACTTATTTATTTATACTATAAAAGTAAGTAACCACTTCACGGAAGCGCAGGGCACAACAAAGCTGATTTAATTTAACTGGGACTAACTGCCGGCTTAAGTTTTAATCGCTTAGTTTCTACGAGAGCATCACGTAGTGCCTGCTTCTCTTGGTTCCAAGGATTAAACAAGCGTTTTAGGGATGTATCTGTTGAACTGGAGTTTTCACTATAGGGATACATTTGGTTGTATGCTCGGGCTATGAAATACTATTGATATGTTTAGTAAAAAGATTAAAAATAAATAAGTATATTTTTATCATAACAGATAACTTTTATTAATTGACAAAACACAAGACCGTGCGAGCATGCTCATAAGGCATTACTTCATGACAATAGTTTAAAAGTTTTGCTTACTTGTTTCATAACATAATATAGCTATTCGCTGATCCTTCAAGGTATGAAGCAGACACTTTTTTTCTGTGTTTAATAATAATGAATAGTAAATAATTACTCTATAAAGACTTAAGATATTTTTTTGTTTTTTTATCTTTTGCTTACTTTTTACTTTACTCATCGACTTCTTTACCACCCCTAATAGTTTTAATTTTTGGATTGGTGCACCATTACCGCGGTATCAAATCCATTAATCACTACGCGGACTGACTGCGATGTCTCCTATTTTCTTGCTTTATCGCGCGGGGTACAAGGAGCACGTCGCTTCATGCTTAACGGATTATGATCGGAATTTCAGTCGCAGAATGTACTTTCCATCGATGTTATACTATACAGGGTGTTAAAAGACCCTGCTCAACATTCTATTTATAATAACAAATGACATAACAAAAAATATTGTTGAGATTTTTTTTGTGTTTTATAAAACTGCCGATATAAAAAAAATATGTTCCAATTTCTTTTAATAAAAAACTTTGACCTCCAATAACTTTATGGTTATTGATTTCCACTCCACGTGTCAATAAAAAATAAAATGAAAAAATATTCTAGTCCTGGGCAGAAAATCTAGATGTCGGCTTTGATCAAAGTCCTTTTACACTCTATGTTAAGAATACTTTATACATCTTTATTTACCGACTTTCTATTGCCTATCACAGCAACGTCAGTGTACTATAGCAGAGGATTCGGCGGCTGGGTGTCAGCTCGATCCAGAACTCCGAACTCCTGGGGCGCGCCCTGGAGAGCCCTGGGACCCTCGCCGTGCGCAGCCGTCCCTCTCACGGTGCTCTGGACCATGGCCATAGGGGCGCATATAGCTATGCTTACTTTTTGCTTTAGGACTCTAATGAACATTGGGTAAGTAATACTTGACGTTATTTTGTTTCAGTAAGGAGTAAGTTATTATTAATTAAAAGTATTTTTACCTTTATACCACCTCTAAAGGCTCTGTCAGAAGACGAGTGTTGCTATAGATTGATGTTGCAGCATAACTGAGGCAGAGACTAAGTTGACTGCACACAACTATGTTTTTACAAACTGGTTCAACCAGATTTCAGAGGGAATTCAGAGGAGTTTCAGAGGGAAACATCGTTCTATGGTTAAACCAGAGTAACTTTATATAGCATTGTTAATGCAAAAAATATATATAAAGAAGTTGTGTCTTTTGTCAAAAACTAAAAAAATATATATTTTGTAATCCTTTCCACAAGCCAACTCTACCGTCGTCGTCGGCTACCTAAGGTCTAAGGTCAGGTGTGGCCGCAATTTTAAAATTTCATTGGTTAAAGATATACGTATTGTATTTTATACGTACGTATTGTATAATGTTCTTAATTTTACATTCCACTAATTGTTCGTAACTATGAAATTCCATAGGCATTCTTAGATACACGATAGTTCATAAAACATAATTTTTATTACAGTTGGCAAGTGCTTGTTATCTGTAATCTCTGTATTTATTGTGAACCACCATTTTGATTTTATTAATATTCCAAAAACAAATTTCTGCTACTTCAACAATTTTTTATTAGAGAATATATAGTCTTAATTTACTTAGTTACATTTACCATACTCCTGTTTTATTATAATTGTGTTAGTTTTATTACCCATAAAAAGATATAAACAAACTTGAAAAATAGTAGCAACCCTACCAAATAAAAAATATGGGTAAAAGCAGTGAACTCCGAGGTACGAACAACAAGCCAACGAAAAAGAAAAAAATCTATAGTAGCACTAGTATTTTTGGAATGTATGTATGAAACGAAATGAAAAATGCTTTTTCCAATTTGAATTCAAAGGGTGAATGGATGTAGAAATAACTTCGAAATTAACGCGCCCATTTACTATAATGTCTGTCACTCATTCACGCAAATAAGTATTGAATGAAACTTTACGATAATATAGCTTTTATTTCAGAAAACCAATAGGCTTTAATTTTTCGAAATATTGTATAAAGTACTAATCCTGCGCAGACATAGTCGCGAGCACCAGTTAGTTTACTTCAATATTTCTAGATGTTCGAGTTCCACGTGTGTCGGCGTGGCGTCTGCCCAGCTCTCCATGTCCATCACGACGTTGGCTGCGGCGGTGTTTATGCTACAACTGGATCTGCGATACGACGCCACCTTGTCACCACCACCCCGACCTTCTGATGCACAGATATGCACTGCGGTCTCTATGGTGATGAAAAAACAAAATTACTATTTTAGTTTTACTAAACTTAACCTTGAAAACAATTGAGGAAGTCTTATTTAGCAGCAGTGGACTTCTAGTGACTGAGATGATGAAACTTAACTTCAGTTAAAAACGATTACTGCGATCAGTTTTTAAATGAGTAAATCTTAAATTTTTTTTTGATAATCTATTTAAACACATACGATATTTATTAAAGTGTGAAACCCCTAGTTCTTTATTCTGATTTGCACTAAATTAGATTCTATTCAAGCTCAATAATGTGGCATTGTTCTCATTCTTCACTTTAAATTCCATTTGTCTATCTATCTAATCTATGTATCTGCTTCTAACAATTCCGAAAATAGTTTATTCAGGAAATTTAAGATGAAACTTCATATTTCCAATCTTGGCATATCTGGAACAGATTCTCAATAAATCCGTAACAGTTGCTCTTCATGAAAGCTATTCTATTAGTTTCAATTTCAATGCGAAATGAAAACAGTGGTATGAAAAGAGTGTTCGCAACTATAAAACATCGCATTGTTTCCTCCAGTTCCCACAGGGATTGGCTGGAATTAGCTGTCAGGTTCCAAAAGGCGTCATAACTAGAAGCAGCAACTGGAACCGGGATGACACGAAATTGTCGACCTGTTTCAAAGTTGTAGCTCACTGGCGTTCGTGAGAGGAATACTAATTAAAATGTTGTTTATTTATTAAACTCGATAAATTTGTTGGTAATATTCTAGACCGCCTTGCTAAAGTGCCCTAAGCAAAACAGAATCGCTTGATATCAGTCTCCATTCAAAAGGTCACCAATGCAAGAACTGACCCTTGTAAGCGCTTCTTAGCCACGGTGACCGTTTATGACCACCTAGGCTTGCGGTAACCTTTTTTAGGCTTAAGGCTGCGTTTTCACCTGAGATTGCGAGGGATGTGTTTGTTAGAAACCAATAAAATCTCTGCGCGAGCGAAGCTGGGTAAGTGAAGCGATCCTTGGTGAAAGAGCAGCCATAATTTACGAGGATGGTAGATTTGTTACTGACTAACCTTTTTTGTATTACTCATGTTATGATAGGTTGTAAATTTTACTAGGAAATATAATCATCATCTCAGTTCATAAAATCCCACTACTGAACATGGGCTTTCTCTGACGAACCAAGGTGAGAGGGATTTAGGTCATACTCCGCCTTGCGGACGCAGGTGTCTTGCTTCTTCGCAAAAAGTGATAGCTATTACCAACATCTTAAGGTGCCTTCCGAAAAACAGAAGCGCTCGATTTTAAATGCCACACAAAAAGCCACCCTTTTTAAGGATTGACCTCTGTGAGCTTCACTGCGCTGATCGTTCTAGGAAATATATCAATTCAAAAACATGCTAAAGTAAACAGCGGTCAGAATGTTATTGGAGATTTATTGTTTACATTTGTTGTACGTAACATACTAAAGGGTTAAATCATCTCCAGGTGCCGCTGACATCTGTCGCAATAAGCGGGAACAGCGGAGAAGCCCCGGATCCTGCCAGTCCCCTCTCCAAAGACAAGGAGCCTCCACATCCAGACACCTGATGGAGCGTAGCAGCATAATGTAACCTTACCATTTGAACAGTCCGCGACGCTTAAGTTGAACAATGAATAAGTTGGATACATAGTAACATATTATTAGGTCCCAATCGAAGTGCGGCAGGGGGGGGCGCGTAACTATAGCAACGCGGCGACGCTACACTTTCATCCATTCATTTAGTAATTTTCTGTCCCTTTCTTTTTTTTCTACGATTTACCTGCGCAGATAATCACTATTTTTGTTTAACTTACGTGCACACGAATTCAAGTCAAATACTGTATTCAGTTCCAATATTCAATAAGTCTGCCATGAGTTCCAACAGACCCCTTTACCGGCCTCTGATCTCAACAGTTTTATATAAGGACGAATAAATGTATGATTACATTAGCTAATGTCATATTCATACTTTTCTCTAAGGGCTGATTCGACCAAAATTACGGTAAAGCGAGAACTACATACGAAGTTGCTTTTTTGCAACTTTCTCTAGGGATGGAGACGGTGTATTGTTATTGAATAAATTGACTAAATAAGACAACCATTAACAGTATAATCCATATAACCTTGTTTTATTTTATGCAATAAAAGTTTAAAACTATGTCATTATAAATTAATTGAGACGATGCCGACATAAAATAGTTCTCAAGCTCTTTTGGTGTTGATATTTGAGGCCGAATTTCCAATAATTCTACTAACACTTTTATAACAACAATCATAGCCTATTCCAAACACGGAAAGCTTATTGGATGATTGCAAAACAGGCTGTATAACTGACTAACTAACGGATAACAAAAGTTCAACAATGCAGAAGCGTGTCATCATACCTAGTGTTATAATAATAATATTTTTTATTTCAAGCAGAGCCCATAGCCCAATTATTCTTATTTGCTAATGTTAGTATTACAATATATAGGTCAGTCAAAATTATAAAACTAAAATCTGCTAGGCTTTACAGCGGAATGCAGTCTTAACCACCGCTCCAGCAGTGGCGAATCCCATCTGTCAGACAGTGTTGTCAGGATGGTGTTCACTGGCACTTCAGCGGCCCAGCAGCAAAGCACTGCGCTTACGAATAATTCTGTAGAAACAGTCTACGTGGGCTTCGGCAAATACCCGTCATCCCGGTTGCCCCAGACTTAAGAGCAGGGTCCATGGTCTGCTCACTAGTATAACCAGATTTTGGCTGATTTTCTGTTATTACATGGAACGAGTGCCGTCTTACCTCCGTAACACCAAGGGAAACATCCTAATAACAATTACCATAGACGTTCATGATAGCCAGGGGCCAACGGCTGAACGTGCTTTCCGAGGCACGGAACAAGCGATAACATTAGCATAGCAAGTTAACATGTACAGTATGCTTATAAACTAGGATCAGAATGTATTAAATAAATAAAATGATATTTGATTATTTATGTAATAAGCAGTAAAGAACGAAAAATCCCAAATTTCAATACTTAGTCCCTAAAATATACTTCCAATTCTGATGAGGTGGGTTTAAATAACAGGTCTTGCGCTTTCTCCTACACACAACTACATAGATTGTATGAATAAGAGTCTTTGTAATTTAAGTAAGTATAGTTGTATTTTCTTTATATATATTTTTGCATTTACAATGCTATGAGAATTATTTTTTACTAGAACAAGTCAAAAGTTAAAAGTGTATAAAATTATGTAATGTATAATATTGATGTATAGTGGATGAAAGTCTGAATTAAAGGTTCTATTTTCAATAATGTTTTTTAATTTTTCTCTGCCAAAAATGACTGAATGGTTCCTGTCCGCAGTGAATGGGCGCCTTAGTTTTGGAGTTGGTAAGCGTAGTACCTAGCTGATATGATATATTCGTAGGTGATTATGTAGAGTAGTAGTTACCTTTAATTTGTACCAAAAACAAACCATCTTCTTCTCCTTCTTCTTTTTTAAATTAATGGCACTATGTCATCAAGAGTAGTGACTACAATTAAAAAAAACAAAAAATAAAACTCATCAAAAATAATAAAAATAAGGAACTTCTTGGCGGGAAAGTGAAGCGTCATGTCTGCAGTTTTGTTTTATTTCCGAAAATTTGTATAGTCCAACATCTGTACTAAGGACTCAAGGGGTTTCGGGAGAGGGCATCTCATTTACCATTTATCATCTTTATCACCACTCATTCTCATTTACTATGAATTATATATTATAAATATATCACTTACTTGACACTGGCTAGATGTCTTAGACGCACGAAGCCATTATTTAAAAGAAAAAAAATCTTATGACACACCAATAAACTGAAATAACCACGCTCGGAGACTTCTTGGCGGGAAAGTGAAGCGTCATGTCTGCAGTTTTGTTTCATTTTTTTAAATTTGTGATTCTAACATGAATGTGTAATAACGGCGGATTATTAACGGTTAAGTGTTTGTGAATATACATAAGTGTTGGTAAATCAAACAAGGCAGTGCAACATTACTTTTCAAATTCTTCTCAAGGAGTCCATGTGAGATCTCAGTATAGTCCCACATCTTTACTGAGAACTCAAGGGGCTTAGGGGAGGGTATCTCATTTACCATTTATCATCTTTTGCATCACTCATTTTCATTTACTATGATTATATATTATTAATATATCACTTACTTGACACTGGCTAGATGTGCTAGACGCACGAAGTCATTATTTAAAAGAAAAAAAAAACCACGCATAGAAAAAAGGTTATATGTCAGGTCTATTAGTATGTAAGCTACATATTAAATTAATGTAAATTATATGTAATAAGATGCCGCCCGCCATGCTTGTTCATGCATCGACTGCCTACAATTTGGCTTTCAATATCAATATACTTTATTACAGAATCAGATAGCTGACGAAAAGAGAGAAATAAGTCATATTTCCTGGTACTAAATGTTGACTGGCTTTTTTGTATCATTTAGCCTGGTTGCAGTAAGCATTCTCAGAAGCAGTAGAGATATATGACTAGCACCAGTTGGTGGTACATTATAAAAAAAAACTTTCAACCTTTCTCATCTCAGAACATCAATTATATATACTATGATATACTCATATACTATGAGCGTAGAAAGGAAAGGAAGAATCCGATCTCATTTCTACTAACAATGATGACGGGAACCTATGGCTTTTTATTTTAAAGCACGAACGCGCTCGTTATCACAATCGGTCATTCATATAAAAGCGCATTTATCTATAAACGCTACTTATCTAGGTCAGGGGTTCCTAAACTTTAATGATAACGGAATACTCACGTAGCGAAACAAATCAAATGATAACTATTTAAAGACACTGTAATTTACTAATGAACAGAAACTTTTTAAACCCTGGTGACTTTTCTATGGAACCCATTTGAGGAATTGCTAATTAAGGATAATTTCCAACCACCTAAACGCGCGTGTGTCCGCAATAGTCAGCTGATAGTAAAATACAATATTTTTCGGTCAGGTATAACTTCGAGCCATCCTACCCAGACCAATTGGCGAATTGTCTGTCTAGACATCACAAACACTAGAGCACGTATATTACTGTCATTTAGTCTAATCACTTAAGTTCAATTTGTTTAATGCATGTTAAGCAACCACATACTCCTGCTGAGGCAAATTACACAGCGAATAGCGGCGCGATAAGACTGTTTTAAAAATTACATACATATAGTTCGCCTGTTTCCCCGAAGGGGTAGGCAAAGGCATACTTACGCCCACATTTCACCAGTATATTGTTGGTCCCATGTGGCCAAGCCAACATGTAGGTGGCGAACCTATTGCCGCTTACCAGGAACTTTTATGTTCGCCAGAGCCTCGTCTGGTGATCGGCAGGTGCACCACTTGCAGGTGAGTTGGCTTGGGATCCTCAGATCTTGATAGGATCCCTATACACTACACTAATGTAATAATCATAATATTTTTTAACCCGCACTTGGTGAGAAATGTTAGAATTACCTACTTTGGACATATACATCTGTACTATATTGTACATGTAAATCTGCATAAAGTTCACAAACAAACCTACGGAGTTTTTGTGCCTTTGCTCACCGTCCTTGCCCAGGATTAACTATTCATTACGTGGATTATCAACAAGCTACTCCAACGCGGTTATCGGGCGATACAGTTTCACAGTACACCGGGTACTTTAATTAAAATTTAGAGTAGATAAATAAATGGAAAACGTTGTAATTGATTTCAGCGATGTCTTTACCTACTATTACATTATAAACGAGAAATTTGGATTATGTCTATTTAGAGTTTGGAGCAAAGGCGGGCAGATGATGATTCTGAGATACTTTTTTTTATAAAGAAAGCTTGAAAGACATATTATATCTAAGAATATATGCGTTGTTCTTAAGGTACGTGATCACTGAAAAAGACGCGGGCAAAACCGCTGATATAAACTATTAGTATTTAGCTATATGCTGGATAAACCATATTTGTTATTGGATTAGAATAAGCATTTAAAGAGTAAGGAGTAAAACACTGAAACTCTACTTTTTGATAATACATATAGGTAACATTTATATATAGTTCCGTTTTAAGACGGTACTTGCATCATGGATATGTGTTTCCAAACATTAATAAATACTTCCAAAAAATTTACAACAATTATGTGGGCAAAAAAGTATTTGAGCATAGATTTTGTTCGTATAAAATATTAAAACATTAAGACGATATAAAACAAAATGCTTTCTACTTAGATTACACATTTTGAGCGAAAGGACATTAAGACAATATAAATACAAGATTTCGTCGTCATAAAATTCAAAACATTAGGGCCATATAAAACTTAAGATCATCCAACAAAGTACTTTCAAGCTTCATCCTAGTGGGACTTTCCACCGCTAACTTTAATCTACTGCGGAGTGAATGGCTTGATTGCGAAGCCTCAGAATGTTTGAATGTAGTGGCTCTATAAACTATTATATATTGCGTAAAACTGGGCTATTGGATATGTTGATAAGTTTGGTGACTCATATTATATAAATATTCTAAATGTATGAAGGTGTGGAATGTTTTAATAAAAATTTTGTCTTAACAAATATAAAATAGGATCTTTGCGAATGTCTTTAGAGTTTTCAAAAAACAGAATATTTTGTATTGTGGTGTTTGTGCTAAAGCTCATTTTAGAATAATCCAATACTACTTATCTGTTTTACCTTACATCAAAGTTTACAAAATCTAGCGAATGCTGTCTCCAAAATTATTTTACGTGATTTGTTGTTTTTTTTTTACTTATCAGAAATTATTAGGTTATCATTATTCCCTAGCATTATCCCGGTTGCCCTAGACTTAAACATAGGGTCTGATAAAAGTTTTAACCAGAATTGAATTTCAGTTATTTTAATTTTCAGAAATGTTGTAAATATATTGACTATTATTTCATTTATTGTGTGTGTCATTTTCAAAAGCCTAATATATAATTTTATTTCAAACAAAGTTCCCCAGACCTACGAAAAAGAAAGTCAAAAGATACCCTATTATCTGAAAGATTGACTTTACTAAGCAAAAAAGTTATAAGAAACATAAAATAACTTTGTAGAAAGTCAATTGTCGGATGAAAGTTAGCTCTATTATGTGAGCAGCGCCGGTAATGGAAGAGAAACATGGCTTCTTTCGATAATATAACGCTTTGGTTGAAAGGATTTCGATGTACGGCTATAGTCGCTTATTTTACGAGTGGAATAACGACACTTTCTCTGCTGTTATAATCATTAATATCTTATATCAAATGTATTCAACTTGTAATAGTCCGAGAGATAGTTGACAATTTTGGGTAGGGATTTGAGGGTAGCTGAAAATTTACTCACAAGTCAGGTCCGCAGTTTTGTGTTAGGGTATTATAGGAGAGCTATATGCCAAGTCTGAAGCGCTCGAAGCTCAGCGGTGCTATAAAGCTATGAAGCAGCTTTCACATGGATCAGACCTTGAATGGGTGACCGTTTGTGTGGCATTTAATATCGAGCCCTTTAGAAGGCGCGCTGTGCCGTCGATCCCGGTTATGACCTAGTGGTTGAGCCATGTTAGAGGTCTGATTGGGCGGCTTGAAAAATTCCAACAGTAAAAAGCAACAAGCCTGCTTCCGCACACTCACACACACATCTACACTGGGTCTGCGTAATATCTTTACAATAAGCCCTCACAAACCAAATGTATCGGGTTTGTGAGAGGGAGTTCGTGCTCAGTAATGGGACGTTAACGGGTGTACAAGATGGTATGCCAAGCTTGCTTACTCCTATACCTACTCAAAAATTCTTTTGTCGCTCCTTCTATAGTGTGTGAAGTGGAGACACTTGTTGACATCAATCGACTGTTAGTGCACACTAACCGTTTGGAGATCTGTATACCTACACTCTAGGGTCAGGGGTTCGATTCCCACTCATGTATATAGCCTTCTTATTCTGTTATTGCTATATCCTGATATTAATTTATACGCAGTATTTGCCTTGGCCTCAGTGTAAAGAGCCTGGTCATACTCACCTATGATTTTCGAATTTATGTGCATCTGTTGCTCCGTGCCTCGGAAAACACGTTGAGCCTTTGGTCTCGGCTTATGGCTGTCGTTATTAGAAAGACTAATAAAGGTTCTCGTCTTCCTAATATCTGTTAGATTAGTAAGAAAACCTCTTGGCCCTAAGCTTAAGTCTAAGGCAACCGGGATAATGATAAGATCCTAACAATCAATAACAATAAAATTTCTATTTAGGTCAGGAAGTACCTGGCCACGTTATAAAACCCACTGGTCAGACCATGAAATGCCTGGTCTGTTTATGACATGTCTGGTCAGAAAACGAACTATCGTGTCGGATTATGACATGCCTGATCAAATTTCAAATTGCCTGGCCTAGTCATGATACGTCTGACAAGATTATAAAATGCCTAGTCAGTTCAAGAAATACCAGGTCAAGTCATGATATGTTGGCCAGATCATGAACCACTGTGTAATAACATAATGAAGTTCCTGGTCAGATAATAAAGTGCCTGGTCGCGCGCCAAATCAAGCAAAAAAGTTGCCGCTTTTTAATTATATTTTATGCTCTTTTGTACGTTAGAAACTCATGTCGCCGCCTGAAGTATTGTTAACGAAAAAGTTTTAACTGATGTTTAATTT
Organism: Musotima nitidalis; assembly: GCA_949126915.1. Taxonomy (NCBI): domain Eukaryota; kingdom Metazoa; phylum Arthropoda; class Insecta; order Lepidoptera; family Crambidae; genus Musotima; species Musotima nitidalis. The sequence continues at coordinate 11,694,001 of OX421423.1, read as the reverse complement.
GTTAACAAAGGTAGATTTTATATTTAATTTACTAAGAGACGAAACGATCCTTTTTATATAACTCCTTAGACCACGTTATCAGGCTCTTAGTCTATCTACCTCATACTTTCAGTTTTCAATTAATTTATAGCGATTGCAGTTTTCTTTGTGTTTTGTTCCGTTAAATGACTTATAAAATAAGTTACGAGTTAGTAGAAATGTTATCACAGATATAGAGTTAATATAAGGCTAGAGGACATTTAGTTAAACATTAAAAAAATCTATTAATTCATCATCATCATCCTTCTTCAACTTAGCGTTATCCCGGTTGCTGCCTTACGGGCCCGGGGTCCGCTTTCCTACATCTTGTTCTCCACTTCGCACGGTCTTCGGCATTCTTGGTCGATATGTTATTGGCACACATGTCATCCCTTACGACGTCAAGCCAGCATTTCTTGGGCCTGCCCAATCTACCTCGGCCGGGCGGCGGTGTCATGGCCAGACATTTGTTACCCACGTAGTTTGCCGGTTTTCATAGAACGTGGCCGTTCCAGCGTAGGCGACATTCTTGCAATTTATCTGCGATGTCACGAACATGAAGGCTGCCACGGATGCGCGAGTTCTTGACGCGGTCCCTTCGCGTAACTCCGCACATCCAGCGCAGCATGTTCATTTCCGTGACACGCAGCTCTTGCTTGTGTCGCTCAAGCACAGGCCACGCTTCACTGCCATACAAAAGGACAGGCCTAATGATGGATTTATAGACCTGTCCCTTCAACTTAACCGGCATTTTGGGGTCACAAATGATACCAGACACCTCACGCCACTTAGCCCACGCCGCAGAAATGCGTGTCTTGATGTCGCAATCGACTCCCCCGGACGCGCGAAGTGCAGATCCGAGATACTTAAACTCCTCCGTCTGCTCGACCATGTTTCCTTTATCATCATCATCATCACCATCAGCCCATCTTTATCCACTTAGACCTAAGCCTCAGTGTCCTACCTAATATGTCAATAGAAACATTTATTTCAACCTTGAATTTTGACTTTGGCACGCAGCTGTATAACGCGTTCCTTCACCTGCTTACCTGCAGGACGCCATACACCGGTGGAATGACTTGAATCTCTATCACCTTGAATCGCCAGAGGAAGCCTATGCTCAGCAAGTAGAGAGGCCATTAATTCAGCTGATTTAGTGAAATAAAACAAATTATATTAGATCCACACTTTTTTTTCAGAACACTACAGAAAGGTTGCTAACGCTAATTGATTGTGTTTCAAAATTCATAGGAGATGTTCTCGTAATAGGTTTTTTTCGTCTAGTGAAGGTTCTTCTTTGAATCCGGCAGTACTTCAAATCGAAGCAGTTGATTACTTTGCGGTTACAATCTATGACGCAGGCACAGCCGTAAATACAAAGGTTTGTAGTCATATTTTTGGGGCAGTACCTGGGCCTGGCCCCAGGACATGGCATGCTGCAGAAGGTTTCATCGCAGTGCTTGTATACATCTGTTAAGAAAATTATTGATTATAGAGGTGTAAAATAAGAATTTCGTCATAATCTAGCCTACACACCTAAGTCACTGAGTTGTTCAAGTTGGGAAACCACGTCGGCGGTATGAAATCACCAACTGTTTTTGGCAGTTAGTGACCGACTCAAAACTTTTTTTTTATTGAAAATCATCAAATGACCTTCCCCCGCTGTGGGTGGAGCGGGAGAGTGTGTCGACTTTTACTGACTAAAAACCATCGGCGGTATGAATTCACCAACCTTTTTTGGCAGTAATTGACGGACTTAAAAACTACGGCTCAGTGACGGCAGCTATATTTAAAAAAATGTGTGGTGTAGACTCGTCTATTATATAAGTCCCGTACCTACCCGTACCGTCCCTACGGTAAATATCCGTTAAATATTAATAAACACGGGTTTATTAATATTTATTATGATACTAAGAATATAATGTTAATTAAACTGTATGCCCGTCTTAAGCGCTACTTGGGACTTTAAGTGAGTTTATAACTATCCTACTATACAACAGGTTCTACTGATGTTACCCTTTAACCAAATTATTAGAAGATCCTATTCTAAGCCTGTGGATCTTGGCATACAACAGGGAATAATATAATGGTCATACGGGGATGACTTTGTGACCTACCTATACCACTGATCGGGTCTTCGTCATCCGCTTTACCAGGAACGAGCGGTAATATCAAGAAGGATAATAACAACAAAATGGTAAGCATTTTTTCAAAACTACAGGCTGTCAACAATGAATTTTACATAAACGAAAATTTTATGAATCCAATCACTGAAAAACACTCATTTGACAATGGTGGTTTGACTTTATTTGTTTTATTTTAATAAGATTTTTGCTGCATCTGGTTCCAAATCCAAAAAGTACCGTAAGGAAAATATAGGATCGATTCTTCTTTTTTTTAAAATTTCGAGTAACATATTATATCCAGACACAATTGAAATAATTAAACTATATAACATTAGTAGAGTAGATATTTCGAGCCTACAACGAAAACATATTAAAGCATATTTTATATGTTCTTACCGTCTTAAAATATTCTATTTGCTGCCATTTCCTCTGTTTTAATCGTTTCGTCGAATACAAAGTAAATAAATGATTTCTAAAGCATTTAGCAGTGATGCCCCAAAGAAGACTCCTCCCACACCTCCAATATCCACTGCAAGAAGAAAATGGCACTAAAGTAAGTAACTTCTGTTGCCATTTATATAATGGGCTCATTTTATCAAAAAAAAGAAGGTATTTATATTATTGGCAAGCCCATTTTGAGCCCATTTTATAAAAAGAAGGAATATATATTATTACGTAGCGTACAATACGCCTCTGCCTATCCCTTCAGAGAAGGCGTGTTTCGGTTAATTGTCCAAATTATGTTTATAAAGTTTTCTTGACACTTGACGCTGACAAATTTTAAATTGCCACATAAATTTTTTTTCAAAATTGGGGAGGCAAAAAATCTTATTTAGTGAGAACCATTTCACTACACAGGCTAGGCAGGAATCAAAACAGTACAACAATATATTGTGAAATATATTGTGTGTGTTTTTTTTTTTTAATGTGACACGTCATAATGACTACATCCTGCCTGATGATAAGCAGTCGATGCAGTCCAATAAGAAAATGAAAGCGCTTTATAACGTGAAATAAGCACGCTTCAAAGCGCATCCACTTATGACGGCCTGCTAAAATGCCGTTTCACGCCCCGCTTAAAAGACCCGGGATCATAGAAGGAAACACATGAGCCGGCAGCGAATTCCAGAGCTTAGTAGTTATATACTTGGAAGACATTATATTATAATAATAATTCTAATAAACGATATATTTTATATAATTGATCGCCGTGGAGTTTAGCATTTGTTTGTATTCGGAAAAGCGATGATTAGTGTGCAATATTTACCTCCGGGTACTTCTGTATAATTTTATCATTGCTAATTTTTTTCTTTATGTAAGTACTGAATAAATCATACGTCAGAGAATATTTAAACTTACCTACAAGACCCAGCGTGTGCCTAATGGCATCCCGCCGGACCCTAGAAGCCGGTAGCTGAGCTAACTTTACTAGTCCTCGGGATCCTCGCGCTGCTAGCTCCGGGGAAGGCTTCCCGGTATAGCGGCTAAAAGTATTAAAATCATTAGTTTGGTTATTCGGGTAATTGATCACTGATCAGTTAAAATGAAACGATATCATTTGTGAACTGGGTGGAATTCGTTATTATTTTCAAATGATGCACGCGATGTTCCCAAAAATATCCAATTTTTTATACCATTACTCAAGCGCCTGGGAAGTGGTTGCCAAACATTATTGTCGTTTGTTACACTGGAGGTATAACCGTCGTTTTAACACCGCCGGCTATTGCCGACCCTGTTCGACGGCGGCCTTTTTACACCCTTTTCGCAGAAACCAATCGGTAAAAATCACGACAGGAAATTCCTTTTGGAACGCAGAATACGCGAACAATTTTGTTCCAAAATATAGGGATGAATTCCCTGCAGACAGCAAGCTGTGCGATACGGAAAGGTTTAGTTTCAATTCGGAAAAAATTTTACGTTCCATTTTCTTATATGAACTAAATTTGGTAAACACATTTGCTTCTGGTCAGTCAGTATAGATATACAATAAAAACTCACCAAAGCTAAACTAAACCTGCTTAATTCTAACACTTTATAGGTTTACATTAGTTGGTTTATATATAACAAATTGTATCTTTATAGACCCTGTCGAGTAATATTTTCTATGAGATTCGTATAATCATGTGAATAAAATTTGAATGGCACATTTGTATCTGGCCAGTAAAGAGATATTATTTTTCTTAATCATCCCCTCACTGCTAAGGATCGTGACCATCGTTTGGGATATCGACCTCTAGGTATCTGGCCCTCTATACTTCCGGTAACTCTTAACCTTTGCAAATTGTCTGCTCCCCGGCGCAAAGTACAAAAATTAATAGAGGTACAATAATTATAAACTTACTACATAAACATGTGCACCAACTTATAGCTGGTTTCTTCACAGCTCATAGGGCATTCACAATCCACATTTCCCAGAGAGCCTGGAAAGTACACAGAGATTAAAACTATAATAATACTAACATTAGCTAGTAAAAAGAATTTGTTACTGATACTATGGGCATTACCTGAAATAATATTTATCATTATTAAACGTTGCTTGCAAGTGCAACCAAAAACGGAACGTCGCTAGGTTATACCGAAAATGTGTAGGTTAAAATGTTTAGTATTTTATAAGATTTTCGTGCTTCAAAATACTACACCCAATGTGCGAGTAATATCAAATATAGTACAAAAACTAATTTCTTTTGACAAAGTTATCTGAACAAACTAGAGTCAATCATATCAAATACGTAATCAAACTCAAAACATTTTATTGCTACAAACATGACACACACACAACAAACAAAAGATAAGCTAACAAAGTCTTTTCAATTAAATTTACTTTCTTCCGAATACTATCGGCTATATCCATCGGATGTACTTTAGCATGTGTTTGTGATATAAGCTAAAACTGCTTTAAAACTAGACCACATTTTTGCTAATGACATGTGGATGGCAGTGGTGAACCCCTATTTTCATTCAAATGTCCTGATATAAAAAGATATGTTCCGGGAGTACGTTTAATGCTGTCATGATCATGACCTGCTTGAAACTGGCACTTTGAACTAAAGGCTTTTTGATAAATTATCCTTTTCTAATTTTTTATTCTAATGATAGTTTTCATAGGATGAGCATAACTTTCAGCTAGAAACATATGAAATATTGGCAAAACAGTAGAAATTTTGTTGGCAAACCTTTGTTTTTGGATAGACAAATTAGTCCTTCGATGTCACAAAAGGAAACACCATCTGTAAGTAACCAATCAATTAATTAATCTTGAAATCTAAATTATCTATCTATGAATGCTGAACTATAATATAGCAATGTAGTCGTTATATTTTGTTAGTATATTCTGTTTGTATATTTTAATTAATACTTTTTCTATAACATCCGAGGAGCATCCTGTACTATTTTACATTTTTCTTTTTTTAGCTAAGACTTTGCCGTGATGAACTTAGCAAAAAATCTACTAACTATTTTGTGAAAAACGATTAATTTTATAAATGGGTTCTAAACATTCTTATGGCAATTTTGGCGTGTGTCTTGTAAACATAAGCACCTCATCCAGGCCCCTGCCATAACCTATCGACAATCCGTTAAGTGGAATACTTTGTAAATTTTTATACAATATTATATTTAACACAATATTATATCAATAACAAAAAAAATCCTATACCTGTAGATACCATAGACCATATACAAATATGGGATCAAAAAAAATGGATGTGTTTTCCTACACATCCATTTTCTTTATACAATTATAATAAGTAACACAATGTACTTAACCAATTTTCGGCATTAGGTGATGAGTGCAGTTGCACTTGCTTAACTGGATCAAAACCCTGCAGTACAGAAAACAGTTGCTTGGCGAGTACCGCTTAAAAGGCCAGTTGGGGGCGAAAGCTGGCTTCTCATCGGTGTACAGACAAGCCCTGAACACCGGGGTCATTGTACTCACTGAATTGTCGCTAATTGTCTGTTCTGCCTGGAAAAAGTAATTTAAACAAAAACTTGTCACTTAGCTTAAAGAATTCAGTACATCTTTCGGGTTTCAAAATTTTGAGTGATGTTTTTCAATTAAGGAAAAAACTTAATGTATAAAAATCGTTAAAGAATTAATTTTCGCACCTTTAAAATAACTTCGAAATCTGTTATCATAGGTATAACGGTGGGTTTACCAAGAACATTGTCCATGACCACTGACACCATATCGTCTGGAGAATGAACTCTGATCTGTAATTAGTCGTTAAATAATCAAATATTAAATTAAAGTCATAATGATTTATGATGGACATGTGAATGGAAGTGTTGAGAGGGGAAGACCACGGAAGACTTTCCATGGCCAAATCCAAAAGGTTTTGGACAAAGTGTAGGTCAAAAGTACCCTAAACCGACGGGCGCGTCTGAGAAGGTCATATAAGTGTGAATGAAGCTAAGTGTGTGTGCCAAGATCGTAGCAAGTGGAAGAATGCGATAAAGTAAAGTAAGTAAAAAGTTTCCTTATTTATAATCTATTACATAGCACTTAAAAACGTCTCAATAAAATATATATAAAAATAAAACTAAATATACTACACTACACTTTACTCACGAAGCTGAGAAAAACTGACAAAAATTCACAGGCTTATGCTCTTTTAAATTATCAATCGTAGAGCATAGTGGTACAAAAAAAAGAATAAAGTTCTTAATTGTTAGTTTGTTCATTAATTTCCATGCGGACGCGCCTACATTTAATATTTTTTTAGATATAGAGGGAACCAAACAAACAAATCCAAATGACAATAAGACCTCATAGAAATTTTGTGTAGACTGACTAGGCGTAGCTAAACTAACCCCGACTTCCTCAGTAGCTAAAAAGACAAGATGGGGAAGGCCCACGCGTCGGTTCACCACGTACGAAGTCTCGTTACCGGTCAGTCTCGAGTTGAAGACGTAACACACACCATACTCCGTCTCTATCGGAAGGAACCTGAAAGTAAACCATTTTTTTATATTCCCACAGTTTTCCCACACCTTGACGTCGTGACTTGAACGTAGAAATTATTTAGTTAGTACATACTTAATAAAAAAACATGAAATGTAAAAGCCTAACTATTCTATGCACTGCCATTTGCTACACATTTTACAGGTACAACATCCAGCCCATCAACAATATGAATATAATATAATAAAATATTTCGACGACCGATAATGCGTGGAGGTCAGTACTTCACTCCAGAGACTCCACGGACAAATATTTGTGTGCATGAACATGAATATTTGTTCTGGTCTGGGTGTTTTCCTATGTGTATTAAGTATGTACCTATTTACAAAAAAAAAGTATTTAAGTATGTTTATCCGTTGTTTAGTATTCATAACACAAGTTCTTAATGATACTTATATTGGAACTAAATAATTGGTGTAATTGTCAGAAAATATTTATTATTATTATTATATTAAGCTTTATATTATTATATAAAGGTGCGTTTCCACCAAAAATGAGCAAGGATGCGTTGCGAGGAATATGTTTGTTAAGAGCCAATAGAATCGCTCCATATAAGTTGTAAAATTACTTGCGCAATAAAAAATATCCATTAATTTATTAAATTAAACTCGTATCACAAACATATTAAGTATTTTACATTTTCTCAAAAAATTTACTAAACTCAGTCTCCTACCTCTAAGTGCTTTATTAAATTAATTGCTATCAAAATTATTATAAGTGTAAAGATGTTATGTTGTCTTTCGCGGGGGCCACAGGCGAGCCTGCAGCGCACTTTGACCCTTAAGTCGGATTTTTTGTAATTATAAAGATGTTTATGCGTGGAAGCGTAACTAACGTAGGTACACATGTAATTTTCGTATTATTTGGAATATATATAGTAAGGAATAGCAATGTGTGAAAGACGCACCTCTCACAGCATACAAATGGTTTATTATCCCACCAGCAATCTGTCAGCATTTCGCTGCACTTGGCCCTGATCTCCGAGACGGCCTGCCCGAAGTTGTTAAAACAGGTATGGTTCTGACAAGTGGGGCAAATTTTGCAGTTGTTACTCCAGAAGCTCACTTCTTTCAGGAACAAGGAGTAGGAGGCAGGGACGTTGTGACTGGTACAAAAAAAGTGAATATTTAACACATTCGATTTGATAAAAATCAGACAACAGTTCTTAATTTGCCGTGAGTTCTGGTTAATTGGTCAAATAAAGGAAATATCAGAGAAAATAATATTTTCAACTTCAATAAAAAGACATTTCCACTGCGTTAAGGGTTCTTAACTTTTATTTATAGCTGTGAATGATATTATTCGTAGATTAATAGAGATAGAACAGGCCACGTAATTTGGGCCAAATGGAACGAAGAATTATTTTTTATTAGGCATGGAGGTATACCTTCGCTTAGATTCAAAGGTCGTGTGTTCGATTTTCATACATACATACAGTCACGCCTGTTTTCCCGAAGAGGTAAGCAGAGGCATATTACACGCCCACATGTCTATTGCCGCTTACCAGGAACTTTTATGTTCTTCAGAGCCTTGTCCATTGATCGGCAGGTGAGGTCGGCTTGGGCTCCTAAAATGTTTATAGGATCCCTACACACCCAGATATAGACAGAATATATACAAGTTAATATTCTAATAATAAAATATTTAAAAACTCAAAAATGTACACGTCTTTCAGTTTCTGAGATTAAGAACTCAAAAGTTGGTCACTTTGTGCTAAAATCTTTAGCAAAAACGTAATAGGCCTCTTAGCAAGACCTTTCACCATACGTAATAAGTCCACCTAATGGCTGCCATTTACCTTTAAGAGCTTTTAATTACCACGCTCTCCACACGCTTTTAATAGGGTCGTCAAACACATTTTTATTCGAGGGCAATAGAAGACGTTTAAAAGTAAGGTTTAAGTAAGAAAGTAATTTTGGATACCTAAAGCTTGTAACCTTAACCTAACCTGTAACCTGTTTCACAATTTCTGCTATGAGGTTACTCGGCAGTAAATTTGACAGTTTGTATTGACTATTTGTCAAGTAAACACTAATGGAAACTTATTAAGGCAAAGATTATAATTTAATTAACAATTAATAAGTGTAGAAAATAGCATTTCATTTCATTCACACATTCTTAAAAATAAAAATTAATTTATTGCTCAAAAAGTATTAATTTGAAGGTTACAACACTACACACTGTAAACTTCAAAATTATATATAGCGTTTAGTGTGCAGACTAGTATAAATAAATACATTTATCAGGCGTGCAAACTAGGCTACGTCCGTAGTTTTATAATAGGGTAATTTGTAATAGAGTCGCAACTCAAAGGACATTTCTATTAGAAGGCAATAAAATATGTTTATACTTCTGAAAATAAGGTAATAGAATTGTGGGTTTTAACGCCTTTATCACAATTTTTTATTAGAAGATATACGGTAGTTAAGGACAGTTCTGTTTTGACCATCTGTAAAGATAATGCTAATTATTAAGAACTTACTTAGACACTGTGAGACAGCCCTTAATTCAGTTAACAAATAATAAAAGTAGGAAATTGGATCAAAAAGTTCAGCTGCTCCTACCCTATTGCTTAGAATAACAGAGCAAAATACAAACAAAGAATATCGAAGTTGCCCATCGGGCTTCGCGCCAAATTAATGCCTTAATAATGACTACTGGCAAAATCTAATTGTAGTACTGGCTAAACCAGTGACTTCGCTCGCCTGCGACTCGTACGTAAATAATAGACCCACATTTCGCTCAATATTCTTTTACAATTGAACAAATATATGTATATATTATTTGTTTACTCCTTGGCTTCGTCTTGATTTTTTGATCTGATTAGCAGCACGTAAACGAAATTGCGGGAAAAAAACTAGTTATACTACTTTAATATTGCATCTGTTAAGGCCAGTTTTAATAACAGTTAAACTGTGGAGTACCTGGGGAATTAAACCTATGCAATGAATTCAAATATTCTAATTTGAAAATAGTCAAGTACGATTTTATGAATTTCGAAATGAAGATTATATTAAATTGCTATAAAAAGAATAAAATAATCTTACAGTATGAATTAAAATTAATAAATATTTAGACAAACATTTTTTAATCAACTTTATTCTCTTACCATCAAGACGTATTAATAATAACACGATAATCATAAAACAATTTCCGCACTAGGCCATTTACCTATTCAAGATAAAAAGCACCTATCAAGGGATCAAGCTTTCTTCGTACCAAATGTTATCTTTTTATCAAAGTTTATAATGAACGCATTATGAAAACTTGCTCGTGTTGTAGTAACTTACTACACATTAAATGATTGTGCAAAATTTATAAAAATAACCTTTTTTATGTGGGTCCTATCCTAAACGTCCCAAGGACCCAGATCGCACGCGACACTGTTTCGGCTTGCAACAAGTCAGCTCGATTTCCATAAAGGATTGGCCAAAGGGCTACTAATATCTTATTTATTTATTAAATTATGAATGTACACACATAAAATCACATGGTACTAGAAATTATAAACTAAGGTGCAATGGTGCTGCTTCTTTCCAAAAGAAATTTCTTCAAGCTGAAAAAAGGTACAAATGTTATTTTTAAAATATAAGACGCGTGCCAAACAATAAAAAACAACGTTTTTAAACTAGACATACACATATTATAAAAAAAATAGAAAACAAGCCAAACAGATTATAATAATCCTACGACCGAAATATATAGTGCTGTTTTGTTCGTGAGATGAGATCTTCTTACACTACATTATCATTTCATTGCCACTGAAACCTGTGACCGACGTATCACATTAACATAGAGGTTGTCACATTTGTCGGTAAAATAAAACCTCATAAAAAGGTTTAAAACTTTAAGGGGATTATTACAAAACAATGTTGTCACTTTTATTTGATAAAATGAAGACAGTGACAGCACCAGTTTTCAACCTGATTTAACTTTAGATATGGTTTTATAATAAACCCCTAAGAACTTACTGATGAATATAAGACTTTACTCCATCGGAATTTGACTGTTCACAAATAGTGACTGCCGGGAAAGGTGTGTCGAAGTCCAGATAATCAGTCTCTACGAGGTAGGAGACCGCACCTGTTGCGTACAAGCTCAGAATTTTCTGAAGAATCATCCAGGCACCCGTCGCGCTGGCTATTAGCACTAAAAGCCAAAATATTCTGAAAAACATAGGAACGCGCTACTTATACGGAAAACCTGTATCTCATCATCTGAAGTCTCGATCAGTTGTTTCAATAACGAATGTTGTGACCACGAATGTTTTCAAATTTCAAATATCACAATTTCGATATATTTTAAAATATATTATTACAAATTTCCTAGTTTTTTCAATAATAAAATTAAAAATTTCGAATTTATAAATATGAATCCCGAAGTCTCGTACGACGTGTCACTATAAGAAAAGAAACTATCTTTTACCTTGTGTACAATGGCAGATACTTCTTAGAGATCACGTACCGAACTCCGTGCAGAGTAGTATTGTCACCAAAATAGTGCAATTGTTTGGCAACGGGCTCCAGAACATTATGCAACCATTTCTTAATCCTCGACATATACATCTTTTTTATACCATTTTTAGTCATCATGTTTATACTACATTAAACGAACTTCCAATTAAGATTTCTTAAGCTGATATATTTTTTGTTAATTTATTAGAATGGATTTATTACTACTAGAATTATTGAATACTAGGAATATTTGTAAAAAAGAACGTTATCACTGATTAAATCCTTAGTTAACAAAGGTAGGTAACATTATTTAAAATATAATTGTTGTTCGTGTTTTCGCGTAATGGATGTTCCATGTTGACTCGTTCAGCAAATATTTATTTTCACAGTTGATATTATCAAAAGAAAATTACTTATATTTATAATTAAGCAGTGATGGGTAAATGAAATCATATCATGACAGTGTGACAGATAACGATTAAGTACAGTCGACCTCAGAAGTTACTGATCATTGTGGTATGTACCTAATTTGTCAGTCATACCAAATTTACGCTATAAAATCTGTCGAAGTAAATTCTGTAACGTTACATTACAGTAACAAGGCTTAGATTCAACAAGGCTGTGCAGTAAGATATTTTCAACTCGTTAGCAATATGGTTTTTCGATATTCACATTACTTTATTAGGATGTCGACTGACCATTACATGGCGATGAAAAGATTCTGTAGAAAAAGAATTCGATGGCTTATATATAGCAGTAGAAAACTCAAACAACCTATATAGGGGATAAAGGGGACAGGAAAAATTATAAAAAGTACAATTTCAAACATTTCTTCAATATGCCTTTAATCAGCACAAGGCTTTACACCACCACACAATCGTGATCAATGTGTATGATAATTGATGAATGCTAATTTGAAAACAGGCAACCTTAAATTCAAACACAGTATCCAAAAAAACGCTTCAACTTGGCGACATGTGAGCGGCAAAATATATTTTATAATTATATATTAATAAATTATTATTATTTTATTTATACTTTGACGACCGCTATGACACGGCATGATTATGCATTATGCTTCTAAGGACGTGGGTTCCAATCCCCTTTATATTTACTTTAGTAACAAACATATAATATTTTTCTTTTAAGTGAGTGAGTGACTGATTTGTGAGTTTAGCACGTATGAATGTGCATCAATCACAGCAAATGACAATGAGTGGTGATAAAAATGGTAAATGAGATGCTTCACTTTCCCCAAATATACATTCATAAACAAAAGTATGTAAGTATGTTTACCCGTTGCTTAGTAACCATAGAAGTCCTCTTAAATGGCGTTGTAATGTCTCAAGGGTAGGTACTTTAAAACAAACGTGCACTTAAAAAACTTAAGAGAAACAAAAATTACTAACGACATGTAGGTACCTACCTACTACAACAGTATTGCTTATCCTTTAAAAATATTTCTTCTAGAAGAACAAACTCATTTATTTTAGGTACAAGACTTATTCAGAAAGGAATAGCGATTCACAATGTGCAAAATTACCTATAATAACATTTTTATAACGTTTCTGGAAACATTTACACTAATTTGTGTTGTTTAAATCAGTTGCCATGTTGATAAGATTTGAGTGTAACGTTATCAGTACAAATAATTACCAACTGCTGGCAAGAGAACTAAGATATAATAACTGATTACAGTTTCACTTCTCATCTGTAATTTGTTTTATAATTGTCATCTTTTCATAACACATATTAATTTTTTATTTCATATAAGAAAACTTACTTTAAATAGATAAGTAAATTTAAAAGTAATTTGTAACATGTTAACATGATGTATACATTTATTAGTATTTATATGAAAAAAATATTTAAAGTAACATTATTATATACTCATAAAATAATATACAACAAAATGGTCAATCTATTAATGGCAGCAGGTTTACAATAAAATTAAAAGTCTTAACTAAATAGTATGACATTAGCAAATCTAAATAAACTAAAAGTAAGGATATAAACCCAACTATATAATAAAGTACTCAACGATTACATGACACGACCTTGCCAAGCATTTCTAAAACAAATGAATTGTCCCTATCATAAGTTATCGCGATCGTTCAAATTTTGCGTAAATTATCATCAACTATATTAAGTGTAAACAACAAATATTATCTCATTCACACAAACATACTGCATTAATATCAGTTCTTACTGCGAGGCAGTGACAAGCGCGCGCGACTGCTGTGCGTGCTATTTATTTTTGACAGAATAACCTTGACATTATGACATGGTGTTATAAATAAAAACATAAGTATTACGTCGACAATGTTGGGACTAGTGAGAGTGGGAAAGAGACAAGTGTCAAATGGTTCTTGCGGTCGAATGAAGTATCATTCTGGATTGGGCGTGTTCGGACATCGACCTAGGAACACGACCGAAGCCGGTATGTATAAATATAAACAGGTTATTTGTACCGTGTTACGCGTTGTTAGTAAGCATTGCGTGGGGAAAGGGAAACCTTATGATGAGACGTTAAAATAAACGACCAACGAAAAGTGAGAGAGAATATACACTTTTTACACTTTGTTTAAGCAAAATTAAATAAACAAGTTGACGGGCTCTACATAATATTAACAATCTTTACTGTTCCCTACTACTTACCTATTATTATTATGTAGTATTGTATTTATTCATAGAAAATTTTACTCAGTCTGACCGCTGTTACGCTTTCACGCTTAAACCAATGTAAAAACCACTAATCAAATCAAAATTTAATTTGGTATGAAGATAGTTCAAGACTCTAGAAAGAACAAAGGCATAAAGCATATTTTTTGTCACGGAAATCGTCAGTAATTTCTGAAGTAAAGGACGTATACTTCATCATTATTCTGGGTTTGTTTAAAAATAATAAATGTAAGGTTCCTTTCAGTACTTGCTATCATATGATTTATAATTCTAGTATTATATTTCTCTATCTTAACAGTTTCCTATTTTTATTTAATTGTTAGTGCTAAATAAATATATTTCTTTCTTTCTTCAAAAACCTACTGTTATGTACTGTAGCAGTTTCTTCAGTGAAATATGATCCGAGTTCGAATACCAAAGTGGTTCATGGGAGAAATCCAGAGCGTATTATAAGGATGAAAATCTTTTATTTGGATCCAACAGAAACTCCTGAGGAAGTGTTAAAGCTAAGATACGAATACAGCCGGGCGCAGCAGCTTGTCAACGCATATCGTACTTATGGACACCTCAAGGCAACCATTGACAATGTGGATTATACAAAAGAAAAAAGGTAAACAAAACATAGAGGTGTTTTTTGTAAATACATGAACTACTCTGAAAATGGTTTAACAATGACACATTCTTCTTAGTTACCAGACCAATGACATGCCACATGCATGGTTCAAACCAAACTTTAAGCCTCGTACACGTGAAGGAAGCGCTGGCGCAAATTTTTGACCAGACAATTTTTCAAGCTTCTCTAAGCTTGACCTCTGCTCAAAAAGGCCGGTCTAGTGCAGGCTTATTTGTTGTTGCTGACTCGCAAGTGTCCGATACTTTAAACCATATCTATGTGTAATCCAGCTTACGTGTAAACCATGCCATATAACCCATTGTTTCGTGCGTGTTTATTTACGTAAGTATTTGCTAGTTTTATTTATGACAAAGAATGCCTGGAACCTACGTACAAATATTTCCGAACATTGTAACGTCAAATAGTAGTGTTATATGCAGTAGACGTAATGATATTACTGGGCATATGTATTTATGTCCAACTTACTAATCCACGACATAATCAGAGTATCAGAGTTTTGGAACTATGAATTAAGCCGACAAACATACCCGCACAATTTCAGGTAATTATTCGTAATTCGTAAGTTGTTAGAGGTATACATGCATAACAATCCTATTCGCCCTCAGGCTCCGAGGTATATTCAAATATTATTGAGCAATACAAATTTGCATTTACACTACAGTGTTGTTTACACGAAATTGGTTGTTTGTCCAGTTTTATCGACTAAAGTACTACATACATACAGACATACAATCACGTCTGTGTCCCCAAAGGGTTAGGCAGAGGCATATTGTACGTCCACATTTTGCCAATTATATTGTTGGTACATTTGATTACGTAATAGTTGGCGAGCCTATTGCCGCTTACAGGGAACTTATATGCTCGCCATAGCCTCGTCCATTGATCGGCATTTGCACCTGCACCACCTGCAGGGGAGGCTGGCTTGGGCTTCTCTGATAGGAGCCCAATACACCCTAAAATACTATAAGTAGTGATTAAATGTTGTTTTGATACCCACAACATAAGTACATATATTCAATTATGCCTGTTCCTCGAAGGGGTAGACAAAGCACTTTATTAGCCCACATTATTATTAATATGTGACTAGCCTAATGCCGCTTACCACTTTTATGTTTGCCAGACTTGAACGGAAAGTGCACCACTTGCATTTGAGGTGGGCTTGGGCTCTTCACCCTATACACCCAACAACATAAAAATGAAATACTTTATTGATCAGGTGTTACTGTGCGAAAATTTACAATGAATTTTCGCAAAGTAACGCAGTAATTGTTTCTCGATATTTCAGGAAATCCTATTTAAATTCAACGAAAACGAAACTTCGTTATACCCATCCCTTTCACTCGATAACGATATAGTAGAGATGTAATGTAGAGATATACTAGAGAGTGAAATTGATAGATATAATGAAGTTTCGTTTTCGTTGAATTAGAGTAGCCCCTCTGGTTGCTTAAAAGTTTCTAATAAAAAAATAATAGCTTTTATATAAATTTACTGTTTGTTTTTTTTTTAATATGTCATACCTTCCTTTTCAAAAGAAAGTACCCCATATCGACTACAATATAGTATAAGTAAAGACTAATAAGTAATTTTTTGTCTAACCTAAACATCTACATATTTAAAGAAAGAATTTGTCCATTAACACTATTCTTTTTGTGTCTATTAAGGC
This sequence comes from Musotima nitidalis, assembly GCA_949126915.1. Classification (NCBI taxonomy): domain Eukaryota; kingdom Metazoa; phylum Arthropoda; class Insecta; order Lepidoptera; family Crambidae; genus Musotima; species Musotima nitidalis. The sequence continues at coordinate 11,677,458 of OX421423.1, read as the reverse complement.
AAAAACACTTTATAGAATAGAATATTTAAAGTAAGAATTTGTCCAATAACACTATTCTCATTGTCTGTATTAGGGCGGCGACACTTTCATAATGTGTCCCTAGTCAAAATTTACTGTGACATTCAATTGTATATATTTCAGAAAAGTAAAGGAGTTAGATTGGTCTCGATACGGATTAACAGCAGAAGAGAATGTTGACCTCGGCCTCGTCTACGGACACAGAGGGAAACAATCCGTCAGCAAATTGGTCGATGAACTGGAGAATATATACTGTGGACCAATTTCTTACGAGTTTTCGTATTTGGAGGTAAGCCAATAGGGTATTAACTTCCTGCTGCGAATCGCTTTGAAGTACGCCATTAAATAAACAATTTTCGTGACTTCCGAATCAAATTTCCTATTCGATGTGCCTAACTGCGCGGGTCGCTCATTGGTATGCAATCGATACTTCTGCTGCCTTTGAACTGATAAGTTTTAATAACGTAATATTAATATTTGAAGTTTGTTTAAATTCTTGTCAAATATGTAACGAGTTTGGAAACCTTAGCGATATTTAACTCCAGTAAGAGAGTTTTTCCTCTAATATGAAATAAAAATAAGAAGGGGTATATTCACTAAAACAAAACACGGCACTATTTTTAGCTTCTTACACCGAATTATAACGAAGCTAAGAATACAAATATGTGGGTCTGACTAGAAGCAGTTGTATGTATTTATTAAAATATATATAGGAGAAAACATAAGCTTAAAATATAAGATAACAAATTTTATTTGAAAAAAACTTTTTGTTATAATATAAACCTTTTTTTCAAATACGCTTACTACTCCCGGATATATAAACGACCGCTGTTCCAAAACTCGATTCTATCACAAAAGAGTTCTGTGATATAATAATGTTTTATCTTGAGGCAATGTGCCATGTGGTACCGACCTAGAATAATGCCACCCCTCCTCATCTCACGGGGAGTCGTAAGAGCCGAGGAAGAGAACTGATAAAATTGCGTATTTAATGTTTGCGTACATTGTAGGATTTATATTACCAATATTAGATAAAGAATGAGTTCATCTTTTGGTAGTACATCACATCTTGTGTATTTGATCAGATTGCATATTCTGCCAAATGTCCAAGTATTTGTATTGGATCGATCCACTGTGCAACGTGGTGGTTATGGGCGTTGAAAATATTTCAGCAGTGGATTCATAAAGTTGATATGATGATGGCAATTGAAAATCACGAAATCGATTGGAATAACACCAAAAGGAAAGAAGGATTTCAAGAAAGGAAAAGATTTCAGGAACATATTGAGTTTAGGTACTTACGAAATTATTAACCAATCCACAACCCGAGGAAATCAATCTCGAACATGACCCGATCTGAGAAACGATCTTCAACCCGCGTCTTAATAACAAATTTCAATCTCAATCGTTATCACCACACTTCAGATATCCAAAGCCAATTTTCTCTATTGAACGCTTTGTTATAAGCACTAATATAGTGTAACATAATAATACTCTGATTCATCTTGGTAACCTAACAATCAATAACAATACCTATCTACTAATAAGCAAACCTATAAGAAGTATAAGTTCTTGAACTTGTTAGTTCAAGAAGCTTAGCTAAAATTGGAAATTATTATAAACTAATTTTCCGATATACAGATAATTTTCATTGTGTAAAATCACAACCGAAGTAAAAATACCTTAACGCACTCGATTGTAGATATTGATTGTTTACGATCATAGTTAGAAAGTTACCTACATAAATTATTGATAGGCTCTGCCCAAAGACTCTCATTTCCAAACAGAGAGCAATCCAAAGTTCTGGATTTGTCTTCCCGTACATATCTCGGGACTAAAGACTCAGATTGTAACTAACCAATTGATAGATACTTTAAAAGAGCATAGCCTGTGAGTTTCTTGCTTGTTCTTCTTACAGAGCGGTGGCTCGGAACTGGCACTTAGATTCACTAACACTTACATTTTTTAATTGTTTTGTTGCATGTAAGTAAATCTAAGCTTCGTGATTTCAGTGTATATTTCGATTGCTTTTATATTTATATTTAATTTAGACGTTCAAGTACTATGTAATTGTTGATGGAATAAAAAGATTGACATCTCGACTGGTGGATTGTTTATTTCCCTTTCTTATCCAGATCTTCAGAAATTTTGGGGTTGTCTACGTACTCTTCATTTTCATATCAACACATGAAACTTTTTAAAATATGGCCAGTATTCTGGTGTTTATGAATAGCATTTATTTACCAGTTCTCGTTAATAATTTTCTCAGCTCAACACGTCTCATTTCCCTACACTGCTTCAGTAATGATGAAGAAACTATGACAATATAAATTCGACATTGCGACATTTATTTGCCGTTGTGGGTACAATGTTCGTAGTGAGTTTATGAGTTTTTGGCTCCCTAGTTAACGCGAATTCCCACGACTTTCCAGACCGCAAATATTCTGCCAGCCGATGCTTCAAGCATTACTATTTGGTTTTAGTTTGCTTTCTATGTAGCTACCGAAGTTATAGGCATATGAAAATTAACAACTGAGACGTGGGCTAATCGAGACAGCACGTAATTTGATCGAAGCCAGGTGAAAGTATAGAATGTTAGGTAAAATCAAATGAACTACTAATTAAAATATTTTCTGGAATACTAACTGAAAGAAACTGTATTGTTTTAGTGTGAAGCAGAAAGAGAATGGTTTGCCAAAAGAATAGAAAGCGGGGAAGACACTTTTTCCAAGCCCAGGAAAATACAGATCGCCAAAGAGATGCTACATTCCCAGGCGTGGGATAAGTTCCTCAGCCTGAAGTATCCAACAGTGAAGCGTTACTGCGGCGAAGGCGCCGAAAGTCTCCTTACGTTCTTCTCCACGCTTTTTAATGTCACCACTGCAGGTTAGCATTTCTTCTTCTTTGCATTTCAATTGTAAATTATATTAGGAAAGTCCAGTGCTAAGCCACACGTACTGCATTTTCTGTAGCATTCACGGTGAGCAACTAAATTGTTGTTTATGTATTAATATAGCAGCCTTTATCATTTGGTTTTCGATATGGTATGATCTCATAAAAAGGGTTCTGTATATAGAGTTATTTTCATTATATCTGTCATGAATTTTATCAAACGTGATTTGAGTCATTTCTCAACAGTAAATAGATTACAAAATAAATTTGATAAAAGTCCAAAAAACCTCAGACATTGATTTGTTTTGCAGACCAGATTTTTGCTAGTTCTGTGTCAAAGTTTTAGCTATGGCGCACTATGACCACAGCAACTGTATAAGTAAGTTTACCTTGATCCCAAGACCCAAATCGTAGGGCTTTGCAGTTGTCGTAGCAAAACATTGCATATTGTAACAAATTTTTTTATTTACTATAAATCTATGTAATTTTGTATACTGTTTAATATTTTGCATGTTGTTGCAGCTTGTTATTAAAGCATTACTTTGAAATGTATCCCGTTAAAGTGTGACTAAATAGAATTGAGTTATGCTTTGTTGGTTGTCCTTAAATAAATAAATGAATCCCAAAAGATTAGTTAAACTGTTTGACACCGATTATATATTTTAATATTGGTAAATTGGAAAAAAGTTTCTCTCGACTTTAGAAAGTATAGAAGTATCTCAAGTAAAACTTCAGCGAACTTGGAAATTGCGATCCATTTCGTGTTGAGCCTGCAAATAGAATACCTACTCACTGTAAGTCCTTCGAGAATAGAGCTATTTCTTAATTGGAAGTTTTTACAATACAATATTTTTATCTATTCGTTGGAGGCAAGGCAGTAGTTCGATAACAAAAAATATTTATCACTATCTAGTACGACGTAATACGATACAAAGATCATTACCTCATCATTCATCATCATCATCATTACCTTCTTTTGCTTCTGCTATCATCACTTTTTCAATACACAAATTTGCCTGCAAATATAATAATCACTGTAAGTCCTTCTATTATAGAGTTATTTATTTGGAAGTTTTTATTATACCATAAAAATTTAATGAATATTTTTATCAGTTCGTCGGAGGCAAGGCAATAATATGATAAAAACAAATTATTGAACAGTATCTGGTACGACGTAATACGATACAAAGATAATGATTCATCAATTTTTTCATCATATACCTAATTTTTCGAGGCAAGCGATACCCACAGTTGGACATTATAATCTCAGCCTATAAATATCCAACTAGAAACCGACCTCTTCTCACAAACTACGTTGAGGGGGTATTAGACTAAGCCCCACTCTATCACAAGCTCTACTGAGATCGATATATAAATAATGCACCCTGGCATCCATTGTCCATATCCAAAATCCACTAGCCCCTGCTGGTCAAAATAACGCGTATCCTAATTTACATTAAAGTCCCCCATTAAACAGTAATGTGTTTCGGATGTTTAAAAACTCCCAACATGGCTTAAGACTTGGCTTAAAGACAATCACAAGTTAAAAATATGTTGCAACAGCCTAACGTATCTGCCGAAACTAGATATTAATTGCCGAACAAGCAGGTGTGCGACCGTTCTGGTAGTGACAGGAACAAACTTTGAGTTATAACCACCAGTTAGTCTCTCAGCACTGCTGTGGTTTCGCAGACAATCGATACTATTTCAAGTCTGTTTGTCAATGGAATTTAAAAAAGTTACCTAGGTATTACAAGGTAACTAGGAATATACTTATTAAAGTATGTAAAAAACCCTAAGTAGAAGATTTATAAATCAGATAATAATAGATACGGAAGTCTTTCAAACAATAGCACTATATAACAAAAGTTATTCTGTACATTACACAAGGCTGTTCCAAAACTATATAAACTTTGTATATTCAGATACATTCACAAATAAAATCCAGTTCCCGCCGTTTTATCAAACTTGTGAAATGCGGATACATTTATTCGAATGGGTTTGGACATGCTTTCGGGAGCAATTTCAACTTCTGTCAGATCGTATTTCTATGTAGTGATTTTGCGTTGCGACACTAGGTAGATAGGTAGGGTTTGTAGACTTAAAAATATATATCATAAAGCTTGTTGTGTATAATTTTTGTATATGAATTATTATATTGTATATAAAATTAAGATTCGTCCGCAATGATCAAATTTTTCCACGTCTCACGAAAACCTTGGCTGGATAATTTTTAATGCAGAAGCATTTTTTTATCCCGTTGGTGGGTTTCTGCAGGACGTGTAATAATTCCTCTTTATTCTCAAGTACACTTAGACGAACTTACTGACAGCGCTAGTACCTACATAAATTAACAACTGGAGGCCTTGAGTTGTTGTATTATAAACCTACAACATGTATCCACGAGTAAAGTACACAGACGTTCGGGTGTAATCATTATGTAGTTAAAAACTTTCTGTATTTTGATAGCTCTTTTAATAAGAATGATAGGTCATCTTTCGATGTATGAAGTTAAAATCTCAATCCACTACAAAACCGTGACAGAAGCCGTCATGAAAACCACATTACCAGGTAATTAAGATAGATGCTTTTGCTACCACGCTACGGTTTGATCCCATAACGACAACTACCCATAATTTCCGATCATACAAAAAGAAGACGTTCAGTATCTTTTCGCAGCCATGTTTTTAATACTTGATATATTTTTATCTACAAAAGTATAGTAGACAATCATTTTATTTAGAGGGAGTGGAGCAAGTGATCTTGGCGATGGCACACCGAGGCAAGCTAAACGTGTTGATTGGTTTACTGCAATGTCCTCCTGTTAAGATTTTCCACAAGTTCAGCGGGAAACCAGAATTCCCTGAAGAAGCCAATGCATCGTGTGACATCTCTACTCATCTCAGTAAGTGTACTTATTTCTTTTTTGGATTCAATAAGTATTTACTTTTTAGTTTTTACTGTTGTTTATCGCTTTTATATGAGAACCCTGACTATTACAGAAAAAGTAATCTTCACTAAAGTGCTTTCGTCTAAGTAGGTCCTAGTTGGTAGCAATTAATCAAGCTCACTTTCGTATTTATAATATTAGTGAGGATAAGGATTTCGCAAATGGCTCTAGTCTTTCCAAGTAATATGATAATTGAAAATGTCTGTTCGTTACTCAAAGCCTATTGGATACTGATTTTTAATAAACCTTGGCATTTTCCATACATATTTCATCGGTAGCTGGTATGTAAAAAAATAATAATATTACATATTTTTAGAAAAGGTATTATTCCAAATGTACACCTTTGTTCTACACATAGAATGCTCACTTAAAAGCAAGCTGGCAAGTATGCCATGACGCCCAATATACGCTTGGCAGAATAGGTGTACCTACTCCCTAATACAGAGTACCCGTACCATGTATAAAAATACAATTAATTTTATAATTCTAAGTATTCACTCAGTGAATAAAAACACTGATCTATATGCGTATAAAGACAATAACAGCTTTTTACTGTCTGCCAATTACAACACTGTTCAATCAAAATCGAATGCAATTATAGAACAATAAGTAGAATTTCCTCTTGTAACTTCCCAATTTTCAGGTGCCTCAGTGGATATTGCTGTAAACGGAAAATCTGTCAGATTTTCACTGTTGAATAACCCGTCTCATTTAGAGGTATGATTCACTTTATATAACTTAAAATCAGAAGGTATAATAAAATATGCATTCATTTTATATTTTTTTACTTCATACAACAAATCATTGTATATATCTACGCTACATTAAAACGACAAACTTCATACAAAAATAAAAGTTAAAATTATACAATGTTAGGAACCCTTTTCCTTTGTCATAGATAACTTATTTTCTATTTAGATATTCATCATTTTATAAAAGTTGGTTAGTTTGGTGTACATATTCTTCACGTTGAGCTGTGTTGGGGGTTTAATAACGAGAAATAATGAGATTCATAAAGAAACTAATGTCACCGACATAGCTCGAAGAATCAGCAAGCTAAAGTGGCAGCGGGCAGGGCACGTAACACGAAGACGATCGTTGGGACAGTTTGCAGTAGAGACCTTTTGATAGGAAACGTAGCGTAGGATGTCCACCTGCAAAATGGACTACCTGATGAAGGTCGCATGATCACATTCGATGCAGGCCGTCTGTAATTAGTCACAATGGAAGTTTATGGGGAAGGCCTATGTTCAGCAGCGGGTGTTCTCATGTTTCAAAAATTACTTTAAATATTTTTTATCAAAACTATTTAATCAAACCTTTGTCTTTATATTCCAGGCAGCGAATCCTGTGTCTATGGGCAAAACAAGGTCAAAACAATTACAATTACGAGAAGGGGAGTACTCCGTCGATGGATCTTCTAAAATGGGAGATAAAGTACTTAATGTTCAGGTAAAAGCCTTCATATATTATAACTTTAAGTAAAAGCAAGTCTTATTTTCCTAACTTATGACCAAAGAAAATATAATTTGAGAAACCGTAGTTACTTAACTGATTTGATTGACTGTTTTCATTTGTTTAAATTTTATACTCACTTAATCTTAATTATCTGCGGTCACTGACGCCAATCTGGTGAAACCTGCCACACCGCGCATGAAATGATCGACTTATTGCAGCAACGATTTCCAAAACACATTATCTCACGAACTCATTATCCCACCAAGGTCGTGCGATTTATCGACGTGCTATTTTTTCTTTTGGGTTTTGTGAAATCACGTGGTTATGCAAATAAACCCTAAACAATTCCTGAGTTTAAATCTGAAATCAAACGCCCCATCGGTGAGATACAGCCAGATCTTTGTGCAAAAGTCATAGAAATTTTATGAAAAGAGTAATGGCCTGTAATCGGAGCCGTGGGGGTCATTTGACAAATATTTTATTCCATACTTAATCGGCACATGTCTTATTTACAATAAAATAAAAAATATCACAACTCTGTCATAACATACTTGTTTTTATTTTAAAATGGAAAAGTGCACTCTTTCTGAGACACCCTTTACAAACGTTTCGAATTACGCGATCTCTCAATAGATTTGATAGTCAGAGAAACATTAATATGTCGTAAGATACATACACGTTTCAAATTACTGGTAGAACTGGTTAGTTCCGTATAAAGAAATGGGTTACGTTGGTTAACCAATATTTAAAAACGTCAGTAAATTAAGCTTGGACGAAATGAGCAAGTGATCCGGCCCTCGCTGACACAAAAGTGCTAGGAATACTTTGGGGCAAACCAACTACCCGGAGGTCCTAAAGCCAGGGACATACTAGGGGAAAAAGTGTGAAACAATATTTTAGGCGACATGTCGAGCAAAGACGAGCGATTATGCTTGACATATCTGGCGACATCGTGCGACTTATGTCTTTAGCGAACGTCAGGCGAGATTGTTGTCGTGCAATATTAGCAAACATGTCGTTGGCAATACGACTCGCAGCCCCTTATTGTATCCCTGGCTTTAACTACTCCCTCAAAGACATTTTCAAAGAAAATCCCTCTTTAGCATACTAACATTTACTTCGTAGATTATGGGGACGAGTTTTGAAGTAATAACTGATGTATTTAAATAACAAAAGCTTCCAAGATTATTGTATACTTTATCTCAGAGTTTTTGCATATGGATTATATTCATGGCAGCATTACAGTTATTTTAACATTTCTAGAAAAAACGTTAAATATTGGCATCTTTATGTTTCGTCTTAAACCAAAACAAATACTTAGTTTAAGTTAAAGGCTTTTTAACCAATAAACTCATACCTATAATGGTGCTGTTTCCGAAAGGTAAACACGGAATAAATCTGCTGAGAATTTATTTACAAAAAGCAACATTTTATGATTAAATAACGACATATATATAACTTAACGAAAATTGTTTATAAATTGATCATATTTTACGGGTTTAAATCATGGTCTATTTTACTATTTTATCCTTGTTCCGACGACTGATGACGAACACAAAGCATAGAGAGCACAGGAGTTATTGAGCAAAACCTCAATCAAAAATCTCAGAACAGTCCGAGAATGCAAGTGCCGACCTTATATTGGCATGTTTCTTAAATGAAGCAATAGAATTTTTGTATTTTTTTGAAATAATCGCTGCTTAAATTCGATTTGAAATAGTGAATAGTTTCAAAGTAATGTATCGTTTGTCTCATACAATTTAGTTAGAAATTTCTTGTTTTTCAATGGTATGTAAGGTAAAACAAAGGTTTAATCACGGAACCGAACGGAAGCGCCTGGAATCACTCCAATTTTCCATTAAACTTGTCGAAAAAATGTCCGGACACAATTCCAATCGCTTTCAATATATACTCACGGATTGAATTCACTGTTTTCGACTGACTGAATTTAAAACGCTGTAGTGTAGGCACTACGTAACAACTTCGACAAAAGCATGAGTGACATACTCATGTGCACCAGTAACTAAAAATAAATTATAAAATTTTACGCTTTCGCATCTATTTTAAGGGTTAAGAAAAAAGTCTCCTCATAAAGTTATTTAGACCCACGAAAATTAAATCTTTATTTTACTGATGCGCAACTATTCTGTATTTGTCGTAATATAGGTTGTTGGTCATTTCTTTGTTAATGCACGTAGTCTTAGTATAAAGAAGTAAGAGTTTTTTGGACCTTCTTATAGATTAGGCTCGATTTTTCATATGTGAAAATCTGTCGCGCACGTTTTTATTTATTCCACACGAGGCCTGCCACCAGCGGGTAAGCGGTTCTATTACGAAACCTTTGTATCTCTGAGCAACAAAGCATATTTGTACATGCAGTATGCTTACGTTCTCTCTTATAGGACAACATCCATCCAGCCTTAAGGAAAATACCCTCATTCAGAACCGACCGCATTATAAGTAAATAATAATAAATAAATATTTCTGACACTTAGGTACACCAATTATTTAGTTCCAAGATAAATATCATGAAGAACTTGTGTTTTGGATACTAAATAACGGGTAAACGGATACATAATTACTTTTTTTTTGTAAATACATACTTAATATACATAGAAAAACCCCCTAGACCAGAGCAAATATTCATATTTATACACACAAATATTTCTCCTATGTGGGAATCGAACCCACGACCTCAGGAGTGGAGTGCGGGTGTGGGTGTGAAGTGTGGTAGACGCAACAGAATTCTGCGATCGAAGTCAACTGTGAGGAAATCTAGCCTTACTTATTTCCGCCATTGTCTCTAGCATTATGAAGTTACCAATATTATAGTTATTTATAGATCCATGGAGATGCAGCGTTCACCGGTCAGGGCATCAACCAAGAGACCTTGATGTTGTCTCAAGCTCCACATTTCAATGTCGGCGGTTCTTTGCACATCGTTGTTAACAATCAGGTAAGAACATACTATAATTTAAACATAATGCTTTGAAATTATTTCTCTAGAGTTCTCATAATACACAAGAGGGTGTATAGGGATCTTACCCAAGATCTTAGGAACCCATGGGAACCTCACCTGCAAGTGATGCAACTGCCAATCTAACCAAAGGCTCTGGCAAATATTAAAGTTTCCGGTTAGCGGCAATAGGCTTGCTACCTAACACGTGGGCAAAACGAGATAATTGGCTAAATGTGGGCGTATAAGATGCTACTTACTCCTTCGGTGAATCAGGTGTTATTTTATGTATCTTATTATATACATTTACATTTCAGATTTCGATCACATATCGTGTGTCCAGAAACCATCATATCATAGTTTTATTCCGATTGCTTAAGCTTAGGGCTCAGGGTCTGCTCACTGGTTTAACCAGATTTGGCTGAATAGACATGGTTAAGGCATAACTTTACCACTTATAATTTGTACAGGTGGGATTCACTTTGCCGGCATTGCGGGGCCGATCTTGCCGATACGTGACCGACTTGGCGAAGGCCATTGCTGTTCCTGTCATATATGTCAATGCTGATTATCCAGAGGTGAACATGCACATAATTATCACTAAATTATTTTAAAAATATGAATACGGCCTAGAATAGTTCATATGTACAATGTATTTATTTTTGATATGGGTGCGCGACAGTGAGATACGTATTGATACTCCTGTTATTGCTCTTAATTAAAAAAAATACGTTATGTAGGCATGTCCTAAGTGTTTAGTCAGCTACCTAGCTTCATAAGGTACTAACTAGATTGCCATAACACTTCAGATCTTCACTAGGACCTGGGCCAGTTTAGTTTGATCAACAATTCACAACAGGCGCCTCCCGCTTACTCAAAGCTTAATTTCGCCTGAAAACGTTGCCACTGCACATTGTCCACTCGACATATCGAGGGCATGTCGGAGTTCAGACTCTGAAGCGAACTGAAATGCGAATTTCGCATTAATTTTTATAACAATAAAACTTAACTATTTGGGTAGCTCTTTAAATAAAATAAAAGCTTTCGTAGTATTTTTATCGATCGCTTTATTTTTACTATTTCTTTATCAGCACCAAATCCCACTTATTGTTTCCAGTGATTTAAAACAGTGTAGATATTTATCTTAGAAATTCTATCCTCTTGAGACTTGAAGGGGAGAAATATGGTTAAAACGGAGATAAAAGGAGCTATCTCTTAAAAGGAAAAATATATTCGTTTTACGTACGTTAGGAAATAAAAAAAAATACTTGTTGTAGTAGCACAGACATTACTATGGATTAAAATAAATCCTTACTAGTATCATGGCGAGATTGTTTTTCATCAAAATCGAACTCGAATGGAATGAGTATACCAAACTCCTCGCCATGTCGGTCGCCAATGATAAATCTGCCAACAAATATCAGATCATATAGGTGTATTTTTACAGCTTGTAGAGAAAGCCACAAAAATAGCATTCGAGTATCAACGTGAGTTCAGGAAGGACGTGTTCATCGACTACAACTGCTTCCGAAGATGGGGGCACAACGAGGTTGACGACCCCACCTTCACCAACCCCCTCCTCTACAAAGTCATACACGGAAGGAAGTATGTGTCCTTATTAAATTCATTAGCTAATGTAATTAAAAAAAATATTCAACGAATTTCAATATTTTTGATTGTTGTTCTATTATACTCCGAGATATTTCGAATACTTTGCAGTGATTCGCAGTGACATAAACACACGAAGATTAATCTTATTAAATTTACTGCATCTACCCAGAAGATAAAAGACAACATGTATTATTCTATTACCAAGAAAGCCGTAAACTTATTCCTATACATACAAGCCATTCCGTATCTTCTCGTGGTCACGTATTAAACTCGCACATAAATTACACTTTAGGAGGTGAAATTTGTGCTGTTTCACCAATTTTAAATGAGCTTGCGTGTGTTGTAGATCAATACCAGACTTATATGCAGAGCAACTTATGTCGGAAGGAGTAATGACAGCAGACGATGTGTCTAGCATTAATAAAGATTATACAGAATATCTACAATCTCAATATCAATCCGTGTCCTCATACAAACCCGAGGTAAGTTATTGGTGGGGGTAATATTGGAATCAGAAATTGCGGCACCCACAAGATTTCTACCACCCCACGTCGGATTCATCTAGTGTCCATGCGAGCGAAGTTTTGACCGTCTGAATAGATAAAAAGGCCAATGTAATTTATTTACTAGTCTAATCTTCAAAGCAATATTTTAAACATTGAGGGGCTTATTACAAAACAAGATCTAAAGTTAAACCAGGTTTAAAACTAGTGCTGTCACTGTCTTCATTTTATCGAATAAAAGTGACAGCACAATTTTTAAACCTGGCTTAACTTTTGATCTTGTTTTGTAATAAGCTCCTGAAATTTCAAACAAAATATACGTATCGCATCATACACTCAATCCACTTTATTGATTCTGAATGAAAAGTAGTCTGCGGTAGTCATCGACATGGTTTTGTGTTTTTGTGATAAACTGGTTAATCCAAGACCTTTTCAAAGTTAGATATACATTATACGTATCTAATAAACTTTTTGCTATAATTGAAAAACTACTTAAATGTGTTATATCTTTTAAGGTGACTTATTTCCAAGAGCAATGGTCGAGCAAAATACCGGCACCCAAAGCCGTGGAAACTTGGGACACCGGCGTGAACACTGCCTTGCTAAAGGTTATCGGACAAGCATCAGTACGGACCCCCAACCATTTTGTAAGTTCCAAGTATGTTATAAGTTACAAGGATGATTAGTTTGCTTAAAAGGGGTTCAAAGGGAAATTTCTAAAACTTGTACATTTAATCATTATTTATTAAAATAGTATTGAATAATTAATAATGTAGGTACATGTGTCATTAGTTCTTAAATTGATTACTGATTTATAAAAAAAAGTAGTAAGTTCTTTTGATTGATTTTTAGTTACTTGTGTCACACTGCACGTACATGAAAAATCGGTTTTCGACTTCATAATAATATTATGCGATTTACAACTTGTGTGTTGGGGCGAACGAATATCTAGTACCTACAGTCGATAAGATAAAAAGAAAAATTAAAACACATATTTTTATTTTAGAATGTTCACAAAAATCTAGCCAAAACGCATGTGACTAATCGTTTAAAAAAGATTGCCGAGGACAAAGACTTGGATTGGGCAACGGCTGAAGCTTTAGCTTTTGGTGAGTTGATAAAATCTTATTTTAACGAGACGAATAACTCTTTGCCAAACTTCTGAGTTTTATATGCGGGCTGTTAAACGGATTACCGCAGGATAACGGATTGCATTCAATCTGTCTTCGATCGTCTAATTTTTTTGACGACCGATATGGCGTGGTGGCGAGTATACCCGCATACCCGTCCTGAGGTCGTGGGTTCGATTCCCTAACAGGACAAATATTTATTAGTATAAATATGAATATTTGTTCTGGTCTGGGTGTTATTCTATGTATATTAAGTAGGTATTTACAAAAAAATAGGAATTATGTATGTTTATCCGTTATTTAGTATCCATAACACAAGTTCTTAATGATACTTATCTTGGAACTAAATAATTGGTGTAAGTGTCTGTAATATTTATTTATTTATTTATAATCTTCAGCTAACTCAGTCGGTGCGAACAGCAAAGTCAGTGGTTTTAACTCAGATGAAATATTTAAAAAAGATAGAATAGAAGAATAAAAAAGATTTACTGCTTTAGATAGCAGAAGTCCTATTATAATTCTTATGTCATTCTGTCATAAGGTTCCTTGCTAATGGAGGGACGACACGTAAGACTATGCGGCGAAGACGTTGGGCGAGGTACATTCTCTCACCGGCACGTGATGCTGGTAGACCAAAAAACTGAAGAAATCTACGTTCCACTAAACGACATTCACGAGAAACAAAAAGGTTTTCTGGAGGTGAGTTCAAGATACTTCATTATAAAATTCTGCATTTATTTCATATAAATTTAACGTGTCAAGCAACTTGCTTCTAGGCACTATTAAAATTTCCCATTCATTAAAATTAATGGAGTGATATAAATATCATTCAAACATCACATAATAAGATTTAACATCACTCGTAGTAGCAATTACTACGCATAGAGTACTTACAGAACCTCTTTACTTACTGAGTCCTAGCAAATGCCATTTGTTGCTTCGCCCTTAAGATCCGCAGTTGAGGCGTCTCAGTACCTACATACTTCTGAACGAAATTTCTTAAATGTACAACGATAAATAATCTATGTCAATATTTTTGGTTCCTGTAAAACATAATAAACTGTAAATCACGAGGGCGGAAGAAACGCAGAAATTATTGTAACATTTAATTATTATGAAAATTAACCTTTAAATCCCAGGTCGCTAACTCAATACTGTCTGAAGAAGCGGTACTAGGATTCGAATACGGTATGGCGTTTGACTCTCCGGACAACCTCTATCTGTGGGAAGCGCAGTTTGGAGACTTCTACAATGGTGCTCAAATAATCGTCGACGCCTTCATTGCTTCTGGAGAAGGTTTGAAAAAATTATTGCGCGTAAAATTTTTAGTTTGATCTTCAAATGACTTGAATAAATAATATTTAATTTGAATTGATGTAAATAAAAAAAGACATAGGAAATAAACAAAACCCAGCTATATTTTTTGTGGTAAAGTAAAAAAGTATTAATTTTATCATCTGAATAAGGATGTAAGTGAACGAAAATAATTCTTCTGTAAACTTATCATTTTCGTTAATTCACAACTATCTTGGGTCTTCATAGAAATAAACTAAAAATTTTACTTAAACAGATTCTCAATGAAAATAGATATAAAAACACATCGGAAAGCAACAATAATTTTTTTTTTATTTAATTTTCTTTCCTTTGGTTAACAATAGGAAAGAAAAGAAATTCATTGCGAATTGCTTCTGTTATTGTATATTACTAGTATTGTTATTATCTACGTTATACGAACAGTCAAAGTTTTTAAACACAAAGTTAAGTAAAATATTTGTTATGTAATAAATAAACTAATTGGTCTGACAGCGAAATGGGTGCGTAGCAACGGCTTGGTCATGCTTCTCCCTCACGGGTATGATGGGGCGGGTCCAGAGCACAGCTCGTGCAGGATGGAGAGGTTCCTGCAGCTCACCGACAGCTCCGAGACAGCTCCCGACTCCGAGGCCGTTTGTCTACACGTCTGCAACCCTACAACTCCTGCACAATACTTCCATTTGCTAAGGAGACAGGTAATATTATATTTTTTATAAAATAAGAAAATTATAACCAATTTCTGTTTACTTGCTTTAAACAAGCACCACAGCAAAGACTCTTCCACTCGAAGTTTTATTAAACTTATAAGAAAAAAATATGTAAATATTTTGGAAGGACTAACATTAACTATTGGAAAAAGTAAAAAAACATGTAAGAAAAGTCAACAACTAATTATGTACAACCTATAATGAAATGTGTACTGTTTGAAATTGTAAGAGTAGTTTTTATTTAGGCAATTACTTACTCATTAGACATTTATGGATAAACAGTATTGAGACCTATAGATTTATTGACTTTCCCAGATGGTGAGAAATTACAGAAAACCGCTGGTGGTAGTCTCGCCTAAGGTTTTACTTCGGCTGGCGGACGCCGTGTCCCCGTTGGCAGAGTTTGCTCCTGGCACCCATTTCCACACTGTGATTGGTAAGATAAATTCAATGATGGCAATAATTTTATATTATTGACCCATTATTACTAGCAGCTTCTCGGTAATTGGTCCGAAATGACCGATGTTTTTTTTTATTTATTTACATGTTTTAAATGGTATCAATAGCTGTAACGGCCTCAAACTTTGGCGTCATAAAATATTCAATACTCCCAAAATGGTGCAATTAACAGGTGCAGTAGTGCTTTTTGCACGACATTGCTCAAGTCGACACTACGAAACGAACGAGCGCCTGTTTAACGCCCGGACCAGCAGTTGTTATGTTTTATTTAATAGGCTAATTTCATTAAGTAGTGCTGCTCGCTGTAATGTGCACATGCACTCAGCGCAAAATAAGGTGTGTTATGTACAGGTTTTTTATTGTTCAGCACTACGCCATTGCCATAAATCCTATCATATAGTAAAATGCAATAGTATTAACGGGTATATATCGGGACCCGAGATGTGAAGAACAAAAGTCTCCGAGTCCAACATTTTGACAAAATGCACGACTTGACTCATTATAATAAAACTCCCAACTATAGTCCAAATCTTGAGCGCAAAATGGAACTCGAGTCTTTTTTAGCGCTCGAGTCGTTTTTACAGGGCGATTCGCGCTCGAGTTTCTTTCTTAAAAAGTTTGACACCAGGAACCGGTCGTCTCTTTCCGAAGAGCAACGACGTCGACCTATGTCTACGGATGGAGCCTTTGGTCTCTATGAAGCGCTGCTACACTCTTCGAACCGAAAACGGCGCAGGTTCGATTTTTAGTGGGTACTAAAAATCGAACCTACTACTGCTGGCAGTCGCGTCTGCCGGTGGTGAGTCATACACACCCCTTCGGTCCTTTTTAGCCGGAAGGCAGTGCACAAATGCATTTTTTACCGACAAAACAAAAAAATATGGGGGCCCCTGCTGTCTAACGAAATGGTCCTCCAAGAAATCGGCCACAAAATCCATGGTAGAATACAGAGGTAGGAGGGCGCGTCTATTGCGCTTCTCTGAGGAGGTCCTCCCGGTTCAGACCCAGGATCCCGTTTGTCGCGGGCCGCGCCCCTTTTTTAACAAGATTTTTACTGGGTATTACTGCTGGCGATCATGTCTGCTGGTGGTAAGTCTCAAACACCCCTCTCGAACCCCTTTTGGCCGTAAGGCAGCGCGTAAATGCTTTTTATTAACACATCGATGTCTACTGGCATTTTTCCTGACAGACTAAAGGACTCTCTGGTAAAACCATTATATAAAAAAGATAAAAAAACTAGTGTGGAAAATTATAGACCAATAGCCTTAATTTCAGTTTTTTTAAAAATATATGAAAAAGTCATGCTTAATAAACTCATGCAGTTCTTTGACAAATATGACATTTTAAAACAAGACCAATTTGGATTTCAAAAAAAGAAATCAACAACTCTTGCGATATTCAATTTAGTAAATGAAATCCTGAATAGTCTAAATATGAATAAGTTTACGACAGCCCTTTTTATAGACATGTCGCGTGCCTTCGATTATTGCTCCCACGCTCTATTACTTAAAAAACTGGAACATTATGGAGTCAGAGGTCCGGCGTTAAGTTGGATCAAAACTTACTTGTGCAATAGGAGACAAGCTGTTGAAATTGTAAAACTTGACTCAAAAAATGTTGCACAGAAATACCAATCAGCGTTTAAGGACAATAAATTTGGAGTTCCTCAAGGGAGTGTATTAGGTCCTTTTCTCTTCCTAGCTTATATAAATAATATTCCTGACCTGACAAAGCATCGCTGCATCTTGTTCGCTGATGACATTTCCATTATAGTGACAACTGACAAAAACCTGACATTGAATGAGCATATAAATGACATTAATAATACATTGAAAATAATTATAAATTGGTTAGAAAATAATAATTTATTTATTAATATTGGAAAAACTAATTTTATGAATTTTAATAAT
This sequence comes from Musotima nitidalis, assembly GCA_949126915.1. Taxonomy (NCBI): domain Eukaryota; kingdom Metazoa; phylum Arthropoda; class Insecta; order Lepidoptera; family Crambidae; genus Musotima; species Musotima nitidalis. The sequence goes on along the minus strand of OX421423.1, from coordinate 11,659,550 downwards.
AATAATATATTCCATCAAAAAATAAATATAATTTATATTCAGGGATTAAGACTCAATGGTACCAATGTAACTAAATTTTTAGGTTTAAATCTTGATAAAAATTTAGATTGGAAACAACAAACTGAAAAAGTTTGCAATAAGATAAACAGATTTGCCTATGCCTTATATAAATTGACTAAAGTAGCATCAAAAAACGCTGCCCTAACAGCATATTTTGCTTATATAGAGTCTATTCTACGGTATGGTCTTATCATTTGGGGAAATAGCACTGATATGAATAGAACATTTATTACACAAAAAAAATGTATCAGGGCTATATGTGGTACTGAACCAGATGAACCATGTGCACCACTGTTTCGGTTTTTAAACATTTTACCTTTGCCTTGCTTGTACATTTTCGAAATTTCAAAATTTGTCAAGCTGAACAGTCATTACTTTAAAATGGCCAAAGATGTTTATCCAAGAAACACTAGGAACGGAAATAGGTTGGTGACTTCCACTATCCCCAGAAGTGCTCGCTTCCTAAAAAATTGCTTCTATATGTGCATTATTATATACAATCAAGTACCTGAAAGTATAAAAGAACTTAACTTTAAGAGATTCTTAAGTATATTATATAAATGGCTTATCTCACACACTTTTTACACAGTTAAACAATTTTTAGAGCACAAACTTTGTGATACTTGTAGTGTTTTCAACCTAAGAGGTTAAAGTTACTATCTATGTTTGGTTTGACTAATATTTTGCGCATTTGTGACATGATTTCGATTTTATTATTATTATTTTTGTGATTGTACTTATGAATGACTTGTGGGTATCCGTATTTTGACATCAATAATGTTTAGTTGCTAATTCGCAATTTTCACATTTAAAAATTTAATTATGTCTAGTTGATAATTCCCATTTTTGACATTTTAATGATTTATTAGTATTGTTTTCTTTTAAAAATTGATGTGTTAATTTAATTATAATTTGCATGCTACCGTTGTTGGCTGAATGAGAGGAGCTTTATTTTATTGTACAAGAACTGTAATGTACCTCAATCAAGTGCAAATAAAAATATTCTATTCTATTCTATTCTATTATCGACGTAAAAAGAAGATCTCTATACACCGCACTTAACTTGTACATAAAAATCTGTTTCAGGTGACAAGTTAGCCGACCCTAGGAAAGTTCGTAGAGTCATCTTAGTGAGTGGGAAGCACTATTATGAGCTCCACAAGGAGCGAGTGAAAGCGAAGATCGAAGACGTGGCTATTATTAGAGTAGAAGCGCTTGCACCTTTCCCTATTATAAGCCTCCAGAACGAGTTAGCGAAATATCCAAATGCTTCCAGTAAGTATAGTCTACATCACCGATAATTATTGCATGTCGGAATACTTGTATGGGTTCGGTAATACTTGTAGTAGTTCTTTATAATTAAAACTAGAGCTCCGTTCTTGCAAGTTCGCCGCCATAAAACACGTTAAACCGTAACACGTTAAACTTGCTTTACTAATTCCAACAGTCCTTCGAGCCGGATTATAGCTGAAGTGTCAATAAGACACTACCTTATTTCAGGAGGTCGGGTTGCAGTAGGAGTATGCAGAGTAAAAACGCGGGATGGTACATACATACAGCGTATATTAAATTGTTACCCAAATACTTAAGCGTAATAAAAATATAATCCAAACTCTTCTGTTTTTATATGTTCTTTTAGACAATAGACAAAGGTGGGGAAAATATAAAATTAAATATTCATTTTTGAACAAAGGCGCACGCGCCGGTGGCGTGCCGTGGGAGGTACCGCGCGCTGCTATTGGCGCGTTCGTTACACGTGCCGTATTTGAACAAAGGCGCACGCGCCGGTGGCGTGCTGTGGGAGGTAGCGCGCTGCTATTGGCGCGTTCGATCCGGCGTGCGATGTCGCGACCAAGTGGCGTGATCTTGAGGAGCGTTTAAGTGTGGCGCCTTACTTGCCTATTTGTCTGATGACTTAGTCGCTACATAGCTATTAAGACTCAAGACGTCACTATGAAGACCACCAAGTATTGTAAATACTAGAGAAATCAAAATATCAAAGTATACGTTTTTTTAATTTACAGAATTCATATGGAGTCAGGAGGAACACAGAAACATGGGAGCTTGGACGTTCGTGAAACTTAGATTCGAAAATCTCTTAGGAAGAAAGGTGATTACTCCTCTATTTATCGATTTATCTTTGTACTATAAAATAAAATATACTTTATTGTCTTTAAGATCAACATGATCAATTTAGATTCGTCAAACATACACACACAAAATGGAAATTCAATATATTTTTTTAACAACAATGAAAGAGATATGAGCAGTTCCATAATAAATAAATAAATAAAAGCAAATGAGTTCTTTGTCTAGTCAAGTTTTGTCAGTTTATCTGTCTGTTGTTGTGCTTCTCAAGATTTGTCAGTCTGTCGGTGACTCTTATCGGGGGGATCTGTCAGTCAGCCTGTCGTGATTCTAAAGGAGGGAGGGGATTGTCCGTCAGTCAGTCAGTCTGTCGGTGACTCCGAGAGGCTACGAGATTGAGAAGAATGCCTCAAGAAACTCATCTCGGCTTTTTTCAAATATGTCTTAAGATCTAATACAATTTAAGGAAATAAAATATTAAGATTACGGCTGTTCTTAAAACTAACAAAATCTAATATCTAAATATCATATCTCATCTTATCTTAAGAAAGAAAGGAGCAATTCATGTCACTTCCAGGCAGACTTGTCGTTCACAAAATCTTTCACACTATAATAACTAATAAGCCTTCTGGCACAATTTACATTTTATGTAATTTTTAAATTTATTTATAGATAAATTGCCACATCATCTGGCAGCGTATGGTATATGCGAGTACTGTTTCCCGCAAAATAATTTATAACTGGAGCCTATACTTGGTCATAGCCAGTTTATTCTTATTTCTTAAGTTAAAATTATGTCTATCACTATTTTTACTCAACTTACTTTTATTTTTATGGGTACGCAGTAAGTTTTCATAAATGTACTGTGACTGTCTTCAGATCTGATACAAAAGTATTTATGCTTCACGAAATATGGGAGTGCATGAAAAGGATAATGAGAGTGAATAGTTACATTCACACTGATTAACTGTGTGAGACAGAATCGTAGCAATTAAAGGAAATGTTATGAATACATGTAGTAATTAGTGGTATTTTTATTCAATAATTTTAAAAATAGTGGTAAATAAGTAGAAGATATTTTAAACAACCGTACCACTTAACAATAACTGATGCCTTGAGGTGATATTGTAACGAGAGAAAAAGCACTTACTATATTGGAATACAAACTCTTTAATAAATATGGACACGCGTGTCACAAACAATCAGACAAAGGTATTTCCCGTTGTGTAGGTCTTTGAAATAAAATAAAACAATTTCTTACAGTTGATATATGCTGGAAGAGCGGAGGCAGCGACACCTGCAGTGGGTGCCGGTGTGTTGCATCGAGTGGAAGTTGAACACATACTCAAAGAACCATTGTATAATATCAAGTGATCTACAACTATGGAATCGAATATCGTTAAATTAGGCGGATCGTATGATATGTTTATAAAGTCGCGGCAAATCAATTATTTCCTTAGGTTAACTTAAATATTTTTTACTCATAAAATACATCTGTTTTCTAAATGTGTCGCGAATTGATCACCATACCGATCGGCAAGATATACCTATGCATGCTTACATGAACTTAAATCAAACACAATATGATGAGGGCTGGCGGCTGCTAAATTAATATAACTACTAAAGCCGCCGATACATGTGAATAAAACTCCTTTAAACGTCGATTACTTGACAACCAATATATTATTTTGTCTTCCTTGATTGATTGATGTGCATTTAATTGTTGTTACATAATTATAGAGTATTCCTATTAACCTTAAACTTGCATTGCATGTAAGTAGGTACATAAATTTAGGTTAAGTAATACCTAGGTACTATTTACAAGCTCAAAAGAAGACTGTGAGTGGTTATAATAAATGATCAAAAAGATGAATTCATCAACACTCAACTTTAAGAATGTAATTGAAAATAAAATTTTCCTCAATTTTGCAGGCCGTCATGAGTGGGTGCGCTTTTTACCGTGCTTGCTCTACGGTATGAAGCGCCTTCATTTTTTTGGACTATATAATATTATACACTCATCGGGTTATGTAGACGCTATTTTAAATGTATTAAGTTAACTAAACTAAATTGTTAAAAGCTCTAAGTTATAGCAAATTACCATAAATTAATTAATTATTGTTGTCAGATATTAATTTATTTGTAAATCATGTAAATAAAATTGACAATAAACGACTGCACACATTTATAATTTATTTATTAATCCCTCTTCAAAGACATTTATTCAATGTTGAGAACGTCACTTAAATCTAGGGGCTCTTCAATAAAGAAGATAACGCTGGTTGCACACCGCCTGTCCGGTCATATTGGAAGTTTATGGAAAAGATTTAAGGCCAATATATACTAGGGCACAGTCGAATCGCATATAGGCGTCAAATTCTTTACAACTAAAGCGAAGCTGTACGAATGCGATCAACGTCTGCCGCAGACGCACAAAGTCCTTAAAACGAGCGCGCGTCTTTTGAAATCTCATAATTACACTGTAGAGATAAGGTTGAATTTGTAGTTTTGGATTGACGCTTCGAAGCACTTCGACCCTGCCCTAGTATAAATTGCCTCTTAGTTTCAGCAATGGACATCCTTGTGCTGAAGATAATAAAAACGCTCATATCTGTTTTGATGTTATACCGTGTAAATGTTTGGTCTGTACTGAAGTAAGTTACTTATTTTATTTTAATTATAACAAATTGTTTACTTATTTTATTGAACTAATATTTTGAACGTTTACTAGCAGATTTAAAAAACATGATATTGTACTATTCAGTAGTTTCTGATAAGCTTTTTAACGAACACACACTCTGTACTCATTCATACGTAGTTAGATACTACTTGCGAATTGAGTGTCTGATGCTCGTTTGCTATAAGTTCTATGTGATGTGAAGAAACTTTGCAAATTTCAATATGAAAGAGAAATGTGTAATAATTACTATGTCGATGCAGTAGGTAATATTAATATGATCGATAAATCATCAGATAGACGTGCGATTTTAGTTAGTTAGTTAGTTTAGCGTAGTTCACACTTGCAAACAAAGTTATCGCGTATCCAAAGCAACGCAACTTCGTGTATACTCAGCTTTAAGATTACCAACAAAATATTGATCAAACAAAGCTTCGAAACCTATTACACTAGACAAGAGCTTTAATTTAGTTGCAATTAAATAAAACAAAGGCTACGTTAAAATGCCAGGAAAGGCAAAAGGTAAAAAGAAAGAGAAAAAAGAAAAAGAAGAAGGTGGCAATGAGAAAAAGGCGAAGAAGACCAAGGGAAAGAAAAGCAAGTCAAAAGGCAGGTGCAATGTTGACATGCTTACTGATGCGGCCATGGACAACGTTTACTACGCCTGTCATAATGTCCAAGAACTGCTCCAAGCCAGAGGGTTTCATCCACCTGACTTCGTTAAGAAAAAGAAGAAGGGAAAATGAGTGATTCAGGACACCTGGAGCACATTGACTTTGGTACCTACGATTTTCTGGTTTATAGAATAGAAATATTATTTGTAAGGCTTTTTTTCTTTTTTTGAAAATCAGTGATCAATAGAACTTAGGGAACCATTAGTGAAACTCGATGAGATAAAGATATTTTGTCCAGCTACATTCTTCTGTAAACAAATTTAAATATTAAATATAGTTTCGTATTTCTCTTTATAATTTTTTGCGTTTTACTCCTTTATGCACTTACCCTAAAGCGCAGCAGTTCGATGAACTGTATTGTAGATAGATCGGCAGTAAATAAAATGGAAAATTGCTTTAATAAAATAAGTAACTTATGATACCTTTGCAACTTGCATTGCATTGCGAATAAAAATATCTATTGATTAAACGAAGCTGCAATTGGAAACTTATACGAAGTGGTTCTGTAAGAATCAGCCAGTAACGTTATGCCTGTGAAAGGGAAAGGTAAGAAGAAAGAAAATGAAAATGGAGGAAGTGCTGATGATAAAAAGACAGCGCCAGGCAAGAAAGACAAATCTAAAGATGTGAATATGATGGGCGAAACAGCGATGGACAATGTCTATTACACTTGCCACAATGTTTCAGAATTTCTCGAAGCTAGGGGATTCAATCACCCAGATTTCGTCAAAAAGAAAAAGAAAGGAAAATAATTTCGAAGCTTTACTGTTGCAGTTTGTGATAAGTTTACTAAATAAGAATTTATGGAGTGCACTCCGCACCAAATACTTATTCAACCAAAAATTTTTATTTTTAGATTTTAAAAAATTTGGTTTATAGCATGTCTAAATGCTATTAGCTTTTTTACTATAAGATCAACGTGACTTATCGATGACAAATTAAGTCATTGCAGAATCAGGTATAGATCGCACAATATTTTATTAGAATGTAGGAAAATAAATTTATTTGCGATATCTACATCAAAATGTTTAATAAATAATCTCTACGATATGCATCATAATAAGGTAAGTATAAGATTTTTATTTATTTTCTGTCTCTCACCAGTTTTCTATCAGATTTTTTTCTATTAGCTTATTAACCCAAGTGGTTCCATTGAGTTATTGTGGAACAGCAATAAATAAATTAAATAGTATTTGTAATTATTTACTAATGAATATTACGATGTATTTGTTTTTTTCGTATAGTATTTTGGTTTATGTATTCATCCAACGATATTTTTGTAGGTAACTCAGGATAAATAGAGTCAAGATGTCAGTACCAGCTGTCGGTATAGACCTGGGTACTACGTACTCATGTGTAGGAGTTTTTCAAAATAGCAAGGTGGAAATTATCGCTAACGATCAAGGAAATAGAACTACTCCATCTTATGTGGCCTTTACTGAAAATGAGAGACTTATTGGTGATGCTGCCAAAAATCAAGTATGTATTGAATTAATATATCTCTTACAAAAAGTCTGGAAATGTCTAGCCGTTTATAACTTTCGACTGATCCATATCTCATGGGATCAAACTGTTAAAAATTAGACAAATTGTACTCATCGGAAATAATCATCAAAATCTTTACGTTATAACGTCTATAGAAATCAATTTTTCGGATGTTCCTATGATTGCAGTGCTCTTTAATAACATGCAAAAAAAAACAGTGTGATTATTCAAAAAAAAATATTTTTAAATAATTAGTTAATAACTTAATTTTAGGCCGCTATGAATCCCAAAAACACCGTTTTTGATGCAAAACGTCTCATTGGTCGTAAACACGATGATCCTAAAATACAACAAGATCTCAAACAATGGCCGTTCGAAGTGGTTTCTGAAGGGGGAAAGCCTGTTATAGTCGTAGAGTACAAAAAACAGAAAAAACGATTCGCTCCAGAAGAAATTTCGTCTATGGTTTTAACCAAAATGAAAGAAACTGCTGAAACATACCTCGGAGGAACTGTGAAAGATGCTGTTATTACTGTGCCTGCATATTTCAACGACTCTCAGCGTCAAGCCACGAAAGATGCTGGAACCATAGCTGCATTAAACGTACTTAGAATTATAAACGAACCTACAGCAGCAGCTTTAGCTTATGGACTAGATAAAAACTTAAAAGGCGATAAGAATGTTCTTATATTTGACCTTGGAGGTGGAACATTTGACGTCTCAGTTCTTCAAATAGCTGAAGGCTCATTATTCGAAGTAAGGTCAACGGCTGGCGATACTCATCTAGGCGGCGAAGACTTCGATGGCAGAATGGTTGATCATTTTTCACAAGAGTTTGAGAAAAAATATAAGAAATCAATCAAAGAAAATCCCAAAGCACTACGAAGGCTACGCACAGCATGTGAAAGAGCAAAGAGAACTCTTTCATCTAGTACCGAAGCTAGTATCGAGATTGATGCTTTACACGAGGGAATTGACTTTTATTCTAAAATTTCAAGAGCAAGGTTTGAAGAGCTCTGTTCAGATTTGTTTAGGCAAACTATTGGCCCTGTTGAAAGGGCATTAAAAGATGCTAGCCTAAACACAAGGGAGATTCATGATGTCGTAATGGTCGGTGGATCAACGCGAATACCTAAAGTTCAAAGACTGTTGCAGGTACATAATTTAAATTATCCAAATTATGCTACTTTTAAAGTTTATGAGAAAAACATTTGTACTGTACTTTTTAAAGCATTATTTTGCCCTTGTGCAATTAAAATAAAGGAATTAATCGTTTTCTTTTGTAGGAATTCTTTACTGGGAAATCCTTGAACCTTTCTATAAACCCTGATGAAGCCGTCGCTTATGGAGCAGCAGTCCAGGCTGCAATTCTGTCTGGCTCCAAAGACACTCGCATTCAAGATGTCTTACTTGTGGATGTTTCACCACTTTCTCTGGGAATAGAAACAGCTGGAGGAGTCATGACTCGAATAGTAGAAAGAAATTGTAGGATCCCAGTTGCCCAAAAGCAAGTGTTTAGCACTTATGCCGACAATCAACCTGCAGTAACCATACAGGTTCGCCTTTTCTATATTAAACACTTTAATATTACCTTTAACACAAAATAGCATGAGTTCCAAAAAAAATTATTACGACTGTTACAGATTTACGAAGGCGAAAGATCGATGACAAAAGATAATAACCTTTTGGGCACATTTAATTTGACTGGAATCCCACCAGCTCCCAGAGGTGTGCCTCAAATTGAGGTAACTTTCAAACAATCAGTGGTTTTATCGCATAATTTATGAATAAGATAATGAAAATTATTTCTCCGGTAGGTAACGTTTGACATCGACGCTAATGGAATACTAAACGTGAGCGCTAAAGACAACAGCACGGGTCGATCGGAACAAATTACAATTTCCAACGATAAGGGACGTCTGAATAAGAATGACATTGATAAAATGCTTCGTGATGCCGAGAAATACAAGGAGGAAGACGAGGCTGTGAGGAAGAAAATTGAAATAAGGAACCAATTGGAGGGTTATATCTTTGGGTGTAAAACAGTAAGTGTCTGACAATATTTATTGCCTTTGAACCAAGTGACTAATAATATAAATTTCAACCTAACTATAATTAGATAAAAAGTGTTTTATTTAAGTAGTAGGAAAGTATTTTATATTAGGTTGAATGACTTCGCTTTGTTTTTTTTACTATTTATATATTTATTTTGTTGATAAATATCAGTGTGTTGTGTTCATAAACTTTGTCTTATAACTATAATTTACTTGATAGGCTGCAGAAAACGCCAGTAGCCGCTTAACAGATGACGAAAAAAAAGCAGTGCTGACAGAATGCCAGGACCAGCTGCGGTGGCTAGAAGCAAACAGGGAAGCCACGAAGGACCAATTGGAGCAGCGTCTCCAGAGAGCTCAGAGGGTCTGCCAACCGGCAATGATGAAACTACACGGATCGCTGGGCGGGGGAGGACCTAGTTGTGCTAGACCGTCTAGTCCCGGGGGGCCAAGAGTTGAGGAAATTGATTAAGGATTAACAAACTATATAAAGCTGGTTTTATGTATCACCTTTTTTTTAACTAGCCTTAGCGTCACTGCGACGGTGCAAACCTACATCCAGCTCCCTGGTTGAGATGGTAGTGGTTAAGACCGCATACTAAACCCACTGTTCTACAAAGACCTTATCCACCAATGGAACTGTACGGCCATCTTATTCAAAGACACTAAAAGAAGACGTCCCAAAGCTGCACATGTACCCACCGTTAAAACAGCTTATGCTAAAAGACAATTCTCACGATTATCAGCACATATTTATAATAATATAAATAAAACCCTTAACATCCACCCTTCGACAAAATATAAATGCAAGAAAATATTGATCAAGTGGCTTCTAAGTAAAAAATATGATGAAATAGAGAACATAATAATAAATAAATAGATATTACTTTATGGCACGAAAAATAAACTTAAATACAACACTTTCCTTGTAAACATGCACAAACAAATACACACATGCATCGACAAACATTACTCACAATATTACACACACACAATCTTATACACAAATACATATTACAATATCACATTTTTATTCACACATTCACTTGTAAATACCATATACTTCCTTATATTTCATTTGTTTTTTATTTTTACTGTTGTCACGCCATGGTATCACCACACATTCTATTCACTTTATTTTAATAAGTATCCTATGTAATTATATGGAAGAGCGGGGTCTCCTAACACAGGTATTCCATACTTAAAAGGAGATTCCAGCCATTTGTTATTTGTATTGTTAAGGATACCGAATAAAGAATTTTTCATTTTCATTTCATTTTCATTTTCATTTTCATTTTTCACTTCTTTCCAGTCTCTCCGTTTTGGATTGGACAAGATCTGCCATATCTAGTAGTAATACACCAGGAAACATGTGAACAAACTTTACTAAAATATTTGAATGCGCCATCTACTACTGCTCAGCAGACTTTGACCATACATGATTGCGACCATGTGATTACATGGTTACTAACTCAGTTAGTGCAGTCTATCAGCACTCGAACCAAAAAATTTGGGAAGACGTTTCTGAACAAGACCACTAAGCTCTGATATTCGCTGCCGGCTCATGTGTTTCCTATTTCCTGTAATCCCGGGTCTATTAAGCGGGGCGTGAAACGGCATTTTAGCTGGCCGTCATGAGTGGATGCACTTTGTATCGTGCTTATTGTTATACACGGTATGAAGCGCTTTTATTATTTTTTTGGACTGCATCGACTGCTTATCATCATAGTCTGTACTCAGTATGACGTGTCACATTAAAAATCAGCACAATACACAATTTATTTTACTGTTGGGAAGCACAAGAAAACTTATTCATATGTTTTTATTATAAGGCAACGTAACGCATAACGCGTTTTTATTACTTAAAAAAATAGAAATATATTTTAATGATATATTTATTTTAAAAAAATATAACAATGTCCGATATATTATTATTAATGTGCAACTAATATATTATTATATAATATTATTAAATAAAATATGCATTTTGCACCTTTGTATTCACATAAAACCAACTTAAGAATAATTTACAATTGAAATTTTAGTCGAGCACAGTTTGAATGAAATTTTACTTAATTATTTATTTCTTATTAAACGCTCTAAATTAAGTGTTTAAAGTTTTACTGTTTTATGTTTATTATGATACATTTAAATAATTTTAAATAACTCACAAAAGTTATATTCATATCTAATAGCAAGAAATTTCTGATTTCAGAGTTTAATTATTGGTAGTAGCTATCCAGAACTTTTAATAGGACAATTTTGTGCCTATCACCACTTTATAGTGAATGTCTGCATTTGGCTACAAATCTTAGGTTTTTCCAAAATGCATACTCATAAACAAAGTACAAACTGATTAATGTTACGATTTACTTTTCTAAAAACCGAAAAGGAAGTTAATAATAGCACTTTAGAGAACTAAGTCTGTCAATTTCAACATAGCTAAAATTACATAAATTTGACAGTGCTGGAGCAGCTTAGTTTCTTACTTTCTTCTGTAAAATAAAAATACCATAAGCTCACAGTTGTTATATGCTGTAAACGCGTTGGGTGTCAATAAATTAAGTCACAGAAAATTTAACACATTATTGACCTTTTCGTTCTTGACACTTTTCGTCGACCTTCTTTAATGTGTGACTCAATTTATGATTTTCATTAATATTTTGTTACAACGCGTGTGAACTCCATTCAGTGTTTTAGCTTGACTTCAATTTTGTACATCGATTCTATATTTAAGTAGTTCAACCTCTAAAAGGGCAAGAATAGTTTGACATATCATAAAACAACCGTGTGCTTTACTTTTGCATAAAATGGTTACACTATTACAATAAATAACTTAATTACTATTACGAAAAAAAACTTGCTTTTGTCTATTGACTTTCACATTTTGCAATATAACATAACATTTGGTACCTATTTAAAATAACAATAAAATAAATGTTAAAGAAGAATATATTAATTAAATATCGAACGCATAATGCATTAAATATATATGCCAATCGACACAAACACAACGTTTCTTTTACATAACGTTATCGTTGCAAGAAGAAGAATAAATGCTATTAACAATAGTATTAATTTTTTTGAAAAAAATTACATTCCCCTGTACAAGAAACCTAAAGTATAACCTTAAATCTCTATGTTCTTATGCGAAACTTGTGTACAATCAGCGTCAGATAGATCAAAGTATCTATAGTAGCTAAAATCATCTGATAGTAGTTATTGTAATTATATTTTAGCAGTCAAAAAAGTGTATTGTTAGACGCTTCCAATTAGTCGTTTTCAAATTTATTTATGTTCTCATAATGTGACCACTGCAACATTGACTGCTTAGGTCCAATTGAAAGAAAGGAGGCTTTATTACAAAACGAGATATAAAGTGAAACCAGGTTTAAAACAAGTGCTGTCACTTTTATTTGATGAAATGAAGACAGTGAAGTTTGACTTTAGATCTTGTTTTGTAATAAACCCCAGGTTGTTGAGATACTTTTAACACTTAACGTGTTTAAATCAATATGGTGACTTTGTTTGCCTAGAAAAAATATATTTTAGGAAGATCGTTACGTTGGGCACTTTGGAAATTATGACACTGGACTGTACATCGCTTAATTTACCGATAAAATATATCAATTACTGGAAGCAACTAGATTACCTATCTACTTATCTATAAAAAGGGCCAATGATAAAAAAGAATTATATCGCCGTTTATAAAAGCCAGATTTAAAGTTATATCCGTTTAGATAACTCCCATCAGCTGTTAAGTTACTTATTTTATTAATACACATATTAATACTAATACGCTTTTTTGTGATACGGGTTAGATTATTGTCTCTCGTGTGATTGTAAGCTGTCGGAAACATTTGTCCCTGACATACTGCTCACAATTTAAAGCGTTTTCGATAGATAGATAATCTATCGAAGACAAACCCACTCAGTATTACATATATAAACAAAGAACAACCTTGAAACTAAAGGTGAATTTATTCAATGCGCTAACTTCTGAGCAGTATAGTAGAGGATCACAACTTATCAACAATTATAATCAAAGTTTTATTAAATTCATGTTTGGCTCAGGAAAGCGCTTAGGATAAAAAAATCTAACGTGTAATTTTGTGATTAAGCAAGAATTAGTAAGGATGGATGGAAATAGTAATTCAAACAGTAACAGAAAGTACTAAGGCCAAGAAAAGATGGGAGAGAGTAGGAAAATCAGACTTACATGATATACTGTCATATCAATGGATTTCAATTTTTGTTTATTGTTTTTTAGAAATCTTAATTATCGATTAGGATATTTTAGATTACAAACGACGATAATACCTATAACTATTTATATGAATTTATTTAACTAACGCTTAGTTAGTACTAAACTTTGTGCGTTTATGATTGACCTTTATTCATTTACCACCTTAGTGTACCTACAGTAACAAACATTTCATCGGCTAGCTAACTATAAAATTAGTGCTTATCTTCTGACGAAGTATTTTTGAAAGAAATTAGAGATAGAAAAGCCGCTCCAGCTAGTAATCTCATTAGCTACTACTACTAAAACACGTTTCGTTGTAAAATTTACTAAATAAAATATTAAAGGTAAAATGAAAGGGTTATGCGCACTTCGTTCATATTTTCTTGTCTTTGGGATACTTAATATCTCGAAGTCTCGAAGGGGTCCTCCCCATTGGATACTATCCTAGGATAGCGTCTTTACTAGGAAGTAAGGACGCCATTTTTGCGTACCTACATCACGGCAACGTAGACAATACTCCACGCGACGCGTGTGCTAAGCCGTGGCTTACAAATTAACCTTTAGTATTTGTATAAAACATGTGTTTGAGAATACAAACGCAAATGTAATTTATTTAAATTTTTATCTGTTATTAGTTAAAAATAAATAAACAATTTTAATTAAGACAATTTCTATCTTATTACTATCTTATTTTTGTCCGTCAATAATAGTCAGCCATTGAAGTAGCTGATCATTTTAGTACTTTGCCACTCTAACTAGAACGCTAGTTTAGTAAGTTACAACCTTTTTTGAATGCAATTATTGGCGCGACATAGTTCTTAAGTTTTCAGCTACTGAGGCCGACCATACAATAAGTTACCTAGTAATTTTAATGTCATTGCTGAAGTACGTACGAAAATATAGAAAACTTAAATAACCTAGTACCACCTTAACAGAACCCTGTACCTAACCATTTAAAATTAACATAATTAATAATCACAGACTCGTAATAAATAATCGTAAAATCTTTTATAAATACTATCACCATTAATATTGTGTAGATTTCGTTTAATTGTCTTCATATCTTTTTGAGAAGCTTTTCGATAAACGCCGCTTGAATTTCGTCCGCTCTGTAACATAAAATATTAAGAATGTTTAAGGCAGTGTTGTTGTTGATATAATCTCAAGTAAAATAAGCTATAGCAATAGTAAATTACCAGTCAAAAACCCTTCTAGCAAAAAAACAAACCAGGGCTTGTACTAAGGGTACTAGTAATTTTTTTTATCTCATAAATACATATTCAAATTAAATAGGTAACATCTAGAACCAGCTTAATATCAGAATCAAAGCACACAAACATTTATCATGTGTGATAATTACAGCCCTGAACACAAGTGCGAAATATAGGTATATTGACTTTCACTCCTCCATATCAATAATAATAGAATGACCATCATAAACCACTCTTTTATCGTCAATTTTTCACAGGCATAGGTAAAAGAGCTGTTTACCATATATTATTATTATTCAGATTCAATGTGGATTGACAGAGTCATAAACAATATTATTATGATAATATTTGGGTCTCTCTGCACACATCAAGTACTTAATCGATTTCTGGTAATACGTGTAAACACTTACTTGTTACTGGTGACTGTGTGCATGAGGTTAATGATATATCGGGGACATACATCTTCATGCATGACTCTAGCGTGAAACAGCAGGCCTTGGCATACGCAGTATAGAATCTCCACTACCGGCCAGTCTTTAGGGATCATGCCACGACGGTAGCTCCACGAGCCCAGAATCTAGAATTACAATTGTTTATTATGAACGAGTAGGTTAATATCTAATAGTAAGCTAAAACTTCATATTATATCGGGCCGCGTTTTATGAACGCTACAAGTTTTCCATATTACAGAAAAAAACATTAACTTACAATTAGAAATTATTTGACATTGAAAGCTGATTATGAATATATGTTGCCCGTTTCTGTTTTCTTAGTGGTAATTAATAGTTGAATCTTTCGTTATTTTGAGCTCAGCGATGCGGTTTTAATCAATAATTATGGTTACTGTTCACTGTTTTTGCCTATAAAAGCTGACCCTGACACGCTGTTTTGCCTAGATGAGGTTTTTGCCTATAAAAGCTGACCCTGACACGCTGTTTTGCCTAGATGAGTTTAATCCAAAATTAAATTAAGTCATTAGTTGATATTTATAGGGACGGTTATTAGTATGGCTTGTTCGGGGGTTTGTTAATTAACAATTAATGTAACTTATCTTATCTTATCTTATCTTATAGCGGGGGCCACAGATTAACCGTGGCGCACTTTGACCCTTATGCCGGATCTTTTGTGCATCCCCTTGCCTATCACTCCAAATCTCCAAATATTGTTACCATCATCTTTATGACAGTTTTTGCAGATTGGAGCCCATAGTCCCTTGGTTGTGGGTAGGCCACCCCCAGGAGACTCATTCGGCAAGCAGCCAACGAGTCACAGGTACACAACAGGTGTTCCATAGACTCCTCTTCGTCCCCACATCTACGACATAGCGGTGATTGCACTAGTCGCATCCTGTGGAGCATTTTGTTTGTGGCATAATGCCCTGTTAGAGCCCCAATTATCAGTCTGGCTTGATACCTGCTACCTTCGCAGAGGGCCTTACACCAGCTGCTCCCTGTCACCCCGATGAAGGCCTTTGAGTGCTTAAGCGCCGGTAGCAGCTGCCATTCCGATAGATGTTTCTCCACCGTATACTTTTTTAGCGTCGTGGCTATTGTACTCATAGAGAGTGCAATGCATGGCTCCGGTCCAGTGAAAATTGATTCCGAGCCCTGTCTGGCAAGCCTGTCAGCGTGCTCATTCCCCTTAAATCCGGCGTGGCCTGGTATCCACATGAGGGTTACCCTGTTTGTCCGGCCCAGTCTGTTAAGGGTTTGAGCAGCTTCTAGTACCAGCCTTGAGTCTACTCGCACTGAGGCGATAGCCTTGAGTGCAGCTTGACTGTCGCTGAGTATGTAAATCACTCGGTCCCTGATGTTCAGGTCGAGGATCTTCATAGCACATATGATTATTGCATATGTTTCAGCCTGAAAAACCGTAGCATATTCGCCTAAGCTTTGGCTAATTTCATGGTTTTTGGAATAAACACCCGCGCCCGTACCAGATTCCATTTTGGAACCATCAGTATACCAGACAAGGCTGTTTACATCAGGAGTAGGTGGCCCTTGCTCCCATTCATCCCTAGTGGGGACCTTTGTTTTGAATTTATTTTTGAACATGAATACAGGGCATTGTTTATCTGTCCCCATACTCATGAGCCTTTTGAGGCTGGAATTAGCCTCACATCTTGTATGTTTACCCTGGTTACTAGACGGATCCCACAGACCAGCCACTTTCAATCTGTGGATTGCCTTCCAGGCCTCCGCCTCTATAACAGTATGCAGCGGCGGTAGGTCCAGTAGGATCTCCATCGCTGCCGTTGGTGTAGATCTGAATGCCCCAGTAATGGCCATACATGCCACCCTTTGAACCTTACTGAGCTCATTTCTACAAATAGATAGCCTCGCTCGAGGCCACCATACAATGCACCCATAGGTCACTATAGGCCGCACCAGTACTGTGTAAATCCACCTTAGGATTCTTGGTTTTAGCCCCCAAGTTTTCCCGTAAGTAAAACGACACAATCCAAAGCTCCTAAGAGCCTTTTTAAGGGTCTGTTCTACATGTGACTTCCAAGTTAGTTCCTTATCTAGGATTACACCTAGATATTTAACTTCCGTAGTCCAAGGCAGCTGTGTACCACAGAGAGTCAGCGTTTTCAACGCTGACAGGTTTCTCATTTTAGTGAATGTAATCACGGTCGTCTTCCCTGGGTTTACAGAGAGGTGGTTGTCGTCGCACCATTCCTCAAGCTGACCCAGGGCTCTTTGCATCAGTTGTGATACGATATTGGGAAACTTCCCATTGACCATAATGACAAGGTCGTCAGCATAGCCTATTGTCTGATATGGTCCTTGGTTTAGTTTGGTTAGAATGGAATCCACTACAAGACTCCACAGGAGGGGTGACAAAACTCCCCCCTGCGGACACCCTTTCGTGGTCTTAACCATTAGTATCTCACCAAACTTACCTGAGGTAATGATTCTACCCTTAAGCATGCAGTCTATCCATTTACAGATCGTGTCAGGGATACCGTGGTCCCTAGCTGCTGCTCTTATCGATTCAAAGGTTGTTCTATCGAAGGCGCCTTCTATATCAACAAAGGCTCCCAGGCACACTTCCTTATTCTCGATCGCGGCCTCGGCCCTCTTAACAACTAGGTGTAGTGCTGTTTCCGTTGATTTCCCGGATTGATACGCACATTGAAACTTGTGTAGGGGAAGTTTCCTGAGCGGACCATCTCTAATGTAACGGTCAATTAGTTTCTCCAGGGTCTTAAGAAGAAACGATTGAAGACTAATGGGCCTGTACGCACGTGGCTCTTCATAGTCCGGTTTGCCTGGCTTCGGTATATATATAACCTCAACCTTTCTCCAGGCTTTCGGAATATATCCAAACGATATGCAGGCCTTATAAAGCCTACAGAGATGAGTGTTCAATTCTGAGGCTCCCTTTTGTAGAATTGCAGGGTAGATTCCGTCAGGGCCAGGAGCTTTAAAGGTTGGAAGCTACCAGTTGCCCATCTCAGTCTTTTGTCGTCTACAATTCTCTTTGCAATGGTCCAGTCTGCCCTGCAAGTATGTTTTATCTGGTCTTCCAGGCTTAGTGGATCATCATTCGCCCCTAGGGCTATTGACCCCGGAAAGTGGGTCCTTAAAAGTGTGTCTAGGGTCTCATGTATGGACTCCGTGCGCTCCCCATTTGACTTCTTAACAGTCGTGAGTGGGATCGCCTTGGTTGTTGCCATAGCCTTACATAATCTCATTCCCTCAGGAAGTGAGCTTATCTCTTCGCAGTGTGCCCGCCATGCCTGACGCTTGGCTTTGCGTACCATTTTGCTATATAGCTTTAGAGAGATGGTGTATTCCTCAAAGTTCATGGTAGCTTTTGCTCGATTGAAAGCCTTTCTCGTTTCCCTTCTCATCTCTGCTACCTCTTTCGTCCACCAAGGTAGCTTTGATGCAGTGACCTTGCTTTCCGGACAGTTGTCCTTCCATGAAGAGAGCAAGGCATTAGTTATTCGGTCAGCCTCAAACTCAATGTCTATTGTTGAATTAATGTAACTTACTTGTAATGCAGAAGTGATCGGCGCAAGTGCAATAGGCGTCGAAGGAGCGGCTTTAAAGGCCGCACCTGCGAGGAAACCCGCCGGCAAAGCGTATAGCGCACTATCACGCCCGTGCATGCGACAGAGCAGGCAAGATATTAACTGTAATTAAAAATATTTTCGCTTACAGTAGGTGTAATTAGTAGAATAACGATGAAAATATAATAAACAAATGTAAACACCACAAGAAAACTAGGTTTAAAAAAACATAAAAAGAAAAAATTAAACTTACCCTATAGATACCGATGTATCCTCCGAAAAATAGTCCCAGTTTCAAATGAGAGAATTTCAGAGACTTAAATGCTTTGGTAGGCGTTAACAACTTTGGTATTATTGTACGAAGCATCGTCATCAGGCATCCCAGGGTAAATAGTTGAGCTGTTCCCTTAAACAGATAATCGTGACATTTCTACTTAAAAAAATAGGTAAAATATTTTCCAACTGCTTCTAGAAGCCATCAATACACTATAGGACAGTGTCCGCCAGATGTCAAGCAAGACAGGGCAATTGCGCTTGTCCTGGCGATATGGCGCGACTTATGTCGGTAGAGACAACGAAAGTCGTCGAAAAAGAGACGACACGAAGAACCGAAAGAGTGTCGGTAGCGTGCGAGTGCGCGAAACTTCTTCTGAAATATCTGATGACATCGTGCTACGTCGTCTGACATATCTGATGAGATGACATCGTGCTACTTCTGGTCGTAGTAGTCCGATATTAGCGGTACGTAACGTCTGGTTTAGCATCTACGTACAATGTCCTCTAACTTTTGATGTTAACTATCTCTTTAGCAACCCCTAATTCCGATGAATGTGCACACGTCTTATGAACGCTTACTTACACACTTTTCATCATAACTCGCAACGCCACGATTTTTTCCAAGTAACGAGTACTAAATCATCCCAGCTTATTGTAGTAGCAAATCTGATCTAAGACATCCTCTAACACCATATATCACACCATATTATGTTGCACCTTTATATAGAAAGAAAGATGACTTGGAAATACTTGTTTCAGTAATCTTGAGTTTTAGTTATTTATTGGGACTGTTAATTATTATTTTTGATATTTACATATATACTTTGCTGTAATTTAACTATTGCTTAACAAATATGTGTGCATTTTTTAATTCGTAGAATATTTTTTGAGGTGACTTGTTTTTGAATACGCAAGTGGTAAAATAACTATTAAATTGTAATAACATTGAGTATTATTTATAATTAGTCCAACAGTTGTGGTATATTGCCTAAAATTTGCAAGAAAACACGAAGTACTCGAATCTAATAAAATTTTCAATTAATAATAATGTATTAATTAATTTAATAAATGTATCGCTAACAAATATTTACTACAAGATCTAAAACTCAATACTGTGAAACAGGAAATCACTATCCGAAATCTCAAATACCAGAATAAACTATGCAAGCATGTAAATGCCTTAGCTGCTAAGTTATCAGATAATGGTATCCAACACTCAAGACTGAGGAGGATTAGTATTCCATCCCTTCACAGACGATTCTGAACATAAAAGTGGTTGAGTTCAATGGATCCTCCCTCTAACAAAAAGACATACCCAGACTTAGGTCACATAAATAAGCAGCTAAATGTGTAAAACAGATTGCTCTGCTATGCAGGATATAAAAAATAATAATAATAATAAGACAAGTATTATAAACAAGTAACTGTCGACAACCTCTTATCATAAAATAAAATCACCACCTATTTGTACGTATAAATGTATGCAGTAAATTTTAATATAACGTAAAACATATAGCAGCATTCTGTTCCACGAAATACATTTTAATAAATATTATATTCTTTTATATATCTTAAATTAGTTTCAAACATGTAATACAATTTGAATACTTTAGATTTATAACAAACGTTAAGATCACCAATATGAAATCGATTTATCGACGGCTTAGTATTGACTTACAATTTTTGGTTTACGGACTATCTAAAGAGATCTAATCCCAGATAATTTATCAGATTAAATGAATCAGCCTGCTGTTCACCTACTTACATAATCTCATGTTTATGTTTGAAAACATACCTTGAAAATATAATTCTTGCAGTCACCTTTGTGTGGGCAAGCATCGCTTCTACCTGTAATACCAGTCACTGGATTACCGACATTCTTAGAAACCCGAGGCGGTGTAAAGAACCTGCAACATTTAAAAATGTCATGTTTTTTTATAAAAATCATAACTATATTTATGGTTACAATAATTTTTATATTAACCATTAACTTTTATTTTAACCCTAAAAGGAACAGCGCAGATTGTTTTTTTTTTAATTTCTTTTCTGCAGGCCCCATACATTGCAGGATAAAATAAGACACGACCTTAGTGGGCATGTCAAATATGAGTGCTATGCGGAAAACGGAACGATTTTGCGATACAACGCTTTTGTTGACGGATAGGAAAGGTCAGTCACCATCATCATCATATCTTAGCATTATCCTGGTAGCCCCAGACCTAAGCCCAGGGCCCAGGGTCCAACACTTTTTTTTGTCAGGACATTGAAATGCACTGACATCCTAATAACGACTACCATAGATGTTCACAACAGCCGGGACCAACGTCTTAACGTGCTTTTCGAGGCACGGAGCAAGCGATATTTATCAAGGTGTGAACCCGCGATCCTCGAAATTTGAAATACATATATGAGTTTCGTCACTGGGCTTTCGCCTCCAGTCAGTCACCATACCTCCCCTTTTTATAGTTATTTTTTCGGTTAGATACAGTTGTCACAAGTGTACACTATCACCCCCCCGACAGGTGTCCACCTTGGCGTGGTGGGGGGGCTGAGTACCTCTCGGAGGCCGGGAAAAGATAACACCCAGAGGGTGGCGACTCTGCGTGCCCTTAGTACTGACTACCGGTGGGGAAACTAAGAGGGACCTATGGAGGCCGCCAGCGCCAGGAGGGTCTTAGGCAGTGGGGGCAGGGGGCCCCTGATGTCTAACCATGGACCTTCCGCGAAGTCGGCCACACACGCTATGGTCGCACAAGGAGATAGGAGGGGCGCGTCCACTGCGCCTATCTGAGGAGGTCCTCCCGATTTTGGTCCGGGGGACGTTGGCCGCAGGCGGGGTGTCAGACGCTGAAACCCAGGTACTGGCCCCCGCCTTTTTCTCAACAAGCGTCGGGCGTCGTCGGAAGATTTTTAGTAGGTATTACTACTGGCAGGCGCGTCTGCCGGTTGTGAGTTCCACACCCCCTTTCGGTCCCCTTTTAGCAGTACGTAAACGCATTTTGTTACCGACGTAAAACCCAGCTCTTTAATGGACGTGGTTTTCATCTCGTATTTTTTAAAAGCATGTAGCCAACAGTCATGTGCAAATCAAAACAAATGAAAATACAAAGAAGTTCATATTTCATTAATTAAAGTAGGTACCTACTCAATCACAAAAAAAATATTTTATATGAAAATAATTAACAAAGAAACGTACCTAGGTAGTTTTAGTAAATAAATATATACATAGTTATAATATTATGGTATATCATTGGTTTGTTTAAATGATAGTTAGTTTCGATAAAAGGGGTCAAGACATAGTATACTTTACTACAGTCGTAAGACATTTTATGCTCTTTACTATGACGAGAAAGTAATTAGAATATTATAGACTTAGTTTTAGCTCCGTCATAGAATGGAACTGTGGCAAAACTTTACAATTTTTAGATTTTATCAGTTAAGTCGCTTCAGTCGAACTAACTCCAATGCTTGACTTAGGATTCCTCTAAATAGCGTGCATACAAAATACAGTAAAGTTAAATAATCAATTGCCCATTTTAGAATGGACCTTTGCTGACCACACCACCAAACGAATAGAACCAAAACATAACGTAGTTACTTACCAAAACAAAGGAGTTCGCTTTTCATTCTCCTTGTCTAACCTCATTAAATAGAAGAATATTGCACTGCCCACCATAAAGATAAGTGTTTCTCTACTGGCCGATCGTCTGACCCATCCTTTCATTTCTAATGTGCGTACCCAGTACTCAAACACCTGTAAAGAAGCGACTAATGTTTAATTCTGTGAAAAATTCATTAGTATTTGATTTAGGAAATGTGACTGACCCAAAGCAGCAGATTTCGAAGTGTAAACAAAACTAAAGATGATGATATCATCCTTGTATGCATCAGTCAAGTGATATCTACAAAACAGGAGAAAAGGGGGCCGTCAGACTAACCTCCCAGTACCAACGTATTGGAAATAACAAATACTTGGTTGCTATTGGTCTGTTTATTGCTAGTGTGTTTGGGATCAGTAACTAAAATTAAAAATCTTACCAAATTTACGAACAGATTTACGACCAAAACTCTTCTATGGGGGGGTTCAAAATATACAGCAAGGCCACTTAAGGTACAAGGCAGCAGAACCGTTGTGTAATAAGAGAATTGACTAAAGAAGAGCTTCCTGAAACAAACAACTTACTCAATGCAAGACCATCAAAATTAAATAGCTTTACAACTAACATTAAAATATCATCATCATCATTTCAGCCATATAATGTCCAGTGCTGAACATAGGCCTTCCCAGTTTTCCACATTGATCAATCTTGTGCCACTTGCATCCAACGGCTTCCCGCCACCTTGACCAGATCATCGGTCCACCGGGTGGGAGGACGACATCTACTACGTTTGCTGGTTCCTGGTCGCCATCGCAGAACCTTAGCGCCCCATCGGTCGTCGGTTCTTGGAGCTATGTGCCCACTGCCACTTCAGGTTGGAAACTCGGCTCGCTATGCCTGTCACTACAGTCCTCCTATGGATCTCTTCATCTCTGATTCAATCACGTAGGTAGACACTCCGAGCATAGCTCTCTCCATTGCACACTAAGCAACTGAGCTTTGTTATGAGGTCCATAATCTGGCACCATGTCTACCATATGTCATCACTGGCAACACCGACTGATCGAAGACTATCGTCTTAAGACACTGAGTTATTCTAGGAGGTAGGCTAGAAGATATTTCGCAGTTTGCCGTACGCAGCCCAACCAAGCTGGATTCAACTATAGACATTTTTCTCATAGTTGGACCTGTCTAACTGATCTTTGTGTCCCAGGTCCTTTAAACTTCGATGGCTGAGTTTCCAACTATTAGTGGGATATTCTAATATACATTAAAATATAAATAATAAAGTGTAAAGAAAATTATGAAGTTTGTTGTTATCTAATGACGACAGTAAATTTCTATCTCAGTCTATTAAATGTTGAGAGTTGTAGAGAGATGTTGATCATTTTCCATCACGTAGACCCTAATGAACTGATTAAATTATTTAATTGATACTTCAGCAATACTTAAATACAAACCTGAATATACAGTTTAATGTGACAAAGGAACTTCCAACGGTAAGGCCAAATATACCAGATTTGAGATATAACTTGAATTGCTCAATCATTTCCTCTTTACTTAACTTCTTCCCTTTCATCAATATTTGAAACTGGAAAAGAAATACACTAACAAGTTAAAAGTGTTGTATGGAGAAAATAACAGCCAGTCGACACAGGGCACTGCCCTTGACTTAACTAGTTGGCAGTTTTCTACAAAATTAGAAAGCAGTTCAGAGGACATACTAGTAAATACCCAGGAAATCTTACTGTCCAATCTGTTATTATCTCTATGCATGGTTTAACTTTAACTTTTGCATTTATAATATTAGTATGAATAAGTAATATTGATGAATAAGGTATGAAGCCATTCCAGATTCTCATTTAAGTGATTTTGGCAGGTATAATGGAGCCTTCATAATTCTAACATAAGCATGTGCTGGATTGAAGAATAATCTGTTAAAAAAAATACTTCAGCTTGAAGGGACAAATTGTTTTCTTGTTGTTGCCAGTGCTTATTTTCATAAATTATTTTGTGTATAATGTAAGTATAAAAATATTTTACAAGCTTTATTTTCTACATCATATATTACTGATAAGTGCTAAAAGCCATTATAGAAACTAATCTTCAACATATAACTGCGTAAATAAACATGGAATAGGATAGATAGTGAGTTTAATTATTGTAAGCCAAATATTAATAAATAGAAGATTACTCAATTGTCAGTTATCATAAGAATTTGTTTATTATAATACACTTATAAATTTGAGGTGGATGTTACGCTTGTTTCTGTTAATTTGTAATTTTTTTACTGGGTGTTTTTCTCTTTGTAACGTCATTAAAAACAAGAAATGGGAATGGAAATTAACTGTATCACAAACAATTGCGTTCACAAACAAATTTTTACTTCATTATACCCATTCAGCTGATATTCTCAAAAAATACATACACACATTCACGCCTGCTTTCCCCGAAAGGGGTAGGCAGAAGCATATAATACGCCCACACTTCGCCAAATATATAGTTGGTCCCACTAAATAGGTGGCGAGCCTATTGCTGCTTATCGGGCATTATTATGTTCGCCAGAGCCTCATCCGTTAATCAGCAGGTGCACCACTTGCAGGTGAGGTTGGCTTGGGCTCCTTAGGTCTTTGTAGGATCCCTATACACCTTAAAATAAACTAACTCTAATATATTGGCATAATTAAACTCAACAAATTTACTCATGACATTCTAAATGAAATTATAAACTTAAAATTATAGTCCATTGTATGTGATGTTAGAGTTAAACCACTGAGTCGATTTTAGTATAATAGCTTGATCCCTAGAGGAGGACAAAAATAAAGGTTTTGGATACTCAATGGATACTCATCTCAGGACACACACACATTGCTAAATGGTACCCGGCAAAAAAGCAGTGAATAGAGAAATAAAAAAATATCTAAAGAACAGGAAACATAAAATTTACGAATTTATGGACTTTGATCAATACATAACTACATGTTAAATCATGTTACATGTTGTACTTACAAGGTACACCATGGCGTAAAACTTATAGGCTCCTTTGATACAGTGCAATAACATAGAGCTCGTCGCATGACTGCAGCTATCAGTCCAAGGATGGATGAGATTGCTGCATGGACTGCTTCCACAAGCTGACTCAAATAAAAACTTACTGGCCTCAACCATGATAACTAGTTAGTTAACTTTTTAAATGTGATCACTCAAAATTCTAGCACTTTTATATAATGTATTTTAAAGCAGTTACACCTTAAAATCTTTACTTGTTTTCTAACATCTTAGAAAATCATAATAATTTGCTTTTACAGCTTGTGGATTCATAAATGAAATAATCTCAATGGGAACCCAAGTATTAATTTATACAAATATCTATAATGAGAATAGAACTTATTAGAACATGTGCCTTATTTTAATCCATTGTTATTTTGTAAGAAATTAAGCTACGGATATTTCTAAAGATATTACAAAAAGTTGTTAAGAAAATTAAAAAAAACAGAGAAATAATACGTTTCGATGAGATGTAGGACTTTGACACTACAGTGGAACTTTTTTTTTTTCTTAAATTTTTATTCTTTTAAATAATGGCTT
Source organism: Musotima nitidalis (assembly GCA_949126915.1). Taxonomy (NCBI): domain Eukaryota; kingdom Metazoa; phylum Arthropoda; class Insecta; order Lepidoptera; family Crambidae; genus Musotima; species Musotima nitidalis. Next base: position 11,633,571 of record OX421423.1, on the reverse strand, counting down.
CAGTGTCAAGTCAAAACTATAATAATAATACATAAATAATAGTAAATGAGAATTAGTGGTGATAAAGCTGATAATTGAGATTCCCTCAAAACCTTTTGAGTCCTCAGTAAAGATGTGGAACTATACTGAGATCTCACATGGACTTCTTGAGAGAAGTTGTAGAATTAGAATTAGTAAAGTCGCGCTATTTTGTTTGATTTACCAACACGCATGTACGTCCACAAACACTGAACGGTTAGTAATCCACCATTATTACACATTAATGTGCAAATATCACAAGTTTTATAAAATAAGACTAAAGTAAAAACATTACGCTCCACTTTCTCGCTAAGAAATCCATTATATAATGTAAGTAGTTAGGTACCTATAAATTTTTTAGCATATTATTTTGGTAACCCCATTGGGTGATAGAGCCTAACAGCGCATCATCCTTCCACGACAAGACTATCGAAATATCATCGGCAAAAGAGACACTATTATAAAAGATCGATGAAGGAAAATAGTTATGACAAAAAAAAGGAAAATAATGCTACCTAGCATGCTTCCTTGGTAATAATAGTAATATCAGGTCTTATCAGTTACCTCATCTTTACTGAGGACTCAAGGGGCTTAGGGGAGGGTATCTCATTTACCATTTATCATCTTTATCATCACTCATTCTCATTTACTATAAATTATATATTATTAATATATCACTTACTTGACACTGGCTAGATGTGCTAGACGCACGAAGCCATTATTTAAAAGAAAAAAAACTTATAAAATAAACAATGGAAATAGAACAGGTTTACAAATTAACTGTACTTATGGACTTCTTGGCGGGAAAGTGAAGAGTCATGTCTGCAGTTTTGTTTTATTTTCTAAAATTTGTGATATTTCTAACATTAATGTGTAATAACGGTGGATTATTAACCGTTAAGTGTTTGTGAATATACATAAGTGGTGGTAAATCAAACAAAACAGTGAAACATCACTTTTCAAATTTTCTCTCAAGGAGTCCATGTGAGATCTCAGTATAGTCCCACATCTTTACTGAGGACTCAAGGGGATTAGGGGAGGGTATTTCATTTACCATTTATCATCTTTATCACCACTCATTCTCATTTACTCTGAATTATATATTATTAATTTATCACTTACTTGACACTGGCTAAATATGCTAGACGCACGAAGCCATTATTTAAAAGAAAAAGAAGAACTGTACTTATAATAATGTTAAATTTAAAACAGTCGTTCAATTCAAGCAAACAAAGTTCAATAGACAGGCAAGCACCGCCCCCTTCGCTCTGATGGGAGTGCTGAGTACCACCAGGTAGTACGGAGGAGGCCGCATGGAAATTATTAACATCCAGAGGCCCCCGACTCTAGGTGCCTTTAGTAACTACTGTACTAACAAGTACTAGTATGGTAGGGTAGTAGTACAAGTAATAACTATTTGTCATGACGAGCGGGAGTGCGGAGGGGTTGCAGAAGACGAGGAGAATAGCCTATGGGGCTCTTTTCGAAGTATAGCTTTACACCCTTTAAAGAACGCGAAGGAGGACTGCAGCCGGTAGCAAATTTTTAACTTGTAGTCTCGGTTAGGGGGCGGCGCCTTTTTTTGTTGTGTGCTGCAGTTGAGCCCCTTTCAGGGTGCGTCTGAACTCCGACCGGAATATTACGCCGGCAGTGTTACTGTGTGAAATATCGGTACCTGTAGAGTTAAGTCGGTATGCCCTTTAGTCGGAGGGTAGTCTCGTCGGTCGTCACGACGTCTGTTCTACTTAGTGTAGATTGGGCAATAATTATAGTGCGTAACGCATTCTCTGTGTTAAGAAAAGGCAATCACCGCCATTCTTTGTCTTATAATCTCTAGTTTTAAAGTTTTTTGTCAATAAAGAGTATGTCTATCTATAATAATCTATAATACGAGAAAGCCACTTTACATATAACAATTATTATTATCACCCACAGATGAGAACATATGAACCCTATGTCCTTAATTTCAAAAAAAGAGACCTAGGCCTTTTCTTAGGTAACTTATATACTTAACACAATTAGTGTAATTTAGTATGATATTACCAATCAGCCAAGCCAGCCGGCAGACCTTTTGTGTAAAAGACACACCACACATACAATTAGGTACTTTAAAACACTAAAATTAAGTCATCAAAAGTCCACCAACCACAAAAAAAGGCGCAAAAAATTTAAAAGATCCTGTAGTGCATGTAGCCAGCATCTTTCCAGAAGCTTCCCAACAACTTTCTGTCCATGGATGTAAAAGTTGCATACATGATGAGTTTCCCACTTTAGATTGCTCCACAATAAATTTGCTAATTTCCACCATTTTGTAATTAATAAAATGTAGATTTTTAAACTTCATGTGCCAATGTTGAGTTAAGTCCTTCACGTGTTCTGTTCAAATCTAACATATCAAATTTAAGGGAGGTAGAAACATACTTACTTATGGATTTAATTAACTTAAATTTATTTCATGACTTTAAGGTTAATGAGATTATGTAAATGATTCAAAGTAAACAAGAATGTGTGTAAAGCCGATGAAACATTTTAAATGCATACATACATGCATAATATCTCGCCTATTTTCCAGAAGGGGTAGGCAGAGGCATTTTGTATGCCCACATTTCGCCAATTATATTGTTGGTCCCACGTGATAGGTGGCGAGCCTATTGCCGCTTATCAGGAACTTTTGTGTTCGCCAGGGCTTCGCGCGTTGTTCGCCAGGTGCACCACTTGCGGTGAGGTTGGCTTGAGCTCCTCAGATCTTAATAGGACTATACACTTTTCGCAAATACTGCTGTATGTCTTTGATCGTGTAAAGGAATATCGGCAATCTTCACCTATAGTTTCCACTGAATGCATGACCAGTCAGGTCTGCTTTTGTCTACTATTTTTAATTGTTATTAAAAATTCAGCAAACTGAAATAAGTTTATTTCTATTTTCATATCTAATAACTGGACAACACAACTTTTGTAGTCCTATCATTCTCTTAAGTGTATTGATTATGAACGCATCGGAATTGCTGTAAATTATATCTTTCATAAGTCCAAAAATATTTGTGGTTTGCAGCCAATTGTAGCCCATTTCATCAATATAATGTTACTTTGTTAAAATTCTTCTATCCTGTAGCTTGAGTATGTCTTTATTTATTATTTTTTGATGATTTTTCATACGCAATCGATGCACGAAATCCATCTGGAATCCCCTCTGACGCCCTTTTTTGACAGTGGGAGCGGGGACGCCTTACTAGGTGGACCTGCGTATTCTCGCTCTGCGAAATAAAAAAATAACGTTACGTAAACATAAGCGTTATTTATGATATCTAAAAAGAGTATCTTATTTTTAACCATTTTTAGTAAGGAAAGGTGGGACAAAATGGTCTTGGCGCTCGTGTCGTACGTGCCTCTGAGATTGGGTGGGCGGTGGTTTAATCTTTCCCGCTTACTAGATTCATTTTAATTTCAAAGTATATGCTAAAAAATATCACAAAAAGAATTCGACAGCATGGACAGGTTTGAACCTAGAACCATTAAATTTTAAAATTTCTGAAATTCTTAAACTGCTAACAGAAAGTCTATAACAGCGATGTTTCTTGATGTGAGTAGTGCTTTTGATCTAGTATCACATAACAAAGATCCAAAATCAAAAAATGTTAATTTTATGGTATTAGAGGATTGGCTCATAATTTGCTTCATAGCTACCTTAACAATAGAAAACAATATATAGATATTACGAGAATAGAATTACATAATAATATTAATGTATATAGATTCTTAATTAAAATATTGTAGGTGTACCACAAGGGAGTATCCTCGGACCCTTACTAATTTTATTATATATTAATGATTTGCCTGACGTTACTGATTACGACTGCACTCTATTTGCTGATGATATTAGTATTAATATACACAAAAATAATGGTAAGAATTATTATTATATTCGTGAAATCAATGACACCATGTGCAAAATAGATGGCTATGTAATAATGATTTAAAATAAAATTTAGAAAAAACAGCATAAGCAACGTACAGTTTATAAATAAAAATGCAAATAAACATCCCCCAACTGTAACAATGAGAGATAAAAAAATCTAGAAAATATCGAAATAAAATTTCTTGGTATAGTTTTAGACGACAAATGCACATGGCGATGAGTTACAGTTAGCAATTTGTCATCTGCTATACAAGCGTATCATGGCTATCGTTACTTAGATATGGAATTCAAAGTTCATTTAAAAAATGGCATGTTGATGAGTGTTTTTATTCACTGAGTGAATATTTTGAACAATAAATTTATGATTGTTATATTAGAATATAATATAATAATAGAATCCTCTAATTATATTTTTGCATACCAGTTACTGGTGAAATATGCGGACTGTATTAAATTTTAAGACCACTTATGTACCATATTTCATGTGAAATAAAAAGTCAATGGAATTATTATTTGGGGTAATTCCTGTCATACAAAACGAGCATTTATTTCCCAAGAAGCCTGTATTTGAGCAATCTGTAATATGGACATCATAAAGTCCTGTAGGCATTTGTTTTAAAAACTTTAAAATATTAACTGTTGCATATTCATCCTTTTTTTTCTTTTAAATAATGGCTTCGTGCGTTTAGCACATTTAGCCAGTGTCAAGTAAGAGATATATTAATAACATATAAATTATAGTAAACGAGAATGAGTTGTGATAAAAATGATAAATGGTAAATGAGATGCCCTCCCCCGAAGCCCCTTGAGTCCTCAGTAAAGATTTGGGACTATACTAAGATCTCACATGGACTTCTTGAGAGAATTTCAAAAGTTATGTTGCTCTGTTTTGTTTCATTTACCAACACTCATGTACATTCACAAACACTTAACGGTTAATAATCCACCGCTATTACACATTAATGTACAAAATATCACAAATTTTAGAAAATAAAACAAAACTGCAGACATGACGCTTCACTTTCCCGCCCAAAAGTCGTTGCATCACTTATGTACAATATTTCATGTGAAATAAAAAGTCTTTGTCTGTGTCACTGTATACCCACAAACTTCCACAAACAGAGATTTTACGGCATAAAGAAACTTTACTAACTTTACTTTTTTTAGATACTGTCAATATGCTGATCAAATAATAATTTATTATCATGAATTATATTCAAATCCTTGCAAAAAGAGGCATTCCTTAAAACCTCACCTTTAAGATTATATTGAAAATTTATTGTATTGCGCTTACGAGTAAAATTTATTGAAAAACATTTAGATACATTAAGATTTAATTTGTTCAAAAGACAATAAGTTTCAAGTCTATGCAAATCCTCCTGTAACAGAAGAGCATCAGCCGCACAATTTCCTACTTTGTACACTTTCATATCATCAGCAAAAATTAGAAATTTAGAATTAAGAAAACATTTACCTATATCATTAACAAATAAGATAAAAAAACCGGACCAAGCAAGGAGCCCTGTGAAACACCAGAAGGAACATGAACCCAATTAGAACAAAAGGTACTTAATACAACAGCTAGGGATCTATTCTCAACATAAGAGGCAAACCATCGAAACAGGTCTCCACGAATACCCAGAGAATGCAGTTTACACAACAAGATATCGTGATCAATTCTGTAATCAGTGTAAACTGCATCTACCTGGTCACCATTATACATGCTCGACGATATATAGTCATCAGGGGCGTAGCTACCGCCGTATTTGCCGTATCAATTATACGGGGCCCCCGGGCCACGGGGGCCCCCAAAGTGTGTAAGGAAAAAGAATAAAAACTTTCTAATTTATTTTATTTTACAAATGACAAAATTCTATAAAGTAATTCCTTTTTTTCCCGCCTTAAGCGTGCGTTCAAAAGTTGGCAACACTACATCGTTATGGCGGGCTGCGGGACTTCCCCGTTTTACTTACTTCATCTTCAACTCAGCGGGGAATCCCCGGGAATCCTTTATCGATATCGCGATGTACGTGTACGTTGTTGTACTTTGCATTGGATGTTAAACCACGGAGTACAGTGCACTGTTTATTTACGCGCTTTATATAAATGTGCATTACATTGTGATTCAGTACAAACAATATTGTTCTTCTGGTTTAGCAGTATTAGTAGCGACTTGTAAAAGAAATGAGTGAAAGGAAAAGAGATTATCCCAGCGGCGCTGAGAAAAGAAAAATTAAACAGAAAAGGGACGAGGTTATAAAAAAAGTGCCCAAAATTTCTTCATTTTTTCAGAGACAAGATACTGTGAGTGATTTAGATTGGAAAGGTAAGTACTACACTACTACCCAACCCATTTATTAGGAGCCCGTAGTGATAAACAAGGAAATATTTTAATTTCGGTCTGTCCATCTGTCCGTCACGTTATTTATTTATATATAACTCTTTTTAGTTTAGTATCAAAGCATTCGTATTTATTTTTTAACAATTACTCGTTTATTTTTAGATTCTTCTGAAGCATGTTCTTCGTCACATATCCATCCGGAAATAGAAGAAAGCCAAGCACATACTTTATCGGATGTCCATCCAGAAAGCGAGGAACCCCAAGTCAACGATTCTGATATATCTGCAGATAATGCAGATTGTAATATAATTTCATCAGATAGAGGAAATTTTGGTGACAATTTAACTGAATGCGAACGAAAAATAATTTTTAAATTGGGTCCATTTAAACCACAAGGACCATTTCCAAAAGTTTCAGAAAATAACCGACCTTTTTCGGCTTATTATTATTCATATTTCAATCAGGCAGGCATAAAAATTATAAGACCATGGTTATGTTATTCTAACGTTTTAAACAAACCGTACTGTCACTTCTGTTGGTTATTAGCAGATCGTCAAAACAAATCGTACTCCTCTGCTTGGGTTAACGGTGTTTCGGTTAGAAGCAATTTCACACAAACTATTCTTGACCATGAAAAATCACAGCAGCATATTAGTGCCTCACTCTCTTATAATAATTGGTTGCAAGGAAATACCATCGATACTCTATTGAAAAGTGAAATCGATAGTAAAATTACATTCTGGAGAGATGTACTGCATCGTATAATTAATGTTATAATTACTTTAGTATCTTGTAATCTACCTTTGAGGGGGCATGATTCTGATTCTGGCAATTTTATGGCAATTTCACGTCTGCTATCTAACTATGATGCAACTTTAAAAGAACTTCTTCTAAAACCGAAAGGTGAAATAAATTATTTAAGCCCTACGATTCAAAACGAAATTATTAGTTTGCTTGGTACTAACGTTAGGAACAGTATTATCTCAGAAATTAAAAAAGCTCCATTTCTGACAATAATTCTGGATACAACACAAGACTTGTCAAAAATTGACCAACTATCTGTAGTTTTTCGATATATCTCGGTTACAGAAAATGATGATAATGTGCCTAAAGAAATAAAAATCTGTGAGTCCTTTTTAGGATTCATAGCAGTAACCGATTGCAGTGCTGCAGGTCTGAAAACTGTCATTTTAAATTTGACTAAAGAATATGGAATTGATTTGACTAAATGTAGAGGACAGGGATACGATGGAGCAAATGTTATGTCGGGTGTGTATGGAGGATTACAAACCCTAATAAAAGAGCATGCTCCAAATGCCGATTATGTTCATTGTGCTGCGCACGCTTTAAACTTGGTTTTGAACGATGCTGCGAGACATGTTCGTGAAGTATCGACATTTTTCGATAATTTAGAAATAATATATACTTTTTTTGCCAATAGTATAAAACGCTGGGCTATGCTAAGTGACGATTCATCTGAGAAATATTTGATTACCCTTAAAAAGGTATGTCCTACCAGATGGTCTTCTAGGAACGACGCTTTATTAGCAGTAAAGAAAATTTTTTTACTAATCATGAAAACTTTGTACCAACTAAATTTAATTTCAAATAAAAAAAATGAACGTGAAGAATGTAAAAGTATAATTAAAATTTTAGAAAGTTTTGATTTCTTAGTGCTCGTTACATTTTTTTCTTCACTATTTGAAATTATTAATCCTGTTTCTAAAGTTCTACAGCATGAAAATAATGACTTACAGAAATCTAGTATTTTATTAAGTAATCTTTTGAATAGACTGTGCCAATTAAGAAATCAGAATTCATTTAATAGTTTGCTAAATGAATCCAAAGATTTAGCAAAAGAGTGGGGGGTAACAACTGTTTTTAAAAACAGTAGGCGTAAGATAACGAAGCGTTTTTTTGATGAGTTATCACAAGATGAAAGAATTTCCGACCCGGAATCATATTTCAAAGTCAATGTATACTATTGCTGTTTAGATATATTAATTTCTCAAACTAAAGAAAGATTTCAGAGCCTTTGCAACCTGAGTAGTATATTCGAAATATTACAACCGGAGAAACTCCTATCTTCTTCAAGCGAAGAGATATTAAACGCTTCCATAAAACTGTCTGCTAAATACAGTAAAGACATCTCACTTAATCTTTGTGACCAATTAAAGGCTCTAAAAACATGCTTAAATTCTGAAATTAAAAAAATTTATTCCATTAAAGAACTCATTGAATTATTGCTAGTAAAATTCAATAGTCTTGCATCCAGTTTTCCCGAAGTAATCACAGCATGCTTTTTATTCTTGACCCTTCCAGTTACAACCGCAACGGCAGAAAGAAGTTTTTCAAAATTAAAACTAATAAAAAATTATTTAAGAACTTCGATGGGACAAGAACGGCTGTCAGACATGTCACTATTATCCATAGAGGCAGAAACTTTAGAAAAACTAAAATCATCATCAGCCATGAATGATTTAATAAATCAGTTTGCCGAAAAAAAGGCAAGGAGAGTGAATATTTAAAATTCGATTTTTATTTGTAAAATGGGTAAATTATGTGATAAATAAATATTTCTTCTCACAATATTTTTTTTCTTTTGTGAAAAATCTTTACCTCCATATAAGGGCCTCCAAAAAAATTTTTATACGGGGCCCCGACAAGGCACGCTACGCCACTGATAGTCATTAAATAAAACCAAATTAGAAACCGTTGACCTACCCTTCAAAAAACCATGTTGTTCAGAAATGAAGTCAGACTTCAAGGCACCATAAACCTGATTGTATACAATACGTTCAAAAACTTTTGCAGTTAAACATAATTTTAATTTTCAACCAGTGTCTTTGAACCTTTCTTATGAACTGGCGTGACAAATGCTTTTTTCCATAAATGGGGCATTACTCCTTCCTTTAAGGATCGATTAAAAAAAATACTAACAGGAAGTGTTAGTTCTTTAGCACTGTTAACAAGAAATAAAGCAGGTAAAGAGTCAGGGCCAGCAGATTTATTAAGATCTAAAGTTTCAAAACAATGAAATACCTGGCTTGAGTCAATTTCAATAAATGATAAGCAGCTTACTAGGGCATCATAGCCAGAGTTTTCTTGTTGAAAGGAGAAACCAGAGTTATCAGATTTAAGAAATGTAGATTCAAAATATTGCGAGAATAACTCACTTATATCAGCACCACTCGTGCTTGTGATATTATTATAAGTCATACGAGATGGAAAAGATCCAGATACACGCTTAGCTTTCTTATCGGACCAGAATAATTTAGGGCATTTTTGTATAGACTTTTCAATTTTTATCATAATATATTCCTTGTAACATTGAGCCTCAACCTTTTTAACTCTATTCCGTAAAAAGTGAAAGGTATGTTCATCGGATTTGTTACGATATGTTCTCCACTTTTTGAGAAACTTAAATTTTTCTTTTATTATTTTAATAAGGGCAGAAGAATACCACTGAGGATATTTAGTACTTCGTAAACGCCTAGTAGGTATTTATTGTGTAATGAGCTGGGAGATAATTGAATAGAATTTACTTGTAGCATCATCAACTATGCCATTATACATATAGGATGTTAGACCAGTCAGTACAAGATAACTCTCGACATATATTGATATAGTCACCGAGCTGATATAAATGAACTAAGCGTTCTTGAGGTTTTAGAATTTAGATCAAGTAATTCACCAAAGGATGAAATTATTATAAGACTCGGGTGATATGAATCTTCACTCAATAAGGGATCGGAGCACAAGGAAAGTTAAGTTAGAATCATACAAAGCTTCAATACAGTTTGATTCATAATCCATAGTAATATTTGATGGAAAAAGTCCAGCATCGGACGTATGCCAAAGTGTGTTGCTCATATTAAAATCACCTAAAATTAATATCTTACTGAATGGTGCTGAATTTACTCGAAATATCATTGATAATTTTAAAAAAGATATCAGACTGTACAGAAACAGGGTTGCCATTATTTTGGTTACACAAATAAACTATACATATGGACTTCTTGGCGGGAAAGTGAAGCATCATGTTTTGTTTTATTTTCTAAAATATGTGATATTTCTGACATTAATGTGTAATAACGGTGGATTATTAACCGTCAAATGTTTGTGAATATACATGAGTGTTGTTAAATCAAACAAAACAGTGCAACATCACTTTTAAAATTTTCTCTCAAGGAGTCCAAGTGAGATCTCAGTATAGTCCCACATCTTTACTGAGGACTCAAGGGGCTTAGGGGAGGGTATTTCATCTTCGATTTATCATATTGATCACCACTCATTCTCATTTACTATGAATTATATATTATCAATATTTCACTTACTTGACACTGGCTAAATGTGCTAGACGCACGAAGCCATTATTTAAATGGAAGAAGAAGAACTATACATATGTGAAGTTCACAAGGTCTCTTAAACTTTGAACCAATTAATGTAACTGAAACCCATAAAACCTCAGCACTCGAGCACCAATCCGACTAGGAGCAGCAAGCAAATCACGACGAATCGCTATTGCAACTCCACCACCAAGTTTTTGCTTAGTCACATTATATTATAACAGTGCATAATATTAAACACACATTGAGAAACTCGCGTAGTATCTCAAGTTTCAAATTTAAATTCAAAAATATATTACTATCTAATCAACTTCATTTCAATTAGTCGTGGCGCGCGTGCCATTCCCTACGAGCATTATTCTATTATTATTTTATGTTTTTATTTTTATTTTGTTTTTATTTAATTATGTACTTTATCAGCTGTTTTCACATTTTAAATAATTTTGATGTTTATTATTCTTTTTCTTTTTTATATACTTTGAACGTTCTTACTTAGTTTTAAAAACATTTTGTAAATATTTATAACACTTCAATCCTTATGTCCCGCACTGCACCCAAAATGGCCCAACTGAAAACCAGCGCTGGGAAATTATCCTAGCAAATGCTGAGATGGGTCATTTTGGTGCATCATACAATGAATTGTTTATTATTGTGATTAGTTTGTATCCACAAATTTTATGATGCACCAATAAATGATTATTATTATTAAGTTTGTCTTTTTCCGATCTCGGGCCAATGGTGACCCGGACATTTGGAAGGCATGCGTGGGGCCGAAGCCAACACGTAGAGGCCCCTTAGACAATTTTGATCTAATGGTTATGTGACACCAACCAGCGATTATCCCTATGTGCATTATAGAAATACACCTAAGGACAATCCCCGGTTTGTGCAGTACTATTAGGATAAGATGGAATCTACTAAGGCCGGGATATTGGGTTGAAAAGCTGAAGGACTGAGTAAATTGGACTATGAATAGAGGAGACTACCGGACACCTGCCGTCATCATCAGTCTCAAATGATTGTAAATGGCAGGCGGTGACTAGCCAGAGGATTGAATGGGCACTCCAAAATAGCCGTAGTGCAATGGCAGGAGCGCAACATAGATATCCTCGGCTTCAGGGTGTCAAGAGGTGTACACCGTTTTCTACTCACTGCCCAAGAGGACAGTGCGCCAACTCACGACTTATGCATCTTTCACTTCCACCCTGCGAGCATGTAGCTCTTGCGACTCCACCCTGGACAGCCAATGAAGGCAAGCCAGGGGCGAGGGTCCTGCTAGCCTCTTGGGGCCCACTCCGACGAACCGGAGACGAGACCGCAGTACGACCCTCTGGAGCACTCGGATTTACGCCCGTGGTGTCGCCACTCACCAACAGCTCGCCACAAGCTGCCCTGCGGGCTTATTATTGTTATTATTATTACATTACATTATATTATAACAACAATATTATAACTGTTATAATAATCCACTGGGATTAGTCAAGGAAATGGTCTAGTTAAGGGGTTAGAGTAAAGGTTTAGTCATGGAGGCAGAGTTGCTTTCGCATCTCTAATAAAGTACATACAAACAATAACACATAGGTTTAGAATATTTTTATTATTGCTACTGCAGCGCAAATTAGAGACATGGATGTTTTGACTAAAATCATTAGACTGTTGTCTATGGTCGCCACAACACAACAGAATAGTTCCAGAAACCTCCGCTAATGTCGATTGGCTCTGCAGTCGGTAAATGGACGTTTGATGTGGTGTTTGTCAAGATTGTGCTATTGTGTGTTTACAGTGAATTATTTCCCGTTACTATAATCCTAATCGAAGTCAAAGCATTAAGGAGTAGATGAAGGTATGGCATTCATGAATACATTCTTATTTAAACATTCTAATAAGCCCGTGTAAAGTTCGTGACTTGGCGCTTCAGATTCTCTTGACCTGTGTTGAGACGAACCATCTTTTTGGTGTCAGCTGTACACAAAGATGCAACGCATTTACCGTTTAATAAGAGAAATAATGAATTAAATCAGTAGTTTTACCTAGAAATCAGCCATGGAGGACAATTAGACGCTTGATTTGTCAACTAATTACTAATATTCCCTAGGTGTACCTCCATAACGGCGGAGGTTATGGAACTCTCCTGTAGTTCTTATATCTCGAAAGAAGATAATAATTTCTCAAACAAAACCTTTTTAACTCCCCTAATGATCCCTCGAGGTGGTTTAAAGGTATAATTACATGTTTATTATCTAAAATTTGATAATTCTAAAACAGTATTATTAGTAGAGGCACTTGTAAGTACTGTAGTTTTCAATTATTTTCATAAACGTTTAGATGTATACATATACTTTTACTTAGTTCATTAGGTATGTGTATAATTTATTTTAATTTTCTAACACTAATCTAATAGGCACATATTATTATTATTACATTTTAGTGTGAATATGTAGGTGATTCCAAAAAAAATGGTCAATTTTGGCCCATATCTGTTCATCTAACTGATTTCGTTTTTGTTTTGATTTGTATAATTTTTTCTCCTTTCCTTTCTAGTAACTTCAGAGTTTAATTTCCTACTCTTCTGTCTTATATATTTTAAAAAATTATAAAGTCAAAAGTATGACAATACTCTATGTGATTTCTCATCATTGTATGTGTTTCTCTCCCTATGTTTTATAGATATGTTTTTACTGAAAAAAAAGTATTTATTGCCTGGCACCTATTGTACAATTCCTTATTAGTTTGGGTCTAGAAGCGCTGCGTGTTAGGTCAAATAATTGATATGTACATTGTGTCTTCTAAATCTCTGTTATTTTGTTTATTATTTGTCTGATTACTGCTGATATTGTTTTCCATTCACTCAGTACATAATATACTTTAAAACAGTTAGCTATTGTTAAATTTGTGTTACCTGAATGCTCTATCATCTTGGGACTTTCAACATTTGTTTTTAAATGGATAAAAAGTAACATTATACATATTATGATTATAATAATGAACAAGATAAGAATATTTGTTCTTTTCTGGGTGTTTCCTATGTATTTTAAGTATGTATTTACAAATAAACAAAGTATTTAATTATGTTAACCAAATCCATAACACAAGTTCTTAATGATACTTATCTTGGAACTAACTAAATGGTGTAATTGTAAGAGAGTATTTATTTATTTAGTAATAAATTCACTGACTAATTTTAATTGATTATTTGTCATACGGTTGTTACCCATTTTTAGTCATTTTTTGGACCAGAGCTGTTGTTGTATCAGAAATACTCTTAAATATTGTAAAAGTTGATGTAATTTGGTTATAATCAGATCAGATTTGTGGCATTAGCTAAATAAAATTAATTATAATCACAAAATCTTTGTATGATTAGTGTAATTCTTTTAAAATAGTAATAATAGATTACCAAATATATTTGATCTCATGGTTTTTGAATAAATTAATTGTGCAGAAGTTTAATTAGGCAGTCATAAAATAATAAGGTATTTTGTTTTCTAATTTCAATTGGGTGTTATTTAACGTGTCTTCAAAATTAATAAATTGCCAACCTAACCTAACCTTTTTGTACATCAAAAATACTGATTGAGCACCTAATCACCTATTAGATGCTCACTCAGTATTTTTGATGATCAAAAAAGGTTTTTTTAGAGGTTTAGTTTATTATATTCCATTTCAATTGTTTTTTTTATCCGATCAAATGAACTTTATTACAGAATCAAATACTTTTTAGACATTTGAGACATTAGATTGGAATATGGATGTTATCATATGGGGACTAGTGATGAGTAATACTAGTTTTGTAATCAAAATTTATGACACATTAATGCTTATATACTGATATCAAAATATTTTTCAGGTGACAGAATGTCTCGCAACAAAGATAAGCATGAGGGCGCTAGTGGGCGCACCTATCACATCATGTCAGAAGCGGAACGAGCTTCCGGTCGACGTGGTGGTTGGACCACGCTTGAGGTAAGTTGACAAGGTTGAAGGGTTAACAAGGGAAACTATGGGTCTTTGCTACGGCCTTCTGGACTGGCCAGTCTTTGAGACAATTGATTAGGGGTGATAGCTAGTATGTAGCTTAAGACCAATTGATGGGGAAAACAATTTAAGACCTATGTTCTGCTGTGGACTTTTAATGTCTGAGATGAAATGACGGTTAAGTAATATTCCGCATTTAACTTTTTACTCATTAGAATGTGGAAATTAAAATTTGCTTGGTTAAAACCAGCATTAAAGTTTGTTTCAAAGCAAATATTGATAGTAATTAGTATTATATGGTAGAAATCAGTCAACATTCAGGAGTGTGGTGCGGTTTTCCTTACCTATGTGACTCTTATTAAATTACAGATGGCACCGCATGTATGTTTTGGTATCTTGTATCAATTCAAGAGTGTCCCTTTTACCAGAATTAATAGAAAAAAAATGGCAGTTCAATACATATAAATTTTGACAAATATATGTACAAATTTTTGTCCTAAATGGAATATGATCCCACAACCACGGTGTGCCAGTAATACACTCCACGCCATATCGGTTGTAAGATATAGAAAATCAAAAACAAAACAACTGAATTTAAATTACTAACTAAATAAATTTTCAGGTAACAGGAGGTGTGCGCGCCCTCGCGCCGCAACTGTTCCAAATCACGCACCTAACGGCGCTGTACCTTAACGACAATTCGCTGCAGCGAATTCCATCTGATATCAGTCAGCTGGTCAACCTACACACCCTGGATTTATCTAATAACAAGCTCAGATCTTTGCCAGCGGAATTGGGCGACCTCATACAGCTAAGGTAATTCTTCATCTTTTTTAACTTTTATGTGATACGTCGTAATGATCAGAATAGCCTTGATGGTAAGCAATGGCATAGCAAAGCGTGGAAAAATCACGATAACAACTGCACCCACTTATGACGTCCTATATAAATTTCGTTTCACGCCCCGCTTAATAGACTCGGGTCTATAGGAACTGAACTACATTTCAATACAATGGTCAGCAAGTCATATTCGAAATTCTTTCCCGGCGGTTACCGGCAGTTAGGTATGTGATTTCTTCTGTACTTTTAGAAAGGAATACAATACTCTAGTAGTGTTCAAAGTCAAAATAATTTATTTAAGTTTGGATCAATAAAGCTCCTATGAATCTCAACATAAAACTAACGCGCCCATTCACTACGGGCGGCAGCTTGAACGTAGAATAAATAGGCTGTTCTGTCATAAGGCAAGGTTCTTATACTCCGTTTCTTTATTCCTACTTCTGGGTGACTCGAGTTGGGATAATTTGATTGAACAGTTCTAGATACCATGAACATCAATTGATCTGTAGTTAATTCAAAGTCATTAGCTTATTATAAGAATAATAATATGGGAGTTAAGCCAAGGTATCTTGGTTTAAGGTAATAAGCCGTGCCAATAATAGAGTGAAGAAATCTCGCCCACTTACTTACACTTTAATACCTTTATTAGCAACGAAGCAAGATTAAATGCCAATGTTCTCCATAAATGAGTTTTCTGTAATCGTTGCTAATTAATATTCGCGACAATTTGTTGCTTGTTTCTAGTCGAAAGATTTTACATGAGCCGAAAAAAATTACGTGCTGGTTTTCCATCCCATCAAAATGAGTTTATTAATTACACATATCCTGACATTAGTCTGTCTACTCAATTTGTGATAGTTCTTTAAGACTGTTATTAAT
This sequence comes from Musotima nitidalis, assembly GCA_949126915.1. Taxonomy (NCBI): domain Eukaryota; kingdom Metazoa; phylum Arthropoda; class Insecta; order Lepidoptera; family Crambidae; genus Musotima; species Musotima nitidalis. The sequence goes on along the minus strand of OX421423.1, from coordinate 11,617,253 downwards.
AAGCAAGCAATTAAAAATTTGCATGTTGCGTGTCGGTAAATGTCTGTTTAGTAATTATAATTGGTTATTATTTAAAGTATTTATTTACAGTTCATCTACTCATGCCTCTCTTTTTTTGTTGTCAAGTTGTCAAGAAGTTGGCACTTGTAATTTGTAAATGCAGCAATTATGAACTCAAATTATGAGATGTGATTGCATAATGTTTTGCTAAATAGTTAGTTAACAAGTTATACAAATGTGAGGAATTGTTTGTGTCGAATTATATTAATAGAGAACATTAATTATAAGTTTTGCAACAGAGATGACAATGTTTATATTCATGTGTGGAGCGAGTAAAGGGATCAGATAACAAATTAATTTGTAAGAGATATGATAGTAGCACCTGTGACTGGAAAAAATACTAAATTCAGCCAGAATCTGGTTAGATCGGTAAGCTGACCGTGGGCCCTAAGCTCAAGTCTAGGGAGACCGATATAATGCTAGGATAATGATGTGACTGAATAAATTAAAGAAAATCATTTGTTCTTCTTTATGAGAAGAAATAAAAGAGCAAGTAACAAGAAGAGCACCTAATGGATAATTATGTTACCTAGTGGAGGGAAAAAGAAAAAAAAAAATCAGTTCACCTTAGCAATCATTTAAATGATTCTTGATTTATAAGATAATCTGAAAAAGAAACAGCTTAACTATTGCATACTGAACAAAGTAAATACATACACATCATATTATTAAAAGGTCAACTCTATTCTTTATGTGCAGTGTTTTAATTAAGACAATGATAAATAATTTTAAGGTTAACTGTTCTTTGAACTTATGCTAAAATAGTACGTTTAATTCTGATCAGATCACATCGGCCTCAAGTCACTAAGCTGTAACTATGTCTCATTAACTTGCAAAATTTTGACCTCCGAATTCAATACATCAATGCTTGCACAACGAGAGTGACAAGACTGACCTATCGTGATAAGTATCGCAATACTACGTGATATTTTTCTTCAAAATCTATTTGTTGATATAGTAATCGACGATTTCTTATTCTGTCACAAATTCCCGCATAAATTATAGTTTTTGTTTTTTATTTAGGTCCAATTATATCTAATACCGAGAGTTATTTCGGTAATATACCCAAGTGTTCAAAGTCAAACCCGCATTTGAATTCGTTCAATACCTATAACTGAGAAAAGCGTGACCTAACAAACATCACGAAAGAACTTGCATCACAAAATAGTTTGTGAATTGACAATTCATGTATAACGTCTGTCTTTGTAATTCTTATTTTATAACTTATCATAAATACGAATGTTTTTGGGTTGCGATTTCACGCCATAACTAGGTACTTGGAAAATTTGGTACCAAAGAGAGAGAGTAGGACACAGGTTTATCCTGAAAAATGCTTGTTTTTTACGGGACGCAAAAAAAATTAAGCGGACATAATCGCATGCTGTGCTAGTTTTCTCTATAAACATATTATTGAACTGTTTTGTTGATAAATCAACATTAAACATGATTTACACGTTTTGTTATTTTAAACTTATTTGTGTACAAAGATATCTTTTATCTCCTACGTACAAAAGATAAGAGATTTATTTCTAAAGTGAAATCATTGTTACATCATGAAGAGAAAGTAGGTACTTTTGTTGTTTTGTTTCGCGAGGAGAAAATTTAACCTTGCCTTTATTTCGAACCTCGTACATAAAACAGATTATCAAGAAGTTAAGATTTCGTTGCAATTAGAAAAGTAAATGTTTAATTGCCACAAAACACAATAAAAATTAAATACAATACACAGAACAACGCTGACCAAATAACTTGATCTTAAACTGAAACTTAAGTGTGAGCAGGGACATAGTTATTGTTTGAAGGTATTGTTTTATTTTGTTGATAATTAAAAGATAATATTGTTTTGTTGAATTGTATTTTGGTCTCGGTTTAAGTTTTTGCGTCACATAATAATTAAGATTTTATTGCATAACAAGTCTTTAATGATAATTATATTCAAAAACTTAATTAAATCAAATTGTAGGAACTGTAATTGCTGCAATTGCATGTTGCAGATTAAAAATATATAAACAACAATGTTATAGTTACAAACATAAAATAGATAGTAATATTTTTTTCAAATAAATATTTACTGATTAATAATATATGCTTATTTCTCTATAATATTTATTTAACCATTGATTTGCTAAGGGAACTGTGTGTTTATTTTTGATAGAATTATGTCTGAAGAAAGCAATGGAAACATTTGACCCATTTGGCCTAAATTTATTATTGCTAATCTTAATAATTTCAAATGAGAGAGAAAAGGCGCAGGTTATTTGCCAAGAAGAGTAACTAACATTAAAGTTTGCGGGTGGAGGGAAGAGGTTAGCTCAAAAATTTAGTAAATATATGAAGCATGTAATTGGAAAGGGGTAAAGCAAGAAGCAAATGACAATTTTTTTTTTATACCGATGCACCGATGGGTTAAACATCGAAACGCAACAATCAAACAGACAGACAGACAGACTAACTTATTTTCGTATTTATATTTAAACAAAATTTTGTCTATAGCTTCGTTCTAATAGCGTACAGATTATCGCGACTCATTGGAGCCACGTATTAATCCGAAGATTATAAAGTAGTCTATGTCCTCTGCTCTCTCTATTCGTATGTGGTTTGCAGAAGACCGGGTCTATGTTCACCTGTGGACATCCATTCATATCTAAACCAGTCCAAACAACTCAATTAAAAATTTATGATATAAGTAAGTAAATAAAATAAAGATTCTAATATTTATATTTATTTAGTGTTTCCTCTGTGTGATATAAAGCCCCAGGAATCTACGAGGATTTTGAATAAAAAGTAGTTGGCTAAACCCTTATCATAGTTATAATTTATTTCTTCATTCAATTCCATTAAAAATTGGCCCTTTACATCATACATATTAATTAATTAATTCTGTAAGTAAATTGTGAGAACAGTTAGCCTAGTTATGTATGGATTTTACTTGTAACTTGTTTATGCTGTTTCTTATGTTGGTGATTCAATAAATAAATAAAAAGACATTAGGCGTAACAAACAACTTTAATATTTACTTGATTACATTATTAGTAAGGAATAATAAATAAATATATCCTTTGGAATTACTCTTTACCGATACAAGTAATTTTCCTCTTTACCGATACAAGTAATTTTCCTCTTTACCGATACAAGTAATTATTCTCTTTACCTACGTATTCATATATCCATATAATTAGGTTAATAAGGCATTTAGCTTTGCTGAACGTAGAAATAGGTTTCGAACCACCATACGTTTTCTTAAAGAAATAAATAAACCGGCCGAACATAAATGTCGCAACCCCATATTTATATTAGAATAACAATAAACCTGCTTGTTTGGCATGCGATCCTGAGGTCTTTGAACCGTGTGATGTTATTATAGCTATGTAAATTAATGTATATTTGTAAACAAGTCGCGATCTCTATATGTTCGTGAGTTTTGCAACTTTGCAGCCTGAGTAAACGGTTCCAAATGAATTCATGCTCATTTTGAAGTCATAAATATGTCCACAACTGATGAACGGACATATCACTGACGTCTGATATAGCGTGAAAGTCGGCATACAGGCCAGGCCGCTCCTGAAGTTTTTCCTGAACTTTGAAACGTTCGGGTTAAATGTTTGTGTTTTCTATGCATTATAAGATGTATTAGTATACATTTACAAAAAGAAATATTTATTTTATAATTAGACGTGGTCCCCATAGTTCTAAATTGTACAAGTTCTGATTGATTTTGAATTGAAAACGCTGTGTTTTTTAGAACTATTTATTTTGATTAAAGGTAAACTGCACTACGATCATAATGCAATATTTTTTCGATTTTACTTTTTCTTTGCTTCAGGATAATTTAAAATACAGGTTCAAAAATATCATGATTATAATGATATAAATTATATTTTATTATAAATAGCCAATATAGGATACACAAGATGAATAAGTAGTTCGTACCTTTTTTTTTCTTTTAAATAATGGCTTCGTGCGTCTAGCACATTTAGCCAGTGTTCAGTAAGTGATATATTAATAATATATAATTCATAGTAAGTGAGAATGAGAGATGATAAATTGTAAATGAGATACCCTGCCCTAAGCCCCTTGAGTCCTCAGTAAAGATTTGGGACTATACTGAGATCTCACATTGACTCCTTGAGAGAATATGAAAAGTGATGTTGCACTGCGTTGTTTGATTTACCACCACTTATAAATATATTCACAAACACTTAACGGTTAATAATCCACCGTTATTACACATTAATGTTAGAAATATCACAAATTTTAGAAAATAAAACAAAACTGCAGACATGACGCTTCACTTTCCCGCCAAGCCCATCTACTTTTTACTTCTTTTCATTAGTACCTTTATTTTTTCCGATATTTTGTTAATTGCTAATTAGTTATTTAGCGAAATGATTCTACAATAAAACATATTTTATTTAACTTTCTTTCTAATACATATTAATAAAATATTTTTTTTTGCCATGGTGTAATACTCGTTTTGATTTGTTGAGCACGTGTTAAATAAAAAAAGGTAAAACATTTTCATCCGTTCTCTATTTCTTCTTAGTCTAAGAGTAGTGTGTCTTAATAGCTAGATGGCGCTGCGCGACACATTTAAGGTTATGTATATTTATTTACCCCCAACCATAAAATAATGGTGTTATAAGTTTGACCTGGTTGTTTGTTGAGGAGAGCGACGATCGCCCTGTGGCGAGACCCATAGACTTCTTATTCAGAGGGTCTAGGGTTCAAAGTCTGGTGGCGCACCTATGAGTAATTATTATCGCTTGCTCTGTGCCTTGGAAAGCACGTTAAGCCGTTGGTCCCTATTGCCATGAACATCTATGGCAGCCGTTATTAGGAAAGCCAGTGCCTTCTAAAATCTGTCAACTGGTTAAATAAGTAGAAAAAAATGATGTTTCCCTTTGGGTTGTGGAGGTCAGATGGCAGTCGCTCCATGTAATATCTGAAGTTCAGCCAAATCTGGTTAAACCAGTGAGCCTGGACTTGAAGTCTACGGCTACCGGGATAATGCTAGGATATGATGGTGATGATATAAGTTTGACCTATCTGTATGTCTGTCTGTGAAATCTTAGAACCTAAACGTTTAGACAGATTATTCTTATCTGTTTATTATTTTCTTCTTGAAATCATTTATTTCATTATATTTCCCTTTAACGGGCATAGCAGACTAGACAAGCTAAAGAACATAAGGGCCATTTCATTCATCATATCCAAGCGTTATCCCAATTACCCTAGCTTAAGCTTAGGGCCCAGGGTCTGCTAACTGGTTTAACTAGATTTGACTAAATTTCAGTTATAAGGGGCAATTAATTGTAACCGTATAATTACTAAATGGTTAACATTAGGTAAAGTAGGAATATGTATTCCAATGTTTTTCCTGTCCCGGATAAATCAGCAATTACCGTCCTAGTCTAATCAGCCTAGTTAAATCAGAGATCAGATTTTCAAATGAAAATTTGTTACAGAGAATTACACCTTCATAACAACTATCTCCGAGTACTGCCTTACGAGTTGGGTAAGCTGTTCCACCTTCAAATGATGGGACTACAGGGAAACCCGCTCAGTAAGGAAATGCTGTCCATTTACAACGACAACAATGGCACAGCGAAACTGCTGACGTATATGCTGGACAACTTGCAAGGTAAGGCATTTATTGCTTTTATTGCTTTGTGGGCGGATGTGCCCAATAGGTAACTGGGCTGAGGTAACTGGGCTGGTAGATGTCTTAAGGGCTTATAAGTGAGATGGTAATAATATAACTGATATAAATTAACTGATGTGACAATTTGTAGTTACAAATATTACAACAGAGTGATGAGGAAACAAATTAAGGATCTAACATAATTTTAATGTAGTTATTAAAAAAAACACTAAACATTTACAAACTGGACTTAGTGAAAAGACAAAAAGTGTCTGATTAAAAATAAGTCCCATATTGACTCTGCTTAGGGATTATACTTTTATATTTTCCCATTGGTATTAATACTAGGACTTACTTATTTTTAGTAAAGTATATAAGATTATTTTAATTTTATCATGTGTACCTTCTTAATAAACAGAGAAATTATTAAACGTCTACCAAGCAAGAACACGCTTTTACGCATTTTTAATTTAGTGACAGCACTGAGCTTTCCGGTCACTTAGTAAACCCGAAACGAAGTGTTTTTTAGTACTTTAGTTACAGTAATAGTCAGTTTTCATAAGAGAAATCTATCCTTACAAGTGGCATCGGTTTTTTTATAGTAACATGTTACTACTAACGCCATCTATCGGTAATACGCACCAAAGTTTCCTTACCCATGCGATAGGTGTCGCTACCCATATAGTTTATGAGACCAAAGTATGCCGCGTCAAGGAGATTGCTTTACTATAAAGTTTTGAGTTTTATCATTATCGTCCCGTGGTATCATGGCCACGAATTCCCCTGTGTAACCGGGTTAGGCTTACAGTCCCGGTGTCGTGACTGCGTTGTTCTTGTTTATAAAGCTTTTGTCTCGCTGCGGACGTATTGTTTTGAAATGTCACGCTCGGGGTAATTTTGGAGTAACACCGACTGCAACCTGGTTTGATTATATCGACGACGCCATTACCCGTTGCTGTGTACACTTAAAACCAGTCAAGTGCAGTACAATACCTGGCTGTAAATATTGCATCGACCAAGTATTTGTATGAAAGTTTTATAGATCTCAAATCAAAATAAAACAACAATAAAGTAAATAGTTCTGAATTGAAATTCTAATAAATTATATTTGATGGACATGGAAATGAGCATTTCATTCTATTGATACAACAGGTACTGTTTACCTACAATCCTTAAAATTGTATACTTAAAATCTTATTTCCAAATTTATTTAAGGATACATGTTACCATTTATATCGCGCTTCATATTCTATTGCAATTACCTAGTACTTGAAATCGTCAAAATGTAATATAAAATACAATCGAAATATAATTACAGAAATGCAACGCAACAAAACAAAAACGGAAAGTATAAGTGAATCTAAGTGCCAGTTTCGAGCCACCACTCTGTAAGAAGTACCTACTGGCAAGAAACTGACAGGCTATGCTCTTTTAAATCTTTTAATTTATCAATTGGTTAGGCACTCAAAATACAATCTTCATTTGTCTGTGACGCTATACAATGCAATAGAATATAACATTAACAATATTCATGTTTTAAGAAATTCATATTAGAATAGCTTATATGAAACGGCAGTTTAAACCCAAGCATTTTTATCTGCCATATAGTGTTTGATAAAATAGTATCCATTTGAAGAAAGCTACCGTTTTATTGTTAGTTAAAATTTATTTAGAACTAATTGCTAATTGCTTGGGGTTTTATTGTAGAATCGCACACATTGACCTTCAAATGTTTTTTTATCTTTTGAAAAATAGTCTCTCTATGTAACTCTTTTTCTGAGCTCATATGTAACTCATATAATTGTATAATGAGCAGAGGTCGGAATTAGGTAGAGTTATTTATGTACTTGCATCGAAATGTTGATATTAATGTGGACCTTCCCGGGATTTCAACGTGTGCGTATTGGAATTTTGCAACTTCGGTCATCCAATATCATTGATGTAAGTTTGGCAACGTCGCGCGTGCAGTAGTCTAAATTAAAAAAGTAAAAGTAAATAACTTTTTATTAAAAAGTAACGGGATTTTTTCTATTATTTAAAATTAATCCCGGGATTTGAGGCATATCCACTATATTCTTTCGCTGTGTGAAATCAGTGTAAGTACATGAATAACTCTACCTAATTCCGACCTCTGATAATGAGTTACACAGATTTTCATTATTTTGACTTCGCCTTTCCGCTTTGAGTCCGTATGAAGGATGGGTATCATATCTGGAGTTTGTAAGAGCCCAGTATGATGTTATTAGGCTAAAATTGAGACATTATCTTTTATTGTAATAGATTTCAGGTCCTTATAATTCTCACAAATCACGGACAGATATGACTCAAGCCACATGAGAATTGGACTCAGTCTATTGGACTAATTAACTATATTAGTAGGGGAACCGACCATCAAATCTGATTTCAGAAATCACGCATCGTTTTCGAGAATAGAAGCCCTTCAAAAATTCACATAAGATGTCATTACTGCACAGTGCACTGATTAGTTGGTATATGACTTAGATTCTTCTCAACTTCGTCTCAGTGAAAATGTTCTCAACTTCGTCTTAGAGAAATTCTTCTCATACGAGAGGTTTCTGCATAGGACATCATTAGACTAAGATATGACAATACATATATTCTCGTAATGTATTCCTTTCAATAGGTTTCAAGAATCAGTGGGTTAAACCAGCGGCACTCACTATTAACCCTCAATACCACGTTTTATTAAAATTTATACAAAATAAAAATTCATTTATGCCACCCTGTTTGTTGTGAGTTTAAAAACGTTTTTATTATTATGTTTTCGAAGAATGTGTCCGTTTAGTATTAAAATCCGGAATGTCCGTTGTGTCACGTATAAGATATTGAACAAATTATTACAAACGCTTTACTGAATATAAAGTAGCGTAATTTGTACTCTAGAGTTCAATGAATGATTCCAGTATTGAATTGTCTTTTGCAACTGTTGTCTTATAGATTTGGTATTTGTTTTAAGAATGACGTCATTTTAAAATTTTGTATCTAAAATCTTTGATTAATATGTAATAAAGTATACATCAGACACAACCAAAAGGATTAGTAAGTTGAAGTGGCAGTGAGCCGGTCATATCTGATGTAGGTAAGACCGATAACTGCTGGGTTAGACGTGTCCGACAGGGGTGCGCCCTATTTGGTAGAAACTTGATACTCCGAAACCTATTTGGGATAACTGACTTCGCAGAAACTTCTTTAGTCGATCATTTATTAGGCATAAAAAATATTTGACATAAATATTTTTAGGCATAATGTGCTTATGACCGAATTTAGAATGGCATACATTTAAGATAGTAGAATTTTTATTGGCATAGTTAAAATTTTGTATAATTTCATTTAGCATAACGTTCATTTAGAGTACAGATTATTTGGCATAATTTGACTAGGCATACTATGAAGATCATAGAATTTCAATTAGAATAATATAGATTGGGTTACTTTCTTCTTTAAAAATGCGTAGGTTAGGTTAGGTTAGAACTGTGACCTCTTATGCACGAGCCGAGCGAGCGAAGCGAGCGTGCCGCGGCAGCGGCCGGTGAGTGTCAGAAACGAACATGCTCTCATGAGCAAGCCATATTTAATATACTTTAACTTGTTTTGATCAACACAATAACACAATATCGATATGACAACTAAGGGTACCCGACAACTAATAATGATTCATGTGATTACTACCTCCAACAAATAGCAATAGTAAAAATGATAACGCCTGATTAGAAAAGTGTTGCAATAATCATAAAAGATGATTCTTGCTGTAAGCATTATGTGAAATGATGGTTTTACTTTTAAATAGTTATGGATAAGAAATATATGCCAAAAGGTGAATCTGGTTTTGAACTTTCTGCGATGTGATGATTATACATTGTGATTATTATGGATACCAAAATTATGCGTACAGATGATTCTGACTTACAAAATTATGGGTTTCAATGTATGCTAAATGAGTTTATGCCAAATGATATTCTGAGAAAAGAGGTTTATGCTATTAGTTGTTATGCAATATAAAATTATTACTTAAAAAGTTCTACCATAATAGGTGTACCCGTCCGACAGTGAATACCACGACTCAGTAAGCGCAGAGTAGGACGCCCTCCAGCTAGGTGGAGCGACGTAATACGCAAAACGGCTAAGAGTTATGTTCAGCAGTGGACTTAAGGTAGATGATTATGAAAGTTATATTTAAAAATATATTGCTTTCTTGCTTTAAATTTCAAGTTTAGCAGTGATATAATAATATACAATATAATATACAGTAATTGGTACAATCTGCTTCTATTGAGCACTCCGACATAAATAATTCATTATTTGACAATTTAAACTAGGTGTTAAGACAAAAGAGAACTGTTTTTCTGGCAATAAAAAGTACACAAAGCAGAAACAAAATGATGTAATCAACCTGATTCACCAAAACATTAGAGGAATATTGGGCAAGGAACTGGAAATTGAATTGTTCATGAGCGATAATCATATTGATATTTTGTGTATTACTGAACATTGGCTTAATTGTAACCAGCTCATGTTCAATTTCAACAGTTACCTGTTAGGTAGTTCGTTTTGCAGGAGTGGTGCTATACATGGCGGATCATTAATTATAGTAAATAAACAGTTTAAATTCAAGGAGCGCCATGATATAGTCAATCTCTCTGTTGAACGTATTATAGAAATGGCCTGTATAGAAATGCAGCAGTTTATTGTATTGAGTGTGTACAGACCTCCTTCAGCTTCATATGATTTATTTGAAGGTATTATGGATAAAGCCTTAGGAAAATTTTGTAAAAGTAATAAAAAAGTTATTGTGTGTGGAGATTTTAATGTTAATTTGTTAGAGTGTTCCAGTCCATGTACAAGATTAAAGGCACTTTTTAAATCTCATAATTTGGTTAATTTGTTTCTGGAGCCAACAAGAATTACTGCTACTTCTGCTACTTGCTTAGATAACATTTTTACAAATATTATGCTAAGTGATAACAATAAAAAAATTATTAATCAATTAGATTCAGATCATTGCGGACAACAAATGTCTTTTATTTGTAAAAATGAAACTGTAGCTAAAAAAACTATTACATTTGTACCAAAAACCAATAATCGTTTTGAGAGGTTTAACAGTAAATTATTATGCTATAGTTTACCTTTTATAGATGAAAGCTGTGACCCAAATTTTTTATATAATGATTTTTTCAGCAGCTTTTCTAACACATTTAAATCAATATTTACTCCCAGAACGGTTAAGGTAAATAATAAAGCTACCTTTAGTGAATGGGCTACTCCTGGGCTACATAAAAGTAGAAAGAGGCTGTATGAACTGTATGATGAGAAAAAATTAAACAACAGTGAACAATTTTATAATTATGTAAGAAAATATTCTAAAATATTTAGAAAAGCATGTCATACGGCCAAGTCTTATTATTTAAGCTCTAAAATAAAAAATTGTGATGATAAGATTAAAATGACCTGGAATATTATTAATAGTGAAACGGGAAAAAGTAAAAATTATAATACTGAGTTTAAACTTAATATTGATAAAAAAACTCTTACATCTGACTTAGATGTAGCCAATGCTTTCGAAAACTTTTTTACTAATATTCCAGTGTCTATCACAAAAGATTTAAATTGTTCGCCCACTTTAGCGGAGTCTATTTTGAAAGATAACGTGAATATATGTACAGTAGATTTTACGTTTAGTCATGTTACATCTATGGATATAATTAAGACATTCAATACTCTTAGTGTTAAGAAAGCTGCAGACCTCTGGGGCAATTCCATAGTAGTTACCAAGCCTATCATTGTTTCAGTGGCGCACAGTTTGGCTCTAATATTTAATAAATGTGTAGATTGCGGCAAATTTCCCGATCTAATGAAAGAAAGTAAAATCATTCCATTATATAAATCGGGCAGTACAACAGACCCAACAAATTTTCGACCTATCTCAGTGCTGCCTACATTTAGTAAAATTTTTGAAAAACTTGTTTACAACCAGATGTTAATATTTTTCAATAAAAATGGATTAATGCATTCAAAACAATTTGGATTCACTAAGGGTCGCTCTACAACCGATGCAGGTGTTGAGCTTTTAAAACATATATTTGATGCTTGGGATAATTCTTTGGACGCTTTAGGTATTTTTTGCGATCTGTCCAAAGCTTTTGACTGTGTTCCTCATGAAGCATTGATAAAAAAATTAGAATATTACGGAATAAGAAACTCCGCATTGAATCTTCTCACTTCATATCTAAGTGATAGGATTCAAAGGGTTGAGGTTAATGGAAAGCGATCTCAGGGGTCTGTTGTAAAAATGGGGGTACCGCAGGGCTCGATTCTCGGTCCGTTTTTGTTTTTGATTTATATGAATGATTTGCCATATTTTGTTAAAGAAAACCACGAGATAGTTTTGTTTGCTGATGATACATCATTATTGTTTAAGTTAAAACGAAATCAGAATTTAGACGAAGTAAACAGTGCGATCTCGAAGGTGGTGCACTGGTTTGACGTTAACAATTTGCTATTAAATGGGGCTAAAACGAAATGTATTAAATTCGTGACGCCTAACGTCAGACAGGCAAACTCTACTATTATGGTAAAGGAGGATGAGTTGACCCTTGTGGATACTACCAAGTTTTTAGGGATTACTTTAGACTCTAAGCTACAGTGGGGCCCACATATTGGTGAATTGTCGAGTAGACTTAGCTCTGCAGCATTCGCGGTAAAGAAAATTCGCCAATTAACAGACGTTGTAACAGCTAGGCTAGTTTATCATAGCTATTTCCATAGTGTTATGTCCTATGGTATTCTTCTGTGGGGTTGTGCCGCAGACATTCAAACAATCTTTGTGCTGCAGAAGAGGGCTATTCGAGCAATTTATAATCTCCCGTGTGGACATTCACTAAGGGAAAAGTTTAAAGAAATTGGTATTTTAACAGTGGCCGGTCAATTTATTTATGATAACCTGGTTTATGTACACAAGAATACTGATCAATTTAGTAAGAAAAGCTGTGTACATAACCTAAACACAAGGAATAAGCATAAATTAGTTGTACCTGCCACTAGGCTCCAAAAGATAAACAAATCTTTTAAAGGTCAATGTGTGCGATTCTACAATAAAATCCCAAGCAACATACAGCAATTGAGCCTAAATAAATTTAAATTAACAATAAAACACAAGCTGTCTTCAAAGGGATATTATTCTATTAAAGACTATATGGCAGATAAAAATGCTTGGGATTAAACTGCCGTTTCATACAGGCTATTCTAATATGAATGACTTGAAAACATAAATATTGTTAAGGTTATGTTATATTGCATTGTATAGCTTCACAGACAAATGAAGATTGTAATTCTAGTACCAAACTAATGGACATATTTAAAAGAGCATAGCCTGTGAGTTTCTTGCCAGTTCTTCTTACAGAGCGGTGGCTCGGAACTGGCACTTAGATTTACTTACACTTAATTATTTTTTATTTTTAAATTGTTTTGTTGCATGTAAGTGAATCTAAGCTTCGTGATTTAGTGTAATATTATTTCGATTGTTTTTTTTTTCATTTGTGATCATGACGTTTTCAAGTACTATGTATAATAGTTTATGAAATAAATAATTTTTTTACTTTACTTTACTTAATACTTAACCGAATCCCAAATTATATGAACAATCGAAATATGGTAATTTTTAAGAGAATAAGTTACGAAAAATCAATTTACCCAATATTTAATCATTCAAGTTTTGGTTAGATTTTTAAGTATCTCATTGTTTATCATAAAAATATTTGATTTACATTTTAACAGTTGTCATTTTAACAATACGTTAAAAGAAAGAATGAACTTCATTGCAACACACACTCCCGGAAGTTTGCAAAACATAGCATGTCACCTTGCATAGAAAACTCGTAAACAATAGACAGGTCAATAAAAGTTAACAGTGTACCGAGATGTTGTTATTCTACTAGTGATGTTTTTTACGTCGTTATGACAAATACACGAGTGTCTCTTTTGATACAATGCAGTTAGAAAGTGTGGGAAGACTGCATTGTAATTAATTATTATAACTAAATTGTAATCATGGTTAGATAAGATTGTAGGTGCTATTTGAATTATTATATTCTATCTTATCTTTTAACCACGTTAATAGTTTACCTATTTAGACAAATATGTAGTCTATGCTCAGGCTTTATTATTAATAGAAAGTTTTCTTTAATGAGATTCTCTCGTAACTCATAAAATATAAGGTAAAAGCTAACCCACTTTTTAGTACGGACTGCGTAGACAATGGAATTGAGAACACAAGACAAGAGAATAAGCACTTAGATGGAGTACTTAATGGCTGTTATATTTTTATTATTCGATAACAGTAAAAGGAGTGGACTCATCTTTGTTTTCAGATAAATTCGGAATTGTTGTGTGCCGCCATTCAATGCTTAATGTCACTTTGAAGTCAAATTTACTGTTTGTGTCAAACAATGTGGCAAAGTGGAACGTACTCTTTATTCTGTTAATAACTAACTATGTTTTGTGACAGTGGTTTTGAAGGCCAAGTTCGTACAGGGCTCGGATAAACAGGGGTTCCGTGCCAGACAATGTCGTTTATAACTCAAAAGCAACTTAACATTGAAAATGTACACAGTTTTTTTTTGATTTAAAAGCGTACCTTATTAACAGGGATTAGAGTATGTAGAGCTATTTTACGTACTTGTTATATCAGTATGGACATTCCTGGAAGTTTTTTTTAAGATTCGCTAATGTAACTTTGCCAACATCCTGCGATCACTACCATCTCTCATTAAAGAAAACTTTACCAATACATAAGACAAGCTTTCTTTTATCCTTGTTATTAAAAATCGATATTACTTATTGAAATTCAGTCAGAAACCTGGGGAACGTTTTAACATCTACGTTTGCGGCCAATGAACCCTGAAAAATCGGCAGCTGTTAAAGCGGCAGGCACATAATTTTTAATAATACATGCTAACAGTTAACAACAACTTTAAAAAAAACCTTACACATTTTTAGAAAATGTTGTAAGGTAATTTATTAGGAAAATCAACCATCATCGATAAATTTTCAGAAACCCTTGGTCAAAGGATATTGATAAGAATCTTCTAACCGTGTGTCACACAAACCATTGAGACAAGACTGACAGTCGAGAAATCGAAGTCAAATCTTTTGTGTATTCGGGTCAACAATTTGCTAACGAAGCTGTCCGAGAAACACATTAGACTTTGATACTAATTAAACAGATAAGTAATCATCGACCTAAAAGTCTGTGTCATGATTTCGTCAATTTCCACGTGCGATTCAAAGTCTGTTGCTATTTCTGCGTTCCAATTAAGAGTAGCGCAGGCAATAATGACAATTATTATTTACATCTACCACGTCAGTTGCTTTTTGCTTATTACATCAACGTAACAGATTGCGGGCGGCCTGGATCCAGGTTGATCCCGTGACCTTAGTCATCCGTCCATCTTGCTCGCGTATTTCGTGAAGTGTCTTGTCAATGGATCTCCATTCCAAAACTTTACTACAACCCCAATGTCGGTTCGATCTTATTTGTTTATTTATTTATTTACAAAGTATATTGTATTACATATAAGTTGTCTTCATCTTGTGTACTATGCGCTCTGCCACTTCAGCTTGCTATTTCTTAGAGCACTTTAAATTTAGACGTTTGTGCTCTTTATGCTGGAGTACCGGAGCGGTACCGTAGTCGTACTGCACACGGACGGTCGTAATTTTCCATACAAAGCGCAACGCACAGCACACGCACGACAGCAGGACGGCAATACGGTTGCCGCACCGCGCGCTTTGTATGAAAACAAACGACCATCCGTGCGCAATACGACAATCGTACCACTGCGGTCTAAATCCATCTATCTAAAACGTCTAAATTGATAGCGCCTTCATTTGTTGATATATAGGTATCTCATTATTCCTGATTAAAACTCGTAATTAATCTTTTCTTTACATCATACTTTTTTACTAGTACTGACCCACGACAAATCGTAATTATTTGCATTCCCGGACTTCTTGGCGGGAAAGTGAAGCGCGATGTCTGCAGTTTTGTTTTATTTTCTAAAATTTGTGATATTTCGAACTTAATTGTGTAATAACGGTGGATTATTAAACGTTAAGTGTTTGTGAACGTCCATGAGTGTTGGTAAATGAAACAAAAAAGTGCAACATCACTTTTCAAATTCTCTCAAGAAGTCCATTTGAGATCTCAGTATAGTCCCACATCTTTACTAAGGACTCAAGGGGTTTAGGGGAAGGGCATTTCATTTACCATTTATCATCTTTATCAACACTCATTCTCATTTACTATAATTTATATGTTATTAATATATCTCTTACTTGACCCTGGCTTAATGTGCTAAACGCAAGAAGCCGTTTTTTAAAACAAAAAAAAACTGCATGCCCGCTATAGACTTTTGCAATGTGGTCTTGCAATAGTTGCATTTGTCACAAATGTGATCCTCTTTCCAAATCTTGTCTTTACGTTGTGTTCAGAAGAAGCACTAGCGTTATGCAATGGCTTTTGTAAGAAATGGATTATGTATCACTTTAAACATAATAATTAGAGGAATTTTTATTCGTAATAGTAAATGTAATCTATGAACTAAGAAGCTTTAAAAACCTTTTTTATTGATTCTTTCTATCCTATTATTCTTATAATTATTGTACTTAATTCTCTTCAATTGGAGAGTTATTCTGGGCATGAAGTCAATAATGTAAACTACGTTAAGATACTCCTGCTCTAATATTTTAAAAATTGAAAGCGATTATGATTACAAAAACATGTGTTATGTAAAATATACGATTGAATCATTTCGTGCACGCACTGGGGACGCGCTTTGGCCACTTTCGATTACGTAACTAACCTTTTATGTCTGCGGTTGATATTGGTCACGCGATTGTATCCGGTGAAATTTGCCTTTCTCAGTGAATAATGTTTTCTTATTGTGATAGCGCCAGCTGCCTATTGTTTGGAATCCGTAATGAGAGCTAGGCGGGTTGATCTACTTTTGCGGTTGCATTTCTAATCATACGCAGCACAAGCTGGGTCGAACTGATGCTGGCGATAAATTGCTTATCTTTAGTTTACTTTGTCTTTTTCATCATGCTACCAAGAACTCTAACCTACTGGTAAATATTTCTGCTTTTCGTATTTATTGGATTCACATTTTTCCTTTTCATTCTACAAATGTGCAAATGCTCGTGAAAAAAGAAATTGGTGTTCACAATAAATGAAATTGTCATCGGAATAAAATTATCGGTTCGATTTTACTGGTCTTCGATGTCCGTGTTCTGAATCTCAATCCACTTGTGAATTTTGACTGTTTCATCTTGAATAGACTTTATTGCATTGGCGTTACAGTGCATGTGGTTTGCGATTTGTTTGGTAGAGCGTGATATCGGCGTCCCCGCCGGCGGCGCCGGCGCACTGCCCGAACGGGTGAAAGTGTTCGCGAAAGTGAAGCCGGAACCAAATGGGATGACGTCACTGCGATTTGCGCAAGACCCACTCCTATACACAGACATTGCGAAACGTTATCTCGCTCTCTTGAGGATATAACTTGTGATGCTATTTTGGGAAACGCCCGCCACTCGTATACTGTTGGATCGGATTCGATCATCATATTTTTCTCTTTGGGCGTTATGAAATAGGACTTTTATATCGAACCGACCTATTTAAATTTTGGATAAAAAGGTACATAATATTATGTAACCAATCAATAGGCTGCGCTTTTTTTAACTGTGCGTGAAATACTTCATTATATTTCAAATTAAATCTTACGACTAATTCATATACTTGGTTCAACAGTCAAATAGGCAATCAAACGGTGTGAAAAAGTCACCTTGCGTCACGTGAATAGAAATATAAAAGAGCAATGCTTTACTTATATCAGTCACCCCCGTTCCCTCTCGGTGGCGCGCGGCGGGCCTAAAGGGCGGACATTAGGTGCAAGGGCGTCCTGCCCTTGTCTCGACGGGGCGAAGTCTAGAGGTCGCGGATGTACCCTTACTTTGTCCCTTTCATCTTGTCATTGGAGCTAACAAGAAAGCTTGTAGTTCTGTGTCCAATATTAATGTACTGTAATTTATTTACTAACAAATTGGAGTGATGCCGAATACTTGCAATAGACTTTTCCAAGGACGTATTTTGAGAGGTGTCCTTGTAGATTACCCCGTCTCAAGGTCGCGAATCTTGGGAATTTTGTCGAGTCATTCGGATGGCTCGTTCGCAATTTCCATTACTTTGCTCTACATTGTGTTTGTTTTATATAACTTTCTAATTTATTGTTCTTCCATTGTAAACCACTTGAAATTTAGTATTTATATTATTTATGTAAAAAATAGGGTGTTTGTCACACACTCAATCACACTTCAACAGCACCCATATAGCGTTCACCAAAATGGTTATTTATTTCCTTAATACTCTGTGGTTCAATTCTGAAATATGAAGCCACGGACAGCTGTCACTGCATAAATAAAGTTATTAAGTTCTATTATCTTATTATATGTGGCCTCAGTTTTTTATTTTTATAAAGCAACTTAATGTAAATAGTTTAGTTTGTTTGTTTTTGACTGTCTCGTAGCTTCTAGCTATATTTGTTTTTGGGTGCCGTGTCTATACTCATCCTTAGTGACTTCTATGTGACATTTATTCTGCCCATTAATATTCATGAGATAGTTCAGGCTATGCAGATCGTACTTCACGTTTTGCGTAGGTACTTAATACCAATTGAGGCTAAGATCCATTTTTAATGACATCTTTAGTGCTAGCTTTGTAAGCAACAATCTAGCGATTTATTATTGAATGGAATACAGATGAGCATGAGGCAAGTGGATAGCTCTTAATATTGGCGAGTCATAGAGGTCTATAGTTTATTACCTCGTAAAGTAAGCTCGTGCCGCGAAAACGCATAACTTAGTATTAAGTTACAATTTCTTTGAAGGTAGTTTATTGTATTTACGAGTGTTTTCAGAATGAGCTTTATCTGTTCAGTTACAGTTTCGCATTATATATCTTTCAATGATCATTTTTAAATATTATTTCACTTTTTTGGTTGTCTTTACGTGTAATGTCTTAAAAACATACTGTTGTAGACTTCCCAAAAAAAAAATGGTAGGTAAAAAAAATATGTGTGTAATAACTTGGTCAAATTTGATTTTAATTTAACTATACTTGAAATTTAAAAGCAATTGAAAGAAGATTTCTTGTGTTTGCGGTGAAATCGATGAGGGCGTCACGGCTTTCAAATAAATCAACAGCGCCGTAAATAAGACATCTGCGAAACAACGAAACCGTGACAAACATCGTTTTGCGTCGCAGAGAAAAGAAACCATAACATTGGCCGCGCTATGGTATTCTTAAGTTTAGTGAAAGTGTAGGCTTCGATCAAAACCGCATTAGCCCAAGATCGCTCGTGCATCTCAATAGTGTTGTTTTTCCCATTTATTTCGTTAACGATAGCTCGCAAAGCATGCTCGAAATAAAAGGCTCGGCCTCTCTTACATCATCATAGCAATCACCATCGATCTACTCCGAACGTGTTCGCACGTTGCAATTTTCTATGTATTATATTATATTATGTATCATATTTCTATGTATGTAATGTACCTCAATCAAGTGCAAATAAAAATATTCTATTCTATTCTATTCTATTCTATTCTATAAACTCTGCACTAACATTTATCTCATTTTTCTATGTAATATTAATTCAATAACATTACACTTTTCTTTTCACCTTTAATAAAAAAATAAGTTTATGTGTGGTTGTAGTGTTATTTCGCAATAGGACGATGCTGTGCAAAAGTTACCACAGTTGTACTTCTTGCCTATTTTTCTGTATAAACGTAATGATTTAAATTTTATCTGATAATATTAGGTCGGGGAAAAAGTCTTTTCGCATAACGTAGGTATAAACTTATTATAAAATTTTTTTGACTGTACTATTTGTGTCTGGCTGGTTTTGGTAACATTAAAAAGGTTCCATTATAAAGAAAAGAAAAAAATAAAAAAAAGTTGTTTCCCGCTATTTTTCATTTGTTTTTCTCTCCGTAAAAATGAGTGAATCTAATGAAGAAATTCGATACATTTTAAAATTTTATTATAAAAAAGGCAAAAATGCAACTCAAGCAGTGAAAAAAATTTGTGATGTTTATGGACCTGATGCAGTGTCAGTAAGAGTAGCACAAATTTGGTTCAAACGTTTTCAGTCCGGAAATTTTGATGTTAAAGATGCACCTCGCTCTGGTCGCCCTGTTACGAATAAAATGGACGCCATTTTTGAAAGAGTGGAGCAAGATCGGCATATTAGTAGTTACGATGTAGCTGAAGAACTGGGAATTGACCACAAAACAGTTTTGACCCATTTGAAGAAAGCTGGTTATACAAAAAAGCTCGATATTTGGGTGCCACACGAGCTCACTCAAAGAAACTTAATGAACCGTGTACTCATTTGCGATTCATTATTGAGACTTAATGAAACCGAGCCGTTTTTGAAGAGATTGATAACTGGCGATGAAAAGTGGATCACGTACGACAAGAACGTGCGAAAAAGGTCGTGGTCGAAAGTTGGCCAGGCATCACAGACTGTGGCCAAACCTGGCCTAACACGAAATAAGGTGATGCTGTGTGTATGGTGGGATTGGAAGGGCATTGTTTATTATGAGCTTTTACCGCCCGGCAAAACCATCGATTCTGATCTTTACTGCCAGCAACTGATGAGATTAAAGGAAGCAGTCGAGAGAAAACGGCCGGAATTGATCAACAGGAAGGGTGTGGTCTTTCATCACGATAACGCTAGACCACACACATCTTTAGCCACTCAGCAAAAATTAAGAGAGTTCGACTGGGAGGTCCTAGTGCATCCACCATATAGCCCTGACCTTGCGCCTTCAGATTTTCACCTGTTTCGGTCTCTGCAGAATTCTTTAGGTTCTGTAAGGTTGACCTCAAGAGAGGACTGCCAAAATTATTTGTCCCGTTTTTTTGATCAGAAGTCCCAAAGTTTCTACAGTAACGGGATAATGTCTCTGCCCACAAAATGGCAGAAAGTTATTCAACGAAACGGTACATATATATTGTAAATAAACTTTGAAAAAAATGTCTTGACTTTTCATACAAAAATACGAAAAGACTTTTTCCCCAACCTATTATATAAAAATACATCACAACTTGCAATCTCTATCGACTCCGCTACATTTTGTGTAGTCGTTATCTCAATTATGCTCGGAAGCTTTCACCTCTCATTGGTGTTACGACATCGCTTACTAAACATCATATTTGATATCCAAAAAGATATTGAATATGATGATGTAGATATAGATAGATAGATACCCAGGATAAACGGGGCAATAAACACTGCACTTCACTCGAGAGGTCGTGGGTTCGATTCCCACACAGGACAAATCTTTGTGTGCATGAACATGAATATTTGTTCTGGTCTCGGTGTTCTTCTATATATCTTAAGTATGTATTTACAAAAAAAGTATTTATATATGTTTATCCGTTATTTAGTATCCATAACACAAGTTCTTAATGATATTTATCGTGGAGCTAAATAATTGGTGTAAAAAAAAAGGCGGAGTAAAATTTGACATGTCGCAGAATTTAGTTTACAAATGTACCTAAAGTAATGTTACCTGGGGTAGGTATAAAAGCATGTGTTTCTCACTGTAAATAGGTTTTCCCAATCACGCATTGTCATGTTGTCAATAAGCCGCGTTTTTTAAGAAATAAGGAATGAAACTTCTTACTTATGTTTTATAGTCGCAGACGATAAATTGTGATAGTAGTGTGTGGCATGACAACTTTGAGATACATATTTCTGTAAGCTACGTAGTTTTACATTTCTTACGTATTTTACTACAATATTCTGCAACTGTCTGCGATACGAAATATATAATAAGAACTTGGCAATAAATCCAAATCAGCGTACAGCCTAACTCAGTTCTCTTCGTTAAAAGTTTGAGCTGCTTGCATCAAGGTTTTCTTGTCGACCCACTGACCGGACACCACTGGGTACTTTGTCTTTTAATCTGTGTCGCACACGACAGAGGGTTGTTTATATTCAATACAATTTTGTGTTTTCGTATACAGATAATGTACAGGGTATTTATTTCACTGACGGCCAAAATGTTCTCCTTGTGGTGGGTAAGGTTGATACGCAATCATACGAATCAGTCGATAAAGTGTAACTTATATTGTAATTAAAATATTTTTGCTTAATCCTTTTAATACGAGATATATCGTTACTATTATAATACAAAGTGCATTTTAGCAATAGATGAGTATGATGTGAAAGGTTTAAAATACAGTAGTTTGTGAGGTTGCAGACTGCTGACAGGAAAGAACATAATGTAATTCATGTCTCCAATATACGTACAAGTTAACTAAAACCTGACGAACTTTGCTAAATATGCTTAAAAAAACTTACCTATGAATGTTGCTACGCAGGCGAAACAGGGCGGCTAGTAAAAGATTATACATAATTATTTTTAACTTGCCCCTTTGCTGTTGAATCGTAAAACAAGTTTTAAAGAAACATTACATAATTTTAATGATTGTATCATTCACCTTTGTTCGCAACATCCTTTATCCTTATTCACACGAAACAATAATAAGTGAAAAAGAAAACGGAAAGTAAAACCACGTTTCTTAAAATGTGATAAACAGTTTGCAAACGAATCGTTTGTCAACTTTCGAGTAATGTGAGTGTAATGGTCTCTGGTAAATTGGTTCGGCACTTCCTCGTGATAAACAGGTTAAGGTGAAAACTTGTAGTCAATCGTGTAACTGACCAGGGTTCTACACTTGTGGCTTGTCCGAGAGTTAATGTGTGATTATAGAATTACTGGAAATTCATTTAACAATTTAAAGAAATAATAGGAACTTGCATACGGCGGCTTCTCAGAGTTATCCCTTATTATATTTTCTTCTCTTTAACTTTATTTACTCGAAATTTAAGTAAGTTTATTTAGAAATTATGTCGGTTTAAAACTGTTCGTCTAATCTGATTAATGGGTATGATTTTATTAACATGCGGCTAGCTGGCTGATACCACTGCACATTTTTCCAAATTTGCTCTATTTATGTATTGACATTTTATTTTGTTTATTTATAAACAAGCCATCCTACAATCAGGAATTAAAGAGTGTTTACAGATTATATCGTTGTGTTACGTATACATCTCGTTACGGTTCACCGCTAGACGTAAACTTCTTTGACCTCTCATTAATAACTTTCTATATTTCAAAACTATAATGAGGGTGTCGTAATAGCAACCATATCACGTAATAGCAAGAGACGGTAACGCATCTATTCGAGAGCGAGAGTGGATAGAAAATTGATTTTGTCTTAACACGCTACCACGCCACTGAGCTACGGAGGTCAACGAATTGTTTGGTCACTTTCTCAAACGCTGCTATAATCATTTGTGGTCTCTTGGTCGTGTTCTCGAATGCTTTACGTATGTGTTATTTAATACTTAAATGAAACTACGGTCTTATGGGTATTTGTGTTTATGAACCAACTATTGTAGTAGCTCGCGACTATTACTATTTACTTGGTAAAAGGCCTACGCCTCTACTGCTCTCTATGTAATTTGTCACAAACGCAATTGGAAGGTCTTAATAAAATTGATAATTATGCACTTTATAACTAAAAAAAGAGTTGTTTTCTTCTTTTATTTCAAATCTTGTGACTGCAGAACACAGATTTTAGTAGACTTTGTCAAATTGTTTTTCTATGAAGCACATTTTCCTGTAACTGGCGGGAGAAAAAAATAAGCTTGACGATTTTCTTGCCCATTCTTTTACGATCAAGCTCCCGCCCGCAGTAAATAGGCGCGCTAGTTTTTAAGTTTTGACTTTCATAAGAGCTCTATTGAATAAATGATTTTTACCTTTTTGACTAACTAACAGATAATTATTTGTTGTATTTTGTAAATTGTATGCTCGCAAACATTTTGAAGTAAGTTTCTAAGCCCTTCGTCAAAACTTTTGATTTTATTACTATCAGTCTGTTGAGGGGTCTTTTTTAACTTTGTTTTCAAATCTCTCGTTATAATTGCTTAAAATATATATTTTCTTAAATACTGCATTGTTATGTACACAATCTTAATCTGCAATTCAAATAGGTGCCGTTAGTTGTTAGCTCTATTGGCTCTTCGTACGAAAGTTTGACTGGTTTTACATACCGTTCGTGTGCTAAATGGTTTCACACGCTAATTGCTGTTTACATTTTTCTTTTATTCGGTTGCTTGGTTTAAATCGTCCATTTGTTTTTCCAAACTTCAGTTAATGTATGTGATTCGTAGATACAATTGTCGATTAACGACTCTTACATTAAATACGTATCAATTCTTACAGAAACGATTTAAAGTTTCTATTTTTAAAAAAACAGTCTATACTTAGTGTTCAGGCTGGGTCGAGGGGCTTTGCGAAAAGTCTCTCATTGGTGGGTCTGTGGTTACATATGCTTGAAAGTGAAAGTGACTACGAATCGCACCAATACAGAAGAATGTGATACAAGAAGTTAGGTTTATATTAAACTAATGTGTTTACAATCAGTTTATTATTAATCCTTAAGAACATGCATGCTCTATGTGAATGCCCTTCGCGTCTTTTATTTTAAACTAGCTTTCACCTACAGGTCTACAAGCGCGGTTGTAGTAGTGTGTTTCGTGTTATTCCTCTTATTTGGAGTTTGGTATTTTTACTGTACAAAATATTATACGAGTTAATTCAAGTTATACATTTTCTAACTGCTACTGCATTGCGCAATTTAAAAACAAACATCAAAACATACAATCTCTTACGTATATGTTATTAGGTGTAATAAAAAAAGATAATTATTAAAGAAACATTCAAAACATTACATAATTAAAGTTATGAATCATATCAACGCCGCGGGCAAAACCTAGAATAATAAAATCGAGAAAGTATCATTTCTTAACATTTAGAAAACGGTTGAAATCACTGCAGTTATTGACTTTGAACCGGCGAGGGGTACGTAACCATGTAAGGTATTACGTTGTCTGTGTATTAACTTGCTACTTAAGCCGACTAAGGCTTCGATTACTAAGAGAGGGGCCGTGAATCATTGGCTTCACTTTCACCCGCCCCCTTGGGCATTTCGACTCGATTCGAAAACGTAACTGCTAGCCTAACCGGGCGAATTGTACGTGCTATTCGATTATTACGCTCGTAATCGATTTAAACTCTAAATAAAAGCCCCTTCGCTTAGCAAGGGAAACGGCAAGCCATTAACACCCCGTATAACACCGCTTTGAAATTTTTTATATGCTTTTGTGAGTTCAATTATTCGAAAAGAAAATATCCAAGCGTTCACATTACATCAGTAGGTAAATGATGACAATAAAACTTCGTTTTAGACAAATAAATATTCCTGTTTTTTTTGACAAAACAGTTAAACAGAACTTTTTTGTGAATTATTCATTTGTATTCACACAAATATTTATCTTGTGTGAGTATTGAACCTGCCACATTTACGTTAAATCGTCATGGAATGTATGAATAGGAAGTTTGTTATTCGATACTGTTTAAAACATTATTATTATTTTTTTAATCCGTAAATTTGTATTTGTGTGTTATTTTTGAGGTTGGTAGAATCCCTATACACCTAATAATTAATTTGTAGACTTTATATTTTAACCGTTCATAGGTTTAAGATGTGCGATGATAGATGTGTCCCTCACGTCTTTTTATTATATATTTAAATTACATACATTACATTTACACCAACTAGTATAATAACTAGCCTATGCAGGTTCGCAAAAGTGTCTTAGAAAGCTTTTCGACTTCTCTTCATGAAATTATTATATGTGACGTAATAGAACTCTCGTTTGTCCACTGAGACCAACGTTACGTATGTGCTGCATTGCAGTTTGCCTTAAATTTACTTTCGTTGTATTACATAATTGAGTGCTATATTATGTAAACCAAGCATACATGTTTTCATTGCAATTTACGACATAATAAAAGTTTTATTATCAAAGTATTGAAATGGCTCTATATTTTATAAAAGACATTTTAATAGAAAGCATTTCACGTTTCCCTGAAGTTCTTGATTTATATAGCATTGGACAATGAAGGTTATTTTATTGTTTCAGGTAAGTTACAATTTCTATATGACGCCGCTGAAATGGTCGTGGTAAGTAATTTGGTTTTAATGCAGTATTTTAAAATTACACGTGAACACTAGTCAAAATTGCTGAAAAAAACCCAATTGTAACCATTTTAATTACTATCGATTTCAATTTATTCTGTAAAGCAGTGTGTAAAAAAAAGTGTTGTGTATAAGTGAAACGGTTTTTACATTTGCATATCGTAAAAACCGCTAGGAAAGTAAACAACGACCGGTTTAATTGTAAAGCAATTAGGGCTGTAAAGCTTTCCGGTGCATCGGGTGCCCCGCGCCGCGCTCGCCGGCGATAGTCGCGTGGCGGCGAAGGCACTCCCACCCGGCGCGGCGGTTCTCGCGGCGCGGCATCCGCGCTCATTCACCACTCAGTCCTCAGCCGACCGCCTCGGCGCACACGCGCGTTATACCTCACGACTTCGATGTTAGAGTACGATTACGACATCGCGCCGCAAACCAGACTTTTACCGTGACAGTGATATCAACATTTCCGAATATGGGTTAAACATCTCTACAATCGTGATGAGTCCGGGCGAGCGTGCCGCCTTCGGGCGCCGCGAACCCGCTCGCCCTCAGTATGCCACTTCAGCACCGAGTTTCCCGCCGCCCTACTATCAGCACTACGGATTGCCTCACCCAAATGCATGGCTCGGCGCACCTCTCATATCCATGGCGGGTCGCGCACCACAATCCACCAGAAACCCTGTTTCCAAGATGGCCATGCAAGCGCAAGGTGTACCTCTTATTATACAAAATCGTCAAGATCGACGAAAGTATAACGTAGCACCGGACCAACGCAACCAACGTCCACATGGGTCCAACGATAACAATTCCAAATGTGAGCAGGCGTCTGACGGCAACAAGCCTCGAAATCAACAACAGCAGTTGCGTTCTACGCGAAACGGACGTAACAACAACACGGATGCGGTTAGTGTCGCAAGTGATGAGAGTTCAGGCTCTACAAATTCTGAAACTATGTTGCCCAGAATAATAAAACCCCGTAAAAGGCGCAAAAAAGATAGAAAACCTAATAACCTTATAGCTCATGACTTAACACCTACTACTTTGGAGCTTGGTGAGGTTGATCATTGTGCTGGTTCTGGATTACCTACTTCAGGCCGTAATGTCTTTGATGAGTCTTACAGTCGAGAAATTTCTTTGCCGTATCGATTAGATGGGAACGTTTTGGAATATCCTGACCCAGCTCCCGAAATTTATAGAGTTTCGGCTTTAGGAGAAGCATTAGAAGCTACGAGATTCGGTCTTGCTGAAGCTGCGTCTCCCGCAGAATCTGCTGTCAGTTCGTGTCAGTGTCGCTATTGCGATCCTCTCGGACAAATTTGGGATTCCGATTCTATTGCAGATCTTTTAGATGAAAATAATTGTGGTGATTTCGCTCCTACCAAATTAGAAGACTCGATGAAAGTGGTTGGACCATTGGGAAGACGAGGTGGGGAAACTACTTTGAGACGTAGTTGGAGTGACCCGTCTTCACGGGTACCAGAAAGACGAGAAGTAAATTATAGCGATGCATATTCCGCTCCAAATCTGTACTCGTTATTCCCACCAGCTAGAAGAGTTAGCTCCCCGAAACCTCGGTCACCATTGGCATTGGAAATATCCTCCGAAATTGTTACGTCCATGAACGGTCATCGTGATCTGGAAATTAAATTATTTTCGACCTCGCCTTCGGCTACAAACACCGACCGTCGCTCTTTCTTCGCCGATAAAAGTGAAAGTGCCGCAAACAGATGTATAACTACCAGCTATGATAACAAAGTGACTTGTTCGGTGAATAGTGATAAAGTAGACGTTACTAACACGAAAGAGAAAAAAAGTGAAGTGTCAGAAACAGGATATCCAGCTGCGTTTGTAGCCAACAAATCTGCACGCAATGTTTGTGATTTAGCCTTAGTCTCTGTCTGAAAAATTGTGATCGAATTGCGGTGTTATGAAAGAGTCATCTCTATCAGGGAGTCGCGCTAGCCATTTGAGCTGGACTCAAATTGTCTCAGGCGAGGCATTGGAGCGTTCCCAAATGACCCATCAATTCATTAAAAGATCTCCGAATCGGTTTCCTGTAGATTCTAAAATTTTATTTATTGTTAACATTAGCATAGGAAACTGACGAGGACTTTATCTGGAAACAAGATAATTCGCTATTTATCAATCAGTCTTGATGTGTTAGTAAATTCCGTGAAAGTAGGTTAAATGTTACAAATTCATAATCAGACATCATTACAATAGATCACTAATTTAAAGCTGGTTCGTTTCGTAATATCGTTTGGAGAAACTGGCACAAGCATACTGTATCTTGTGTAGATGCGCTGTAGAAGCCGGCGTGCGCAATTAGCGTTTCACACTACTGACACGGTTCTCGCGGCTGCGGTGAAGCGCTCACTATTGCGGTTTCCCGCGGTTTTCACCGCGCGCTCCGTTCCGGGTGGCGCTTCTAATGTGCCTGTTCAACTTTTTATGCCACCGATATTCGCATAACACTACGCAAAATAGCATAAACACGTGATCAAATCACAGCCCTCTTCGATGCTGGAAATATCAAAGTTAGTCGTAAATTCCCTCTTATCGATATTTAGTATTAATCCGATACACTTTTAGATTCACGTTAGAAGCATGAAGCTTTAAATCTTATCAAGTAAACTTGCCTATATTTATATTCATCATATACCACATTGTTGAGTCGTGTAAGAGTTGGTAATACTCTTGCAACAGTTAAACATTCATTATACATTTGATTATCACCTACGTTTCGAATAAAGTTCTGACATTTCTTTCGTTATGTAATGTATCATCATTAACATCTGTGGAATTACATACTCCACATAAAGACCATAAATAAATTACATTTCTTTTGTTTGTTTGACTGATGGCACTAATGGTTTTTCTTTGTTCTTTGACACTTTATTACAATGATATTTATTCTGATTTCATAAGAGGGAATAATTCGTTAATATTGTCTACCTGCTCCGTAAATGCAGTATATGTTATATTGTATTCAGACCATTTTTACTACATTGATTCGCGTCATCTCTATTTTTTATTTCTCTAGTTTTTATTAAAACAAATATTTTGAAATTCGTAAAAGATTTCCGGTCTCAACGATTTCGTCTTGCATTTTGATGTCATTTTATTTTATGTTTTGAGTTACATTTCAAACTGGTTTCACAATTGATAAATAGCGAATTGGTGTCGTATAAAATTTCTCGGTCTTAATTTAATGTTTTGTTTATGCATGGGTCCAACCGCTTTGATACCAGATAAAGTTCTGTAGTGTAGATAATGTGAATATAACTAAGTTATTCATGCTGTACTGAGCTGTACGGTCTCTATCGTTGGGTTTTACACTCTACGGGCTGTTTAGTTATTTTACTTTTTTATTTCTGTGCTGTTTGCTTATATCGCTCGGCGCGTGCGTGGGATGACATGATAAATTGTTTCTTGCTTCACTTTTTTCTCTATACGACAGGCTCAGCGTTCAAGGGGAATTATTAAGGGGTCTACTTTTTAATTCAATTTTATAACGGTGCTTCTTTGCCCGTTTTTATTATTATTTATGTCTTAATTATAACATATAAAACCAGTATCACAGGTTGCTGTAAGTGATATAAATCTATCTAAAAATTAGTTCTCCATTTCAATATAAACTAAGAATCTTCCGTAAAAGTCATCTGATATTTTGCAGCACAATTTGAAACTTAATCTGTTAGTAAAGGTTATTAGTAATTTGTTTTGATCATAAAGTTTCAATTAATGTTCCATTTCAAAAAGAGAAAATCATTAGCTTATTCGACTCAAATCTTTTAGTTGTGGGTTTATTAGTTTTTATGTATAATTTCTTTATTTGGTTTAATTAGAATATTTGAATACATTGAGCCTGTGGTCGTGTTGGGATCAAAGGGCCTGGTGTAAGACGATGTAAGACTCAACGATACCCCTCATTATTATGTAAACAAAATAGGCTATGTCTAACATACAGAGTGAATGCATTTTATACATAAAAAATGTAGGATTAATATTTTTTTTGTGTATGTCATGTGAGGCATGAGTTACACACTCGCACACTATTTTTGTACAATAAATACCATGTCCTGATATAAGCGTCGTTTCATTTATGCGCAATCAAAATGACATCTGCATTACAAGAACCTGCAGATGAACATTTAGATGATTCTTTTGATGTAAAAATGTAGAAACATGTTTTGTAAACAAGGCAAACAGTTTACGTAACGAGCGAATGCTACTTTCTATTGTGGCCGAACAGCTGTTCGTTAGTTACGCATACACCATTGTGCTCTTGTTTACAACACCAGTTTGCTGCGGAGAACTGCCCAAAAAGTAAAAATCAATCCTCTTTTATATGGAACGAGCTGAGTGTTGCTCTTACGCAATGCCACTTCTATTTTGTACGTTTTCTATGTTGTTATTCTAATAGCTTTCCGACATTCATGTTACGTCATATTGAATCCTGAAAGTTGTGCCATTATAAAAGACTGGATATCAATATACATTTGTTCCTATTACGAAAGGGGTATGTAATTAGAAATAACACAATATTTATCAAAAAATTATTAAAATTTTGTTAAGAACTATGCAACTATAAAGTGGATAAGAAAAAGATAAGACATATAGTCTAGCTAGACACAAAGGATTCTACTAATT
This sequence comes from Musotima nitidalis, assembly GCA_949126915.1. Lineage (NCBI taxonomy): Eukaryota > Metazoa > Arthropoda > Insecta > Lepidoptera > Crambidae > Musotima > Musotima nitidalis. The sequence continues at coordinate 11,586,708 of OX421423.1, read as the reverse complement.
TTATTCAACCTATGCTTTTTCTTGTTTTTTTAAAAATGATAATGTCATTTGACATAAGCTATAGCAGGGTTAATAAGTTTTTCAAAAATTGAAACTTCAACACATCTATCAGCACCTATTAGATATCAAAACTAGCAATTATACATCTGATTTCCTTCATTATATTATTTAGTTATCACAATACGACAGTAGCTAATAGCACATAAATTAATTTCCTGTTTAGGCGCGCGTCATTTTCTAGCTCTGCGTGGCTTTGCCCGATTATATGTGAAGCATTATGATTTGAACCACTCATAGGGAGTGGTCTTGCTACAGGAACTTTGATGATACATTCATAATGTAATTTATTCTCCTGTTTATTAATTTTTACTTCTTGAATCATTATATTAAAAAGTTGAACACATTCAGGCATGGAAGTAGATGGACAAGTACAAAATTTATTGTTCTGAGTGTGACCTTATTCTGTTATAATTAAAAAAAAATACTTACGATACCACGGACATTCTCTCACAGACCAAGAGAGTCTGGGCGGCCTTTCCCTGTGACTCATTTTAGCAATATGCTTTCACATTGCAAAAACCATTTCTGATTTCTGTTTTTAAATCAGTGGATGTTCAAGTTCAGTAACGGTTCAATGGTGGTTGTACAATTACTAAAGTAAAGGCTGGATTTTTAGTTGCGTAACGAAGCAAAATGTACGCTTACGCCATACTACAATATGCCGCCGACCCATTGCGGATTAGTAGAGGCAGAGTTAGTATGGAGTATTGCTGTTAGAACTTATTAACGGTCGTTCAATAGGTAAATTTGGCTTCAATCTACTGTTGACTGCTTTCCAAAGCACGGAAAATCTCGACATCGACAAATCCATCCAAATCCAACGATTGGTCTCTGTGCATTCACAGACTGTGAATGCACAGAGACATGTGCATGCTGCTGAACGCCGATGATCGTTTCAGATCTTCTTAGGTTCATTTCATGCCATTAATCATTTAAGTATTTCGATGAAGCATTTAAAAGAAAAGAAATTAAATGACTTGAAATGACTGCTGGTAGGTGTATTTATTGTATTCGACTTAAATTCAGCTCTTTCTTACAAACTTACCTAATATCTCAATACAAATACGTATGTCCTTCATCAGCATTCAGCTCTTGCAAGCTTTTTTGCCACGACCAGACACCATTTTGTATAAATTTGTTGTATTTTTTATGTTATTTCGCTTCCATAATGTTCCATCTTGTTCGATACCTAACCTGCCAGTGCCCATTCATTTGCAAATGTTTTCTCAGCCGGCGTGGCGGCACGTGGTTATATGACCTTGTACACGGTCGCCTATAGAAATCGCTTTCTGAACAGTGTTGCCAGCGTAAACATATAACACTGCAAACAATATGTACTATCTAACAGGCGTAAAATACGAACACCTTGTAAACAGTTTTACGACATTTCCGCGCTTAAGATGTATGAGGATAATCTATTAGAAAATTTATAACTATCGTTGATTTTACCGGCTAGTAAATCTAATGCCATTTAGATTTTAAAGCAGTTATTTTAATAGTGTAGCCGTTTTATGTCCTTATTTAAATAGTTTTAGTGAATTGTCTCCTCCATTATAGCAAAATAAATTGCGTTTAGTGTCTAGTTTGATCAGTTTTATATCGTATGTGGTGAATGATTTAAAAATAGTATTGGATGTTACCTTCCCATAAAATAGTGTACTGAAGTTGTTCCTGTAAAAGGTTTACGATGTACTAGCCAATCTCGTATCCTTTGTTCTAAGAGACTATAAACTTGTCGGGCAGTTTAGAATTCTATTACGGTGTAAAGCGTTGGCCGTGCGTCTGTCAGGGGCAACTATTGATAAATATATAGTACAATATAATATATGTATAATACTACTTTTACCACTACTGTATATTATATACAATAGTACCACTGGTACCACTAATATATGCCTTTCTCATAAGTCCACTATTATTACCTTGTCAAATCTATTCTTCTAGCATAATGTTTTATTAACATATATATTTTAATTTTGATCCTATCCTTTGATCCTAGCATTTATCCAGAGTCTGCTTACTTTTCTCGCCATATTTTGGCTGTACGTCAGTAATTACACGTTGCGACTGCCGTCTGACCTCCGCAAAGCAGTGGGAAACGTCATTTTATGGTTAAACCAGTTGTCAGGATTTTAGAAGGCACTGACTAATAAAGACTGCCATAATGGTCAGGACAGCCGGGACCACCGGCTTATCATGCTTTCCGAGGCCCGAAGACGGCGAAAAATACGCACTTCCCTTCAAAAATTCATAGGTTCGACCAGGATTTAAACCCGAGAGAAGCAACCCAAGAAGAATGTTTAAGAAGTTTATCATCACCTAAGTCTATTAATAACACTCTTTCTACAGGCCTTTAGAAGCATGGAAGCGTTCCTTAATAAATGCCTCACCCGGCTACCCATTCAAGAACCATACCCTGTAAACTCTGCCTAACTTTAGTGATCATTTCCGGCCGCCGAAAGAAGCGTCAAAGAAAATAAATTAACTAAGCTAGTTTGTGTACCTTGGATTATACGACAGTAGATGATAATTTAAAGAAATGAACATATTCATGGTTTCTAATTGTAAAGATTTCTAAGAAAATCACAGCGTTCCAGATTTACCGACTGATGTATATTTTTGTCAGAACAAGTTATGTAATGATGTAATTACATTTTTACCGTGTTAGTAGTAACTATGACGACAAGAGATGTGACAAGACACAAAGGGCAAAACCGCCTAAAATACTACCCAGTGTGTATAGTACTAAAAATTCAGGTCTATTATTTAAGCATCCTTCCAATTGTATTTTCTCCCGGTCGACTTTTAGATCGATTATTCTCTTAAGTTTTCCAAACGATTACCTCTTTAAAAAAACAAATTTAAAATATGGATTCCTTTTGATAGCTAACACATCTGGTATGACTTATTTATATGTATCTAAAGACAATAAATTGATCATTGCAACTCTAGATAATCTAATGGCATTTTTGCTGGTTTATCTCATTGTATTGTTCTGTAAGACTTCAACAATTTCATTCGACTTGATAAATCTTGAAAGCTTTATCTTCCATTAGTTCACTATAAAAGGTGCTATGAGTTATTTGTCTCAGTCGTATCTAAAAGCAGCCAGGGTTAGTTTTCTTATGATGGCGACGGGAGGCGGGGTAGAAAGCCGACGGGTTTCCGTTCTGAAGTTTCACCAGGCTTTCTCTAGAGATCGTTCGCACCAGAGATAGGATGACGTCGTTGATTGACGTAGTGCAAGAAAGACCTGGGAGGCTGGATAATTGTAATTTCGATTTAAGTGCATAATAAGCAGCTAAGAGTTGAAATATTACCTACAGATCAGGATTGGCTGCTACATGTGAATGTAAATCATAAATTAGAATTAATATACTTTATCATAGAAGGATCGATGTAATTGTGTACAAGTTTTGCTAGCTGGCCATCTAAATGCTACCCATAAAATGATTTGCTTTGTATAGAAACAATCGTAATCCGCCAGTCAACTTTATTTTGTCTACTTTGAGGACATAGTAACTACACATATATAAATCAATGGGGATGTATCTATGTGTAGTTGAAGAAGACTATATCTTGTTTTTTCTAGCTATCCATAAATTACGTCTAATGACTCTTTCAGAAGTTCAAGTCATAATTACAACTCAATGAACTCTTAAATACTTTAACGGTATGAAACAGAAAAATTCTTATCACAATGCCACGAAAACATGTTATGCTCGTGTTATTCAAAAACGAGAATACAAACTAGTGATTTGTCACGCTGAAAGGTATATTTTTGTTTGACTGCAGACAAATGGCGGTCACTTAAATATTCTAATTTAAAACAGTTTATCCCCTGAATGCAGCAGTTAGGTCGTTGCACGGCAGATGAACATGTATGCATGTTATGACATTGTGTAGGTTACACGATGAAAAATTTCAGCTCATTATTTGCATCGCCGTCAGTGTTAAATCGCATGTCGTTAAGATATTAATGTTTGACGTCTTGATGATTTATGTTCGGCCCGAATTTTAGCAACAAACGACTTGCTCATCAAAATAAGGTTGAATTATGAAAGTATTTGCAAATTGCTCTGCGCTTACGAGTAAAAAACACGCTTCCCGAGTTATAAACCTTACATTACGGGTTCGTTTTACATGCCTTCAAAGAGCTGCCGTTGGAATTAAACTTATGACAGTGGTTGGTGGCTCGACGATACGCAAATGTATTATGCTCGGGTTTCTGGAGAGTTTTATTAAGACTTATGTTAAGTCATCTTATGAAGTACATATTCAGTCCTAGGCGCTTTGGGGGCTCGTTACAGTCCGGTTCCAATTACTAATAAAACATTATTTAATTTTCGGCTCTCACTAAAATTGCGTTTAACCTTACCTAAAATTATCCACTAAATTTGCGTTTAACCTGTAGATTTCATATTCCCATGATAGGTGTAAATTCAGACAGGACCGTTTACTACTGAAGTGCGCTTTCTTTTGGTTGCTTGCTTTCATACATAACAAGCTTCATGACTATATAGGACTGATACTATTTCTCTTAAACCGTAAGCAAAAGTGTCACAGAATAAATAATATCGAATGCTTTGTCATACATAGGTGATGGAAGGGCTAGTTTCATAATTATTTTCACCAACTGATTTTCTATAGACGGGCGGCGATAAAGCAAGTTGCAGGAGAAAGCCGACAGTGTTGCGTTTCCCGATATTCTTACACCTAGCTACAGACACCCGAGCTACAAGCGGAAGCGTTTCATTATCATTATACTTCTTTAGACGAACCTAGTTGCCTTAATTGGCTTTGACAGTCTTAATGACCGTAAATAGATAACGCCGTCGAAAACAGGAAACTATATTGTGGGATCAGTTATCACAGCGTCTAACAGTACTCTTAATTCGTTATTTGAGAGTAACATTTTAAAACTATTTAACTATGAAATTTGTTTTTAAAAAGATATGTAATGATTTCTTTTGTGTTTATTGGTGACTGAGTGTTACCTGCTTAGTTGTTTATATTCAACTCTTTAAGATTATTTTCCACTAAAGTATTTTGTATTAGTTTGGATTTGGATTTTACTAAGTTTATCACTATTTTTCCTAATTTAGTTCTCCTGCCATGATGCTATGATATACACTTAGTAGGCAATTAAAGATTTGTATTTTGGGAATGCCTGTGTTTGTTGCATTTATCTTAGTATATTATTTATTTGAATCTTCATAAATTAACATAAGTCGATGGTTTACACCATCAATAAGACCATACTCGTACGCAGCAACACCGGTCGCGTCGACGTCGGCGATACAGAGCGCTCTGGGCAGTGTTGGCATTAATCGACTAATTTTGCAATCGATTGGTTAATTTGATTAAAATTAATCGATTTAAACATAATCGTGATTAAATTAATCGCGATTAAAATAGTAATCGTAATCCTGATTAGTTAAGTTAATCGCTAGTTGTTAATCATTAATTTGATTAAGCAGATTAAGGTTTGTTTTATTAAGAAAAAAAGTGGACCTTTTAGAACGCTATACGATTTTAAAAACAGTATTTATTAAATATAACACACCCATGCCATCCTCCGGTTCTGTTGAAAGAATGTTTTCTTTTGCAACCATGCTAAATATACCTAGGTCACACAAAATGTCTGACGAATTATTTGAGAAGAGAGTGATTATGAAATGTAATTTAAATCATTTATCTAAGTAATTTTTATATAAACTTTTAATTACAAAATGTAACAATTAGTAATTCAATGACTTCTGTGATTTTTATAAATCCTCAAATACAAAATCTGATTAACTAGTTGTTTTTTTTTATTTGAAACTTGTTCCCTCTGATAATCATATATTTTAATCGAGATTAACGATTAATGATTACGATTAAAAATTGTAATCGGGCAAATTCGATTACGATTAATTAGTTTTAATCGTGATAACATCGATTAAATTTTTAATCGTAATTGTTAATCGTTAATCAGATTAATTTTTTGCCAACACTGGCTCTGGGAAAGTTGCTCGGCTGCTCTCTCGACGCAATTGATTCTCTACGACGAAGGCTTACTATATTTTAACTGCACTACAGTTTTGTGTCAATTTATTTTTATCATTTACTTTCTTTCATTATTTTATCACTATGTCCTAGCATTATCCCGGTTGCCGTAGACTTAAGCTTAGGGCCCAGGGTCTGCTCACTGGTGTAACCAGTTTTGGTTGAATTTTAGTTATTATATGGAGCGACTGCCGACTGACCACCGCAACCCAGAGGGAAACATCATTCTATGGTTAAACTAGCTGCCAGGATGTTCAGGCTCAGAGAGCCAAGTGCTGGACACCGAACAATCGAGGCTGTCAGGCCAGTACTCAAAGAGTGGTTGGGACGACGGGGATGTGCGCTGTCTTATCGCCTCGTGCAGGTCCTCACAGGTCACGGTTGTTTTGGGCGTTACTTATGCAACGTGGCAAGGAGGGAGCGGACACCTATCTGTCACCAGTGTGGAGCACCAGAAGATACGTCGCAGCACACTGTGGAGGAGTGCCCAAGATGGGCGTCTTCTAGAGCAGAACTCGAGGCGGTTATTGGTCATGACCTCTCGCTTAAAACGATGGTCAGCGCAATGGTCCGTAGCGAAAAGTCATGGGAGGCAGTGCACCGCTTCTGCGAGAAAGCCATGTCTGAAAAAGAGGCAGACGAGCGAGCTAGGGAAGAGAGCCCAACTGCGGATTACGTCCGACGACGAAGGAGAGGGCAGCGCCGGCGTGCGTACGCTAGTGCGCTAACCACATAGCCGGGCGTGCGGGTAGAAGTTCGGGGAACATCCTACTCGCGCTTTTTTGCAGCCCGAAGGAGTAGAAAGCGGCACAAATGTTTACCGAATCCAGGGGCAGAAACAAAAAAAAAAAAGAAAAATATGACGAAGGGTCTGTTACACAGGCAGGCGTGCAGTGCCAACGGAGGATAAGGTCACTCTGTTACCTCCTTGGCACCTTACGCGGAGCAGGAAATAGTGGGGTTTAGTCGGTAGTCCTGGCCACCACCATCTCGGCCAGGGAGCCCGACATAACTTTGTGCTGTCCCCGCAGTGCAAAGTATGCGTAAATGCATTACCACTCAAAAAAAAAAAAAAAAAAGCTGCCAGGATGTTGGAAAGCACTGACTTCCTAATCAAGACTGTCATAGATGTTCATGACAACCGGGACCAACGGGTAACGTGCTTTCAGAGGCACTTAATTTTGAAAAGTTATCTGATTTGAACCCCATGGGCCTGGCTCATTATTTTAAGCTAAAATAGAAATTAAATGAGATGTGTTATTGAAGACTAAGTCCATATGTCATTGTTAGTAAAAAAATATATAATTTTAAATGAATAATAATTAATTATATTATTTTAAATTATTGCCTTAATCATATCGCATTGCTGCATTAGTTTAAAGTAACAATTATATCATTACATTTGTATGTATTATTAGAATATTGAGAGACGTATGTGGGATAATTAGGTATCATCTAATCGTCAACCCAAATGTTTTAATTTTAACAAAAACACATCATATTAATTTCCTCATTACCCAATTTAATTGATAAATAGTTCAGAGGGTATCGATAAGTTGACTGTTCGCCTAAATTTGTTTTTTTTTATGTCGGTTTTTTTTAATATTTTAACAAATATCTTATCTCTTAATTACGAGGCCGGAGACTTCGTTTGTACGACCGTTACAAGTCAAAGGTCTTGTGTAGTATTGACGCCGTTAATGTTTATGTCTGCTGAAGATTAAAAACAATGCTGTGTTTTATTTGAATATTTATCTAACTCAACACTTAATTTAAATTCGATATACTTAGGTTACATAGACGATATGGGTGGATACCATAATTTTACCATTTTATAGTTAAAATAAAACTAAGCGAGATTATTTGTTGTGATTTGAAATTTATGCATTTACATGCTATATTTGCCTTGAACTGCAATAACCAAACTGCCTGCCCAGCGTGGTGATTTTGAGCAAAATTCCCCAGTATAATGTAATCTATTATGGAGGCCAATGTTCAGCAGTGGACTTAATAAGGCTGATATTATATTATGGTATATTTTAGTTATAAGATAATTTTTATACTAGAGCATAGGACCGGTTATCCTAAGATCATAAGATCGATTCTCACATGGGCCACCGCGGACAGGTTGATTATTTCGAAAAAAAAAAGTACATCTTATAAGCTAAATTAAGTTATCGGAAACGAGCACCGAATTTAAGGAGAGTTTACAAAAGTCAGAGTCGGTTAGATAGTTGACTGTTTGAGTAGCATTAAACATAGAGCCCTTCCGTGTTTACAAAATCACGGTGCGTGGTTTTTCCCGGTTATTACTTTATGAGGTAGTCGTTAAGTCTAGTTAGAGGCCTTAAATAAATCACCCGTCAAAATATTAGTTGGATAAGTTTCTAAAAAATTACTGCCACTGATACTCTCCAAACAGTAATCATTTTGTAATAAAATATTTTTATATGAAACGAATTCACTGGTATACTTTCAATTATTACCATTGTTAAAAGTTAAGACATTCTTTTTATTTTTAAAATTAATACTCAATAATAAAGAGAAAATTCGATTGAACGAAATACTTAACAAGATTGGGAAAATTCTGGTCAAACATTAAATATTTTGCCTGTTTGAATTTCCCGGAGACGCCTGCAGTCTACTCGTTATCTGGTACACACATAATGGGATATATTATAATGTTCTCCACCTTCGGGCTGAACTAAATTATTATTGTGTATGTCTGACCAATTGTTGAAATTATTTAAGTATTCTAATGTCTCAATACGATTTGCTGTTCATTTTTGCTTCTCGCTAAGGTTAAAAGAAAGAGATTCGTTAAACTGGATTGAATTGCTTCGCTTCTGCTCTAGCTGGGTGTTAAATTAAAATACGTGAACATTTCTGAAATAAAACTCAGTGGGAGCACAGGATCGTGTGACTAGACGCGTGAGGGATTTCGGAGCACGTGGCCTATTCTTTTCTGGTAACAAATTGACTGTTAGCTTTAATTAACAAATGTTATCTAGTTATGCAAGTTGCTTCTTTGTAGGGGGGAGGGATATTTTAATCCATTCTAATAATATAAGTTAAACTTGTCTGTTGCGTTTCCACACTGATACTATTGAAATTGTTTTTATGAAATTAGTTTAGACGGGGTCGAGTTCCAGGGGATAGACTACTTATATCTGGTTTTTTCCGCTTTAGGTGATGACGAAAACGAAATGGAAGGCTGCCGTCAAAAAAATTTTAAAATTGTACCACTCATAAATTGTGAGATTATTGCACTGCCTTCGCTACCATAGGAATATGCAACGAATGGAGAAACCGTTTTACCGACAACCTATAAACTCTTGATTGTACAAAATTAACCCTAAGAGCTTTTTTGTAGAGATCGTGCCGTAGTAAGACAATCCGTGGTCACAAGCAAACATGCAGGGCATAAACATAGTGTTTTAGTAGGGAGAAAGACCGACAGAGCGTGTAGAAGGTCGGATCGTTTACCCCGTAACATGATATCGAATGTGTTATGTAACAATTCAGGATCTACAGTTAGATAACGGAAATCCAGACCCTACACACAGTGAGATTGAACTCAATTTCCGACGTCAGTCATGATTATAGAATGTTCTGCAAGACTAGGAAGTTAGGCAATTTTATATTGCACCTGCATATTTGTGATGAATAATGAAGAAAGATGAAACATATCATACAGTCCAAGTTTTGTGACCTAAGAAATAAAATAACAGAACAAAAATGTCGTAATGAGCTAATTCGTTTTAGTTGGTTTTATTCCTAGTGGAATAGTTAGTCGTAAACGAGTTTGATGCGGAATTATGTGGTGGTAAACGTCGCGAAGGCCGACTCGGGTCTGAGCTGACCGGTAGCGATTCGGGACTGATCGACCTCGCGCTAAAACTAGATTTGTCGCTCGTAATGCACACAAACGACATATAAATTGTTACTTGTCACGAGCGGCGTGGAATTATATCCGCTGCGAAATATTGTCACACTCTGCTTTTCGCGTTAGTTATATTACTAACCCTGTTTCGATTGTGACAAAATTCCATTATTTTATTATAGGACAAAGCTGAATTTTCTCTCCGAGACTTATTAGTGAGAATAGTTTGACAGTGAATGAAACAAAAAGTAAACATATTTGACACGAACAGTCACACGAATGATAATATTTAGTAGTAAATGTTGTTTTAAATTTATTTGCAATAATTCAAAGTAAATTACGGGTAGATCTAACTGATCATGAAAATAACAAAAAATATATCTTTCCTATTTTTATTAACAGTTTGAATCGATAAACATGAATCATTAAAAAATATGATTACGATGTTATACGCTAATTAAAACTTGCTTTAACAGTTTTTGGTTACCGTATCCTGCTGAGATAAAATGAGAGCTATAACTGTCGAAACAAAAATATATAGATAAAACCAGGTGTTTTTCGCCTTTATAACAAACTTGAGCGCAATATTTCATGCCTTTAACTAATAAAGGAGGACACAAGCGTTCTCTTAATTTTATTAAGGAAATGATTTATGTGTAAACTGAATGTCTTTGTTAATATAACTCTATATAAAACCGGTAAATAGAAGAAGATGCTATGCCGTATACACCGATCACGTAAGCAAATACGGCCATTCCAGGCCTGACGGTTGCGTGACTCGACTCAATTCCGTGCGTACGAACTAAGTCTGAGGGAGTGAGTAGCGGAGATATCGCCACGTCCTCATCGCCACAAGCCGTGTCATGTGACCAACGTGCATTCAATCAACCAAAGAAATTGGATGATCCTTAACCTTACACACGCCACGCCGGGCTATAAGTGTACGGCAAACGGAAATTTATTGCTTAGACTTTTATATGGCTCTCCAGATTAAGATACACACACACGTGTTTGAAATTAGAATCCATTCGTGTGGAGCATATTCATGAAATTTATGAATAGTCAGTAATATAACTTGAAAAATTGAAAGTAAACTAAAATAACTATATCGTTAAAAGGTAGACTGCTCTGATATGAATATAATTAGTTACATCTGAATACAAACATATTCTTAGAACCGAAATAGGCCAGTTAATTCAAAATTTTCTTAGACCAGATTGTTCTTTATTATTAAACAAAGAGTATACCTAGCTTCACTGGTACTGTTTACTATTCATTATTATTTTCGATAAGCTCGCCACTTGTTATTAAAGTAGTTTTTTAAGAGATGAGAAAAGTTTACAAGACTGTTATAAATATATGTAAATCAAAGTGACGTAAAAGTTGTAAAATCAATACTGAGTCTTCAAAGATGGTGGTTGCGAGATGTAGCCAGTTGATTTTATAAAGTTCTTCGGAATTGATATTATAAAGTTCTGCGCAATTGATTTTATCGTAGGCCATATTATGATCTAGATCAAAGTAGATTTCGAAAATTTGACGATATATATTCAGACGTAGGTACCTGTCGCTATGCATTTTAATATACCCTTTGCGCTACGGGGCTAGGTGTTTATAACATGTTATTCTCTTCTTTTATATTTAATAAAGCAAAATGTGCTTACGACTACTACAATGTGAAATATTTTCTTAATTTTGCTGATTTATAATTAATTGTTAATAGAATTTATTATTAAAATTATAACCCATTCAAGCTATTCTATCTCATTCAATCTGTCATATAAATTAACAAGAATGTAAACCTTTAATTAAAATGATTGGTAACCTTATACATGACTACAGATTGAGTTCGTATTAATAAGGACATCCCAATTCGACTGGTAATCCTTCAAATTCATCGTCGCGGCATCGCGCTGACTAAGGGACAATTCTTTTTTTATTCTTTCAAAAATATTCAAGCCATGACACCGATTAAAATTCCACGTCGCGATCGTTCATTTTCGGCGAGTTGGTTGACTACTTTTTTATGTTGATTAGTTATATGTAGTACCACCTACTGTTAAATCAAGTACTTAGCAGCATCGAATTGTACAGAAAATACCAATTCTCGTGTCGCAACATCCAGTAAACCTCTATATTATGCAACGCGTGACCACCGTCTAATGAACGCCCTGGGTTAATAACCGTCAGATTTATTTCTAACACAATAAAGTTAATATCAAGGTACTTGAACCTCCCTACGCATGACTTGTCGTGTCCTTGATTGGGGATTGACTTCGGCTAGATCTCATTTTCATGCGGTCATAAAACTGACGGAAATCGGCGTCCCGTTGGGGTTATCGATATATTATATCTTGCCAAGGGGCAAAGCGCAGTAGGGTTGCAGCGGTTACAAACTCAAACTTAAATACTTTTTTTTCATACCCTATTAGTACGTAAAACGTCAAAATTAGATACATATAAAAACATCGAAATATGATTACACTGAAACCACGAAGCTTGGATTCACTTACAAGCAACAAAAATATAAAATACATCATGTTGTTGTTAAAATTTAATATAGAATTTTCTTCCGAATCGCTAGATATAATGAAAACAGGCAGTCAAAATATCGACGCCTCATTAATAGATCACATAGTTGTTAAGCAGTGGGCGTCCTTGGCCTAACAATGATATTGATAGTGAACGGTAAAAATAAACTTTAGCGTATATATACAATCAAAAGAATACAGATGAAATGGTGTGATATTCGAAAATCTATGGATATCTTTTCAAAAAAATTAATATGAAACTAGCTCGTATTCCTAACCCTAAACTCGAGAGGTAAGCGTGACATAAGAAGCAACATGGGGAGTGTTGTTACCTCGCCGGTGCCGGCACATTGTATGTCTTGCCGGGAGCACCGATTGCCGTTCGATCCCTGACATTTTCTTCAATAACTAGCGCGCTTTTCAATATTATATTCGTGGATCAATCATGGACATGATGGTATATATTTCAATATGTCCTACAATATGTTGGAGATTATTTTTCACTATAAGAGATTACTTGAGAAAGGAAACTGAAGCATATAAATGCCTCTCAAACTTGTGTCACTGATACATGGTTAAACCACATGTTGAAGTCAGATAAAGTAATAGCGTTACATTACCACTTTCAAGATTTCACAATCTGACCGCAAGGGCCAATTTGAAAGACAACATTTCCAAGCCACCCACCGGAGTCACTTGATTGATTGCTAATGACTATTGTTACGCGGTTACGCAACCCCTCGGGCAGCTAGTCCGAGCTGACGCAGAACATGACGGCTAACATTACTTCCATATTTCAGCGTTTCATAGATAAACTGAACCGTCTATTTGCGAACAATAAACGGATGTATACAGCCGCCGGGATACAATGTATCAATGATACCGGTCACACACGGCGCTATGGTTTGAGCGTAACCTGTAATAACCATTTGTATGCGTACCGAGCAATTTTGAATTGATGTGACACCGCCCTATGATTGTTCCACATTTACAGTCAACCTAGAATTTGACGTATATAACCGTTTCGGTCAAACAAATCCTTTGTTGATGTTTCATGCTGGGTGGAGATAAACACAACTATAATTGCAGACAGAAAACTCGATTAACGCAATGTATATGCCTACAACACTTACAGTAATTTACAGTAAACACGCTTAAAATATAAACGTTATGTCGGCAGATAGAAATGTTGAAATACTGTTATTGTTGATGCTTCACGCCGAGCCAGTGAAAGCACCAAGTAATAATTGTTATTTCAAAGTTATTGTTAATGAAAACTCAAACTTATTGTTGTTATCAGCCTGAAGCGTTTATTTTATTGTACTTATTGACATACTGCGTGACTAATATTAGATGTATTGTGGAATAAATGTACGATGAAGTTCAAAATATGGAGCGTCATGGCATGTGGCGTATCGTTGACTGATTCGCGTTACATTCGAGTCGTGCGGTAATGGATCCACTGGCATCGCACCTTGTTCGTCGGGCGCGTAGAACGACCCGGCACCGGTAGACCTCGATCTGAAACAGCACGCGGCCGATTCAACGAACGTTGCAATCTGACCAAGTTATAAACGCACATCGGATCAGCGTGTGCCGTGCAGTGGCATGCCAAGCCGACTATTTGACCAACCTCTGTCGATTATGATCACTATACTGCGTCGTCGCGCTCCCATTGTAGCTTTTTTAGGAAGCGGTTTTATCGATTGTGACGTCGATTATCTAAATTCCGTCGAGGTTAGATCCAACAAAAAAATTATCCATTCATGTGTTAACAGAGAATTTAGTTTTTTATCGATTACAAACGTCGATAGTGACTATAAATATTCAACGGGATATCATTTAAATGTTACTCATGCTACATTCATTGCAGATTATCTAAAGGTGATCAGATCACTAAAATATCTAAGTGGGTAAACAAAGACTTAAGGTCAGGGCTAAGGGCCGGGGGCGTCGCAATACTTGATTTATGAGTTCGATACTGAAGCTCTTCCGCGATATGCGCTGACGGTTACTGCTTGGATCTTAAAGACCCTTTTTAGCCGAGGCCGAAGCTACTTTTCTTTCTGCATCTATACATTACCGCAGTAATAATATATGAACTATTATTTGTGCAGACTATAATTCATTATTGTGTTCAATTCGCAGATGCAAGACATTCAACGAATTATCCCGCTTTTGAAATATGCTTGAAATTGGTGCATGTCAGACGGCTGATAGGAAAGCGATCGCACATGTTCTTTAACCACTGCAGGGCGCTGCGGTTTCCTCTAGATCGGTAACCTAAGTAGCCCAGGACTGAATTAATTACCACTGAGCTCAGTGGAAGTGTACAACGGTTTCTCGTGTAAATCGAGACGAGACGCACGATGAGAAAAAGGTTAACTGCGCATAAAATAACGCAGATGTGTAAGCATACCTTTTTGATACTAACTCCATATATTATACATAACAATTTTGATGTTATTTACCATTCCCGGTATAATGATTTAATTTAAGTTTATATGAAACGGAAATTTATTAGATAAAAATTGTTGTAATTAGAATGTTAAGTTATCTACCTACTGTCTCAGGTAGCCTTCAGTGATAAGCTTGCTTACTTTTAGGAGAGGCTATACGTGTTTCTTACTAACTCGAAGTTGCTATAAAAATGTCCAAAGGCGTTTGTTCACTTCTTGCAAGCACTGCGACTTGTGGCTCTTTGACCGGATACATTCAAAATAATGTATAACTATTTTTTCTAGTACATTTTGAGTTATAAGACTGATAAGGACAAAACTTTTTGGGTTACGGGTAGTTTAGTGTAGTGTCGAAGAAATGCAATACTGCGACAAATTAAAGTGTCTATGCCTTTAAGAAAATTCTAACTTTATATTTAATTAGTAGAAAAAGAAAATAACTACCCCTTTAAAAAACGAAGTAGCTTTACAGTTCTGTAATAGTTCACGCCAGAAACTAAACAAAACAACATAAAAATACTTAGTTTTTTATTCAAATTCTATTAAACGATAAATCTAATAATTCATTCGGAAATGCTTTGATCGGCGATGTGCAATTGTTACCACCGGTACTGTAATTAGTCTCTACTTCTAGGTACTAGATTGTATTTAATAAGAGATACCTCCCTTCGAAACGGAAGGTATGTCGTTTGCATAATACAATTAAGTTGCATCTGATATCTAAATAGAATATTTTTATCATAATATTTCATAGTGTGATGCATTACGGCGGCTTCGTCGTCGTCCGGAGCGGACTATCTAGTAATTGGATACACTTATATCGTGGCAGCCGCGGGCGGCAATGTCCCCGTCCGCCCGCCAGATTTATCGCTGTGGCAAATCATTGCACTTTTCTCGCTATTATTTGACTTCTCGACCGAGAACTGCTTTGACTCGGCCTACAGATTTAACTTGTTTAGTGATACTATTGCCACATTTGCGCTTGCCGATTAAATTTAGTGCTGACAGTTCACTTTATTTTTTTTTTTGCTTTCCTGGACTTTGATGGAGGTGTGTTTATAGTGCTTAACGGATAAAGAAGACTATTAAAGTGAAGTAAAAGATAAATTAATTCTGAGAAAGAAACCAACTTTTTTCTTTAAAAGTGGTGGTGATACAACCAGTCCAGTCATTTTAATTGATTATGTTTTTACACTGAAATTACCTAACGAAACTTAAATTTCTTGGGTAGGTATAGTTGTGATACGAGGTGGTCGTCTGATTATTAGCAGTTTCCACCAATGTAAATACTTGGAACTTAGCTCATGTGAGGCATTTCTCAAGCGCTTTCATGCTTCGGATGACAGTTAAAGGGATTTTGGGCAAACGCCATCACGCTGAGAACTCTGTCTACAATAGTTAGACCAATCCTCTTTTTTTGTGAGTTGAGACCCGGGTGCAGCAAAATAGCTTGAAATAGCCTTGAAATAATCTGGCTAAAATAAATCTTGCGTCGTTTTTTGTTCTACATATTCTAGGTATGTTAATAACGTTTATGTAAAAACGAATAATGCTTTGCTTCCTAGTATACATTAATATATGACAGAGCCTTCCATTAATAGACGAATTAAAAATAGTTGAAGCATAAGCGACCGCGTCGAGTAGAGCCTTATCTCATCAAATTCGTCAAAGTCACCCGATAAATGATTGTACCAAATCGACTATGCCGACTCCTTTGTGACTCTGCCGCTAACTCTAAGTGATAAACGAGAATACGTCTAACGTGAGACAATAAATCACCCTCTTCACTGGGCCAATGTTTTTAAGGTAACGTGATTAGGGATCACAAAGCCCAAAGGGATTGGGAAAACAATTTCTTGTTTCAAACTCGATGAGATCAAATGAGATAGGACGCAAGTAGTCCCTTCTAAAAATATAAAATTTCTGCTTTATTCTACCGAAGGCAAAAGGACAGTCACTCAAACAAGAATGCTTACTCTGTGAGTCGCAATCCAACAATTAGAACGCAATTATTGGAGGTGCATGTAGTTTTTGAAGCCACCCGTACAAGACCGTAATTCAAGCGTAACATTGACTTATTGGTTTATAACAATAAGCATCAAATAATTGAGCTGGTATGTTACACCTGCCAAGAATTCCACTGTACTGCTTAACCACAACTGACCCAAGATAATATTACTTTCGTTTAAGCTAATATGATTTTGACAGTTATATGTTTATCTTGAAACTTGGCTCTATGACAGCACAGTGGTACTCTTTTTCCGGTGTGCTTGGAGAACTTCATCTTCTGAATTTAAGAAGTGGCTACGCCAACTGACACTGGAAATATTAATTAGGATTAAGGCAGCTAAACGCCATGAGATATTATGATGACAGTGGTAACCGATATAAAATTCTAAAGAAACGCTCACCCACCTAATGTTCCTAAAGAAATGTTCACCCATCTAAAGAAATGTTCATTTCCGAACAGATCCCCTAGTTTCTCAGCGCCGATACTTCGTGTAGTTCTCTTACTGAAACTAAATAAATAATTGATTCCAATTAACTAACTTTAGTACTATATAGTTCACCCCATTACTTACACAGTATTCTTGGGTAATCTAATAAAATGCATCGGGAGTTCCGATTGTGAATGCATGTTGTCTAAACACAGTTACGCGAACCACCTCCGATTCCTAGAATGCGGCTTTTATTGGGTCAAGTATTTAAATTATTTACAACGACTGCGCAACTCCTTGCAATTGCAACCGCCATCACTCCAAAAGGTGCAGCGCAGGCGTGTAATAACACTCGAAAACAATTCGATTTGATTATCCAACAGTTTGTAAGTACAAACAAACAACAAACATAAGTAAATATGTTTGTTACCTCTTTATACTAAAACATACAGAAAGACAGTACCGTGTGGTATTGGCCTAGAATAGCGCCTAGTAAGAGTCGTAAGAGTCGACGAAATGAAATCATATCGGATGATGGGCAGGAGCGTCATCTTGCGCACTGGCTGGAACTGGGATCAGCAACCCAGGGATCGGGATGGGCAGGGGCCCAGCGTGGTGTTTATGTGCAAATACCCCCAATATAATGTAATCTATTGGGGAGACTAATGTTTAGAAATCGATTTTATAAAGCTGATATGATGACGAAGACGATCCTTTTTATTGCAGTATTGTGTTATTGTGTGGTAATAAGTTTTACTAAGAAATCACTTTTCAACCTGGCGACAAAGCCGGACCGGACTTCATTGTCTGTCTAATATTAAGAAAGATGTATAATTTTTCTTGGCACTATAAAAATAGATAATTATAAAATATATCTCTCTCTATCTCGCATACAAGGAAAATGGTGTTTGAATGATACCCGTCGCCCGTATGAAACAAAGCAAAGTAGAAATTATAAATAATTTTGTTTTTGTATTCTGACGTTTTGTCACCAATGTTTAGGATACACTAGCAGGTTTGGAAGGGATAGACTTTGAGGAGACTTTGGTACAAAGTATTCTGGGTACCAAATTGTATATGTAACGTATGAAGCTCCTGCATAGGTATAAAATTATAATGGTAAATAAAATACATGACCGCCCCCAATTTTTCATACTTAAATATATTCTCAGCTGATGCTTATTCTGATATCGTGTTTTACTCGTATTTATAATTGATCAAGATTTAAATTGATTCAATGTCGAATGAAGTATGAGGAAGAAGCCAGACCTAATAATATATTACATTACATACTAGTTATGTCTGAAACTTAATTTTCCTTGAAGCTGGACCAATTATCAATATATAATAATACTTCGAGCATTTGCAGTATAGTTTAGAAGAAATAGAAACTAGATAATTGATTTGTTGAATACAAGAAAATAATCCTAAAATGGACTGCGACTACCTTTGTGGCCATGAATAATGAATACTGACACACTCACTTAGGTAATTGAAATATCTTAGTTCTGAACTGAAGGTTGTGAGAATACTTTCTGTTCATAATGTTTAATATCTTATAATTTGTATTTATATAGGCTTACATAAATTTTATTTCCCTTTAATGGCACAGTGTCTTAATAGCAGTTGTGAACGGTTCTAGAATATTTACTGGTTGTCGAATAAGTATTTTCTTTAGTCACGCCTAGCCGTGAAGCAGCGGCTTAGCCAAGCACCTCACTTGTTACAATTTGCAAATGGTTAGACTTCAGAATCATACAACTAATAAGTATGCTACAATTTTCTTTTAACACTATATAATTTGATACAAGAGGTTGCTAAGGACTCTTAACTGGTAGGCATTTCTTGAGTAGGGCACTATTTTCAGTCTGTTTATTATTTATTAACTATTAAAGTTTGTGTAAGAAATACAAGAATAAAATTAAAATAACATTTTAGGTGTCAATTTACTTCTGCCGGAGTTTTAAAAATATGTTCGCGAATTAAAAAACATGATCATTTATTCCTTTAAGGTGATAGTATAATTCCAGATTCGTTAAAGAACGTGGTTTTGCTAAAGCTAAATGCAGAGCCAGATGCCGCGGAGCACGGAGCTCTGTGCGTGACTTGCGGTTTCCTGTACCATACATCTCAGTGGATGGTATGTGACGTGTAAGTCGCGTTGTAAACAATACGACACAAGTATACTTTACTCCCTAGTTGTGAGGCCCTATGTAACAACTTAGCTTTGTATGATTTAATATGAGATATATATCGTTGTCCGATCGTCAAATTGGCCTGATCGCATAACATGCCTAATAAAGTAGCGGCAATCAACTAGTACTTTTGGTTCAAGGTAATTTTTATAACCCATAAAATACTACCTGCCTGTTTCCCTAGAATAATGCGACATTTTACGAATCCAATCATATCATTTTATCAATTAACAATCGCGTAATTAGTTTTTTTATGAAAATATTATGCTTAATTAACTGTTTGCCGTCTTTTTATAAATAGAGAAAACAAAAAGTTTACAGGTGTAAAATTTTGCATTGTAAATAACCTGCGATGTACGTACAATTAATATTTCATAGAAATAACTGTAAAACTGGCTTTGTGAAAAATCACGTATAACAGTGTTTAATTTGATCGCATTCATATGCCAAACGCAGTCTTAATAAATAACACTGCTAGCCCATTAGCGGATACCAAGCTTATGTTTATAAACCTATTATGACAAAATATGATACAGTTTGTCCGTTCCATGCAACGAACCGCGAACAATTCCTATTTATGTATGGTGTGAACAAAAACAGCGTTTTTCCTATAGATCAAGAGAAATTGCTATTTCCTTTATAACTTTTTTATATTTATCAGCACCAGACACAACAAAGATATGGATGAAACGTTCGATCAATATTTTTTCTTCGTTTTTTGTAACCAATCAAATACAAATCGAACTGTTAACTCTGTACATATATATTTTTTTTAACTATATCATGAACGAATTTCCGGTACTTTTTCCATTGGTGAATTATTCATTATAATGAACTTCTTTTGAATAAGATACCACTGTTTAGCTGAATCATAGTATATAAATAAATATGAAAGGAAGAAATTTAGAAAATATTATTGAAATTTACATCCCAGATTTTTTAGCAAATAAAAATAAACCACTATTAACTTGTAGAGCTAAGCACTTCAATATCCAACGCAGTTGTAATTTAGATTCCACTATAAATTTATTTAGCAATTTACATGAAACAAAGTTGTTTCTGTGCATGTTGCCTACGGCGGCGTTGAATCAACATTTAAAATTGAAAAAATAGTTTATATCAATCACTAATACTTCATTACAAAATTGAATTATGAAAGCCACACATTAAACGTTAATATTAAAATAGCTACTAATTTTAATTTTATCGTAAAGAAAAAACGTATCCTTAATTTTTTTTACAAAATTATGTAGTACAACATAGGGTAACATAAAAAAAGTAAAATTAATAAAACGTTACAGATTATGTTACTCAATAAGTGACGAGAAGGCAATTTAAGGTACTACTAAAACAAACTTAATATTATATTATGTAATAAGTAATTAAGCAGAACATATAAAGAAGTGACCAAAATACAAATGAAATATAGTCCCTAACTTTAACAATCGTTTGTTGATGATGGTCAGTCACAATTAGTGTCTAAAATGCAAATGTCATCGCGTAGTCACGCTATGCGATCGTTTACGTTTCGAAATTATTTATTGGTCTTTTTGATTGTTGTATTTCCAGTCTAGCCTCACGGATCTGCACAAATTGTACCGCTAATCTCAGAAGTTTTATTATTTACCTAATAACATAATTGTAGTAAACAAAATATGGTAATAAGGTAATGACCTTGCTCGTAATTATTTATATGAAACGCACTCCAAATCGGCGTAACCTTCTGTAGAAGTAATAGTAACTGAAGTAGGTAAGGTATGCTGCATTTTGTAACACAATAATGTTGCAATAACATGTTTTTATGTCAGAAGTTTATTGGTTTGGGTCATGATATTTCATTACATGAAATGTGTAC
Organism: Musotima nitidalis; assembly: GCA_949126915.1. NCBI lineage: Eukaryota > Metazoa > Arthropoda > Insecta > Lepidoptera > Crambidae > Musotima > Musotima nitidalis. The sequence goes on along the minus strand of OX421423.1, from coordinate 11,565,239 downwards.
TAATTAAATGTTTCAATTATATCGTTAGTTAATACCAGCAGATATTCGTGATTTAGTCCAAGTAAACAATTCTAAAGCAGATAAAATACTGATTATTATGCTTCTCTAGCCTAAAAGCTGGCATCCATGTCTTGTCTATACCGAAATGTATGTACGCATTTATAAACATAGTATGGACATAGTAAATTGAGATGAAAATATATATGTTTTTATTACTATGTATCAGTATTTTTCGAACAAAAAAAATTAGTAAAATGCGTACTATTTTAGCATAGTTTTATTGTTAAATAATTCGTAGTATTCATGAGCATCGAAGCACGCGAACTGCATTTTAATTAAGCCGTTAAACGTTATCATCATTGTACAAATGTCCGCCACAGCCAGCGATATCAATAAGCTTGCTATAGAATTGGCTATCTAGGTCAGGCATAATAGGCGATGGAGCTCCATCAACGGGGTGGTTACAAGCCTTGTCCAAGATTGAACTAGTTTTTCTATCAGTTAAGACGAGAGCGAGGTGATCGTTAACTTTTGCCTTTTAGAATTCCAGCTATACCCAAGCGTTTGCAATTTTATGCTAAATTCTTAAGGTAGTGCTAACAATTTTTAATTATTTAACATGAAGACTATATTTATTACAGGTTATGTTTTATTTTTGGTAGATCACTACGCACATAACCAATTCATTCGGTTCATTGAGGTAATGAACTTTATAGATGTGGCTTTGAGCTAATAGAATTTGATTGACGTGTGACCGTTGTCGCTACTAGAGTTGTACGTCAAGGCCGAAGTATTCCCACTTGTTCTATTGGATATGTTTACTGTTGTAGGGTGTCCCCAATTTGCTTAACGAATCGATTCTCGCGTTTGTATAAAGCGACACAAATATATTCTTAATATATGCGTGTTATGCATATAGACTGCTACCTACAGTGATGTTTTCCCTTTCTTATTCACCTCTCCACTTTAACTTCATTGAGGTTAAGAGGTTTACGATTTCCCTCAATGCATCCAAACATTCGTTCACGATTCCGTGTCTTGTTGATTTTAGAAATCTTATGTGATCGTAAAACTATACCCAGAATATCCAGTTTAGAATTTTAAAGCAAATGCATTGGAAATTTAATCGCTCAGTGTCGCTCGCTTTATGATCTGTAAATATTTATCACCAGTTAATATATAATTCATTTCAGTACTGATAAGTACTGAAATGAATCAAGACTATACCCTGAATAAAATATTTTTTTGAGGTGATAAGGTGAGTGCAATGAAAAGTGAAAAACAAGATGTTCATACCATAGCAGCCGTAATCATTGTGGGGTCAGGTAGGTCGTTCGTTGTAAACCGGAATTAACTGAATGGAGATTGTCGCTCACTGATAGCTAGATAGATATATAGATAATAGTCTGTCGACGTTGATTCCCGATTGCAGAGATTGAAAGGCTGTCTACCGGCACACCTTATTCGATCTGACGTGCAATTTGCACTGTCTCGTAATTTGTATAGCGCTTACGAGTCTTTAAAAGCAGAAGTCTGCAACACAATATTCCTTTGTTTGCTAAATAAATAATAAATATCCTACTTGTCGTTATTGATGTTACATTAGAAAGCTGTTTCCTGGACAGCGTAGTTATTTATGAATATATTGTTTTCTTACCTCATTATAATTTTAAGAGGTGTTAAGTCGTTTAGTCCATCATGAAGACTTTCGCAATAAATGTAGTGTGGTAGAAAAATCGTTCTATACACTGATGACATTAATTATAAATAATTGCTTCTGCAAATAAAACATTAATGAGAACACATACTGCCGTTAGATATCAATTAAAAATGAGGTGATTGCCAATAAAGACTTAGAATTTATAGATATACTTTTCTAATAAAGTATCAAATACAAGTGGGCCTGGTTTCTGAATTCAAGAAATTTGTATTGTTTACTACGTGCCGATCTTCGTACTGGGTCTGTGTTCAAACTGTTTCAATAATTAACCCTTCGTCGGCCAATAGCTGGCTACTGGTAAAACAATGAAATTTTATTTGGTGGCATAAATGTGTAGAGATGACAGCTCAGCTTTAGTAGAAAACAATTTAATGTATTGGATGAGTTCGGTCGTTTCTGAATTCTAGACTGTCTGTTTTTATTTCTTTAAATATAAATAGGACATGTTTAATAATCTTCTGAATAATTTCAATTCTTAATAATATTTGACCAATCAATTTGGGCTTGACAGTAGCCTATTGTTGTTATTACTGAAGTGAGAATCATCTTGGTATTAATTTTATAAAGCTATGCATTGCTCTACTTTGCGCCATTCACGGAGTTATTTAGATGTAATGTAAATTTAAAAGGGCAAAGCGTGGCGCAGCGTACTTTGATATCGTAAATACATCGGCGCTCAGCAGGCGACCTCTATGAGGTGTTTTATTTGAAGGCTATGTTGCATATTTATGGCGGCTGCCCGTTACAGCATCTTTAGTAATTTATTTTTTATTTTATTTTATTTTTATTTATTCTGGCAATTTAGATGTTATATAAGCAGGTAGGTTCTCTTTCTGGTCCAACTTCAAGATAATTATTATTCCTTGAGTGTGATACTCAATGTGGTACATTACACAAAGGAGCTAGTAATCTATTGTTGGTCAACATTTTGTTCAGCATAATTGAACGCCACCTGCTAATACGAAATCCGCGTGGGAATAGGCGAAGTCGGCGGCTGCGGGCGGTTGGCTTACGCAACGCTGGCGTGGCAGTGCGGGCTGCAACCACGGGTGCCAGCCGACAAATGGAATTTCAACAACATTGCACTTCAGATTGCCTCAGATACGCTGTTAAGCGAGCCGTTACAGTATAGCTGAAGAATTTGCCATTTTTCATATTGTTAGGTGCATAAAGATAGAGGAATAATTCGAAAGTAAGTCGTGAATTCGTAATTCCTATGATAACCTGGCCTCATTATTTGTGATTGCATCAAATGCTGGTATTCCTATATACGGCATCGACTTTGACTGATTTATGTTATGTTTATAGTAACATGATTTTTAATAACATTAGTGACGTTTACAATATAAATATTACTATTAATAATTAAGACGATGCGTTTTCTATCATCTCTGCAATGGCCTATATTTGAACTCTTGTCATATAGGTATGTTTACTTATTGTATAACCAGAATAATAATAAATGACTATCTAAAACACGTTTCTTTTAAATACTGTCATACTTTCAATTAGTGTCTGACTGCCTCTTTTTAACTGCAGGCATAAAATAAAGGAGTATGAAGACTATGTCAGTGGAAGTGGGTGAATGGGTTTACTAATGCTTGACCAAAAATCTATTGACAAATGGTCATTTGACAAACAACGTTTAACCAAATGTTCATTTGGCAAACGAGACATTTGACAAAAGTATCATCTTACAAAAACTCACTTAGCAAATGATCCATTGGCAAACACTTTACTTGTCAGATGTTTGAAATATAAAAATTTCAATTGACATTTTTTTATTTCACCAAATAATATGTTTTGCAAATTATTCATTTGTCCAAATATCATTTAACAAAATATTATTTTATAAATGCACTTCTTTTTTAACATTACGATGTAGTCTGTTGGGTAATTTATTCCGCTACCCTCGTATCGCCGTGAGAATGAATTTGTTGCACTGACATTTGAGGATAAATGCATTATTACTATTAATACTAATCTACAAATATTGGCCATACATAAATCAACAGTAATATTTTCTGGTCGGTTTGTCACTGGTCACTACAAATATTGGTCACTGTTCTAACCTAACCTGACCAATATGTGTCTAAGCCTCACTCATCATCATCACGTTAATTTAAAATTATAAATACATATTAAACAAACATTCCTTACACTAGTGTATTAATATCTTAGTTTGTGATTATTTAAAATAATAAACGTTGTTAATATCTTAATAAATAATGATTTTCCAAATATTGTGTATTTATTTGACCCATTCCATATCTATTATAAGATTGATTAATAAACGAAACATTTGTCAAATAATACATCATATAAAACGTTTTTAGACCAATAGTAGTTTTGTCTAATAACTCAGTTGTTAAATGATCATTATGTAAAGTAATTATTTGTAAAATGATTAGTAGTAAATAATCAATTGGCGAAACCATTTTTTTGCCAAACGTTGTTTGCCAAGTGTAATTTTGCCAAATGACTTTTGGTCAAACAGCAGGACCCCGGGTGAATGACCGACATATATTATCTTATCAGACTTGGACCAGTATTTCTGAAGTCCGTTGATTTTTAAATCGATCTATCACGCACTGTCACTGTTTCTACTTCGGTTTTTACCGTTACTAATTTATTTTAATACTAATTTTAAATTTTTAGAAAATAAGTACTACTTCGAATACTTGGTAGTTCATTTACAATAAGTGCCTTGCTCTCCAGTCGGAATTAAATAAAGGCGCAACTTAAATAATGATAGTTTTGTCATCTCGGAGCTATTAAATGTAATTGAATCCACGGAGCGGTAGGTTAGTTCGATTCAACCTCTCACGACGCCAAACACGATTTATGCTGCAACAGAAGATCATTACATTTATGATTTCGCAACTATTGTTAAGATTAAGTGTCTTGGGTTCATATTATTCAACGTAATTCACTTCTCCCAAAACTAAAATGTAATAAGTATTTATTTACAAATTGTTTACCTACTTTCTATGTTTGCCATAAAAACATATTTTTATCTGATGATGAGGAGACATTTAGCTGTGTGTGAGTAATTACTTGATAATGATGATTATCGATCCGTTGTAATTACAAAGAATACTGATAATCAACAATTACTAAACTAGTCAATATTTTTCGTTTCAGGTATGTTTACGTCGGCGTGTACAAATTTCTAATGGGTATGTAATTTTGTGAAGTAAAAATGTTGAAGAATTTTGGCTTAAAACCACTTTTAGCTAATATCACAATATTCCAAATCAATAATAACTTGTATTGCTTTAGCTGCGACAACGAATGTCACGTTGATGTATATTGTGTTTTTACTGTTAACCTTGAGTTCTTATATTTATACAGGTGATCGTCTTTTACTCTGGTACCTATTATTTTGGCAAATATACCTAACGAAGTAACTATCCTACCTTGAAAATGCAACAGTTTCAAATCGTTCGACCTTCCTATAGCCGTATTGGTCGCCTTTAACAAATTTCGATCACAGATTCTCAGCTTGTAGACTTCATTATTTGACAAATCATATTCAAGGGTATTTAATCAATAGTGGTTTCATCGCGTTTGTAGTTCCTGTCAATTACATATAGTGAAAAAAGACAACACGACGTGAAATCCAGATAGAGCCAGCCTTATTACCAATCTTAACGAAGCTGAATAAACCGGGATAACTAGACACAGGCGGATAAAAGCCTCGGGACGTCGTAACTCATACCAAGGGCGTCTGAACTGTTTGTTGTCGTGCCTTCACTTGTCTTGTTAGTCGTTGCCCAACATGTCGACTTGCAAAAAGCCACAGCATGACGCTTGGGAACCTCTGTTGGGGTAATTGTCAATTGTATTGCTATTGTGACTCGCGAACTTCAATTTATTATCCTTTATACAAAGCGGACATGTTGGACATTATTACAATTCAGATAGAATGTTTCGATTTAATACATGAAAACTTTTATCGGGACGTTTCCTGAAACTCAAAGCAAGTCTATTTACGCGTATTCTCCATATTATTATCAATACAAATAACAAACATTTTATATCCTATGGTGTACAGATCTGAGTGGATTTTATAAAATAAAATAAAAATTACTTATAAACCATTACAAATGGTGAATACGTGTAATACTTCAAGTTTCTTAATTTTCATTCAAACAAAAAACAAAATATTTTGTAAAGGTCGAAGGTTGACGCAACTTTACAAATTTGACAGCTGTCCCTTTTCCGGCACTAAAAGAATTTTGTTTGTATGTGCTGTATTCACATTTTCTTGGAAATTAGAATGCATATATGACAGTTTATAATTTAACCGTTTATAAATTATTTATCATCGTTTTTACCTTTACTCATATATATTGAAAAAAATATACTATTTCAATTATACAAATTGACTGTTGTCAGCATATTGACGCTTTAACTTCCTAGTAAGTATAGGTGTGCAAGCAATTTGAATAGCTGATGCCTATATCTCCACTTAACTCGATTTTCATTAACAACCCCTGGTTTATGAATTGCGAGCTAATATTTCAACGGCCCACTATTGAATTATATTTCAATTGCTATGCCTTATCTTAAGCACGGTGCTTAATTAAAATGTCAATGTTAATAATAAGTTTAATGCGCTAGTTTCCATGAGTTGTTACATACTTTTCATTCTTTGTTAATGTTAATAATAAGTTTAATGCGCTAGTTTCCATGAGTTGTTACATACTTTTCATTCTTTGTTGCGTACATTAGTTACGAGCCGAGTTTAAGAACGTATATTCTTGGTTTATTAAAAAAGCTCTCGGTTGTTTCTGCGTTCATGTTTTCCTGTTGTTGGAAATATGATGGGTTCTTTTTTAAGAAAACCATAAAGATGGAACACCATGTTGTTGTTCCCTTGTACGGTGGTCGTAATGTTCAATCAAGATAATGTATTTGACGTACGTTGTTCAAACCTCACGTCTGCTTCCTCGAAATTGACGAATCTACGTGATGGATGTTTCATACTCATTTCAATCATAGCGTCTACAACAACGACACAGTCTTGTTAATAAATTTAAGTGTTAAACAAATGTAAATTGATTATTCATTTAACACATTTTTAAAAGACATCACTGATAAATAATATTTATGAAATACTAAATACCGTGAATCGTAGCCATATGTTGAGTATGTGCTGTGTCTGGTCTTAACATTGTATATCATATGACATATTTTTGGGCAAAAATATAAAATCTTTATGAAGTTTATTTAACAATGAGCTTATAGATCCACTAGTAGCGGACTTTTAAATTATTTTTACCAGACATTAAGAAAAAAGTATTTTCTTTATGTAAAGTAATGGTTGTTTTTATCTATTTTTATAATGTTCATCGTAAAGTTATAAAAAAATATATATCTTTTAAAAATATTATTGTAGTCAAGCCGAAAATGCCATGACATATTTATTTGTAGTAATAAAATCAAGTGGTCGCTCTCAGAAACTCATCAGTGGGCCAACAACTTTATTTCTTACCTACCTTCTTATTATTATAATAATAACAATAAATCATCCAAGTTTGCTTTAGTTGATTATCCTTTGCACTGCGTATTATTAAGTACAGTTTAATATTTTAGTATCGCATACCGGCGCGACGTGCGAACAAGGATATTATTCGTAAAGGTCACTTGACTGAGGAGAGACCGGTCAACCTTGGGCTGCTCACTTTCACACACCGAGCCCTTATGCCCTCATTTTCGATCTGTTCGTTTAGATTTCAAATTAGTTAATATGAAGGAATTTAGTTCTATGTCATTGATATGTTACAGGGACAAGTACCCTGTTTGTTAGTCCTAGATCTACTACTAGATCACAATATAAAAATCTTTTAAGCACGGCTTCTTATTAAACTACACTATTAAGAAAAAGCTTGTGTATAATAACTTACCGAATAATATTAAGGCACAACTACTAACAAAATTTAAAAAGCATGTTACAAAATTACTTTTGCAAAAGAGTTATTTTACCCAGTACAAGAATTCTTAGATGATAAGTGTGTGTAATTTATGTTCAAATGTAAATTTGCATGCCAATTAAGGTAGAATGTACAAGGATCCTTAAAACTTTATAACATCTAATAATTTGTGCCTATATTCCTTGCAAATAAATAAATCTATTCTATTCTATCCATCCAAAATCGTCTAGTATAGTATAAATAGTAACAAACAATTAAATTGTCCTAATCGACCTTTCGCATTGCGCATGTGATTAAAGAACAAAAATTCATTAATGTCAAACATCTTTAGGAACTTAATTTTAAAATATAACTTCTACAATAGTAGATAAATTAAATAGATAATTAAGTTTAGCATTAATTTCAAGTAATTAAGTTTATAATTCTAACTTCTAAAATGTGTTAATTCGATGTTACGTTAATATAAATATTTAGAGAGCACAGTAGTTTTAGAAGCTTATTTATATTATTTTCACTTCTATAAAACAGCCCTAAAACTGCAGGATCAAGCCTTGTATAAGTAAGTTCACGTTTATCTGGACAACATTCACGCGCACGAGCTTCATGCTCTTTGTAGTTTTCCTGGTTTGAAGTTAATGGAAAGCATTGAAATCTGAATTGGCTCTAGTTTTATAACTCCAGTTTCTATTACGTCTATTGGCGGAATATCGTGCAATACTCGGAACATGTATTTATTTTAACGGAATTCAATTTTATAAAGGCTAGGTATAGGTTATTTATACGCTGTGTTATGATTGCTTTATTCGTTCTTTGTATTCTAGTAAATATGTTGATGATTAAAGCTTTCTTATTTTGCACATTATGTTAGGACGATTAACTTTTAATTAAATGCCACTTCCGACCATAATAAATAACTTATTACTCTGTGGATAATCCGACGAACTATTTTATTAAGTAGTGGTAATAAAATAAAATATGAGTACTAAGTTCAATATAAGAATGTTGTGACATCAGTGATTATTACAATAATAATTATCAATCTTCAGATGCTTACGAGTGTAGATGACATACACGATCCATTACAAGCAGCTACTGGATGTGGACCACAGATAGTAGACGATTATCATAAAAGGAAGGTAGTTATACTGCTATCAGTGTAACTGCAACTAAAGAAAAATGTGTATAAATAGATATAAGTGACGTATCGGTGTTAATAATTAGGTTCATTGGCCTTTCTAAGTAGAGGCTGATATCTAAATTTATAGAAATATCAACATGTGTGTAGTAATAATGTGAACTATTTGATTTAAACAATGCAGCTGATATATGTGCCCTATGTTATACCATAAGCTATTAAATTTAAACCTCTGCTCCTCTGATGTGTCGTAACATTAATTCGCGCCACTTTGTACCATCACTGTCGTGAAATCGAACAGATACATAGGTTACAATTATCCGTTATTTACATCATCGAAATAACATGAAACTTCACAACTGATGTCACGGGGTGACGAATACATTGCAGAGAAAAATCTTAAATGGCACTGTAAAAGTTAACATGCCAATTCCTTACTATCAGAAGAGGAGGATGATAAGGAGTCTCGTTTATCTTATTATACTTCAAAAATCTTTTTTTTTCAAAATACGAATCTTTGTAATAAATCATTTCATAATATCATACATAAAAGACTAAAATAAAATTGTAAATACTATATTTATTTACGCTGAAATCTAAATAATCAGAAACCTGAGTTTGTGATGTAACCCGGGTAGGTCTAAAAATATTATATTACCTGCTAACAGTTGTCGTGTATAATACAAGCAAGGCGTGTGAGGTCGGCGCGGCCAAGGATGCCAAGGAGAAGGGCCCGTATTGAGCAATGCCCTATCATGACATGAGTTCTCGTAATTATGTATTCGTGAGCCCTTGTTGCTTTACGTGTAAGCGATGGCAGTTCTTGTTTAGTTTAATAAAAAAATATGTTACATATTTTGTTTGTACCTTGCTTTATAGTAATCGGAAGAATATATCGTATGCTTAATGGAATAGTGACTTAACTCAAAAAGAAGATTTTTGGGACATCACAAAAGAAGATCTTCTAAAGAATACTTGTCCTACTTGTAAGCGCATTAAATTGATACTGATTTATTAATTATTAATACGTTTGATTAACATTAATTCGATCTCAGTAAGAAATAGAAAGACTGTAAGTACGTGACTCAATTTTGTGGAAATAGATAAATCATATGTGATTAAAGTTATCTAGTAAAATATACGACTAGCACGAAACTGCAAATGTTAATAAAAACCTGAATAATTTTAGTTTTCACGTTATGCTATACATTCATATGCTATGATTGCTATGCTATTAATTTTAACTACTTTGGCAATATTAGATATGTTAAATGTTACTAGACTTTTCTCTCTGTTGTCAATAGTGACACCGTTTTGAGTATGGCTGTATCATCGTTGGCGTTGTGCAACTAGATGTGCTGAGCAGACCGTGTGCTTATTCACAAGGGATTACCTAACCAGTTTCAGTCGCGGTCGATTTCTTAAGCTCGAAGTGGAATAAGGTTTTTGCACACACGTTCGGGTTGATGGGCTTTAAGTCGAACAGTGACTGTAACATAATTCTTAATGAAGCCCATAACGAAGTATCGTTGCATAATTAATGTCAATTATTTCGAATGAAAGTTCCATGATCCAAATATCCCACAATAGGATTCCTTTACACATTGGTTAACAGCAGTGAAATTGCTGTCCGTTCGAATGCACTTTGAAAGGGGACATCTGATGTGCTGTACTCATCGGACCGCGATTCCTGTGACATGGCCCTACACTCGGCCGTTTGCATGTCTACGTTACATTCACGTTATGTGCACTCTGCACTCCCCATTTTCTGTATGCAACGAAGTCAGCGGATGGTACCCACAACCATTCGTACCGTCATTGAAAATGATTTTTATTTTCCTCGTTTTCAGTTGACGGAGTAGCATTAAGTTTGCTGTCCTCGTGTGTAATTTTTGTGTTTCTACGTCGTTTCCATCGAAGGCCGAAGCTGATCGATTAATTTCCGGTGCGACAGATAATATTACCTTGATGCTATCGCCATATAATGATTATGTATTTATATTCCTGCTTTTTTATAAGTCGCCAATTTATAAAGTGCATAAAAACCTACTAATTTTTGCTTTGGATCTGCCGTGTGGTGCCGGCAAAAAATAGTGCCACCTCCTTTCGGGGAGTCATAAAAGTCGACGAAGATAAATCCTACCGGATTATGGCATCATCATATGCGCACTGGCTAGGACTGCGATCACCGACCCCCCGTGCACATCGTGGTGGTTATGGGCAAAAACCCCCAATAGAATGTAATGTATTAGGGAGAGCAGCCAATGTTTTTAGCAGTGTTCTTTATAAGGCTGATATGATGATGCTTCGGATAAGTTAAGCAAACTCATTTTGGACAGCCAAATTATTAGGACATAGTTTATCAGTTATGTCCTACTAATGAACATTTTTCTAACATAAAAACAACTTACAGTTAAAACAGCATTCAGTTCGGCACACTCATGATTTTCTGAACACATCACGTTTATCACTGTATCCAAGTATTATTAAGGTAAAGATGTTGCATTTTTTTCAAACTTGGCAAGTTTGAATCGGAGCCGTCTGAGGCTAACGACTGCCATCAGAATGTACAGTTAGTCTCGTCAATTCTCTTTAGAACACAGTAATTTGCCAAGAAACGAAAATTGTTCGCTATGTTCTTAAACGGATTATGATTGTATCATTCATCCGAAATATGGGAGTTACGTAATTGAGTTATAATTGCATCCCTTACTTTGTGATAAAATCTTTGTGAGTAAGTCTCCACTGCAAACTATATTTTGCGTATTGATGGAAAAATTACTCTCTCGTATAGCATTGGCATCAGGAATGAGTTTACTCAAAACATTTGGTCCTGATTAAATTACCTAGTTTTAGTGTTAGCTGTCGGCGCGTCCGGGCGTTGTCGGTCTTCGGGTGGGTGCGCACGCGCACGAAATATCTCTCGTATAATTACGATCTCGACGAGCTCTAATTCGTGAGTCACGGCCGAGTGAAATGGCACGCGGTCCATGAACACGCTGGTTCATTCAATTACCCCGCGTGATGTGAATGTAAATCATTGTATACCGCTTTAAAATTTGTCATTGTTCGTCACCATTGTACACTAAAACTGCTTTCACCTTCAATTCTAGTAATCCGATTAGAAATGTACTGTAAAAGAAACATTTTTGCATAAGGTTTCAAAAACAACTGATCGGTCTATCTTTCGGACTGTTTTTTTTTTTACCAGCACTTTTTTTTTTACTCTCTCGTATATACTGTTTGTTTATAGTGTAGGTATTAATTGATCCAGCTCAGATAATATTCTTTAAGAATACTTTTAGAGGCTTTTATAATTAGCAACAGGATTCTTAATAATAACTATCTGTTTAAAGTATACTTTATATCCTATAAACTTCTATATTTATGCAAAAATATCAACATTCTGAATTTTGGTGAGGGGCACCATATTCATCTGATTACATAGTTCCCAGATTTTTTAATAGATAAAATCCATCCTGCACCCTCTTTCTGTAACTTTTACCAATCATGACTGTTGTTTTGATGTTCCAGTTAAAGTTTGAAATAGCTGATTGCATGTGGAGTTCGGATAAATAAACAATCGCTTTATTGTCTCCATTGGGTGTGGGCTGCTCGTTGCTAGTAACGGTGCATTGAAACTGGGACGTATCGGCGTAGTACGTAATCCTATTATGAGCTCGTTAACGTAATCCCACTTAGACCTCAATTTGAAATAGACAATTTTAAGATTGATGAAATGCATTGCTTCTATTAATCATACTGTATATTTCTAACGGATTCAGTGACATTTTTGACAAAATATATTATTACATTTAAAAAGTTGCCTTGTACTTTTCTTTAAATAAGTTTGAATTTGCTGTAGGTAATATTAACAAGGATGCATTAATTATCTATTGTCAGCTTAGATTCAATAAATGCGGTAAAATTGTCTAATTAGTGAACATTATTAGGTAATCCAATCACATAGGTACTTTTTCCAACCCATTGTAATTTATAAGTCAGTGGTAACTTGCGTTTTTATTAGCATTGTTTCTAAGTCATATTTGTTTTAACAAGAAAGTCTATTACTTTTATTATTGAACTTCTAACGTAATCTACATTGGTGGGGTGCTTTAGCAGCGAAGATAGCGATGACCCTGCCCAAATTTTAGCTATGATAGCTGTGTTTGTATATAACAAAAAAAGACTAGGGACGTGTCCTTTTTCAAGCTTAATTTCATGTGCCCTTTGTTTACTAAGTGATAAGTTGATAAGGTGGCGTGTGGGTGTGTTGTCACGAAACATTCCACTGTCTACTATAATAAGTATGTTTTCCGTCATACCGATCTTTATCTTTTTCATGGCAACTACTACCATCAACTTTATAAAAAAGTCTTTGTATAAATTATATATTCCTCGAGGACTACTGATTTGGATCTCATTAGGCGCTAGCTAGCTTGTGCTTGAAAAGCGATTTGGGGAAATAACCCAATCCAACCTTACCTTATTGCACATCAAGAATACTACCTCAGCCCTCAAATTCCTTTTTATATCCTTAGTCAGTATTGACTGATGCACAAGCAAATTAATTTTTTTAATGTATCAGTAATCTTTAAAGAATGAATGGTACCTTATTTTTTTCGGTAGTGGTCATGTAAAAGTCATAATACCGTTGCTGCTTTTTATGCACATCATCATTGAAGTAAACAAATAAAGTCATTATAGTTGAAATAATAAATGTAAAAATAAACTGTAGCCTCGTTTCTGTTTAAGTTCATGACGAGCGTCCATATATTGCGACACACGCAACCGCATAAAGCTCCTATGTTATTACTGTACAGTACGCGTTTGTATCCAAATTGGGCGAACTTAGATAGAACTGCACAAAAAAACTGATTTGTTGCAATTTTTGCTGACCAAACATAGTATTTTATACTCGGCAACATACATGTTCATTATGTTACGAACCTGATCTTGAATTTCAGTAACTACGCGTTTTATTATTTTCTTATCCATAAGCGATTTATTATGTCAAAAAAAAAATTGGGGTTGTATTCTATTATTTCAAACTCTGTTAATAAGCAGACTGTATTTGTATAAAATTCTATTTTGTTTTTTTTATAATTCTGCTGGATCTAATGAATAGTTATCAAATCAAGTAGGCATATCAAAACTTTTTCCATTATTGTTCTATCCAATCAATAATATCCTATTTATTGGAAATGTCCTTATAATCTTATGCTATGTCCATTTTTTTAAGGTCGGTTTATATTTTTCTTAGCCAATAAGACGCAAATTTCATTCTTAAAGTACTTGTCCAATATTATGTGCAACTTCTATAGTTAGCGCCCTATAACAATGAGAATTCGTAGTATAAGATTATTTATTAGTACCTAGAATTACATTTAGTTACCCGAGTACGACATTTTTGAATATCTGAACGTTATCCATTATTATGTTCTACAGTTTTGCAAACTATTCTGACAATCATGCGCATATGTGGCAATAAACACTAGAGTACCTACCTAATGTAGATTAATGTGGAAGGGATCGGATATCCACACCGGTGCACCGCGCCCGATGGTTAGTTCATTTTGCCTTTTGAATGCTAAGAGGGACTCACGAGACAGATTAGTAATGCAATGCAGTTCGAATTTGTTGTTCACACGCCTAGACATGAATCAAGTCAAAGGATGGAATGTAAAAGATAACTTCGTGGTCAGTGCGTTTTTAGTTATCGCATTACTAAAATAAAACGTTCAATAAAAAGTAACAATGTGCATTTAAGGATCCGCATCCAGATTTGCATTATTGTGTATCTTAAGATTATAAAGTCCATAAATTTTTTAAAGAGTTGGTGACGACATCTTATAAGTATTTTTTTTGTAAGGAATGAATTGTGTTGTGAAATGATTGGAATTAATCATATTAACACAATACTATTTTCTTTTTTAATAATAACGAGGAAAGGAAGAAAAAAGTTGTTTTTATTTATTTTGGAATCAAATATCGCTTATTTGAGGACTTTATTGTATGACCTGTACGAAGCTCAAACATTTTGTTTATAAAACATTTTTTATTATCTAATTTTAATAATTTATTGATTCAGGCGTGACTTTGCGGAAATCCATTGTAAGTAAGTGATGAATTAACTCTCACGTTTCAGCGTTAGTCGTGAAGATATCGTTGTTTTGAGGCTCCTATCTTACCTGAAGATGCCCTGTGTAAAGGCGAAACACGTGCCGTGTTGAATTAGTTCGAGATTTTTCGGAAAATTATAGCTGCGCGGGTATTGTTACAAATACATTTTTAATCAATATTTTATTTTTATTAAGTACGAAATAGGCACTTGGCTGGCGACCGCTAGTTACTCATAAACGCCACTGTTATATTGGACCTAATTGGTACTTAATTTACAAAATGTGTTCCCTACATTGTAATTGAATATTACTTATTCTAATTCTAAATTTATTGTTATTACTCATTCTTCAATGAATATCATCATAAACAATACGTACAATATATATATATTGATGTCGTTTATGTTCAAAGAGAGTAGCAGGTGTAAGATATACCCGCACAGATTAATTGACACACAAATGCGTTTTTTTATTAATTTAATTACATATGCAAATTGAATCGTTTTCCATGAATATATTAGTTAAACCTGTTTTGGGTTGTGCATCTCGGATGCACCTGAGTTTATTCGAGACATGGTGTATGGCACTTCAACAAATTCAGTGTTAATAACCTCATTGGTAGTTAAGCATTTGTTTGAAATTGGCTATTCTCGTCTTATTTGATTTAAACTTGAATATCACATGAGTTAATTGTGTTTATAGGGAAATCAAGAAACGTTTACAGAAGACAACCTTTAATAGGTGATTGGTTGTATTTTATATCTTCATCTTTGCATCGATGATTGTCGATAAGCTAGATGGATTGATGAAGCCAACCAATCCTCAATGGGGACATGTAAGAAATATAGCCTCCTTTGGTTTTTGATAGCAGGCTTCTCCAGCAGTGACTTTAATAGGCAGAGTATATGAGGATTAATGTTTTATATTTGTTTTTTTGATTTTAAAATACCTCTCTTTTTTTAACGATACCATAACATTAACCGCAAGTTTAACGGTTTGCTATCAATAATACTGAATTGTTCAAAAGTAATCATATTTTCAACAATGTATTTGTTGACAGCTATTCGTCATGTCCGTGTTTTTATTGCTTATTATTTTACCGTGGCGATGAATATTGAGCGGGTGAAGTGAGTGACTCATAGATTTACGAACTTCTTACTCGACTCATATTCTACAGGTAAAACATTCGCGTTATTGCATTGTAAACCGTGACGTGATAAGGTGCTGTAATGAATCTTATTTTACAAGCACTATTTGTTTTATTATAGTTCAACACAGCATAACCATCTCAAATCACATTTCGTTATTAGGAATGCGCTTGTAAATCGTAGAACTAAGTGTCATTTGTAAAGGTTATGTGTTGATAATTGGTAGGATCGGCAGGAATAATTGTAAAAAAACGGTTACGGTTATAAAATACATCATAGAAATTGGTAGAACTTCATTGCGCTTGCAAAGTCAATTAAATTAAAACTTTCTAGTGGTTTTATGTGAAACTAATATTTATTTAATACCAAATATAAAACACCACACTTTCCACAGACTGCTTTGGCCATATCAAATTCAATTAACAACATGTCTAATGCACCTTGAACTGAATTTGCTAAATATGGTCGTAATATGTATGTGTATGGGTTTGTAGCTCATAGCAACGACAATATCCACCCACATGATTAATAGGTCAAATGAAGCATACAAACAAGGAAGTTTGTATTTTGTTGTCGTGACCTCGACCCTGATTATTATTGGCTCTTGACATATTGCTTCAAATTTTGAATATAAACGAAAACAGATGGTTCATAGTAATAAATTGGTCTAGTTAACATAAACGTTTGGTTACTGTATATCTATAAATTGTTGGTTGCGATTGGTCCGGTAATCATGATCTATGTGATGTAAGCACGCACGAATGATTTTGAAATGTCTTGCGTCTAACGCTTTTAAGTTTATTACTAACCTTTGATCGCAAGTCTGCTTTATTTCAGACGATTCATGAGACTCGATTTAACTTCAGTTCCAAGTTGAAACTCAACGCAAGACACTTTAAAATGAAGTTATATCTTCGTTTTAAATTCAAATACTTTCACGGGTATATGATTCTCAAATGTTGAGCTCCCTTCTCTAAAGAGGTCAAGGGAAAAAAAGCTTTACACGTGGAGCTTCCTCTTGTAGGCCTGCGGTAGGTGAAAGTCGGTTTGTCCTTGGATTCCCAACCACTCAGTAAATAACTTCTTAAAAGTGGGAAGGGAAACGTCTACAAACTCATTTTGAATAAAATTACATTCTTTTTTGTAATTTATGCTCCAAAGGTGTGCCTGTTTTCTTTATCGTTCTATAATACACCAGTACCAACTGCTTTAATTACAACTGTGCTCCAGTTCGTTAAAAAAAAGCCAGTTACTATAACCATCAGCAAGCATTGATAATATCGCTATCCTTGGAAACGTATAATTATTGCAAAAGCGCTGAAAATTCACTAGCGGTTCTTTGGCGTAGAGTTAATAAATGAAACAACACTAAAGGGTTCGTTGCCTTCGCCGTGTTATCAATTTAGAAACAGTTGGCCCGTTATCGACTGAATGACGATAACGTTGCCGGCGTTCAACAAAAGACGGCTCTGACGCTCCCATTATTTTATAGTATAGCTTAATTTTGCAAACATTTTGAATTAGAACTCGAACAAATCATCATAATTACAGGAGTAAGCTATTGACTAATACAGAGTTATTGCTGTCACAATAAAGTTAAATAGAAATTTAACTCAGGTTTCCAATACCTAGTTATAGTTAATTCATATTCATTTATTCATATAGTTAATTCATGTTCATTCAGGGAGGTATAGTTAATTCATAGTGAATGCGGGAAACGAAATTGAGTTAAATATTGTTTACTTTTTTAAATCAGATACGTCGCAGAAGGTCCCGGCAAAATAGGTCGACCCCTTTCATAGTTAGTCGGTTAGTCTGATCAAATTAACATTTTATTACTCTTAAAAATAAATATGCCTTTTAACTAACAAATAGCTTTTATATTTCATGAAATGTTTTTTAGGTAACCTTCCTCTTTGCACTTAAAAGTGTATGCAAAAATAAATTGAAACCCCACAATAAGTTACTTTTTTTTATATTTATTTATTGAGTAAGGTATACTTGGCAAATAAGGCATTGCGATCGTAATCGAACATCCGCATTGCGTGAACTGTTAAATCAATCTCAGTCAGTAGGTTATTCTAGTAAAAAAATTTCACATCCTTACACTATTTCTTTTGCATTTCCCAAACAAATTTTATGAAGATGACACAGTTCTTGAAGGCGCTTTACGTATTAATAGTGTAGTGCACGGCGACGCGGGCGGCTACCTGAGGCCTGAGGGTAAACGACCACCTGACCCATATTCAACCAAGACCCGACTTTCTCCGGGGCCGTTCACCCGGGAACAGGCGCGTACACCCGCCATGTTCCCATTACAGAATTAGAACTGTTCACACTTCACGGCGAACGTCCATTAATCGAGGACGCATTCCAATTAAGACCTCGTACAGTCGGCCTCAGAAGTAGCTTATCAGTTTTATACTTTGTCGCTTTAACTAGAACGCTACTCTTGTAAATTGCAACGCTACTCGAACGAACGAACGAACTCAATAATTGGCGCGACATAGTACTGAATTGTTCAGCTACTTATATCACTGATGTTGTTACGCATAGTCAGCTTCAACTTTTCTGACGGATAGCTCTTTTTTGTGTCAAACATTGTTTAACTAAATCGGATTCCTTTATTTATTGATTATAAATACATTAACTTACCAAAAAAGTATAATTTTTATGTTTTTTTCATTGATATCTAATATATAAACATATCGCTACAGACGACGACTTATGTATAACAGCAATTGATTTTAATTGTAATTGTTTGTCTCGTCGAGTCTAGCCTGGCATACCTATAGTCAACATTCACTATTATGCAGATTTTAGTATTCAATGTCAGTTAAAAACTATGTCTGCTTAGTTAACGATTCGACATATTATATATCAATGTATTTAAATGCATGCTTGCTACCAGGCTCATTATCTAGTATATGAAAAGATTACATACGTGTCAGATACGTACCGTTCCGACCGACTATGTAGATAGAGTATGACGAAACGATGCTTAATCAAATTTAAACTGATTAAAGGTAGGAAGGTATGTTAGGATCGTTTTAGTAAAAAATATACATTTTCGTAATTGCAGAAATAGAACGATACTCTTGATAACTATTTACTAAGAATAAGAGACCATTTACGTCGGTATCAAAATGCATTTACGCACTGTCTTCCGGCCAAAGGGGGACCGAAAGAGGTGTGTGGGACTCACCACCGGCAGACACGACCGCCAGCAGTAATACCCACTAAAAATCTTCCGACGACGTCCGCCGCTTCTTGAGAAAGAGGCGGGGGCTAGTACCTGGGTTGCAGCTCTGACACCCCGCCCGCGGCCAACGTCCCCTGTACCAAAACCGGGAAGACCTTTTGAGAAACGCAGTGGACGCGCCCCTCCTACCTCTTTGTGCGACCATAGAGTGTGTAGCCGACTTCTCGGAGGGTCTATGGTTAGACAATAGAGGCCCCGCTGCCTAAGACCCTCCTGGCGCTACTTGACGGGCCCGCCCGCTGCGCCCTCTGCCGGTCCCTCTTAGTTTTTCCCCGGTGGTCAGTACTAAGGGCACCCAGCATCGCCAACTTGTGGGTGTTACCTTTTCCGGGCCTCCGGTAGATACTCAGCCCCCCCCACCACGCCAAGGTGGAGACCTGTTCGAGGACTCAAGTGTTTACAACATTAGACGCAAATCATTGTCATGGCAAAAAAAAACAATAAATATTCACTGTAAAACGGTGTAGGTACTGGCTTCAGGAGAAATATTCCACGTTGTTAGTATATAACAAATTGTTTTTCACAAACAAATCCTGATTCAAGTGTGAACATATTATTATATAGAGTAATGGCGTTTATCAAATCAAATCATACAAAGCTTCTAGAATAAGGTACGAAAGAGTAGTGTACGCACTCTGATAAATTAGTACCGACGATCCTTATCGGGATGTCAAGGTGGATCTAAAAAAATAAATAAAAATAAAATCATATCAATTATATAAAGTCATTGAAGTGCCTCATAATAGAGACACTACAGATTTTGTTCAAAAAGAAATACATTCACCAAGTAATTTATGCTATACTTAAGTTGCTTATTAGACTTGAATTAAGCTAGATAATAATTTATTTTCATGTTTGTTGTTGTGTAAAAGTAATTCAAGAGAATTAAAAATAAACTACTCCAGTAATTCCTTTCAAAGTTCCCTACAATCTTTACCAATCTAAATATTGGAAGTTCGTGAGAACTTTACATAAATGGACAAAACCATTCAGTTAACAGCCAGCCATCGAATCAAAAGAAATAACTATTTGTTAAACCATGTAAAGTCGGAGGGGAAAGTTCCAATATCTACAAGCAATTTGCCTGATAGTTCAGACGATTTCAATTTAGATGCCTTTCATTGCATTGCTGTATTACGAGTTTGGATAATAAAATAGTCATACACTTTCTAATTCTTTTAAAATGAAAAGGTCCCCTTTGTGCTTAGATTAGCTATGCGATCAATACTTTATAGCAGCAGTCGTGCGGTGAATGTTCCTTCACTGTATTGACGTGTGCATTAAAAGTTAAGTGGACTTAATTTTAATTTCAAATTAACTGATATGTAAAATATGTAATTTGCTCGAATAGTTTTTTTATTTCGCCTGATGTTACATGATATATAATAGTCATGCGTATATACTAACAGAACAGTATAACTAGAAAGATTTTAATATAATGCAGAAATCTAGAATTGTAATTTTTACTGCAGTGTAAAGCTTGCATATTATAAAGGTAAACCGGGTCCATATACTGAATTGAAGGGACAAGTAGACCTTGAGGTAAGACGTTGTCTTACCAACCACAGCGGCAAATATACAAAATAGCCTTCGACGAGGTCATCTTTTACAAACAGATCCATTTAATATTAAAAAAAGACCATTACTTATACTGTCGCTTGCAGCTTTGTTTATTCTTAGCTTATTTTTGTTGAAACAGATTCATTAATAACCAATGAAAAAGAGAATAAAATACCATTTGTATATCTTTTTTTTTGTGAAGCATTATTTTTTTCCGATTTACATTACTTTATTTTTTGTTTTTATTTGTAAAAGAATCATGGTGCGTTACATCTTACCTACATACTTTCTTACTTACTGAGTAACTTACAAGAGTAGTTTTATGAAGATAGATCTAACTAAGTTCTCTGAAGGCAGACGATCGAGATGCAGCTTTTCAATACTTGATAGCAAATTCATATAATAACTTATGCATTGATTATACAATTAGCAATTAAATTATGATTTTGATCAAAACACTAAAATGTACAAAAATGTTCAATAGATAAGTAATGGTTGAAATCCATTTTATAAGTTATTATTTTTTCTAGATTCGGCTAAAACGTCACTTTCACGTACAATTCAACTTCATCTGTAGAATTCCTGATCTCCGGCTAGTTCATTTTATGTTTACCGTTGATTGGACGATGGCTGCTCTCTTTTAGAGAGCAGTCTTTTGTATTGCCTAGTCACCGCCTAAACCTTTTATCATCTTTGTTGTTTTTGAGTAATGCTAAATGATAACCATCTCGGTCATCACGAGCGCGTACAGTTATAAAACATCAATTTAGTATTTCTCATTTCTCGATTTTTTTCGAAGCGGTATGGAAGCATTATGATAAAGCTTTTATTTTGATGAGAGTTGTTTAATTTAAAATATTACACGTTTATTACCAAGATTAAAGATAAGGTTCTCAACGAATGATCAGATGCGCAAATTCTATCTGCCACAGAATCTAAAGTACTTGGGATATGAACACAGGACAAGCAATCTAAACTCTATATGTACATCAAATTATCAGGTGTCACCAGGAATAGAAAGCAAAGCAAAAATCGAGGTACAGCAAATAAGGGGTGTAAACAGGGCGACTCTAAATTTTCATAGAAGCATCACTCAAATTTATTATATGTTAAAATTGTTAGTTACATTTTAGCTTATACCGTATGTGAAACGGCCCCTGCCGATGCCTCTGAACAGTGCCTACATTCTTAGTGTATTTTTCAATAACTTCTCTTGCTAGATAAGCGGAGCATTCTCGAATTGAGCATAGGATATTGTCCGCACGGTGATTGCTTGCCAATAGCTCTACCAACAAAAATGGTTTAATTGGCATAGCCTTAAAGTCACCGGCACTATATCGTAGATAAGCCTAGGAATTAAACTTCCAAGTTTATTTTGCTGACTTTGATAAAATCGTTGAATAATCAATTTACCAACGTTGCAATGACCGTAGCGAAAAGCGCACGTCGCGTGCGCCTAGCGGGGGCGTCGCCCCAGTGAAAGTGTGAAAGTGAGGCGAATGCGCTTGCACATCGCGCCTACAAATATTGACAATATAATCACTTCGGTGTTCACCGGACATGTCATGCCCATATAAATATTATACACAATAAAAATATAATTAAATGTACCTACGTAAAACATATTTAAATTAAAGCCTCATTTACTCATATTTTTTGCAATGCCTTTCTGCATTCATAATTTAGACTTGGCTCCCAACAAATAAAGCAGTCACGTCAGACGTCACTAACAAGAGATGGTAAAAAATTAACGAGGCTCGCAAATAATGTATCTGGAGCGTGGTGGCCAACAGTCGGCCGTTGTTTCCGTGTACGACTACGAGGCCCGGCTTAACTGACGTGCACCAGATGAGAGGATGTAAAATATACTTCCTACGCGTACTGCATTGTTTACAAGCCTCAAAATTGTTGCCGTCTTTTCTCTTAACAATAAACTTTACTTTTAATGCCAATTCACCAAATCGATTCTTGTATGTTGCTTGTTCACTTTAATACGATTTAGCTGCAGGTACTGTTAGCTAGAAACGTTTATATGAACATTTCCAATTACTTGATTTAGTTACTTCCTACACTTATCTATTTTAGTGCGACGTTAGACTTAGCAAGTGCATGTACGATTAAAGCGCAGTATAGCGTCCTCTTATGAGTGTTTAGAATCGTTCGTGCGACATAAATTTCAATGCGCAGAAATAATGACACTAAATTATCAGTTCGGAGAGTCACGTAATTGTACCGTAATCGCCGTCAATGCATCAAGATGTTGCCTCTATGCCTAACTGTTGAACATGTTGGTATTATAACATCAAACAATACAATTCCTTTATTCTTATATGTGTGTTGAAAATATTATTGCTTAGAATCAATGTTACCAGTAAATTGAAATTGGTAGGTTTGCACAAATAATTACGAGGGTAAATCATGTTGTTCCTAAAATCAAACCTTGGGCACACATTGGTACAAGTAGGTATGTAGGTCGCCTGTTGGTCTTTCCATTTTGACATTTCTTTTTAGTAAGCTGTTAGATAAATGTAAACTATAACAAGTTAGGCGCATGGATGAAGTGTCTGAAGAAATGTCCGCTGAAAATATTTTTTGTGCCTTGAATATTACTACTGATGCTTTATGGTATTTCGTTGTCGCTTTCTAGGTACACATTATTGGCAAGATGATTCCCGCGAATTTCAAACAAAGCAAAAGAGAACTGACGTTTGTAATTTTCGAGGTAGAAGTTGGAAATCTTCCACGTGATTCTGATTATATTTGTTGTGGTTTCGTAACAAAAAAAAAGCTGGGTTGTTTCAACAGCAGGCAAAGTTATTGCGAAAGTTATTGCAATTGTTAAGTACTGGGTGAAGAAGAAATTATTTTAACTTATAACTTGCCGAAAGGAAAAACTTTGAAGTAGTGCCTTCATGGTGTTCTAGTTTAATCTCCATACATAATAATGCAATTAACGATAAAAGTTGTCTTGAAATATTGGCATCAAGCTCTTCACTCTGAAGGCAACCACAGAATTGGCTTTAAATAATAGGTTGGGGAAAAAGTCTTTTCGTATTTTTGTATGAAAAGTCAAGACATTTTTTTCAAAGTTTATTTACATTTATTTACAATATATATGTACGGGACGGTACGTGGGTACTGGGTTTGGAGTGAAGAAAAACGCCAATTAGTTCTTCTATGTTGATGAGGCGAGAGGCAGGCTTCTTGTTTCTATTAGTTTCCGCTAGAGTGCTCCGTCGGTTGCGTAAATCGATGGCCCCATCGGCGCTAGTCGTACGTGCGGGGCAATACCGTAAAGAGAGCCGGCATCTCGCCTCATATTTCAAACAATTTTATTGCTATTTTTCACTATGAATATTACATAAATTTACTTATTCTAGCTTAATCTATTAATATATCCTTATGCTATTGGTTTTAATAAGTAGGCTACGACTTGTACTTTTTATTAATATATAACTTACAACTATAAACAAATAAATAACAAAGATATGACTAATTTAATAACAAATTTAGAGTAGTGGACGTAATTACTATTGAAATGAACTATTTACAAATAACAATATTTTTAGATTTCTATTATTTACGGTCGTCCCGAACATTCCTCCCGCCGTGCATCGTCGGCCGTGACGTTGCAGTCAGGTTGGAGGGCGACTGTGTCCGTAGGGATGACGACTATTTTCTTAGTAGGGCGCCGCAGGATACCGCCGCCGGTGCGCACGTCTGCCACTCGAACCACGCCGTCTGACCCGGGGTAGGTAGCTGTGATCACTCCGCGGGGCCAGGTGTTGCGGGGTAGCGTGTTGTCAACTATCAACACGACGTCTCCTGTGTTGACTTCCTTGCCGTGGCCGTGGGGCTCCCGCCGGTTTTGCAGCTGCGGCAAGTACTCGCGCACCCACCGCGACCAGAATATGTCGGCGAGTCGTTGTGCCGCGCGCCAGTTTGAGCTCGTAATGAGGTCGCGATCTGTGAACGTGCCAGGCGTAGGAACGCAGGCTGACCCGCCGAGCAGAAAATGATTCGGCGTGATGGCTTCAGGATCTTCGTGACTTGTGGAGACGTGTGTCAGTGGGCGGCTATTGACACAATACTCGGCTTCGGTTAGGAGCGTGGCGAGGACCTCATCGGTGGGGTGACGGGGCTGCTGGGTTGCTGCCAGGGCTGTCTTCACTGATTTGACCAGTCGCTCCCACGCACCACCCATGAACGGCGCGCCGGGGGGTATATAGCGCCAATTGATTATTTTCTTGTTAGCTTCGTATTCCGTCGCGTTGTCTATCGCTTTTCGCAGCTCTCGGTCCGCCCCGCGGAGGTTCGTGCCATTATCAGACCATATTTCTGATGGACACCCTCGCCTGGCTATGAATCGGCGGAGGGCAAGGACGGCGGAGTCGGTGGTTAGGCTTGCGGCTAACTCCAAATGTACAGCCCGTGTAGTCAAACACGTGAAGATGGCTACATATCGCTTGACTGTTGAGCGACCATTTGTAACTGATAGTGGGCCAAAATAATCGAGGCCGGTGAAGGTAAATGGCCTTTGATGATGGGCCAAGCGACACGGCGGATGATCTCCAGTCGGCGGCTGCGACGGCTTATCTTTTCTTATTCGACATGGTAAGCAACTATGTACTATCATTCTTGTTACTGGTCGTAGTCTTATTATCCAATAATGTTGGCGGCATTCATTGATAGTAGTCTCGACACCGGCGTGCATCAGCTGTCTATGTTTGTAATCTATCCACAACTTAGTCCGCGTCTCGTTCCCATCTAGCACGGGCGGCGCGCGCTGCGCGTCGGTGACGTCAGCGGCCGCGCTTATGCGACTATTCAGTGTTATCACGCCGTTTACAAAGATCAACGATAGCGAGCGCAGTCGACTATTTCTAGATACGGCCCTGTTGTTTCTTAATGTTTCTATTTCATCGGGAAATGACTTTTCTTGGCTCGCTCGTATGAGTATGGCTTCGGCTTGACGTAGTAATGCAGATTCGATTGTTATATAAGCAATTGATGATTTTTCTATATTCGATTTTGCGGGACGGGGTGCGGCGGTCGCAGCTCGTTGTCGCTTCCAGTCGGAATCTTGGTCTTTGTTCTTTCTTGTGCGTTTGTGATAATGTATTCTATGTTTTTGAGGACGACAAAGTTCTATAAACTGAAGTACTCGAGCTGTGGCTCGCAGTAATTTTTCCCATTTAGAAAATCGGGTACTGTCTGGTATGCTATGTGCGATATTCAACGTGTTTGTTGTTGCGTAGTTGCATTTTTCTTCGCCTGTTTGTATTATCTCGGTGGGTCGCTCGCTGGGCCATGATGACTCATCTTGTAGTAGGAACGCTGGGCCCGTGAACCATCTATGGTTTTTATTGAATTCATGCGGCACATCACGGGTCGCATCGTCTGCTACGTTCAATTTTGTAGGTACCCATCTCCATTCATGTACGGCGCAGTGTTCCTCGATATCAGCTATGCGGTGGGCTACAAACGGCTTATATGAGCGCGATCCAGTCTTCAGCCAGGTAAGTACCGTTCTACTATCGCTCCAGAATATCTTCTTATCTGGTTTACGGTCGTGTTCGTCTATGACTGTGGCGGCAATACGGCTTCCCATCACGGCGGCTTGCAGCTCCAGGCGCGGTATTGAGGTGAGCTTCAATGGTGCTACTCTTGCTTTTGCAGTTACAAGTGACAATGTGACGCGGCCGTCGGGGGCTTCCGCGCGCCAGTACAGTGTGGCGGCGTAGGCTTTCTCACTCGCGTCCACGAACGTGTGTAGTTGGAGCGATACAGCTTCACTGTATTGCGAATAACAACGCGGTACGGCTACGTGGCGTAGGTTCTTGAGATGCGTCATCCAGCTTTTCCACTGTGCGGCGACGTCAGCGTCCACTTGTTCGTCCCAGTTGGTCCCGCGGCGCCATACTTCTTGTAGTATGGTTCTTGCTTGTACTGTGATTGGCGATGCGAGGCCGAGGGGGTCGTACAGTGACATTACTATTCTTAGTGCTTCTCTCTTGGTGGGAGCGTCACGGTGAAGCGTTTCGTTCGGGACTCGCGCCAGATCAAGGTTAAATGCGAGCTCGTCCGTTTGTGGTTTCCAGACGAGGCCCAGGACGCGCTCGTTGTTAGCGCCCGCTGTGAGGTTCTTGGCCGCTGGCTGTGGCTCGTCTGCGATTAGCTCGTGGATGGCCTCGGGCGCGTTGGAGGCCCACTTGCGCAGCTCGTAGTGCGCCCCACGATGAATATCTCGAACTTGTCTTGCTATTCGTGCGGCGTCTTCTATAGTTTTATAGCTGTCGAGGTAGTCGTCGACGTAATGATTTTTAACTATCGCCGCGGCCGCCTCGGGATGTGACTTTTCATATTTCTTTGCATTTAAATTCTTCACGAATATGGCTATGGACGGTGAACACGTTGCTCCAAATATAAGAGATGTCATTCTGTATTCAGTCGGGGATATATTGCTGTCCTTTTCTCTCCACAGATATCGTAGGTAGTCTCTGTCTTCAGGCTTTATCTTCACTTGCATGAACATTTCAGATATATCGGCCGAAATTGCTATTTTATGTCTTCTAAACCGCATCAGTACTCCAGGTAAGGACTGAAGTAAGTCGGGACCGGTGAGCAGTTGATCATTCAGCGATTTCCCTGCGGTCCTGGCGGCGGCGTCGTGGACGATACGTACTTTTTCTGGCTTCGTAGGGTTGGTGACTGCAAAGTGCGGTAGGTACCACTTCTGCCCGGTCTGTTCGAGCGGTGGGGCGGGCTCGGCGTATTTTTTGGTTATAAGTGCTTCCATCTCCTTTTGGTATTTTTCTTTGAGTACTGGATTCTTTTCAAGTTTTCTTTCGATTGAAGTGAGACGGCGTAATGCGTTTTCATAATTATCAGGCATCGTAGCATTGTCGGTCTTCCATAGTAAAGTAGACTGGTAGTAGCCGTCCTCTATTTGTATTGTATTGTCTTGCAGTAATTTCAAAGCGCGCTGCTCGGGATCATTTCGTGGTTTCTTCGGTTGTATCATTAAGTTGTCAATGGCGAAATGGTGTCTTAGCTGTTCGTTCATACTATCTTCTTCGGTTTCATTTTTTATATTGTGTACATAATGTACGCGCTGGCCAAGAGTTCGCGCCTGCGCACCGTGTAGAACCCATCCTAGCGGTGTGTGAGATGCGACGGGTTGATCTCGCCGTCCTTTTCTTACTTCGTTCGCCAGCAACAGATGCCAGTTATCTTGACCTATTAGCAGTTTAGGGGCTGCGTTTAGGTATTTCAGATGGCCTTTAATGTCTTCCAGGTGTGAGCAGTGTTTCAAGTCTTCTTCTATGACTTCTTGCGGTGATAAGTGAAGGTGGTCTATGGTGCGCGCGTGTATTTTGTGTAGTTCTGTTGCGCCGTGCAGGGTAAGCGCGACTCGGCGTGACTGGGCCGCTAGCTTGCTGTCTGTTATCGCTTCTATTTGTAGCGGGTCTATAGGGCCTCTTGCTCCGACTTGATCGGCGAGTTCGGAGTCTATTAGTGTGACGGTTGAGCCGTCGTCGAGTAACGCAAATGTTTCTATTTCTCCTGCCGGTCCACTGACGCGTATGGGTGCTATCTTCAAGTAACATTGTGTTTTCTTATGTGTCCAAGTTGAAGTTACGGCTTCTTTATCTGTACTATTTTCTTGTCGTTCCTTCTTGAAGTGTAGAAGCCGGTTGTGGTAATACTGGCAGCCGTCGATATCACACTTGTTGCGGCGACAGCTGTGTGTTCTGTTTCTATATCGCAGGCACCGGAAGCAGAGCTTTCGCTCTTTTGCTATGTCCCACCTGCCACTTACATCGGTTTCGTTGAATTTCTTGCAGTCAGAGATGTGGTGACTACCATTGTCGCATACAAGACAATTGTATTTTTTCTCAGTGGTGGCGAATGTTCTCTGATTCCTTCGTGATGTTCTATTTTCTTGTTGAGATGTACAGACTGCTTCTGGTTGAGCGTATGGGCTGCATAGTTCGGCTTCTCGTTCTAAGAATCTTGATATCCTTATCAAGTCCGGTTCATCTTCATATTGTGAGGCAGCGAAGTCAAACCATCTGTAGCGGAGCGTAGACGGCAGCTTTTCTATAGTTATCTTCGTTATTTCTGGGTTGTACAGATAATAAATTCTGTTCAGGGCCTTCAGCGCTGCGACGATGTTTGAGACTCGACTTGCGAATATGCATATGTCTCTCGGCGTGTCTGCGGGTCGTGATAATAACCGCAGGCGGTCTAATTCAGTCGAGGCGATGCAGTCGGGTCTTCCGAAGCGGGCTTCTAAAGACTTCATAACTTGAAGTGGCTGCGCGTGATGAATAAGAAGATTTTCCACCGCTTCTCTTGCCTTCCCCTTGATATTACGCCGAAGTCTTGCAGAGTTTTCGACGTCTGTGTATAGGGCGGCGGACTCGTAGTATGCAGCTTTAAACGACAGCCAGTCTTCATGTGCGCCGTAGAATGTTGGTAGATCGGTGACGTGGCGCGGATGATGAGTTGACTTGAATGCAGTAGTGATGGCATTCATAAGTTCTGATATTTCAGTCTTCTGTGGTGATGCAGTGACGATCGGAGGTTTGAATACGGCTTCACATTTATATTCAACTTCTGCTTGAGGTGATTGCGATTTTTTCAATGTGTTACCGGGTGGTGGTAACACTAGTGCTTCTTGATTGGGCGCTTGACTATTGTTAAGCCATGTAGATACTAGTTCATGTGACTTAACATTGCTGACTATCGTGGCGGTATCGTTGTCGTCATCTTCAGCTTCTATTCGAGCGATGTGAGCAGCGGCCAACTCGACTTGGAGTTTCAAGAGGTCTTCCCGCGCTTGTGCGAGCTTCAGCGCCCGGCGTGACTGTGTACTATGACGCGAGACGGCTTTCTTGACGGCTGACGGTGATACTGCGACGTTCTCTATGGGGGTCGTTAGTTTAGCGACAGCTTCTATGGGGGGTGCTTGTACAGCGAGAGTTTCTATGGGTGTTGCTAGTACAGCAGCTGAGCGGTCTGTGGCCGATGTTGCTTCTATGGTTTTCATTTCGGCGTGACTCGAACTATGAGCGACGGTTTCTTCGTTTATGTTTCGCCTTTTCCCGCTTTGTGTTCTTGTGATAGGCATGATGAATTTCTTCCTCTGATCCGGCTCGAAGGTACCAATGTACGGGACGGTACGTGGGTACTGGGTTTGGAGTGAAGAAAAACGCCAATTAGTTCTTCTATGTTGATGAGGCGAGAGGCAGGCTTCTTGTTTCTATTAGTTTCCGCTAGAGTGCTCCGTCGGTTGCGTAAATCGATGGCCCCATCGGCGCTAGTCGTACGTGCGGGGCAATACCGTAAAGAGAGCCGGCATCTCGCCTCATATTTCAAACAATTTTATTGCTATTTTTCACTATGAATATTAC
Organism: Musotima nitidalis; assembly: GCA_949126915.1. Classification (NCBI taxonomy): domain Eukaryota; kingdom Metazoa; phylum Arthropoda; class Insecta; order Lepidoptera; family Crambidae; genus Musotima; species Musotima nitidalis. The sequence goes on along the minus strand of OX421423.1, from coordinate 11,534,934 downwards.
ATAAATTTACTTATTCTAGCTTAATCTATTAATATATCCTTATGCTATTGGTTTTAATAAGTAGGCTACGACTTGTACTTTTTATTAATATATAACTTACAACTATAAACAAATAAATAACAAAGATATGACTAATTTAATAACAAATTTAGAGTAGTGGACGTAATTACTATTGAAATGAACTATTTACAAATAACAATATTTTTAGATTTCTATTATTTACGGTCGTCCCGAACAATATATGTACCGTTTTGTTGAATAACTTTCTGCCATTTTGTGGGCAGAGACATTATCCCGTTACTGTAGAAACTTTGGGACTTCTGATCAAAAAAACGGGACAAATAGTTTTGGCAGTCCTCTCTTGAGGTCAACCTTACAGAACCTAAAGAATTGTGTAGAGACCGAAACAGGTGAAAATCTGAAGGCGCAAGGTCAGGGCTATATGGTGGATGCACTAGGACCTCCCAGTCGAACTCTCTTAATTTTTGCTGAGTGGCTAAAGATGTGTGTGGTCTAGCGTTATCGTGATGAAAGACCACACCCTTCCTGTTGATCAATTCCGGCCGTTTTCTCTCGACTGCTTCCTTTAATCTCATCAGTTGCTGGCAGTAAAGATCAGAATCGATGGTTTTGCCGGGCGGTAAAAGCTCATAATAAACAATGCCCTTCCAATCCCACCATACACACAGCATCACCTTATTTCGTGTTAGGCCAGGTTTGGCCACAGTCTGTGAAGCCTGGCCAACTTTCGACCACGACCTTTTTCGCACGTTCTTGTCGTACGTGATCCACTTTTCATCGCCAGTTATCAATCTCTTCAAAAACGGCTCGGTTTCATTACGTCTCAATAATGAATCGCAAATGAGTACACGGTTCATTAAGTTTCTTTGAGTGAGCTCGTGTGGCACCCAAATATCGAGCTTTTTTGTATTACTTTACCAGCTTTCTTCAAATGGCTCAAAACTGTTTTGTGGTCAATTCCCAGTTCTTCAGCTACATCGTAACTACTAATATGCCGATCTTGCTCCACTCTTTCAAAAATGGCGTCCATTTTATTCGTAACAGGGCGACCAGAGCGATTTGCATCTTTAACATCAAAATTTCCGGACTGAAAACGTTTGAACCAAATTTGTGCTACTCTTACTGACACTGCATCAGGTCCATAAACATCACAAATTTTTTTCACTGCTTGAGTTGCATTTTTGCCTTTTTTATAATAAAATTTTAAAATGTATCGAATTTCTTCATTAGATTCACACATTTTTACGGAGAGAAAAACAAATGAAAAATAGCGGGAAACAACTTTTTTTATTTTTTTCTTTTCTTTATAATGGAACCTTTTTAATGTTACCAAAACCAGCCAGACACAAATAGTACAGTCAAAAAATTTTTATAATAAGTTTATACCTACGTTATGCGAAAAGACTTTTTCCCCGACCTAATATTAAGATTACCGACTGTACCATCAGACTTAATTAAACGTAGTCGATTTTAATTACTGTAAGTATTCATATCATATTCGTAGAATTAAATTTGACGATGACTACGCCGTTGCGCCGTGGAGAAGTTTAACTTTTGAATATAGACTTGGAGAAAAAAATATATTCGGAGGAGAAAGGAAAACTGGAGAAGCGATATTATAAATGTTAAACGGAGGACATTTAAAAAACAAAATACTTGTATTAGCAGTTGTGGAACTATTTGATTTACCAACGTATCTATCCAGAATTTTAATGTTATAACTATACATTGATTGTGATACTGTGGGTATGTAACTTACTTTACCTGTAAATTATAGGTTATTCTTATTATTTGTTATTAGTTCTTATTATTTTATCTTTACTTATTGATTTCTTAATGTAACACACGGGAACACTGTACGTTGAGTATTGAAACTTTGCATAAATGGAATTAAATTATAAAATTACAACAAAAACAATGTATATTATAAAATCCACTTTAAAATATTGTTTGTATATTAGTTTCATGGTAATTTATTATTTCAAAAGTTTATCGCCACTGAAACTTGAAAGGACTACCATCATTAGTAATGCATGATGCTCACGTTTCTTGTTGCTCTCTCTATTGTGCGCTGAATGGCGGTTCGCAATCTTTTGTGCCACCGCAGAACTTATAATTCCTTTACTCTACGCCACGGCTCAACTTTTTGTAAACCACGTCTTATATCTAGCTTTGCGAGCATTTACTAATGTCCTCTGTCTGTCAGATGATGTCGTATCCTCGTTAGTGACATTGTAGCGCCCACGCTTAATCCACCATAAACGTAATGTACCAATGACAGGATTACCTATAAACGTACAGACCTACCGTTTCCCTTTAAAATTAGTTAAGCTAAAGTATAAAGGATGGTCATAACAAACCGAACGTTTCGTGAAAACCACTTAAGTACCGGTAACAGATGTCAAATCTATGTAGAGTGAAGACGCGTAGGAGGACAAAAACTAATTCCCAAGAGCGTGTGAACAGAAGCGCTATGAATATACAAATGTGGACAAGAAAACAACGCTATATGGTTGTCTCACGCGCGAGAGATCCTATCGACCACTTGTCGACCTTTAATCTCAATACCATGTCTAATACAAGTATTCCTTTATATACTAGGTAGGTACAAAAAAATAGGTACGGTAGTATATATTTTTTTGGTTCAATCATTTTGAATTCGGGCAGCTTTCACTCTCCATATACTCCATATACTCGTCGTACAAATGAAAAAAACTTTTCATTGTTTTAGCCTGCTCTCGCGAGCATGTTATCTAATACTTTCCACAAACATTTTGCAAGCAGAGCGCTCAGATACAATGCTTACACTAAAATCAGTTCCGCTCTCTTGAATTGGGTAAGTGGTGCATTTGACGAAACTTCACTTTTTCTCTGTCCTACTTTGTCCAACGGTTAGATTTACCAATCGTCGATCGCTTGTTTGCACTCGATTTTCGACGCATTTGGCCATTAAAGTTGATTTCCACGCTGTCTTGGAAGTACATTAGATACCGTGATTTGGTTTAGCGGCCTTTTCACACGAAAATCGGGAGCGAAACTTTCCAACTGGAGCGGCTAATACCCGAATAATCTAAAATGCTGAATAATCAAATTTTTTGCACGTCGTGTGTAAATTGTATGCTTTTAGAATAGTTACTTCTGAACTGGTTATATTCGACAATAAGTAATAAAAAATTATAACATCACTAAGCTTGGAGAGTTTGAATTCCGACATCGACATTCGTCACCCTTGTGACTGCATCAATATAATATAGAAATGCAATATTATCCAGTAATTGTCTCATCTGCCGGAGGCGCTTTCACCTCGATTCCAACAATTTCCCTCGTGTCTGAATCGCGTCCTGCTATATCTTTCTTTACAATATTAAGTACTCATATTGCAATACAGTCGCAACGTTCACCCAGTAATGTGTGGGAAACGGGCGTTACGAGTTTTTTTAATTGCGTTGTGTCGGCTGTATGGTATGCTATTATTGCGGGGCGTAATGCAACGCGGGCCACAGAAGTAAGGCGTCTAGCTGTCTCCGGCCAATTTCGTTGTTAATTATCTTCCATCGCCTGGCTGACTGCTCAGCGGCACGTCTGGCCCGGTAACTGGTGCCTCGAAAGTAGGCAATGCGTATACCGACCGAACTGATGCACAACGCCTATTCTGGGAATCGTATTTTCGTTGCATTTTCATTGGTCGATGAACTCGTGTCATCTAATATTGCAGTCAAGTAATTATATGTAGTTCCTTTATCGTATAAAATGTATTATGCTATTATTGAATATCTCCGAAACAATGATTGTTAAGTCTCGTTTACTCACCCGAAATTTTTTTGCGTGTTGAATCCGGGTATCATATCATTTGACACGGTCACTAATTAATTTAGCGAGGTCACTCGAATGGACTTGTTTTCATGCAACTCTTTACCTCTTTATACGGAGGTCACAAACTTTAATGATCTCGTGACTATTAAGAATACCAGTTAATGTTGAGTGTACCAAATTCCTTACCGTATACATATGTTACAAATTAATTTAGCAATTTCGTTCTTCATGGCTATTTTAACATATTAAGCGCGTATTAAAATTTAACTTTTAGCACATTACCCGTTACCGAGACCTAGATGGCTACGGTGTTGGAAACTTTTGTGCGTCTGCCATTTGCTTAGAATTATTTATGGCTGTATAGAATTTTCTATTTGATATTCAGAGAGAGAATTATTTCTTAATTTAGTAAACAACACAACTCCTTTGCTAGACGAGAGCGAATGAGTCATTGTTAAGGAGTTGTCTGTGTAACCTGTAATTTTATTTAAGATTTATGAGATAATACTCGTAATTACAGTAATTTTGAATGTAGTCGCCCAATTGAGAGGTTATAGTGCGTTAAGACGTACATAACTTATCTGTTATATTCAGTACCAAAAGTTTTTTCTTGCATGTCCGCGGTCGCGTGTAGAATTGTTATATCAAATTATTCTACAAATATTAGCATGAGATCGAAATAATTATGTGCGTCTTACAGGTTAATGACTTTTATCCGACCGAACATAATATGTAGTATCGATGACTTGTCCTAATAGTGGCCATAGATAATATAAGTAATATTGTTAAAAAGTTACAAGTCTTCTGCGAGGTTTGTCGTAATTTACACCTCAGGCTTTACACCTAAAAAAATTGTTTTTCTTCGATGATTTAACGTTTTGTCCTAATTTATTAACATACATCGGACGTTCCTGACCCTTACACCCATTAAGAGGTTGATTAATTTCTTTGATTATCTTTGTATTTGCCCAAACAAACAACGAAAAATATCTTTGTGATGTTTGTTTAGGCGTATAGGGGGATCCTACCAAGATCTTAGGAGCCCAAGCCAACCTCACCTGCAAGTGGTGCACCTGCCGAACATCAGACGACCCTCTTTCAAACATAAAAGTTCCCGGTAAGCGGCAATAGGCTCGCTAGCTCTTTCTAACAATATATTTGGCAAAATGTGGGCGTATGATATGCCTCTACCTATCCCTTCGGGAAATAGGCGTGATTGTAAATGTTTGTATGTAATGTTTCAGTAGGTCACATCTATGTAATATATGACTGTTGTAAGTGTAGTCTCGTTTTTATAAAGAAGTTCTTAAACGAAATCTACATACCTAATTATGTTTTACTCAACATACTTAGTAACACCTCGTCGACGCACATGACTGTCAAATGTTATTAAATGATAATCTTATAAACCCTCTGTATAGTCAACACTTTTTAGAAATATTTTTTCTGCTTCAAACAAGCTCTGACGACATATACTTTATCTTCTTAATGTCTGAAAAAGAAAATGTGCCTAAAAATACAATTTTTATCTAATGGTTATTATTACTTATCACATACGTCGAAAATGACATTCCAAAACAAATTTAATAGTGGTATTTAAATCGTTTATTAGGTACCAATAGGGAAAAGCCATTTGCATAGAATAGATCTCACGAAGACCATAAATTGAATTCGAGACAAAAGATAATTCGTCGAACGACGCATCGCACTTCGACATTTTGGTCAGGCGTGAACGTGGGCTTCCAATACCAGCCAATGAACCCTCCCCGCATTCCCATCTCTATCTCAACAATACTAAAGTCATTACTAATAAACGATATTTGCTAACATTTTTGCAACGTTCTTGTGTGGTGCTGATATCTAACGATGAGCTACTAAAATATGTTTATTGCTCTGACACAGTAATGATGTCACATGTTTGATAAACCTAACTCTGTCTACTTACAAAGATAACATGTCGACAGGTCATTCAACTTGAGTCTCTTAAGTAGGTACATCGAGTACGGCATGACACAATACATTGTGCCTATTTTGAAAGCCAAAAGCACAAACTCATAGAGGGTTCATGGCCTCTTCTTTTTGTGTGACTTTTAATAAATTTATAAGTAGCAATTTCAACTGAAAAAATAATTTTTAACAGTATACAACCTATTTACACAAAACTTTTTTGTAAAAAGAACGATATACTTAAAAAACAGGTGCGCACTTGACATCATTAATATCTAAAATATTCGAAGACAAGGCAGTTTCCAAAATTCCAAGCAGTTTAAAGGTCATAACTTTAAACTTTGTAATTTCCTTTTGGCCACTTGTACAAGCTTGTTTCTTTTCATAAGGTAATTCATAAATACTGGTATCGCTACCCAATCAGTGCCAAAGTTAATTTGTATAATGATATTTTAGCCACTACGACGGCGACTGCTGTGAAACAGCTTCCACAGTTCTCACACAAATCGGATGTAGAATGACGGTTTCTGAATATCTCATGCCGACAGTGGCGTTAGAATAATTAATGATTAGTTATTTACGAGCTAGGCCGACGAGTTCATCTTCTGAACGAACGGTTATGATCTTAGACTGTGAATTACCGATTCGAGTCTAGGAAACATTTCTTTTCACTTTGTAACTAACTAACTAACGGGATTTAATTGAATAAGACTGTTTTTATGTTATTAAAGTTGACAGCTATGAACTCCACAGGAAGGTGCTCCTAAATAATGAGGACTCCTTCAAACCCACAAACATCAAATGAAATTACATTGACACTTCTTAGTGCTGAAACGCAGGCGACGTAACTTAGTTAGGTACGTGGAAGTTAGCCAGTCCCACAAAGATAAGGTCCTACGACAAATCAGACCGGGAATCGACCCTGCAGTATGCGAGGAGGAGTGCAAGGAGGATGACTACATTTTCCTTTCAAAACAACATCCCCACCGCCAATTATGGTGTTTGTCCTAAAATCAAATGTTAGTGCTTTATCAGATAGTTTTAATAGTAGATATTTGTACGTAAAACGAGATCTAAGCTCCGTTGCTCCTAGATTGAGATATAAAGTACAGCCTTAGACAAAATATAAAGTGAATTAACTTTTTGTGTATCGCTTGCTACTGGAGCGTACGAGATTTGTCTAACAGTCAAATCATTTATTTTGTTAGGTATTTTATAATAATACTAATAAAATTACTGCTAGATAAGATATGTTGTAAATTTATGTAAAATAATTACGCTTTATGTTTTAGAGTTAATGGGCGAATGGCATATCATCATATTGTTCATCGTATAGTTAAAACCTGTAGAATGTTATGTTATCAACGAGGAATTTAATTACAGTGTAATATCGCAGATTAATGGACTCTATTAATATGTTCTGGGCATAGGCATTTATTTTAAACAGATAATCTGCAACATCCAGCAGCCATCTTGATAATTGAATGTAACATAAGTTATTTTGCTATATTATTTTTAAATCATTAACAAATCGAATAAAAGACAAATAAAATAAAGTACAGTTCTATTCAAACGCGTAATTACAATAAAAGCCTTTTATTTTAATATCTTTTGGTCGATTTTTCTTTTAACTTTTCAAACCACCATTGGATCTTCGTTATCGCATTAAAAATACGCATCGATAGCATTCCTGACTCATAAATAAAATGAACCCAATAGCAATAGGAGTAGCGGGATTAAAAGGAATATAACAAGTTCAAGAAGGAACATGGAATGGTTGTTAGTCTGGAAGAGTCTGACACACCCTTCTGCTCCACCCACAGCGGAAGGCATAATTGTCAGGCATTTGGTGGCATAGTTTTGAAAGTCTATACTTCGTCATAACGATATGGAATTATTAGTCACGAGAACAGAAAGTAGCCCTAATCTCTCATTTGCTCAATGAACTAATTCAATATAAATTACCACTATTTCGATATTCTAAATGGACTTCACGATTCAGACATTTTCGTCTATTCCACTTTCTATTCGTTCACCATCATAATTCACAACGTCATTACACTTGATTCTCTTTCTACCCTAAATTTACAAACAATAGCAGCCAGACATACTACGGCGCAAGATTTGAGCGAGGCAAAAGTGGAAAATGTATGTTTATGACTATTGTTACAATAATCGGAATGATTCTAATGTTGTCCACAGAGAAGTGAGGTCCTATGCGGCGACTGGAAAATTACTGGTTGTTGCGACGTTTACTTTTAATATTTCAATAATAAGGCGAATTCTCATACCGATTTTTAGAAAGTTTGTTTTGTATTGGGTACACAACAGCAGACGTACTGTATTACATCATTTCAGCCCATTAACGTCCCGCTACTGAGTACGAGCCTCCTCTCACGTACCAAGGTGTGAGGGTATTGGGTCTTACTCCACCACGCTGACCCAGTGCGGATTGGCGGAGGCAGGTGTATGGCGTCCTGCTGTAAGAATTTTTCAAGCCGCCCATTAGGCCTCTAACATGGCTTAACGACTACCACATTTTGTGATAACCGGGACCAACGGCTTAACGTGCCTTCCGAAGCACGGAAGCACTTGATATCAAATGCCACACAAACGGTCACCCATCCAAGGACTGACCTCTGTAAACTCTGCTGTACTTCGGTGATCGTTTCCGGCCACCGAGCACCGCAGAGCTACGAGCACTTCTGTATTACATACACTATGGTTATTGACTAAATTATACTTTTCTTGATTTATATCTGTATTCTGATTTATTTAAAAAATTGTAGAATATTTTTATTAAGTAACAAATAGAAATGTGACGTGGTCAAATGGCAATACATTTTTGACCATGGTATAGGGACGTGGGCTTTGGCACTTTTATAATTTTTTTATGGACTGCCTGGAACCATAGAATCACGAGATTCATATGAACAGTGCAAAACATAATTAAAAGTGATTAAGGGCTAAAGGCAATAAACAGAACGAGCACGTTTAAGTACTCAATTTCACCTAATATGGATCATTTGAATCTTTATCTAAGGCCAGAAAGGATACATGTTTTCTGAATGGGTATTGTTTAAAATATATTAATATCTTTTCGTTAAATTAGTTACCATAAACATTTTTATACTTGATATTTCATATAACAGTGACATAGAAAAATTTTACGTTCGTAGATTATTTCAAACTCTGTATAATAATAACTGGTTGCAAAAAATTGCTCTAAGAACTATAATCAAAAGGTTTCCTTTTCAACGTTTAAATACATACACCACAAACATACTCTTTTATTTTTATACATGAACATTTTTTAAACGCCGATGCTGATATTTCACTGCCACTTATGCTGTCAGTATTGTAACATAGCCATTAGCTTGTTGGCTTGTTTATAAAGTTGACACCTGAATGTACGATTTTGGTCCGAGCGCATTGGATGCTCCCCCGATACTGATGCGAGTACACGGTGCCCAGTCATTCTGTCACTGTCGTGGCATGTTTGATGACAATCTGCAGCGAGCAATTGCCTTGTGGTTCAAACCCGGCAAGAACATACTTCGATAGTTTTAAATTTTTGGATGTGGCATACCTACATCGATTATTTTACTTCGTCATGTCACATTTTCTAAATATGAATCTTTTCATAATCATACTTTAAATAGCAGTTCGATGTAAGTATATGTCGAATCGACATTCTATTAATTGTGCATATTCCCAAGTAAGAAGAAAATAAAAGTATGTACCTTTGCCTTTGGAATGACATGACTATGCCGTTTCGAGCTCGCCCTACGCTTGCGAATAGCCGGACATAGCCATTTGTGACATTTGATGGAAGATTGCGCGGTATACATGCATGCTCTTCGGAACCCTTCTTGTAACCTGCGCGTATTTATGTGTTTTATCCTATTTGTACATCTAAAGCATTCTCTGTTCGACTTCACAATTTACTGTTGCTCTATGCCGCAAAAAGAGGATCGGTTGAAATAGAAAGACGTTCCCACTCAACATTTTGTTAAATCGTGAAACAGATGAACAATTACTTATCTATTAGAATAATTACCACTCATTACGTGCATAGTTAGCAGGTGAAACGGGTAATCAATCAACCAAGTGTTTACCTATCGCCGGTCGTTCACCTTACCATTCAAGGCCCTCTGATGTTTTCGCCTCGAAGACATCCCACACAAACATCGTGTTGTTGCACATTTCCAAGTACGATGCACTAGCCTGGTGGAATCAGAGCGCGTGATGCGCATAAAAAGGAGGCACATCCACAAAGCGTTGATTTTATCCGGACGTAAATACCTTCATGTTATTTCAGACCACTCCAGATAAGCAAATAGAATTCCATAACATTTTTCTTATAAACTTCAAAGGAGTACTGAAATGAGAATTACTTTCATTTAGGATTGGGTGATTTGGATCAGTTAATTGTATTTATTAGAACTAAAAAAGCTCTTTTAGGTAGGTTTTTATTTTTTCAACTCATTTATGTCTCGCGTCATTTCTTACTGGACAAGCTGAAAGTAATTTAGGTCATATTTAGGAACTTAGAATAGTAGAAGCAGGTATGGCTAAGGAGTTTTAAAGACTTGCGTGACTTAATACTGTTTCTGCGTAAGGCATAAAAGAGCAGCAGAGATCATGTGGCAGTGAACTCTCAGCGGTTTGCTGGAATATTGGTTTGCCTTCCTTGGCACGAATGAGCATAATAAATTAAACGGCTTACTTCCAATAATATTTCCCGATTGACTACGCCACGATCTCTAATAACGATTGCTACGTAAGAAATATGTACCTTATTATTCTGAATTTTAAAAAGAGTGTGTTCGTCATTTATGCATGGTTTATCTAAGTGGTATTTTAGTAGATATCTTCATAATTTGTTTCAGATGATATAGTTTACAAAATTTACTTACTCTCACAAATAGACTACAATAGAGTAGCACACTTCGTATTTCATTTATTTAATACTTTTGTCAGTAGCGTTGTAATTTTCCGAACCATTAAATCTGGTCAGAGGCTCATAAAGACTCCCCACGTGGGCATGCGCGCGCGCTTGTTTTTTGCTCGGCAGCACATCGTTCATCATTACGCGTTTATTATCTCTGTGGCCTTGGCCGTGAACGGTCGCACGGGGGACATGCATCGCGTGGGCTAGCGCTCTATGACTTGCAAATTATTGCTAATTTCGGGCATATTTTAATACGGAGTCTGACCTGATGTTACATGTCAACGCAGTTAGGAGCTATTCGTGTATTCTAAAATCTAGAGTTATGGTTATATATAAACAAGAGAACAAATTTTATTTAACCTAATCGAAACGTGACCATTTCTTACCCATGTCTCACGAACCCACTAAATACGTGCGTGAAAAATTTTGCTACGAAAAATTATGCAAAAAGAGACACCCTGCGGCGATCAAGAGAGCGAAACGAACTCCTGGTCGCTATCAAAATTAACAATGCGCCGAATGTAAGCATGATGTCATACTTCCAATATTTGAAGTAATGGTTCGTGACTATCACACTTCTATAGTAAATGAATATATCAATAATGTTAAAGTACTTAACGTATTGCTATTTGTAAGTTATCTATTGTAGTTTTCTTCGACCTGAAGCATCCTTGTTAATATGGGCTTATTGGCCCGTTTAATCTTACTGTCCATTTGGGTCAATTGTATCCATTAGTTGGTCTATACGCCAGATATTTCTATAGCTTCACGAATAAACATTTTTCATATATTATTCAACATAAAAATTTCCAACTCTTGATTATTAGCCCTTTGCATTGGCTCCCACACACAAATTGTTTATAAAAAATGCGTGGTGAAAATAAATTATGTTCTTACGTTATAAATTAATAAATAAGAAATAGACAGGTCTCTGCGTTTTTGAAAATGTTTCACGCAAAGAACTAACGCTTTTGTATATTATCCTGTCCCTTATATTCTTTATACCTTCGTGATATCTTCATCAAGTACAATTTTACGAATTGTGTTTACAACAGTTTTATTGTTATTGTTATGCGCATTGCAAAAATAATGTAATTTATGATGTAAGTCTACTTTAAGATTGGAATCGCCGCAGAAGGTCAATGCACTGATCTCCGAAAGATATGAAGTTTCAAGATTTATCATGTTCGTTTATTATGTGTGCACTTTTTGGAATATACAATTTCATATGTTTACCTATCACCGATCTCCGAGAGATAGAGGTTTCAAGATTTATCATGTATGTTTCTTGTGTGTATATATTTTCTTATGTACAATTTTATGTGTACTTTATTTTTATATACTTCCGACTCTAACGTCCACAGATTTATACTTATTATTTATTACTTTTATTATGATAAAATAATTAATAACATTAGTTATAAACTCTTTTTTTTTTTTTTCAATAAATTTTTTAATTTTTTTCAATTCTGCTCAAGATTTGATATCCGCTCATGAACGTGACAATATTCTATATAATCTTATATAAACTCACAATCCAACATGTAATATGAATGCAAGTGATCGCGTTCATACATGCACTTAAAATTATTATTCCATTCACGGAAAAAATATAGCTTACGACAAAACAAATAAAAACATCGTGGGACTCAATGAAAGTACTCTGAGAACAAGTCCACTGTGATCAAAAATCATAAGCTTTTAGGGACATTATTATACTTTTTGCTTTGATGATGCAACAGGCATTCGTACCGGGTTTAGCGAGGCTCCATGTTGTCTGTATATGACGGCCGGCACAGTCAATGTACTGATAATGTTTGCGTGTTATTACTTGACCCCTAATTATTGTTACCTGTATGTAAACTGACTTCCAATCAAATCTGATCGTAAAGCATTGTTTTGATGCCTTTGATGGTGACAGTATTTATTCAGATAATTTTTGATTGAGGTATAATTTAATGATTGCTAAAGTTCGTACTTACATGACTTAAATTAGTTACTATGCAAACAGCATTATAATCTGGGATAAAGAAGCTGCTGTTTTGCAAATGTCAACTCATATATTCTAAGGGGCGTTCTCACGGTAGCTCTTAAGATGAACGGAGAAAGCCTTATCTTATGTATCGGAGCGCGAACAATGTGAAGAGCGTGTCGATGCTTATCACCGTCGCCTATACAAAGTGCACTGCTTCTAGTGCTCATTCGACTTTCACTCGCCTCCAGTCTGTTGTTTCTAACACCACCTTGTTTGTGTTCCTCTCGTCTTGTTAGCATTGTCGGAAGTTGTGACAGCCGAACAGATTTCTTTGTGAAAGTAGTTACCCATTTTGGATTTGTAACTTGTTGTTTTCATATGTCAATATTGAGACCTTTTACAATTCGTGAATATCTACGGCGACTTATACGCGACATGAATATGAATTGGTTTGTTACGCTTTTACGTCTAAACCACTGGTTGGTTAGATAGATAGGACTTTTGTGGAAGGATAATGCATGAGGACCTAAATTTTATTCAGAAATGAGGAATGGTACCTTTAAAACGCGCTAAACTGCAGGTCACGCAGGCGATTTTGTAGGAGAAAGCTAGTATAGCAAGCTTATAGACAGGCAAAACTGTTTGTAAAATCTTCTGTATAAATTTTTAAAAAAATATCGAGAGTAAGTGGTAAAGTAAGCATATGCGGGTCGAAATTGCGTTGCTTACCCATGTCTTTAAGTAATATACTTAAATTCTTTTTCTTTAGATTAGTGAAGCTGTACTGTTCATAGAAAGTCACTGCAAGAGACAGCGGTAAAGGCGTCCACTGAAACGGAGCGAGGATGCGGAGCGGAGAAACGAACAAATATTAACCAATGAGATTTCATAAAATCTTCGCTCCTCATTTGACTGCGATTCCTATTGGATAATATTTCTCCGTTTCTCCACTCTGCTGCCTCTCTCCGCTTCAGTGGACAGGCAGCCTTAATGTTAAATATTCAATAACGGAGACATAAGCGCTCATTGTATCAGGTTATGGCTCTTCGGGGAGGCCGGTCGCGCATGTTAAGCCTGTCGTGATTTAGTGCAGGGCCGCCTCGCAGGCGCAGCCCACGGGCCTAATTACCAAGTGTAATGAAGTGACGACTGGTGCGCGCGTTGCCCGTCGAGTTGACGCCTCTTCGTCTTCAACAGGGCTGCAATAAGAAGTAGATAAGATGTGGCACATCAAAAAGCACGTTAATCATTATAGTTATCGTTATATGTGATAGTCATTAGGCGAAGCATAAGCACTCCTGCGTTCTCTAATATGCATTAATGGTGGAGCAAGACCTGAATCTCAATCATCGTAGTGAAGCTCTGGGCTCAGTACTGGAAAGAGAGGTTGCCATGAAGATAAGATTTCTTAATAAGTCTTATTTCCTTATAGAAAGATTTCAATTTAAATAAACAAGATTCTTTGAGTAAAGAGAATACATCCTCCTATTTAGTATAGAAATTTTGCCCTAAGAAAAAACAGGCGCACGCACATATATGTTTGAAATTAGTCTTGTTACGAATCTTCACGCAACTAACAATAGACTCTAGTTTTTTACAGTGCTTTGTTTGCTGACTAACAATGAACTCTAGAGATATTTAGTAAGATACCTACTAATAAGTTTACGTCTGACTTGTGTCTTTAAGCTAAAATATGGACAATTTCGTCGTTTATAAAAAAAAATTGTGTTGTTTCAGTTACTGCCACCTTACCACCGCAGAGGCCTTGGATACCCTTAACGCGACCAAACAGAACTCGTCCCAGCTGTAAGTAAATTTAATACCTTACATTGTTTTATGTGGCTTAATGAACCAATAATTATAAAATTAATAAATAATTTGTAATTTGTTAGGAAAACATAATAACCACTTTCGAACCAAAAAAAATGCATGACGTTAATAATTTTATTCAATAGCAGCCTTTAAATCCGGAATCTTTGATCAAATTTTTCAGAACGTTTAGTTTCGCTCTTCGGTGTTTATTAATAAAGTGCCATATCGGCACGAATAGGTGTGTTGCATGGGCCAGCTCATAAATAATCAAGTAGGAACCGCCTCCCACCACCGTAATAATGTTCCTACCCGTGGGAGACCCCAAGGATGCACTCGTTCCTGGTGCAGCCCAGAGTTGTTTCATCCGACACCGTTAACTCTTATAAACATGACATTTGAATAATTATATAGTAGAACTTCCATTTCGCCCATTAGACTTAAGCAAAGACGTTCCATTAGTCCATTCGGGTTGGAGTATTTCTCCAAATTACTGAACGACTATTAACGTTCCCGCGAATAAATACTTTGAGATAAATTGTATAGGTATAGTGATTGTGTAACGGTACCATTAATCATTGGACCGTAGTTTGCCTATTTGTTATTTGTTTCGACGTTTGGTTTCTGGTTCCAGTCAACCGCTCCCGACTAGAATTCATTGGCGAACGCACGACGCACCCAATTTACATAAATCAAATGAGACGCTCCACCGTGCCAAGCGATCGGGAGAACCTTGCACTTACTGCTCAATAATAATTAATTCTCTATCTGTATATGCAGTAATATTAGTTATGCTGTAGTCTACTAATTCTCTCACACCGAATCGTTCCGCTTGATCGCGCATTAACACGACCCAACACTTGTACGACTTCTTTACGGTGCTACGACCTTGGCGTTACGTGATTGGTAAATCATTAATAGAAGTCTAGATACTATCCAAGTAACAAGGAAGCACTTGTATGGTTGTCGAACCGTTTCGGTCGATTTTACATAATCATGGCCACGGGGTGCAGGAAGAGAGGAAATGCCCTTCGTTTTGCCAGTCCCCATCGAACAATGCACAATGAGAGACATTGACTGAGCGACTTCCTTGCATCCGTGAACTTTTAATTCGTTATTTATCATAATGAGCTCGTCTCCCAATTGCATCGATTTATTGCGAATAAATTATAATAACTAAATGTTCTGTAAATATTTCAAGCGTCTACCTGTTGCCGTTATCAATATCAAGCCAAAACGAACAAAAAAACACGTTGGTGTTATTGTAGCGGCAACAGAAATGAAAAAGCTGATAAAATTTCGGGTATCATGAGATTATTATTACCTTTTTGTAATTTATAGGAGACGAATTCAATATTTGCATTAATTAAACAAGTACCAAAACATTAAAACGCTTCTGATTTGTTAAACCAGTACTTACTGTTGAATAGAATACCGCACCTAGTGCAGCGGTGTAACTTGACTCAATTCCTAAACTATGTTGAAAATGTCACAAAATAAAGTTCAGTTCGAGGTCGCGCCTTCGTTCGTGCCGTTGGAAGGGGTTAAAACATTAGTCAAGTCGACTTATGTTCCAGTAAAGTCGCACTTTTACATTACTGGCATAGAACCTTATGTGGATAACAGTGTTGGTTGTACAACTACTTGCATTTTTATTGTTAATTAGTACTATAACTACCATAATAGTACGTTGTGGTTTATACATAATGTGTAATACTTACTCCGAGGCTAGAGGCGCTGAATGCTGAAATACGAGACTAACAGTTCGACAGCAGATATAATACAAATTGTATAATCTATGGCATTATTTGTAAGCTTTCAGTTGTACTACTTCATTTTGTAAATTTTTGGTTAATAAATAATTTATTATGATATTATTTATTTCTAGGTTATCTTTTGTACAACTGTTACCCTGAAATAGTATATAAAATGATAAGTGAACTATTCCATGTATGTATGTGCTTAGCTTAGTATAGACATATTTTATTAAGTACTTCCTCGTTTCTCAAAACGTTCCTATCAGGTTCCCTTCTATAATTGTGTAAATTAATTAGTTCTCTACTTGCTTAAGCGCTTAATTCCTTCGTAATATACATCGTACTTGATTTGAATACTGTTATGGAAGGTTCCTTTAGTGCCTCTTTATATGTTAACTCTTCAACAGAGAGAACATAACTAATTTAGATGGTATAATGGACTGAGATGGATTATTTCATGTGATTGTTGTTGTTATATATTATGTGTTTATTATTATATAAAATATTTAACTTAAATAAGATTGCGACTGAAGATATACATATCAACGTCAGTTTTAAGTAGGTTCTTATGTGAAACGCCGACGTTATACTTAATATCCACAGTTCGGTCATAAGGCCACATTTTGCATTATCTGATTCACACAACACAGTGAACAAAAATGTCAAGGTGCTATAAAGTTAAACAGGTCGCGGACGCGAATTATAGTGTGTAACAAGGCTTAAATGCTTTTATTATAAATATTTCTTATCATAATTTCAACAGAAAAAAGAATGTTATTATATCAACTGTGGCATGCTGCCGTCGTCTGCATGACCCAGAAGAAATTTGTTGTTGGGGGATAAAATATAGCATCATATGGTTCCATTAAGCTTTATTCGTTCCAAAGGTAATAAAAACAGCACTCAGCTTAGTGATAGTGTTACAAACAGACAGAGTTACTTTCGCATTACTAATATTACTATGTATTAATACTAGTAGAGAGTGTAATTCTTTTCGTAACCGTTAGGTACGTTAAGCACCTCCTCGAGAATTTGAATAATAGCTGAAGGTAATATTATTATTACTATAAGTACAATTATAAGTTAACATAAACGGAGCCATTCTTAATTCGAAACAGCACAGTCAGTTCACAAGGCTAAAGTTACGATACAGCAAAGTAAATTTATAAAAGATAAAGCGGAAAAGATTGAAAGTGTTAATTTTAGTGGATCAGTTTCAATAGGTCAGTTAATAAACGCTTGCTCGTAGTCTCTGCAACTAATAGGAATAGCACAGTAGCCGCAATTGACATTTACCGCCCCCCATTAATGGGCGAACATGAATCCTTGAACATGTGTGAATCGCGAGCCCAGTACGTAACCGTAACTACAATTTCACACTTTAAGCTACATAAATAAATCTGCGAATAAGCTCACTGTTTCACGTGGCAATTGGTAGGCACTATCTGTCCCAAGCGACCGTTCTTTATGTTATTGTTGCTAGTTATTAAACCTATAATAGTCTCTATAACTATTTTTATATGTTTCTGGAACTGGACTAAACTGTATAAATCTCCTGAATACAACCGTATGTCTAAACGTTTTGATTGATTGAATTTGAAATGTAACATTTATTAAGAGAAACGCATTTTATAAATGTAAAAGATTTTGCTGATTCAAAACATACCTTTGCACTTCACACCTATAAAATTGACAGATTTATTTAAATACCTATTAGCAGCAGCATAAATGATTTTTTAATGAGACAAGAGAATAAAGTTTAATATTATTCACTGAATTTGCACATCTCGGTCTACGTTAACCCTATGAGTGGCATTTATCGTGAAATTATTTCACCCTACGGTTGTAAAACAGAGATAAGTCGTAAAGTGAAATTATGTCACTTTACGACAAATCTCCATACAAAACAATAAAAAGTTTAGGTCCAAAGACGAGTGATTGATTTTAGAAGCTTTAATAAATTATAATCGAACACCATCAGCTTTTGAGCGCCTAAGCGCAAAATATGGGTCATTGACAGACCTCAGTGGTTAATATTTGTAGTAAGTATGATTGTGTGTGTAAATACGTAAAAATATGAACAAATCCCAGCGATTTGTCTGGCTGCGTCGTAACCGTAGCGTTGCCCACGTAATGGCGTCGTCAATAAACATGCCAACGCGCCTCCCCCTATTATATTCAGATGAGACACGATACCGGCCGCTTTATTTCTTATATCGGCATGCTAAACGCCTGCATCGGAGTGAGTCGTCACAATAAATAAACGTAGGTATATCCACGTTTTACACTTTCGAATACATCTTGTTTTTCGGTATTAGATGAATTAACACTTTAAGGATTTTTTTTATAACCATACTGTTTATTTCTGTCCAACTTACGTATTTTAGTGATAGATTTGTATATGAATCTTATTTTAACTGTTCTTCTTTAATAAAAGACTAGGCATATAATGTGACCTGCAAGTAATAATAAATGTCTTAAAAAATACACCGCGGGAAGTAGGGGAAACGTAGATGTAGATACATAAAACTAAGCTCGTCTACCGGCGGTTGTAAGCAGTTAGATATGTGCTTAAGAAACAGGTGGATAAGCGGAGCAGATTATTTTTCAATTTATGTACACACATAAATATTTAGGAAATATTTTTGTATGTGATGCATTCATTACGCATATATAAGAAAGAAGTAAACTATGCTGCTAGTTAATATAGCGATGGTATTGCACATATAATGGCAGAGGTAAATTGAATCATAAAAATCCTTTCATTTAAAGAGACCGGAGCAGTCCTACAGATAGGAATAACATTTTATAGTGAAAACATTATCGGCTCATGTAATTTACATATATTTTGCATTTCGCCGATGTAGAGCAGCAGGGGGGGTATCATTTGTTACAAAACAACTAGAGAAAGCAGGGCGCCGGAAAACCATTTGTATCATTTGTTCTCTGACTGGAGTAGAAAATATGCTCATAGTGGATCTTTATTCTACTGTTAAGTCACTGTAAATTTGAAGCAACTTGGCTTTAAATACCTTTGAAGTGCTTCTGTTACATAGGATCTGATCTGTATCACGTCTTTAGTACATAAGCGAGGTTTTAATGCTAGGCATTGTCAACGACTGCCCAATTAACCTATTACTCCTATAAACTCAGAAAAGCTTAGAAATATCAATCATATTATGTATAAGTTAGAAATAGGTATGCCTTAAACGATATCATTTGTTGCGGTTTAATTAATTGCAATAGCACGAAGTAGTGACTCATGTTGTTTACTGGTTCTATTGTTCTATTGCAGGCACTTTGTTTGTGTTAGGTCGGTATATGCTATGCCTTAACTATAAGATGCCATATGTGATGTCCCCTGAGAAGTGAACCGTGGTTATCATCTTACCTTAAAAGTACACTACTTTGAACAGTTGTGCATTCACAACGGACCGGCGCCATATGCCGCCAGACGAAGCTTCCATGCACGACATAATGACTCCACTCACGGCAATTATAGACTTTCTTATGCAAATTGTCGTGAACCCAACATTCTGCTTTCTAATGCCCTTTCAATATTGATTCGAGAACCACATTATTTCCGAGTCGTGACGTGCCATGCAGCAACAGCGATACTGTTCTAAATTTGCCATATGCGTGTTATTAGCTGAAGTGGCCTACCCACTACGCCCTATACCTTTAGATTAATATGTGAAATCGCGTGTTGCAGAGTAATTATGTTATAATAGACGATGAATTTATACCAAACATTTACAAAGTCTTTCCTCAACGAAAGTGTCCTAATATTGTTGTACTAGAAATTGTGTGATTTTTGTATGTATAACCAACTATAGAAATAAGTTTCTTAAGATACTGTGTAAAATCTAAATAAGGATGATTCGACAAGTAACAGTAACATCTACTACCCATTAGGCGCATGCTGCATCTACATCGTGTTTTCTCCGCAAGGTATTAAAATGATTAAAACGTTTGTGATTTTAGTCTTTTCAATTTCTTGCTGAGGGAACACGGCTACATCATCTTTGGGTTCTTCGAAATGAAGAGGCAAGCTGACATGTTCGACGTAAACTAGCGGTTAACTTGGTAATGTTATAATGGAGTTTTTGATAAACTTTGGTAGTTGTTCCTTGTACAAGGAACGATTATCGATGCGCGTATTGTTTGACGACATTTAACATGTACGCCGCGTCTCAGAGCGTCGTATCGGGCATACAATGGACGTATTTGAAGCACGTGCTGCGGCTGCATTGATCGACGACCGCCGACTGTCGCCAGGTGACTCGCTTTGCAAAGAAAGATTAGCCGAGCGCGGGCGCAATTCGCGATCTTTATCAATTTGTCCGGAGTGCGGGTCTGCGTCCGACCTCACAGCATTGTCTTGTCCTTCCAAACGTCATCCGCCAGTTAAATATACTTTGTCTGGCATAGGTACTACGCTTCTTTGTCTGTTGATAGGCTGAGATCGAGGGCGATTATATTTAGATAATTGCAACGCCAAGGTCTTCCACGAAGTTGACATTTAGACATAAGTACTCATCCCCAGCCGCACCTTTTGATCACTGTAATGAGACTGACTGTTGCGCGTTCCCATAAATCCAAGATAATAGTATGGCGCGTGAGAGCTCAGTCGTGCCACGTTATTTTACGCAATAAGAGGATTCGAAGAAGTGGTTCCGTCGCGTTTATAGCCTGCAACCCTAAAGTCACCTATTTTACCTTTTGAACTAAGTACCTGAAGTAGACGCGCCACCCAATTTGATTATATCAATTGTAGTTCTGAACGTTTCTCTCGTTGTATGACTCTATTTAGATTTACCGTATTTACCTGATAGCTTTGCTCATTTTACAGGCAATTGTCGGCCCCCACTCACGTAACACGACTAGCTTGAGGGCCTATCTCGACTGTACTAGCTGATGGGTTAGGCGAAACTGAATGTCTAGTGCAATACTCAGTGTGGACCATGGAATATAATTAGAAAAACAAAAGCTATTGTGTGCCTGATGGCCCCGACTCATGTAGAGCGTAGTGCGAGTCTCGTTTTAATTGGTATACTTTTTATCTGACACGCGACAAGTCCCGAGCGATTGCAACAAAGTGTTCGCATCTTCTAATTGGCGTTTGCTTGGATACTTGACATGGGACTGCAAGATAAATGAAAACAATCGTTTTAGAAACTGTGTTGGATTAAGCGAGTTCACTTTACTTATGTGATTTCTCTTTTAGGTATCTTTACGGTGATGTGCTATAATGTGCTTTGCGACAAATACGCTACAAGGCAGATGTACGGCTACTGCCCCAGTTGGGCGTTGGAGTGGGACTATCGGAAAAAGGGTATATTGGACGAAATTAGACATTACTCTGCAGACATCATTAGTTTACAGGCTAGTATTATGTTATCAATATTCAGCTGTTGCTTTTATTTAAATCTACCGCAATTTGTAAAAGACATAATTATTTTTAATAGATGCCATGCATATACTTTTTGAAGTGATGTTTTATGTAGTCAATAATAATGTTATTGAAATTGGATCAAAAAATAATTATTGTATCTGCACAATTTTTTGTTCAGAAAGGGAAGCTACTATTATTATTATTAGTTAATGCATACTCGATTAAAATAAATATTTATTCTCGTAAATCTTACAGGAAGTGGAGACAGATCAATTTTACAACTTCTTCCTGCCTGAGCTGAAACAAGATGGCTATGATGGAATTTTCTCACCAAAATCGCGCGCAAAAACTATGTCAGAGTCGGAACGGAAATATGTAGACGGATGCGCTATATTTTTTAGATCTTCCAAGTATGTCTTATATATTTATGGTTTGCAAAAAATTCTCCGTAAGTTTACAAACATATCATAAATGATAAGAACATTCCCTTTTCCACTGACCAAGGGTATAAAGGTAAACAGTTTATCATCGGCTCTGCGTGACGAAGTATGATGTGTGATGATCAGAATCTCGTTTTATACAACAACTACAAGTTAAAACTGTTGATCTTTTGAAGATTGGCTAACCCGGCTTGTTATCAGTTATCTTTCCTTAATCAGTACCAAGCTAAAGTAACTAGGTCTATTTTGTATACTAGCCTACGAAGCACTTGATATGACAGTTTTTATTTCCACTCGTAATTAGAAGGCTGACCAATATGAGCTCTGTTTTCCCTTGCGGTCCGACGAATCGTTTTTACTTCTACCTGTTAGTAACTAGTATTTTCTATTGTGAGTCTAAAGAAAGTAATCGGGCCCTATATTATCAGTTCGTACTCCTGCTATACCTGAAGTTTCATCAAAGGTTTACTAACGGAAAACAGTATATGCTTTTATGGTGAAAGACATATAGTCAGCCGGGTACAAGAAGTTATTTAGCAACTAGAGGCAGGATCTAAATTCGTGTCCTCTTGTTTGTTTAGTCCATTGACCACCATTGGCATGGTGGCGAGTATACCTGAACTCCGCTTCTGAGGTCGTGGGCTCGATTCCATTCAGGACAAAATCTTAAATATGTGCAAAAACATGACCATTTGTTCTAGTCTGGGTATTTTCCTATGTACATTAAGTTTGTATTTATAAAAAGAAAGTATTTCTATATGTTTATCAGTTATTTAGTATCCATAACACAAATTGACTATGGTAGCGCCATACTGTCACTAGTGTTGCAAGCGTCCATAGGCCACGATGACCACTTTGCCGCATGATAAGAGTTAAATTATAATTAAATGACAACGATTAAATAAATCGCTAAGAGCTTAGATGGATTATTTTGTATGTTTTTTTCAGATTTACACTAATAAAAGAGCACCTCATAGAGTTCAATCAATTGGCAATGGCGAACAGTGAAGGATCAGATAATATGTTGAATAGAGTAATGCCCAAAGACAATATTGGGCTTGCAGCTTTGATCAAGACTAAGGAAGCAGCATGGGAAAGTGGTAAGTATATAACTTTACACCCTGTATTGGAATTTTATCGAAGTACATTCAAATTCATATTCATTTATTCAAGTTTAGCTCAAAAGAGCTCTTATGAACGTCAAAACTTGCGGGCGGGAACTTGATCGTAAAAGAACGGGCAAGAAAATCGTCAAGGTTAGTTTTTTCTCCCGCCAGTTAGTATTTCTAGATACTTCTGTTCTTAAGTTCGATTGAGTATTGATCTCACCACGAGCAAGCGTTTTGTTAGAACATCAAAACTCCAGATTTATCCGAAATCTATTTTAATTCAAAATAATTACATGGCATTTTATTCAGGTAAAATTTACTTAAATTAGTCACTTAATTTAATAAATTGTCTGAACAATTACTAAATATTATAAATTAGGTATGTAAACATTATATTACTAATTTGTTTGTCAGGGAATGGTAACAACCCGCCGACTGTCCCTACGGACCCCTCTATACTCGCCCAGGCTATTTTAGTGTGCACAGCGCATATACACTGGGACCCAGAGTTCTGCGACGTGAAGTTGATCCAAACTATGATGCTGAGTAATGAGTTGCGGAGTATTCACGAAGATTCTTGCCGCACACTCAGATTATCTGGTCAAAGGGATAATGTGCAGTTGCTGTTATGTGGGGACTTCAACTCGTTACCTGATAGTGGTAAGTTCGTTAAATATTATCACATCCTTCACAACAGAACACACTATTGATAATCTTGTTGTGATTACACTTCGGTGTCATCTACCACAAAAATATACGTGCATAATGTGTTTACCAAACTTATATCAATATTCAATCCTTTTTTCTTCTTCTATAAATGTGTTCTGATTATGATACCTGCATCATATTCAAATAAAAGTCAAATTATCTTTATAATTGTGTTTCTCATTATTATTATCAAACTGGCATTTGCAGGCGTGGTGGAGTTCTTATCGGCGGGTAGAGTATCGTCAGAACATCGCGACTTCAAAGAGCTTGGATATGCATCGTCTCTACGACGAATGCCGGGTTCCGAGCACGAGTTCACACACAATTTCAAACTTGCCTCCGCCTATAGCGCAGACATCATGCCCTGCACTAACTATACGTGAGTATACGTCATATTGTTCGCAACTTAACCATAAAGAATATCCCAAAAGATTGGCTATCGTCATCATCAACCCAAGAAAGTTCACTGGTGAACATTAGTCACCATGTGTAATCTTTTTATTTATTTTCTTAAATTAGTTTGGTAATCATAATAGTTGCATCTTCATCCAGTAATAAATAGTTGCATTTTGAATTCCTATCAACACATTCTAAATATAAAGATAATTTAAATAGGTGGGCTACTTAATTTATCTTACAAAAAGATTTAAAATGGGAAGTCTAGCATTCATAGTTTCTTTAAAATTTTAATTGCAGGTTCGACTTCAAAGGTATCATAGACTACATATTCTACAGCAAGCAGTCGATGACGCCGCTAGGTTTGCTGGGGCCGCTCTCTCAGGAGTGGTTCCGGGAACACAAGGTTGTGGGCTGTCCTCATCCGCACATACCATCAGGTGAGCATTATGGTATTGATGATTAGGTTTCCATCAGGCATAAAGGTTCAAATATAACACCACTCAAGAACTGTAATAAAGAGTAAAGCAATAAAGAGTATGCCAAATGCCAATGTTAACATTTGACATCTAACTTTTTACTTATTTTTTTATTTTTGACTAAAGAATTTTTTATTTATGCAACTATATAGTTTAATTTATTTTTATTATTTTTTATCGTATTTTCTAATGGATAAAATATACCCACTCGTTATAGGCAATTTATAGCAACAAGAAAGTTGCATTAAAATTGACCTCTAACCAAATAGTAACTAAGGTATACATACATACATAATATTATGCCTCTTTCCCATAGGGGTAGGCAAAGATCACATCCTTCCACTTACTACGATCTTCTCACACACTTTTAGCTTTATTCACACAAATTAACCTCCTCACACACGCCCGTCGGTTTAGGGTACTTTTGACCTGCCTTTTCTTTAAAATTTGGTCATGGATGGTGTGACGTGGTCTTCTCCACCCACCACTTCCAATCACTTTCGTTAGTCTACTTTCATTCAACCTCTCAACATGACCAAACCACCTAAGCATATCTTTCTCAGTTCTTTTCACTATATCCTCTTTTACTTCAGCTTCGACTCTTATCACTTCCTTCCTAATCCTATCACTCAATTTCACACCTAGAATACTTCTGAGTGCTCTTATCTCTAAATAATTTATTGATTCAGGCGTTACTTTGCGGAAATCCATTGTAAGCAAGTGATGGATTAAAAATATCTTTGTAACAATTCCCGCGCTACTATAATTTCCCGAAAAATCGAGAAACTATTCAACACGACACGTGTTTCGCCCTTACACAGGGCATCTTCAGGTAAGATAGGAGCCTCAGAACAACGATGTCTTCACGACCAACGCTGAAACGAGAGTGAGCAGCTGAGCGTATTCGAGCGTATTTATACCCTCACCCACTTCCGCCATCAACGTCCGCCACGTCATCGCGGTCTGAGTCAGAGTGACCGTTATGAAATTTCTGAACCATACGTAATAGAGGTGATCTAGAGAACGTATTTTGTTCGTTCAGCAGTAGGTTTTGATCATTGTGTTTAATTATTTCTAGATTTTCCAATACACACAACCGTAGACCTTTTTCATGTATAAGTAAAATTTCAAAATTATGATTATTACTCAAGGTGTGCCCAGAGTCGATAAGGTGTTTGGCAAAATGAGATTTGTCTGGACAATTATGCCTATAAGCAGCTATATGCTCCTTATACCTGGTTTCAAAGTTATAGCTGCTTATAGGCATAATTGTCCAGACAAATCTCATTTTGCCAAACACCTTATCGACTCTGGGCACACCTTGAGTAATAATCATAATTTTGAAATTTTACATATACATGAAAAAGGTCTACGGTTGTGTGTATTGGAAAATCTAGAAATAATTAAACACAATGATCAAAACCTACTGCTGAACGAACAAAATACGTTCTCTAGATCACCTCTATTACGTATGGTTCAGAAATTTCATAACGGTCACTCTGACTCAGACCGCGATGACGTGGCGGACGTTGATGGCGGAAGTGGGTGAGGGTATAAATACGCTCGAATACGCTCAGCTGCTCACTCTCGTTTCAGCGTTGGTCGTGAAGACATCGTTGTTCTGAGGCTCCTATCTTACCTGAAGATGCCCTGTGTAAGGGCGAAACACGTGTCGTGTTGAATAGTTTCTCGATTTTTCGGGAAATTATAGTAGCGCGGGAATTGTTACAAAGATATTTTTAATCCATCACTTGCTCTTATCTCTACTGAATTAATCTTACTTTCATGTTTCTTCTGCCATAACCAACATTCGCTTCCATATATACATTTAGTGTAGGTACCAACACACCTCTATGATGAGCCAGATGAACTTGTTTTTTTGGAATTGAGTATAATCAATGAACAACGTTAGTTACTTTTTTATGGAAACTAGAATAATGGCTTATATGTTACCGAAATAAACTGCTATAGGTAATAAATTCAAGCTTTTCGTGTTCGCAGATCACTTCCCACTGTTGGTCGAATTGGAGATGGCGCCTAGTACGAGCAGCAACTCGAACGGCATGGTGGGACGTAGGTAGCACCCCCCGCCGCGCGCCCGCCGCCCGCGCCCCGCACGCCCCGCGCGCACTACTCGCCCCGCCCACCGCGCGCGACGAACTCGCACGACGCGACGTGCGCGGTGTGTCGCAGCCCGTCTGATGACGTCATCGGCCACACTCCACTGCCACCGTAACAACGCAGCCGCTATCCTCTATCCCCGGATCTTGTGCAACATTAACGAATAAGATTAAATTAAAAATCATAGGAGCGATATTTTACTCCCAACAACCCGTAAAGCTAAGTGTTTGGATGGTGTGATATAAACTAAAAGATTTCACACTCAGTACTCACTGGGAAAATTACAGAATATACCAGCAAGAAGACTTGTAGGCTAACGTCATAAGTGACCGCTAACTTAAAGGCGTAGCAATAAAATCAGACATACATGTGTACAATAAAGCGTGACGTCACTTATTTATTGAAATACAATAGTGTCGTTTAGGTTTAATTAAATATGTATTTAATTACACATTGATAACGCTATTGTCGCCGTAACGCTGTCTTGAATCAAAAAAGTTGTATGACTCAGGATATCGATGGCAATATCTGATTTCACTCGTAGTTCAGAACTAATTTGACCAAAGTATGCAAATTACTTTACTGAAAAATAATATTTTTTGTTTTACACTACGAGTAACTAACTCATCATTCTGCCCCCCGACTCCCAGAATCCTAATCATTTCGTCATATTTTTTTACGGAGTCTTTTGAAGTATGAAGTCAAAATCATTTATTCAAGTTCAATAGAGCTCAAAGCCAAAACTTAAAAACTAGCGCGAACTAACTATATATATATATGGAAGGTTTAATTCAAAATGCCTAAAGTTAGCGCGCGGGCGACTAGCTAACTTTATGTTATAACCTTTAGAAGAAAACAAGACCCTATTCATAATAAAGAATAAGATAAACAGATTGTCAGTAAAGCTGACAACAGAATCGCCCCGTCTATCTATTCAAGAAAAAAAAATCCATTACAATAAAATAAAATAATGATTTTGCATGATGCATGAATGTACACCAAATGTCGGTTTACCTCTGGCGTCACGTTTTGTAATTTTTTCTGATGTCAAAAAGCTCTTGCTGGTATATCATAACCACATTTCTTTTATATACTGCATTGTTGTAAAACCATGGATAATTTAAACTATGTACCTACTATGTCGATCTGTAACTGATGTTGTTCCCATCTTCCACATATTGTGATATAGTAATCGAATGTCTATGTCTAATCAAATAAAAGAAAGACGTTCCGAACAAAGATATATCTCATTTATACAAATAATCTTTATGCCTAAACCAGGGAACAAAATTCTACTAACAGCAAGTATCACATCATCGTAACCGTTAAGCACAGAGCATGGGAATTCAACCCGTATGTCTATAGGTGTAGAAACGAAGGTATTTTGATTGCGAGGAGAGCCGCTAAATGGCACATGCGCATTCATTCTTCAGATAAAAAAGCAGCTTGGAACAATAAGCGTTCGCGTTATATCTACAGTTTAATAAAATGGGAGCTAAACGGCCCGACATTAATGGGCGTCAATATCTGTACATAAATTATTCTAATTGTTTCTGAAATCTCAACAGTAGTTTCTAACTTTTTTTAAATGTTTGTATAGACACGAGCAATGGAATGTCGGCAAATAAAACCCCATATCTTATTTCTATAATACTTATCTATAATCATTACTTCTAATTTGTTTATTCATTAATTATTACTAAAATAACATTAGATTGAAATAATGTACAAAAGTAACTCTTATGTACATATCCATTGCACATGACTGTACAACGAATGAATATAAGATATAAAAATTGTAATAAAATTATGATATTTTATTAGGTCAATTTTTATCGATTGTAAATTCTCAACCCATAACTCATCAATATTATAAATTTTAGTACCTATATTATGCGGTGTGCTAGAACAGAAAAGTATCGTCGATGGTCATTAGTCTGCTTTTCCGAAGCAACTATAAAATTGTTAGAAATTTGCAATATTCAAATTCATCTAAGTGTTGTTATGGTGGCCGGTAGTGTTGAACTAGGGAAGTAACTATTCGTATATATTTATAGATGCCGCTGATTCCGAACGTCTTCGCTGGATGTTAGTGCATGTCTCGTCTTTCGTATGAGTAGAGTTGTGAAATCATTAATTTGCTCAAGAGAATCCTTTAGTTAACAGTCTTAATACAATCAATATTCTTTTATTTTTGAATTACTGAATTGTCAACCAAAAACCATAGACTCAATTTATTCAAGTGCAGTCTATAGGATACGTTGAAATCAAGTTCTAGATAAAAAAAAATACATAATTGATATCGGGTAAATGTTGTGTGTTTGCGATCATAGTTTTCAATTCACACTTCATGTTTCATTGTGAATTAGTTTATAATATTTGACGATACAAATTAAATGTTAATAAAAATATATTCGGACTTACGCTTATTGTGTCAATAAATTTGATGAATATATGAAAAGTATAAATAGAAGGTATTTTGATTAAAGTTTATCAGCTGATCTACGCTTACTTTTTCAATTTACAAGTATTATACAGTTGAGGAATCGTACAAATGTTTATGATAGTTCAGCCAAAGAACATCGCAGGGTGGATGTCTTGTAAAAATTATACTGACACTACCCGCTTCTATGGTTGACATTGTGTGTTAGAATCAAGCAGCAATAATGTTAATGTATTATTCTCGTATGATAATGAGAGGAACGTCAAACGTCCATTTACCAATTAGTGTTAAAATTCCTCCACTGTATATATAATTTACGTGATATTTTAATCTGGGAATTTATTGCAATGCATGTGTTACGATTAAGTAGAAAAGGCACTCCTTAGAGCTCAGCTGTCATGTCATTCGGGTGAGCTCGGTTCTTTGTTGTGTCAGATCAGTGAGACTATGTTGTGTGTAGGTGATGATGCATGTTAACTTCAATACATTTTCTCTTCTTCTTTTTAAATCCTCGTTTGTTATCTTCTAGTTAATAAACTAGTGGGCTTTTGTAGTGGATAGTCTCGAGTTATGAGATGGAATTACTTTCGTATTGTGCACTTCAGTTTGAAAGTGTATTCTATAATATTAATGAGCACTCTTTCATTTAAGGTTGGGGCCGTTCATGGTTTCTCAGTTCTTTATTATTATTTTATATTGACTTTGGAGGGTGGAAAATTTCATTTCTAAAACAGTATTAATATAATTCAATCTTAGTTTACTCTTTAAAGATATTCTTCAATGGCTCTTCTATTTAATTTTGTAGATACTATATTTCTCAAAAACATTTTTTTACCCTTTTAGGGAAAATTCAAATACAAAGTAATCTTAGAACGGTCTTATTTTAGTATCACTAGAAAGAGATACGATGATACTGCCTGAAAAAGTGCTATTGTAATCGATAAAATGCGTATAAATAAAATGTTTATTAAGAAAGCGATTTCATATCATTGCCCGTTAGTATTTTGTAGTTTGATCTTTTATTTCTCCTGAGCACCGTTTTTTCTATCACGATTCAATTTATATCCAGTTACTTCTCATCTAAATTGCGATTGTTTTATGAATATGCATGTTGATATTGCTTAGTGAAATTTGTAAGTAATAATGGCCGGGCGTGTAAGATAATAGAAATCTTTACGGTGTAATAGATATTGGAGTTATTTTTGATACTTAATCAACTATTTGAAATTTTATAGTGAGATCATTACATTAAGAATCGAACACTGCCTGATAAGTGACGTAACATGTGTGCAATAAATATATTAAGCAATCTTATGTGTCGACCGGTATCGTTCTAGCGTTGTGTTAGTATTAGGAACAGGAATCTATTGACAGTACATAATTATTGAGATGTTTCGTTTGAGTCGCAGTGGCATGTTCGTTCGAGTCGTAGTTTTAATGGAAAATATATTGTCTACAATATGTTGTTATATATTGTCTTTAATATACTTCTCGTTTCTCTCATTAATTGTAGGTGTAGTAGTGTTGTGGGTCGTTTAGTGTCTCACTGATCGGCGTGTGTTTAGGTAGAATCAAGTGGTTAGATAGTCGGGTGACGTTCGGGAAGATTCGGCGAGCCGCGCGGGCGCCGGTGCTGGCGGCGGCAGAACAAAGCCGTCGGGCGTATCTTATTAGGTTAATTGCAACATCATGTGTACCAACAAACTACTCAGCGAGACTACAATTTAAAAACTCCCTTCCAAACTTTCTTATTTTATAAAAAGTACGTCTGTGTTCGTGAACGGAGAGTTGTGTAGCTTTAGTGTAAGTCTTGAGTTTATTTTTACATACTTTTCGCGGGTTATCTCCATCGGACATCACTTCTAGTTATAAGTAGGTTTATTGTGACGGTCGTGGCCCTTATTTTGTCTTGTAATCGTTGGAATTCACAAATTTATAATAAGGTATAGTTATTCATCGTCAGTCAGTATTTGCTCGCCAGGCGGTCCGATCAAAATTTATGGAACGACATTAGTTGCATTTTATATTTTAGTTTTAGTAAGATTTTAATAATTAATGTTCTGGTGTTGTCCGATGGTGAGCCGCCTCCTCTAGTTATAGCAGGTAGCATACTGGCGTAGTACAAATCTGTGTTTCGGTAGCGTACGTGTTGGTGGGATTCTTTGCCTTTTTGGCTATTTCTAAAATATTGTAGACCATCATATTCATATTATCATAGTAATTTTTCTATGTGATTTTTTATCTCTAATTAATCAGAATTAAATATAGTGCAGATAAAGTGTTACAGATGTCCCTAAAGTTAGCATAACACAGAAGTGTCTCGATTGTTTCAAATAATATTGTCATTATATTTCCGTCGATTGCTTTTAAATAATATCTGTGTTAGGCTTATCTTATAAAACAATTCCGTTTGATTAAATTATTCTATATTGTATTTGAATAGCTTCCCACTTATAACATCTTGAATCTTTATGTGCTTACTATTCGCTAAATTTGGGATGCTTAGGTGTCATTGTGACCTATAAGCTGATATATGCTAGTCACAAACTGAACCAAGTTTAATGGAACATACAGACTAAAATTCAGTAGCTTTAGTTATACTTCAGATTTGATATTTTAGTGACATTTGAAGTATCACCATAGTAATTTGTTTGAGAATTGTTACTCTAGCCGGTTTGCCGCCTGCAACCTATCTACAATGGCATCAAAACGCTAAGTCGTTCGTTGTAAAGCGTTATTTGTCTTATCGGATTAAAAAGTGATATTTGCAAAATCAATTATTTATATGCATACAAAACAATTTGGACCATTACATAGTTGTATCTACGCTTAGTTTTTTTGTCCCCTCTATTGGAATGATTTATATATAGAATAATTTTGAATATATTATGTTTTATTCCGTATATTATATTATTATGTATATCAAATGATAGGTGCTGTTCTATTTTATTTTTAATGTTGCTTAACGCGTTTGTGATAGATTTGTGTCTCTCTTGTAACCGATCGGATGAATTGTGAAAAAATAATAAGCCAAATCATGAAAAGGGTATATTGAATTATTACTTTTAGGATAAATGGAGTTAAAATGAAGTTTTATACTAATCAAATTTTAATACTGATTCTGTATAATTTTTCTAAGTACAGATAGATATTAATGTCATATCATAATGATCGTACGTACTTTGTAAATTAATAATAGGATTTTAAGACTGTTGTGGTTGATGCCGTTGAAATGTTTCTATGTTACGTTGTAAAAGCACAAATTGTCTATAATTTGATTAAAAACAGTATACCGCCATAGTAATATTTCAACTCCATGATTCCGGCGAAACTTATTATGTTATTTTCACACACCACCACATATTTAATCTCAGATTACACTTTTTGGTGATTAACTTTGCATTTATGTTCTATATTAATTCACAGGAATAACTATATTGGACAATTTAATTAACACACAAAACAAAGTTAATATAGTGTTAAGATTTGGCTTTACCGCAGTGTATTTTGAGCGTCAGTATACGCTTGACTAAATCAGATTAATTATATTATTTAGACACAGACAAGTACACACTAACTGTTAGGATACTTACAATTAGATTTTTGCAGTATTGAAGTAAACCAATGGAACACAGTGCGATGCGTATGTATCGCTTATGAAAAATGAGAGCTTTATTGTAACAAGTTTATCTTATTTGTAGTAGAACATATATGATCTCCTTATTTTTAATAGAATTTTGATGGACATTTTTACTTAATAGTTATAGCAGTGACAAGTTTTGAAATAGGATTTTATAATTATGATCGCACATTACGTTTGTTATACACTCGCGCGCAAAGAAACTGCTT
The DNA here is from genome assembly GCA_949126915.1 of Musotima nitidalis. NCBI lineage: Eukaryota > Metazoa > Arthropoda > Insecta > Lepidoptera > Crambidae > Musotima > Musotima nitidalis. Next base: position 11,501,718 of record OX421423.1, on the reverse strand, counting down.
ACAAGATAGTGTTACAGCGTGTTATAAGATAACTTAAATGATATTTTTGTAATATTAATCATTAACGATATACACCAATTAAAGTGCAAACTTAGTCTGAGAATACTCGATACCTCTGTGTGTAGTGTAGATAATGTATTTAGTTTCTTTGTCTGCGAGATTATTTCACTTGAGTGTCAATATTTATTAATTTTGAAGTCTGATGCCATCCAAAATTGTAAATCCATTTCTGTTTGCGTATGTTGAAACTTCTAGCTTCTTCCAATTATTATTATTTTTTATAAATTTTACGTTAATTTGAATTATTGTTCGTATGAAAAATATATTAAATTAACTATTCAATTCTTGTTGTACATACATATCTGTATTATAGTTTAGTATACTTTATATTATGTAAATATTTTTTCTCCACTGCTCGGCATATAATATTGTACAACTTAGCATATTCCGTGAATTATAAGTATTCGCGATTGTAAAAAAAGCGAGAAGTTTCAACATTACACGTGTGCGTTGACGTTTTGGATAATGATCCGATGGAAGCCACGAGTAGCCTTCATGTTGTCTGTATATTTTAATTTGTAAATATGTAATTTCGATAGCTACTAATGCTAAACAACGAGCGAGCCGTCGCATATTGTCAGCCAATTGGACTTCTGCGCACACTACAAACAACCAACTAGTAATGAGAAGTGAGGTATACCACAACAGACATTCCACAGGCCCTATCGATTTAGCTCAATACGAAAGACTGTCTGAGACTTAATAAAATTATGATATAATCATGATATTTTCTGATCCACCTTAACAACTGTACGATATATGTTTATGGTGATTTAATGATAAGATCCAATGTTTAACTCACTAGTATGTAAGGACAAATGCTTTACGTCACTGTGATAGACAATACAAATTTACCTGAGAGACACCATAGACATTCTATTTAAAAAAAAATCAAAATAAATATATCTCTCAGTTGTACAGAGAGCGTTAAAATCTAGTTTGCATATTCTAAATATCTGATCATTTCATATTAATGTTACGTCCCAAAATATATCTCTCAGTTACTTGTACACGCAAATATGGATTGAAATCATGTTTATTTTGTAGATATCGTTATTCAGATGTTGTAGAATATAGAAAGCCTAAGTTTGTTTTAACGCTCTCTGTATGGACATCACTTGATTTTAATACCTTATATTAAAAGTAATGTTAACGTAATAGTTTAACCGACCAAAATGCGCACTCAATCAACAGATGAAGTAACTGACATTATTAAGTATATTACTCACGAACAAAAGTCACGAGCGAAATTTACTCACTTTTATTATGTTCCATGGGACGTTTCATGATAAAAACAATTGATAATTATGATAGTTATAAAATCAAGTGATAAGCAGTTGGCAATCAATGTATAAAAAGTACAAAGCGTATGTGCAGAAGTTCGGTGTCGGTTGGACACTGTGTGGAGCGGTGTAAGTGTGTGCCTGTGCTTGTGTGAATGTGCCGGGGCGACTGTTGTGTGCGGCTGGAAGTTCTGTGTCTCGCTGTTCTGTTTGTTGACACATTATGTATATTTGAATGAATCAAATTATAAAAGGAATATGAATTTTATTACTGACTTTTCTTTCTCTCCTAATTTCCAGTTGCGGTCTGCATTTCGTCTTGTGTTGCCGTGCTTATATAATAATATTAAAGTGAAAAAAGGTGCTGATTAAAGTTTATTCAGATTTTTTATAATATTACTTATTTATTTTTTGTACAAAAATCTTTTTATTCCGCTCTGAGGACGCTTTTAATTTAGACGTTACGTGTCAAAACGCTGCGGTCACAAAACAGTGCGTTTCTCGTATTGCGCACGGACGGTCGTTTTTATACTAACGCCCGGTGCAGCAAATGAACCACGCGCAATGGCATTGCCGTACTGCTTACGTGCGTGCGGTGCGTTTTGTATGAAGAAATGGTAGGTTCAAGTGTAGATTAATGGAAACGAGATATAATCTTTTACACAGTATGATGTTTACTATAAAATAATCCTACTTACATCCTACAATAATTAATATAACAAAACAATATTTTATATGTATTTAAATACAACATCTTTGTAGCTATCCACCGTTTGTAGTTCCAAGGTAACTGGGCAGTGAAGCCAATTGGCTAGCAGTTCTTCGGTGTACCCCAGCAAGAAGTACATCTTAGTGGGAGATACAGCACGCCTCACTATGGCAGCGACTCTAATATGGTTGAACTGTCTCTTGATTATAACCTGTAAAATAAAATATTACTTCTTTATGATGATCAATTAGTTTGAAATTGGTTTAATTACCACTATTACTACTGCTTAATGTTGGTACTTCCCGTGATTTACTAGTTTAAATAATTATAGTAGCATAAATGGTTCCTCGATTTGAAAGAAGAAAAAATAGGTATAAATATGTGTAAAATGTCAAAATATGTATTACTAAATAATGAAGTTAGAAGAAATTAGTTAAGAATGGAGGGCATTGACTTTTCCTGTTTATGTACTACTACAATATAAATGTTGACAAAACATTTCTCACCACTAAGGAGTCATTACAGTTTAGTACAGTAATGACATATGACCACCAACAATAACTCCTCTCATGCTCATCTCATAAATTATACTTATTTTGGAACTAAATAATCAGTGTAATTGGATGTAGTTAAGCGAAAAGGACTCAACCCACACAAAGTCACTTTTGAGATAAGGAAGTTTGAAGTTAGAGCTGTTATTTCTCTTTATCAAAGTTGTTTTTTTTATAAACACTGTAACTTTTTTAGATTATAATTGTTTATATTGTATCTTTCTATCAAATTATTGTTGTAATGTTTGCAATAGATTTGGATTTATTAAGTTAAATGTGGATTGAACAATAATTGTTCAAAAATATTTATTTATTACTTATATAACATATTACCTAACAGAAAACGTGAACAAAATAGAAACTTACTTCACTGCACATGAGACCATGCCACGTCCCTGTCATGAACCTCCTGATGAATTCATCTTCTACTGCAGTTTCTGAGCGACGCAAACCATCCTTTATGCTTGCTGTTGAAGTAATAAAAATTATAATATATGCTTCTAAATGTGCACAGTACATAATTTTTTAAAATATTTATATGGCTGTTGCTGTAACATGACATAAGAGCAGTACAGGCTTGAAAACTAGATGTGCACATAGATTATAACTTGGATTAACATTAGGGTAGCACAACCATCAACCCATTCAATATAACTTGGTTCTGATATATTTTATTTTATTTGCACATACATACACACCTTTTTTCTGAAGGGGTAGGCAGAGGCATACTATACACCCACACTTCCCCAATTATAAAGTTGGTCCCATTTAATAGGTGGCAAGCCTTTTGCCGCTTAAAGTGCGCTACGGTCAGTCTGTAGCCCCCGCAATAAGATAAGATTTTGCCGCTTACCGGGCACTGCTATGTTCACCAATGCCTTGTCCGTTGATCAGAAGGTTCACCACTTGCAGGTGAGGTTGGCTTGGGCTCCTTAGGTCTTGGTAGGAATCCTATACACCTATACTTTTTAATTTGTATTTTTTTTTATAACAGTGACTAGACATTTTATATCTTCTCGTTCATTCATACTAGCAAGATTCTTTTTCAGCACAACCACCTGAAATACCAACTTGCAAAGAAGTAGTTTAATCGGGAGCATGCCTAGAAATGTGTACCCATTTCGTGCTGCTATTTCATTACTGGTAAATTGTTGATAATTGTTTAGAAAACAGAAAAGACATTGTTTGTGAATTTATTACTGAAATTATGTGCTGACATTACCCTCCATGGCACAGCTTATTTCGTAATGGAATTATTGGTGGGAATATGAAATTATATAATTTACAAATAGCAAGTCCTTACAAGTGTTCCAAGAGTTCCAGGTTTTGCGGTGCGCAATGAAATGAGGGGGATTTGCCATCTCATATGTGAGTGGCCTGTCTCGCTTCTTGGTGATACGATATTTGCCGGAAACTACTCGCTCCAATGGGGCAGATGTGTGTATTTGTGAAGCTGCTAATGATGGCCATAGCGCCTGAACTCTTGAAACCTAGAATAAAAATAGACATATTCTTTATAAATTTATTTAATCGACATTTCGAATCTATATTATGTATTTGCGAAAGAAAGGCATGAATGCCTTACCTGCGCCAATTTAATCACTGATGTGTTCATTGCTTTTTCTGAAATTTGCCAAGGAAAAAATAACCTGTTTCCTGTACTTATACTTCACTAAAATAGCATAGCTAATTGCCTGAAAGAATATTTGCTATTGTATAGGTATATTTATTACTGGTAGCGGAGATTATTTTGAGGTTATTAATTATTTTATTTTATTATGACATTTGAGTTCCTTTGACACTGCGACTTTCTTTTCTTTATTTTAAATAATGGCTTCGTGCGTCTAGCACATTTAGCCAGTGTCAAATAAGTGATATAATATGTTAATAATATACAATTCATAGTAAATGAGAATGAGTGGTGATAAAGATGATAAATGGTAAATGAGATACCCTCCCCTAAGCCCCTTGAGTTCTCACTAAAGATGTGGGACTATACTGAGATCTCACATGGACTCCGTGAGAGAAAATTTGAAAAGTGATGTTGCACTGTTTTGTTTGATTTACCAACACTCATGTATGTTCACAAACACTTAACGGTTAACAATCCACGTTATTACGCATTAGTGATAGAAATATCACAAATTTTAGAAAATAAAACAAAACTGCAGACATGACTCTTCACTTTCCCGCCAAGCCACTGCCACTTTTTTTAACAGCCTTTTTTATTTCTTTTGAATAATTGCTTCGTGCGGTTACCACATTTAGTGATTGTCTAGCAACAGATATATTTATAATGTATAATTCATAGTCAATTACAATGAGTGGTGAGTGTGATAATAAATTGTAAATGAGATGCCCTCCTCCTAAACCGAGTCCTCAGTAAAGACGGGACTATACTAAGATCTCACATGACTTCTTGAGAGAATTTGAAAAGTGTTGTTGCAGTGTTTTGTTTTATTTACCAACACTCATCTACGTTCGCAGAGACTTAACGGTTAACAATCCACTGTTGTTACACATTAATGTTCAAAATATCACAAATTTTAGAATATAAAACAAAACTCAACGAAACCGCCAAGAAGTCATTGCTACCCTTTAGGAAAGGCTTTTGTCGGACTGTTTTTTTGTCTGGAACCGCCCAATATACTGCACGATGCCCAAGCGGAAAATGATCGAATTTTACCCTATGAGTTTAACAGATTTTTAATTTATGACGACGTGTAATTGTGTAAGGTAAGTAAAAATTTCGGGAGTTTTTTTTTCTTTTAGATAATGGCTTTGTGCGTTTTGCTCATTTAGCCAGTGTCAAGTAAGAGATATATTATTATTAATAACATATAAATCGGGACTTCTTGGCGGGAAAATGAAGCGTCATGTTTGCAGTTTTGTTTTATTTTCTAAAATTTGTGATAATTCGAACATTGATGTGTAATAACGGTGGATTATTAACCGTTAAGAGTTTTTGTGAACGTACATAAGTGTTGGTAAAATAAACAAAACAATGAAAGAAAGAAGAAAGAAAGAAAACGTACTCTACGCGTGCGCTAAGTTGCTCGTCACAAATAAGTGTATAACTATTTTAATTCTGTGTAAATATGTCTCTACGTTAAAATATTCGAAGTATCCGATATTTATTGTGTCATGTGAATGAAGGTAGTGCATAATTCAGTGTGTTTATATTATAATTAAACAATTTGTTACCTGGAAGAAAAGTTTGGTTATTACGCTCGTCTACGCTTATTTGGAAAAGTGATTTGTGTCAGTGAGTAAAATCTGAAAGAACTTTAAAAATAACTATTAATGAGATTGTCTGAGATCGATAAATGTGTGGATTAGATGATTTTTTGTAAAATTATAATGATTAAAAACTTTTTATTCGCTATCTACTCTTGTGGCGCCATCTGTTAGCGACTTTCATACTAACTGGTAACTGGCTTGCTTTGCTTTGATCTATTCAATAACCTGTAATACCAAGTCGCCTTCATTTACTTCAGCGAATCTCTGTTAGAGGTCACTATAACCTTAATTTTATAAGTTATGCCTAGAAACATGTCTAAAAAAACATGTGCCGGATGTAAAAACCCGCTACCTAAAAACACATCGCTTGTTTGCTGCGCTTGTAAGGATTGTTATGATCTAGAATGCATTAACATGAGCTATCAACGGTTTGACTCCTTTTATAGACTAGACATAAAACGCCGTGAGAGCTGGAAATGCCCATCATGCATTAACTTAACAAATACAACAACTAAGTCTACATTACCTGTCAGCGACCCCTCGCTTTCTTCCAAGTCACCTGAGCCTTCAAACGTCACCCTGAGGAAGAAGTCGTCTGTGCAAGATTTGTCGGATAAAGCTCTTATCACTCCAAATAAACATGAAGTAATTCAAAATAATTGTACTCAGGTCAATGACATGGCCGATTTCGGACTATTCTGGGAGGAAATGAGAGCAATGCGCGAAGAAATTTTATTATTCCATTCCACAATCTCCGATTTGAGGGCTACGATTGTCGCTCAGAACACGCGCATAGAGGTCCTTGAAACTAAAGTGGAACTCCTCGAAAATAAGGCTATCGAGTCGAGAGATTTGGAAGAAACCATCTGTCAACTCAAAATGGAATTAGAAGGCCGTGACCAGGACATGCTCATTAATGACGTTGAGATCGCTGGTTTTCCGGAGTCTGGAAATGAAAACGCCACTCATACTATCTTAATGATTGCTAAGAAGCTAAATTTAGTGATCGATGAACGCGACATAGTGAGCGCCTACCGAGTGGGAATGCCACGTGGGCCCGAGACGAGCGCGGGCAGCACGTTAAGCGCGCCGCCGCGGCCTCTCGCCGTGCGGCTGGCGCGCCGAGCCACCCGCGATGCGCTGTTACAAGCGGCCCGCGTGCGCCGCCGCCTCACCGCCGACGACATCGGCCCTACCGCGGGCTCTGCAGCGCCTCACCCATTCTACGTCAACGAGCGTCTCACGCGCCAAAACAGGCAATTGTTCCAAAAGGCGCGGGACATCTCTAAACGAATGGGCTGGAAGTACGTGTGGACACGTGACGGGAAGATATTCGTGCGACAGGAGAACGGCAAGGCGTGCCACCGAATTCAGTCTGAATCTCAATTCGTAAAGGTTTTTGGCTCAGCCGCAGTTAGTGGCGACTGATTTCACTGTTATAAATAAAACCAATTCAAAAGAATGTTTTTTAAAAATAATGTTTTATTATTTTAATCAAGTACAACTACTAATTACCAACTTTTGTTCTTTTTATTATAAATATCTAACGATATTGTCATTTTATTGTCATAATTCATATTACGTTTTTGTTTTTTTATTACTGGATAGAATGTTATTTATTGTAAATTTTATAATATGGTGTTGTATTTTCATATTTCTTTTTAAGAGAAAACAAAGTTTAGTTATTTGTTGTTTTAAAAGTTTTGTCTGTTTAATCAAAAAAATTGTGGTTAGATGTCTGAAGTTTCGCATTTTGTTATTGTACTTTAATTGTATCACACTCAACTGCAAAAGTTACCTAAAGTTAATAAAAAGTAACCATGTTCGAAAAATTAAACTCTTTAGAAATACCTCAAAGTATTGTAAAATACATAATAATCTAGTATATTTGTTGATAATACTTATTGCTTACCATTTATATATCTTCTTACTTACCTTCACTTTTATCTGTTTCTTATTATTATATATAGTCCTTTATTATAGCTGTAATAAATTTCATAAATGTGTTTTTTGCTATAAGCTTACAATGTGTAGCACTAAAAAACTTTTATATTGTGTGAGGCTAAAATATATTTTTGTATTTTTTTTAATTGTAATTAGTAAAACTGTATATGTTAAAGAAGCTTACAATTTACGAACTAATGTTTATTCTGGCAAAAGTATTACTACGACGCAGTATCATCAACTTGTCAAGTCACATAATTCATTAAGTCTTTTTAAAAATACATTATTATTTTTTGAGTATGGTATAATATTACTAGTTGCTTTATATCAAGCATCTACTTACACTCAAATCGGCTATAAACTCTCTTTGACTTTTAATATAATCTTTACAAGCATGTTTTTCTTTTCTATTAGATTTATTGCCTATATACACAACAGTAAATATTTAATTTATTTAAGCCACTGTCTTATAGTTATAAAGATTAGCCGGTTTTTAAATAGGCGACACATAATACTATACCTAAAATATTTTAATAATTTGAAACTTGTTTATATTGCATGTGCTTATGTTTATTTATTTATTCAGCGTAACCGAATAAAACTCGGTTTATTTAATGCAGGGTCACTTGGTACTAAGCACGATGAGTTCATAGCGGCTTTAGAACGAACTTCCGTAGATATATTGGCCATTAATGAGACATGGTTACGTGAGGGTGAAGACAAGCGTGCGCCAACCCCACCTGGCTATACGTCATATTCCGAGACCGCCCGGTGTCCGTGCTCGTGGGGGAGGTGTAGGTTTCTTCATTCGTAATGATATTTATGCTCGGCAGTTTGTTTTACCACAACCATCATCAGTTGAACAAATGTGGTTAATTTTATCACTTAATGGCTTTAAAATTGCTATTGGAACTGCATACCGACCACCATGGTTTAATGTCGATACTTTCATTGACGTTTTAACCGAAACTGTGGCGGCCTTATCAGCTTATGATCAAATTATTTTACTAGGGGACTTTAACATTAATATTCTTAATCCTGATATACCAAATACTAAAAAAATATTGGCTTTCATGCAATACAGCAACCTTGAACAATTTGTCAAAAAACCTACACATTTTACAGCGCATTCAGAAACATTAATTGACCTAGTTTGTAGCTCTATCAATATACCTCATGTTTTCGTAGATTATATTCCGGATCTGTGTGCACATGCCTTCGTTTCCTTTGAATTAAATATCAAGAAACCTATATGTTCCCCAAGGTATATATATTACAGGCCTTTGAATCATATTAATTTAAGCGAATTTAATACATTCGTTTGCACCATTCCTTGGGAAAGTCTTAATTATGATGACGTAAACCAATCTGTATTTGAATTAAATTTTTATATACTACATATTTTTGATATTTTCTCTCCCATGATAAAATCAGTTATAAAAAATAAATGTTATCCCTGGATAACACCTACGATAAAACACATTTTAAAACTTCGGGATGAAGCCTATAGGAAGGCGCGTATCTCTGGTGCAGAATCAGATAAGAAGTATTATAAAGAATTAAAATCATTTGCAACAAAATCTTTAGTAACAGAAAAAGCTGCATATTTTTGCCACAACATCAACCAACTTAAAAATAAACCTAAGCAGTTATGGCAAAATATAAAAAATAATGTTGCCGATTTTAATAATAAACAAACGTTTAACAATATACCTTCTCATTTACTTGAACCAAATGTCTTAAATAAATACTTTATTGATGTGCCCGGTACTGACGATATTCCCATTTCTTATTTAACATTCTTTGAGCAAAACCGTCACTGTTCCTCAACTTTTAGCCTGAAATTAGTCGATGAATCTACTATTGCAAAAATAATAATAGACATAAAAAGCAATGCCAAAGGCAGTGATGGTATAAATCGTGATATGATTTTGCTTACTCTGCCGCGTACGCTACAGGTAATTACATCTATAGTAAATAAGTCTCTGTCTTCAGGAATATTTCCAGACCTATGGAAAGTTGCTTTAATTAAACCCATTCCAAAAAATACTAACCCAGCTCAGTTAAAAGATCTCAGGCCTATCAGTATATTACCGTATATGTCCAAAATAATAGAGAAAATTGTTTGTCAACAGCTAACCACATACTTAAACGATCAAAACATATTACCTTCTAAACAATCGGGATTTCGGAGTAATCATAGCACGTCTACAGCGTTGTTGGATGTAGTAGACGATATCTTGAGTAAGCAAGACTCTGGTTGCGTCTCTATATTGAGTCTATTAGATTTTTCACGCGCGTTTGATACTATTAACCACAGTCTCCTTCTGTCCAAAATGTATATAAATGTATATAATAGGTTGGGGAAAAAGTCTTTTCGTATTTTTGTATGAAAAGTCAAGACATTTTTTTCAAAGTTTATTTACATTTATTTACAATATATATGTACCGTTTTGTTGAATAACTTTCTGCCATTTTGTGGGCAGAGACATTATCCCGTTACTGTAGAAACTTTGGGACTCCTGATCAAAAAAACGGGACAAATAGTTTTAGCAGTCCTCTCTTGAGGTCAACCTTACAGAACCTAAAGAATTCTGCAGAGACCGAAACAGGTGAAAATCTGAAGGCGCAAGGTCAGGGCTATATGGTGGATGCACTAGGACCTCCCAGTCGAACTCTCTTAATTTTTGCTGAGTGGCTAAAGATGTGTGTGGTCTAGCGTTATCGTGATGAAAGACCACACCCTTCCTGTTGATCAATTCCGGCCGTTTTCTCTCGACTGCTTCCTTTAATCTCATCAGTTGCTGGCAGTAAAGATCAGAATCGATGGTTTTGCCGGGCGGTAAAAGCTCATAATAAACAATGCCCTTCCAATCCCACCATACACACAGCATCACCTTATTTCGTGTTAGGCCAGGTTTGGCCACAGTCTGTGAAGCCTGGCCAACTTTCGACCACGACCTTTTTCGCACGTTCTTGTCGTACGTGATCCACTTTTCATCGCCAGTTATCAATCTCTTCAAAAACGGCTCGGTTTCATTACGTCTCAATAATGAATCGCAAATGAGTACACGGTTCATTAAGTTTCTTTGAGTGAGCTCGTGTGGCACCCAAATATCGAGCTTTTTTGTATAACCAGCTTTCTTCAAATGGGTCAAAACTGTTTTGTGGTCAATTCCCAGTTCTTCAGCTACATCGTAACTACTAATATGCCGATCTTGCTCCACTCTTTCAAAAATGGCGTCCATTTTATTCGTAACAGGGTGACCAGAGCGAGGTGCATCTTTAACATCAAAATTTCCGGACTGAAAACGTTTGAACCAAATTTGTGCTACTCTTACTGACACTGCATCAGGTCCATAAACATCACAAATTTTTTTCACTGCTTGAGTTGCATTTTTGCCTTTTTTATAATAAAATTTTAAATTGTATCGAATTTCTTCATTAGATTCACTCATTTTTACGGAGAGAAAAACAAATGAAAAATAGCGGGAAACAACTTTTTTTTATTTTTTTCTTTTCTTTATAATGGAACCTTTTTAATGTTACCAAAACCAGCCAGACACAAATAGTACAGTCAAAAAAAATTTATAATAAGTTTATACCTACGTTATGCGAAAAGACTTTTTCCCCGACCTAATATGTAAATGTATATATTACGGCTTCGACACAAAAACTGTAAATTGGTTCTCCTCTTATCTAAAAGGCAGATTACAGCGTGTTGAGTTTGACAATGGTACAGGAACTATGTTAATTTCAGAAACTGCATCTGTGAATCGGGGGGTTCCACAAGGATCCATATTAGGACCAATCCTTTTTATTATGTACACTGCAGATCTGGCTAGTAACATACACAAATGTAGTTATCATTTATATGCAGACGACCTCCAACTATACATATCTTTTAAACCTGGCAATACTATAGTTGCAATTGAGGACCTAAATAAAGATCTCACACGAATTGCCGAGTGGGCACTTAGAAACAGTTTGGCACTGAACCCCAATAAATCCAAATATTTGATTTTAGGCTCTAAGGCACAAGTCAACAAGTTGTCAATAATTAACCCCATAGTCAAGATAGCAGATACCCTACTTGAACAAGTAACTGAGGCTCGAAACCTTGGTGTAGTTTTTGACAGCAATCTTTCTTTCCATAATTATATCTTAGAAACCGTAAGAAACTGCTTTTATAGACTGAAGGTCTTATACCAAATTAGAAATTATATAAGCGAGGAGCTTAGAATCAATATTTGCGAGACTTTGGTACTTTCTAAATTAAATTACGCCGATACAGTTATAGGCAATTGTCTGTATGGGTATACTAAAAGACTTATGCAGCGATTGCAAAACGCATGTGCTCGATTTTGTTTTTCGATACCACGTCGCGCCCATGTGACTCCTTATCTAAACCAAAGAAATTTACTGAACATGCAGTCGAGACGATCTCTGCATTTTGCGTGTTTGCTGTTTGGTGTAGTAAAGGCTCAAAAACCGGTGTATCTGTTTGAGAAGTTAAATTTTTCTCGACGTGAAGCAAGATTTGCTCCTATTCTCGTGGTGCCTAGACACAACACAGCAGCATTTCGTGGCAGTTTCCGTTACTCTGCTACGAAATGCTGGAATAACATCCCCCCACCAATAATAAATAGTGCTTCAATTAAAACTTTTAAATTTAAATACAAACAATATTTACTGATTTCGCAAAAAGATTAATTATACCTGTGTTGTGTCATTCGTAGTTTATCACTGTCTTACTTCGATTTGGTTAAGTTATCTGCATTTTACTACTATTCGTTCTTCTTCTTTCTCATTATATTCGTATGTATACTCAATACTTTTATTTAAACTTTTTATTCCCAAACTACTTTATAATTATATTTATGATAATTTATTTTTAATTATTCAAATAGATGCATTTCACAAATACTGCGCGTAGTAACACTTCATGCCTAGGTGTTCACGGAAGATCAGCGTCGTGGCATACATAACTTTTCAAATTCTCTCAAGAAGTTCATGTGAGATCTCAGTATAGTCCCACATCTTTACTGTGGACTCAAGGGGTTTAGAGGAGGGCATCTCATTTACCATTTATCATCATTATCAACACTCATTCTCATTGAAATAAATTTAAATGTTTGGTATAGTACCGATATTTAATTGGTACAGGTGGATATACAATTCAGCTAATCCATATAAATATGATACTAGTACCTTATGGTACTAATGACGAAAACCTAATTTTAAGCTATTGCATAGCTTCTATCGCGGGTCTTGAGCGTGGAGACCGATTTTAGAAATTCCGTAACGAAAAAAAAACCTAACACCCCCCACTCCGACCGGCACAGCGGTGATACTTTTTAGTTTTTCCATCTATCGATAAATAGCAGAACTTTTAATGACTTTTTGAAATATCACGCTTGTCTCTTTAGTTCAGCAACGCGCCCTTAGGTGGCATTGGTTGTATCGGGTGGCAAAAATTTGTTTTCTTATCGGTCACCACTCTCAAAGTGTAACTTGAATTAATATCAAAGAAAAAATAAACAAATAAAAAAAACGGCAGAAAATAAAATAAATATTATAATTTCATGGGTTGATAAAAAATGCTATGCAATAGCTTTACCTCGGCAGTCCCCGAGTGCCACACGTATTTTTAATTAAAATATGAATCGATCCCTCAATTGACAAAAAATATTACACGTTCGAGTTTGCAAATATCAGTTTATACTCTTACTATCTGCACAGTCGAACGGTAAGATATTCAAATACCGGATTTTGTAGACAGAAGAATTTCGAAGAAGTTTGAAGAATATCCATACCTACTAACATCAATGTTTGCTGTCGTTGTCGGTTTGTAAAACGGAGTATAAGAAAATGGCTGTCGACGCGCTAGTGATGCGCCGCTGGTGTCACATGCTAACCACATAGAACTTTATCAAGTGGGCTTATTTAATATTTTCTATGACGGAGAAACGTTACAATAGAGTTTATTAATTAAACATTTTGAAAAACGGGTAATGAATTATATACGAGCAAACTAACCAAACGAAATAGGTATTTTCTTCGGCAACTAAAATGTACCTAGTTACATAATTAATCATTTTAGTAAATGAGTATACTGAAAAACCGATCAAGGCTTATTTACAAGTTTTAAATTAATAATGTACATAATATCCCGATAAGCATTTTATAGCTACGTGTTGTTTGTGGTAATGTAATTGTTTTTCAGTTTTTGATAACATTTTATGTAAGAATTATTAGGAATTCGCTTACAATGACGTTAACGAGAGCAATCGCTGTCATCATGTGGTTATTATATTTTTGTAAAGGTATGTATGTGTTGTTTGTACGGAGGTACCAGTTAGATACCAGTACCATTTTGTTTTTTTTATTCATTAACTATCAGCTAATTATGTTTTATTTAGCTACATAATAATGTCTTGCTCGCCGAGTATTTGCGAAAATCTATTATAATAGGTTGGGGAAAAAGTCTTTTCGTATTTTTGTATGAAAAGTCAAGACATTTTTTTCAAAGTTTATTTACATTTATTTACAATATATATGTACCGTTTTGTTAAATAACTTTCTGCCATTTTGTGGGCAGAGACATTATCCCGTTACTGTAGAAACTTTGGGACTTCTGATCAAAAAAACGGGACAAATAGTTTTGGCAGTCCTCTCTTGAGGTCAACCTTACAGAACCTAAAGAATTCTGCAGAGACCGAAACAGGTGAAAATCTGAAGGCGCAAGGTCAGGGCTATATGGTGGATGCACTAGGACCTCCCAGTCGAACTCTCTTAATTTTTGCTGAGTGGCTAAAGATGTGTGTGGTCTAGCGTTATCGTGATGAAAGACCACACCCTTCCTGTTGATCAATTCCGGCCGTTTTCTCTCGACTGCTTCCTTTAATCTCATCAGTTGCTGGCAGTAAAGATCAGAATCGATGGTTTTGCCGGGCGGTAAAAGCTCATAATAAACAATGCCCTTCCAATCCCACCATACACACAGCATCACCTTATTTCGTGTTAGGCCAGGTTTGGCCACAGTCTGTGAAGCCTGGCCAACTTTCGACCACGACCTTTTTCGCACGTTCTTGTCGTACGTGATCCACTTTTCATCGCCAGTTATCAATCTCTTCAAAAACGGCTCGGTTTCATTACGTCTCAATAATGAATCGCAAATGAGTTAAGAACATTAAGTTTCTTTGAGTGAGCTCGTGTGGCACCCAAATATCGAGCTTTTTTGTGTAACCAGCTTTCTTCAAATGGGTCAAAACTGTTTTGTGGTCAATTCCCAGTTCTTCAGCTACATCGTAACTACTAATATGCCGATCTTGCTCCACTCTTTCAAAAATGGCGTCCATTTTATTCGTAACAGGGCGACCAGAGCGAGGTGCATCTTTAACATCAAAATTTCCGGACTGAAAACGTTTGAACCAAATTTGTGCTACTCTTACTGACACTGCATCAGGTCCATAAACATCACAAATTTTTTTCACTGCTTGAGTTGCATTTTTGCCTTTTTTATAATAAAATTTTAAAATGTATCGAATTTCTTCATTAGATTTACTCATTTTAACGAAGAGAAAAACAAATGAAAAATAGCGGGAAACAACTTTTTTTTATTTTTTTCTTTTCTTTATAATGGAACCTTTTTTTTGTTACCAAAACCAGCCAGACACAAATAGTACAGTCAAAAAAAATTTATAATAAGTTTATACCTACGTTATGCGAAAAGACTTTTTCCCCGACCTAATATTAGATACGATCAAGCAGAGAATGGGAAAATTAAATGTCTAAAGAAAAATTCAAGCCATTGTCCCAAAACTCAAAAAAAAAACGTAACAGTTGATTCTAAATTCTCTTAATATTGGTATTAAGAGAAATTTGGAATTCCAATACATTAAAAAAAAATTGTTACTCAGTTTGATCATATTATCATATTGGTCCAATGGTTAAAGCTTCAGTTCTATATATACTATAATTTTATTTACATATTATTATATTTACAGTTTACACCTCATCATATCCTAGCATTATCTCGGTTGCCCCAGACTTAAGCTAAGACATGGAGTGACTGCAGTCTGACCTCCGCAACCCAGAGGGAAACATCATTGTAAACCAGTTGTCAGGATATTATAAGGCACTTTATAACGACTGACGACATGACGATTGACGATGTTCGTGTCAACCGGGACCAGCGGCTTAAGGTGCTTTTCCAGTCATGGAGCAAGCGATAATTTTTGCACACAAAATTATGCACATAACTTCGGAAAGTACTTGAACCCTTTGATTTGAACCCGAGAATTTAAGTCTACAGGTCTCACCACTGGGCTGTCGGCTATAAAATATGTACAATTTTCTTAATTTCATCAAAAGTTTATTTTAGCGCAAAACGAAACCAGCAATGATTTCAAAAGTAAGATAGTCAATGACATAATATTGAAAGTTTATAACATAACCGCAAACGCATTATTAATTGCCTCGCCCAATGTGCAAGCGGTATTGTTCAGAAGAATTGAAAGTAAGCTAAAGGCAACGGCACAACCTTATGGTTCAAAAGCTGATAAATATGTAAAACTGGTTATGCAAGGATTAAAGCTAATGACCTCTGAACAACGTCGAACTCTTACTCAGCCTGAAAATTCAAGAAAATTTCCAAACAGCAACATGATTGTTCAAAAGTTTGTAAATAGGTTTGTCGATATAGCTAGAAAATATAACAACAATTATACTTCACAGCGTGAAAAACAGTTAATTATGGAAAATATTAAAAAGAGAGTTATGGAATCAATTCAAAAGCAACACCTAAAAATTCACAGCAAACATAACGAACTAAAAAGTTATACTGATCTACTTTCACGTACAATGGATTTTATGGTAAAAAAATTGTCTTCATCATACAATTATGAACCAATTAATTTTGTGCCCAATTTGATAAAGCGAACCTATAATGATGATTTCCATATTTTAAAAAATGACAGGGAAAACGTTGACAGAAATCATTCAGAAGATTATTCTTTATCACCTGCAGTATCGTGCGCGGAAATGATATCGAAAACATGTACAAATATCAAAGTGGTGAATCAATACTTTTGTCCAAATAGCAACAAGAAACTTTTACTAAGTAAACTTTGTAATGGAGTAAATGATTGTCCGAATCACTCTGATGAAAAAAGGTGTCTGAAAGAAGGTAATTTTTGTGTCTGTAACGATGAAAAATAACTTATTTATTTATTCTTACTCACAGTTAGTTTCTATTTTTAGCTGTTTTTAGATTGCAGATGGCTGACAACATAATGAGAGAAATCCAGTCACCAATATTTAATAAATGTATAACAAATACAATAAATCCTGTTATAATTAAGGAAAATCTTAGATTAAGTCATATGCTAAATCAGAGACTTGGAATTTTGGAAGCACATTCAAATACTTCCGCTAATAATGATTTTTTTGAGGAGACTGTTAAATCAACCATGGCTGATGTTTCTTTTTTACTTAACTCTTTGTCTTTGGCTTTAGAGGGATATTTCTGTGTAAGCAATGACATAAAGCAAAAAGATATAGATGAAGTAATTCGAAGACACGTTTCATTATTGGGTGACGACATAATTACTGATAAACCAAGATCCAAAGTGTTGGCGAAACGTTGTATTTGCACTG
This sequence comes from Musotima nitidalis, assembly GCA_949126915.1. Classification (NCBI taxonomy): domain Eukaryota; kingdom Metazoa; phylum Arthropoda; class Insecta; order Lepidoptera; family Crambidae; genus Musotima; species Musotima nitidalis. The sequence goes on along the minus strand of OX421423.1, from coordinate 11,484,271 downwards.
ATTCATTTTGTGCCAACAGTATCGGTTGTCCTGATGAGTGCAAACTTTATTGTTGGTACAGATTCAGCTTAAATAGATTAGGATGCCAGGCGATAAATGCAGATACGAGTGTTTCGTTAAATGCACTGTGCGATGGCAAGCTAGACTGTTATGATGAAAGTGACGAAATTGGTTGCAATGACGGTAAGCCACGTTTAAGTGAACTGCTGCATTATTATTATATTTCGGCTTGCAATAAAATAATTGAAAACATACCTTTATTTCACAGGTTCCGAAAATAAATTCGAGGCAAATGTTATATACGAAAGTGTTATAAAAAGGATAGAGTCTAAAACGTTATCAAAAGGGTTTATATCAGTAAAAAGTAAACTTTTTGAACTTGTTAATAAGATCAAGGTACTACAAAAAGTTACTCTGAAATCAGAAGTAAACTCCACTGATGTTAAAAATCAAAGAGATGATTGTTTTACTGCATTGGTGGCGATATATGATTATATTGTTAGCAACGAGCCTAGTATAGATATCTTACGTCAAGTTCAATTGTTTTTAATGACAGTAAATGAGAAAATAATTTTTGCTTTAAAACTTTCTCGTTCTGGAAATGATAAGATTATACCTCGTGATGGCTGCTATTGCCGATTGGATCGATGTATTGTGCCTCATTGTACGGTGCAATGTCAGAATGCATGTAAAGTACGACCAACATTAACAAGATATTGGTGTAAAAATAATAATACAAAAAATATAACAATACCAATTGAATGGGTTTGCAACAAAACTCCAGATTGCCCGTTCGACGATGATGAATATGAGTGCAATTCAGGTAATCCATTGTATTACGTACCAGTTAAACATGAGATCGGAGGATTTGTATTTCTATTGTGAATAAATCTGTTAGTTAAACTAACTGATTTGGCAGACTAATGATCGTCCAGGTATCGCAATTAATGCTTTATTAATATTTTAGTTGTGCAATCCTCTATAGTCGGTCCCTCATGTCTGAGGATCGTGGTTAGCATCGGAGTAACATCTGGAGCGAATGATCTGCTTCCACCGGTTCCGATCCAGCGCGTCTTTCACGACCGCGTAGAATTTGGAGGACGATGAGTCCCTCACTTGATCGTTCCATCTGGTTGGTGCACGACCACGCGATCGTTTGCCTTCTGTGTTTCCAACGACAATCAGTTTTTCCAGGCTTTCATCGCCTCTGCGCGCTATGTGGCCAAAGTACGAAAGAATACGTTGTTGGCATATGGTCGACAAGCGGGTTTTTATTTTGAGTTGACTCAAGATGGAAACATTAGTGCGTTTTGCGGTCCAAGGTATTCTAAGTAAGCGCCTCCAGCACCAAATCTCGAATGCATCGATCCTTTGTCGTTCTCGGGCTAAGATCGTCCACGTTTCCACTCCATATAGAAAAATAGGGAATACCAGGGCTCGTATTAACCTGATTTTGGTTTTGATACCAATTCCTCTCCTTCTCCAAATGTTGTTCAAACGGGTCATAGCGTCCTTAGCCATTCCGATGCGCCTTTTTATCTCGGGGACACAGCTGCCATTATTGCAGATCTGGGAGCCAAGGTAAATGTAGTGGTCGACGATGTTAATACCCGGAATGTTGCAAGTGACATTTGGTAGGGTTCCGGCTCGATCCACTATCATCACCTTTGTTTTGGCTCTGTTCACTGCGAGACCAATGTTACCGCTTTCAATTTCGAGTCTTTGGAACAGCTCACTCATATCTTCCATTGATGTTGCCAAGAGAACGGTATCGTCGGCATATCGGAGATTAGATAATCTCTTCCCACCTATAGGAAAACCCTTCTCCCAGTTTTCGATAGTCTTCCGAATTATGTACTCTCCATATATGTTGAAAAGTGCAGGGGATAGGATGCAACCCTGTCTCACACCTTTTTTCGTCTGGAACATTTTGGAGAATTCTGTACCTATCCTAACGAAAGATCGATTTTCTGTGTACAGACTCTGGATTAAAGCGACAAGATGCTCAGGAACTCCCATTTCCAGTAGCACGTTCCATAACTGATTCCATTGCACGCAGTCAAAAGCTTTTGTATTTTGCTTTATAGAAGCAAAGGATCACGGGGCTGTTGAATTCCCTGCTTTTCTCTATTATTTGGCGGACGTTCAGAATTTGTTCCCGTGTTCCTTTGCCCTTGACAAAACCTGCCTACTCTTCTGGTATCTGCCGGCTTAAAAAGTTGTTAAGACGTCGGTTGATGACATGGAGGAGGATCTTACTCGCATGTGATATTAGCGCTATCGTTCTGTAATTACCACAGTCTTTAGATGAACCTTTCTTATGCAAGGGTATGAACACCGATTCTGTCCAGTCTTTTGGCCATTTCCCTGTTTTCCAGATGGTATTGCATATATCGGTAATAGCTCGTGTGCCTTTTTGACCAAGATTTTTTAGTAATTCGGCCGTAATACCATCTTTGCCTGGTGACTTTTTGCACTTAAGAGCTTTGATAGCATGTGCGATCTCCGATGGTAATATGTCAGGTTCTTCTGCCGACCATGTGATTAAAGCGTTTGCAGAGTCGCTAGTGTCGTATAACTCCGCACAGTAAGTTTCCCAGCGCTCTAACACGTCAGTCACATCTGTAAGTAGATGTCCTCTTTTATTTTCAATGACACAGGTCTTCGGTTTGCGCGTTCCAGTCAATTCTTTAACCTTCTGAAAGAGATATTTAGATTCGTTCTTCAGAGAGTGCTGTTCGAGTTCTAGACAAATTCCATTTATGTAGCTTTCATAATCTTTCCGACAGTGTAGTTGGACTTGGCGGCTAAGTTCTGAATACCGCTGCAGATCTTCAGGTAAACATAAACCGTGCTCTTTTAGTTTACGTCTTTCAAGAATAGTTTGCGCTGTTTCTGGTGTGATAAATTCTTTCATGGCGGGATTTGCCAGCTTGTTCTCAGTAGCTATCTTTTCAACCATCCTTTTGAATTGCTCCCACTTACTATCGCTGTCTGTGATGTTATTTGGCATGTCTATTACTCTCTGCTCGAAACCTTCTCTGAAGCCATTGAGTTCTAAATTTCGCATGTTCGAAACGACTTTAGTTCCATGGATCCTCCTTAGCCGCAACTGGATCGTTGCTACAAGAAGCTGGTGGTCGGAGCCGCAGTCTGCACCAGGGTAAGTTGTGGCATTCGTCACTGAGCTTCTCCATCGTGTCCCCACTAATATGTAGTCGATCTGGTTTCTACATCTGTCGCCAGGGGATATCCAAGTGTACAGTCTGCGGATATGATGTTTGAAGCAAGTGTTGGAGATGGTATAATTTTCTTCACAACAGAATTGCAACAGTCTCTCGCCCCTGTCATTCCGTTCACCGATACCATGTTTCCCTGCAACGCGACGAATATGATTATCGCTCTTAGTGTCACCAACTTTGGCATTAAAATCCCCTAAGATAATGGTAACTTCCCGCCTTGATAGCTGTTTAAGTGTCCCAGTCAGCGTTTCATAAAATCCCTCTATTTCTTCTTCAGTTGACTGAGAAGTGGGAGCATATACCTGCACGATGCTAAGCTTGCACGGTATGGTGTTAAGCGTCAGTGTGATTATCCGATCACTGACTGGATTGTAGCCCACAACTTACCTGTTCATAGATCGTGGCACGATGAAAGCCACTCCTCTGCTGCTTTCGTCTTCTGGGCCCGAAAAATACACTGTACTACCAGAATCAGATGTATAGTGACCCTGACCTTTCCAGTGTGTCTCGCTTAGCCCTAGCAGATGAACATTTTTCCTTTGCATTTCATTCTCCACAATTTGTACTTTGCCAGGTTGGTTGAGCCCACGCACATTCCATGTTGCGATGCGGTGGGGGTGGCGGATTGATTTGCTGGTCTTTGCTTCATCAGTAACATAATTTCCATGCGGCGCCTGAAGAGCCACGTGCGCATGGCCGGTAGCACATTTCACACCACTTTTCCCGGGAGAGCGGCGCCGGGCGTCAGCCGGATCGCCAGACACAACAACTTCTCTGTGATCCTTCATGCTAACTTTCTTGGGAAAATGGAAGCAGTGGTTTCCCGTTGCCTTCTGCCCCAGTCTTTTTTGAAGTTATTTAGACCCCACGGCTGCTGAAACCTCTTCTGATTGGTTGCCCGACCAGGTGTATGGTTATACCGCCATTGCTCGGTCGCCAGAGCCTCGTCTGTTATCTAGCAGGGGGCACCACGCCAGCCGGGGTGCTGGCGCCGCTAGCTATTCTGAAAAGAACCACTAGCGCGTGTAGGTGAGGTTGACAGTAGGGCCGGATAGATGTAATGCTCCATTCTCCCCTTACCCCCCTACTACTTGTTCTACTTTCTCAATTTCCGATTAAAACTTTACAGTATGTGACCTCTTTTTCTCTCTCAAAAATCAATCAAATATCAAAGAATACCGAACCGAAGACCATCTTCTGCAACACCTCAGCCGACGATGGTAGCATATTTTGGTCATCAGCATATTTGATGAGTGACTCATTCGCAACCTTTTAGTATAGGTACTCTTCGAAACCAGTAAGGCAACTGTTCGACAATAGGTCGGAATGGTGACGCTTCACATCCCTGTCTAACACCTTTACAGATATTAAACCAGTCCGTGCATCCCATTGATTCAGACACAGGCGCTGCAAGCTGCAACGCCCTCTTTGTAGATTTATTATTTTCCACTTTAAATTACAGATGTTTGCAGAAGGCATCATTTAAAAATGATAAAAAATAGTATTAGTGATGTCGGAGAGAAACAAAGCGGCACTATGCTAGGAGAAAGTCTTAAATTATGGAGAACCAAGGTGCGTTCTGATATGTACTTATACTTACGGTAAAGACAAATATTCGTACTTTTTTTACTTTGTAATTATCAATACTACTACTAGTTCTGACGTAAAGGTTACTGCGCTGTGATCTGTCGATGTCAGAATAAAAATGTCAGAATATTTTTTTAGAAAATACCGTTGTACACTCGTTTTAAATACCTCAAGACCGATAACACGTTAAGAATAGTAGATAATAAACTTCATTGTTAATAAAGTAAGATAATCCAAGAAATTTTATTCGACGTCAAAAATTAACTTTCAATTTCAATTTCAATTCATTTATTGCCATCTAAGTGTACATAATGGTCTTAAGAATAAATGTGTTTCAACTTAGTTACCTTTATAGGTGCTGCAATGTCTTATACATAGTCTTAGTAGGTAACAGGTTTTTAATTACACAAAAAATATATATTTTTACAAAATTTTGTGTTTGGATATTTAACATTATAACTTATAACATGCATTTAATAATATAATTATATTTAAATAATATTAATAATTAATTATTCTATTTAAGATGTCGTGGAACTTATTATATCTATTTATATCTAAAAACTCGTGCAGCGTGTAGAAGCATCCTGCAACTAATATTTTTTTTAACTTTTGACTAAATGGAATTACATTTGTTTCATTTTTTATATCTGCTGGTAGTTTATTATATATTTTAATTGCCATGTGCTGTGGACTGTTATTTAACATTTTTACTCTGGAATTAGGTAAGTAGAGTCGATTTTTATGTCTAGTGTTTATGTTGTGAGTGTCTTTTACTTTAGGAAATTCATTTAAATTTTTAAAAGTGAAAATGCAAATGTCATATATATATTATATATCGATGTCAATGTGAGTAAGTTAAATTTTTTGAAATAAGGTCTACAACTTTGCGAATTGTCAATTTGTGCTAGAATTCTTATACATTTCTTTTGTAATAGGAATAGTTGATTTGAATTTACGCTGTTTCCCCATAGTATAATGCCGTATTTCAGCCACGAGTAGGCATATGCGTAGTATGCTGAAATCGCTGTTTCCAAATTTGTGCTATGTATAATTTCATAAAGTGCATATATAAATTTAGAAAGTTTACTTTGAATTTTTTCGATATGGGTTTTCCAATTTAAATTAGAATCTATATTTAATCCTAATAGATTGAAATTATCTACTGTCTCTATGTGTATGTCATGAAATTTGGTATCGATGTCAAGGGGTAGTCTATTGTAAGGGCGAAATTCTATGATTTTAGTTTTCTTAAAGTTAATTTCTAGATTATGGTCTTGTAGCCAGGAATTAATGTCATTTAATGTGTTATAGATTAGTGAGTTATAGGTTGCCTTATCATTGCATTTTATTAGGATAGAGATATCATCCACAAATAGTATCGGCCAAGTTAATTCTTTGTCATTTAAGCATTTGGGCAGGTCATTTATAAAAATAAGGAAGAGTATACATGCTAATATGCTTCCCTGGGGAATGGAGCATGTCAGAATTCTTTCTTCGGATTGTATCTTTTCTATTTCTTTATTATTTCCGTCATAATATTCTACTTGAACCAATTGTTTTCTGTTCTCTAGATATGATTTAAACCAATTATACGCTGATCCGCGTATACCAGATCCATATAATTTCGAGAGGAGTAAATCATAAGGAACCCGTTCGTAGGCTTTGGTCATGTCTAAGAGTATTCCTATCGCATACCTTTTATCGTTGATATGTTTTAGGGCTTTTTGGATATATCTGTACACCGCTAATGTTGTTGATCGTCCTTTCCTAAATCCATTTTGGCTATCATCAAGTAGTTCGTATCTTTCTAGAAATTTATATATTCTACTGTACATAGCCTTTTCAAAAACCATCGAAAATGCTGGTAATAGCGCAATTGGCCTATAATTGTTTGGGTTGTTAGTGTCGTCTTTTTATGTATCGGTTTAATTAGTGCAATCTTTAGTGCGTCAGGGAATTGTCCATTTTCAAAGCTTTGGTTGATAAGTAGAGTAAAAGGCAATAAAAAAGTTTCTGAACATTTTTTCAAAAGAGACGTTGGTATCTCATCAAAACCGCAGGTATATTTATTTTTAAGTTGTTTGATTATATTATGAATTTCTTTTTGGTCTACTGGGTTGAGATATATAGAGCTGGTTGGCGATTTTTTAACGTTATGAATGGTATTTGTGTTATTTTTAATGAGTTTTCTCTCTCCAACTGAGGCAAAGTGCTCGTTGAATATGTTTGCTATTGACTTTGGGCATTTTATAGTTTCGCTATTGTGGAGTAGTTCTATATTCTTATAGTTTTTACATTTGGTTTTCTTTGTTTTTGTATTAATTATGTTCCACATAGTTTTTATTTTATTATCAGAACGTTTCATTTGTGCAATATATTGTAGTCGTTTTGATATCCGAACACTGCGTTTTAAGGTTTTACTAAATATTTTATAATGGTTTTTAATGATACTGCTCTTGCTTTCATTTAATAATATTCTGAGGATTCTTTTATGTACGCATGACTTTTTTAATCCAGTAGTAAGCCAGCCCTTTTTCGAATTCTCTTTTATTTTTAATCTAGTCATAGGTATATATCTGTTTAATTTGTCCATAATTATTTTGTGAAAAGTGCTATAATTTTCGTTAATATTTTTATTTTTTTGTATTATTTGGGTCCAATTAATTTCGTGTAATGAATTTTTAAAGAGGTCAATTTTAGATTGTGTTAAAATACGTTTTTTGATGAAATATGTTCCATGTAAGTATTTTTTTGAGTGTAGTTTAAGACCAGTAGCTTTATGATCAGAAAGCCCGTAGTCTTGTACATACGATTTTTTAATGAGAGTTGGATAATTTGTAAAGATTAAATCAATACATGTTGATGAGGTTTTTGTTACTCTAGTGGGATCACAAATTAGTTGCTTTAAATTGTACGTTCGCATTGTATTCAATAGCTCTCGTGACAAATTATTGTTTGCCTTTATGTTAATATTAAAATCTCCACCTATAATTAGATATTTATTTTTGTCCTTAAGTCTTAACCTATCCAATAGTTTATACAATTGTTCATAAAATATAGAAATTGTTCTATCTGCCCTGTATAAACCTATTATAATTATATTCAATTTTGGTACTTCTATGGCACAAAATTCGATTACAAATTCGACTGCGACTTGCTCCAAAAAGACGGCATTATCAGAACCCGGTTTAAAATTTTCTCGTAATTGATTGTGTTATATCTAATCAACATGAGTACCTACTGTGTACCTTAGTTATAATTAACTTTTAAAGCAAGTTATTTTTTTAAGTGCTAGTAAATTTGCAATACTAGATAGTAGGAATGTTAATCTGACAGAGGCCTTCTTCTTCTTATATTTAAATAATGGCTTCGTGCGTCTAGCAAATTTAGCCAGTGTCAAGTAAGTGATATATTAATTATATATAATTCATAGTAAATGAGAATGAGTGGTGATCAAGATGATAAACCGAAGATGAAATACCCTCCCCTAAACTCCTTGAGTCCTCAGTAAAGATGTGGGACTATACTGAGATCTCACATGGACTCCTTGAGAGAAATTTTGAAAAGTGATGTTGCACTGTTTTGTTTGATTTACCAACACTTATGTATATTCACAAACACTTAACGGTTAATAATCCACCGTTATTACACATTAAAGTTAGAAATATCACAAATTTTAGAAAATAAAACAAAACTGCAGACATGACGCTTCACTTTCCCGCCAAGAAGTCCGACAGAGGCCTTACCTTACGATTTGTGAAAGAAGACAGGCCGTGTTCAGATTATATATTTTTTTCTGATTTCAGGCCATAGAAACCTTGAAGACTGCTGACATTAAGTTTCGGCTTTCCCCATACATCCTCCGAGAGGTTATAAATGATATTTTGAACGACCTCGTCATGACTTACGTAGAAATTAATGATAGGTTCAAATCAATAAAAACAATCACGAAGAGAAACACGAAGGACAGTCTATTGAAAGTATTTTATAATATCTCACAACGTCTTGTAAGAAGTTTAAAACTGTGTGGAAAATAATAAATATTTTGTTGAATATCCAATTTTTTTTTTAAAACCATATAAGTTATCCCACCTCTGTTTATTGGCCTACTCTTTTAAAAAAATGCTGCTTGCTTGCCTTTTTTTAAACCGTAAAAGTTAAACACACTCTATTTTTGGCTTACAATTGCTATGTATTCATTAAAACACACTCTATTTTTGGCTTACAAATGAATATTTGTTCTGGTCTGGGTTTCTATGTATATTAAGTATCTATGTATTTACAAAAAAAAAATAGTATTTTTGTATGTTTATCCGTTATTTAGTATCCATAACACAAGTTCTTAATGATACTTATCTTGGAACTAAATAATTGGTGTAAGTGTCAGAAATATTTATTTTATTTTATTTATTTATTTAATTGCTTAAAATTGCTGCTTCTTTGCCTTAGGCTCAGCGCAGACAGAGAAAAGCGCAGCGTAGAGGATTTTTATAACTCACTCAAAAATCTACTTTAAAATTATTACAATGAATATTACAAGGGAGCTCCCGCGTATCTTCGAGGACGCGCCAGCATTTTTTGTCAGGTTCAAGCATGTATGTACTTTATTGTAATAATGTTAAAGTTGATTTTTGAGTGCGTTATATAAATCCTCTACTAAAGACTAAAGCTGGACATTTACGATCCCAATACTGTAAAGAAGTCAGTCAGTAATCAGTTGTGAACTGATTAAGGATTAATAATTAAGAACACAGGCTATTTTAAAATGTGTTGCACGAAGCAATTCACTTCAATTAATTAGTTTACTTTTAAACTTCACAAAATGTTTAAAATATTTATTCAATTACAACATTAGTTGAAGTAAAGCAAATGACGCATAGAAAATTCATGCTTCAGCCGTTTTCAACAGTTTTCATACGAATGTAGCTATAAGATCTCGGTGATGATAAATAATTTGTCACAGTTAATATATAAAGGTAGAGCTGGTTTGGAACGCGTTAGTCACATCGCCGTGCGTCGCGAGCTCGAAGCAAACATGGCAGGTGAGCGATAGTGCTGATAACAGTGATAACAAGAAAAGTGCTAGAAATTACAAATAAGACGACTATGTACGATTGAATAAAATTTCTCTGTACTTTCATATATATTATTGGGTTGTTATTAAACAAAAATAAGTATTTAGAAAGATATTAAACTTCTTGAGCGTAAGAAATTTCTTAATTATTGAATTAACTTTATATCATAATATTGTGTTGTAGACTATAAGTGTGTTTGGCGCATATCTTTTTTATTAATATATTAGCCTGATTTTAACGTAGAAAAACTAACATTCACGGTACAATCATGTGATCCATCAGAAAATAACCGGGACGCGCATTATAAGACTGATAGGATAAATATCGACAGTGCCACATGTATCAAAAATGTTTAATTAATTTTATGACTATCCCATATCCTCTCTCATTATTGATTATCGATTATAAACAAGTTTCTTTTACTTTTAAAATTATGAACCAACTTCGCTTCTTCTTGATAATACGGCGATAAATTATGTGTGTACGTGCACATTGCTCCTAAGATTTCTTTGTTATTCAAATGGCCACTTACATTGCTATCCTCACCTGTACTGCTATTTCTTAATAACAAATGTGCCAATATCTACATGAGAAGCAAATATCTTATCCCAAGTTTTATAGCAAAGACGCTGAGAATTAACTGCTCTTTTAAATTATTCAAATAATATAGTTTTTTTTTTATAATTAGGTATATCAAATAAGTTAGTATTTGAAAATAAGTTTTTGACAATTCGGACGGACAGCGTTTTTTTTCTATTGGGCATGGACTCACTTGTATTATATTTTCCAGTGTCAAGTAATTTGATTATTCAAGTTATTTGTGTTTTCGTCATTTAGTCATAAAGTCAAGTAAAGTCCGTTGCTTTGGCAGTAAAAGTTAAATACTCGTATTATTTTGCAATTTAGCTTTCGTTAGTAAACATTATCAAAAGAATTTGTTCTCTATTATTGAGCAAGTTACTTACTGTTACTGTGGAGAAGATATTAAAAAAAAGATATAATAAATATATCGTTATAGACTTTGAATCACAATATGAGTAGGGATGTAGTTAACAAAATAAATCGATTCTTATCTTAATAAAACTACTGATTAAATTTGATTCAAGGTTTACGAGTTTGGGTAGAACAAAAATCATAAACATGTAGGTATCTACAAGTTGTTGACAAGTTGCATACAAGTTTGTATACATACGACAAGTAATATATGCATACAAGTTGTGTATGCCACATGTTTCATACATGTAAATATATGTGATACGAAAAAATCGTTGTCTAATATTGTCTTATATCTTGGTGAAAACGAGGGGTTAGCCGTTAATTCTTAAACTGCCTTATGACTGACTCATTTTAGAACACCGGACACGTGGTCATCGGTACCAAGTAATATATTTTTATCATTGCCACGTTATATATTATTTCAAAACACTTTGATAGACACTCGAACTTAAATCCAACGATTCGCCTTCTAATCTATGTTATTGATAACTGTTATCGGATTACAAGATCCAAGAAATTGACTTTGTGTTAAATTTTGCAATGATATGATAAAATTTCTACTTTTTAGGTTTCTTTAAAATTATTTTTTATCAATTTAAATTTCTGTCATTGCTGCTTATTAATTATTTGTAGTTCACCTCACCACAGTAATTTAGGCAAACATCCTTATAATAGTCCATTGTCAGTGATTTCAGCACTCGTTTAGCGAAAACAATGGTTTCGTTTATTTAAATATATCTGTCTGAACAGAATCAACGATTTCTTAAAATAACTTACTCAATGGTTTTGAAAACCTGCTAGATAAACAAGCTACCAAAGCAGCAACCCGCAAACAGCAGCAATTAAAAAAAATGGTATCTAATGTGATGTGTATCTTCAGATATATTCATTTACATATATAAAATTACACCTGTTACCCCGAAGGCCAGGCAGAGGCATATTACATGACCGTATTTCGCCAATTATATTGCTGGTCCCACGTAATAGGTGGCGAGGCTGTTCCCACTTACCGGGATTTTGTACTTTTTTGTGCGTTACTTGCAGGTGAGGTTAGCTATGGCTCCAAGATCTTGGTAGAAGCTCTATACACCTAAATATAATTATAAATGTTAGTAGTAAAATATCAAGTGACTGTTTAATCTCACTAATGCACTTATAAGATATTGAGGTTAATCCCCTATTCGTAGAAAGATATAAGAATTGTTTTATCTTCGATGAACAATGAAATAGTGCAAAGTAAAGTCATAACCAAATATTCGCAATAACGTATGTGTCAACAAGTGTTGAATGAATATGTTCATAATATAACAAGTGTTAAAATACAAGTTATTGCTGTGTTCGTTGTAGGTACCTATTGATAAATTTTTTATTTAAATATTGCTAAAAAGTCATGATCATTGATTGTGTTGCGATCTTTTTCATCACTTCAATTCCTGAAAAAAAAAGAAATAGTCCTTAATAGGTTATTGCATACGAATTATCAATAACATTTAATTTTACAAAATAAAGTTCTTTGTGTATTATTTAACATTGGTTATATAAAAAATAACCGATTTTGTTGAGAAAAAGATTAAAAAGGATTCTATTTAATCTTTTTAAACTGTTGTTTCCTAGAGGCTACTATGACACGTAAAACACACGGAAAATCACAAATTATAAAACAGAAAGCAGTCAATGTAGTCCTCAAAAGTTCTAAGAGAAGTATGTCCCTATATAGCTGGAGGTCCTCAATAGAGGCTGTAACCTCAGTATCTCCAGTAAAGCTAACCGCTCGTCTTTGCAGTCTATCTATTGATATCTATAAGAAACCACATTGTATTTATTTCAATTCTGTCAAATTACATATGATATGATAATGAAAGGGAATTACCAAATGATAGAAAAAAGGAACGCTGCTATGATCATCATAGATAATAAAACAGATAGTTAACAAACATTCATTTGTGATTAAGATAAGTCGATTCGATAAACATTCTCAGAACAGAAAAGTACAGAAATTATTTTTGATTTGATTTAATAGAAAAAATATTACAAAAATTAGCATAAAACCAGATAACTACTCTCATATCTCTAATTTTATAGGTATGAGAATAGGTTTTTAGGCTTCCAATCGCCAACATGCGAGAGATGAAACATTTTCAGTGAAGACTATTTTCTGTGGTCATTTTGGACAAACCCATATAAACGAGTAAAGGCCAGAAGGCTCTAACCAGTAATTTTTTTTAAGGAACTGCAGTTATTAAATTAAAACCTTTTTATTATGTATGATTTCATATCCATAATAGATTTAAGTTGTCATCAATGCACATAAAACACATTATAACACCCCTGTATTAATTACCATAATATTGCCCAGGACATCCGTATCCTGGTTATGGGAGGCCACCCCACCATTTCGGCCCGCCCGGCGGCCCGCCTCCTCCTTACGGCTATCCCCCCCACATGATGCCCCCTCCGGGAGAACCACCATTCTACCCAATGCACCCCGCCTACTTTTACCCTCCCCCGCCACCCCAACCTGGCGTTCACGTGATACAAGAAGCAGAGGTTTTGCCGATACTCCCAGGCGAAACCGTCGAGCTGCCCTGGAGTAAGTCTGGATGGTGAAAGGAGATAACACCTTCTAGTCGCTTTTGTTGCTTTGCATCCTTTACCACCGTGTCTAATATATTAATGTATAGTTTTTAATTTTATGTATAATGGCATTTAAAGGAATTTATATCACATGGAATCCTTTTTTGAACTTCATATACGTAACTATAATTTCTTTAATTCAATAAAAAAATCCAACATGTTCCGTACTTTTTTTATTTATACTGTCTTGCTAGAAGTTCAGTAATTGTCTTAGTATAAAATCAGTCGCCTTATTGCTTTTTTTGAAAGAAAATTATCACTTACCTATGTTCAATTCATTCACGTTCATGCTCTTTCATACATTTGTTTATTAGTTTGCTAAAAAAGGTGTTATCTCGGCTTAGCTGCTGCAGCATTCTGTTCTGTGAGCCAATGTTGGGCCAATTCTCTTTATGGTTGCTTTATCCAGACTTACTCTAGGAAATTGATTTATTTAAGGTCGATGTTTACTAACATAACTGAAATCTCATACTAACTCAGTCTGTATGGCTTTAAAAAAATGTCTCATGACTAATAATCTGTCTGTTTCTATGTTTAAACTAAAAAATAAGTGTTAAAATTATTGGGTCAACCAATCTGGGGATTCCAGTATGAAATTAATTGTCCTAAAGATCCTGTGTAATACACCATACAGAGTTTTGGCCGAAGCTTTTAGTGTTGTCATTTTTCTTGTTTAATTTTTAACCTTACGTGTATGATACTAAATCTTAATTAAAATACAAATTATTCCACATTCATTGTAAATAAATCCAGGCATTAATTCGCCTCTAGTATGAATAACGGAAATTGAGCAACTCTGTCAAGAGTGGAAACTGCTGGCCACGAAATACTTGATTGCTTTATCCCAACAGAACAGACGTAGGACAGAACTTAACGAGTTAATTGCCCCCTTTTTTTACTTCCAAGTTTTTCTCTTTATTGATAGACGCATTAGTTTTCTTTATATTAATTAGTATGCAATATTATTTATAAAAAAACTGTAATTTTGCTTTAATTCACGTAATTTTGACAGTTTGTTCAATTATATATGTAAATATTTCAGGTACATACAAATGGGTGCCGGCTTGTCTGAGCCAGCAGAGCATTCCCCCAGGTGCCCTGAGAGTTGGAACTGACGTGGACGGTGATCCGATATACGCCGGAAGAGCGCCACACAACGGAGACGTCGTTCCTGCCAAAGTAATTCCGTCCAAGAATGCGTGCTATATCTCATATGGCGGCGAAGAAGTCCTAGTCGACCAGTTTGAGGTAAACTAATGTTATGGATTGGTTCCTTATGCAGGTAATTAAAAAAATACCTGGGTTTGGAACAGCTCAGTAGTGAGACGCTAAATGATGAAAATAATACCTGCGTTCCGGCAATGATGAGTTTGATAGCCAGCATACTCTCAGCTACTCCAAAGAATGAGCATAATTATTGATAATTGCTTCTCCGTTGAATTTTTGAATTTTCTTACAGAAGTACCCAAAACTTTGCCGAAAATTTGAAAATTGCTTTATGGTTTTCAGTGTTATTGGAGATAAAGGATATTTTTTTGATTTTATATATTGAAACAAGAAACACTTCACCACACCACAACAATAAACAGTTCACTTTTCTCTATTCTAAATCATAGTCAGAATTCACTGAATTTGTTTTAAGGATTATACATAGTCAATTATATCCTACTGTATAATTATAAGCTACAGAATCTTGCTAATTTTAAATTAATTGGATATCACATTTGGTCAATCAGTGTCTATTTCCATTTATAATAATGGAATAACATGCCCATCATCATCGCAGTCCATGAATGAGTTATAGCTGAGCTCGGACTTCCTCTGGCAACCCAAGGTCAGAGGGGCTAAGATCATGCACCATCACACAGACTCAGTACGGAATAATAGGCAGTTGTGTGACATCCTGCTGGACAGTAAGTAGCCATTATGGAAAGTCCTAAGAACCAACATATTTAACGATTACTACATCCAAGACCAACGGCTCCCTAAAACCCCGAAACGCTCTATAGTAATCGAGAGATTGACTACTTCTGTTAACTTTGCTTCATTTCGGTAATCGTTTCTAACCTCTAAACTAGTAAGTTTATCATGACGACTGTAAATTTGAACTCCAGGTTTTGGTGCCTTCGATGTTCTCGTGGCAGTTCAGCACGGGCGGCCAGGTTCCTCCTGGAGCGATACCTGCCGGCAACACCGCTGATGGAGAGAGGCTGTACTTCGGCAGAGTCACCCATGACGGCTGCACTACACCGGGCAAGGTAGGGTATACGACTCAATATTGATATAGCCGTGATGATTTCTAGATTAAAAAAAAATTGATAAAATTTTCAAATTCCTAAACCCAACTAACCCTCGAAACAAGTTGTTGACAGATACACAAACAGGCAACAAAGTGATCCTATAAGGATACAGTTTTTACTTTTTGATCCGGAAACCTAAAATTTAATCACACCCGATCCTCCGTGTTAAATAATTTCTGTAACAAATGTAAAGCATTTTTAATCTAAAAAATAAATCATAGAGTGATTCTTCTTGACAAATTTCTAGATAAATTAGCTGAATAAGACTGCCCACTCAATTCAAAAGTAGTAGGTATGAGTGGAGAATCTTGGAAATTGATTGACAATCAGGATTTAACCCTCTCTCACAAACCAAGGTGAGAGGGAGAGTATGAGGGAAAATTTCCAAACGCACTGGATTAAAATACATTTTGGCTTGATCCGTTTCTTAGGACCAGTTCACAACGGATGTAAAACTTATTAGTTATTGAACAATGTATCACCAGCTTTAGTCGTTACAGTATGAGGGTAGGTTCTAAGAACTTCAAATGGTGTTCGGGAGAGGGCTGGATAAAGTAGTCGGATGAATTCTTTAGCATAACATATTCCATAATAAATACGAACGCCCTAACGCTATGGGATAAGAAATATATTTTTATAAAAGGTACAATTTTAATTCCAGATTCACTGCTCTCACGGATGCTGCTACTACCCCTTCGACGGAGAAGAGAAGAGTTCTGCCGAATACGAAGTCCTGGTGCTTCTATAAAATGCAAAACTATTCACAACTTACTATGTAGACCAATTAATTCACTCCAGCCTATACGTAACTGCAGTACCAAATTTTCGTAAAAAAAGTATGCGAATACTTTGCATTTAAGAAAAAGAAAGCGTAGTAAGTTTTTTATTATTAAGAAGTGCCAAATAATAGATATCTAACTATAAATAATTTATAACGAAATAATTCAAGAAATATATTTTTGTGTTGCTTGATAGGATTGCATTTTAGTTATCTATTATATTGTTATAAAAAATGGTTATTTTATTTGTGACATTTGAGACATCTCAACTCATTAATGCCCCACTAAGCACCTCTTCTCACACGAGGCGAGGGATTCAGGCATACTCCAACACGACAACCCAGCAGTTATTAAGCCAACACCAGTACATGGCGTTGATGAAAAGCGGAAATTTTTCCGCTTTAATGTTTAGTAGAATATTTTTTTGATGTTTTGGTTTGGCTTGTTTTATATTTACCAATCCCTTTCTTTTTTTTTTCGAAACAAACGGGGGATATTTCAATAATACCGGTTATTTTCCGTAAGGTTTGTTTCTGGTATTTTTCAATATAACTATCAGATAAAACGGTAAAAAACGAAAGAACATTTTTTTCGCCGAAAAACACAATTTGTTTCTTTCGGAATTTTCAACGCTCGGCCATGCTTTAAGCCTTTTCCTAAAGAAAACAATAAACATATCCGTAGCATGAAAGCGTTACATTCATAAATTGCGCTTTAATGTCACCATTCAGCTTATGCCACGACATGATGTTCCTATCAACGAATTAGAAGCCCAAGTCAACCTCACCTGCAAACATATAATTTTTCGGTAAGCGGCAATAAAATTAGCGAAAAGTGGCCTATAATATGCCTCTGCCTATTTCTTCGGGGAAACAGGCACGATTGTATGTATGTATTGAATGAGAAGTGATGTCACCTGCCCATGCGCAGGTTACCAAAACAAAGAGCTCGATTGGACGCAGCTCATTCTAGTGCAGTAAACGGACGAAGTCATACGTTCCTGTGGTCGTTAAGTGTAAACTTAAAGACGAACCGCGTAACTTATAACTTAACAAGTGATTGTGATCAAGTGGAGATCCGGCTCGCCATGAAGTCTGTAGTTTATTTTGTTGTTTTGTGTAAGTATTGTTAGAAATATTTTCCTCTAAAAGTATTGTAAGTAGGTTGATTCGTTGTATTTTAGACAGGGGCAACGAAAACAAATATCTAACAAAACTCAAGAATTAAAAAAAAGGTTAAGTTAACTTTTTTGTTTCTCTTTTTTTAGTAAAGTCGAGTTTTTACTTCCTGACGTCCAGTTCTTACTCATTCTATACTAGAAATGGTTTTTAATTAGATTGTAACATGTCAATAATTAATTATAATTAGATATATTAGACGAACCGTATCGTTGAGGTCATAATTTTGCAAACCGCTTCTAGGGTCGTAGGTTTGATTCCCAAATAATTGTATATGCATGAATATTTATTTAAACATTTGAAAAAATACAACATAGGTATAAAAGAGGACTCATGTTGTATAAAATATGAAGAATTTAATGGAAATATATATGAGCGGCGATAGCCCAGTAGCGAGTCCATTGCTGTCTATTGCAGAGGGTCTCCGATTCAAACATTGGCCTATGACTTTATGTCATTATCGTAATTATCGCGTGCTCCGTGCCTCGAAATGCACGTTAAACCAAGCAGTGGGACCAACGGCTTAACGTGCTGTCATGAACATCTATGACTGTCGTTATTACGAAGTCAGTGCCTTCTAAAGCTGGTTTGACCAAAGAATGATGTTTTTCCTCTGGGTTGCGGAGGTCAGACGACAGTTAGTTCCCACGTAACACGAGGGAATTAAAACTATTTTCTATTTCACAGGTCGATGTGCTATATTTACCACCGGATACTGAACTTACTTGTATCTATGCACTTTTAGTACACAATTGCTTTTATGTACTTTACCAACTACACATCGGCATTTCACAGTCAACAGTGTCATTTCTCTCATGAATATGTATTTTCCTCGAACTCGGTGGCCGCTGACTGACCGTTTGACTTGACGTTCTCAGGGTTAAGTAACTGATTGGCTTTCATTTTAACAAACTGTTTGCGTTTAAGCATTCTGGTATATTTTTTATTGTATAGATACTTTTATTAGGTAAACTTTTTAGGTTTTGGTAGGTTTCTATGAAGAATGTTTTTTTACAGTCAATAAATAAAATTCCGATACCTAATTTTTTTCGTTTACCTGACCTACTAGCTACGGCTACGGCTACACACTGCATAACCTGCCCTAAATTTATTTGTAAATAAACTAAAGAAGTGAGTAAAACTATTAAAATTAGCTTCATAATATGTTACATACTGATTCTGCCTTTCCGCGGAGAAGGCCCTATGCCCGCCAGTTTTAAAGCTAAGAATTGCAATAATTATCATCATTTTAGCCATATTAAGTTCATTGCTGAACGTTGGCCTCCCTAATAGTTTATTATATTGGGGTTATTTGCCAGCCAGTATGCAGGGTGACGCTGCTGCCCATCATATGGGAGGAATTCTCTTCGTCGAATCTTACGACTCCCCGTAAGATGAAAGGGCATGGCACTTTTTTCAGGAAATGCAATATTGTTTTTGTGGTCGGCGATGCACTATGGAAAATCGAGGTCTGTTTCAGATCAAAAATCGATAACTTCTTTATCTTTCGAGATTGATTCTTGCATTCAATGGCATGCAATGTAGAAAGCCCGTATTGATATGAATTTTCATTTGCAGGCCTAGCAGTCACTTTAGTCAGATCATTCATTTGCCGTGGAGTAGCTCCACAAATTGTACATGTGGAACCAGAAGGTGTATCCGTACACTTGAGCTACTTTGCCATCTATCATTGTCAGGAAGAGTTCATGCTTCACATTCACTCCTTCGCCTTCTTTATTAATCAATGACGGATCCAAGGAAAGAATTTGGTTTTTTATTTCATCCACAACAGCTTTAGTTTTCTCAGGAGTTTCTTTGCAAAATTCTATTGATATAGGTCGACAAAAACGGACTGACGAAGGCACTGGATTTTGCCAGACAATATCGCCCGTTACCTCATTGATTAATTTGATAGGCACTAAAGATGTAATAAATAAATTTGTGTCAGAAATCAGGTCAGACTCCTCTGGAAGTATTTGTTTGTACTGACTCTGACCAGATGAACCATCACATCCCCATTTACTGAATAAAATTAAATGGCTCAATCCAGTCCTATACACCGAATTTATAGCCAAAATCCTAGCTGCAGTGTGGTCCATTAATCTTGAAGATTCAATATTTTTGCATGTGTATTTGTAATTTCTATTGCTGAAGATGGTGGATAACATCTATTTTTGACTTCTTGTATTTTATAATATGGTGGGAATATAAAACAGTTTCGCTCGTTAAATCTAAATCAATGAAAACGCTTAATGCCTCTTGATCCGTTAGCATGGTATGGCTTGCATTGTCTAAGAGATTAAAATATTGAGATTTTGTATCACTATCAGCAAGCCTTAGCTTTTCCACGAGATTTGCTTCTATTCCTTCTCCTATTGAACGTAGCCCCTGAACAAAGGCATTGTAAATGTGTTCAAAGCCATATTCACTAAGCAGCGCAGTATTTTTTCTTTTTTTGGTTGATTCTGACGAGTCCCCATAAGAGACACAAGGTCTTCCACGTTTCCCAGAAGAAGTAGATGGCGTCAAATCAGGTGTTACTTCGTCCGAGTTTGGAAAACTTACTAAATATTCTGAATCCAACCAATTCCTGCTCTTTTTTAAAAATGAATCCTTTTTCCTGGACGCTTCTGCCCATCGTCTATTAAAGTGAGGTATAAGATTTCTTTGAATATCACTGATAATAAAACAGATGTTGTCTTCAGAAATATGATAGTTTTCTTTTAAAACTGTTGTTAAAGCTTCAAGTTTTTTCCCTCCTTCAAGGTATGGAAGTAGTAATTCACGCTTAGAACACTTGAAAGTTGTAGTCATTTTGAAATTCAGTGAAGATAATGTAACAGTCAAACGTCTATTTAGTTTTATTACGAATTTGTAATAGTGATATTAAGTGAATTCACTATTTATATATTATTTGATAAATGAGGGTAGTGTGCATTTTGTTGATTAAAGTTGCACCGCAAAATGAGTGCAAACTGTAGATAGAATGTCCTATTATCAATAAATAATTAATATTCAAATAAAATATACCGCAAACTTATCAGTGAACTATTCACATTAGAAACCGCAAAAGATAGAGGTTTCCTGTTCCCTGACTCGTGTCATACTCTTCACGATAACTTCAGAAACCGCACGTATCTGCAGCTAATTTTTATAAATGTTATTTATGAATACCTACGCTACAAAACAACATCAAATGTCAAAAAAAGCATCGGGGGACATCGGTAACTGTCAAAAGTCTCGATGAAGTTAGAAAACTGAATTTTTTACCCTCACTTTATGTTAGGTTTTTTTTTATAGAAATAAAATCACAAAATCTACAACATTATAACTGCTTTAAAATCTACATATAGTGGGTTTTTTAGAAATGTGTAACACTCTATACCTTTTCCTGCAAATTTACAAAAAAAAAACAATTTTAAAATTTTGAAGCAAACAAACGTGAAATAGACATTTTTAGAATTGATACTTTGTCGCATTTAAAAAAAATATTCCAAATTTTATTCAAGCACTATTACTACATTACGTTAAAGTTCCACTCTTATACTATTAAAAGAAAAATTAAAGTGCGTCAGGAACGACTTTAATAAAAACGATTTTTGATATGCCGTTGTTCTACCATTTTCCATAGTGCGATGGCCCAGTGGCGAGAGGAGGAGGAGGTTAATATTCTGGTGGCGCCTGTGACTATTCAAAGTTATTTGCGTAATTGTCACTTGCTCCGTGTCTTGGGAAGCACGTTAAGCCATTGTTCCCGGCTGTCATGAACATTTGTGGCAGTCGTTATTAGGAAGTCAGTGCCTTCTAACATCCTGACAGCTGGTTTAACTATAGAATGATGATTCCGTCTGGGTTGCGGAGGTAAGACGGCAGTCGCTTTATGTATTAACTAAAATTCAGCCAAATCCGGCTAAACCAGTGAGCAGACCCTGGGCCCTAAGCTTAAGTCTAGGGTAACCGGAGTAATGATAATATGAATATAGTTTTGCAATTGTCTACGGAACCACGGAGCATACACACAGTGATGTATCCTAAGAAACGTCACACATTTGTTTAACAGCGCCACAAACCTTGCCATGGTTTGTAATTACTTCCCCTTCCCACATATTAAAGCTATCTAGATCCGATTATTTCTAATAGGTTATGTGACGATAATAAGGTCATGCGAGTGGAGTAGAACACTTGCTATTATGCAAATTAGCCCAGATAAGCCTCCTGCAGAGGTATTGTAATAGATACATCTATTGGTATTGAAAGTTTATTGGAGGCCAGCATTTGATAAATCTATGTACTACATAAAGACTTTAAAAAACTTTACATAAATAATATCATCATCCTAGACATCCTAAGACATTTCGAATAGTCTATCTTGCTTTAAACAAAAAGTATTTTTACGTTGAAGTAAAACATTACTTTATTTGTGCAAAGCAATTTTTTTAACTTACTGATTTTTAGAAAATGCACACCTGCAGTTAAGTACATATTTCCGAAAAAAAAAATATTTAGAGGAAAGGACCATTGAAAGGAAGGATATCATTAAAAACGGGATAGACATATAAATAAACATTTTGTGTATCATTAAGAACTTTTGTTAAGGACATAAAATAACGAATAGACTTACCTACATAGAAACTTTTTTTTTGTAAAGGCATACTTCATATACATATGTTCATGATTATGCACACAAATTTTATTCTTTTTGGGAATCGAACCCACGATATCAGAAGCAAAGTGCCACTCGCCATTACGTCATATCGGTCGTCAAAAAAGGAGAATCAATGACAAATAGATGAGAAGAAAGGAAGTAAATTACGTGCTGGGCCGATCACAATTAACTGGGAGCAGGGCAGGATGTTGGCGAAAATTCAAAATATTTATGATATATCGTCAAGGCGGCGGAAAGCCAGGCGAAGCGGTGGATGCAAGTGGCACAAGATCGATCGTAGAAAACTATCGAAAGACCTTTTTTTTATTTATACTTAATCGCATATATAAAAAAATGTACACAAGGCGAACTTAATAATTCAGCAATGAAATTTAAATAGCCCTAAGTAATGATGATGATGAAGATTACCTCCGATTTTTCAGATGCGGTCAGCGTGACCTCGGACATGCCGGGCGAGTGCGACATGGCTGGGTTTTACCTGGAGCTGGGCTGCACTCCGACCACGGTCGATAACTCCACACGGTGTCCTGACACCTTTACCTGCCCTGATCTGCATCCGGACCCGGCCATGTGTTATTACAAGTAGGTATACTTTGAGCCGAACCTGCCCGTTTTCTCGTCTAGTGGTGTTGGAGTATCATATACAAGTTCGCACGGTTTCATAATTCATAATTGTTGTGTTACATTAACAAACTTATAAACTTTGGAATAATGGGGGTAAATAGATACCCTTCTACCTCATTAGGTGTATTTATGGCGCGGATGGTGGCAAAACAGAAAGCAATAAACAAAGTAGTATTCCAATAGCTTCTTACAAAGCGACCACAGTCGATTTAGATTAGCCTAATCACGTAGTTTACTTTCTTTTGGAGATATTTGCCTATAATCTCTACCCCAGGCAGGCGGGTTGAGGACCGCAGTTCCATCCAGTGCGCAGGATGACGCTGCTGCTCACAATCCGGTAATATTTCCCTTCGTCGACTCTTACGACTCCCCATGAGATGAGAGGGCGTGACGTAATTTTAGGACAGCGCCACACGGCACATATTGCTTTACATAACTAATCAGACATACTTAAATTTGTAATCAAATCTTTAATATTAAATACCAGTATCAGCACTCAGATCAAACCAAATTCGTAACTCCTGTCCTATGGTTGTCATCAGTGGGTCGGTGCGCTTGTTACTTTGGTTATTCTAGGATTTTTTTGGACTCCATGCTTACCGTTAGGCAGCATGTGATGATTATGACCAGTATCATTATTGTTCTCCTGACTGTTTTTTTTTTATTTATTTTTTTTACTTCGTTAACAAAATGCATTTACGCACCGTCTCCCGGCCAAAGGGCGATCGAGAGAGGTGTGTGGTACTCACCACCGGCCAGCCAGCCAGCAGAAATACCCACAAAAAATCTTCCAACGACGCCCGCCGCTTGTTGAGAAAAAGGCGGGGGGCCAGTACCTGGGTTGCAGCTCTGACGCCCCGCCCGCGGCCAACGTCCCCCGGACCAAAACCGGGAGGACCTCCTCAGAGAGACGCAGAGGACGTGCCCCTCCTACCTCCTTGTGCGACCATAACGTGAGTGGCTGACTTCTCGGAGGGTCTATGGTTAGACAGCAGGGGCCCCCTGCCCCCGCTGCCTAAGACCCTCCTGGCGCTGCTGGACGCGCCCTCCTGGCCCGCCCGCTGCACCCTCCACAGGTCCCTCTTAGTGTCTCCCCCGGTAGTCAGTACTAAGGGCACCCAGAGTCGCCAATCTCTGGGTGTTACCTTTTCCCAGGCGCCCTTTACGCCCTACCGGGAGGTACTCAGCCCCCTCACCAAGACAAGGTGGAGACCAGTCGGGGGGGGTGTTGTTCTCCTGACCTGCCCTAACCTGCCTCCACCCAACCAAAAGCTATTGTTTCTAGAGTGCAACCTGATTAGAGCGTACAACTTCATGTTGTGTTCCAATCTATTGAAACTTTGTCTATAAAACTAAGGATTTAAAGGACAATACAGAAATAAAGCTGTCATACCGAAACGAAACCGAAGCGTAAAGTATTTCCAATTTAATTTCGCATTGCCTTGACCTCCGTTACCAAGAAGCGTTGATCGTTTTTTGCAAATGGCTGACACTACACGAGGACGGCGGAGCTTGTGTTCTCACCGTGACCGAGCTGCACGGCGACCTTCTCACAGCTTAGTTTAGACTTTATTGACCAATATTGCATTAACTGATCATTAATAGTTGCCATACTATATTGTAATCCAATAACGTATATGTCAATGCAAAACGTGGGTGTTAACAGAGTTACTTACAAACTCGTTCGTTAAGTTCACTGTTCTGAACATTGTTAAGGCAAGGTTGGTGGGATCTTCGATATTTTTTTATTAATATTATAAATACGATAGATGCTTAGCTCTCATGCGGAAGTAAAGATTTTGATGTTTTCTTATCCCTAAAAGTGCGTGGTTCTTTTGAGCCATGACAAACTGCGATGGGGATAGACTATCTTACTAAATCTTACTAAATTTTAAATGCTATGGGATTCTACCAAGGCCTAAGAGGCCCAAGTCAACGTCACCTGCAAGTGGTACACCTGTCGATCGACGAACGAGGCTCTGGCGAACATAACAGTGCCCGGTAAGCTGCAATAGGCTCTCCACCTATTACGTAGGTAGTAGGTAATATGCCTCTGCCTACCCCTTCGGGGAAACAGGCGTGAATGTATGTATGTATTTATCAAAGAATTATTTAATCTGGGAAATTCAAACATTGATAATGTCGAACAGAACGTTAAAAAAGATCGTCAAATAATTGCAGGAAATACCCTTGAATTAGAAAAAGACAAAAGCTTTGTCTGATTTGTTTAGGCCTACTGTTTCCGTGGAAAAGTAGGTTAATAATTTTTTAGCTCAATAGATTTGATAGTATAGATTCGAGAACGAGATGTAGTAAGAGCCTTTAAAGTTTTAAACATTGTTTTAATTTTCAGTCTGGCAACAAGTTAGCATAAGGGCTTACGACGGCGACGTCGTGACGTTAAAATCCACAACTAGCCTTACACAAATACACGTCAATATGTATGAAGCTCGTCATAGCCCCTATGCAAAATTTTTGCCGACCCGACATCCGTTTCACCAACACTACAACATACCATGTTTAAAATTGGAAAAGCCTATGAAAATGTAAGGATTTATCCTTCTCTTTACCAGCGTAAATGTACTGTGGTTTAGAATTGTAAAATTCGTTTGTCAAACGGGAATCTTGCAGGTAATTAGTCTTTTTTTCACCTTATGGAAAGAAGTGACTATTTTAATAGCTGAAAAGAAATTGACAATAAACACGGCCCTCTAGCTGAGTAGTCAAACTAACGTAAATATGAAATTAAGACCACTTTAACACTAAATAATGTTCCAGAGGTGTAGCATACGGCGACAAAGCGACGATCCCGCAGAACGTGATCACGAACCCGTGCTCGCAGGCGTGCCGCTGCGTCGTGGTCGGCGAGCCGCGCTTCGAGTGCGCCGCCGTCGACTGCGTGCAGCTCTTCGATGGAGACCTGCAGCAGTGCGTCAGTACCTACGAACTAGACTCCTGTTGCAGTACTGGGAATATTTGCGGTAAATGAATTGAATATTATTATTTTTACTCTTTAATCCAATAACGGCACATCTCTCACTTAGATTTAAAAGAAGATTGCGCGACTGTCGACTGCGTGCAGTTCTTCGACGGTGACCTGCGCGTCTTTACCTACAAACTCGACTCCTGTTGCAGTACTGGGATGGAATATTTATTGTATTTTTTTTCTCTTATTATGATCTTAAAATTTTCACAGAACGCGCCTCACTTTTATTTGAGAGGTTTTACAACCGTACAGATGGCGTAGCCAGAAGTGTGGGGTCATATTGTTGATATTATAGTGTTATCCTACCTGAAACCAATGGGTTTCCGTGTTTTCATAAGCACGGAAGCGATCGATTTGAAATGCGACATAAACGGTGACCCATCCAAGTCTGACTAATAAATGCTGGTAAATAAATGCATTTACGCACTGCCTCCCCGCCAAAGGGGTACCGAGAGGAGTGTGTGAGACTCACCATCGGCAGACACGACCGCCAGCAGTATTACGCACTAAAATCTTCCAACGACGCTCGCCGCTTGTTGAGAAAGAGGCGGGGTAAGTACTTGGGTTGCAGCGTCTGTTAACTTCGGTGATCATTTGCGACCACCTGGTATCGAGAGAGTCACGGGCGCTCTTTCACCAGTATTACTATCATCATCTCAGCCCATTAAAGCACGAGCCTCCTCTCACGTACCAAGATGAGACATTTCTCAATGATATTAAACACGTTCTTTAATTAAGTAGACATTTGTGTCACTAGCTTGGCACCACAAGCCACAAGACTGTGGTAAGTTCTTGGAAAGGTCATTATTTTTTATGAAGTGTCTGTGAGCTTCGAAAGCTAAAAGCCATTGATCTCATTTCCATTTTCTCAGTTTTAAGTGGTTCTGTGGAAACATATTTAATTCTATAATCAAGCCGCCAGACTCCAGTCAGTACACAATTTGTCAATGTTACAATTTGATACATTTGCAGAGAGAAGCATGGCATACCCGTCCTTCGTTCTATAAGGTCGTGGGTTTGAATCCTACAATGGATAAAATTTTTTTTGAGAATGGACATGTATTACTTCTATTGTCCTGAGTGTGCGTTATGTATTAATAAATAAAAAAAGGATATAATTATTATATAATCTTTGATAAACATATCAGTTGCCTAGTACCTATAGTACTGTGTGAAATGTATGAAGTTATTATTATTTAGTCTCAATCAAATCCAAACAAATCATCAACTGAATTAAACAATATAAGTACCCATTTACTGGTGCACCGAGTCATTAAAGACAAAGATACATACATAACTAACTATTTGAGTGACCCAGAAGTAGTAAACAAGTTTATATCGAACATTAATGAAACAATAGATCAGTCTTCGTGACCCGCCGCGTTGTTAATACTCTTAAGGTATTCAATAGCCGGCACTTAAGCATCGTTATGCCATGTGACTTCCCGCCTCCTACGGATATTGACAGTATTTAGCTGGCAATTATCCTTCTCAGAACATAGTACTAAAACTTGGTTGGATTGTCGTAAATCCATAAATTGATAATGAGTGTAAAGTTTTGGGGGAATTTCAACATAAGTCTTCCGAATAATTCTTGCTTTTTTTTGGATTATTGTTAATCCAAATCCGCATTTTTTTGGCTGTACATGTCTAGCTTAATCTCATTAATTCACTCATTCTTTCAAAAAAACAAAGTTCGACACCAATTGAAACTATACTATTTAGCTATTAAGATTTTTTCTTAGCATGAAAATCACGAGGCCACGAAGCCGCTTATCAAGAATGCTTCGAAATCGATAAGTGTGTATTTTAATCGGAAGTAAAAAATAAACTACATCGTTTTAAACACAAATGAGAAAGGACATGTCAGGTGTATTTAAAATTAGATTAATTAAATTTTAATAATTAATATCTTTGACAGGTAAAGACGCGATAGGAAACTTGAAGGCGTGTGAGGTAGACGGCAAGACATACCGCGAGGGAGAGACCTTCGAGCCCAAGAATACACACAAGACCTGTATTTGCACACCAGACTGGAACGGCTCCACAGACAACTCAGCCTACTGCAAGGACATTAACTGTGGTATCGAGATACACTACCAGGAAAAGTTGCTGGACAACTGCGCACCTGTGTTTGTTGGAAACAAGCGAAGCTGCCCGATCAGTTTTACTTGTCGTGAGTATTCCTTTCATAATACGTTGTACTCAGTTCTCAATGTTATTACTTAGACTAGGTATTCGAGGTGTATCCTAAAAATATCTTGGGAACCTAAGCCAACCTCACCAGTGAGTGGTGCTCCTGCCGACCAACGGACGAGGCTCTGGCAAACATGAAAGTTCCCGATAAGCGGCAACAGGCACGGTAAGTTCCTATAGCATGGGACCAACATTATTATTGTCGAAATGTGGGAGTATAATGTGACTCTCCCTATCCCTAGGTGATAGTACAATCACTCCCTATCCCTTAAAAGAATAAGGTGTGATTGTACTAGGTATTCTAAGATAGATATTTATTGTTTCTATAACTTACTCTATCATTTCCAGCATCATCATCAACGAAGGTTCTCCGAGGTTTGAACCTCCGAGGCATCAATTCGCAGTGTCGATTCGGGAACATGACTCTCGCGGTTGGAGACGAGGTCACGGTGGAGGAGCAATGCACCAAGTGCTCATGTGACGTACCACCTTTCGTCTCCTGCACTATGAAGAATGCTTGCAACAAATCATAATATCTCATATGACAGCAATGTGGGGTCCCCGGCGGTTACATTGGCAACCATAGCATTTCCAAAAACAAACGAATGCGTATTTGCATGTTCATAAATTATTAGATTTATTGTGTATCAGAATTTGATTAATAATTTTATTAAACAATATAACAAAAATCAATTGCTATAGACAAAAAACAAAGTATGGTTAGTAGTAACAAAAACCCGGTATGTGGCAATATACTCGTCATTTATTACGTGGGACCAACAATATAATTGGTGAAATGTGGGCGTACAATTTTATACACCCACCGACGAAGGGTGATAGGGGGAATAGGTCCTTACCTATTCCCCCTATCACCTATTTTCCCGAAGAGGTAAGCAAGGGCATACCTCTACTGGAAAATAGGCGTGATATTATGTGTTTGAACTAAGTACTTTATTGTTATATTCCCGCGCGAACTATATAGAACTGTAAAACTACTTCCTTTTTCAAAGGTCGATACGCAATATTTATCTTCGGGTACTGTAAATAATTTTGTGTGTCGATTGCATTCAGTTATTGTTTTTGTATTTATTATTTATTACCGATGGTAGTTAAAAATTTATAAATTTCAACCAAAACTAATGTTAACAAAATGTATTCAACCAACAACTCAACTTTTTAAATGTTTAATAATACATAAAATGTATTAGGTATTAGATATACCAAGAATAGTTTTGTGTTTATCTGTCATACTGTGGACAAAAGTGTCTCTTGTGTATTAAATCCATTTTATACAATTTGTACTGACTAGCTTATACCCAATCAAGAAATGTCGGTTTCTTTTTTACACTATCTACAAAATGAATGACGAAAAGCAAAATATTATGTTCCTATAATGTGTACATGGATTTCGAAAATGGGCACACATATTTAAAAAAACAAATAAAATAATATTGTAGTTTATTATATTTATTTAATAGTTATGATTCCTTACAATTTGTTTTCTTAGACTAGATTTTATGATAACATTTTCATTTATTTACTTAGCATTATCACATTATTAACTATAAATAAGGATATATTTACATTATGTACTTATATTACATCTTAACATTAAACTGGACCAATATTTATAAATATTCTTAAAATATGTAAATAACTTTGCGACGACTTGTACTATGCTATAATTAAAAAGTACTTAATTAAGTATTTAAGTAAATGTTTTTAAAGATTTATTTAAATTATTTATTTATTCTAGGTACTTATAATATAAAGACAAATGTCGGTTTAAATGTCCTGTAAGTACTTAATAAATGCATTAAAGTAATAATTATTACAAAAGTAAGTAAAACTACACTTATTATATGAGATTGTTTATGTTCTCATAAAAAATATACTTATATGCGAAAATAGTACATATAAAATATTAATATTATTTAAATTGCTCTTTATCAACATTTCGAATACTTTACTGTGTGATGATTAATTTCTTTCTTTTTAAATATAAAAATAAAGCTAGCTTTACATAGTAATAAAATGGAAAAAAAGTTTCATGTATGAATTTAGAGTTTAAGTTGTTTCTATGCAACGTTTTCATAATATTTCAAAAGTAAAAATAAAGAAATTTTAAGTTTAATTTAGAGAGTCTAACTTAACCCTTTATATTAAAAAGAACATTTAATTTTCTAAAAAATACTCCTTACGATACCCTATCGTAAGAAGTATTTTTAGAATTTAGCAGCGAGCAAAATATTATCATCTATGTAGACTATTTCTGTAAAGAATATGTTTCTGTGAACATATCAAACGTAATTTAATTATAATATTTCAAAACTTTTTCTTCGGCTAACATGTATGAACATTGAACATACGCAATTTCAACTTCGTAGCACTAATATTCTTAAATCGGAATGACAGACAGTACCTCATGAAGCTATATTACTTATCCCCATCAAATTAATTGTTCCTATTAGTATGTCTTTTAACTTTTTAAGTCTTAAATTGCAAGTACCACTTTAAAGCAAGAAGCTTCATGGAATTTTGTACTTAAATACGTCTTTAAGATTTTCTCCAGCGTTTATGAATGATTTATAACCATAATGTTTAAAACGCTCTATAAGTACCTATCTTACGTGTATGATATGTGAGTGTGGCATCGTAGCTTTCGCTTTAGTAAGCTAATGAACCTGTTATAATGTGTTTTTTTTAACGCTCTGATGGGTGTTATAAGTTTGAGGAATATCTGCGTATCTATCTGTGGCGTCAGATATTGAATTCGTCTGGGAAATAACCAACAATGATGTGTGTTTTTTGTGAGAAATATGATGTGATCGTGATGGTTCTTCTTCAACTATCTTTCGTGCTGTGTTGTTTACCTGAAGCATGCTAGACCAATCTCAATGCGGAACTGCTGTCCAGGATGGCCAAGGTCCCTCACGGCGACGTCCATCAGCGGCAGGCGTCCCGACTTGTCGCTTGAGAACTCTACTACAGTGCGAGCCCATTCGTTCTTTTTGTACTATTAAAAAAATTCAAGTTTATTTAGTTGGGTCTAATTCAGTGTAGAAATAAAAAGTACCGAGATCTACGTTTCATTACTAACATTTAAAAACATAAAATTAACAACAACAAAAGAATAGTGTTACAGAAATTGACAAAGGCGTAGTGTGTTTGAAATATTTGTGGCCAGTGTATTTAGGTACTTTGGCTGAAGCTGAAGACCATATACCTATAGCAATAACTGCAAAGTATTTTAAGCGTCCCTATTTGCTATCGGTGAATAATATCATAAATTATACTGACTCGACAGTAGCCTTTTTGGTACCTTTTGTCAAATTCGTTTTGACGACTACCACATGCCGTGATAGCCGGGACTTATAGGGATGCAAGTCTTTAAAAGCGCTCAACATGCCACACCAACGGGCACTCATACGAGGACTCACCTGTATGAACGCTATTTAGCTTCAATTGTCGTTCCCGACCACAAAGTCTCGTTGCACCATAATAGATTTATAATATAAGATTCCTTACCTGACATTCGTCGAGTAACGCTTTGTATCTAAGTCGGTTGTTAGCTTTTGGCAGTATCTCCGCATCGTTATAGGCCAGCAGTTTGAGCCCGCGCCGATGCGAGCCAGTGGTGTGGTCGAAGTAGCCGGCGGTCCGTCTGCAGTGCAGCGTCACATTTTGCTGCGCATGAACCGAGAGCAGCTGCAGGTAAGTCAGCTGGGTGTGGTCTGCCTTGTACGTCATCTGTAATTAGGAATGTGGTTCCATTTGTTGTACGAAAAACCTCCTCCACCTTGCGTCATATTTGCCAGTCGTGATGTGTCTTCTGCATAATCATAATAAAACCTAAATGCTGAAAAAAAAATGATTTAAAATATTCTGTAGTATCCACTATTATACTAGCCAGAGCTCATGACGTCAGCAATACGCGCCGCATTTTAGTAGTGTACTGCTATTAAAAAACACATTCCTCAACGCTGCCACTAAACTAAATCAAACCGTAAGGATAAAGTTTTTTTGTGAATTCTGAATTTAATAGATGGCTTTTTTTAGTTGGCTTTATGCAAAAATCATAATTAAAATACTTCGAAATATTAGATGATATTGCCTGCCTTAATAACATATTTTGCAAAAATTGCGACACAGTCTAAAATATACCTGAAGACTCTAAGTGCCATCTGCTGCCATTTTTATTTATGTGTGGTAAAAATATCTATTATCCAAAAACTCACCATAAACCCGTCTTCCATTTCACTGAGCCAAGCTTCCTTCTCCTTGCCTTTGAATACAATGTCCCTCGACGACATGGGCTTGGGGTACACACAACTGCTTCCCGTAGCCATGTCGCAGTGGACCAGTATGGCATCGTTCATTTCGCCGCCGTTCGGGTCTATCCAGTACTGACCTGGGGATAAATTCATCTTTAAACTTCCAGAACTAAGAATATATAACCTCTTGCTTCGTACCTCGGAAAGCATGTTAAGCAGTCGATCCCAGCTGTCATGAAAATATATGGCAGTCGTTATTAGAAAGTCAGTGCCTTCTACAATTTTTACAGCTGTTTTAACCATACAATGATGTCTCCCTCTGGGTTACGGAGGTAAGACGGCATGTAATAATAGAAATTTAGCTAAGGTCTGGTAAAACAGTGGTCAGACTCTTGGCCCTAAGCTTAAATCTAAGGCAACCGGGTTACTGCTAGGATATGATGATGAACAACTATGACGTTAGCCTCCTAATGTTTTGGGTTCGGGCGTTCTGGACTCATAACTTATACAAGGTTTGGCGAACCACTAGATAACTATAGGTGTGTGAATGATACCTCCTGTTTCAGTTGTTTGAACCTCAATAGATGAAGTTTTACGTTTTATGACCAAGCATACATAATTTATTGAGTGGCTTGTAAAGTCGGACCTAAATATGTATCTCTTATGAGGGATGTGGAATTTTTATTGTGGTGAGATGATGATAAGGCCACCTACTCGGTTGACAGAACTATAAGATGAAATTCTTACCGGAAAAAATCAACTTGTCGGGGGTGAACGAGAAAGAACCGAACTCACGACTTTTGGATAACCATTCCAAATACTATAAGCCTATGTAGATATGCCATACTAACATTCAGACCAATATACTATTCTTCTGGTTGAAGGAGGCTTGGTAAAAGTGCCAATATATGAATGCCGAAATAGGAATCAAAAACCAGACCACACAAAGCTTACCAAAAGTAATATCAACTCACCACTCTCCAGATTAGGATGATGGTGCTTGATGTCCCCGCAAGTTTTTGCCGGAGCCTCCTTTGAGCCGTCTGGTCTAAGGAACTTGTTCAAAGAGACCTTGAGGCGTTCATAGGCCTTCAAGACGACGTCCTTCCTCTCGGTAGCTGTCATGTCGTCGCTGAAGAATCGTGCTGGAGTCAAGTTAGGATCGTCTCCTTGAGGATCGGGACCTTTTATAGAACCTGGCAATTAAACAATCATAACAGTCGTCATATTTATTCTTTAGAAATAAGACAATGGCCTTATAAAAATTGATATGCATTCATAAATAATAAAATATCGAAAATATGAAAAAAACAGTTCACATTCACATAAACACTTTTCCAAGTAAGACTTTTATTGAGATGCGTTCAATTATGTGTACTAAGTATCAGAGTACTAATAGTGTACAGGGATCCTACGAAGACCTAAGGAGCACAAACCTGCCGATCAACGAACGCGGCTCTAGCGAACATAAAAGTTCCCGGTAAACGGCACCTATTAAGTGGGACCAACTAAATAATTGGCAAAGTGTGGGCGTTTAGTGTGCCTCTGCCCTTTCCTTCGGGGAAACTGGCGTGAATGTATTTATGTAATAATAGACACAGATTTTTATAAAATTCAAATCAGCTATCCTTGTCCTACATTAAATGTGTTTGTGTATTTAATTATGTATTAACAATGGGAATATTTGTTACACTGAGTAAAAGTTCTTCGTAACGTACCTTGCTGTAACATAGCGGCAATAGCAGCAGCGTCATAAGCCAGACCTTCTCCAGGAGGCCCGGGCGGCCCAGGAGGCCCGGCGGGGCCCTGTGGGCCATGGCGGCCGGTGTCTCCAGCCGGTCCACGAGACCCAGTGAGGCCTGGTGGACCCTGTGCGCCAGGGCTACCGTCCCGCCCTGGTAAACCTGCTCGGAAAATAACGCATAATTATTTCAGTATTACTAGGAAGTATATAAAGTTTTTTAGAGGAAGTTTGTCTTTGGATGGGGGACTATTTTTATAGAATGTAATATCGAGCGCTTTGCCTTACGCTCTACAAGGGCACTTTAGAATATTGGTCCCAATTATCACTGTATGGGGCAGTCTTATAGCCATGTTAGAGACCCTAATCGACTCCGTCAATACGCGTTGGGTTTACGTGGTGGAGTGAATGAATCATTTTTACCTTGGGTCGTGAGAAAAGGACGTGGAACGTTATAGGGCTGAGACGATGAGGTAAAGTTTGCTATATCAACTCAAATTGAACAGTACACGGACACTGATTTGTATGCTTAATTTTAACTTAATCGGCTCAGTAGATTAGGAGAAAATTGGCTGGACGGACAGATTTATTTATTTATTCAATCTTGCAAGGTAGGTTAACAGATCAAGTCCAACACACCCACTAGTCACATTAAACCCATAATATCATAAACCAATAATTTTCGAAAACAAAATATAAAATTAACATTTGGTACACAATAGTTTGTTAACAAACCCAGATAACAAAAGAATAAAATAAAAAAGTAAAAGGAAGCAAATTATATAAGTTCATGTCAAAAATTTAAATTATAATGTCGAAATTAAAATTGAAAATAAGTCAAGTTCACATAAATAATAATATAAAATTACATGTCACTTACTTACTAAAATACTTATAAGCTTCATTATAAGTTTCCCTATTCCGGCAACAAATAAATCTAAATCATCGTATTGAGCGATAGGCAACTAGACAACTAACACACTATGAAGGTAACATTCTTTAAAGTCGTATGCAATTATAAATATTATGAAATAGCGGGCTACATACCTCTGCTCCCCTGGTCTCCGTCCTTGCCCGGCAATCCAGGAGGCCCGGTAGAGCCGCTCTCGCCACGCGGGCCCATTGCACCCGGACTGCCCGGTAGGCCAGGGAGGCCTGCGTGTCCTTTCGCTCCATCTGAGCCGCGTTCACCTGTTCAAAGGCACAAAGGTCAGATAATACGCCATACCAACTACGTTCTGCACTCACACTCTTCCTCCATTGTATGTTTGCCTCGTACAATAAATAAATAATAATAAATATGTATATATTTTTAACACTTACACCAATTATTTAGTTCCAAGATCATCATTAAGAACTTTTGTTATGGATACAAAATAACGGATAAACATAAATAAATATATACATCATGGTCACTCTTTTAAAAGGATTTTTTAACCTGTTTATACCATTAGCTTTTTATGATTTAATTTATTGTTAATTTAAATATCTATTTACTGTTAGTCATTAACAACCCTTTTTTTTAAGAGTATTTTCGACTGAAAACCTTCCATGGTAGATTAGGTTCGAGGTATTTCTAAAGTGTAAAGAATCTTTCAAGCAACTTTTTGTCAACCCTTGTGATGTGAAATGAAAAAAAAGAGAGAAAAATTGTCCTAAAATGCAATACTTAACTATTTGTGTTATTTTGATCTGTAAATAATAAATTTGATATTTAAGGTACCCTGTTGTCCTTTGCTGCCATCGAATCCTGGGGGGCCTTGCTTGCCGGCTGGTCCCTGAGGCCCGTCGACTCCTGGTAGCCCTGTCTCCCCACGCAAGCCACGCTCACCGGCCGGGCCTGTTGGACCGGCGGGGCCTGACAGACCCTGTAACAAATGTTATTGCTATACCGAGTAGTGCTTATTAATGTCATTTTATATTTGGTCGTCTTTCTTTTGGCGTATTTTTTAGTTTATTTTTACTGGCCATTGAATTGAACCATCACACGCCTTAGATGTTTCTTTCTTTTTTATAGTAATTTTATGCCTAGTGGTAAAATTATTTGAATCATTAAATATAGCAAAAAAACAAAGCTTGAATATTTTGATTGTGTGTGATCGTTCATGTTACGGTAAATGTACCGGGAGTAAAAATTCGTTACTTTTAGTGACATGTGGTCATAATGACCACATCCTACCTGTAAGCAATCATGGCAGGCCAAAATTTATGTTGTTTATATTTTTGAGGGCCCGTGGAACAAGCACGTAAACAAACGTTAACTCATTTATGACGATTTTCATAAATGTCGTTTCACGCTCCGCTTATAAAACTCGGGACTATAAGATTGGGGAAACACAAGCGCCGGTAGAATATACTTGTTAATTAAACAGAAATATATTTTCTGTAAAAAAAAATTACCTGGGGTCCGGGTGAGCCCTGATTTCCAGACATTCCCTGGGGTCCCATAGGCCCCTTGTCTCCGTTTCTGCCGGGAAGGCCAGGCTGACCTTGTTTTCCTGGCATCCCTTCTCGTCCCGGCTCACCCATAGGTCCCTGATGTCCTTGCAATCCCACTGGACCTTGTGGACCAGGAGCGCCATCTGCCCCAGGTTTACCAGGTGTTCCGCTTTCTCCCTGTGAATTAATAATAATAAAAGAATATTGTAATGGAATACTTAATCCGGTAATAAGGTTTTTATGATGGCATTTTAAAGGGAAAATACCTAAAAAACCAGAAAATATTTTCATTAGAAATTGTTGTGTTAAACCTATACTCGTATAACAAAAGATCTTTCTCTGTTCTGTGGTTCAAGCAATCGTCTATAAAAGAACTGACACTTTATATATGTAAAGTGTTAAATTAATGTTACATTCATTTTAGAACTGTAAAGTAAATACCTGAACACCACGTTGTCCTGTAGGTCCTGGTGGCCCTCCCATGCCAGGCATGCCTGCGGGGCCTCTTTCTCCAGAAGGACCCTGGGGGCCACTTAACCCTTGTGGGCCGGTTTCGCCTTCATTGCCCCTCTCTCCCTTCTGCCCCTCTGACCCAGGGGGGCCAGTTAGGCCTTGCTGGCCTGATGGACCCGGCCTCCCCGTGTCTCCCGTGGCTCCTTTAGAACCCTGCGTTCCAGGATTACCAGCAGCACCAGTACTTCCTTGTGGACCCTATTTTAAAACAATTTCAAATAGGTCTGAGCAATCACTTTTATTTATAAGTCATAGATTAATGACGATAACTTGTGTCAATTTGAGTTTTGGGCTGGCTTGCACAACAGTTCTTAATTTGATTTAAAATGTCAATGCATTTCTGTCATTTGTTTAAAGTTGAAAGGGACACAACGATGTTTTAAATAAATTTAGCACTAAACAGGTTTAGTGACCGTTGCAAGACAAGAGTGTTGCACACAAGCCGGCCTTAATGTATAAAATGATGGTTTTTTAAACGTAACGTCTTCTACAACGTACACAAAGTGGGAGTGTCGTATATTACTCTAGGAAGAACCATATCGCACATGTAGTTCTGAAAAGACACAAATATTAAAAAAAAAACAACATTGAGGGCCACAACAAGTGCCTTTTTGTTGTTGCATTGAGTGCTTAATTGAGTGTCCGATAGAGCGCTAAACACCAAATTGAGTATGTTATGGTAGTTGTGACAAAAAAATCTTTAAAGCGTTCTACTGTAAAATTTACAAAATGACATTTACGTTCTTTAAGAACTAGATGTGCGATATATTACTGACTTTACTTTACTTTGACTGTGAATACATGTCGAATAATGTTGAATTCTTATTGCAAAGGTTTGATTCATTACTTGACACTGGAAAATACTCTAAGCTAGTAAGTCCATTAAAAAAGAAAGTAATTCTCACTGGAGGCCCGATGTCTCCAGGCCGCCCCGGTAGGCCAGGGTGGCCCGCGTCTCCCTTGTGGCCTTGCTCGCCCCGCGGCCCGGGGGCACCAACTAGCCCCGGGGAACCTCGCAGCCCAGATTCCCCTTGTAATCCTGGAAATATTACACTGTTGTATTATACGATCGATATAGCGCGAAGGTCAGTATGAATGCTTCATGCTTTTAGGTTGTTTGTCCACAAGTACAGAGTCGCAGATTTTAACTTAGTGTTTAAATTGGGTCAGAATGTTGTAGTACCAAGCGGGTTTTCTATTCGATAAAATTAGCCTTCATTACGTAGATTGCTATGGGTAATTTAAGTCAATCTGATTAAAAGCCTCAATAGTGGAGCATTACGCTAGTTACAATACTCTTCTGGCCATAATACAGTGTTATGTACAGCAAAATATCTCTAGGAAACTCTCATGGAGTACCTAATACAGCAATATAATATTAAATATCATGCTGTATAATTATAAAGTGTATTTTGGTCTTACATACCTGGGGCTCCTGTAGCTCCTTGTAGCCCTTTAGCTCCAGCGTATCCACGATCCCCTTTGAGTCCCGGCATCCCTGTAAGCCCCGGTGGGCCCGAGAGCCCCGGCGACCCTTGCATGCCCGGTTGGCCCCGCTCCCCAGGAGACCCAGTGGCCCCTGCTTCTCCGGGTACACCGGCCACTCCTGGCTCTCCTCTTTCGGCAGGCTCTCCAGGAGGTCCAGTTGGACCGATTGGACCTTGGGGACCTTGCTCGCCTTGTCGACCTAATTAAAACCATGGCACAATTGAGGATTCTTTTTAATGATTAAGGAGATGAACGAGATGGAAACAGCAGTATACCTGCTGTTTGCTCCCGACGTTAATTTCCAAAATAGTACAAGTATTTGTGTGCATAATTTTACATAGTTGTGTTAATCTGGTTGTTTCAATTGTTAAATAACAAACTAACGTATTAATGTATGTACATAATGTATTTTGTCACTGCCTTACCTGAAGGTCCATCATTTCCTGGGGGCCCGGCGGCTCCTCGGTCTCCTTTCTCACCAACAGATCCAGTCAATCCTCTTGTTCCAGGCAATCCCATAGCACCCAGCTGTCCAGGGTGACCTTTGCTTCCTCTAAGACCTTCAGGGCCCTGGACATTTAGGTATAATCGTAAATTATATCGTAATTCACAGTCTGACAATGACACTTGATATAAATAGTTTTTAGTACTGGAGGACGACAAAACTTGATGAGTTTTTTGCTCTATGTTTCTTTAATTGAGCTCCTACCCGCAGTGGCCAACGACCAAACTTGAACAATAAATTTGACTTTCAAAGAAAAAATACATCACAGAGTCTCTACTAATATAGGAAGCAAAAGCGTTCTGTACTTATGTATGAAATCCATTAAAGTGAATGCATCTCATATATACATAACGCTTTTCTTTAAAAATCTAACTTCTCCTTCTTTAAAGACAGCGCTATGTAAATTCCTTTAAATAACCAACCGGAGGTCCATCCGCTCCTTGCGCGCCGGTTTCTCCCTTTTCCCCAGCAGTTCCAGGTTGTCCTGGGAGACCTCGTTCCCCCGGGAATCCTCTCTCGCCACGAGGCCCCGAGGCACCTGGTGGTCCGATGGGACCTGCTATTCCTGCTTCTCCATCTTTACCTGGAGACCCAGATAAACCCACTGCACCAGGCATACCCTGTAAACAGTGCACGTACTTTACATGGTGTAGATTATCACTTAAACGTTAGGTATAATTATAATATGGTAACCATCGATAAGAATTATTTTGATTAATATATGGCTTTGACGGGATTAAGTCTAATAAAGAATACGTAGTAGGAATGAAATTTGCCTAAGATTAAGAACCATAATCTAAATTTCAGTTCAGATCTGAGCAAGGACCTCTCTCACGAATTAGAAGGATTCTGGTCATACTCCACCACTTTACCACCACAGCTTACAAACGCAACAATTTACTTACTGGAAATCCGGTCTGTCCAGCTGGTCCAGGCGGGCCCCGTTCTCCTGTGGACCCTAATTGTCCCTGTGGCCCTTGGATGCCGGGGCCACCGTCCCGCCCTGCATCTCCTTTGGGGCCTCGGGGACCTTGCTGACCCACTTCCCCATCTTTACCCGGTTCTCCCTATAAACACAAGATTTCTAATTTCGATCTTTGGTCAAGAAAAACTCATAGGAAAAAATAGTGCTTTTAGAATTCTTTTTCCACGTGAGCTCTTGCTAGTCAATAAAATGATTTCAATAAACGGGCACGTGAGCTATGAAGAGAAACGTAGAAAGTACACTGAAGCTCAAATAAAATGAGTGACTGTAATTTTATTCTCATACATGACGATAATGAGTTATCACCATAAAAATATTACTATTGCCTTATTAATAATTATTTATCGTTATCACAGTATTGTTCTAGTAATCTAAATATAGCAAACATGAACAAATATGTACACAAATTACCCTTCTAATAAAAATTGTTATTAACTTACTTTCACATTCATAAAATTAACTATGAAGTGAAGAGTTTACTTACAGCTGAGTGCCTCAGCAAACCCAGCTATCCCAGTCGCGCCCTTAAGGGCCCGAAGTCCGAGTAATAGAAATAAGAATGTTATATTATTTACCTGTAATCCTCTGTTTCCCGGACTCCCCATTAGACCAGGAGATCCTTGTAGTCCTTGGGGTCCCTGTTCACCAGACCTTCCATCTGCACCAGGTATTCCCCTTTCGCCTTGTGGTCCAGTTTTTCCTGGAACACCAGGTCTTCCAATAATGCCCCTAGATCCCTGCAATCCTTGATGTCCTGGTCTGCCGGGGTCTCCTGTACTTCCTTTGACACCAGGTAATCCAAATAAGCCTCGTTCACCTGGTTGCCCTTTCGATCCAATGGGACCATCAGCTCCAGGTAAGCCTCTTAATCCGCTTAACCCTCTTTCCCCAGCAGGTCCAACGTTTCCAGCAGGGCCTCGTAGACCTCGTTTGCCCCTTTTTCCTTCTGGTCCTACTATACCGGGCAGTCCTCTGGGACCTGGGGTGCCTGACTCACCACGAGGACCAGAATCACCTTTTATACCTCGCTCTCCCGGTTGCCCCTAAAAATGTAGACAGAAAACAATATGAACAGAATGCGTTAAAACCTAGGCGATAAAATAATGTAACAATTGAACTATGCCTTACCGGTATCCCTTTAGAACCAGGTATTCCAGGATCACCCGCGACTCCAGGAGTTCCCCTCGGCCCAGGAAAACCTTGTGGGCCATGCGCACCTTGCTGTCCCTGTACACCTTTTTCTCCAGAGATTCCATCCCTACCAGCTAACCCTGGTGGACCAGCATCGCCCGGTTGGCCAGGGCGACCAGATTCCCCCCGAGAACCTTGTAATCCTTGACTTCCTTTTGGACCCATAGATCCTAGTTCTCCTTTCATGCCAGGAGTACCAGGAAATCCTGGTGAACCGGGTTTTCCAATGTTCCCCTAAGAGACGACTATAATTGTAGTTATATTATAAGTAAGACAATAATTTCAACATTGTCATTGTGTATTGTTTGGTTTCAAATTATAATAAAAGACAGAAGTAAATAAATATAATCAATTGTGTCCTCTAATTACCAAATGTACATAAATATTTATTTAAATTACCTAAAAAGTTCTAACAATACAAATTAATAAAAATTAAAATCTGCATATTATTCAATTCTATCTGAACATTAACTTGTTACTTGCCATCAATCCCGGAGGTCCCGTCACTCCGTCAACTCCTCGCATACCGGGGGGTCCGGGGGGACCTTCTCTACCTCGTTCGCCACGCGGGCCCACTGGACCCTATTGAATAAATTGTTATAAGTACCAAATAATAGAAGCCTCGGATTATCAGTTTTTATTTGTAAACCAAACAGACAAAAAAATCATCACTTTTTATTCTTGAAATAGATTGTAAGATCTTTTTAGTTAAATTTCAAAGTTGGAGTCCGATTTCTCTTCTGCAAAGCTTATAAGCGCCGTAGACGCCGCTGAACTTGGGCGATTCACTAGAATTCGTACTATTCTTCCTACAGAGGCGCCACACGCGCATCTACACATCACTTCTCGTTCGCAATAAAATAATGCGCAAGCTTCAATAAATTATTTCAATAACGCCATCTCGGTTCCTTATGGTTAACTTTCTACTACACAATTAATATGTCTGCTTATCATCATATATACATTATATCATAGAGTAATCTCTAAGCTAAATTATCTTTTAAATATGATGTTGAACTAATAAATATAAATCAATATTCCTCAAGATTTTTTTACTATTGGAGCTTATTATAGTATACTTACAATAGTGCCAGCCGGTCCCATTGGCCCCGACTGCCCAGTTGGCCCTTTTTCTCCTGCAGGGCCCTGATCGCCTTTAACACCGTCTTTGCCATCAAAACCACGATGTCCTTTCAGACCTT
The DNA here is from genome assembly GCA_949126915.1 of Musotima nitidalis. Taxonomy (NCBI): domain Eukaryota; kingdom Metazoa; phylum Arthropoda; class Insecta; order Lepidoptera; family Crambidae; genus Musotima; species Musotima nitidalis. The sequence goes on along the minus strand of OX421423.1, from coordinate 11,441,667 downwards.
GGATTCCGGGGACACCGGGGTTGCCACGAGGCCCAGGCTGACCTATGCCTCCCGGTGAGCCCGCTTCACCATCTTCTCCAGGTGAACCCTGAGGAATGTACTCAGTATAATGATAGTTTGTCTCACAAACAATTTTTCCCAGTTAGATTGAAATATCGAGAACAGGAACAACATAATATTATTAGATTATGGGGTCAAAAATAAGTTTTCTAGGTATCTACTTTCCGTTGGCATTTACGCAAATAATAGTAGTGATACTTACTATTTCTTCATTTAAATTTTAGAGAAAAGGGCTAGTCAAATCTTACACCTTCAGGAGTGCATGAGAAGGCTATCGCGGGTGAGTGAAGTGAGCTTACACTATGTACCAGGTACCTATTTATCAAATGGAAGGATATGATCTCAGTGTAGGCAATAAATGCGTGACAAAATGTAGGTATGTTCTTTTAGATGTAAAGTATTGCATCCTATTTTAAGTATAATCTACTACGAAACTTGCATAAAAAATTAAAACTGTTTAACGATTACTAACGTCTTTCCCTGGAAGACCTTGCGGCCCCCTTTCGCCAGGTGTACCCTGTAGACCAGGTTGACCTGGTTCGCCAGGCTCCCCTCTAGGGCCCTGGAACCCTTGCGGTCCGGGAGGCCCCTGTGGACCTGCAAATATATATGTATGTAATTAAATAGACAGTATTGTAAGAATTTTTTTAATGTCCAGAATGTATAGCACGCCGCCGTGACACCCTTTAATTAAAATTTCAATTAGGTTTAAGTTTCTGTGCCTGTTTTTTTGTTTATATCTTATTAGTTGTTTTTTAAATAAATATTTAAGGTAAGTTTTATTGTAAGTAGTGATTTTCCATATTTTAATAAATAAATATAAATATTTCTGACACTCTGACAAGATAAGTATCATTAAGAACTTGTGTTATGGATACTAAATAACGGATAAACATACCTACATAAATACTTCTTTCTTTTTTTTGTATATACATACTTAATATACATAGGAAAACACTCAGACCAGAACAAATAATTATATTTATACGCACAAATATTTGTCCTGTGTGGGAATAGAACCCACGACCTCAGGAGTGGAGAGCGGGTATACTCGCCACCACGCCATATCGGTCGTCAATAATTCGACCAGAAGAAGGTGAAGGGAGTAAGTTTTACCTTTATATTTACAATTCCACTTTTATTTTATTCTTCAGGTCGGAAAGGAATATACTCAGTTCTGCAGACCTCCCTATGCGTTCGCGATTGAAATTTACTTACAAACATTCAATATTAATTATTTATATAGTATTTTTGAAATAGTTAAAACTTTTTATACATATAAAAAAAAGTAAGATTATCACCTGTAATTCCCCTGATGCCCGGAGCCCCCACTGACGCTTGCATATAAGCGTAGGGATCAAAAGAGGGGCCTTTGTCACCGCCTGAACTCGCTGCCAGTTGAGATAAATATGCATTTACCTATGAAAAGCAGAAAAATTTTAAGTAAGAAAAGTTACTCATAAAACGCTTTAATGACTAGTAGCCGTTGATTTGGAAATAATGAATCGTCATTATTACGTAAATTATTAAAGATTTTGATTTACACCCAACGCTAAGAATGACCTTTACAGGTGTATAAAATTAAAGTTAAATACTGCAATATTTAACCTAAACAACACATTTTCATATCAAACTAATGAACAATGCAAGACATGTTTGTAATAATGAAATATAAAGATCATTTTTGGCTTGAATCACAGCCTTAAACCTATCTTATGTGATTAAGCCTAATACTCCAATGGTAAATTGAGTTACTACTTTACTCCTTTGGCTTCGGTCTCTAAAACTACATCAGCATTAAGCTGTTCACCATGTTATGCGAGGTGAAGTCCACTCTCAATAGTGGGATGATAATAAGCTGACATGATGATAATGAAACAATGGCACAGTTTAACCGTCCTTACGTCAGGCACTAGTCCAATGGGTCCCGGCAGGCCAGGTGCTCCAGATAAGCCGCTGCTACCCGGTGGTCCAGGTAAGCCACGCGGTCCTTCCTCCCCTGGTACACCTGTCGAGGGTCGTGCTGGCACAGATGGACGTCCTGGTCGTCCTGGAGCTAGAAGAAAATCGTAACAAAAAAATTAGATATATCAATCATCAAAAATATAGAAGCCACAGAAGCGCTGACGAAGAAAAAGTTGTCCTCTTGTTCTTCCGTTTTTATGGGCTGTTCTTGACCTATTAGGACAATAGCACTAGGACTAGTTTCTTTGTTGTGGTCGCTGATTGCTGTAAGGTCAACTGCCCACCCAAAAGTAATCTACCCTTGTGCATCAGGAATCCGCAGTTTTATGTGTAATTTATACCTCTCTCTTATGTTGCAATGTTCGGATAGGGCTCTTGCCACAATACGCATTTATACCTGGCCAGCCTTAGAATTTCCCTTTAAGATTTTTGACCGCGGATTTTGGTGAGAGCGTTTGACGGAGTTTTCGCCCATTTGATTTGTTGCTAGTAACTTACCAGTAAGATACGGGGGTAATACAGTTCAGTTGTGGAATATATGACCGTGGGTTTTGATGAGATAGTAACTAACCAGTAAGACACGCAGGCAACACAGTGCAGTTGACACGACCACTGAAGCACTGGCAAAGAGTACAGTTATCCTGCTTCCATTTGTCCCCTTCACTCCATGTTCTGCCGATGTCGATACAGCGCTGGACTGTGTCGAGTGGTTGGGCTAGTCAATAACAATATCAGTTCAAAACTCAAAATTTTAAGTACAATATAAAATAAATGTTTCGAAATAATTATTTAAATATCAAATAACTACAAAATTGTATATAACTTTTTTTTAATGTATTATTAAATCGGAAAATTACGAAACTAATCTACATACTTTCATGGTACTCATTTTAAATATTAAAAGCTTTATTAGAAGGAAGTAGAAATTAAAACTTACGTCTTGTGGTAGCTGTCCTTGGATCTAAGACAAAAGAAGAATTACTTACAACGAATTATATTTATATATATTATATACTAGCAATATGTTCATGTCTTCGACGAGGCTCACTAAAATAAGACATGAGCTTTTCGAATACCCTTTTCACTTTACAGTTATGACGTAAACACAAACTCGTTATTAAAGCAGATAGTAGTAGTTACTTGTTGCCATTATTATATTTAAAAAAATACTTACTTGTTGAAAGCCTAAAATCTCGCTCGGCTAATACAGCTGAAAGAAGAAATATTTAAATTAATGCCGTTTATATTGTCGATAAGAAAATAAGACGACCTAATTTAAAATGACGTTTGTTACACAATGTGTCAATATTAGTTACTAATTTAATTCATCTCGCCTATGTAGATTTTTAATGTTTTTAATTCCATTTGATGCATTACTTTTTAATATAATTTACTATATTTTAGTTTGAGTTGAATTTGAGCGGCAATAGACCCATGATCTTCAAATTCGGAGGGTTAAACTCTGGTGTTCAAAAGCCATAGGTTTGCACCTATGACTTTTAAAGTTATGTGGGTAATTATCTCTTGCTCCGTGCCTCGGAAAGCACGTAATGCCGATGGTCCCGGCTGTCATGAACATCTTAACAGTCGTTATTCGGAAGTCAGTGTCTTCCAACATCCTGACAGCTGGTTTAACCATAGAATGATGTTTCCCGCTGGGTTGTGGAGGTCAGGGGGCCTACCGCCGAATTCGATGGATTACCGGTAATCCATCTAGATCAACCTTTGTTTTGCGTTCATTAACCCGTACCGGGGAATCTGCCGACAGCCACCTCTCATTCATGACCTTCAGTCCGTGACAGACCAATAGGTAAATGGAGAACGCCATTTTGTTTCGATTTCCATGAGTTCGGCGGTACGACAGAATCAATTCGAAATCCATTTTGCCTTATAATCGATTGCCATCGAACTCGGCGGTAGGCCCCCAGATATCAGTCGCTCCATGCAATAACTGAAATTCAGTGAAAATATGGCGAGACCTGTTAGACCCTGAGCCCTAAACATAATGCTAGATTATGATGACTGTATTTTAGTTTGTGTGAGTAAGAGTAAACGGTTGTACAAGTTCCGCGCTACCGTATTAAATAAATTGTCCAATTACAAAGGTTGTCTAGAAGTGATCGCTTTTAGTGATAAGGCCGCTTTCGCCCACTATACTTTTTTGTTATTGTTAACTACTTGCGGACTATAGCGTGTTTATCTAACTATCTAGAATAGCATCAATAAAATACTACTGAACCTTGTTACCCAACGTATAAGAAAAAAAATCATAAATCAAAAAAGAAGAAAAATTGTGTTTATCTAACTATCTAGAACGACTTCTTGGCAGAAGAGTGAAGCGTCTGCAGTTTTGTTTTATTTTCTAATATTTGTAATATTTTAAACATTAGTGTAGGTAATAACGGTGGATTATTAACCGGTAAGTGTTTGTAAACGTACATGAGTAAATAAATGAAACAAAATAGTGCAACATCACTGTTCTCACAATCATTTGCGAGGACTCAAGGGCCCTTATTTGTAAATTATATCACTTGGTCCTTATAATTCTATAAGAGATGTCTATAGAACTTTTTAGGTCACGTTTTGATTGCATACCATTCTCGTCGTCGATGTCAATCTGTGAGTAGTCGTCGTAGCTGACATCGGGCTCCTGCGCCTGGGGCCGCTCCGGGAGGCCCTGCAGGCCAGCGTCCAGGTCTTTGCAGGCAGCCGGAAGCAGCACCGCCAGGAAGGCAGCTGCCCTAAACGGTATACTGCCTAATAAATAATAAAAAAGTCTTTTATTTATTTTACTGTTTTAATGACAAAAAGTCATTCATTATTTATCTATTTAATATTTATTGCACACACATAAAAATACAATGTACAAAAGGCGAACCTAATGCCATTAGGCATTCTCTACCAGTCAATCTTGGGGTTAGCAGAGACATTAAAGGCAAGTAAGAGATAATATTTATAGTTTTGATATACTTACATAAAACAGTACGCTGATCTATATAAAAATACACACACATACACATATAGAAACACAAAAACATACATATTTAGAAATAAATAAATGGATGACATGGGGGGAAATTTCATCGATGATCAGTCTTACAAGAAGTAATTAAAAGTTAAGTTTTTAATAGCTGCTTTGCTTTTAGCCCATCTGATATTTGGAGGAAAAGAGTTCCAAAGTTGGATGGCCTTAATGCCAAAGAAGTTTGACATGAACCATCTACTGTGTCGATGTGTAGCAAGCACTATTTTCATTCAAGTTTGGGTCAAAAGAGCTTTTGTGAAAGTTAATTTAAAAACTAACGATCCCATTTAATGCTGTATTTTTTTAATTGGTAATATTTTGTTTTATATACACGTTACATTATTAAAATAGTACAATGCTATTTTTGCTTTCTTAAAAAAGGCAACCTAACAAATATACAAATTTCAAAATGCCTTCGATATTTAAGATCATTGTAAGATTTCAGTCGCCGAAGACTATTAGTTTATTTAGAATTCGTAATGGCCAACCCTTGCGGCCCAGTGACCTCGCACATATTGGGCGGACATCTGTCTGTATAGAGCTGACAGTATCAATTGGTGTACTCATAATTAATTTTAGCAACCGATGCAATAGTAACCAATTTGAGTGCGTACAATTGCCTATGAGGCCAACGGCCAGTTACTAGGTACTACGTATTTGGGAATTGTTGTCTCGAGGAATTGATTTGTGGTGGCAGTACGTTATATTAATGGCAAAGTTTTAAAAAAAATATTTTATAATTCAAAATAATTTTACAGTCATTCATAATCACGAGACGGAGAAAGAAGGTCTCTATATACAAAGTTACTAATTAAAACTACCGACATGAAACCACCAAAAACATTATTTTATAATAAAAACATACTTAAACGTCCATTTTATATTTCAAAACAAAAATTGTGCTTATAAACAGGATGCTTAAAACACTTTATGAAATTTATTCATATTCATAGGTTTTAATAATATTAATAATAAGCAATAATAAGGGTGGTGCTAATTAACATTTATTATGATAGAGGCACGTTTTGAAGGGGTCAAAATTAAATGAATAATAAATCAAAAATAATAGTTGTCTTGTTTATGATAATTTCGCTTGTAAAAAAAATGTAAGCAAGTGTTGGATAAAAAATATCTTTGTAACAATTCCCGCGCTACTATAATTTCCCGAAAAATCGAGAAACTATTCAACACGACACGTGTTGAACACCTCAGAACAACGATGTCTTCACTCTCGGGAATTGTTACAAAGATATTTTTTCTTTTAGATATTTAATCCATCACTTGCTTACAATGGATTTCCGCAGAGTAACGCCTGAATCAATGAATTATGTTATAACCACATGTAGTTAACCGAGATCAATGGCCTTACGTGCCTTCGAAAGCACGGAAGCGCTCGATATTAAATGCCACACAGTCCGGTGACTGTGTGGCATCGAGGGTCTGGCCTCTTTGAACTCTGCCTAACTTCGATAATCAGAGAAAATCAAAAGCCGTGGCAAGTATTATAAAAAGGTTATAAAGTATCTCGTTTTCGCTCATTAATGAGTGCGCTGCCTCGGTGCGGGTTGTCAGGTGTGTAGTGCTTAATAAGTCCTCACATCATATGCTGAATGAGAATGTGACTTACCTTAGCACGCTTTAGTACTTTCCAGGTTATTGTTACAATATCATTTTTCTTAATATGATGTAACTATGAATGCTTTAATTACCTATAATTGTTAGAACAGTTAGCCCATTTATGTATAGATTTTACTTGTTACTTGTTTATGCTGTTTCTTATGTTGGTGATTCAATAAATAAATAAATAAATATGCTAACACTTTTCTGGATGCCATGCAAAAAGTTGTTTTGCCAAATGAAAATTTGCATTTAATAGTTTGCAATGTGTTATTTTGGCGAACGTTTTCTAACCAAACATTAGTAAACCGACGAGCAATCAAAGTAATACACGGGAGTACCATACTAATGTAATCGTTTCCACCTAATCTTATAGCGTCACCAGCACTATTAAAGACGCGAATATAAATTTTATTTTTTTTACTTATCTATTGGCTTATATTAACACAATCACATAACATAGGTAACCAAAAATATAAAATAAATCATACGAACAATAATATTGTTTAACATAAATTAAATAATTTTAAGTATGCAACTAAGTTGTCTGTATATTAGCATAAATTATTATAATATTAGATTTTTATCTGATTAAATGAATAACAATAATAACCATATAATACCATGACATGACAGGCCACGACAAATTGAAAAGACTATTGCTATAATTATTGGCCCAGTATGGGGAAATCACTTTAGAAGCGGAGTGCAGAATGGATCTTCCAATAAACGATTGTTTTTTAATCAATGCAAATTTCACAAAAAAATGTACAACGATTTTACACCTGTATTGACGGTCTTAAGTATTTTTATAGGCCGATATTATATCAGGTTTTCTTAATAGAATTAGATATCAGTCACCATTCCGCCCCTTGTATACATCTTTTTTATCCCAAATAATTTCAAGCGCCTGTGTTAACAACATGTTAAAAATAAAGAAATGTCGTACCTATCATGGTGCGTGTGATGCGTGTGGTGGGGTGCGCAGGAGCCCGCGCAGCGAATGCGCAGCCTCTGAATACGGTACCAAATAAATATACGTCTACGCACACGCGACCTGCGGGCCGCCCTCCGACTCTAGCCAGGGATGACCAACTTAAGACAATAAAACCAATAACTATTTTCTAGATTGACTTCTTGGCGGGAAAATGAAGCGTTAATGTGTAATAACGGTGGATTATTAACCTTTAAGTGTTTGAGAACATACATGGGTGTTGGTAAATGAAATAAAACAGTGCAACATAACTTTCAAATTCTCTCAAGAAGTCCGTGTGAGATCTCAGTATAGCCCCACATCTTTACAGAGGACTCCAGGGGTTTAGGGGAGGGCATCTTATTTACCATTTATCATCATTATCACCACTCATTCTCCTTTACTATATGTTATATATTATTAAAATATCTCTTACTTGACACTGGCTGAAGGTGCATAACGCACGAAGCCATTATTTAAAACAAACAAAAACTATTTTCTAAAAATAACTTTAATTAAGCATAGATCAATTTTACTTTGGGGAATAAAAGTCAAAAAAGTCAAAAATACTTTATTTCATAAACTATTACATAGTACTTGAAAACGTCAAAATTATAAAAAAATAACAAAAACAAATAAAATATAACTATACTAAAATCACGAAGCTTAGATTCACTTGCAACCAAATAATTTAAAAAAACAAAAAACATTTAAGTGCAAGCGAATCTAAGTGCCAGTTCCGAGCCACCGCTCTGTAAGAAGAACTGGCAAGAAACTCACAGGCTATGCTCTTTTAAATTATCGATTGGTTAGTAACAATCTTCATTTGTCTGTGACGCTATACAATGCAACATAATATAACAATATTCATGCTTTAAGTCATTCATATTAGAATAGCCTGTATGAAACGGCGGTTTAATCCCAAGCATTTTTATCAGCCATATAGTCTTTAATAGAATAATATCCCTTTGAAGACAGCTTGCGTTTTATTGTTAATTTAAATTTATTTAGGCTTAATTGCTGTATATTGCTTGGGATTTTATTATAGAATCGCACACATTGACCTTTAAAAGATTTGTTAATTTTTTGGAGCCTAGTGGCAGGTACAACTAGTTTATGCTTATTTCTTGTGTTTAGGTTATGTATATCACTTTTCTTACTCAATTTATCAAAATTTTTGTGTACATATACTAGGTTTTCATAAACAAACTGACCCGCCACTGTTAAAATACCAATTTCTTTAAATTTATCCCTTAGTGAATGTCTACATGGTAGATTATAAATTGCTCGTATGGCCCTCTTCTGCAGTACAAAAATATTTTGAATATCTGCGGCACAACCCCACAGAAGAATACCATACGACATAACACTATGAAAATAGCAATGATAAACAAGCCTAGCTGTTTCAACGTCTGTTAATTGGCGAATTTTCTTTACCGCGTATGCAGCAGAGCTGAGTCTATTCGACAATTCACCAATATGTGGGCCCCACTGTAACTTAGAATCTAATATAACACCCAAAAATTTGGTGGTATCCACAAGGGTCAACTCATCTTCCTTTATTTTAATAGTGGTGTTTACTTGTCTGACGTTAGGCGTCACGAATTTAATGCATTTCGTTTTAGCCCCATTTAATAATAAATTGTTAACGTCAAACCAGTGCACCACCTTTGAGATCGCATTGTTTACATCGTCTGGGTTCTGATATCGCTTTATTTTAAATAATAATGATGTATCATCAGCAAACAATACTATCTCGTGATTTTCCTTTACCAAATGTGGCAAATCATTAATATAAATCAAAAACAAAAACGGGCCGAGAATCGAGCCCTGCGGTACCCCCATTTTTACTACAGAACCCTGAGATCGCTTTCCATTAACTTCAACCCTTTGAATCCTATTACTTAAGTAAGAAGTAAGAAGATCCAATGCGGAGCCTCTTATTCCATAATAATCTAATTTTTTTATCAATGTTTCATGAGGAACACAATCAAAATAAGGTAGTTTCATATTTAACGCTGCTATATATAAACTTTTATAATAAAAATTGGAAAAATTTACAAACAACATAGATAATGCAATATTATATTTTATGATTCCTCTTTCTGTGTTCTATCTCTTAATAACGTCAGTTTTATCTAAACAATCTCTTTGTGTAGAAACCTCTAGTATTTTTATTAATTTTAACAATGTCATAGGATTCCTTATACTCGGAATATCCAGCACATATTTCTTTATTTTTTTTTGCTACAAGAGTAGATGTCATTCCTTTGAACCGAGTTTTGAAAAATTGTAAGTGGTTGATACGAATCTGCTTCTTTAAAAATGACTAAAATTAAACAGTTCATCAATTATAAATAATTATAATTTTAAATAGGAATTTAAAAACTGTGGAATGTTTCTGTTTAGGAAAGATAATAAAAATAAAAATACTAATCTTATACTAAATCTAATATTAGTCTTTAAGTTGGGACCCTTTTTTTTGCATAATGTCATTGGTCCTAATTTCGTTAGGCATAACCGGTTAGGCATATTTTTTTTAGTCATAATCGTCTTTTCGCATAATGGTTACTTGACATACTGTATTACTTAGCATAATGCTTATTTAGCCCAATGTTGTTTGCCCTATTCTTGTGTATCATAATGTTTTTAGGCATATTGGTTTTACGCATAATAAATATTTGTGTCATGTATGATATGAAGCCATAGGTAATGGAAACATTATTTAGTTATTTTAAAGTATTTATTTCATGCTTTGTTTATGTGAAATAGTAGGTTAGGGTGCGGCGGGGTTTCCTTGGGCCAACCAACCGTCAACATGTTTATTTATGTAGGTACGAATAGTGTTTTTATGTTAATACAAAATTTCCAAAACTTACCTTTTCCCTGAGTGCATTTGGTTCATGATTGTGACTCTGTAAATTTTTGGATAATATTTCATGTTGTAGGTCAGCGTTCTGTTTGGTAATAAGTCTCGAATTACATTATTATTGTTTTGTTCATTTATGCTTATATACTTGTATGCGTTTCTTCAGTTCGGCTTTGTGATAGTATGCCTTTTAATTGTTATGCTTAAAGTGTGTATGCGTTGTATTATTATTCCTTACCAGTTATGCCTAATGACTATTATGCGTAACGATTATTATGGATGGTAAAAATATGCAATGCGTATTTATGACATAAAATTTTATGCGACAAAATAGGGAACCCTTTAAGTTATGTCAATTACTAACAATTGGACCATTGTTGTCAAATAAATGAATTTAATTAATTATTATTATTATTTCAAAAAAATGCAATGATTGCCACCTGTATTACGGTTTAAAGGTGCAAAGAAACATGTTACATAGTTAATTATTAATATAACATATTTGAAATGCAATAACTGGCTTGAATTATTATTATTAATAATAAAAGTTTACCATGTTCAAACACGGTTGCGCATCCCGTTTCAACAAGTAAGTAGGCCGCGATCTAATATATATTTGGTGTTGTTACAGTCTCAATCACACGCATCAATTCCTTAAAGTAAATAGGCAGTTTTTAATAGCAGGGTCAAGAGGCGCGTGCGCCGGCCTATTAAATGATCCGCGACATAAAGATATCTACGAATACATACTCAGTGCCTATTTTTTTATCGAATATCACTTTATCATATATTACTGATGTGTGCAATCTATTACTGATGTATCAACATCTATTACAATATTACTGATGTTATTTATTATTTGGCTCAGGCCTCACCTATCAGATAATGAGGATTTATGTCATAGCTACCCACCTACTACCCCACGCATACTCGATACATAATTTGACTTGTTTTTGCTTCGTTAAAAGCTATCCATTTTGAAGTTTTGTCAAACGGGCACCACCAATTGCCAGTATGACAACGGAAACGCTAAATCTCAAAATCCACATAAACGGACACCCATCCAAGGTCTTACCTATTTGAATTCTGCCTAACTTCGGTAATCTTTTCTAATTGCAGAGAAAATCAAAAGCCGTGGCAAGTATTTTAAAAAAGTTATAAAGTATCTCGTTTCAGCCCATTAATGAGTGCGCTGCCTCGGTGCGGGTTGTCAGGTGTGTGGCGTCCTGCTTAATAAGTCCTCACATCATATCTTAGCACTATCCCGGTTGCCCTAGACTTAAGTTTAGGGCTCTACTAAATCAGATTTTTGAGAGCTTAACCAGATTTGGCTGAACTTGAATTATTACATGGAGCAACTGTAGTCTACACAACCCAGAGGGAAATATCAATCCCTGGTTAAACCAGCTGTCAGGATGTCAGAAGACTCTGACTTCCTAATAACAACTGCCATAAATGTTCATGATAGCCGGGACCTACTTTACGTGCTTTCCAAGGTCCGGAGCAAGCGATAATTAAGCATATAACTTCGAAAAGTCATAAGTGCGCCACCAGGGTTTGAACCCGAGACCCTCTGACCCGCTTATAAGTCCTCTAACTTAGCTTAACTACTACTAAGTTTGGTGACAACCGGGACCAAGTACGATGCCTTCCAAAGCACAGAATGACTATAAATTAAATGTCACACAAACGGTCACCCATCCAAGGAGTGACCTCTATGAACTTTGCTACACTTCAGTGATCATTTCCGACCACCTGGTACCACAAGGTACTATCGCACCTTGCTATAAAGTATGAAGGAAAGAAATTTACAAAGATTGGGAGAGTAGCCAATGGAAAGAATTCTGATGATTGGATAAGTATATTATTGACATTACTCCTCCGAGTCATATCTTACTGTACATTTACCATGAGAGTATTATTTCATGGAAAATAATAACATCCATATTATGCTAATATTTGTCTTTCTTTTGTGACCCACGATTTGTTGTGTTACATAGAAAACTAGAGAAGCTGAACAAATATCATGAAAGGATATATTTTACTTAATAATAATACATATAACTAGAATTATTGGACATGTTGGAATACTAGTAAGAAAATTAACGAGCGCTATTCTTTAAATTCAAATTTCAATTAGGTAGTTGTAGATTATTTTACTCCGATTAACAAAACAAATGTTTTAAGCGCCAATCATTCCCTTTTTCTAGTAAATTATTTTATATCTCTCACCACTTTGGGCCTATAATAATTGTTTATTGTAGTGGATTCCAAAAAATATCAAATGTACTAGAGCTGAACTGACGTAGAACTAAATCGAATGAAACTTGAAAGATTTTCCCTTTTTTCTGACCAATATCACGCGGATGCCTTAATACCTCCCAGTATTTAGTTCCTAGTCTAATTTTTTTTTATCTTCAAATAGCGCTATGTGAAATGTTCGACAATATTGTCTTTAAGATCAATAGGATAATTTTGATTCGTCAAATTTTTACAAATAAATAAAAAATTAAATATTTATTTTAACAACAATGAAAGAGATATGAGTGGTATCATACCAAGATATCGTACCATATCAAGAAATAAAAGCAAATTTATACTTTGTCAGAATTTGTCAAGGTTTGTCAGTTTATCTGCCTGTCGTGGTTTTATTTTTATGATTTGTCAGTCTGTCGGTGACTATTATCGGGGGATCTGTCAGTCAGCCTGTCGTGATTCTAAGGGGGGGAGGGATTGTCCGTTAGTCAGTCTGTCGGTGACTTTAACGAGGCTTCCAAAAGGCAACGAGATTAAGTTCATCTGTTTTTTATGTCTTAAAATCTAATACAATCAAAAAAATAAAATATTATTAAGATTACCGCTCAGTTGTTTTTAAAACTATCAATATCAAAGATCATATCTCATTTAATATCTTAAGAAAGAAAGGAGCAATTTATGTCACTTTCAGGCAGCCTTGTCGTTCATAAAATCTGTCACACTATAATAATCCTTCAAGCACAATTTATTTATTTATTAAGGACAACCAACAAATCTTACACTAAAACAACCACAATATATGGCAAGGAGCAAGAGCTAAGTGCAGATTTAATTACAGGTTGCCACGACTTGCAATGTAAACTTAACACTTACACTTACTTATTTACACTTAATGTAGTTTTTTTTAAATTTATTTATAGAATACAAATTTCATCTATATGAATACTAATATTATGAAACGGCAATGTTTGCATGTACAAATAACCGAACAACTGGATGGATTTCTATAATTGGAAACTTACTGTTACTACCGCAAATTGTTCTAGAGACAACAAATATTTGATGGAACATTGCCATACAAAAATAGTATGACGTCTTCACTCAACGAAATTAATTAATCGAGGATAGAGCACTTAAGGGGTGACACCACTTAATTGTTTAATATGACGTGGAGTTTTGGCCTCAGACGAACGCCGACCTTTGACAAAACTACCAACTTATCTGTGCAAGTTACAATTTATTCTACTTAATGAGACAATATAGACGTGAGTATGTACGGGATCCTGCTGCAAAGTGCCCAACATTTTGTTATTGTAAGTTTAATGTAGTCTAATGTATTGTCAGTTAATGTATTTTCTTTTGCACAAAAAAATTATATCATTATTTTTTGACAAAGTATTTTCTTAAAGTACTTTTTATTTAACTAAGTAATTTTATTTGTGGAAAAAGGCCCTTGAAAATTAGTGACATATTAATTAACTATTTATTTACTCTTTCTTTATTAATTTCTTATCTAAAAATCGTACGACCGTGAGGGACATAATCGCTGAAATATATATATAAAAACAGTGAATTCAGGTTCAATTTGGTTCTAAACTGGTTCTAATCAGGTTACGCGAATAATCATCATTTGCATAAAACAAAGTCGCTTCCCTTTGCCTGTCCCTCCCTATACATACACGCGTACACGTTTAGATATGTAAAATTAGGCAACGGATTTTGATGCAGTCTAGTAAGTAATAAAACTTACATTATAAATTTTATATGAATTAACAACACAGTATGAGACCTCAAACAAATTATTATTCGAAATGTGTTTGGAATCATATTGTACTTATTATAGTTCTAGCCCCAATCAACGTTTTATTTAGGTACCCAATATAAGTACCTTTGTTTTGTAATACATCACATCCGGGCCACTATCTACGTTTATGGATATTTATTTATATCTCGAGGATAGAAACCAAATTTGCTATATCAGTCATGAACTCATGAACGCGATGAAAGCGGAGTCGTCCTTCGAAGGGCACTATATCATTTAAATTGACCCAAATGCGTTCCAATGAACTAATTTGGTTGAATACCAGTACAAATGCAATGTTCATTGACCAGTGGTGACATCATTTTGTTTGTGATCCATATATTTATGATGCTTCTTTACAATCGCAATGCAAAAATGGTTTTAAATTCTGTCTCCTATGTTTTTTTAACTAAGAATATTATGTACATAATGTTAATGTTTTGTATTGTATTTGTAAGAATGAATCTAAACTGCATTTTTAATTTTTATGATATATGCAATTCTAAAACAAAGCTGTGATTGTAACCTATACTGTGCGAATTGGCAGAGGCAGGTGTGTGATGTCCACTTGTAAGAATTTTCAAAGAAAGATTTCTAACTTGGCTCAACAACTTCCTTCTTAAGTGATTACTGGTGCCATACCATTTTTTTTTATCGTCGGTAAAAAAAATGCTGTTTACGCACTGTCTCCCGGCCAATGGGGGGACCGAGAGGGGAGTGTGGGGCTCACTGCTTCAGACACGACCACCGCAGCCCTACCCACTAAAAAACTTCCGACGACGCCCACCGCTGTTGAAAAAGGGGCAGGGGGCCAGTGCCTGGGTTTGTAGCTTCTGGCACCCCGCCCGCGGCCAACGTCCCCCGCATCAGAACCGGGAGGACCTCCTCAGAGAAGCGCAGTGTGTCGCGCCCCCCCTACCTCCTTGTGCGGCCATGGCGTAACTGGCCGACTTCTGGGAGGGTCTATAGCTAGACGGAAGGGGCCCCCTGCCCCTGCCGCCTAAGACCCCCCAGGCGCGGCTGGACGGGCCCTTCTTGCCCGCCCGCTGCGCCAACGGCGTAGCCGGAGAGAGAGCGGATCCCGCTCCCTCCCGCGGCCTCCTTCTGCGACATCACCACTTCGCAGAAGGAGACCTTCGCCTCCCACGCCGTCTTGCTGTCGACCATCTTTTGCATGATGGTCGGCAGCAAAAGAGTCACTCCACCCAGGGCCGCGGCTAACGTCGACCGCGGCCCAACCCACGCAGTCGAAAACGTCTTCCGCGCAGTCACAGTGGTAGCAACACCGGGTCGATTCCCCCCCGGCGAAGTCACACAGATACTTCCCGAAGCACCCGTGCCCGGAAAGTACTTGCGTGAGCCGGAAGGACATCGACCCCCACCGACGGCCGACCCATCGCTCTAAGATGGGCCCAACCGCCTCGAGGATACGGCGCCTCGAACCTTCAGCACCCTCGGCACTCCTCAAGAGCTGCCGCCGCCATATGCCCAGAGCCTGCGTCTGAGCGTCTCTACGCCACCGCACCACAGTGTCCGGTGCAGGGCGGAGACCCCGGCTCCGGGATTGCGCGCGACGCCAGAACACCGCCGAGAGAACCTCAGCGTCGAGGTCCCAGGGAAGAGAACCGGCGAGCGCGCATGCCACCTCATGGGAGATGGTGCGATACCCCCTAGCGACACGGGTCGCCATGACCCTCTGCGGCCGCCGCAGGATCCGTCGATGGCGACCCGATACGGAGCTCGCCCAAATTGGGGCCCCGCACAAGGCTTTGGACCGCACCACTCCCATGTAAAGGCGACGGCAAGTACTAGAAGAAATAGGATTTTGATCGTCACTGAGGGCAATATTACTACTACTATAACTGAATATTTATTTGTTCCATAGCATGTTGTTCATTTATTTTCACTTGACTTTAACGACATTTAATTATACATACGAGTAGAAACAATCTTCAACTTAGCGCTATCCCGGTTGCTGCCGTACGGGCCCGGGGTCCGCTTGCGAGTCCGCATACGAGTAGAAACAATCAATAATAAGTATAACTAACTACTACCTACCACAAAACATTCCAATAAATAGTAATCTATTATCAAATATTATGTTATCATATCTATTTAGAATTATTTGGTGCCATCGTGATAGAAGTGTAATATACAAAATCTAGCTCATTGAGATTTTACGGTCTCTATTTACTCTTGGTCATCACACCAATTGCGTTAATTGCGAATACTATTTTTATTGCTACATACCTAACAGTTTAAAAGAGTACATTGACTCTATTCAATCTTATAATTTTAAGGAAAAGTAACCAAGAAGGTTTTAGTGAAATGGCTTTCAGTGGCTTACTGCTACGTTTGAACTTAGCTGAAACTAACTTTAGTTATTGGTGAGTTTTTCATACTAAAGGTTTTTTAAATATTTTACGGACATGATGTAATGTCCTTAATTTACTTAGAAAGACCACGATAAATCGTATATTCAATAAAGATGTCGTAGTCCGTTTGTTAACTTGGTCAGATGATTAATAATAATTTAGTATGATTTGCCAAAGGAAGTAACTAGTATGTTAAGTTCCAGGTTATTTTGCGAATCTATAAAATATTGCATTGCAAACATGCATTGCTTCTTTATATAATCGTTATGATGTGTAATAGTATCAAATTGAGCTAATATATTCTTAGTGCCCATATATTTAATTTGAAACTTATTTGGAAAGTATTGTGCGCAGAATACTAAGCAGCACTTTGGCATGGCTGCCCTTATCCTCCCAGTACTGCCGCGAAAGCCTTACAGGCTCTACGTATAGACTGACAAACTGTACAGCTATTTTAATAAATCCTTACGTGAAAAGTTCATAGGTTTATTTTTGTAAAATGTATGGGTGGTTGCTAGAAAGTGTGCAGCACTTTATTGTGGTAAGTTGGATTTAAAACAATCACTTTTGTAATGAATTCAATCATTTTTTTGTTAAAGTTATTGTATTTTATATTTTAACTTAAGTTTTTTACCAATATATAAAATAGAGAAGGAATTCAAAAAGTATACTTGAAAAAGATTCAAAATTTATATTACACGGATTTATTTTAAGACTTGCATTCGATTTGTAACATTTTCGCTGAGTAACATTATATTTTGTGTTATATTTCAAAGGCTATATTTCAAATTATGCTGATTTCAGCATAATTTGACATACGAGCATTTTTCCTAACTCGTATACTTATTACTCGATGGGCTTATCCATATTCATATTAGTATATTCTGCCACCGAATAGTAACGATTTACACGATATTTTATTCTGGTTTAAAGGGCGCTTTATATAGTGAAATTACTGGGCATAGGTATGGAGATTTTGTAACTGATTTGCAGGCTGACATCTATTTCTTTGACAAAGTTTTATCTATTTCATTTGATGTTAGTATAGGAAAAGTTGTTGGTACTATGAATATTTGAAGAAAATGTGTGTTGCTTATTCTGGCACTATTTTTATATTATGCTTTTGTCCTCTAAACATTTATGAATCGGTGCAATAGTGAGGTTTAACTAAATAATAATGTTAAAAACATTTGACAACTAAAATTTATTAACGGCAAAGCTATGAAGCGTCACGTTCACTTATGAAACCGTTTTGGAGGACGCATGACTTATTGAAAACTAATTGATGACCGAGTAGTGTAAGTGTTGTAGAGCCTGATTTAACGCGTTTGATATTTTGACATAGATTTTTTTATGTTTTAAATAATGGCTTCGTGCGTTTACCATATTTAGCCAGTGTCAAGTAAGAGATATATTAATAACATATAATTTATAGTAAATGAGAATGAGAGATGATAAATGGTAAATGAGATGCCCTTCCCCTAAACCCCTTGAGTCCTCAGTAAAGATGTGGGACTTATACTGAGATCTCACAGGGACTCCTTGAGAGAATTTAAAAAGTGATGTTGCACTATTTTGTTTCATTTACCAACACTCGTGGACGTTCACAAACACCTACGGTTAATAATCCATTTAGAAAATAAAACAAAACTGCCGACATGACGCTTCACTTTCCCGCCAAGAAGTCTTTGACATAGTTATATTTAAAAGTAGAAAAGGTGTTCAAAAATGTAAAAAATAATAATTTTGGTGTGTAGGAAAGTCTACTAAAATCTGAAGAGTCTTTTCTGTTATTGAGAGTAGCCTTTTCCTGCCCCACTACAGGACAGTTTAGATAATAATAATGAATTTGACATTTTACACCAGCTTAATCTTGCCCCAAACTGTGCTGTACTGTTCACTGAGGACCGACGAGAAGATTGTCGAGCTGGAGGAGGAAATAGAGCGGTTGCACTGGGACATTATCGGGTTATCCGAAGTCCGTAGACAGGGAGAGGATACGGTAATCCTTAAGTCCGGCAACTTGCTCTACCACCGGGAGGGCGATCGCCTGTCCCAAGGTGGTGTCGGTTTTATCGTCCGGAAGTCTATCCGTAACAACGTCGTGTCTATTCGGAGTGTGTCGACCAGGGTAGCGTACCTAATACTCAGAATCACCAAACGGTATTCGTTGAAGGTAATTCAGGTTTACGCACCGACCTCGGCACACCCTGACGAGGACGTGGAGATATTGTATGATGACATTTCTGCCGCCATTCATACTTCACCGACTCACTACACGGTTGTTATGGGAGACTTTAACGCAAGGCTAGGCCAACGAAGCGGTGACGAGCAGAAAGTGGGGCAATTTGGAATAGGGCGAAGGAACCATAGGGGACAGCGGTTGGCTGACTTCATGGAGAAGGAGGGCCTCTTTATGATGAACTCCTTCTTCAAGAAGCCACCACACAGGAAATGGACCTGGCTGAGCCCCGATGGTTTCACGAGGAATGAGATAGACTTCATCATGACCACTAAGCGACAAATATTCAATGATGTCTCTGTGATCGCCAGGGTGAAAACCGGTAGCGATCACCGAATGGTAAGGGGCACATTGAATATTAATATAAAGCTTGAAAGGTCCCGTTTGATGAGGTCTACGCTCCGACCCTCAAAACCCCGAGAACTTTCAGCTCGAGCTTCAAAATCGCTTCGCAGGTCTGGAGAACTGCGTAACCGTTGACGATATAAGCGGCGGGCTGGTTGAGACTGTCCACGTTGTCGGGTCCAAACATTATAAGACCCGACAAACTAAAACCAATAAACTGTCGACTCAAACTCTTAATCTCATGGAAGCGCGACGAGACATGCGATTGCAGTCTTCAGCGGAAGCGTCTTCTTACCGGCTCATCAATAGACAGATCTCGAAATCCTTGCGACTCGATATTCGCAAATTCAATACAAATTGTATTGAAGATGCAATAGAGAGGAACAGGGGTTCAAAAGTGTTCGCACGGGATCTGTCTATTGGTCAGAGTCAGTTGACACAGCTGAAGACCAACGAAGGCAGTCTAGTCACGTCGAGACCTGAGATTATGAGGGAGATCGAAAGGTTTTATGGACAGTTGTATACCAGTACGCAAGATCCCGCTACTTGTTTGGCTAAAGACCCTAGAGCCAAACTAACTCGACATACCACCGAAGACATCCCGGACGTCAGCCTGTACGAGATTAGGATGGCCCTGAAACAACTAAAAAACAACAAGGCACCGGGGGAAGACGGGATGACAGCAGAGCTTCTGAGAGCGGGTGGTACACCAGTACTTAAGGTACTCCAGAAGCTCTTCAATACCGTCATTCTCGAGGGACGTACGCCACAGGCGTGGTCCAGTGGTGTGGTTGTCCTTTTCTTCAAGAAAGGTGACAAATCCCTTTTGAAGAATTATAGGCCAATCACGCTACTGAGCCACGTCTATAAGTTGTTTTCACGGGTCATCACGAACCGTCTCGGTCAAAGGTTTGACGACTTCCAGCCTCCCGAACAAGCCGGTTTCCGAAAAGGCTTTTCAACCATAGACCACATTCACACGCTGCGGCAGGTTATACAGAAGACCGAGGAGTATAACCAGCCACTTTGCTTAGCGTTTGTGGACTATGAGAAAGCCTTTGATTCGATCGAGAGCTGGGCAGTGTTTCAGTCCCTGCAGCGATGCCGCATTGATCATCGGTATATCGAAGTTCTGAGGAGTTTATACAGACACGCCACCATGTCCGTACGAGTACTGGACCAGTGCACGAATCCTATCCTCTTGCAGAAAGGCGTGAGACAGGGTGATGTCATTTCACCGAAACTGTTCACTGCTGCTCTGGAGGATGTTTTCAAGCTACTGGACTGGGAAAACTACGGCATCAACATTAATGGCGAGTATATGACTCACCTTCGATTTGCCGACGACATAGTGGTCATAGCGGAGTCGCTTGTGGATCTGGGCACAATGCTCGGAGACCTCGACAGAGCTTCCCGAAGGGTAGGTCTTAAAATGAACATGGATAAGACCAAAATCATGTCAAATATCCATGTTGTGCCTACCCCAGTAATAGTGGGAAGCTCGGCCCTCGAAGTTGTCGACGAGTACGTATACCTGGGACAAAAAGTCCAATTAGGTAAGTCCAACTTCGAGAAAGAGGTCAATCGTCGAATCCAGCTCGGTTGGGCTGCGTTCGGGAAACTACGCAAAATCTTCTCGTCCAAAGTACCTGAGTGTCTCAAGACGAAAGTCTTCGACCAGTGTGTGTTGCCAGCGATGACGTATGGGACTGAGACGTGGTGCCTGACTATGGGCCTCATAAGGAAGCTCAAAGTCGCTCAGCGTGCAATGGAGAGAGCTATGCTCGGAGTGTCCCTACGTGATAGAATCAGAAATGAGGAAATCCGTAGGAGAACCAGAGTGACCGACATAGCGAAGCGCGTTTGCAGGCTGAAGTGGCAATGGGCGGGGCACATAGCTCGAAGAACCGACGACCGATGGGGCGTTAAGGTTCTTGAATGGCGACCACGAATCAGCAAACGTAGTAGAGGGCGGCCCCCAACGCGATGGACCGACGATCTGGTCAGGGCGGCGGGGAGCCGGTGGATGCAGGCGGCAAAGAATCGATCTACGTGGAAAGCAATTGGGGAGGCCTATGTTCAGCAGTGGACTTCGAATGGCTGAAATGATGATGATGATGATGAACTGTGCTTGTGCTAAAAACTGTCCTTGTACCTCTCATAGGAAACTCTCATGTTAATGCTCACAAATATTATTTCTGTTTTGGAATCGAACCCACGACCTTAGAAGCGGAACGCAAGTATGACCTATGTTATTTTGGCTTTGTGATTAAAAATATAGAACCTAGTGAAATGGGTGTTATTCGCAGGCTTACAGGAAGGGTGCTTATTATGTGTCATAACTTTTTATAGATACTTAGGTACTGTTTGACTCAATAATATGTAAACTATTAATATACCTATGTACTTAAAATAATGTATAGTCTTTTAATGTGTGTTAAACATTTTTAGGAAGAATGTGGAGAAGAAATATGGGAGACAATACTGCGGGAGTCAGGAGCGAGGAATACGGTTTTCAGTGCGACACAGGTTAGTATAAATGATAACAAAAATACATATTTCTAACTTATCATACATTTGAATGTTTTTATACACTATTTTGTGTTTGTGTTTATCAGCTGAAGCTAGGGACTACGGCAACTAGCTAGTGTGGCCTTTCTTGTTATTTTGGTTATGGCAATAATGAACAAAAAACAGTAACATATGTGTTTGTTAACAGCAATACCCAGATGCACTCATGCTGCGCCTAGCCAGTACATTGGCTCGCTTCCTAACCAAGGACCCAAACAGTCCTAGCACTTCCACACCAGGAAGCCCAGCTCCAAGAAAACCCTCGCTAAAATCTAAGCCTTCATGGAGAAGTGCCTCTGTCCACACCGATGGAAGAGCGCAATCATACAGATGCCCTTTCACAGCGACAAACGCCCTCACAGCTGTTACCAAAAAAGAAATTGATGCTTACAACTCTTCAGAGGAAATCCGAAATACTACCAAATCTACAGATAAGATAAACGAAACAAAGGATGCTTGTATTAATAGCAGCGTTAAGTTACACAGAAGAAGTCTAGCTATCACTCTTAAAGATAAAAGTCTGCCTGAAATAGAGCCCGAAGAATCTGAAAGTACTAAAGAGTCTCCTACAACTTCATCGGAATCTGAATGCAAAATAAGTCCCCCCGTGAAACCTTCAATTCGTAAGACCAGCTGCACAGTTGCATTGGATGTTTACCGACGTAGAGCATCTGTGGCCCCTGTTAGACAGAGATTGAACAGCCTCTCGCTAATCGGTGGAGATAAATTGAACTTCATGAAAGAAAAATTCGGCACACCTGAGAAAGTAATGCATTTTTTCGGCCGATGCTTCGTAAAATTCTTTACAAATTATGGGTAAGTATGGATTAATAATATTGTAGTAATTATAGGAATTTAAGACAGGTCCAGACCAATACAAACGTAAGGTTTGTGTAACAAATTAAACTTCGACATATTTACTCCATATAGTTGATACAAAATATGGTTTTCTGCCGCCAACGATCAATTAAATAAACTTAGTTGGTGCTAAGCAAAGGTCTTTATTGGATAAATCTGTGCTATGTGAATCAACAAAAAGGTACTTCATAATGATTAAAGCTTTTGAATTTAAAAAATAAAATCCTTTAGCCAATTCCTAATTTTCGCACTTAAAAATATAAGTACTTAAAACTTTAATTGAATTTAAAAACATGTATCAGTTGACTCAGTGTACTATAATGTGCCCTTTAGCTTACACTGGCTGGTCCCGTGATGGTAACGGCGAGAAAAACCATTAGTCAAGTGTCAAGCGACTTCCCGAGTTAATGTAAAACATTGCCGACGCGGGGATATCGAGCGTTAAAATTATCTCTGACCTCTACGCCCGCTGAAGAGCATCTGATACCCTTCGGGGAAAACACATTTTGAAGTCATAAAGTATCATAAAGAAATCATTGAATTGTATATTTATAGGTATTAAAAGCCATAACATATATTGATTCACCTGCAAGTAGTGCACCTGCCGATCATCGGACAAGGCTCGGCATCGGAAAAGTTCCCGGTAAGCGGCAATAGGCTCGTCACGCCTCCAACACAACATACCTACAAAATGTATTTATTACATTGGACCAACAATACAACTGGCGAAGTGTGGGCGTATAATATGCCTCTGCCTACCCCTTCAAGGAAACAGGCGTGATTGTATAAATTGATACTAGCGAGTACATTTCCTCCTTCCCCAGTTTGTGAGACCCGTGCCTAGTAGTGGGATGGTAATGGGCAGAATGGGCCGACATGCTGGGTACTCTGATCAGAAATAAGATGAAATGTTTAATGTAGTGCTGTATTTTCTAAGAGGATGGCACACATATGGTCATGTGTACAAAAGTACTTATTATTTTCTTTTGAGTATGTAGCAAAATTTACTTTTCTAGGTATGACACAATGATCCGTGCGACTGGGCGTTACTTCTGCACGTTCCTGCAGTCCGTGGACAGTATTCACCAGCGCATGAGGTTCACATTTCCGCGCATGCGCTCGCCCAGCATGCAGCTCACGCGCGCGCACCGGCATGGCGCCGAGCTCGTATATAGCAGTACTAGGACCGGATTCACGCATTATCTCATGGGTAGGAGAAGGATTAATTGTGTATTACACCTTATGATCGCGCTACAATATTATTTATTATCATATCCTAGCACCATCACTGCTGCCCTAGACTAAAGCCTAGGGCACAGGGTACGTTCACTGATTTAACCAGATATGACTGTATGAATTTCATGGCAGTCATTACATGGAGTGACTGCCGTCTGACATGAAACATCATTCCATGCCTATACCAGCTGTCAGGATGTTAAAAGACATTGCATTCCTAATAGATTTTCATGTCAGCCGTGACCAACGCCTTAACGTGCTTTTCGAGGCACGAAGCAAGAGATAGTTACGCTCATAACACCGCCGCCCGCCGCTGGGCTATCGCTCGCTATAATGATACTTATGGTATATCATAAAGTATGCAATAATGCGCAGCGCATAAGTTGGAAACTTTGTATATGCTGTAACACGTCATTATCAGGTCTCAATCGAAGTGCAATATGGGGGGTGCGTCACTTTTTGTCCTTTTCGTTCTTCTGTCTACGACTGTACCTGCGCAGATAACCACAAATTTTAATGAACTTACGAGCCGCCGATTACTTGCGTATGTAATTCAGTAAGCACCATATTTAAGGGTCAACTCCGTGATAACCCTTTCACCTCATTTCTCTAATAGTCAATCGAAATTAGTCGTCGACGCAAGCAAGTCAAGGGAGGCAACTCAGGGAGGTCTATCAAATGTTCGGAATTGGATTTATTGACCAATATTTTGATAGAATCAAACTATCCGCATAGTCACACCAGTCGTTTATTTGTATTTTAATCTGATACCAAGACGCGCCGTAATATTTGTTTGTTTGTAAAATAAATAAAAAAAATATTTTCCTTGTAAATTTTTAGGTCAGTTGTATGAAATAGCGGAGGATATATTCTCTCTGAAGCTGAAGGTGTCCATAGTAAAAGAGACTATGGAGGGGAGCTATTATGTGGCAGTTTTGCGACTTGAGTTCGACAACAGTGATTATGTGAGTATATACATTCGCGAGCAAAATTTTTAAATGGATTCCGCCCGATCTTGAATAATGGCTTGATTTAAATGAATTTAAAGTAAAGCAAACCTTTTAACAGATGTAATTTTTATGCTTATTAAAGAAATATTTAGTGCTCAATATCACGCTTATTACAAGTAAGTGATTACAAATTTTTGCTTATTTTCTGTTTGTCTAACTTTCAGTGGCATATAAAAAATATTTGCACTATTTTTGGCTTTTTATCGGTGAAACAATTAATAGTCCCTACTTATAATTGCTAATAATGACTATCATTAGGAAATAAAAATAATAAATAGCCAAAAGAAACATAAATTTCATCTGTAGTATGTATATACAAAAATTGATTTATTGTTAGTAAATAATCCTAACATTTTTCTCCTTTTAATCAGTTTAAATATGCAGCAATAGCTAGAAGCATCCAGGAAAACAACAAATATATTAGACCAAGTACCATTACCGGGCGCCGAAATTTTATTGAATCAATAAATAAAGTAAATGGCAAGGACGCCCCTTACTTTAATTGGCACTTTCCTTACTAATTGACTTTATATAGGTTAAAGTAGTCACAGATTTGGTAAGTATTGGTGATATGATACGTAACTAATATCAATGCCATTTATGGTGCCCTTCGTATAAAAAAAGCTGAAAATGTGCCGAAATATTATTAATAGCTCTCTTTGCTGATATTACCATATATTTACTATTGGTATTATTCGTAACACCTCTCCAAGTGAAACATGGCTATGACTAAAGTCATAAGACATCTTTTGAAATCGATAGGTTGATAATGTTTTATGATTGTTTTCAATGTCAATATTTCATGTATGTCAATGATTTTCGGTTGAGGGTAACCAAAATCTGTTATGAAGGCCGGATCCATACGGCCCTATATATATTTAAGAACTATTCAGATACGACTAAGCCATCTTTTTATATGTCACCTTATTAGGATCAAAAGCAATTAGCAATCTATGAACGGTTGGCGTTGAGCTGAGCACCTATTGTTGATGTCACCTTCAACTTGATGTTTCTATCTGTTATTTTTAGTCTGGTATGAATTGTATTCAGGTACCTATGCGTGCGATAATTTTAAAGCTACAATGATTAAGGTGATCTTTAAATCCTTCAAGGTTCCGCCCCGCTTATTCGAGCTTACTTTATCTTTCATCTATTTACAGTTTGGGGGCAGTTTACTAAAATGAAAATAATGAATCAAAATAATTAAGAGCCTGTTTTTTTAATAGAAAACTACTTGTGCTGTATTTTAGACGTCTTTGACGTTTAATAAGCGCTCATTTGACTTTACCACTCAGAATTCAAAATGAGGGTTACATTTGTAGGAAAATGTTAAAACGTTAAAAATTGATTTTAGGTGCAATCGCTGATGCTGCGCAAATCGCTGCCATGTCCTCTGCCTGCAGTTCCTTCATCACTGTTGCTGCAACTGTTCCCGTTCGGAGTAATGCTAGACAGGCGAATGAGAATAATTCGAGCTGGAGATAAGGTTTATTATTTACTTAATCTCTTATCTGCAATGCAAGATTACCTGTACACGCAGATATTTTAAAATATTTTACAGTAAGAATTTTCAGAGTTTTGTAGCCAAACGACAGGTACGACCTCTCATTAGTTGAAGTTCGCCTTCCTGTTATGTTTTCTATATTTGTTACTAAGTTATATGCATTATACATTTGTTTTGATTACATTTTAGTTTCGGTTTTTAAAGTCCTTGGTTGGTAGACATGCTTGTATCAGATAACTTGAATTAATGAAACTCGACAAAGCAAGTAACACGCGGGTACATTTGTCAGGTTTTAAACACAAGAAATTGTTTTTTTTATCTTACATTGCATTATTTCAGCATTATATACATAGGATTTATTTATTTCAGCTAGTAGCTGCATGGGGTGGGCCGTACGACCGCATAGCAAAGTCACCGATTTCTGAAATTCTTCGCCTTAGGAAACCAAAAATATCTTTCACTTGGGACAAGGTATTGTAATGTTTAAGTATTATACAATATTTATTTATTTAAATAGTTTCTAGGGAATTCCGAAATATGATTAGTAGGTCGCTGTCGAAAAGTCACAGTTTAACTGACATCGACTTATCACTTAAAAGTTGTTAGCACAGAAAGTAGTAATTGTGTAAATAAAGAGTCGCCTGCAGCCAATAAAGGTCAGCGTCGTAGATCCACTGAATAGATAATGAATGTCTATAGGACTATTATTATCTGGTAATCAGTTTTCTCCCCGGCTTAAAAGAATCACATTCTGAAATTCAAATGACGTCAAGAGGACGACCCTATCTAAGCGCGTCCGTCACCAGAATAATAAATCAGGTGAAAATTAACTAGGTAGATAGTTTTTTATGAGTCGTAAAGCATGATTAGAGCAAATAACATGTGAAAATTAACTAGGTAGATAGTTTTTAATGAGTCGTAAATCATGATTAGAGCAAATAACATGTGATTGCAGGTGGTGTGCATGCAGACGATGATGTTCGAGCTAGAGCTGACTCGGTGGCGGGCTCGCAGTACCGGAGACGCCCGGCGCGGCTCTCAGGGCGCTCGCTCCGTCCTACTCAAGGGACCCATACATCTACTGGAAGAGATCGACGCACTCATTTTTCTGTGCAGCCCAATGTAAAGTATTGCTGCCTCCGAAGGAGAGCACTTGCTTTTTAGTAACCGGGGAAAGTCTAAGAACAATAACGTGTAGGAACCCCAACGCTTACTGCTATGGCACTGCTAAATATCATAAAGAATTGTTTTCCATATTGACTTTCTTGAGTACTTTTTTTGTCTTTAAACCGTATTTTCTATATTATTTCGTTATATTCAAACGTTTATTTCGGCTATAGTGCACTTATATCGCATAAGAGAACGTGCACTGATCGATTAATCGTTTTTTTATTCTTTTCTACTTAAACTTAATAGCTAAAACATAAATGTGCTACTGACTTTTTTACGACAGTTACTATTTCGATAGGAAATATAAGTAGACCATATTTACCTTGACAGTTTCAACGACCTTGAAGAACTGCGGCAAGCTGGCTTATACCTTGCTGACATGAATGGGCACGGCTTGTCAAAAGAGATGCTGTTGCAAGGCTGGCAGCACTTATCCAGGTTGGAGCTCCTTTTCGAGAAGGCTGAGAGTCGCTCCATGTCTCTGGAGAAGTCGTGCCGCCTGCGAGATCAGTGGAAGAAGCGAGGCGACCAGTTGCTCTACTCCATGATTCCGAAGCCGATCGCGGACCATTTACGAGCGGGAAAGGATCCAATGTCCGCGTGTCAGGTTTGAAACGTCACATAAACATTATAGTTAGAGTAAGTCATGTCGCCTAACTATAAATGCTCCCAAAGAGTTCTTAGTTTTAAGTTTTTGAGCACTATGCTAATTAAATCTAGATCTACACCCGCAAGCAACCAAATCGACTCAACCGCCGACTCTTCATTCAAACATTGTTTTAAGTAAAAGTATACGACATTTAAATAAAAACAAAAAGACTAACTCAACGCATATGCATGGTTTTCCTTATATATATAGAGATATTTTTTGGTGGATTTTCCTCGAAAATAATATTTTATTGCAGGCATTTGAAGGCGTGACGATATTGTTCTGCGGTATGCAGCTATCAGAAGCCGGGTCTCGCGCGGATGTCATGCAGACAGTGGCCTACATGAATAACCTCTATTCGAGGATTGATCGACTGCTTGATTCGCATCGCGTCTATAAGGTAATGCAGTAAGAAATTTATGCGATTGCTTTCATTGATCTTTATAAAAATCAGTTAAACTAGTAAAATAGATGTTAGGGTATTCTGCAAAACAACCTTACAATCTCTAAATATACTAATATCTTAAAACCGTTTGAATCATATTTTTAACTTCAACAAAATTAATCACTACACTTACAATTTGATTATGATTAGGTGGAGACAGTAGGCACAGTGTACATGCTCGTGTCGGGGGCGCCGGAGCGTCGCCGAGCGCACGCTGCCGCTGCCGCCGGCGCCGCTCTAGCCATAGCACGCTCACTTCCTATGCTCACCATCGGTCAGTACAAATAAACCTTCGCTACTAGCATTCGTTATGTTATTTAGAAGCAAAAAATCTGTCACATACACAGGTCTCTGACTGTACTCCAAATGTCTACCTTCGGAATGTCTACATTTAAATTAAATCTACCTACATTTTAAGCGATTCGTTAAGGACAGACAGATGGTCATGGATGGATGGTCTTACCTTAGAGCTTGCATCCGATTAGGATAAAAGATAAGATGGGATATAAGTAAAAAATATACTAAGAAGAATTAATTTAGTTTTTTGTCTCGTTCTGTGCATTCTCAAACAGTATCACTCACGGGTGTGTAAGGATTTAGGATTTAAAACGACTCCATGTAGTCCCTGTACGTATTACATTCCCTTTAAATCTAGTCTCACAGTATACCTACACGTCGCTTATGCTGTATTGCCAAATTTGTATGAAAGTTCTGATTTAAGGCATTCATTCTGGATCGGTGGTGGCTGGCGTGCTGGGCCTGCGGCTGCCGCGGTACTGCCTGGTGGGAGACGCCGTCAACACTGCCAGTAGAATGCAGACCACCTCTGAGGTAGGAACAAGTCAGCGCTCCATAAGTTTTGAAAAGACCTTGAATGCGCAATAGCACGCGACGCTGCCTTCGCTTTTCTTTGTTTACGATTGTACTAAAACTTGTTAAGTCTTTATTGTACATGCAAACCTATGTTTAGTTTAAAGCTAAATAGCGTTGTGTGAGATGTTCTATGGCATAATTATTTCTTAATTACTGCATTCCGTCTGTCGTTTACTTCAGGTCTGGAAAGATTATGTTTTGGTAAATTAGGTAACAACTTCTCCGCTGTAAAAAGTATTATATAATCTGGTGATCCGTGTGCCAAAATACAATTGTTTGTTACAGCCCGGACGAATACAGATATCAGCCAAAGCTGCAGCACTACTGCCTTCCGGCAGATTTCGACTGCGACGCAGAGACCCAATTAAAGTCAAGGTAAGTAACAAAGGTTCTCTACAGTAACATTATATCATATTAGTAGGTAGTTCCTTCCTTAACGTGACTCGTCATAATGACAACATACTGCCAGATGGTAAGTAGACCATGCACTTAATAAAATGTCAGCGCTTCATACCGCGAAATAAGCACGGTAAAAAATAAGCCCACCCACTCATGACGACCTGCAGTAATGCCGTCACACTCATCCGGGACTTTAGGATTTGGGAAACATGCGCTGGCAAATACTTCCCAAGTAGTGTAAAAGAAAGAAAGTCACCAAAACGACAAAGAATTAAAATTATGTTTTATTGCAGGGCAAAGGTATGATGGAGACCTTCTGGTTAGAGGGTGAAGTAGAAGGAGAGGAGCAAGACGAAGCTCTACAGTTATTCTCGGCGCTTTGTGGAGACAATTAATTATATTCTTGGTCAATTTAATTATAATCGTAGCTTGTGCTAGTGTACGTAAAATGTGAGTGTTCGCAGGCTGCAGATATTATATCTGCGGCCATTTCCGCGTGACCCACAGGTACCTTGTTATTTATGGAGATTAAAACTCAATTAATTCTTATTACCTTAGCTATCTGTCAGTGGTACTTCCATTTAAATCACTCCAGCCGTTTTACAGATAAGCCGAACGAAACAGGCAAGATAGTAGTTTATGACCTATCGCGTTATTCTTTAAAAATAAGTTTCTTGTTTGATTTTACAGACAATTTTTCAAACGTATATCTTTGTACAAATTAAGTCTTATAATTAATGAAAGTTTATAAATAAAACAAGTGAGATTCTTATTTGTAAATATAATAGTTTAATTTTATATATAGTAACAGCTGAATTATATTCTTTTTTCTATCTTTACACTGCACTTATACGTATTACTAAAATGTAATAATATCAACTAACATTTTTATAAGAATGTAGGTACGTAGCTATGCATGCCTTATGTTATATTATACTTATTTATTGTGTTTAAAAAATATAGTAGGTGTTGAGACAGCTAATAGCAGCCAATTTTCTACAATGTTTCATTTAAAGACGATACATATTTGTACGATATACCTGAATCTTACATTAACGATAAAATTCCTCAATTTTTTTATAATATTTTAACCACTCTTGTTTTTATTGAAACAGGATAAAGATAATATTGGATTTAATATTAAAGGATGATATTGAAATCAGGAGGCAGTTTCCAAAGGCACAACTACGAGTAGGTATATTTAGATATAAAAAAGATTAATATCTTTTTATGATGATTTGAGCTGATCATACTTTTAATATCAAGTTTTAATAACTGTATTTACTAGTTATATACTTTATACCTATGTGCAAACTTTACTATGATTATGCGAAAAAATAAAATAAGTGGCAACAATATTGAAACGCGGCCAAAATAATTTACAACAGTTGTATAAACATTTAACAGAAGCATATTTTTTAATCTTTAAAACGGCACAGTCGTTTACTAATGACAAACGATAACATTTTTATCAGATATTGTCTTATTAGAATCGTCATTAATCATTATTTGAAACTTTTATAGAAGACCGTGACATTTAAAAGTTTAATAAAATATTTTAAAGAAACAGACAATAATAACAATAGTGCTTAACATTATTATCTAGAGTTGGCACTAAAATAGTATATAAAGGACGGTGAAGTTTCGTATGGTTTTAAAAAAATATAACATTAGAATTTATAACTAAATATTTGTCACGTGCTTGGTAAACGCTTGGACACACAAAACACCAAAAGTAAATATATGATTGTATGAAACAGATAATGCACAATGCTGTGTGTAATAGATAATTAATTAATATTAAGGTGATTATTTAAAAAGCTGCATAACGGGCATTAGCCGAACAAGATTAAATAAATTACTATTAGGTCTTATTTTGTTTCAAAAAGTATGTAAGTAATAAACACATATTACAATTGTAAATATAATAACCTTATTCTAACAATAAAATACTTAATTATGTATAAGAATATTGAAGAGTAATTTGGATTCACTTAGCATTTTAATGTTCAGTACGGTTTGGTTGGCATTTCAATAATTTTGATGACGCTTTACAACCCTTACAATTAATATTTTCAAAAATAACTTTATAACCAATAAAGAAATATAAAGTAAAACACAGTCTCTCATACTGATAACAACTGATATATTCTACGAAACCTCACTGACTGAATAATACTTGCTGGTAAATATTATTGTATAGGTACCAATTGGTTGTTCCCTTACTACCAATAAAAATATGATATCTACAGTACTGCAGTAACAACATAAGCTTTCTTATTAATAAAAAGACCTGTGGTATTCAAATAGACGGTCGTGAACGTAACCAATTGCAATGCGCAGGTAAAGTAATGAATCTTTGAATTGCGTGTAATGGGGCTTCTACAAAGACCTTTGGAACCCAAGTCAACCTCAACTGAAAGTGCCGATCAATGGACGAGGCTTTGGGAAACATAAAAGTTGCCGCTCGCCACATATTACTTACGTGGGACCAAAATAGTTATTGGCGAAATGTGGGCGTATATTATGCCTCTTCCTACCTCTTCGGGGAAACAGACGTGATTGTATGTATGGTTTGCTTATTTTGCAATGGTTGATTCTTAGTGAAATAAATATTTTTCCTTATAAATTAAAAAATAAATATAAAAGACAGAAAGTGTAAACTCTATTTGTAGCGTACCTTTGATGGTTACAAAATAGTTATTAAATAAGTTGTGCTTTAATCTAGACCAAATAAACATAACAACAAGTGAAGCTGCCTTCAAGCATATAATTCGGATTAAATTTAGGTACTTAGATGTGCGATCTCATAATGTTTGTTATAAAGCAAATAATCATCTTAGGGAATCATAAAAACGAAATAAACATGTTACATATATTGGTTAAGGAAGATTACATTAATATTGATTTAACAAACATATAACACGAACTGCGAAGGAGAATGCAGTACGACGACCATGGTTATATGTTGACAGGATAAATGTCAATAGCACACGAACTAGATGGCTATTGCTTCAGCGGGAATCTGGTATACGTAGATTGAAAACTACGACAATTCAGTTAATTCCGTTTATAGGTACTCAAACAAATCAAGCATACAAACTTAGTGAAATAATAAGAGTTAATCTGTTTAGTTGGTCAGAGCGAAAGCATAAAAAATAAAGCCATAAAAAAACTTTATAATAACGGAACACCACAACAGTGATCAATTAGTTATAGTAACAATAAATATTGTTAAAAATAAATAGGTACACTATTAAATAAATAATACAACTTCATTATAAAACTAAAATAAATGTTTTCTCGATCTTAACCACAATGGAATCAATGAGGATGGACAACATTTTTTTTAGGCACCACGTAGTCCTAGTACGAATAAAATAATCACAAAATCTTATTATCTAAGTAATACATGCTAAAATGATTTTTAATTTTTAAAAAAAAATCTGTTTTTGATTATATTTTAAGTGAATTTATTATAATTATCAAAAAATTATGGCTACAAATTGGTGTTCTACGAATTGTACGCTAATTATTAGGTATAAAATACGACAATAAGTACTTGGTTTAGAAATATCAAGAGGAATCTACAAAGTTTGTAAGTCGAGAGTGATCAGTCTTTCTAGTTTATGCTATGAGTGACAGTCTACACTACATATAAACACTACACAAATACATTGAAACATTTTGAAAACAGAGGTACTTGATTGAATAACATTTACAACATCATCATTATTATAATACTTGTTATTGCCTAACAACTTAACTGGGCTCAGGCCACCTCTCACAAGCCGAAGTAAAGAGGGTTACATATATAACAATAAACCTTCAACAACTTGAAGTTTACGCCTTTTAGGATACGTAATTCGTATAATTGAATTACAAATATATTGAAGGATTGCCAAAAAACTCTAAAATACTAAAGTACTTTTAGGTAATTATAGACAAATAAAATTTTCTAGTTATTTGTAAAAAAATCAGTCCAAGAAAAAAAAATTTAATACATAAAAACATATTTTTTGCAAGTACCCTTACATTTTGCTATTATTTGACATGTCACACATCATAATATAAGTTATCACATTTCATAAACTTACTTATTGAAAAAAGTAATCTTAAAACTACAAAGAATGTCGCTTAATTGTTCGAGACTTATTGTTTGAATAGTGCTGTGACTTCTTCAATCGTCTTATTTTTCGTTTCGGGCAATTTTAGATAAGTAAAGATAAAGAACAGTATTAGTAGAGCTGTGTACGGCAAGAATACGTAGTTACCTAGAGCATTAGACATGGGTATGAACGTAAGGCCTACTACGAAATTGGCGAACCAGTTGACAAACGCGCCCACACTTACAGCTGCACTTCTCGCACCCTGCCCGAACAACTCAGACAAAATCATCCAGGGGATCGAGCTCGGACCCACGCCAAAGAACGCTACATAGCAGAAGGTAAAGATCACAGCAAATACACTCATCGTGAAGTTATTTTCGTATGTGAAAAACGCTATAGTCATCAAAACTGAGGACACGGCCATTCCTCCCAAACCACACAACTGTAATGTACGTCTTCCCAATCGGTCAATCAAAGGAATGGAAACCAATGCCATCACGAAAAGAACGCTTCCGACACCGATAGTAGCCGATCGAGCGACATCTTCTTCCAAACCAGCACTTACAAAAATAGTTCCTGAATAGTACAATACAGCGTTTATTCCTCCCAACTGCTGAGAGAGATGCATGACTATACCAATTATTAAAGGTTTTCTTAAATGATCAATCTTGAACAAATCTAAGATGGTAAATTTCTCCTCCTGTTTCGCTGCATGATCTTCAACCTGCATGCTATTGATTTCATCGTTTATTTCGTCTGTACCACGTATTTTGGTCAAGGCT
The DNA here is from genome assembly GCA_949126915.1 of Musotima nitidalis. Classification (NCBI taxonomy): domain Eukaryota; kingdom Metazoa; phylum Arthropoda; class Insecta; order Lepidoptera; family Crambidae; genus Musotima; species Musotima nitidalis. Next base: position 11,406,533 of record OX421423.1, on the reverse strand, counting down.
ATTCTGGCTTTTTGTTCATCGTGAAAAGCTAATAACAAGAAACGAGGAGATTCTGGTGCAAAAGGTAACATGGCACATTGTATGGCTGACGGAATAATCGCAATCCTTAGTAGCCAGGGCCATCCATCATCGCTGCCAAGAATAACGTCAATTCCTAAGATCTGAGATATTACCAGTCCAAAAGCGACAGCTAGTTGATTTACAGTACCAAACGCTCCTCTTAGGCGAAGTGGCGCCACTTCAGATACATAAGTTGGTGACACCGTTGTAGCGAAACCGCAATTAACGCCGATAATAAATCTGCCAATGATAAGCATTTCTACAGAGTTTGCATCTTTGCTAAATCCCATCAAGATTGCACCAACGACACCTATAAGTGCATTAATTCCGAGAGCCTTTTTGCGACCTAGATTTTCGGCTAACCAGCTGGCGAGAGGACATCCTATCATGCCCCCTATAGCAAAAATACTGACTATGATGCTGTATATGAGGCTAGGGTCTGCAGTGTATTGCGTGCTGATAAAGTTTTCGATGAAGGGGCGCGGAGCGTTGATGACGCCAGTGTTAAAGCCGAACTGCAGCATGCCCAGCACTGCGGCGCTAACCGCGTAAAGCAAAGCACCTGTTGTTTTGTCGCTCGCCATTTTTGCTCGCGGTCTCGCTTCTGTAAAACAATGAATAGGATAGTAAATTATTAAGGAAAAATTCAGTTTAATAATTTGAAGTTATTGAAATAATCTTGTCATATTTTGATATCACCTCGTTACATAATCAACTTGTAACTGCAGTTGGTTTTTGGTATATCTTATCATTATCTCAAGTCCTTGTACAGTCGCAGATCAAAACTCTTAACGTTTGTTTCCTAATGTCTCAAAGTTATGTACCAGCCAGGAACTCCCTTAAACACGAGTATACTGTTTAATACTATAGTGCGCCTCACTTACCATCCATGCCGCATATAAAACAAATTCGATTATTTATTCAGTAAACTCGAGGCACCACAGTTTTTATATTTTTACATTCATTGTTTTTACCTACATTATCCTTATATCTAATGAAGTGATCTGCCGTGATAAGCCTATATTTGAACCTTTATCATTTAATTATACCTTACTACTTACTTAATTGTGTTACCAATATGCTTTCAAAGTACCGACAAATATATTTTACAACAATAGTTTTATTAGGAAAGAAAAAATAAAGATTTAGGAAATAGCAGTAATTTTTTTCTTTTCACAAAAATGAGCCATTAAAAGTAAAATCTGCTTATTTTTATAAACAGTTGTAAAAGATTTTTCTCTCTCAAATTATACACGCTGATAAGAGCCCAGGGAAGTATTATTCTAGTGTGAGTTAAATGTAACTAAAACGTAAAATTAACCGTATCGAAACTTCGGACGTGGCTATGAGTGCGACTGTCAAGACACCGTTCATTAGATATTTAAATAACTTTAATACTTATTTCTGCAATAAAGGGTCATCATTCACTCTACCCATTGAAGACTGCTAATGTCTGCACTTGTTGCATTAGAAGTATTTGACAGGGGTAAAATGACAATTTTCTCTTAAAAATAGATATTCTTCTTTTTTTTTATCTGGCACATTATTTTGACGACTCAGTAGTCGTCTTGTCGTTTTTGCAGTTAACTACTCCACAAAACACGATTACTTCTATAATAATAATGTATCATTATCAAGTATTATAACAAACACTGAAAAACCCAACCAACATATGAAAACCATCTTCTTCATCTTCATCTTATTTTAGTTTTTTTCTTATATTACTATCCCACACTCAGATTAGAGATAATTTGAAAGAGATTATATATAACACAGCTCTACAAGGTTTATAAATAAATAGTTAAGTTCTTGTAACAAGTATCTTAGGAGGAACGTATATATTTTTTTAAATATTATAAATTAATTTTTGAATACACAAACAGTTGATATTCTTGAGACACTTTTTAGGTATAGCATAGCAAAAATGAACGTAGTAAAAGTAGAAATAACTGTATTAATCTTTAAAATAATAAAGATATAGTGTGACACAATTAAATATTCTATGCAAAAACAAACGTTTTAAGGAATTTACTTACAAAAGCGACGACACGTTTAGAATGCTCAGAATAAATGTAGCTAATATCACATCTATGATGTTTATCAGTTGAGATATGAAATTTGATGCGAAGAGCGAGATAAAACCAAAAGATAATTTGAATATACCGGTTACATTACTCAAAATTCGTTCTGAAGTCAAATGACAATTAAAGTCTATTATCTGGTAAAGTCTATTTAATAATTAAAAAAGAGGACAATTATTGCTCTATTAAACTTCCACAAGTTTTAACAACTACATATACCAGTTTGTATTAAAAGTGAATTATTTTAGATGTTTTCTTGTAACCATGTAAGTAAGTGTGTTCATTAGGGATTAAATTCAAAAAAGTATTCGCATATGCCCTAGACTCTCATAGGAGTCAGTCATATGCAATTTAATACGCGAATTGTTTTATTTTTATTTTTTTTAATAATGGCACATTTAGCTAGTGTCAAGTAAGATATATATTAATATCATATAAATTATTAGTAAATGAGAATGAGTGGTGATAAAGATGATAAATGGTAAATAAGATCCCCTCCCCCTAAACCCCTTGAGTCCTCAGTAAAGATGTGGGACTAGACTCACATCTCTGAGATGAGATCTCACATGGACTTCTTGAGAGAATTTGAAAAGTGATGTTGCATTGTTTTATTTCATTTACCAACACTCATGTACGTTCACAAACACTTAACGGTTAATAATCCACCAGTGTTATTACACTTTATGTTCGAATTATCACAAATTTTAGAAAATAAAATAAAAACTGCAGACATGACGCTTCACTTTCCCGCCAAGAAGTCCACGCGAATTGTTTGTTTGTATGTCTTTCTAGACACCAAAAAGTTTTATATTAATTTTACATGATACAAAGAGGATGAGGACAAATTTAGAGCAGTGAAATGTGGAGTACCGTAATAGAAAGTAACTGATTACATCAATGTCCGATGAGATTAGCAAGATTTAGGGAGACGACTTTGTGTGTAAAATGGATGATATCATGGTCCCAATAGAAAAACTCAGCCTTAATGCTTGCTTATTGATAATTTTATATTAGCAGAACAATACAAAGGTCTATTTTGTCATATAGCACAATTCTCAAAGTGAACCATCGTTGATCAACATCGAGGCCCTGTTGCTAAAACAATGTTTTCACTGTTATTACAAGCGCGAGACAGTCTGCCCAAACGATATGTCAGGGAGGTCAGTCAATACTGACTGACACAGCTCAGTACTGTACATACATTCCGCTCCTGAAGGCGTGGTTTAATATTTGTGTTGTAATAGCACAAGGCTTGAATGTGTGGGAAAGAATACTTACAAATATTTGTCTATGTCTTAGTGTTTGCAAATTTTTTTAAGTATGTATTTACAATAAAAATATGTTGTTTATCCGTTGTACGAACTTAGTTTGGGACTAAAATATCGAGAGACCAAGATGAGAAGCCATAGCTCAACCAAGACAGGTGATTGTAAATTATTGTAAGCAAATATGTAAAAGAGGTACATTAATACTTTATAATACGACAAAAGGTGTTCGTCACGTCAATGATCAATAAACACCACAAACCACAAGCTATTTAACAAAAATTTATCCTACTGAAAAATGGAAATTCATTATCAATGAGTATACATTTTGGCAGTTATGGAACAAATTTCAAATTAAGCAAATTTTCGGTTAAATTGTATATTTACGAATATAGTGTTTTTGCGCTCTCTTGTTTCATTTGATAGTGGTCTTTTTACTTAGTGAATCCTAGACTAACCACACGATGCTCTTTTGCTACCCTTGTTTTTCGCAGTAGCGGTAATTCCAGTACTCTGTAAATCATTGCACCTGTAACTAACCTATGTAGTCCCGAAAACAAACTAAGTATTATTTATTCTACTAACTTGATTTGTGGCTGATTAAATAGTGATCAACAAGATAGTATCTCAAGATTACCACACGTATAATGAAAACACAATGACGTTATTAATTACCAATAGTGAAAAGTAGAAAGGTTTAATGAGAAAATGTTAAATTAGCATTGTTATTGAACGGACGACGAAAGAAACGGCCAGCATTGTTTATTGAAATAATAACCAAAAATAATCTGTTTAAACACTAATCACGAACAGGCGAATGCTATTGAAATGTTTTCTAATGGCTGTGCAGAAACATATTGTGTTATTAAAATACAACGCTTTTCCAGATTGTGTCAAATGTTTAAAATAAAAGTCATTTTTGGACTGACATGTGGACTATTGACCAAATATTAGCCTATATTAAACACAGCATTATTATCAGTATTCGGTTAACTAGTTCCGCATAATTTCTTATACTAATGACAAAGAATGACTTTGTCGCAGTTGTTAAAATTTCAGCCTTGATTTCAATTTGCTAACATGTAAATTGTATGAGAAATAAACGAACAGAAAATATTTTTTCTAGCTTATCAGTATTATCATTGTAATAAAATATTTTTAAATGAGCTCAGACATCAAGTTTTATTCTTTATGCGTACCCAGTGCGTACAGGCAGTCGTATGACCCTCTGCCCCTTTAAATTTTGTGTAGTACGGCCTCTTGAAACTTATAACTTGGCTTATCGATTATATAAAGTCATAATCTTTCTCCAATGCCAAACAAACAGACACCTATCCAAGGAGTGACCAGTGTAAGATCTGCTTATTTATTAATTTATTTATTTTTATTTAGGTACACGGACAGATTATTATCATTAAAAATTAAGTACGACTAATTAAAATAAAAGAAAAAATAAGTCTAGACAATAATCCACAAAAAGTGTACACAGCATGACTTATAAATTAACAGTAATTAAAAAAAAATGCTAATATTAACAATTAAATACTAACGGGAAAATATAACAGACAATATAATATAAACAATAACTACACACGGGAAAAAAAAACAATATGAGGAAAAAACTATATTAGGATTTATGAGAGGAGGATGCTTGGTCTGTGAAAAAGTTAGATGTCAACTATTTGTACTGCGCAAAATTGGGATTACCATTGGTGATCGTTTCCTATGAACCTAGTCTCGCAGAGCCACGACCTCTCAACCTTTTTAAACACCAGAAACTGTTCGGTTTGTTAATTTACAAACAAAACGGTTCTGTAATAATGTTATAACTATCTCATTAATAAATAGTCCTAAGTTTCCAACACCTCGTAAATCGCTTGGGTTCACGCCTATTTCGACAATGTTTTACCTCTTTGCCAACTTGATGTATGGTAGATCCATATAATCGACCAATAGGCTATGACTGCCTTGACTGTTGACTTAATAGAATTACTAGTATGTATGGTTGATATAATAGTTTCATAAATAAAAAGTGACTTGTCATATCATATAAATAACTCGAGAAGTATAATGCGTCCAAAATAAAGATAAAACACACTGGTCTGACTAAGTTATGTTTTGTTGTGACACCTTTGCATTCTTTATCACATATAGTGAATTAATACAATTTTATGTGTCTTTTATTGCAAGAATAGTAAACCAGGTCAGTTTATTTACGATAATACTAATTGATATAATTAATCTTTTTTCATCATCGCAAGTGCTTTAATAAATTACTCAACTTTCACATATATAAACCCAAATATTAGATAGACTAGGAAAACAGATATCTCGAAAATCGGCTACAAAGTCCGCGACACCGATTAAACCACGAGGGCACTTCATTATCCGAAACCATAGCATCCAAAGCAAAATACCCCGAAGTAGGGTTTTCAATCCCGGTATAACAAGATCCCGCGCTATGTTCCCAACTTCCAATGCACTTGTAGTGGGATTACGAGCGCGGTATTTAAGAGCCAGACGCACTGAATGTACCACATTTTTATTTTATACTAGTTGACCCAAAACACGTGTTTTGCAAAATCAATACATAAAAAATATCCTACAGGGAGAACGTTTGGCTTAAAATTTTTAAAAGCTTAGTTTTGTTTATATAAATTCCTTTTACATGCGCAATAAACCGATAAATGCGCGTACAGACAGTATTTTATTTTATTTATATAAATAGATAAATTTCAAGTTTGTATTTATCTTTATAGGACTTAAAGAAGCAACATTATATTTTGCATTATCTTACAACTGTATTTAAAACAAATGCACTTAACAAAATGTTTCGTAAAAAACCCACTAAGTATCAGGTTGTGTTTGGAAATACATAATTTATTTGTAAATGCGATTGCTACTTAACAAATAAGTCAAACTCATGGTTAAATGGTTTTAAAATTAACAAAAGCTTACCAAATGATAAATAATGTTTTGAATAGGTGAAAGTCACTCGACCGGTGTCCAACAACAAGAGAATAACATTTTCTAATCAGCACTAAAAGGTGAAACTTATCTACGAAGAGTGTCACAAATATCACAAACAAGCGGCATGTGCGGCCAGGCGAAACGCACCTACTGACTGCAGAAGGCTGCCAAGTTACTTAAGTCTGTTGAGGCAAACGGATAAGGCCGTGAATGCAAGACTTGCTGTCTTTGGCGACTAATAACTTTTGCAAACACAAAAATCACGGGCAGTTCTATTGCGGATCGCTGTTATGATTTATGGTGACTCAGATGATCTATTTACTTACGCGATTACTATCAATACAATACATATTTTACGGCACTTTTAATTGCACTATTTTATCACGAACACGCGTTTTTTCTGTATACATTAAGTATAGTGTTTTATGATCAAAGAAAGTCTGAGATTATGGGTCATAATTTGATTTAGATAATGTTATATAAGCCTCAATATAATAAAAGTACGAATATACAATTTGAAAAAATATATTTGAACAAAACACCTCGATATTGTTTTAAAGGTTAGATCTCTTTTAATTAATAATTTGGCGATCACTTAAAGTCACCTTTCAAAGTAAATCAGTAATAAGTGGTTCAGCTGGCACACAAGTCCACAGGCACAGGGTCAATCTTATGACATCCCCGTTTAAATGTAAGTAATCAAAATCTAATGTTTATCACTACAGGTACTATTCTCACGTGGTTGCTTATCTCAGCATTCCTCTGCTCTATATTTATTACCGCTAGTCGTCATTCTTATTCGTTGCACGTCGTACTACAGCTATAGCTAAATGGAAATGTCTACCACTTCCATATTATAATTTTGTGGCCTCAGCCTCAGTCCGGCATGGCAAAAACTCAGAACTGTGGTCATCGCAATTCGACCTTGCGTTATAATATTAATTGATTTCTCTCCAACTAAAAAGGTATTGTTTTAAAGTGTGATCAACTCATTGTAATATTTAATTTAATTAACTCCTTCCTGTAGCCACTTTCATATAATGCAACTTATTTATCAGTGTGGTTACCCGTCTATAATTATAATATTATTTATAATGATGTAGTCAGTACATTACATGCATTAATTATGCTATGCAACAATATGCAAGCCGGATAGCTCAGCAAATTACATTATATTGAAATAAAAGAAATGAATGAATTGAATAACTCGTTTAATAGAATGGCTCTAGATACCCCCCCCCCCCCCCCCCCCCCCAATCGGAGGAGAAGGAATTTATTGCCGCGTTTTATTACTTTCTGACATCTAGCTGTGATTTTTAACCAACTTCAAAAAAAGAAGTTTTCTCAACTCCACTTTAGATAATATAAAATTTCAGGTTGACCGCGCCTGTAAGGAATGATCAATATTACTAACTAAGATTAAAACAAACAACAAGATCAAAACTTACATCGAACTTTTTGGATGCTAGCTTTTCGTCAACGTGTCTGATGATGTCTCAGATAAGAATGCCAATGATATTGATGCCATTGGTATGTATTGTAAGTTATAATACTTTAATCGCCTTACGGCTCCATTGACCAAGGATTTAATTTAATTTAAATTTTAAAAAATGTCTACCAATTAAATTAAGTCTATCCCCTTGCATTGTATTTGAGCGCAAACGTACAATCCGCACTATTCCTTAGCATTAAATATTTTTCAAACAAACGATGGAACAAAATATTGCTTAAACGAAAACGAGTTCTTATTTCACTTTGTTTAACTAGATCTTTTTAATCACTCTACTTGTCTGCACATACGTAAATATCATACTAAAATATGAATATGTATGTAAATATAATGTGATTAACAATGAATACTTTAAATATGAATATTTTATGCGTTAAAGCGGTGAGTGCAGAAAGTAACAAACTGGTCTCGCGACAGTTCGGCCCGCAGCGCTAACACAATTCTCGGCACTGGCTCGTCCTGTGTCGCCATGGTGGAATACACAGTGTTAGCCCACAGAAGACACTTTTCACGTGTTAAGCCGATACCTACACCACTGTTATGTACCTATACAAATAAAGAAAAAAACATAGAATTGCTATGAAGAAACACGAGACCAGTTTTCACGATAAATGGTTGACTTGAAATAATTAATGAATCTTAAATGAATACTTTCGCTTTTTACAAATGCATGCACAGAGACAATTTAAACGAATTTAAGACAAAAAAAATTATTAAACCGACTGTTACTAGCCGAATTTTTGTAAGAACAATAATTTTTATAAAACTTTGATCACGATGGGGGTCACAAACAAACAGAGCGTTTCGTAATGCCTTAATAATTCATACACAGGTGATTAGGTTTATTGGATTGAATAACTGTTACAATTGATGTTAGTCACTCTGACTAACATCAATTGCACGCTGACTTTGAATTGTCATTGACCGCACTATATTTCGCAGTTGTAAAATGCGTTTTAAAATCATTTTACAAAGCTAGGAAAACAGTAAATGTACCTAAGAGAAACGTTTTTGCGACCTAAACTGAGACTTATTTTTGCACAAATTAAGGCGACTTTTGTAGAATTGGGCAAGATAGCCCCTAATACAAACTAATAAATTGCTTCGGAAGCCACTTGCTTTCAGTAAAATCAAAGTTTGTCATTTTGCCTCGTCGTTTTGTAAGACAGCGCTTTCTACAATCTGCCTGCAACATATAGACGACACAACGTATTAGTCTTGTGGACTTGCTACTAATTTTACTGTAGGCGCTCTTTTTAGCGCGTTTGACGCTGCGGGATAATAGTAGCAGATTAAATATGCCTTTCACAAAAGTTCCAGTGTATTCCACCAAAGCAGCAAATATCGCGCCAGTCAGTGCCAAAAATAGTGCCGGCCGGCATGCTGCGAGACCGGTTTATTAATTCCTGCGCTCACCTCACCGCTTCATGCGTAAAGTATATACGAGTATGTATATTCTGTATGTTTAATGTACTATTTGTGCACGCGCTGACAAGATTAGTGATTATACGGACGTAATTAAACAAAGTAAACTCCTCCATAAGTTAAAACAATAATCTTTCAAAATTTTAAATAAAATTAAAGATAAATGTTGGAATAAGATGCGTTGTTTGGGGACCGTAAGCGTAATCACAAGAAATATTCTATATACAAAACCTATATAGAAAATAATAATATCAATTACTTATTTCACATCTTACAGTTCATATACTACATCGTCGACTCTACAGCAATGGTGCTAGCCACATCTGTTTTGATGTCTTGTAACTTCTTATTGACATTACTTTAAGTGACAAAAAAAACATTCATCTTAAAGGCCCTACTCGACTGGTAGATTTCTTCATTTGGAAGTAATCAAGTTCTCCAACGAACAACCACGACTATCACTGCGTGTCTGGCCCAACTTTATTAAATGTCACAAAGTATTGTGATTGAAATCTTTATTCATAAAACAATTCATTTAGAACATGCGCCAAATGTCCTGTTATATTATACCTAGTTCCCAGACAAGCTGGGGCAAACATGGGGCATGTTGCAGTGCGTGTACTGAGTCTAAATATGTGTAAATATGTATACAACTTGCCAAACCAAAGGGATCGTAGGGACCATTATTGCAGGAACAACGTTTATAGTCGGTTTTGAATGTCACAACTGGGGTTTACAGCAATCACAATATTTTAAAACAACTTTGCCATTTTCACAAAATATAAGTCAGGAACTTAGCCGATTTTGGGAACTTGAAGAGATCTTACTAAAGACGAAGTATTTTCGAAAAGACAAAAGCGTGAATAATCTAAAAAAAAATTGGATGGCACTTTTAGAACCATTCTGTATAAACCGAAAATTGCGACATGACGTCACACTCAAATAGCAATTCTCATACTCGGCAAAATGAATGGGCAAATCGTAACGAGTGGCGCCAACAAGTGCCATGCGTGACGCGTGATATCGTCTGGCAACCCTTATTTACACAGTGTCAAATGGCATCAACTAAGGCTTTTGTAGAACAAGAATGGGTCGTAATTCACCAGTGCGTGGTTTGTTTGGCTCGTCTGTCTATATAATAATATGACTAATCCGTTGCCGGAACTCGACATTCGTTTCCTAAGTCTTTTAAGTGAATTAAGTTACTAAAAATAAGTGATGTAGGTACTTTCGATTAAACGTAGTTTTATTTTAATATTACTTAGATACGTATATTTTTTCTTTTATATTTCATCTTCTTCTTTTTTCTTCAACTTAGCGTTATCCCGGATGCTGCCTCACGGGCCCGGGGTCCGCTTTTCTACAATATTTTTCCTCCACTGTGCACGGTCTTCGGCATCCTTGATCGATACGATATTGGTACGCATGTCAAACTTTACGACGTTAAGCCAGCCTTTCCTGGGCTTGCCCAGCTACCTCGGCCGGGCTTGCCGGTTTTTGTAAAACGTGGCCGTACCAGCGTAGGCGACATTCTTGCAATTTATCTGCGATGTCACGAACATGAAGGCTGCCACGGATGCGCGCGTTCTTGACGCGGTCCTTCCGCGTAACTCCGCACATCCAGCGCAGCATTTTCATTCATTCATGTACTACACAAGCCTAATCAATATCGTGATATCTTAACACTGAAATATATCAGTGATTATCGATAAACCTATATAAATATGAACTCTTGGCGATAGTATCGACAAAGTTGCATAATATCGAAAAAAATTCACTACCCATCGATAGAATTTCGGTATCTATAGGAGCTATCGATTGTTTTTCAAGGCCAACGATAGCGAAACCATAGCTTTTTCAACAATACTACTGCCTCTATTTATGACATACCTACCTTTTGCTAAAAACCTATTTTTTGATATTGAAAACATATTGTCCCAGTTTACTTTCCCAGTGCCATCAATAGGTATAAATGAGTTTTTCTAAAAATGTACTAATATGGACAACATTGAGTGGAATAGAATCTTAAATATAAAAGTTAACTAAATCTAGGTACTTAAAATGATTTAACTTTTATTGTTTTTAAATGTGTTAAAAGGCGAATAATGTACACTACATAGCTCTTTCATTCATATAACTTTTTTGTAGCACACTACAACACAAATATATGAATAGTACAGAAGTTAACATGGTCTTTCCACCACCCTTGTTCTTCTCGACTTATTTGTATCTATTGTACTAATCTAGTATCTAATCTATAGCTATCTAGTGTGCAGTGTTTTAAATATAAATATAGGATGCATGCTATAGTTAAGTAAATTAGATATTATTATTACTAATTGCTGCCTTTATTTTCAGACCAATTTTTTTAATATTTAATTTAGATTTCATATTCTTTATGTTATGTCTATACTTCTATTATAAAGTACATTTGTCTTTTTGTATGTATGAAAGTTAGTTACGATAAAACTCAAAAACTACTCGACGGATTTTGATATTTTTTTTACCATTAGAATGATACATTAGCCAAAAATAACAAAACAACATTAAGGATCTTTACTAAAACTTCAATAATGTAACCGAAGATGTAAAATACCGAAGCATAGCCTACCAAAGCGTAGCGACGACGGCGTGCGACAAGTTTATTATAAAATTTTATAATAAAATCGAATAGTACAATAAATAAATAGAATGTTTGTTGATTAATTGTTTCCAAAAAACAATTCTTTTAGTCATAAAACTGTTTTATATTTTAGTATATAATATAGTATATTTCAAATTTTATGAATCAGTGTTTGGTTTGTCTATTATATATTCTTGGTTTTTGTACAATTTTGATTGCTAATTACTTTTTTTTTTTTCTATTATTATAATGAATGACTGAACAATGTGACTTCCTTACATAATGTTACTTTCATCAGTTTTTTTTTATATTAATGTGTAAATAGATGTAAGTGATATTTGAACACTTTTTAGAAGTGCAATAAATAAATATTACCTGAACTTCTAGAAACCTGATTACTCATTGTATAATGTGCGAGCTCAGGATTCTGAACTGGCTTTTTGTTTTTAGCTTATAGAACACTCTCTAGGATAATATGATTTCAGTCATCCCTGAAAGCAATCATTCATTGGACTATTACCATAAGTAAGGTACATATAATTCTATGACACTCTTACTCTTTGGTGTGGTAAAAAAAATAACTATCTATCCATAGCAAAGTGCTCACATAACCTTGTGGCAGAGGTTACAGTAATTGCTAACTGTAGTATTATGAAGCATGACAATTAATTTCAACCGGCATCCTAGTTTGATGATCAAAGTAAGTACCTAATGTTATTCCAACTCCTTTGACTATATAGAACCTAAGAAGCAGTATAAATTACCAATGATCGTAGAAATTAAAGCTCCCTCACATTCTAGGCATAAATATATGGAATATAACTTTTGAGATTAAAATTTACAAGTACTGTTGGATTGCCATTAAGAGTAAGGATGTTATCGATAAGTCATACATATATGTACATTGATTTATGTCTCCAGGTTGTAACAACCAATAAAATCAATATGACATGTTTAACTGTACTCCTCATTATTTATCTTGTACCCAAACATGGAGAATCAGCTTTTTTATTTAGAATGGACTCCACCTTTCAAATATTTACTAATAAATCAATCAAATTAAGTAATTGACAGACAAAAGTGCTTTTTATTTTATGAGTTCTATCCCAAAAGACTTGAATTAAAGACAAGGCAAAAATTTATTAACTTAACAAGCTTCTTGTATTTAGTTAGGCATATTTAGTTTTAAAATTAAGCCTTTAACAGTACATATAGTTAATATAACACAAATAGATTATATCAAAGTATAAATTTGTAGTCTATAGAATGAACACTTAGAAGGATTCTTCACCAAAATCAATAATGAATGAATAATAGAATAGTTTCAAAGACTTATTATACACTGATATAAAATAATATGAAAATTACAGACCATGTTGGTGGAGAAGAGATGTTGTGTTGTCTACTTGCATTATAACTGCCGACTAATAGCATTAAATTAAGAATACTACGTACAACTCAGTGAAACCGGTTATAGACGCGTGTGCCGCGCGGTGCCTCAACTCTCATGCATATACATATTTAATAAAGTAAACAGCGTACTACCATGCAAATCCATTTTTTATGGATAACATATTGCCACTGAATTATAACCGATATCATTATTGCAAAATGATTTAGGTACATTATAATTTTAATAAAATCAGGTCAAGCTAAGGAATGCAAGAAATATGAAATTAATAGAGAGAGATTAAAAGTATTGAAAGTATAAATCTATGCAGTAGCGAATTAAAGCCAAAACTGAATTTTACCTTGCTCTTATTTTCTAGCTGCCAGGTAAACCACCAACCTAACTTTACTATAATTTTAAAAAGCTAAAACTATTTGTATAGATCATTACATAGACTCGTTTCATTTTTTTTGAACCTAACTTCCAATCACGTACGTAACTCATACATATCTATAAAATAAATTTATAGGATAACGTTTGACGAGGCAGCAAGCAAATGGATTCTAAAACTAAACAACATTTATAAGCAATTAAATCAATCAACGGTAGAACGTCAAAATCATTGAAGTTACAAATTGTCAATGTCAAGGATCAATCGCCTGTACAATAAATTATGCAGCCTAGCTTATGCCAACCTCTATAGGTTTGTACTCTGTTCCGTAGACATTATAATATCACATTTTAAAAAACTATATTTGTATTCTATATGTAAATACCAGCTTCTCTGAAAAAGCGCGGGAAAGGGTAAACTTCGCGGTCAACTTAAAATTTTCATAACTTTTATTTATTTTTTAAGTGAATGTAATAAGGCCAGATTACTGTTATTTTATTCTTACGTATTTGTTTATTTCATTTTACATATAAATTGTTCCTGAAACTGGTGAGTTATTTTCTTTTTCTAGTGGTCTATGTTTGACCCCGAAGACCCTGGGGGCTCAGGCCCTCAGGTGTCTAATGTTATAACCATTGGTCATGGGCATGATGGATCGGAAATGGACACCGAAGGGTCACATATAGATACTGACTGTTCAGCTTCACAAGACAATGTAAAATCTAGCCGAAAAAGAGTTTCTGCACACAAAAAATGTAGGTTATGTAATAAAAAGAAGCGTAAACATAATAAAACATCTACAGAATCTTCATGCAATTGTGAAATAAATGAAAAAAATAAAGCAGAAAAAAATTCAAAATCTGAAGAATTTCTTGCTCCATTGCCACCTGCAGTCCTAGAATCAACACAACCATCTGTTCAATCACCGGTACATATTGGTAGGACTCATTATGAGTCAACTGATGTGTCTCCATTTTTAATTCACATTCAGAAGGAACAATCAGTTTCAGAAAATATAAATATTCACCCAGTTGCTTTCGGACATTTTTTAAAGAAACATTCTTTCAAAAATATTGTGAATGGCAGCCTAAAAAAAATAGGTAGAAATAAACTGTGTATTTCATTTAATAAATTTGAAGATGCCAATGCTTTCTTAGAAAGTGAAGCCTTAAAAAGATTTTTCTATAAGGCATTTATTCCTAATTTTAATATAACCCGAATGGGAGTTGTAAGAGGAGTACCGGCAGATTGGGCAGATGATGTTGTGCTTGAAAACATTTCTGTACCAATAGGTTGTGGAAAAATTATAAAAGTCCGTAGAATTAATAGGAAAAATATAGTAGATGGTAAACCAACATATACACCGATTGAGACTGTTGTTCTCACATTTGATGGCCAAGTTCTGCCTAAACGTGTGTTTCTGTGTTATAATTCTTTGCCAGTTGATTTATATATATACCCAACAATACAATGTTTCAATTGCTGCAGATATGGGCATGTAAAAAGTCAATGTAGATCCACCCCTCGCTGTTATAAGTGTGGTCAAGGTCATAGTGCTGACAAATGCTCCATTGATGAAGATGATTTAATTTGCTGTTTATGTTCTGGACCTCACTATGCAACTAGCCATAAGTGCCCAGAATTTGCAAGACAAAAAGCAGTCAAAGAAACTATGGCAAAAAGCTGCATCTCATATGCTGAAGCCCTTAAACTACACCCTCCTGTATCAAAGTCCTATGCTGATGTTCTTTACACTCCCAAAAACTCCTTTACTTCTTCACAGAAAATAATGCAAAACCAAAAATCTTTCATTTCATTATCAGAAACTATGCCAAATAAATCATCACATAAAAAAACTGTATTTTCAAAGCCCAGACAACTGCCATCAATTGGCAAGGGTTATGACAGAGAAACACATGCTTTATTAACTAGTGAATATGATATTCCCCTTCCCTCAGTTGGTACTGTATTTAAAAATAATATTCCCCATATGACAACTAGAGAATTAATCATAGCATTATTGAATCTACTTACTAATAATCAGACTTTGTCTGAACCGTCCAACGCTGCCACTCTTAATAAAGATAATTTAAATAAAAACGATTTTAATGGACAGTCATTCAATAATAGTCCAGTGGAATTGTCGTAGTGTTAATAGTAAAAAATCTGAACTTTTATACTTGATAAATAAATTTAATCCTTTTCTAATTGCCTTACAAGAGACCTGGCTTCGGCCAAGTTTTAATTTCAAAGTATCTAATTACTCTTGTGTTAGAGAAGATAGAAGTGATGGACATGGTGGAGTTGCATTACTTATAAGCAGCTCGGTTCCATATACACATGTCCCCTTACCAAGTCATAATATTGATTTTTCCATAATAGCTGTATCAGTTCATAATATATGTTTTGTGTCAGTTTATATTCCTCATCCTTCGTCTGTTATATATGATGAAGTAGAACATATTCTCCTTCAACTCCCAAAACCTTATATATTGATGGGAGATTTTAATGCTCAACATCAATCTTGGGGCAGTTCCTCTTCAAACAGTTTTGGGTCGAGAATAATTGACATGGCGGATAGTGTTAATTTAAGCATTTTAAACAATGGGGAAGCTACTCGCCGTTCTCAACCCTATGAAGGACTAAGCGCCCCTGATTTATCCTTATGTTCGCCGAATTTAGCATCCACATTAACATGGGCCGTTTTTTCCTCAACTCTTGGCAGCGACCATTATCCTATAATTATTACATTTCCCTCTAATTTCACCAAACCATACACACCCCGTCCTCCTAGATTAAAGTTTAGGATATCAAATAATAACACAAATTGGTCATTATACCGTACGTTAGTCGACGAAGAAATAATATTACTCCCACAATTTGACAACCAGACTGAATGTGCAGATGCTCTTGCCTCACTTCTGATTAGAGTTGCCGAAAGAGTTTTTCCTGTTAAAAGTAATTATCACAGAAAAATTCCCTCTCCACCTTGGTGGGACTCTGAATGTTCCGCCTCTATCAAAGAACGCAAATTGGCTGAAAATTTATACAAAAATTATTCCACCACAGAAAATTTTGATAACCTTTGTGAAGCTACAAAAAAAACTCGAAAACTATTTAAACAAAAAAAATGGGAAGGATGGAAATCTTTCTGTGAGTCTTTATCACCCGACGTGCCTTCCTCCACTGTCTGGCGTAACATACGTCGTTACAGGTCTGCTTACAGAGAAACAAACCCCCATATTCTGCCTGAGAGCTTTACAGAGATTTTGATGGATAATTTGGCACCACCTTCAGCCCCTCTAAATATTATTACGCCTTGTTCCATATCCCCGAATGAAACTCTTTCCCACCTTAATTCCCCTTTCAGTCTCCAAGAGCTAAAAGGCGTCTTGAGTTACGTTAAAGACTCTGCGCCTGGAATAGATGGAATTCCATATTCTTTTTTTATTAATCTTAGTGATCCTAGTCTTATATACTTTTTGAACATTGTAAATAAAATAATGATTTCAGGTGAAATTCCACCCTCTTGGAAAATTCAGGAAGTTATTCCCATACTAAAACATAATAAAGAATCTTCAGACCCAAGGTCTTATCGTCCCATAGCTTTAACTTCAATTCTTTGTAAACTAACGGAACATTTAGTAAAAAATAGACTGGAATGGTACGTAGAAAACCAAGGTTTGCTACATACTAGCCAGTACGGATTTAGGAAAGCCAAAAGCACCATGGACAACTTGGGTATTTTTATTACTGACATTAGATTAGCTTTTTCTAAAAATGAATCCTTACTTGCGGCATTTTTAGATATTCATTCTGCATACGATAATGTTGATATAACTATATTAAAGGAAAAATTTATCAAATTAGAAGTCCCACTAATATTATCCAATTTTATCATAAACCTTATCTCAGAAAGATACATACAGGTAAACTGCGATAACTCATCTGTTCGTCGAACTGTATGGAAAGGTCTTCCGCAAGGATCAGTTTTATCACCATTGATTTACAATATTTATACTTATGACCTGGTAGACTCTCTTCCAGGTTATATTAAGGTTTTACAATACGCTGATGACTTAGTATTTTACATAGCTGGCCGATCAGTTGAAAACTTAATAAACTCCATAACAGTTTCTCTTGAGAACCTCAAGATATGGCTTGACTATAATTCACTTGAATTATCCGTTTCAAAAAGTTCAACAGTTTTATTTTCTAAAATGCGCACCCCTTATCCTATAGTGATATCATATAACTCAGTTTTCATTCCTCAATGTAAAGAAGTAAAATTTCTCGGCATTATTTTAGATAACAAATTAACTGGTCTTCCTCACTGCAATGCTATTGTCAATAAATGTGAACGAAATTTAAATATATTAAGATGTTTGACAGGTGTATGGTGGGGCGCTCATCCATCTACATTAAGACTGTTATATAATGCCCTTGTTCGTAGTGTGTTAGATTATGGAAGTTATTTTCTGGAGCCCTGTAGTTTAGCTGGGTTAAAAAAATTAAATAACATTCAGTCTAAAGCTTTGCGAATAGTGACGGGAGCAATGCGTTCTAGCCCAATTAATGCACTACAAGTGGAATGTTCAGAACCGCCTTTGAACTTACGACGCCAATATTTATGTGACAAGTATTTATTTCGAGCTTTTCAATTTTCAAAACACCCTCTTCGTAAAATGTTGCAAACTTTATCTGAAAATATTGAAAATGCGCCTTACTGGCGACATAAAAACAGCCCTTGTTTAATAATAAGCTTTCGTAAATTTACTTCCCTCCAAGCGCCCACCCATAGTTCTCAATATCTCCCTATTTTTGGTACTAATTATAATGCACTTATTCTTTTACCTACTGTAAAATTTGATTTAGATTTAAAAAAAAATGAATGTTCAGCTGTGTCTTTCTACACACAAATAGAGCAATTCTGGCCTGGCTGGCATTATATATTTAGCGATGCCTCTAAACAGTCTTCAATGGATTGCGTTGGTGTCGGAGTGTACCATCAGCAATTTAAAATAGTACAGAAAGTTAAACTTCCTCCCGAAAGTTCGGTGCACACCGGGGAGTGCTTCGGTCTTTTAAAATCATTAGAATATACTCTTCTCGCAAATCTTAAACAAACTATTATTTTCTCTGATTCTAAGAGCGCACTTCAGTCTTTAGTAAAGTTCCCGTTTAAAACAAATTCTAACAATTCAGTCATTATGGAATGTAGAACTTTGATGGAAAAGTGTTATTCTAGAGGCCTACAGGTTGAATTTGCGTGGATCCCTAGCCATCAGAATATTCCTGGTAATGATTTTGCGGATAAGTTAGCCCACGAGGCCGTGACCTGTGGTGATAAATTTCCTTATGAAAACATGGTTCAAGATATTGTTTCCTTTCCAAGAGACCAGATGTATCATTCTTGGGAAGAAGTTTGGAGCATCAGTAAAGAACAGAAAGGAAGAAATTACTCAAAAATTCAGCCCCAAATTTCAAAAAAACCTTGGTTTTCTTCAATGAGATTTGATAAAGTGAGCACAACTATTCTTATTAGAATGCGCCTAGGCCATGTTTGTACACCTTCCCATTTAGCTCGAATAAATATTGTTGACAGTAGCGACTGCAGCTGTGGTAATGGAGTAGGTGATCTCAATCATATTTTCTTTAATTGCCTATCTCACGATTGCTCATATTTTTTAAACAATCTGATTACCTTAGGTGTCTCATTGCCAACATCGATGCCTTGTCTTTTATACTCCATGGAATATGACATTTATAGACTAATAACGGATTTTATTCAAAAAAACAATATTAAATTATAGCCTTATACATTTTACATATCATCATTATAAATGTTCCACTCATTGTATATATTTCATCTCATTGATCACTTATTATAGAAATATCCAAAACTCATAATAATTGTAATGCCTTGAATCCTGGTCCTATTGCTCCTTTTGTAATGTTATTTTCTCGTATTTTTCATGAACCTTAACCCTTATCCCAACCTTTAAACACCGTCGTGGCATACGCACAAGCCGTGCAAGCCAAAATAAAGAAGAAAAAAAAAAAATACCAGCTTCTACTCACTTTTTCGTGATTTGGTTGCGTAAATTCTACGGCCTTTTAGTCAAAGTTTTATTCGACTACAACAACAATATTAGATTAGGTTAATTACTAATAATTATTTATTATTTATATAATTATTAGTTGTAAGAATATAGGTTACGCACGGGAGATCAGCGTAGTGGCATTCAATTCATTCAAAATTTTGCTGTACTTAAGTCTCTTATGTTATATAATAACTGTGATAAATATTTTTGGAAGTACTGAATAAATTAACTTTTTCTTTCTTTCTAAAAGCTGAGCATTAATTTTTTTTCTCTCGATTATATCCTAAGAATATTATTTTCAATATTTTTAAAACCACAAACTATTTCTTAGTGACAATAACTGGATTTCACAGAATTGTCTTGATTTATGTTAAATAAGTAATCTTGACTGGATATTAAAGTACCCTCAGAAAGTACCATTTCGATTATCAATGACATTGACAATGTCTCATCTGTCTATCGTTGAAATAACAAATCTAGCAGCTGGTGTGTCGTGAATTTTGTTTGTTGCGCAATAAAATCTTTCTGACCCGTGAACGTAGTATCGATTAAATTTACAAGTGTAAGCCAAAATGGCTAATAATACGTTTATGGACAAATTGAAAACCTTTTTTGGATTCCATCAAGAACCACCAAGTAATCATTTCCGAAACCCTCTTTGGGGCTCCGATGACGACGACGACGGAGACGAGCTCTACACTCGGCAGCAGATTGAGCCATTTGTCGATCCATTGGAATTAAACAAACAATTTACCAAACATGTACACGATATGTTTGAATCCTTCGGTACCGTGTTTGACGATGTGAAACTATTTTTCAACGATGGCGAGGACCATTTAGACGGGCTCGCGGGTTTCGCCGATATGCCAGATCAAAACTCTCACAGCAGTAACAATAGCATTAGGGATTATTACCTAAAACCTGGATATCAAAATCATAAGCTGGATCAACGCAAAGACATGGATTTAGATGGAAAAATATCTTCTAATGAAATTTCTGGTTTGTTGGAACGTAAAGAAGACAAGAACACATCTACGCCATTTGATGGCAACTTGGTACCTGCTAGGTCATTTTGTCAAACTATTATTACAACAAGTGTGACAAAGCCAGATGGAACTGTTGAAACAAGGCGAATTATTAAAAGTGGTAATGAAGTAATTGAAGAAACTACAACATCTACTGGCCTGAATGGGAGTGGACCTTTTAACACAAGCTTGGATCAAATCACATCCCCTGGCATTATATACGCTAATATTATGATGGAACTGTCAACATTATTTCGAAATTTCTATTAATGTTCTATACTGAATTATTTCATGAATACTAATGTAATAAGGTATATAATAGTGTAATAGTAATTAATTTTTTCTCTGTAATCATTAAGGTATTTGACTCACATTTTAGTATTTATATATTGTGATAAATTAGGACTGAATTGTAATTCCATTTGTTATTAGTTCAGAATTTACGACTAAACTGGATTGCTCATTTCTACAAAAATTGGTTATATAAATATATAATATATACATGATAGTCATTGTAACATATTCCATATTAAATTTTGATCATAGTAAATATAAATAAACTATTTTTTTTGTATTACTGTCTATAATGTGACATAGAATTAGAATAGTACAGTGTGCCCTGTCATAAAATTTGACACACATATAAAAATGCTTATAAAATAAACAACCAAATTTTTTTTTTATTTTCTTGAACTGATCTCTATTGTGGGCTACAAAAAAGATAACTTTAAGTTAACGTTGAAATCGTATTGATCCATAAAAATAATTAATTAATTATGCACCTGAAATCAGAAAAGTTGGTAATTGGGTCTTACTTTAGGTTTCTATTATGAATATACTAATAAAATCAATCCTTGCAAGATGCTTAATCAATATGTCTGATGCACATGCCTTTATGTAGAGAATTTCCTGGCTTTAAGGAATAAGCAAATTCAGCATTTTAGACTACAAACTAGGGGAAGGGGGTGGTTTATCTTATTCTGTAATAAGGCTGCCTGTCCACTGAAGCGGAGCGAGGCAGCAGAGTGGAGAAACTAAGATATTAAGTAATGGAATTCAAAGACAAAAGACAAACAAAGATTTTATAAAATCCTATTGGTTAACATTTGTCCGTTTTTCCGCTCCGCTTCAGTAGACAGGCAGCTTAAGGAGGAACTGAAAAGAAATTACACTGATGTAGAGGAAGTGGCTATCATAATTATATTCCATGTAAATTCATTCTCATCATTGGCCCGCCTGCTAATTCCATATAGTAACATAATTCACAACCCAATAATAACAATTCAACTGAAAGAAACAAGCTATTTTATTAAATACAAAGTCACTTCTTACTCAGACATGCATTGCATTAGGTTTTAACTAAATTAACTCCTGCAATTTTTTTTTTATGATGGTAAGCATATTACAAACTTCACTAGAATTTTTTTGTGGAATTCACTTCGATCATTAGTGATCGAAGGGAATTCATCATAAAACCCAGTAGAAGTAAGTGGATAATGAGATAATAATATCATAGGAATATAATTGATCAGCTTTGAGGAGCGACAGCCTAGTGGCGAGCGAGACCAATAAACTGCAGATTTTTTGAAGTTATGTGCGTGATTTTTGCCCGTTAGTACACGTGCTTGGCGTTAATAGAAAGTCAGTGCCTTCAAATAACCTCTGGTAACTGAAATTCAGCCAAAATCTGGTTAGACCAGTGAGCATTCCAGGGCCCTAATTTATTTATTTAATCAGAACGGAATACACCCATTACACTAATTATCAAAAACAGTAAAAGATAAATATAATATTAAAATCTCACACATAAAAACTTCTTTTATCCCATTCTCTCACAATACCTCAGACACACTGACAAAATCTCAGGCCATCCATCCGCAAACAAATTACAGTCGGGTGCTGCATCCAGGATGGCATTAAGTGGTCAAGGCTTGATCTAGTAATATAATAATGCTAAGATGATTAACATTATTGATCAGGTTCTATAAAACTGAGCAACCGTTACAATTTTAGCCTTAGGTACTCTGCAAATGGTAGGGCGGGGCTTTTTGACCGCGAAGCAATAAAAACCGCGTCAGCCCGTCGATGTCCGTAGACAGTATTTTTGCCCTCTATGTGCCTTTTTGGTAGTATTGGGTTCCCATTGTGATAATCGTTCGCGGTGAAATTGTCCTGCCCGGCCAGCCCAGCCGTTATAGTAGTAGATATGAACCAACACCATAGAATGAATAATGGGACTGCAAGATAATTAAACATGCTGTAACGTATTAATTAAGATATTATTCTGGAACTTAACATTATAACTCAAATAAATAGGGCTTATAAATAAAATAACAATATTATTTTTGAAGCGTGGCGTGGGACATCCCTCCGCTATGGACGGTCGATTTCCTATTATTGGCAGTAGCAGCCATCACGGGTGTTGCTTTTAATCCAGGTCAGGTAGCGATTGACGCGCGTGTACACGCCGGGCTTGTTGGGTCTCGCGCAACCTTCACCCCACGAGACAATTCCTGAAATAAAAAATTATCATCAGCATCATCTTTGCATATTAACGTCCCACTACTGGGCACATGCCTCCTCTTCCGGACGAGTGAGAGGGATGAAGGGATCTTCACCATGTAGAGCCAATGCGGGCTGGAGAGGGAGAGGACTTCGTGTTGCAATTTTTTTTCAAGTCATCGAATAGGGTCAGTAACTTGACGTAACGACTACCAGAAATAGTGATAATCGGAACCAAACACTATCAAGAACACGGAAGCTTTCGATATTTAATGCCATACAAACTGTCACCCATTCAAGGACTGACCTTTTTTTTTTTATTGTTTTACGTCGGTAACAAAATGCGTTTACGCACTACCTTCCGGCCAAAGGGGGACCGAAAGGGGGTGTGGACTCACCACCGGCAGACCCCCGGACCAAAACCGGGAAGACCTCCTCAGAGAGGCGCAGTGGATGCGCCCCTCCTACCTCCTTGTGCGACCATAGCGTGTGCGGCCGACTTCTCGGAGGGTCTATGGTTAGACAGCAGGGGCCCCCTGCCCCCACTGCCTAAGACCCTCCTAGCGCTGCTCGACGGGCCCTCCTGGCCCGCCCGCTGCGCCCTCCACAGGTCCCTCTTAGTTTCTAACCCGGTAGTCAGTACTTAGGGCACCCAGAGTCGTCGGTTTCTGGGTGTTACCTTTTCCCTGGCGCCTCCTGCGCCCTACCGGGAGGTACTCAGCCCCCCCACCACGACAAGGTGGAGACCAGTCGGGGAGGTTCAAGGACTGACCTCAGTGAACTTCTCGTTACCTTAGAAATCGTTTCCAACTATCTATTATGAAGGAAAGCGAGGGGCTCTGATCCCTAATATAATAAGACAGCCAAGATAATGACGATGATGAGAGCTCTTGAATTGTTAGAATTCCTTAGGCATCTCAACTATCTCATAAATTTCTACCCAACTGTCAAGGCTTACCGATTTTAAACAAAACGCTCCCTAGTTTTTTCTTAACGCACGCTTCTTCGCGCTCTTACTAGGAGGAATGCATCAAAGGTCGCCCTAAAAGTAGCAAGGTATCACAGAGAGAGGTTATTCGGTTCAAGTCCGACATAACACACCGGATGTGTGATATGCGAGGTCTATTATCTCCTCCTCTTTTGGAGGTACTTTGAGAGGTAGTTTCTACTGGAAGTTTGCGGACTTTCCGAAGTGCATATCAATCAGTTCCAAGCCACCGCTCTGTGAGAAAAACTGGCAAGAAACTCATAGGCTTTACTCTTTTAAATTATTCACTTCTACTCACCAACTTCTTCATACTGTCCAGTGGAAGAATTACGAAATTGAAGCGGGCCACCGGAGTCTCCTTGACAGGCGTCGCGGCCGCCTTCCAGAGGACCGGCACACAACATGTTTTCAGTGATGCTATGTGATATTGCTGTTCGCCGACATTCATCGTTTGACAGTATTGAAACAGAGACCTGGAAATTAATAAAAGTCAGTATAAATAATTATCTTAGATAAACTCAACCATTAGATTCAAATCGAGTTTCTTTGCGAGTCTATTGAAATAATTTTAAATTTTCATTAGCATAGCTTGAACTACAGTCAGTGCTTTGGCATTCTACAAAAAATCTCAAGACATGTAGTTCTTTTTGCATACAATACTCGGAGACAGTCGTCATCTCAGAACTTCACGAATCATAACATATGTAAAAAAGTTGTAATAATATAACAGGAATGTAGGTACTTAGTACTGTGAAATTGTGAATGTAGGTGTTTAGTATAATTATATATAATTACTTATATGAAAAAAAAATATTCGCAAATAAAATCGATCAAATATTTCATTGAAATCGAAAGAATTTTTCTAGGACCAATAGTACAATAAAGTCGCGTTGACATTTTTAGTAATACGTTTGATAATTTCTGCTGCTATAAAATATAAATGCTACTTAAAAAATACTTTTGTTTCCTCTTCACTTCCCAGTATTTAAATAATTGTCATTCATAGTTTAGTTCAAGTTTACATATTTTATAATTCTATATTTAGAAAAGAGCGACGAGGGTCCAGTGGCGAGACATATTAGGTCGGGGAAAAAATCTTTTCGCATAACGTAGGTATAAACTTATTATAAAATTTTTTTGACTGTACTATTTGTGTCTGGCTGGTTTTGGTAACATTAAAAAGTTCCATTATAAAAAAAAGAAAAAAATAAAAAAAAGTTGTTTCCCGCTATTTTTCATTTGTTTTTCTCTCCGTAAAAATGAGTGAATCTAATGAAGAAATTCGATACATTTTAAAATTTTATTATAAAAAAGGCAAAAATGCAACTCAAGCAGTGAAAAAAATTTGTGATGTTTATGGACCTGATGCAGTGTCAGTAAGAGTAGCACAAATTTGGTTCAAACGTTTTCAGTCCGGAAATTTTGATGTTAAAGATGCACCTCGCTCTGGTCGCCCTGTTACGAATAAAATGGAAGCCATTTTTGAAAGAGTGGAGCAAGATCGGCATATTAGTATTTACGATGCAGCTGAAGAACTGGGAATTGACCACAAAACAGTTTTGACCCATTTGAAGAAAGCTGGTTATACAAAAAAGCTCGATATTTGGGTGCCACACGAGCTCACTCAAAGAAACTTAATGAACCGTGTACTCATTTGCGATTCATTATTGAGACGTAATGAAACCGAGCCGTTTTTGAAGAGATTGATAACTGGCGATGAAAAGTGGATCACGTACGACAAGAACGTGCGAAAAAGGTCGTGGTCGAAAGTTGGCCAGGCTTCACAGACTGTGGCCAAACCTGGCCTAACACGAAATAAGGTGATGCTGTGTGTATGGTGGGATTGGAAGGGCATTGTTTATTATGAGCTTTTACCGCCCGGCAAAACCATCGATTCTGATCTTTACTGCCAGCAACTGATGAGATTAAAGGAAGCAGTCGAGAGAAAACGGCCGGAATTGATCAACAGGAAGGGTGTGGGCTTTCATCACGATAACCTAGACCACACACATCTTTAGCCACTCAGCAAAAATTCAGAGAGTTCGACTGGGAGGTCCTAGTGCATCCACCATATAGCCCTGACCTTGCGCCTTCAGATTTTCACCTGTTTCGGTTTCTGCAGAATTCTTTAGGTTCTGTAAGGTTGACCTCAAGAGAGGACTGCCAAAACTATTTGTCCCGTTTTTTTGATCAGAAGTCCCAAAGTTTCTACAGTAACGGGATAATGTCTCTGCCCACAAAATGGCAGAAAGTTATTCAACAAAACGGTACATATATATTGTAAATAAATGTAAATAAACTTTGAAAAAAATGTCTTGACTTTTCATACAAAAATACGAAAAGACTTTTTCCCCAACCTATTACTTCTAAGAGGATCTAGGGTTAATAACCCTGGTGGCGCACCCACGACTTTTCGAAGTTATGTACGTAATTATGGCTTGCACCGTGCCCCGGAAAGCACATTAAGCCGTTGGTCACGGCTGATATGAACATCTATAGCAGTCGTTATTTAGGAAGTCAGTGCCTTCTATAATTCTGGCAACTGGTTTAACCATAGAGCGATGTTTTATTTTGGGTGCTGGAGGTTAGATGGCAGTCGCACCATGTAAAAACTGAAGTTCAGCCAAATCTGGTTAGACCAGTGAGCAGACTCTGGGCCCTGGGCTTAAGCCTAGGGCAACCATAATAATGCTAGGTCATGATTATGATAATTCCATATTCATATTAAATTGTTAAGTGCAATGCAAATTTTTGTTAATGTTGTGCACACCGTAATTGTTAAAAATATCATATGTATAACCAATGAAAACAATTGTTTATTAATATGTTAAATGCTAAATGTGGTTGTGCTATATATTATAAAGAAATAAAGTTGTTAATGATACTTATTTTGAAACTAAATAAATGATGTCATTGTCAGCAAATATTGGTTATTTTTATTTGATAAATATTCATACTTTTTGCAATGTCACTGAAGGGCTCCCATTCTCCATAGTGGTGCCCCAGCCAGTCACGGTGGCGTCCTGGTGTTTATAGGACTCGCCTGCGGTGGGCAGACAGACCGGCCGCAGTCCTGTGTCTTCAGACTCTTCACCATCTTCAATATCTTCTATTGCATCCTTACTGTGATAGACGACGCTTATAGACGGGACACTCTCGGATGTGCTGTCACTACGATACGAGGCTGAATTAGTGAATTGTACACCTCGTTTCAAAGCAGAGCTAAGTTCCAGCTGTAAACGAAAGAAAAAAAAATGTGATATTCATACTTGTATTTCAAAAGTGTCTTTAACCTCTCTTATGTTGAATGACATTAGCCCACTTTCCGTTATCTGTTGTGCCGGGAGCCGGTATGGTCAACAGACGGCCCATTTTTGAGATAGACTCTTACTGTAACTGGATTTTCTCATTTGACATTTGTTTAAATTTTTTCCGCTAAAGTTGGCCGAGATTTTGGCATTACTAGTCAGCCTGTTTCTTCTTTATGCATTTGTAACGTGTTAGAAAGGATAGGGTATATACAATGACGTTTTTTAGAGCGAATATGAGAACACAGTTTGCCATACCGGCTCCCGGTACGTCAACCGATTAGGCGAAGATATGTTTATACCGGGAGCCGGTGTTTCACATATGAGGGGATATTTGTAAATAAATTGATAAATAATAATAATAATCATAAAGAATCATCATCATCTCAGCCCATTAACGTACCACTACTGAGCACGAGCCTCCTCTCACCTAAAAAGGTGTGAGGGTATTGGGTCATACTCCACCACGCTGACCCAGTGCGGATTGGCGGAGGCAGGTGTATGGCGTCCTGCTGTTAAAATTTATCAAGCCGCCCATTAGGCCTCTAACATGGCTTAACGACTACCACATTTAGTACTTAGTTTAGTACCACCAACGACTTACGTGCCTTCCGAAGCACGAAGGCGCTCGATATTAAATGCCTCACAAACGGTCACCCATCCAAGGACTGACCTCTGTAAACTCTGCTGTGTACTTCGGTGATCGTTTCCGTCCACCGAGCACCGCAGAGCTACGAGCGCTTCAAGTAGAATTGTTTCTATTTATAAAATTGTTTAATCGTCTTATTTCTTTGTTACACCACTTACTATTGATACAAACTTAACGGCCCTGATCACAGGGCGAACTCTCACGAATCAAGGTGAGAGGGTATTCATATTCATATTCATTTATTCAAGTTTGGCTCAAAAGAGCTCTTATGAACGTCAAAACTTAAAAACTAGCGCGTATAGTTCATACTCCATACGCGAACCCAATATGAATTGGCGGAGAAAGGACGTCTTGCTGTTATAATTGTTCAAGATAACCAATAAGGCCCAAGATGACTTAACAGCTATCATATCATATAGTGATAGCCGGGACCAATATCTTAAAGTGCCTTTCGAAACAAAAAAGCGCTTAATTTTAAATGCCACACAAACGGTAACCTATCCAAAGTAGACTCTGCTTTACTTAAGTAATGTTTCCGAAAAAATAATTATACTTAATTACAAGTTTAGATATTTTGTGAACTTGTATTGTAACATTTGTAGATTTTCATATGTAAAACTCTTACAATATAAACTGTACAAATATGTAGTTTATTAAACAGCACTTGACAAGAATATAATCAGCGGCACATAAATTTTACACAAATGACGATACAATCGAAAATAAATAATCGGACAAAAAGTGCTATACAGTTACCCCCTTAGGCCGGGAGACTGGAAATGTGTTACTGCGCATAGTACACATTATAAGGTCATTGTTCAATTTATGCATTGCGAACTGTAGTCTGTAGACTTGACATTAGTATTACCGGGGCACTTAGTTTCAAAATGGCGATGTCGTTGTCATAAGTTCTATGACTGTCGTAGCCGGGGTGGATGATGATCTTGGCAAGCTTGCTCTCCACAGTCTTTGTTTCGTTATTCATAGAGCGGTCGTGATCCAGAAGGCGAACGGTGATGTACTCCTTACGCATCCTGAAATCACATTGAGGTTCATTATTGTACATTTATACTTTTTAACCTAAAAAAATATATGAAGTGAAAGTGAGACTGGATACAACTGCGACGCTATTGTGGTATAAAAAAACTCGCGAAGACGCTGGCTTCGGACATGTTTCAAACTAAAGTATTTTTACATGATCATTACTATTCAGCATATCCCATACGCTACAGTGCACACCAGCCCAGAACCCCGCTTTTCAGATTAATAATTATTATCTCTGTCGATATTGATACCAACCCTGAAGTACAATGCGCGGCAGTTAGCACATGGATGTTGGAGATGAGTGAGGCGGCGCAGTAAAAACGTCCACGGTACAGCAGCTCTGCCATCCAGGGGAACTCTAGCACCTTCGTCTCCGAACCACCCACGATGCGCCTCCGTGTGCGCGCCAAGCCACATTCTATTAAACAAATAAGTTTTGTATTATACTACGATTGAAATCGCCAAAATATCAACAAAAGCCGCTTAATAAGATCTCTATCATGGCTTAGAGGCACATGTAGAGATAACAGTGACCACGAACAGCGTAATTTCAAAGCACGGAATCGCTCAATGGTAAATTGCCACCCACAGATTTAAGAGCCAACGCGGATGAAGAAACATAGCGGCAGTGATTTAATGTCCAAATCTGACGTATATTCGAGTTTTTAAGTAAAAATGTAGTGAATTTTTAGACAGAACTTCTTCGGCAACGTATTCAAGTGTAGGAAAGTAGACTAGTATCGTGAATTATGGTTTTCCGTGTTAATTCCAAAACTCCATAGAAACCACTAGTAAAATCTCCACTACTTTACTGGAGTAGGACTGTGGCGAACTTTACTTGACTTTAACTGTGACGAAATGACGTAAAGCTGCACATTGTTGCAAAAAACTTGAATTATAAAATTCTCTGATACTGAGAAATACTCTAATCGTGAGTCCATACTACACGAAAAAAAATGCCACACAAACAGTTACCATCCAAGACGTCTGTTTACTTTGGTGATCGTTCACACCCCCTTGTAGTTCCCAGAAACATGAGCGATATTATTCTGAACATAACAAATAATTTATAAACTCGAACCTAATTTATGTTAACTGAATACTTTATTTTTGCGTCAAATTTGACTTTTTGACCAACTTAAAAACTTTCTTCTATAATATTTTCCTCGAGTTAAACATTGTTAAACATTTACTAGTAAATAATTTATTACAGACACTTTGTTTTTTTTTTAATTTTGCAATTGTTTTTATAAATTAATACTTCTGTTAACTACATTCATTTGGTGAAGTAAATTGGTATTTAATTATTTTTTTTTGCTATAAAGCTATTTATATTAACAACCATTTGGAGAGGTAAATTTGTATATTATTTAATTTGAGAGATAGGGAATAAACTTTTTTGATTAAAACTAATGTTATAAATGCGGAAGTAACTCTGTCTGTCATTCTGTCTGTTCTTTTTCAACGCCTTAACTACTGAATCGATATGTGTGAAATTTGGTACAGACATAGTTTGTAACTCGAGAAAGGACAAAGGATTGTTTTTATCCCGAACTTCTCGAAAATCCCGCGAGATCGTGAACTATGTGGGTAATACCTAAAATCTGCCGGAAGTCACTATTCCACGCGAACGAAGTCGCGGGCAAAAGCTACTTATTTTATGATAATTACTGCAAGTAGGACAATTCTTTGGCGGTGTCAGTGGCGGATCATCCACCGCAGGACGGTTGGTGGTGCCTCCTCCCAGCAAGTTGGACACCCACTCGATGAAGCCCCTGTCTCCTGGTGAAGGGGTGCGCAGCTCAGTGGCCTCAGTGCTGCTCATGCTGTGCCCACCAGCGCAAGCAACCACAACGAACATAACAGCTAGCACATTCATGGTGTCGTCCGACAGATTCTGATAAAAAATAATTATGTACTTACATAATCTGACATGTACTGAATTATCACATGTACTCTTCATAAAAATACTTATTACTCTTGCACTTCTCAGTGAAAGACTAATTAAAAAGGCGACAATAAGGGCGGGGGTCCAAATAATTTACATTTTCATACTTAATGACTATAAAAGAAAAAAACATTATAATTATTGTCATATTATATGTAAAGATTTAAATAATGGTTAACTTATGCAAGCTTCTACAAAAAAAGATTTGATATAAAGTGAGCTACATATCGAATTCTTTTACAGGTCGCGACAGAGTGTACCAGCTTTATGAATTCTAAAGAAATATACTGCATATAATAAACTTGCGAGCAGAATTATATCCAAAACTTTAACAAAAATCCTAAAGACTAACTAAGTTATACATTTTTAAATAATGGTATTAAGTGCAGCCAATGTTTTCGTTTCGTCAAGCTGCCCATTAGGCCACACCTCCACGAATGAGTTCATCGCGACCATAATATATAATTTGCGCTACTATAAGTGGGTTTATCAATATGTTATTATTATCTATTGCGGCAAAATAATAACGCGTCGCGCGTCTGCGGACCAACTGCGCTCGATATCAAATGCCACACAAACGGTCACCCATCCAAGGACTGACCTCTGAAAACTCTGCTGTACTTCGGTGATTGTTTGCGACCACCGAGCACCGCAGAGCTACGAACACGTCGAGTGCATTGGTGGTACTCAATTTCGTAGTGCGTTGATTCGCCTTGTCACGCCCTAGTGGAGTAGTCATCGTCTCGTAGATATAATCAGATACTAGGCAAATGGACTCGCCGCTATAAACTCGCTAGTGCAGTGGAGTAAGCGTCTTAAACGCTATATAAATAATAATACAACGTTAAATAAAAATGAGGAAGTGTTTCGCACGCCCAAAAACTTATTTTCTATTGAATACTCATTAATTTTGCCTACATTAACCTGTTACAAGTTACCTGAATATAAGTTAGTGTTTTAGTATGCTAATAGGATGCTGATGCGATGGAAGTTCAAAGTAGCGGTAAATTGTCAAGAGTCGCGGCTTTTTCGGCATCATTCCGCCTTGTCCTTGATCCGAGGAAAGTAACACTCTGTGCAATTTAAAAAAAGACTCAAAATCGTAAATTGATTTTTTATTTTTTATTAACTTAAGCAGATTCGTTGAGATACTTTGGTAAACATTCTTTTAGTTTTGAAAGATTTTAGTTCTATATATTTTTTTATAATATTACCTTATTCTGATTTTAAATTTCAAAGACTTGTACAACATACCAAGTATTGGATTTTGTGTTCGTCAATCAATTAGGCTTAAACATTTTTATTTCAAAATTAATTAATAAGCAATACACATTTAGGACACGACAACATAAAAGAGATCTGTATAATTATATTTTATGCATGAACACATACATTTTTTATGCGTCTATGTTTTTATGGGACAGAATATAATTTCTAAATCTGTTCTAGTTTAGGAGGCGCTTACTTAAACATATATCGTTGAACAACTTAGTTGAATACTCAATTGGAATTTATTATTAAACCCTTTTCTGGCATGCTCAGCGTAATAAATACCGAATGCCTGATTGATATTCTAGCAGGGCCATCAAGTCATGGCCGTCCCAACCCGTTCTAGGTCTTAGAGAGTTGTCCGTTTTCCCGTTTCTGCGTTATTAACATGGAGTACTTGAAAAGAAAGTTAACTTGTCTACGTATTTAGTTCACAAACCACTTATTATCTAATCATTATATACTTCTCAAAGAGAAATTGAATTTCTGTAATAAAAATTGTTGTGGTTCAATACTTTTCTGCGTAGTTGTCTTTTACTTCGTTTATTAGAAATCATTTGTTTCAACCGAATCAGTCCTTATATTAAACTTTTAAAGTCTGCGTGTGCGGTACCGAAAGCCACAATAATTAACATGTAATCAATTAAAGTGACGGTTTAGAACTGTCTCCAGGCCTACAGCAGTCACTATTGTATCTTGATAATCATTACCAACTGCTTTCTAAGAAACTTACTGAATATTATATAGCAAAAACAAAGTTAAGTCCATTTTTACATTTTAAATCAGTTTAAAAGATATTTTTAATGTATTTAAGCATAATCTTTTTAAGGTGGCAAATAATAAAAAAGTACAAATTTTTTACTGATTAAAAATCTTATACGACTGCCACAAGACTAATACACCATAGGATTTCAATTATTTTTGGATTTCCATAACTTAACATGCTATAACAATAATTTAAAACTAAATTACCATAGTTTTGATTTAATTACGAGTAAACTATACAAAGAAAATTAATAGTTTAAATATAATATGTATTGACAAGTCTTGCGCATTAAGTTTTAATTAAAGGATATGCACTTGTTAGAGATTGAAATATATATAATTAAAATAAACTAATAAAACATTTATAGATACTTACGAATTACGTATATCAAACTTTTAACAAAACCAAAATATAACAATTGACACCCCCTATTCTTATGCAGCCATCGCACCGTTTCTATCTCACGACTCACTCACTTCTACTTGAATGACAAATTTCAAACTCACTCGACTATTGAATTCACTAGCTAGCAAGGAGCCGACCACGCTTTGATATAGGAGGACGATAGTGACGGCAGGCGATCACCCAACAACCTGCTGCTTGGGGCAGAAAGAGAGAGCTATATCACTTTCACTTAGACTGATGTTCCACTTTACCCCTGTAGGACCAAAGTGCCCCATTGAAGCCCGCACATCCAGTTATATTCTAACACACATTACCTACGATCACCGTCATAAGGCGATTTTATTGGAATCACACATTAATTATGTAAACGGTGTAATTACTACCTCTACATTAGCTCTTCATGGGGGACCTAATAGGTTTCACCGGCATGCAAAATGGTTATAATGATGACAACCTTCAATCATACATTGCGCAATTTGATGATGACTAATAATTTTTATAGAAAAAAAAGAAAACAGGGATACAGATTTAAGGGCCCCAATTTACACGGGCCTGCATTTTATTTTCAGGCGGCGCGAATCATAACTTGATTGAAATGCTTAATGCATCAATCAACATCATGAATCAGTTATACAGACATCATGACTAACTAATAGAGCAGCTTGTGGCGAGCTGTTGTTGGTGGGAAACACAACGCCGTGGCGTATAACCGATTGCTGGGCTTGTCTCCGGTACGCTAGAGTGCACCCAAAGAGGCTAGTAAGACCTCTTTAGGTTTCTTGCCCTCTTTCGATAGAAAATAGTCTCACCTCTCAACACCCTGCCACCGAGGACATTTATGTAGCTAATCTGTTGTCCCAATCCATTGCACTCCGGTCCATTATTACAATATACCCTGAAGGGTTAAAGCCCTTCCATTGAAATAGCTCTACAAAAGTAGTCCCGACTAGAGGTTTTCCTATGTATGTATATTTCATTAATGCAATAAGGGATAATCATCTATCGGTGGCATATAATCATTAAAGTAAGAACCAGTTCAGGACCAGTTTAATTCATCTCTATTGTAATTTACTATATCAGTACATTTTCTTCGTTGCTTGTAAATTTTTTTTTACAACCAAGGATGACTACTATTTATTTTTTTCTTAATTAATAATTTTTAAAGTTCCGTTTTCGATATTTATTCTAAGTCTTATGGTTTACATGACTATTACGGACATAAGTAAACCATAAGTCAGAACAGCTCAGTCTCAATATACTTAGTAGTTGATACTTTACTCGTAGCAGGTTTTATGAAGTTTTGGTTTCGACACGGAAAATCACAATTCACGGTGAAGTGCCATTTTACTTAGTTAAACGTGTGTTTTTTAATTCATTGATTCAGGCGTTACTTTGCGGAAATCCATTGTAATATATTTGTAACAATTCCCGCGCAACTATAAATTCTCGAAAAATTGAGTAAGGGCGAACACACGTATTTCGTGTTGAATTGTTTTTCAATTTATTGGGGGACGTCACGTAAACGTCCCGTCGTAAACGTTACGTCGAACTCAAATTTACACTAGTCTTATACATTAGTTGGCTTTGAGAGCATGCAAATAAACGAACTAATCCTAACTAAACAAACAAATCTATAAAAAATAAATAAATAAGGCAATATAACGGGTTCACCCACATGGTCCATTTTACCCTATAATGTAAGAATCCTTTATAGATAGTCACTTAATGTTAGTCTTAGATAGTCGCGTAACAACTCCTGTGCAATATATAAAATTTTACCAATTTGCCTTTTATTGATACGTAAACTTATAATATTAAAATAGTTACTATATATTTAGTATATAAAAGCCGAAGTGGCGTTGTGTGATAAGTTACGTACAAATGAATTTTACACGAAGTGTTGTGAATACGAAATATGCCTCCCAACAATCTACCCATAAGTTTACTTGCCGCAGTTTATTGCTCTACTGGCGATATAGGCACTACGTAAAATTGCATTTAAACTTTACTCAAGACTCCGGCTCACTTGCACAGATTCCTTAGTGCAATAAATACGTATTTGTATAAAGATGAATAGAATTCAATTAAAAGAAAGGATAGAATTTAGCTACGTGCACTAGTAGGTACATAAACATAGTCATTGAAAAACTCCCAACAAATTTTGCTAAAACTAAAACGAAGTGAAAAATCTTGTGATTGGTCCTTACTCCTTTCACATGAAATTGGCATTTTCTCAAACTGGCTACTTTGATCTGTTATAAATGGCGTTTGGTTAGAATTTTTGACAGTCAAAGAACCTTATTGACAAAACGATTTATAATAGTGCTCGTGGATGTCTTACTCATCTAGAGTCTCTCAGGTCATCTCGAGTCAGGTACAGAATTTAATTCTGATGAGGTTAAACAACTAAATTTAATCTCAACCCACTTTTTCCGGAACAATGAAAGGCCACCCAACTAGAGCTCACTAAAAATTGCACTAAAAGTTGCTATCCAAAAGTCTTCAGCCAAACTCCCGGCCAATAGGTTACCACTTTTTCCGGACATATTCTTAATTCGAAATAAAATAATTTCCAAAGAGGCAGTAATTAGCACCAAGAGATTTAATGATCCTTGTTGCCACATTTTTTAAGCAGCGGTATAAGTAAGAATGGTGTACAATTTTATTAAGTAGATAACTTTATAATTTACTATTTTTCGTTTATCCATACAAAGCGCCAAAGTCGTGAGTATGAGTGAGTGATGGGGTTCAACTACATAGACACCTATTATAAAACAAAATCACTCTTCCGCGATTGTCTTAACCTAGTTTAATTTATTTTAAAGACATTAATTAACTGTATTTTTTTCCGAAAAAATATGTTTCCGATATACCACAAGCAAAACTAGTGTAAAATTATAGAATATTCTCATCCCAGTAGTTTTACGATGTAGGTCAATCAAGTTAGGTATGCTGAATGAATCTGAAATCTGTCCCACGTACTGCTACCCGCATGCTTTGACTGGAATCTTTTCACACATCGTAATATTCCAAACTAAAATTCGCGGAATTATTGTAATGCCGAAACTGAATACAAATGGCATGATTTTCATAAGAGAACACGTAAATTTGTTTTCTAACCTCATTATGTCGTGTTGATGGAGATACTTGCCAGACAATAGGCAACATTATTATAACTTATTATGATAGTAGTCGTCAATAGTTTTTAGGAAAAATTATATGTTCTGTCTCTTATATTTTAGTAACTATTGTTCGCTAAAGTTGTTAATGTTAAGTTTATTAAAGTTTAATAGATAAACAGTTTCTAATAATATAGATATATGTTGCCTGTCAACCACAGTAAATAAATGAAATTATGCAGGAAAAGATGAACCTTAAAAGAAAGAATAGCCAATTCATCAAACCGGATATGGAGGGAAAAACCCGTCTAGTCAAGTCGCATACATTACCTACAATTCAAATAGAACAGAAGTTCATTGGTCCGACCAGGTTGCATTTTCTTTTTCTCTACTAGAATTAGGTGACGTTCATAGTTGCTTCGGAATGAAACCTAGCTTGAATAAGTGAATTTGAATGTGTCTTGCTAAAAAAAATCGCCGACTCAGTATGACGTTGTTTTTTAAGGCCAAATTATAAACAGAGGTTCTACTTGTGATCAGGTGAACGTTTCTTTACTTAGTCGTTTTAGTAAATCAAGGATGTATTCTAACTATTGAACTGCTCGTGTTGCCGCGATTTCAGATCACAATGAAAAGTCCTTTATTCAAGTTTGACTTCATAAAGCTCTTTTGAATGACATACTTATAAACTAACGCGCCCATTCACTGCGGGCGGGAGCTTGATCGTAAAAGAATGGGCAAGAAAATCGGCAAGATTGGTTTTTTCTCCCACCAGTTACAATAAAAATTCTCCACTGGATGCACCCGTTCACGAGTATGACGCATATATACACATGAGCCATCGTTTCGCTCAACAATTTTTTGGGGTTTGAGTTGATAATTTGAGTGAGCGTGACATACTCAAGCTATACATTGGTAAGTGATGTTTGTTTAAACTTTTTAAAAGGAAAATCTAGTATTAAAAATTAAATCTAGTATTAAATCTATTATGGAATTTTGTTATAATATTGTATACCCTGCCTGCTCTATAAACGATTTACGATTTTTTGGCAGGCGTAAGGACTTAGTAATTTATCTCTATTCCTAGTATTAATGTTGTTATTAGTAGTTTCCTGTGATCATCATAGCATTATACTGTTATAAATGTATGGAGAGGCATAAACTTTTCTCAAAAATTTGTTCGTGAGCTTAGTCCATTAATAGATCTTACAGCACGTTTCTGTAAAATTAAAATAATTTCTATATCTGCTGAAAATAACACATGAAAGAAAAGACATTAGGCTATAAAAATAACTAAAGTATCCATCCATTCTTGCTGTATCAACATCTGTTAGTTAGCGAATTTTGCGAATAGCATAAGCTGCAGTACTAAGTTTTCCAGCAAGAGTTTTAATATGCAGACCCCACCAAAGTTTTTCATCTATAGTTATGTCTAAGAAAACAGTAGAATCTACTTTATCCAGTTTCTCACCTGACTGAGCAATGGTCATATACGACATTCTTTGATAGTTTTAATTGATATAAAGCAGTATGGCCGTTATCGCTATAACATGTGGTAGTCGTATATAAAGTTAGGAGGTCTAATAGGTGGCTTAAAAAATTCTAACAGCAGAACGTCACACAGATACTATCGAAAATCTGCACTGAATACGCGTGCTAGAGTCCGGCCTCTACTGTCTATAAAAAGGAAACTCGAGCCCATTTTTTGACGTTAATGGGAGTTATGATGATAACTTTTCCATAGCGTTCAGTAAAGCAATAGCAATCGTTATCGTTTAAAGTCATACAATAGACGTTCCATTTCTCAATTCATTCCAAAACAACCGTAAATTATAACTGAGTCTAAGCAAACAAACGGAAAAGTAGGTTGTTACATGGTCAACCGTCAAACGCATGCAGGCCCATGCGGCGATGTAGCGCCTTTGTGGGTCACTGGTGCATACGGTTTAATTTATTCAGACAGACCCATAAATAAGATGGAATCGACGCTACCAATGTTGCATCGTGAAACTCGCTCGAAAGTTTTATTCGATTTTACTTATGTTATTTGTAAATAAATACTTGCATTTTTCATTTCATTTAATTTAAATTCTCATTGAAAACTGGATAAAGCAATTTTTGGGAGTAACTAGTTCTATAAAGTTTAATGTCAGTTTTAGCAACAAAAAGTAATTTAGGTGTATATTTATGCCTCTGCCTGCCCCTTTGGGGTAGCCAAAATATGAAGCAAAAATGAGATAATTAGTTTTTAAATATACACAAGCTGTTACATGTAGGTCTAACGAATGTAAATAATCCCAAAAGAAAAAATGGAGAACGCAACAGTCAATAAGTTAGACACCGCTACAGAGTTTCACTCCTTGAATCCTCTTAAGTCTCTCCCAATGTAAACAATAAGACAGAAATAAAATGAAATGATTCAGAAGTTTATGTTAAACAAGTGAAACTATGATCAGTAGTGTCAATTAGGAAGTATTTAAAGTTTATCCTGGTTACCATTGCACTACGTTCGTCACACCGAGATTTCGGTCATGCCATCTTTAGAATGCCATATCCTGCCCATACACAGTATTGCGTAGCGTCAATTTAACGGCATAACAGCTGACACTCAAGGTCAAACTTTCGATATGTATTTTTAGTTTTTTACGTAAATATTGACACAAAAATAAATGTCAATGCTAAACTTTGTTTTAAACAAACATATTCGAAATAACAACAATTAGGTAGGCCTATGTTCATCGGTAGATTTCAACTTCAGAAGAAACACCTTTTAAAGAATATTTATAGATAATGCATGATAGTTAATGTACCTTACTAAATAAAATAATAGTATGTATCATAGATCAAAGTAGCTGAGAAATAAAAATAAACTTATTACATAAAGTTACAATTTTTGATTCATATTGCTACGTATGGCATAATACCTGGGTGCGCCAAAGTTCACCTAAATTTTCAACTCCGAAAATTGGAACTCCGAAAATGTTCTTCCTAACATTTTTCATCCTAACAATCACAATTACTAACTACTCTGTCTCTAATGTTTTAATTCCGAATCATTCAACTTCATAATGTCGGTAGCAATAAACATCTATTATACTATTATTTCTTTTCCTATATTTTGTCAACATAACCATCTTTTACACTATTATTGAAAGTCATACCTTTTTTGTTTAGATTTATTTTTATTCATAATAATCAGTATTATTTACATTAATTTTGCGTAACTTTTACAGTTTTAGTTATTTACACATAACATGATAACAAATAAGAATACCAGTACCCTGGTACAAGTAGTTAAATACATGTTTTCATTTACACATTTCAACTAAAAAAATCGGTCATATTTATAGTTCTTGGTTTAGGTTAGGTTACAACTGTGACCACACAACGTACGAGCCGAGCGAGCGAAGCGAGCGTGCCGCGGTAGCGGCCGGCGAAGTACCAGAAACGAATCGAAAACGAAAAAAGTCATAAACATAACCGTAAATCAGTCGTATTTTAGACATATATTTTTATTACATTTGGTAGATAAATGTTTCTTTCTAAGTATGAGTGAAAATATTATGGTAATTATGTTTAGGGATAAAAACGTTAGGATAAAAAACAGTAGGAGCTTTAATATTGTATGTTAACAATTTTATTGATAACAATTTTCGGAAACATGAGTGTTATGAACATCGACGGTAGCACTACAAATAGTATGAATAAAAACTTTAGGATTAAAAATTTTAGGAGGAGTGATCATTCGGATTACAAATCGTTAGGAAGAACAATTTCGGATAAAGAACTTTAGGTGAGTCAATATGGACCCATAATACCTACACTGCCCCAAATTATGTACAACTAGCGGCCGCCCGCGTCTTTTCCGCGTTCCCTACGTATTTAACTTTGTGTTAAAGTATGTAGTGAAGTGTTTCAATTCAAAAACAGCTTTAAAAAATCGATACGTGATTCAATTGGTAGCTTACATCTCTCTTTTGAGAACAACGTGTGAATTTTCACACTTCAATTGACACAGTTTAAATCAGAAGCTTATTTGAAAAATTGAGATCATTATTGTCAAAGTTAATTTATTCGTGTAACGCAACTGTTCGAATTTCAGTATAATCCTACTTTAATTCTATGTAGAAATATATATGATAATAACATAGATCCGATTAGGATTACTATAATAACAGTAACTTGAACATCAGTTACTTATCTACAATTGCACTTCTTAGCCCTTCCCATTGGCAAATGCATATGTAGCAAAAAAGACACCAATATCATTGTGTCTTAAGCTTGACATTAACATCTCATAATATGTATATTTTAATAGACTTAACAATTTTATTAAAATATTAATTCTAAATAAACTTTGTTTACAGCTTTAACAAAATATTCTAAATTTAATTTACCTATTGAGAGAAACTTATTTTTAAGAACTGAAAACCGAGAAGATTTGAAGGCAAATAATACCTATATTTTTTACGGAAGTTGTTTATATAAATACGGAAGTTAGACCTTCTAATAATAAAGATAAAGTCACATTTCTCATGTAATGTTATTAAAGAAAACCTTGTGGCTGGAGATAAGTATTTATCATTTCATAATGCATGAAAATATTTAATTTTCTCGATAATGCTATATTTCTTTAACTCGAATTGATTAATTTAATTTTAAGTGGTAGTGTCCATTGGTAGGGAGGACAGAAGGTTGAGCGGTTATCGGCATACGGGCCCTCGTCGCCTTGGCATCGTTCGGCGATCTTCAATGGATACATCGGATCGCGGCCGCTATTTTTCCATCAAAAATGATAACAAGGCCTTACATGTTTGTCTAGACATTAAAATATTAGATATTCCATTGTACTAGATAATTAAAAACTGGAAAATGATTACTCTCATCAATACGCACTTGTTCCGCGTCGTGGAGTATGACCCAATACCCTCACACCTTGGTTCATAAGAAGAGGTCCGTGCTAAATAGTGGGACTTTAATAGACTAATATGATGAACCTTATCAATTAAAAATTAATAGTCATAAAAGTTTGCTCAGACGGCCACTCATCCAATAATTTTGTTCCTTTAACGGGTGAAATTTCCTTTTATTAAGTTTTAATGCTTTTTTGCAAACTTGGAGCCACACGAACCAAAGAGAACC
Organism: Musotima nitidalis; assembly: GCA_949126915.1. Classification (NCBI taxonomy): domain Eukaryota; kingdom Metazoa; phylum Arthropoda; class Insecta; order Lepidoptera; family Crambidae; genus Musotima; species Musotima nitidalis. The sequence goes on along the minus strand of OX421423.1, from coordinate 11,364,549 downwards.
TTTTGGCCAGGACTACCGCTTAACCCCAATGTTTCCTGCTGTGCGAAATAAAGTGACAGAAATAACCTTAACTTCCAATGGCACCTCACACCTGTCTAATTTCTACCCTAAATTTTAATCCTCTATCATATTATTTTAAATATACAAATGTGATAGTTTGTGACTTTATTCCTTAATTCAACATAGCTGAAACAGTTTTGCTGAAATTTTGCAGACATATAAGTTACGACCTAGAATCTTACATAGGATATTATTCAGAAGAATTCCAAAGAAACACCATTTATCAAAAGTAATCTTTTTTCAAGCCACGATTGCGTTACTACAAAGTAAAATAAGAAAGTAGGTAAGATGGTGCCTCGAATTATTGTGCAGTGCAGCCTCTATACGTGTAGGTCAATGCAACTTTATAATTAAATGTTTATTCAAAAATATCGAAAATTGCAACACGTTGAAGAGCGTGCCTTTAATCCTGGTGTTATGTAAAGCGTTGGGAAATAATACAAGCGGACTATATGAATCTCACGGTCGGTCATCATGCGGCCGCGCCCGGTGCATTGCATTATACAATCTAGATAAATACGGATCATTGATTTTTAAGTAAGTCAATTTACTTTTAAAAAAGAAATCAATATTTACACATTCACTCCTGTTTTCCCGAAGGGGTAGGCAGAGGCATATTATACGCCCACACTTCGCCAATTATATAGTCCCACGTAATAGGTGGCAAGCCTATTGCCGCTTATCGGGCACTGTTATGTTCATCAGACCTCGTCCGTTGGCCGGCAGGTGCTGGTGCACCTGCATTGCATTGCAGGTGAGATTGGCTTGGGCTCCTTAGGTCTTGGTAGGATCCCTATACACAATTTACACATGCAATTTTGTGGAAAGGTTAAATGAGAAATAATTACCACAATATCACAAATATATTAATTTATTCGTCCCTGCTCAACAATAATGGGCTCACTTCTTATAAACTATAGTGAATTTAAGTCGATAGTCGGCTGTCACAAAGTCACTCTGCTAACATAGCTTTTTAATTCAATGATCGTTTCCGACCACCCATTTTCTCAATTCTACGATAGCTTCAAGAAACTACCTATGAAATATAACAAAAGACGATTAGGGACAAGTTTTCTACATATAATATGGCTGCTATTGAACCCTCTTTTGAAACCAGTTTTGAAATGTACATCGCAAAGTATTTTTAATACGTAAAAAGTAAAAACAAATTGATTTATATATATGCTTACTAACCCACATTTTTAAAAGGTTAAGAACGCCATTTATAAGAAGTAGAACGGTTAAAGTACCTACTAAAATTCGACATGTTGTAGTTGAAATTCAACTTCATTGGAACCTACCTTCAGTTAATTAAGTACCCACCTGTTAACTAAGGGATTGTGTCCAAAAATAAATGCTACTGCATTCTTCGCCTGGACACCGCAGACGCGCCCAAACTTCCATACTTGTGATGAGATTGTGGAATACCTGCTGTGAGGAAGTATAGCTTTGGCACTTGTTACAAGACCTACTTGGACCGGATTTAATTAATTAATTAAGTATATTAACCTGTCTTGGTTTTTCTTGCTCTTGAATGACTTCGGTCACTGTCTGTGTGCTTTTTTTAACTTTCGCTTGCAGTTAAGATCTTATTATAGCCTTTTATAGGTATTCAGTATAATGTCGCATTATTTATGATTTAAGAAATTCCTGGTTACACTTTGTAAGTGAAACTTGAACATTGAAAGTTTTCGACGCCTCGAAGTGATAAGACGAGAACGTTGCCTTGATGGCAACATACTCGCCTGCCCATAATCATTACAGTAATACTCAAAGGTATGCATAAATTGTTCATTGGAAGCTTTAAAAACAGTCGCGATTGGTAACATATTTATACATACTAGTGTGTAAATGCGTATTTAACGTAGCGTATTTTTTTGAAATTTGGTGACAACATAGAATCTTATAACCTATATTCATATAAGATACTCGTAAATTTGGCCGGCAATACAAATACAAATACAAATACAAAATATTTATTTCTTTAACTTAATCTAAATTTACATTTCATTGGTTCGAGGCCCCCTTTTAAGTATGAAGATACCTGTGTTAGAGGGTCTCGCTCTTCCGTACATCATCAATATACAATTAAGTTTTTTTTTTTTTTTATAATATATGAGAATTTTCAGAAGATATGAGAGAATTATATAATAATACTATTAATAGTTATAATCATTAACATTATTATTAATGTGTGTTGTGTATGTATTGTGTATATATTGTATATGTATTGTGTATGTATAGTGTATGTGTAAAGGTGTATGTCTGTATATTTATGAGTACATCTCTGAATATCTAGGAAGGCATCTAGATAATACTGTTGGGTATGCGGTATGTGCAGAGTTAACAGATAGGCTCCAAAAGGTTTTCAACTTGTTCATAACTGAGTGTAAGAATCCACTTAGCTAAGGCTTGTTTACATTCATATTTATTCAAACGGAAAATGTTTAGTTTTTTATTAATTTTATTATAAAGGTAGGTCACTCGGGCGTTATACTGTCGTAAAGCAAATTTTGAACGAGCGACCGTTTTGGTTGGTATATATTTCCTTCTACTATTTTGTATTGCTGGGTTATATTCTAAAGATTTATGTAATTTTAAAACGGCATTAAAAATATAGAGTTTTCTAACAGTTAACAGCCCTGAATCAACATACAGCATATCAGTTGAGTATCGATAGGGCTTAAAGAACATTACTTTTATCAAAGACCTCTGCACTCGTTCCAGTTCTAAAAACTTTGTCTTATTAGCGCCTCCCCACACAGGTATACAATAATTTATTATAGATTGCGCTAAAGATATATAAATCTGATTCAGTAAATCTTTTTCAGCAATGTGTCGCATAATTTTGAAAATCCATGTAAGCTTACGAACCCTGCCCATAAGAAGTTCAATATGTGCATACCAAGAGAGCCGTTGGTCAATCATAATACCAAGATACTTTGTGGTTGTAACTTTGTTAATATTAGGGCAGTTACAGGCTGTGACGGAGCAGTTAGGTACATGTATTTTTATTGAAAAATCAGGTTTAGGTTGGCTGTTATTATATTTAGTAAATGTCATATAATTTGTTTTGCCGACATTAAGTGTTAGCAAATTTAAGATTAGCCATTTTGATATTTTTGAAAGTCCCGTCTCTGTAGTAGACCTAACATCATTCCAGGAACTGCCAGTGAAAATAATAGCCGTGTCATCTGCGTAAGTAAAAAGTTTAGCGCCATTGATTTCGAGATTACAGAGGTCGTTAATATATATTAAAAACAATGTCGGACCCAGAACACTTCCTTGAGGAACACCGTAATTAATAACCTCATCATCACTGATGACATCTCCAATTAAATCGGCAATAAATCCCTTAAACCCTCTATATACACTCTCTCTCCATCCGAAGGTTGCCTGGAAGAAATCGCTATAAGCGATAAGGCCGCCAATTGTTTTTCTTTTGCTTTCATTGTTTTCTCGTTTGATATTTAATTAGGTGAAATTATTTTTTTTCTATCTATGTACATAAAAATCGAACCGCACAGAAGCCGTAGGTACAAATACAAATTGTTCTTTATATTACCAAGGTTAAGATTGAATTCTACATCTTACATCTGAAATTCAGTACATACGATCAATTTCGCTGTCGGCATATTGAAAGTAGTTTTTTAAATAACTGAAATTTCACCAAATTATAAACAAGTCATGCAAAATGTCTCCCCCGTGTATGCGCGCTGATGAATGGCGCTCCACGAAATGATAAATAAATTTGCAAATTGCTGTCGTACTCTAAAACCCGTTCAAAACGTATTCGATAAAATCGTAATTGACTTGATATGATCTCAGAAAGGCCGTGTGTAATAAATAATTGAACGCATTAAATATCCGGGTCATCCACGACTGGGGGCAGTTCGCTTCGAAAAGTTGATAATTATAATTATGTCAAGTGGTTCAAATTAAGGCTTAGGGTAAATTTACTTTTTTACGTGATGCAAAAATTATACAGGTGCATTGTTTTTTTTTTGTTGATATGATATTTCACATACCTGATGATAATAACGACCCATTTTGGGTACCTCATATTTAGCAGGTTATCAGCACTCGAACCAAGAAATTTGGGAAGTCGTTTCTGATCAAGACCACTAAGCTCTGGAATTCGCCGCCGGCTCATGTGTTTCCTATTTCCTATGATCCCGGGTCTTTTAAGCGGGCGTGAAAGGGCATTTTAGCAGGCCGTCATGAGGGGATGCTCTTTGTACCGTGCTAATTTCACGGTATGAAGCGCTTTTATTTAATTTTTTTTTGGACTGCATCGACTGCTGATGCTGATGATAATCAGGCAGGATGCAGTCATTACGACGTGTCACATTAAAAAAAACCTCCTTATGAAGGGCTATCAATGTGCTATTCCTTGTTGTAACCTCAGACAATCTCTTACTAAAAGATTATTGGCTCTCGTGTTTGCTGAATCACAGCAAACTATTATGCAGACAGTGACTGTGATATGGTAACAAACATAAGTAATAAGCCCTGGCCAGAAAATAGCTATATGAAAAAAAATACAGTAGAATCGCCTGAAATTGCTTCACAGTTTTCTCTCTTATAAGTAATAAGAATAAATATAATAGTAGTAGTAGTAGTAATATAATAGTAGAAGAAGTAATAAGATATCGGAGATAAATTTTGTTATCATCGTCTTAGTCTATGTCTAACTTAAGGAAACCGGAAGGCTAATAAACTATGGTGAGAGCGATTATAGACAAGCTTCTCCACTCGGACTCAGTGCGGATTGGCGGAGGCAATAGAATAAAAGTTTTAGAAGTTTGAATTTCTAATCCATCGACTACGCGCCTTTTAATGCACGAAACATCACTCGGCCCATTTTGAATATTGTCATGGTCATCTACAATAGATTTCTAACATCAAAGTCGTAGAAATTAAGGATCATTCGATGCTATAATAAGAAGTCCAATTGGCAATGTACTACCCAGTATCGCGTAGTGATAATTGAATCTTGTGATAAATAAATCAGTTTATTATAATGGCTCCCAAACACAGTTTTAAAATCTTCGACTAAAATACACACGTACGTACTTACGAGTTTCTTCTCATGTCTTGTGTGTTGTTAAGAAACTGAGAGGACATTTAAAGGTACCTGCCTATGTAAATAGGAAGGCTTATGTCTGTTATGTATATTGGTTATTACTACTGTAAAATAAAATGTTATTTCCTTCCTGTTTACAGTTTCAACAGTTACACATTTTGTTTACCTAATATTCACACATTTTCTCATTTGCTTAGTCGTGTGATAAGACCGTAGGTTAGTTCTGAGTGCGTACAAAAAACGTAAACAAAACACACCTACAAAGCCGCAAGGTCATTATCTAATCCCGTGCGGCTACGAGTGCGTGGGGCTCGGTGCGCCGACGCAGGCGCGGGCGATGCGGCGGCACTCACGCGCAGCTCGCGTCGCCGTGAACTTGGCCAGTGCGCAGTCACCCTGGCCCCCAAGCCTTATCGCAGCCGCCGCCTGCGGCCTATAATAGCCCGGCCGTCTACTCTCCCGAGCTCCAGACTGGTACGACGCTCTACCAGACATGTTCCGCGCCTTGTGCCTCCTCGCCGTCGCCGCAGTCGCCGCCCGCGCCTGCAAGCCCTGCAGTGAGTCCTATTACCACACTAAGTGATGTGCGATGAAAGTGAACCCGTAACTACAGCAATTTGTGCTCAATTCTAATAAGATTTTTAAAAGTGAACAATTCAAATAAAAGAAAGTTAAGTAAACTTAAAAGCAGATTTCGACTTTCGTGAGCCGATCAGTGTTTAGTCTGTGAGCATTCGGGTTTTAGCTAGACTATGTAAATATTCTTTGTGATTTTAAATAATAAATTACATCAGTGTTCACTAATAACATCGAGTACTTTTTAAAGCTGTTTACGTTGTTCTTAAATTTCTAACAACATCGCTGCATCAAATGTATAGCGTGTATACCCTTGGAAGTTACTTCAGCGAAACGATAATTTTAATTTTATTACAGTGTTTAATTAAGGCAATTAAATAGTTAATTTTTTTTGCCAAAAACACTTTGAAACTTCTTTTTTGCCTATAAGAATAGGATACCATTCCCTTGTGACCTTCTACTCAGGAAATCAAAATTAATTTCGTCATTATTAAAAAAAAATTGTATCAACGCTAACGTTTTACCAATAACTCATATTATTAGCTATAAACCCTAATATTTGCAACGACGCTTTTTAATGCGCATTATTGAAACCGTAATAGCAGAAAATCACGACTTGACCTACTTTTGGTTTTGTTATGGTAACCCACTAGCGACACAAGCACAAACATAGAGAGTACAAAAGTTAAGCTTCATACAAAGTGCCCTCGCATCACAACCCACACATTGATATCTTGGAACAATTCGAGCGCGAAGAATAACTTTATTTAAGGTAATGGGTGTTTAACATCCTAGCCGCACGTTCTCAAAAACTGAGGTGAGAGGGTTTAGGTCATATTCACAACGCGGACCCAGTTGTGTGGCGTCACGCTTTTAGATTTTTTTAAGCCGCTTTAGATGCTTCTATAGAGCTCTATAATATCGCTTCGAATGCCACAAATGTTGTCACCCCCCTAAATGAAATATATATAAAGTATCCTTAACTAACATACGCCGATGCCTCTAGTAAAATTACTAACAAAAAAATTGAGCCAATACGCAAGATTTATGTAGTAGTAAATGTATAACACATACATATAAGCTAGATAGAGCTCTTGAAATTGTTTATTTAATGTGACTCTGTAATAATTTAAATTCAGCCTCATCTGTAAGCAGACCCTTAATCTTAGCTTAAGTCTCGGACACAAACGGGATAATGGTAGAATGTGACACGACATAACGCCCTCTCTAGTCGAAATTCTAAGGCCGATAGTCTAGCAAAGAAATGAGTTACCAATTTTTTTGTTAAAGTGCTGATACTCTGTACAGGATGAAGATACTTATAAACAATACGTCTTGAGCATCAAGAGGTTTTTTTTAGTTTTCGATTGTCGATTTTTTTGAAGATTGACCCTTCCCCGCTAATATTAACCACAAACATGTTTTTCTCATAAGCAGTTTTAAATTATGTGACAAAGAAACTATGCAATTTCCGAAGTTAAACGTAGCCCAAGCTCTTGAATTTTTGAGCTTAATAGAGTGTAATATAGCTTATCGAAAAACTATAATCACGCTACAAAAACTATTAGCAATTTCAATTATTACAAGATCGATTTCCCATCCGAAAGAACATCGATTAAACATTCGGTTTAGTTCCAGGTAGCACCGAGTACGATCGAAACAACTCGTTACACAAGCACCTTAAGTTTACTACGAACACGACGTAATGAACACATTATTAATACTTTTTTTCACCTTACGATTGTATGTCAACCTATATTCTTCGATGCGATTTCAACAACAAAATCATCATCACAAAGCTATTTATCCATTGACCTGTGGTGTTAAGTCTCACACGACCAATAATTGGCTTGAGTTTAGCACCCTTTAAATCGTAACATTGCGTAAAGCGCGTCCATTTGGCGGCGGAATATCTGGTTCTATCTCCACAGGTAAGACTAGGACCTTAAAATGATTACCGGCACTGGCGGCGGCTTTGCTTTTGGTCAAGCCATCGGTAGTGTCGACATTTCGGCAAGCTCGGCTCTGAATACCTATTCCCAGTTGAATAAGAAACATCGATGCACTCTAATTGAAAGCCGCAAACGAATTGTTCCTCCGCGTCTTCGGCGGCCGATGGAATTCGAATGGGTAACTATTTTTTTTCTCATCAACCAATTTATATTGTCTTTCCAGCATGTGGGGTGGCGCGTGGCGGACGGGTAGTAGGAGGAGTGGGCGTGTCGCCGGGGGAGTACCCGTGGCTGGCCGCGCTCAGGAGGGACGGCAAAGTGATCTGCGGCGCCACTGTCGTCGCCAGGGACCACCTCATCACTGCTACTCACTGTGTCCACGGGTAAGGTATCCTTTGGCACACTACACGAACAACTTGGAATAGAATAAGTACATGTTTTATTCAAAACCTTAGACCTAAGGAAAGATACTGTTTGTATTATGGAGAGTGTTCTCAGTAACATTTTAAAATGATCAAAAAGCCTCTTTCTATCAGCGCATCGACACCTAGAAGTGACAGGTACGCGTACGATTCGATTCAATAAAACTTTAGAATATTTCTAAGTAGTCCGCGTATTCTTGTTCTCCAAATCTTAGCGATTTTTTTCTAAAATGAGGCTCTTCATATCAACAGTAAAACAGTCTAAAGGGTCGGCAACGAGCTAGTGGCCTCTGGTAACCATTTTTATCAGTTATGCTACCTTACTATATAAAAAAAAGGTTGCGCCCTCTGGTCCACGCCAGTAGAATTCGGTATAAGCATATCATGGGAAAAAATATAATCAGCCGCGTTTAAAAGTATTAATTGAGGTTAGAATCTATCTTTTTCCTAAATTCATACGAATTAACTTTTCCATTTAAAATTGTACTAGGATTTATTTCCTTCGGTAAAGCATTATATTCAACACACACATCGTAGTGACTTTGACCCTGTATTCTCGTATATCACATTACATGTTACTTCGTTACGTGATAATTCAAGGTTTGGTATAGAAATTAGGTATTCTAGCCTTATCTGAGAAGACCGTGAAAGAGAAATATGTGCAGATTTAGATCAAGGCATTCATATAATTTACGAGTATACGGACACAAATAACTTATTATCAAGTAGTACTTATTAAACCTCTGTGTATAAAAGGTTATATTACCTAATAATAACCTCGAATATTTCACCCAGCGTCATCTAGCTCCAAATTAAGCAGTGCTTGTACTGTTAGTACTTATTTATGTTCATGCAAATATATGAACCCACGACCTTCGAATCGAAGGATGAATTTGCCGAACTACGCTCCAAATAAGTCGTCAAAGTCCACAACATCTATTCACTTTTGATATTTACTTATGCAAAAATGCATCTAAATTCGATAAGTATAAATTGAGAACAATTGGCAGCTTTTATTCTGTCTTTTTTTAAAAAGACAATTCTACCCTCTCGAAACCATAAATTTTATTTAGTGGAATTTGGATATTTGATACAAATTAAATTATTACTAAACATTCATAAAACATTCAATTGACTCATGAAAAAATACTGCTATAAAAGTGTTACTAGTATGTATAATTATTCTCTTGATTAAGGCGAAGGGTAAGGCAAAATTATTTTCAACATTGAGTGCAGCCGGCGCGGCATCTATGTGACATATCGTGCGTAAGTTCGATTTAATACGCAGCGCGCTACATAATCATTACGCACCACTGCGGCTAGATGGCGTGTATGTTTCCCGGTTTTATCATAGAGTAATGTTGTGATCAGAGAATCTTGGTGTGAGAAGAACCATTATTGTTTTGGGATGAGCACTTTGTTTTTTTTTTAGAATTTTTTTTAACGAGTTATTATTTTAACTAAACTTGGAACTTTTTAATGAAAATGAAAAAAAAAAAACAAAATAATTTATTGCATCATGGTACAAAGTTTTTAAATATTTAGGCATAGTCACCTAACTAGGAGTAATAACTCCTGTATTTTGGTGGATAGCGCGATAATATTCGTTTAGTCGTACCTACATAGGATTTATATTTATGATCGAAAATTAAACTTCAACATTTAGGTAGGTAAATGTTAAATTTGATAAAAGTAGGTAAATGTTTTATTCACATAATGCTTATTATCTAAGGTGTTGCAGTGGTAGACTGATCAGAAGAGGAAGTAATTGTAGGAGCCGTTTTTCTTCTTTTAGGTAATGTTGGTTGAAGTGTACTGGTAGATGGCTGGTCTGTGTTCAGTGTTATTATTCTCTTTTTAGAATTCATGGTTTTACCTTGTTTGGTTTTCTTCCGCTGAATGGCCTCTGTTATATAGACTGGGTCTTTAATAGGCATTTTGCGAGTGAACCTAGGATCGACTAATTCAGGCAACAAGCAATCAAAGTTAAACTGTTTTGTTGAATTCTGGGCCAACAAAATGGAAAACAATCCATTTTGTTGGCCCAGAATTCATCATATCTTTAAACTATTTCAGTTTTAACAGGGATTTTATTGCCCGAGCAAATGCCAAAAAGACATTTTGCTCTCCGGGTAACGTGGAGCTGACCCTGAACTTGAAAATACCAGTAGTGCTCTTTATTTATTTGAAGAAGCCCATCTTTATTTTTTTTATAAAATGGAAATTTCTTTTCTTTTATGGCTTTTTCCACTCCAATATCAAATGACGTCTTTGGACACTTAATTTCTACCACCATGTCCTCATTTATTAAACCATCTGGTGTTGCACCGAGATATGGGACGTCCGGGTCAATATATCCACGAGGTCGAATAAAAATCCTTTTTTGTTGAGACAACTGTTCCAGGGCTAGTTTCTCATTGTCTTTTCCGTGTTCAATGACTTTACGTGCTCAATCGATTTTTTATACAAAATGTCTTTGTATAACACGTCCAAAATTAGATGCAGTCAAAATGTTACGGCGCAACTCCAACCATTCACTACTTCCACTTTGCAAAACGGTTTCTTCAGTTATTCTTTGCCTTTCTTCATATCATATTTTATTTGTTCTTTTTCCGATTATAGCAGCTGCGCCCGACAGTGACGAATAATTTATTTTTTATGACCTTTTTTGCATAACAGCCGTCAGCTATAACATCTATAATCGCAATACCATCAGCATTTACTCTACCCTCTTCAATAGCGAAACAACGCTCTTCTTCCGCAGCTTGAGTCATCGATTTCGGTAACTCACTCACTTACCTATTTTCCATTGATTTTAGCTGAAAATATTTTTTTGCTCTTAGGAATCCAATAGCAGCAGATTTTTCAGTGAGCTGGCTGTATCCACATCCTATGGCAATTGCGCCAGCTACTATATGTATATCCATTTCGTCTGCTGGATTATCACAATGGATTAAAAAGGTCATATTGCACATATTGCACTTCATTTTAAATTGGGAAGTGAGGCCAATACGGGTTTCAGATACAATTTCTACTGGTTTTAAGCCACAATTTAAAAGACCATGAGACGATATTTGTTTCAGCTCTTTAAAAAACTGCGACACATTTATTATTCTTCTTCCAAAACTGCAAATAGATAAAAAGAAAACGCTCTAAGCGAAAATTATAAAAAAAGGTAATATCCTTATTCACACGATGAGTCAAGTTTACCTCGAGAACTTAAGACACACTTAAATAAATTCAAGGTTGTATTGGATATATTAAAACATTTTTTATAATAAATCTGAACTTACACAACTTTCAAAATTTAACCTGGCAAAACTTCAAGTGAAAGAGAAACAAAATTCCAACAAATAGACTTTCAGATTAGTATCAGTTAGAATAGATCACTTAGTTCTTACTTACTGCATGGGCTATGTTACTGAATTGTTAATGTTTTTGCATAATATATGAACATCATCAACAGAAGTCGAACTGAAACAAATGCATTTATTGAAAGACTTTTAATTCCATTATTCGATAAAGATTGAAATACGTTTATTTAAGATTATCAATAGAACGTACCTAGGTTAAAATAAAAGTAAACAGTTTTTAGATTTTACTTACAGGTTGCTTGTCTCTGGAACTACACTAGCACTACTCTGTGCTGCAGGATTCGCATCATCGGATATTGCAGATGCAAAGTTTTGAAGTTGCTTGAAAAAATAAAATTGAATTATTTCATCTAAATATTTATTTTGCCGACCTAGATATTAAATCAGATTTTATTGATCAGCACGTATAGAAAATAAACAAGTAAACATTAGTTTTTCGTCGAAATGTGTACTTACTTACTCTGCTGTATGCTCTGCAGTATCTTGCAAAACCTGTGTTTTTGCAGCATTTGCAAGGGGTGATTTACGTTTTCGCAACAACTTTAGTGACACTTTTGGTTTTCTTTCTCTCTTATTTCCCATAGTTAGCTACTTATATTATTTTGACACATCAACACAACAAAACAAATTCTCAAAACGAATTTCCAGTCCAGTTCTATTTACACACAACACAAGAAAACAAACAAATCAAAGTAGGTACTGAAAAAATTAAGCAAATGAGTTTAGGTATATACCTATAATGATTTGCCGCACAAAAGTTCCAGTCGGAAGGACTCAGTGTGTACTCTTTGCTCTGACTGATCTGAAGCACGGAAGTCTGGCAACGTCGCGTCACAAGCGGGCCTGCGCCCGGTCATGCAACGCCGCGCGCCGCCAAGCGCGAAAGCAGCATAACTACAATTGGTGCCTGATCATATTTTGCGGGCAAATACTTTCGTACAAAACTAACTTTCCAACAGGCGCAAAATAGTTTTTGTGCCTAATATACTTTTTTTGTTTATCGATTTATAAAAACTAACCCACAAGCAATGGGCCCAAACTAAAAGAACTGCTATACCGAGTTTGGTATGAATTTAGCATGTAAAACTGCGATAAAAATGTGACTAAGAAGCCGATGCTTCACAATAGTTGCAAGCGATAATTATTTATTACCATAAATAATAGCAAAGAATTGAAACCTACAAGCACAACTTCAAGATATGTTCAAGTGGATTATAATAAATGTAGACCTCCATATGCTATATTTTCGCTACAAAACTTTCCTAAAAACACCTCGTTTATGTGTTTCAGCATTACCCTACGCCTTAATATAGCTTAGTTTACACTTTCGTGTATTAATAGCGTTGTAAAAAACATTACAAGTACTATAAAACCGCTCTACTTTTAACAATACAAATACTACCTATACTTATTGCTCGAGATTGAAACAAGTGAAAGTTAAAAAACTTAAATTCAATTGAGTAGGAGTAAAAAAGATCACTAAACGATTCCCTTAACGGCAAATGTTCTTAATAACAGTAAACTTTCTCGGAAGTCTTAGTAACAATATATTTTCACTGACTGAATCTATTTTACATAAATATACGTAGGTAATAATTTGGTGACTATTGAGAACTGTATTAACACTATGTCATTAAGAAATTATCTGAGACTGAGCCGTCTGCAAACAATGGTTTATTTAAGGCGTAATGCGCAATCGCAAATAAGTGAAAGTTAAAGTACAGGCTGCAGATTAAGACTCTAAAACATGATCTAACCAAATTTATTTTCACTTTTATTTACTGCTTCACGTAATGAGTTTTAAAATAATTTAATAAAAATAACATCTAAATAAACTTGATTGTGCATCAATAATACTGATTGAGAATCTGATGGGGAATTTAGGGGCTCATAGTCGAAAATGTTAGGCCAGTCAGAATGGTAACTTATTATGTTTGATAAAGCGTCAACGTGTTTCATAAATTGTGCAGTTATTTAGGGCAGTATGCCCTTCGATTTGTTCGACATAAAAGAAAACAAAAATAAATATTTGATTAAACATTAACACCACGGGTGCTTAAACATGCTCCAAAATGATTTCATTAGGGTTTCGTTTTAGAAATGCCACTGGTACTATAAAAGGCTTATAGTATTTAGCGTATTTTGTTTAAGACATCATTTTAAAATTTCAATTGCATATTTCTTATTAAATTAGATTTTTAATGATTTCTATAAATCAGATTTCACCAGTGAATCGCTTATGATAATCAAAAGTCTTGAGGTACTTTCTGAAATCCTGGAAAGCTGAATATATGTAAGGTAGTTTATGATTCTGCGCAAACGCATGCGCTTGTCACCCTAAAGCATCTGTTGTTAATCAAATGTTGTTGTTATAACTCATTATTTATAAAGAAACAGGCGTGAATGTATGTATGTAACATACATTCACGCCTGTTTCCCCAAAGGGATAGGCAGAGGCATATTGTACGTCCCCAATTCGCCAATTATTTTTTGGTCCCACGTAATAGGTGATGAGCCTATTGCCGCTTCTCGCGATAGTTATGTTTGCCACAGCCTTGTCTGTTGATCGATAGGTGGTACATTTGCATGTGGGTTCCTAAGGTCTTGGCAGGATCCCTAATATATATATAATAATATAAATATATAGGAACCACCAAACCGTAACTGGTAAGGTTTTAGGATCTGGCACTGCAGTATACCTACCTAACAATTGAATTTCTTCTTCGATAATCTCATGGAGATGTTTTGATATATGTTTGCGTTATGTTAGGTAATTGCGATATATAGGTATTGTTCACGCAATACATACCTAGATTGTGTTTACGTAATATTATGACTGGCTTACGACGAAGCCTAGGTAGGTCGGCCTCTGTGGTAACTTTAGTACTATGCCGTACCAATAATTGCAATCAAATATTTCAATTGAATAAGGTTGTTACTTATTGACCCTATGTCCCACTAGAAAGCTAGATTAAGAAATTACTAAAATGATCAACCACTTGTGATGCCGACTGCATCTATATCGATTCTGCCGTTAGTTTGTTCTTAAGTCCATGTAGTAAGATCTAAAATTTTAAGTCAAGAGAATCAATCAATTATTAAGAGGTGGTTAGCCCTTTGCTCACGTTGACAATAGACGAGATCCAACATCCCTATACTTCTACTTATTAGTACAATAGATTTTGAGAACTTTGTCGCTCTAACTAGGAAGCTTATGTAGCAGGTAGCTCGCTAAAATTTTAACGTAATAATTGACGCGACATAGTACTGTGTAGCTATTTCTAAGAGCAGCCGTACCTATTTAACCGTTGTTTGTCACAAAAACATTGTGTTGGCTTATGCTTATGAACTCTATTATAGATAATATAATATTAATAATATTATAGAATTAGTATGCCTATTTAAGAGTCTTTGTGACTTTATTTAGCACTAATTATGTATTGTTCCTACTAGAAAGTATGCTTACTTATAAATCCAGTCGTATGATTATAACGCCGCAAAAGTGTTTATTTTAATTATGTACTAGTTAATCTTTTGGTTTGAGAAATACACTTAAGTTGAAAGAAATTGAAAACGAAATTTGGGACAATACTTTCTTTTACACTGTGCAAAACGACATCAACGCGTTCTGTAATGTGTTTATATTGAAAGTGAAATCAACTCTGCACGTGAAAATGAAAATACATACTTTCGACATAATTAGGTAAATCATTCTACTAAAATTTAGATTACTTACTTAAAAGTAATTATGGAGTGAAGAGACAAACCAATTTAAAAACCGGCTACAAAAAAAAGTTTCATTCATATTTGCATAAGTAAGTTTGTACCTACTGACAATTTTAATTCTCTCTCTTTTTTTATTACTTAAACCTTTTAACTGAGTCATAATTATAACTGATAATTACACATAATAGCACACCTGTAATTATCAGCCGCCTCTAAATTAGACTGTACAGATCTTGTTTATGATCATTACGTTTAATTTATATTATCAATGACTTTATTTTACCAGAAGCAAATTCTGTACACAAGTGTTCTCTGTATATTTTTATAATATTAACTACCAACAAGAAAACTCACTTTCGTTTAACATATGAAAACTTTAACATCCTTACTGAAATTCGCCATAAACTGTAAGTAATAATAATAATATTAATCAAATCAATTTATTTGTCTTGTACGGAAGACCAGCGCCGCGGGGCCATAGTGACCCCTCGGCATATGCTGAGTATAAGCCTTTTCGGTGCCACATGTGTTTATTAATTTTTATTTTTGTATTTTTGTAAACCAATGTATCATGTGTCACAGAATAAATTATTTTCTTTCTTTCTTTCTTTTCTTTCTTAAATTATTCAACATAATAATGGTTACATTGTACACTTCTTAAACAATATACTTAATTTCAGACAAAGCGGCTTGTGACTTAGAAGTCGCAGAAAAACGACGACCCCTGCTATTCTGTCACAACCTTTTCCACACATAGCACTCCTATAATTAATGACATCGTGCAGCAATATAATATTTCAAAAATTAAAACTAAAAATTTGCCCACCAGAGAATAGACATAACCGTGCATATTTAATTAACTTAAAAAAATTAAATAAGTAATTTATAATTCATTTACAAAAGAATAAAAAGTATACCCTTCCGGCTACCATTAAATAAATATTAAAAACATTTAACAATGGGAGAGATGTGCCAAGGACTGTCGTTCAAGAAGCCAACTGTGCCATTTTATTCGGAAAGCCATAAGTGAATGATCCACTTTCCTTCGAACAGGTGGAGGCTGGTCATTCCAGATTTTCGAAGCAGCGTACTTAAAGGAACCCCTGTCAGAACTCAATTTTATTGTTGGCCTACATAGTTGAAAGCCTTGATCCCTCAACGTAGGCAGTCTTTTCTTGGGAATACATTTATCTTATAAATACTGAGGGCGTATCATATAAACAATTTGTGCAGGAAACAAGCAAATTTAAGAGTTACATTATCAGATATATTAAGCAAACGCTTACTCCCTAAACAAGGAGTAATTCTGGCTCTTCTGGGTATTGCATAGCAGAAGCGTATACAACATGCATTTTGCACTCTCTGAACGCTCCTACTTGTTTTTTTGTATGAACATGGATGATAAACGACATCATAGTAATTAAGATGTGACAGGACCAAAGAATTACACAACAAACGACACACCTTCTCCCTCAGGAAAGGACTTATTCGATAGAGAGTTTTTAATGAGCCAAAACATTTACCAATTTTACTCTGAACATGTTGTCGAATTTCAGGTTCTCATCCATCGTATGGCCTAGGTTACGTACACAGTTCCCATGTGGCACCGGCGTGCCACAAACGATTATATCCGGTCTCTATTCATTTATTCGTTTGACTTGAGATCTAGTTCCGAGGGTAACAGACACACTCCTAGATGGATTAATAACAAGCCCATATCGCGACGCCCACTCCGCCACCGCCTTCAAGTCCTCATTCAATTCCAAGGCAGCAACAGAAACGTCCTCGCGCGTTGGTAGAGTGTGCACATACAACTGACTATCATCAGTTTACAAGTGAATACGGTACTGAGTTACTACATTGGTAATATCACAGTCACGCTCACGGAGCCGAGGGCAGTCGCAGTCTTAGTAATATTTACTGCCGTAAATAAATTAATATTAGTTATACCTCGTCCTCAGAGGTTACGTAATATAGGTATACCTATAGTGTTTCATTAATGCATAATGCGTGTAAGGTTAAGTTGACTGAAAGATTTCATAATTCCTAACGCGTCCACTTAATGGAACTTTGTAAGAATTAGTTCTACCCTTGAAATATAAAGACGCAATGCATTCCGATATCTTATTAGTATTCTAGTGAGGACGTGGCGACTGACATTCCCTTAGACTGTAGTGTAAATAATGATATGTAAGTACGAAAGACGCGTTATTGGGTATTCTTTTTTAGAAACAAAATACATACAACTGATAAATTCGCAGAAACATAATTCAGACATATAGTTTGATGATTTTTTATATAATTAGTGGCGTCTCTAGATTTAAGAGACGTTCATAACTAAATCAACATTAAGACCAGCTTGAAAAAATGATTTCCAATATTGAATTGAATTTTTAATTTTATTGTAGGGTAGAGGCGTCACGGCTGACTGTCCTGGTGGGTGTCCACGACGTGAACAACACGCGAGAGGCTGGCTACGATGTGTCGCACGTTCTTCAGCACCCCGACTTCAACCGCTACAACTACGACAACGACATTGCCGTGCTGAGGCTTGCCGATCCGCTGCCTACCAACCTTTACCGCCCAGCGTGCTTGCCAGGTCCCTGACGGAGTGATACAAATAAATCATCGCCCTCCTATATCCTAAAATGCTTTATTCCATTTGGGTTCCAATAGGGCACTAAAGAATGTCAAGATAACTTATAAACTGACGGTAACGCACCCATTTACTGCGAGCCTGAAGAATCGAGCAAGAAACGCGTCAAGTATGTCGTCCTGCCAGTACACATAAATAAAGTTTAAGGGGATCTTTTTTTTTGCGTCGGTTACAAAATGCATTTACGCACTGCCTTCCGGCCAAATAGACGACCGAGAAGGGAGCAATCCTACCCACTAAAAATATTCCAAAGACCGCAGGTCAAGAGGCCAGTGCCTGGGTTGTAGGGTCTCATTGGATCAACGTACAACCGATGCCGATCAACGGTCGAGGCTCTAGCAAAAATAAAATTTCCCGGGGAACGGCGGCCGGCAGGCTCGCCTCCTATTACTTGGGACTAAATACATAATTGGCGAAATAGGGGCGAGTAATATGCATCTGCCTACCCCTTTGGGGAGACAGGTGTAATGTATGTGTTACCCTCCTACCCTGCTCCCAGGTTATTTGTGATCGTCACAACATTTTTTTTCGATTCAACCGGTTATTCGTCATCTACTAATTCACCTATTTCTTCAGACTCACTTTTCTTTATTCTGTACAGCACAAAAAAAGTACTTTCTACTTATGACTTACTTACTTGTTATAATATTTTTCACTTAGACGACGAAGACACCCTTGGCGGGGAGAATGCTATTGTTTCTGGTTGGGGAAGCATCGTTGAAAAGGGACCTGCATCACATGTGCCAATGAAAGTAAGCAAAAGTCATACTTACATAGTGTTCTCTTAACATGTATAATTTATCAGTTGATGTAGGTGCAGTACAAATTTGAATTTTTTATCTATAAATTCTGCTCAAAAGTGGGTATATTACATACATTACTTGGTTGGTTTATAAGAAAATTGAATGCACATTATGCGAAAAAAATATTGGTAAACAATAATGGTTAAGGTAACCCTTGTTTAGTTTCCAACTCTACATATTAGTATATAAAGCGGTTTTTATTTACGGTGCAGGCGCAGGTGCAAATCTGGGCTCAAGAGGAATGCTCCAGTGCAGGTTATGGGCGTGGAAAGGTGACCCCAAGAATGCTGTGTGCAAATGCTCCTGACCGCGATGCCTGCTCTGGAGACTCTGGTGGCCCTCTGTTATTGTCCGAACCGCATTTCACTATTGTTGGTAAGACAGATATTCATATAAATCGCTTGTTGTGTGAAGATAAACATTTTACTGAAGGGATTTTGCAGCCCAGTTCACTCTGGCTGGTTTTAGAATTATCATTTCACACTTATTTTATTTGTTTGTAGCAACGCAGTTTAAGTTTTATCAATGCATACGTTTGGATTTCGTTTAGGGTTACAAGGGCATGTCCTTGGATTACTGTCAACTATAAAGCCCCCTTACTTTGAACACGACAAGCTTCTCTTTTTTTAAACGATAATTACTGTGCACCCGTAAAACTATCAGCATCTATTTCCTTTTTCTGAATTTACTTAAACAAATTTAGTTCTGGCTAGATAATTTTTGACGAATTAAATTGTTGTCACCTAATCTAAAGCAATCTGTTATGGCATTAATTATTCTAATAATTTCTTACATTCTGTTTTCAGGTATAGTATCATGGGGCAGAGGGTGTGCAAGACAAGGCTACCCCGGCGTGTATTCTCGTGTAGACCGATTTTTACCGTGGCTAAGAGTAGCGTTACGCCATGCGTGCATCTGTAATCCACCTTCTTTAGGATGAAACTGCACAGTCTTGTTTTAAGTTTAGTAGTATATATTTTTGAATTCCAAAGAATTAAATACAATGCAAAAGAAAAAAATACTAATTTTAATATCTTATACGTGTAGGTACTATTATAATAAAATGTGTGTAACTATTCTTGAAAATAACAGAATGCTGTTGCAACAACCATGGATTTGTTGCAGTCAAAATTACAATTATCTGAAGTAACGAGCCCCTTGGGTACGAGTGCTGTATTATGTTATTTTTTATCTTTGCTTGTGTTAACTTTTTTATTGCCGACTGTATAATATAATACCAAAGTCTAGTTATAATATTGTATATATTTTTTCAAGCATATATCAGATTATTATACTCGTTTAAGTATAAAAAGTTACCTACTATTTGGTTATGAGTATGTTGATAGATGTAGGTGCTTTTATATACCTACCTACTTTATATTTAATTTATTTGTTTACAGTATTATTAGTAATTAGTTTAGTTATGCTGAGTATCGGAAACCACTTCTTAATTAATATTTTACACTGCCTAATTCAGTGGCGAAGCATGAACATTAAAACAATAGGCAAAGATGATAAAAGTCTCTTGTAAAATAATGGTACCCGAATGAGAACAAAACATTATGGGTATACATATGAGACATAAGCCTAAGTCATTTATACCACATATTACCTTTGCACAGAACCCAGTCAAACCCTTCGCCACTGGTACTTACATTTTTAACATTAACGTCTGATATAAATAATGTAGCGGTCGCTATATATGCATGCTACTCGCTAAGTTTGTGATATCACATCACACATGATAAATATTTATGTGTATAAGGACATGGAGCTGTACATATTTGCCAGGACTAAATGTTTATTTAATTTATTTTTAAAAAAGTAAGGATTCAAGTCGGTATGCATAAAGCATTACGCCTACGGATATTAATCGGTGCTGATATGAGACTTCAGATGTTATTTATTTATTTATCTTATAATTTAGTTATTATAAAAATACAAATTCTGGCTGTGATATTGTTAAAGTTCCGATATTGCTATTAAAAACCTATAAGCATTTTAGTTTAGAAAACAATGTATTTTATTCGATTAGGGAAATAATTAGGGAATAAAAAAATATGTTGTAACAAATTTAGTTTTATTTAATCAGTCCTTAGTTTGAACGCGTATTTAACTGTGATTTTTCTGCAGTTTTTTTTAAATGTTCCCTTAAGCACAACAAACCCGTAAAATAAGCAGGTACCTAAGTAATTCAATAATTAAGCGACGACGAAACGAGCGGAATTATAAAGAAAAAAATGTGTGTATTTCAATAAGTTTGTTAGATATAATTGAATATAGAAATCTACAAAATGATCATCCATCTCTCATCCATAATTTTCTGTCCACCCCTTAAAGAGTCAAGTGAACCAAGATTTTTTTTCCAAAAGAATGAAATGAGTTTTAGGTCTAACGCAAAAAAAGACACCGCGGCCGGCAGTATTTTTTTTCCAAAACTATTGTAAATTCCAGTTTTGATGTGTAAATATAGTGGATTTTTAAAGTGAACGCAGCCGAGCCGAGCCACTCGAACGAAACGAATTTTAAATCATCTAAATAAAATTTCAATATATTTTAAACAGTAAGTAAAATATGTGCTTTTCCATCCTTACTTATACTTATATACTTATACTTATATACTTATATACTTATTTACTTATTTACTTATTTACTTATATAATCCTTATCCTTACTAATATTATAAAAGCGAAAGTAACTCTGTCTGTCTGTCTGTCTGTCTGTCTGTTACTCTTTCACGCCAAAACTACTGAACGGATTTGAATGAAATTTGGTATACAGATGGTCTAGACCCTGAGAAAGGACATAGGCTACTTTTTAATTCGAAAAGGGGGTTGTAAAGGGTTAAAAAGGGGAGGGAGTGAAAAGTTTTGATTGATTTCTTAATTTTAAAAGATAAAACTATGAAACTTAATATTTAAGCACTTGATAGGAAATAAATAAACATTTGTTCTAGCGTTTTTGAAATTTCGTCCTGTGAGAGATGAAATAGGGGTTGAAAGTTTGTATGAAGTTCGAAATTTTTGTAAATAAAACATAACATTTTGTATTTAAAAATCGTTTGTTCTAGCATTTTGAATGTTTTTATGGGTGTTCTTCATTTTTGAAGATAAAACCACTATAGATAAACTTGGTACGTAGGTCTCTTAGGATGTGCAGAGATTTTCTACAAACGGAATTCTCGAAATTCGAGCGGAACGGAACGGATTCAGCACGGAAACTACGACGCCAAACTATTCTAGGAACATGATATTTAAAAATTTTGGGTGTATCAAGTTTAAAAAATATTTTGGTTTTTGAAGTTAAAGTTCCTTTTAACGAATTCTCTGCATAGCCGCCGCTGATATCTACTATACCTACTAATGATTCTTATTAAATAATAAAAATGCTACCCAAAGATACTATTCCACGCGGACGAAGTCGCGGGTAACAGCTAGTTTACAATAAATTCTAACAATCCAGACATCATGGAATGTAAAACTTTGTTGAAAAAGTGTCATTCTAAAGGATTAATTTGGCTGGTTATGACCCTAGTCATATCATCCCCTATAAAGATATGATTTCAGATTCCAAGAGAACAGATGCATTGTTGTTGGGAAGAAGTTTGGCGTATTAGTAAAGAACAGAAAGAGAGAATTTACTCGCAAATTAAACTTTTATTTCAAAAAAGCCTTGCTTTTCTTTAATGAGGTTTGGTAAAGTAGCGACCACTACTCTCACTAGTTTGCGTCTGGGCCATGTTTGTAGTCCTTCTTACTTAGCTCGCTTAAATATTGTTGACAGTTGCGACTGCAGCTGTGGTAATGAAATAGGTGACCTTAATCATATTTTCTTTAATTGCCTATCTCACGATTGCACATAATTTTAAAATAACCTGATAGACTTAGGTATCTTAATGCCAATTTCTCTGCCTTGTCTTCTACACTCCATGGATTATGACATTTATACACGAATAACGTATCTTAAACAAAAATACAATATTAAATTATAGACCTCATAATTTTTTCATAGTATCTAATAAATGTATCACATGTAACTGTGTTCATCTCATTGATCACTTGTTACAGAAAGATCCAATTCCTATCCTTTTTATTATCAATTCTTCAATTCTATTTCGATTGCTTCTTTTGTATTGTAATTTCCTCTTGTTTTTTATAATCTTAAACCCTTATACCAAACCATTATTTTATTTTACCAACCTTAAACACCGTCGTGGCATTTGCACAAGCCGTGCAAGCCAATAATACAAAAAAAACTAGCCTCACTTTTCTGTTCGCTCGCAGAATTGCGTCCTTAGAAGTTAGAGTAGACCTTCATTTTTATTTGGTCTGAGGTCACTTGATACTATTTTGTACTATTGCTTAGCAATTCAAAAAAGGATTATTAAAATAAATTCAATATGAACGTGACTGATAATGAAGCTGTAAGTACATATTTAACTTTACCGATAGACGATTTATGTTTATTTACAGAAAAATAAATACTGTTGTTTTAATTTTATACATAGTCTTTCTATCTGTCTTTGTTAGGATGACACTTCTAGTGTGGATAGCACCTCAAATACTGATAACACATCTCGTAGCGAGACACCGACTAACTCTAAAATTAAAAAGAGGCGACGAGGTAAGAAGAAAACGACTAAACAAGTAAAACCACCATACAAGTTTAAGTAAGTTCCAAATATTATTTATCTTATGCATTGGTTTAAGAACTACTGAGCGCAGAGGAACTCGAAGTAGTACAATATAAAGACATTTATTCTCATAGAAAACAACAGTTCCTTTATAATGAAATATATAATTATAGAGTGTACAAGTATATGTGTATAAGTGTACCCTAAGACAGTAACCATAAATTTGTTAGCTTATCAATATTACAAAATCAATGTATTGCAGTTGCAGTGCCAAAGAGGACCATGGCCAGCCTCTATTCGGTTGTCAGTTCAATCATCACCTTGGGGAAGGAGAGCCCCAGATATTTGCTGTAGTTGGCAGTAACAGGGTCTCCATATACGAGTGCCCTGAATCTGGTGGATTGAAATTTTTACAATGCTATGCTGATCCTGATGTAAGTATATTGAGGCAGTTGAAAAATAAGCATTAGTTACTCAGTAGTGATGAAAGAAAAAATCATATAACTGCCCAATAAAGATAGTGCCGTGCCTAAATATAAATCTTCCTAACTTCCACTAGAATATTGGGCACTGCTTATCATAACTCAATGTAGAAAAAATTTTAGTTATCTTTTAGAATCAGTTAGACACAATATCAGTTCATAGGTGACAATTAAAAGTTTAATTTAGATTCATAGCACTCATTATAAACATAAAAACTGAAATTTTTAAAACCCTTACATAAAGTTTATTTGTTATTAGGTAGATGAAACATTTTACACATGCGCCTGGTCTTATGAAGAAGACACAAACCTCCCACTACTGGCAGTGGCTGGATCTCGAGGCATAGTCCGCATCTTCCACCCAGCAACTCAGACTTGCATCAAGCACTACATTGGCCATGGCCATGCTATAAATGAAGTAAAATTCCACCCTCGAGACCCTAATCTCTTGTTGTCTGCAAGTAAAGACCATGCTCTGCGACTATGGAATATCATGACTGATGTCTGTATAGCTATATTTGGAGGTGTAGAGGGACATAGAGATGAAGTTCTCAGTGCTGACTTTGATCTGAAAGGTGAAAGAATCATGTCTTGTGGCATGGATCACTCGTTGAAGTTATGGAGATTAGATAAACCTTCTATGCATGAGGCTATTAAGCAAAGCTACAATTTTAACCCTCATAGAACTCTCAGGCCCTTCAATTCCTTGAAGGAACATTTCCCAGACTTTTCAACAAGGGATATTCATAGAAACTATGTGGACTGTGTCAGGTGGATGGGTGATCTCATTTTATCTAAGGTTAGTATTGCGGTACTCATTGTCATAATATTGAATAACCATAGTTTTTTAATAATAAAATACCAATAGTCAACAAAGTCATCTCTCATTCTGAAAATTTTAACTTTAATTTGGTAGACATGACAGTCTAGACAGAAAATTTGAGTAAGCGTAAAGGATACTTGAGAGAATTTTAAGACTGAAAGAGATTTTTGCTTAAATTATAAATTATCACATATGTTTTTAACTTCATATCAGATTTCATTAAAATCAGTTATATGGTTAAGGCATGACATTTAGGATACAACTTAACTCTATACTATACTATATTGTACATTTATGAGTATATTTATCTACCATTACATTTATAATCACAGTACTGATTTGTAAATAAGAATTAATAAATCTTGTAATAAACTTTTGTCCTGAAATTTTGTTTGTCAGTCATGTGAGAACGCGATTATTTGCTGGAAGCCAGGGCGGCTTGAAGATGCAGAGCTACGTCCAGGCGATAGCTCTGTAACAGTGGTGCATCGGTTTGACTACAAAGAATGCGAAATTTGGTTTATACGATTCGCTGTTGACTACAGTCAAAGGGTGAGGTCCAGAACTTGTCATTTAATTATTTTCGTCGTACTTCGTGCGGAAACTATCACTACTAACATAACACGTCATTACAAGGGTGATGATCGTGACAGCAAAATTTGACAAATGAGGTCTCCTCTGGTCTTTACTCACGTTTGCACTATTGATATACTCTTGAGACAATTTTAAATGGCTGCGAAAAAAATCAGTCTTCCATACTATCCATATGGTGATTTGTGTATAAGTGTGTGTTGGGAGTTATAAGGTTATGTTGTTGCAGGTGATTGCACTGGGTAATCAGTGCGGTAAGACCATGGTGTGGGAACTGGGCAGCGTGGCAGGAGGCTCGCGAGTCTCGCAGCTAGTACATCCGCGGTGTGCTGCCGCCGTAAGACAGGTAAACTTTGCGATACAAATTGTCTAGCTTTGTTTAGGGATATGCATGACAAATTCCGGGTCATTATAAACCTTGTCTCTTGCTTTCTTTTAAGCTCTTTGAGTTCTTGAAATTCAACTTTAATTCGTCCTTTGATTTGTGTTTTTATAAATATTTTATCACCTTTTACAATATTCTTATTCATCTAATAATCGATTTTTGTAAAATACATGTAATGCTACCTAATGAAGAACCTTTGACCGCAGGTAACTCTGTCTCGTAACGGAAAAGTGCTACTGACGTGCTGCGATGATGGAACAATATGGCGCTGGGACCGAGTAGCCAACTGATATCAGAAAGGGCCTACCTTAAAAGGTTTAACCTGACCAGGGGGAACAATTGACTAACAACTTGCTCAAGGAGCACGTTTTTAATTACGTTTTTTGAAAATACAAATTTTTACCATACAAATAAAGAACAGTGATTATAAAATGCATCGTATGTCGTTTTTATATCTATAAGTACATTGGACGAATTTCATTTTTAATTATTTTTTTTTAAATTATATTCTTATTGTAATCTTCAATACAGTACACAACCACTTGTTGAGAATTAAGACTACTACCAGTTATGTGTAATCTAGTATTTTTAGTATGAATAAGATACCTAATAATAATAAATCAAGACTGCTTTGTAATTTTTTTGTTGTAGTTTTATTGCTTGATATAACTTTAATGGAAATGTTTTTTTTATCGATAAATTTTATCTAGACTTCATAGTGCCAGCATGTATATATTTCATGCTCAAATAAATAACATAGCTTTAAACAAAACTACATAATCAATCATCGTAAGTAATTACCGACCTTACCGGTAATAAGTAGGTTATACTCATGAGTACTCATGACTAAGCACCTACTTCTATAAAAGGGACCTTGTGTGTTATAAATTGAAAAGTATAAAAATAAATAGATGGCAGTGTAATTTTTGTGACAAAGGATCCCTACATGTAAAATTATGCAGTACAATCTTGTCAGACATGCCGCTAAATAGTATCGCTTTATACTGTGTTTGATATTTGGTCTAGTTGACTGGCAAATTTTATAGGAACTATTACCACTTACCATCAGGGTCTTATTTCACAAACGTTACCACCAGGAAAATTTTAATTATTGCAATGTCTAACTATTTTCCAGTAACTTTGTAGCAGGTGATAGTCTCAATTACAAAAAATAAAAAATACAAATATATTTTTCTAAAAAATTTATTATGTTTTGACTAACAATACATCTACATTATTAAAACGAATCACTGGGGTAAAGGTGTCACAAGCCTCAACCTCGTCAGACCGTATCCTACAGTTCTCAGGTAATGTTGTTGCTAGGCACACACGGACTAAATGAGAGCACAATACAATCAAAGCTCAATCTAACGCTCTTATTATGTTATTAAATATTTTCAATTTGAAAAGAAATTTAGTTACTATTGGACCATTTTACACTGATAAAAATCAGATAACATATTGTCACTTATACAATAATACCGCGCAAAACGAATTTTGGCCATTCTTCGTTTTACACGTCATTGAATACCTCGATCTATTTGACGCACACCCAACGCTGTCATTTGAATTTCTAAATTATTTATTTAAAAGTAGTGTTGCAAGAATATATAGTACTATCGATAGTATCGATTGTAATGGCGATAGTCACAATATCGATAGAACTATCGATAATATCGATACTATCGTTAGTATTTAATACCCAATAGTATTGATAGGTATCAATACTTTCGATAGTATTGGTTTTCGATACTATCGATGGTATTGATATTTTATTATTAATAATATCAATAGTATCGATACTATTGGTAGTCTTAATTCAACAAACAATCGATACTATCGATAGTTTTAAACACTATCGATAGTATTGCACTATCGATAGTTTGTAAAAATTCAATAGTATTTACCTTTGCACAATGGTTAACGTGGTGACTGCATGCGCAGAACAAAGTTAATTATTTGTAATTATTTTTATATGTCGAATGTAATATTATTTGACTAAAAGCAATAAGTATTGTTCTACGACAGTAATCACCGGCCACGTGAACAATAATGCAAAGGTAATACTATTGAGTATTTACAAACTATCGATAGTGCAATACTATCGATAGTTTCAAACACTGTAGATAGTATCGATATTACCGATAGTATTGATGCCTATCAATACTATTAGGTATCAAATACTAACGATACTGTCGATAGTGTCGATATCGATACTGTCGATATGCCTATCGATATTGTGACTATTTTACAAGGTCAACTATCGATAGTTCTGCAACACTATTTAAAAGTTATACGAATAGTTTTACAGTGAAAAACCGAAAAAGTGGTCTATGAAAGACCTCTTGGCGGGAAAGTGAAGCGTCATGTCTGCAGTTTTGTTTTATTTTCTAAAATTTGTGATATTTCTAACATTAATGTGTAATAACGGTGGATTATTAACCGTCAAGTGTTTGTGAATATACATGAGTGTTGGTAAATCAAACAAAACAGTGCAACATCACTTTTCAAATTTTCTCTCAAGGAGTCCATGTGAGATCTCAGTATAGCCCCACATCTTTACTGAGGACTCAAGGGGTTTAAGGGAGGGTATTTCATCTTCGATTTATCATCTTGATCACCACTCATTCTCATTTACTATAAATTATATATAATTAATATATCACTTACTTGACACTGGCTAAATGTGCTAGACGCACGAAGCCATTATTTAAATGAAAGAAAAGTGGTCTTTCCGTCATAAACCAATCTTGTGTAAAGAAGTCATGTATTTTGTCTCTCTTATAAAATTTTACTTACGCGATATTGTTGTATAAGCGACGATATCGACGACATAAATTTATGCTGATAATTATAAAGGGTAAAACGGCGAAAAATCGGTAAAAAAAAAACTGCATATTTTGATATTTATTAACATTGAATTTAGGCAACTGTTCTGCTCAGATGAGCGATGTAAACTTTGCAAGTAAATACATTTAATAACTTTGCTTTTTTCCTTAACAAAATGTGATTGATTAAAATTTTATTTTTTAGGAAAACGATCTGTCGCAGGTACCGCAAAATTTATACATAATGATTTTGTGTTCACTAATCGCAGATCATACAATAATACTGCGCTAATCTCGTCTAGTTAGGTACTAATGAGTATTTCTTCCACTAATACACCGATATCAAGGACAATTATTTATCCCTACTCGCTAAATTAGTATAAATAATGCACAATCGAACCGATTACAATAAGAACTATTTTATCTTGACAGTTTAAAGTCACAAGGTACGAAGCTGTTTTAGGTGCTCGACTGTGCCTTAAACAATAAACCCTTGTTAGCGTTATCAAATTTTATCATTTTCTTTTCAATAATTTTCAGTCTTTAAACTTTACAATTAAATCGAACCGTAAGATTAATACATAATTTGAGATCATTTTTTATTCTTATAATCATTATCTCTTTATTTTAACATTATATCTTTTTATAAAATATTAATAATAAATACATGATAAAATTGAAATAGCATTTTTCTAATAAAATATGACAGTATAAAATAAATGAATGAATAGCAATCATACAAAATGTCACAACAGAGTTATTGAGCTAGTTTTGAAGGTTTGAATTTAATTGGATGCGGCTATGCAAAACGGACCCAGCCCACAAAAATCAGTTTCACCTTTACATTTGAGTTGTCTCAACATTAGTGTAAGCAAAAAAGATAACCATTAACATAATAAGCATTCTCGAAAATGTCTAAATTTCTCAAAACTAAGCTTTTGTGGAATGGATTCATTTTCATGTAATTAAACCGCCAAAGTCGGTGTATATAAATAAGACTGTTAGATTATTTTCTTTATATTGTATTTCAACCAGTCCTATTAGATAGGTCGCGCGTATCTTCTGGTTGCGCTCTAAAGTGGTTGTTGTTTTTTTGCAGTCATCTGTGGTTTTGAGTTTGAAATATAATGCTGAGTTATGTATATTCTAATGTTTTACAATAAATCAGCCAATATTGTTTTCATTTTAGTTAACTATATTTTGAACCACAAAAAGCTTAAGGCGCTTAAGATACAAGACTTATAAGTAGTCAACCCGCTAAACTGTTAAGCTACCATTGAAGGGGCGCTACATACGTTATGCTACATTTGACGACCGATATGGCGTGGTGGCGAGAATATCCGCTCTCCGCTCCTAAGGTCGTGGGTTCCATTCCCACGCAGGACAAATCTTTGTGTGCATGAACATGAATATTTGTTCTGATCTGGGTGTTTTCCTATGTACAAAAAAAAAGTATTTATATATGTTTATCCGTTATTTAGTTTCCATAACACAAGTTCTTAATGATACTTATCTTGGAACTAAATAATTGGTGTAATTGTCAGAAAATATTTATTTATTATTTATAGATATTAAATCGGCACATTCGTTTTGATAAATATGTATGTCGCTTCTTTGCTTCAATAATGTGTTATCTCAAAAAACTAAATTTTACAGGAGACCGTTTTTAAAGTTTAGAAAATTATTGACGTCGAAACGGTTATGTTTTTTTTGATAACTTGAGGTTCATTGCTAGTATTGATTTCTAATCTTTCTGAAAATATAATAAAGGTCTGATCATTATGATAATGTAGTGAAAATTTTACAGTTTAAAAATGAGAGTGCTATAATGTCACATTTTTCGTGAAAATGTGTCATATCACGTGTGTTATAATATGACATATCACAATTTTAATGATATTATTTTTGTTAAGGTACTGGGTTAATTTAATATCAAATGTTGTCGAAAAAAATACATTTTAGTTTTTTCATGGTTTTATTATTGAAAACGTTACATACTGAACAATAACACATAAAAAGCAAAAATAAGAAAATAATATTATCATTTAGCACAAACCTTATCTATGCTTTATTTCTTATCAAATTATGTAAAAAAACAATCAACTTAAAAATTAAAATATTTATTCCAAAATTAATCAGTTTGCAAACAATTACAATCAAATTATTTTTATCCGCAGAAACAATATTTAAAAATAATGTTTATAACAAGTAAGTATTAGAGGCAAAGTAGGAACAATAAAGATATTTATTATAGCACTTGGTGAGGTTCTTATTTAAGAAAAATCACAGTTTAAATCATATTATTACGTTAATATCACTTTATATAACATAGTTTGTTTTGACTTAGGAACATCAGTTCATTAATAACAATGTTAATCAGTCTTAAAAACCAGCTATTACAAAAAATAAACTCGTCCCTTAAGTTACAAAGATTCATAAAAGAGCCTATGGTATCTTGGGATGAGATTTTTATTCACCAAATACATTAGATCAGTCTTTTTTTATTAGATATACCAGGTTTTTCGTCGTATGCATTTTTCAATTCTAAAATATTATTCTTATTTTTTTTGATTATCTTTTTTTGAACTCTCATCACCTGTAATCCTGCTACCTTGACTGATTTATTATTTTCATCTTTTAACAAAGAAAAGTTGATCTGATTGCTAAAATTTTTTAAATCATAGAAATCGGCTAAATTCGTTAACATGGAAGGGCTCACTTTTCTCCCTTGAAGCCTTAATAGCGCCAATAAAGGCATCAGGGGTATACATAGGGCCAGATTTTAACTGCCGTTTTATTTCTCCCTTATTTTGAGTGTGACCTTTAGTTAAATATTTATTTTTTTCTCAATTTCCTTCTTGTCTTCTTCTTTTTTTCCAGTATTATTTGAGCTAAAACCTGCGTTTGTCAACGCAAATAATAGGCAGTTCAATTTGTGTTAGGGGCGTATCATCATTGCATTCTTGTCCATTTCGTATCATATTACCTCTTTTATTCACTTCTTTATTGTCAGAACCTGAATTGCTGTGAATATTGTGTCTTGCCACCTTAACTTCTAAGTTTAGGTCTTTGACTGAATCGTCACTATCTGTAGTTTAAAAAGATTACGTATATTCATAGATAGATATTTTTATTAAATAATACGATTAAATCAAGTAAAATTAACTTTATAAAAAAGATGTGCTAGATGATTTGCTTGACGAGCTACCTGATGTGCTACTTGAAAAACAGCTGCAATTAGTGGTAGAATCACAACGTTGTCGATTGAAAACTATCGGTTCAATGTTTTCTCTTGTTGCGTCATTATTTTATATACTTACAGTTCTGTTATCCAAATTTGAAATATGGTCCTCTTTGTTCAAAGTTATTTCCTCTAAGTTTTACATTGAGTCCAATTCTAAAAAGAAAGTTACTAAGGTACATCTTGTATAATAGAAAACTGATTAGAGAGACATACATACTCACACACATTTACTCACAGTTATTCTCCCACATGAACCGCACACTTATAAATTCTCACAGACATTATTACAGATGCTTACTTAATCATAGAATTAACGTTCTTTCAAAGTCAAAAGATTATGGTATTATGGTAAAAACTAAAACATTACGTACCTGTGTCAATAGCTGCAATCGAAATACCAGAATTCAGGGCTAAAGTTATTGCTAGTTCAACTAGCCTTTTAGACCGCGAACCCATCTGAAAAAAACAAGTGTACATAGTAATTTATCTTAGCACAAACAACGTAATAATTTGTCATATTTTTCGTCAATATAAATATTTATTTCTGGAAAAACGAAACATTAGAAAATATCTGGAACTAGTTTTTTAAATTATAAAAAGTTAAATCATATACAATGTTGCATCCCGATATAACACAACATTAAATTGTTATTTTTTCGGCAACAATGTGACATGAGAATTTGTAACAATTCACACTTCAAATAATATTTCTACAACATTGTGTCAAATACAAATACCACAGTATAGTATAAAATAATTTTATTGCATAAATACATACCTTTGCAATCAAACAGTGATATTATCGTGATGTCACGATCTCGCCGAAAACCAAGAGCACTGTCCTCTTCCCATGCGTAGTGACAACCGATTTGCTGCGTTGTTGAAACAATTCACTTGGAGAGAAAGGAACAACGTGATATCACGATGTAACACGGGTGCTCGGTCTTTTTCGCGCGTAGATTCTCGGTTATTGACGTAAAAAATATCGCGTTTTTAGAGAAAATAAAACCGAACACGGCGGTTTCAGTTATCAAATAAAAAAAAAATCATTTTTTTTGACTTATCACGTTATTGAAGCAAAGAAGCGATGTACTCAACCGGTAGGACTTTAGATGTAGCGCTAGCGCCCCTACTTTAGAGCACACCAAGAATTTTGCGACATTTAACGTAACAGTAAACATATTTAGATCTAGCTAATTTTAATTGAAGGTAAGAGATTACAGGAATTTGTTTTTGACAAATTTTGAAATTGAATACTGAAAATGTATTAGCGAGCGCTTACTGTTTTCATTTGATCCGAAAACCATTTATAAATTTTTAATATTTGAACTAATGGCAATTACAATATCGAATTACAAGCATATTTATATTTAACAGTGTTAATTTTTTCGTAATATGAATTATTTCTCTATAAGGCGTGTAAAAAGACAATTATACATTAGGTACCTACTAAATGTAACACATAACAACATATAACAAACATACTGTAAAGCAATAAAAAATTTATATAGCATAGGTTATGAACATTTCATATTGTAATTGCAATTATTAGTGTCAACAACAATAATAAGTTTATTGTACTAAACAGTACTATTTGAAACGAAATGTTTTATATGTTTAATATGTATGTCTCAAGCTTACACATATTAAAAGAGATATCGAAACTACACATAAACCGAATTTTAGGGAGTCGTTAGAGAAATCTGTGAAATCTGACTTTAAAATATAACCTATATCAGATTTGGAGTTTTAGATATGACATTGACTTCCGCTTAAATGTGTGTACATTTTGTCAATGAGTAAAGTTGTAAGTTTGGTTGTATTTTTACACTTAAACTGTGATTGCTGTTATTATGCCCTGAAAATGTAGATAAAATTTTCAGTATATTTTATGTGTAAGCTGAAGACAAGCTCATATTTATATGTTACAGTAGGTATTTATGAGGAACATTATCAAAAAGCTTCAGGTGATCCAATATATCTAGTGGGTTAACTATGATTAATATACTTTGGGGCGGTTTACTCATACTTATCTACTAATTATTTTATAGAATAAGAAACATCTGAGCATCATTAAATGTGTGTAAATCTGAAGTTATAAATGTCTGTGAATCAAAAATAAACGAAGTATTCGTTTATTATTACATGTTTCAAATAATTATACAGTCTGAAATTATAAAGACGCATGAAATAAATTAAAGCTGTGTATGTGAACTGTAAAATTTTAGTTAATGTTAGAATAAAATTTATAATAGAATAATATTTAATTCATTCCTACTATTGGGAATATCTACACAATTCGATGATAGTTGTCAGAAGCTATTGGCGATGGTGCAAGTCTACAGTCGCCTCGCCTATACTTATCATACTTATCATATTTTTAATCTAATACTAATATCAGATAATTCTTGGTTCACTTTAATTATATGCCACAATTTACAACAGCGAAATAAATATTTCTTTACGCACTATAGTAAAGTATTCATATGAATACCTACATATTACCCTGACTAGAATAAATGTTGACTAGATTTAGTCGTTTTTATGTACTTAATTTTTTTAAATAAATAATGGCTTATCCTATATACTTATCATAAGTATATTGGTTGACCCCATTTATTATAGGATAACATAGAAACCAAAGTAAGAGCGGGCACCGAACTTATATAATAAATGGTATCAAAAGCTACTAGCGAAGATCCAATTCTTAGAGCTGAACGCGAAGTCAGTATCTTTTACGCACCGGGACAAAGCCGGTTTTGTAAAGAGAGACTTTCGTATGATCAAAGTTCGAGATCTCTATAAGCCAACATTAATTTGCTTTGTCGACTATATTGCATTATTACAGTAAAATACATTAGGTACATATCTTAAAACTGCAAAATAAATCTTTAGTTTCTATGCCAAAATATTATGTATTGGTCTTTTATCAGGTATCATCTCTTCTGTTTGAGACCAGAGTACACGGCGATGAAGTTTTACATTAGATGAGCAGAAAGTTTACAATGTAAAAGTGTAACAAAGCCATGTTTCAATCTACATGTTGTATTTGTCGCAGTCAGATTTTAGAATACGCTGTTTAAAAAAACGCCTTGTTAGGCTAATTTGTCAAAGTATGTATAGCAAAAATTTTGATTTTCACGGAAAACATGTTCCTAAGAAATTAACAAACTTTGAAAATTTGCCCGGCCGTTCAATAAACAACGCATTTCTGGCTCCGATATATCCATCATCAAATTCCGACTGGACGGTCCTTTGCACGGTCTTTTGTTAACTCACAAGGAAATAAAACTAATATTGTAAATGAGATTACTTGCTAAGAATGAAGACCTTTTTATATACTTTCACACCTTATTATTATGCATTATTATGCAATGTGCGTTGTATATATTAAATAATCCACAGTAATCTAGTGCGAAGAGTAGTGTAGATCCTTTGAAATATGATTTTGTTGCGTTAAACATACATGTTTAAACTAAAAAGTACATTATTATGCGTACAACAGTAGCATAATAATGTAGACCAGAAAATAAAAATAATAACGTTACTCCAATTATAAAATAATTCATTATAAGAATATCACTTTTTTTATTCAATATTACAATATAACTTTTATTTTTAAAGAAAAAGTTATATTTTCATATCGACTATTTTAAAAATACACAAAAACTAACTTAAAAACGAGGACAGAGGTGATGAGTAAATATTTTATATGATTATCATTCAAACTATCACAATACATTTAATATATTTTCAGGAAAATTATCACATTAATTTATTTACACAGCTACTAATAAACAAACATAACTGCTAATGTTTATCCAACATTAATCAATTTCTGCTGTGAAAATGTTTAGAAAAAAGTTGGTATTAATTGCCTATAAATTGAGTAGATGGTAGTTCATAGTTTTGGCAACGTTTCTGAGCAATGCCACAGGTAAAGTATAATAAGAATAAAAACTTTCGAGCGATTTCTCGGAATGAAATCAATTAATAACACTTTAAACTATTCATTACAACAACAGTACAACTTATCTAAAAAAAATTTTTCTAAATGGTTTATATTTACATAAATTAAATACTTATCTATAATTCGTAGCTATTATTAAATACTTTCAATTCCTTAAAGCGCTCTTCTTATATATTCGATGAGCTAGATTTAAATTTCTCTAATCTATATCGAATAATAATCATAATACAAATACTGCTCACCATGGGTAATAGTACGATTTTAAACCAATCCAGCACTGTACAAAGTTTACAATGTTGTGGAGCTTACTTTATACTGTTCTGGTGCCTTCACTAGATTTGCAGTCTGTAGCTACTTTAATACATAAATCTTACATAGAGAAGAAATTTAACTCAACAGTCAAGCAAATAATCTGGTAAATATGGCGTTGCGTTGACACATGTGCCAAGCAATTAAACCATGACTTAGAATTAGAACTCATTGCAGCAATGCCTAATACAATACGGACTGCAAAGTTCCAAGTATCATACTGATAAGCAAACCTAAAATACGGTGCCTTCATTTACCTACTAAAAAGTTACGAAATGAACGACTTTGATGGCATCAACATTAAGTAATCGTATTTAGCTTGATGATTAGTATATAAGCAAAGCAGCTACGATACTGATTAATTATGCTCTATTTAGTAAGATTTGGTAAAAGTGTAAAATATGTATAGTATAGATCAGTGGATAAATCTTAAAGAAATAAGAGAAGAATTAGGAAACGACATAAACAATTTATGCTTAAGATTGGTCAAACATTATCAATAGTGCCTTCTTTTTATATGAATATGACAAAGATAATTAGTTAATACTCGTATTAGCCTGCGGATGACAATACAACGTTTAATAACTAGTGAGATCATATTTTTTAGAAAACTAAGGAAAGTAGAAATACAGCTAAGAGTTAACGAATAATAGTGAAACAATATTTAGCGGTGTCATACATGCCGCAATATAATTGTGAGAATAAATTAAACAATTAAAGGAGCGTCACGTCAAACAATTGTTGTTTTTTAATCGTTGATAATT
Organism: Musotima nitidalis; assembly: GCA_949126915.1. Classification (NCBI taxonomy): domain Eukaryota; kingdom Metazoa; phylum Arthropoda; class Insecta; order Lepidoptera; family Crambidae; genus Musotima; species Musotima nitidalis. Next base: position 11,327,865 of record OX421423.1, on the reverse strand, counting down.
CACATCGGAGGCTTCCCTTAGCTATTTAATGCTAATCTAAGATAATCTTAATGTACAGTAGCAGTATGTTAAAGTGTTTGATAGCGCGTGATAGGAAAGCAGTCACTGCGTCGCGTCGGAACTCTAGCGCAACGTACCTCACTACATCACTGATAGTGTATTAGCGCAGCTTTTACGACGCCCGCGCAGAAGAGTAACGCTTTCTTGTGGAAATATCCGAAGATTATGCAAGCGTAGAGGCTATGCAGTGGTGGTCGAAAGCGCGGGGTCGGAGGGCGGTCACCGCACGCGGCCGGACGGCGAGCGGAGGTGGGACCGGATGTAGCCGGTGCGGTAGTCCGTAGCGTCGCCGCGCCGGCCCGACCCAGCCGCTCCCCGCTGCCGCCGTCGGCTCCATCTGACAACCCACATCTGCGCTTACACACAATGTTTCTTTAAAGAAGTTTTTTCTGCGGCCCACGTGTATATTATTCTCAACTTATTTCGTATTAGAGTCAACCACTGCATGTACCACATTGGATTATTTTGATCTCAACCACAACCAATGAAGAACAATAAGTATAGCAATTATCGTTTGTCTTCAGGTACCTATATACAGGTAAAAGTAATAGAAATGGCCAAACGAAACCGAAAGCTGTGATTTGCTGCTTTTAATTTATTGTTTTAGCATACTTATTTTGATCACACTCACTCTTTTGTGCAGGTGACCTACTTCTATGTGCTCGCAGAGATGTACATTATAATATTTAAACTGAAAAAATTAGCTGTATAATTTGTATTATGTATGTATAGGTATATTTTTAGTTCTCAATTAATGTTTGAGAAACAGCATAACTACAAGCAAGGTTCTCTTAGAAATCGAATGTATCATAGAAATAGGCCGTCATCTTTTTGATAACGGTTTAATCGTGTATTATATATGATAAGAAATAACACACCCAGCATTCCATTATATCAGACACCCTAATTTTAAAGAAATATTAAAGAATTTTGATAGAAAATAATGAAAAACATTTATATTAATACTAAAATTTCTTATTTATAAATTGTAATCGATACAAATGGAATACTGAATGCGATACAAACAACTCTGGTACTGGAAAAAAAACACTTGTGAAATATAAAATACGGTCCCCAACGTTCACGTACTTAGGTATAACCGTGGGGCACAATATGTCCACAACATAGGAAGCATCCAAATTTGACAGTAGGCGTCTACATAATAGAATGAAAGAGCTAAAATACTCATGCGCCATAGAGCGTAGATCTCAACCAAGACAGATAGAGTGAAAGATTGAAGACTCAAATTTAGGAAACAAATTGTATAGAACACAGATTTGAGCATTGACATCACTAGACAAGCAGCTTCCGGTTAAACTTACTTTTAAATTATTAAAAACAACTAAAAAGTCAAGGAACATCTCTTATTAAATTGAAAACCTGATATAAATCTGTTTCTAATATAACAGAAACTCAATATGTGGTATATGGAGTAAACAAAACTTTTGTAATGTTTATCGCCAAAAATCACGATATAAATGGAAGAAGACTTCGATAATTTGGGAAAAATATGATGAAAACGAATTTATAGCGTACTGCTTGTCTAAATGCAGATCAATGTAAGTGGGTGTATTATTTTGTGTAATTGCTTGCTGTCAATTCAAACGCATGCGATGCGAGTCGTAAGTGCCGAAGCACCAGCGGCATGCAGTACCTATAGTGGACCCGCGTGCCGCATCGTCGCGGCGCGTTCTCGCGCGCTGGCGTGCGTCCGCCCACGAACCACCGATAAAACAAAAGTCTAAATGTTAAATTAAAATTTTACCTTTTTATACTTAGGAGATAAGTACCGTAGCCAATTATAAATCCCGTTAAACTATATAATTAGATAAATTGAAATAAAATAAGACAATAAAAATATCGCTTTTGTGCTGGAGAGCACAATGTTAAGAATCCCATACAACTAAAACCTTTATGAAATACATAAAAAAATCGCAATAAAGAGTGCCAAAGTCTGCATATTTTCTTTTTCCAAAGTTGTGATTTACCCTACACACACTTTGCTATCTTCCTATTTGTTTCACAAACACAAATATATTAAACATTACATCTTGCTCGCTTGTTAGCATTTGTTTACGAAAGCTGTGTTTGCATCTGGAATATTTATAGTTTAATATATTATTTAAACACTGTATTCCTTAAATTAACTAAGCCCTATCTGATGATAAGCAGGAGATGCAATCCGCAAGTTTACATCACGATGAAAGCGTTCTACAGAATACTCACTGTTGAAAGGCTTACGTGAAAGCCATTTTAAGCCAATAAGATCAGAAACAATAGTTCGTAGGTAAACCGTATACAGAATACTATGATGGCAGTGCACAAGATGCAAGTTTTACCAATTTACTTCCTTGAACCATATCATCAGATATTAAGTTACATCTTTAGTGTGTTTCTTTCTTATCCAATATTATTTTGCAGAGCTTTATTAGATTGATAAATAAATAATAAGTATCAATATCTAATTATATTATAGTGCTGCGTTTAAAATGAGCGATCATGGCGAGTGAATCACAGGGAAAACTAGAAATACTTACTAAAGTGTTGATTTTAGCTTTACTTAGTAATTGTGAGGATCTGATCTGGTCTACGACTATTGGTAAATTAATATCGGCGTCTGGCTTGTTGGCAAAGTCTTCTCTAAATAACCCTTGAATTTTTAATGTGCTTGCTTCAGTGCTTTAGGTAAGAGTACAAAAGGTCCAAATTACTTTTGGTGCTTTGGTCCAAATTACACGCAATAACCACTTAAAAACTGTCTCGAGCTTCAACAGGATGGTCTCATATTGTCAAACTATATACTATCCTTTACTAGTGTACAGAGAGTGAGATCTTATACGGTAACATGTATTCGAATAATTACGAAGGTGATATATAAATAAAAGAAGTTCGACAGAGGCCTCCGCCGCAAACAAACGTGTTTATTATGTTTCGTAATACTTTTACGAGTACAAACAACAAAAAAGGATTGCTCAATCGATATGGAGCACTTATCATATTTTTTCTTTGTAACCGAATTGTAAAAGGTGATGATGTGCGCGATATAATACTCTCGAGATATTTCCAGCCTCATCGCGAACCAAGACTTAAGCTCGTCAGTAAAAAAACTGCATTTCCGGTAAATACATAGTAAATTAGCGCCCAGCTAAAACAGTTTAAGAGGTTACTACGCTACTACGATATATATTATAATAGTCTTATACAGTCATGTTAGGAAAGTCTATTTACTAAGGCACAAATTACTTTAACAGATTAAATGATGATGATGATAAGATGATTTGAGAGGTAAACTGTTTTCTTTATTTGTGAACACATAGTATGCAGCACGCGCGTGCGTGTGATTACTATGTGAGCAAAGAAGGGTCCTGCAATACTATAAACACCTATAGATCGATTAACATTGACTACACTATTGGTTAATATGGTTTATTACATTTTGATAAGTGTTATAATGCAACACGTTAAAAAACGATTAAGTTCCACTGAAAGACTTACTTCAACAGCCTCATAATATACTCAGGCCAGTTGTCGGGCAGCATAACGAGGGAGAAGCCGACTGCGATCAAGATTATTCCAGCCAACTTCATACCCTCGAACTGGACGCCATACAAGACTACGTCCAAAGCTGAAACAATTGGTTAAGTAATAAATATTTTATGTGCTTTACAAAAAGCGTCTAAGTAATTTCATGTCATTAATTCATTCTCTACATTGAGCACTCCTCGGTCTACGCAGACGTTTACTAGTTTAAAACAATTTTAATTTATTTTACTTTGACAAATGGATAGTGTTTGGTAATCCGGATCGATACCACTGGACTAAAAAGACTAAAATTATAACGCATTTAGACAGACCACCCTAAATTCTACTGAATTTTAATCACGTTTTAACGGGTAAACAGAATTCGCGCATCGATCAATCATAATCTGATTTAACACATATTATGAATGATGGATTTCACCATCATATTCTGGCATTTGGTATTTTGGGCGATTATGGTTTTTCCGCAATCAATGATCATATTCTATGTTTAATTAGATTATGATTCGAACATAATTTTATACATATAATAAATAAGGCATAAAAAATATAAGACTACTTTGTATTTTAAGAACAATACAATTCAGTTCTTCTTCTTTTAATAATAGCTTATACCTAAAGTAATTACAACATGTTCTATAACTTCGATTGAAATTAAAAATATTAAGCAATGGTTTCTGCACTCAGGTAGGTATATCGCTGTCGCCATAACGCCTGTGGAAAAAATACCGTTTTAAAGTCTTACCTGCAGATACTGGAACGGCAGTGATAAGTCCAAGTGACACGAAAATGTTGTAAGTCATAATGTTTCCGAATTGAAATACCAAGTGGAATACTGAAACAAGAATTCGTTATATTCAAGCATTTTATTAGATTGTATAATATTTATTTAGTAACAACTATAACTAACTAGTCATGCCATAAATTTTGCCCAAAGAATTACCCTTACTTATTGGGCCTCATTATATTAAGTAGGTTTTATACTATTTAATTAGAAATAACTGAAATTTTGCCAATCTAATTAAAACAGTGAGCAGACCCTGGGACCTAAGCTCAACCGGGATAATGCTAGGATATGATAATATACTATTTAATTTAATAAAAATAGCACTGTAGAAAATAAAAAAAGGAATTGAAGATAATAAAATGGCAGTGATAGTTATCGTTACATGAATTAAAAAACCAATAAAGGTTTCCAAGTTGTTGAAATTATTGAAAATACCACAGAAAAATATAGTCGAAGGGACAGTCGATCCGATGATCGTATCCGTAAGGAATAAATATGTATATTTACATGAAAAAGGTCTACGGCTGTGTGTATTGGAAAATCTAGAAATAATTAAGCACAATGACAGAAACCTACTGCTGAACGAACAAAATACGTTCTCTAGATCACCTTTATTACGTATGGTTCAGAAATTTCATAACGGTCGCTCTGACTCAGACCGCGATGACGTTGGTGACGGAAGTGGGTAAGGGTATACGCTCGAATACGCTCAGCTGCTCACTCTCGTTTTAGCGTTGGTCGTGAAGACATCGTTGTTCTGAGGCTCCTATCTTACCTGAAGATGCCCTATGTAAGGGCGAAACACGTGTCGTGTTGAATAATTTCTCGATTTTTCGGGAAATTATAGTAGCGCGGGAATTGTTACAAAGATATTTTTAATCCATCACTTCCAGCAACAAAATGTCAACTGCTGTTGACTGCATCACAAACGACCAATTAGAGCTAAAAAAGGAGTATTATAAAAATTCTACGTCAAAAGCCATGCACGCCACATTCAAGAGGTCCGAGAATCAAAAGAGGCCATCACTTAGCAAATGAGACTTTTGGAATGTGTCCAACGATGGCGTAATAAAGCTCTTATTTATTTAACAAAAAAGTTAGAACTAATAACCAAAGCAAGCAATGAAAGGTATTCAATGAATTAAGTAACATACTGCACAAATCAAAATGTACCAAACACTGGTTTCAAGCAAATTTAACGTGTTGGACCTTTATAAATTTTTTTCGAGTGATAAAAAGATGAGACTTTAATTAATCTTCAAACTAAAAGAGGGCTTAGTATCTGCAATATATCACCAAAAAAAGTACAATTAACATATAATCTGATTAATTGAAGAGTAGTTTTCTCTTACCAAGCAAAGCGACACTGCCAACGACAAGCTGCACCCAAGGCATACGAGCAGCGGGCAGCAACTCCGAGCCGGCGAGGTACAGCGCTAGCCAAAGCGGCCATAGCAGCGCCGCGTTCACTACGCCCAGAATAGAGAAGAACAAAGCGCGCTGACCGCTATTCACTTCACCCATCACTTTCCTGAATAGCACCTAGGGAAATATGGTTATGTTAAGATGTCTCGACATGTTCCAAACACACTTTTAAGAAATAAATGTTCTGCAAATAGAAGTCGAAACACGCTTGAACATCATGATTCTTCGAAAAAAAAAAGACTAGATTAAAAGAGGTACCTGCCTCTCTGTCGACTACTCGGTTGGTAGATTTATTTGCGTGTCACGTAATTAAGCACGCAATGTTTGGACACCATTGCGTGCCTAATGACGTGACTTTTCAAAATACTACTTTAATAGTGGAAAATAAATGCTTTTCCTATTAACAGTTCACACGATTGAAGTAAATTTATTTTCCAGTAAAATTAAGGTACAACAGATAATTTCGTACTTTATTGATAGGTACACGTCATTTTAGTAGCCATTGAAGAGCGATCAATATAACAAAATATAACCATCTAAAATGTATATTTATTTATTCAATTTAGACTCTGATGAACTGGGCAACCAGCATAGCCCTCATTGAGTAAGAACAGGACTTTGACCGGAAAGGAATGGAGTTTATCTTCCTGCCAGAGAATAACGAAGTCTAGCTAGCATATACGTACAATAAATAAAATGGTACGATTAAGACGAGATTTTCACTGGCAGATACTTAGTAAGAATATATGCAAATAAAATAACATCATTTTAGTTGGTTGTTTTTTGTGCTTATACATAAGCATCACCATAGCCCAGCAAAACGGTAAGCACCATGTCATCTATATTAATTTCCGTAATTGATAGGAATACTATGAACATAATGTCCAGGTGGATACTGAACACTACTTCCTATTTAAAATTGTAAAGAGAGAATAGAATTAAAGGAATAAAATTTACCTTAAATATAGCAAAGCCGGCAGCGGCACACGCAGCTAGCACGACACCTCCGAGAGTAGAGCTGCCAGTAATGCCGTCCATATAGGCCAGCAGAGCGATGCCAGTGTCGCACAGAATTGCAGCCACAATCTTAAAATTATTTACATATAAGTTCTACCATCGGCAGGGAAATCATTCTCACACCTTAGAAATGACCGGAGTGCGTACGGTACAGTTCAAAACAAACTTTCTGCCGCGTAACCTTGGGTAAAATTTTGCTTGATTTTCGTCCTCATATAGGTATGCTGTGTACGTGATTGTATAAGTGTCAACGTAAACCAAGCGGAAATAATCCTAGCGCGGGCTCAGGCATTTACCTACGTAGTCACCTTTGAGCTTATTATTTTGGCATAATGTGTACAATACCAGTTTACATTACATCATAATTAATTTTCTTAGATTTTTTTCAATATTGTGAACTCCATGATATTTAATTTATACTATGTAGCTTAAAATGGGCGCGAATTACTTGCGATCAAGAAGAACTTATAATATTAGAATGAATAATCTTACCCTAACACCAACAAACTGTTCATGCAATATAACCCAAGAGAGTAGATAAATGCAAGAAACATTGGTGGCGAAGAGAGCTACCACATCAGTTGACAACAGGATTTTCAAGGAGTATGTGTACATGTAGATTGTTACCACCCACAGCAGACAGAACAAACCACAGCGACTTATGAAGCGTGCTGCAATAGAAAAAAAAACTTTTAATGTACTTATCCAATTTACACTCTAAGGTTTATTTTCCAGTCCTAAAGAAAAGCTCATATACAGCCAATTACTACTACTATTGTTGAATCAAAACACACATACCAAATGTGAATCCTTTATCCCTGAAGTCAGTAAAAGCATCATAAACAATATCATGAGCTGACTTGCACTTATTATGTATCAACATGACTATCAAGTACAATGGGTAGAACAGTATCAGCCAGTTGGTACAGAACCATGCAGTGAAGAAGGGTGCATTGTATAGATTCTGGAATTAGGACTTTATCAGTAACACTATAGTCTAAAATATCTGTTTTAATAATTAATTAATTTTATACATTGAAAGCCTTTTATTCATAAATCATACTATTTATGCAAGCAACCCCGATCTTTTGATTTCTTGAAAATAAAAAGTACTTCCATCAGTATAAAAAAGGGTGTTATTTAACGTGTCTTCAAAATTAATAAATTGCTAACCTAACCTAACCTTTTTGTGCATCAAAATTACTGAGTGAGCATCTAATGAGGTGATTAGATGCTCACTCAGTAATTTTGATGATCAAAAAAGTATTTTTTAGAGGTTCAGTTTATTATATTCCTATAAAAAACACTTTTCTTTTTAAGTATGATAAGTGCATTATGCAATAACTCTGTTGAGTGCTGTTAATCTTTTTATAACAGTTATTTTTGTAATTTTAATAGTAATACAAAAGTCTTACTCGTGTGTGACTCTTGGAGGTGAAGTTGTTGTAAGGCACAGATGATTCTGTACTATGCATAAAAGTGTTACTATTTGGTGGATATACTTCCAAGTACATATGTTTGATACAATGGGTAGCCGTCACCCAAGAAGCAGTAAGTAAAAAAGTTACACATAATCCATAGTAGATCTAAAACAAAAGATCAAGTCAGTATAAGATAATTAGGTTTGGAGTATATATTACCACCGTGTTGAAGCTGCAAAAGGCATTATCCCAGGATGTCATAAAGTCAACCAAGTCATTGCAACATTTAAAACTTGTTTATAATTATAAATTATAAATTTTGGAAAATAAAATATAGTGTGCCTAAAAAGGATTTCACTATGCAAGTGCTGCAGTGGAGATCCACAAAAGCACTGGTTTTCCAAGGAGACCTAACAGAGTTCAGAGAATCAAATATTTAATAACAATGAATAAAAATATGTAAAACCACTGAAAGCAATGAAATTAAAAGTTATGAGTTACAGCTGAAATTACAACATATATTTACTTAGTTCGGTGTATTTTGGATTAACTAATGTTATTCACTGACAATTACAGTTGGAATTAAGATTAAATTATATTATTTTTCTAAGAATAGAGATTGACAGCTAATGGACTATTATTGAAAATAAAATGATTTTTTTTTTATCATTTATGTTTAAAAGCACCTAAAGAAACAGAGTTACGATAGGGTGGAGGAAAATTGTACTTAAGGTTCCTGTTATGTATATTCTAAAGAACTAAATTCCAGTATTGGTGGCAGAATATATATAAATAAAAGGTAATATATTTTTTTTGTTTATGAAATAAATTACCTTTTTAGCAAATCTTGAACAGCACGTCCTAGGACACTTTTTGTCCCTTAGCTGCCTCTCTTCATCTTGACTGCTGGTAGCTGATTCGCTGTAAGCTTGCTGCAACGATGGCTGTGTAGTTAAAGGAGGCGCAGAGCAAACAGAAACTTGTGGCGTCAGAGGCGCTCGCGGACTCAAGGGAATCGGCGGTCCATTCGGTCGCTCTCTGTCCCCATCTCCACCACCGCATTCAGTTTCCACTTCTTCACTGGTAATTATTACAGAAGGTGCTCGGACGCGCTTAGGATTAAAAATAGTAGGAAGATCCCCGTCTCTGGCCATTGTATCTACTTCTAATTGTCACCATTGGGATAAATATATCAAATTAATATCGTAATAAGCACATTATTTACACATTTTATTAAGAAGAGTCAGATGTTTTCTATTTACAACTACATAACTCTTCACTATTCGTCGTAAGCTTAACATTTTGAGAATTAAGACTTTTTAAAACGTGTTAGTGTTTTCAATTTGTTTTGAAAGATTTACGACATTGGTTGGAGTACAAGGAAGAAACGATTTTTCTCTGATTTTCTTTTACAAATCTTCTTCGATTTTCCATTTTTTTATCATGGCAACAAATCAATTTTCCATTGACAAAATCAAACGAAAGCTTAGTCCTCTGCAATTTTCACACCAGCAACATTTAGAATGCGTCAAAGTGCCAGTAAGACAATACTGATTGGTCTAAATTAAAACATTCTTATTCTCTATTGATCAATATTGTTACAAAGCTAGCTTCATGGTAAGTCTACTTCTTTATGTGCATAGAAAAAAAAATATTTTAAAGAAATATTATTCTGGGTAAAAATGTAAATTATCATATATTTTATTATATTGTTTATTTTATTTTTAATAAGAAATGTTTATGTTAGTTTAATTTGTTATTTTTAACCATTAAATATCTTGCGTTTTTGGAAGTAGATGGCAGCACAAAAACACGTTATTTCGCCGCCAGAGGGAGATAATTGGTAGCCTACTTGAAGCATCCGGGAACCTCGCCATAGTAGTAGACATGGCGGGTATCAACCTCGCTAAATGACGAAATAAATTTTGTTTGCTAATCTAAGAACGTGTTAATTTCGTAGAAAAGTGTTGATACTAAAAGACTAATTAAGTTATATTGGATTAGGACAAAAATGCAGAATGTAGGACAGTCTGAAAACCGAAATATCGATAAGGTGAAGTTGCAACTTGATGTGGTAAAATCGTCCACTCCTCAGAGTTCGGCTTCGAGTCCGGCCAAATCTGAAACCGAAACGTATTCAGGAGCGCCTGCCAAATACATGACGGACTCTTCGGAAAGCGAGGATGACTCTGTATCCGAGGTAAAACGTGTTTTGTTTTAGGTAGAGGCGGAGGCAATGAGGGAATGTGACTATCTGTACCGCTCTAAATACTGTAAGGGACATCTTGTACATGTCTAGATTGACTGCCTAAATGGATGTATCCGTATGATCAGAGGGTTACATGTGTTAATTGTCTTGAAATACGCATAACGCGATTACTACGATCAAAATTCAATAAACATTCCTACTGAAGTACGTTGCTTGCCAAATATTCCGTAAAACGTCAGAAAGACAAGTACATACGTACTACTCAGTAATGCATGAAATTATTTATGCCAGCCGCTCCTAGGCAGTATTCCATTGATTCTGTCTAATTTCACTTTAATTGTAGGCTGATCTGCCGTGATCTGCTGTTCATTGTCTATTTGTGTATTAGATAGGGTTCGACCTACGGTGGCCATGTTTCTCGAATCACATGCATTTCTTTGATCAAAATTAATGATAACTGTGATACAACAGCAATGTTTACTGGAAAACATTGTGTATTATATAAGTTCTTACTAAAACATAAACAGTTAAGTCAATAACGATATGCTATACGAGCGTAATTTCCATGACATGCTACGAAATATTCGCGCAAAAATGGTTATCGGTGAATTGCAAGGACCATTGTTAATATTTACAAATTTACGTCTCTGAGCACCACATTGTCAGTACTCACGACCTTCTCATTAATGTTATAGATCTTGCTGGCTTGTTTGTGCCTAAGCAGGCCAGACCTGTTGGTAAGTCGAAGACAACCTTATTGAGTGCAGAAGGCTTCTCCAAGTTAATAGCTGTGGCAGTTCTGAGTGATTTCATGTTAACCTGCATAATATGTGTGCTATAGACAGATTACTTACCTTCCACTGTTTTCATTTCTTTGTTGAATGGTCCTTGTGATTCTAACAATTTTATAATATGTCGGCTGATTGCTAACTTATTATTACTAACTGTGTGTACTCAAGAGCGACATAAGTATGTAGGAATGTATAGGGAATGAGTTTTTAAGTTTTAACCAAGTTTTGCTTTTAATAACAGTACACAGTACAGTACAATACAGAGTTTTGTATATTGTTTGTGTTTTATTTATGTGTGAATTGGTTTGTTTATTACAATAACATTCTTACTTTACAGTTCTTAGACATTAAAAATGCTTATGAAATGAAACCTAGATCATTAACAAGTTAAAACATATTGTAATTTTGTCTACAGATTACAATGTAATGTAAACAAAGATGCTCATTAAGTGACAATTTACAAATAACTATTAAATATAGAAATTTGGTAAATGTTTTGGAAGTCAGATACTGTAAATCCTCATATACATTCATACATTGATGATAATGCACAGCTTTTACTTTGGCCCAAGTAAAACTAAGTAAAATCTGTGTTTAGAAACTTTCCCATAATGATTCTTTGAGATGTATAATTTAATAACATTGTGTTATATTAGTTCAAATCTTTGAACTATTCTATTCTATACAACTATATTAGCTTAATTACTAAGCAATAATAAAACATTTTGATATAATTGATTACTTACCATCAACTCTTGCCCCAACATTGATGAAGAATTCTGATTATAGCTGAATTTATTCATAGAAATATACAGAACACAATAATGTCCATTGTACTTGCTCATAGTCTATATTAATCTTGAGCTAATTTAATTCTTGTCTGTGTGTATATAGAAGGCAATATCTATTAACTTTCTGACACTTGTAAGTGCAAGCCATTCATAAATTCTGAAATGTAGATTACAGTTCAAATATTCAAATTCTTTTCCAAATCACAAAATATAAGCAATAACACAATTGACTGGTCATTACGATGAAACCATGTCAAATCAGAAATTAGGTCTTGGTTGTTCTCATTTTAAAAAAGATTTTAATAAATTAATTATGAAGTTTCTTTATGCATTCCTAATCCTGCCCTTTATAGACACTTTTTTTTATTAGTTAAATCTGATAGAATAATTTTTTTTTTAAAACCAGTTTGAAGAAAGTTTTGTATGGGCTGTTCAGAGTACCTGTGGTGCTAAACAAATTTGTATACTGTACCATTTAAAATAATGTAGATAATGTGCTCTGTTAAACATCGTCCTAATCTTTTGTTCACTAGGCGGAAATGGATGAAGAAGGTGGTGGTGCTGAGTCATCCAAGTTCTTACTATCCCATGATGATCCTGACCGGGCAGTTGACCCAGAGATGCAGGCGAGACTTGAAGCCTTGTTGGAAGCTGCCGGTTAGTGTTAAACTTTTAAGTTTTGATTATTTCTTTACAATATTAGTACTATCTTGTTAAAAAACAATACCTTATATGATGAAGTTCAGGTAGTCATAGGAAAATTGCATCTATTTTTCAAGAGCAGTCTCCTCAGAATACAATTGAAATACAGACCGTATTTCAATTGGTGATGTTTTTTTTGAGTCCCTCCTTGCTTCCAAAATCATGCAAAGTGGTAATGGTAATAATTCTCTTCTAGCTCAGTCAGTAACCCCATTGAGTATGAAAATTCCTCTACAAAACTACACAGTGAAAACATTATAATACAATCTATTTTTAATGTTCTAAATTATGTCAAAGAATATTTACAATATTTACTGTCTGTGGTATACTTTAACTTTTATACTTTAGACAGCAGGTAAAAAATATACTTTTTTTTTTTTACACAAATTTTTAAATATTTACTTCATTTCAAGATTTAACTATTTAATCTAGACTACAACTAACGTTACTCGATTCCTCGAACTAAACCAATATTAATTATAAAACCAATTTTTACTATTAATGGATTGACTATAAATTACACAAATAGTTTCATTGTTATGCTTTTTAGGTTGATATGTTTAGGAGACTAACATTAGATCAGCTCTACTTATATACACCCTTACTTTTTCTATAGGCACGTAACTATTTACCTACAATAATGTCTAAGAGCTATAAGCTCCTAGAGTAGTGGATGGGTTTACAACACATAAGAAAACTTATTTTACAAAAATACAAGTATGGAATACCAACAAAAATACAAGTCAAGTGTGAGATGGACCGGCGCATCGAGATACCGTTCGAACTTGTTTCTGCCGTTGAAAATCTATCGTCTCTATACATCGCCATAGGCCGCAATTAGTTTACCAACTGCAAATAAGTTTACAGCTTCAAGGGACCGCAGACACAAGTATTACGTAGTTTCATTTCTACTTGATTTTCTTTCATTCCTAAGTAAATGTTTTTTTATTATGGTACGACGTAACCCTTAAATGTCAATTTTCCACTAACGGTAACGTAAGACAGTACATAATGCGGTAAAATGATCCTAATACATTTTTGCACATACTAAATAAGTTATTAGAAAAAAAGATTAGCAAGCTACACCAGATTAAGACGTAATATAGTTTTCTTTTTAAATTACTCTCACATGTGCATGTAAAAAAACAAAAAATCTTCAATGTATAATTTATTTATAGGGGGCGCTTTTTCTTACATAACTTTTTAACTCCTAACATCGAAAGTCCGAAAATATGTTTCATACAATTTTATTTCATAATGATCACTATTGATCACTCTTCATAATTTTTATTTCAATAAATATTAAAACGCCAAATGAATCGACTTCATAATTTTATTGTTCATACATTTATTTGTACTCATTTTTGCTTTCATATATTTCTTAATCAGAAGTGCTATTTATCCTATACATCAAAAATCATATAAATCATATTATTATTATTATTATTATTTATTTATTTACTTACTTACTTCCCTTTTTGGGTTAGGTTGAGGTTATTTTTTTTTCTTACCATTAAAAAGTATTTTATTACAACAGTAGCCCACTTAACTAAACTAATTATTATTGTTAATTATAATAAATAATAATAATAAGTGTAAATCAGTAGATACATACCTGTACACAAATAATATGAACATGAAGAAAACTATTCTGAATAAAAAAAATATTAATTAAACACCTTCTTAATGAAAACATTATGAAATAAAAAAATATGATGACGGGGTGTTATGAGTTCCGATTATAGGAATATTAATGTATGAACATAAAGTTTATGAAGAAAAAAATTATGAAGAGTGATTATTATGAACTCCAATTCGTAGTAAAATCGTAAATATGAATACAAATTTTATGAGAGCCGATATGGACCCTTATTTATATTTCTAATTTAACGGAAGCAATTATTTGTTTATTTTACATACTGTACTTATTCAACTTACAATTCATTCATATGGACCTCTTATATCGTACAATAAAGCTCTTTGGTAATAGAATTTTACTCGAAACCACTACGTTTTTATAATTATGTGTAATTATTATAGCACTACACATGGCAGGTCACACACTCGTTTACGAAATATTTTAGATTTTTATATGGCAAAATTGAACTTTATTTTGTAAGTACGACGGGTTGTAAGAAGATGAGAGCATCGGAAGTGACTACGTCACACCCAAGTAAGCAGACGCGGCAGCCTCAGTCTTGGCCCAAGTAACAAACAATCATCCGTTCTCGTCATTCTTATCTTGCTAATGATGTTGTAGTCATTTTTAACAGAAAGTTAACATGTTGATAGTTTAGGATACCTATTCTAAATAAATGTCGCATTAAATCAAAACAAAAGAATACGTATTTTGTAGCATTATTTACAACTATTTAGAGTAAACAGACCATTCAGTTCTTTATATATTTAATCAGTCATGATTAAATATATAAAGAACTTGATCACTGGTGTAGACGGACTAGCAATAAGTGTTTGTTTAAACATAAATAACTACTTTTAAATAATTTCAAAGCACAGGCTCAAATAAATATTGTTTCTAGGTTTTTTAAAAATATATTAAAATCGCTAACTCAAATGTACAATACGCCACAATCGCGTCCTCTCGGGCTTTCACCGCACATTGCATGTTCGTTTCCCACAGCGATTGATAAACGGCTAGCAAGCGATCGGGCGACTAATCTCACGACCTCAAAGACATGCAGATTCTATGATCACTTGACCATTTTCTTGCTACATTTTATTGTTTATTTATATTATTGTACTTGTTGTTATTATAGAGCTTACAATAATAATAACTTTAGTTATTAATTCTAATTTAAGTTGAAAATGAACTTGCAATTGTTTATTTTTAGGTCGAACTGATAAATATTTCATTAGGTGCAAAGGAGCATACTATTTTTTACGAAATATACAAAGCCATTAGGACCTAGTAATGCAATAACTATAAGGAATTAAAAACTAGTAAGCTTTTGCATTTTAGTTATGCTATAACAGAAATACATAACTATGAACTTAGCGTTCGAGTAAAAAATAGTTGCTTTATATGTTATGAAATTTTCGATCGTTCAAATCAAACGCCTTGACCTTTCACTACCCGCAACTGCATTTACTACGACTGTCTACTACATAGCGAGTCTATTTAAAAAATCGATAACTTTCGTCGACCGACTTCACCATTAACGCTACAGCCACATAAATGCAACACTAATGTGCTATTTCGCTTTTTCACCCACGACACGACTGAGTATTCATAAAATATTGTTATTATTTACTTCAGTTTTGCAAATATTTCTGAAAAATTTAATTACAATTGGTGGAAGTAATAGTCTCGTGTGTCCATGTTGGCAAATCTGAGTAACCCCTAGGCCTGTTTCTGAATATAATTTGTTGATGATAGAGACCGTATTCCTGGTCAAAATAATAATATGAAGATAATATGAGTGGATATTTTATTATTGTATTTAGTTCATAAATTTACTGCTGCTTTCGTAGTTAATAAGCTAAATTGTAGATAGGAACCTATATCACTGACCCATGAATAAAATAAAAATGCAAACCATGCGGGTATTTATGTCGCCGTTCACTAACAGCGCTTCAGTGGTCGATATACAAAATACATGAGAACGTCCATATTTTATTGAATTATCGCCCAAATGTATTAATTTTGAGAGCCCTACGTTTACATGGATTAATTATTAACGCTCGTGCGTTTAATCCTTGAATCGAGAAAAAGAACTTAAGTAAGAGTGATACTATTAACGGACAATGATTTTTAAACAGGAATTGGACGGGCCGATGTTGTTTGGTAAATAAAACCAATAGACAGGTGTACAGCGAAAATCTAAAAATCTCTGAATCTAAACCCTATTCGAACGAAGTGTCAATCTAAATCGCTATAAGACAGATTAATAGCCTGATTTCTCTTTTCTAGACACGTGTTTACATTTTTATTTTAATGTGCACGACACATAACCTTTTTTAAAGGTTTACCTCCTCTCGAATTCTATCGGCATAGACGGCCGTTCAAATAACTGCGTGCTTTTATCATTAGTATTTATGTTTTCTATGTAAAGTGTGAGTGATCTTTGTTAATTGTCTAATATCCATAGTTTCTTGTCTCGTTAATTCTTTAACTTTTACAATCATTTGTAATCTTATGGGTAATTTTGTTCTTATAGCCCGTATTTAATTATACATTTTTCTAAATCACGCAGACAAAGTTTAGCCATAAATTGTTTACGGTTCTTTTAATTGGAGTGTAGGAATAATCTATGCAAATATAAGCAAGTTTGTTTTGATGTTTGTGTTTTATGTAGAATTCAATTGAAACATTTAAGACGAAACAAACTGCAATTCATCTAAAAGCCATTAACATTTCTAAATCTTTAGAAATGTTAATGGCTTTTCTAGTTATATTTGATGAGAAGATTTATATATAAAGGTAACTTATAACTAGTAGTAGTATTACGTTATATTTGTCAGTTATGAAAGTAAAGTCAAAGACCGCTAAGATACGACATCTCACAGAATGCATTGTTTTCCTTCGGGAATATCTAAATGTAGTCTGACACAGTAACCTATTTCGGTCATGACCGTAAGTAGGCTAGCCTGTGTCTACGGCCCTACACTGAGCCTTCTGTAGTCATACAACTGAAGTTCTCAAAAGCCGTCATTAAAGTACCTTACATGGTCTTGCACAGCCTGAAAGTACCGAAAAGTAGTTTGTTGGTCGCTGCATTGCCGTCGCCATTTGTTTCTAAGATAACGGACAGTCTAATTTTGTCCAATTTAATAAATTTTCTCTGTATAACGATTGAGGGAAGTGTGGCTATGAATGTCAACTTTTAAAATGTGAAATAGGCATAAATTATATTTTTTTTGTAATGCTGCTTGCTTACGGTCCGTGATGCAGGAAGATTCTAATAATAAACGCCAAGTGAAAAGCGAAGCCTTACACTCTGGACCCATTTTTAGTGAGACGTAATTAAATACTAATATTATTTTTTTATTTAATAAGTAGCCTTTCCTTATTGGACTCAAATGGCCTGTAACTATAGAACATTATTTAAGACTGTAGGTGTTTCCTGAAGTAGAAGAGGCACGGCTACGAATTTGTTAATTAAGCCGATGGAAACAGGCCGCACGAAATCGTGAAGTTGGAAATTTGGGTGGTTTAGTGTTTTTTTTATGTACAAAATCCAAACCAGGCTGTAATATTGATAATAAAACATAATATACTATATCCACAGTTCTTACATTAATATCAAACTGATATCTTTTAATTCTAATTTATTATACATTATCTGTTATCCTACCTCACCCTCAAATGTTTGAATTAGGCTTGATTGGCTAACAATGGAGCCGCTTTGGCTAATTAAAGACGCGTAAATGCTTAGCACAGATACAAAGCGACCTGCGGGCGCACCACTATGTTTGTTTATAATGACAATACGCCAATTTACATAAAACTCATTTATTTGTAGCCGTTGAATTGATACTAAATTATCTATAATCGGCTCGGTCGCGCTTATAGAAAAAGAAAGCTTTAATGTTTGACGATCTAAACTTAAGTCTAGAGCACGATATACTGTAAATAATCTTGCTGACTTACTTACCCCACAAGCAGCGATTTATATATTATATAACAACAATTTCCTATCATATTATGTATAAGTTAAAGTTAAGCTTTTAACTGTAAGAATCAATAAAAAAGGTTTTTACTAAGGGCATTGGTGTAACCCACTTACACAATTCAAAGATTTATTGAATTCTATGAGTCATAAGATAAGGGTTAGAAAGAAACATCACACGTAATCTTTCATCGAATATTTCGCCCTAATTAGTATTCCAAACTCATAACCGGTCAAAACTACTTTTAACTGTAAAAGTGTTGTTAATACTCTTAGCCTCTATTCTAACTAGGTTCTTACCAATAACTACTTTTGAATTAATTCAACACTCGCCCGAAGCTTTGTCCGCTAGAAATAGATTTTTGCTAATTGAAGTCAACTATTAAACCAGCATATAAAGTATCCTATTCCTATGTGAGGTCAATATAAAAACAGCATAAAAAGTGTAATTCTGGATCACTCAAATCCTAAGTTTTATTCAAATGCCGTGTAACAAAAGAAATTAACAATCAAAAACACTCCCAAAACATGTGTGATACACAAGTTTTTGTTTCGTATTTTAGTATGATTCAACAAGTATAAAAGTTTGCTAATCAATTTGTCGGTCACAATGAAACACTAAATTAATGTAGTCCCACATAACAATGGACACAGTCTATAAAATCGTTTTTTTTTATTCGATCGTATTATTATTTGCTTTGTTGGAGAACACAAATTTATTAATGTGATTTATTGTATTTTATAACCCGTGTGTTGTACTAAAAAGTTAGGAATGTTTTGTATTTTATGTTGTTAGTAATTGAAGGACCCACGTACCCGGGATAACGAACCATATCGTGCATTTTAATCAGTATTTGTTCAGTATAGACAAATCATCAGGAGAACTAAGATGTTTATTTGGAACTGATTTTAACATCACTCTTTAAGTTGATGCTACTATTTTAGCACTAATATTTCTCATCAAATATGATGAAGTAATATAGATGAATAAACCATCTACCTACTTAAAAGGTTAGATATACGTAATAGAAAATCCGCTTGTGAAACTCTGTTTAAATAAACCTAAGTACCTATTAGCTGTATTATCACAACTTGAACCTTA
This sequence comes from Musotima nitidalis, assembly GCA_949126915.1. NCBI lineage: Eukaryota > Metazoa > Arthropoda > Insecta > Lepidoptera > Crambidae > Musotima > Musotima nitidalis. The sequence continues at coordinate 11,308,390 of OX421423.1, read as the reverse complement.
ATCCCAAATATGTTTAAGGAAATGCGTAGTGTTATCTATCCTAACAAGAATATGATTACATTCCTTGTGTATGACGAATTGATTTGTTATTAAGTATTATTGCACTTTTTATAATTGCTAAGTATTTACATCCAAAGTGCCTGAGGGCCTACTCTAATACAACGAAAACGAAATTTCGTTATACCCATCCCTTTTACTCGATAATGATATACCTATTACCTAGAGAGAGAAAGAGATAGGTATAACAAAGTTTCGTGTTCGTTGAATTAGAGTAGGCCCTCTAATTATTTTTCACCGTTTTAAAATAGGCTTAAAATGTCACACATTTATATTTAGTTGTTTTACAAAGAAAGATGTAAGGAATACACATGAAGGCGGAAATTTCAGATTCCCTTTTTATTCTGAAACAATTTAATTTTAATCTCGGTGACTCAGAAAAACACTAATTGCGCATAAATTCATTGTCAATGCATGTAAAAAATGATTTCATTTCGTGCCTTTGTTGTAACGTATACAATAGTAAAGTCTCCGGCGTGTATTGTGTCAGCAGGCATCGGTAAGCTGTCTGGCGAGGGCAAGCACCTCGCAGACCCCGAGGTGCTGCGGCGTCTGACGTCGTCGGTGTCTTGCGCTTTGGACGAGGCTGCGGCCGCGCTCACACGCATGCGTAGCGACCAGCCGCCCGCGCACCACCGTCACCACCACCAGGATAAACCGTGAGTTACTTTGAATACACTTGCACTTCCCACATACACTACACAAATCCAACATAACCAACCCGCTGCCCAGAGTGATGATTATGGATTTGATATGAAATACTCCTAATAGAATATAATCTATAGGGGAGGTCAATGTTCAGCAGTGGACTTTATAAGGCTGATATGTTGTTGATGATTAGTAAGTACACAGAAAGTAATCATGTTTATTTGACCACATATAGTATTATAGGTACAAAAATAAACAACACTAAGCTATTTAGGCATGGCTAACTTTATGAAGAAACTTAAAAGCTACGAAAGGGTGTCCGAAAGAAATTTTTTAAACACATTTATTTAGGCGGCCACTTTAACTAACGCCTATTTTGTCTTACGAATCTACATAATCGCCATCTTAGGTCTGACAATATTTTAAAAGAGATAGCTATAACTTAGATTGCTTGTTACCTGTTGAATCATTTTTGTACTAGCGATTAGTAAGCGGATGAGACCGCGTGCCACTAGCACAGGAAATAATGATTTACAGGGGGTCGCCCTGGCCGACAGAAATAATAAAAGAAATGTGAAACTAATAGTGGTAGTTGTTTTTTTATAGTTATATGGTATTAAGGTACATTCGTACTGATAGTTCAATGGTTGTGTCATTTCTACGGCGCTGCAACTTTCCACGTCTTAGCACCGTACGTCATGACAGGTAGAATAGGTTATGGAATGGAAAGTTGAACTACCCAACTATAAGTACTACGAAAAGATTTGGTAATTGAAACTCTTGCCCTCTCAACGTTGCTATTCAATCGTCCATCATAAATCACTAAGTATTGTTAAGCTACTTCCATTTATCCTGGTAACGTGGTCAAACCTTCTAAGCATGTAGAATTTTGAATACCTTCTCTGTCTGAATTTAGCCTATTCTGTCTGGAGTTTGACCTATTTTCTAATACTAAAATAAGTATCTTCTACAATTGGAAACTTTCTGAATACAATAGGTATAAGTTTAAATATACGATAATAGTTAAGTGTTCAAGGTGTATTATTCTTGGTTATCTTAGTGTGAGATCGTTGACGTCATAAATTTTCAATAAAAATTTATTGAGAGCGGCATCCTGTTCTGTATTGTCATCCATAAATAATTCATCATCCGAATACATTCACCTTGTTTACTAAAATGATGACTATCCGAGAATTGAGTCGAATACTGGAGATCTCTTGTAGCGACATCGAGTTGAGTCTTGGATTCCCTTTGTCGTCACAATCGAGACACGGTTGACTGTGATTTGTTAAGCTTTGATCTTATCTGATGAGTTTTTGTCTGATACGTTTTTTTCTACTTGAATACGAGGTTTGATATTTTATTTTCTTGTTTAGAACTCAATGTGGGTCAACGGCAACCGGCACAACGCCCAGTGTGGCGGCTACAGACGGTGCGCCCTCATTGGCGGAAGCCTGTTCTGACGGCGACGTGGGCACAGTGCGCAAGTTGCTTACAGAAGGGAGGTCTGTCCACGAAACCACAGAGGAAGGCGAATCGCTACTCTCGCTGGCATGCTCTGCGGGCTATTACGAGCTTGCGCAGGTACTGCTGGCCATGCAAGCGAGTGTCGAAGACCGTGGTATCAAGGTAGATATTTTTTACGATGGAATAACTTATGCCTTATACATATTTTAAACTTTTCATATCTCTTAACTGAAGTACAATAAGAAGTTAATAACGAAAAATAACAAACAATAGCAAATGATTACTTTGACATATCGATACCTCCTACGTATAATATGTTAACTAAGAAAATGAAATTTTTGCTTTTTTCCATAATTATTTATAATATTATCGGATTATTAAAAACAGGTATTTTGATGGAAAAAAGCAAAAATTCCATTTTCTTAGTTAACATATTATACGTAAAGAGGTATTTTTATGGAAAAAACAAAAATGCCATTTTCTTAGTTAACATATTATACGTAGGAGGTATCGATATTATACATACAAAGTAACTACTTTTTTAATCAAAAGTAACTAAACAAAGTAATTAAATTAAAAAAATAATTCCTAACTGTATTTGAACTACATCCCTAACTAGTAGTTTGGGGTGTAGTTCAAATCATGTAAGTACTACAAATTCATAATGTGATTCTCAGGGCGACTGTACACCTTTGATGGAGGCAGCGAGCGCGGGCCACGTAGACATCGCGCGGCTGTTGCTCGCACACCAAGCGGACGTAAACGCAGTTTCCGGGTCGGGCAACACACCTCTGATGTACGCGTGCGCTGGAGGCCACGAGGAATGCGTGCGAGCGTTGCTGGACGCTGGCGCCAACGTCGAGGACCACAATGAAAACGGACACACGCCGCTCATGGAGGTAAAATTGGGCTCTAATGCTATAAGTATTGAAATCTACTAACATAAGAGTGTATTGAACATTATTTAATTTAGCAGAAAAGATACATTGTAACAAATCTGATAGTTTATTCAAACTATGGTTTAGTGTGAACACCTTCTATAGAGTGCGCGCAATTTGCTGCCTTACTTTGGGTTCCTCTATTGTTACAGTTACAACTTAAAACTATGACGATGGAGGCTAATTGTTCAGACAGATCTTTTCTAGCACCAACCATATCTTAAACAGGATTTAAATCCGCTGCTTTTTAAGGTTTTTCTTGTCATCTTGACTAGAGCTAAGGAATAATGTATCTTTAATGGAACTAGTAATTTAACAGAAAAAAGTTCTCATTTTTTACCTTTTTTGTATTCTTTAGGCTGCATCTGCGGGCCACGTGGGTGTCGCAAAAATTCTCCTCGACCACGGAGCCGGCATTAACACGCACTCTAACGAGTTCAAGGAGTCTGCCCTAACCCTCGCCTGCTACAAGGGCCACCTGGATATGGTGCGGTTCTTGTTAGCAGCCGGCGCCGACAGAGAGCACAAGACCGATGAGATGCACACAGCACTCATGGAAGCCAGCATGGATGGCCATGTGGAAGTCGCTAGGTTGCTTCTCGATTCTGGCGCGCAAGTGAGTTATTCTTTTATTGTTTGTGTTTTTCTCATAAGTCATGGATTTGTTGTAGTATGTATTATTTTATTAACCGAGGTAACCTGTTTAAGTAATATAAAATACTAGCATTATGTCAAAACGTCATCACTATTATCGCTTCCGATCCGCTGATGCTGATGTTTGAACTAGTCCTGCGAATATTAGCATCAGCGCCCGCTGATTATCAGCATAGGTTTTAAGATTAGTTTGCGTTACTTAATAATTGACGCTGACATTGCGTTTGACATTATTTTTCGTTAAAATAAATCTTAAGAATACTGCTTCCCCTGATAGAAACTACTTATTTTTTCGTGACTAAGGGTAATCTTATGTTCCTTCAGGACTGGAAGTAGCGATAACATACTTTATGTTGTATAAACTTGTCTTTTGAATTTAGTTGTATAATAATAATATGTGCAAACAGTTAATTGCTTATTCTTACCATGCTTGTCTAAAGGTGAACATGCCAACGGACAGCTTCGAGTCGCCGTTGACACTGGCAGCTTGCGGTGGACACGTAGAACTGGCCATGCTGCTGCTAGAGCGAGGAGCTAACATAGAAGAGGTCAATGATGAAGGGTACACGCCGCTGATGGAGGCCGCACGTGAAGGTAATATAAGACCATCTGTTAACTATTTCTGAGAGTTAGGGGTATCTAATATTTCCAGCTAGTAAATTAGCGCTTAGTAGACAGATGCCAAGTCCTTAAATATTTTGGTACAAAGATATAGGTGATACTTTCAAAATAACAGCTATAAAATTGGGTTCTTTTGTTCGTTTTAAAACACAGATGTACCAAGATTTCAGTGATATTAAAACACATCATTGTTAAAGGCTTAATACAATATTATATAAATATATATTTTTCACTTCGGCAGGACTTTATTTTACTTCATTGACAAATTAACTATATAATGTAATGACTATTGACAGGTCATGAAGAGATGGTCGCCCTTCTCCTGGGGCAGGGTGCTTCGATAAACGCGCAGACAGACGAAACTCAAGAGACGGCGCTGACGCTGGCGTGCTGTGGCGGTTTCCTCGAAGTAGCCGACTTCCTTATCAAGGCAGGCGCCGACGCGGAACTTGGTGCCTCCACACCGCTTATGGAGGCTTCGCAGGAGGGACATCTGGAACTCGTTCGGTAAGTTATGATGATACTTCATGAGATTAAACGCATTTTCTTATAAAAACTGGTGCTGACACGGAACTGAAAGTGTCCATATAGCTTATGAAAGCTTCACCGGGCATCTGTATTGAGTTATACGGATGTATGGCTCTCTAGAAGCAGTGGACTTCCTTTTCTCTAACACATCGAGTCCTACTTCTATTCGATGTTTATAGTGCAGCCTAAAATTTATTTAACATTATATTTGTGTTTTTAACATAGGAATATCAATTAATATGAAATACTTAAAACAGATACCTGCTAAACGCGACCGCAGACGTGCACGCCCAAACGCCAACGGGCGACACTGCGCTCACGTACGCATGTGAGAACGGTCACACAGACGTCGCAGAACTGCTTCTGAGGGCCGGGGCTTCGTTGGAGCACGAGAGCGAGGGCGGACGGACACCTCTCATGAAGGCTTGTCGAGCGGGACACGTCTGCACTGTGCAGTTCCTAGTTGGCAAGGTAATGCATACAGGCACACGTACATCTTATTGCGGCTAAAATTATATTACACCTCATGGTCTAATGAGCCCAGGGGAGGGGAAATAAATGTTACCTGCTCGTTCTATTCGTAAAAAATACTTCATATAGAGATAACTGAAACTTCTATGTACACATATCTAAGTCGAGATCCACCCTCGATATTGCATTCACTTTACCAAACATTACAATAAAATATTAAAATTTAAGTAACTAAGCATCATATCAGATATATTATAATAAGGTTTCGTCACATTTTCCCAGGGTGCTGATGTGAACCGCATGACTGCAAATGGCGACCACACCCCGCTATCACTTGCGTGTGCGGGCGGACATGTGGACGTTGTGAAGTTCCTGCTAGCTTGTGATGCCGACCCCTTCCGCAAGCTCAAGGATAACTCCACCACGCTCATTGAGGCAGCCAAGGGAGGCCACACCGCAGTCGTGCAGCTGCTTCTCGACTACCCACACTCTGTCATGTTGCCGCGCGGTCAGTATTTGCTAAACCTTGTCGACATATCCCACCTCCAGAACTATTAAGAACAAAACTCCACCACGCTCGTTAAGGCGGCCAAGGAAGGCCACTCCGCAGTCGTGCTGCTGCTTCTCGACTACCCACATTCTATCATGTTGCCGCGCAGTCAAAAGATTTATGAAATATATAAATCTTTTTGTCAGATAAAGACTAAAATAACTCGCCGCGTTGCGATAGCTACGCGCCACCCTCCTTGCTACACTTCAATTGATACCCGATATTATGATAATGCACACTTAAGGTTATTGTTCGACTTATTTACCGTGGGATATACTTATATATTATGATCTCTAAACATATATGTCGAACCATTTTGACCGTATTTGTGTAGCGATTACGTCATGAATACAAGTACCTAGTATATGTCTGTCATGTAAAGTGAACTCGACGTTAACAGCAGGTAACGGTGCTCCAGAAGTGGAAGGGCCTGGTCTGAGCGCAGCACAGGCGGCAGCTCTGGGCCTCAGCCACGTGCCCGCGCCCGGAGCCCCCGCCGCCCGCGCTTTACTGCCCGCCCACCCTCATGTCGCGCCTGACGCCGCAGAACTACCTGTTAACTACGTGAAGCCTTACTACGACGGTGAGTATTTGCTACGGCGATACTAGGACCTTAAACAGTGCCTCGAGAGACTGTTTTAACCAATTAGAATTTGATATTTATTAAAGTTTTATTAGGTACATAATCTTCGCCCACAATCGATATCCCATATGGGCAGAAACCTTGCTACAACTTTTGAAAAGGTATCTTTAAAGTTCTAGCAAAGTTCACTTTGCACAGAGATCTCTAGATGGAACTTGTCAAACGGTGAGAGGTAGTTAGCCCTTTGTCCACATGACTCTCAAGTAGATTCTTTGGACGTGCTGCCATCACACGGCCTTTGAAGTTTTACCTTAATTAGTTTTGACGAATAACTTACATCTAGCGACGGGTATCCGATCGCACTTTATAGCCTCTTTACATTTTGAAATGTAGCCAATTTATACTTCATCATCATCATATCAGCCCATTAACGTCCCACTACTACGCACCAGGGCCGCCTTTCACGATCCAAGGTGAATTTTTACTTACTTGTACTAATCAAATGCTTTTGCAGGTCGTAAAAAGCAAGTTCAGAGTGCGGTGGCGTCTTCGAACACGCCCCCCGCGTGCGCGCTCCCCCCTCCAGCGGCGGCGCCCCCCGTGGCTCCCCCTCCCGCGGCCCTCGCGTGCGGGCCCGGGGGTGCGCCCGCCGCTAAACACAAGTGTCCCCGCAAACAGCGACCTGCGCCCGCGCACAACGACCACCACCTGCCACCGCCGCCTGACATACTCGACGAACAGGTACCCCCACATTATAATTCAAAAGGTCTTTATAATACACACGGTGTGCGGGATGTTCAAATTGCTTTATTTTCCATTTGAATTGTGTAGATATACCTATTATCTGTAACAGTGGCTTTATGAATAATTTATATTAAAATAATAGAATTTAAATTTGTGCACCTTTTCCATGCTAATACCAAATTCAATGAATATAAAAGCTATTTTTTTATACCAATTCTGCCAACTATAAGAGATATACCATATAATAAATTGACAAAAGTGCCATACAGAGCCTTATAATAATTATGTATGTATTATTTCCTATGCAGCTTTTTCATTGACCACATGTTATAAACCCAATAACCCTCGCCAAGATGTTATTTATCCGTGACTAGAGCAGGATTACTATTGAGTTCAATATTCTTCATACATAAATTCTTTCATTATTAAATTTTTCCATAATCTAGCTTTAATACAAATAATTGCTAGGTTTATGGATTATGTTATTGCCTTCTATGTCTTGGATTTAGTGTCTTTAAGTTACAATTATTATACGGATCGACGGCAAAAAGAAAACATTGAACGAGATTGACAAACACTAACGGATTAGCTTATTAACCGAATAATTGAAATGGTTCACTAAACTAATCAATTCCTTATCATTTATTAATTTTATTTCATCATTTTTTTTGTCTATAACAATGGCTTTACTTAAATTAAACGTTTTCGTAGCTTGGTTTTATTTGTTACAATACTTTCGTGTGATTATTTTTACTTTGATGATCGTTTATGAAGATGTTGTTCTCATTTTTAAAGTTCTTTTTCTTTTGTTGATTATTATCTTACGTATTTTGTTTCTAAAAGTTCGTATTCTATTCTTGCCACGGATGAGTAATAATCTTTTATTCATTCTCCTTTGTGCTTGCTTTCCACGGTGTAGATACGCCACGGATCCATGGCTAAAGTATCGCTACCGCCTGGCTTTACATGGAAGGATGTTAACAAGAAAAAGAAAAACAAAAGTAAAGATTTTGAAAATGAATTCAATGTGAGTCCCACTTTGATAAGTTATCTCTCATTAAACCATTTTGTGTTGTATCAGTGGTATAAAGTTTTATTCATGTTTGTATTACTATTAACATTATAGTCACTCATGGTATAGTAGTTACTAACTGTTGGATTCATCCATAAAAATTTTTATATGTCTATTATATGTTATTGGTTGTAGTATCAGAAATAGGTGGTAAGTATATATAACTGAATGTAATATTTCAGAGGCCGGAGGTCCTTTCGAGTCAACCGCGCATCGAATCACTGCCAGAGACTGATAGAAACCTGCTCGAATTAGCTGATCCTTCAGGTTAGTATTGGGATTAGTAGAAATATTATCTTAAGACCTTACTAAATAATGTTGAATACTTAATATTGCCATGTTTTTTTTTTTTTATTAAACATAGAACTTAAATTATTTTACAATAAAAAATTTTGATTTTGTTCTTAGAGCGATTGCACAATTTTTTTCTTAATTTTTTTCAGAATTTTGTAAATTTTAAAGTAGACCTTTTTTTGTACTAACTATGATATTGATACGATATAATAATATGTAAATACGATTTGATGTTTGGCGCTTTCTATCGGAATTACCAAAAACATCTTAAAGCACTCCATGCATCTTAATATAATTTGGTGAAGTTTAACGAAGAAGTTTCAATAAGAATTTTAAATAAATGGCAAATAGCTCGCGAAACGTATGTTTAAAATAATTTTTGTATAACTGAATGTTGGGGTCTAAGCAATGCTTGTTGTGTGAAGGTCCGCCCACACTCGCCACGTCGGCACTGCACGCTCTGGACCTTCAATTCTGCGCCCAAGGCAAGTCCGCATTCACGGATATCCCATATATATTTACTTAACTATAATATCTAACTAATACACTAAACACGCATGTAGATTTAACTAAAAGCTTAATGGATGTAGGCAGCTTTTCATTTAAGCCCGCAATTTTATATGCAATATTTATCTAAATATGCTAAGTCTCACTAACATATGATAATAGTAAACATTTGTATGAAATGCTCTACTTTCGTGAACTTATATTTTTTTTTGTTAATAGTTATGTGCAATGTCAATAGCAGTTTTTGATGTAACACATACACACAAGCTATCATTCGCATTTTCCATGTAATGATAGTCAAATGCATATTATACAGCAGAACAATCTATAAATAATTATGCTAGCTTTGACTCATCTTTTCGGATAGATGCTCAATTGTGTCCTGCATTATTTAATTATATTATTTTTGTTATTGTCTTTTTCTTCTCCACTTGATAAAAACATGGAGATTGTATTGACAGGTGTAACAACAATCCATCCTCCTACCACGCCGCCGTATCCTCCTCCACAGCAGCTGTTCCCTGTACAACAACTAGCCAACAATCTCAGCCAGGTAATTAAATAATGACACATCTACCATGAAATATCACATTGTGTAAATAAGTTAGTTATGTTATTTTTGTTTCGAGAACAAGTAATTTGTTTTCTTTTTTTTCTAACCTAATATTCGGGCTGTATTTAAGACAATTAATATGTAAAATTTTTGTGGAATATTAATTTTACTTAACAGTTTATAATATGTTTTCGAAATCTCATCGTCGTTATTGAAATCAGAACAGCTTAATACAAAAACGAGCCAACGCGAGGACGATGCGCAAGAATATCAAGTTCGGCAAGTTCCTTCTTCTCGAAGCGCTACAGATACTCGGTCTGCATATGGACAACGTAAACTTGACTCTATAATGTTAAATAGTTTTAGTATGTACATCAAAGTTATTAGTTATCTCTCACCTAGCGCGGGTTTAAATTGGAAATCTAAAAAAGAAACGAAGAATTATTGCCAACATTCTTAATTATTGCCTATATTAGAGTAATCATCTAGATCTAGTTGTATTAATTTCCCTGTAGATTATAATAAGTAACCTAATGTCACTTTTTAGTCTTTGTCTCCATATTTCCTTAGGAATAATGTAAGTAGGTTATGTTTGAGTAATTGCTTTATTGAATAAACCTCCATAATATTCACAGGATGTTTCTCAGCAACAGCTCAAAGAGTTGGAGAAACAACAATATCAGAAACTCACTGTGCAGCAGCAACAACAACAACTACTCCAACAACAGCAGCAGTTGCAACAACAACAGTTGCTGCAGCAGCAACAACAGCAGCAAATACAGCAACAACAGTTACAACAACACCTCCAACAGCAGTTACTTCAGCAGCAACAACAACAAAAGAAGCAACAACAACCACTGCCTCAACCGCTACCCCAACCGCCTCAACCGCTACCCCAACCGCCTCAACCACAACATTTTATGCAAGACCTACAGCAAAGACCCGACGCTTATGTGCCATTGGTAAGTAGCTACTTAAATACATATTTCCCTAAAGGGTTAGGCAGCGACATATTCTACTACTTAAAATTATAATATAAGGTTTCTTATCTTTACGTTTCAGTCTCCTCTCACGTACCAATGTTAGATGTCCATCAAAAAATTCTAATTATTTTGTATTGTGTAAATGTTGGGGAATAAGCCAGTCTATAATTTATAGAAACTAAAAATTTGTCGTTTAATTTTTCCCCAGGGTGAAGAAGGTGCGGCGGGAGTGGAAGCTAGAGAATTGGGAGCTGTGCTTGCGTATTTGCAAAGAGAAGTTCCTTCGCTCGTCGCACTGCCGCCCACAGAACTACGCTCTCTTGTGCTGCAGGTGAGGAGCTTGAGTACGATTATAGCACGGCTTCATATCAGACACGAGTTTTCCCATAAGAACTATATTCTAATAGTATTCGAGAGAAAATTTACTTTAAAACATCTATATCTTTAAAAAAATTCACCTAGGCACCCTTTGTATGAAATATTTTAAATAAATAAATAAATATAAAATTAAGTAGCAAGGTAAACAACACTGTGTGAGCATTACATTAGTAGTAACATTAAAATAATATGACTGCAATAAATGACAGCCTTACTAATAAATATAAGCTCAGGTGTATATATCCGTTATACAGGTGATGCAAGCCATCGGGCTACCAATAAAAACATTTCTGACAAATCAGTTGTATACGTCTGTTTTAGCGTAGAAGAAAATTTACACAGGGCTTATTCACTCACGAACCGTAGTTTATCTATTGTGTAAGTGTATGACAGGTGTCCATTTTTGATTCGTATCTTGGTTTTTGATATTTTTTGCTTTATACGGTTCATCAAATTTACTTAGATTTGCAATAGAGAACTCAAGTTACGAGCATTCGACAAAAATATAAAAGTTTCTCATTAATTATAACGAATCAAAATTTTATATTATATTTTTCAAAGACAATGTTCAAAATAGTAGTAGATAGTTGACTTATCAAACAAAATATATTTCGCATTTTATTTTATTTTTTGGTTTGTAACATTATTCGCCATTGTTTAAATATAAATTATAAAATTTATATGTAAACTAAAGCACTGAAAAATCAATAAAATAATTGGACGTCCACACCGGAAGTAACAATCATTTACAGCCAGGCAGCTCATAAACAAAACAAGGAAGAATGACGTTCGTTTTGAAGTCTCCAATAATAGGTTCAGGTGAACGTTCAGCAATAATTTTATAAATTCAATTCAATTCCTTACCAATTCAACACAACACATTCAATTCAGTTACCTTTATAACTAAGTTGTAACACATTTATTCTTAAGACCATTATGTACACTTAGATAGCAATAAATTACTATTTAATATATCCAAAACAATAATAATATAACGAATTTTTTGCATTCTAGGTGTAGTTTAACATTTAAATAATATAATTGTAGTTTCATGAACACATCAAACAATATGGTTTCTAAACGTAACGCAAAAATACTGTCAATGCTATGTTTAAATCATATAAAGCAGACGTTTAACTATTCAGAGCTAATAGAATGTCTGTTGGTAGGGTCTTTGTTTAATTCGTTTATAACTTTACTCAAAGTTTATTCACTGCGTAACTATTCAATCGTTAAGTAGCGGTTTAAGCATTTTTTATTAGTAAGGCTGTATATACATATATATCATGGTATCTAAGTGTTTTCGAACTTTGGTTGCATTGTTATTTCATTAAAAATATTGAAAAGTGTTTGTCTATTTACTATAAAAAAGTAATAGTAACTGAAAGAGAAATCTAATCGCGACAGATAAAAATTATTGATGCTAACTTAAATCTTTAATAATTTTTATAAGTTACGCCAAAATATATTATGTGTAAAGAGATAATGCAACCGTAAGTGCTTGCGATCGGGGCAGCAAATGCTAAGTATGTTTCAGATTTTTGATCTTACTACAAAATCTTAACACGTTTGCTAAAGCCCATGAAGCACACAATTGGTTTGGGATCTTGCATTTGTACTGCTTTTACGCTTATGTCAAAAAAATATAAAATGTCGATGCTTTTTGTCATTCCGATGAAATAAAAATGTTATTAGTGCCGATCTGTTTTAGTTTAACTTCAGTTCTACTGTTTGTTATGTATTGTGTGCACGCGTAATTAAGATAGTAATGGTGCCGGGGTTCAGTCGTATTCTCTGAATGATGCGGTGACGCGCGCAGGTGATGCAACAAAAGTCTCACGAGATACTCTCGGCCAAGTATGCGGGAGCGGAGGCGGAGGCTGAAGCGGGAGCGGACAGCGACGCGGCGGCGGGGGTCGATGCGGACGGGGAGGAGAGGCATACGAGGCGCCTGCTGGCCGCCGCTGAAGAAGCACTCAGCGCAGACTGGGCGGCCAGGCCCGAACACCATCACCATCATCACCACCACCACATCGACCGACCGGTAAAAACTTATTACAAGACTTAATTTTTTCTCTGATACTCGGCCTAAAAAATTACACCTCAATTATAAATATTTGTTGACCTTTTAACGCGTCAAGTAGACTACAAAGTACGGCCGAGAGTAATAATAACATACCTATGAAATGCTTTTTGGAATATATTCCAGCAGCAAGTAGCGGGCGGTTGCCAGTACCGAGGGCACACGGCGTCACCTGTAGGAGGCGTGACGGGGTCTGTAGGGGGCGTCGCAGGGGTGGGGGCGATTAGTGCGCTGCGGCCCGAAGACGCCGAGCCTCAGAACGACCTACCGCCGCACTTCGGTCTGACTCCCTCCTCGCTCTGTCTGGAGGACTATCGGTGCGTAATTACCCAAGCATGTACGTTTATTTCAAAATGACAAAGACGCCTCATAAAAGATCATCGAGTCACATAGTGATTTCTTTTTTTTATTAAGATAGAGAGAGAGAGAGCGTAAACCTATGCGGTGTTATTACCAAAAATACTTTTAACACTTCTTAGACATGCGTTTATCTAAACATTGTCTGAAAATTTAAACAATGTTTAAGGTATGTTTAACCTTGTCTATTACAAAACACTATTTAGCAAACGTTTAGTTAAAACCGCTTCTAAGCGATATGTTCATTCAACGGAGTTAATTATTATAAAATATGAATTAACAAAGTAAAGAATGTGTGATTCTAAACAATAAGCGTAATAGAGCATGAAACGGTAACGTTACGTTGAGTTTAGTTGTCAGCTGTTATCCTTCAAAATATAGATTAATAAAAATCTGTAAATTAATTGCATATATGCAAAAACAATGGGAATATTTTATTGTTATGGTATATGGAGGTTAATAAACGTTACAATTTAAATGCAATTCAATTTAAATTGTCCCCACCTAGAGGGTCACTCATATTAATTCGTGTGCATTTTATTTGAGTGTCACAATAAGGCTTAAAAATCCATGGTTAAAGATATTTATTTTGTCTAAAAAGCAGCAGCGATACACAAAAATGTCACGGTCAACAAAATGTTAAACACATCCTAAACAAGCCTAGCCCGTGTTTAAATTTAAACTTTCTAAGAAGTGTTTACCTTTAGGCAACCAATCAACAAGGTTTTTTAAACGCGTTTTCAACACCTGTTTTTTTTGTAATAACACTGTTATGTTACAAGTAAAGTACATAACTTACAAAGTTTAACTTTAAACAATTGTTAGTTCAAATCAGTTCTTTTGATTTTTATACATAAAAATCCAATTTCTTTGATAATGTTTAATATTTCGTGCTAGATTTATGATGGATCCTTAATGATTCTTATTCGTTAACATAAATCGAAACACGCAAAATAAATCCCTTTCCTATTCGTATCTAGTATATACTTATAAGTCACTTATTATAACAGTCTCATTATATTAAGTGATCAATTAATATTGTTTATCGAAAGAACCTGGTACTCGGTTTTAGATTCAGATTGTAACCAAAATAACTGATTCCCAAAATATGCCCGTCTCTGAATGCCCTAATATTATGGATTACTGGTAATACGTTATATTTTGTCTAAATTATACATTTTTCACGCATACAAATATTTCTGATCATGAAGCAGAGTGCAGATATTGTTGATGATATTAACTCTCTTGTGTTGTTTTCAGATCGTCAACATTTGTACCTCCCGCGGCAGCGCCGCAACTGCCGGCAACGCCTCCGCAGCCGGCGGTCAAGCGCGAACCGCCCCATCACCACACCAATGCTAACGTAGCCGTCAGAAAGAAGCTCAAGGTTGACTAATTTAGTCTACTACTAAGTTGTTAAAAATATATTTCTTTCACTGATTTTGAAGGTGCAAATACTTTAGGTCTGCATTTTGAACGTTGATGTTTTTAAGAAATTAGAACATCTGTAAGCAATTTTCGATTTACGATGTTACGGTTATTGTTGCAGGGAAGTAACTATGTGATTTTTAAATACATATGTTTAGTGCAACTTATAGCGATAATTTAAATCGAGAACCTCAATTTGTTTAACGTAGCCGTTCTTCTGTTAGATTTCCATTGATTAATTGTCAAAGATCGTTAATTTCGAAAGGATATAATATAAATGAATCACATTTGTAGTCACATTCTTTGTAAAGGAGAATCCAAGACATTTCGAGAAAAGACAGTCTGCTTCTACTAAGTGTCTCCGACCCAGACCAGGGAACAAGGTAGAAAATCAGGTCTCAAAACTGACATAGCAAAAAAAATGCAAGTAATATGGGTACAAAAATATTTAACGCGTTACCTGATTAAATTCGTACGTTAACTGAACCTATATGTAAACGAAAACCACATAATGAATTGATAGAGGGCTGTTTCTATTCAATTAAGGACTACTTTCAGGCTAACCATGTCGATCTTTAGTTTTTAGAATGTAGAAAAGATAATTTTATGTAATAATAATCGGACAGTGACATTTTAATTCATTGAATAATTGTATCTTTAAATTCAATCAAAATATATTTTAACATTTGCACACTTAAATATAAGTAGATTATGACGATATAACTAACCTGTATAAGACCTTTATGTAAGCACGCAAAATCAAAGCAAATAAATCTATCTATTTCATTTCATTGAAAAACAGTGCTAGAACTGAGTCGACTCGCTGCTCACGTTACTGGCGTACAGTTCAATGTATAGAAAGCAAGCTTGTACAGTAATTTAGTACTACGCCTAATATAGTGCATTGTGTGACACAGGGCCGATGCGCACAGACGCGTTTCGGCGGCGGCGCGGCTGGCGGCGCGGGCGGTGGAGGTGGCGCTGGGGGCACGGGCGGTGGGCGGGGCGCGCGCGGCGCGGCAGGCGGGGCTGCGGGCGCGGGGGCCGACGGCGCGCCGCCCGCTGCCTACTCCGCCATGGACGTAGACGGCGAGACCGACTCCAACCACGACACGGCGCTGACGCTGGCCTGCGCAGGTGGACACGACGAGCTCGTCGAGCTGCTTCTATCGCGCGGCGCCGACATCGAACACCGCGACAAGAAGGTGACGACACAACCATTACTTCAAGCTAAATTCGTTCAATGCTACATTCACCAATAAGATCCCACAGGATCGCTTAATGTGGATATCTATTAGGGAGGCATATGTTCAGGGAAGTGATATGGCTAAGATGATGATATTTTTTTCACCTTGGTGATTTAGTTATCACACAAACTTGTAGAGATGTCCTGTAATGACATCGTATCTATTGTTTTCGATAATCGATAATAATTTATAAGTAAATGAAATCGATTTGAACAAACTGCCACAATTTTAAATATTATTTTTATACATACAATCACGCCTTTTTCCCGAAGGGGTAGGCAGAGGCATATTATACGCCCACGTTTCGCTAATTGTTTTGCCAGGTATACCACTTGCAGGTGCGGTTGGCTTGGGGTCCTCAGATGATAGTAGGGTCCCTGTCCACCACTCTCTATAAATTGGCTTCTTAATTATAATTGTACGTTGACTAGCGGACCACAAAATATGGTTCAGGACAATAATATGTAAGAAAGCGACTAACTCTTATCTAGGACTTCGCGTCATATTTGCAGCTTTGTGATATATCTAACATTAATGTATATTATCGTATTATTAAAATTTAAGTGTTTGTAAACGTACACGAGTGTTGGTAAATAAAACAAAACAGTACATCATCACTTTTCAAATTCTCAAAAGTAGTCGATGCGAGATCTTAGTATAGACGCACATATTTACTGAGGACTCAGGGGGCTAGTGGATTCTCATTTACCATTTCTCATCTTAATCACCACTGACTCTCATTTACTATGAATTTCATATTGTCAATGTATCCTTTACTCGATTAATGTATTAATCGCACGAAGCCATTAATTAAAAGAAAAACTTATCTTAGTCTCTTATCTTCCAATGTGAGGAGTTCTTTCCGTGATAAAAGACGCCCGAGTCATTATTCTGCCGCCAAACATTTGTTTTCCGAAGTTTGCTAGGTAAATCAAATATTGTATTTCATCTTGCAGGGCTTCACGCCGCTAATTCTAGCAGCGACAGCGGGCCACGAAAAAATAGTCGAAATACTCCTCAACAACGGCGCGGACATCGAAGCTCAGTCTGAGCGGACGAAGGACACGCCGCTATCCCTAGCGTGCAGCGGAGGCCGATACGAGGTGGTGGAGCTAATTCTCAGTCGGGGAGCCAACAAGGAGCACCGCAACGTGTCCGATTACACGCCATTGTCGCTGGCTGCGTCCGGTGGATACGTCAACATCATCCGTCTGCTGCTGCATCATCAGGTGAGCCCAGTCTGAGAGAACGAATGATACGCTATTGACCCTAGCGTGCAGCGGTCGCTGATACAAGGTAGAGCTGAGCCTAGTCGGAGAGCAAACAAGGATCACCGCAACGTGCCCCATTGCACGCCCCTCTCCCTTCTCGCTTCCTGCGGATACGTCAACATCATCTATCTGATGCTGCATCATCAAGTGACGTACGATTATATTCTGAATTCCATCACCAATGAGTCGTAAATATTCTCTTAAAAACTTCTTTATCCAACCGATTTCTTTTAAAGGGTGTCTTAGTAAGAGTACACTTTTTCATTTTTATGACAGAGTTGTGATATTTTTATTGTAAAGAAGACGTGTTCCGATATCCGTCAAATTACCTTCATGGCTCCGATGGCAGGCCATTACACTTTTCATAAAATTTGCACTTTGATGATACCGTGCGCCGTCCTGCTGAAACCACATGTTGTCCAGATACATGCCGTCCAGTTGAGGCCACTGGAAGTCCGTTATCATATTCCTGTAACGAATGCCGTTCTAAGTCAATCACTGCAATTTCGTCTTCATTTTCAAAAAATTAAGATTCAAATCACGCCGCATGACCAAAAGCCAGACAGTTACTCGTTGTGGGTGCATTTGTTTCTCATGAATTGCTTTAGAATTTTCTGAGCCCCAATTCGACAATTTTGTGTATTCACGAAGCCATTCATATGGAAATGCTCTTCATCGGAGAGGCTTCACTTTGCTCCAATACCCACTAAACGAATTGCCGGCTCTTTTCGGGGTCTGCTGGTTTGAGCTCCTGAGTTAGCTGAATCTTGAACGCATGAAGCTGGAGGGGTTGAGTCAAAATTCGCTGCGTAGTGCTTCGTGAAATTTGAAGTTGTTGAGAACGATGCCGAATTGATGTTTTCAGCGACACTCTCGTTTACAGCAGCAATGTTTTCAAAAGACCGACCGATACGTTGATGCAAATTCTTTTTATACGTAATCGACCCAGCTTCTTTAAAAATTTTGACCACTTTTCGAATGGTCAGTGACACATTAGGTGCACTTTCTCGGCCGAAAATTTTAACTTGTAACTTTTTCCATTTTTGTAATAAGTTTTCACAATTATACCGCGTTGTTCTTCCGAAAAGCGCTCCATTTATTAATAATCGGAATAAACAGAGGTGACAGCTGTCAAATTTCTGAGTTGCCACTTGCATAAGAAAAAAAAAATGTATCTATTTCAAAAAGTGCACTCTTA
This sequence comes from Musotima nitidalis, assembly GCA_949126915.1. NCBI lineage: Eukaryota > Metazoa > Arthropoda > Insecta > Lepidoptera > Crambidae > Musotima > Musotima nitidalis. The sequence goes on along the minus strand of OX421423.1, from coordinate 11,289,758 downwards.
CGGAGACAGCCTTTATATCAATTTTAAAAGAAATAAGACCTGTGTGTGCTGTTGTACAGATACTCGTCCATCTCGACTAAAAGCAATAATAATTTTAAATATACTTTTAAGTTATAAAAATGTGGTGTAAAGAGTTTTTGCAAAATTTAAGACCACCTCTTCTTAGCGCTGAATTAATATAAATAACACTCACTGTAAAGAATACTTACGATTACGTACAATTTTACAGGCGGAAATTAACTCCCGCACCGGTTCGAAGTTGGGAATCTCACCTTTGATGCTAGCGGCGATGAACGGACACACGGCAGCAGTTCGGCTATTGTTGGATTGCGGATCTGACATCAACGCGCAGATCGAAACCAACAGGAACACCGCTCTCACGCTAGCCTGCTTCCAAGGTGAACTAATGTCTCTATCTAATGTTATTGTAACCGAAGTCTTTACATGTGATTTGACCCTTCATTATTACATTTTTAAGCGTCACAAGTATTTGCTTTCAAACTAAACATCAATAGTTTATAAAAATCAAATAATACTTTTTGTGGTAGATCTCTAAGTGACAAATGCCAAATAGGGCTTCAAGCTAAGTGTTTTACTAACGGCCAGACTACTACGACTTTAACTATAATATCATAGCTATCTTCAAAATATCACAACTAAATATAGATAGTTTAATATATTATAAATTGTTACAAATTATAATAAATAATATTATTTCAGGTCGACACGAGGTTGTGAGCTTACTCCTAGACCGCAAAGCTAACGTAGAGCACCGAGCGAAGACCGGCCTCACGCCCCTTATGGAAGCGGCGAGTGGCGGCTACGTGGAGGTTGGCCGTGTGTTGTTAGACAAAGGCGCCGACGTCAACGCGCCGCCGGTTCCCTCGTCTCGAGACACCGCCCTTACCATAGCTGCTGATAAGGGACACACCAAGTTTGTGGAGCTATTATTACAGAGGTAACTGTAACAAACTGATTGTTATTCTACTACAGCAAATATTCTAAGTCTGTGGTCGACTCTGACTCAAAATTTGCCGCATATTGCAATCTGAAGGGCTTGAAATGTCTTGTAGGACTGCTCTGACTAAAATGTATAGATAGATACCTATATGGGTAGGCAATCATCATAATAATGTATACCTAAACCATTCTTAATGTAGAAGCGTCTCGCCACGATAGAACTGTATATTCAAATATAAGAATATAATAAAATATGTATAATTTAAGTTTTACAATTGTCTACCTGTTTATTTGTTACTACTAGATAAAATGTAATAATATTACCAAAACCGAAGGGTTAAGATCATAATAAAATGTTTTTCACAGACGAGCGGCGGTAGAAGTTAAGAATAAGAAAGGAAATTCCCCCCTATGGCTGGCCGCAAACGGCGGTCACCTAACCGTAGTTGAAATGTTATACAATTCAGGCGCTGACATCGATTCACAGGACAATAGAAAGGTATTCTTTTAGCTTCTTCTTTTTCAACTTAGCGCTTGCGGGACCGGGGTCCGCTTTCCTACATGTTCTTCACTTCGCACGGTCTTCAGTATCCTTGATCGATCTGTTATCTTTTAGCTCCATTATTTATTTTTCTAAAGCAGCATTCATACATACATAAATACATTCACGCTTGTTTCCCCGTAGGGGTCGGCAGAGGCATATTATTCGCCCACAGTGTCAATTATACAGTCCCACGTAATAGGTGGCGAGCTCATTGCCGCTTACCGGGCACTGTTATGTTTGCCATCATTCATGAAGAAATATAAAGTACAATGCAGGACCTATATTACTAAACTTTTAATTTATTTTTCAGGTTTCATGCCTTATGGCCGCTTTTAGAAAGGGTCATACCAAAGTAGTCAAATGGATGGTAGGAGTTGTTACGCAGTTCCCCTCCGATCAGGAAATGACAAGGTTTGTTATAAATTCATTTTTTTTTTCTTATGTTTTTTTCTCCGGTGGCAGCGCTTTGTTTATTGATACAGTGTTTTCATTATAATTATATTTGTTGCTTTGTTATTTTTATTTAAAATAAGATATTGTTTTTTATTTACGCGATTAAAATAATAAATAAACACCTTTACCGGTTTTCAATAATTAATTTAAATGAAGATAGTCAAATAACTTCGTGTACGTAGGTACATCTGTACCATATCGGATAAGGAGCTTCTAGAGAAATGCCAGGAGTGCGTTCACGTGATCCGAGCGGCCAAAGAAACTCAGGCAGCAAGAGCCAACCAGAACGCGACCATACTACTTGAAGAACTAGAGTCTGAGCGATGTCGCGAGGAAAGTCGACGCCAGGCAGCCGCACGCCGCCGGGAGCGCAAGAAGAAGAAGAAGATGGAGAAGAAGGTATGCTCTGAGGCAAGGAAAACACAATTTCTATTTTATTTAATTAACACAGTTACAGTTTGTTCATGTTTTTAGAATTCTATCGTTATCTAGAACATAACCTGCATGAAATAATACATTGTAACTAAATTTAATCCTTTAACTATCTGTACATTAAAACTAAACAATTTCACTATTTATATAAATAGCTAACAATACACTAACTCCAGAACCGTGTGGTAGCGGCCTAGAATAGTGCCACCCCCTGTCATCTCACGGGGAGTCGTAAGAGTCGACGAAGAGAAATCCTACCGGGTAATGGGCAGCAGCGTCATCCTGCGCACTGGCTTGAACTGCGATCAACCCGCCTGCCCAGCGTGGTGATTATGGAGAAACCCTCCCTCGATAGAATTTAATGTATTGGGGAGCATTAGTCTCTATTCAGCAGTGGACTTTATAAGGCAGATATCATGAAACTATTGTTAAAAGTTCTAGCAATAGAGCATCAAAAGTTGAGTTTATATGGAAAAGTCTTGGTTTTTAACAATTTTTCTGTGTCAACAATTGTTTTTTTTTTGAAGTTATCATGAGTGTGGTGATTATTTGATTAAATAATGACAGTAAAATATAATTTCGTATGTATGTAATAAAATATATTTGCGAAATAATGTATTTTATATGAATGCAGGAGGAGCGTCGTAAGCTTCAAGCTGAAAATGACAAGAACTCTATGTACAGCGAAAAAGCGCTCGGAGACTCTGAAGGTGGAGAACCTGACGATGAACCAGTGGCCAAGGAGGAGGGAGACTCCGGCATCGATGCCAATTCACAGGTAACAGGAAACACGTCGTTTTGTCAAAGTGACTTCTATCCTATGTTAAAGCGTATTAAACCGTGCCTACGTTATCAAGGCTTAAAAAAATTTTGGCGTTTATAAGGTTATAAATATTTTAGACTAACTTAATGTAGGAGCAACATTATGCAAATACTTATGGTCTTTCTTTGAAAGTGAAATTAAGTGAAATACATTTGAAGCTGTACAGTTCAGGAAATAATACTCTAACAAGATGAACTAACTAAGGGCGACCCTATTTCTCCTCTTCTCTTCAGTATAGTTACATACAATATTTTGTCAGCAAGTCAGAGAAATCACGATAAGTGGACTATTTTGTTATTAATATAATAATAATAATAAATATTTCTGACACTCAATTATTTAGTTTCAAGATAAGTATTATTAAGAACCTGTGTTATGGATACTAAATAACGGATAAACATACATAAATTCTTTTTTTTTAAATGCATACTTAATATACATAGGAAAAAACCCATACAAGAAGAAATATTCATATTTGTCCTGTGTGGGAATCGAACCCACGATCTCAGGAGTGGAGTATACCCATACTCGCCACCACGCCATATCGGTCGTCAATATTAGTCATGTAAACAAAATTATTTGTCAAGAAAAAAATTCAACAAACTTTAGACATGATGTCAGTGTTACTGCAAGATCTTCGTTTAGAATTATCGCATACTAAATCAAAATCATGTTTATTTACTAGAGGATATAGGAGACAACAGGTAGTTTTAAATATTAAAGATTATCCAGTAAAGTTGGTAGCTGTTATTCGTTATTTGGGAATATGGTTACATATTTTTCTGAATTGGCGAAAATACAAATTTCTGGCTCAATTTTTTTTCATTTATTGTTGTAATACGAACAATAAATTTAAAAAAAACATCTGGTTCAGCATTGGGCATTTACCCAAAACATTATGACGTTTCAAGTACTATGTATAATAGTTTATGAAATAAATATTTTTTTACTTTTTACTTTACATTTATATTTACCTCTTATTAGAAGCAAGTTCGATTATGGAGGCTCCCTGTATGATAATTGTGCAAAAACTAACTGCTCCAAAACTAAAAATCGAGAATCAAGTTATGAGAATCATAGAGGGTTACATAAAAGTACACCTATATATGTGATGCAAAGCGATCTGGGAATTACACCGCTGTTCGTGCGAAGACAATACTTATCTTATAAAAACTGCCTTAAAGCACAATCATAGTCTCAAAAGTTACATAGGAACTTCTTATGAAACTTTATTCTCTATTAAACTCAGGGTATTGGTCGCGAAAAAAGAAACCATTCCTTTCATTGTAACATACAAGACAGGGAGTGTTGTCTACTCCAGTAACACTTTGGTTATGTTTAACTTAAGATTCTGGATTTCGCCAAAAGACATTGTTAATGTAATACAATTAGATTTGGATTGTGTGTGGGGTCCTAAAGCTTTAGTCGATTCTAATTCTTTGAAGTTCAGTGTCATTAGAAAACTATATATAAAATACAGTGGCTGAAATAAAATCTACACAGCAGCTGTCTTCTGCTCTTTTTCAAAACATAAAATCAGATTTAAATCTGATTCTGATGGAAAATGGTTTTACCAATATTGTGATCCTTACAGATAGCAGGAGTTCCCTCCCAACATATAGCAGGATGCGCTTCTGGACATAGGGGGGTGCATATTGTACGAAACAGTGTCAGCTTCTTCATGTACCCTGGTTTTATTTCTCTAGTATCAATCTTTGAATAATTATTATCGTAAATTTTGGATTTTGTATCAATGTTAACAAAGTAAGATAGGACTTACATGTATTTGGTAAGACAAAAGCTCTGAAAAAATAAGAATAAAATAAAAAAGACGATGACTCCGTATTAGCTTTAACTGCGATCACCTATCCGCCTAGCGTGGTGATTGTGGGCAGATACACCCAATAGAATGTATCTGTTGGCGAGGCCAATGTTTAGCAGTGGACTAATATAAGGCTGACATGATGATGATATTGGAACAACATTTTAATTCATATATTTCATGTCGTCCTTCCATTCTTGACTGTTGGTTGATTACGTACAAATGTTGGCAATAATTTGTAGTTTTTTTTTATTATTTAGTAAATAATGATATTCTCGGTATGAAACGGGTTTTAAAGGGTCTGCGACCACTTTCCATTGCTTTCCATGCGGTGACCACTTTCCATCAGATGAACCGAAAGCTTGATTCCCACCTTGTGTTATTAAAAAAAATTGCGCATAGCACCTCCTAACCCTCAAATAAGCATAGCTTCTACTAGAGATACTAGATAAAGGATAAACATATCAATAACTTTTTTCATACCCACTGACCTTTGAAGATAAAATCTGTCTCGGGGTCTTAAGACTCGGTGTGTTTTTGAGATGTATGTGTAGAAAGAATAAAATATAACTTTGGCAGGGCTCATGCTCTTCCTCGGACGTGAAGGCGCCTCCTGCTCTGAACGCCAAGTGCAAGAAGAAGAAGAAAGAGGAGAAGACGCCCGCATCCTCCGCGCCAAACAAGAAACAGCCGGACAAAGTAAGATCACTACCTACTACCTCCCCTTTATTCTCATCGACTGCATAGACCTTGCTCATTAGACTCTCGTGGTCTTCTATTTTTACATAAGCATAACATTGTTTTAATTTGCTTCTTTAAGTATTGATTCTGAAAAGTCCTAAAGAAACACGTATTTTTCGGTGTTTGTGGTAACTAATTTGGCCTTTAATTAATAATTAACCCATAAGCAGATTATCTTTAATTAGCTTTATGTAAATAATTTAAAACATTTATATAGTTTCATTGATTTTTAATAAAATAAAAATTACTTTAAGTAATGGTTGGGATGTCATTTTAGATTAATAATATATGACTCTGCCAGGTTAAATAAATTTTCAAATAAAACAAGTTTATTGCTAATAATGAACGTGATAATCATATAATTATCAAGCATTCTTAAAAATTATATTAACTAAAAATTCGTACCTTATCCTAAACAGGCGAAACCCAAAATAGAGATGAAGCCAGAGAAAGAGACTTCTCCTAAATCTGACAAGAAGGAGAAAGAAAACGTGGCCCCAGCCTCTCCGCGACCTGCGCCCCGAAAGGACAAGCCTGCTGCGCCGCCTATGTAAGTACTTTTTATTGCATTTACCCAACACTTGATTGTATGAACTACTTTAACAAAGCACTAATATCGCCGATTATGCATATTGAACGCGCTCTAGTTGAATGCAGAAATGCTTCAGTTAAAGAGTTCGTAATTTTATGTAGTAGTATGTAGTTATATAATAAATATGATACTCTACCATCAGGGGTTTATTACAGAACAACCAAATTTTAAACCTGGTCTGAGTTAAGATCTTGTTTTGTGTTAAGCTCCTGATGATAGGGTATCATATTTATTACTGTCTTCATTTATCAAATAAAAGTGACAGCACTAGTTTTAAACCTGGTCTAACTTTAGATCTTGTTTTGGAATAAGTCGCTCAGAGTTTATTTTGGTTATATTTTTACTTCGCACACATTTGTATATTGATACTTGCTATTGCGCCTACAGCCATTAGTTTTTATGAAAATAAAATTTACTACTAAATTTAACACAGTTGATAGTAATAATTGTGCTACCAATATAGTTCAATTAAAAATTAGAGAGGTCATCACCCTACAGTTGTGCGCTTGCACTAAACCCGTGATGTCGAACATCAATAAATGGAATGCCTTATTATTTTTCACAACCAATTGTTATGTGATAGAATGCTTAAGACTAATAGTATAAAAAAAAAATATTAAGGCTAACTTAAAGCTAAAAGTTTTCATTGCTAAATATTATAATAATTTTTGAACTGTAATTTGTAATTTAAGGTATATTTCGAAAATGGTAGTGCTCTGTAAACAGGTGCTTGCTTATGTAGTAGTTGCTAGTGTATAAAATTATACTATAATGTAATAATGAAACCTGGTGTAAAATGGTTTTAGCTGGTTTCTTTGACTGCTAATAGTTATGAGTAAAAACCTTAAAGTAGGTAATTAATGTGAAGTCTTGTGTTATAGGTTATGGTAATTTACATACGAGTACTTCAATTCCTTTGTTGCATTTGTAAATGCTTAGGTGTGGTAACTAAGAACTTATCAATTGCATGCTAGTTGTGTTCCTTAAGCTAATTGCTTGAGTATGTCTGTAAACTATTTTTCCAATGGGGATATAGGATAAAATTATTGTTCTTGCAGAAAACCTGAAGAGGATATCCCTAAGAGCATAACAGTACAGAATGTTAATAAATATGGAAATAACTCTAGAAAGAGTCAAGTGTTCGAATCCACAAGGTACAATGTGGAGAAAGATGAGCTTGACACAAGCGACAAAAATAAAAAGATTCACAAATATCCGTAAGTTGAGATTATATTAGTCAACATCACGCGACCAAACATCATTTGAACAGTAACGAAACACGTCATCAAATTGTTACATTTTTCATTTTGCCTTATGAATAAGGCAATGGTATAAAAAGTAAATTCCGACAAAAGTGTATGCATGTTGCATTTAGAATAATACATATTACATTTTAATTTAGAGCTTGAACTGCATGTGTTTTCTTTTGGATTTTATTATAACTAACGCTTTATTCGGTTGGGTATATTCGGTGGTAAAGTTATTATAAAGCTCATTTTAGTTAGTAACGTAATTTTGGAGCCACTGGTTGTTATTTTCATTTTAGAAATGGGTATTTTATGGATTAATTTATCTCAATGACACATTTGATCAATTAAAATTGTTACTGTTAGTTATACTAAAACTCTTTGTATGTCATTATATCATGAAGGAAAGATTTGACATTCAAGTTCATTCAAAGTCTTGATACAAACCGTTGATTGTATTTTTATAAAAATTGTTACTTTTATCATGAAATCATGGCTTTACTTATAATTTATGCTATCTATTTAGATAGGCTAAATAGTTTTTCGAAGGTATCGATGTATAAGTTTGTTAATATACACACTGCAAAGCTACATTTGGAAGAAAGACCATAAGCATTTTTAAGACAAATTATGATGATGATAGAATCGACATTTTTTACAAGTTGTGTTATTTATACAGGTTCGAAATGGAAGGCAAAAGTACGTCACCAAAAGGCGGTTGTATGGGCGGACGGCGCGAAGACGGTTGGAAGGAAGTCGTCAGAAAGTCCAGTGTGCAAGCTTTATCCACTGTCGAACCAGGGTTTGTATATTTTATTCTTTGCTAAATGCTAGTAGCTTAACATTATTCAGGAGAAAACAACAGTTGACGCGTGTTTTAGTCACTTTATAAACTCTAGACGAAACAAAAGAGGTGTTGTAATTTGACTTGTCTATCTCTAGCACCGTAGCTCTTAACCAACTGGGCCAATTATGATACGATTTTTAAAATTATATACTCGATTATTAATATACACGATTGTTCAAATGACATATAAATATTTCCAGATGCAAAAAAGTATCTGTAGCCTCACATGCGATATCGCGTGTGATCGGGCGAGCTGGAAGCAATATTAACGCCATACGTGCCGCCACTGGTGCCCATATTGAGGTGGACAAGCAAAGCAAGGGACAAGGCGAGAGGATAATTACCATCAAGTGAGAACTGAACATTTAAATAACTATATTATACTCTTATTGTCGCAATTATACATAGTACGTAAACCACAGATTAGTTCTGAAATAAGTATATGTAAAAAAAAGAAATAAGATATTAGTATGATCTTGCTATTTTTAAACTGTTTGGTTTGCATACTCATTAGGTTTTGAATTCGTGTTCACCCCATCTTTTTGTGAACGTCCTCCTGGTTTCTGTTAATGTGGAAATTAAAATACAGTAAAACATTACATTACCTGGTCTTGTAATACTGTAATATATTATTATTCAATAACATCTAGGGGTTCAGCGGAGGCTACAAAGCAAGCGGGTGCGCTGATAGCGGCGATGATTCGCGACCCAGAAGCAGATATATTGCAGCTTCTGCCGCGACCAGCCAACGTAGCCAAGCCGCCACAGCCGCAGCCGCCTCCACCGCTTCCCAAGCCTGCAAAGCAGACGCCTGCTAAGGTTCTTACGTTTGCTAACATGGTAGATGACAATTTCGCAAACAAATTACATATAACTATAGCGCTGCGCTAACAATAAAATAAAAGTATGCGGTTTTCTGTTTTCTGTTACGTACTGTAAAATTGTAAAAAAAAATAACTGAAATACGCAGCAAAGTTTCGTTATAAATTATTTTACAGTGATTTTGGTACTAATTAAAAAGTGTTGCTCGATTTTGTTTTTGAAACGGTGATTCGTAATTGCAATGTTCCTGGAAACAGTTGTTTGGGAACGGTATCACCAAACAGGGAAGGTGATATTATAATAACAGTGAACGTTTCAAAATCCTACAGAGTACAGCAGCCACAGCTTCGAGCAGGACCACGCCTTCATCCCGCGCTCCGACCACTAAAGTCACGCCCGCTTCAGCTCCATTGGCCTCTCTCGCGGCCGCCTCTGTAAGGTTGCCTGCACCTCGGCTTCAGCGTAAGACTTCCTATTTACTCGTAGTCCTAATCAAACAGTTCGTTTTATTCATCGACTTGCTTAAAGTTTATCTGGGGTCGCGCAACATATCACTCGTTTACCCCTTCTCGATCATATCATACATACATAATATCACGCCTGTAACCCCGTAGGGAGGCAGAGGCATATTATACGGCCACATTTCGCCACTTGTATTGTTGGTCCCACGTAATAGGTGGCGAGCCTATTGCCGCTCACCGGGTACTTTCATGTTTGCCAGAGCCTCGTCCGTTGATCGGCAGGTGCGCACCACTTGCAGGTGAGGTTGGCTCGGGCTCCTAGATCTTGGTAGAAACCCTATACACCCATACATTCATTCATGCAATGTAGTAAAATATGATTATTGTTATTATTATTTTGAATTTCTAACCTAACAATATTATTTTTTGTTTTAGTGGGCGAGAAGCGACCAAATTCTTCAACAAGCACGCTAAGCAGCGTGTCTTCGAAAACGTCAACTTTATCGTATACAGGCGCCATAGTGGGCGCGCGATCCCATACCTTTGCTGCTAAACTAACCGCTGGAACTATGACTGTAACCCCTACCAGTGAAATCAAACGAGTACCGTCACAGGTAATTATTACCTAGTTTGCATGTATTTATTCATAATATCACGCCTGTTTCCCGAAGGAGGCATATTATACGCCCACACATCGCCAATTATATTTTTGTTTCCCCCTTTATTGCCGTTTACCGGGAACTTTTATGCTCTCCAGAGCTTCGCCCGTTGATCGGCAGGTGAGGTTGGCCTCAGATTAGGATTAGATACAAATTTGCTAGCAGAGTCCGTATCTCACTTAATCGTCCTATATCATTAGATCCTAGCAATATCCCAGTTGCCCTAAACTAAGCTTTTGGGTGAATTTCAGTTATTACATGGACCGACTGCCTTCTGACGATCGTAACCTAGAGGGAAACTTCCTTCAATAATTGAACGAGCTGTTAGGATGTTGGCACTGACGTCCTAATAACGACTGCCATAGATCTTCATGACAGCCGGAACCAACGTCTCAACGTGCTTTTCGAGGCACGTAGCAAGCGATAATTACGCGCATAACTTCTAAATGACTTCTCGAAGTTATGTGCGGAATAATCGCTTGCTCCATGGGTGCGCCACCAGGGTTTGAACCCGAATTCTTGATACAAGCCTTCTGAGTTTGATGGCGCCACTGAACTATCGCAAACTTACTACCTTTAAAAAGTCTTAAAATAATTACACAATCTTTAGTTATTAGATAACAAAGTATTAAGTCCTAACCATTTATCAGACAAAACATGTTGACATTTTTCATGGATTCACACCACACCAACTCAACATCATGAGGTTAAATTGCTGGTGGGAATTTGTTTACCACTGCTTTATATAGGTTTATATAAGTGTTTAAATGAAATTGTTTTACTAGGTCACAAGTCCCTGCACAAGTGCGGCATCGGTGAGTCCTCTGAAGGGCTGTCGCAGTGCGTCACCCCCTCCAGCGGCAGCGCTCGCGCCTATTACTAGTGCGGCGTCGCCTCCCGCCCCCGCCGCGCCCATCCCCTGTGTGATCACGCCCTCTCATGCCGCGCCCACGCCAGCAGACATTGACTCGCGGCGGTCACCCGAACGCACTGCTCAGGTATTCTAGTTCAAATATTTATCTGTATACCGGTCGGTATAAAATAAACAAATCGTACAGTAAACAATAAATCTCCAATATCTCTCAATACATACTCAGACAACTTAATCATATATTAAAATAACATGTTTCTTTAATTAAATATTTATACTGATAAAAGATTTTTATTGCCAATAAAGAAATCATATTATATTATTTCAAAGGGACACTCGTAATACCTCAATAGGCTGTGATATTTATTATGATATGTAATTTAATTACTGTTGCATATTGAAATTACATGTTTTCATTATTTACTGTGCCGTGTGGTGCCGGCCTAAAATAGTGCCACCCCCTCTCATCTCTCGGGGAGCCATTAAAGCCGGATGAGCGTGCATGCGAGGGCTAGCATCGTCATCTTGTGTACTGGCTGGTACTGCGATCACTAAACAGGCGGGTGGCGTATAATGTGGTGATTATGGGAAAATAATATAATCTATTGGGGAGGCCAATGTTCAGCAGTGGACTTTATTAGGCTGACATTATGATGATAATTATTTATTGTGAATATAATTATATTTTTATATAAACAAATCTAAGTATGTACAGGTTAACATAAAGGTATTGCCTATTTCAGCTAAGTCCTGATAACTCAAGTAATTGGAGCGCAAATGAAGAAAACACTGCCAACCCTTCTGCTGCCCTGCACATCAATACGACACCTCAGGTATATCTTTCATTCATTCAGATTCAATTTCTCCAAACAATTTAAATTTTAGTTATGTTATAAAACAATCTGGAAATGTTATATTAAAATTATATTAATTTTCAGCAGAGTGGCGGAAGCGGTACTCAAGAATACTCTTTATTTAAAGACTTATCTGCCGGTGCAGCTGCTAGCATGTGGGGTACTGGTGAACCGCACCACAATGTGGAACTACCGCCGCCTCAGGTAAGATTCATGAATCATTTTGGAAGGACTTTATGTTAGAGCCTCCTTCAGTACCCTAACGTATGGATATGTATAATAAGAAATCCTTGATGGTCTCACTTTATTCTTGATTATACGCGCTTGATTGCATAAAGTGCAGTGAAAAAAGGTGTGCAGAATTAGGTACTTAATAATAAGTAAGAAATTATAAAACTAAGTCGCTGACTGGAGGTTAGTACATGTGGGGTAAATGTCTGTACATTATTATACAGCAATATAATTTTTCGATTTTGCTTTTAGTGGGTATATGGTTAAATTTACTTGTAAGAAGACAATGTTTCTTAATATTTTCTTACCGTTTTGATGAATATAGAATAATTTTGCTTAGTATATATATTTTAATATGTAATCAAACACAGGCGGCAGAGTTTTTTTTATCTACACAGCAAGTAAGGCCTTGGCCTAGGTGCCGTGGTCTGTGGCAAAGCGACAAAAGTTCGTCGCACAAGCAAAAGAAAAGACAAATTCACAAGACTACTTAAAAAGTGGGGTCATATTCGACTACACTATTTCACCGCTTTAATAATCCAAAAGATCAAGTGCTGCGTTTAAAGACTGACGGTGGCGAAAAAAAGTGCTATATTGATGAGGCAATACTGTCATGTAATATTTAGCTTAGTAGCGAAACTTAGTTATGAACTTTTTATTTTATGTTAGATATGGACTCACTCATTTAGAGTATTTGCCAGTAATGAAAAATTATATATTTTACATAAATGCAGCGATTTTGTCTCACGTAAAGTTCGTCATAGTCGAGTCAAGTCAAAGGCATACTCTAGTAAAGTAGTAGAGCGTCTATGGAGTATTGGAGTCAAAACACGTAATAAGCCACTTACCTATACTTGCGAACGTTGCCGAAGAAGTTATGTCTAAAAATCCATTATACTTACATATAAAATCTCGAATTTACACTAGTTTTGGAAAATAAAATAATGCCTCGGTGTGTCTTCGTCCAGGTTGGCGCCACAACCTTCAGTTACGAAGATAATTGACTACGTGGTTCTAATAGCTACGTATTTTGTTTGTGCAGGTGGACGCGAGCAAAGCTCCCGGCTACCGTGGCGGTGGCGGCGGCTGTAGCCCGTGCTCGCGCGCGTCATCGCACGGCTCGACGCCTCCTCCACACCAGCCACACCAACCCCACCAGCCACACCAGCCTCACCAACCCCACCAGCCTCACCCGCCGCACCAGTCGCACCAGCAGCATCAGCCGCTGCAGCAGCATCAGCAGACTCCCTACCACCAGCCGCTGCCGATCGGTCAGCATTACAAAATTTTTAACAGTTATGAAACAGGTCACTGCAACTTGTGGCTGGTAGGCGCTGGATGCCATTTTTTTTTTAGAAAACCAAGAGGGCTGGCGCTTTTTGGGAGAGGCCTACTTTCATAAGTGGACGGCAATTGGCTGCTTGATTAATACAAGCTGCCTGTTTCCCGAAGAGGTATGCAGGAATTATACGCCTACATAGCGCCTATTATATTGTTATACCGGGTACTGTGTAAGCTGATTGATTTATTAACATTAAATTTATTACAGTAGCCAGCACCTTAACCTTCGGTCTTGGTGATCGCTTTAATTGGTTAAGCTAAAAGCAGGATATTAGGTACATGCTTACCCAATCTAGTGTCTGTGACTCGCTAAAATGACTACGTTCTGTTTAACAGTACGCCAATCGGTGCAGCCTTAAAAGAGAGACCACTCTATGGAGCAATCGTGGAATACATACACACAGTAACAATGCTGGACGTCATGTCTGTCATGGCACCCTGCACAAATGCCACTCAAAAGTTATGTAGCTGGGCTGCAACTGAAACATTTGCCGGTCTGAGTCGTTTCCTTTTCATAGCTTGGAAATGGAGCCATATGATCTGTGAAGGTAACGATTTGCCAATTTGGGCAGAATTAGAAAAGCAAGTGATGGATTAAAAAGAATTAGAACTCTCTGTAATAGTTATGGTTGAAGATAAAAAAAGATACGCTGCTAAAGGCCTTTTAAATGCCCACCATCATCTCTTCATTGTTATAAATCTGACATTTATACTTTTTTAAAAGTGATATTTTCTTAAATTTACAATTTTTTCTTTAGGAAATAACGTCAATTCAATGGATATGAGCGGATTATCACGTAATGGAACTATCTACCAAGACAACTCAAGGAATGGACATAACATGATGGTAAATATATACTTTAATATGTTGTTAGCAGCTTCTTTTTGAATACCTGTCTCAGCGTAGTGTCCGATTATGCCCGATACTGCCAATGCAGAAAAAATAAATTTCGAACTAGGAGGATTTCTTTTTCTAACAAATCTGCTAAAGATAATTTGCTTACCTAGTTATTATACGCACCTACACATTTAAGGTCACGTTTATTCTTCTTACACATATAGCAATTTTTTGTTCGCTATATAAGTGCTCATAAGTTGCATTATCAAATTGATTGTAATAAAAAACTAAATAAATTGGGAATTGCTGTTAATTTCAATATGTGTATTTCAAATGTGACCAGCTGTAATAAGAACATCATAAAGTCGTTAAATTTGTGTGACGTAACTTTTGTATGACCATTTTCATACTAGTGAGTAAATTACTACGTTATGTACCCAGCAGGTGTCAATGTCGAGCGGCGTCAATATGAGTGGCGCAGCGCTGGGACTGGGCTACGTAGGCGTGGACAGTTCGCGCTTGAACCCTCGCGCACCTGACTTCGGTACGCGCCATCCGCTGCTACACAAACACAACGCCCAGGTACTTACCCCTATCTATACCCTGACATACATTGGCGAACAGCAGAAGGCCTACTCTAATTCAAGTACAATAGACCACCCAGGGATTAAAGTATATTTACTTTAATCCCATGTCACCATGGACCAAAAAAATTAATACTTGGTATGTAATAGAGTCGACGAAGTGAAGTCCCACAGGATGATGGGTAGCAGCGTCATCCGGCGTACTTGCTTGAACTGCGATTACTAACCCCCTGACCAGAGTGGTGATAATGGGCACATAAACCCAATAGAATCTATTATTGAGGCTAATGTTCAGCAGTCGACGTAAGCTGATATAATGATATAGGAAGTGTGTTATTATACCATCAGACAATACAGCAATGTAGAGACCATATAGATTGTAGTGTTTCAGAGACTAAATAATAGATCATTAATGTTTGTTACAGATGTACACAGGCGCAGGCGGCGGTCCTGCGGTGAGCACGAGTAGCGCCGGTAACCTGAGCACGCTGCTGCAAATGTCGTATCAACAACCCAAACACAAGCACATGCAGCATGCGCCGCAACCGCACCATCCCTACCAGGTTTTTATTTAAAAATATATAAATAATCTTTGACATTTTAACACACCGTTTCAAGCCCCTTGGTTTTGGAAACTAGTAATAAAACCAGGGAAGGCTAAAGATAGGCATGACCAATGCAAGATTTCAAAAAATATTAAGCTCGTTTTGTGTAAATTAATGTGTGCATAATTGATGTATTAGTGATGACATTCGTGAATTTGTGTATGGAGGCACATCCGTTACCCTGTGACTCTATAGTCCTTTTCACCTAGGATGAGTTCTATGACAGATCGATTTTTGACACTTGTAGAGATAATCGATAATAATTTATAAGAAAATAAAATAGATTTAAATAAACCAAAACTTAAATATTGTTGGTGTATAATACGTATTATATTGAAAGTTTATTGTGCATAAATACAAAAACGTAAATAAAGTATATTTTGCACAATTTTATTAAGATAAAATACAACAGAATTTTAAAAGACTTCATTCTTTGGTCACTTTCTGAAAAATCGCTGTCAGAATCTCCTTAAGAGTGGCTATCGCCGAAAATTATTTTAAGTACGTCTTTCCACCTATTCTGACGTACCGCTCCCAGTCCTCTAATGTAATCTCAGCATTTTCGAGCCATTACCACCGATTATGTGATTTCTCAGCCCAATGTTATTTGTACGTTCCGTTCCACGGCCAAGAATTGCATAAGTATTTTATTTATGTGCTTTTTTATTTTATATTTCATTAAATTAAACTAAGCGAGACTGTTTTTGTTTTATAAGTTTAAGGTATTCAATTTTCACATTTTTCATAATAACATAACCATAAAATAATATTATACAGTAAAATTATATACGCGTAGTTCGGAACACGATGAAGTGTCACAGAAATCATCTAAGGTGAAAAAGACTATAATAAAACTGCAATTTCGTTACGTAAAATTTATTAAGCAAAGCGAAATAAGAAAAACACCACCACTAATTACATAACAAATTGTTATTATGAAATTAAAATATTATATGATACATTATATTTTTTTTCTTTCTTGAAAGAAAGTATGCACAAAACTATGCAAAGCTGAAACTGAAGACGTGAAATTATAGCGTGTTTTGCTACAGTCTTTGAAACTCTGCTTTTTAGTGTGAAAGCTTTTACATTTTAGATTTTACCCTACGTAGATATCATAAGGAAAGTTTTTTTCATTATCGTCGAAACAAAAGTGAAATCATTTGATTGCATTGAATGATTACTGCAATAGAAATTAATAACAATAATAGAGTTTAAATTAAAAATCTTATAGAACTTAATGTTTAGCTTATGTCCAATTGTTAAGTTAGTTTTGAACATTAAAAAAAAACTCTGTAAATAACTAGCCTAAACTAGCCGACCTTAATTGATACTCTGAATAACGAAATAAGCAACTTCTCAATCTATTAGTTTCCCCACTACTTGGCTAAGGCCTTTCTTAACGCGCGTTACAGTAGCGAGCTTGAACTGGGTGAAGAAGAAATAGTTAAAAGATTTTTTCAGTCTCCTCTCCGTGGTTGTTGTCCAAAATGCTAAATTTGCTTATTCGTTAAGCCCCCAGGACATTTAGTATTTCAGACAAATACCAGTTTCACCCTCGCGGAATTAAATACTCCCAAGTTAGGAACCCACAAATTGTTGTGGTGGAAGCATAAACTTGTGGTGTATAATGTTGTGATATATTTCCAGTCGCTCCTGGAGCGCGGAGTGGGCGTGAGCGCGGCGGGCGGATGGGGCGAGGAGGAAGAGAGGAAGCCCCGACCAATCGGCACCGAGCGCGCCTGGAAAATGAACGCCACTGACGACTGGCACCAGCATATGCCCGACCACGACCGCTACCAGGTAACCTATTTCTACATAATTCTATATCAAATAAACATAGAAAGCCACACAATACCTATTATTTCGGTTTGACTAACCACAACACAATATCTACTACGTGCTGCCATAATGTGAAGAGAGCGATAAAATGTGTTAATAAAGCAGAACTATCTTGTTACATTCTCATGGTTACACTATACTCGTAAGGGTAGGCAGGATACATACAGGATACATACTACTACATACCTTTTATCCTGACCTCTACAATTTCCTCAAAATCTATGGATGAAGGTTTTCCGCGGTGATCTCTTTTGAACATTTTTATTAAAGCTTCAAATATATTATTATTTTATATTGTGAATAATTTTGGTGCTAGACAACTGAACTTTTAATTAGTGCACTAGTCAATAAATAATATTCTATTCTTATTTTGGTATGAAGAATCCAAATAAAGCCATCTTCCTTCCTTCGTACAATAGTAACGTTAGTGTAATTTGTTTATAGGCGGGCATGAGTTCAGGCCACGGCACGCACGGCATGGAAGGCAGCGGCGGCGCGGTCGGAGGCGGAGCCGTGGGTCGCGACGGGGCGGGCGCGCCGGGCCGCGACGGCGCGGGCGCAGCGTACGGCGCCGGGGCCACGGCCGCCGCGCTCTCGCTCATGCACGCGCTGCCGCTGCACTACCTGCCGCCGCTGGGCGCCGCCGCCGATCACTGGGAGCCGGCGCCCCCGCCGCCGCCGCCGGTCTCCGACACGCAGGTACCAGCCCACTCTTCTTTATCCATAAGTCGTAGGCAAATAAGAGTCGCGGGACTGTTCGAGAGGGTTATAGTGGCCCTGCGACATAGTAGACTCAAGAAGTAATATGGATGGCTTTTAGTCAGTAAATGACACACCCACACACTGACACACTCGTCCGCGCCACTTGCTGAAGACAGATAATTTCCAACTGAAAAAAAGGCGCGATAAAATACTTTGTTTTACAAATAGACTTGGTAAATTGTGAAATATTGGTAAACATTTTTCGAACTCTACTGAAAGAAAGTGGCTCCTAAACCAATTCTTTGAATATTGGTCTCATAAAGAAGCTCTGTGTCGTTTAGCGTGCAATGAAGAAAGCTCATCTCGGAGTGTTCCTGCTTGATATTATTGGAAAGAGGAAATCAATAGAAGAGCTGGAGTATCCGACATAAGAGGATTTCCAAGTTAATGTTGCTGTGGACGGGGCACACAGCTCGAAGGTCCGACGACTGATGATGCCTTAAAGATTTTTAATGTCGACCGTGAACCAACGATACAGGCGGCCTCCAAACCGACAAGATTATTAAATGGGTGAAGTAGGAAAACAATGTTTTTTTAGTTAATGTTATTTCGCATTCGGCGATTCTGATCTCTTAATTAGATTAATCGCTATTGTTACAAGTAAGTTTGAACAGTGTGCATTTTGTCCGCAGACATGGAGCAAGTGGAGCCACTAGAATCCCGAAGAGACACTGCCTTAGCGCCGACGTCGTACTCGAAGTCGGCGACGCGACCTATCCGACGAGGATTATGTATTAATTGTAACCCTTGGAAACGGTGTAGATATTAGTGAGAAAGAATTATATTATACAGATTATCTATATACATAATAGAGAAAATGTCCTATCGAGAAGAGAACTACTTATACTGTACGATCGACTGAAGTGAGCATTAAACGATTCATTATAATGAAACTCGTGAGGGGAGCCGGATGTAGTTTTATTTGTTACTGCCGCTCTCTCGCGACGCGCGTTATTCTAGACGAATTGTAGTGAAGTTAGCGATCGCCGTAGCCAGCTTGGAATGTGATTCCGAAGCCGCTGTGTTTTGCGTTGCCTTGGGCGGGGCGACAGCGCTCCGCCCCACCCTCTTATAATATACATATTTTACACTATATTATGGCATAATACGATATTAATTTCTATGATTGGTATGCTCGCAGACCGAGATGGATTATAAACGTGTATTAATAAATTTGCTTGTACATGAAGATTAAATATCATATATTGATGCACTGTATTCCCTGGTGTTTTTAATAAGACCACCTGTTTTTGAACAATTCTTTTTTGATAGGTTTATTTGGGTAATTTTTATATTTTAAGTAAATTATTATTATTATTGAAGACTTATGTCTCGAATATATTACGAAAGCCGGATATACGGTAAGTTTTAGGCTAATAAACCGTTATCAAATACAATGTGTGTTTTTGATCAGGGAAAATAAAACATTTCAGAAATTAAAATCAAAGATGATTTATTAACAAAAGTATATTAAAATATAATTCAACTATTTACAGAGATTCTCAGTGTTGTTTCGACTTCGATTGCTGGTTACATTCTATGCATTAATTTGATGCAGGAAAATGTGCTCCTTGTAAGGAGCACATTTTATATATAAAATTTGGTTCGAAATTGAAATAGAAAGATAGTCTATATACTAAACTACCCCATGTCGCAAAACTAAGGACGCGGGCCACCAGCCAAATCCACCAAACGACGCCACTGGCATATTTCCTGTAGTTTAATCGCCTCTCGCACATGAAAGAGGGGAGTTCTGCCTAGTACTTGAACTCTCTCTCTCTAAATCTCTTATATTGACAGCCATTTAGATTTCATGTTTATGCATCCTATATTAAGCATGCTGTTGCAAAGTTGGTATTTTAAAAAGTAAGTACTGATTATTTGAAATCACACAATACTCTTCTTCTACTGCCCGTTACAGATTTTCATACAATAATCTATAGTTGCAAGCAATTTTGAAAGTAAAGTCATCAATGAATATCTATGACAGATACTAAAAAATGATTTTTATGGTTACATGCACTTGTATCATTTCAATTAAATTATTGTTGGCTTAATTTAATATATATAAGATTCATAGTTCAGAATGCCTCTCCAGTATCCTGTTTTCGATATCCGCGTGCATCTTCTCTACTTTCCGCGTGTGCTTTTTGATCATCTGCTGATCCTGATCGAAATGGTCCATCTTATCACCGGTAGCGGCGATCTGCGGGTAGAAATTTATATATTAACAAACCTTAGTATATGAGTAAACATTCATTGAAATATCCACACGTGTTCTATCGATTTTTCATACAGTGGCACAGATAAAAAAAAATACAATATAGATATGGACACTATTAAGACCTGGCGTCATTTAATACTAATTGGTAAAATTTTCACTGTTAACCCGTGGTCCCGGTGGGTCGACCCATTACTGGGTCCATGGGTAATTAGAATTGCCAGTGGTTCCATGACATTAGGGATTTATCTCGGACAACAGACTTCCCCATTGAAAAATTATGGAAACATCAGTTACATACGATAAAATTCTGAAATCAAGTCTGAATTTTCATAAATTATAATACCTAGTGCACGAAACCATGAATTTTAAAATTTTATTTGCTTAATAATGCGGAAATTTTATAGTATGTAATTGATGTTTTCATAATTTTTAACAATCCCTAATCTAACAACAACAAGCAGCAACAATTTCAAGCCTTGGAACCACGGGTAATTAATACTAATTATGGACCCGGTAATGGGTAGACCCACCGGGACCACGGGTAAAGAGTGACTATTTTTTTATAAACAGCTTCAAACCAATTTTTACAAATCGCACCTTAGATACACGTCACTTTGTCGAATTTATGGATTTATGAATTTATGAATTTATTATACTGGATTTTCAATTTTCAAACACTGGGACGCAATGGCACGCCGCGGTGGCCAGGTCGCCAGTGCGTATAAGCTCTTAGTCTGCGCCAATGATGATTTAAGTAACAAAGAATACTGGAGGACCCCAATTTTGCGATAACCGGAACGATTATAATAAATCCTGACCAAATTTTCAAAACAGAGTCATGCAGTATTTCACCCCGGAACTGTGTTGTCGTCTGCTATACAAGTGGAGTGGTGTCTGCTTTATGAAAAAAATACATTTTAAATTACAAGATCTAATACAAAAACTGATAAAAACAACTTAATATAAATTTAAGTATAAAGATTAATAAACAGTCTTTTCTTATGAGTATAATAATAACAGAAGCAGCGTATCTGGCAATACTTTAGCTTCTTGTGGTACCAGTAAATAAAAAAAATCAAATAAAGAATAACCTTGGGATATTTGTGTGTCTTGCTTACTTGATCTGCTTGTAAATGACGCAGTTTCAGCAAACGTTGCTCGTAGTGTTGCAATTCCACCTGGGCAAAAAAAAGGAAATATTTGAATGATAAAGATTTTCAGTTACACTATCACTCACTATTTTTTATCCCAAAAAAAGATATCCTGTGAGTTGATGTATACAATGTCTTCGCTGTTTGGTTTTAGCAAATGAATTCCCGGTGTGGGAATTAATTAATATTGCGTTCCTTATTTGAAATTTCGAAAATTTCTTATTCATGAAACTAATGTTTCGTGTTTCTATTATATTACTATTTTTTACATGTGGACTCGCTCCTTTATGAATATTTGCAGTTTCTCAAGTAATTAAATAAATCTAGTTGATTGCATATAATACTCAGAGTTTTCATCTTTCAGTCGAGTCAACTAGGAGTTTTGGAATCAACACAGAAAATCACAATTCACTGTAATATATGGCTTTCCAACACTATAGTACATTACGAAGAAGTAATGTCCAGAACTCCACCTTATTTACAATTATAAACTCGAATTTATACCACTTTAGAAAAATAAAATACTGCCATGATGCGTCTCTCTCAGCGTTGGCTCCAAAACCCATATTTCTTTCAGGACAAACTTAAGAAACATACATAATGTACATTGTTGTTGTTATTTTTTAACTTACCTTTAGAGAATTTAGTTCCTCAATGGTAAAGTTAGACGTTGTTGCCATTCTCCAAAGTCCTAGAACTTTCGGTTCAATGAACTCTTTATTATTAGGACCTGTCAGATAAAAGTAAGAAAGATAAAAACAACAATTAATGCAATTTATGTTCTTATAATATGTACTACAAAATAAGGTTCATTGAACATGCTTTATCTAGTCTAGGGTTATAGCCTGTTCTATGTGCGTGTGCGCGCGTGTGTTATACCCAGCCATAGTGTATACTATGTTTGCCAAACCCACCGGATCGACGACCAGGCAGCGGAAAGCCGATGAATATAGGAGGATCTTATGGCTTAGCCATAAGAAGTCATGGCTTAGCCAGATGATGGTGTCATTTATTGTTTTTGACATAAAGGCTTCTTTGTTTAGCCCACTGCAGATCCCAGCTTTTTTGAGAACTTTGCAGAGTGGGTCAGAATTTTTTTCACTTATCTTTATTTTTCTTTTATATCTTTTGTTGCTCTCCTATCATACATGCTCTATATGTACAAACCATCATAATATACTTTTTTAACTTCACTCATAGAATTTTAGGAAACATGCTTTCTTATTTCTTCTACCATACTATAATTGTACAATATACAAACATTAATTTAATTCTATAATAAAAAAAGCCAGTTACCTTTGGCAGTGATTCTCTGCAGCCTGTCAATACCATCCCTCAGCCCCCTGTGTTTATCCCTGATCAAGTTGGCATTGTTGATGAAGTTTTGGTTAATTTCATTTGTCTCCAAGTGGTCATTGACCTCATTAAACTGCATTGTCTCCTCCTCATCTATAACATCTGTGAAAAGATTTTAATTAAACTCAAAATTTTACCAAACCAAGCATTTTCATTTCGCATAATGAATATTTTCATAATATCTACATAGTGAACTTAAAATATTACACTTTATACTAATTCAACTTACTAGAGACCACTCAGTGCTATGAATTTTGTCAATGATTAAATTAAGATTTAGGGAGAGTTTTATTGCAATAAAAATTTTTATACTCAGAAAGTTTTCTAGATTGTTTTTGCCTACATAGAAAATGTATTTAAAAGAAAAGTAAAATTAATAGCAATAACCAACATACTCTTATAGCCATCCTTAGGAGCATCTTCAACATCTTTCAGCAAGTCATAATACTGATCTATCTTATCCTGGTGATGATTGAACTCTTCCTTCAGGGCCACTAGCTCAGCACTTGTGAAACCTGAAGTTTCAGCTTTGGCCCACAGTTGATTTAGCTTCTTGTCTTTAAATAGACTTTTGTTGATGTGATCGTCTATTGCAGAGTTGTAAGCCTAAAAACATTTTTTTTACTGTTGGTGGCTGTGTTTTATATATTCTATATAAATCTAAAATCTTTAAAGCTGAAAACCGATATAAAAAGAAACATGTCCAATTTCTTTTCAATTACCAGGGGCAATTAATAGCAAAAAACTGTTTCACTTATACCAAGAGCATAATTTTGGCTGCAAACCATTTATTTATATGAGGTTTTTAGCAAATTCCATTAGAATGAATGATTTAGAATTTAGTTAAAATTAACATAAAAGAAGAAATCAGAAATAAAAGGGAATAACGTTATGATTTTACATATGACATTAAGTGGGTGCTTAAGTAAAAAAAATGCAGTTTTTCCATTTCTTATTACATTAATTTATCAGGGAAGCAATGCATAAGCGTAAGACAAAATAATTGTGAAATCTATTTGTTTTTTTTTGTATTCAAATCGTTAAAAAATAAAATAAGTAATCGGTTACCTCGTGTTCCTTCTGTCTTGCAGAGCTATCACCAAAATGTTCACGAAGACCATAGGCAGACATTATGTTAGTTAGTTTTTTTCTTAAATCTGCCTGTCTCAAGCCATCTTTATCACCACCTTCACTTTTTAATCTTTTGTAAGTAAGCTCTTCTTTATCTTGAATCATCAAATCACTGTACAAAGATTTGAGTTTAGATTCAGATAAACGCTGTAAATAAAATACTACAAATGAGAGTAAGAAAAAAAATATTTATAAACTACTTTTACAAATATGCTGTGACGCCGCCGACTACGAATAGCATCATCAACATTACTCTCTACTTTATTCATGATATTTCCATATAGTGATATAAAATTATATTTTTTAAACGAAAAAACATTTTGTATGTATACCTGTTGAGCTTTTATCCATAATAGATTCAGTTTATTCATTCTGAAAGGTTTCTCTAAAGTTCTGAAGTCTATACCTTTATTTTTGCCTTCATTTGCACCTCTAGAGTACTTATTTTCACATACAACAGAGGTACCAAGAATGAACACCGCAAAGTAGACAACAAATTTATACCGTGACATGATTTTAAATAATTTTACGAATGGGATTATGTCACAGAATGTAGCTATAAAATGAGTCCAATGCCTACGAAATTGATGATTTAATAAAACCGACACAGCGCAGTAAATACAAAATAAAAATATTTAAGCCCGCCGTCCCAACTTTCCTATATATACAAATTACTCTATGGTCCCAACTCCCAAGCAAATAGAATAAACTCACTCACTCAACTCAATAGAGATGTGTACGTACTGCGAGTAATGCAGTACGCGTAATATAACACGACCGCGTACTGTAACAGTACGTATTACCCGGCAAAATTTGGTATGGCACAGGACACTAAACATGGCATGACGCCATAGGCCGCTCGGTCGATGCCTGCCGACATGATTCGGGTACTGCTCTGTGACGACAGAGACAGAATATCTGCCTATGACGGTCACGTCGGTACTGCGTTAAACGCTATTTGGTTAACATAAGGCTTACATTTCTTTGACACTTATCCCGTACGTCTTTAATATCGTAACATTCGCGCGCTTTCTTCCATCTATTTGAATTCATGCATAGTTTTGTTTGAAAACAGTTCCTACATGTCTTTTTGATTTGAAGTTCAAAAAATAAATACGTTGTCTTATTATATTGAACTGTCTTTAATGATGAGTAAATTAATAAGTTATTCACGTTTATTTATGGTTTCTTGTATTTTATAAATGGTAATTTTAATAAAGAGTTGTGTGATTTCTCGTAGTGAAAATTTAGGTTTAGGTACTTGTATATTCCATTCAATTTAACACTGTCAACATTTTTTTACGGTGGAGAAATAATTACTTGCGAAGTGTTTGTGTTTATGTTGAATATTGCAAGAGTAAATAAATTTATTTTGGTAAACTGGTATTTGTTAAGTATGGTATTATCTAATAAGTATGGCGTCTAAACGAAACTCATATTTATAACACGAAAAAATATAATAATCACATGCTGTAAAAAAACAAAAAAACATAAATAAAAAAAAATATTCGTGTACTTAAATATAAAAAACTCTTATTATTGTGTAAAAAACTAATTTATGTACTAAAAAAGACAAAAATAAAAATATTTGATTTTTAAATACGCCAACATGCCTGATTCTTTTAACATTAAACATTTGGGTGGTTTATAAATATTGCCAGTCTGGAAACCCTTTTTAACAAATCAGAAGTTTCCTATAATAAGCAAGGTTAAAAGTATGAAGGGAAATCCACTTTGTCAATAAAGCTTGCGTACATTAAATGGTGACGTATATGTGAAATAATAAAATAATAATAACGCTATCTATAGCATTACACCCGAACATTCAGTACAATAACACATGACATGACATAAGTAATAGCAGGCTCTGATGGCATAACGCGGCATCTATATCAGGTAAGCCATGTTTAGAGTACTGTGTACTGTTCTAATGCACTGACTTAGAAACCCTTAACACTGACTTAGGATTCTTTACTCATTGTTCTAATGCCATATTACGCGTTACGAAATGTCATGTCATATGGCAGTACTTCACAGAGTACTGTTTTGCGCATGTCTACAACTCAACAACTAGCTGTCTACATGAGTTCATGACGTTTCAGGTAGTGATGTCTTTCGATCCATACGTCGACTATCAAAATATCGGTGGTTGTTTAGTTTTCAACGATATGTTGTAAAAGTGAAATAGACTATTTTAAGTAAATATCAGCTAACTGAAGTGGCAACCGGGTACGACACAGTAACTGAGGAATAGACTGCTGATGAGGCAGAAAATAAGTTATAGAATGGTGTGATAAACATTTGATAGGAAACGTAGCGTGTGACGTCAACCTGCGAGACAGACAAAACGATCGGTCAAGGAACTGCATTAGATATAGGTCTTTTGCAATCGGTTCTATATTATAATATCACGCCTGTCTTTTCGAAGGGGTAGCCAGAGGCATATTGTACGCCCACATTTTGCCAATTAAATGGTTGGTCCCTCTTATTAGGTGGCGAGCCTGTTGCCGCTATTCGGGAACTTATGTGTTCGCTAGAGCCTCGTCCGTGGTTCGGCAGGTGCACCACTTGCAGGTGAGATTGGCTTGGGCTCTTCAGATCCTGGTAAGATTAAATGATTCAATGCAATCTATTATGTGGGTGTTTTGTGGAGATTCTTGTATTCAGCTGTGGCCATGGTTAACTAGGTACTGACTATAATTATACATGATATCTAATATTACAGATACAGAGTGCTATAGGGTGTAACCTTCTTTTTTGAAAAAAAATAACCGGGATAAGAATAGAGTTGAAAGTTAGCTAGTTACATATCATTTTAGACTGCTGCTCCACCCTGAGCCTATGGCTGGCTATGCCCATGGCTGTGGACGTTAATGGGCTGATTATGAAGTAGTAGACGTTGTAAGAATGGTATTGACAGTAAAATCAATTTAATTATATTTTTATACCACTAGGCAGCACTCAAGCATGCGACCCACCTGGTGGAAAGTGGTCACTGCGGCCTACTACGGACGCTTGCAACACCAGAGGCAGCACTAACGCGTTACCGACCCATTATAAACCGTTTCGCTTGAATGCTGTAAAAATGCATGCTGTGTAATCTCTTGAGAAAATTTCGCCAGAGAGCTCATTTGACACCGCGAGGGTACGCGGCAAAAAGTAGCGCACCCGTTATTTCTTATGTGTGAGTATAAACTCCCTGCCGATGGCGTGTGGTGCGATTATAAGAGAGGCAGTTGACATCATTTGAAATAGTTCCTCAGAACACACCCTATTATACAAGGGGTACAGCACAAGAAAGCAAAATTTCTCCTCATACTTAATGGTTCAATACCGCTTGTAAGCCTGTAATATTACACTATTTTAAAAGCTCGTCAAGGTCTATGCTGAAATTCAGGCGCTTCTGCCCAAAGATAGCAGTACTTCATGTATGGCCTTTTTGCAACTTATAGAGCAAAAGACACTGCCCCGGTGTGAATTACAGCTATGAATTATTGTGCACATCGAGCTTTTTGGATGCCAGCTTGACCTTGCGTTCTAAATGACTGCGGAATTGAACGTCGCTAGAGATGTCCATACCAAGAATCCTAATATTATTGTTGATGGTAAGGGGTGTATCAAGGAACTGAGGAGATACAGTAAATGAGGCTTTCTTAGCAGTGAACGCGCATACTATCTTTGCTGGGTTGAAAGTAACTACATTTAGTCGACCCTAGTCAGAAAAAATAATATTACGCTTGCACAAAGCATTTTGCAAGTAATTAGTAGAATCACGTATTTTACGGTTTGAAAAAGGAAAAGCATTTTATTTACGCCCCGTTTATCTTTGTAAAAGGTATCGAATATTGAAGTGACACATTACATTAAGTATGTAAGTATTTACAAAAAAAAGTATTGAAGTATGCTTATCCGTTGTTTAGTATGGATAACACAAGTTCTTAATTATACTTATCTTGGAACTAAATAATAAATAATTGGTGTAATTGTCAGAAAATATTTATTTATTATTTTATTTTATAATTCAACATCACTAGATTTTACTTTTTTTTAAATTATGGCTTGGTGCGGTTTGCACATTTAGCCAGTGTCAAGTAAGAGATATATGGGACCATACTATAACATATAAATTATAGTATATGAGAATGAGTGGTGATAAAGATGATAAACGGTAAATGAGATGCCCTCCCCCTAAACCCGATCTTGTTTAAGATGTGGGACTATACTGAAATCTCACATTGTCCATCTTGAGAGATTTGAAAGTGATGTCACACTGTCTAATTTCATTTACCAACACTCAAGTACGTTCACAAACAATTAACGGGTAATAAAACACCGTTATTACATATTAATGTTCGAAATATCACAAATTTTAGAAGATAAAACAAAACTGCAGACATGACGCTTCATTTTCCCGCCAAGATTTTATATATTTTCTTTCTTTTTCTTGAATGAGTGGTGATGAAGATGGTAATAAGGTACCCTCCCCCTAAATTCCTTTGATCGTCAGTAAAGATGTGGGACTAAACTGAGATCTCATATGGACTTCTTGAGAGAATTTGAAAAGTGATGTTGCACTGTTTTGTTTCATTTATGAAACATGAGTGTTGGCACTCATTCTTATTACACATTAATGTTAAAAATATCACAAATTTTAGAAAATAAAACAAAACTGCAGACATGACAGTTCATTTTCCCGTCAAGAAGTCCCTTTTCTTTCTTATTTATACTGCCAAAGAGTTTAGGATAATATACGTTTAGAATGTTTTTTTAGGCAATGATATAGTAGGGCGTCATAGAAGTTGGTAAAATGTGAAGTGGGTTTGGATTCATTTATATAGGATATATTAATCGTACTTAATGATGCTTGAGTGTCAAGTGTTCTGCGTACGGTATTAAAATTCAAACACGATGGAGCACTCGTAAAAAACGACCGAGAGATATGTTCCAGTACAGTGTATGTGGGACATATAGATATTTCTAATTGAGTGACTTCTGTGTCAATATTAAATATTGCGGTGTATTCACAGGCAGACTTCCTGTGACCGCAATCACCATGTCAGTGACTTTGGCTAAACATCTTTATGAAAATTATATTTTATAATTATAATAAATTATATATCGACTCGGACTTGACATGAGCAAATGAGACGTTTTACACGTTTTTTTGATTAAGAGATTTTACGCGCACTTATTAAATAAATGTAAATTAATTTACAATGAATTAAAAATGTTGTTGACGATAATGCGACCAAACACATGACAATATGGCGCTATCTTTTATTTTAGTTCCAAAACTTTCCATATCTTTTTTCATGATAAAGCGCGCCACTCGCAGTCTTATTAAGTGAAACTGTATGTAATATGGTCTGTGCTGACTGCTATGGTTCGAAAAATCAGGGAAGGACTTTTACCTTGTTTGTTTCGTAAAATAATAGGTTCATTCATTGGATTGTTTGCGAGTCTGCTATTTGTTGTCTGTTGTGCGACTACTCGTTTCGCTCGTTAAGTATTATCAGTGATAAATTAGTTCGAAGATATATATCTGTGAACTTTATAAATTATAAAGCTGTGATTGTATTATAGGTGGAAAATTAAAACGCGTGTCAGAAACACTTTTCTTTGTGTCATATTAATCCGAGACTGTTGCATTTAATACCCTCTCTCGTTTTTCTCTTGTGTTTGTGTTTTGTATATTAGTATTTTTACAAGTATTTGTAAATATGCGACGAGAGTCGCATCTGTAAGATGTTCGCGGGCACATCTTAATCCTTAGATGTCAGACAGATCATCACAGTCGACACAGCGCCAGCAAATGGGAACTTTCTCTCGTTGATGAGTCGCGGGTCTGTTACTCAACCAACACGGTGTTGTGCAAATGCAAAGAAGTTTGCCCGCGATCCACGAATGTTGTCTAACGGTAGTCTGTGAGCCGTATGTGTCGATGACGGTCGTTTATTACAAAGCCCAAACGTAGTGAATTGTGTTATGTGCGTCGTGGTGTTGTGATGGTGGATCGAGAGAGCACGAGACGCGGCAGCGGCGGCGGCTGCGGCTGGGGTAGCGGCGTGCTGGGCCGCTGGTCGCTGCGGCGGTTGCTGCTCGATAGCCCGCTAGTCGGACGGAGACTCGCACATACTGGTAAGATGCCACTTTTATCTACTTTATAGAATGTTTTGTTGGTTACAAGTAATCCAAATTTTATTGTAGAAATTAGAAATTGTAGCCTTCAGTTTTTGAACAGGTAAGCTTAAAATTATGGGGCTATTATGGGGCTGATTCCTAATCAGTGAAGGTACCACTTATAATATTCTAAGTACAGAATATTATAAGTGATTTGATTCGGTTTTGAGATAGAGATATCTCCCAAACAAATTATGAAAAGCTAATGTAATGTTATTTTATATCAAACTTATTTAGGCCAATACAATTTTCTGTTACAAAAACATCAGTATGAAATACATTACATTTGCATTTTTTTATAATATCCAATAAAAAATCAATTAATATATGTGCTTTTAGAGCTGTTGAATATTTGAATTTTTATTTAATATATAACCGCCACTTAATTTACCTGTGTGACCTTATTTTATGGGTTGAAAAGTGGTGTATGCAGGCCATTATATATATAAATCAGCTATCTGCTGGTGTAAAACCTATATAAATGGGTCCAGCTGTTTGAAGATTAGCCACTGCAAACATACCATATTTCTTTTCTTTTCTGTACTTATAAAAAAATATTGCATATTAATTTTTGCTTTGCTTTTTATATTTATCTCAAATACACTGTGAAAAGGTTCAAATATTTTTCAAAATCTACCTGGGCTTGTATACTTCATGCTATGTCAAAAATTAAGAACTAATATGAAAACATACTAAATTTTACTATAAACATTGCAATGAAGTTAGTTAGTTTGTAACACAATTATTAATTAGCAAAAATATTTATCATAACGATAATAGTATCACTTATGTCTTGTAATTATTACTGCCAAACACCTGTATTTTTTGTACAGTTCTTAACTAGAGAAATTTGAAACCTTCAATGTGGAAAGGAAGGGAACAAGGCTAATTAACAGTAATTATTCAACTCAATATCCTCAGTTAAAGGAAATTAACAGAGGGTATTCTTCTATTGTTTTACTAGTAATACAAGTTAAGATTTGCTTATTTGGATATTTTTTATTTTCCATTGTGTTAAGAAAGTTATCTACTTGACATTATTACTTGGCTCCTATGTGGAATCTATCAATAAGTGGCAGTAGACTTTATGCATATTGCAAGTAAGGAGTGAGGTAAATTAATTTTAGCTAAAATTAGAAATGAATAAGTGAATTTGTTACTTATGGCTTGATCCTGTGGTACTATAAACTGTAGGTCATACATACATAATGTCACGCCTCTTTCCCAGAGGGGTAGACAGAGATCACATCTTTCCACTTGCTACGATCTTGGCACACACATTAACCTTCTCATACACGCCTGTTGGTTTAGGGTACTTTTGACCTGGTCACCTGTGTTAATATAGTTCCACAGCATCACATCTGTTTCTCAGGCAGGCAGAAGCATAATATAAGCACACATTTCGCCAATAATAGTGTTAGTCCACTCCAATCCAATCCTTTTTTTCTAGTATCGTCTGTAAAAAATGCTGCTTACGCACTGTCTCCCGGCCAAAAGGGGAAGAAGTAAAGTAAAGTAAAAGTAAAAAGTTCTTTATTTCATAAACTATTACATAGCACTTGAAAACGTCAAAACAAAATATACATGAAAAAAAAAATTAATATCAACCCTGAAATCACAAAGCTTAGATTCACTTACATGCAAATAAATAAAAATTAGGTGTAAGTGAATCTAAGTGCCAGTTCCGAGCCCCCGCTCTGTGAGAAGAACTGACAAGAAACTCACAGGCTATGCTCTTTTAAATTATTTTTATTACAAAACACACACAGTCTAAATTTGATGATACTGAAACTTCAGACGACGCCCACCGCTGTTGAAAAGGGGCGAGGCACCAGTGCCCGGGTTTGTAGCTTCTGGTACCCCGCCCGCGGCCAACGTCCCTCGGATCAGAACCGGGGGGACCTCCTCAGGGAGGCGCGATGTCATGCGCCCCCCCTACCTCTATGTGCGGCCATGGCGTAACTGGCCGACTTCGTGGGGGTCTATGGCTAAACGGAAGGGGCCCCCTGCCCCCGCCGCCTAAGACCCCCCGGGCTCTGCCTGACGGGCCCCCCTGGCCCGCCCGCTGCGCCAACGGCGTAGCCGGAGAGAGAGCGGTTTCCGCTCCCTCTTCCGCTCCGCGGCCTGCTTCTGCGACATCACCACTTCGCAGAAGGAGGCCAACGCCTCCCACGCCGTCTCGCTGTCGACCATCTTTTGCATGATGGTCGGCAGCGAGAGAGCCACTCCACCTAGGGCCGCGGCTAACGTCGACCGCGGCCAAAATGAAATGTATTATTTTTTCTACGAGAATGTATAAGAAACATTCACACACACACAAAGGTGTGCAAGCCTAACTATGGTGATGGTGTTTATTTTGGTCCATGGTGCCTGACCATAGCCCATAGGCTTGATAAAAAAATACAATGCAGTTTTTTTTACGTAGGCAAAGCCGTTAAAAGCGTGTTTGCGCCATGGTAATATCATAGCGCTACAAATACCTTATGTTCATAATTTCAAATATCACAATTACATTTTGATGTGGACATAGCCATATCCA
Source organism: Musotima nitidalis (assembly GCA_949126915.1). Taxonomy (NCBI): domain Eukaryota; kingdom Metazoa; phylum Arthropoda; class Insecta; order Lepidoptera; family Crambidae; genus Musotima; species Musotima nitidalis. The sequence continues at coordinate 11,256,846 of OX421423.1, read as the reverse complement.
AAATAAACCAGCTTTCATGCTCAACAGATGAGCAACAAGTGAATCAGTGTGTTGTAGTCTTTTTGGACCTGCTCCTTAGGAAAGCAGATAATTTTTCAATTAGTATGACATCTATCCCCCACTACTCATTGGATTTAAATTTTTGTGTTGTTGTATGTTTGACAGTTGGTCACGTTTTGAAGTTTATGGTCACTGGACAAGAGGCATTTCAATTTCACTCTATAGTCAAACGACGTCACAAGTAACGTTTCGCTTTAATCATTCTGTATGCAGAACATAATGCATTCCGATAGAGGAATAACATAATTTATTGATATTGCTTTGATGCTGGCTGGCGCCATGTCTTTCGCGTATATGCATATCATAATACAGAAATTGTGATTTGTATACAAATTAGCTCTGTTGTTATTGCATGGATTTCCTTTTTAGAATATCGTCGGTATATAAAATGGGACATTGCATTTCTTTAAAATTGTCATAATATTTAATTACAAAAAGGGCAATAGTTAAAGTGCAATCAAAGGTAGCGTAGACAACACATATACAAGCCATAGAACAGGCACAATGATCAAAAACTCTGCTTAGTATGTGTAGGAATAGTTCATAACCTTGTAAGAATTATCTACCGAACGAACTATTACCATAAATTATCATCGCTCGTCTTTGAACCATGACAAAATCCTGAGGCTCCCGCCCAAGATGGCACTCCATTTGGCGCCTTATTAGCAACTTAAAGAGCAAGAGTCCGAGTCTGCCTTGTTGAGAACACTAAGCTTTTTAGGGTCTACAAACGAAAGATCTCGCATAACTTGTACAAGAAGTAATAAAAAAATACGTAGACATAATGTAATAGTATGTCGCATGTCGCCACCACCACAATTTTAAGTATTTTGTGTTTGCATTCTGTGCCATCATAATTATATTAGGAAACTGTCCGTTCGCAAATGAGAACGCTAAAAGATTGTCATTTTCAAGGCAACTTTTGAAGTAAATCTAGCACCAAAGAATGGATCCTGACAAATATGAATGATTTTTTATTAAATGCATTTGTTCGTCCTAGTGCGTAGTCCTAGTTGCGGAGTCCTAGAAGATGGAAAAAAATCTTACATAGTTTAATGGAATGAATTGGGATCGGACCCATGGCAAAGTAAAACATAAATAACCAAGAGTCGTGCTCTTGATTCTCAATATTGAGGAGTGCATTACGCTCATTTGGGACGTGGCGGATATATTATATTACTTTAATTATGAAATTAAATCAATTTCATTCAAACTATTAACTAGATAGACTAAACAGTAATTTATTTATTACGTAATTTTAAACGAGGAAGGCGAACTAAACTGTGCTGGTCATTTTCAACCGCACCACCTCCATACCTGAACGTTGGTCCAATATTTCCCGACATTCACTGATGCTGTGCAGCCTTGATTATTGGCTATCCGCAAATTTTACATAGACATCCATTCACCTAATGAGAGGCCAGCGCAGGCTCTGTTATCCGGAGATTAGGATAGGCTCATATTTAATGTGTCATCAAAATTAATAAATTACCAACCTAACCTAACCTTTTTGTACATCAAAAAATTCTGATGGAGCACCTAATCCCCTATTAGATGCTAGATCAGTATTTTTGATGATCAAAAAAGTATTTTTTAGAGGTTCAGTTTATTATATTCCATTAGGATATACAACAATAAAAATAATTAAGCGCACAACTCCTAAAAAGTCTTGCAGCTAAAAATAATTGCAATATTCATCCACTAAATTTAAAATACAATAAAGCTTAGTCAAATTTGAAATCCGTCTTTGCACTGCTTTTGAATTGTAGATAAAGTTCAATGTACTCATTTACAATTTATTTAGAAAAGTCATAATATTATTTGCAGGTATTTTTACTAAGCGTGAGAAAATGAAATACGTCGCATTGTTAGATTTCAGCTACAAAATCTTGATATTATTTAACTGGTGCTCAGCCCCCGTAGATTTAGGTCTTGTGTTATCATATCTTTTATTGTATATTAGGAACATTCCCTCATTAAAAAGTTTACTATTTGTTAAACCAGGTCATTTGTGTTTTAATCTACACTAATATTATAAAGAGGAAAGATTTGTATTTTTGTAAGTAACGAATAAACTCAAAAAGTACTGGACCGATTTTAATAATTCTTTTTTCATTAGAAAGCTACATTATCACTGAGTAACATAGGCTAATTTTTAATTTGGAAAATTAAATTTTCGGACACAAAGTGTAAAAAACCAACCAGAACAGTTACTTATTTTGCGTACGCTGCCTAAACTACAAAAGATAGAACCACAAAATGTGAAAATTAATTGTAGATCTTATAAATATCTACTAAAAAATCCGCGACACATTATACCTACCTATGTCGAGTGAGGCACAACAACCATTTTTTTTTTTAAAAATCTTGAATTTTTTTGGCTACTTTTACCGCAACGTGTCAGTTTTATCACTAAGTGCAGTTTAAGTAGATAATATTTGGTCTTTGAATGATCTAAACTGGACGTTTGGTTTTGAAGTTATGGCGAAATTAAATTAATACGATTTCTGCTGCATCACGGGCCCTGCACGAGGGCGTGATAGGACGGGATATCACGGGTCGGGGATCAGTTTAATTTAACGTCAAATGTTGTTTATAGAGAATCTCTACAATAATCGCTTTAGTTATTCCAAAACAACGAGTTGCACTCCGGGACTGCCGGTGGGAGTGAAAACTTAGTATTAATTACATTTAAACATTTTCATGATTAACATCCACAAAAAGACAATCTACGCAGCGTGCGGATAATGACTGCGTCGTCGATGTTAGTGTCGGTGTCTGTGAATTGACCTGGGAATCATTTTGCTGACCGTCTTTCCTGGGTAGGCATTTTGCAGCGGTAACCGATATCCACGCGGGCGGAGCTGCGGGCGACCGCTATTCCAATATAAAATCGTTCAGCAGTTTAGCTTGACCAGTTCTCCTACGGATGTGGTGGCGTTTTTATACATACTTCTCAACACTTAAATTTACCGATAGTCAATGCTCAATCGCTACTGGGACTGAAACACTGCCTGTTGGCGTGTTCGGGAGGCTGAAAGTCGTCAAACCTATGACCGAGACGATTCGTTATGATATTATAAAAAGTTTTTTGGTTATTAAATCAGTGTTGTAATTATGTACATTGGCTTCTTGGCAAGAAATTGAATATATATTGTCCCACATCTTTACTGAGGACTCAAGGGGTTAAGAGGGAGGGTATCTCATTTACCATTTATCACCTTTATCACCACTCATTCTCATTTAATATAATTTATAAATATATCTCTTACTTTACACTGGTTAAACGTGCTAATCGCACAAAGCTATTATATATTGAAAAAAAAAATTATGTACATTCCTAGCGTCTTAGTGTTAATTGTGGTTACGCCTATGTTTGTTCCTTTTTTCTTAATGCACGAAATAGTAAAAACGGCCCATGTGCTTAGGTCATTATACCTGCAGACCGCTCCTAGGGTCTTGAGTTGGATTCTCACCCATGATCAATATTTGGTTAGGTCTGGGTGTTTGATATGAATGTGTATTTAAAAAGAGATGGTTATGTCCGTTGGCTATTCATAGTACAAGCCCTGCTTAGTTTGGGATTCAAAGCGCTGCGCTGGGTGAGATTTCCAGGAATATATTTTTATTACAATTGAAGCAGCGATAGCCGAGTGGCTAGACCAATAGAATACAGTGTGTCTCGGGTACAAATCCTGGTTATCACTTATGACTTTTCGTAATTATGTGCGTATTGATCGTTTGTTTCGTGCTTCGGAAAGCTGTTGGTCCCGGCTGTCATGAATATCTCATCTCTCTCATATCATCATTTTTACTAAAATCCTTTTATCCAGCTTGAGTATACTCATTTAGCTGTTTATATGTTTCCGCGGTGGTAGCGTCATGCGTCGGGTCGTTGCGCTCCCTAAAATATGGTTGAGCGTAGCGCGTCTGCTCATGTCTACTATGTTTATCCGTAATTATGTTAATATTGCTAAAAAGAGTTTTGTCTCCCCTTTTTTTTTTTTTCAATTCTTGTGACTGCAGAACACAATTGTTTTAATATTATGTATTTTAATTGTAACTGGCGGGAGAAAAAACCAACCTTGACGATTTTCTTGCCCGTTCTTTTACGATCAAGCTCCCGCCCGCAGTGAATGGGCGCGTTAGTTTATAAGTATGACATTCATAAGAGCTCTATTGAGCCAAACTTGAATAAATGAATTTTTATTTTATTTTTATTTATTTTTTATCTATGGCAGGCATTATTAAGAAATCAGTGCCTTCTAAGCTAATCAATAGTAGCAGACTTTGGCAGGCAGAGCAGAAAAGCTAGGAAAATGATGATATTTTTGTTACAATGTTGATATTTAAATGCCTATTTGGCGATTTATTATTTATGTCAAGAGTTGTGGACAAAGTCGACATTTAAAACTAAAAATATGAGGCATGTAAGATAAGATATACAGGCGTAACTAATTTCAAAAACTCTTTAGTCTGGCATAATAAGTCGACATACGGACGACTGATAGGTAATACAATGTTATTCAAATGCGTTTTTAGACTAGTAAATTAGACATGTATTTCACGAAAATCATGTTAATCTTATGTGCAAAATATCGTGTTTACATAAAAAAAGGATTTTCACTGGTTACATCCTATGTACTCATAATACAATTATTTTTTTATAAATAAACATACAATCACGCCTGTTTCCTTAAAGGCAGAGGCATAATATATGCCCACACTTCGCCAATTGTGTTGTTAGTCCCACGTAATAAGTGGCCTATTGCCGGTTACCAGGCACTTCTATGTTCGCCAGAGCCTAGTCCGTTAATCGGCAGGTGCACCACTTGCAGGTTAGGTTAGCTTGGGCTCCAAAGATGACTCTAGGATCCCCGTATACCCGTATAAATAAACTTATAAATAATTACAATAAACAATTTTTACAATACAAAATGATTTGCTTAAAAAGAACAGCACAATTATGCTACAGTAAAGGATCACTACCAGAGCTTGTCTTCCAAGAGACCACAAGAATGTAAGTGAGATGTATCAGTCAACAAAGGCATTACAATTTTTTAAAACCAACGATCATGAGGCATAGTAAAAACTGCGCGATTATACAACTGAAATTAACTTTATTGTAAAAATATATCGGATATAACGGAATATTTAAAGAATACGGGGTCCTATTATTTGATTTAAGTTATTATACTTAACATTAACCATGCCAAAAATACAAAAAAAAAGTTCAAACAACATTAAATATCTAAAATATTAAATAATTTACGAAAAGCAGCTTTTCTATAAGTATTTAATGAGCACTACGAAATGGAAAGTTGTCCAAACGGGAAAGGCCTCGTACGTCATACGGAGACTTTCAGGGAAAAAAACGGTGTATAATTACCGTAAAATTAATGAATGTTCCTAATAAGCAAATACAGAAGGTCAGTTATGCAAATTCCAGACTAGTAGCAAAATAATACACATTAATATCACGCCTATTGCCTCGAAGACCCCTTCGGGTAGGCAGAGGCAAATTATACGCCCACATTTTGCCAATTGGTCAGTTGGTCCCACGTAATAGGTGGCAAACCTATTGTCACTTACCGGGAACTTTTATGTTCGCTAGAGCCGCGTTCATTGATCGGCAGGTGCACCACTTGCTTGTTCAACACGAACCTAAAAAACAAAATGGGTCGATTTGTGATGACCAGTGTAGTAAATTGGTAGTGTTTTTGAACCTTAGGATATTCTGAAACTACAAATTCGAAACCGTTATAGCCATTCCCTCAGGTTTAGTCCGAGGTAGATACATAATTCAGAATGTCTTTTTTCTTCCTAATTCTTTTACATTTATGATTTCCACGTACTTTATTCATGAAACACTTCAGTTAATATTTTGTTTTTCATACAATTTATTTACTTAAATTGACTTATTACTTAAGTGACTAATAAAAACGAAATTCGCGAACTTGCCGGTGTTCAAATTACTAGTATTTCTTTTAACGTTGCTGACGTTAAAAGGAATACTAAATCATCTAAAATCTTCATGTAATAATAATAATAGAATCCATCTAGGTCAACGATATTCATAGATCGTCTGGTTGCAAAATATTAGCTGATAACTCATTTGTTTTCCATGTTAATCTACTTTCTATCGCTTGCGTAGATTTGTTCGCTTGCAACTATGACCCGGTTGCGCCCCACTTGTGTCGATGTACTACTACTGTTTGCAATGTTCATTGCTTAATGTTAATTTTAATAGTTCACGGCGAAATTATAGGTATCTATAAATAATGATTAAGAATGATTCTTATTATATTATACTATTATGCTTAAAAAATATCTTTCTGTGAAATGGCATTTGTTACCCGAACCCAGAAAAGCATAGAAGGCAGGAAGTTCAAGAGAGGACATCTGATTTATGAACAGACTACTAGTATATTAGATTTTGTGTAGTTACGATATTTAAGTAGTACAATTTTGAAGAAAAAAATTATAAATGAAGGTGTATTGTGATTGATCGGCTTTACTTAATGAGTGCAATTCTAATCCCTTACCGAAATCTATTAAAAAATAGCAAGACTTTAGCACCTTCACAATAACTAATTTCATTTATATTTTAATAATTTACAATATGGGAAATCAATCGTGTTCAAGACCAACACTAAGAGTAAGCCAGTTGACGCGGTATTTAAAAATTATCAATATGTTACCTAATTTTCCTTTGTTTTTATCTTCCTTGATAAGATGATAATCGAAATAAATAGGTGCAATAAGGAAAATGATATACCTATGTATGCATTGAATAGTAATGACTTATGTATATAATATACGATATATGTGTAAGTACTCAATAAACCACAAGTGCCACAAGGCCGTAAAGAGACGATTTAATACAAAATCTTTACATGTTGTGTATGTGTGATGGATGACTGATATCACACATTCCTTTTTAGAGTGTCATATGCAAATCAAATAAACGGCACCAACCATAGTTCCGTCATATCCGTCTGCCCATATGTCTATATATCCCTTATTACTATCATTACATCTAATAAAACATCAAAGCGATAGGTCACACACTCACTGACTAATCACGTAATCCCAAGCACTGCTTGATCTATAAGATAAAAGTCACGTAGGTTGATTCGTGAGAGACGGAGAGTAGGGTAAAATTATGTGTGAAAGTTGGTATACGACCTTTTCATTCCTGAACAAATAAACATATTTAAATATTGCTAAAAATAAATTTTTTTTTTTGCAATTTTCTATATTATACCACAACACGACATTAAATACATAATCTTAGGCTCATATCATCCACTCTAGGTGGTCAAAAACGGCTAAACTATTTTAAAGAAATCAATGGTTAATTCTTTAGAGGTGCGGTTTCCACATAATATATCAACTTTTTAATTTCTAATTTAGATGAAATTACGGCAAATACAAAGGAATTTGATGAGGGCCAAAGGTTATAATCGTAACAAGTTTATATTTAATTAGTATTAAGTGATAGTAAAATAACTACTCTGGTAATTAATGTCAATGATACATATTATGAATTAATTGGACTATTGACAGTTCAAGCATTACCTATTTATATTTTTACTGGTTAAATAGTGTCAATAAAATTATCGGTAATATACCGTCAAAACACTATTGAACTGTTTTTCAGAAGCAGCATCTGGTATTTTAGATACCTACTAATATAAACTCATACTAATATACACACTTACAGGTAAAACTAAAAAAAAGCTTGTAGTAATTGGTTTCATAACTATATTAAACGAAATATTTTTCTACTTTGAATTTTTGTTTGACTATAAATAAATAATTAATCAAACCTTCCGCGGTAGCCTTGCATGGGAAATATTTTTCTTTGGAGATAAAAAATACGACTACTGTAAAACAACTGATGAGTTACGATTATTAAAGCCTTGGGGAAAAGCTTTTATCAGTAACTTTGTTATACGTTTTATATAAATGTAATGTCGTCTTACAAGTCAAGAGGTGGCTTTCATTGTTTTAAATATCTGCTATACATTCAGATTAATACAATTTGTTTTACTATGGTTTGATAAATAACGTATGACAAAAGATCATTTTACAAACAACGTTTGAAAAACTAATTATTTGAAGTCTTTCATTTTGCACGCTTTGTACTGTTTTGCGTTGTATTTAATTTTGTTGTTCGCCAAGAAGCAAGTATTCGCTCGGGTTTCCCCTTTTACTATCCAGTTATTTATTTTCAATCCAGTACCAACTCTAGTCAAAACACATAATATAGAATCTGTTTGGTGTACTCTATTATAACCTATACAAAATGAGGCAACGATTTCGGTTCAATATACACCTACATTTCAAACCGAACCTTAATGATAATTTATTTTCCTGGTAGCGACTTATCCAGGAAATCGAATTATTGACTCAAGTTTGAAGCCTCTATTTTTCTTTGTTGCCTTAAAGACATGTGACCCCTGTGAACCTTATTTCACGAAGGCTTAAACATACAATGCTGAGTACCTTAATAATAAGGTACCGAAAAGCCTTATATATTTAGTTTTCGCTACAGCAGAATATCTACATAATGTACGTTAAAATAGCTGTTACACTTTGGACTCATCGATGACAGTAAGACCCATTGAATGTTATAATTTTGATAAAATCTATAATGGTGACAGACTTAAATATACAGGCGAGCACAAAGATAAAATACATGGAATATAATTATAGTAGGTACTGTTATATTTACTCGAAATATCAATAATGACGAAAATCCTATAATTTTTTTACGATTTTATTTACCAGAGTATACGATATAATTTATTTCTTTCGCATATTCATACATATGAAGGCAGTTTAACTTGTTATAGAAGTGTAGTAGATAATACCTTACCAACCTCTCCTGTGGTATATTTCCTACACTGACTGTCTGTACTGTAGGTACGTTACAGTGGGTGTGTCTCATTCCTGAGGCCGGTTATAAACAAATCGGGTTTTCCTTCTAAGCCGTTTAAAGTAAATGAAGTCACTAAGCGGTCACGTGCTAAAAACTGACTATTTTTAGTTTTACCTTTGATGTGGTCTTTTATTTATGATCAATAAATTATCGCCATCGATAGATGTGACTTACCAACATAATTAACAATTTAAAATATCATAGTGGAAAATTTATTTGGGCACGTTTTTATATGTTTTCCTCTTTATGGAATATCAAATGTAAAAGAAATTATATAGCTTATAAGCCTTTATTAGCACAATCTAAAATGTTTCAATCTATTAAAGAAAAATATATTTTTGATAATTTGTAAATATTTCCATAAGAATATTTTACAGTTTGCTTGCATCCGGCACAATTGAAGCTTTAGTTTCTTTCGTCGACTCAAGTTGCCATTTCATCCAGGCGTCAGAATTGGGTCGCTGCCACCTGCTCGGTATAAACACCCACCGCCCACCTGCAAGCACTCCGCTCTTATTCCTATAACTAGTACAAACACCTACATACCTACATACGAAGAAACACTTACAAAGATTATTTTATTTACTAACATTAGTGAAAACCTTGCCATGTTTTACATTAATAACATTTAACTAATATAACTAAAATAGCTTTAACTAAAATATTAATATTTAACTTTAAATATTTTTTGTTTCATCAAGTGACGGGACGAACGAGACGTTCACCTGATAGTAAGTGATATACGTGTTTGTGTTGTCGTTAAGCCAAATTACAGGTTCTTGTACGGTTTAGAAAGTTCTAGCAGCATTTGTACTCACACCTGCGAATCTTTGTTATCATTATGTTATCACCATGAAGTCCGAATATACTATCTCATACAAATCTCACTCGATGTACAAAATAAATAAATAATAAATATTTTCTAACAATTACACCAATAATTTAGTTCCAAGACAAGTATCATTAAGAACTTGTGTTGTGGATACTAAATAACGGATAAATATACATAAATACTATTTTTTTGTAAATAAATACTTAATATTCACAGGGAAACACCCACACCAGAACCAATATTTACGTTCATGCACACAAATATAAGTCCTGCGTGGGAATCGAACCCACGACCTTGGAGCGTAGTATATATACCCATACTCGCCAGCACGCCATATAAGTCGTCAAAAACTTTGCTACAACTGTTTTATACAGCAAAGTTCACTTTTTGCACAGAGATCTCTAGGTGAAACGTGTCATTCGTGAGAGCCCACATTGACACTGCGACAACTCATTCCCTTAGTACTGACTCTTGATACCTTGTAATTTCGAATTATTGGCTCTCTAATAAGCTAAGTCGATGGTTTTAAAAACGGAAAGGGTCTAAACAAATAAAATGAGGTTCAAACTCAATGTAGTCGAAATCACTAAAACTATTGACCATCTACTTCTTAATTTTATTATCACAACCATTCGATGGCATCACATTATTGTTTTTACATTCCGTTATTATAAATTACATAGAATGTTTACACAGTTATAAATCGATACTATAATAAAAATAAATTGCATACCAGACTCAGAGTGTTTTGAAAACAAGAAAATAAGAAGTAGTAGCAAAAATCGTCATATAATAACAACTACAAAGTTAGAAATGAAGCATCAGAAAATCCGTTGGAGCTGGAAAAATATGTTTTTTTTCCTTTGTCCCTGTCAATGTCCTCTGTTACAAACCAAGTTGCTAAGTAGATAGACTACGATCTAACGAAAGTAGTCTGGGAGGCTAGACGAAGTTATTGAGCCATTTAGATGGCATTAAAGCTCTGAAATTGGTGAAAAGTAAAAGCCTTTTTGATTTTCAGACATTGTTAATTATTTACTTTGTTAGAGAATTCTAATTTCAATATGGAACCCAAGGTTCTTTTTATTAACGCTGCATGTTAGAAAATCCGCATAATAGCATTAATTTTGAAGACATTTTTATAACACTTTTGTCAGGTTTAGTTTTTGCAGTGGTCATTTGTAGTGGTCACGCTCGTGAAATGACCTCTGAAAAGGCCTTACTAATAAGCATTAGTTAAATAGTATAGGGTGTATAGAGTTCCTAACAAAACCTACGGAGCCCAAGCCAACCTCATCTGCAAGTGGTGCACCTGCCGATCAACGGACGAGGCTTTGGCGAACATAACAGTGCCCGGTAAGCGGCAATAGGCTCGCCACCTATTACGTGGGACCAACTATATTATTGGCGAAGTGTGGGCGTATAATATGCCTCTGCCTACCTTTTCGGGGAAACAGGCGTGAATGTATGTATGTATCTAGTTAAATAAGCATGCAAAATGGACCTTATATTGGTTTTAAATATCCATTCCGTCCGCAAGGTAACTAATTTAAATAAAAACAGCTGTGTTTATTATACCATAAACATTTAAATGTATTTTTTATGTCATAAAAAGTTTCTTCCGGATGAATGTCCCCAAATTGCCGTCTCCCGGTGTGGGTAGAGCGGAAAGGTGTATCAGATTTTTACGGTTCTATGTTCTTTCTTGAGCCTGCTATGTTAGGGGACGCGGTAACTCTTTCGAACAGTGGGACTGTTCGAAAGGCCCTTATACAACATCTGAACATGGATTTGTTCCAGTTGAAGTTTGCCATAAACCTATTGTCTATATTTATTATATTGTGTACAGGATGATTACATAATTAATTATATAATTAAGAAGTTATTTCTATGACAACATACAAGTATCGCGTGATTGACCATACGAACACTTTGCGGTTGTCCTTAGGTCGCCTGACGCGAGCGCCCTTGTGATACATAAGTCGGGTACCTAACCCAGCTTAGTAATTACATGACAAGTTAACACGGCGCATCTTGTGAATGGTATTAAAATTGCGTAAAAATCTAAACAATGGAAGATATACGTAATTGAAAATACACTGTTGAGGTAGTGTAGTGGATTCCTATAATGATTACTGCATAGCACTTTTATTGCTGTCACGCACGTACGGTTGTTTATAGCTGGCCATCCATTCAATCGATCTTTATTGATGTATTGTCTCTTCTAATAGATTTTTATTGGATGACTTGCATTGAACACTTACATTCTGTATAGTCTACATTTTTATATATACAGCTTCCAGTAATTTTTATAATACTTGCAAAAATGAAAAACTCCATACACAGTACAAACATGAGTAGGTAAACAGTAAATTTGGGCCCACTACAGTCATCATCAGACTGTCTTAGTCCACTGCTGGACATGGGGCTCTTCAATGAAACGCCATTAAGCTCGATCTTCAGCTTTTGTTGTAAATCGTCGCTCCACCTAGCCGAAAGGGGTCCTACATTACGCTTATCAAGCCGTGGCCTGCCACTTCAGTTTACTAAATATTTGGGCTCGGTCGGTAACCTTTGTTCTTTGTAGTTACATGAAAATCCAATTCTTCGCTCGTTATTCATTAATTCCTTGCCACTTATGATAGAACTTTTTGCTTTAGTCTTTTTCTTCAACACTCAATGATAACAAGAAAAAAGAGCAGTAGAGGAGAAATGAATTTTAAATTATAAATCCTTCAAGCAAAATTTATCCATTGTTTTAAATAACGCTTATGCAGTTAAACTGGATATAAAGTTTCTAATTCGCGAAAGTTGGAAATGGATAAGAACAAAAATTATTGTGAAGTTTGTTTCGTAGAAAAATAAAATCCGAAACTTGTTATCATCCGAAAATAGTTCTCTGACAAAATTTCAGTCACTGTGCTAACAAAAAAGGTACTTGTGTTTAAACTATCGAGTTCTTGCTCTGTTCAGTGAGGTGGTATTTAAAAATGATATATCTTTGTTTGAGGACAATCTACGGTACCTGAAGTTGGTCTTCCTGAATCCAAACCATATTGACATCATTTCTTTTCTATTTATTTAGGAAAAAAACAGTGACAAATTGAGTGATACTGGCGAAACAATTAAAAAGATGGATATATAAATTTGACGCCAATTCCCTTACCACTTCTTATAGTTTTGTTGTAGTGATCCGTTGACCGAATTTACTTGTATTGTACTGAATCTGATGATTATTCAATGGTCTAATCTTACATATAAAAAGTTTCTTCTAATAAACATTACTTATGTAAGCTCAAAAATAATAAGGAGACAATTCAAAGAATCATCACGTTTGTATATCATGACAATAATGAACGAGGTTTCCTTATTTGATCTTCATGTTAGCGTGTTGGTTTCTTTTAAGGCGTCGATTTATAGATAGGTCACGTCTTATTCGCGTTTTATCAATTTATGTTAAAATGTATTCGTGCATGTTGGCACACTCGTTTGGTAAATATAGTACGATATACCCTACGTTATCTGCCTGGCTGTCCCTTACTCGGCTATCCTTTATATAAATATGATAGGCTATTTACAATGTGTGACAAACTTTGATTAGCTTTTGGGACATAAGACAAATGTACAATATAATAAAATTCTGCAGACCGCATCCATCCGGTACCACCCATCCTTTCATTTCGTCGGTCCTTAATGCCGTGGGTCGTCCTACACTCTACAGTACGTTTGCCCAAACGTAGACTACTCCTAAACCTTTTGGCTCTAAGACCGTCTGAAGACATGATTTCGACCAAAACTTCTTAAAACCAGGTAGGTTGGCACTCTTCGTCAGTAGATGGCAATTTGCTGATGGATAATAGAAATTTTATACGTGAACTGTGTGTTGTTAAATTTGACGGAAATAATCTAATTAGTCAAAGTAGCCTATGCTAGCAGATGCTTATTATCAATAATTATTTTGACAGTGATTATTGCAGTAAGTATTCCATTTAATAATTCATACTTAAACATTCTCTTCATTATTTGCGATTAGTAATAAGGAAAATTAAATCTTACCTGAAATCAAAATTAATAAAAGTTTGTACCGCTTTTCAATCATACATTATTGTAATTCACTATGGCAAGTGTGAATTTATGAATTTATTTAGTTTCAAAATAAGTCACCAAATTATAAACTATCGACAGGGTTTTGCTATTATCAAAGTTTGATATCTTCAACAATAAATTTAGATCATACATGTTTCAGACCAAAACTTTCGCATTTAGTTACTGCCAACTATCCATGAGCAATGCTAGGTAATTGACAAAATTGTAACATATTTTGTGTAGAGTGACTTCAAAGCCTATTATTTACTTGAACACTTTTGTTTAAGTGATTTGGAACATTATTTTGAGAAGTAACCAATTTGTTACATGTTTTCCTACTGTTTATTTTTGACAGCATCAATCCTGTGATGTGACATATTTTTATGTTCGATACGCTTGTTTTGTTTTACATAGACGTCTTTGGTTCATTCACATAAATAAATATTTATCGGTCGTCAACTGTTTAAAAACAAGAGGCTGCGCATATTTAAAAGTTAAATATAGCCTGTGCTTTATAGGATAAACAACTATGTAGTTTTCTAGATTTTAAAGGTAAATTGTGTTGTAAATTGTTATCTGAGAAAAATAATAAATTCTACAACCCAAACAATTGGCCTTTACTTGCCGTGTAACCTCAATTAGCTACACTTCCTATGTATTGTTGTACTCAGGTAGGTTAGATGATGTAGTTGTATATTATACTTCATATCAGCTTCCCTTTATGCAATGATACTATTAGCATAATAATGACGGCAGCAGATGGACTAATACAACTGTAGTATTAACTAACTTAACCTTTCAAGACACGGGTACAGATACCATCGAAATCTATAGTTTCCTATCACCCGGCGCGATACATCTTAGTGTGAGAGTTTTCTATACAAAACAAAGAATATGTTTGTTAAATAATTTTCTTAGTCGATTATCTGAGCCCATTAAAGTCCTACTAGCAGCACGAGGACGGGCCCCCTCTCACGAACCAAGAAGATTGAGATTCAGGTCATAATCCACCACACGAACCCAGTGCAAGTTAGCAGGCGTGTGGCATCCTGCTGTTAAAGTTTAAAATATCATAATATTACTACTACGTGTAGCAAGGCAGTGTTTCAAGTAGGTACATGGACTTGAGAAAATAAAATAATAAAATGCAATACCTACTGAGCGTCACCCTCTGATTTGAATAGGCAATGAATTAGAATGACCTGATTACACGCTATTGACTGGGTCAAGTCCAAGGCAGACACAATTGGCTCGAGGGGCATTTCTGAAGATGCTTGGTCGGCTACAATCTAGGTTAATATATAACAATAAAGAATGTGTATAGAAAATTCCGGACGTTTCTGGAGATATTTTCCACATATTTTATAATCATTTATAATTGCCCCTCGTCAATCGGGGAGGAAAGACGATTAATTAAATTTTCATTAGTATAATGAAACACAATATCAGACATTTCACAATGCTTCTCATATTTGACTATTCTGTAACCTGACCTCTCGAAGTAAGAGTAATAATATTTACTGTTTTTTTATTTGACAGTATTTTTTGTTAAATTTTAAGTTTGACCTTCATAAGAGATTGAGCCAAACTTTAATAAATGATTTTGACTTGACTTTGTTTTGTTTCAGTATTAGAACAAACGGAGGGTAGACAGACAAAGACCAACGCAATCGAACAACAGCAGAGCAAACAGCAGACAACAGTCGTGTTTATAGCTGAGGACGAAGAGGTAAGTGTATTTGCATATCTTTTATGTAACTAAAATATAGATGTCAGTCTAAAGTAGCTAATAAATCAAAAGGTTTAGGTTTAAATCTGTCAAAACAGTGCTTTCTGTTCTGCTATCATTCAGTCATAATTTGCGAGGGGTGATCTACCTGGAAAAGGAATCTAAGCTCATACTGACGACGAATGTGTGGTGTATATACATGCGTAGTCGCATATCACGCAAGTAGTAGTAAATGATGTAAAGATAAAGTAAATATCTCGTAAAATCTTGCTCGATTATTAAAAGAAGACGACATATCGTTTCTTAATCTTATTTAAAAGTCTCGGCTAAAATCTTTGCATTACAACTCAATCGGTTAAGTTATTAATGTCGTGTGTTTATGTAGTTAAATATTATTCAACTAATGATTGTATCGTACGAGGTGTTGCACGGCACGATTAATTAAGTGTGCCTTACGTGCTTTTGAAGTCATAATATAATTCAATAACTGATTTTAGCCTTCACAGAAATTGCTTCACACATGCAATTGCATCAAATAAGATACATACTGCATGTACTTGTAGGTCAATATTTATTATTTAGCAAAAAAAGTAGACTAATACATTGTAACGATATTATATGACACCAACATACTAACACGGACGCCTAAAAGTTCATTTCGTGTTAAAACACTCATTTGGTGGTATGTTAAGATTCCTTAAGAAATTAGTAGTTCCGACTTCCAACCAAGAATCATATCATACAAGAATAACAGTATCATAAAGGACCTGTTGGGCTCTAGCATCGTTTCTCAGACCAAAATGCGTAGGGAGTTACCTACTCTTAAAAGTTTATACCGCAAATACGACTTTAATTTATCTTGACACCAAAATTTGAAGTTTCGTGTCTTTCGAAGCTTTGCAACGAGTACTTATCCAGCTACTTACTTTTGCATATATTGCTTAGCTTCGGTTAGTATTTCCAATCACTACTTTTGCGAAGCAGTTAGTGCTTGTCGTAGTAACCTATAATGCTTCTTAATAACTGGTCTAGCAAGCCTAACATTGTAAAATGTAATAGGGCATTTCAATATTTCTAAATACCGATTGATTAATCGATTTGACAAGATCAGGAATTTGGTTAATCTGCTGGTGCTTGCGACCTTGTGAATCGATTATGTCCCTTGGCAAACAAATAGCGTTGTGTAAACAATGTTATGTTGTAAGTCGTCAAGGCTAAGTCGGAGAGCGTCGTTGTCGCACCGGTCGCTGCACGGTGATGGCGGGTCACGTCTCGGGCCTAATCCGAGTGGCTCGCGTGACTCGCGTCTTAAAACACTTTCTATCGATAAGCGTACTCAACCCAACGTACGAACGTTGCATTTGTTGCGCAACGTGACTAAATTTTAGTTTTAAATTCTGCGAAGACCTCTTTCAAGGTGCAAAATAGTTTCATTTTCTAAAGAATAAGTTTGGTTCTGCTTTCACTGTTAGTTAAAGTATAGTTCAATGATGCAATACCACGCCATCATACTATTATTATGTGTATAAGTCTCCATCCAGGTAATTTTAAAATCTTATAAATCTATATCTATACTAATATTATAAAGAGCAAAGATTTGTATTTTTGTATGCAACGAATAAACTGAAAAAGTACTGGACCGATTTTAATAATTCTTTTTTTTATTAGAAAGCTACATTATCACTGAGTAACATGGGCTAAATTTTAATTTGGAAAAAAATAGATTTCCGTAAGATATTTAGGTTTTTCGGACACAAAGTGTAAAAAATCAACCAGAACAGTTACTCATTTTGCGTACGCTGCCTAAACTATAAAAGATAGATCGACAAAATGTACTAATTAATTGTAGATCTTATAAATATCTACTAAAAAGTCCGCAACCTAGTGAGGCACAACAACCATTTTTTTATTTAAAAATTAAAACATTTTTTTTTGGACTTAATTTAAACGCATTTATGTTACTTATGCTATTAATCCTTATTAAAATAAATTTCATCACTAAGTACAGTTTATGTAGATAATATTTGGTCAATGAATGATCAAAATTGGACGTTTGGTTTTGAAGTTATGGCGAAATTAAATTATTACGATTTCTGCTGCACGGCGCCCTATCACGGCTCCGACCATCAGTTTATTTTGTTACCTGAAAATAATTTAACGTGAAATGTTGTTTATAGAAAAGCTATACAATAATCGCTTTAGTTATCTATCCCAAAACAACGGGTTGCACTCCGAGATTGCCGGTAGAAGTGGAAACATAGTATTAATTACATTTTAATTTTTTCATCATTAAAAACTGCGTCGTTGATGTTAGTGTCGGTGTCTATGAATTGACCAATAATTACAATGATTCCCATCATTTTGCTGACCGTGTCTTTCCTGGGTAGGTATTTTGCAGCGGTAACCGACATCCACCGCTAGTATCTATTAAAATCATCATTTCTTAATCTATATATATAAAAGAAAGTCGTGTTAGTTACAGCACTTATAACTCAAGAACGGCAAAACAGATTTGGGCGAAAATTGGTAGGGAGGTAGCTTAGAGCCAAGAGACGGACATAGGATACTTTTTATCCCGTTCGACAGCGTTCCCGTGTGACTTGACATGAAACGTCAGTCACTATAAAACGTGATATAACAAAAAAGAATCAGACTTGGAATAACAAAACGCAAATGACAGCTATGTAATTGACGTATAATGACAGCTATGTAATGACGTATGGATGACAATTTGATAATTGTAAGAAATCAATATTCAAACTATTTCTGACTTCTTGGCGGGAAAGTGAAGCGTCATGTCTGCAGTTTTGTTTTATTTTCTAAAATTTGTGATATTTCAAACATTAATGTGTAATAACGGTGGATTATTAACCGTAAAGTGTTTGTGAATATACATGAGTGTTAGTAAATCAAACAAAGCAGTGCAACATCACTTTTCAAATTCTCTCAAGGAGTCAATGTGAGATCTCAGTATAGTCCCACATCTTTACTGAGGACTTAAGTAACCTTTGGGGGAGGGTATCTCATTTATCATCTTTATCACCACTCATTCTCATTTACTATGAATTATATATTATTAATATATCACTTACTTGACTAAATTTAATTAATATTGCCGCGAGCAAGACTATCAAAATCTTTCCCGACAAATGCAAGAAGAATATGAAATACTGCAAATGAAAGGACTGAAGAAGAACAAGAAATTGCACGTGCCGAAACAGCGCCGTGCTTCTCAATAAATAATAATAAAACAAAAAATGTCGTGTATCACAAGGTACTTAAGTGAAGAGCAACCTATATACTAAAATACAGAAATAATAACGAATGATGAATGTAGGTATTTACATTTTATGGATTTTTACCAATAACAAAAAAAACACTATCGGCTTATTTATTGCCATTAAGGCGGGACAAAGTTCGCCGGGTCAGCTCGTTTTTTATAAAACGAATTTATTTATTACTAGGCATTGAAGTGCCAAATGCCTAACTTTTCTCTAATACTATCGTCGCCCTTATATCCAGTGAAGAGCGGCTTTTTCGTCTCGTCACTTTTTAAAATCAATTTTGTTTTTCAAAACAAATAGGTGCCTATTTGTTTTCTACATTGTATTTCTATATGCCTATTTGAATCCTTTGTTAAACGTTGTTTTAGATTTAATTTGACTTAATGTTAACACAAACATATATGTTCCATAATTTTAAAGTAATCTTTGAAAAGTGCAAATGAATGAATTAATATAATGTAATACAATAAAGACCTGCATGTTGTAATTGTAAGCACCTATTGTTCGTTAATTAAAAAGGCTACTGCTGTTCAAGGATGTGTTGTTGTCAACGTCAAAAAATAAATTGCATACTTAAAATAAACAAAGTATATGCATGCATACATAATTGTAAATGGTTAATCATACAGGCGGTGAATGTTTTTGTGCATTGCATATAGGAAATTAATATTAGTGGTTATTATTATACAGAAATTATGTTCCGGATAAAATCGTGACGTCCAAAATACGCATGTATAAAGAATACAAATGCAGTTTTTGTATCAGTAATATTAAATTCTTCATCATCATCATATCCTAGCAATGTCTCGATTGCTCTAGTCTAGACTTAAGGTTAGGGCCCAGTTTGCGCACTGGTCTCACCAGATTTGGCTGAATTTCAGTTATTGTATTTATCGACTGCCGTCTAACCTCCGCAACTGAGAGGGAACATTATTTTTATGGAACCAGCTGTCAGGATATTAGAAGGCACTGACTGCCTAATAATGAATGTCGAAGATTTATGACAGCTGGAACCAAAGGATTAACGTGCTTTCCGAGGCACGGTGCAAGCGATAATTACGCACATTTCTTCGAAAAGACATAGGTGACTATAGTTTAAACCCGAGGCTTTATGAATTTGAAGTCTCGTCACTGGACAAGCGCCGCTTTTTATTTAAATCCTTCATATGCAATGAAAGTTATAACCTCGCGTCGTATGTTCCGCAGTTTTTATTCCAGTTTTTTAGAGCGTCCTGCTTTTACAGCTGGGCTTGTAGCTACATAAGGAGTAGATACTAACGTTTTTTGCTCTGGCAACTCTGAAGAGGTGAAGTGAAAAATAATAATAATCTTTTAAATAATCGCTTAATTGTATTAATCTGATAAAAGTGAAACTAAATTAAGTGTAGGCGCCGGCTCAGTGAAGTGCTCGTGACCAGAAGCAGCTGTTATAATTATATTTAAATTTGTTTTGTGCATATTTTCCTGGACTGCATTGTCATAAACCTGGGAAGTATTTTGTTTTTCAATTATCTAAGCTTTATCCACTAAAGGATATATTAATAATACTAGATAGGTAGATACTTTAAATCTATAAACACAGACTTCGCAAGCCTATTAATTCCTTAATCAGGGTTAAAACAGCTTTGTTGGTTATTTCTTTTCAATATATCAAAGAGTTCTAAGCTAATAAATGGTTAAAATCTAAATTTCAGTTAAAAATCTATAGTTTTATATCTATTTGTTACCTACCCTCTTATTTCAAATATAATTCTCACCATTGTAGACAATATTATTGACCGACTCTGTTAAACTAAATTTTTTATACTTATTAGTTCATTATAAGTATATGTCTAAGTCATAAGTAGAATGGTGATTCATATTCAGTCATTATATCTCAATTATTAAGTCTCAAGCATTGTGTGAGTTTAATAATTAATCCTGAATTTTGCTTAATTGTTTCTCTTTTTGCTCGGTTAAGCCCAATAAAGTTAAGACCTGACCATTGAAAACACTAAACAAAATATTTAATTCTAGACAGCAATATTCTTGAATATTCTTTTTACTTTTACTCTAATAATTAATTTTTAAAAAAAGAATAGTAGTTTGTTTAAACATTGCCCTTTGTTATAAAGTCCTTTTAGTCCCAAATTATTAATACCACATTAACAGTGTCACATTGGACATTATTAAGTAGTTTCTGTTGTGTTCATTACAGTCTCCATCATGCTGACTAGGCGTGCAACAACCCAAAGTATGGAACTGAAACTAAAACAAACTGCGAAGGAATTAGAAAAATCAAAACTGCTGTGTGAACAGTTGTTGTCTGACCGGGATGAGTCTGAGCAGGAGATACTAAAGGTTGTAGACAAAAACTCTGAATTAAAAATTGAGTTGTCTGCATTATTTATAAAACACCAGGAAGTACTGGGGCAGCGTGACCAACTTCAGCTCACCTTAAATGATCTTGACCAATGCAGCGCTACATATGAAAAAGCTTTGAGTCGCATAAATGACCTAGAAGTTGAAATATGTGAGGCTAATAACACAATTAGAAAGATGTCCAAGGAGCGAGCGCATGAAGAGGTTAGGCATTCCAATAGTTTATTTGAGGAACTTGCTTCATCACCTGACAATAAAAATGTAATAAATTTAAGGCACCTTAGTCATAATAAAATTAAAAAGTATATTAATGTTAATAAATTTATAAGAAAAACTGAGAGAATGGTTAAAAACAGTAACTGTTTTAAGAAAAATGTCGCTTGGAAGAAAGAAAGATTAGACCTGTTAGACACTATTGAAATATATGCGAAGAAGTTAAACATAAGTAGAACTAGTCATGAAAGGGATATTAAACAATTACAGTCTGACATTTTGCATTTGCAAGCCTCTCTTGATAGTATTACAGAAAATTATAACTTTGCTCAAAAAACAATTCAAGAACATGTTTGCACCTTCAGTGATTTAGCGGTAACTAATATTAAGCCAACTAATATAGATTTAAAAAAAATTGATAGCACGGAAATAAAATTAAATAATGTCAATTCAAGCTATGCCTATACACAAAAGTATGTAATGTTTTCTGATGAAGCTGGAAAGGACATTGGTCAGTTATTTTATAACAAGTCCGGATCACATATAACAAACAATTGTATGCCAGGGGCTTCATTTAAAGTAATTATGGAAAAGATAATCAATAGTCAATTTTCAAGGGATACCAATGTCATAATTTGTATAGCTAATAGGGGTACAGTCACAAAAAAAACTGTTGCCTACTATATAGAAAAATTGTCTATGGTCACTTGTAATAAAATAGTTATCTTTTCTTTTCCTTTTAGTAAGAGCTTATCTCAAAAAGAAAATTATGTTAGATATAATTTAAATCTATCAATTGATAGTTTGACATTTTATTACAATAACAAATTTCATGTTATTGATATAAATAACTTAGGTATTAATTTATATTTGACAAATGGTAATTATTACATACCTAAATATATTAAAAAACGATTAGCTTCTACGCTATATTATTACTTTTTTAACTTAGCCAAAAACTTGGCTGTGAAACCTGCTTTTATTGAGCAGAACATTATTAATAATTCAAACTTGGAATCAATTCCAAATAATTTAAATTTACTCATAAGACAATAGAGGAGTTCTCTTGCAATAGATTGACCAATGAAAAGCCGCTCTTAAATTTATTTCATCAGAATGTTCAAGGCATTTCAGGCAAAGATCTAGAATTAAGTTTGTTATTAGAGTCATTAAATATCCATGTAATGTGTATAACTGAGCATTGGCTAAATGTTAATGAGTCTCTACTGGGACTACAAAATTATAAAGTAGCTAGTGCATTTCACAGGAAACAATCTATAAGAGGTGGATCACTTATTTTAGTACATAATAGTTTAAACAATAGGGCTCGTAGGGATGTTGAAACATCTTCAGTTGAACGTGTTTTAGAATTGTCTTGTACAGAGCTTAACCATTTTATTGTTTTATGTGTTTATAGACCGCCTAGTGGCAATTATCAACAGTTTGAAACTGCAATGGAGGATGTTTTAGCAACCTTATGCAAAAGTAATAAAAAAGTTATAGTATGTGGTGACTTTAATGTTAATATTTTGGAATCTTCCTCAATATCAGTTAGGTTTTTGAATTTGTTCAAGTCTTTTAATTTACTTAATTCTTTTCTTGAACCCACTAGAATTACGCCTACGTCTTCAACATGCTTAGACAATATTTTTTGTAATTTTACTATTATACATAAATCAATTGAGTATGGCGTAACTTCCGACCACAGTGGACAGATTATTAGTTTTGAATATAATTTTCAAAATGTAACTAAAAAAATATTAATTAGACCAATAACAAGGAATCTGGTTTTGAAATTTCAAAGCAATGTCAACGAAAAGCTTACCACATTAGAAAACAATTCCGCTATAAATTATGATAAATTGTTCGGAATTGTACAACAAGAATTTAAGAATAACTTTAAGCTGAAAAGTGTGGAAATTTCAAACAAAAGGAAGTTTTGTGATTGGGCTACTCCCGGAATTTATAAAAGTAGGAAGAAACTTTTTGATTTATATAGAGAAAAAAGTACTTCAACAGATTCAAATTTTATTCAATATGTTAGAAATTATTCAAAATTGTTCAAACTTGTTTGCACCACTGCTAAGTCAATGCATCTTAAAAATAAAATTATGAATTCCAAAAATAAAATTAAAGCTACATGGAATGTCATAAACCAAGAATCTGGAAAATACAAGAATAATCATAGCATGATAACTCTTAAAGTCGATGATAAAGATATTGTAGAAGAAGAAGAGGTGGCCAACGCATTTCGGAAATTCTTTGTGAATATACCATTAGAGACAACTCAAGCACTTGACTCCTCTACTCAGCGTGCAGTCTTTCTTCTTGAAGACAATGTACCTCTTTGTAGTGAATTATTTAGTTTTAGACATATTGATGGCTCTACAATAGTTAATACTTTTAATACAATAAATTTAAAATTAACTGAGGATTTATGGGGAATCTCAACCAACATTATTAAATCTATCATTAATATTATTGCTCCTCAGTTGGCAGTCATCTTTAATCAATGTATTGATGATGGTTCATTTCCAAGTTTAATGAAATACAGTAAAGTAATACCTCTTTTTAAAGCTGGTGAGAAGTCTGATCCTACTAACTATAGACCAATATCAGTACTCCCAGCTCTTAGTAAAATATTTGAAAAAGTTATTTTTAATCAATTACTTTGTCATTTCTCTCTGAATTCCTTATTTCATTCTCAGCAGTATGGTTTCACTAAGAGTAAATCCACTACAGATGCTGGTGTAGCCCTAATGAAGCATATATTTGACGCCTGGGAGGACAGGCAGGATGCGATTGGAGTATTTTGTGATCTTTCGAAGGCATTCGATTGCGTTGACCATCCTACTTTGTTAGCTAAATTGACATATTATGGTGTTAATAGTCATTCTTTAAAATTAATTAAATCTTACTTGAGTGACAGAACTCAAAAAGTAGTTATTAATAGAGTCGAGTCTTCTGGCGCGCCATTGCTTATGGGAGTTCCACAAGGTTCGATTTTAGGCCCTTTATTGTTTCTAATTTATATTAACGATCTACCTTTCTATACTAGAGATCTGTGCGAAACAGTTTTGTTTGCTGACGATACGTCTCTGATATTTAGGGTGAACAGAGGCAAGGATCATTCTGACGTGATAAATAATGCTCTTGCGAAGGTTTTACATTGGTTTACGGTTAACAATCTATCTCTTAACGCAAGTAAAACTAAATGTATAAAGTTCTCATTGCCTAATGTTACAAAAGTCTCAACTAACTTGAAAATGAATGGCAAGAATATCGAGTTATTAAATGACACAAAGTTCTTAGGCATCAATATTGATTTTAAATTGCAGTGGAACCCCCATATAATGGATTTGTCCGGAAGGCTTAGCTCAGCATGCTATGCCATCAAAAAGATAAGACTCATAACAGACGAAGAAACAGCTAGATTAGTTTATTTTAGCTATTTTCATAGCATTATGTCATATGGTATGTTATTGTGGGGATCTGCTGCGGACATACATAATATATTTGTACTACAAAAGCGCGCCATAAGAGCTATCTATAATCTTAAGTCCAGAGATTCTCTTAGAGAGATGTTTAAAAGAATTAACATATTAACGGTTGCATCTCAGTATATATTTGATAATATAATGTATGTTCGCAAAAACATTAATACATTTGATAAAAATTCAAAAGTACATAATTTTAATACTAGGAATAGAAATAAGCTCTCTCTGCCAAATTGTCGACTTCACAAAACAAAAAATTCATTTTTGGGTAATAGTATCAGATTTTTTAATAAAATTCCGCAGGAAATAATTGATCTACCATTGGCAACTTTTAAAACTGTAGTTAAAAAGCAGTTTCTTCAAAAGGGGTATTATGCTGTTAATGATTACTTATCGGATAAACAAGCTTGGGCTTAACATTTTCAACTTGTATGTGTATATTAGAATAACAAGTCAACCAGATCATTGTCGTGACCATCCCTTATTGTACAGGCTCAGCTCAGTTTCACAATACATACTTACTTGACTGTGATGGAAGGTTCCCTTAGTGCTACTTTATTGGTTACAGCTTCGGGGGACCCTTTCAGTATCATCAAATTTACACTGTGTGTGTCATGTAACAAAAATAATTTAAAAGAGCATAGCCTGTGAGTTTCTTGTCAGTTCTTCTCACAGAGCGGAGGCTCGGAACTGGCACTTAGATTCACTTACACCTAATTTTTATTTATTTGCATGTAAGTGAATCTAAGCTTCGTGATTTCAGGGTTGATATATATTTTTTTTCAATTTTTATATTGTTTTGACGTTTTCAAGTGCTATGTAATAGTTTATGAAATAAAGAACTTTTTACTTTTACTTTACTTTACTTTAATGGGAATATGTATTGCCTTGTTCCGCCTTTATTTTGTAAAAAAATCGCTCTCACGACTAAGATGAAATGTTTCTTTATGGAATAAGGTTTACTTTCTGAGAGCTCTACTTCTTCGTCATATATTAATGCAACAGTGTGTTCCGATTTGGCGAGGGCTAATAGCTAATGTTTCATGGAGACGAGACAAATGACACTATTTATTATGGACAGACTTATTACGTGAACGTCTAGCCTGTGTGAGGGTAGTGATTAAAATCTTAGCGTACAAAATCGATTAGAGTAGTGCAGATTGGCCGTGAACGTCTCCTTGCTTAAATTGGCGAGGCTATAACCTGTTTTAAAATAAATGTTATAAAAATAACTATCCTCGTCAAATAGTTTAAAACTGGTACTTTAAAGGATAATACTTTTTTGAATTAAAATCCTACTAATATTATAAATGCGAAAGTTTGTGAGTACATACGTATGTTTGTTACTCTTTCACGCAAAAACAATAGAACGGATTTGAATAAAAATTGGGCACGCAGGTAGTTTATATCCTGGATTAACACATAGGAAACTTTTTATCCCGCTACTTCAACAGAAACGGGTGCCACGCAGGTGACACCGCTGGGCGCTGCTAGTATTTTCATAAACTGTCTATGTTTGTTCAACTTTTTCTTAACTCAAACAAAGCTGAACATCACAAGTTATATTATTGTTTAATATCCAATTTTCGGGTCTTATAATAAGATAATAATTAAGTATGTAAGTGGTTATCTATAATTATTTGAATAAGCAAAATAGTTGCACGATTAACTTATTCAGATTTAATAAATAATAATGTGGAAGCTGAAACGGGAAAACATGTTCTACCGAATATCATTATCCCAACCGATTAATCTCCGATTGCCGGGCGCAAGTAATCAAACTCCACCAAGCACAAAAAGGCAGTGTGTAACATCCTCCTGTTAAAAAATATCAAGCCAAAATGAGCATTTAAAGTCATATTGTCTATTGCATTCAGTAATGTGTTAATAAGGATCTTACAATATGTTCGAAGCCACTTAGTGCATTCCCAAATCTAACATTATATATTAAAAAAAAAAACTATAATTTAAATTCAATAGAGACTACGATATTAGTATACCTAATTCCAAATTGTGCGAATTGACTAGACATTGGTACTAGACGAAGTTTCATTGATTTAGAAAGATAGTGTAATATATGGCGTGGGTTTTACAAAATTATGTGGTTTTGAAAATAGAGTCGAAATTTGCTAATAAAAGCTATCTAGAAGAACAGCACAATATCTGATTTCCTCCCAGCGAGGCATCGTCACTGCCTTTTGCTACCACAATAAGCTGCCAGATTTTTACAAAATTTCCTACGTCTTATATAAGATCTAAAACTTAGCTTATCAATTTTAATTAGTTGTCTTGGACGAACTTCATTTTTCTACAAGAGTATTTAAGAGATAATGGAAAACGCTATATGGAATTAAAACTCTTACAAATTCACTACGAGCTCGAGGGGAGAAAAGTAAAGCAGGGAATTCGTCAAGTTTGTTCTCCTGTCATCATGAAATATTAACTATTTTTGTGATTATAACTTACCCGATAATGTTACCGTATTGTTTTAAAAAAAATATAAATTTAGAAGTGATTGAAATAAATAGTAATACGAAATGGTAATGTACTGATATCACGGTAGTCTCATAGCACACCGAGAAATTCAACGTAAACAATTTGGGTAAAATACAATACAAAGTACTAAATACGCGATGAATTAAATATTCGATATTTATCATATATCAAACGCTTACGCTCGCTTCTAATTTGTACAAGTTTGGCAACTGGCATAGATAAATCCAGTTGGTACCTACACCTCATACGTCACTCGAGAACTTGTTTCATCTAAAGTTAACTGTTAGTTAAGATAGACGTGACTCGCCTTGTTCGCTTTCCAGACACTTGAACTACTTGACAGTTGCTGATTTCAGCGTAACATATAGAGAGTACTGCTGTTTTAGTAATGTTATGATGTCATGCTTGGTTATCTTGGTTAATCTAGTTAAACTAGTAAATAAAATGGACCTTAGAAATTTATGTACGTGCATAACTTTTGAACGACTGCACCAAATTGGATAAATCTATGTTGTATGTATTCGTTGTTTTTAGGAAGCTTGTATTCTAAAATAGACATAGTAGCGTGGGTAGGCTAGTTTTAAATAGTTTTTGAATTGTCACTTTTTTACCTTCAAACCCATCACAACCAATGTTACTACAATGGGGAAGTAAGAAGTTGACTATCAGCCTTTTCTTCTATCCTAGAGACATACGACAATAAGATTATATTCAGCATATTTTTAGATAGTTCAGTACTTAACATTGACATTTTATTGATAAGCCTAGTAACGATTAAAAACAAGTCGTAACAATATAATATAAGGGATATAAACATTGACAGATATGAAAACCGCAAGCTTACTGTCATTAAGTGTCATTCATAGTAGCTCTATCTTTTGTGCGAGGAAAATATTTTCAACTTTCATTAAGAAGTTAATTTAAATAGTTATCTAAATGCGCAATATATCAAGTAATCTATGACATCATAGTTAATAAAGTTTTTATTTATTGTTTATTTTTCTGTCCTCACCGCAGGTCAGGATATAAATTTTAAATGTTTTTAAATTAATGTCCAAAGTCCACTGTCAATGCTTGAACTCCCGGTCTACTGGTTAGATTTGCTTTTTAATGCAGTGCCAAACATTCGTAATACTATTGTAGAACTAGATTGCTTGCTTAGACATCGAAATGACGTACATACAATTAAATACTAATAGACGAAAGTTGTAACGTCATTTAGGGTTGTTCCCAAATACTGGAGATTACAGTAGAGCGGAAAATTGTCACAAAGTTATATGAAACCTTTACATGTTAAGAATGAAATGAATTTAATTGAAATAGAAGAGCCGGTATGTCCTCAGACTGCCCAAAAGTTTACTCAGAGAACGCTGTTACGTGAAACGCAATTCCTATAGACAAGGTTGACAGAAGATGGACCGTAGTTTCTTCTGGCTGTTCGGTGGATACGTACCCGTGATAGAGATATAATCTAAATACCCCTCAGATTAGATGAATTCAGTTGCAGTAAAAGATCCCAAGACTGATGAATAGACGGATGTCATGTCTATAATTTAACAAGCCAGTTTGCGGATTGTTTGTGTTCGTCACGTCTACGTGTCATATATTATGTTAACGTTGATGACTAACTGTCATTGCGGAAAAGATTTAAACGATCTAATTGCGCAAGTGCTGACTACACCAACTGCATAATTAATAATTACTGAACTCTGTCAATCAATGATAAATAAATTTGGATTATTGTCTCCGTGTGCTCTTTTAGTTTGTAATTGAACGTGATTTTACCTCATAAATAGTTATATCTTCTGCTGTATACTAAGGCGGTCGTAGCGCTTTGGTAAAGTCAATGACCACTGAGTACGAACATCAGGAGACTTGAATCCACTCTACTCCCTAATGCTTGCGTAATAACAATGCCAATCATTTATTTAGCAAAATATTTTTGCCTATTACTTATATTTTTTTTTGAAAACTGCTTAGAAACATCTTTGTCTAACTTATTAAGGTAATTTTTTATACCGCCTTGTATTTAAATATAACCTGTATACATATTACATATACCAGAGACTATGTGTTTCAAAAGGTTATGCCATTTGTCTCGGATATCACTGCATCTGGCAATCGTTAAGTCAAGTAATAGCCGGGTTGGGCGGTTTAAAAAATATAACAGGACGCTAGACACCTGCCTCCGCAAATCCTCATTGTACGGTGTGGCTTGGTAGAGTAAGACTGAATACGTCCTTATCATGTATCTTTTAATCTATCACGGTCACTATGACATCCAGGTGTTTGATGGCTCTTGTACAACTGCCAAAGTAAATGCACTCTTAGTAAATTTAAAAGTATATATTGCAAAGAAGGCCGAATCCCTCTCACTTTCGTTCGTAAAAGGTGACCCGAGTCGAGCAGTACGAGGTTGATGGACTATGATAATAACTAATTAAAATACTGCGTTAAATCGACAATTCTTTTCATACTTAAAAGGTTTTGTTGTTTAATATTAATTGTAATTACAAATCTTGTATTAAGTGAAGCGTATCGGTAACAATTGATTCGATCCAGTTAGTGGAGTGATCGAGCGTTAACGCTTGCCGCCATACGCGCCACGCTAACGAAACCTTGGTAATTAATTTTGAAACACATTAACTCGCAATTTGTGCAGTTAGCGCACCATGTGTTTTTATAAAGCTGTGATGCTTTTGTTTTTAAGTTATGTGTCATTTTCTTTGTTACCCACAGACAGACAGAATATAATACTATCTAAAAGAAAAAATAATTTGGTTATACATATAAATATAGATGAGACTATGAGTACACATCAAAATATTGTACTTGATGTGAAAGCGTAACGAACTATCTTTCGGATTTATAAGATTAGGTCAATCAATTGAATATGATGGTTTCCATAAGTAGAAATGACATTAGTCATTAGGCAAGGGAATCATTTTTATGACACGACGTCTTTACAAGAGACGTTTACTCAATACAAGTACATGCAAAAGCTAGGTTATTTATATTTGTTGCTTTATTTACTGACATAAATAATAATTTAATAAGAAACAAATAATGGTGTTGCCTATTTCCAATAGAAATTTCTTCCAGTAGTAATTGTAATTTAGATTTAGATTTTTATGCTCTGTCTAAATAATATTGATGGCATACATACACTTTAGTCTAATAAACCTTTTTCTTTTTACAGGGTGAAGCGATAGAATGTCCGTTATGTCTATCAGCGGTAGCGTCTGTGAGTGTGGTACGGCTGGCTTGGTGCTCGCACCGCTGCTGCGAGCCCTGTCTTCGCCAGTACCTCGCCATAGAGATCTTCGAGGCCCGAGTGCCTGTCAACTGTCCGGTGTGCCACGAGAACATGCATCCTTTAGGTGAGGCACGCTAATTTATCACTTTCACGAACAATTTCTACTTTCCTGCTTACCTGATGTCGTGGGTTCGATTCTCAAACTAATCTTTATGAACATATACATTTGTGCTGGTCTGGGTGTTTTTTTTATGTACATTAAGTATTTATCCGTTATTAAGTACATATCCATAAAATAAGTTCTTATTAATGACTAAACAATTTGTGAGATTGTAAGATAACTATTTATGTAACCCAAACTTTTTCTACACACAAATTTTTTTTTTATTTGCGTGCCTCGATCTGACAACTGACTCGACTTTAATTATCACAAATCAACAATGAAAGTCATCGTCCAATTAAAGTGTTCTTTGACTGAGACCAAAGTCAAAATAGTTTATTCAATTTCAATAAAGCTCTTATGATCGCCAACCGATCATATTGACTTACATTTTATTATTTGTTTGACTAAACAGTTCGAACCTCGGACCTTCAAGCGGACTCGGATTTTATTTCAATTCATATCAGGTGAAATTAAATACCTCTGCGTCAGGGATTTTTGGAGATAAAATTCATTTAAGTTTAGTCATTTTGTATCAAGTAATGTCTGATGAGTCATTTTGCTTCGAAAACTATCTGATTCACCTTTCATTTGGTTGATATAGCTCCACTCTCTCTTAATTTTAATCAGTATCCCTAAATGAGAGAGGTGTTTTTTAATTAAGAGTTCGTGTCTGCTCTAGTTTTTATATTGTTAACACGCCCATGCTTTATTTCTCGATTGTCATGTTTCTATAAAGTTTGGTACTGTTTGCATTAGAATATTTTTTTTTATAAAATTAATTTTACTCTTTAAAAAGCACCGATCAATAATCATAGCATTGATTATTTCATAACATTTAATTAATGACGAATAACACGGTCTTCCGGTGACATAATACGTTACAGTTACGACAGATCTTTAAAATCAAAAGCTGCTTCTATATACACAGTGTATCTTAGAAATTATTAGTAGCAAATATTAGACAAGGCATAGGCTTAGTTTATATTATTTTCCTTTTATATGTTTCATGTTACCTTTACTAGGGTAGTAAAGATCTTCACTAGCTAACTACTAATATCTTTTAATGTTATACAAAGCTTTTTTAGTAAATACAATCGAGCTTCTCGGCTCCTTTTTCAGTTTCTTGATCCATATAAATGCAGACATGACATGCAATTTGTATACAAAATATTATTAGTATCGCTACTTCCACTCATCTAGAACAAATGTGGAATTGTGCGGTGATATCTCCACAATGTCTGAATGAAATCAATACACGGATACATAAACTTGTTCAACCGGCAATATATTGGAGAATTAAACGCCTGTGCACAATTTAACCTTTGAAAAGGTAAATTGGAATGGAAATGTACTTAATCTGGTACCGACATTCATATAAATGAATTTCCCTAAATAAGCCAACCAGATGCGTCCAGCTTTCAAGTCCAATTTAAACAGATGTGAATAAATGTACCTGAGTCTTGTATAATTAACACGTTTACCAGGTGATCATATGAATAAGTAATTAATGTTATGTTATGTGACGCTTAAAAATAAACTTGTTTAATTTCGTGAATGCAATTTATTTTATTGGAGAGTTTTACGCATAGGACAGTCATAATTACGTACTGAAGTAGAAAATTAATAAATGGATCCTTCTGATTGTTTATTAAGTATAAAAACAAATTTACTGACCATTTAATTTTGTAGTATTGAATTGATATATTGATGAATGGGACCTTGAAGAACGGTGGCTACTTTTTCTTCAACTACGCTGTTCCTGGGTGACACTGTCATATGGCTGTCGCTAGTGTTGTTATACAATTTCAAATTAATGTATTTATCTACGTTGTTGTTAATTACAAAGCTTGGTCATTACTTTCTATAATTAATAATAAGGTAGTAAAGACAATAATCTAATCCTTATATAACTGTAATAAACAATGAAATTTGATCTCTACAAATTGTAAGACCTAATTATGATGAAAGAGAATGTGTTTCAGTTCAGTTAATGCTAGTTTTAGAGTTTTTTATGCTACTTTCTGACGGGTTGAGATAAACGTTCGAGCGAGGCGTCACGCCTGGGCAGGCTAGACACTGCAATTGATGTCAATCATGTCAATTTGTCAGCTGCCGTGCTAACAGGCCGCCTGGTGCCGCAGATAAAACTGAAGTCGAAAATAAAATCGACTTTTAAGAGCGTTTACCAAAGATTGAATTAATTTTACTTCGAAACAGGGCTTTTTGAACCTTGTGATAAAAATACAGATTATTACAGATAATATTGTTGACTAAAAATGTGTTTAGAAAAATTCTACAATTATTGTTCAAATTCATTAAATTATCTGAACTATACAGAACTTCACCTTTAGTGTCAGGTTTGAAGCTATACTTTATATAGAATTATATCTGCCTAAGATACGTATTAAAAATTACACGCGGATAAGCATCATTTATTTTTAAAAAAAATCCTAAAAAGTCTATTGAACTCTGCGCATGAATCATACAGATAGTAGATAGTTTTATAGTCGAGTGTTGAACGTACGTAGCACCTACGTAGCACGTAGCTTTTAAATGTTTTGAAAATGTATGGTACACCAACAGTACAAAAAACAGCACTTATATATACAATACATTCATAATATGTACATTATAACTTTAACAAACTACATAAATACCTACTAAACGCGTACTTCAGCAACAACAATTGTTATACTTAATATATTTTATAAAAAATATTGTTGGAATGAACCACCAAATTGGGACCCCGTACCTCAACCAAAGTGCACGATCTTAAGATAAGCTTTTTTTGTAAAAATGTGCAAATTTTGAATAAATAAATAAAGCTACTCACCATCTGACACGATTTATCTAGAGATCTCTGTGCTAAAAGTGAACTTTGGTATAACTATATAAATCTCTTTTAAATAGTAATAGCGAGGTTTTTGCCCACTTTAAATGGAATATTCGGTCGTGGGATTATGTTCCTATGATGCAAATTTCAATAACCATCCCATAATGCCTTACAGAAGAATTAATTAATACATATTATAATAATGATTGTTTTTATTGTACACAGACGTGAGACGAATAGTGGACAACCCAGTGCTGTACGAGAAGTATGAGGAGTTCTCGGTCCGTCGTGCACTCGCCGCCGACCCCGACACACGATGGTGCCCCGCTCCAGACTGCAGGTAACTAAGCTAAAAGGGTGGTGATAGCTATGTTTCCAGATTTACCAAAAGTTTTCGTGCTTTTATAGTGGTCTATAAAACTACACAATTTGTCCATGCAATGTACAATATACTATGATTCTTAGCAACAGAAAGAATAACACAGGTGTCTCAAAAAGTAAAATAAATGTTATTTATAAAATATTATTACTTATATTGTTTATTTTCCAAACCCATACTGTAGTTATTAAAATTAACCTAGCCGCAGCATGGGCTATCCCTTGTCCGGATTTTAAACATAAAGCAGAACAGCATTGACATTAAAGATTTCTTCTGTTTTGTTCGCTGCGCTCCTCTTGGTATGTGTCGAAGCACAAACCCTTCAACTTGGAAGATTAAAATATAATGTGTATGTGTCAGTTTCGCTGTGGTGGCGAGTGGATGCGCGTCGTGCCCGAAGTTGACGTGCCTGGCGCCGGGCTGCGGCGCGTCGTTCTGCTACCACTGCAAGGCGGCGTGGCATCCCACGCAGACCTGCGACGCGGCGCGACGCTCGCGCCACCCGCCGCCGCGGCGCCAGCACGCGCCCGCCGACATGGACCACGGTACTATACCAACAGCCTTCCCCCAGCTGCTTCTCAGCCCATTAGCGTGCCAGTTCTGTCCTCTCACGAACCATGTCTGACGACCGATATGGCGTGGTGGCGAGTATACCCGCATTCCACTCCTGAGGTCGTGGGTTCGATTCCCACACAGGACAAATATTTGTGTGTATAAATATGAGTATTTGTTCTGGTCTGGGTGTTTTTTTCTATGGATATTAAGTATGTATTTACAATTTAAAAAAAAGTATTTATGTATGTTTATTCGTTATTGGGTATCCATAACACAAGTTCTTAATGATACTTATCTTGGAACTCAATAATTGGTGTAAGTGTCAGAAATATTTATTATTATTAATGTTACTAAAGATTCAGGGTATCCAACAGTGCAGATTGGCCAAGCCAAGTATATAGATAGCATACTGCTTTTAGACATTTTCAAACCGCTCTATAGGGCACGAACTGGTCAGTTGAAAGACAAAATACAATATTTTTTATTTTCGGGGATTACAGCTTTTATACTACAAATATGAACAGATAACTAAACATAAGTTAATAAAAAAGTAACACATTAAATGTTAAGAGATTATGTGTATTAAAACACGGGTCACAAAATCATATCTGAATGTTTGCATTGTCCCAAATTGCTAAGTTGTAGAGAAACTAACACTAGTCCATAGTGTTATATACATAAATTTGTCTTTCTTTCTACTATTAGATCTATTTTAATTAGAAACTTAGGTAATTATAGTAAGGTTTCTGCCCACCCCATATAGAGTAGGATTATGTATGAATGCACTAAAATGTTGATAGTTTTTATTTAGCAAACAGATGATATGTTTGCAGGCGATGTGAAGCCATGCCCGCGGTGTTCAGTGCTGATAGTGAAGGTGGAGGACGGTTCATGCAACCACATGGTTTGCTGCGTGTGCGGCGCCGAGTTCTGCTGGCTCTGCATGAAGGAGGTCTCCGATCTGCATTACCTCAGGTAACATTACTTACTAATATCAATGTCCTTTGTTTTTACTTTATATGTCTATGTAATTAATCTGAACCAAACAGTATGGTGAATGTGTACACCTTTTTTTTTAAAATATGGAGCCTACCGTTTGGTAGGTGTATAACCTACCTTGATTTATTTTAGTGCTTAAAACCTCTTTCGTAGCCCAGTTTGTAATTTTTTTTAAATATTATTAAAATTTGCATTTTTTTTTCTTCTTTTAAATAATGGCTTCGTGCGTCTAGCACATCTAGCCAGTGTCAAGTAAGTGATATATTAATAATATATAATTCATAGTAAATGAGAATGAGTGATGATAAAGATGATAAATGGTAAATGAGATACCCTCCCCTAAGCCCCATGAGTCCTCAGTAAAGATGTGGGACTATATTGAGATCTCACATGGACTCCTTGAGAAAATTTGAAAAGTGATGTTGCACTGCTTTGTTTGATGTACCAACACTCATGTATATTCACAAACACTTAAGGGTTAATAATCCACTGTGATTACACATACATTTTAGAAATATCACAAAATTTAGAAAATAAAACAAAACTGCAGACATGACGCTTCACTTTCCCGCCAAGAAGCCAAATTTGCATTTGCATCAGTCTTGACAGTTGATGATTTCATTTACATGCATACATTCACACCTGTTTTCCCTAAGGGGTAGGCAAAGGCATGTTAATGCCCACATTTCGCCAATTGCTTCATGGGCCCCACGCAATAGTTGGCGAGCTTATTGCCTCTTAGAAACTTTTATGTACTCCAGAGCCTCGTCTATTGATCGTCAGGTGCACCACTTGCAGGTGAGGTTGGCTTGGGCTCCTCAGATGTTGGTAGAATCCTTACACAATCTAATGATTAAATTTAAGTTAGTTATAAATTATTAAATATGTGTATGCTTATGTACAACATATAGGTTTGTGCACGTTTTAGGAAAAAATAATCTTCTACATATTTGAATGGTTTTTATTTCTTATACGTTATTTTATGATTTATGCTTCAATTAATATACCTGTTATATGAACATTCTAATGAGTGTGTATAATTTACGTCGCAATTAATTCGCGACAAACCACCAAGTGCGTCATTGAAATGCTATGCGTACAATGACGATTGGAATAAATAATTTAATATTAAGGGTATGTTGACAAGATCTGATTAGGAGATACTTGGCAGTTAAAATTATAGTTTTGGACATTGTTACAACAGGCCCTAAATGTTTAAAGGATTTAATTATAGGACTGAACAAAAAAACAATAAAATTACGGTCGTAAGAAGTGTAGAGGTCAGCGTACTCAATGCATCAGAAGTTACTGATAAATTCAATTCATACTCTCTTGCAACTCTGGCGCCATTTTGGAGGGATTTGGAACTGTTATTAATAGCTTAAAGGTGGAGCTTTACAACACAGGGTTATGTTAAAGTTATAAAAAATATTGTTTGTCAATAGTCCGAGCGGCTGCACATTCTGGGGTAAGAAGCCGTGGTCGCGCAAGAAGAAATTACTATGGCAACTCGGCACGCTGGCCGGGGCGCCGCTCGGCATCGCTGTAGTCGCGGGCGTCGCTCTACCGGCTTTGTAAGTAGTTTCTTTCTTATTATAATATAAGGCGTTTAGGCTGCGTTTTCACCAGATGTGCGAGAATGCTTTACGAGGAATGTGTTTGTTATGAACCAATAGAATTGCTGCGCTGAGCGAAGCAATCTCAGTGATGCTCTTCTATTAGTTCTTAACAAGCACATCTCTGGTGGAAACGCAACCTTTACTTTTCATAACAGGTCTTGTCAGCCTAGGTCAAGGCTGACAAGACCATATTATCATGTCTACTCTTATGGATTTAACTATTTGTCATTATTGTACAATGATATTATGTTGTGTCGTTATTTTTACTTACTTGCAGATTAAATCATTGCAAATTTGGGGAAAAAGTAAATCGGGAGACAATATTGTAATTATTAACAAGCCTTTCTTCAAACTTACTTTAAACAACATGCCTCAAGAGGCCTTCCGCCTTTCACCTTGTTGTGAGACCTTTCATATTGTTGTTTCCAAACCTAAGGATATAACTACCTATACAATAACAAAAATGTGTTTCTGTAGATTGCACTAAGTAGTTTAAATAAATAATTTGATTTAATAAATAACTAACGAATGGTGTATGTTTGTAGATTGGTGGGTCTTCCATTGTGGGCGGGGCGTCGCGCGCACCGGCGCCTGCGTCGTGCCACGCCCGCCAGGCGACGCGCTGCCGTCGCAGCCGCAGTCGGCGCTGCGGTATGTTTCTCTACTGAATTACTACTCTCCTCTATATGTTTGCTTGCTACTCTTTAATATTAATTGCATGTATTTGCAAACCTAAACTCTTATTTAGGTTTAATCAAGTAATAAAATATAATTCCAATCTAGCAGTTTAAAATCTCTAAGACTCAACTCATTGAAACCTTACTCTATCTTTGATCTCTCCGTAGCCTAGCTTCGGTCGGTCCGTACCCTAGATACCATATTTTGATAGGCAAGATAGCTCGGATGCACGAATCCACATCTAAGGCTTAATAAAAAAAACTGTTTGATATAGTTATCAGATGTGTTAAGAATGACCTCTCTCCTCCTCTTCGACTCTTATACTAATTAAGAGTAAAGATAGTTTTGATGAGTCAATAATTATTGTTTCTTTACCAGCTGGTGATATCTCCGCTGGTGGCGGGCCTGGCGGTGGGCATCGGCGTGCCTATACTACTGTTCTACGTGTACGGGGTGGTGCCGGTGTCGCTGTGCCGCGCGGGGGGCTGCGGGGGCCGCGCGCCCGCCGACGCGCGCGAGCCCGACGCTGCCTCGCGCCGTCTCGAGCCCAGCATAGGTCAGTGTGCGAACACAGCGCCCACCGTGCGAGGGCGCGCCCACCGCCCGCGGGCCTGACGCCACCTTGAGCACAGCTCACCTGTCTATCTATGCATAAGTCTCAGCCTACACCAAGTCTGACGCCGCTATAAGTCCAGGTTAGTATATCCTGCGTGACAAGCGTGCACCGTAATCATGAGCCTGAATCCTCCTCGTGCATGAACAAACTATCTACGAGTTATTGTCCGACGTGTAAGTGTCAGCCTGCACCAAACTTGACGCCACTTCGAGTCCAACATAGGTAAGTATATCCTGTTGTATATGTGTGCGTGTTTGCCGGGTATCGCAATCGCCTCCTTTTGCGCGTACTCTAGCTGTCTACAAGCTGACGCCACTTCGAGTTAGTATCTGCTGTCTATTGTGTGCGCGTCGGCCGTGCACCTAAATCGCGAGTGTGATGCCGCCGCCCTGAACACAGCATATGTCAACCGTTTACGCCAACATGTTAAACTTAGCATACATCATGCAAGCGAACGCGGCGCGGCGCGGCTTTCTGCACATTTTTACTTATTTGGTCTACTCCTCCAACCTGTCTTTCAATGAAAACGTTACTACATAATTTTTATGTTCACCACTTGGCACAATTCTATTTGTAGCTATGTGGTTCCTGAAAAATTCTTTCTTATTTTTGTAGGCGACGCATCGCTGTCGGCGGGTTCGCAAGCGGCGGAGGCCCGCGCTGCGTCGCTCGCGGCACTAGCGGGGTCACTGGGGGGACACGAGGCGGCGGCGTCCCCGGCGGCGTTGCGGCTTGAAGTAACAGCTGACGTGGCCGACGTGGGGGACGGGGGGGACGGGGCCAGCGCAGCCAGCTGGCCTGACGACCTGCCGTCGTCGTCGCGCGCGGCCCGCCTGCGCACGCTGTTCCTGTACGGGGCCGGCGCGCCGCCCGCCCCCGCCCCGGACCCCGAGGCTCCCCCCCCGCCGCCGCCCCCGCCGCGCGCTGACCTCGCCGTCGCGCTCGCGGCGCTTAACGCGCAGTGCGAGGCGCGCGACAACTCGTAACGTCACGCTCTCGACTCAAACTAGAACTTTGTACTAATTTTCATAACCTTTACGAAATTATAATCGATGACAGCCTATAATCGGTTTCGGAATACAAGAAATTGTTAGGAACAATTTTTCTCGTTCACGAAACGAATAACTATAATATGGATTTAAACGTAAGAACGTCGTACTTCGGCACATAAAAATCTATGCTTTTGGAGCTCCCATTTTGTACCCTTCCTTTTAGACAAACTGCTATTGGTAAATTTAATTCTCTTAAAAATTATGCCAACTTAATGTTGTTATTGCAATTTTAATTTCATTCTAAGAGAATTGAAGCTATTGAATGTGGTTTGTCTTGGGCTAGACTTTGACTGATATATACCTAAGCTATATTGATAAGAGATAACTCAGATAAATGAATTACGAACTTACTCTCACGTACTACACAAATACACATAACCGTTAAAAAATTCAGTTTAAATTGACTTTCTAATAAGTCTGCAGGTTATAATGTAATTTGGCCTCATTCCATAGATACTTCACTAATGAGACTTGATAGATTCTTGATTACATAGCGTTATGTGTATTACCAGTTACAATTATCGATAGATTATGATGTTCTGTTTCAAATTGTTGACGAGCGGGAAGCAATGACACATATTGATTATGAACTTAGTCGCAACGAGAAACGTCTTTATTTAACAAGGCATGTGATTATGTATTTGAATATCAGCATTGAGTACGTAAATTATTGAGACGAAATAGAAGGATTATTAAATCTCTGATATATCTATTTGGTCGGATCACTGTCAACGATGCAAATGCAAGATATCCAATAAAAGCGCGTGTGTAAAATATGCACTGATGTGGTGTAGAAAGAATTATCTTTGTATTACGCCCCAAAAGTGTACGTGCTCGATGGTACTCCCTTGATAAAATTATGCATTCTCTCATCCTCGCTTAAAATATACACTGCCGCAGGAAATGGGTAAATGTAGAAATGAAATTTTTTTTTACTAGAATCGCTACCCATTGGATATAAGTAGCGAAACAAGGTGGGCACATAGCCCGAAACTCGAGATTCAGGCTTTATTCTACTAAAGGCATAACTATTTAGCGACGTAGCATTGTTGTGCTGCATTGCGTAGGTTACAGAATTTGATTTTCATATTGAAAATTTGATTTTGTTTATTCAGTGAATGAATTAAGATTATTGATTGCAGAGGTAAGACTGTAAAGCTTGTAGGTACTTTTGTTATCAGTGTAAGCCTATAATGTTATTCTAATATAGACAGGTAAAAGGAATCGATGGATTTTGTGAATACTAGATAGTATTTTGAAAAATAATATTAAGACTTCCCCTATAGGGATGCTCAAAAAAAGATGTAAAAGAACCTACTACGTTGATGTTTTAGGTCACCTTATTGTTCATTTAATTTGTTTAAATCCCGTCTAGTCCCAGTTACCCCGGTACTGCAATTATTGTAATATTACATTTTCGCTCTATTGCTCTGTCCTAATGCTTTATTTAAGCCATTAACTATGTTAGTTTTATTTTATTAAATCAAATTATCTATTTAACATTTAAGTAATATAGAAAAAATAAAAAAACTTTGTTAGAAAAGAAAGAAAATATTTTTCAGATTGCAAATTTACTTATTATAAAAATAAATATATAAAAAACGGAAGTCTATCCCCTTATATGTACTGAAAAAGTGAATTTCTAATTGTTTCTCAATTTCTTTTATATGATTTAAATTATGTTATAATTATTTTAATTAATTTTCGGAAATAAATAATACCTAAAAAAATAATTGTTAATTTACAACTGGGACAATATTTTTGTTTATTTGATTATGTAAATTAAGTTTAAAATAACGAGAAGGTCGCCACTATAAGAGTGGGTACTCGAGGCAACGAACTTTTAGGACTTTTCTGCGGATTTCAACTATATTATTTATCTGCGGGTTGGCAAAACATAATATTTAATTCGATAGTGTCTGTATAATCAGATCCAGCCATACGTAATTTGCTATTCCGTTAACTCTACATTGTGTCTGTTAATGCACCAATATTTGTGCCAATAATAGGTATTCATTTGAAGTGAGCACATAGTTAAGCGTTCTTGTAAGCCCCAAAACATTATCGTCGTCGACCCGCTGATAGACGCTTCACGCTTACAGTGCCGTGTCATATACTCTATCCGACATTTGTGATACTTTGAATAATAATTACTATTAATGATCTAAATTATTTAATTTTTCACGTTTGTAGGCAAAACATAACTTTAAGATTAAGCGGTAAAATTACGCTATATGAAGTATATAAAAATGTAAACAATAATAATTAAAATGTGATTAAATTTAATATGTATTTTTTTACAATCATTCTATACCTATTTATATATATTTATATGTAAACTCTTTATCACGTGAAAACACATGAGAAAGCGGCGATAGCCCAGTGGCGACACCCATAGCCTTCAATTCAGAGGGTCTCTGGTTCAAACCCTGGTGACGTACCTATGACTTTTCGAAGTTATGTTCGTAATTGACGCTTGTTTCTTGTCTTGGAAGGCAGGTTAAGCCGTTGGTCCCGACTATCATCTATATCTATCATGGCAGTCGTTATTAGGAATTTAATGCCTTCTAACATCCTCACAGCTGGTTTAACCATAGAAAGACTTTTCCCTCTGGGCTGCGAGGGTCAGACGGCAGTCGCTCCATGAAATAACTGAAATTCAGCCTAATCTGGTATAACCAGTAAGCAGACCCTGGGCCCTAAGCTTAATTTAGGGCAACCATCCCAGTTGCTAGGATATGAGGATAACGTGAAAACATTAGTAAAAACAAGGCGGCGGCAAAATAAAAATCTTTTCATATAGACAACATTTTATTATCAATAATTTACTTTACATTTATTTTTCAGTTCTCCCGTGTTCAACTATTAGAAATAGGTACATATAATTTTATATCAACGTCAAATGACACTAAATTTACTTAAAGTAATTCCTATGAAATTTAATTAATAACAATTTATAAAACTATTCACTTGGCGACTAGGCTATTATTGTATTTACAGATTCGCTCTCGTTATTCTTTAAAATAAACGTTATTTTATAGCAAACAAAATATTTTTAAAGCCGTATTTTTTTACAAAACATTCATGACATGCAATTTTATTTTTACAAATAGGCTTTATTGCTACATACACTAGCTTAATTGGGAATGTTGTGGACAATTTGAGAACTTTCTACTAAATGTTTTTGAGAAATTCTCACATAATTTTTAAATACAATACAAATTTAACATTAATGCCTGGAAACATTTGAAGTCCTCTTTATTTTCACTCACGCAAGTTAACTTTACCATGCTTTTAGCTTATACATACCAATACAAGTAACATATATATACCACATTGTTTGTTAATACATTCTTGAGGAATAAGAAAAAGAAGACAGACATCAATGATCTTTGTAACTCCAGTTCTGATTCCTTTCCAAATAAACCAAAACACAGATTCTGTTTTACATGAATAAAGGATATTAACTATAATGCGTTCGGGAACAAAACAATAATATTTTGTGATCACTCTCATATTAAACTAGTGCTTTGAGGAATGTGTGGGACATATTAATGCACTTTTCTGAGAAAATCTGGCTCATATATATGTATACAAAAAACTGGCATTCTTGAAAATATGGAAAAGACAGCGAAGGTAAGCTGGCATCGCGGTATAAAATTGGAATTTGTGCAGATATACTGTAAGTATTGGAACATTATCCTAATATATTTAATTATATATTATATTATATATATAATCAATATCAAGTTTAATATAAAACTAGCCAATTTCATTGATAAAAATATGACCTTTAAATTTCATTTAGTTCACAAATTGTTATTTAACTTAAAACAATTTCGCTTTTAAGAAAAGATAACTATAATAATTTTTATAAAATATATTTGAAATTATATAAATCAAAGTTTTAGTAGAAATATTATCTAAAACTTACTTCATTAGTTTATATATAGATATATATATATATATATATATGTTATTCTAAGTTTGAGCAAATCATATTGTTATTAAGAAAACAATTTGATTATAAATATTGTTAAATAATTCAAATGCTACAATTTTAAGAACATGTAATCGAAAACTGTAATGTAATATTAGAAAATGACAGCATTAGGAACGAATCTGAGTGACGCGCCGCCGGCCGTTATCTTTAATTTCATACATTTTACAGACCAGTACAGGCTACCCTCTGAACCGTGAAACCAGCCCTAATAAAATTAAATTATTACCAAGCGGCATGTCATGCAAAAGGGCAGTGTTAATTGAGGAATTAAAGTGAAGGTACACACAAACAGATGGGTATTAAATAATTAATATAAACTCCTCCACAACAAAAAAAAGTATGTCTTTGATTAAAAAACTATTTAGAAGGACATTAGGCTAGCGTAAATCACACCTATCTATAAGACCAGGCATGTATCACATTATGCTTACACGCTATATACTTACAGCTTAATAAAACATTCAATATATACACAATTTCTTACCTTTAAAAACGATTACTTCTTTAGTGTTTGGTATTTTTGTCAAGCAGCATTAAAAATAATAATATACAGAGATGTAAGTGTAGAATTTCAACCTAATATTGATGTAATAAATGCTGATGTTAAAATTATCAAATGTACAATACATTCTTTATTTATAAATTAATCAATTCATTAGGTTTTTACCACAGAACAGATAAAAACATCTGATTTCATAGTGACAAATTATAAACCGAAAATTATATATTCTACATGAAAAGGTATAAGGGCTGTTTTTAATCCTACTAATATTATAAACGTGAAAGTTTGTATGTGTAGATGGATGTTTGTTACTCTTTCACGCAAAAACTACTGGAGCGATTGTGATGAAACTTTGTACGTGTATAGCTAAAATATAATAAAGGGACTAACATATAATATAACATATAGGACACTCTTTATCCCGA
Source organism: Musotima nitidalis (assembly GCA_949126915.1). Classification (NCBI taxonomy): domain Eukaryota; kingdom Metazoa; phylum Arthropoda; class Insecta; order Lepidoptera; family Crambidae; genus Musotima; species Musotima nitidalis. Next base: position 11,212,261 of record OX421423.1, on the reverse strand, counting down.
TAATTCCACGGGAACGGGGACACGCGGGTAAAACCGCAGTAAAAAATATGTCTAAATGCTTTGTGTAATGAATTGTTATAACATTTTGTTTTAATTTGATTTACTGTAATTACCTAGATCATTTTTAAAATGAGCTAAAGATTATTAGAAATCTGTCCAACATTAACATTTCTGCGCATATTCAGTTAAATAAGAAATAGAATAAATTTATTTATCTTTTATTATTATTTCGATAACTGGTCACTAATTGATTAATAATCGTCTACTTACCTTTTACTTTGAAATTAATCAAACTAATAAGTTTGAATAATTTCAAAGTAAAAGTGTAATATAAAGACCGAATTTTATGTTTCTAGCGTTGTAGTTGCGCGGTGTATTACTTGAAGTGGGCATGAATATTAGACAATCATAGACATTTATGATTATAACTGATTAAAAGTGGTTTCTATGACTACTTTTAAATTTGTTCCTAACCACTACCACTTATTATTACTATTTTTACAGTCAAAAGTAATGTATTAACAACATGATCTTATTTAGTTTGAATACATATCTCAGTTCTTCTGTTCTGTGGACTTTAAGTAAATAAATAAAAAGTGTGACACTTAAGTATTATAATCGGGATTTTTATGTTCAATAAAAAATTATCTATTTGGGAAACTCTTAACCCTACAGGAAAGCTTGCCTTTTGTTTTAGCAGAAGCCCTTATCTTACGCCAGTTATAAAGGTCTTTAAATTAATTCAACTTTAATCCACATAGTATATTCAATATTCTTTAAAGATATCCCTCTACAATAAATTATTAACAGCACAATAATTTTATTTCAAATTGAATGAAATTATGCAAAATGGATGAACACATGAAAATCTAACATTTTCAATATTTTGGAAATTTTATTTGTTTGGCATTTCTGTTAGGTATGTATTATTTATTAAAAACGTTGCCTAAGCTCTAGGGCTTGGATGTTCTTTTTTACATTAGGGTACAGTTTATTAACATTTATTGAAGCCAAAGTGATTTTTCTGGGGTTAGCTCCATTTTGCATAGCTAAATCCAATTGAATAAAATATAAGTTGTAACTTTATAATCCCAATTTACAGACAAGGGTCGCAATAGAACAAATATCTACTTCTAATAGAGTTGGAAATCGTATGTGGTAGAGCCGTCCCTCCAGGTAGGCTCGTCGGCTACTTTGGCTCGGCACAGAGGGCAAGTGTGCTCACGGTCGAGCCACGCTGAGATGCAGAGTTCGCAGAAGATGTGGCTGCAGCCGAGCCGCACGGGCGTCGTGTAATCGTCGTGGCAAATCGGACAAGACTCCCCGGCTGATATCATTTGCTCGCCGGTCGGCTTCGTGCCCAGATTCTGATGTATTAACACAAATTGATTAAGAAGTTGTAGAGGTTAATAGCTCGGCGGTACTAGGTGGACGGAGACGCGTTCTTAGGTGGTTGAACGTTTGTGCCATTTAAAATCGCGCACTTCCAGGCTTCAGAAAACAAGGTAAGCCATTGGTCACGGTTATCACTGATGGCAGTCAGCGATTTGAAGTATTTTAACAGCAGGGCGCCACACAACTGGCTCCGCCAATCAGCACTGGTTCCGCGTAGGGAGAGTGACCTGCATCCATCTCACCTTGGTTCGTGAAAGGAGGCTCGTGCTCAACATTGAAACGATAATGGGATGAGACAATGATGGTAACTTGTAGGCTGGTCTTCTACATCATCATATCAGCCTTATAAAGTCCACTGCAGAACATACCCCAAATAGGAGGTATTTGCCTATAATCACCACGCTAGGCAGGCGGGTTGGTGATCGCAATTCAACGCCAGTACGCAGGATGAAGTTCCTGTTTATCATCTAGATGGATTTCTCTTTGTCGACTCCCCTTTATATGAGTGGGGGTGGCACTATTCTAGGCCGGTACCACACGACATTAATTCAAAAGAGCTTATTAATAAAAGTGGTATTATGGCTGCAAGTTATAATATTTCAAAATAACTATTAAATACTTACGACACTCTGCAGTAAAGTCCAGGTGGCGTTTTGAAACAACCTCAGCCTCACTAGCACCTCGATAACTTTGGCGATAACATAGACAGAGGTGAGGAACATGCCGACCATTTTCTCGGAGCCCTCGTAAGATTGCATCAGGAAGTATATCCATGGCTGGATTGTTAGCAGAGAACGGTACAGTTGCGATACTGCTTCCGTAAATAAATATACTTTTCCCTAAAAATAAAAAGTAAATTACTTTCTAAATGGAATCTTAGATTGATGAACAATCGTAATACTAAATAAAAAAATGGTTTTATTCCAGTTATTATAGATAACTACAGTACATTGTTGAGACTTCCCTTAAGTAAATAAAAAAATAGTTTAAGGAATGACCCTTGTGACACTGAGAAATTGAATATTTTTAGCCACAGACAAAATTGTGAGTAGGCGTGAAAGGATGTCTATATCTAACTTAAGCTTGACTAGATGCTAGTAGCACTAGCACCGGGCTGTGAAGTTTTAAACGACATGCACACGAGATAAAATTTACAAAGACGGATCGCACTTTAACTCGTGACGTCAAGCCGTTGTTGATAAGTTTCCATTGTTTTTATTTAAAAAGATAAATCCCTACATTAAGTACCGGACCTAAAATACTATCGACGTTTGAAGTTATAACAAAAACAAAGCGACTCAGTTTTCTCCACGATGCAAATAAATACAATGTCAAGTTTCATCATCATCATCATCATCATTTCAGCCATTCGAAGTCCACTGCTGAACATAGGCCTCCCCAATTGCTTTCCACGTAGATCGATTCTTTGCCGCCTGCATCCACCGTTAATGCATCTGCATGTCAAGTTTAACATTTATTATTATTAATACAAAAGAAGTATTGGATTATTTTTATTTGTTGCTAAGTAACCTTAGTACAAGCTCTGTTTTTTTTATCTGGGTGTATGGGGATCCTCTCAAGACCTTAGGGACCCAAGCCACCTTCACTTGCAAGTGGTGAACAGGCCAACCAATGTAAAAGGCTCTAGAAAAGCTCTAGTTGCCGGTAAGCGGCAACAGGCTCGCCACCAATTATTATGCGAAATGTCGACGTGTAATATGCCTCTGGCTTGGTTCCCCGCACGCTGGTTTCCCCGAAGTAGTTTTCAGGAAAACAAGCGTGATTGTATATCTCTTGAAATATAAATACAATCCAGCACAATTTTTTTAGTCTTAATTATAACGAACTATAGAAAAAAACACACAATCAATAATTTATTTACTTTGAAAAATTATCACAGTTGGAGTTGAAAGTATTAAGACTGTAAGAATTTATTGATTGATAAAACAACGACTTTCATGGTAACAATTAAACAGTAGACAAAAATTACTACCTCTAAAATGATATAAAATCCAGCCCCCTATAATTGTCATAACTAAAATAACCACAATCTTATCTTTTTTTTCTTTTTCTGAATACCTTTATTGTATTAACATATTTCAACAGAAACTATTTATGTCTTTCAAATATAGCTGTGATGTTCGACAATATGCTGAGTGGGCACCATTTCAATACAAGTTGAGTTCTTCTTTCAATTAAGTTCTTATTATCTTGATTCGTGTTAAATATATTTTATGTTATTCTTTTTTCTTGCTTATTACTTGTATTGAAAAAATAATTTTCTTTCAAAATACCTTCCTATATATTGCCCCGAATGTAGTACTGAATGGTGGGGGTTATCAGTAAAAACATAGACAAAGGAATGAATGTGTCAGAAAGTGACTATAGTTAAACACCACCCCCAGGCAGTACTTCGATTGAGACCCAATAATGCGATAATAGGCATCCAAGGTCATAGGGTCATTGTGCAAAGGCGCCGCGCAATATACATATGTATTGATCAGACAGAGAGCAAACTCTTTTGTTCAATTTGTTTAGAAATCTTAAGATTAAGATAAAGGATTAACAACCTAATATCCATACAACTGAGGAAAATTATAGATAGGACAAATTGATTTTAAAGTTAAAAAAATTACAAACCCTTTTTTGGAAAGGCAGTAGAAAAGCAGGCATCATAGTGACTGCAATTTTGACATCTACAGTAATGATCTTCACAATTAAATCTGTGAGGACCACCAACCAGAGCAACTCCCAGACATCAATTGGATCAGCATATCCAGGGAACATTACAACATTAGGTAGCAGCTTGCCATGTCCAAAGAGGAAATGAACAATCACTACACAGCTAGCGGTGAACACCAACTCGCTAAATAATGCAACTATGCTTCGGTTCATTTGTTTACCATGTTCTCTGAAAAGTAATAAACCCAATAAGGTTGGCCACGAGTTCAGAAAAAGAGAATTTATAAATTTTACACTCAACACCAATTATAATTTAGCCAAGTTTCATTGAAAACACACAAATACTGAAGAAAACCAAAATATACTATAAAAATGTATGAGCATGCCAACTTTCAGACTCTCTGTGTTATTACAAAGACAAAGCCTGGTATACCATCTATCCATATCATTTTGTTATTACAAGGACAGCACAATATCAATTATAACTCTTTCAAAATTCTACTATTTACAAGTACACTACTAACTATTGTCTTCAATGGTCATAATTATAGCAGTATTTATAACCATAACTATAACACTAGATGTGATAATAACTAGAATATCTATTTCAAGTATGTTATTAAGAAATATTTGTATTTTTAGCATACCTCCTCACTAAGCTGTTGCTATGTGTAAAAGTACAAAACAGTATGATAAATGTAAAGATTCCCTCTCTGCTGTCATACATAAACTTTATGAACAAGAGGAAATAAAATGGAGCATAGCGAATCAACAAATTTAACGTCGCCCTAACATCCACCACCTGAAATAAAAATAATATTTAAATATTAAACTATATTTTGTTTTCGATATTTACACTTTAAAAACAATATATTTTAGGCACTTTTATTATAATTATGCAAACAATAAGCTGTCCTCAAGTTAAAATAATTAGAATTTGTAAGTACGACCAACCTGTTGTGTGCCATCATCACTTTGACTTTCATTATCAGTATTGTCATGTATGTTGTTATTGTTTGCTGGATTCACTGAAACATTGATTTCTGTGGGATCTTGCCCTTGATCAGATGACTCAGAAGGAGTATCACTCAGACCTGAAGTATGAACATATGGGACAGGTGGGGGTCTATCTGTGACCACATATGTCTGGGCATTGGGTCCTAAATTTACATTAACATGTGCTACTGAACTTTGCGGTCTTTGCATATGGGTTTCACCAGCCTGATGAGTGCCTGGAGTATTTCTTGGTAACCATGTAGGCAGTGATAATCTAGCATTGTTGCCCTAAAAGTAGCACATAATTAATAAATTTATATAAGGAGTTTAAAACACTAATTTATCAAAAAAATTGAATTATTGCGCAATTACAAAATAACTACAATAAGAATAACAAAGATAATGTGACAAAAGCACTTTAATTTGTTAAAAAATGTTCATACCATTCGAGCATGTTCCACTAACGGTCTGATTTCTCTGAAGACATTATTAAGTCGGTCCCCAAGGCCTAAGTTATTTCTACTTGGAGGCACAGCCCTAGGAACAGAATCTAATCTATGCAAAGCATTGTTGCGCGGTGAAGGCTCTCCTATAGCCTCCTCTTCAATGTCAAGATTAACTTGATTTATTTGAGCCATCACGTTCAACGTATACAAACTGAGTTATGACAGCAAAATCTCATTTCGTTTCCAAAATATTTATGAACTCAATACGCAGGAAAATACAGAACAAAAAAACACAGATTGCTGTTTTCTGTTGATAGCAGGAGCAAATTCAGTTCGATCTGTCACACCTCAGGTGTGACACCTGTGACATTAACATTTATCTGTCACTCTTTATTCATTCATTCATGAATCTTGAATTCCGATTGAACGATTAATCATTGGGCAAGTGTTTACTTTACTTTAATATATATTTTTACACGAAATTGTCAGATATCTGAATATAGATAAAAGCAAGAGAAAATTTAGATCTTAATACCGTTAATTTAAGATATTACAAGGCCATTCAAATTAAAACAAAAGCTATTTATGTATTGTAGGTATCACAATTCGTATTTTTCTGTTTAGATACCAAACCAGTAGCTATACCACCCAAATTGACCATCTTATTTTTTTCTTTTAGTATGGACTCTCTCGTTAAGAGTATTCGCCAGTATCTGTGTTTTCAACATTTACTCATTTAGTACAGTTAAGTTAGTCAAGTCAACGTCCTATCCCAGTATAATGTAGTGGAGACTTTACTAGACGCTTCTATGGAGTTTTCGAATTATCACAATTCAATGTAATATGCTACTTTCCTACACTTGTGTTCGTGACCTAAAAGTTAACTCCGCAATGGCGCCAGAACCATTTTGACTTCTATTTTAAAAGCTATTTAGATAACGTTTCGAGCGTTAAACCAACTCTAAGGGATAACGTCATAAAGTAAATGTCAGAATGATGTAAGAGGGGAATTATGTATACTGCAGCGAAGTATGTAGGTACTTGACGACTGACCATATAACATATAGAACCATATAAAGTAAGTACCATATAACGTATACTGTCATATATTTTTTACCGTGTCTTAACTTCAACAGTATCATTCATCAGTAAAATATTTCGATGATACAGTAACAATAAACAGTGGATTATAAGTCGTCAGTTAACTGTGTCGTCATTTTAAATAAGTGAACACCTCCATATAATTTACAATGGCGCTTTAAGGTCATAGCACACATATAAATTATCATACATTAGTTCGGTTCATCAAAAAATCTAGAAGGTACAGATAGCGATGTTTACTTCATTGTAAGACTGTTGCTGTCGTGCGACGTTAAAAATGAGAGACATATTATCCGCAAACCAAACTATACCATGGTGGGTCTTTACGAGGTGTACCAAGTCGGTTGTGTAGATAAGAAATAGGAATGGTCCCAATATTTATCCCTGCGAAACAACCAGAGACCAATGACCCCGGTAATCTTCTGTTAAGTAAGACTCTAATAAATTCAGTGATGATTCTCTAATTTCGTAGTAGTGTAGACTGTAGCGTCTGGATCAGTATCTCATGCATGACTAACCCAGTCAAATGCCTTAGATAAATTACAAAAGATACCTAATGGTTCAAAGATACAGTGGATAAAATGTTGTGATTCCTTCCAGGCATTGATGTGTTTGACTAGCTCGACTCCATCGTCGGATGTCGAGTGACCCCGTGTAAAACCGAATTGCTTAATGTGGAGCAATTCAGTCAGATTAAAATGTCTCAACATTTTTTTTAATGTTGGTAGTACAGATATTGGTCCAAGGTTAGTGGGGCGGATCAAATTTAAATAAAGGTAATTTTTTACAATATTTCATCAGATCAGGCAACTTACTATATAGTAGGCACTGTTATTAAATATAACTACCAAGTCAGGCGATATGACTTTTATTAGGGACTTGACAGCATGGATGTAGATCCCCTGAGGTCACTAGATTTTTAAATTAATTGATTTAAACGCCTTTATTACATCTGAGGTACATGTTCAAAACAAAAGTGTTTACTTACTACGTTCTGGGACGTTATCCTTAAACAATGTAACGGCAGACAGAAAGGTGATAAATTTAAATAGCGACGGCGAAAAGCGATAAGATAACGATTAACGATTCCTTTCAGGGTTGATTCTCATAAACGAGACGATAATCTGTTGTACGACATATTGGGAATGCGGCCTTACGGTCAATTCACAACTCAATGCGAAATTGAAAGGCCTCCTCTCACATTCCAAGGTGCGAGGATATTGGGTCATACTCCACCACGTGCGCCCTGTGCAGATTTGCGGAGGCAGGTATATCGTGCCGCTGTTAGAATTATTCACGCCGTCCAATTAGGCCTCTTACATGGCTTAGCGACTACCACATTTAGTGTTAACCGGGACCAACAGCATAACGTGACTTAACACCGGAACCGCTTTGTTTCGACGTAGTCCGAGGTTTGCTCAGCAAATGGAGTGCTCGCCCGGGGGGTCTTAGGCGGTGGGGGCAGGGGGCCCATTCCGTCTAGCCATAGATCCCCCCCCCAGAAGTCGGCCAGGTAAGCCATGGCCGCATATAGAGGTAGGAGGGGCGCGCGGCACGACACACTGCGCCTCTCTGAGGAGGATCTCCCGGTTCTTATCCGGGGGACGTTGGCCGCGGGCGGGGTGCCAGAAGCTACAAACCTAGGCATTGGCACCCCGCCCCTTTTTCAACAGCGGTGGGCGTCGTCGTAAGTTTTTCAGTGGGTAGGACTGCGGTGGTCACGTCTGCCGCAGTAAGCCCCGACTCCCCTCAGTCCCCCCATTGGCCGGGAGTCAGTGCGTAAACAGATTTTTTTTCCCGACGATAAAAAAAAAAAGCACATGGCCAAACCTAACCAAGGCGGGCAGCCGCCTTCATTTTTATGAAATCTTTTATTCTCTTTTTGTTGAGATATAATAAAAAGAGGTTGAGAGATTGTTTTTAAATTAAAAAAAAAAGTTTTAAATGTTACGTTTCGTGGCGGTAGCAGCAAGGCGCTAGTAACGAGCCGTCATATAATTAATATAATGGTAAATATTTGTTATTTTTCAAAATCGTTATGATATGACACTGGCACAACTCAAATAAAAACTAATAATTTCACAGCATTTATTGACATTAATTTACGTCATAAGTTTATACGAAAAATCTTAGCTAAGTCGTTTCAGAGATTCAGCTCTCGACTAACGACCTAGGTGCCAGTCCGTTGTTTTCTGCGGTCTGCAATGAGTCGAGATGCAGGAAGGAGTTCTTCGTGTCTGGGTAGCGAAGGGTTGTGCTGCACGTTGTAATCCTTGAGGCTGTATGCTGGCTGCTTACGGCTGCTGTGCGGTGGAAGAGAGGCGAGAGAGCGATGACCGATGCGTTGAGGTTAAAAGATGCTGAAGTTCTGCTGGGATCACCACAGTAAGGAGCGGGGGTGCCTGAGCGAGCCTGGGGGATACTGTTTGCGCGATTTAGGATTTTATTCGTCTATACGTTTCATTCATGGCTTGTGCTGTGTCGCTACACAAAGATTTATGCTGTCATAATTTATACTTCGTATTGAGACACGGTACAAATATTATGTTTATAGATTTAATTAAAGATATCAGTTTTATTTACCCTATTTTGCGGGCTTTGCTTGGAAATAAATTAACAAAAAAGTTTAATTGAGGAACCTTTTTCATCTCACTTGAAAAATAACAGTAGTTCAATTTCAATATCACTCTATGAATATACTTACCTATTCGAATAAATGGGGCACGTTCCCTACGTGTCCCAATTAGCTGAGTACAATAGTTACAATAAGTAAGTTCGGGCTTTTCTTTCTCACCTATTACATTTGTAGCAACTCATTGTACTTAGTTAACAATTCAAAAGTCATGTGTTCACCATAAATTAGTTGCATTTCATTTTGACCATACTCAAAATGATTTCTCTCACAATTGCCTGGGTGTGTAATAAAAATCGGAGTTTGATTTTGATAACTTTATTTATTATTAAATAATAATATATAACTTAGTCAATAGACCACAATGACTAGCCTTTCATACGATGAGCACTTACCTACACGACACATTAACAATCATGATCGTAACGTAGATACAACACAATGTACTGAGTGTCCACGTAGGTACATGTAAATACCATGAATTCAGTCTTTGATTTAGGCTTTACACCACTTCACTGGCGAGCTGGCGACTATCACCAAAAAACTAACATACATCAGCTAATGTAACTCAATATAAATTGTGCTTACTGAAATTTGTAATATCTGAAACAAAATCACTGATACGGACCTACACTTATGCTTTTAGGCAAACTTAAGATGCTCTTTTTTCTTTTATTGTATTGTATTGTATTGTATTGTAATACCTATACGCGGGGAAGAACCGCATGTCGTAATAATATTACACTATTTTTTAATATTAACACTTGAAGTTGAAGTGATTGGCACTCGTAATTTCACTACACGGTTCATGATTCTGTGTCAGGTTTTAAGGCCAGGACCCCTTGTTCGTGCAAGTCCCTGACTGCCTCTAGCAATCTTCTCTCAGCTCTAGGCTCGCCTAATGCTACATCAACACTCCCCGCGCACAATAGAAGTGCTCTGAGAGCTGCTCTTGGCCAATCTGGCCTCAAGCTTCGTCGAACAACTGCTCCTGCTGCCGTAGCACCTAACCGCGCACACTCAGCCTCCAAACGATCTCCATACTCCTCAATTAAAGAATCACCAACAGATCTTCTCATTTCTGGCGTAAGTGATGATAAAAGCAACAATGCCACATCGTCCATTGGCCTCCCCAATGATACCATCTGCCAATCTAAAGCCATACATTCACTAATTCCATCTTTTTCGCGAAATAAAAGGTTTCCACTCCAAAAATCAGCGTGGGCGAGTGGAGCTGGTTCCGCAGGCCTTAACAGTGTTCCAAGTAGTGAAGGAGCACGAGCCACTAACGCTGATACGGCAGCAGCTTCCTCAATACAGTCTGCTCTGCCTCTTAGAAATGCTTCAAGCTGGGGTAGGCCTCGTCTAACTAGTCGCAAATAGCCGGCAGCTGCTCTTTCGCAAGGAAACAGAAAGTCAAATCTTTGATCGAGTGGTCCCTCTCTTTCTCTCAGGGCAAGGGAAAGTGCATGCAAGCGTGCTGCGGCTTGCAAGGCAGCTCTAGCACGGTCCTCGGTCAAACCATCAGCGAAATTTGCTGATTCAAACCCGATTGCCGTCACGTCTTCAAGCACAAGCTCACTATCCCCTCCAATTTCATCTGTGAACAATTAATTATCGTGTTAAAACTGTATTATTTTACGAATTTATAAATTGTAGGTCCTTCTTTTATTATTTCTTGTTTGTTCGCTTTTATATTCGTCAACTGTAAACCGATGATATAAAAATCATCCACCCTTCAATACCTTATACCAGAATGGGTACAGTCAATAGTTAAACCTAACTTTTTTCTAAATATTTTTGCACTGAAATCATATTATAGATATATTATGTCCCTACATATGAAATTGATGTTTTACATGGAAAAAGGATAACAAATTTATTGCTGCACTTTTCAAAATTTTGTTCTTTTTGTTAAATGACTGGGTGTCATAATTTCCAGAACGAAAGCGTTGAAACCAAAAACGTACCGTGTTTTCTTTTACAGTGGATTCTGAGTACCTATAAATATATATCATGGATGGAACTCGTATTCAAAAAATGCGATATTTTAAATTTTTCATATTGAACAAAGAACGATGTCAAAACAAAATTAAATAAACGGCGCGAAAACAAACGAATTAACATTCAGAACACGAAATAACATTGAAATAAATTTGAATTTGGATCCCTCGCCAAACGCCGAATTTTTGAGATTAAAGTGGCAAGTTCGATAAAACGCCAATTTGATATGTATAAAGGCCCTAATAAAAGAACCTTGAACCCAGAACTAGATAAACTCCTTAGCCATGTGCAAAAAATCGTTAAAGTAAGTTAATAAAATAGAGTAATAGGATTTTGAAATTTAGATTTGTTCCAAAGCAGTACAACTTACCCTACATATATATAAGCACCTGTGCAAGACGCACATTATACTTTATTGTAAAAAATATGTTTTTGAGTATTATTTAATTTATATATGGATCGCCTGATTGAGGAGCTGGGCAGCACCGGCATTGGTTGTCACATAGACGGAATTTGCATAAACAATATAAGTTACGCTGATGACATGGTGCTGCTCAGCCCTTCTATCAGTGCATTGCGCAAGCTACTCCGTATATGTGAAGGGTACGCGGAGGCCCACGGGCTCAGATACAATGTAAACAAAAGTGAGATTATGGTTTTTAAAGTTCCGAAAAAAGACAACTTAGAGATACCTCCTGCTTTTCTCAATGGCACACCATTAAACCGCGTCAGCCATTTTAAGTATCTGGGCCACTGGGTCACGGAGGACCTTAAAGATGACATGGACATGGAGAGGGAGCGTAGGGCGTTATCTGTTCGATGTAATATGTTGGCCCGCAGATTCGCACGATGTACAGAGCAAGTGAAGGTCACACTATTTAGAGCTTTCTGTCAGACCTTCTACACGTGCAGTTTGTGGGCTAAGTACACGCAGAGAGCATGTGACGCCCTGCGTGCGCAATATAATAACGCTTTTAGGGTGTTGATGGAGTTGCCGCGGTACTGTAGCGCAAGTGGTATGTTCGCGGAGTCACGCGCGGACGGTTTCCACACGATCATGCGTAAGCGCTGTGCTTCGATGCAGACGCGCGTACGCGGCAGCGCCAGCGCCATCCTGACTGCCTGTATCACCCGGTGGGACTCTAAATTAGTAGCACACTGGATAGGTCTACATGCGAGACCTGTAACTTAATTTTATTTTACTTTCTTTTTCATTTTTACTAACACTAGGCTAAGAACATTGTTACTAACAAAATATGGAATTTCTGAAATAAAAAAATATTATTATTATTATTGTTGTTGTTTTTTTTTTAGAATAGTTTCAGAAGTTGTATTAGTTAATGTGAATATACCTACCGTTTGCGTGGAACCAGCTTTTATAGAAATCTTATATTATTAATTAATAATAGAAAAGTAAGAAGAATCCTATTTAGCACCTATTCGGAAAACAATGATAATTTACTTATGTTCGAAAATTCTTCTTCTAGGTAATTACGTTTCAAGAACAAATCGATTTAAGTAGGTACTTAATTTGTACGAAAAGGTCTGTTCCACAATGTCCGATTATGTTTCCTGCATTAACGTTTACTTGACAATCCATACAAAACAGTATTTTTAAAGCTGAACATCTCCCTAATCAAACATTGCGAAACAAGTCAATTTACCTGTTTTCAGTACGAAATATTTACCTGGTAACCGAGCTTTGATGCATTTTGGGATAGGTAATCCACTGTCTGGACCAAGCGCATCTTCAGCGAGCTTGTTGAGAACAGGAGCAAGTTCCGTATAAAACAATATCTCGCGGGTGTCGAACTGGGCCTCCGCTACGAACAGTCTTCCGAACGGATCCCTGGGAGGGAGTTTGACGACCAGCGGCAGAGTTTCTCGCTCACCATTGGACTCGTAGCGGACTGTCACAGACAGGACTCTGCTAAGGGCTCCAACAACACCTGAACGCGACTCCACTCTGACCTGGAGGATGAAAAAATTAAATCTTGTTGAATCAAGATCATACATTTTAGCAGTGATTGATACCTACTTGGGTTAGGTACATATGGAAACTAGGTACCTTAGCTAGCTTAAATAAGATATAATACGATAAGTACTCGTAGCTTACATTTGAATTAATGAATTTAGGAATTGAATTTTTCATACATAATTTTATTCGAACAATCGTACCTATGGTAGTTTTCGTAACATATTTACAAATTTTGAACTTTTTGCGAACGAATGAATTTATGATAATTATTTTTTATTAGATACTTGTTATTCGGATTACTATCTCTACACCTGTTTTATACTTGAATTAAAACTAACTAAACTAAAAAGAATATTTCATGCTAACTAAAAAACTGGCGTAGAAACTATTTAAAGCAATAATTACCTACCTAAAATCTCTTTACTTAGCATAAAATAATAAAAAAAAAATAATAAAAATGCAATTAGCATAATGTGTTTAGTTTAAGGAAGGAGTTATTTCTGGCAAGATTTAAATCTTTAACTTTAATCCTTCACCCGGGCATAATAGGTACCTACATTAATTAGTTAACATATTATTATTAGGTAACTACTTATAGGTATATAAGTTTAAAGAGAATTACAAAACAAACTACATCATCATCTGATCCTGTTAGCAGCACTACTAAGCACATGTCCCCTCTCACGAACCAGAACCGAATTCAGAGGTATGTATTATATAATATACCGAGAGGAATTTAGTTAGTGTTGTCTGCATGTGTACTTATGCCCTCTGACTTGGCTTGGCTCTTTTCACAATAGTGATAACCGGTATCAACGGCTTAGTGTGCCTTCCAAAGTACGGAACCTCTCAATATAATCCACACAAACGGTCACCCATTAAAGACCTCTGTTAACCTGTTTCCGACCACCGAGGGCTTATCGTAAAGATAGAAGCGATTTAAAAATACTACAAAAAAATAAGAGAGAATGAAATTAATCGTCGAAACTTTCGAACAACTGCAACAAATTTGTTTTTTTTTTATTGTGTTCGTTGATATTAATATATAGATAATATAAATAAATATTTTGTAAAAAAATATGGCACTAAAGAGTGCATTTGTATAGAGAAGAGTATTTGTATATCACTAGCTGGGTATTGGGAGTGGTGGGTGAGTGTGTGTACCTCGTGAGCGTCGACCACGCCCGCGTCGGAAAGCAGCTCGCGGGCCCACTCCTCGGTGAGCGCCGCATCACCCTCGGGCTCCGGCAGCGCCTCGCAATCAGACTCCTCGCTACCACTGCTCGGAGCCTCCGACACGGCCGCGCTATCAGGCCCGGCTTGCATAATGCCCTTTTACCACCGAATACTAATCTATCGAACTCCACACATGTCACTAACCCAACAGCACAAAAATTATTCGTTTCAATATTTTTTTAATGCAGATAAATCAGTGTTTGATTAATAATGCAGCTTTATGTGCATCAGAGAGCGCTGTCTTCTACAGGGTGCCAGCGCGCATGCGTGCGTCTCCTTCAATTATTAATTTAGGGCTCCCAGCCCGAACTCCCATTCCGGGCAAAGTGTCGCCCGCAAGAGCCGCGCCACTCACCCACCCACCACCCCACCTAAAGATGCCAATTGTCTATGTCTAAAGACAGAACATAATTTATTTATCATTTTTATTAGTTAATCAAACAGCACACATAGAAATCAACCAAATGAATCTGATCTGAAAATCAAGCAATGAAACATCACAAAAATATAATCTGGATATATATCTACAGATTGTATTTATGTACAAGTAAACTATACCTAAAAAATTAAGGTAATAATTAATATTTAGAAGAGTTTATGCAAAAAACCATCCTCCTTTTGTAACGAATATTTAATCTAGAACATAGAGAAATGTAATAACTAGGTAATAGAGAGCCATCTCACGGATTTTTTTTGCCAACCGTTTTGAACCTAGTGCCCTCTGGAAGTGTTGTTCCGCAACTTTTGACAAATATACATACCTATGCATTCTATAGATAGGTATCAGCTTACTTACATTACATTTTAAGCATGCAAAACATTGGAATCAGAGTGATTTGATTTCATAAATTTTGTGCATTGCAAATTTGCATTAAAATTTATGAAATCAAATCACTCTGATTCCAATGTTTTGCATGCTTAAAATTTAAGCAAGTAAAATTTAAGTGATTTGATTTCATAAATTTTGTGCATACTTACACTAAATTTAATGAAATCAAATCACTCTGATTCCAAGGTTTGCATGCATCAGCCAGTTTGGAAACTTTGTAAAAATAAAACAGCATAACTTATTTTCTATTTTTATTATGTTTATGTTTATCATAATACAATTGAGCTTTATTTTTATAATCATCATCCCCATCATATTTTATTTTACCGCACAAAATTCGGTTTACAGAACGACACCAGCTGTATAAAATAACATTAATAGTAACGTCTTCGAAGTAATCTATTAACTCTTTTTACACATACATATATTTTGACGTGACAACGTCTTAAATTAGGTTGCGGCTGGGAGTCACTTATGAAAAAGTGTAACGCTCGGTAACGTTACGATGAGTCACCGAACGAGAGAGAGGCCCGGCGAATGCCTTGCGTCTCTCTCCCACTCAACTATGATCGGTCTGCCGCGCGCGCAGCACTAGTGTACAATGTTTTAGTAAACAAAATATATTTCTATAGTTAAAATTTGTGCAATTCTTATTTTCATTCAATTCCTTGTTCCTATTGTGCAATTTAATTATATTCATATCAATAAATATTCTACCGAGAAAAAGACGTTGTCACGTAAAATCTTCGCCCGTAAAAACGACTTTACAGGCAACCATTTTGACGTGACAACGTCTTAAATTAGGTTGCGGCTGGGAGTCACTTATGAAAAAGTGTAACGCTCGGTAACGTTACGATGAGTCACCGAACGAGAGAGAGGCCCGGCGAATGCCTTGCGTCTCTCTCCCACTCAACTATGATCGGTCTGCCGCGCGCGCAGCACTAGTGTACAATGTTTTAGTAAACAAAATATATTTCTATAGTTAAAATTTGTGCAATTCTTATTTTCATTCAATTCCTTGTTCCTATTGTGCAATTTAATTATATTCATATCAATAAATATTCTACCGAGAAAAAGACGTTGTCACGTAAAATCTTCGCCCGTAAAAACGACTTTACAGGCAACCATTTTTTTTACATACACAGCGATGAGAAGACGGCATGGTAAATCAATTAACAATAATGTCCAATTAATAGCAACACTTAACTAATAACGTCCATTTCCGTAAAACTTAACTAATAATATCACAATAACAAAAAGCCGGCCGGCGGCGTTAGTCTAGCGGAGAAAGATCACCTCGACGCTAGAAAGACGCAGGCTTACAAGTTTGGTGTTTCGTAGCTATAGAAATTCTTCGTGTAATTCCGGAGGAGCATGCACTCAACTCAACGTAATTGCAGCGATAAACGACAATATTGCAAAGTGCGCACGAGTAGACAACAAGCGGCCATATGCAATGAAAAATGATAATGACATGGACAGGTCCCAAGATCGATTAAAATCGAGTTAATCGAGTAGGTGAACATGAGTTTAGAATAAATAAAGAATTAAATGGTAAAATAATATCACGTAAATTTCTAAAGTTAAATATGTTTATAAATTGTACCAAGCAACAAGTTTTAAGTTCTAATTATAAGGTTTAGCTAAAATTTTATTTAATCGATTATTAATCTCTGCTGCTTTTGGAGAAAGCGCCATCTAGCGAGAGTCTTTTTACTCAATAGTGAGGAAAAACGTTAAAAGATGGCGCCACTCAAACAATGTCATTGCTCTGACTATTGGACTTTCCTACCCCTGATCTAGAACCACGAAATCAGCTGCACAAAAATAAAAGCAACCTACAAACGCGAGTCCAATTGACGTAAAGAGTTCCGTAAAATTTTCTGAAAAAATTTAAGCATTATTCCGTTATAGGTTTATTATTTTTGGTTTCGGAGATGGGAAAGGCAGTAGATAATTCAACTTTAGAACTAAGGACATATAAATGATACATAATTTTAATAAAGATATTATGTTTGAGAGACGCTTAGTTCGTTAATTTCGGTCCAATAAATTAAAATTCTTATCAAAATACCGATCAACCTAGCCAGCTCATTCGCACTGTAGGAAATCTTACAGTGCGAGTGAGCTGGCTATATAGCACTTGACTTTAGCATTAGTATCCCATAGTTCAATCACCATCACATCATGTTTTGTGGACGTCGTCGTTGCGTCGTTGGGTAAATGGCAACCCTGCAATGCACACTCATCCGAGTCGAATAGAACAAATTTTAGAATTATTTTTAATGACATCCTATGAAACCTCGCCAGGTGGGCCCGCTTTAAATCGTACAATATATAGCTTTCATATGTTTTCTTTTAAATATTTCGGAAATTCGTTTCACTTGACGCATTCCCATTCCGGCCGGTTATGTGTACGACCTTTATTATTACTTATCTTATGTCATGATGACAATTTGACAAAAGTTACACTGACATATTTGACATAATTCTGTGGTAAAATTTTATCTTTAGCTTTGAATTCTTGATAAAGATGATAGCATTTATCTTTGCTTTAAAGGTTCATCTGTAAGGAAAAAAACAATTATGGACAAAAAGAAAACTAAGCGTCGAAGTCCTAGAAAGAGTTCATTAAGTTCAAGCGAATCAGATTCAGAATTTGACCAAAAAGTAAGAAAGCTTAAGAAAAAATTAAAGAAAGAACGCAAAAAGACTGAAAAGTTTCTCAAAAAGCGGCTAAAGGAAGAACGTAGAAAGTTAAAAAGAAAAAACAGTTGTAAAAGTGAAAGCAGTCGAGATGGGTCCGAAAGGTTGACGGAAGAACCACCGGCTGACATACCACTTGGTTTGTTTTCGTTTGTTTCTACATTTTAGAATAGTACTTAATACTTCTATTAATATGATCCGTTCCAATTTAATTATTTTATAGCATTCCACAGTGTAACAATTTTGTATATGTATATATTAATTATAAATTTATATTTAGAATCTTTGATTATATCTGTCTAGTTCAGCCATCAGTAGTGAATATACACTCACAACAGTACGGGAATTAATTTTTAGTTCGTTTTGTTGTATGACATACAAGTAGATACTTAAGATTTTGTATTCATAAATACAAAAAATTTATGCTAAAACATTATTTCTTATGACATACCTACTCTAATGTTGGAATAATATCCAGCATAACAGGAGTATACTTTATAATTTAAAAAAATATACTTTTAATGTGTACTTTGTACTTTGTGTGTAATGTGAACTTAAGCCAGGTGCACAGAAAAAATTATGTTTAAGGAAATATTTTATTCTTATTCGCAGAAATAGTTGCTTTTTTAACACTAAGAATTTTGTTAAAACAGAACTCATGGAAATGTCAAAAGTTAAAGCTCCAATGACAAAAGAAGAGTGGGATAAACGCCAAAGTATTATCAGGAAGGTCCTTGATGAAGAAACGGGGAGATACAGGTTATTCTATCATTCTGACTTGTTTTACCCCTGTCTACATGAAGGGTGCAAAGATATCCTTTCTACCTTGTCCATGAACATAAACAATTATTTCATAGTCCCGAAAATATTGTTTTTAAATATGTGTTAAAAAATGCCTGCTATGACATGACTTGAAACAGCTTCCATAACTGGCTTTGTGTTGATAAATTTCATTTCCAACTTTACCTACTAGAAATAGCTATGCCAAATTCTTTTTTTCTCACTGTAACTTATCAAATATTTGTTTAGTTCTGATATTGATGTAGGGGCTGAAACTTTGTATGGTACAGGTACCAATAATGAAGGAATATGTCTCCAATCAGTATCACATACACCAGCATTGATTTATTGAGCTTGCCTCTCAGTTGTATATTGATTTCAGGTTAATTAAAGGTGATGGAGAGGTGATTGAAGAGATTGTGTCCCGAGACCAACATCGACAAATTAATAAACAGGCAACACTATCAGATGGTGCATTCTTTCAGTCTCAAACTGTTGATAAAAAAGTACATTAATGCTTATATTATATTAAGGAGCTTATATTAAGGATATATTTCAAAACAGATGAGGATATAGATTTTTATTTATTTTAGTTGTTCATCACTTAATCGTGTGTTGCCTTTCACAAAGCATTTCAGGTAATAAAATGACCATCAGTTTATTTTGCTGTTTTCCTATTCCTATGATGAGAAAGAAACAATACCTTCATTAATTACTTACATGTACCTTAAAAAGTATGTTAGAGAAGTTTGTGAGAGCAATTCATTACATTTTATGGTAATAACTCTGATTATCCAAATTTAATAATTGCACTATTGACATCTATCTTGGGTTTTTTTTAAAGTAATAACAAGTAACAACTATTCCTTATGACCAAATCCATTTAATTATATTATATGTACTATTATTGTGTATAAAGACCAGGTAAAATAAAAACTGCAAGTGCTTAAGAAGGACGAGTGTGAATTAAGTCGAAAGCGTGTACCAGGATTGTTGCAAGTCTACACCTACCTCAGGATAAAGGTGTGATGATATCTGTGTGCTTGTGATTGAGTTTAGTATATAAAATAAAACCATTAATTTTCATTTAGTTACTAACAATATAATAGTAAAATAATTTATAATTCATCTTTGGTATGTGACTCTTCACTTCTGTTTTTGTCTTCAGGTGTGATAATTTCATCAGTTAAAGTCTTATTCGACTCTTGTAAATGTTCATTGACTAAAGAAATTAGACTGTCCAGCGGTCGCCCACCATGTTCAATGTTAACGATCTTCTTATTTTTGTAGAGAATAAGTGTAGGAAGACCATTTATCTAGAAAATCGAAAATAAGTATCTTGTATTACATGCTATTAATTAAAATATTTCGCACTCCCGGTGCTACAACGTCACTTCTGCAAACAATTTAAACTTCCAGGAGAAGCGTTTTCAAATTAAATATAAAACATTTTATAAAACATAGTTCTTCTTAATTTAAGAAATTAACTAGAAATATTAAAGACTTTATTTCACAGTAAACGAAACATCTTACAGTTTGATATATTCGTAATTTTTCTCATAATTTGATTTATTTTGACAAAATTGCATAAGTGGCGTTGTAGCACCGGGGATGCGATTTATTAAAATTTGAAACTCAATTTTAGGATATTTTATGTTTATTACTTTTTCTGTGTCACAAATTGGTTTTGATCGAACGCAATCGACGTCAGCAATCAGGACGCGGCTTTCATTTTGGAAATTTTCGCCAAGTTTTAGCCACAGAGGTCCCAGTTGCATGCAGTGAGCACACCTGAAAATAAATAATGTAGATTTCCCAGGTGAAATATTATTTAATATTTGTAAATGACAATAGGATTAAGTATGTATTGTAAAACAACTGGAAATGGCTCTGTCGCAAAATGACCACTTCTCAAAATGACTACAGGTAGCAAAATGTCCCTTTCTCAGAATGTCCCTTTCGCAAAATGTCCCTTTCTCAGAATGTCCCTTTCGCAAAATGTCCCTTTCTCAGAATGTCCCTTTCGCAAAATGTCCCTTTCTCAGAATGTCCCCTTCCTCGAACAAACAAGCCAAGCCATTAAAAATTACTTTCATCAGTAAAAAAAACTGGTCAAGAGCCAGTGTACAACACAGAGGGGTACTGCATTGATGTTCAATCATTAAAATATGGGTATATAGGTAGGCTGGTGCATGCACAATGCACATAAACTAAAATGAAAATAATGAAATCGAAGTTTGTCAGATTTACTGTCAATCAAAAGATCAATTTACACAAATAAACAATCAACAAATTACACTTAACCCAAAGAAAAAATAAGAAATAATTAAATGTCTCACAAAGATCAATTTACACGAATAAACCATCAACAAATTACACTTAGCCCAAATAAAAAATAAGAAACAATTAAATGTCTCACAAAGATCAATTTACACGAATAAACAATCAACAAATTAAACTTAGCACAAATAAAAAATAAGAAACAATTAAATGTCTCACAAAGATCAATTTACACGAATAAACAATCAACAAATTAAACTTAGCCCAAATAAAAAATAAGAAACAATTAAATGTCTTACAATCATTGTAATATTCATTTTAATAATAATCGTAATAAAATTATTTTTTTTAAAAATTGATCAAGTGTTAACTCATTATTTTCTAATTTAGTTAATAATACTTTATATTTCTTGTCGAAATAAATATCCTCCTTACGTCTGTTCTTTCTCACACTGTTAAATTAATTTTTAATTTTTAATGGCTTGGCTTGTTTGTTCGAGGAAGGGGACATTCTGAGAAAGGGACATTTTGCGAAAGGGACATTCTGAGAAAGGGACATTTTGCGAAAGGGACATTCTGAGAAAGGGAAATTTTGCGAAAGGGACATTCTGAGAAAGGGACATTTTGCTACCTGTAGTCATTTTGCTACCTGTAGTCATTTTGAGAAGTGGTCATTTTGCGACAGAGCCCTGGAAATTAGGCTGTAAATCTTCCTAAGAGAAAATAAATAAATCTTAACTATTGCTAGGTTCTATCACTCACTATTTTGCGTATAGTGGTAAAATATGGCCCTTTTATCCAAATAATGTTATCCATTTAATACAAACTGTAAAATAATCGTTATTGAATCCATATAATGTGTTATGCTTAGTAGATGTAGGTGTATCGCGTAAATAGCAGCAAGACAGCCGTGAACCGTAAAAATGTCGTGACGATTCAATTGAGACAGCTAGATACGCTGGCCTTGCAAAGACAAAATATTTCGAATATACTGACGATAAACAGGAGATATAATGGGAACACCTTGAACATGACATGAACGCGCGCAACACTCATAGCATACTACTTGTTTTTTCTGTTTAATGTGGGTAACTTACCATGGTGCAAAATAATTAATGTAGACTAAATCTTTTTCCAGAAAAGTTTCAAAGGTCTCTTCTGATATCCTAGCAACTGGAAGTGCTTTCTTTTTCTTCATAAACTTTTCTGGATCATGATTTTCAGCAAGCAACATTTTTTCCACATAAAATCTCAACTCTTCCAAGTTGCTAGAGTCAGCCACGCCCATCTGATAATAATAATAAATCTTTATTGAATTCATTTAACAATATACAAATTAAATTCATAGGCTTCCGAACTAGTAAAAATACTGTATTTTATATGTACTATAATAATAAAAAATCGAGTCTTTTTTGAATTTTCGAGGTGGACTTTGAATTAAATCGTTTTAAGGAACAAACAGTTATATATAGAAATTAATAAATATGAAATACTTAAAAACCAGAGGCGGCTCGTCCTAAAGAGCGCTGGTGCTGTGCACTCCCACAAAAATTACTTATTTTATTTTTTTATTAACCCTATCAATACATGCCTACATTAAAAATTACTATGCCTATACAATACACTACGCGTTAAATGTTCGTTCTCTATGATAATATTTGGAGCGCCAGTGATTGCGCTCCTATGAAACAAAGTTTAGTACAATGTCAAGCCCTGCATTCAATGAGTGCGAAAGAGAAACGTCAACAAAGTCCGGCGCGTGAAACAAAAGATTTCCTATGAAAAATTAACCTAATCTGGAGCGCTGCTTCTGCTGCGCGACGTTGCCATTTGTGATCGAACAATGCGTGCGCGGGCGCGGGGAATTTCTATGCGTTGTTGTCGCTCTTGTGTACAAACAAACGTCGTCACCGGTAACTATGCTTCGCGGATTTTATTTTAAACAATATTAAAAAATAGTTTGTGCGCGACATTTGTGGTAAAACTGGAACAATACGGTGTACCTTTTATTAAAAATTGTAAGAAGACTCTCAAAATGCGTCAGGAACTGAAAAGTAAAAGTTTAGTACGAAAACTAGAAAAACGGTTAATCAATTCATTATCTGATTTTCACAAGAAAGTCTTCGCTCGCCAAAAAGACCCTCCAATGGATTTCCTTTACCAATAAAATAAATGGTGAGCTCTTGTTTTTTTTTATTGTGAACACCCATCAAAAAACGTCACGAGCCGCCTCTGTTAAAAACCTATAGTTCCATAGACTATATTACATCATCATCAGACTACATTTGTCTACTGCTGGACATAGGCCTCTCCAATGGCACGCTACGGAGATCGATCTTCAGCTCTTCGTCTCCCCGCTACCGGCCGTTTTGCGTATGTCGTCGCTCCTCCTAGCCAGAGGGCGTCCTACACTGCGCTTACCGAGATTCGGTCTCTACTCCAGAACACGCTTACCCCAACGATAATCGGTCCTACGGCATATACGACCGGCCCACACTCACACTTCTTTATCCGATCACCTCATTCCTAATCCGATCCTTCAAAGAAATACCCAGCATAGCCCTCTCCATAGCTCGCTAAGCGACTTTAACTGGTGGACTAGCCGTACTGACAGGTAGAACGCACTCTTTAAGGCTAGGCTTTGCGGTATCGGCGATAAAGAGCCTCGACGAAGTTTCCCAAAGTTTCAATATTACATATATGGGATAAATATTTTTAATTGATACAACCAATGCAAATTAAAAATGTAACCAGTATGCCTGAGAACTTCGCAATACATGCTAAATTAACTTGCTTTTTATGATGTCAATTATTCCAAAAGAAAGAAAATAAATATGTATTGTGTTATTCTGGAGCTTGAGTTTATAATTAATGCAGATATTATCGTTTAGCCTCGGTATTTATGTAAACATTATTTTCCAATAAATATAATTGAATATTTGAACGTAAATATTGTTATTTCGAACTACGAGACAAAAAAATGCTATGACCAATACCTACGCATGTGCATGCACACATATTTTAATCCTTAGTGGGAATTGAACTTACCATTTCAGAAGCAAAATATACCTCTGCACTTATTGGTTGTTATCTTTCAAATGAGGCGTTTTTCATTAATCTGTATGTTTGATGTTATAATAATTTACTTACAATTCGTCCATTAACAATCCACAGAAGATATGGGTATTGTTTGATGTCAAAGTTTTTACAAGTCATCTCATTGTTCATACAGTTTACTATTCCAACTTGTATATAATCGTTGTGACTGTATTGCATTGCTAAATCAGCCCAAACAGGGGCCAGTCTCTGCCAGTAATAAAAAATAGTTAGAATCCAATACAAATTAAAATAATCTAACTAATGTAAGCACTGTGACCATGGTCACACTGCGTATATACTTTTGAGATTTTAGTTGCAGTAATATATGGTGATAAAAAATTGTCCTCTGCAATAATATATTTTGAATTAATTTGAAGAAAAGCTTTAATTTTTTTTTTATTTATACACTCATTTACCATGAGTTCATAATATCTACCATTAGTTGTATTTTAAGTTATGAGCAGTGATATCCCAATTGTGAGACTAACGGATTTCACCATTATAAGATTTAATATAAACTTATCTCTATAGTGATAAAAAATGAAATACATGCACTTATACACAAATTGTGAATAAATAGAGGCAGGTGCTATGAATATGACTATTGACCGACGTCCCATTAAAAGCTCGTTCTAGTGTCTCATTTATGGGCTCAAACCTCCTATTGTTCACAAATCTTCATAAAGAGGGTAACTCTACGTTTAACATGAGGAGGACTTATGGAAAATTATGGAGCCAGGTTGTAGAGTCTTGCTGTCAGAATTTTTTTTTCTATATGAATCACACAAAATTTTGACATGTAACATGTCGTAACAACTTTTTATATATGTTTCAAACTTGTATAAATTTTTTTAGCCTTTTGATGATTACCTGGGATGCTTTACACCATGGTGCATAAAACATAATAAAATGTTGTCCATTAGCAATAAACTTCTCAATATTTTGATCATTCAGGGTTGCTAAGCCACTAAATATTTTTACCTCACTTGATTTCTTTGCAGTATTTTTTCCCTAAAAAGAATAAATAACTAGGTACAGTAAACTCATAGATAAGTGTCTTGATTATCTTGTTACTTTTTGAAGTGACAAAAAGCAATTGTATGTATTTACTATTGCAATTATATAAAAACTTTGCAGGATCAAAATTGAACTGCCAATTCATAATTTACTGAAAACTTAATAAATAAAATAATTTGGTAAGTTTTCACTTTGTAAGACCATTTAGCTTGGAATTATTTTCCCTCTAATATGAATCTTAATATTGTTTGAAAAAAACTCACTTCTGTTTTCATTGTATACGCTTCACTTAAAAAAAGTGTTAAAGAAGGCAGATCTCTGGTACCTTTGTACTCTACTGCCGTGAAGGTATTCTTATGAAAATATAATAATGTAGGGTATCCTAAAACAAAAATGTCATGAGAAAATTACAAATGGAAGAATTAGAATAATTTAAATATGTATGTGCATAGCATATAACTTACCTGTTATTTCATTTTCATGGCATAATTTAAAGTGTAATATGCAGTTTACTTGTGCTATAGCAAACCTAGATCCTTTTGTATTCACTAACTTCCCAAGGTCTTGCCATGTTGGCTGGAAATCTGTGCAGTGGCGACACCTATGTTAATTAATTTTAAAGTAATTTTTCTGTAAGTAAATAGTATTTTTCTCTAATTGCATATTCAATAATAATAATACCAGTACTCCATAGCAATTGTTAGTATTAAAGAATGTTAATACAAAGTAAATTTAAGGCTTAAAGAAATAGGATATAAAATTTGTATTTTATATTATTATCTTAATTACATAGAATGTAATGGAGAGTATTGTAGAGATTTACTTTTTTTAGTACATCCATGTTGAAAATAATCACTAAAAGACGAATGAAATATAGTGCAAATTCATTGAAGCATACCAAGGAGCGTAGAACATTATAAAGTTTCCATCTAATTCTTCAATACGTTCTTTGAAGTTACTTGGGCCATAATCATGAACGAAATTAGAGTCTTCAAGTGCAACGAAATATGGTAAAAGTATAGAAATAAATGCATTATATAACACTTTACACATTTTGAATTAAATATAATAAATTCTAATTAAGTCTATACTGACAAACAGTATCAAGTTACTTTTAGTAATTTTTTTGGTCGGAGTACCAAAAGATATCTTCAAATATATTTTATCATTATTTAATAAGTTAAGACCTTTGCCTAGAATAAATTAAAGCTATTAAATATAATGCTGCCATATAACTCTCAACAATAATGTCTCACAACGCTCACAACGTAGAGAAATGAAACAAATATAGTCCTTTTCACCTTGGATGATTTCTGTGACACTTCATCGTGTTTCGACTTACGCGTTTTTTGTTTGAGAAACAAAAATAATTTTATTGTATAATATTTATATTTTATGGTGACGTTATTACGGAAAATATAAATATTAAATACCTCAAACTTATAAAACAAAAACAGTCTCGTTTAGTGTAATTTATAGAAATATAAAATAAAAAACCACAAAGAAATAAAATACCTACGAAATTTTTGGCCGTGGAACGGAACGTAGTAAGAACTTAGGGCTGAGAAATCACATAATCGGCGGCCATCTCATAATCGTTCGACAATCGCTCGAAAATGCATTAAATTGTTTTTCAGCAAATTGAACTATATTTTATAATTGGGCAAAAGTAGTGAAGAAGAGATTATATTAGAGGACTGAGAGCGGTACGTCAGAAAGAGACCAAGGAATTAAGTCTTTTAAAATTCTGTTTTATTTTACTTTAATAAAACTGTGTGAAATATACCGTTTATGTATATACGCACAATAAACTTTCAATATAGTACATATACCCCCCTAATATATTAGGTTTTGGTTTATTCAAGTCGATTTTATTTCCTTATCAATTGTTATCGATTATCGGAAGTATTAGATACGATTTCGTTAAAGAACATCTCTACAAGTGTCAAATATCGATCTGTCATAGAACTCCTCTTATGTGAAAGGACTTCTTGGCGGGAAATTTAAGCGTCATGTCTGCAGTTTTGTTTTATTTTTTAAAATTTGTGATATTTCTAACATTAATGTGTAATAACGGTGGATTATTAACCGTCAAGTGTTTGTGAATATACATGAGTGTTGGTAAATCAAACAAAACGGTGCAACATCACTTTTCAAATTTTCTCTCAAGGAGTCCATGTGAGATCTTAGTTTAGTCCCACATCTTTACTGAGGACTTAAGGGGCTTAGGGGGAGGGGATCTCATTTAATATATCTTTAACTTGACACTGGCTAAATGTGCAAACCGCACGAAGCCATCATTTAAAGGAAGAAGAAGATCATATGTGAAAATAAAGACAACTTTTTTTTTAAATTAATGACATTTGTCATCTAGGTTTGTGACAACAATTTAGCCAGAATCGTATAATGATCATTAACTATACATATGAATAAAAAGAGAATCAAAAAAGAAGCTATGCCAAAATTAAATGTGGGGAAAATAAATTAAAGTTAAGCTAAATCAAAAATTTAAGTTTGATGTCATTGTGTCTAATATATTAAGTGTTTGTGAATATACATGAGTGTTGGTAAATCAAACAAAACAGTGCAACATCACTTTGCAAATTTTCTCTCAAGGAGACCATGTGAGATATTAGTATAGTCCCACATCTTTACTGAGGACTCAAGGGGCTTATGGGAGGGTCTCTCATTTACCATTTATCATCTTTATCACCACTCATTCTCATTTAATATGAATTATATATTATTAATATATCACTGACTTGGCACTGGCTAAATGTGCTAGACGCACGAAGCCAATATTTAAAATAAAGAAAAGACAGCCAAGTTCCTATCATTTGGCTTGGCTATTAGTAATAAATAAAAAATAAACAGAGAGCAAGTTACTGTCTGACGGGGTTCTAGGCGGGAAAGTAAATCGTCATGTCTGCAGTTTTGTTTTATTTTGTAATATTTGTAATGTGTAATTACGGTGGATTATTATCCGTTAAATGTTTGTGAACGTACAGGAGTGTTAGTAAATGAAATAAAACCGTGCAACATAACTTTTCAAATTCTCAAGACGTCCATATGATATTTCAGTATTTTAATTTACGTGATTTATATATTATTAATATATCTCCTACTTGACCCTCGCTTAATAAAATACTGTCTGACGTCTGTCTGCCTGTGACAGAAGTCAGTACCTACCTACCTCTGTGACAGAATGGTAGACCCTCAGAGCAAGTACTAAAGTTGCTTTAGGGACAGATTCCATAATTAGTCATACGTACATTTTTTAGCGGTTTAAAAAAACTATGACTTATAATAATAGTAGGAAGTCTAAGACATACACGAATTGGCCAAAGAATAATTATCAAGAGTAAAAAGGATTAATAAAATTTATGGGAGCAAGACGAGGCATTTAATTTCTGTCCCTATTTGCTGCTGTTTTACCGGGAACCTGCAAGTACTAGCCGTAGCCGCGTGGGCAACGACCAGTTACTTTAGTTTTGGGTGGTTATAGACACCCGCCGCTGATCGCCCTAAGGCGCTGATCGTCCCAGGGCTCGATCGCGGCGCCCCCCCGCCGTTTTGACGGTTTACACCGAGAGGAAGAAACCTAACGCCGCGTCCGTAGCCACAGACGCTGAATGCAACCGCGGCCGGGGGCACAGCCCCGACTCCCTACAGGGGGTTACACGTTAGAAAACACTGACTGGGTGGTGCTGGCGTGCATAAGTACTCCTAGAAACCCTAATGGCATGTGCAGACTATCAGACGTCCGTAAGAGAAGCTGTATTGTTAATACGGTTGTCAATAATTTCACTGTTACTTCCATCTGATGTAGAATCCACTAAGTATATATTGACCGTTCACTAGACTGATAGTCGCGTCCGATAATTTGGTTACATCTAACATTCGTTCGTAAATGCATGTGTAATAAATATTTTTGCTGCCTAAAACATAATTAAAAATGGCCAATTTTTATTAAAACTCATATTTTTCTCTAGAAAAAACAGTTTCTTGTATAGTAATCTGGAAGCGTTTCTATTTTTTTTTATTTAATATAAAACTTCAAAACCGTGCACCCTAGCGGAGGATTTACGAACATACGAAAGAATGTGGTAATTCTTCAAAATGGTCGCTTTGTATGGTTTGCCAACTTGCATGTCTGTGGTTCTGCAGTTCTTTGTTTTCATTAAAGTATAAAATTTATAACAAATACGGAAAAACTCTGAGCTGGTTTTTCGCAGTTTTACCAAAGTTTTAAAGTGTGTGTTGCTATTGTTATTTTTTGTATTTAGTTAAGATGTCATTGGTAATGTGAGAGCCCTTGACTATCGTTTTTATTTTTCGGAATAATGACGTTTATATTTCTTATTCAAAGTAATAATATATGAAAAAGATCCAGGTATTTATCTAATAATTATTTGATACAATTGACTTTATCTTTATACATCTGTTTTATAAACAAAGCCGTCTCTAATTTTGGCATTCCAATCCTCGCGAAACACAAGAAAGTTACTTCGGAATTCTTATGCTTGCCGTTTCTTATAATTAGTAGACTATACCTAATATCTCTTCTCTCTCTTATCTCTTCATCACCAAGTAAATTATATTTTGATTTCTGTGATATGAACATTAACTTTCAGGATCCAACTAGAAAGCTATTTTCTGTACGCCACTTTGATTGAATATTCAAGTTTTGATTTATTTACAGCGCACATAACTGGCTGTGTTTGAAGAATTATCAGTTTGTTATCAGAGAAAATTATTAGAGCCGAAGTGTCTTCT
Source organism: Musotima nitidalis (assembly GCA_949126915.1). Lineage (NCBI taxonomy): Eukaryota > Metazoa > Arthropoda > Insecta > Lepidoptera > Crambidae > Musotima > Musotima nitidalis. Next base: position 11,182,304 of record OX421423.1, on the reverse strand, counting down.
GAAATTAATATACACAAACACTGCTTATAAGAAAATTAAGTGGAAATAAATGCAAGTGAGAACAGTGACTGATACGTGTGTATGGGGAAGTGTGGCAATGTGATGGGAGGGGTGGGGTAAGCGGTGAGGCGCTCGGGCGCGGGCGCCATGAACCCGCCGGCGCCCGGCAAGACGGCTACGCGCTCCTCGGGGTACAACCAAAAAGCGCTTGCCGAAATCCGCAACTCCTTACTCCCTTTTGCTAACATTGGAAGCTCGGAGCCACCAGGCTCTTCGGCAGCAAGCACTGTTAGCTCTGGTGTGAGCTCAGGATTTAGTTCATCATCTGGTAATGGACTGGATAAGGATTTGAATGCACTTCCACAATCTCTTAGTCAGTTGATAGCACTGGGATATGATGAGGTATATATAAATGTTTCATTTAATACCAATATTTATAAAATGTATGTAGTTTTTTACCAAGGTGTGGCCATTTTTTTAAGTGGTTTGGTGAAATATTTTAGGTTTGGGTTCAAAATAGCCAATGTTTATTATGTGTATTAAGCCAAGTATTAAGATACTACTTTTACGTAAAAAAAAATTATTTTCAACCAAGCTATACTTACATGTTTAATAAACCAAAAGATATATTTTTTCTGCCTTGGATCTTAAAAAAAATTAATTCCCATGTAATAGGTTACTAAATATTAGATCCTTACAGAAATTTGAGTTTTATCAAAGTAGTCAATTTGATCTCGAAAATTCAGCATAGAAATTCCAAATGTATTTCAATTTAAAATTTGTCTATTTGAATTCTGAATGTGATAATTGATTTGTATTCGCGCTGTTTCATTTTGTTTTGTCTTTGTTATGTGCTTCATATGGAAATTTTAAATTACCACATAATTTTTGAATACGAATTTTATTGTGGCTACAAGCACTGCAGAAACAGTTCAAATATTAATAATGTATACTCAGAAGCCAGTATAAAAGAAAACATGGTACGATTTTGGTTCTAATGCTTTTGTTCTGGAAATTTTAACCTCGAGAACAAACCTCATGCACAGCCAGAGACCTAAGTTATCAATGAAGAATTGAAAGCAATAGTTGAAAACAGATCAATTTTAACGTACCACATACGTACGTCAGTTACCACATCAGAGTCAGCTGCAAGCTTTGGTGTGAATGATAAAACCATCTTGGATCATTTAACAAAAAACAAAAAATATTTTAATAGTGAAAAAGCTTGAAAGATGGCTTCCACACAAATTAGTGAAGCAAACCATCCGTCATAATCACGAGGGGATTTTGAATCATATCATTAATTGTGAGGAAAAATGGATTCTATATGATAATCGGAAACGCTCATCACAATGGTTGAACCCAGGCTAACTGGCCAAATCTTGCCCCACATGAAAGTTAACAGAAAATTAGGGTCAAAAGATTTCTTTATTGTCAACAACTGGAAACCATGATGGACAAGCTAGCCATTAAACAACTGAGATTGGTCAACTGCTCTAGCCCACTGCTGCTTCAGGAAAATGCTAGGCCACACACAACAGATGGTGGTGAAACTAGAGGAGCTAGGATTGGAATGTCTCCGTCATCCACCATACTCCCGGACCTTGCTCAAACTGATTATCACTTTTTTCGGAATTATAAATAATTTCTTAGTCCCAAAGTCTGTAATTTCTAATTTAAATAAGGCAGTTCAAAACTTGTTTAAACATTTCGCTAGTTCTCGCTCCCAGTTTTTTCGATGAATTTTTAAAGCATTCATTAACTTCCTATAAAGTGGCATAAAAGTCCATACATAATAATGGTACATACTTTGATTAATTAAATTAAAAATGAATGTAGTTTTCCTTTTTCCATGTAAAACATTAAATTCATATATCCCTAATATGATATGAAAAACAAAGTATTTATTATTCATGTTTTTATTATGCATAGAAATTTGAGACAAGAAAATGTCTCCATTAGGTAAACAATTAAAAGGTGTTTGAATTAAGCCCAGGGTATGAGAAAGTTCCCCCTGAATGGTTATTTACAATATGCCCTTGGTCTGATCCAAAATCGAAAATATTTTAAATTAGTACCTGGCAGATGACAGACTTCAGGCTGCAAATATCATAATGAGATTATTCAGATATGCACAAATGTTTGTTTTGAATGCACTTGATTTTAACATATAAATCCTAGAGCTAATTAAAAGTATATGATTACTCTGTACATTTAGTTAGTAAAATAATTAACAATTAAGGGTATTGTAAAAAAGAAGAAGTAGAAAAAGAGATGATTATATGGTAAAGAGTTTTCAATACAAAACACAGACACAATATAAATAATATAATAATATAGTGCCATGCCTAAAAGCATTCTCATCCAGTTTAAAATAGGAAAAATGGTAAAAAAAAGTGATCTGCGTAGAAATCTTCCATTAGACAAAATAAATAGCCTGGAAGTAAATGTAACAGCTTTGATATAAATAATGTGCAAACAATATGCATAATAATAATACCATTGTGAAACAGTTTACAGATGATTGACTATTTGTTTACTTTTATGGATCTTTGAAATTGAAATGAGGAGTGAGATAAAGGAGTATTAAGAAAACAGAACAAAAAAGTTGTCAATGGATAGTAATGAAAATAATTATTTTGCCTACCCTTACTGTAGAACAGAATGAAATAAAGAAAGGATTTGAAGTTTGGTATAATATTGAAATACGTAATCATATTTTTATAAATAAACTGCAAAGAGTATTAACAATATTGGAAAGGATAAGGGATTGACACAACATGGTTTTAGTAGTAAGCAAGAAGTTTTGCAGGTATATGATTGATTTATCTGCAGCTAACATTCTCCTGCAGATAATATCTATCTCGACAACTGAAATTTTACTCCTGTCTCTAAGTATTTTTTACCAACACAAGTTTAAAAATTATGCTTACAGATTTCAAGCCAGCAACATTGATAGCTTGACTTGTCAGTATATATCACTGTGAGACAAGGGCATAATTGTCAATAGTTGTGAAAATTAGTTAGGTGTGCAAAAGTGTTTTTTAAAATGCCTTTTTAACTGGTAGGACAAAGATACCATAATGTATAGTTGACTTAATGTAAAGGAGAATTACTTTATAGTAATATTAACTAATCAAGATTGCATTGAGCGCAAAATAAATCTTAAAATGGCTCCCCTGTAAAATATCAAATACTGGAGGGTAGTTGCAAGTGAAGTACTCGTCTTTAGTGCTCTTGAAATTTTAATTGAATTTAAATTAATTAATTAGTACTACTTACGTTTCTAAATGATCTCTTGTGCTCATTAGTATCTAAGAGCCACCTGCCTGCCATTGCTTGCAATAGATCCTCTTAACTTTTATTTGTCGAAACCATGGAAAGCCTCAAACAGTCGATGTCGGAAATGATGACTGTTTTCAATGATCGAATGGCGAGCTTCGAGGCAGAACTTAAGAAGAATACTGAATCGGCTCCTACCACTTCATCTCTGTCTGCTGTTTTTGCCACTTTTAAGTCCTTCTTCATGGAAGCCGTGATCGGTATGCAGTCTCAACTTCAGGTGATGGCTCATAATATAGAACGGATTGAAACTCGTGGACGTCGAAAGATGCTGCTGGTCCATGGTATTCCCGAACAGCGGAACGAAGATACATCCAAAGTTGTCCTCGACCTCCTGAAGAACAAGCTGAGCGTGGACAGCACGACAAGTGATATCAAGCACTGTCATAGGATGGGTCGAGATGCTAGGGATAGACCTCGACCAATTCTCGTGAAATTCCAGAGTGTTCTAGTACGTGACGAGACCTGGTTCGCTAAATCCAAGCTTAAAGGTTCTGGGATCACCATTTCGGAGTTTCTGACACGGATGCGACATGAAACTTTTATGGCTGCACGAGAGAAGTTTGGTGTTGAGAAATGCTGGACGCGAGAAGGAAGCGTTTATATTATAGGCACGGATAACACTAGACACCGAGTTAACACTATGTTCGAGCTTAACAATATTGGAAATGGTAAGCCTGCACCCGCTTTAAAACCACAACAGTCCACTAAAACCAATCCGAGACGGGGCAGGAAGTAGATAAGCGGGACTCACTGAACTCTTATCTCTTTTAATTTATTTATTTTTTACTTTTACTTTATATTAATAAGTTAACTACATTACATTGTACTTTCTCGCAACATTTGTTTTGTCCTTAAGGTTATCGTATGAAAATGTCGGCAGTTGTGTATAAAGGTTTCTCTAATTACCTTCACTTAAATTTACTTTCCGGGGAGCATTCCGTTTCTATCACTTTTTTGATGCAATCGGTAATGTTGTTAACATAATATCAGAATGTAGTAGCTTTTAGTTAATAATTTTACATTACCTTTATTTTATGTAGATTTGTATTAATGGTAATGTTTGCAGTCATTTATTTTTCTTATTTTTATTCTCCTCATTTCATGGTTATGTTATTAGTTACCTGTAGTTTTCACTTTGTTATTGTGTAGCAAAAATTATGTAGTAAGCAACTGGCAGGTGGACCTTATATAGAAGCATATATATATTTATTTTAAGTCAAAATTAATTATTTCATATAAGTATTTTAAATTTGTTATTTTTAATATTTATTATTATACAAGGCAATTATAGCTTGATCATGGCAGGTTTTTTCGATGACAGTAAAGCTAGTGATACTGCCAGTTTCAGATCGGCCTGCAGTTTTGGTTCTGATATCTCCGATGACAGTTTTACGAGTGTCCCATCACTTGCGGATGCATTAAGGTCACATTTCTCCACAGTACCTAACAATTTCAATATTGTACATATAAATGCCCAAAGCATACCGGCCCATTACTCAGATATGTTGACTTATCTAGACTGTAATAATATTCACGCTGTTTTAGTATCTGAATCGTGGCTAAAGCCGTGTCTTCCTTCTGTAGCTTATTCTCTTCCAGGATTCCAATTGATACGTAACGACCGGGCTGTTGGTGGTGGTGGTGGGGTTGCCATTTATCTCCGTTCCCATATTCCGTGCACGGTACTCAGTATGTCAGCTCAGCCTCCGCAATCAAATGCCGGTGAACATTTGTTTGTTGAAGTGTTATTTAAACACCACAAAGTACTTATGGGTGTTTACTACTGCCCCTCGATGCGCATAAATTTCTTTTCCTCTTTTGATGATCTGTTACAATCCTTGATGCCTTTTTATGACCATGTAATTGTAATGGGTGACTTTAACACATGTCTACTAAGGAATGATTTTCGTTCAACAACGTTTCGCTCGGTTGTGCATTCAAATAATCTGGACATTGCTCCTTTAAATGCTACCCATCATTTCCCTAATTGTGCTCCATCCCTTCTGGATGTTATCCTTGTTTCATCTTTTGATCGAGTGGCGACGCATGGACAATGTGCCGCTGATGCCCTTTCCTATCACGACCTTATATATTTATCATATAAAATTCGTCCCCCTAAGCTTAGATCCAAATACCTTTTGCAACGTAGTTTTATGAGTGTTAACCTTGAAAGGCTATGTGAGGATGCCAATGGCATTGACTGGACTGATCTTTTTATGAGTAAAGTCGTTGATGAGAAGATTGAAATTTTTCGATCAAAGCTGCTTCAGATATACGATGTTCATGCACCAGTACGTAAAGTTAAAATGAAGCAAATGCCTGCACCGTGGTTATCCGACGATATTAAGTTACTAATTAACAAAAAAGCTGCAGCCAAAACTAGGTACAAACGTCGTCCTACACCTTTCTACTGGGAGAAAAATGTGGTGGTTCGCAATCAGTGCAATAAAATATGTAGAGATGCTCAGCGTCAGCACATTTATAATTCAGTGAAGGATCGTGATCAAGCCAAGGTTTGGAAATTTTTAAGATCCCTTGGAGTGGGAAAGCAGCATACATTCATTAATTTGCAGAATTATGATACTGATCTACTTAACAAACATTTTTCGTCATTACCTTACTTAGACAATATTGCTAAAAATACCACTTTAAATTACATATCATCTCTTCCGTTTCTTGATTATTCCCCGTTTAATTTTCGCTCTTTTACAGAATTGGATGTAAAAAAGAGTGTTATGTCGATCTCCTCTGACGCCGTTGGTTGTGACAGTCTTAGCAGAAAAATGATTGTGCCTATACTACGCGAGCTCCTTCCTGTTATTACTCATCTTCTCAATAGTTCAATATCCTGTGCTGTATTTCCATCTTCTTGGAAATCTGCTCAGATAATCCCTCTACCTAAAAAATCTAATCCTACAACATTCTCTGATTATCGACCTATCTCCATTTTGCCCTTCCTGTCCAAGGTCCTTGAGCGCCTCGTACATACTCAGCTCAGTTCATTTATTTCTCAAAATAAACTGTTGAGCCCTTCTCAGTCAGGCTTTCGAGTCGGACATAGCACTACCACGGCATTGATAAATGTCACAGATAACGTAAGAGCAGGCATGGATAACGGAAACCTGACAATTCTGGCTCTGCTCGATTTTAGCAACGCGTTTAATACTGTAGATTTTGATATCTTGCTCGGAATCTTACGTTCAATTAATTTGTCACCGTCTGCATTAGATTGGTTTCAAAGTTATTTGCATGGCCGACGCCATCAGGTTCGAGTAGATAATTCCCTTTCCTCGTGGTGTGACTCGCTTACTGGAGTACCACAGGGTGGAGTTCTTTCTCCTTTGCTTTTTGCTATCTTTATCAACTCCGTTTCCAATGGCTTGGCTTCATCGTGTCACCTTTATGCAGATGACCTACAAATTTTTTCTCAAGCCCCTGCTGAACATCTAGCAGCCGCTGCTGATAATATAAATGCTGATTTGGAACGAATTTCCAAATGGAGTAAGCTGTATGGACTTCGTGTAAATCCATCCAAGTCCCAAGTCATTGTCATTGGTAGCCAGCGTATGAGGGCTAAGGTAGACTGGACCACCATTCCTCCTATACTATTTGATGGTGCACTTATTCCACTTTCGGACAAAGTTAAGAATTTGGGCATTTTCATAGACAAAAACCTTTCTTGGGGTCCTCAGCTACAAGAAGTTAGCCGAAAAATTTATGCCTCGGCCGGGTCCTTGAGACGTATCCGTAATTTCCTTCCAACTAAAACTAAAATAGCACTTGTGCAGTCCCTACTCCTCCCTATCCTCGATTATGCAGATGTCAGTTATTTGGATCTCAACCAGGATCAGCTCAATAAACTTGAGAGGCTACAAAATTTTTGTATTAGAATAGTTTTTGGCTTACGAAAATATGATCACGTATCTGAATTCCGATTTAAGCTTCAGTGGTTGCCTATAAGACTTCGCAGAAATGCTCACATTCTTTATCTTCTCTATAGTGTATTATTTAATCCAGCAGCTCCAATCTATCTTAGGGAGCGTTTTAAATTCCTCCATGATGGTCACTCTCGAAACTTGAGGTCAGAAAAGAATCTAACTTTAAATATGCCAATGCATGCCAAAAAATTTTACGACTCGTCGTTTACTGTGCGGGCAGTTCGTCTTTGGAATGAGCTGCCCGTCGGTATACGAAAATTAAATTCATTAGATTTATTTAAGAAATCAGTCTGGGAGCATTATTTGTCTGTGTAATTTTAAATATGTTATATTATGTATGTAACTTTAAATTATATATTTCATGTAATATAATAATATAATATGTATGTGTAAATTTATTATTTACTTTTAAGTAAGCAAGAGCACTCTGTTGTGCCTACTCTATATCATTATTTTTTATTCTTTGTTTCCTGTCCATCCTAAGGTTGCCTGGAAGAAATTGCTGTTAGCAATAAGGCCGCCCATTGTACCATATACTTGTTTATGTGATTTTATTACTTTTTTTTTTTTTATATTTAGTGTGCAATAAAGTGTTCATTCATTCATTCATTCATTCATTACTGCAATGATGCCCTTGTCTTACCAAAGGTGCGATATTTTCAAACCATACCATCTTCTCCAATCTGAAATCACTATTAGTCAACATATACAGCACTAAAAAACAGTGAATTTGAAGATCTACATATATGATTTGAGTCTAAATTATTTCAGTCATATATAAGAACACGCAGTCGCGCCCTTACAGATATGCGTCAACTACTCCAGGAGATGTGTTAAAAGTTCAAGTTTGAGCTTAAGTCTATTAAAAGCCAATCCAACAGTACTTAGCAATTTTTACAAATATCTAAGAATCAAATAAACTGAAAGTTATTATTTGCAAAAAATAAAAATCCAGTTTTGTTTATATGCACTAGCTGCTCTTGCACTATGGGCCTGTAATCACAATTTAAAAGATTATGAAACCATTTTCAAAGTGTATTATTCTAGTGATAATAAGACTAAGAATAACTAGTTCTTTTAGGATTAGCAGAGCATGTCTAATACCAACTGACCCAACAACGTTCGACGCAATAGCATAGATAGTCTTTCGCTTTTGTCTTTTCGTGAGAACGACAAAAACTCGCACTTTTTAGGAAATTCAAAACAAATTTACGTACTCACGCACGTAGAGCCAGGAAGCATCTGACCGTTAATACTTAGTGCAGTTACACCTACTAATTCAGTCCATTACTTCTAAATTTAGGAAGCTAACTTGCTGAATGCGATACTTGTCTTACTGTACTAAATTAAACTCAGGAAAAATTTGCTTGCGACACCCACCACCAACACAATATTAGTTATCACGGCCAATTCAGGAACTTTACAAGTCAATCACTAGTCACAACATGATGGCCTTTTGGTTTAAGAAAATAAAAAATTGGGTTACCATCGAGATTTTTTGTGCATCGATTATGTGAAAAACAAAAATCATGAATGAAGATAAAAGAACAAATAAGATGACGGAAATAAATGCAAATGATAGCTTAGGAGTAAAATTGTTATGACTGAGAACAATAAATAAACTTAACTTTTTATACTATTTTGTCATCAAGGTATCATGTTTAATATGGTATAGTTTTTGTTTGTTAAACATGACTGAGAAAATTGTACGTAAAAACCAATTATAACCATTTCACATAACCCCTTAACACGTAACGTCACATGCAATATATGAATATAATATAGAAGAAAGATCTCCAATTGCCAAGTATGCTAGTCTTATGCGCCAACTTCTTTAAATTACCGCTCTTGTTAGTGCTACAGGAATAAGTATCCAATGCGATAGGATAATTATTCGTGTACCACACCAATGTTGCTTTCATCTTTCTATTATTAACAATATACGCTTTAATTCATTGTAAAATTTTAAATGTTTTTTTTTTGTAACCATTATTGTAACTGTCCTTTTCAAAAACCCAATAAAAAAGAATGATAATTTTTAACATACAAAAGAATTGCGCAGCTTACAGAAATTGAGTAAAATTAAGGCTAAAGACGAATGGGAAAGATTTCGACTAATATTGAGACTTATCCCTCATTTATTAACCTTTTTTGTTTTTGTTATAGGATCCAGCTGTAAGAGCTTTAAAGTTTACTGGAGGTAGACTCGATGCTGCTTTAGATTATTTATCCAAACAACCAGAACCTTTAAATGGAGTTCTGAAATCAGGCAATTTGAGTGCACTGAGCACTAAGCTTATTAGGAAGCCAAGCTTAGAACGCGATCTCCACCGTGGTAGTCCAGCACTAGATTCGGGTGCTGGCAGTTCCAGATCAGATAGTCCTAGACAGCCAGACGCCCCTCCTCTGCCTCATGAAAAGTTGAGCCGGCAGTACTCGCCATCTGCATTTTCAGAACCACCTCCACCGCCACCTCCAAGATGTCCGTCTACTCCCCCTGTCCCGCCTTCTGTGCAACAGCTCATGAAGCGCATGTCTCCGGCACCTCCCTTGCCACCCGCCAGAGGCACCAGTCCGGTTGCAGCCGGAGCGCCAACGCCGCCAGCGAGGCAACCTATGATAGTGCAAAATGGACCACAAGTTCAGCAACAGCTAAGTCAACAAATTCAAGCCCTAAATATTTATCAAACAGGGTCAGGAGGTGCCGAACTTCCACCACCTTATCCATTATCCGGTGTTCCGCCACCTCCTTCATATTCTGTGTCTATGCAAAATCGACAAAGCCCTACTCAATCACAAGACTACAGGAAAAGCCCATCTTCAGGAATTTATTCGGGAGGTACTTCCGCTGGTTCCCCAAGCCCAATTACTGTAACGCAATCGACAGGCTCAGCTTCTGGGATGACTCGCCCCACCCCAATACAGGCGTGGACAGCAAGACAAGCAGTCCAACCTCCTATTATCATGCAGTCAGTAAAGAGTACGCAAGTACAAAAACCAGTTTTGCAAACAGCTATTGCCCCCGTAGCGCCACCACCTATTCCTAGCTCCGTGGCACAGCCACCTCCGCCATCATACGCTAGTTCAATTCAACAAAAACAGTCGCAGACACCGCCAAGTTATCCGTTAGCCCCTAAACCTTCATCGCCTGGTTCAACGCCACCTGCTATTCCTACTGCATCTACTCCCACTGTACCTACTACAGAACCTCCCAGTTACGCAATAACAATGCAGGCTTTGGCTGTTCAGAGAGGGATGCCGATACCTCCTCCACCTTACGGCACCCAAAATGACAACACAACTACAGTAAACTCTCATCACTCCGCCTTACATAAAAAGTTCTCAAACAATTGTGATAATAAAGGAGAGTCCTCCCAAGGAGGAGTTGAAATTAAGTGCCCAAATCAAAATTGTTCTAATAACTTATTAAAGGAAAATTGTGTGGTATCATCAACTTCAGAAAAAAGTTCAAATGGCTCATCAGAACGGCGACCAAACAAAATGTTAGAGAAGATAAGGCATCAATCTCCCATACCGGAAAGAAAGAATATAAGCAAAGAAAAGGAAGACGAAAGAAGAGATTGTAAAGTACGTAATTATTCGCCTCAAGCTTTTAAATTCTTTATGGAGCAACATGTAGAAAATATTTTAAAGTCATATAAGCAAAGAACATTCAGACGAATGCAGCTTGAAAAAGAAATGAACAAAATAGGCTTGAGTGCAGAAGCACAATGTCAAATGAGAAAAATGCTCTCACAGAAAGAGTCCAACTATATTAGACTCAAGAGAGCGAAAATGGATAAGTCAATGTTTACTAAATTAAAGCCTATTGGCGTGGGTGCATTCGGGGAGGTGACACTTGTGAGGAAGATTGATACTAGTCATCTATATGCCATGAAGACACTTCGGAAGGCCGATGTCTTGAAGAGAAATCAAGTGGCTCATGTGAAAGCTGAACGAGATATTTTAGCCGAAGCAGACAACGAGTGGGTAGTTAAGTTGTATTACAGTTTCCAAGATAAAGATAATTTGTACTTTGTAATGGACTACATACCTGGCGGCGACTTGATGTCGTTGCTAATAAAGTTAGGTATATTTGAAGAGGAACTAGCGCGTTTTTACATAGCGGAACTTACATGTGCCGTGGAGAGCGTGCACAAGATGGGCTTCATTCATCGGGACATCAAGCCCGACAACATCCTGATCGACCGCGACGGACACATCAAACTTACCGACTTCGGACTGTGCACCGGCTTCCGATGGACACACAACTCTAAATATTATCAAAGGAATGGTGAGTGTTTAGTTCCTATTTACTTTTTTTACAGGCTATTTACTTTTGTTCCTATTTACTTTTGATGATTGTTAATTTATGCAAGCAATTAGGCTGAAATTTACAAGGGTTTTAAGAGCGTTAAAGTTTTACTAGGGACATGGTGCAAGATTTCATACCACGAATCCTAGCAAATCATCATCTTTAACTAGGTACTTTTTTAAATTAGTGTTGCACATGCATAGACCGTATGAATGGAAACGATCACCGATGGTAAGCATCGTTCACGCGAATCAATCCTTTAATAGGCGAACGTTTGTATGGCATAAGAAACCGAGCGCATCTATACTTTGGAATTTTACTGGTATCGTTGATTAACATTATAAAAATCATAGGATGCCACATTCTTGTGTGGAAACCAAAGCGACAGACGATATGATGATTATTTAAAGAGCCTTACGCCATCGTGGTAGCTTTTGTCACAAGTTTTTGTTTTTATCATCTTAAAAACATTTTTACAAAATATGATATTGTGTCGGTAATATTAACAACAATATATTTCAGACCACGGACGGCAAGATTCGATGGATCCGGTCGATGGTGAATGGGGTGCAATGGGCGAGTGTCGTTGCCATCAACTTAAGCCACTAGAAAGGCGTCGCAAGCGCGAGCACCAGCGTTGCTTGGCTCATTCGCTAGTCGGCACACCAAACTATATAGCGCCTGAGGTTCTACAGCGCACTGGGTACACGCAGCTCTGCGATTGGTGGTCGGTCGGTGTCATCTTGTATGAGATGCTCGTCGGGTCGCCACCTTTTTTAGCATCTACACCGGCTGAAACGCAGCTGAAGGTTAGTCACTGCACACTCGTGGGCATTAACTCTTTTGTAAGTTTAGAAAATGTATACGCATTGTCTATTCGGAATAGTAGCTTCAGATACCCGCGTCTCTCTTTGATTTTTAGAATTGCTTATCCGCTTGCCATGGTAATAGGAATTAATTTTGTACTAAAAGATGTGTGACATGGCAACTTGCTGTTAGGGCCTATAATACCGAATATAGACTTCCATATCTAGTGATAACTGGGACACTCGTCTTGACGTCAAAGACACTTCAAGAACCCGGTCAGCGGAAGCACGGAAACGCTCGATATCTTAATTATGCCGCCCTAACCTTTCTACCTTCGTAAACTTTGCTTATCTTATTCTTTGCTACTTAATTTCAATGGTATTTGTGTGGCAATTGATTTGTGGCGAGTGCTACCTTGCACGTTAGTTGTTGTTATCCCAGTTATCATACATATCATGTTATACGTGTGTATGGTAGTCATTAAATTAAAAATTAAATGTATAAAGTTCTCATTGCCTAATGTTACAAAAGTCTCAACTAACTTGAAAATGAATGGCAAGAATATCGAGTTATTAAATGACACAAAGTTCTTAGGCATCAATATTGATTTTAAATTGCAGTGGAACCCCCATATAATGGATTTGTCCGGAAGGCTTAGCTCAGCATGCTATGCCATCAAAAAGATAAGACTCATAACAGACGAAGAAACAGCTAGATTAGTTTATTTTAGCTATTTTCATAGCATTATGTCATATGGTATGTTATTGTGGGGATCTGCTGCGGACATACATAATATATTTGTACTACAAAAGCGCGCCATAAGAGCTATCTATAATCTTAAGTCCAGAGATTCTCTTAGAGAGATGTTTAAAAGAATTAACATATTAACGGTTGCATCTCAGTATATATTTGATAATATAATGTATGTTCGCAAAAACATTAATACATTTGATAAAAATTCAAAAGTACATAATTTTAATACTAGGAATAGAAATAAGCTCTCTCTGCCAAATTGTCGACTTCACAAAACAAAAAATTCATTTTTGGGTAATAGTATCAGATTTTTTAATAAAATTCCGCAGGAAATAATTGATCTACCATTGGCAACTTTTAAAACTGTAGTTAAAAAGCAGTTTCTTCAAAAGGGGTATTATGCTGTTAATGATTACTTATCGGATAAACAAGCTTGGGCTTAACATTTTCAACTTGTATGTGTATATTAGAATAAAAAGTCAACCAGATCATTGTCGTGACCATCCCTTATTGTACAGGCTCAGCTCAGTTTCACAATACATACTTAGTTGACTGTGATGGAAGGTTCCCTTAGTGCTACTTTATTGGTTACAGCTTCGGGGGACCCTTTCAGTATCATCAAATTTACACTGTGTGTGTCATGTAATAAAAATAATTTAAAAGAGCATAGCCTGTGAGTTTCTTGTCAGTTCTTCTCACAGAGCGGAGGCTCGGAACTGGCACTTAGATTCACTTACACCTAATTTTTATTAATTTGCATGTAAGTGAATCTAAGCTTCGTGATTTCAGGGTTGATATAAATTTTTTTTCATGTATACTTTGTTTTGACGTTTTCAAGTGCTATGTAATAGTTTATGAAATAAAGAACTTTTTACTTTACTTTACTTTACATTAAGCTAAGTTAGAAGGCCCTATTGGGATGAATCTAAACACAACACATCTGTCTTGTCAATACGCACTGGGTCCGTCTAGTAGGATAACCTGAATCCAACCTCCTCTCCTCTGCGTTTTATTCAAAACGCATAATATGCTAGCGTAATCAAAAGCTCATAAAAGAGTGTTCATCAGTTCTTGTTGAAATGACGAAAAAGCTTAAAACTATTTATGCTTTAATTTTATTTTTTGTCATTTCCAAATCAAAAAAATAAACTTATCTTTGGTCATAGAGCTTGTAAGTGGTCCTATGTTCTATTTTCTTATAGACTGTTTATTATAATAGAGAAAAAATGTTTCAGGTTATAAATTGGGAGAAAACGCTCCACATTCCGGATGCGGCGAACCTATCGAGGGAAAGTAAAGATCTGATCTTGAAGTTGTGTTCCGGTCAAGAGACCCGGCTGGGCAACCATGCCAGCGAGGTAAAAAACCATCCTTTCCTTAAGAGCATAGAGTTTGAAAAGGGTCTGCGGCGGCAGGTGGCGCCTTACATCCCTCGTATCGAGTACCCCACTGACACATCAAACTTCGACCCCATCGACCCAGACAAACTGCGCAACTCCGGGAGTTCCGATTCCAACAAATCAGATTCAGAACTCCTCGACAACGGAAAGACGTTCCATGGTTTCTTTGAATTCACCTTCCGCCGGTTCTTCGACGAAGGCTTCACAAATAAGATCAACCTGGACGATAACGACAATCAGGGACCTGTCTATGTCTGAACTCGAACGCAGTGATAAGAGACACTGAGACTATTTTGTAGGATTTTTATCCAAAGTGTGTGCCTTGACTCTCTCTATTAAAACATTAGTTCATATAAACGTAACGAGCGTAACGTATTTAAAATTTAATTAAAATGAAACCGTATTGTTAATAATCCCGGTGATAATGTTGTAATATTGTATCGTTATGTATTTGTAAGATCTTATTTCATTGTAATATATGAGGAATGGGCAGCAGTGACATTGGTGCTGGTCGCGCCCGCGGCCTCTACAGCTGTTCTATTCATGTAGGTATACTATTTTTGTAACTAGAGAAATTATTTATGAGATAAGAACAAGCTTACTTGAATTAGCGAATGATTTTATATTGTCACTATATTTTCTTATGTATTTATCGAGAGGTAGGTCATTTGTGTGTTTGTTTATATAATTGTAAACCATAATTTATGAAGACTTACATTAACAAATTGTAAATTGGCATAAATGCGATTTGTCATGCCTTGGCAGTTATAGCCTGAAACACTTGTATAATGTAACGCCGAGCGCCACGAAAACTATAGACCTCTTAACATTAGAGAGTGCAATATATATTTATTAACCTATATCCAAGTCATTTGCTGTTGTGTATTTAATTTGAATTTACGATTTCAATTGTTCTGTGAACACATCAGTCACGCAACTGTCTATTTTTATAGTACTTACCTATAATTTCTAATTTCACTTTTAGAAGTGTGTACACGTATCACAAGTGCCAAATAATTTTTTCTACAGAGAAAACTTTATACACGTTTAAAAAGAAGGAATAGTGATATATTAGTAGGAAAATCACCTAATATTTAATTTGTTTTCACTAACAAAACGCCATTCTAAAGTAGTTGCAAAGTAATCTGAATAATTTGGTAATCGACAGACTCATTTGTGCATATATTTGGTTCTGTTTATAATTTGTATATCAGAACTTAGTTGAAATCGTTGAAGAACAATTTAAGTGTGTTTGGGGTCTGTACGAGGCCCGAAGTTAATATCCCTTGTACAGTAATATATAGATGAGTCACTTCAAACTTGAATTATGTGTTATTGAATGTAAATTGTTTTATTCTGAAATGAAACATGCTTTTAAGAAGTAAATGAAAATAAAATATGGGAAATTTGTTTTAACATTTGTTGTTTAGACCCTTAACCTTTAGTTTACAAAATAACATAGTATTTTTAGGGTTGCTGCAGGAACTCTTGAACTACTTTATTGAATTCTTCAGCGTTACTTAAATGTATATTGTGTTTTCCTGTGGGGTATAAATGGATTCTGCAAATAAAGGAAAAGTTAATAGATTTAGTTTATTATAAATAGTACTGGAAGTTTAAAATAAGTCTAAAAAGACTAAGTATAGTCTTTAGTAATATGATGTAGACATTATACTTGAGCTGTTTAGCTCTTGCCAGAGTCGTGCTGCTTAATATTCAATACAGCTCAAGCTATTAGGTAAAAATGCGACGAAAACATGGTTGGGTGGTTTGTAGGTTCTAAACCTTTTCTATCATACCACAGAGCGAACGATTATAATAATATAGAATGAATTGTGATTTTCCATGTTGATTCCAAAACTCCATAGAGCCTCGTGGACTCACTTTGACTGTGACGGACTTTACTTAACTTTGACTAATATCTCAAAAACGCAAACTTCATTTATTAAATTACTTCTACACTCTAAATGAGTCCATTTTATTTTTAAAAGGGAAAAAAAAGATACATACACAGAGTTAGCTATGTTCGTATGAAGATGCGACGCATGTACGCTGTCCACCATAGGATCCTTGCTTCCATAAAGTATGAAAGTAGGGCATTTGATGTCCTTTAGGATTTCCGAACAGATGTTGCCTTGTTTTTCTTTGAACAGTGCCACCATTCCGTCTACCCACTGGCCCCAGTATTTTGCGAACAGTTCTTCGCCATATGCCTGGATCATTGGTTCCCTCATTCGCTTTGACCACGTGTTAATGTCCCTTATATCTGAGAAATACAAAAATCTACTTAGGTAGGTAATTCTTCTACAACACAATAAAATAAGCACACACTGGTAAAGGTGCACTCAAACGATGCAAGCAGTTTCTAACGACATTGTGAGAACGAAGAGTGGAGAACGGAGGAAGGCGTACTGGTAAATTATATAATACTGGTAAATGTTATTCAGTGCGACGAAATTGTTTTGTCTAAGTCCATCTTGTAACTGTATAGTTCACATGTGGCACTTTTGTCGATTCGATCGATTCGGCGAAGGTGCAAAGCAAAGCCAGCGACTAGCAACGCGAGTGTAACAATGAGTACGCGCGACAGCATTGTTATACATTGTCGCCGTGGGTGAAGTCTCAGGTATTGTGTCATAAGGATTTATGTAAAATAGTGCTGTAAAAAAAGGTTTTCATGCGAGCGGAAGCTCGAAAAGTACAACGTTCTAATTAAACTTACTCTTATAAATTTCTAGTTCTTTTGGCAATATGAAGGAGTTGGTGCCCCAGACGACCACCTTCTGAACTGTATCAGGGTATTTTGAGGCGAAGATCAAGCTTGATATACCTCCGTCGCTCCAGCCAAGTAGAGAGTATTTTGGAATGCCTAAACACTACAAAATCATTCAGTAGATAATTTTTCCTTCATATAAGTATACATGTAACATTTATGATAACTTCCATACTTAATGATTGCTAAGCAGTTATTATAAATGCTATACCAGTTAATTTATAATCACCATGCCTTCTGTTACTTTTACAACGATAGCAAGTAATAATAATTTATGAATATCTATGCATAGCTTCAAGCAAAAATATATTTGTGGTTATCACAGCGCCATCTAGCCCCTTGGCTAAGCTTGTGTTTGAAGTTTTAGTTATTTTTGTAAATACGATGTTTGCTGGTTTGTGGCTGACGTTCAGAAACATAGCAAATTATTCAGAACTTATCGTTCTCAAGCACCACTTTTCGAACGGCTTTCAATTTTGCACGACTCTAAATTTAAATATTCATCGATAACCTTTTTCTACGGGAGCGACTAATGACAACACTACGCGAACGCCTCACGAAAAAATCATACTGTAGAGTAGCTATCCCTTAGTAGCTTATACTACGTTGTCACGTAACCAAAGAATGCGTCGAGTAGCTTTTTATCGGTCACTTAGGGCACGGATAGGTCATGGGTTCGTTGTTTTTCTTTCCTTTTTAAAGTGGCTCTTCATTATCTTGTCGAATGATAAGCAGTTGGTGTAAACTACAAATTTGAATATGAGAGCGCTCCATTCCGCGGTACATGCAGGCCTACTCCACCAATGCCGTTTCACACCCTTCCCAGAAAACACTTTTATTTATTTAAAACAAATTAGCATACAATAAGTTTCCGGCATTACAATAACTTAGGTAGTAGTTTTAAACAAACGTTTTTTAACCAATTATTTTCAATATCGCTGAAGTTATTAATTACATAGGTACATACAGTCACGCCTGTTTACCCGAAGGGGAAGGTATGCCCACACGTCGCCAATTGTATTATTGGTCCTACATAATAGGTGACGAGCCTATTACCGCTTACCGGGAACTTTTTATTGCCAAAGACTCGTCCGTTGATCGGCAGGTGCACCACTTGCAGGTTGGCTTGGGTAGGTACCAAAGATGATGGTATGGCCCTTTACTTTTATTACTTACTTACTATTCAAATTCTTACTATTATGCACGCGTTACGGGCGTAGAATTATGACAATATCGAAAGAATTGAAAGCAATGCACAAAATTAAACACATCTTACAAATTGTATTGTTGTTTACAGACTAATTATTATGTAGTCTGTTTTGTATAATTCTTTATATCTTCTCTATTTATTAACATCCCACTACTGGGTTTAGGCGTCGTTTTATAAACAAAGATAAAAGTGTCATGTTACAATAAAATATGTTAGCAGTAAACATTTTGTGTGAGCTCAAAAATGTGCTGATAAAAAGTAACCCTTCCTTACCTTCATGAACTCATACGCATAATCAGCATCTTTTTCATAGAAGTTGGTTGGAAACTGCCTTTCGGGGGGGCGGCTCTTCCCATAGCCTGGAGGGTCCCACGCCACCAGGGTGAACTTCTCCCGGTCAAACCCTTCCACTTGAGGTTGAAAGTCAGTCCATATTGTCCCAAGAGCACCAGGCAAGCACAGAACATTATGGGGCCCTTTTCCAACCTTCACGTAATTAATGTTACAGTTCCCGACTTGTATTTTTTCTTCCTATAATACAATGGATTTAAAAGATAGAGCAGAATGAGTATTAAAACATTTTTTATTATTAGGGATCTACTTATATATGAAATTAATGTATTACTATTTTTAGTTAAATCAATCGAAGTACTGGCTGCTTTCATTGACATAGAAGGAGCCTTCGATAAAACTATGTTCTATAGCATTAGCAGGGCCTTAGAACATATAGCATATTAGTTCTATAGCATTAGAGAACATTTCGGAGTAGATCCCACCCTGAAAGGCTGGATTGCCAATATGCTCAGATTAAGAGCAGTACAATTTTCAATTCACACCAAAAAAAGAGCCATAATGGCGAAGGGCTGCCCTCAAGGAGGCGTGCTCTCGCCGCTACTATGAAACCTTGTCGTGGACAGCATTATCAGGCGCCTAAATTA
Source organism: Musotima nitidalis (assembly GCA_949126915.1). Lineage (NCBI taxonomy): Eukaryota > Metazoa > Arthropoda > Insecta > Lepidoptera > Crambidae > Musotima > Musotima nitidalis. The sequence continues at coordinate 11,162,825 of OX421423.1, read as the reverse complement.
CAAAATATAATGGGCTACGCTGACGCATAACCGTAATAATAAAAAGTAACCTTATGCGCCAGGCCCAGGCGCCAGGCTGGTGCAGAGAGTACCAACTAACAGTAAACCCAATATAAACAGAACTCATACTGTTTGCAAAAAAGACTACCAAAAAGAAAAGTGCAACTACCAAAACTCTTCGACACAACCTTAGGCCTATCATCAGAGCCCAAGTATCTAGGCGTATACCTAGACAAACTGATGAATTGTACGAAAAGAAGTAGAAAAACTACAAGGCTTTGTCTGCGCTCCCATTGTGGCTGCAGGCAATGCTAGGGCTGCCACCTCTACACCTCATTGTTCGACAGGAGACAGCCGCAGCAGCCCTCAGACTACATATGGCTGGTAGACTAAAGAAAAACTTCCAAATCAGACATACGAATATTGGATAATTCCGTCAAACAAAAACCGATGTTGATGACACCAAATGCCAGAACCCACAAAACACACACTTTTGAAAAACACTACTGTGCTACTCACTTGGAAGGCGCATGACTACACCGGCCTGTATGAGCTGAGAAACTGTAATATACACAGATGGATCAAAAAATCGGCACAGGCACTGGTGCCAGAGTTTTTTCAGATCTCAACATTACTATATCCAAATTAGGGTTGTAACGGAGCTTCGCCTCCGCCTCCGTTACTGCGGAAGCTCCGCAAGAAAACGTACCTCCGCATCCGCATCCGCCTCCGTAAAATATATGCGGAGTTATAACGGAGGTGTATTTACGTTGATCGGTACAAAAACGCGCGAGCAGCGACGCTCGACAACGACCCAACCGTCCGCCGCCAAACTTTTGTTTGTCACATATAATTTGCCTCTTCTCAATTTTGAACACTAGTTGATTAAATAAGTAATTAAAGCGTACTATCAATGTATGTACCTATTTCATTGAAAAACAGACTTTATTTTATTATACTATAAGTGAATATTTTTCTATATCCACTTTCACCTCCGCCTCCGTTAACCTCCGCATCCGCGGAGGCAAAACTCATCGCCTCCGCCTCCGCTCCGTTACATCCCTAATCCAAATCAATAGGCAAAAACAACACAGTCTACCAGGCAGAATGTGTGTTTATAATCTAAGCATGCTATAATAGCTAGACAGGTTAAAGACACTTACATTCATATAATATCAGACAGCGCATCTGTCCTTCTATCCCTTAACAAAAATCACAGGACTTTTGGATTGATACTAGAATGTCACAATGCACTAGAACAAGCATTGATACAATATCGAAACAAAATTACACTACAATAGATCAAAGAACACAGTGAATCAATGGGTAACGACGGACCTGAACCCATAGTTTCCATACCCTTTAAACAACAGAGCATAACACATAATAGTGAATCCCAGAGCTGGTGGTCCTCCACTCCTAGATGCAGGCAGTCCAAGAAAGCCATGCCATAACTAGATGGTAAACTAACTTGGCAACTTTTACGACTTCACCGGGCATGGCTCACTTAACAAACATTTTCACACTATAGAAGTCACAGACAGTACCTTGTTATGGTGGCTGAGGATACGCTTGCACACATGCTCGTGGAATGAACAGGTGTGCCTGATATATGGAAGGTAACCTTCCGATCACCGAGTTTCACTATGGGAGTTTTACACAGATTGGGAGAGCTGATCTGCTTCTGGAGAGAGATAAGCTGGCATGAGTGAGTAAACGTGGTCGCTAAGGCTCACGCACAATGGTACAGTGCACAGTGTGGAAACTACTAACATAGAACATACAGATTTGCCGTAATCATCTGACCAGATCTTAGAAAGCAGTGATGGATGATGACAACTATATATATAGGATCAATTTTTGTCAATTTGTGATCAAAGTGGCCAGATTAATAAAACATTTATTTATTTAATCTTTATTGCACACAAATAAAGAAAGTACATAGGGGAACTACTCGATAGATTTTGATAATTCTTTCACCATTAGAATGCTACATTATGCCTGAGTAGGGGCTAAAAAAGAAATGGTTTTTTCCTTGACAACATAAGGGAAGTTTAGTGGGGATACCTACAAAAACTTCAATAATGTAACTAAAAATGAAAGGTACCTATCGAAGCAGAAAGCGGAAGAGAGTCTACTATATTTGATAAAACAAGATAATGGGGTAGATTATTTTAAAACAAGAGTCAATACAGGTAGTTATCAGTTAGGATTCAATAATAGTGTTATTGTTATCTAGTTCTCAAGTTCAATAAGCTCAAATAAATATACTTTAATTAGAGATAAATGACCTTTGTTAAATGTTTTCTGTTTAAATTAAACACTTTAGTCATTTAAAAAACTTTACAAACAATTTGACCATGTTTAACTCTAATTATCTGTGACTGTAAAAAGTATATGTTACACAACATACCATAACATTAAGTGCACCAGATGAAGAATACGCATTGCACAAAACTCGAGTCTTGTTAGTAGAAGTTAGTAAGTAACATAATTTTTTTATCAGCATTTTTATGGAAAATTTCTTTGTAGATCCTGAAATATACTTTATTCTAAAAACAAGGCACTTATTAATCTACATAACTATAACTGTAAAAGTATTTTTCATAGAACACTGTTAAATATTTATTTACTTATATATTGACCGATAAGATTAAAAGTAAGCGTTATTTCGTACTCGAGAAGGTTTCGAAATTTACAAGTGCTTCTTTTTCGAAACGTCCAAAGTTTACAATTACATTCGATGTCATTGCAAGAATGACAGAACAGCTGAGAGTTTTTTTTTCAATCATGAAAATACGGCTATCTATCCAACTAAAGATGTCATTAGTTTTTTAATTTTCTTTACAAATTGACTGTTATTGTTTGTTTTTATTAAGTTTGAGTTTATTTGTGATTTTCAAGCAGTGAAAATGCCAAGAACAAATACTGTTCTGAGAAGATAGGCACATAAAATGGTTAATGACGTGCATTGTTTTTTGAAGAAAATTTAATCGCTTTTTTATTTTTACTGCTCTTTACGTATGGACCATGTCACAACACAAACTGTCTCTCTGTGGGAAGTAATATTATATACATTTTTTATTAATTAAATATGTCCTTTCACTTGCTACTTCGTTCGCGTGAAAAAGTAGCCTATTCCACACAATAATCTAACTTCGTACTAAGTTTAATTGTAGTGATTAGTTGTTCGTTATTTTGAGTCATTTTCACGTGATTTGGCAAAAAACATCGTCCTAAGAACAAAGACATTTAACTATTACTATATTAAATCTCTGCCTAAAAAACATCCAATCTTTTGTATTTTTAATACTGAGATTATGATATAACCATACTACTAGCTGACATACAAGAAAAACCTTTAACTACATTAATTAAGTAAGTAAGGAAGTTAATTAATTAAGTAAGGATTAATGTAATTAAATAAATAAGAATGAAAATGTCTATTTCCAGAATTAGGTACCAATTTATTTGTTGACATAACAAGTGCGTAAGCGATTGTAGGTACTATGCGCGCGCAGCTATCCCTTCCAAATTTTGTTTATCGCTAGACTTACGTGCCGCTACCTATACAATTTGTAAACTTTATATTTCTTTATTGAGTGTGAGTGACCACATCACACAGGGCAGGCACGGCGAAGGCGAACGCTTCTTATTATCTGTTGCGCTCGAACATTGTAATATGTTCTCTAGCGTAGGTTTCTCGCTTTTTTGGTCTGCATCGTGTACGTTACCCCAGCCAGATGTTGTCGAAAATGGTCATTCGAATCATATAGATAATTAGTTTTGCGGCTTCTGTAATTGTTGCGCACATTTTTAAATTTGTTGCACTTATAGTTTTTTAATTATTTCACAAAAACATTTCCTGCTGGCGTAACGTTACGCCAGCCAGACCTTTTTTTTCTAATGGGAATATTTAAATAAATATTAGCTATAAAATTAGTTGTCTAGATGAAGTAAATGTTGTGCCTTATTTTGTATTTGTTCTTTCTTCGGTTGCGAAGTTATTCGAGATTTTGCTGGAGTAACGTTTTTGGTTTTGCTAGATCTTTGAAATGGTTAAGCGGATTCTTATCATATTTTGTACATGACTTCTTAGGACTTAGTTTAAATTTGTTCTGCAATAATAAAACCAAAATATTGCATATCTTAAAGGTTATTTCATTTAACAGAAAAACACTTCAATTGGTCCCAGCACTCTCAATAAGAAGTCTAACGACTTACTTTAAACGTTATTTTAAAGCTAGTAACTGCCTTCAAATGTATGTGAAGTTTCATTAGTATCCTGTAAGTATTTAACAAGTTATGATGATATTCAGTTCTTCACGAGCACGGTCTTGATGCGAGCGGAGTTATTTGGCCACTGGATTAGATATATGAACTGAATGTTATGTCAATTATTAGTTTTTTAGATCAGTAGTATATCAGTAAATTTTCAGCTCAGTACATTGGATAATTAATGAGATAATACGATTAAAGTCATTAGGAAGTGAATGACCGTGGTAACCCGACCAAGTTTAGGTGGTTACGAAAAAGCGAAAACGCAGAACATTATGGTACCTTCTAAAATATGTAGGATAGTTTGTACAGACATGTACAAAAGTTTAAAAAAAAACTACATGATTATTAAAGAATTTTTATTGACAGGTAAAATAATAATTTCAATTGAACTTTTAAAGTATTATTATACTACTTAAAAACAATCACAGATTAAAATTACAGATAGTAATTATGTTTTTTTAATTTTCTATTATTTTTTTATTTAAATTATAGATTTCAGTATACACAGTTACAGTTTTTATTTAAATATGTACACATATTGGAATGTGTAATGATCACAGACAATAAATAATATACAATGGTTTTTTCAGTTAACACTAAACTTACGTATGTCTACTAATACTTACTTATATCAATTAAAATCACAGATCAATGGTAATATTAAATGACATCACAATGTAGTAAAATGCTCACAGTTAGTCTTACTGTTTTGTTGTCTTATTTCAAATATCACATTGTTCCCTAAGTTTATACACATAAAATAAACTTAAACTATTTAAAATCACAGATCAAAAATAATAAAATTAAATAACATTAAACTGCAGTTAAATAATTATGTAACTAATTATAATCTCAAAAAGTCAACGTGAGGTACATTCTAAAACTTCGTTGGTTTTTGTATAATGAGTATACAAATACGTAAGTAACTTTGTGAAACAAAAGTTGTCATACACAGAGATCTAGTTCATCTAGTTGGCGCTCTAGAGAGACCATAAGCGTAAGCAGATTTTGTTGATTCTTACGTCAGTCGATGATTTAGGTTCTAAAGTGTAAAATATGTGTTCGCCATCATTAATTTAATAAAAAACACATTGCTACCGACTGCATAAGATTGGAGACGATTTTCTTTATTATTATTATCACAAACCTATAAATGAACTAGCATTAAAATTCACAATTTTAAAGTAAATAGACGTCAAGTGATAATACAAAATCAATAAAATAGTTTTGTATTATAGATAAATTAGATATTATCAGATTGTAATGTATAAATAATCGCGTGAGGCATTAAATTATTCTGACTCTTCTGAATTTTGCTATACATATCGTCATAACATTGAAAAGTTCTAGTTTGTGTTCGATAGCAATGAGCTTTGTAGTGGCCAACTCCTTCGAAGCTGAAAGGTGGATTAAATTCAATGACTGCCAATATCACATAATATCTATTATTAATTTCAATATTAATTGGGATATCATTTAGCTGTATATTAATATCATGAAGCTCAAATATTATTAAATGGTTCAAATGATATTTAAATGAAACTGTGCCTGTTTTGCAAGAAACACAAAGTGGCGAGAAATCGTTTTTCATTCCTGCTTCTACAGACTCTTGTAAATTTGAAATACCTTTTTGTTTTATGAGATCTATATTCAATGGCAAGTATTTGCATTCAAATATCTCTTTGTTTTTGTGGCTAGAGCAATTTGCGTTTGAGCAAATTTTTTTTCTAGTAGCGGAAAAGTATGAAATACAAATTTCTTCTAATATTTTTGTAATATTACATGCGCAATTTATAACATTGGCAGTAGTTTCGTTATTTGTTTCAAAATTTGCACAAAAGATATTACTTAAAAGTACATCTCTTTGGTTGTAGAGTTTTTGGCTGAAGTTCTTTGCAGTAGCAAGATTTGCAATGAACTTTGTAAAAGCGTCATTTTGCATTCTTTTACTATTGTTGATATCCTGTCTGAATGTATTTCTTTCTTTGTAGGCTATGGCTAATGCTTGCGAGATTGCGTCAAATGCACAAGTATTAGTCAGAATTATACTTTTATTTCTAGATATGGCTATGTTGCCATTTTGTAATATATATATAGGTTTTATGCTAACGTTTGTTTTTGGGCGAGAAACAGCAAGACCTCGCCAGTTTTCTACTTCAACAGGTTCGGCCTGAAATATAGATTCTAATTCAAAGTCCTCATTGTACTTCACGTTTCGTGTATGAACTGCTGTATTTCTATTAACTAGTAAGTTTTGAACATTTGAATTTTCTAAGTTACATGTAGATGTCTGCGGAATAGACGCATTTTGTAAAACTACAATTTTACTTTTTGTTTCATGTGTCAAGTCAAAATCATTAGTCATATTTCGTTTTTGTAAAATGTCTTTATTTAATTTGGTTTTTACAAAATTTTCAGAAATGTTTAATTTGACAGACCCATTTATAAAACTATAGTGTTGAACTATGAACTCATCAAGTCGTATTCGCTCATCTTTGGTATTATAATATATGGTCTTTAGGTCCTTAAAGTGATTTTCATTATTTGAACTACTAGCTACTTCTTTTGCATTGACAAAATATTTGGTCATAACATTACCCCACATAGGTAATTTTCGCAACAGCCTTTTTAAAGTATCGTTTATAGACGGCAAATAATACTCATTTATTTGGTCATGCTTTGGGTCAAGTAATAGCAAATATAACTTTTCCGTTTCCATTATTTTGTTGTTATAATTGATAAGAGGACAAAGAGTACCAGTATTCATAGTTACCTCGTCATTTTCATCTAGAAAATGTTTATCTGTTTGATCATCGTTATCGACACCAATCACATTAGTATCATCCTTATAATCAGTCAAACGCTGTAGAGCTTGCTCATATTTACCACATAGCTGACCATCTAAACCAGGACTAACATATTTGTGTAATGATACTGTTACTATATCATTGATAACAGATTTTATTTCTTTATAGCAATGTAGTGTATGAATTTTCTTTATACAGTTAATATAAAAATATTTGCATTTTTCTGACGCTTTGTCAAAACTACTTTGTTTAGGCAGTTTTTAAAAAAAATGCGATTTGTCTAAGCGAATGTAACAAAGCGGCACACAAACATCTAACCCAGCTATACTCAACCTGCGGCCCGCGGGCCGCATGCGGCCCGCCGGGCCTTTGTTATTGGCCCATCTGAAGTTACAAATTTATTTATTTATTTTTCTTTAAATGGCTTTCACGTAAAACGTATCTAGCCAGTTACAAGTAAATTGATATTTGGTTGATATAATTCTTCGTTTCAAAGATCAATCAAAGGTTGGTGTAGGTCCTTTGATTGCTTCCAAGGAGCTTCTGGCGACAAATCTGTAAGAGTCCACTGGTTCACAGCCGATTGAGTGGCGAACGACGACGCCCAAAGACGCCCACACAGTTCGCAAATAAATATCACTACAGTCGTACTAGTTATGACTATTCACTTTCAATATGTCGCATATCGTCCATGATCATGAGCATTTATAACACCAAAGTATACCAATTTCACATTATAAAGTACACTAGAACCAATTTGCAAAATAATTCAAAGCAAACTCCAACTAAACCCCTTGACTTCCCGCCAAAAACTTAGTTTATTGTAAACCATTTTAAATTTCGCGCCCATCAGTCATGAATCGGAACGCAGCCCATCTATAAGTAGGTATTAATAATCTGTGATTGCACGAGTGAGACGCAATGCACGGCGGGAATCCCCTTCCCATCCACGGACGTACGTGTCGCTTTGTTTGCCGGTCGTAACTTGTTTTGAATTTGTTTTCATCTACTACGGTGGTAGTAATTTCAACCAGTAATCGCAGTTATTTGTCGTCTTAGTGTAAAATTATTATCGAAATAATGTCAGGAGTGTCTTCTAAATATAAAAGAAAAATATCTAGTGAAAATAGATTGTTTCAAGATGAGTGGGAAATGGATTATTTTGTTGTGCCAAACAAAAACAATGCAGCTACTTGTTTGATATGTCGTGAAAATATTATATTGAAGAAATACAATATTTCGCGTCATTTTACAACTAAACACAAATCATTCGACGAAACGTTTCCTCTTGGATCGTCCTTGAGAAATGAGAAATTGAGTTTTTTTAAGAGGTCATTGCATCAACAACAAAATGTTATGTCTGTGGCATTATCACAAGACTCAGCGGTAACTAAGGCATCATATGAGATTTGTTACATTCTTGGTAAGCATATGAAACCTTTCACTGATGCAGAAATTGTTAAGGAATGCTTTATTATTGCTGCCAATATACTTTTTGATAAATTCAGTAACAAAAAGCAAATACTATCTGATATAAAAAAACTACAGCTCTCGGATTCAACCTGTATGAGGCGTATTGAAGATATTTCTAAATTTATTTACGATGATATATTAGATAACCTTAGAAAGTGCAAGTTCTTTAGCTTGGCATTCGATTCCAGCACCGACATTTTAGCAACATCGCAATGCTCGGTTTTTGTTAGATATTGTACAGAAAATAATTTAGTACAGGAACATTTTTTGAAATTCCTACCTATGAGAGGTCAAACCCGAGGCACAGATTATCTTGATACTATTTGTAATTTTTTAGAGCAGAATGAAATTGACATACAAAAAATCGTGTGTTTATGTACAGATGGTTGTCCTTCAATGACTGGATCCGAAAATGGATTTATTTCGTTATTTAAAAATAAATATAATTTAACCAATTTAATAACATTTCATTGCATTATCCACCAAGAAAACTTGGCTGCGCGTGTTGTAAATCCAGAAATAGAAGCTGTAATGAAGACGGTTATCAATATTGTCAATTATATACGAGCAAGAGAATTAAACCACAGAAGATTTAAAAGCCTTCTGGAAGAACTGGGATGTGAGTATAACGACGTCCTTTTACATACCTCGGTGCGATGGCTTAGTAGAGGAAAAGTTTTGCAAAGGTTTTTTTCTTTACGCCATGAAATAATACTGTTTTTAGAGCAAAATAATAAAGTGTACCCTGAATTACAAAATGATGAATGGTGGTGTATTTTAGCCTTTCTGTGTGATATTACGGAAAAACTCAATATCCTGAATCGGAGTTTACAAGGTGAAAATAATATGGTCTCCAATATGGCAAATAAAGTGTTTGCATTTGAGGAAAAGCTAAGCATTTATCATGAAGAAATAAAGAACAAACAGCTGCAAAATTTTCCAACTATGACAAAAACTACAGAGGACGATATCAACATCTCGGAAAAAAACTGCTTTATAATTTCAAATTATTTGACTGCACTATTAAACGAATTTCGAAAAAGGTTCCAAAATCTAAGAAAAATAAAAAAAAGTTTGTTTCTTATAGAAAATCCATGGCATTTAGAAACAACGACTATCTCAGAGTTGGCTTCAGTTTTAAATTGCAAATACTCAGAGTTATTTGATGAATTTATAGATTTTAAAAACGATACCAATCTAGAAGTTATGTTTAAAGAAAAAAGGGAAAACAGAGAATATGTGGAATTTTGGAGTATTGTTCCCCAAAAATATAAAAGCGTCCAAAGATGTGCCCAAATCCTGCTAACATTCTTTGGGTCCACGTATGTATGCGAATCGTCTTTTTCAAAAATGAAATACACAAAAAACGTGTACAGAAACAAACTTACAGATTCTCACTGGATGATATAATAAGGATAGCATGTAGCGACAAGCCAAATTTTGATAAAATTATGAAAAAGTGTTCACAGTATCAAAAATCGCATTAAAACTTATAAACATCTTTGTTACAACTTATTTTTTCATTAATACAGTAAATATGTCGGTAACTTGCAATTATGTTTTAATTAATACCTAAATAATTTTTGCTTGCGGCCCTCGACACCATGACTGAAACGTGTTTGTGGCCCCTAAAAAAAATAGGTTGAGTATGGCTGATCTAACCCTTCTAAAAGCGAAAAACACTGCGATAAATAACCGTTTGTATCGGTATGAAGAAAAGTACGACATATAGCTCCTAGTAGTGCAGATGAATCGTCACATACTATTTCTTTGGGTAAAGATCGATTTACTGCCCATGTACTTAACCAAGTAGCTATAGCTTCAATTGTGTGTGACTGTGATACCATATAACATAAAGGAATACTAGTACTGGTAGTGTATGCCATGACAGCATATAGAAAAGTATGTTTAGCGTCTTTAAGACTTACTCCTGGAGGCGCTATCGGTTGAAAAATCGAACCAGTTGCGTCAATGGACAAAACAGTGTGTGTATTTCTTAAAACGTCATCATAATATTTACTTTGTTCATTTGTCCATAAGTAAATAAAAAAAGGGACAAGAGAAAATTTCCGTATAAATGTATCGAATGGGGAACTTTGAGACATTGCATAGATGGATAATATTATGTTTTTATCAAATTGAAAGGCCCTTTTAATATCATGTCGTATTTTCCATAAATTACCTAATTTAGGTAGCGTTGGAGGTTCTTTAGGATTATCTATTTTCATGAGTTCATCAGCCAGCAAAGTTCTGACTTTAAGCGCCTTTGCATACTTTAATTGTTCAGCAATTTTTTGTTTTCGTGTCGATGTAAGTTTATTTTTAACATTCAAATCGTGGACATGGTCTTCCTTGTACATATTTATTTGACAAATTACCTCTAAAAAATTTTCAGTTTTAGGAGATATGTTTACAATAATAACTGCGCCACACTGAGTACATTTTCCATTGCATTTAATAGAGTCAAACAGAAAGTTCGTAGGTACGTAATTATTTTTGAAAGCAAACGTACAATTTAGATCTGTTTTTTTCCATATTTGATCTTGCAGCTCATTAGTCCAACTTTTCTGTAATAACGTGTGGTTTTTGGGTGCCATACGTTTAAATTCGTGAATATCCATTAGAAACTTTACTTTGAAATCAGAATTACTGTTGCTATCATCAATATTTTTAAAATCATCGTTACTGTCAGAGTACTTTCTTTTTTTCGTCTTGTCTGTTACGTCATCAACCCGTACATCTGTGACGCTATCATGGAAAAAATAAAATTTATTGACATTTGTATGCCATTTGTAGTCTCACTGACATTTGTATGGCCATTTTAGACATCTTATGTTGAAATATTTCATAAAATTCATCCTGTATACGTTCATATACATCATGAGTAATAGAAGGACACGACTTATTAAATATATATGCATATTTAGAAATAATGCGTTTTTGATCTTGCAATGGTATAACGCTTTTTCTACCTGCCATTTTGTAATATAAATCTGAATCTTGTTTGGTTAATTCTTGATTGAGTGCACGAGCGTGTTCACTGTGGATAACGGGCTAAGAAATTAAATAATTGAGGTCCGCAAATATTGGTCGATGAGAAGATTGCCATTCCATCGTACAGCGGTCATCAGAACATCTGTAACAAAACAACAAAAAAAACAAAATATAAAATAAAGTTTTATTTAGAGCTAAAGGGCTGTCGAATTGTAAAATGAAATAAAAATAGAGGAAAAAAACGGAGATTTAAAACAATATTGTGCACAATAAATGCCTATTAACAACTAAATAGGGTAAATAATAAAACGCATGATTCTATAATACTAATAATACCTATGCATTAAATTCGTTATATCGCGCTCCCGAGGGAATCCTTTAAGATTCCGGGATAAAAGCTATCCTATGTTCTCTTCTGGGTCTCAAACTATCTCCATGCCTATCAAAAATGTTTTAGCCGTCAAAGCATTACATACATAATCAGATCACATGACCGACCCACCCACAAACCGATGACGTCATCGGGTCTCGTTTCAACATGTTTGTTTAGGAGAAAGTTAAGAAAAGGAGAGAATGGGGAAGGCATCTGGGGAACTATTGGCGCTAGTATAGGTAGTTCCAAACATCGTCATTGGTTCAAATCTTATAGGTACTTCAAAATAGTAGGTACTACCTCATTGGTCGGATTAGAACCTAGCTATGGTGGCGCCATCTACAATTAGCTTTGACCGGCCGGAAGAAAAGGTATAATTTTGTATACCTACGCCCGAGACGTATGCGGGGTGCCGGGGGCAAAAGTCAGAGTGACACAGCAATCGTGCGCTCTCGGCGCTGCCTCATAAAAACGACTTTTGCGCATCTAACAACTTTTGTCAAGTTGCTGCGTGCCGGGGACTGTAATAGCGCGCGTATTCAGAGCATAATCAGAGATCTTCAGAGAGTAATAATCTACTAACTATTTTAGAAAAATCTATTAAGTCCTGATCCATAGTAACAAAGATTGTACAGTGGCCAGCAGTCAATCCACCTGAATCGTAGTAGTATATACCTAGCTAGATATAAGTACGTACTCACCGTAGATTGAGAGTTTCTGAGTTACAGACGTAGAGAACGTTAAACGATATTTTTCACATCGTCACCACGCAGCCATAGTCACCACCACACTCATTGGCAGGTGTTATGACACCATCACCGCGACCATCATCGCGGCCCACGGCTATTGCTCTGTTGCTATTCTGTTTATGCCTACAACAAAAGTCCCAACTCCCGACATTGATAACGAAAAAAATCGGTCGCTAAGGCATAAATTTAATTAATCAAGTTTCAAGTCATATGTTGACACAAAAACCTTCCACTTGAATCAATCTATCTATTAAAAAAACTTCAGAATCCGTTGCGTAGTTTTAAAAATCCAAGCAAACAGGGACAGACAAACTGGAAGCGACTTTTTATAGGTACTGTGTAGTAAAGGATAAATATATCGTTATCATTGTTGAGAATTCCAGTCCAGGTAATAATTAAGTACGAAAAAAACAGAAAATAATAAGTAAGTTCCTAAATTCAAATGTTTAAGCCTTAAAAAATACAGTTTTAGATAAGTACCTAACGACACGTACATATTAATAATAATTTTGCTACTATTTCTATAGTTACATTATGCAAGCTTACCTTGTTCGTGAATTCATCAAGCAGCCCGCACCATAATTATGATCATCAATACAATCATCATACAAGCACTCCACATTAGCAGTAATTCGTCACACTTGTTATTATACAATAACTCTCACGCACTCGATAAATATTTGCAAAAACAGGAAACGGAACTGCCGAAGCGCACGCGCACTCTACAAGATGAATTGTGTTTATGGAGCATGTTTAGTACATTATGCAAACAATGTATTACCCCTTTACCCCACCCCTCCCGCGTCCCACCGAACGGCATGCTCTAACGGTGATTTCTGATAGGTTTGTGCAACTGGGAAGATAATAATAATGTTTTCATAGTACAGATAATATTATATTATTATTATGTATTTAACAGTGTACGCGACTGTACTGAAATTGTAATGTGTATTATACTAAACATTTCAAAAGATAGTATAATGTTCTGCGTTTTCGCTTTTTCGTAACCACCTAAACTTGGTCGGGTTACCACGGTCATTCACTTCCTAATGACTTTAATCGTATTATCTCATTAATTATCCAATGTACTGAGCTGAAAATTTACTGATATACTACTGATCTAAAAAACTAATAATTGACATAACATTCAGTTCATATATCTAATCCAGTGGCCAAATAACTCCGCTCGCATCAAGACCGTGCTCGTGAAGAACTGAATATCATCATAACTTGTTAAATACTTACAGGATACTAATGAAACTTCACATACATTTGAAGGCAGTTACTAGCTTTAAAATAACGTTTAAAGTAAGTCGTTAGACTTCTTATTGAGAGTGCTGGGACCAATTGAAGTGTTTTTCTGTTAAATGAAATAACCTTTAAGATATGCAATATTTTGGTTTTATTATTGCAGAACAAATTTAAACTAAGTCCTAAGAAGTCATGTACAAAATATGATAAGAATCCGCTTAACCATTTCAAAGATCTAGCAAAACCAAAAACGTTACTCCAGCAAAATCTCGAATAACTTCGCAACCGAAGAAAGAACAAATACAAAATAAGGCACAACATTTACTTCATCTAGACAACTAATTTTATAGCTAATATTTATTTAAATATTCCCATTAGAAAAAAAAAGGTCTGGCTGGCGTAACGTTACGCCAGCAGGAAATGTTTTTGTGAAATAATTAAAAAACTATAAATGCAACAAATTTAAAAATGTGCGCAACAATTACAGAAGCCGCAAAACTAATTATCTATATGATTCGAATGACCATTTTCGACAACATCTGGCTGGGGTAACGTACACGTCTGCATCGACTACTTACAATAAAGCAGGCTGTGGACATATTGACGTGTCACATTAAAAAATAATTTCAGGTTTTGTTCATTCAATAACTAGCGAGAAAATGTAGTTCCAAAAACGGTTTTGTTATTATATTTTTCTCAGAAACTATCGTATAATATGTAATGTCGGCTATAATATGTAAAAAACTCCATAGGGATAAGTCCGATCAAATTAGACTAAAAAATCAGCCTGAGAAAACGTGTTCAGCATTCCAGTCTCCACCGCAAATAAATGTTTCCTAGTGAGTTAAGGGTATTCCTAAATTATTATTCATCGCTTGTAATAGTATGCCTAGATAAACAGTACATAGCAGAAACTTGTATTTCCGTCTTGATTTACTTATCCCAATACCATGTTTTTATATTCTCTTTTATTATGATCGCAGTTTCTCAATGTAATTTACCAGAAGGGTGGATTGTAGAAGCGTATTTTATTTAATAATGTTTTACATAATATCTTATTTGGAAGGAATGTGTAATCCGCGAAAAAGCTTTGAAGCTTAAATATAACCCTTAGCCAGCTCTATGATGCCGCAAAGGAGTGACATCAAACGAAAAATTGTACATGTAAATCAAAATCAAAATGTTTAATAAAATTTTATTTATTGTTTATAAGTGACAACCTAGCGAAATAAACTAGCGTTAAGTGTTTAAAGCAGGCATTCGGTTTAAAAATATCTTATATCCTCCCTCAGTTGCGACTTCATTAAAAGATTAAATATAGACAAATTAAATTAGTAATAATTTTATGACCTAAGAAATGGTTGTGGAAAATGAAGTATCTTCAAAAGTGGTTCATAATAAAAAAGTCTTAACTTCAGAATAGCTCGGATGAATCCAGCACAACCACTGGGAACAGTGTTATTTCGATACATTAACTCAATAACAGTTGGGACTAAGAAAAAGGAACTGGATAAGTTTTAAATAAGATAGAGAACCTTTTTAATATCATGGATAAAAAAGTCATTGCAAAAATATAAATGAATTCTGTACGTTACTTTATATTATGTATAATCAAGCATACAGGCACATCAAGCACTCCATGCTTACATTTTAAATTTCAAAATTAGTAATAGTAGTTTAGAATTATGTTTTTCTCAGTTGAACTGCTTAAAATCAATTTCAAATAGAGTATTTTAATAATCATACACAATTATTTGTTTTGAGAAATTTACACTTTTTTTCTTGCCCTTCTCAGAGTTAGTGAATGCTAGGCGATATGATAAGTGTAGCCCCATATGCTGAATGAACGGCAGAAAGCTACTCGCTTCTTTATGTTAAACATTACTGTACGACAAAGTAAAGGTACAAATATTTGAGTAGCATTGCATTTTGGTCGTTCACTAATAACCATAGGGTAAGAAAGCCAAGTATACAATATCTCGTCCTGTTTAAAAAATACTACTAAAATACCCTATCAGATAACATTATCATCTCATGGAGATAAGGCTGGCATTGCACCAAAATCTTATATAATACTGTTAGCTTTAAAGTTCTCCAGCATGGCAGGCGTCTTCATAACTCTTCCCTTTGGGTTCGGGGTCCAGTTTGATCATGTCGTCGATGCGGAGGATTGTGATGGCGGCTTCAGTGGCGAACTTCAGGGATTTGATTTTGGAGATGGCAGGCTCAAGCACTCCCGCTGCGAGATTGTCGCGAAGGACGCCGGCTGTTAGGTCAAGACCTACCCATTTCAGGTTTGCATGTTCCACCTGGAAAAAGGTTTCAGTAATACAAAAAAAAACAAGAATTAAAATATGTCATTGTTTCTTTTTACGAACTATTCTTTAGTCATTTAATAAATATCCTTCTAGACGCCAAGATATTGTATTATGGGCACCGAGCGGATATATATAGGTCTACAAGTACATTTATTCACTAGCAACGTTAACGTTGAGACCTCGGCCAAGGCGTAATGAGTCTTCGTAGTGGAGAAACAACCTAAATCCCTCCCACCTAATTCGTGAAAAGAGGGCCGTGCTCAGTAGAGGGATTAAATTGCATTGAACTTGTGTGAAACGTAATTTTATAGTCACAGTAAAAGTTTACAAGAACCTATTATCATCCTAGCATTTGTCTCGGTTGTGCCCTGGATTTACGCTAAGGATCCATGGGTCTGCTCACGTTTTTTATTTACGTGTGTAACAAAATGCCTTTACAGCACTGCATCCTGGCTAAAGGGGGAGCGAGGGGATTGTCGGGCCCACTACGGTAAACGCTACCGCGACGCGACGCCCACCGCTGTTGAAAAAGGGGCGGGGGGCCAGTACCTAGGATTAAAGCTCCTGACACCCCGCCCGCGGCATCTTCCTCTACCCTCTCCGATCAGAACCGGGAGGGCCTCCTCAAATGGGTCTATTCACTGGTAGCTTTGGCTGAATTTCAATTATTACTTGAAGCGACTACCTTCGGACCTCCACAACACAGAGGGAAACATCATTCAATGGTTAGATCAACAAGAATGTATGGTACTGTAAGGAAGTACCTTTGTCTGTGAAGAGTTGTGGTAGGCGCGTAGTTTGGCGACTAGGTCGGTGGCGTCTCGTGCAGCGTTAACAGCCAACGTCTTGGGTATCACAAGAAGGGCTTGAGCGAATGCCGCAATGGCCAGCTGTTCGCGGGAACTCTGTTGAAACAAACAAAAGTTAAATTACATACATTTTCACCTTTAAATCAATTACACATTGAATATATGTTATTGAGATTACAACTTTTAAAACATAACAAGTATTTAAATAATAACAATTACATTAACCCACCGCGGTAAGCTAAAACCTCTTTAAGTGGGTTCCTGTCTGTAGTCTACAGGTGAGGTTTAAACTCAGTGCCCAATAGGTACCGAGACCTGGTTGATTAAATCGAATGCTCAACCGAAAGGGTATAATTGCCTAAATGCAATACATATATTATACCTACAGGAAAAACTGAAGAAACGTTAGTATACATGTCTTAATATTATAGTTGTAAGCAGTATTTTGGTATAACTATTGCTGAGGTGTCATTGATTTGGCAGCAGAATAAACTCAAAAATTATAAAAATTTTCATTTCTGAAGAAATGAAATTTTTCAAGACATGAAAAATTTAATTTTGTGAGCAGTTTTGCGCAAATATGTTACAAGTTACCCGTTATAAACATAATAACTAAACCAAATACTAGTAACACCAACCAGTGTAGTAGCAAAGTTCTCTAAATAAATGGAGAGAGCCGCCTCTACGGCGCCTCCGCCGGGCACCAGCCGACCGGACTCCAGAACGCGACGCACGGCGCACAGGGCGTCGTGTGCTGAGCGCTCCATCTCGTCGCAATACGCGTCTGTAGGGCCGCGGAGGATCAAGGACGCCGCTGAACGGGCTGATGGGCTGAAATATTATTATAGATATAAAAATAATCAGTGTGCAAAGATTTATTCAAAAGCAGCTTAAAACAGAGCAATGGAGAGTATTAAAGGAGGCCAACATCAACTTGGTAAATCGCTTAAGATGAAGTTATCAGTGCAAGGTATGCATCAGTCAGTATCTACAGCTGATAACTCTGAAGACCAGGTATCTTTAGTAAACTTGAGCACCTGTCAAAATAGTGCTCCCGCTAATATAGATTGATAAATTTAAAGTGGTAGAATGCGCCCTTAGGTGGGCAGATTAGGAAATAATCTACTTTTGATATAAATAAATAAATATTCTCTTACAATCACACCAATTCTTCAATTCCAAGATAAGTATCACTACGAAATTGTGTTATGGATACTTAAGAATGGATAAACATACTTAAATACTTTTTTATGTAAATACATATATAATATACATAAGAAAACACACACACCAGAACAAATATTTATGTTCATGCACACAAAGATTTGTCCAGTGTGGGAATCGAACCCACGACCTCTGGAGTGAAGTGCAGGTATACTGACCTCCACGCCAAACCGGTTGTCAAATGTAATCATTACCCTTAATACTACACGTCTTCACTTGAAGCGTGGTCGTCTGTCTTAACCCTCAAAAATGTACGTAAACCATTTTTGTAGACAGCTAGTGTGTGAATATAAACTAAATGCTTTTTACTGATACCTAACCTCAAAAAAGTGGATGAAAACTTACCCTTTGATCAAAATAAGCTGATCATCGCAAATCTGCTCTTGGACAACTTCAGCGGCCTCACCAATCATACTTGCGTCAAATACTTCTTCACCTGAGTAACAAAATGTTGCAATTTGTATTAAAAATATATGTAAACTGGAGCAATGAAAAATTCAATAGACATGGTCTCGCATAACATCAAGACAATTTTTTTCACAATTACCTTCCATATTTGTCAATGAAGTCAAAAATGTAGCTCCAGTAGCTTTGGCAATTCTCTTCAAATCCGCCTTCTTGCACCGACGAACTCCCATAGCACCGGACTCAACGAAGTATTTTAGGCAGAGATCATCAATTCCACCAGAGCAAAGAATAACATTAACTCCTGTAGCCAAAATCTTCTGAAGACGTTCCTTTGTGATATCCAGCTCACGAGCACGGATGGCCTCTAGTTTTTCAGGGTCGGTTACCAGCACCTAAAACATTACATTTTAATATAACTAATATGACATATCATAGTTACATCTAAGCTTTTTAAATTGAGGTTTTAATTTATAAAAATAAACACAAAAAAATCACTTTACTCAAATGGGCACTCTACTCCCATAAGTAGAAAAAAGTATTGTGAGAAGGACAAGATGAGACTTGCTGCAAGAGAGGAAGAAGAATGGATGGAGGAGAAGAAACAATATAACTAAACTATCATTTACCTGAACACCCATCTTCATTTTGGTCTTTTGTAGAGAGAAATCTAAGCATGCAATCTTAGCATTAAGGATCTTCTTAGGCATAGCTTGGGATGCTACTGTGCAGTTCAAGGCATATCCCTTTACAAGTACACTCTCCCGAGCACTACGACCATGAGCTTTCAATATATTCACAGCCTTGATTGGGTAGATTGCATTGCCCTTTGAATCAGTTACTTTTACAGCCTGAGCAGCATCTACTACCATTTCCGAAAAGAAATCTGCATCACTGTACAACTTGTTAAGGAAATATAGCAAGATAAGTCAAACTGTCATCATGTTTAAAAAATAAATTTGCTAGCACTTATATTTATCACATCATTGTTATTATCTCAGTCATTAGATACACTATTAGATATCTACAGCTGAGCATAGGCTGCCCGAATTTTTTGCTACACTGATCAATCTCGGTGTACGGAATCCTACTATCATCTTTGGGGCCCCAACCTCGCCTGCCAAACAACAGACGAGGCTCTGGCCATCATAACAGTGCCCGGTAAGCGGCAATAGGCTCGCCACCTATTACGTATATAATTGGCGAAGTGTGGGCGTATAATATGCCTCTGCCCACCCCTTCGGGGTTGATCAATCTCAGAGAATCATTTTGCCGATTATCACCACATCAGGTAGGGTTATGATTGCAGATCAGGCTTTTTGCATGACTATGATATTCTCTCAGTCGGCTTTTACGGCTCCCGCAATAAGATGCTACAAAGTACACAGATAATATAAAAGGATACGCTCCAATAAGCTTTGAAGACATTGTGGTTTTGGCAGCATTGATGATGGATGGTCTTCCAAGTGACTCCACTGTGACGGTAAGGTTGTCCTGTATATATTTGACAGCTTCCTTGCAAGCCAGACGGTAACCCGAAATTATGCTAGTTGGGTGAATCTTGTTCTTTACTAATTCATCAGCATTCTAAAAGAAAAGTAGTTATGCCTAGTTTCAAATATTATCAGAATAATGCACAAAATACTGGAATGAATAATATTTGTAAGTTAATTGTAATTCTTATGGGAAACGAAATATACAGGGTTACAGGTTAAGTCGACCTATTCCCGTTAAGGGCGTGTAGTTTACATCGTTTCTGACTGATTTGCTTATGAAACACCCTATCCTAAAACTAACCGTTTTCGAGATATTTTTATTTAACTGCTTTTTATAAAAAATACCCGATTTCCGGCTATCAGCTAAGATATTTTCAAATGTATAAGTCTTATTGTTATAATTGTTTGTTTTTTACATGTAAAATAAGATGGTTCGAGACCTCAATAACCAATATTTTACATGAAATGAATAAATTAGTCGTTGTGGACAATAAACACTTGAAGAAAATTATAAAATTTTAGAATGTGAATTTTCTTAAAAGGATATCTTAAAAAAAAATTACGGCTCCTGTTTTGCAGATGCGCTTTAAAATATCTACGTTTCATTAGTTATCCAACAAGGTATAAAAATCTAGGATTTTATCTAAAGTTTGTAGAAAAATCTTAGTTTCATATGCTAAAGGGGAGACAAAAAAAAGCTAAACAAAACAATACATGAGTACAAGACACTAAATTTATTAAATTTTCAACAAAACATGTCTAAATTTTATGTTCAACATGTCCGCTTCTGTTTTAAACACAATTCTTCTCATTCTTTTGCGACGTCCACTTTTTACTACACCAGTAGTTAAATTTCTTTTAATTTAATTAGCCGCATTTATTTTTCGATCTCTCAACACTTCCAACTGATGTAATTGGGTGAAGCTCACTGTAAACCAGACTCTTCATGTGCCCCCACACATAAAAATCCATGGGGATTAGATCCGGACTTCTGGCTGGCCAGGGTAAAGGCCCACCTCGTCCAATCTATTTGTTTGGATAATTTGTATCCAGCCATTCTCTGACACTTCGCCTGAAGTGTGCAGGGCAGCCATTATGCTGGAACTACATGTCTCGAATCAGATTGAGAGGCAAATCATCTAATAGATTACTTAGGTCTCCTCGAAGAAAATTTTCGTAATATTCCCCATTTAAATTGTCGGCCTAGAATTTGCCGTGTGGCGCCGGCCCCCCCGAATAGCGAGAATAGCGTCACCCCCTCTCATCTCATGGGGAGTCGTAAGAGTCGACGGAGAGAAATAGGACCGGATGATGGGCAGCAGCGCCATCCTGCGTACTGGCTGGAACTGCGATCACCAACCCGCCTGCCCAGCGTGGTGATTACGGGCAAATACCCCTAATAGAATGGCACATACACACAAACGGCCCCCAGTCCCCGGCGGCCCCGCTATTCGAGATTACGGTAGCTTTCTTGGTAACGGCGGGGCAGGGGGTGCAAAGAATCACCGGCAGAGATCCGGCTACCATTCTAAAAGACTTTTGCACCTGGCAACCTACAACACACGCACACTTATTTAGACATGTTTTGTTGAAAATTTAATAAATTTAGTGTCTTGTACTCATGTATTGTTTTATTTAGCTTTTTTTTGTCTCCCCTTTAGCATATGAACTAAGATTTTTTTACAAATTTTTAATAAAATCCTAGATTGTTATACCTTGTTGGATAACTAATGAAACGTAGATATTTTAAAGCGCATCTGCAAAACAGGAGCCGTAAATTTTTATTAAGATATTCTTTTAAGAAAATTCACATTCTAAAATTTTATATTTTTCTACAAGTGTTTATTGTCCACAACGACTAATTTATTCATTTCATGTAAAATATTGGTTATTGAGGTCTCGAACCATCTTATTTTACATGTAAAAAACCAACAATTATAACAATAAGACTTATACATTTGAAAATATCTTAGCTGATAGCCGGAAATCGGGTATTTTTTATAAAAAGCAGTTAAATAAAAATATCTCGAAAACGGTTAGATTTAGGATAGGGTGTTTCATAAGCAAATCAGTCAGAAACGATGTAAACTACACGCCCTTAACGGGAATAGGTCGACTTAACCTGTAACCCTGTATAGCATATGCCAAGTTGGGTCATTTTGTTACATCATATCATTTGTGTATTGTTTTTAGTTTTAATTTTAAATTGTATAGTGCATCAATAAACATTTTAATTATTGTTAAAAATATCTCAAACATTACTTATTTTAATAAGAAAAAGTCACTTTAAGTTACATCTAATTTTAATACCACTATGTTAATTCTCATCTTATTCGAGACTATCATTTGTCTGAATATTTCTTTCAGTAGGCTTTTAAAGACTTGATATAGGTAACTAAGGTATTTTGCAAGTTAGAACATGTAAATACCACAAAACTATTCAAACCTTCAGAAGTTCAGCAGCGATGATGACTACAGAGGTGGTGCCATCACCTACTTCCTCATCCTGTAGCTGAGCCAACTCCACCAGTACTTTGGCAGCTGGATGTTCTACTTCCAACATCCTAGACAAACAACATACTTATTTCAATTGTAGAAATATTGCATAGATTGGATTTTGAGGACAACATAATAATTATTGTTCAAAAGTTAGGATTCATCAGCCTACATTTATTAGATTCAGAATTTCTATTCATCAGGCATCCTTGATACAAGCTTGATGAAGCACTCGTAGCTCTGCAGTGCTCGGTGGTCGAAAACGATCACCAAATTACAGCAGAGTTTACAGAGGTCAGTCCTTGGATGGGTGACTATATCTGTGCCATTGAATATTAAGGCCTTTCGTGCTTCGGAAGGCACGTTAAGCCATTGGTCCCAGTCATCACTAAATGTGATAGTCGTTAACCCATGTTAGAGGCCTAATGGGTGGCTTGAAAAAATCTAACAGTAGGACGCCATATACCTGCCTCCGTCAAAACACACTGGGTCCACGTGGTGTAGTATGACCCAAAACCCTCACACCTTGATATGTGAGAGGAGGCTCGTGCCCAGTAGTGGGATGTTAATGGGCTGTGATGATGATACAAGTATGTAAAGGTTTCAGATCTAAGTTAATAATATATTTGTTAACCAAGCAGCAGTTGTCTATTTAACATTTCTGTTGGTCTTTAACTAATTGCCTCATTTTGGATTAAACCTTCTCTTTTGTGAGTTTATTTCAATCTCAGGTGACAAGCATATTGCGATAGGTCCCATAGTTTGCCTACGATTCTAATACTATTAGAACTAGTCTACTATTGAGTCTACACAATTGTATGTGTAAGATTTTTCTAAATTCTTCTTACATGCTTACTCACAACATAATAATAATTTTTCTCTTTTTGATCACTCTATTGTAAATAGTTTAATGCAACAAACTAGATTAACTGAAAAAATAATCAATAAGTTTTGTTATATTGTGCCAGGTCTATAAAATAAAATTACATATTTTTTTGACTTACTTCAAGATGGTAGCTCCATCATTTGTGACAGTGACATCACCAATATCATCCACAAGCATTTTGTCCAGCCCAACAGGACCCAGAGAGCTTTTCACTATGTTTGCAATAGCAGCAGCTGCCATTACTACAATATAAACAAATAGGAAATTAATAATATTTAGCAAGGAAATTATTTTTACTCACATTGGACTATTGACAAATTTACGAGTTTCCTCGTTTAACCACTATATGAAAACAGCATAGGTTATTTTATTGGTTACTAATATAAGAGAAGGTGGAGGTACTACAAAATAGATTAGGAAAATTATTTTAAGCTATGTTAATACATCGCATGCAAGATATAAGTAAATATACAAGGAGTTTTGATATTATTTAGTAATTTCAAAACATAAGTTAGTGGTGAGGCATGTGATTAAACCGGGACATAGCCTCGTGCCTATTTTCACAGAAAACCATTACCATTTTGGGTGCGGACGGGTTGGCCGGATGACCTAGTCCCGGCAACGTGTAAAGGCGCAGCTAGTGTAGACATATTTGTTTAATTTAAACACAAATTTCACAAATTCAATGCTCGTCACACTTTTTTGTTTCTCGAAGAAAGATGGACAGATGCTACCAACCTAATGAAAAAAGTGACAGTGACATAATTTTTTTGTAATTGCTAGCTCTGGATTTAATGTTGCCAGGCTAAGAAAATCATTGAGGAAAGATGTGTAAAGTAGCGATAGATATTATAGCAGTTAAGTTGTGAAACTGCAACCTGACCAATAATGTAAAGTAACTTATATAATATAACTGTTCAACCTTGATTAGTATGAAATTTGAGGTTGAGAGTAAAATAATATATAATTAATAATAATATATAATAATAACAAACTTAACTTAACAGACCCGGCAAGCGGCAATAGACTCGCCACCTATTACGTGAGACCGAAAATGTAATTGGCTAAGTGTGGGCGTATAATATTCCCCTGCCAACCCCTTCGGGGAAGCAGGCGTGAATATATGTATGTAAGTAAATGGACCTATAGTCGATGCGGTTACATTTATTCATAGATGTCTAGTGATAGTTGTTTATCTTTATATTTATAAATGACGTAAACGCTGCTCATTGTTGCAAATAACTTGAATTGTATAATTACTTGACACTGGCAAATACCTGAAAAAACTTGCTGGTGCTGGTGGTGGGTATTTTGTTTAAGGTTTGCGGAAAACTAGCCTACCGTCCCACAGTGAATTGACATGAAATAAACGCAGAAGTAAATCTCCCACATGATTAGCATCAATAACAGCCGAAAAATATCGAAATAATGTTTTTTTAGACCCACAAAACAGATAATATATGCATTCATAGTACATACAATATTCATCCAACTTTAAAATAAAAGAATTGCAGTTATAAGACTTATAACAATTCACCACAGGGTGCATTTTTTCATATTTTCGTTTTTAAGTTATAATATAAATAGATAAGGATGGTCGAGATTTTGTGGTTTTTAGTAATTTTTTTTGAGAAACTACTTATATGAGCAGCAATATTTTTGTCGTAATAACGTTGAACAAAAGGGCGCATGTGCGAATTTGAGAGCTTATAATTCACTGTGCGTCCATTCTCCATACATATTGTTTGCACGGTTCACCTCCACTGCACACTGAGGCTTTTATCTTGTCTATCACAAAACAAGATCAACCAGGTTTAAAACTAGTGCTGGCACTGCCCTAATTGTACCAAATAAGATTGAGCACTAGTTTTAAGGAAGCGCTCGTAGCTCTGCGGTGCTCTGTGGTCGGAAAGGATTACCGAAGTACAGCAGAGTTTACAGAGGTCAGACCTTGGATGGGTGACCGTTTGTGTGGCATTTGATATCGAGCGCTTCCGTGCTTCGGAAGGCACGTTAAGCCGTTGGTACCGGTTATCACTAAATGTGGTAGTCGTTAAGCCATGTTAGAGGCCTAATGGGCGGCTTGATAAATTCTAACAGCAGGACGCCATACACCTGCCTCCGCTAATCCGCACTGGGTCAGCGTGGTGGAGTATGACCCAATACCCTCACACCTTGATATGTGAGAGAAGGCTCGTGCTCAGCAGTGGGACGTTAATGGGCTGAAATGATATTGATGATGACTAGTTTTAAGCCCCGAGATGTTTAATATCTTTTTAAATTTTCTCATCAAAGTAGTGTTTACTAAGGTGGATACTAGAATAGAATTATATTGATAATTATTTTTTTGTTTATTATTACATTATTGGTATTATTATTGGTTATAATTATATTACCTGTGCTAAGGTAATATAATTATATTCTAGTCTATAATATATAATTCTATTCTAAGAGCAAATATTTTTACAATAGGGGTAAAAGTAAGAAGAACCATCTGCAATATAAAACTATGTCATAAGGCGAAAAATCTTTCCAAAATTGGTTTTCAGTAAAAAATAAATGACTACGCAAACAATGCGTGTGACACTTGTGGTCATTTTTTTTGCAAACAAAATGCATTTAAGCACTGCCTTCCGGCCAAAGGGGTACCGAAAGGGGGGTGTGGGACTCACCACCGGCAGACACGACTGCCAGCAGTAATACCCACTAAAAATCTTCCGACTACGCCCGCCGCTTGTTGAGAAAAAGGCGGGGGCCAGTACCTGGGTTGCATCTTCTGAGACCCCACCTGCGGCCAACGTCCCCCGGACCAAAACCGAAAGGATCTCCTCAGAGAGACGCAGTAGACGCGCCACTCCTACCTCCCCGTGCGACCATAGCGTGTGTGGCCGACTTCCCGGAGGGTCCATGGTGAGACAGCAAGGGCCCCCTGCCCCCACTGCCTAAGACCCTCCTGGCGCTGCTTGACGGGCCCTCCTGGCCCGCCCGCTGCGCCCTCCACAGTTCCCTCTTAGTTTCTCCCCCGGTAGTCAGTACTAAGGGTACCCAGAGTCGTCGGTCACTGGATGCTACCTTTTCCCGGCTTCCGGGAGGTACTCAGCCCTCCACCACGCCAAGGTGGAGACTAGTCGGGGGGGTGACAGTTGTGGTCTATTTTATTATACCACAACTCAATCTTAAGCGTGGGCTTACCTGATGGAGAATGGTGAACTTCCTCTAGCCATCTTCTAATTTATTATGACTCATCGCAATACTTCTGTCTCTTTAGAACTCTGTAAGAACCGCAAAATTAACACAAGTCTAAGTACATTGCTAAGGTTCTATATCACTTGATAGTTTTTTTAGACTCAACTTTCCCAAATTGATAAATAATTGTATATTATGTACCTTAAAGAAAGACATAGGCCACTTGTACTAATTCTTTTTTCATTTGGTTCGACCGGATCGGATTTAAGATAATTCTTATGACGCAAAGTTTAAAAGATGCTAAGGCAACAGGAGATCATTAAGAAAAAAATATCAATGATGCTGGCTGTTTCCTTCTTGAACTTATTCCATACAAATTTATTTTGATATGGTTTTAAGAGCTCAAGTATTATTCATACTAAACTGTATCGAAATCGGCGTTATCATCATCTTTTTTGCCATATGACGTCAACTGCTGAACATAGGCCTGCCTAATATATTTTCTCTTGGAGCGATCTTGAGTCGCTTGCATCCACCGGCTTCCCGCCGCCTTGACCAGATCACCGGTCCATCGCGTGGAAGGCCGTCCTATACTACGTTTACCGTTTCGTGGTCGGCAGATAATAAGTTGATTTTATTACGAAGAACCGACGACCGATGGGGCGTTAAGGTTCTTAACCAGTCAAATCGGCGTAACGGTTTACAAACATTTTTTTAGAAATATTACTGTTTCATTCATTTACCTCCTAACCGTACGAAATAAATCTACTGAAGTATAAAATCTATTCAGGTTTGCTTCAATGTTTTAGATGTGTTCGATAAAAATAAATTTCGGAATACTTTTATGCTGATACGAAGCTTAGGGCCCTTACGGTTTGTACGTGACTTGACCCTCGGATGTATAGAAGCCTAGGTACGTGTTTAGATAGAAGTTGGAAGTAATCTTTTTCAAGAACCTATCTGGGTGATATACTGTTTACCTACAAGATTCTCAACCTAAGACTTACAGATAAATTGTTTTACAAATAGAACACGTGAATAATTGTAACAAATAAATGTTCTCCAATATCTTACACGGCGCATTTCTAATGTAGTTGTACCTACAATAAATAAAATTGGTTTTATTTTTAAAAATTGAATTAAGGATTACATGACACAGGTATTCAAACAATTGAAACGCTATTGATTCTCTGTCCTGGCATTTGTCGTTTACCTAACTGATGGTCATCTGACAGTACGTACGGTTCGGTTTTATAAGGATTTTAGGGTCGCTAAAAACAATGAGGGCGCTAAGTAGGTAATTTCAGACAAAACTTGTTGTCTTTTGGCATAAACATCTGGCTTTCTTTTAAATAGTAGTTTTACTTTACTAGTTATTTCTCTCAACAACAAAAAAAATTACATATCGATTAATAACAAGTGGTAACTAATCTCGATTCTTGCAGAAGCTTATATGTTCATTGAGGTTCCAGAATCTAGAAGAGACAATTTCTTTTTGTTCAATTTCACTCCAAGTTTCGCGTATAAAATTGGATGTTGTAATTATTAATTATAAAACTAAACAAATAATTAGTTATTTGGAGAGCTTTTGGCTCTGCAAGACTTTGTTTTCGCAAACTATTACTTATGTTAAGCGGAGTTCACAGAGGTCAGTTTATGGATGGGTGACCGTTCGTGTGGCATTTGACATTAACCGCTTCCGTTTTTCGATAAACACATCATGCCGTTGATATCCAATATCCCGGTTATCACTACTGTATGTGGTAGTCACTAAGCCAAGCTGAGATTTCTTGTTACATATTAATAAATAAATATTATGCTGTCTTTAATTTGTGGTTCTATTAGCATTTAAGTTAGACATTACGAACATAAACGTGTTTAATATCTCGGGACAATCAAACTGTTTGTTGTGGGATGCGTGTAGACGTATAGCCGAGAAAGGAATCAAATGTCTTATTAGTGGACTGCAAATGATTGAGAGAGAAATTTTACGAAAAATAACAAATTCCTTGAAGATTGAAATACTTATTTAGGATTATCTGAATAAGGATATAATAATCAAAAGAGAATTTAGTTATTTTATGAAAAACCAACTGAGTAAATGTTTGATTAGATAATTTGAATTTACGTATACATAAATAAATAGATGTTAAGGCTCGAGAGACTTGGTATTTTATTTTAGTATCGGATATAACAATTTATGCACATTTGAAAAGTTCATCAGATATAAAGATCTAAAGAGTAGCTCTAAAAGACTTTTGGTATTGGAATTCGCCCAATTTCAACATAAATCATATGGGTTAGTTCAGCCTTACGTTACTTGCCCATTTTCGAATAGAACATGATCATCCCATTTCTTGACCGTGGGAGTTGTGAAGATAAAGGGAGAAGGGGATGTAAGATTAACTATCACACCGAAGTGGTAGCATTAACCCTGAAACGTTTCTAAACCTTAGATAATCTCTGAAAAGCCGCTGCCTTAACTGGAGTAACAGTTGTGTTGATGTAAAATAAGTATTTTGGTAGTTGAATTTAAGAAATAAGTTTTAACTAGGACCTACTGGATGTTATTTGTTCGTGTTTAGTTGAGGAACATGCGCGAATTGTTGTCACGCAGGCGCCGCGCGGTCTGTCTATGGCTCCGCGGCAGTGCGAGGCCCCGACCCAGCGCGCAAACACGTGCGCTCTTCACCCACCGCAACAGCACCACGCGCTGAATGGCGCCCATACTGGGGCTGCCCTTACAAGGGTAAGTACACAAGTACTATCATAATCAAACCACTTAAAATTAAGAATAATAAACAAATGTTCCCTACACGCTGCAAGATCTTCGGAGGGCGTGGTAGAATTCGGGAGGGGGCGCGGAGTCGGCGTGCTGGCGATATCTTTGATAACACTGCAGCCCACCCTCTGTCAACAAACCTACCGTTATATAAAGCGGGAATAAGTAGAGAGTGATCGCAAAGACGTGTCTATTGATTTTCCCAGAACGGGAGTAGATGTGGTGTCGCAAACCGCAATCTCTTTAGTATGCAGCGATGGGAATCGCTATCAAATATCTCTGGGCATTGTAAAACTTTGAGATGTGACTTGATTCTTAGACGTTATCACTGACATCTCCGCGCTGTCATCTCCGCCTCTATTCAGATATAAGGAATATCATTCCTTCAGTACCTTTTTAATTTAGGTTAACTGAAATCAATTATTTAGTTCCTTCTTAATTAAAACTTAATATGGCTTACTAATGAAATAATTAAATGATCTAATTTAGGCCGGAACCTGTTTACAAGTGTAAATACAATTTATTCAAGAATAATGCATCAGCATCAAGCTTGCTCGCGATATTGCGACTTTACATAGAAAACTATTTTTAAACTAGAGTTATGTACTTACATATAATTTTATTTCATTTCTTCTCATTTGTTTAACCCGTTTAGAAACAGATGTCAATGCATATTTGAGAATATTTAATATGTTCTGTTTTCCGCAAGCGCTTACATTAATATCTGCAAGAAATAGATTTGCTGTCAAACCATATTCACAGTCATTCATCAGTCATGCTATTTTCAATAAATGTTGTTATTCATAATGTATGTCGTAACCTCGATATTTTCAGGTATGTAGGTATTTCTTTTAAGAGTATGCTTTGTAGAGACATGATTCTACCTACAGCGGAGTTTTCTTCGCTAGTATGATTAGGTGCGAAGCTATGGAGTAATAATGGTCGCATCAATTCTTGGACAGAGTAACGACACAAATTGTTACCTATACATTTCGGAAAACATTGGAAAACTAATCACAGCTTGTAATATATTTACTACTAAAGTAACGAAGAAAAATACTGTAGTATTATATTTATACATACATAGCTATGTTATACTCTCACTAGAACACTCAGTTCACTACAATGATTTGTGTTCGTGCACATAAATATTTATCCTGTGTTGGGATTGATCCTACGACCACGGGAGTGCAGTGCGGGTATACCATCACACGAAAGCAAATATACAAACAAGCGACCATTTTTTGAACGAAAGTTTTGGTAAACAACTTTACGTTCACTTTTTTGTTATTACTTTATATCTTACTAATCTTACTAAGGCTTTCTGCGAAATTGCTATAAATTTTGTGAACTCAGCAGTAATGCTTTATTCACACATAATTCAGTATTTTCCTCCTCTCTTCAAAATCACATAATAAATACCATCATAAACACAAAAAATGGTTCTTACTTTATTATTTTTATTTGTATATAGTCAAGGTTCTTACAGCACTTAATGGATTCTATGAGACGTCGCGTCTGTATCTCTTCATTCTTAGGATAATGAGAAGCATTTTGTATAGGTCGTTATAGATTAATCCATGTTCATTGAATTTATTTAATAATTTACTCGCTGTGTTCCGATAGGGAGGGAGCATAAAGATATAAACAAGCCAGTAAATTAAGTGAACTTTTTTTCCCTTAAGTATATACAAAAATTGGTTCTGACCAAGTCTTTGCCCGCGTGACTTGCATTTTTACATACATGAGTTACATTCTCGGAGTTTCGGATTTGGATCCTTAATTTTAATTGATTTATATTCATATTATTCACGAAAAATGTAGCTTTCTATTTCTAAAATAATGTAGATAATCGGTTTATGACTTTTTGAGCCTCGTCAGTAAAAATTAAAAAAAAAACTTTAAGAAAAAAATATATACTTTATTGTCTTTAAGATCAACAGGATTATTAAGATTCTTCAAATTTTTACAAACAAAATGGAAAATTGATATTTTATTTAACAACAATAAAAGAGATATGAGCGGTACCATAATCAAGAAATAAAAGCAAACGGATTCTTTGTCATTTTGTTAAGATTGGTTTGTCAACTCTTTGTAAATACCTATGCACTCTAGTGCGGCTTCAAAGTCCATACGCGGTCCCAGCTCAAACAAAATAAAATATATCCTAAGTTACTTATCGTAGCTTATTAGCCATTGCGGAATAAACTTTAAACATTAGATCCGAAGGTTATTTCTACAAACAAAAAACTTTACTTATTAATGTAAGTATGATTACTTTGTTGCAGTGATTTGCAATCATAAATTGGATGCAAATATTATTGAATTATATTTAAGAAATATACCTATTTATCATAATTTATGTCATTCGACATCACTGTGTGCATATATTTTCTGTCGATAGGCTTAATTCGAATGATATCTTACCACAGAATTGATCACTTCCATCTGGGAGGCCTGTGTTAATATATTTACGGGCCAGTTCCTCGACAGCCCGCGATCAAGACCCGATTTATATGATAATGTGGGTCGTGGCTCCGCCGCTCTCTCGGGTGACAATTGGTATTTTCTGTTTCCTCGTTTAGTTTTTCCCAATTTCATAGTTCGAATTGGTATGATAAAGAATTCGATACAATTTATCACGTATCTATCTATAGATACTTATGTTACATTTCCTGAAAACATTTTCACATGAACGCGCAGTATGCATTACACTGTGTTGAACGCACTGCGCTGTATTGAAGCAAGATAAATGAAGGAAAGCACAAATTTTTAATTTCGATTTCTACATTAAAAAAAAGGTGTAATTACCATGGGGTCTTTGTAAATTATTATTAATTATATAAAACTCATCATATTCAAAGTTATCATAAAATAAATATTTTCTGATAAGTTAGAATGTTCTGAAAGTTTAAATAACGCAATGTCATACATATATAAAATTACTTTTATATATTTTTGAAGTGGTTTTACTCCTTAATTCTATTTCAAGCCAAATTTATGAGTATGTTATTAAAAATCTTTAAAAAATTGTGCGTTGAGCGGGTATTGAAGTTTGTCAAGTAAACATAAAACTAAGAAGGGACGAGACTTCAGACGGGACCTTGAGTATTAATATCTCTATCCGTAATATAAGCATTCAGTTCCTATGGGTATTTTACAACAACTAATAATCCACTGATACCTTATTATGTACGTACTTCCTTTGTAACCACGATCTTAGAACGAGATAATCGTTCTTCGCACTATATCGATCGCCTAAGACTATCAAGAGTGAGTTGAAAAGAATCAGACGAATCTCGTAATTTCTCTGCTTGTACATATTGAATTAGAAAGTTGTACATCGCTTAGTTCTATACACATTTAATTTACCTATTCGTATAGATCACTTTTTTTGATGATGTTGAACAATAAAACCATAACATACAGTAAGGATTGTGCAGCGGCCATCAAAATAAATATTTTTAAGAAATAACTAATTTAAATGTAATATTAAATCGTTTAAAATTAAAATTTTATTGCATTTTTAGTTCAATGAGTAACATGACTTTCTCATTCATCTGCCTATATTCCTTACATAGCCGTTTATGAGAAATCCAAATTCAAGTCTCCTCGGGATCACCATAAATCCCAAGTGAATAGCTAGCTTTAGCTCTAGCTTTGCTAGTCACAGCATCTTTCAGACTGAAAGATGAATGTTCTATAGAATGATTCTATTGCACTAAGGTGAGCGGGTCTCGGCTCATACTAGCATCTATTGGTGGAGACAGATAGGTAGCGGTATATATCTTGAACGTTCCCTCAACTACCTCAACCCCTTTGGTTGCCTCGAACATACCATTCCAAACCCGGTAATAATTTGAACCTAGAATTTAATAATCTATGGTATCTTAGAAGCTGCTGGCAGATGAGAGCCATCTATAAAATATCTACACCATAAA
Source organism: Musotima nitidalis (assembly GCA_949126915.1). Taxonomy (NCBI): domain Eukaryota; kingdom Metazoa; phylum Arthropoda; class Insecta; order Lepidoptera; family Crambidae; genus Musotima; species Musotima nitidalis. Next base: position 11,129,354 of record OX421423.1, on the reverse strand, counting down.
GCCAAGTTTGTTGACAATGTTTCCTTAAGTGTAAGCTCGGTTTTGATACATTTTTCATGAGAGCGGTACGGTCGGCAGCTGCGGACGGCGCCAATATCTCACAAGTCGCACAACAAGAACTTAGCGCCACATTGCCATTATTCTTGACCGGAGAACATTCATAAATTCGCCTATTTTCGCCGGAGTGGTGGCAGTCTCCGTATCAACATTACTCATGTCTTTGACATCTGAGTATTAAATTACTACAAAAGACACGCTTTGGAATTCGTGAAATTATTAAGTGATTTTATGTGAACATATATTAATAATAACTTTCTTGTATATTTCACACAGCTTAATCTGTCCCAAATTAAACAAAAATTTTACTTACTGAATATATAATGATGTATATTTCAGTACATAGAGCGTATTTCACATTGGAAATGAGTCTATCAAGAACTAATCCACTCAAAGCGATATTTTACGAAACGACCGACTGGTCGTGAACATGACTATGTTACCGACTTAACGATCGATCTACGACGTGTAATACAAAATTAGCTTCAATGGCAGTGCTCTGCAGCGTATAGTTAAATGCCTTCCACTTAAAATCCGCTATAAAATTAATAATTGTTCGGCTAAATAGTAGTTTGATTATCTAATCGAAATCTGCGATGTGGTTGCAAAGCAAACTTAGAATTACTATAGGTAAATATCACTTACTTTAAATTCATTAAATTTAAGAAAACATAATGAAAATGTATTTAAAATGAAAAATGTATTTATTGTAACTCAAGTATTATTAAAAACTAGGATTATAAGGTTACAAATGTAGAAATATAAAATCACATCACATTGTTTCCAGGGGTTCCCAAACTAAGCAAAAGCTTGTATCTTGGGTTACCAATTTTCATTGGATTACAGAGTTTAGATTAAAAATAGGAAGAATTTTTTTTTATATATTTAAGAGCTAAATTAACTATAATTTTTTTTTATATATTTAAGAGCTAAATTAACTAAATTGATTGTACATTTATAAAGAAAATAAAAAATTAAATAAAATTAAGTGAGCATAATGTGAGTCTCTGTGTGTGTATATTATGCTGTGTTTATCGGTGTGGGATAAGAGCCTCCGTTTGATCATAGTCGAGTGAAGATAGCATTTGTACTACTTTTAGTTTTGCTTCTCTATCCGAGATATCACTAAGACAGCAACTTTTTGTGACCGCATTGTATACCGAGACTTGACAATAACGGGGGAATCTTTTGGCAAAGCTAGTCTTAACAAGAGGCACCAGTAATTTGCAGATTCTTCTTCCACCCCTTGAAAGAATCGGCCTTGCACCAGATCGATGGATGGACAGACATGCATTGACAATAAACAACTGTCTAACGCGCAGCACATTCAGCTCCTTGTATAAGTCATTGGTGGGGTATCTGTAAGGCTTTCTTAGCATCACCTTAAGTACTGCTCGCTGTGCCCTCTCAAGCTCTATCATTAGGGTTTTTGCAGAACCACCCCATACCCCTATACCGTATGCTAGAATCGATTGGCAGACAGAGAAGTAAACGGTTTTCAAGCAGTTGATATTTGCCGCATTTCTTAGTATACGCGTTACACCCATGACTTTCCTCACTCTTTTTGCCAGCATATGAATGTGTGAGTGAAAAGTTAAGTTTTCATCCAGCATTATTCCTAAATATCTGAGGCTATCTTTTCGCTGTAGAAAGTCACAATTGCAGGCTCCTGTGTCTCCCGCGCAATTATGCATTTGTATCTTAAGGTTTGTCGGGTTAGACGCAGCGGATTTATGTAAACACATGTATTGGGTTTTTTTCGTGTTCAAGGTAAGCAGGTTTTGCCTTAACCACTCTGAGATCGCCTCCATGCCCTTTTCAGCATTAGACTGAGCAGCACTCCAGTCCGTACCTCTGAACAGGACAGCTGTGTCATCAGCATAGCATATTAATTCAGCGTCGGGGATGTTAAGCCTATGTATATCATTCATGTAAATAATGAAGAGGGTGGGGCCGAGGATACTTCCTTGAGGAACGCCGAAGTTGATTGGGAGACGATCACTCTCGAATCCCTCTACTCTCACAACCTGTCCCCTGTCCGAGAGGTAACTCCGAAACCAGTCCAAGGCGGCTCCACGGATGCCCATTTTCTCTAGCTTTTTAATAAGTATCGGGATTGAGACTGTGTCGAAGGCCTTGGCTAGGTCCAGGAACACTGCCACACAGTGAGACCCTTCATCAAGGTACGAAGATGCAAGATCGGTGAGTAACTTAATCGCATCCTCAGTAGATCTCTTGCGTCTAAACCCGAACTGCCTATCCGATAAAAGATTGTGCGACTCTAAAAATCCTACCAACCGCCTGTTTACCACTTTTTCCAGCAATTTAGAGAAGACGTTGAGGTGCGATATAGGCCTGTAATTGCTGGGAATATCAGTAGGTCCATCCTTATGTATTGGCGTGATAGAGGCCGTCTTCCATGAGGCCGGAAACCTGCCAGACGATAGACTTAAATTAAATATATGTGTCAAAGGGTATACAGTTGGTTTTCCAATAGCCTTTATTAAACAATTTGATATTCCATCAGGTCCAGTCGAGCATTTGTTCGGGAGTTGCATGATTAAAGACTCCACTTCGTTTTGATCAGTAGGTGATAGAAAGAATGAGTTTGGCGGGCTCCTCACTTCGTTGATGTTCAGAGCCAGATCATTTTTAGATTTTTTCATATTTGTATCCTCTGCAAGCACCTGACCCACCGTTGAAAAATAAGTATTGCACAAGGCCAGTGACGCCACAGGGTCAGCTTTGATATTAAGAAGTTCGTTAGGGCTTTTATTTTTTTGTGTAAAATGGCATATGGTTTTAATGCTGTTCCATAATTTCTTTGGGTCTCCATTAGCCTGTTCTAGTTCGGCACTGTTATGTTCGACTATTACCTTCCTAAGGATTTCATTGCAAAAATTTCGGTACCTTCTGTAAGAGACTTGAAGTATTTTATCGTTAGGAAAGCGATTGGCCAAATAATGCAACTTATCCCGATGGCGGATACAACGTAATAGTCCAGGTGTTGCCCAAGGACATAGGGTATGCTTTGATCTACTGACTCGGATCCTTCGTGAGTTAATTTCAACAGTAGAAGATATAATATCAACAAAGACCTTAACCGCGTCATCAACATCGGATTTATCAGTGACAACAGACCAATCTACCTGCTCCAGTGCCGTACTGACCCTATCATAATTTACAACTGTTTTAAATCTGCTCGGTTTGTCTCGTTTAATGCATGCATGAGAAACCAATAATAGATGGGTAGTGGTCAGTGACATCTGTCTGGCATACAACTCCTATGGCCTGGAACTTTGACTTTATGAAAATATGGTCTAGGCACGCCTCTTTCCTGGTTGGTAAAGTAATAGCAGGCCTAAAACCATGGTGACTAAGTAGGGTCAGATAGTTAGAGGGATCGTGTTTACTAGGGTCTGAGGAGGAAATATCTATATTAATGTCACCTGCTAAAATTTTGCAAGGACTATGTGACAGGTTAACTAGTATTAGGTCGGGGAAAAGGTCTTTTCGCATAACGTAGGTATAAACTTATTATACAATTTTTTTGACTGTACTATTTGTGTCTGGCTGGTTTTGGTAACATTAAAAAGGTTCCATTATAAAGAAAAGAAAAAAATAAAAAAAAGTTGTTTCCCGCTATTTTTCATTTGTTTTTCTCTCCGTAAAAATGAGTGAATCTAATGAAGAAATTCGATACATTTTAAAATTTTATTATAAAAAAAGCAAAAATGCAACTCAAGCAGTGAAAAAAATTTGTGATGTTTATGGACCTGATGCAGTGTCAGTAAGAGTAGCACAAATTTGGTTCAAACGTTTTCAGTCCGGAAATTTTGATGTTAAAGATGCACCTCGCTCTGGTCGCCCTGTTACGAATAAAATGGACGCCATTTTTGAAAGAGTGGAGCAAGATCGGCATATTAGTAGTTACGATGTAGCTGAAGAACTGGGAATTGACCACAAAACAGTTTTGACCCATTTGAAGAAAGCTGGTTATACAAAAAAGCTCGATATTTGGGTGCCACACGAGCTCACTCAAAGAAACTTAATGAACCGTGTACTCATTTGCGATTCATTATTGAGACGTAATGAAACCGAGCCGTTTTTGAAGAGATTGATAACTGGCGATGAAAAGTGGATCACGTACGATAAGAACGTGCGAAAAAGGTCGTGGTCGAAAGTTGGCCAGGCTTCACAGACTGTGGCCAAACCTGGCCTAACACGAAATAAGGTGATGCTGTGTGTATGGTGGGATTGGAAGGGCATTGTTTATTATGAGCTTTTACCGCCCGGCAAAACCATCGATTCTGATCTTTACTGCCAGCAACTGATGAGATTAAAGGAAGCAGTCGAGAGAAAACGGCCGGAATTGATCAACAGGAAGGGTGTGGTCTTTCATCACGATAACGCTAGACCACACACATCTTTAGCCACTCAGCAAAAATTAAGAGAGTTCGACTGGGAGGTCCTAGTGCATCCACCATATAGCCCTGACCTTGCGCCTTCAGATTTTCACCTGTTTCGGTCTCTGCAGAATTCTTTAGGTTCTGTAAGGTTGACCTCAAGAGAGGACTGCCAAAACTATTTGTCCCGTTTTTTTGATCAGAAGTCCCAAAGTTTCTACAGTAACGGGATAATGTCTCTGCCCACAAAATGGCAGAAAGTTATTCAACAAAACGGTACATATATATTGTAAATAAATGTAAATAAACTTTGAAAAAAATGTCTTGACTTTTCATACAAAAATACGAAAAGACTTTTTCCCCAACCTATTATGTCATCTACGGCATCGATAAACGTATTGTTATAATTAAAAGATGGGGAACGGTAGACTCCAAGAACTGACACCAAATTAGGAATATCAATAACCAGTCCGCATGCTTCAGCGAATATAGGTTCTGTCACAGTTACTCTCCAGCCAGTCCTAACATATGCCACCACCCCTCCGTTCTGATTAATATTATTACGCGTGTAAAAATAATCATAACCAGGGATTTCCCCAATTATTGCCTCGTTCGTCAGTCTACACTCTGTGAGAATTATAATATCAAAATTTAAGTTAATTCTATGAATTATCTTAAATTTTGTATAGTATATAGGGTGTATAGGAATACCTAACTACCTACCAACATCTAAGAAGCCCAAGCCAACCTCACCTGCAAGTGGTACACCTGCTGATCAACAGACGAGTCTCTGGCGGACGTAACAGATCCCGGTAAGCGGCAATAGGCTCGTGGGACCAACAATATAAAAACGAAGTGTGGGCGTATAAAATGCCCCTGCCTACCCCTTCGGAGACAGGTGTGAATGTATGTGTGTTCTTTAATTTTGCCTTTTTATCTTAATCTACAAACATTTACAAGGAAACTAAAATATTTATATTGCAATAACGTATTAGTATCTATCTATTGCTCAGTAAGACACTTAGCCTTTTTTTTTCTGTTCTTGCAAAATGCAAGATTAAGTAGAATACTAAAAGAAGATCTACCTCAGAAATTAATTTTATCAAAACAGTGTCATTAAGAAAATTTTGGCAAAGACAGAGAGAATTTGAATTATGCAGAGCGCGTACGAACTTTGGCGAAAACGTATTTTTAACGAAGACGCTTCATCTTTAATACAGACGAATGATATCTGAGGAGCCAAATCAATGGCAAGTATCAAAAGATGGATCGATTGCTATCATTGGTAAAAATCCCAAAGTAAGCTATGTTGTACATGTTTTTCTTATCTTTAGTGTGTATAAACAGTTACATAAATAGAAAGAAAGAAAAAACCCTCTGAGTTTAAAATCTTCTGGTCTCACTACTGGGCTATCGCTACTTATTATAAGTGCTATAAAATGTATTTACAAATTCTTACACATATTATAATATCCTGTTATAATACCTCTTCATTACAGACAGACATTTAAAATTACTCGTGACCCCAATTAACTAAAATAACTCGATGATTATATTTACAACTTTCTTTAACTTATTCGTAATCATATTATGTAAGTGCTAGTCAAAAGTGATTTCTATAACGAGATACAGAAGTTTGCAAATTAAATGCATGAACCACATAATCGCGGTGGAGTTGGAAAGTGGTTCGTATGGTAATGTACTTGGAACTTTGTCTTATTAAGCGATCCTTGACACGAAGCAATCTAATTTGGTAAAAGGCAAAGTTTTAGCGTCGCTATATAACGTATTTTATTACCTGAAAGTCCATATATGCTAAGAAAAACAATAGTTTTTCAAGAATTATATGATATTTCTTCACATTTTTATACACATTTGGCGTGAGGTTTGGCAGAGAATTCATATAAAGATGGAAAAAAATTAATAAGGTTGATACTTTTATACGCAAGCAGAAGGTTTATCGATTCCCATCTCTCCCATTCAATTCAAATCGTTTATTGTGTTACATGTGGCTTAGGTGTATATAGTACAGTAATTTAAATTTCCACTTCGAGCAACCGCGTCCCGCTTTCGTCTGGTATTGAATAAAAATGTATAAAGGCAATGTAAGCTGTCTGTTTCATATCTATCCATTTTGCTCTCTAATTTAGTATTGCAAAAATTTTCTATTAGAAATAACAAATAAAAACACATTAAAAGAAACCCAGAATGGCGTTAGAGCTGGCCCGAGCCCTGCACACTAGAGAAGCTGATCAAAGTTCAAATCTTTTTATTCCATAATCCATAAACTATAACATAGTACTTGAAAACGTCAAAATTAATTATAAATACAAAAAAAAACAAACAATTGAAATATCATTGAACTGAAATCACGAAGATTAGATTCACCTACATGCAACAATTTTTTTTTTAAAAACAAAACATATTTTAGTGTAAGTGAATCTAAATGCCAGTTCCGAGCCTCCGCTCAGTAAGAAGAACTAGCAAGAAACTCACAGGCTATGCTCTTTTAAATTATAAATCTTTATTTGTCTGTGAAGCTATACAATGCAATTTCATATAACATTAACAATATTCATGTTCTCACAATAAGTTGCAATTCAGCGTTTCTAAATGTAAACACATAACATTTACAAAGAAAACTAATGTCATTAACTACGATTACGCATTTTGTGAAACAAAATTACAAAAGGTTCATTTAAATAAGGACTAAGGGGTTCATCTCGACAGCAAACTTCATCTAGATACACATATAAATAACATAGTTAATAAAGCTTACCAGCTGTATGGCTTTGTAATGCGCAATAATAAAAATTTTAAAAAGCTTCTACCCATTTTAATTTGTATAAATCTTTAGTGAGATCACAAATGGAATATACCACAATTGTGTGGAATCCATTTTACCAAAAGTATAGCTACCAACTAGAGATGGTACAAAAAAAAATTGTTCGATCTGTTAATTATAAATGCTACCGGTCATCTTACGCATATTTATTAGATAAATTTTCAATTTTATCATTAGAACTTAGAAGATACTTTCTTGACCATCTTTTCTTATACAAAATAATTCATAGCAAATTTGACTGTAACCCTTTGCTGAATAATATATATCTACGTTTACCCAGTAAATCGCATCGTATTCTAGACTCCCGCGCGCACAAACTCTTTGAGCCCAAGTTTTGCAGGACCAGGGCGGGTAAGCGCGCTCCACTGCGACGTATTATGCATTTTTTACAATAAACATTGCTCCAATATTGATCTATTCAGAATGTCACTTAACCAATTTAGAAACAGTCTACTTTCGCGACTTAAAGATACTGATATGGACGATTAAGTAATAATTAATTTTTAAGTAACTCAATTTTTTTTTTTAAATATTTTTATACATACTAATCTAATACGTAATAAACTGATCGTTAAATATTATTTTGTGAATAACGTTGTTGTTTACATAATAAGTAAGTGTATATATATACCTTAAGATTTATAACAAATATTATGTGATTGTTTGTTGTTCCAAATAAATAAAAATATAATAAAATATTAGAATAGCCTGTATAAAACGGCAGCTTAATCCCAAGCATTTTTATCTGCCATATAGTATTTAATAGAATAGTATCCCTTTGAAGATAGCTTGCGTTTAATTGTTAATTTAATTTAATTAGACCTAATTTCTGCATATTGGTTGGGATTTTATTGTAGAATCGTACACATTGACCTCTAAAAGATTTGTTATTTCTTTGGATCCTAGTGGCAGGTACAACTAGTTTATGCTTATTCCTTGTGTTTAGGTTGTGTATATAGCTTTTCTTACTAAATTGATCAATATTCTTATGTACACATACCAGGTTTGTTTGGTTTTAAATTAACTTGCCATTGTCAAAATACCAATTTCTTTAAATGTTTCCCTTAGTGGTGATGTCATCATCTACATCAGTAGTTCCCAAACTTATTTTTCTCGTGGACTACTTTCAAAATGTTACTGGACCCCCTGCTGCTACATTTCTACCACATTCTTAAAGTCGCCAAAAAATGAAAAAGTGTCGCTTCTGAGTTCTGTCCCTATATTCCGATAGGTAAAATAAAAACGAAAAATGGTACATTTTATATCTCCCGTGGACCCCTGGGGATCCACCTGGACCACTTTGGGAATCACTGATCTACATGGTAAATTATAAATTGCTCGTATAACCCTCTTCTGCAGCACAAAAATAGTTTGAATATCTGCGGCACAACCCCACAGAAGAATACCATACGACATAACACTATGTTATGTTTATCATAGCTATTTATGATAAACAAGCCTAGCTGTTGAAATGTCAGTTAAATGGCAAATTTCCTTTACCGCAAATGCTGCAAAGCTGAGTATATTCGACAATTCACCAATATGTTGGCCCCACTGCAGCTTAGAATCTAATGTACCACTTAAAAATTTGGTGGCATCCATAAGGGTCAACTCATCTTCCTTTATTTTTATAGTGGTGTTTACTTGTCTGACGTTACGAATTTAATGCATTTAGTTTTAGCCCAATTTAATTACAGAGTGTTTACGTCAAACCAGTACACCACCTTTGAGATTGCATTGTTCACTTCGTCTAAGTTCTGATATCGCTTTTAATTAAATAATAATTATATATCATCAGCAAACAATACTATCTCGTGGTTTTCATTTACCAAATGTGGCATATCATTAATATAAATTTAAAATATAAACGGACCGAGAATCTATTCCATACGCTTGCCTGAAAGCAGTAAATAAAAATGCCACAAGTGACAGTGACCGCTAATTTCATTTCCATAAATGTTATCCTACAATTATATTGCGGTTGTGGAATTCAAAAATTTCATTATTATTGTGTGCTGTGCAGTGACAATTCAAATTAGCGAAACAGTTAATATTTATGAGATTTTGGTCTTTGTTCATATCGCAAATTGTAACTATTTATCATTACAACTAGGATAGACTAAAACCATTTATTATAGCTAACAAGAGCCATCCAAGGCACAAGTTATGTATAACTGGTTTTTACATGAAAAGGTTCATGCAAAAATAAAGTTTTCCCTAACCAACATTACAAATGAATAAGTTTATAAGGATGAATGGATATTTGTTACTCTTTGAGGAAAAACGAATAGACAGACGCTTTACATGAATACGACTATATCTCAAAGTCGCCGTTGATACATTTTTGGAAAATCTAGGTTAAGGTCACTTATAACGAAAAATAAAAAATGTAGCTTAGCAAATTATCATCATCATCATAATGTCTTATCGTCATAATTTCAGCCTTTTGAAACATAGGCCTCCCCAATTGCTTTTCACGTTGAACGATCCTGTGCCCCCTGTATCCACCCCTCCCCGCCGCCCTGACCAGATCATCGGTCCATTGCGTAGGGGGCCGCCCTCTACTACGTTTGCTGATTCGTGGTCCCACTGCCACTTCAGCTTACAAAGTTGCTTCGCTATGTCGGTCACTCCAGTTCTCCTAAGAATTTTTCTAAATCGTAGGGACACTCCGAGCATAGCTCTCTCCATTGCAAGCTGAGTGACTTTGAACGATTTTATGAGGCGCATAGTCAGGCACCACGTCTCAGTCCCATATGTCATCGCTGGCAATATACACTGATTTGTCGACGACTATGTCGTCGTTGACAGTCCATTAGTTTGAATACCACTTCAGAGCAACAGTGCACAGTTTCAGTGATATGACATCACTCTATCTCAGTTTCGAGTACTGGTCCAGTACTCGTACGGACATGGTGGCGTTTCTGTATAAACTCCTCAGTACTTCGATATACCGATGATCAATGCGGCATCGCTGCAGGGATTAAAGCACTGCCCAGCTCTCGACCGAATTAAAGGCCTTCTCATAGTCCACAAACGCTAAGCAAAGTGGCTGGTTAACCTCTTTTGTCTTCTGTATAACCTGCCGCAGCGTGAATATGTGGTATATGGTTGAAAAGCCTTTTCGGAAACCGGCTTGTTCCGGAGGCTGGAACTTGTCGAACGTGAGCGTTCGTGTAGCGTGGTTGACCTATAATTTTTCAAAACAGATTTATCAGCTTTCTTGAAGAAAAGGAGAACCACGCCACTGGCCCATGACTGTGGCGTACGTCTTATAAGGATGACGGCCTTTATTACTGATGTACCACCCACTCTCAGAAGCTCTGCTGTCATCCTTGCCTTGCCGCTTTTTGGTTGTTTCTGGGCCATCCTAATCTCGTATAGCCTTACGTCCGGGATGACTTCGGGAATAGTTTGGCTCTAGGGTCTTTACCCAAACAAGTAGCAAATTGTCTACAAAAATATAATAGTCTGTTACTTTTCTGAGTCAATTGATTTTCCATTTTATATGTGTGCGAAGGAGTAAACAAAGACAATGTAATGGAGGAAATGATTTACATGTGCTTACTATTAGTTTTCAAAAGTTGTAGCGTGGATAGTGCACATGAACTAATAAAATCACAAGAAATAGGTAATATTTTGTTTGACTGAAATTAAATTTTCTAAGTTAGAAATTGGATTCTTTGTATTTTTAGGTGGAGACTGGGATTTTGTTTATAAACACTATATTATTGTAGCAAAGTATCCTTAGTTTTCTCCTTTTTACTACGAAGTTCGTTGTCTCCACTCAGAGTATTACTGACTAGAATATTAAGATAAAGTTAGGGCCAGAGAACATTTTTAATCGACCTTTGTAATTGTGGTCGTGGTGGATAATCAGATGTAATTATTCATTTATAATTTCCATATCACTTTTTTAATGCACTAAGTTTTTTAATAATACTAAAATTAAAAATATATTTGAATCATTGTTTTCAAAATTATGAAACAAAGATTGGCACCTAGCCTCAGGCAACAAGAAAAAAGATTAAGATATGAAATAAATACTCTTCCGTATATAAATTTATAATATTTTAACTGACCCTAATCGATGTGCAGCTTTATTTATTGCTCAGGTGGTGTTATATATTATCATATAACTTGAACTTATCTTTTTTTTAAATTGAAAGCAAATACGTTAATTATCAGGAACCATCACTGCAGTTTTATTGCTATATTTTATAAAATTGAGGGGAATAGCAGGACTCTTACTCCTTTATACTCATCGTTGTCGTTATAATGGCTTGCTGTGTTCCAGCAATAAAATTTACGAGGGTTATATAACGTACAGTTGGGACTGTAACATCGGAGCCCTAAAGTATATAAGCACTTTGAGTGTACTTCATGGTGTGCACAGAAATGTAGAGATACCTCCGAATCAAACGTACCGTAGTTTATTTTTACCACCAAGTGGACTACTAGTCATATCTTATCAACTCTGATAGATATTTTTAATATGTTTCGACGTAAGCAGCTACATTATAGAATAATTTGCTTTTTTATATTCGTGCTAGTCCTAATATAATTACGTGTCTGATCAAGAAAGCACTAATTAGCCTCTTACTAAAATGATGCCATAAAATATATATTTTTTTTAAATACCGATTTTTTTATGTTCTGTGAATATTTTCCTTACTTGTTCACGCATGAAGTTGTTTTGTCATATCACCTTGAGACAAGTTAAAGAATTTTACTAGCTACATTAATTACCCTTTCAATCAGGGATATAGTATACTGATTCAAGTTTTACTACTTGACGGCAAATTATCAGGTAATGCGGAAATATCTAAATACATATCGTCGCTAAGTTCTAACACCGCGAAAGTACAAAATCTGTAATTTTGATTGTTGCATGCCATTCAAAAGACGCACCACTAGACGAATTAGAAAAATAATTATAACTAACGGAAGCTTTTTATTTTGAAACAAAAAACATAACGTACTATTGCTTTACTGATAAGTTGTAAGTTTGATTTTCGCGGTGTTGGAAATTAAGCGGATATATCGTCAAGAACAAAAAAAATACAGTTTATTATATTTCCTGTAATGAAAGATTTTCAATTCCGCTATTCGCATTGTATTAAAATATCATTGCGCATAACAATTCTGCTGCCAATTCCATTTCGGATGCAATTACCTATACGAATCGAAAATTGTGTTTCTCCACTCGCTATAAAACGCTCCACCGCAGTGTACGGTTTCAATAAAATTTTATCAGGTGAGCAGAGGCTACGTGGGAGGCTAATGAATAAAGAATTCGCTATCCTCGACCCAGTCAATTATGTAGCTTTATCGTTGACACAAAGTCCCATTTCCACGGGAGTAATTTTATAATGCATAAATTACATGCTACCGCTAACAGGTTTGCCTGAAAGTGGCAATGTATTCAGTAAAGAGTTGACTAATTTTTTTTAAAATTCAAATTACGCAAATGTACACCGCAAACAAAACCGGTATTGTCAATAAATATTCACATAAAAATACCCTAGGTGATGAAAGATTTACTCTTCTAAGACAAACTTTTAATAGTGAGGTTAGGAAAATGGTTTTGCGAGCGTCTTATATACAAAAAACTAGAAAATTCATATTCTCGCTCAGTGCAATAGTAACACATATTTCGAGAATCTTTTCCAGGTAGAGGAGAGATTATTCGTAAAAAGTGTAAAAGTTATAGAATAATAATTATAGACGCCAGCCCCGTTGAACTTACAATAATGGCGATTAAAGACTCTGCATTGACACCTTAAAAACTAATTGCATAAAATCTAAAGCAATTTTTTGATTCAACAACATTTGCTACACATCTTGCCTGCCGGCATGCCTCGTTAAACATTTTTTTTTGAATATCATAAACTATTTTATAAAATAAAATTAAAAGAACATTCGAAGTATGTAGTAAGTAAGTTTTTAAAATTTATGTGTAAGTGAATCTAAGTGCTAGTTTCGAGTAAGAAAAACTGGCAAGAAACTCACAGGCTGTGCTCTTTTAAATTATCAATTGGTTAGAATGCACAGGTAGAAATATTTAATTACCACCTTTCTGTCATATTTAAAAACGATTGGGGCAAACCCTACTGAAAAGAGGTCGGATCAATATGTTAAAATTGTGCAGCAAGCTTTGAAATGCAGTTCATAGTGACCTTCCTAATGTGTTAAAAAATATTATATCTAAAAAAATATTATATGTACAGATAATTACATTTTGCAGCCTTAAACAGGATTCGTCAAAGAATAATAATACCATTATCCACATTTACTCGCATATTTGTTCTGATCACTAATGAATCTTAAAAACAATCTCATAAAACCAAGATTTAATAGAACCACAACGAAAGCAAAAATCCTTGATGGGGACTTAGTTTTTACAAAAACACAATTTCGGAGTAACGATGGCTTAAGTATAGAACTCATGCCTGCCTTCCACTGAACTTCAACTAAATTAAATATTTGGAAATAAAAGATATGAGATAAAATTATGAAGCGATTCTGAAAGAAGCAGTAAACCGTACAATAGTATAGCAGCTGTTAAAACCACGTAGCGTTGTCGAAATCAACGGATGGAGTGTGGAGTAAACACTGAATACTGGCAATTTAAATATATAAAAGAAAAACCTTGCTTCATATAAGACCTATCAATGTACAAGGTGAAAGTAAAATTAACAGATCCTACATAGATTGCAACAGTTACAGGTCGTAATTGCTCTTTATTCTAACGTAGTCTTTTATGAAAAACTTTACCACCTTGTTGTACTCTATTCGTTAAGAATACTAAATATAGTACTTATAAAGAACTAGTTTATTATAGATTGTACAGACTTTATAGTGTTAAAAGCTTGTTCCCGGTAAGCGGCAATAGGCTCGTCACCTATTACGTGGGACTAAAATGTTTTTGGCGAAGTGTGGGCGTATTGTATGCCTATCCCTTAGGGGAGAAAAGCGTGATTGTATGTATGTGGGTAAAAAAATAATGTCTGTGTACATTATCAAATGGATTTTTAATGTAAGTGTGTCATAATATACAGTGTAAGTATTACGTACTATTTAAACGCCTTACCACTGATTTGCCAACTTTCTTTCGCTTCTTAACAAGCTTAGATTGTGATCTAACAAATCTACAACATACTTTCATAATCAAACTATTACTTTTAGTTTACATCAGATTAATCTGTGAGGCGGCAGTCAAATGCCGGGACACAAGAAACCACAGAATTTCAATTGTGTCCGTTTTGCTTGAAAGGTAAGATTACATTTGCAATTCAATTAAATACATCTGGAATTAACTGCATTGGTTCCGTACATTCGCCGTGATCAGTCAGCGGATCAGTTCCACTCAGTAGGTTTCAATTAACTCTGCCAGGCGATAAGACGCTGACTCACTCTTGGCCGTATTATCTTGACGCGACAAGCTATACTTATCTTCTCTTGATTTTATTAAAGATAATTTATCAAACTCATGCCAATATCTGTCGATGGAGGTAGGCAGGTTATTTGACAGTGATTTATAAAAGGTTTTTAATAAATCACTAATTTGGAATGAGTTTCCAGTTCACGCGTTAATAAAATAGGTATATCTTCGTTTTTTTTAACTTCATAGATAACTGGTGACGAGGAAGAAACGCGAATGTTTTATTTATTATTTTATTCTAATGACATAAAATAATTTAAATCTAATATTAGTTTGTATTCGTGTGATAAATGTAATTGTTGAATGTCCTTATTATCACAATAAATAAATAAATAGTAGGCCGTCTCGAGTAGGGGGTATGTTTATTCTATATCTGACTGATTGGCCAGCGATAGACTTAAGAGAGCGGCTCCTTAAGTCTCCCGTCATAGCTGTTTCGGGATTAAAAAAGTAAGAGGGCTGTGAAGCTGCATCACTTACAGTAGATGCAGCCCAAAGTTTAGCCGGATATTAACCGTATTTTAAGTTGGACTAAAACTAAATACTAGTTACGATGGCTACGATAATCGTATAACGTATAACGTAGTCAACCGTAGTTAGACTTCGTAGACGCTGTAGCATTTTCGTAGCGAACCGTAACGTTAAATTGAAAGAATTGTCAGATAGTAAGAAATCTTTAGTTATTGGGCAAGAATATCCTTTACCTAAGGCTTTTTATTGATTCTTGAAGGTGGTTATACTTAGCTAACACTCATTTTGTAATTAATTATTTGCTTCTATTTATGGGTGTATACGTTAAATCACATTATGACATTATTTGACTATCATTGAAACGGGTTGGTGGATTAACATTAGTGATGGGTTTAATCTGACTGTAAAACGATGACTTATACTTTTAAATTATTAATCTAGTATCATTATTTTAATTTATCTTTAGTACATACTTAATGCCTCGGTATATCCCTTTTTTGATTTGTTCTATTAGCCATCAAATATGACAACGTATTGAAGAAATATATATGGTTTGCTTAAAAATTTTTTCGTAATAAATTTTATATTTGTTTGTTTTCAGGTAATTGGTGGTCGGACAGACGCGGTGCTGACACATATGCTGACGATATGGTTAGTATTACTCCATTAAGAAAAAATCTGTTTAACCTAATAAATAATAATAAACATCTCATTACGTTCACAATTCACGAATTTTCAATACTAGCGCCATCTTTTAGTTATAGATTGAACTTTGTGAAATTCAAGAGAGAGTCAGGGTAAAAGCACATTGCACCTAAAAAGTTTCGCTACCCCTCGAGAGATGGCGCTGTAGCTAAATAACCTCAAACAGTTTTTGGACTGAAATCTGTGTATTATGAATAAAGTAAAGAAAATGTAGCAATAGAGGGTTCTATTGTGTCTCTGCAGGATACAGTATGGCCCCGGTACATCGGCTCAACTCACTCGGATGCCTGTCGCTCTCTCTACTATGTCTCTTCGCAACTACTCTTCAAGTCACAAGCGGTGAGTGATCCATTTTCCATTCTATCTATCTATATAATATATCTATATAACTATTAATTTTAATTACAGTAGATTTTTCAACATTCGGAGATGATTATTTTGATAATAATACACAAAAGCACAGTATTAGTTACGAACTATAGAGTTTGATAACTTAATTATATATAATTAACTTTAAAAAAAATGTACTTTGATAACATTTTACGTTAAAAAAAAAAGATTTTATATGTGTTTTTTTAAATACATACGTTTGTTGTGTTTTAACAATCTTTAAATTAATGTAGGATATTAATCTTTATTAACAAATTGTTGGTTCAGTTAAAAGTTTAGGGAAAGTAAAGATAGTGGTAGGAAACCACTAACTATTTTTATTATTAACCCTGTAGGTAAATAAAGTACTAATGTATAATATAATTATTCATACATTTTTCAAAGTAAATCGTTAGAGCTTTTACCGGAAGTACTAATGTATAATATAATTATTCATACATTTTTCAAAGTAAATCGTAGAGCTTTTACCGGATAATAAATAGATTTTCTAATCGTAGGAAGTAATAAGAATATGTCAGGCTTTTTATCACCCTTCGCGGTGACGTGGCTTATCAGAAGAATGGACGTTTTAGACATGTGAGCCTTAACATGAGACTTATGTGGGTAGCTATCGTTCGTGATGAGGCAAGATTACTTTATTCGTTGGTAAAACTAAAATATAAAATGACCTCTAGTAAGACAAATAATATAACCTTTTATAAACATAACCTAAATTACTTTTAAAAATTTTCGACAACATGCATTTCTTAAGAAAAAGCGAAATATAAACTAAGTTATTATTGGAACTCCATAAATGATTTAAAAAATTACCTAGAATCTACTGTTAATGTGATTTTACATATACCTTAAAACAATGAATTATCTATATAGTTTTGGATTAAACCACTCATGTTAAACTATGCCTATACCGAACGGAATATTAAACAGGCCTAATTGCGATCTTAAGATATTTAATCCTTCATGATTAAAACATGGATTTAAAGTACGCGCTCTAGCCGTAATCCCAATGTTTCTACAGGCTAATTAGCTACTTAATATACAGACATGTACAGTTACTGTAACAGTTTTTTGTTGTTATACGAGTATAACAATTCTTTATTATGCTTACCTTCATCACAAGTATAAAATGCTTCCATACCATAATTTTATAAATTTGTTTTTTATTGTTTTTGTTACATATACAATATATTTACTTAGGTCTAAGACATAACGTTATACAATATAAAATTAATTAACAGTAATGGTACTTACTTCCATAAAACTCAGCTTAAGCTTTTTGTTTAATTTTGAACTGATGACAGATGTTTATATAGGCATAATTTATAACTTCCGTGTAAAATTCTTTATAATTGCATGAGTTTTAAAAACCGTACTTACTTGTATTTTTTTCTCTCTCTACATCGAGCCTTCAGCCTTAAGGACTAGCTCTACTTAACTATAACCACGGATCACTTTCTATAACACGTATGGGTAGGTAAAGATATCCTTCGGGAATACAGAAACTCTCAGAAATATATCGTTCTCGTTCTACTTGTCGCAAGAAATGCTATCGTCTCCCTCTTTCTCAGCCTTAGGCCGATCAATAAGGGATCCGTTTAAAATTCGAGAATGCCTTTGGGGTATATGCTGTGAATTAGTGTAATGATCTTTTACGGGTCGCCACGTTTTGAAGATTGCTTTTTTGGGTTTAGGACCGAGATAGTTTAACTTATAGGTCATATTTATTTCATATCATATTTTAAGAAAACACATTTTACTTTGTGGGCGGCTCCCGTTCGTGTTACTTTTATAAGTCACTTATTAACAAGTATAGTAATAAGTCAAGATTAACAGATAATAAAACATTTTAAGTCAAACAAACAAAGTAAAGAGTATATAAGTAGTACTAGTAAAAATACGAACCTACACTATAATGATTATCAATTAGCAGGAAAACTTAATTACAGATATACATACATACAGTCACGCCTGTTTTCCCAAAGGGGTAGGCAGATGCATAGTATACGCCCACACTTCGCCTTCTTCGCTTCGTCACACATAATAGGTGGCAAGCCAATAGGCTTGCCACCTATTATGCAGTATTATTATTATGCTATTATTATATCAAGCGGCAATAGCCGCTTGCCGGGATCTGTTAAGTTTGCCAAAGCCTCGTCTGTTGATCAGCAGGTGCACCACTTGCAGGTGAGGTTGGCTTGGGCTCCTTAGATGTTAGTAGAATCTCTATACACCCGATTTAAAATATGCCTAAAAATTATGCATTCGTCTGTGCAGGATTAGTGCCTTACATAATATCTTAATAAATTATCGCCAATATGATATTCTGATGCGTATTTTTAAAGTTTCATTAAATTTGATTCAGTAGATCTTGCGTGAAAGATTACCCAACCAACCATCATTACATGTACCATTTGTACATACAAACTTTCAAGACCTAACCAAACCAAATCTTGGCGTCCGCATCGTCTGATTAAAATGTCACTGGGTTTGAACATTCTCGGCACATCAAGGAAAGCGTAAGTAGGTGAGGTTCTTTTTCATTCTAATTTAAGCTGATGGTAGAGAAGAGGCTTTGTTCACTTCGCCTTTCAGCTTTGTTTTCACAGCTCGCGTCTCACCATTTGCTTAATTATGTCTAGAGTACTTGCTCGTTCATATTTCGTCGAGAGTTGTTGAAGCTATGAACTTTTCAAAGGAACTCGGCGGAAAAACATGATGAAATCGTAACTATTATAAAAAGATACAATGTTGTTTAATTAACTGTAATATTATAATGTGTACTTACTTAAGGATATATGATATGGATTATGGTATTTGTGCTACTTTGCAATGTATTGTATATAATATTGTTGAAAAACATGCGCACATGTAAACTCATCCTTTAAATCCTTACAATTATAACTTGTATTGAATTTTGTTTTGGGTTTGACGATTTATTGTTCAAGTTAGAACGAGTTTCAAAACCAATAAGCATTGAGGGACCTCTTTTGTTTTGACTAGAATTTTTGCTACATTATGCGATGCGAACCTACAATGAAAATGAGCGACGATGCTATGAGTCTCTTTCGTTTTGACAATTTTTGTCTCTATATTGTATTTCATCATCATCTCAGCTAAAGCCCCACTAGTGAGCACGAGCCTCCTCTCACATACCAAGGTGCGAGGCTATTGGGTCATGGTCCACCACTCTGACCCAGTGCGGTTTGGCGGAGGCAGGTGTATGGCGTCCTGTTGTTAGAATTTCAAGCCGTCGTTAACGACTACCACATTTAGTGATAACCGGGACCTACGGCTTAACGTAGCGTCCAAAGCACGGAAACGCTCGATATCAAATGCCACACAAACGGTCACCCATCCAAGGACTGATCTCTGTAAACTCTGTTTTACTTCGGTGATCGTTTTCGACCACCGAGCACCGCGAAGCTACAAGCGCTTCGTATTTTAATTCACGCTTCATATTGTAATTGGTTTAATTGAAATGTATTTATTATTACTCCTAATCTTAAGTGGCTTCGAATCACATATAAATAGCTCGATATAGTTTTAGGTCGTTGCATTTAGATCTGTACAGACCCGGTGGCCGAAATTGGAACTAAGCGTAAAACTGTGGAAATTTTAATTAAATTCGGTCTGCTGGAAGAAATTCCTTTTAGGGATAAGCAGTGCCGTTGTACATGTCTTTCATAACTTTTATCTTTGTATATGTTCCTTATGTGCATAAATTGTTAAATAAATAAACAAAGCAAAATTCGACAAAGCGACACCGTCACCGGTTCAGGTAAGTTTGTGGCACTGTATACGACATGTCTATTAACCTATGTCAACCAACCGTCGAAAAGAGTAAGCTAAATGAAAAATGACTATAATAAAGCATTGTTGAAGCGATGCACAGCAGCTATAGGCAGTTAGGCGCGGTGTAGTGGCGGCCGGTGGCAGCGGGCGCTCGCTGATCTTTAATTGTGAGAATCTGGGTCACCTTCGCGCTTTAGTCAAACGACACTTTCCTCCTAACTGGGGCGGTGAATTTTTAATGAAATCTCTATTAATATTCGGAAACTACCACATATTTAGTAACACTGATATATACAATAATTTTTTGCTACAATTGTTTATTAATAAGTCGCTTTCCCACTACACAGAACTAAAAGGAGAACTGTCAAAACTTGTGTAATTGTAAATTGTGTGCAAAAAAAAATTTTATAGTTCAAAAATTGCGCTACCGTCATTGCTACACTACTCGTAATACAAAAATGCAGCGTTACAGATCATTCAAACACTCTCCTGTAAAATTAACAAAATTATATTCCTAAATTTCAAGTAGGTAATGGAAGTGCCAAGTATATGCAAACTTTCAAAAGCCCATGTGATTGCATTTACGATTGAGAGTGAAACACGGAGCCTTAAGCACAGTACGTGTCTTAAACGTTAAGGTACTTAAAGTTGACGACAACAAAAAGAGATTTCGCTTCCTGCAATGTTGGGCATAAAAACATAAAATTTATTGACGCTATGTGTTTTTAGCAATAATAAGTCATTCCATACAATTTGACGACATCTTCGTTTTTATTTTCTTTCAATCCAACTTCCGTTGGGGTCGTCGGTCGACGTAAATGTGGTTTACCTTCAATTCGATATTTCCGATATTGTTGAGACTTCGTCAACAGCATTACGTTTATTTCTTATTTATTTCTAGGCATCGTTATTATACCTTTTTGCTAGTACTAAATATAAATCAATAA
This sequence comes from Musotima nitidalis, assembly GCA_949126915.1. Taxonomy (NCBI): domain Eukaryota; kingdom Metazoa; phylum Arthropoda; class Insecta; order Lepidoptera; family Crambidae; genus Musotima; species Musotima nitidalis. Next base: position 11,108,297 of record OX421423.1, on the reverse strand, counting down.
ATTTTTACGCTTCTAAACGTGCTAAAAATCAAATTATCTTTACATTGGATCTATGTAAAACGCTTTGTCACAATATGCCTGCATCTCAACTCCGTTTCTAAATGAATAAGAAGTAATTACTAAAATTACTCTATAATTAAAAAAATATATATTTTCACATTTTATTAAATCAAACTTCACTGTGTTTTTAAACATATGATCCTTGACTCCGTTCGTGTTCGCGTAACCCACAGACACAGGCAGAACTAATTAAAAAGTACCCCATATCATAATTTAGTTTCCCACCTACTTCTATACTTTTATCATAATGTACCTTCCGAAGCACGGAAGCGCTCAATATTAAATGCCACACAAACGGTTAACAATCCAGGAGCTGACCTCAGTGGACTCTACTTTACTTCGATGATCGTTTCTGACCACCTAGCATCGCGGAGCTACGAGCGCTTTTATCAAATTTAATCGCAAAGCGCTTTTATCAACATTCATTAATTTGCAGAAAGATTCATGAAAATGATCTGTGAAATATTAATTAAATTAATTATTTCTTACATAAATTTAACTTCTCTCGTGGGAATTGAATGATTTGAGGATTAATTACGAACAGTGTTTTCGCTGAGAACAAGTTTTATTTAATTCATGAATAAATATAATATCATATATATAATATAATATAAATAATGCGATATCGTGTGGATGTATAAAACTAATGTAATGATATCATTATAAAAACCTATCATCATCATCACAATATTGTAAATACAATATTGTAAGTGCAATATTGTAATCTACAAGCTTTCGATAGTTGCTTGGGACGCGTGAGTTGGTGTAGTCACCAAGGTTTTTAGTTGTCTTTGTAGCTAAATCAGTTATTCAGCCTGGTGTGTTTAATAAATATTAAATAAATAAAAATTCTTTTACAATCACACCAATTATTTAGTTCTAAGATAAGTATCACTAAGAACTTGTATTATTGATACTAAAGAATGGATAAACATACGTAAATACCTTTTTTTGTAAATACATACTTAATATACATAGGAAAGAAGGACCAGAACAAATATTTATGTTTGAACAAAGATTTTTCCTGTGTGGGGATCGAACCCGCAACCTCTGGAGTGAAGTGCAGGTATACTGACCTTCACGCCATATCGGTCGTCAAAGTGTTTAGATGTGGAACTGTAATGTAAAATGAAAATATATATATCAGCTTTATAATAAGTGTTAACTAGCATTACGATATGACACTATGAATAAATACATCAGGCAACTTACCTTCTGATGATATGATCATAATTATAATCCATTCCTATCATCGTTCATGATATTTCACTCACACCGTTAATGCCCATCGTATAAATGTGGTCTCGTCAATTTTATTTTAAGCCTTTATGTCAAAATATGCATACATACATATTTCTCCAATTAAGAAATGTGTACCCAAGCCCTACATGCCTATGTACGCAATATCCATGTGGATATCTATGCTATGCCAAGCTCTCGATAGGTAGAGCGATAAATATGATGCCTTCATCAGATTTTTATCCCACATGTATGCTTACAGATTTGGCTGAATTTCAGTTATTACATGGAGCAGCTGCCGTCGCAACTCAGAGGGTAACATCATTATATGGGTAAACCAGCTGTCAGGATAGGCATGGGCTTTTTAAATATGACTGCCAGACTGCGTTCATCAGATTAGGTTGACCACTGAACCTTCGGAGTATGATGATGAAATCCATAAAGTTACATTGGAAAACCTAAACTTTTTTTATCATGTTATAGATTTAATGGTTATCGATTTACTAACTCGAGTTGACTCGAGTTGCAATTACGACTTGAAGCTCCAGTTAACTCGAGTTGGATTGGAAATAATTGGAGTTGACACATCAAGCGAAAGAGCTCGAAGGCGGTTTGTTCATTTATTCACTATTATTGGTGCGCCCGCGACTTTGTCCGCGTAAAATTTGACTACAGCTATTTCAAATTTCGTAAATTTCGTTCAGTAGCATCTTGTTTATGTAACTTGAAATATCATATTTATATCAGCTAATAATACCAATCAATATAGTTTCACGCTCCTACTCGTAGCTTCAAAAATGGAATCTTTCCATACTTCAAACTTCAAAAACTTTTTATTCCATAAACTATTACATAGTACTTGAAAAAGTCAAAATTTATTACAAATGTAAAAAAAACAATCAAAATATACTGAAATTACAAAGCCTAGATTCAACCAAACAATTAAAAAAACAAAAAATATTTAAGTTTAAGTGAATCTAAGTGCCAGTTCCGAGCCACCGCTCTGTAAGAAGAACTAGCAACAAACTCACAGACTATGCTCTTTTAAATTATCTATTGGTTAGTTACAATCTTCTTACAATTTGTCTGTGAAGCTATACAATGCAGTTATACATTAACAATATTCATGTTTGAAGTCATTCATTTTATAATAGCCTGTATGAAACGGCAGTTTAATCCCAAGCACATTTATCTGCCTTATAGTCTTTGATAGAATAGTATCCCTTTAAAGGCAGCTTTGTACAATACGTACAAACTTGTATTCCCTTTATTTTACTTCGTTAACAAAATGTATTTACGCACTGCCTTCTGCCAAAGGGGGTGTGAGACTCAACCACCGGCAGTCGCGACCGCCAGCAGTAATACCAACAAAAAATCTTCCGTAGACGCCCGCCGCTTGTTGTGAAACAGGCGGGGGGCCAGCAGCGTCTGATACCTCGCCCGTGGCAAATGTCTCCCGGGCCTCTCGGAGGGTCAAACTATAGACCCTCAGAGAGGCCCACCACAGGTCCCTTTTAGTTTCCCCCCCGGTAGTCAGTACTAAGGGCACCCAGAGTCACCCAGGTCTCTGGGCTTTTCCCTAGCGGCTCAGAGACAGATAGAGTTACTTTCTCGTTTATAATATTAGTATAGATTTAAGCTTTATTGTTTTTATATCGCCAAATCGCATTAATTTAATGACAACGAAGAAAGTAAAGTTATTTAAAGATAAAACCATTTTCTCACTTTCTTTGATTTCATCATTAAATTGGTCCAAGTAATGAGATAATTAAAGAACAAATATGTTTTTTAACAAATGTATATATTATTATGAATTTATTTCTTTTTGTGATTTCAATTAGCATGGGTTTCAGCACTAAGCAGTCGCATTTATTACGAGTTGGCACATCTCTAATTTAGTTATATCATCAACAATTTAAACAAAAGTCGGCTACACGACGCCGAAGACATTCAGAAAGTTAAGGTATCGTATCGTATCTTAGCTGACGTTATCTCTTTAACGTTTTTTACACAACTCTACGTCCGTGATTTGGCAGAGGAGAAGTCTATTACATTTACCCGAATCAGTAATTACAAAGACCTTTGAGTTCAAAGCGTCATTGCTTGCTCGCGAATTTTAGCTAGATTAGAAGCGTGCTTTCGTCAACATGCCGTCATCACTTTGTATGTTGCTGGTCCTAGCAAGAGGCGAATGAGAATTATAGACAGATTTTTAGTTACACTAGTTTTCGTGTTGCCATTAGACTAGGTAGTCGGAAACTAACTATTATTAACTAACTAACTAATAAATGCCAAAGTTAAGCAGCGATTACAGCCGTCGTCAGTGGATGGGTCACTTTGCTATCGAGCGCTTCAGAGCTTCGTAAGGCATGTGAACTTACACGGTAGTCGTAAAGCCAATTTGAAGGCCTGATACGGCAGCCTTCAAAAATCGAACGCTATAAATTTGTCTGCACTAATCCGAACTTGTCCGGTTGATAGAGTATGAGGGATTCCTTGATTTATGTGAGATGGCCTGTGCTTAGTAGAAGAAGGTGATAACAATAATCTATTTTATATAGTTCGCTAGTAGCTTGACGTCAGAATAGTTTAACCCTTAATTGGCCAGCAGGAAGGATGTACAATAAAAATTTCTATTCGCTCTGGCTGATTAAAAATCGAAAAATAGGAATGGACTGCTGTATACAATCCCCCGCTAATCGTCGGGGCGTTCGTTTTCCAATATGACGATAATTTATCAAAGAATAATTTTCAAGGTAGCGAATGAACTGAGAATTTATAATTCGTTCGAAAACCATTGCGGAAATAGGCTGCATATTGGCTTCTCTCCAAGCTGCCTGCATGAATTCCCTTGAGTCGCGATATAGGCACAAGAGCGTACTACCGCCACTCTCCTCCGTATGGTAAGTGATTAGCATACTGCCTCAAACAGACTTCAGTCGTAGGTGGTCCACAAGGTGTTATGGGTAACGTGAGCTTTGTGCGCACCGTCAGCGATAAGAGATATATGCATAGAGGTAGGCAAGCAGATGTCTTATGCAGCAAAATCCTTCCATTAGGTCGTGCTGCCTGCTCAGGGGATCACAAATGAGACTGGACAACCGAATGATAAGGTCTTGTTCATTGCTCTCACGTACCTCATCCGCGGTTTCGTTTTTCATAGAATTGCGAAGAGTGTTGGATACAATTGGTATTTCAAGGTGTACATAATATCGATCTGCTATAATAACAGAACTCTTTTCTGTATGTACAAATTTAAAGAAAACGGATTGAAAAAAATTAAACATTATAAATTTATTTCAAGGATCACTCAAATATTACACCGAAATACTTACAAGCGAATGTCAAATATCAGATATTCCACTCGTGAACGAGCAAGATAAATCGCTCAAGACCGGTGGTAACCTTCGGCGCTCTCAATAAAACCAATATCGACACAATTTGAACTCTAATCCGCGGGAAATAGGGTGTTGCGAAGAGGTTTACCGGCGCTATATGTTGTACAGCTTCTCGGGTGTCGGAAATAGATTTAGTTCCGCGGGTGGAATGGGGCGCTGCATATTTAAGCATAGGGAATTGAGATGTAGTCTGATATTTATGATGTTAAGGGATGCTAATAGGAGAATATCCGGACACTTGAACTGCATTTACCAATATGCTGTAGAGGTCAGTGTGTTTATAAGATCGTGATGTCGATTCTGACGTGCGTGTGTGCGTGTTTCAGTGTGTCCATAAGTTATTTCAAATAAAGTATTTGTATGTGATTATTCGTCGTTTACTGTCCACCCAATTAAGTTGGTTGAAGCATAATTACTTAGACCTTTACGAACATCGTGGCCGCAAAACCAATAAAATATTCCATAAATAAAAATTGTCAGAGCTATATTAGTCCTAGATGTGAACTTAACGCACATGTTGGTTTCTATAAATGTGGAAATACTGTAATAATTGATTACAGCTGCGTGAGTAAAATACTTCCATAGTTTCATATAACTACTCGTATCTTTATTTCTTGGAACCTAGACAAACAGACTTGTCATTCGAGCATAAGCTGACATCTGGATCATACATAAAACTTCTCCCCGGTCCCTTTTTTAGTATTTCAATTTCACCAAGTATAATAAAAGTAAGTTCAAAGATTTATTGAAAGAAATCGTGAGAAAAAAAATGTAAATAGGGTTCTCGGTTTCCTAAAATTGTAAAAGAAAAAATCGTAACTAGGTAGATGGCTATTCATTATTGCCAGTACATTTGCCCAGTCCTCCGATTGTCCTCATCAATCCAGCCCAGGCTCAGTCCTCGTCGTCGACTACGAGGCAATTTCCGTTATGCCTACTGCGAAACTCGCAAAATGAACGAACTGCTGCTAAATTTCACGTACATGGCTGCGCGTGTTTTTACACTGCACATTGTAACTATGTCCAACGGTGCATTGTATAATCTATTTTTAAAGACCTTTCTCATTTTATATAGTTAACTCCTGACAGATAGATAGTTCATCAATAATGGACGACGAACGGCTGATTGATGTGCAAATGCATCAAATGAGAAGAGTTGTTCTTCCTCAATTGTTATGGCTATATCTAGTCATCAATGACAAGATAATATGTGAACGACTAACAGTAAGTAATACATCATATGATAAGTACATGTAAGATGCATAGGGATCCTACCAAGACCTTAGGATTCCAAGCCAACCTTACATGCAAGTGGTGCATCTGCCGATCAACGGACGGGCCTTTGGCAATGATAAAAGTTTCCGATAAGCGGCAATAGGCTCGCCAACTATTTCGTAGGACCAAAGACTCTGCCTATAGACGCTATTGTAAGTTTTTATGAATTTTAAATTAAATGCGAAAAAGGTAGATATCAGATAAAACTTTTGCGATAATTTTGGCTATACAAAGGAGAATTGTATAAAGTACTATATTTCTAAACCTTTTACACTTTGGAAAATGCCACTCACATTCGGTAACGAGTAGAATATTTTTTACGTTTCCTGTGATTGATATTTATAGACCAGAGGACCGAAACCGGTCGGGCTTCGAGGGCCAGCCTTGTAAAGATTAATGATGAGCCGTAATGCTTTCAGTTTTTTAAGAAAATTTGCTCTTCACCCTAATGTTGTACGCAGAAGAGTTAGTTTAACTTAACCCTGACCAACTAAATCGACGAAGTGAAACGTTTCACACAATACGAAACTTCATAACTAAAGGTTTCTCTGTTTTTTTACCAAAATTACATAAACCTTCTACTTGTTAAAGGAAAGATGAAAACTAAAACTCACTTAATAACCCGCTTGAAGTTTCTTGCAAAAAAAATGCACTGAATAGTATTAAGTAATCCTAACTTATAATATATATATTTTATGTATGACTCTTTCACGCAAAAACTACTGAATGAACTTTAATAAAACTTTACAATAATATAGCATATAAATCAGTGCCGACTCCTAAATTACTTCTTGTTTCTTATAAATGACTTATAATTACTAAAAGGGTATCCACGCTTTGTTCAACTTTGATTTAAGATAAGTATAGAGATAGATGGTTCCTTGGAGAAGAAAATTTTGTATCGGAAAATGCATGGTTCCTTAGAGACGGAATAAACTTTGGGCCACCTGGATACCGCGAGTGGTATATATAACTTTTATAAATTCAAAAATTAGTTTAAAGAGTCCTTATGTTTCACCTATAAACGGCTGCGCAGGTTTGATGAAATTTGATATGAAGTAAGATAAGTACTAACAGGAGGCCTTTTTAGTCATTTAGGTCACGCAGATTGAACAGCTAATAATTATACTAATAGGTACTTTTGTATTTATTTAATAATAAGTCAAATAAAAATTAAGTTTGTTGTATACCTAAAGTTACTATTTACAGATTTTATATGTAACTTCGTCTGCCTCGTACCTACTGTCTCGTTTGGCATAAAAAATTGTTGACTACTTTTCGTAGTTAGATCATTTAAAGATGAATATAGAAGAAATAGATTATACATATGGATTTTTAAGGCTTAGTTTCATCGGTTATAAATTTAATTAAAACTAAGTATCCAATAAAGTTAAGGTAACAAACTTATAAAAAATTTACCTGACATTGCTATTTTTCTATGTCAGACTTATAAAAGTTGAGTCGTACAAATGGTCACTTATAATAACTTGCACTAAAATGTAAAAGATATATATATTTCCAAGTCCAATCTTCGTTAAAATGAATGTTACAAAATTTCAGAGCAAGACGCGACAACGTCAAAAAGGTAAATTTTGTGCTGTTTCTAGTAAGATAACCTTGTTTAGTATGTCTGTATATTGTAACGCTCTCTGCATTTTCTATCACATCTCAGCAGCATCATATTTCAAGTAGTCACATAACTACTTTCTCCACATAATTTTATTAAAAAAAATCCAGTACCCGAACTGTCTGCCATATAGACATATTGTATATTACTGTAAAATAATAGCACAGTTTGGTTACTATACTTTTAATTCCCTTCCCCCGCGGACACGACACTGAGTGGACGTCTCCAAATTGAATAGCGAAATTTTAAATAAATCTTAAAAATAGAAAGTGAATTGTTGCTGTCGAAAAAATTGCTGCCAAGGATCGAACTCTGCTCGCTCGACTTACACACGGCTGCTGTACCAATCGGCTACCAAAGCGGTAAGGCAACTCATTGAAATTTTAACTCATATTCAAAATGTCTGTGCGCCGCTCTCCGCCTCCCACGTCAACCGCTTCTCCTTCGGCCGAGAACGACACAGAGCCGAAAGCGACCCGAGCCGCTGTCAAAACAGTGAGTGACTATGATTCATCGTCTAACGTAGATGCAAAGTCATCATCGATGCGCAAACGCAAGCGCAGTGAAGATAATATTAGAGAGATAAAATCTGAAATTACGGCTTTATTCTCTACTTGGAAAGCGGAGCAAGATGCGAGGTTTAACCTAATTTTGGATACTGTAAAGGAAATAAAGGAGCAAAATAATGAAATTGTAACTTCCGTTGATTTTATTACGAAACGATATGACGAAATGTTAAAAACTCTAGAGAAACTAGAATCCGAAAAATTAATCAATATTAAATGTCTAAAGTCTTTAGAAAATAAGATAGAAATCATTGAGCGGAATAAGTTTTCTAGTTGTATAGAAATTCGCAACGTTCCCAAAAAGCTATCGGAGACAAAAAAAGACCTTGCGACATTAGTACAAAATGTAGGTTGTACTTTAAACTTACCTATAAATATGCCAGATATTCATGATATTTACCGAGTAAACTCAGAAAAAAATAAATCTATTATTGTAGAATTTAACAGTACGATCCTGAAGGAGGATGTGATTTCAGCAGTAAAATCTTTTAATCGTGAAAGCAAAGATAGATTTAGCACGATTAATTTGAAATTAGACGGGCCACCCACAGCTGTGTACATCTCAGAAAGACTGACACAACAGGCGAAAAAAATATTTGCCGCAGCCAGAAAATTTGCCAGCTCAAACAATTACAAATTCTGTTGGTCATCCTACGGAAGAATCTACCTGCGCAAACACGAAAAAGAACCGGCCATCCGTGTCGACTCTGAAGAGGAGCTACATAATTTACAGCTAAAATGACTACAATACTTTCAAATTATATTTTTAATACTTTTAAAATGTTATGCATGCTCTGCTGTTTGTTTTACGTTTATCAGTTTCTTTATGCTATTGTTTAGTGCCTTGAGATTTAAAACAGTTATATTAATTTTATATGCGCACAAAGCTGTCTATTATACTTTGAGAAAACTTAAAGTATATACTTACCCTCACACTACAAATAACTACTACAATTTCTTTCAATATATATTTTTTAGTTTATTTAATTTATTGACAAATACATATAATATGTACGTTTATACTACTTATTTCAGAAAAAAAACCACTTTTGTTCTTTGTGTGCTTTTCGAAATAATACAAAAACACCCACATGAAGAATTAATGTACAAATTAATAACTGTTCATCTTATACCACAAGTCGGCAAAGTCGCTGCATTAAAAAATTGCCGCTTTGATTTTTTAGGCTCCCAGACATTGATCTGCCCTCTTCACTTTATCAGAATAATGACAATTGAGCCCTATAGATACGACCTTGGTATACAATCATTTTATTATGGGGCAGGTTAGTAACTTGATAGAAGAAATAGATAACTTTCACGTGTCTGAATCATATACTAGCAAACCGGAACAAGTAAGGTCATTCATCTCTCAACCGAATCTATATATGAAAATACTACAGCAAAATATCCGTAGTTTAAATCGCAATTTTGATGGCTTGCAACTGCTTCTACAGAGGTTAGATACAATCTGTGACTTGATAGTGTTGTCTGAGTGTTGGTTGAGCGAGGGTATGCGGATTCCCAATCTAGAAAATTACAACAATTTCTCTACAAGCCGTGGTCATAATAAGAATGATGGAGTAGTTATTTACGTCAAAAACGCTCAAAACTATCGAACCTCAGAACCACAACTTTCAGAGGCTAACTGTCTTTTGACTACTTTTAAAAACGAAACGGCTATCATAGCTATTTATAGACCGCCTAGTTTCAGAAATATAGACCCCTTCCTTCAGTCCTTGAACTCTTTATTGCAAACCTTAACACATTTTAAAAACGTAATACTCGTTGGGGACATAAATATAAATATACTCAGTCCCTGTACTGATACCTCGGCGTATCTCGACTTGATCGCTTATCATGGTCTTATGCCAGCTTCATATAGCCCAACTAGAGGAAACAGCTGCTTGGACCATGTCATTGTAAAAACCAAACTGTCGTCAAAAACTCTAAATCTGGAGAGTTCTGTTACTGACCATGAAGCTGTTTTGTTTTGCCTGAAGACCACAAACCAAAAGCAAACACGTGGTTCAAAAATAACTCGCACATTAGACCATACCTCAATAAGGAATGATTGTTCAAATATTGACTTTAAACATGTTTATAATGAGAGCGACTTGAACGTGGCAACTAGTTTATTCATTGACTCCATTAAGAATGTAATTGATAAAAATACAAAAATTACAAAGACTTCTAGAAACAGAATTAAAATAAAGCAGTGGATGACATCTGGCTTATTGCGATGTCTCAGAAATAGAGATAAGATGTCTATGCGTTTAAAAAAAGATCCAGAAAATAATACGCTAAAGCTTACATATAAGAGGTACAGGAATTATGTAGATAATCTCATCAGAAAAACAAAAAGAAGTTATGACATGGAAGAGCTTTCCAAATCTAAAAACAATACGAAAAGAATGTGGTCGTCAATCAGAAGTATTGCTAATTTAAATACCCAAAAATCAATTCCATACGAACTTCTAGACGCGGACAGTAACACAGGGCAGTCGATTGAGCGTGTAAATAACTTTTTCGCTAGTGTAGGGGAAACCCTTGCAGAGCAAATTCGTGCGAATTCTTTAATGACTACAGATCATTTAAATCACGCAATACCGACTCAGTCAAATTCTTTTGTATTTGTTGGCATTACACAAAAGGAAGTTGAACTTGCAATAATAAATTTAAAATCTAATTGCGGACCAGGATATGACTTGATTCCTTCAGTGACACTTAAAGATAGTGTAAATACTTTCTCCCCTGTACTTACAGACTTATTCGATAGATGCATAAAAAACGGCATTTTTCCAAACGCTTTGAAAAAGTCCATATTACACCCTATTCACAAAGCAGGAGACCGAAGCTCTGTTAACAACTATAGACCAATATCCATTTTGACCGCTCTATCTAAGGTATTTGAACGAATTATAAATAGCAGATTAACAAGTTATTTAGAATCTTGCAACCTCTTGTCTAACGCTCAATTTGGTTTTCGAGCGGGAAAGTCTACGGCTGACGCTATTCATGTGTTTGTGGATTTCCTGGTAAGAAAGCTGGATGAAAACAAAAAATGTTTAACCATATTTTTGGACCTAAAAAAAGCGTTTGATGTTGTCTCTATACCTTTATTAATAAATAAGCTAGAGCGTTTGGGTGTGCGAGGTAACCAGTTGGAAATTTTTAGGGACTACCTTTCAAACCGTACACAACGCGTGAAAATAGGAGATTGGGAAAGTGCTGAGTTACCAATTAAATACGGAATACCGCAGGGTAGCATAACCGGACCGACTCTATTTTTATGCTTTATTAATGACCTTTGCCAGTTAAAGTTAAAAAATTGTAATATTGTCTCATACGCTGATGATACTACTTTGACATTCTTTGGCGATACATGGGATGAAACTTTCTATTTGGCTCAAAAGGGATTAGACACCGTTTTACATTGGTTGGATTGTAACTCCTTGACGCTCAATTCGGACAAAACCAAATACATTTCGTTCTCAATTAGAAACGTTGCATCGTCTGATCTCAAAAACCATAATTTATATGTACATAAAGGTAACTGTAATACACCCACACCTAAATGCGATTGCCCCCAAATCCACGCTACTAATGAAATCAAATATCTCGGAATTAATATAGATAAAAATTTAACATTTGGCCCACATATTCACAATGTATCACAGAGGGTACGAAAACTGACATATGTGTTTAAACAGCTTAGACATGTTGCAGATTGTAGGACGCTCAAAATTGTATACATAACGCTAGTTCAGTCAGTCATCTCATATTGTATTTCTACTTGGGGTGGTGCAGCAAAGACAAAACTTATTGAGCTAGAAAGAGCTCAGAGATTGATCTTGAAGGTGAGTCTATTTAAACCAAGACTCTTTCCCACAGTGTCACTATATGAAGAAGCCGAAGTATTAACAGTGCGACAGCTGTTTGTTCTCGTTTGCATTCTTCAACAACACTCAAATTTGGAATATTTGCCAAACACTGTTTTATCAAGACGTCACCAAAAGGTCTGCATCCCTGAGAGCTTTCGCACAGCCTTTCCCAAGAAGTTCATTTGCTATCGAGGCTCTAGACTTTATAATTATGCTGACAAACTTTTAAATATATACCCAAACACTAAAATTCAATGCAAACAAAAATTATTAGGGTGGCTTCAGAGTCTTAGTTATGACCAAACCGAGAATATTTTGGTGTAGGAATATACTTATATTTCAATGACGCCACACACACACACGCACACAAACACGCACACACACTCACATACACACACACACACACACACACACACACACCTTGATTTTATAATTAATATTTTTGTATAAATGTTCGTACTTCACTGACAATTGGTAATGTACTATTGTAATTTAGCCGCGGGTGAGAGGCCTGGTGATCTAAGACACAGGCAGACTTTTGCCTAATTTAGACTCCAGCCTCCCGCATTTCACTAAATATTGTTTGTATCTAAATTGTGTCCATTGTGTATTAGTGTATGTGGAGGAAATTAAATGATTATTATTATAATTGTTGAATTACTACCTGTATAGGTAGATAATCTTTGTTATTAGGTAATTAATCTATTTATTATGTAGGTAAGTAAGAAGGCATAAAGAGTATATACTCTTTATGCCCACTTACTTCTACTTCGTTTTCAATATATTTTGTCACATCTGTCATTTCAGCGATTTATCGAAATTACATATTTTTTTGAGTTCGAGAGCACCAAAGTCTGGCATGGTCCAATAGAGACCGCAATTAATAAAACTCCCTCCTCTGCCCGCTACCCCGCCGTCGCCTGGATTATGTCGGCAGGCGCCCGGGAAATTGTCGAAACTTACCCCGGCTAAAAAACCTTGAGCCTTTTACGTGGGATCCCCTATAAAAAGTTGTAAATCGTACAAATTGCTATTGGCTTATTTGTCTGGATCTTGGTGTTCCAAAAATGCTTTTATTTTCGTACAAACACATTCGGTATAAATTATGGCTTCATTATCAACGACCAAATGGCCATAGGTGCAACCATAGAAATCTAAATAACAAGAAGACTTTTATTGGATGCAACCATGACTTGAGAGCAATTCAGTTCATATATTGTAGTTTGGAAAATGTAAGGAGTTGCCTATATTTTCCGAAGTCGTGGACGGTATCTATTGTGTTGTGATAAGACTTGTAATTAGACATATATATGTATATTTTATAAATAATACATATGCTAGGCGAAGACAACCTCTCTAAGCAAAGCGTATACTTTTATGAATTTGAACATTTGGTTTACACTATTTATCATTATTGGGGCTCAAATTTCTAAATATAAATTGTAGTTATAGCTTATACCGATTTCTTAAATATGACTTACCAAATTTAAGCTGAATTTGGCTCCGCTAATCCACACTGGAGTGATTCAGGGAATCCACTTTTCACCTACTCCACCTTGGTTTGTGAGAGGCACCCGTGAACAGTAGTGGGGCGTTAATGGTCTAGATGATGGTGATAAAATTAAAGCTGCAGGTCAGTATCTCAAGCCAAAAGCATATTTTAGGTCAATCGTAAAAATGCTTGGTATCCTAGAACAAAAACGAGTTTTATCGCAGTAACAACTTTTACCGTCCTTGTTCCGTGTCGTACCGGTCTAGAAAAGTGCCACTCCCTCTCATTACACGGGGAGTCATAAGAGTCAATGAAAAGAAATCCTATCGGATGATGGGCAGTAGCATCATACTGCATACTGGCTTTAACCGCGATCACCAACCCGTCTGCTCAGCGTGGTAATTATGGGCAGATATAGAATGTGGGTAATCTATTTAGGAGTGGATTTTATAAGGCTGATATAAACACTTTTACTGTAAAATAATTGCACTGTTTTGTTAGCTGACTTTAAATTGTTAAATTAGATTAAAGCGCTTAGTGAAAGTGGTGAATTCTCTTCTTAAAGCTTTTACTTAAAGTTACATGGCGTACATTTAATTTGCATAGATTTGAAGCTGGATGGCCCGCGGTTTTCAGATGAGATGGGTACAGAATACAAACAAACTTTATAACTTTTAAGGATTCCGCCTCGACTGTCTTGTTTTTAAGAGTAATTCACTCATTTGTAATAAAAATTATTAAGCTTGAGAATGTAATTTTGGTTTGGTTCTTTTTTAATTTAATTTAAAATGTTTTGCTAAGACAACCTACCACTTAAATCATTGAGGTAATGGTTATTCTAAGTTGTCATTACGGAAAAAAAATTGACATGAACTACAAAATTTTATATGATGGTAATATTAATCTTAATATCTACAAAGCATATTTATTTATATGTAAAAATAAATCTTAACTAACTAATGCCCCATAAAAAAATATTTATTTTGGTCTTCAAACGCCATCGGTCCCAGACATAATAAAAAACCCTATTTTTATAATTTGGCTTTCGAAGACTTAAATAATAAAACTATAATGTAATTAACATTATCAATAATATACATTTAATTTACTATAAAAAATATAATATTCTTAAAGGTCATGTGACATTTGTTAACTTCATCTATTAAAAACACACACATTTTTTAGATCCCTAAAATCGTAAAGAATAATTATAATCATTTTATTATATACTTTACGATATCAAGGATCCCATTATATAAACAATGCGTACTTTTTTTATTTATCAAGATAAAGAATGTCTTACAGTTTCAAAAATAAGTATGTTAGAAACAAGAACCTAAATTAGGTTAAGTTCACACCTTTCAATCAATTAGGGTTCCGTCTATCAAAACACACATCTAATAGGTTAGGTGCTTTTGGTAAAGCATCTCGGCGGCAGATGTCCGTATATGATTGAAAGCCCCCACCCGCCATGCCATCCGGCGTCGTCGGCCGCACGTCAGTGGCTGTTTGCGACTCCACCTCTGTGGCTGTACGCGCGAAACCTTAGCCTGTACCGCGTTATCGCAAAAAAAAAATCTCGCGCGAATTCAAATTTTAAACTAAAACATTTTGCCCGACCTCTAGCAAATTTTTTAAAAAATTACCAGAGAATATTTTCCGAAAAAAATTAATTACTTACATAAATATTATCATATTTTTTTAAATTATATAAAAGTCAGATAAGTTATTATTACTAAATCTATAATATAGTTCTGTTGTTTGTTAATCTTAAAAAGTTTAGTGAGATATTTTATCACATTGTTTAGTGTTGAAAAATTAATACAGCCCTGTATGTGTATACATTTGTTAAAAAATATATATTGTAAGTATACTTAAAGTTAAATTTATTAGAAAAGTTATCAAATGTATTGGATGTAATAAAATTACAAAATAAATTTGATCTCAGGTTATTGATTAGAGTGTTTGGTCTTCCAAGTGTTCGAAAAATCCTGTTAAAAAATTGGAAAGAGAATAGCAGTAGGTAGGTTTTTTGAAATACAGCTTCGTGCGCTATACTATGTTAATGCTATTATAGGGACTATAACTTACTAACTAGGAAAGCTTGTGTTTAACTCAAGTAAATATATTTGTGTGGGACATAAGTATTAGCTTCAGCCGCAGCTTTATAACAGCGTTAACTAACAGCTTGTCGCGTGACAAATACTAATTGATCTACGCATTTTTCTGAGTCAAAGATAGGCAATGCTCTAATCTAAGATTCAATATAAAATTGAATTAAAATCGGCTGATTAGTTGATTACCTAGCTATCGCATGCAATATTGGAACATAAAACAAAAAAAATCATAAATAAATGGTTTAATAGTTTAAGGAAATATTTATTTGTACGTTTTGTTTCTATATAATACAATGTGTTAACCCCTTGGTGGGAGCTTACATCCATAGCATGGTCGGTATAAGATGTTGCTAAGAAATTTGGTACTATGTCGCGCCAATATTAGCATTCACATAGTAAGGTTTGTAACAAAATAGCGTTCTAATAAAGTGACAAAGTACTATAATTATTGGCTATTTCTGAGGCTAATTGTGCCAACGTCGAGGTTTGACTGACTTAACAGACAGGCGGCGAAAGTATTCTAACAAACTACATAGATTATTTGACGTCCGATATGGCGTGGAGGTCAGTATACCTACACTTCACTCCAGAGGTTGTGGGTTCGATTCCCACACAGGACAAATCTTTGTGTGCATGAACATGAATATTTGTTCTGGTCTGGGTGTTTTCCTATGTATATTAAGTATGTATTTACAAAAAAGAAAGTATTTAAGTATGTTTATACGTTGTTTAGTATCCATAACACAAGTTCTTAATGATACTTATCTTAGAACTAAATAATTGGTGTAATTGTCAGAAAATATTTATTTATTTATTATTTATTTATTATTATAGGCCAATCATACATTTGCATTGTTCGGCATTGAATTCAATATTAAGTAAATCTTTTTGTTATGACTTGAGGTCTGGGTATTAATCCCAAAAAAGTGTACCTATGTGTTAATAAAACGCTATCAACTAAGCTACAGAGGTCAGTCTTTAGAGGGTTGAAAGTTTGTGTGGCGTTTAACACCGTAAACTATCATTTTTGGGAGGCACGTTAACCTTTCCGTTCCCATACTCATTAAACCAAGGTATAGGCCTCATACTGTGACAGGATGCCACACATCTGTCTTCGCTAATCTGCACTGAGTTTACATTCATCATCATCATCTCAGCCCATAAACGTCCCACTACTGAGCACGAGCCTCCTCTCACATACCAAGGTGCGAGGGTATTGGGTCATACTCCACCACGCGGACCCAGTGCGGATTGGTGGAGGCAGGTGTATGGCGTCCTGCTGTTAGAATTTATTAAGCCGCCCATTAGGCCTCTAACATGGCTTAACGACTACCACATTTAGTGATAACCGGGACCAACTGCTTAATGTGCCTTCCGAAGCACGGAAGCGCTCGATATCAAATGCCACACAAACGGTCACCCATCCAAGGACTGACCTCTGTAAACTCTGCTGTACTTCGGTGATCGTTTCCGACTTCCGAGCACCGCAGAGCTACGAGTTTACATTCTGAAGTATTATTTAAACCCCTTATACCTTTGTGTGAAATCCGTGTCCTGTAATAGAGCGTACAAAGATGTATATCATATATCTTTCTTGCCCAAACGATTAATTAAATCTCTACCCAATTTTGTTAGTATTTGATATTATCAATGAACGGTTTCCCGCGTTATACGATCAGAATATATTGATGAAATCGCTGAGCGTGCATATGAAACCAAACAGTCGAATTGAGGTCGGTGAAAATGTAACTACCTGTGAACCCTAAACCGATATGCAAATTTTATTAATATTTTTTTGTAAAACTTAAATTGCTTCCCAGGGGAAAAAAATTGCTGATTTTTTACAACGGCAACTAGTGTCTCAGCCGCAGTGGTTAATAGTAGAAACATTTTGTTCGTCTGTCTTGATTTCATATATATTTCCGAATGTAGCAAAATTATTGCTTCACGGAAAACTCAAGAGCCCGTGATAAATGTACATAATTACGAAATGTATTATATGATAGTTAGTGCTATTTATATTAAAAATAAATAAACATCAACATATGTTAAAAAAACCTGAAACGAACGTGAAACGTGGAAAAGAAAAACTTGGATTACTTCTTTAATAGAACGAACTTTGTGGATAGAAATATATGTTGGTTGGTAATAATACCATTAACCTTTACAAAGATTACGGAAAGTTCTAAATAGATAAAACGCTAATACTCGTGTACGTTCCCAAAAAAATGTGTCGCACGAAGTTTCTTGCAGTAGCATAAACTTAGAAGTCTTTAATCAAAGCATATATTTGCGTAGAGAATGAAAGTGTCTGAAATACTTTTTGCTCTTACTTTTTCCATGCAGATTTCTTTTAGTAGACAGTCGTTTCGTCGGATAAAATATGACACGCTTAAATTATGTATTGGCAATGAGAAAGTATTCTAACTTAGTTTTGTGACTTTTGATATTGTCATCCGCTATTTGTTTTCTCTTGCTTATCAATACAACTTTTGACTGCCGACTACAAACTAGAACACACAGGATGTTTAGAAATACGTCCTCATACGTCGGAATGAGAACGACGGCCTGATAAAACTTGCTAGAAGTTGCTCCCTACAATCCTGGAAACTGCTCTAGAGCCAGACTTAGACACATTTAGGAAGAGGTATCTGAGAATATTCGTGGCAAAAGTCAAGCTTTTCGTATTTTGTTAAGGCAAAGCAAATGTCTGCATTGTAGTGTAGTTATTAATCCTTCGCTAGTCGCTGCTTCGTTGAAAATCGACAGTTTTCCCGAGTTCCTCATGCTTATGAATATGCAACATCGCTTTAATTCAATGAACGAGTGGCTCTGAAATAATTGGATTTGAGTTCATGGTAGTTGCTTTATTGTATTGTATTGGCCGTGTTCCGTACATCAATGAGATAAAATAATAAACTGAAATCGAAAACAATAATTGAAAGTATTGTGCATTTTTTACTCTGAGGTTCTTGTAAGATTTTTTTTACGCATGAAGAATGTTTACATTGAATGCCGTTCATAACTAGGAGTTCATGTCAAAGGTAATATTGTTTAATCTGTGCTCAGTCACTATTACTATGTTCAAGATTCCACGAAATGCCAAGTACCTTTATTAACATAATGCCTGTTTTAAGTTAATTTTCTGCATGGACGAATTAACACGGGTGCCTCTTAATCGCAGTGTCTACCCTTGTCAACATTAAGCGGAGGTAGCGATGTGCTGTCACGTCACTTTGATTATGAGTGCTTTCAAAAAGCGTATAGTATTTACTGACTGAATTGGATAAGCGTGACGTGTAAATAATGAAACCCTGCATTGGTGCGGAAACTATTTCATGATTGAAAAAAGGGCAGAATCAATAAGTTAAGTAGATTTTCGAAAAAAGTCGACTTTTATCTACCGTTGTTGGTTACAAATTTGATGATTTTGAATGTAGGCATAAATACGTTCAAAAGTATTTTGAGAGAGCGTACCTACAGTAGATTACAAGTATATACCGTCTGACCCCCGATCTGCTCCAGAGCATACCCAGGTATGTTGGACCCATTTTTACGTATCCATGGCTATCAGGAATTTCTTCCACTTCGTTTGTCTTTATAAAGATAGCTGAAATAGTCTGGGAAAGTTTAGTTTTACCCGGGATTCGGCAAAAAGCAATCAAAAGCTTTGTGCTAACATCGGCAAAGAGCGACAGTGGAAGGGATTCTGATAGATTTTATCAAGCATTTGTATTATAGGTAAATGGTTGCCTATATATTTATATGATACGATATATACCGCTGTTACGCACTAATTGATGCTTTATTGGATCAAAAATATCGTATTTCATTGAACGGCTTGTCTTTTTTTAACTTTTTGTTTTTACTTATACGTTTTTGAAGGTTGAATAAAGACGTATAAGAAATAATGTCATGATTCAGGTGTTTTGATTTATTGATTTTATTCGAAAGCTGACATCGTAACTTAAGTATTATAGTTTAGTAAGACATAATGCTCCGTGTACGATTTTTGATCCTTTAAAACACTACATAAAATAGTGTACTAATTATGCTAGTTCAATTTAGTACCAGCTGATATATAAAGTTTGAATGAAGTTATTGTTGCTTCTTTTTTTATCCTTAAAAATATTCTTATCTTCTACAATACAATTATCTGTTACGTCAAAATCTTACTACAGGGAAGATCGAGGGTAAGTATTATCGTGTTCTTTGTTCGCCGTTGTTTCCCCGGTTAATGAGAGCTCGGAAGAGCTGAGCAGCAGCCCAAGTGCCCTTCATGTTGCTGTGTACTTCTAAAAGGCTACTATATTTCATTAGATGCAAAATTATACGCATAATTTGACTATTACACGAGGGTTTGTCTGATGATGTAGTAGTAGAGTTCTAGTTGTTAGCGCATACAATCTCCTTTGTATTAGGGCCGTATATAAGAGGTATGGATATGTGTAACATTGTTCTCTTGATAGACTTTATATTCTGTTTCCTTACATGCGTAGCACAAGCTTATTACAAAGTATTGTAAAGCACCAATAGATATTGAAATTCTAAGCTGACTTACAATTGACTGGGACTTTGATGCGTGGTTCCGCGTACATCCGAAGAAAGGATTTTTGGAAATACTTTAAATTTGGAAATGTTCATAGGTTTATAATTATCATTCACAAGTAAATTACTAGCAAATGAGTGAAGGATTTCTCCATTAATAATTTGCTTTAATTACTAAATTATACAGTATATCTAATACACTATATAACACACATTTAAAGATTGGTAGACAAAATATAAACTATTGTTCAAATGATCGCATAACATATTCATATTACGGGGTAAATAACTACCTACGTAGTATATATTTATTAGGATATATTTGTAATGTGGCTATGCAATGAATAAATTTAAATTGAATTACCCTATCTTTATATATAGCAAAACGACTTAAGACAACCCTATACGAATTAATGATTTTTATCGCGTAATGTTATATATTATGTGCCCGTTTAACTTGGTTCATTTTGAATTGTCCTTTCTTCAAATCCCAATATAGTTAGGTCTCTCCTGACTACTGTTACAGATTTCTCGGCCAAGCAATTAAGGAACCTATTTGGGAGTAAGCCAGCGCTCTTTATCATGCTTAAGAGTAAGAAACGTACATTCAATAGCTTATCAAGTTACAGTTTGACCGTTAGTTAGCCGCACTTATCGTCCTAAGTACTATCACGCCTAGAGGTGGCGTGAAATTCTATTGCCCTTGGAAGTTGTTATGTGGATGTGTATTTCATTTGAGTTTAACGCTGTAACTAATTAGCAAAAAGTTCTAAAAAGTAATAACATTACGACATATTCGTGTAAGAAACCTTAAATATGTTAATACATTTTTATTCTTGAGGTATGCTCTTTGTATTTTTGTTGCCAGTTTCCTAGCTGAATTATTTGTTCAGAAATATTTAGAAAAAACTGTAAAGGTTGTTGGGCCGTTTTTTTATAAAAGACTAGACGACTCGACAGACGCTGATCTGTCTAAATATCTAAGAGGTTTAAAGCATGCAATCCAATATTGATATGGCCAGCATCTGATATATGATAGTCAAATTTGATAAAGAGTTTAAAACTGATGCGCTTATCAATGAAGCATATAATTTTTAATTTATGATGATGACTACTTAACTATTTCATTTAGAAAATAAATATTTTAAGATATAACTTGACATGACAAAATTTTGTTTTTACAAAATTTGAAATACGAGTTAATATATTCTAATTGCATCAAGTATCTGACAATTTACTTGATAAAACGAAGTTAATATGCTAGCGAATCTTCTAAGGGTTCAGTTTACCTTCACGCATCAGATATTTGACGCTAATAAGCCATTAGAGGCTATATCAGCCCAATTATGTGGCTCTTAATCTCGTTTGGTTAATGTACGGAACCGGCAACACTCGCCTCCCACGACCCAAATACCCAATAGATCGATATATTCGTTTCATATTATGTCAATTGGATCTATTTCCCTTGTTAGCCAATTTGGAGCACGTCATTCATTACTTAGTGATATTTTGTGGGATCATTTCATTTCTCCCGTGTGTAATATATCTATGAAAATACATATTATAATGTAGGCTTTTCTTTTTTTTTTTTTAGGAATCTGTATTCTCTGCCGCATGACATACAATCTCCGTACGGTTTATATTGTTTAAATGATTCCTACACAAAGTCGTAAATAGAGTGGACGATTAATAAAAGCTGTAATGTGCTCACTCGAGGACATAACGAGTTTATTATGACTCACTCAGCCCCGTATTAACATTCTTTATGACGTAAAGGAGAAGGAATTAGTAAATTTAACAACTATTTCATATTCTAGTGAAGGACAAATGAGTCACGCAATCTCTGACTGGCTTAACTTAACGTTCGAAATAAGATAAAATTGTTATAACACACACATTTGCTGTTTACAAATACATAAATTTGCAACTAAACACTACTCCAAATATTTTAAATTCCGCTTCCACACATCTCAAACAAGTTATCGTTCACAAATACCTACAATATATTCTTATTGTAATTTTTTTTTATTTGATATTTTTAAGACATTTCTTTCTCATTTTTTTTTGAAATGTTATTGTTAGTTTTTTTTTCTCTCATTGTATTGTTATACTTAGTAGATTCTAGAACTTCAGTTGTGGTACTTAGTATAGTGTCAATTATTGTGCTAATGTCTCGATATCACCCTGTTAAACAAAGCGATCCGAGGTTTTTGGGAGCCTGATGACCTGTAAAACAGGTATGTACTCATACCTATCTCAGGCATCAGTCTCACACAAACAAACTGTTACTTTGTAATAATTATAATCATCTACATACTGCTAATGTACCAATTGTTTGTGTTGAGAAAAATAAACATTATATTATTATTATTATTATTATTATGTTTGTCTTTTTCCGATCTCGGGCCAATGGTGACCCGGACATTTGGAAGGCATGCGTGGGGCCGAAGCCAACACGTAGAGGCCCCTTAGACAATTTTAATCTAATGGTTATGTGACACCAACCGGCGATTATGCATTATAGAAATACACCTAAGGACAATTCCCGGTTGGTGCAGTACTATTAGGATAAGATGGAATCTACTATGGCCGGGATATTGGGTTGAAAGCTGAAGGACTGGGTAAATTGGACTATGAATAGAGGAGACTACCGGACACCTGCCGTCATCATCAGTCTCAAACGATTGTAAATGGCAGGCGGTGACTAGCCAGAGGATTAAATGGGCACTCCCAAATAGCCGTAGTGCAACGGCAGGAGCGCAACATAGATATCCTCGACTTCAGGGTGTCGAGAGGTGTACACCGTTTTCTACTCACTGCCCAAGAGGACAGTGCGCCAACTCACGACTTATGCATCTTTCACTTCCACCCTGCGAGCATGTAGCTCTTGCGACTCTACCCTGGACAGCCAATGAAGGCAAGCCAGGGGCGAGGGTCCTGCTAGCCTCTTGGGGCCCACTCCGGCGAACCGGAGACGAGACCGCAGTCCGACCCTCTGGAGCACGCGGAATTACGCCCGTGGTGTCGCCACTCACCAACAGCTCGCCACAAGCTGCCCTGCGGGCTTATTATTATTATTATTATACTAGCAAAAATGGTGGCCCGAGTGAGAACAAATCAAAAAGAGAGTGAGAACAATCGCACTTCACAAGTAACTGGGAAAATTCAGCGTGTCCATCGGAGTCCCGGTATCTCATTGGTTAGAGGTATGGACCGGTTATAAGAAGGTTGAGAATTCGTATCTCACTCGAGGAAGCGCGGAAAAATAGATTTTTATTTGAAAAAAAATTCATCTTATCACTAAATATTTAAATGCAAAAAAAACCAAATCATAAAAATAAACTCGATGTCGGTGTAAATTAAAGCTATGGTAGGACACAGTTATTGACGGTTTATAAATTGCAACGACTCACCTTCAAGAAAGACTTCAGACTCCTGTAGAAATTTAGGAGGATGAACAGCATGGCGGCCTAAAACGAATATCCGAGAATTCCACACCAGCAAAGTAGGCAAAGTCACAGGCGCACGTTGTAGCGTTTCAATAGACACTGGATATTTGCAGTGTGTAAAAATCATGTTTCACAGTCCAGTTTACAGAGGGTTAACTGTAAAAGACTGATGTATAAACGGACAGCTCATAAAAATAGATTATATTAAAGAATAAACATAACTGGTAAGTCAGTGAATGTAGACAATAATCTGGTACGTATTGCATAATAAATAGATGTATTTATTGTTCAAAACAACATAAAATGAGTTAGTGGATACGGAAACAAACGCTTAAAACGAGCGGCCTAATCTAACTTCCGCGAAGTGTGTCCGATAACGATGAATTAAACACAATGTATATAAGGATGAAAAGTGCATTAATGTCTGTAAAAGTTCTATTCTGCAGTCACAAGATAAAAAATGTGTTATCGTTATGTAATTTACTCACGTAAGTGCTTATACCTTAATTCGTAATTGCAACTTTTTCTTACGTTTAATGTAAAAATAGGTGTAACCAATTCTTCATTTAAAGTATTATACAAATCCTTTATACTCGTAATGGTCTCATAATTTAGGTTCTATAAACTCCTTTCTCTTGTGGGTTGACACAGACTCTTTCGTCCTTACCAACCTTTATGTCGCATAATAGCTTTTAACGCCGACCCTTAAATTTAATAAAATCACAATTTAGTGATTTGCTCTAGCTTCTAAATATGAAATTAATTTTATTCTATGGAAAATAAAAAGGGCAAATGTGTTTCTAGAACATTCACTTGGTGCAGACGATGACATTAATCAGTCCCGAAACCTTCTTGCATTGTGTACGACAAAGGTTTCTCTTTATTACAGTAGAAATGAGGTCGAGAGAAAGCCAAAGAGCTGACCAAAGTTTTCGATTGGTTGATTCCTATTCGGCTGTTGTCTCTTTTCACATTTGTCTATTTTATTGATTTACTGGTTCAGCATAACGGAAAAAAGACACGAGTATAATCTATTAACATAAAGTCATGTTGTCAGAATATTATACGAAACTATTCTGAAATTGGACTCACCCGACCGTAAACTGGAGCCGTCTGATGATATAGGACGAAATTTTGTCCAGTAAAAACGGTTTATGGGGAAAGCATATGTCAGAATTATTAGGGTAAATGCGATGGCCATTATTGCATAATTATGTAAGATGCTAACTAAAATGTGTCACATTAAAATAGCTTAAATGACTTTGAATGTCACAAACTATATTTCTATACAACAAATAAGATAGTAGAACCTAGTACAACAATTGAACCAAAAAATGTTTCCCCTTTGGTCTCAATTGGAATGTCAAAGTTGATTCACCTTCGGATTATTTTATTGGAGGCATAAATGTTCGAGAACTGTTATTGGGTCGTGTTCCTTTTTCGGCTCTCGATTTAATTGGAGCGAATACAAAACAGCCGAATAAAGATGAGGAAATGGGAGGCAAAATTGGAATATGCCTCTTGCATTTTAATTTCGAGATGGCGGTCATTATGAGACCTGTAACAATTACCCACTTTCGTGTCGCGTCAGCCATGAAATTAAAAATATCCCGAGCGCTCGAAGCTGTATTCAAAATAGCGAGAATTATTATGCTAATAATAATGTCATCACTTTATTTATCAAGGTAAAATTTATGCTCAAAAAGTAACTTAAGAAAGACTGAGTTGGAAGCGTACATGTTTTAAGAGTGACTTGGACAAAAATGGTAACTTTTGTAAAGGTTTTAAAGTTGAGTTTTTGTTGAAGTGTTAACAACTGGAACTGACAAATACTAGTTTAAGATAGTTAAAGAAAAGTGGGTAGGGTCAGTGGTCACGATTAGCTCGCGGGCGGTCGCGCCTTCCCTCACCGCGTCGCGCGCGTCTGCCGCGCGGGGCGCCGCCAAGCTGGGCGAGCACGCGGCGATGCTTGCCGTCGCCATATGCTGCATATTGGTGCTGCTGCTCGTTTTCATCATCCTGATCATAGTGGTCGGACAAAACATGGAGGCCAAGACCGGCTCCTAGCGGAGGAAAGGTATTTTAGCTAGATTTTTTAATCTTAATACTGTGTAGCTCACTGGGAGGCGCACTAAATTTGTGGGGTTTCGTTTTGAGCTGATGTTTCACATACAGGCAAATATTTTGTATAGCATATTTAAGTTTAAAGAAACTTAAATCATATTATGGAAGATCTGGTCACGGCGGCGCAAAGTGGCGGTGGGTATAGGTTTAAGATCAATCAACGTTAAAACATTTAAAATGCCTATGTTTAACAGTGGATTTCATGTGGCTGAGATGATGAAGTTATGGACGTAGCCCCTATGAAGGACATTTTCACCAAGACCATTCCAAACATACAACACAGAAATCAAAATGCCGGTTTTTATTTACTATTCCTTGAAATTCGCATGAACAATGCGGTATTATATTCAATCTAAAAATATTGTTAGACCAAATAATATTTCATTAGTTCCACAATAATAAGGAATACATTATAAATAAAAACCTCCGCACATGTGCAAGCTATTGAAAGGTCTAATAAATGTGGAAATATTGTGATAAATTTCTGCTCGGGTTTCCCATTTGTCGAGACGTACGTACGTGATACTTGAGAGCGGGCACGTGGGGTCTGGGTCTATTTTTGAATGCTTTGATAATCTGCAATTTATGAGAGAAGAGATATAGATATCAGTCTTATTGTATCATTGTATCCACTGTTTTTTAATTTATATGTTGAACTATTTTCTATTATGTATTTCGATTAATATATACATAATACAAATATTTAGTTGGTTTAGGCGTGATATACAGTATCAATCTAAAACCTTGAAACTATCGATAACTAAGAAATTCATAAAATGGATCTTGTTCAGCATGTGTCAGTGGTGTATGCTGACACCGGCTTTCAACTAGACCCTATTTTTGTGTAGTCAACCTGGTTGGCAGTCCGGTTTTTATAACAAAAACAGAAGACAAAAAGTAAGTCAATTATCCCCCAGTAGTAAAATTACAGCGCTTGTGTTACGAGTGAGTAATATCATTGAAGATTGATTGAACTCGGTGCCACCTGAACTCTAAATTGATGCGCTCCAAGTGTATTGAATTTTATTATTGTAGAATGAAAAATCCTTATTAAATATAAACGGAAAGTGTTGATTGGCAAAAGGAAAAATTCAATTTCTTTTTAAACCTAACATTTACAAAAGCTTTTTTAAACAAACAAAATGAGTCCATTGTTCCAATAAATCTATAAACGGTCCGGCTATATTAGTTTATCCACTATGAACTCACCGCATTTTCAGGCTGTGCTTTTACTGGATATCGGTTATTTAGCTTAGAGTACAGGTAGTCTTATAGTACTGATTAAGCATTTGAATAAAAAAGTATGTCGATTTGATAAAATTTCGATAATTCACCTTTTACATATTTATGTTAAAATTTATTATATCCTATGGTTTCGGTCTGTTTTTCAAAGCATACTCTTGGGTCACCAAAACATTAAAGCCTGAGCTCAGTTATGGGTCGTTAATAGGCTAAGATGATAACATCATGAAGTTACCTAATAACTTACCTTTAGTAATTGTTTGGCAAGCGTATTTGTACTTTGAATGAAGTATTTTAAAATCCACATAGGACGTATTTCAAAGCGAGTGTACAAAGGACAGTTGTTATCACTTTTGAGTGATGGTAATAACTAACGAGTGGCAATCGATAATTACGCCAAAAGGCTTTTTTTAATTCTTAAAGTTTTTTACTGGTCGGCCGGCTTTTAAAGTGTAGTGCGCAGGGAAGTAACATAAATGTATTCCTCATCAGCACTGGCAGCTGTTTCCGTTTCATAAATATTTGCAACATTGTAGATACATTTGCATATAGTTTATAATTGTTACTTCAAGAAACAATTACTAATGACTTATGTGTTGATAGATTTGTTAAAAAAGTCGCTACGTATATAAGCAAGAGCGGATTCCTTTTATAGAACGGTCTTACAAGAGTCGTCTTGGCGGAATTCTTAAGCTTTACGTGCAGCTGAATAGCACACAGAGCATAACACAATTTCAAGGGGTTTGTCTGTGCCGCCTCGATCGCTTCTCGATCGTTCGAGCAGGTTGAGTGTCTCTGTCTTATTCTATGCTTAATCCTATTTACTACTGAAAAAGTTATTGTATTCTAGGTAAGTTTATTTTTAACGTGACTTTGAAAGAAGTGCAAAATGTTCACTGGTACGTTTCCAAGGCTAAGTAATTAGTAAGCCAAAGAAAATAATAACTCAAATTACCAGTTCAGAATAGATATTTATCTAAATCGTGGTCGTTAAAAATGGAACTAAGAGGTTTAGGGTTAAACTGAATCAAAAAAACATTTAATATTGATGTTCGGATTAAGAGACAAATTAATCGGACCAAAACCGCCTCTCAACACCACCATCTTTTTAACTAATGCTAATAGTAGATTATTTTATATAGATTATTTTGGCGTTTTGCTCTCTGTTCATTATAGATTTTTTACGTTGTCTGATGGTAAACTGTAATATAACTAAGTTACATAACAACTGGCATTTACTATCACATAAAGATCTTAAAGGTCTGTTACCAAAAATTGCCAACTTCCGCGCTCACTTTACAGATAATTCTAGCAAGTCATCAAGTTTGTTTTAAGGAGAGCTGTTGTAGTTGTACTTGGATGTTGGGCAAAAGGTTCGTAATTTCATCCAAAGTTGGAAAATGCAATATGCTGCCATCGGTCTTCGAACACCCTCGTCAAGGGTGACCACCGTAACCTTTACACAGTTAAGAAAGATCAGTCTATTCATCGGACATTAATATTAATTTTTAATAATATCACATATTTTCATAATATAACATATAGGATTTCATGTAAGATTATTATTTGCACATATTTTTGTAATAAAATAACACTATAAATTAGCACACATTACGTACCCGATTTATTAATTATAAATAAATATTTAGTATGATAATTCTGTTATAAAGTTTGATAATAATGCAGACAATATAAATAATGTTAAAAAGTGGGGGACAACGGGCTCCCCTAACCCTCACCTGTCTAAAGCATTTATAGCGCAATATTTACCTTGAAGCGCTGACAAGTTTCTTTTTAGACAGTCTAAGAAGAAACTTGTCTATCTAGATAAAGTATAGTATCTAGGTAGGGTGTTCTATTCTACCTGTATCTTTCTACGGTTCCTGTATCTTATTTTACGAAAGTAATGTGCTTTATCATTATGCCGTAAAGTATCATACGAATATATTTTTATAGACTATTTGAATCTTAACTATTACCTGCAATTATCAGTTCCAAGACCCTGGTGAGAGGCCTAGGTCACGCCAGGCTATATTGCTATTATAAAAGAATGGCTCATATTTAATGTGTCATCAAAATTAATAAATTACCAACCTAACCTAACCTTTTTGTACATCAAAAAATTCTGATGGAGCACCTAATCCCCTATTAGATGCTAGATCAGTATTTTTGATGATCAAAAAAGTATTTTTTAGAGGTTCAGTTTATTATATTCCTAAAAGAATTACCTTCTCTGGCCTGATCATAGTTTGTTTTTTTTATGCAGTGCTGTGTCCTAGAAAATACATAATGTACTAATAATAAGTAATAGTTTAGAGTCGCGTGTCTGAACTTTTCGTTGCAAATTGGTTTGAAATATGATTTTCGGCCGCCTTGAACACTTAACATATTTTATGATTTCATAAAATATGGTCCCTTGGTCCATCATTCCGGCTGTCACTGATTTATTAAACTGTTTTTGATGACGTGTCACAATGTTTATTGGTTGAAAAGTAGGTATATCTGCTTTTAACATATCAAAAAGAAACGATTACGCATACAACTGGTTGCAACTAGTTAGCTGATCGATTGAAAGTAGTAAAGGATACCGTGTTCCAGGTAACAAACAGGCGTGAATGTATGTATGTAAACCTTAATATACTGAAATGCGATATCTCTCCGGTATATTTTGTGTTGGCTCATAATTATGTTGAGTTATTTCATATCAAAAATTAATATTTCAATAAGAAATTAAACAGAGTTACTTGGCGCCACATAAATAAATAAATCTTTTACTGGACGTAATGGGAGGAAAACCGTTGCCACAAGGACGAAGCCACTGGCGTAAGCTAGTCCAAATGACATGCTCTCATTAGTTTATATAAATATATAAAGAGCTTAATGCATTGAGTGACAATTTACCTAGGGTGACATAAGTTTTCAGTACAATTGTTACATTAAATTCAAAGAGAATTCGGCATCAAAACCGCAATTTGATGTTAGGCCTTGGGACAGAACGTTTTAACATTAGCGGTTGAATATTACGTCTATGTAGGCATCTATTATGCATCGTTAAGTGCAGATATAGAAAAATATGCGCTGGAATTGCAATTATCGGAAATTAGTTCATTTAAGAGTTCGTCGTGTTTAATCAAAAACTTTAATATGTACAACTACTCTTGTAGTTGAATTTTCTTTACTTGCATATTTTGAATTGCATAATCACTGAATTTAACAAATATTTCAATCGCTCTGTGGAATAATACTAATCGGCACCTAACCCCTAGATTTAATTACGAAACAAGTATAATACAAGTTCCATACAAAACTTGTATAATACATAAATTATTGGAGTCATACATGAATTGAGACTGTCTAAAACATTATTTCGTTCATTTTGTGTAGCCGACAAGTATAAATACAGTTTTACAACACATTCGCGTTAACACTGAAGTCTGTCACAGTCTACAACTTGTCTAATACATTGATAGCGTTCTCATCAAATGATTCACGTCAAACGAACGACGAGATTTCTCATCTTCACATAACTTTCATCTTTCTGCCTTTAGATATTACTTTATAGATAACATATGTATATCCAAAGCTCCGGCAAAGACAAAGACTTTTTATTTCACATGAAATCTTAAAATTTAATACAGTCCGCATATTTCACCAGTAACTGGTACGCAAAAATATAGTTAGAGGATTCTAATATAACAATCATAAATTTATTATTCAAAATATTCACATAGTGAATAATAAATAAATAAATATTTTCAGACAATTACACCAATTATTTAGTTCCAAGATAAGTATCATTAAGAACTTGTGTTATGGATACTTAACAACGGATAAACATACTTAAATATCAGCAAATAGAGTGCAATCGTAATCGGTAACATCAGGCAAATCATTAATATATAATAAAAATAGTAAGGGTCTGAGGACACTCCCTTGTGGTACACCTATATAATTGATTTTAATTGAGGATCTATATACATTAATATTATTATTTACTTCTATTCTCGCAATCTCTACATATTGTTTTCTATTGGTAAGGTAACGTAAATTATGAGCCAATCCTCTAATACCATAAAATTATTATTTTTGGAAAAGTATGTTATGTGATACTAGATCAAAAGCACTACTCATATCAAGAAACATCACTACTGTTATATCTAAACACCCGATAAGCGGCATAAGATATTGCTACTAGATGTTGAGTTATATATAAATTTGTAGTCACAAATTTGATCTTCGACGCCTTCGATGCTAATGTCGAGGATCCGTCTTTCGTTCGCTATATTTATTTCGTTCAATGCTGAGCAAAGTATTCTATTCCTCATTTCTAGATACTACAATTTCGTACCATCTGCATCCATTGTTTTTCCACGATTCGGTCCAGTGAGAAGTCTTTCAAAACGCTGCAAATAATAATATAAGTTCTATACTTATATAAGTTCTTTGGGAACACGATGCTTTCTTTCGTTGAAAAATATAAAATATCGATTACGAAACGAAATATATAAGAAGATAAATAAATAAAAACTTATCACTACAAATTATACCTCGGTTAAGTGCAGAAAGAAATATATAAACAAAAAAAAATTCGGTTCAGCTGTAAACTTTGATTTGTTGGTTGACTGTACAAAGATGAAAGTGACGGGAAATATTCATATCCCGAATATAAGCGGCTTTGCTTGAGCCACGCACCGACCGCTCCATAAGAGAGATTTTCATACACTCAGCCAAGGTATTAATGTATGCTACCTTACTTCGTGCCTCCGATTTATTATTTTTACATAGAGTGAAAAGTGGCAAAATACGTAGAAATCAGGGAGAGGTTTGTGACAAAATATTCCTTTGAGAGAATTTGAAATCCATTGTATTTGATGGGTTTATCTAAGGTATATAAGTTATAGTAGGTAGTTGCATGTTTACTTAATGCAGATCTTATATGTTGTCTATTGTATATGTGAGCTATGTGACTTTTTGAGTGCTCACAGTTTAAGACCGGCTCGCATATTTATTCCTATTTCAGCATCCTGAAAAGGATTTTGGCGCTTAGCAGGTAATAAAAATTTATATCGTATTTATGTTTAGTCTGTATTATCCCTCCACAATATCAGACTACCCGTGACCAATCTCTGTAATGTATTCTAAATATATAGAACAACATAGTGTAATAAACAGCGATATAAATCTGAAAGACATGTTTTAAGTACCTACTATTTTATCAACTATATCATCATTTAAATAATGACTGGATGACCAGAGTCTGTATAAAAAGAGTATATTTTTAAAAAGATATGACATGCACAAAAATATTTGTTTTGTTATATCTTACAGTAAATATATAAAGGTTCCAATAATACGCTTTGCAAACCTCTTTCGTGATTGACGAGCTCGTAGTTGCTACGGTCGCAGCCGTAGCACGTACATCAGAGGACTTCGCAATTCTTTGCAGAATACGGATTTTCATAATGTTTAGTCATACTAGTTTTTTTTATTTGAATTATAATGGAAACACGTACTATTTGAGTGACTGTTGTAATCATGCAGTTGGCATAGATACACTTCGAAGCGAATGAGTGAAACACCTGCAGCACTGAAGAGCTTTATTTCAGTTCTATTTCTTCGAAGCCGCGCAACAATAGTTTGTTAATAAACTCTTATTTTATTCAACAAACTAAAGTTAATTAAAGTGATATCATAATTTATTATTTAAATTTTTACTGCTATGGAGCCTTGCTTGCGGAGTATTATAATGCGATTACATTTTATTTATAATACAAGTGTCGTAAGTTCTACTTTTTTCTCTATTTTGTGAAAAGATTATTTACTACAAGTGTATTATAATCATATCATAAGAATTAGATTAATCTCCGTTATTGCCCCCATCTATACTTGGTCCAAACTTTATAAATCGAACGGAGCTAACATTAATCACACAAGAAACTATAAAGTAAAATATTATCTTTTCTATCTATACTTAATTTTTGTTTGAACTCATGTAAATCTAGATCGTGTATATTTTACTGGCGTTGTTGATACTATCACAAAGTTTCGAGCCAGGATACTTCAATAGTTTGAAACACCGCAACTGCTCCACACCAAGTTCAGCAGTCACGGTTTACTTCACATACAACCAACTAAGTACAACTCATTCAATCCACTCATTTAGAGCGGGTGTTACCTGTGGGGACTTGTCTGTTGTTTTATTTAAATTTCATACTGTGATCCTTGATTTGATAGCTGCAGAAAATTCAAGCTTTATAATTTCGCTGTTTTAATTTAGAAAACGAATGTATCGGATGGCTTCTAATATTTTGGGTCATTCTATCATTTTATATTAACAATATAATATCTTCGGACATTGGCTTAAGACTTTTTATTGTTAGGCATTTACTAAAGCTGTATTTGTAGTTATATATTCATTGGCTAGTATTGTTATTATAATTAAGTCCACAACACTGATGCCTAGTAAAACTTGAAAGAGTTTATGTTGGCATCTTATTGCATAAAATTATATGTATTTGTTAAATAATTAAATAATAATAAATGCGATTTTGTCCTAAATTAAGCAGATCTTGTAATATAAGTAATAGGAAAATATCACACAATAAAAAACTTAGGTATTATTTTGTCACAACGTATTTCTTTTAATCATAGATCACACAAGATAAATATTTATGTTTTGTACCCACGATTATTTGTCAAGGGTGGGTATCGAGTTAGGAATGTAATAGTCATTACATTTTATTATTTCAATGTTTGCTGGCAGCTGCCTGAACTTGTGACGACGACTGAAACTTTACAAGTTTGCTGCCCGATTCTTTTTCACTTACGCTGCCAATTGTATTGAATCTAAACGCAATTGTATTTAGTAATCTATAAATGAAATGATATTTTATTTAGGCATACAAACAACAAATAGTTTTTCCACCACTACAGCGCTGGTATTTCGTGAAATATAATATATACATTGAAAATTATGTCCTTACTGGTAAGACTACGAATTATTATGCCGAACACATTTTTACTAATGTTATAAAAAATGTGAAAATGATTTAGTCTTTCAACATAAGGTAAAATATTCAACAGAAGTATTATTATTGTAATACTAAATTCACAGTATATTAGATGTGTTCTTTATACTGAAATATGTAATATTCTAAAGATAACGACTGCCTTACTTTTATGATTAGGTACTTGCTCATAAAAAGCGTAATTGCTTGAACTTATAGCATAATATTACAATGGAGCATTTTTTTTGCCGGTAAAGGTCCACCCTGTTCGGCAGTGGTCGGGGCGGGGTGACAATCCACTTGTCTATTTTCGTTCCCACAACAATACCCCGCCCGTTTGAAGCATTGAGGGGCGGAAGTGTAATTATTGTCTGCGTATAGGTTTCGACCAAGTTTCTGTTTACGGTCAGAAAAATCACAGTCACCGTTTTCAGTTCCTTAAGACTTACTTCTTTTGTCTTTATTAAAATCCTTCTAGTGCGCAATATTTTTGGACCCATTTTGTATATCATAGTTATAAAATATTTATAATCTTACTAATGGAACAAATGTGAAAGCTTATATTTTTGGTCCTGCAATGCATAAATAATAATAACATAATCCTGGCTTAACGGAGCTAGCTAAAATTCAGACAGAAATAAATCATGATTTAGTTATCATCCGGCACTTCGCTATCCATGTCGAGAGCAGGTAAATTAGAGAAGGAATTAATTCTAGCATTAATTACTGAGCGAAAAGCCGAGATCTCCAGGTGAGATACTTTTTAGTTAATTATACTATGTAACTATTAATGAGGAATGTTCAATATTTTAAAATTAAAAAAAAAATGTTATCGATGTCATTGCGATATCGATTTGACTTAGTTTGTGGCTTAACACTGATGATCTTCTAGCCTCATACTGAGCATCAGTTGTAGAGGTACTACTTACGAATTCACGCTGCACTGATTTTATTAAAATTAGGTATTATATATAAAGATACACTATAGTTCACGTACGAAGCCACACGCGAAAGCTAGAAAATTATATTTTAAACCCTTACGCATGACATTTTCCGCGTCTTCGAGCCAAGTGCGTAAATGAATATAATGAGCTCAGAGGCAAACCATGTCCTAAAAAAGGCCTATAAAAAAACTCACCACCTTTAAAAAGTTAAGCACAAAATGACTAACTACTAAACTCTTGTTCCAGTTTATTGATAAGACGCTATTGAAAATACATGATGCGTTTCACTTTTACTCGCTGCGTATCCTTAGTAACGCTGCGTAACTTTAGATGTTTAACATTTCAGTTAAGTTCATTTAACATTTATTTAATTTATTCACTCTTCGCTTTTTCAGTAAATACAGCACTCAAAATCAACATTAGATAGATACAATATTTATTGCAATGTAAGACACACAAGCATATAAACAAAAAAAAATACAATAAAAAAAAAATTATGACAACAATAAAAACTAAAAGTAAAAAAATATTCGCATAGTGTGCATGTGTGCCGCAGATTTTGCTTTTGCCAAAATGGTACTTCGAGATGCGCCAAAAATACCGTGTCATGTAAACTAATTAAAAACAATTTTATAAATAAAATAATAAGTATAGAGTGATATATAAGAGGTACAATAAAATATTTACCTACATTCGGAGTAAATAGCCCTTCAATCGATTTCTTACTACGCAACCACCTAACCTGTTTCCACATTTGGTTATGAATTATTTATTATTATTGGTTCTTTCATCAGGAGGTTATTTTGGTAGCTCAAATTATAATGGCGTGATCGTAGCTATTGATTCACAGATAATTTGGTAATAATAAATAAATCTTAGCCCTATTACAACGGTAAGGATCATTTAGTATGGTGTTATACAATATATATCTATATTTTTAGGTATTATAAAGAATAATAGTAGTGAGGTAGCGCAACGCAACCAATGCTGAAATTATTTGTTTAGATACCCATGAATTAAAAATAATAAAACAATAAACTTAAATATTTTTGACATTAACAGAAGCTCGTGGAAAAGGCTTGCATAAATGCGTGTTTGTACAATTGAACTCTTGTTTTGGTGCCAAAGCCTCAAGTAAGTGCTTCTTTTATGCGCTTCAACCGTCAATAAGTATTGGAAGTGGCAAAAGGTACGCATCTACTTGCCTACACGTGCGTGCGTTAAAAATTAGCTAACCTATTCGAACTAAGCAATCTTAAATGTATCTAATTTTATATATATATTCGAACGGAAAAGTTTTATAAAATAGGTTGCCATATGAACCGTTGTACCATTTCTGCCAGAAATAAGATTGGAACAGAGCACTTTTTATGTTACTATACATTATGCGATTCTCGTTATTAATAACCCCTTTATGATTAAGGCGCTTACGATATTAGTGGGTACAGTATATCGGTGAGGTTCGAACCTTTGGGTGATAAGTGGTTCCATATAAAGGCTAAATAATTAAGTACTTAATAAGTATGAAGTACTAAAACCATCTTAACACAATATTTTTTTCTACCTTTGAGGCAATTTTGGTTTGAATACACAGTAATGGATAGGGGTATTTTATGAAATAAATGCAAGAAGCTTTTATTATTTAAAATTTAGTGAAATCACCCAAAATTAAGGTATTCTCAATTTGATCTTAACTTTATTGTTTTATACCAATTCTGCGATATAATGTCAATTCATAATGTACAAGATGTCTGTAGATATAAGTCAGGCTCGTAATGTGCAAGGTGTAATAGGCTAGTTTAAAAATGAATTGTATTATAAGTCATTAAGGTGCGTATGTCATTTACATTAGTATTATCTAAACGTATTTCTTTGTAGCGTACTACAACGATATTATTTTGACAGATAACGTAACTTTGAATAATTTTACTTTGGCAAATCATAATATATACTAAGTAATATATAATGTACAAGCATTTTATATTGTAAAAAAAAATAAGCGTTACTGAATGAGAACGGAAATAGACGCTTATTTTTCTTATATAACAATATATATTTCCACTCGTTCCTTTGACACTTTCAATGGCACTCCCAACCAAGTGCTAAACAGGAGACGGGATCAAGACATTGTCATACAAAAACCGCTCTTTCTACATTCACATAAAAGGTTTTTTAAACTAGACGTGTCTCGATTACTGTCTGCCCAATGGCCGTGGCTCTTAAAGTTGCCGCCACCGCTATTTTCAGAGTGACCCACTTTTCAATTTCTCAAGCAAATAATTGCTCATAAATTGTAATGATTGTTTCTTAATACTTTATTTATTTTATGTTTAAGTACATAATATTGATGGAAGATTCTTATTATTTACAAAAACTTGCTACATAAGTAAATAAAAAAGCAGACAAAAATAGCATTTCCGCCATTCTAAGTAAAGTCGGTAGGTTTTTTGGTTTTATATCGATCCTACATTGTGTATATGATACTTTTAGTAGTAGGTACGGATACTTCGATAAGAATGGTTTACGTTCTGGAAAATACTACATATGTATATATATGTACCGAGCTTTTAAAAAGCAACTGAATTCCCACCGGCTGGATTATGTATGTGGAGTTCGGACGCAAAGTTCAGCTTCTGAAATCGGATATCATACCAAATGCATACTGTATATAATGGACCTAAGTAAAAAGTATGTATCAAGCTGAAAACCAACTATCGAACTGATTTTATAGCCGTCTTCTATGTTTAGGACTCAGTAAATAAGAGAAGAGAAAACTCAAAATCATGAAGGGTGGATTAGCCGTTGTAAATCCTGACCCTTAAGGAATTAAAAAGGCCGCATCTGATTGAAACTTTAGTTTTTTTTATGTATTCTTCATTTCAGCTTAATTCTTAATTAAAAACTTTATAGTTTTTCTGTAAAAAAATAATTTGAGATAACGGGGAGAAACAAAGACGTTTTCTAAAGAAAATACGACGCCGCCTAATCGCTAAGCAGTTTCATGAACGAAAATATCAGGTTTTGCATAGGCGCACGGTTCACACGTCCGGCGGTGTGCCGAGGCGTCCGGCGGCGGCTCCCGTGTGCGGTGTCGGAACAATAGAGCTTCACAATAGGCGCGACCTTGGGTCAAGCGACGCCGCGGGCTAAGTCGATATCGTTCCATATTTTTATGCTTGAGTTGACGTGCAAACCTAACCCATTTTTATTTCTTCTAAATAAAAACTGTCAATATACATAACATTCATCCATAATCTCATGCTCATATATCCTCTCATATATTCATCCGCTCATATATTTGTGGTGGGCAAAAATCTTGTTACAACTATTTAAAAGGTTTTAAATAGTTTTAGCAAAGTTCACTTTTATCACAGAGATCTCTAGGTGAAACGTGTCTGTCATGTAAATATAGTTAACTATGTACTTATTAAAACTAGTGTAATTTATGGCAGCTTATTCTTCATCATCAAGTTTTCGTGCTTATTTTTTTCTCACTAGACCATCACCCAGTTCTGAGTAATCAAATTCACTTAGAATGGCAGTGGATCCCTAACAATAGATTTTTAAAAATAAAGGGATTAAAACCGTCAAACATTTTGACACAAGTATGCAATTTTTTTAATTATTTTTGTACTGGAAAAACAAAACTTGACTTGTTTTTTGCCATAATCATCTTTACTCAAACATGCAGTAAAGAAGTTCTTTCGGTTTAAAGTTGACGATGGTAAGTACTTTTGGCTAGCTTGAAATCAAACTAATAATTTTTTTGTTTATATTTATTAAAGATGTGAAGGAGACGCGACAAATTCCAGTAATTGATAAAGATTACCTTTATATAAAGCTAGTTGGAAGGGACATTACATTTATTTTTTAGTAAAGAAATCTTACCTATAAGTATTTTGTAGTCTTTCGTCTACTAAGGAGAAAATACATAGAGTTGAGAGCTGCAACCTCGGGCACGGGAGAGCTAAAAGTTTTATTACGACTCCTTGGCCGGTTTCTTATAAAAGAAAAATGAGAAAATTTCCGCGATAGCGACTTATATAAATTGCGGATGAGGAGTAGCTTCGCCTTCACGGGAGGTATTTCAAAGTGTGTTATTCTCCTGATTTTATAGCCTCCATTTTAAACAGGAGGTCACGTTCAATTGTTTGTTACTTCTGTTGAAGAGATGCTACAGTTTAAAATTATTACAACAGTGAATGTAATCATGTTTAAAATTATAAGATATAGTTGTACTTACAATATACAAAATAGCTGCTTTGAATTTAAAAGTTTGATGCATAAAAGATTTATTTCCTCGACAGTCAATCTGAAATATCTAAAAACCTTAGCAAATTGATGCCTTAATATCTTGCAGATTGGTGGTTGAGTTTAAATAAATTTTAATATCATCATAATGTAGAACTACCAAAATAATCTTTTTAATATCAAATTTCTTCTAACCATCCTTAGGGTGTTGCAAAAGTTATGGGAAACCATAACTAACTTTAATGAAACTAAACTTGATGGTTGTCATAAAGCACAAATAATAAAAGTGCACAAGTGTGTAATCAAAAAGATTCACATGACATTGATAGTGTGTTATAGTGGACTATGATCACAGGGGTTCCTCATATTCGCTCTGTTGCGTTCCTATTACTTTCTAGAATGCACCGGGGGAGTGTTCTCAAGCACTCGATTCAACTGGAGTGCGCTTGAAATGACGAGTGATTGCGATTCACTCGACGCATTCTATTCCCACTTCAACTTGGAATTCTCGTAATTTTAAGTGAGCATGGTAAGCTGCTCCGTGCTTACCTGTTACTTGATTGCTGTTCAAAAAGTTGCCCGTTTGTGTGTTATAATAGGTTGGGGAAAAAGTCTTTTCGTATTTTTGTATGAAAAGTCAAGACATTTTTTTCAAAGTTTATTTACATTTATTTACAATATATATGTACCGTTTTGTTGAATAACTTTCTGCCATTTTGTGGGCAGAGACAATATCCCGTTACTGTAGAAACTTTGGGACTTCTGATCAAAAAAACGGGACAAATAGTTTTGGCAGTCCTCTCTTGAGGTCAACCTTACAGAACCTAAAGAATTCTGCAGAGACCGAAACAGGTGATAATCTGAAGGCTCAGGGCTATATGGTGGATGCACTAGGACCTCCCAGTCGAACTCTCTTAATTTTTGCTGAGTGGCTAAAGATGTGTGTGGTCTAGCGTTATCGTGATGAAAGACCACACCCTTCCTGTTGATCAATTCCGGCCGTTTTCTCTCGAGTGCTTCCTTTAATCTCATCAGTTGCTGGCAGTAAAGATCAGAATCGATGGTTTTGCCGGGCGGTAAAAGCTCATAATAAACAATGCCCTTCCAATCCCACCATACACACAGCATCACTTTATTTCGTGTTAGGCCAGGTTTGGCCACAGTCTGTGAAGCCTGGCCAACTTTCGACCACGACCTTTTTCGCACGTTCTTGTTGTACGTGATCCACTTTTCATCGCCAGTTATCAATCTCTTCAAAAACGGCTCGGTTTCATTACGTCTCAATAATGAATCGCAAATGAGTACACGGTTCATTAAGTTTCTTTGAGTGAGCTCGTGTGGCACCCAAATATCGAGTTTTTTGTATAACCAGCTTTCTTCAAATGGGTCAAAACTGTTTTGTGGTCAATTCCCAGTTCTTCAGCTACATCGTAACTACTAATATGCCGATCTTGCTCCACTCTTTCAAAAATGGCGTCCATTTTATTCGTAACAGGGCGACCAGAGTGAGGTGCATCTTTAACATCAAAATTTCCGGACTGAAAACGTTTGAACCAAATTTGTGCTACTCTTACTGACACTGCATCAGGTCCATAAACATCACAAATTTTTTTCACTGCTTGAGTTGCATTTTTGCCTTTTTTATAATAAAATTTTAAAATGTATCGAATTTCTTCATAAGATTCACTCATTTTAACGGAGAGAAAAACAAATGAAAAATAGCGGGAAACAACTTTTTTTTATTTTTTTCTTTTCTTTATAATGGAACCTTTTTAATGTTACCAAAACCAGCCAGACACAAATAGTACAGTCAAAAAAATTTTATAATAAGTTTTTACCTACGTTATGCGAAAAGAATTTTTCCCCGACCTAATATTTAAATAATAGATGAAATGAGTTAGTTTGAAGTTTTCCTTTATAGGAATCACCATTTTACAAGAATTAATAAGCCCTGGGATACCTAAC
This sequence comes from Musotima nitidalis, assembly GCA_949126915.1. Classification (NCBI taxonomy): domain Eukaryota; kingdom Metazoa; phylum Arthropoda; class Insecta; order Lepidoptera; family Crambidae; genus Musotima; species Musotima nitidalis. The sequence continues at coordinate 11,067,112 of OX421423.1, read as the reverse complement.
TAGAAAATGTTACATTTATTGAATTGAAAGCTTTAACAGTAAGTATGCTGAAAATATTTTACCTGCATTATTATTATTATCATTTGTATACTACATAGTGGTCATAATTTACGCTATCAAATGTATGTATATGAAGATATAATCAGCTAACCATATAGTAAATGTCAAGTAATTAATACTAGCTTTTAATTGGGCAACACCACAAAAATCATTATCTTTAATCTCTATTAGAAATTTGCATTCAAAGTTAACATAAATTGAAAGCAAATATTTCTTTCGAGCTTTAATTTTTACATTACCTGTTTTTATATTATTCATATAACTCTAACGGTTTCTATAATATTAACACAATAATTCAATTTCAATGCAATTGAGTAGGTACCTGTGTTACTGTAAGCTTTTATTTTTTCATTATCTGCTTTTACCAATCCAAAAAGCGTGCGCACCTCTAGACGTCTGTCGTTTATTCAGCGTTCGTTCACTAGCAGCCAATGCATCCAAACTAACTTACATTACAGTGGAATTGAAATTCCTAACAAGCAGTGCGCTGTGTGTAAACTTTGTGTAAGTGACGTAATAACCAACCTTCTATCAATATTTTAAATCTTTTTGATCCTACAAATCATGACTTCTTTTTTTTTAATGTTAAGTCTATAGTGGATCTACTTGGTACAACAATTTATGTCTTTCATAAAATTAATTAATTATTGCTCATTATTACAAGATTACATTATTTTAAGTTGTTAATAGACTTAAGTTATTAACTTACAGGGTAAGTGTGGCGTGCTTAGTTCTATATTTTATATCGCCAAATAGAACTATTTTTTTTGTTTTACGTAGGTAACAAAATGAATTTGCGCACTGACTTCCGGCCAAAGGGAGACCGGAAGAGGGTGGGGGCCCCCGCTGCCTAAGACCATCCTGGCGCTGCTTGACGGGCCCTCCTGGCACGCCAGCTGCGCCCTTCACTGGTCCGTTTTAGTTTTCCCCCCGGTAGTCAGTACTAAGGGCACCCAGAGTCGCCAATCTCTGGGTGTTACCTTTTTCTTGGCGGCTTCTACACCCTACCAGGAGGTACTCAGTCCCCCCACCACGACAAGGTGAAGCTAAATAGAACCCTCCACCTACCTTAACTACTATCATATTCAATATGAACTGGTACCAACGTCTTAACACACCACTTCCTAACCATGGAATCATTTCATATGAAGTGCCTGTCAAAAGGTCGCCCATCCTTAGTATTGACATCTAAGAACGCTGCTCTATTGCAGTGATCGTTAGTGCTCAAGAAGTTTCACGATTTGTAGCTATAAGCGTTATAACTGTTACAACAGATATTGCGCTAGTTCGTACTTCCCTTTGTTTATGCGTAAAAAGCCCGTTCTGCAGACAGCAGCCTCCATTGGGAATTTATGACCACCCCACTTCAATTATCAATATGGAGGACCGATCGCTTCACACGGAAATTTTGCAGGGTGGTATCCTTAAAACGTTGCTAAAATACAAGATTGATTGATATTTAGTTTTAATTAATCTAAATATAGATTGCAAAACGAATTTAATCACTAATTTATGTCTTCTTTATTTCCAGGTACGTTTCTTCATATTACTACATTGAGATAAGTCTGTGTATATTTACTTATACTTTGATAAAGTTATGCAATATTTACCTTAATATTGCATGGCTTTATAATTGTTTTTCTTTATGGTGTGTTATCATTAGGTGATATACTTAAGTAGCTTTTGAATTTTATGAGGTATATAAATAAGTTATTTTGAACTGCTATACGTCAACTGTCAGTGACTGTGAGTAAGGTATACAATATTTAACATAACTTGTTATGTTTAACAGTTAAGAAAGTTATTGAAAGTTACTAAAAAATAATTACTTTTTGCTCACTGTTTGGTTGAGTGGCGTTGCAATTAGTGCAACGCCCGTCACTAATGAGAGTCTCGACGCCATCTTAATCCACACAGCGGTAAACAAAATGGCGCCTCAATATTGCGGCCTATTTTAATAAAAATTTATGTTTTTTGCTTACATTTTATATGTCTTTGAGCTAAGCGGCATTCATATTGCATTTTCATATTTGTTTTAGGATTAAACACATTCAAGACTATCAAATAAAAATACCAGAGTTATTTATTAAACGGCTGGAGATGATATTAGAAATTTTAAAATGTATTTCTCTACATCTTTTGAAATATCAATTTAAAATTGGTTTACAATAAGTGTTCAACTTTGTTTGAAGTAGGTGGTGTAGAGTGAAACATATACTTACTAGTCAGTGTGTTTATTTTTCTTGGGATATTGATTCAACTTTAATTAGTTAACGCTTACTGCACAAGTGAAACAGCGGGCACAGCTTGTTTTTGATATTTCAGCACAGATCTTGAGCTCTATTTAAACGCAAATAATCTTTTAACAAAAAACACAGGTGGCGTACTGGAGAAAAGTACTTATGACGATCTTGCTAAACCGTTTAGGCCAGACCATCGGCACTGAACTAATTATTCAGAATGCATAAACACGTTATAAGAATTCCAGCATTACATTAACAGCATTTTTGATTAAACCAAGGATTTTTTAAAAATAAAACACTACCAAAATCTGTAATAGCGTTAGTGCTCTGAATTTAAGCACAGCAAGTGCGTAGGTAAAATCAGCTTAGAACTTATCATTCTAAAAAATATTACCAGGATCTTTTAAAATACCTCTTTTCAGTTGCTACCGACATTAAAAACCGGCTGCGTACGCAATACTCGCTCTTAAACAAAAGAAGTTTCAAACTTAACTTTTCCTTAAATATTTTAGCGTTGCTCGTCTGCGGACAATGAGGAAAATGGCGATTTTTGGCTCCAACCCCAAATTATCCCGACCCAGTGGTCCGTGATGAAGATTGAGCATTAGGAAAGGTGTGACTCACCTCAGGCATTTAAGTCAAAAACTTTTCTTTTTGCATAATGTATCTACACATAGCTTAGTTTGGAATCGTATAAAATGTTATAACTATAAAATGTATTCACTAATAACATTTGCGTGTGATAGCTTGGAGTATTACCATATTACAGCGGCGTATTCTTCTATACTTATTTAGTTAGTAAAAAGGCTATTTGCGACTAGAACGTTAGGGATCCATTGACTTTACAAGCATTGTTAACAAATCCGAATACCTGTAAAAGCAACCCAGGGAGAATAAAACAAAATCGTTAGCTATTCTAAATTCGCAAACTTTCTGATTGCGATGTGATAGGAACTTTGTTTGGGCACTCACACATGGCTTTACGTAGGAGGTGGGTTCGTTAAACAAGTATTATTCTCTTCCCATTCAAACATATTCCAAATACCGTTCGCATTCGGCTCGTGTTTGGGCGCATTGAGGGAGGAATATTAACGAGCCTAAATCATAACAGTAAATATTTTCATATCCGAAAATTGTATTTTGTTATTGTTGATACTTTGGAAGGTTAGCGAAACATCTTTTACAACGTAAAACTATTTTCTTTCAGTACTTCACAAAATATATATATGTGAGTCAATAATGTGTAGCGAAACACAGATAATATTAGTAGGTACTAGATACCCACGTCGAAAGCTGATTGTTTTCTCCATTTTTACTTTTTAATAGGTTTTGAATGCCATTGATTCGAAAAAACAACGTGATGCGATTGACATGCGAGTGATGACAGCGTTCTCTTTTATTACACTGATTAATCGTGCTTATCTGAACTGGCAAATTTACTGTTATGGTGTGTAGGTAATGTCTGTCAAATATTTTGGCATTTATAGTCACAACCACTGGAATGCTACACGGTAATTGAAATTTGATTAAATGATAAACTTAATATATCTAAGAGGACGACGTCAGATAGCGGTTACCGGCGATTTACACTTAATCCATCCTAATATATCGAATTAGCGCCGACATGACGTCTAACGCGCCTCGATAACATCTCGGGTATGTATGAGAGCACCCACGCATGTATACATTGTATATGCTATAGGAAAATGTGTTCAATGATGCGGGAAACACGAATTGAGCATGCAAGACGGTTTGGAGCACGGTTCGATTATTTGAATATTTTTCGGAGTTCATAAATAAACGAATGAATTCGCTTCGAATCTATCCTACCGCATTATATTTATACAATACATATGAAAAGTTTAGGCAATGTGTGCCAGAAACTCTATTTTATAATTTGGCTAGGCGTTGTTTTATCACTGACTCACTGTGCATGATGTATTTAAAATAGTTTAACTGGGTTAACATGCCATTTGGGAATGCTTGTTTCGATCAAAAAGGGCCTCAAAAACTTGATACTTCATTACGAAGGAATTTGTATGATATTCTATTCAATGTCTTTATTTAATAATTTGCGTTTACATTATAACTATATTTGCCTTTTGGGGAGTGAATATGCAAAGGATATATGAAATCCAAGCTATTGTGAAATATTGCTAATAACATCTACATAATGTTTATTTAATATGTGTGATGATGTTGAGAATTCAAACTAGAAACATAATATTACCGGTTACTTATGTATGATTAAATAAAAAAGTTGTCATAATGATTAATGCTTCCTCTAATCGAACTAGCGTGCTGCTGACAGAATTGTGAGATAACGCCTTATCTTGATAACAGTAATTCATCATGCTTAATGCCATCCAATATCCCTTTGACCTAGTGGTCAGTTTTTGATCAGTTTAAACAAGCCACACGTCCTAATCAAATATTACAAATGCAATTTAGTTTCAGAAATTTAGATCACATACCTCTGTGTACTGTGTAGTGGTTGTACTTCAATGTTATTATTATCGATAACAATACTCATTCAAAAAAAATAGACATAATTTAGATTTAAAATTGATTTTGGTTCTTCTTTCTCCTTCTAATCGTTTCGTTGTCCAACTAACAGGGATATGTTATCGTTTAATCATTCTAAATTAATACAACGCATAAACAGCATGGTGCACATATAAATGTGATGAGATGTCTTCTAGCCTCATTTTTAAGAAACTCACAAATATAAGTTTAAAATCACCGTCGTCATTTTATCAGCTTTATAAAGTCCACTGCTGAACATAAACCTCCCCAATGATGAAAAGAAGCTGGGCAGGCGGGCAGTACGCAAAATGACGCTGCTGCCCATTATCCGGTAGAATTTCTCTCCGTCGACTCTTACGACTCCCTGTGAGTTGAAAACGGGGTGGCACTATTCTAAAGGCAAAGAAAAAGATAGTACCTTTCAGTAAGTAATTTTTTCACATTACGCTTGGACATCCACTTCCGTTAGTGTTATAGTAAATCTACATTAGAAACCGCAATAAAGAAAAGGGTAAACACTGCACGTCACGTCTAAATTTATGTGTAAGATAGTGTAAACAAGTGGGGCAATATCTCGGCAATTACACACCCAGCGCGCATCTCCAATATCCCGTGCTCGCACAATCAAGATGGCGGCACATCCTGTGCGGCCATGTTGGTTTGCTTGGTGAATGCCTTTCGACGAAATAATTTTGCTGTGGTTATAAATATGTAGTTTCAAATAACTATACCTAAATTAACAAGTAAAACAGCTGCAGGATAGGTCACCAAAACATTGTGACAGTGCGTGAAAATACGTTCATTTTGGTGAAGAGATTCCCTTTTTGGCTGTGGACGCTGGGATAGATAATACTAGGGTATTGTAAAGGATATGTTTTAGATTTAAGTGTTCTGTAGTGTTGTTAGCTACAGGAGGATTACTGAGGATTTGAGACCAGGTCAGGGTGACAATCGCAGCGTACTGTTAATAAGAATTTAACTCAAATAGCACTTATGCCAGCAAATGTAAACCTCTAGTGTCAATTACTTAGTTCTTCTGGATATAATTGTCTGTCTAAATAGATCACTTTTTGCCGTGTTGTAAAATCTCATCGGCTAAATACGTCGTAACCCCTGCTCCTCACACATCAGTAGTTGGACTATTTTGTTTGTTTAGCATTTTCTGATCTATATCTACAGCTACAACTTCTTCCGGAGTTCTAAGAAGCTTTTTGATCTCATCCCGCCTCCGGACAACACGTGTTGGTCTTAAGAACCACTCACATTCTGTGCAGACTATAAGCACTCCAACCAAGGAATTTGGTAAGTCGGTCCTGTATAAGACCTGAAGATTAAGCTCTGGAATTCGCTGCCGGCTCATCAACCCAGATGTGTTTCCTAGTTCCTACGATCCCGAGTCATTTAAGCAGGTCGTGAAACGGCATTTTAGCAAGCCGTTATGAGCGGGTGCGCCCTGTACCGTCCTTTTTTCACGGTATGAAGCACCTTAATTTTTTTGGGCTGCATCGACTGCTTACCGTCAGGCAGACAGAATGTAGTAATTATGATGTGAAAATCAGTGAAATACATAAAAAATGTTATACTTGGCGGGAAAGTGAAGCGTCATAACTATAGTTTTGTATTATTTTCTGAAATTTGTGAAATTTCGAACATTAATGAGTAATAATAGGGGATTATTAACTGTTAAGTGTTTGTGAACGCACACAAGTGTTGATAAATGAAACAAAACAGTGCAACATAACTTTTCAAATTCCCTCAAAAAGCCCATTTGAGATCTTAATATAGTCCCACATCTTTACTGAGGACTCAAGGGGTTTAGGGGGAGGGCATCTCTTTTACCATTTGTCAACTTATTCACCACTCATTCTCATTTACTATGATTTATATGTTATTAATACATCTCTTACTTGACACTAGCAAAATGTGCAAAAAGCTATTATTTTAAAGGAAAAAAAATATATTGCATAATATATATTGAAAAAATATAAATATATATTTTTTTATATAGAAAACCTATATGCTTCGTCAGAGACGGCCAAAGGATTTTTTTGAGAATTAAGTAACGGTTTTAAAGTATTCTTGGTTTTGAAAGAAAATACTTTGTAAGGTATTTCTGGCAAATATCTTTAAAACATCTGTTAAAAGTTACCCATGGCTGCAAAGGTCTGGCCTTTTGAATGTGAGTTCTCTACATAACTTTGCAAAAGTTCTGAAGAAATCTTTTCTTAGTTATTTATTACGTAAATGAATTTATTTGTTTATTATTTATTTTTCATATCTGATATTTAAAACTTTTTAAGTTTTCTGTTTACCTTTTTAGGTTAACTGGCAGAGAATGCCTTATGGCACTAAGTTTGCCAACATAATACTATGAGGTGTCTAATAAAAATTAACTTAATAGCACTTAAACAAATTTTCAGATACCATAAAACTTAAGTTTGCGTAAGCAGCTGTACCATAAAATCACCATAAAACCTTATAACTTTTGTCCAATTCAATGTAGTGATAACATAAGGCATATAGCTTTATTGTCATAAAATAAAATTCTTCTTCCGAAAATTAAACGAAATATACCGAAGCTATCGCGATTATAATATAATATGTATTAGTAGTATATTATATAATACTATCGAGTATCTGTTCTTCGTTTATTTGGCCGCTGTGTCAGAGCGGTACCTACGAAGGGCAATGAGAGAGGCATTTCCTTTAATTAGGAATTCCAAGTGCTATATAATTAAAGAATTCGTGTCGATTTAACCAATAAACAGTGGTATGGAGGATAATAAAATGTTATCATATAATGGGCCAGATGTCAATTAATACGACTGTGATCGAGAACTTACTTATTGTTTGATACTATTTTATAAATGTATTTTCAATAAGGTATTAATTAAATCTACACCTTGCTGAGTTTCTTGTCTGATTATTTTTGTAACTAGTCTTCTCCTAAACTTCAGTTCTCATTCCTAATGCTTAATGAAATCTGGATGGACAAAATTTTTTTTTATTTGTGTGCGTGTAACCACTTTATTCTCTTACAAAAAGAATCGCTTTGGTAGTTACGTGCTACAGCAGTCAGAAAGCCGACCGTATATGAATATTTTACCTGCTGGTACAAGTGATATGGATACATTTTTTTCCTGGTGCTGAAAGCTTGATTACAAACAGCCTTGCTCAAAGGGAAAATGGCAGTTCATTTTATAAAAAATATGGCAAAAAAATCAAAGAGCGCCTATATGCCCAGGCGCTCTTTGATCTTACGATAAATAGATAATTAGCATTTTTGCACTGATTTATTTATCAGATTACGGAATTGTGAGGGTCAAGAGAGGCTTCATAACTGATGTGACAGGCTCTGATCGTAGTGACATGTTAATTAAGTTTCTTGAATTCCACTCACCGTTAGATAAACGTTTTTTAAATTTCGTCATTCATTGAAACTAAATAAAAAGGTTTATTTGAAATAAAATAAAATATAGGTAACATAAAGTTTCTGCAAACTTAATTAAGCCGATTCGGAGGTTGAAAGATATGATTTTAACATAGATGACGAGAGTTGTTGACTAAGCGGGATTCACCAATTGTAATACTAACCTAGGAACATGTTTATACCCACATTCATCACTCATGCAGACAGACAAGAAACTCACAACTCGATAAACGGTCAATCATTTAAAGTTCCCAATGAAATCCTGATCCCTATGAACGATGCTAAAACTTCGATGAAAGTTTCTGATTACCTATACTCACGATCAAGAGTGCTTGCAAAAATAGTCTGTCGTATTAATATCACGTATCTCGTCTTTGTTACTCTTTGTCCTTGAACGTAGCCATTTCAAACACAATGTGGTCGGTTGGCAGGTTCTCAAAGTGATCGTTTGTGGGACGTGGCGGTGGTCCAGCCGCGACTGACTATGGTAAATCACATTCTGCGGTCGGACCCGAACAGCTTTTCGTGCTTCATTTCATTGTGAGGACGATTTTATCATAGTCAGGGACCAGTTATTAAATATATAATAGGTTAGATGTTTTGCTATGCTAAAATATGTAAATTGTATAAATATTTGAAATTCCGACCACAGAGATGTATCAACATCGTGATAACACTATATCTATATAGTAGGTATCTAATGTGCAGTATATAATCTTGTAAGGGACAGAAAATCTTTTGTAACAATGCAATCTACAAAGTACGAACGGGTCACAGCACAAATACAATACAGAAGCACAGCTAGCTCTTCAAATATCTTGTCGCTTTTCAGTTTTAATTTTTGCTAAATACAGACATTACTCAGTAGGTACAGTAATTACATTAAGACTTGTGTAATAAAATGTTAATACAAAGATATAGCGTCACGTTATTAGATATATATATATATTAGATAAAACAAGAAAACAGTTGCAAAAGAAAAGTGATACAATTGGCGGCCTTATCGCTTACAGCGATTTCTTCCAGGCAACCTTAATATATTTATTGTTACTTGAGAGTAGCTATCTAATTGAAACATGACTGACAGTATCTAGTATAATATGAATTTTCAAGGAATTTAGACAACCAAATATTTTTTTCAAACTAATACAAACGATAAATATGTCATCATGGATATGCATATCCAGAGTTATAATTACTGTGTGCCAATGCCTCCTCTTGGCGATTTCCATTGTTGATGGAAACTAATTTTGCGCGATTGCTGCAAACCATCCTCCCATTGTGTGTGCAGTGAATGGACGAATGGTTTGTTATCATAGATTTGTCTATAACTCCATTTAGAAGTCTAATTTACGATGGAAATCGTAGTATAATGAAAGTTCATACTACTGAAATTCTAATGAAATAGAAAAGGAGAGGAGGAGTGCGTTCACCTGATGGTAAGCCTATATATGCCAAAAATCTGTGTTAATTTATCCAAAGTAAAATTCTGCCTCTTGTTCTACCTCGCGCCTCTGGGACTTCAGCTGTTAAGGCATATATCCCGAGAAACTTCGTCAGCTACAGCACCAAATATATTTGTAATTCTACTAAATCTTTTGTCCCAACACCACACTATTATATTATTAATAATGAGAAATTTGTAAGTACCTTAAATATAGCTATATTCAAGCTCCGTATTTCTTATATACTTTAATGTATGCTTTGGTTGCCTGATCTTTTTACCGCTTTTATAATCCAGTGTTACATAAATTTGGATAGCAGCCAGAATGTTATGTATGCTGATTAATAATAATCGGTAGTTATATTCAAATTCATTGAATAATATAATAATTCAGAAGTTTGTATGTGTACTAGTTTTTACTACTCCGCACACTGTTTAAGCAATTTTAACGATTCTTGGTAATTAAGAGAAGGATATGGGGTTATTTCTATTATTAATCCCGAAATCACACGGACGAGTTAGTGGGTTTGCAGCTTAGTTACTAGTAACTCGTTCACAATATGGTAATGTGCTAATTTCATCATATCATTTATGATTATGATTATGATGTATGTTAAATTTAAGACATATCTATATTTTTTGGACTGAAATTAAAACTATAACAAAACAATCACGGAGAAATTATTAAATTTATTAAACCAATGTCAAATAATATAATATGTAGGTACAACTTTTAGGTTTTGCACATCGGTTGCTAATCCTGATCAGTGTTATTTAAATCTATTTAAAACATCGGCCTTTCCTCTCAACTTTTATTTTTTCTGACTTCGTGCGTTTTAGCACAATTAGCCAGTGTCAAGTAACACATTTATTAATAATAATACATAATATTTAATTACAATAATATATAATATTAATTCTTAGTAAATGAGAATAAGTCGTTATAAAGATGACAAATGGTAAATGAGATGCCCTCCCCCTAAACCCCTTGAGTCGTCAGTAAAGATGTGGAACTATACTGAGATCTCAAATCTTGGACCTTGAGAGAATTTGAATAGTAGAATTGAAGAATGAATAGTAGCACTGTTTTGTTTCATTTACCAATTTACGTTAACAAACACTTAACGGTTATTAATCCACCGTTATAACACATTAATGTTCGGCATATCACCAATTATAGAAAATAAACAAAAATATCTGCACATGACGTTCACTGTCCCGCCAAGAAGTCCCTTCTTAACTTTAAACAAATGGCTGAAATGCAATTAAATTTTAATTCAAATTTACCTTAAATCAAGTTAAGAACCGTTGTTGTGATTTAATAATGTAGTTACACAAAGCATTAAATTGTTACTTAGGTCAGAAGTAATACAGTCAATAGTATTTTAAGAACTTACGCAATGTGATTTATTTAGTTCAGTTCTGTAACTTTTTTTTATTTCATAAACTATTACGTAGTACTTTACAACGTTAAAATTAAGTAAGTGAATATAAGTGCCAGTTACGATCCGAGCCACCGCTCTGTAAGAAGAACTAGCAAGAAACTCACAGGCTATGTTCTTTTAAATTATCGATTGGTTAGTTACAATATAAAGTTGTCTGTGAAGACAAACAATTGTCTATACAATGCAATTTAATATGACATTAACAATATTCATGATTTAAGTCATTCATATTAGAATTGAATGTATGAAACGGCAGTTTAATCCCAAGCATTTTTATCACTCATACAATCTGTGATAGGATAGTATCCCTTTGACGACAGCTTCCGTTTATTTGTTAATTTAAATTTATTGAGGCTTAATTGCTGTTTATTGCTTGGGATTTTATTGAAGAATCGCATACATTGACCTATAAATGATTTGTACATTTTTTGGAGTCTAGTGGCAGGTACAACTAGTTTATGCTTATTTCTTGTGTTTAGGTTATGTATATAGCTTTTGTACTAAATTAATATCATATTCTTATGTACCGGGTTTTCATAAACAAATTGACCCGCCAGTGTCAAAATACCAATTTCTTTAAATGTTTCCCATAGTAAATGTCTTTTACTACTAATTACTTTCGTAGTACTCTAGCTAGTTTATAATTATGGAAAATCTTTTCCAAATATATGTAAGCCACTTCATTTGGAGGATATATGAAGTGGCATATGATGTTATGATTATGATGTTGCAGAAACTCTTTATAGTACAAGAAAAATTAGAATCTGGCAACAATTTTCCATGATTATCAGACAGACGCACCAGACATCTAGTTCCTAGAAGGTATAGTAGTAATTTTGGTGAAACTTGGGCAATATTTTGGTGTTTTATTCTCATAGAAAACATAAGTATGACCTTAAATCCTTGTTACAATTTTTTTTCTTAAAAACTGTTTCATGATTATGTACCTAATGAAAATAAAGGGAAAATTGTCTTAGTATAGCTAAATATACTAACCTATTATTATTACAATAGGAATTCATTCCTTGTCGCTGTAAGTCGCCTTCTAACTGCCCAACATGTCCAACTGTCCCTAACTCCACCAAACCAACAGCACAACATCTTAATTGACCTATTTCTAAACACACTCTAAAATCAACCTTCTACTATCCATTTAAAGCTCACTCTTGAAATGAACACCAGGTAAAAGTTCACAAAAGCACCTAAGTTTATGATGAATGACTTCTATTATTAAAGTGGGAACTTTATTCCGGTTCTATTTAATTATCACGAAGATCCTTCTATTTTATAACTTCTTAACAGTCTTTAGTTAGCTGAAATGATAATGCATTTTAATTACGACTCGTTGGTTAGCACAAACTTTTCTGATCCCTTCGAGATGTAAAGGTCGCATTTATCTTTGCCAATTAAGATCGAGTTTACAGATTTGGAGGGTATCTAATTTGAGTATTCTAGCAGAAGAGTTTAAGCGCTAATGAGAATATGTTTTGTAAGAGAAAATAAACTATTTTGATTATATAATTAATATGCAATGCATAATAGACTGACCTAACGGAAACTGGCAATAGTAATTATTGCTTTCAACATGAATACATGTAAAAGGTTCGAAATATCAGGATTAAAAAGTACAATTAAGTAGTGTTAACCCAGATTTAAATACTTAATAATGTTTTATTAAAAGGGTTTAGGGAGAAGTTAAAACTGCTCGAGCGAGAGATTAATGTTTCTTATAATAGGTAGGTACAGACAGCGTCATACGTTGGTAATATAATGTTTTTTTTTTCTTTTTAATAATGACTTCGTGCGGTTTGCACATTTAGCCAGTATCAAGTAAGAAATATATTAATAACATATAAATTATAGTACATGAGAAAGAGTGGTGATAAGATGACAAATGGTAAATGAGATGCCCTCCCCCTAAACCCCTTAAGTCCTCAATAAAGATGTGGGACTATACTGAGATATCACATGGACTTTTTGAGAGAATTTTGTTTGTTTTGTTTCATTTACCAACTCTCATGTACGTTTACAAACACTCAACGGTTAATAATCCACCGTTATTACACATTAACGTTCGAAATATCACAAGTTTTAGAAAATAAAACAAAACTACAGACATGACGCTTCACTTTCCCGCCAAGAAGTCTAACATAATGTTACGAACATCGACACACGTCGACCTCTATTGTCAAGAGCGTTAGGGCGTGTTCCGGTATAAATGGCGCTTTAGGTGCTACCAACTTTTAACGCTAACTGTATCTTTAAAAGCTGTCAAAGCTCAACAATTTTTTTTTTTAATTTCCCTCGTTAATGATACTGAAAGATTTATAGTTCATTTAAATAAGTTACTTGCTAGATATAATTCTATTACGTAAGTCACATAAGTTGATCTTAAATAATTGCTGGAAATCACAGTGCGCACACCACAGGTAATGATAATTTGAATACTTTCATCTATCTTTATCAGACAGTTAACGTCCTACTAATCGGCCTGGATCTCCTCTAACATGGTGCAGAACAAGTGCACAATAAGCATGGTGATAGGGATGCGCTCATACTACACAAACCTGGCCTCATGTTTATTGGTCGAATCTTCTCGCTCTATGTTTCGTTCTCATGCTAGAATTTTCAACAGCGTCCTTAACCTGGCCTATAAAAAACTTCAAAGCAGAAACAATTTATTTTCAATTCTTATAAAGAGGAATAGAAATGTCCGATTTAAAAATAATTTTACTAATGGAAAGCTACGCCCTTCTACATACATTATTGTATTTGCTATTTACTTCAGCTATGTCCATAGACGGTTCCCTTAATAGTGAGGAAGGGTCTTGTGTGCAGTTGTTCGAGTAAGGGTAATTACGACAAAGGCTGGACCCGAGGCGTGCGGGCGGACGGACTTCCTCGCCCACAGGACAGTGCTGCGACAAAGTTACTGCGGCTGAAAACAAACTGGCTTTAGTTACTGTACCTAACCGGTAGCGGCACTACAACTTTTTTAATATATGTAGGTAGATTTTACACCTGAATTTTGTTTAGGTTATTTATAAACAATATATATCCTTAGACATAAACACAGCGCATTTAGTATCAAATTAAGGGGAGCCTATATTGTAACTTATTTATTAGAGCACATTTATACATATAATCATAGAACAGAATAAAGATAGGTCCACAGTAGGATATGAATCTCGCTCACCTTAGTTTATAAAACGGAGCCCAGTAGTGGAACGTTAATGAACCTGAGATGAGAATAGAATAATACAGACTGTAAGTCACACGAGGTAAAACGAATGCAAACAATAGTATGTGCAACAGAAAAAAAGAACAAAGGAAATTTCATTACTAGATAGATATATAAATAAGAAATGTTTCGGTTGTATGTTTTAAATAAGAAAAGCAATATATCAACGTAATACTCCTGTCGCGTCGCCATATTTTTATTAATGCTTCCTTCACCCACATTTACAGTATTCATTAAACGATAGAATAACTTTGCTTATTAGTAAGATACACATCCGCAACGCACTCAAGAGACGGGATACACTGGAATAATAATTATGAAAGTTAGTAAGTAAATATATTATAAGTTAGGTGTGTTTCGTACAACATAAACTTTCAGGTCAATGGTATCGAATCTCAATTGATATTCTATAGTTTCCTGTCTCCTCCGCTTGATAAAATGAAAAAAATAAAACATGATTGCATATTAAAATGAAAAACTGGCCAAGTGCGTCTTGAGCCAGGATTATTGTGTTTATTAGTTTTTTGATATAAAATGAGAACTAAGCTGGGGTCTGAAAGCTATTTGTTGCTCTGAACAATTTAAATTGAACTTGAGAGACGCAAGCTGGAATAGACATCGGAATTCTTTACATTCGGAAAATATAGTGTTGTTTCCTCTTCTTCTTTATTGCTCTTAAATCTGTTATGAGTCCAATGATAGTTTCTTTTAATTTCATTATTTATTAAATACAACAAATTCAAAGAAGAAAACCATAAACTTATACGTATTTACAATTTATTATTATTGCAATTGCTTAAAGAACTACACTTGCATATGTTCAAATCGTGATCTGGAAATACATTTCAGAATTTAGAAAAAACGTCATAGTCGTCGTTGTTTGTGATTGCTATTTGTATTACTTCGAAATAAACCAATTTTAGTGATTTCATATCATGCTTACTAAAAGTATAAAATTGTGAAGAGTCTGTTACGCTTAAACTTTGCAATCTTTATGTTCGGCGCGCGAAGGTTTTGACAGAAGTTCGGTATTTAAAAAAAGTAGTTACGAAATCCTTAATTTTATTAGGTATTATGAGGATTTTTCTAACCTTCCTGTTGTATTACGTCAATTTACTATAATGCCATAAAATTTTCCAATTTCCCTATTATTATTCCCTACTATTATTAGGTAAATTGTATAGAGAATTTTCGTATACCTATGTATACGAAAATTCTACTAAACTACTACTACAAACTTTTTATTTATTACATTCGGTTGTAAAGGAGTCCACTTCCTCAATCGTAGAAAAACTAGGTAAGTTTAAAACCCAATTCGAGTATAGTTTCGAAGACCGAATAGAAACAGAATTATTGTGGTTTCTAGAACTGCAATATCCCTGTCCGACCTAGCCTGAAGTCGTTCGGGCGTCTGCTCACGGCATTTAGGAAATCCGCTTGAACTCCAACAGTCGATCTGAGCAGCTTAGCCTAGTTTCTCTAAAAACAATCTAATAATACCGACATTATTTGTTACATTTTGACCTATAAAATGTCGCGATTATATTTTCTAGTTATATTACGTATCTTATTTGTGTCATGTCAACTTAGAATTGTATCTAAAGAATTTCATACATATTTGTCTCTAGGATTAGATTGGGATGGAGGTAATACTAGAATGGATCTAAAAGTATATTATTTTTTATTTGTTATGTACAAGTTTTATTACTTTACTAAGAATAGTTTAGGCATATGTATACACTTTGCAATAAAGATTTAAACTATTTTCCAGAGACCGATTGAGATTAAATTTGGTAACTTCGATAGCAATACAATAATGTCGCCATATGGAGCTAGTCTTATGAAATAGGCGTGATGTGATGATCATAAGAAAATTGCAATGAAAAAAAAAACCTTGCCGTGTGTAGGCTTGATTCAATTGTCTTCACAAAAACTATAAAATTGTGTGGTTGTGACAGTAATTACTAAACATCACGTTCCAATTAATTTTTTTTATAGCATTAAGTTCCTACTTTTCTGATAACGGCAAATAAGGTAAAACACTTTCTTCAAAGTTGTTTTTAAATAATTATAATATATTTAATTAACAACCATTACAATATTAAGAGAAGAAGAATACATAATAGTAGAGTAGTAGACGACCGATATGGCGTGGTGGCGAGTATACCCGCACTACGCTGCTAGGGTCGTGGGTTCGAATCCCACACAGGACAAATCTTTGTGTGCATGGATATTTGTTCTGGTCTCGGTGTTTTCTTATGTATATCAATACAATAATGTATGTATTTACAAAAAAATAATAAGAAAGTATTTATGTATATATATCCGTTATTCAGTATAAATAAAACAAGTTCTAAATGATACTTATCTTGGAACTAAATGATTGGTGGAATTGTTAGAAAATATTTATTTGGTAGAAATAAATACAGAGCAGCCAAATGCTTCTCGTAGTTAGGTAAGGTTGACTTCGCGCTGTTAATTTCAATGAACTTAGCTGAATACTAAGTTTGTTTCACTGTTACGAGATACTTCCTGTCCCTCATTTAAGTTCAGACGCCAGTGAATTCTCCGGAAAGTTATACAAGAATGTATCGGCGCTACAGAGGGCCCGTTAATTATTCACATAGTGTCTTATGTGAAGACGCTTCCCAGAAAATTAATTTTTAATCTTAAATTTCTGACTCGCTTAGCGCACGTATATTTTATGAGACACCATTAAGTTAACTTTCTTAATTACGTACACTTAATTTTAGTATACTAAGTTTACGCTGTACTTAAAATGTTCGAAAAGCTTTACTATACTAAGTTTACGCTGTACTTAAAATGTTCGAAAAGCTTTACTATACTTTTAGTTCAGTTTTGTGTGCATGTAGGGATGAAATATAATAATCATAGTTTGTACGTAGAGATGTAAAGCTATCTTGGGTATAATCTTATAGCAGCTTAGTAAGTCAATAGATGGTTTAATTCCCTAAGCATCATAAGCGTCTTCTTAAGAATTAAATTTAATTCATTCATCAATTACTTTATGTACTTTAAATTATTGTTGGAAATTTGAATTACTTATTCATTACATAACAGTTCGTAAAGTTTTCAAATCTTTCAATAGGTAAAATATTGATACTCTGGTTAAAAGTGTTCTTTCTCTCCTTTGATGGATATAAGTGTGAGGTGATTTCCCTGTGGCTGGGGCATATCTTTATAGTCGGTTATTACTTCCTTCACGATTAGGATAGTTATACGAAAGCTTTAGAAAGAATAAACCTAAACATTTCCGCAAATTATGATTCGGGTTACAAGCGCATCGCAGTGCCAATAGAAATTTTACAAAAATACAAAATTTAACAGGGCTAATCTTATTTCTTATGTAACATAAAATTTTCTTACGTTTTATTATCACTCTTTAATATAAAGAAACCAGACAATCTTAAAGTAGAGGTGAAAATAACAGTTTGTTATTTCTGTGCAGCGCTGGGGGTCGCAACAGCCGAGCCCTCGGCACGGCCGCTCGCCGAATCCTCTTCGCCTAAAGTTCCAAGTATGTCTCCATTTTCACTTTACTTACAATTATTACACACGCTACAATAAGATCTCAGTCTATTATCTTGGGTAACTTTAACAAACATCTGTTTATTATCGAACATTTGTAAATAAATATTTTTCAGTGTGTAAGGTTTATCACATTTAACCTTTTCTGTTTGGATTACAACTTAATCACAAACGTTAAAAAAATGCACTTCTCTATATATGTAACATTAAGGTAATGAAGTGAAAAAATTAACAACTTTTCTTTTATTCGTCTAAATAGAAGGGTTTTTATGGTCAACAAAAAAAAATCTCATACGTTCTGCGCTGACCACGCCATTAAAAGTCAGCATTTGTATTGCTTGGAGAGAATTTGATTCCCCAATGTCACTTATAACTTGCGCGGATTCCCCAGACCCGACACGGCCGCCTACGGATTACGCGAACTTTGCAAATGGACGGTTTGACAGCCGACAGATAAAGTTTTCCCTAGCTATCGAAATTGCTCATCTCCGTCGCGAAATGTAAGCTTCTTAATGAGTTTCGTTGCAAATAGCTATCTCAGATTAATTAGTTACATAACATGATTATTAAATAGATCTTATTATAGGAAATGTGTCATTTTTGTACTTAATTTTGATAATGTTGATTGTTGACACTTGGTGGCATTGTGAATATATTTTGACATACACACAATACATTTGGAACAAAGAAGTATTTATGTCAACTTGTAATTTTGTACGTTGTGATGCACTGTTTTTTATATAACACATCCCAATTTAAATGGTAGTCGACCTAAAAATTTGTGCCATTAAATTTTATACACACAATGAAAAGCTCTTTGCAACGCTTGGATAGCCGGTATGCAAAAGCTATTATATTCGTTATTTTTCCAATATCTCCGTTCTAACGTACCCTGACACTATACAGATCCATATCAGCACAATTCCATTTACAATATACAATTCCCCACTTTATACGAGTTGGCGTATGTTTAATTTTTATTATGTTTGTTTTACAATTGACTGTGTCAAGTTAAAGAATTATTTAATATATTAGCAAAGCATGACGATGTTTTAGAATCCGTTTTCAATTCAATATTTTCTGTTCGGTTTGCAAAACAAGGCATGCATGTGTTTTAGTCGAATGTTTTGTGTGATTATGATTGTATACAGGTAATTTCTGTTATTATCTGTGTAGTATCTGGTAAGTAAAAAAACTTATTTTTCTTCAAGGTAAGTATTAAGGGGACGTCCATTAATTACGTGAGGTGTTTTTTTTTACAAATTTTGAAACTGTATATTCTCTGAATTAAAAATGTTTATTGACCCCCGCCCCCCCATAATGAGTTTTGGTAAGATGTGGCCGGAACAATTGAAGACTCACGTAATTAATGGACGTCCCCTAAGAGAATCGCTATATAATATTTTTGAAGATTTAACGTAATAATTTTTCTTTGTTTTTTCTTTTTCAAAAGTAAAATATGTATTTGATTTCACATAAAGCAATGTGTTTCGTCAATGAATTATAATTATATGAATTTCATAATAATATTGTTTAGGAAATTATTAAAAATAACTAATAATGTTCAAAACCCTATTACTTAAAATAGTAAGTAAAAAAAACGAATATTCTAATCAATACCTATAAAAAGAAATTATTAAAGCTCCGGTTTAAGTTTTAATGGGTTCACTAAAGGCTGTGGTACCCTCAGGCACCAACACCAAGACCACTGCATAGTTAAATATCGTTAGTGTAGTCATACATTTTATAGAATAAAGAAGCCAAAAACGTTATGTAAACATTTAATGATATTTTTGCTGCGGGAATTTTAAACATTATACCTTATTACACTTAGTTTGACTGTCTCTTTATATAAGCTGTTGCCCACGGCTTTACTTGTTTTGTCTAAGTGAAGTACCTATATTACTCACAGATAGTGTAGGTGATTAATGTAATTTTCAAAAAACATATAATTTTTTTAATATCACAACACCAGCTTCGGCGAACAGTCTCTGGTAATAATCTCATAACACGATTAACGTGTTGTCCAAGAGAGCAACTTCCTTCTTTCCAGTCCTATTTATCTAGTATAGAAGTTTTCATGAAAAATATACTTAGGAAATGTCCAGTATATACCGATTTATATGGTTAGAACTTTTATCCCACTTTTGATGATGCCATCGCGTACCAATGCGCTTTGATTTACTAAGAAGCAATTTATATAGTCCTGACTATATAAAAGCAAGTGTTTAGTACTAGAACAAGTTAGCCTGGCAATACATGCTGCATGAAAACAGGTTGCACTCGATTATTTGAACAAGTTGGTTTTACTAACTCTATTTTTGCTATGATCTGGGTATAGTTACGAGTCTGCAGACTTTCGTCAAAGTTAACGATACTTTCACGGCGACTAAAGTGCTTTTCCGTCGTAAAAAAATACCATACTTAACTTAGCTGATCCTTTTACGTTTACCGTTTTAAAAAAAAAATCTTCTTTATTCTATTAAGTTATTATTCTAAATAACATTTCATTTAATTTATTTGAAACTTAATAATTTTGAGCTAAAAGTACAAGTAAAGTGAAAAACTGTTCCATTTGAATAGCTCTAAGTATAAAGTTTATCAAAACCTGCTTTATAATAAATTGAAACTATTCATTTTATTTTAAGGTATAAACATTAACAAGCATAATTAGCGCCACCAACTAGGCTTAGCCCGTCCATTCAGGAAATAAATACGATAAGTTCCTACATATTTTATTGAAATCATAGTTTTTTGTGACCCAAGAGTAAACAGTCGGTATCTAAAAATGTATTGTTTATGTCGAGTACGATTAAACTAATGCAATGTTTCCATTGTGAATAAGTTGTTTACAGCTATAAACTATTTTATAAATAAACTCAGTAGCAAAGTAAAAATCTCTCTCTCAATAAACTCTGAGGTTTCGCCTGAACTAACAAGCAAAGGTATCATTTCCTACGTTCACGTGTGCGGCAGCTGGTCCGCCTTTCTATAACAACCCAACCGAGAATATCTAGCTCTTTTCAAACTTCTCATTGTCAACTGGATAAAGAGGAAGTAATAAATAATATCTTTCGCTATAGAACTTTTATAAGTAATGTCTCTTTTTTCATACTTTCCTGTAACATACTAAGATGATCGAACGTGAAAAACTCGATGAACATTTGATCCAAAATGGAGTTATATGGACTTTGTCAGTCTTTTTTTAAGAGGCAATATATTCATATATTTTAGATAGTATAATAATTCTATTATTTTTATGAGAATGTAAATCTGTCTGTCTATCTGTACCTCTTCTCGATCCAACTTCAAGAAAAAAATTAAGACAATGGACCCTTACATTGTCAGGTTAGTTTTTATTCTGGAAGTTAGGTAATTTAGAGGTGGAGGTTCGTATAGGGAATTAATAAATAATACATTATTATTTTTACCATAGCTTTACAATGTATCCTTAAAATCTACCTATCTAATATAAAAAATTTTTTATACATTTGACAAGTGCAAACAATGTAGGTAGTTAAAAATAGTTTACATACTAAAATGGTATCTTATTAGCACAGCGCATCTTATTAGCACAGCTTATCTTATTGGCACAGTATAGTTAGAGAACACAGTATGGGAAGAAAACCATGGCGAGCTAATACCTGAATTAGGAAAATCCTGTAGCTATTAACCGTCGACCCAATCAAGAGTTACAAATTTATATTTGTACAATTCTTTACCCAAATTTAAAGTGCTTTTTTTATGCCACGCTATTTTTATATTGGTAAGAGAAGAGAAGAAAAAGAAACTGATATATCGATTACGTTACAAATATTAAAAGAAAACATATCCATTATATAAATGACTAACGTATTCAACATTATTATACTGGACATAAAGAGACATAGATAATTATAGGGAACTTATACATATTAGGTCGGGGAAAAAGTCTTTTCGCATAACGTAGGTATAAACTTATTATAAAATTTTTTTGACTGTACTATTTGTGTCTGGCTGGTTTTGGTAACATTAAAAAGGTTCCATTATAAAGAAAAGAAAAAAATAAAAAAAAGTTGTTTCCCGCTATTTTTCATTTGTTTTTCTCTCCGTAAAAATGAGTGAATCTAATGAAGAAATTCGATACATTTTAAAATTTTAATATAAAAAAGGCAAAAATGCAACTCAAGCAGTGAAAAAAATTTGTGATGTTTATGGACCTGATGCAGTGTCAGTAAGAGTAGCACAAATTTGGTTCAAACGTTTTCAGTCCGGAAATTTTAATGTTAAAGATGCACCTCGCTCTGGTCGCCCTGTTACGAATAAAATGGACGCCATTTTTGAAAGAGTGGAGCAAGATCGGCATATTAGTAGTTACGATGTAGCTGAAGAACTGGGAATTGACCACAAAACAGTTTTGACCCATTTGAAGAAAGCTGGTTATACAAAAAAGCTCGGTATTTGGGTGCCACACGAGCTCACTCAAAGAAACTTAATGAACCGTGTACTCATTTGCGATTCATTATTGAGACGTAATGAAACCGAGCCGTTTTTGAAGAGATTGATAACTGGCGATGAAAAGTGGATCACGTACGACAAGAACGTGCGAAAAAGGTCGTGGTCGAAAGTTGGCCAGGCTTCACAGACTGTGGCCAAACCTGGCCTAACACGAAATAAGGTGATGCTGTGTGTATGGTGGGATTGGAAGGGCATTGTTTATTATGAGCTTTTATCGCCCGACAAAACCATCGATTCTGATCTTTACTGCCAGCAACTGATGAGATTAAAGGAAGCAGTCGAGAGAAAACGGCCGGAATTGATCAACAGGAAGGGTGTGGTCATTCATCACGATAACGCTAGACCACACACATCTTAAGCCACTCAGCAAAAATTAAGAGAGTTCGACTGGGAGGTCCTAGTGCATCCACCATATAGCCCTGACCTTGCGCCTTCAGATTTTCACCTGTTTCGGTCTCTGCAGAATTCTTTAGGTTCTGTAAGGTTGACCTCAAGAGAGGACTGCCAAAACTATTTGTCCCGTTTTTTTGATCAGAAGTCCCAAAGTTTCTACAGTAACGGGATAATGTCTCTGCCCACAAAATGGCAGAAAGTTATTCAACAAAACGGTACATATATATTGTAAATAAATGTAAATAAACTTTGAAAAAAATGTCTTGACTTTTCATACAAAAATACGAAAAGACTTTTTCCCCAACCTATTATTACAAACCAAATAGCTTTTTCTTTATAGGGTGCTGACGAATAACTTAATACACACATACAAATTATATAACTTTTTTCCTTTTTTTAATTTTACAAATTTGTTACAGTTTCTAAGCAGTGTACCTATATACGTCTGAATTTATTTCTCAGATAGAGGATACAAAACTTTTTATAATTAGAAAACACGTGTGTGATATCTGAAGTCTTCCTAAACGTCCTTTGTTAAAATGAAAACTACTACAAAGTATTCAGAGAACGAATAGGAATGAAGAGTCAAGTGCAAATGCAGCGATTTTATTATCAAAACTTTTTTATATTTTTTGTATCTCAATTGACTTCCCTTACACCACATATTGTTTATTCTTTTTTATAATAATTTTAAACAAAGTAAACTATCTTTTTGCATCTGTATCTGCTGCTATTGTCTAGTATTCGACTTTAAAAAAACACAATTTTAGAACCATAATTAAATACTAGATCACTTTAAGCTCTAATACATTTTTTTCAATTATTTAAAAGATTTTGCTTTGATTGATTGAGCTAACTTAAACCTGACCCAATAGAAAAATAAAAAATACTGATATCACAAGTAAATCACAACGAGATCCCTTTACGTTACGGATACGAGTCCTAAATCTACTTGCTTGGTTTTATCAAAATATTGATGACCCACATACGAGTTTAGGTCGTTAATGTAAAGAGAGATGAATGTTGAATAAACAGCTTACTTTATGGCGGCTGGAGCGGCAGTTTATCGCAATTTTTCAGCGAAATAAAACAATGTCACAAAAGGGGTTTTGGCGGGAGGGGCGAGTGTACCTAATGCGTCAGGGTTGAAAGTGTTGAAACGTTGGAAGCTTTCAGATGTTACATAATACCTCGTTTTAAAGGTACTTTTTGGAGTAGAGTTACGGCGCATGAATTAATCTTTATCCTGTATAAGAATATTAAAATATTAGAATACATAAGTTAGAAATATAGGCTCTTCTGAAACCGAAGGAACCACTAAGCGAAACCTTCATCAAAGTCAAGTGAGGATAATACTTAATATCAATATTTTTCGGATAGACTTTTGAGACGGAACAAATAAGTGCAGGTTATTAACTTTATAGACAAAGGTCCAAAATCCCTGTCAGTAAGGAGAATTATAGGACTCTATTTTAGTAGATTTGTTTTTAATGCAAGTTAGCATAAACTAGCAATAAAATATAAAGTTTTCACAGTAACTTTCTTGATCCAAACCAGATCGAGGAATCGTTACGATGCTTTAAAAACCTCTAACTAAGCAGATGAATATTGAATTCATATTTAGCTAACGCTTCGGCGAAACAGTCTGTAATCTCTTTCAGATACCCTTAACATGAAATGTTATTTTAATATCTCATTAAGATAAGTTGTTTGGAAGGTAACCCACAAATTGATGAAAATACTTTTCACAAAACGAATATTGCAGTAATTTCATTCGAAACAAATAAAAAACCAATCTAGCTTACGTCGAGAAAAAGGGTTAATGAAAAGGCATTCAATTATGAACAAGTATTAAGCTGTCCATTTCCGCACCTCTTTCAAATCACTTAGCTTCCTCTCCGCTAAAGAGTTTTATATCGAAAATAAAAAGACGTGAGTCGAACAACAGTCCGTAGTAAAAACCGAGCTACCGCCGTGTTTAACACGGGCTCGGCATATTCATAATTTACTTTTACATTGCTGCTTATATTTTTTTAAGCTTGTTAAGGTTTTCATATAATATGTACATAAAAACCTTTTTAAAAATTTTGAGACTCTTCATTTAATACTGGAAAGTGTTAGGTAAACGTTAGGATAAGTGTACCAAAACATGTTACATATAATTCTGCTTCGACAATCACTATTAATCTAATACATTAGGTGATGAGGGTGACCATGAAATGAGATAAATCGACCCCCTTAAGAGCACTTCATTCTTAGTCACACCAAATATGCGTCATCGTCTCTATTATCTAGACTACGTCAAAACACTCAACAACTAGACACTAACATAAAAATAGAATTTTCATTTCAGTATTCTTTTTTAGAAGTGTTTCTTAACATTGAAGGCTATTCATACGCCAACGCAAACTATTTCATAGCCAGCATTCCTTCACATTAACCCGCTAGTTATTTGCTTTCTATTCGCTATTGAATTCAGTTTTCATTTGTAGGCGACTGAAAAGCGTTTTTTACCGCTACGTTGTAGGTTTTCTTTATGAGACTATCATTTCTTTACAAATGCCTATTTTTATGCGTTAATTAAATAATGTTGGTTTGAAGTTACCTCAGTATGTTATGTTTATTACGTAAGCTATATGGAAAATACATAAAAATACAGCACAATTACAAAAAAAGGAACCGTTTTTGAAGATGTTATACTCTTACATTATATTTGTATGGTGTGGACTAAATACGAATTGAACTAATTCAGTCCTTAATTTTAGAAATAGATCCCAAATAATTCTTCAACTTCTGAACGAAGTAAATATTGTTTTGATATTGATTTTTTTTATTTTTTTACTCGGAACTTTTCAAACACTGCTTTATGTACACAGAGTGCGACCGCACATTCGTGAGTCGCGGCGGCGCGGGCAACGGCACCTTCCATGCGCCCGAGCTGCTCAACCCCTCCAACCAGAGCCGCCAGTGCCTCTACACGTTCCTCGCCGCTCCAGGCCAACGCGTGCAAGTCGAGTTCCACACCTTCGACCTTCGCGGAAAGCCTCCAGAGTATGCATTTATTTTTAATTTGATTTATCCACTTGTTTCTCAAGTTATCTTTTACCAAGTAGTTTAACAAAAAAACTTTGGTGGAGTTTGCCAGATTATATTTTATAAGTTAGTCTACGTTTTTTAATATAAAATGTAGCTAACAAATTTTTACATAATATGTTCTAATCAAACATCGAAAGGCGATTGCAGGTTTCACTAAATCTTCATTTAGCGACTATTTCGAGGTTTTTAGCACCGGTATAATATAAAGATCCTACAAATAATAAAGATCAGAACTTCAGGGCGCCATCATCAGAAACGATCGTTTAAATTTAAGACTATTAAACGCTGGATGAATTCTCTTTTATGTAACTGTGGTAAAAAAGGTTGGCAAAAGTCGGACATTTTACCAACACATCATCTTCATCAACAACATCATCTTTACCAAAAAAATATTTTGAATGAATAAATCATCTTTCGTAAAATGATTGACGGTCCAAATATTATGTACTCCTTTTATGGCGATGAAAGTATATTTAATTCACCTGTTTTATCTGCACTACAGAATATTATTTTTTTCAATTTTCCTTATATTCTCGTGTATTTATTTTCAGTGGAGCCGCAGTGGGGGAACTTCCAGCGTAAGTACATTACCCTTGTCGCTCCTTACTCGAATAACTATAAATTATGAGACACAAACATGTTTTCTTCCTTAAGAGTTATTATTGCTTTGTATAGGCTGTTGAATTTGGGTCAAACTCTCCAGTAAACCTTGACTTACACAACAGTGTTTGTTTTTCGAAAATTATGTAATATTGATAATTTCGTTTACTCCTAAGTCGCCAAATTCAAAATGATGTTTTCTTAGTTTTAATTATTCAAGTTAAAGTTCAGTTATTCAGAGCATTATAGTTACAATATGCAAAATCCTGGCTGGCAAAATTGTTACTGGGTGTATGCAAAATCCTGGTGGCAAAAAGTGTGTACACACACAGTTTACACTTAATTGCTGCGTAATAAATGTTTCCAATTAGCAACACAAAAAACATTCATCAGCCTAATAAGGGTTACCCTCTGTTATCAATGACCTTCTATACACATGGACATCGCATCAGCGCGCTGTAAACGGCACGGCAAAAGTGTGCTTAAACGCGATATAAGCACACTTTTGCTTTAGTCGTGTTTTGACAGCTAAGTCAGAAGGATGCCGAAGTAAGTCATAAAAAAGTCCCCAAATAATACGTTAACGATTCAAAAAAAAGATGGTGTGACCTACCACCGGTAAGTTAATTTTATTTCTGAAAGATAACACACGAAAATGTGTAAATAATGTTGTAAAACCATTTAATTTTCAATAATTATCATAAATTTTTGACAAGTATTTCCATTCTTTTCACTCTCGCGCGTCAGAAAGAGATAGGTGTAAGGACGCCACAAGAACAGAGTCAGAAAAGAAAGCAATAGAATCGCTATAGACCTTTATTTTTTGCCACATTGCTTTCATCTGTTAATACATATAAATCCTGTATTTATCTGTTAATACATACCAACATACTTCCTGTTGCTTGCTGATGCTTTTCTTTTAGCTTTCCTGTACACGAGAGTTTGAGAGAGAAATGGCGCAAGATAGTAGCAAGATAAAGGTCCAAAGAATTTTACAAACCACATAAATGAAGCGTCATTTTCTTGAATCTGATTTATATTACACCCCTAAACGATTTACGCGTATAAAATTCATATAAAATAAATTAATATAAAAATATGTATAAAATACGAATCGATGTTTAAAGCTCCAAAACATGTTTAATTATTTTCGTTTTTTGATACCAGTTTTACCGATTACTATTACTACTTTAAAGTCCATTTTTTTTTAAAAGGGTTGGTTTTTCTTACATACACAAAGCTTATATGTATTCAGCGAACAGTAGTTTTTGGATGTATAGATAAAAACGTTAATAGTTGATATTTTTGCGATTTTCTAGTAATAAAAAATTGTTCATATTTATGGGTGATGCCAATACCCCTTAAAATATCCCTCTAAAATATTTTTTACTATAATTACAAGTGATCCTACATTAGCTATCTTCATAATATTTATTACTAAGATAAAAAACTGGCATAAGAGGCATTCTATCTTAACCCTCTAGGTTGGTAACGCATCGGCACTTCCTATGGTATTGCAGGTGTCTATGGACAATAGTGCTCACTTGCCCTCAAGTGACCCACTTGCTCGTTTGCCTTAAAAAAGTCTATAATTCGGTAGTCTATAATAATAATAGGCACATTCGGAAACCGTGTGGTACCGGAACACAGTACGGCCACTCCTAGTCTTTCTGTGGACTATTTCGGGCTGAAATTACGATATTCGCAAAAGTATAAAAATCTATCTCTCGTAAATAAAAAACAAAAATTAACAGCCAACGCCACTCCACTGCTATTATTGTTCGAATCCGCTTCTAAATTCACCTTATGTAGCTTATTGCTGCTCATTTAGCGCAATGTATGAAAAGATCAGTCGAAGCATAATATGGTGAAAAAAGACCTGTGCCTTATTATTGCTTTGCCATTGTATGACGTGATTAGTCCATGTGTATAGAAGGTCATTGTCTGTTATGCTATCTTTATCATTCAGAAATTTTGTTCAAACATTTTGTAAATTACATAATTGAGATGCATGTACGAGTACATAGACATCTACTTGAAAATCATTAATTCTGTTACGTACATATTAAGGGCATAGAGCGGCATGAATAGGCTTACTCGGCAGTGAAAGAAAGGTTTATACTAACTATTTGTCAAGTGAACACAATTGGAAATTACTTAGACAATGTGAAACAGGCTCTAAGAGATTTTGTAAAAAATATTCTGATTCTATGACGTAATTCAGATGCATGCACGAGTACATGGACATCTACTCGGAAATGGCATCCCTGGAGGCGGGCGAGCTGGTCAACTCTGCGTTCGGCGGCCGCTACTGCGGACCTATCCCGCCGCGGCGGCGCGTCTCGCTGCATCGCGCCGTGGCACTCTCCTTCTACACAGACAAGACCTACACGCCACCAACTCTCTTCACAGGCACCTATCACTTTATCAACTCATGTGAGTTTGTAAACTTAAGCTGGAAATTCACAGTTCTAAAATGAAGAAAGTGTGAAATATCAAGAAAATTTCTTTTTAAAACAATATTCTATCGAGTCAGAGGACTAGAAAAACTTTGAAAGGTTATTTTGAAAGTGTCGCTTGTCCTTCAAAAAAATTTTTTTTCTGACAATGACACCGATTATTAGTTCCAAGAAAAGTATCACTAAGAACTTGTGTTATGGATACTAAATAACGGATAAACTCTACATAATAACTTTTTTTTTAAATACAGACTTAATATACACAGAAAAACACCCAGACCAGAAAAATATTCATGTGTGGGAATCGAACCCACTACCTTTAAATTACAAAGATATTTCCTTTAATAATTGCTCACGTATCTCAATGGCTCACGTTTTTGTTTCGCTTAGTATTTATTGCATAAGTACTTACTGTACCTACTACCAATTGAATAATATTGGCTATCTATTTAAATTGAAGATACTAATGGATTTCGCTATATGTACAAGCTTTGAGATGATAATTAATAATAGATCCTAATGGCGAGCAAAACTGAATTTTGTTGACAATTCCAGGATAAAAAAGTAGTAAATTGATAATTAATTAGGTCAATAATTGACCAGGTAACCTTTGTGTAATATGACGCCCTGAGTTATCACCGCGGTGCCTTATGGTCTGCCGTAAGATAGAATCTAGATACTATGTGCTAGATTGAAGAGTTATGTAGTATTATTATTACTAGTTACTTAATGGATGCATGATGTTTCGGAGTGACAAGCGAATAAGCGCAAGCATGACAAACTCGTCACTCTTTGAAATAAAAAAAATACTTCTATATTTCTTATTGGCAATGAATTTGAAAGATGTAATTTTTTCAAGGAATATAATAAACTGAACCTCTAAAAAATACTTTTTTGATCATCAAAAATACTGACCTAGCATCTAATAGGGGATTAGGTGCTCCATCAGAATTTTTTGATGTACAAAAAGGTTAGGTTAGGTTGGTAATTTATTAATTTTGATGACACATTAAATATGAGCCTTTTTTCAATAGGTAATTGTGTTTTGCTAGTCATAATCTAATTTCAACAAGCACGGTTGATTATATGACCTTAGCTCATTTAGATAAACTTATTACTAGGGTCTTTTGGATGTCTGCATCCACTTGGACCACGCTCAACTTACCTAAGTTACGTACATATTACAGCTATATAAAGTTAACTGCTTATCAACTTAAAATGCCCTGAACCTAAACTAGTTCGTCTGAAGTTTTTTCTTGCTGAATACGCTATCGTCTGTACACTGTGCAGCGATAATAGAACTTTGCCAAAGGTAATATTTTGTTAATTATTTTGTTTTTCTAAAGCGGAATTCGAGGTGGGGACGCCAATTCAGAACACGCTGTGCTCATTCGTGATCGAGGCGAGCAAGAGGAAGACGGGGCTGCTGTTGTCTCCGACGTATCCCGGTATCTACCCGAAGGACATGACCTGCAATTACCTGTTCAGCGGGCAGCCCGGCCAGAGGATACGCCTCGAGTTCAGAGACTTCGATCTGTTTTTCGGCGGGCCTCAGTAAGTCAGAAGCAAGATTCATTCAAACACTGTTTTATACTGGTTTTCTCGTCGTCGTCGTCATCGTCAAAGTGATATAATTTTTGAAGAAAACCTATTCAGGGTTATTTTTAAAATATTAACAACCTCGCAGGGTTATATAGCAAAAAATATAATCAGATACGTTTGTTCTACAAATTTGTCACATTTTACAAAAAAATATATCAATTTAATTTTACGTCTGAATGTTGTAAACTAAGCTCATCGCATCAAATCGTTGTAGGACCGTGGTCTCAGTGTAATCCTAAAGCATGACCTTAATGCGTATACCAAAAAAAGTTAGATATAACATAAATGACACAACATTAGGTACCGTACCAGGTGACTGGAAACGATTATCGGAATAAAACCGAGTTCACAGAGGTCAGTTCTCGAATAGGTGGCCGATTGTGTGGCATTCAATTTCGATCGCTGCCGTGTTTCCGTAGGACGTACATTCAGTTGTTGGTTTTTGCTATCATCCTGGAGGCTTGAAATTTTTTAACAGCAAGACGCCACATATCTTCCTTGCCAATCCGGAGTAGGTCCGCGTTGTAGGACCTACTCCGACGTTGTGAGAGAAGAGACGTGCTCATACGACGGTCGTTCGTGGGCTAAGATGATGATGCTGTTGTTCAAATTCAAAGTTCTAATTAACCTGGAGTACTCTTTTTTCTGCTGTAATTATTTCCAAAAATCATTTAGAAAGCCTGTGTTCCCTTTGGTGTTTTACAGACCAGGATGGGGACTTCTAATAAGTTCATTAATAAGATTTTAGTAAATCAGAGAATTGTAGTTTTGACTCAAATTAACACATTTTTTGAGAAAGACCCTTGAGAAAGAAGATTTTGTGTGTGTTTTTTTATATGTTTTGTAATAAATTACGCTGTCATGAAAGTTGGCCATAAGTATATTATTTACATTGTACATATATACCCAGTTGCCCATTCGACTGGGTGCGCGTGTACGACGGCCCCGACAACTCGTCGGCGGTGATCGGCACGTACTGCGGCCAGCAGCGGAACCTCGTGCTGTACTCCAGCGACGAGCGCCTGCTGGTGACGTTCTTCACGCTGCCGCGCGCCGCCAGCACGCAGAACCGTGGCTTCAAGGGGATCTTTGAGTTCTCAGAGAGTTTTGTTAAGTTAGGTGAGCCTACATTCTGCAATTCAATGGTAGGCTAGACGCACGCTGTGCTTAGGTAGCCTTTTTAGACATATACAGAAATAATTACGAGTAAACGCATCATACTGCTGACTTATAATTATATTTATCGCTCTATGATAAAAAGTTAATAGTCAAAAGTAACTGGTGTTAAAAGTTGTACCTTTTATATGACTCACCTACCTCTGCCCAATCGTGCAGTATCTACTTAAAAAATGGATGGGATTAAAGAGTTATATCACAATATGTACCACTAACCTCCGCCGCTTAGTATTTAGTATGGTCTGTATCGTATTTACTGTATGGAATCTGGGGTTCAGTCGCGATTAAATATTTTCTATGTTAAATCCAATTTAAACCAGGATTATGACCAGAACAATAAGCTAATGTGCTTCAAAATGTGTCAGCCATTTTTGAAAGGTGTAGTTAACATATACTTAAGATTCTATATTATTATTTGTAGGATAATTATAAATGCTGAATAGATTAACATAAATTTATTCACAGGACGTGACCTATTAATATATCATTCATTCTTGTCACTGGCCGTTTAATGGTCCAAATCCCATGTTTCTATATCTTGCTTTATTTTTAGGAGTATATATTACTCCTTGTCTCGAACTGTACAAGTGTTCATACGTGGAGAATTTTTGATGTTAACTTTTCTTATTTTTTATTAAACTCTTTTTTGCAGATTTCATAAGTAAACACGACGCCGAGCACATTAGGGGCTCTGAGTGCGACCAAAAGATCCTAAGTAAGAAGGAATCTACGGGATTCGTGTACCATCCAAATTATCCATTTCCCTATATACAAAAAGTTGTTTGTAGGTAAGTAAATATATTGGCTTTAATAAAAAAAAATACAATTAAAAAATAGTTGGCTTTACATAAGAGCCTTAAATCTTTTCTTCTTTTTCAGATATTTTATATATGGTATGCAGGATTCACAAAATTTAGAGAGAGTACGATTAGAATTTCAAAACTTTTCTATACCAAAAGGAACTAAACCGAAACCAGAGTAAGTATGAGGAAGTAATCAATATTCTCTTATAATCACACCAAGTTTTTAGTTCCAAAAGATGTATCACTAAGATCTTGTGTTATGGATACTAAAGAACGGATAAACATATATAAGAGACACAGGAAAACACCAACAATAAGTATTTGTGAATATATGTATATATATATATTCACATATATATGTATATATATTTCATATATACCTATACTTATATATTTCATATAGGTCTATTAGATACTCATAAAATACCATGTTATGACGAATTAATTTAGCATTGCCGAACGAAAACGGTTAAAGTTAGCCATCTGCGGTTTTAGACAGAATTCTTTCTTACTTATTTTGGCCGTATTTTTTTAGCAAAATATTAATCGTACTTGATAGTTTGGTTAGAACTACTATAGCCCTACTTAGCATAAGCCTACTAGGCAACGCAATGAAATGTAAATAAAATATGTGAATTTCATAACATAGAGTGGAATTTCCCTTCAAAAACATTATAGAAAGTTATATGAAACTACATGTAGCGAAAAATCACAATTGAGTAAAGATGTTAACCAGAATTTTTCGTACCTTTATAGCAGTTCGTGTCCCGATGGCTACCTGAAGGTATACTTGCGCGGACAAGAAGCCACAGACTCATATGATAAGCATGACGCCGAATTGTGCGGGGAAGGTTCGGGAGGTCCTCCTGCCTTTCCACCACCATTGCTCTCCGACGGACCACGACTCGTCATGGTATTCAGCTCAGGCGAGCTTCAAGGCAGGGGGTTCAAGGCCAAATATACCTTTGAGACTGGTAAGAGAAGTTAACTTAATTGGCTGGTTATATATGCATTAATAAGTCTCATATAATAGAGATAATTTAGGAGGCGCTGCATGCTGAAATACAGGTTACCCTATTCAGCAGCAGAGGCTACAAACTCGAAATATACTTAAGGTTAACTGTAATTCATGTAAGTTTATACTAACATATCCATGTATTTTTGGCAATAAAAAATATTATTCTTATTATTATATTTTAATGAAAGCAATTTATTTATATATTTATTTATTTATTTATACTAAGGAATTCGGTGTGTAGCTACCACCTGCCTCGTGGCAGACCGTGCAGTAGAAGAAAGTAGTTCCCTAGTTTAAGAAAATCACAAAGGGACAACAGGAAATTTCATTAAAATTAATATATCTATAAAGCTATAGAAGCAAAATTGTATAGAAGCAAAATTGTTTAGAAACGAAATTGTATAGAAGCAAAAAGTGGATCAGTCATGCAGTTTTATTGCATCCGTCTTGATATTCATGATCGACCCTCTAAATTTTAGTTCGAGATGCTAGTAAGTCTCTGTTGGTGCTAGTAAATAAGCGTTTAACTGTTTGACAGAATACCGAGTGCCAGGCACTGCTGCGCCGGGCGGGGAATGCGCCTTCACATACCACTCGGAAGCCAAGAAACGCGGCGAGTTCAACTCCCCGCGCTACCCCTCCAACTACCCGTCTCACACCAACTGCACCTACACGCTAGATGCAACGCCCAACGAACAAGTCACCGTTGTCTTCGACCACTTCAAAGTTAGAGCTGATTCCTGGAATGCTACTGCTGGTTTATATGGGTACGTTATATCTTTGTGTTTACTTTTATTTACACACTCGAAGCATTGCGCGATTAGGAGGCCAGTATATATCAATGTTTCAAATTCAAAATAAAAAACTCATCATTTTGTTTAGCTCAATAAACCTCATATGAACGTCAACTTAAACACTCACGTGCACTGCGGACAGGAGCGTGATTAGAGAAGAACTTCAAGTTCTGTCCTCCAGACAGTTTTGTTTCTAGTGCTCAGTCCTTGGATGAGTGATTACTTGTATGGATGACAGTGTGTTAGTGACACTTCTAAAGAATTCTATAACCCTATGTCTTGTCCGAAGTTGTGTAGAAGGTGTTTAAGGGAATGTGATATCGTCTAGTGTCTATGTGGGCGAAAGGCTAGCCACCTCTCACCGTTTCATCTAGAGATATATCTGCTGGAAATGAACTTAGCTAAAACAATCAACTATTTTCAACCAAATTGGATATGAGGCGTAAGATAATTATTATTTTTTATATTTGGTTCTAATGAAAGGGTAACAGCATTAATTTGAAAAAGATAACTAAAAGCTAGAATCCTCCACATGTATATTTAAAAGTCCCATTAAAGGCAGGCTCCCGCTTTAGTGAAGTGGCGCTCCTTGATTTAATTAACGTTCATAAGTGCTTCGGAATGAAGCGAAGCTTGCACAAATGATTTTGAATTATCGTCAAGGTTATAATGGTAGGCGATATAGGGTAGCTTTTTTTTTGCATGTTATCAAAGAGCATTACAATCATAACAACATACGTGAAATAATTATTTCTTTAGCCTGATAACTTCTCTAGATATGAGAATTTTAATATCACATTTTTAAACTTTTCCAAAATCGCTTCATTCATATGGCTTCCACTTTGTAATGTCACATGTTGCTATTTTGTATAGGTCGCGTGAGATCTATGTTATATAGCTATATTAAATGTTGCATGTGATAAAATAGTTGTTTAACAAAAGTTGCCATACTTTTGAAA
Source organism: Musotima nitidalis (assembly GCA_949126915.1). Lineage (NCBI taxonomy): Eukaryota > Metazoa > Arthropoda > Insecta > Lepidoptera > Crambidae > Musotima > Musotima nitidalis. The sequence goes on along the minus strand of OX421423.1, from coordinate 11,031,777 downwards.
TGGAATTGACCCCATCTAACTTCAAAGGCCTGTTAAGGTAAGCAAGGAGGCTCCTATCTTACCTGAAGATGCCCTGTGTAAGGGCGAAACACGTGTCGTGTTGAATAGTTTCTCGATTTATCGGGAAATTATAGTAGCGCGGGAATTGTTACAAAGATATTTTTAATCCATCACTTGCTTACAATGGATTTCCGCAAAGTAACGCCTGAATCAATAAATTATTTAGCCTGTTAAGGTATTACTTTTAAGGCAATGCCAATTATGATTTCACAAATGTGTATGATTTTAATTATTCTTTCATAAAAACATAATATAACGTGCAAAATAAAACATTGGAGCCTAACCTCACATGGTATGACGACCGATATGGCGTGGAGGTCAATATACCTACACTTTACTCCAGGGGTCGTGGGTTCGATTCTCAGAACAGAACAAATCTTTGTGTGCATGAACATGAATTTTTGTTCTGTTCTGGGTGTTTTCCTATGTATATTAAGTAAATATTTACAAACAAAAAGTATTTAAGTATGTTTATTCATTGTTTAATATCCATAACACAAGTTCTTAATGATACTTATCTTGGAACTGAATAATTGGTGTAATTTTCAGAAATATTATAATTTTATTTTATAGGTTGGGGAAAAAGTCTTTTCGTATTTTTGTATGAAAAGTCAAGACATTTTTTTCAAAGTTTATTTACATTTATTTACAATATATATGTACCGTTTTGTTGAATAACTTTCTGCCATTTTGTGGGCAGAGACATTATCCCGTTACTGTAGAAACTTTGGGACTTCTGATCAAAAAAACGGGACAAATAGTTTTGGCAGTCCTCTTTTGAGGTCAACCTTACAGAACCTAAAGAATTCTGCAGAGACCGAAACAGGTGAAAATCTGAAGGCGCAAGGTCAGGGCTATATGGTGGATGCACTAGGACCTCCCAGTCGAACTCTCTTAATTTTTGCTGAGTGGCTAAAGATGTGTGTGGTCTAGCGTTATCGTGATGAAAGACCACACCCTTCCTGTTGATCAATTCCGGCCGTTTTCTCTCGACTGCTTCCTTTAATCTCATCAGTTGCTGGCAGTAAAGATCAGAATCGATGGTTTTGCCGGGCGGTAAAAGCTCATAACAAAACAATGCCCTTCCAATCCCACCATACACACAGCATCACCTTATTTCGTGTTAGGCCAGGTTTGGCCACAGTCTGTGAAGCCTGGCCAACTTTCGACCACGACCTTTTTCGCACGTTCTTGTCGTACGTGATCCACTTTTCATCGCCAGTTATCAATCTCTTCAAAAACGGCTCGGTTTCATTACGTCTCAATAATGAATCGCAAATGAGTACACGGTTCATTAAGTTTCTTTGAGTGAGCTCGTGTGGCACCCAAATATCGAGCTTTTTTGTATAACCAGCTTTCTTCAAATGGGTCAAAACTGTTTTGTGGTCAATTCCCAGTTCTTCAGCTACATCGTAACTACTAATATGCCGATCTTGCTCCACTCTTTCAAAAATGGCGTCTATTTTATTCGTAACAGGGCGACCAGAGCGAGGTGCATCTTTAACATCAAAATTTCCGGACTGAAAACGTTTGAACCAAATTTGTGCTACTCTTACTGACACTGCATCAGGTCCATAAACATCACAAATTTTTTTCACTGCTTGAGTTGCATTTTTGCCTTTTTTATAATAAAATTTTAAAATGTATCGAATTTCTTCATTAGATTCACTCATTTTAACGAAGAGAAAAACAAATGAAAAATAGCGGGAAACAACTTTTTTTTATTTTTTTCTTTTCTTTATAATGGAACCTTTTTAATGTTACCAAAACCAGCCAGACACAAATAGTACAGTCAAAAAAATTTTATAATAAGTTAATACCTACGTTATGCGAAAAGACTTTTTCCCCGACCTAATATTAATAAAAAAAATGTTAGAAAAAGGCAGGTCAAAAGTACCCTAAACGTCGGTTTAGGGTACTTTTGACCTGCGTGTATGAGGAGGTTAACGAGTGTGAATGAAGCTAAAAGTGTGTGCCAAGATGGTAGCAAGTGGAAGGATGTGATCTCTGCCTACCCCTACAGGAAAGAGGCGTGACATTATGTATGTATATTAATAATAATTTATATTAATAAATAATAAAGAAGCGCTCGAACCGCAGAGTTCTGCGGTTCTCGGTGATCGGAAACGATCACCAAAGTACAGCAGAGTTTACAGAGGTCAGTTCTTGGATGGGTGACCGTTTGTGTGGCATTTGATATCGAGCGCTTCCGTGCTTCGGAAGGCACGTTAAGCCGTTGGTCCCGGTTATCACTAAATTTGGTAGTCGTTAAGCCATGTTAGAGGCCTTATGGGCGGCTTGAAAAATTCTAACAGCAGGACGCCATCTACTGCCTCCGCCAATCTGCACCGAGTCAGCGTGGTGGAGTATGACCCAATGCAAAACCTTGATATGTGTGAGGAGGCTCGTGCTCAGTAGTGGGACGTTAATGGGCTGTGATGATAATGATGATATTAATAATTACAATATTTTATGGTTTTATTATAATTGATGGTGAGATGGTGCCACAAATTATGAGTATGTTTGTAATGGTGCGCGCAGAGGCGCGACGTGCAGCGAGGACTGGGTGGAGGCGTGGTGGACGGGGCGCGAGGGCTCGCAGGTGCCGCTGGGCCGCTGGTGCGGGCCCGCCACGCCCGGCCCGCTGCAGTCGCCGCGCGGCGCCCGCGGCCTGCTGCTGGCGCTGCACACCGACGCCGACAGCGTCGCCTCTGGCTTCAAGGCGCGCTACGTCTTCGAGGTACGACACACACTAAACCCTCCTATTATCATGTTTAAATAATAATATATCAGACTTCTTGGCGGGAAAGTGAAGCGTCATGTCTGCAGTTTTGTTTTATTTTCCATAATTTGTGATGTTTCTAACATTAATGTGTAATTATCATAAACGGTGGATTATTAACCGTAAGTGTTTGTGAACATACTTGAGTGTTGGTAAATCAAACAAAACCGTGCAACATCCCTTTTCAAATTTTCTCTCAAGGAGTCCATGTGAGATCTCAGTATAGTCCTACATCTTTACTGAGGACTCAAGGGGCTTATGGGAGGGTATCTCATTTACCATTCATCATCTTTACTATGAATTATATATTATTAATATATCACTTACTTGACACTGGCTAAATGTGCTAGACGCACGAAGCCATTATTTAAAATAAAGAAAGAAATAATATATCAATAGCGCCCGTACAATTATTTATTCATTCATAAAACTTACAACTATCTTCACAGGCACCAAACCTAATACGATAGAGTAGCTGAGCTTACAATACCTAGATATATGACTAAAAACTTTCACATATTTCTTATCTACTAATCACTAAACTACTACATTATTATCTACTGCAGAAGCAATATGCTGCTTTTGCAAATTTGTTCAGTGAACATGCAAATAAATCTATCCGGTCGGACAGTGACAATGCATTGAGGACCTACCCGCAGCGCCCGCACGAGCGGGGCGCGTTGCGCTTGGTACCACCAGCAGCGTCGGCCGCCGGCGGCGTCCTACGTACTCTTGCAGAATGGATTCGGATTCACATGAATCTTGCAGAATGGTAGTTTGTAGGAATAACAAAGAAAAGTTGTTCAGCTAAACAATTTGTTAGCTTCGCCAACATCTGAATATGCTTAAAAATCAATACGTACAAACGCGTTGATTGTATTATTATTTTCTCTGTGAATTATGTTTTATGGGACGATAGAGTCGCTAATCAACCAAGTTAATAATTACAGAAATAAAAACACTTATTCATCTTCCGTTTACTCACTGCTGGGTGATGAGCTTTCCTTTGCCAAATCTACCCCGCTGCTTCGGCAATATCACCAGACCATCTAACCGGCAGCGGTCGATCTACATCATGCCTTTCGTTTCGTACTTGTATGTTTTCTAAATTGCCTACCAAATTTTGGACAGCACACGTATCTTATCTGAACTTGGCGCATCATGTCTTAGTACTAATTAGGTAGTAGTTTGCTCCCACATATGTTTGCTGGTGTGCAGCGGGCGGAATTTAATCCATACCGTTAAACAACCACGGTAACAAGCACACTCATGATTGCCTGCACAAATACCGTTTAAAATCTTAATAGCACACCCGGTTAAAAACCAGGGATTATTAAAACTAGGAAACACATGCGCCGGCAGAGAATTCCAGAGCCAAATGGTTTCACACAGGATCTACTTAACAAATTTCTTGGTTCGAGTGCTGATAATCTGCACATTATGACAATGGTTTCCAAAACCAGCACATGTGGTTCGAGACAGGGCGGAATTAAATTAAAAAGCTCTTCAGAACACTCACCATAGTAGTTCCGGTAGAACATGTTCACATGATGATCTCCTAATCGGATTGTCAAATAGGCCTAAGGACCTCTAAGGTTCATATGTAGAACAAATACATACAGCAATGTTCATCAATATCGCCGATGTTTGTCTGAATTCCAGCCAGCAAAGTCAATATTCGGCGACTGCGGCGGCAACATGTCCGGCGCAGAGTGGGGCGTGATTACGTCGCCGCGCTTCCCCGCGCCGTACGAGCCGCCGGCCCGCGGCGCCGCCTCGCGCGTCTGCAACTGGTTCGTCACCGCACGCCCCGGGAAGAGGCTACTGCTCAACTTCGAACACTTTGCCGTAGAGGGACATCTAACAGGTCAGTAGGTACTTCCGTAATCACGTCGCCGCGCTTTTTCTTTACAAATCCATTTTTACAGGTCAGGCTTTCTCTATACCTACGAATGTTAATAACCTTGGATGCGCTGTAGGTAACACATTAACGGGCCTCAATCAAACTGCGGCATGGGGGTGATTTGTCTTTCTTTTCTCTACGATTGTACTTCCACAGCCAACTGCAATTTTTATTCAACTGACAGGCGTCAATATAGCCGTATCGATGTTTCTGCAAAATTTAATTGCAACAATTTGTTTTGTAGAGCGCGGCTGCCCCGCGGCGGTGCTGCGCCTGTGGTACGAGAGCCCCGGCCCGCCGCTGGAACTGTGCGGCGAGAAGGCGCCCTCCGACCGGTGGCAGTACCTCTCCTCCTCCAACTCTATCAGGCTCTCGTAAGTCACCGATCTTCTTATCATCACACACATATTAAGTATTTGCCCCGTTTAAGGGTGCATTTCCACCAAAGATGAGCAAGGATGCGTTGCCAGGAATGTGTTTGTTTAGAACCAATAGAATTGCTGCGCTGCGCGAAGCTAGATTAATGTAGCAATTCTATTGGCTGTTAACAAACACATTCCTCGCAACGCATCCTCGATCATCTCTGGTGGAAACGAACCCTTTGGGACCAGGGGGATTACCGCCGAATTCGATGGATTACCGGTAATCCATATAGATCAAACTTTGTTTACGTTCATTAATCCGTACCGGGGAATCTGCCGACAGCCACCTCCCATTCATGACCTTCAGTCCGTGACAGACCAATAGGTAAATGGAGAACGCCATTTTGTTTCCGATTTTCATGAGTTCGGCGGTACGACAGAATCAATTCGAAATCCATTTTGCCTTATAATCGATTGCCATCGACAGTATCTATCGGGTGTTTTAGCAAAAGTTAAAAATAAATAAAAACATTACTCGAGGCTTACTCTACCACTTATACGTGACGTCCTGCTATTAGAGTTTTTCAAGCTACTCAATTAAGCGTCTGACTTGGCTGAACGACTAGCGCATATGTAACAAACCGGGACCATCGAATTTACGTGTCTTCCGAAGCAAGGAAGCGCTTGACATAAATTGCTACACAAACGATCTACAGCAGCATAAAGCAGGCTCTTGGTTATGGCCCGTGACATCAATTCCTTCAACAGTATAGATATTTACAAATCGTTTTTACTGGCTATCACAAACGTTTTTTCTTTTTCATTATCTTGGCTTAGTAGTGAACATCAATAGTTTGAGTGACATTGTCATACAAAATTACAGTATTTAAGTCTCTTTATCAGGATTTTAGCAAATGACTTTCTCTCAGAATCTTTGCCAGAGCTTTTTCAGCTGTTTCACGGGTCTTCTAATTTCTTTGAGAATACATGATAGCCAGTAGCGTGTACAAAGATTGCGGGTAGGGTATGCATTGTGTGGCGCTAGTAGTTCCGTGAGACCAAGTGCTGGCTCAGGTCCAACTATTGTGTGAATAGGAATTTTGATTAGGTAGGTTTAAGAGTGCATGTATGATGTGCACTCAACTGACAATAGGGAATTGAAATGTGCGTAGGTTCATAATAGCGGACAAGTCAGTGGGCGCGGCGGGGTGGCGCGCTATCTGGACGGAGGTATCGCTGCCGGGCGCGGGCGGGGCTTGCGAGGGGGGAGCGGGGGGAGCAGACACGGAGGAGTGCGCGGGCGCGTGCCTGCCGCCCGCCGCCGCCTGCAGCCGGCTGCAGCACTGCGCCGCGCGGACACTCACACACAGCCCGCACTGTTAGTATGCACGCTTACACACGCACCACACTCTAGTTCACCTTTTGTCAGTACAGCTCCAGCAATAACGCGGAAGCCGCTCCGGAGGATACGCGCTTACCAGCAAAAGGTTTGCTGATTTCTCAGTAATTATCTACTTGGTCAATCTGGCTACGCTGCTTTCATAAGTGTACCACTTTGTAACATTCTACCTCGCAAGCGATTTGTGTCGTCTTATCGTTAAACCTTTTGCCGCTAGGCCACCTCCTGTATGGTTTTCCAAAAATTATTTGTGGTTACATTCAGATTTTTTTTACGTTTTTATCGTTAAGGAACTTCAATAGTCCAAAATTTGAAGAGCACAGTCAAAAGTATAAGTAGTGACAATTTCCAAATACCTTATACCTCCTATTTTGAGAATAGGTGTTGTTGCTACTACTTATAATGCAGAATTAATTAAGAACTACGTTTTATTTAGGTTAACACTTTTCATATCACACTAAGTTTGAGTACCACATTAGGCGCCAAAAATTTTAATGGCGCCCAAAGTAGTTTTGATAAGTGCTACATTTTGGTGGACGCCCTGTCAAATGGATATTTAAATAGAGTTATACAATAGATAATGTGCTACGTACTTTATTAAAATTAATACTACAGTAGCCCAATTGTTATTATTACGACATAATATTTATAAAACACCTTAGTGTTTTAATAACTACTCCAGTTTGACGTAGTGAAAACGTTCTAATAATACTATACTAGTGTATAAAAAATATTTGTTATTAAATAAGTAGTTGTTACATATCGTTATAATTATTATCTAATGATTGATAGGTTAGGTTTTCAGTATACTTCAGTCTCTACAAGAGGTTGTTTGCTCGATTGTGTTAACATACTGATTAAGTGTATATTTAAGGGTATATACTTCGGGCTGATTGGGGAGAAAAATCTTTAAAAAAATATCTTTCAAAATTTTCACTGTATTATAAAAATTGGCACTGCACCTTGCATTTCACACGACTGTATTTTACACCACTGCATTTGGTCTTTGCATCATACTGATGTAAATTATTAAATTATAATATAACTATTTTAATAAAAATAAAGTATAATTATGTAGCTTGTTGAAAAGAGTAAGCAGTAATTTAGGTAGCAGTGGTTGTGAAATATAAAATGAAAAAATTCTTGATCAAAACTGTTCTAGTCATCAATGATGATCACAATCCTACCTATTTCCTACTGCTTACTCTGGCCTTTATCTTCAGTATTGTTGTAAAATATTGTATTTAAACACTGTAGCGCTGTCAACTAATGATCTTTTTAATCAATAATGATGTTATGTTCACTTTACTTTCAATTTACTATTGATGGTTCAATGCAATCTTTGTCTCAAAGGAATATAGATAGCTACATGTAACATTAGGTGATAGTTTATTATAAGGGTTCAATATATTATTGTTGGTGAAATAGCAGAATATATCGACTATGTTGGAACGATTACCGATACTTTTATTTACAAACGCCCTCTTAAGACACACTTTTTCGATTGTCTTACTGTTTCGCATTTTTTTATCATTCTTACATCCATAAACTCTGCTCGAATGTCTTTTTCTATAGTGTTTCTGCAATACTGTGATGACTCAGGAGAGTTTAATTTATATCGATTACGTTTCGATGCCTCCTTGTTTTCAGACTTTCAATGTCTTTGGTATTGTTAAATATATTGTTACATTAGCATTTTCCATGTTTGAACGCAATGGACGAAGCTTGCATTGAGTCATCGCACTATGGGGTCCGGAGCACCGAGTCAATGTCGTATAACTTCTTGAATGCTTTCTGATTAAACCTAGTCTAATAAACATTAAAACTTTATCATGGCATGTTTAATAAACGAAATAACTTAATAAACTAACAGTACTCGTATCGAGGCAAATTTTAAAGCGAGTGAACAAAGTACCGTTTGTAAAAGTTTTCATGTAATTTTGATATAATCACTTAGCACGTTAGAACGCCTTCTGTCCCAGACACAATAGAAAAAAACTATTGATTGCCGGATATTTAGCGTTTAAAAACGTGACAAGTAATAAGGAATCGCGGGTACTTGAACGAATTAGCCTCGCGGCTGGTACTGGTAATCAGAAAGCACGTCCCCAAAGTGGGTTGGCTCGGTGCGCTGGTGGGCCCGGCTGACGTCGCGCTGTGCGCAGGCGGCGCGGCGGCGGGCCGGCCGGCGGCGCGCGCGCTGCTCGTGCTCTCGCTTGTGTTGGCCGCCCCGCACTGACCGGGCGCTGCACACGTGAGTCTCAAACACCCACCCGCCACCCATGATCCCCCCACCACCTACTCTTTCCCACCTTGCTGAATTTCATGCACGCTCTTTCTTTCACTCGCTTCTCATTTTCACTATTTTCATTTGCGTTCAAATCATGGCTCTAATGTTACTATCTTCGTTGTTTAAGATTGAGAAACAGATTGGCGCCCGAATAATATATGTAAAAGAAAATATTCTTTTTTTTACTTCATCAAAAACAGAGGTTTATGTCGACTGTATGTATTTTCTTATGAAATAATTACACAGGTATGACGTACATCAGATACAGTAAAGACAAAAGTATAATTTTACGCCATAAAATCAAATTTAAGTTGTGTTCTCAACTAACTCGAAACAAAAAGAGCGAATACTACTAGACAAAACAGTATTTATAGTAAGTATGTACAAAAGCCTCAACCCATCGCCTCGTTTTTTTACCGTTAAAAGCTTTTTAAATCATCATAAAATCTGTGTTGCATGTTGTAAATAGTATCTAAAAGAACAAACACTAAATAGGAATATAAAATCAATCCATTTAAAACCCCGTCCATTCCCTTCAACATTCTTTTTTTACAAAAACACAAATATATTTAAGTTTTGTAAGGAAAGAACTTAGCCGTTTTCAGAGCTAAGTCATAAAGTATAAATTAAATCTTAATCAAATTAAATTTCCTTCAAAAATTTCAGAGAAAAATACAATAGGTTGGAAAATACCATAAATAAAAGTAAAATGATTTGACTATCTACCTACTGGTAGATACAGGTAGGTTTGTTCTTTGGACAAACACTTGAGCAAATAAATAATATGTGGACTTCTAATGAGGTGATTGAAATTTATTCCTGTAATATTTTCTCAATAGAATATGAAAATTATAAATTTTAAAATCTTATGGCTACGACAACTCCTAAATTCGGATAAACTGTAAAAATCTATTATGTAGGTACACTTATTGAAATTCAGAATTAATGAAACATAATTTATTTTATTTAATTTAATAAAATTGAATTGAAAATTTTTCACAATTGTTGTTACTTCTAAACTTTAATAAAGTATTTTTTTAGGGTTCCGTAGACAAATGGTAATATTGGAACTCTTAATATTGCTTGTATCGCCCGTTTTGCGGACTTTTAAATTGTAGCTTCGTAGCAAAAAGAATAAAATATTTAGAAAAGGATATTTCTATGGTTACTGTACTCACAGGATTCAATTTGTAATAACTAAAAAGTCAGTATTGCCCACAACATCTTTGCAGATGGTTGTTGCAGCTGTTGGCAAAGGTCTTCAACGTGTTTGCAACGTTCTCTCACATATCTGACATAATTGATAGTACCTAAATTTATACAGGCAGCTTTCTGTCTTGTGTAGATATCGAACAAACAACTTTAAGGGCGGGGTACAAATGGGTACAAACCTACCGATATCTGCGTCATACCAAAGATTTGTAATGTTTTTTCGTCATAATAATAATACCAAGTTAGTACCACTTTAGATGGTTCTGGTTTTTAGTCACAATTAAAATTTACCCACAAAATCAGATGGAAAAGAAAAACTATCACGACTGCTTAACACTAATTTACGAGTAGGTACAATTAAAGTTAATAGAAAAATTCACGCCAGTTCAAAAAATAATTCAAGCAAAGAATTTTCAATAGCCAACTACGGGAACCTTAAAATGCATGTTACTGAATTCAGGTGCTGTCTTTATTCTATTACCACGTGTCCAATAGGTACCCTTAAACTACCTTCATACAGTGTGAGCTGTAATTGCAAACATATAATGTAACAATTAAGTTAATTATAAAACCGCGGACACCGTGGAGACCCTGAGGTGTAGTATGGCACAGGCGGAGAGAGCGAGGCACGAGTATCCCCGTGGGAAAGCTTGAACTGGATGTGGGCGTGGGCGGGCGTGGGCGCGGTGGGAGCCGTGGGTGCGTTCGCGGTGCTGTGTCAGCGGCGGCGCCAGGTGCGGCGGCGCAGGCAGCCCCGCCGACCGCCGCCTCGGCCGCGTCCGCCGCCCCGCGCCTGCGCCGCCCGCCTCGCCGCGCCGCCACCGCCGCCGCCGCCACCGCCGCTGCTCCTAGACACCGTATGACGACGCGCGCGCTGCGGCCCGCCGCCGCGACATAAAACTAAATACAACATTTTAAAGTATACTTGAAGTTTTATTCATCTGCTTTTATCTTTTTTTACGTGGTAGACGCAGTATTCTTGGTAACGAACCTAATTTACATATTTTGTATTAATATATATAAAGTTTTTTAATGGAATGGCAAATCAATAATTAATTAATAACAATATTGCATTATAAATAAATAATATTATTACATTATTAGAAAAGAAGTTATATCAAAAAATATAAAATATTTTCTATAGTTTATAACTTTTTTGTCTAATTCAACGACAAACAATGACTGATCCAAAGTTGTAGATAATAATGTAGTTCAGTAGCAGATTATCAGAAATGAAGAAATATGAATGTTGATTAATAAATCTTAAACATGGAGCTGACCCTTAAACCAGTAAAACTAGCCCCGTATTTGAACGTAACGGTAAAAATCCCGCCTTGGGTCTGGCTGATGGAAAGTCAATTTCTGTGTCCGGAACTCCATTTCCTACTCAACCAAATTTAACAATGTTGAATTGTGGTCATTTTGAATTCGTAAATAATAAATATGGTTGATTCTTAAACATTCTCAAAATGTGCAGTTCGCTTTAAATTAAATCTGAAAAACATTTATGGACTATTTAGTATATTTAGGATGTAGTTATGTTATAAACAAAAATATAACGGTAACGGCTGTAACGATTTGAATTACTTTTTTTGTATTTGTTTGGGTGGCGCCCTGGATGGTGCCTAAATAGCTATTTAACGATTGAATAGTTACCCAGTGAATAAACCTTGAGTAAAGTTCTCCACGTATTACACAAAGATCCTACCAATAAACATTGTATTAGCTCTGAATTTAAACATCACATTAGCAATATTTTTGCGTTGCATTTAGAAACTATATTGTTTTATGTAAAAAGTTTCTCCTTAAATTATAAAATTACACCAAGAATGTAAATACTTCGTTATATTTTTATTTATTAATGTTTTGGATAGATTACATAGTAATTTATGAAAATACTGTTGAATGTTCACCAGTACCTAGAAGATTTGGAGACTTCAAAACGAATATTATCCTTCCTTTCCTTGTTTGGTTTATGAGCTGCCTGGCAGTCAATAATTGTATTTTTTTAAATTTCAATAATGGCTTTGTGCGTTTAGCACATTTAGCCAGTGTCAAGTAAGAGATATATTAATAATATATAAATCATAGTACATGAGAATGAGTGGTGATAAAGATCATAAATGGTAAATCAGATGCCCTCCCTAAACCCCTTGGGTCCTCAGTAAAGACTTCTTGAGAGAAATTGAAAAGTTATGTTGCACTGTTATGTTTCATTTAGCAACACTTATGTGCGTTCACAAACACTTAACGGTTAATAATCCACTGTTAATCCACATTAATGTTCAAAATATCACAAATTTTAGAAATTAAACAAAACTGCAGATATGACGCTTTACTTTCCCGTCAAGAAGTCCCTGAATAAGTGTTACTTCCGGTGTGTACCTATGTCCAATTGTTTTCGATTGGTTTTTCAGTACTTTATATTTTTTTTTATAAAGTTAATAATATTTAAAAAATAGCGAATAAAGTTACAAACCAAAAAAGATAAAACCAGAAAATGGACTTTTCGTACATTATCTTTGGAAAATGTAAAATTGAATTTTGATTTGTTTTAATTGGAACTTTCATATATTTTTCGTTTGATTCTACCTTGAGTTCTCAATTGCAAATCCCACTGATCATGCAAATCTAAGTTATTTATGTATTAGTTAAACCGCATAAAGCAAAAAATATCAAAAACCAAGATACAAACCAAAAATGGATACCTGTCATACACTTACACAATAGATAAACTACGTTTCGTGAGTGAATAAGCCCTGTATATGTTTCCTCTACGCTAAAACAGACGTATATAACCGATGTCAAAAATGTTTTTATTGGTAGCCCGATGGCTTGCAACGAATATATACGCCTGCGTTTATCTTTATTTGTAAGGCTTAGCTAGTAGCTAAGTAACTTATTTTCTGGCAATGTATTAGCAAGGTATTAGCTTTTCATTGTAACCATGGAGTTTGACATTGCTGCCAGTCTTCGATAAATGCTCCATTTTCTCTAGCTACTAAAAGTATCTACCATAGGAGAATGAGACCATATTTATTCTTGTTCTCCTACCCTCCAGTATGAGTATAAAAAAAACTTCACCCTATCCTGGTGATCTATGAAAACATTAAAACGATCGAAGTCTTTAAGATTATTCAATGTCGCTAATACAATGAATTTAATCAAAATCACAAATCATTTCATATTTATAAACGAGCCCATTCACTGCGAGCGAGAGCTTGATCGGGCAAGAAAGGTTAACTTTTCAATCAAAAAGAAATATTATCAACGAAAAACGAATGAATATCGAAAACAATTAGGTAGGTATGGCAACAAATTATCACCTTCGTTGATCACAAACTTAAATTGTCTTCTTTATTAATGACATTACACATAGGAAATTTCTCTTTCGTCCATTTGCCTCGAAATAATTTGGATTTTCTTTCAGATATAATAGGTAAAATGTTTATGATGTATTGATGAAAATCTAAAAGACATCTTCGTTGTCTACCAAGACCTTAGGAGCCCAAGACAACCTCATCTGCACGTGATGCGCCTGACGCAGGCTCTGGCAACAGAAAAGTTTCCGGTAAACGGCAATAGGCTCGCCACCGTGGGACTAATAGCCAACCCTTTGGAAAAACAGGCGTGATTGTATGTATGTAGACGTTTTTTGCGCTCCTAACGAACAGAGTAGGAAAACGAGCAAGAATAAAGGAAAATGGTCACCGGTGAGGAAACACCGGGATCATCACTAGTGTTGCTGTCTTTAAATACACGCCGTTTCATGTACATGTGTTCTTTTTCTCTTTATTCATTAATATTTCTCCTCATTTATATTTGTCTTTGTTTCTTTCTTTTCTCTTTATTCATTTACAGGTCTCTTTATTTATTTATATTCTCGTTTTTCGTTCATATTTCTCTTTTAAGTATTTCTGTTCTCATAATTAATTTACTTATATTTCTTTTTTTAGTTATTTATTCGCTTATTTTTTCTTCAATCATTTATTTATTTATATTTTTAGGTATTTATTTATCTCGTTTTTTTTCATTTTCTTGATAAAAACGAAAAAAACCGATACGAATAAAATAATACTAGACCAGTCGTTTAACTTTTTTTGTTGTAATATTTTTTATGTATCGAGCACCAGGACAGAATGAAAAAAGATCGTGCTTCTATTTGGGTAGAAGAACGAAGAATATATTTTCCTAGTAGTGCTAGGAGCTCTAGGAGGAGCGTAGGATGTTGAGGTGGGGGACTTTGGGAATAAACAGGGTGGATAAGGTCACCGCACAATGTATCAACTCGGAAAGGGATCGTCACCGTACCACCTCGAGCCGTTCAGTACCTACCTATTGTTTTTATGAAACTCCCTACTGCAACGAACACTAATCAGAATCGTAACGGCATCGCCTCGTCTCGGAACAAGCTCCGGACTGCATTGCGGTGCGTGGTCAACTTGCAGTTCCCGTGTGCGTGTGGACTGAGTGATCTTTCAAAAAACTCATCTAACCACAACCAAATTATAAAAGGATTTAGGAAATAATTGTGAAAATTTTATAGAGATAAAAAAAATTGTGAAACCTAAACAAAGAAAGTTAGAACTAATTAACTCGATCACTCAATCTGGACACCTGAAGAATAAGCCATAACGCATATCCAAGAATATACAATCTATGTGTTTATGATTTGCATTTAAAATAAATGTAAAACATTTGTGAAAGCTGCTTAGCAAATTTTCGATTCGTTTCAATGCAACGTTTTCGATATAGAACGGACTTTAAGGATCACTCAGAATACACTATGTCCAGTTGAGTGATCTTTTAAAACACCACCTTATACTGCAAAATTATGAAACAATGTCATGTTTATTATAAATTAAGCTTCTGGGAAAATTTGTGAAACAGAGATCGTGATTGACATCTTACTGAGAAGATGAAAATCTTATTTTCCTCGATCGTCCGAACTGAGTGATCCTTATTTAAGTGATATATTTTAAAAGATATCTATTTTTTTACAATTCTTAAGGAAAACGTTTAGTAGGGTGACCATATCGGTTTATTTGAGTACCGAGAGTTATCGGTTTTTTTTTTTTAAACACGTTTTTAGAGTGTATTTACTACATCATTTCGACATATACTTACGTTTTTTAAGTGACAAGTTTGAGCAAAGTTAGGTATGTATTGTAACACTGTATTAGGTTTATCATACTAAAGAATTCCATACACAATAAAATATCAGAATTTTTTAAGTTATCAAAGAAAGTAACTTTTTAATATGTTAACTTTTTTCTCACAACATTCATAGTTAGTAATATAACACACAGGATGTAACCTAATCGATAAATCCGTAGGACAAAGTATGTAAAATAACTGATTCTTCTTCTTTGCTGCTATACATTTTTCCCACCAAATCATCAAAACAGACTATTTCGTCGTTCTTATGGACACCATGTCCTCGGTAGTGTCCAATATTATCAGGACTTAATGAAGGAACAAATTCTACACCGCCTAATAATTTGTTTCTTACATAAATTAATTTTATCACATCTGTTTAAATCAGAGGATATCAAATAAAAAAATTCATAACTAATAAATTTTTTATCACATAAATCACATGTCTTAGTTTCATAACTAAAAATTATTTAAAAATGCCAAACATAGAAAATTTATTGGCAGCAATGCAATCTGCCTTGATTTGGTAGAATAACATGATTCGTTGGAGCACTGTTTCTTAAAAACAGCATTTCAAATAATATAATCGTGTAGCAAATGTTCAAATATATAATTATGTAACTTTGCAGGCGCAATCAATATTTTTCATACCATGTTACTCTTTTCTTTTATTTTATTAGACAAAGGATAATACTAAAAACTTTACAGCCTCTGCCGCCTTATTTATACAAATTCTTATGTTCAAAAAACGTAGTCTCGTTCTTATTTAAAACCATATTTAAAAGATAATTTTAATGTGACGACAAAAATCTACTAATGATGGTTTGAATATTGAATAACATACTTATATTGCACAATTATTCGATATCATTGAAGGGAAACACTGACAATGTTGTTATGATTTATAAATTTTATACCACAGCAATATTTTTAAAAAAAAACTAGCATTAAATTCACTGCACAACGCCGTCAACTTCTCAAATTTGAAAAAAATGAATCGATTACCCATCGAGAAAAAATCCGACAACATAAAAAAG
The DNA here is from genome assembly GCA_949126915.1 of Musotima nitidalis. Classification (NCBI taxonomy): domain Eukaryota; kingdom Metazoa; phylum Arthropoda; class Insecta; order Lepidoptera; family Crambidae; genus Musotima; species Musotima nitidalis. The sequence goes on along the minus strand of OX421423.1, from coordinate 11,015,575 downwards.
TACCAGTACCCTACTCAACGTTTTCCTTAAGAATTGTAAAAAATTAAATATCTTTTAAAATAATAGGTTGGGGAAAAAGTCTTTTCGTATTTTTGTATGAAGGGTCAAGACATTTTTTTCAGTTTATTTACATTTATTTACAATATATATGTACCGTTTTGTTGAATAACTTTCTGCCATTTTGTGGGCAGAGACATTATCCCGTTACTGTAGAAACTTTGGGACTTCTGATCAAAAAAACGGGACAAATAGTTTCGGCAGTCCTCTCTTGAGGTCAACCTTACAGAACCTAAAGAATTCTGCAGAGACCGAAACAGGTGAAAATCTGAAGGCGCAAGGTCAGGGCTATATGGTGGATGCACTAGGACCTCCCAGTCGAACTCTCTTAATTTTTGCTGAGTGGCTAAAGATGTGTGTGGTCTAGCGTTATCGTGATGAAAGACCACATCCTTCCTGTTGATCAATTCCGGCCGTTTTCTCTCGACTGCTTCCTTTAATCTCATCAGTTGCTGGCAGTAAAGATCAGAATCGATGGTTTTGCCGGGCGGTAAAAGCTCATAATAAACAATGCCCTTCCAATCCCACCATACACACAGCATCACCTTATTTCGTGTTAGGCCAGGTTTGGCCACAGTCTGTGAAGCCTGGCCAACTTTCGACCACGACCTTTTTCGCACGTTCTTGTCGTACGTGATCCACTTTTTATCGCCAGTTATCAATCTCTTCAAAAACGGCTCGGTTTCATTACGTCTCAATAATGAATCGCAAATGAGTACACGGTTCATTAAGTTTCTTTGAGTGAGCTCGTGTGGCACCCAAATATCGAGCTTTTTTGTATAACCAGCTTTCTTCAAATGGGTCAAAACTGTTTTGTGGTCAATTCCCAGTTCTTCAGCTACATCGTAACTACTAATATGCCGATCTTGCTCCACTCTTTCAAAAATGGCGTCCATTTTATTCGTAACAGGGCGACCAGAGCGAGGTGCATCTTTAACATCAAAATTTCTGGACTGAAAACGTTTGAACCAAATTTGTGCTACTCTTACTGACACTGCATCAGGTCCATAAACATCACAAATTTTTTTCACTGCTTGAGTTGCATTTTTGCCTTTTTTATAATAAAATTTTAAAATGTATCGAATTTCTTCATTAGATTCACTCATTTTTACGGAGAGAAAAACAAATGAAAAATAGCGGGAAACAACTTTTTTTATAATGCTTTCTTTTCTTTATAATGGAACCTTTTTAATGTTACCAAATACAGCCAGACACAAATAGTAGTCAAAAAAATTTTATAATAAGTTTATACCTACGTTATGCGAAAAGACTTTTTCCCCGACCTAATATATCACTTACAGGGACGATCAGTTCGTTAGATTTTAGAGCAACATTTTTCACAATTTCTGATGTCACTACCTTCTATCTATAAGTTTCGGTTTATTAAATAAAGTTCAAGATAAGGATCACTCAGTTCGGACGATCGAGGAAAATAAGATTTTCATTTCCTCTTAAATCAGTAAGATGTCAGTCACGATCTCTGTTTCACAAATTTTCCCAGAAGCTTAATTTATAATAAACATGACATTGTTTCATAATTTTGCAGTATAAGGTGGTGTTTTAAAAGATCACTCAACTGAACATAGTGCATTCTGAGTGATCCTTAAAATCCGTTCTAAATCGAAAACGTGGCATTAAAACGAATCGAAAATTTGTTAAGCAGCTTTCACAAATTTTTCACAATTATTTCAAATGCAAATCATAAACACATAGATTGTATATTCTTGGATACGCGTTATGGCTTATTCTTCAGGTGTCCAGATTGAGTGATCCAGTTAATTAGTTCTAACTTTCTTTGTTTAGGTTTCACAATTTTTTTATCTTACTATGAAGTTTTCGCAATTATTTCCTAAATCCTCTTATAATTTGGTTGTGGTTGGATGAGTTTTTTGAAAAGATCACTCAGTCCACACGCACACAGTTCCCGCGCTTACGTCTCGTCGTCCCCGCGCTTACGTCTCTCCGTACCCGAACTCACGTCACTTCGTCCACAGTCGCGCGAGGGCGCGAGTCGCCACTCGCATGGCAACTTCCAGTCGTGTCGCGGGTTTGTTTTATTGAATTTTTAATTCAAACACGGTTTAGAGTTGACTGTATTTTGAAAAAAATTGAACCCAAATAAAGTAGCGGGATCTTAATTTTTCTTTCAGGATTTACTTTTTTGCCTTGCTTTAAATAAATAAATCTAATTTTACATTTGTCTTTTAGATGGAGGGCCTGCAATACCCTATACCTAAGCCATCTATATACATTAAAAGATCTTCAAATCCTTCATCGCTATGAAAATTAACAAGTTGATGAAACCTTAAAGGGGATGCGATTGTAAATATAAAACAAATCAGTATATAATAAGGCAAACACAGTTTTGCAAATTTATTCCACATATTAAACTGATACAAGATTGATACAAGTCAAGAGTTCTAACAATATGGACATGTTATGTGGATGTTATACAAAAAAAAGTTTAGTACAGCAATAATAATAAACATTACAGAAATCCTGAACTTTACAATACTACTTTCCTCACACTAATGTATTTTATAGGGAAATATGTATTAAAAATAAAGCAAAAACTAAAGCAGGAACACAGTCGGGAAATGTTATCGATTACAGTCGTGGAGTGGTACTATTTTAGCCGTAATTGAGTCTAGTTCATTTCATTTCATAATAATTCATTCTCATGTAACCTAAGTTGTAAGTATGTCAAAAAACAACAGTCAAACTCCTTATAATATAATAATTACTGCTAAAATACACATCACATCGCAAAATGCGTTCGCAGGAATAAAATATATTGAATAACATGTATTAAAAAACAGTCGACGGGTCCGCGACCCGAGCGCGCGGCCGCAAACAGGCAACCGCGGCCTCGCGCCCATTACATAATATAAAGTATATATTAAATAATATATACGGCTAATTGAAAAACATAAGCATAACGGAAAACTTACATTCGAAACATTTCATAACTTCCTACTTTAAGATTTTTACGGAATCGATGCGATACAAAATCGAAAACTTGAAAATCAAATAAAAAAACACATATATAGAAAAAAGAGCGATCTCCTCGTTACAGAGCGGGGATCGGGGCGTTAACGTAAACGTAGCGAGCGACGGCGCGCGGCCGCCGGACTCCCCTGCGCAGCTTGTCGTGTCTCCGGGACAGGGGCGGCGGCGCGCGGCCTCGCGCAGCCTCGCGGGGCGTGGGTCGGGGCGGGCGACGCGCGGGCCGGGCGGCGGCGGCCTAGCTCGGCGGCGGCGGCGACGCGCCCCAGCCGCACGCCGCCGCCGCCGCCGCGCCGAGGCGCCGCTTCGTCTCCGTCCCGACATTCTGGTGACCCCCGTCGAATTTACGTTTACCTGCAACCGTCACATCTAACGCTGCACACCAAATAACACCTCCAATGTCTATGTTTAATCTCAAATGGCAATCCCAAACAAAGTGCAACTTAATCAGGATCAACACGTATTTGTAGCCTGGTCAGGACTTTCTTTAACGGCAAAAACAAAACAGTCATATACTACTCAATACCCGATTTCTGAACAGTTGATAAAAAGAGTATCTAACCATATTCTTAATGAATATTATCTTCTTAATAAATAATCATTGGGACCTTTCAATGTGTACTGACAGTTGAGACATTACAGATTGGTCAAATTAAAATATAATACTTAAGTTAGTTTTCAAGAAATTGCCAATGAAATTACACACGAGATTTAAGAACTCAAAGCAAACAAGTAAAATTGGACTGAGACATATTTAGTCTACTTTTAAGTACACATAAATAAAAACGTTACGATTCGAACTATTTAATTTGACTATCTACAAGAAATTTAGAAAACGTTGATGGGTTTGTGGTAACGTTAACAGTTCATAGAACCAAACTACGCTTAAATACTTAAGGAATAAGGACAGGAGTTTCTAACAATCTACAGACGACCGGTCACAAATACACTAACTACTGACAATGATAATAGAAACCGGTCTTTTCAAACACAAAATCATGGGCGTTCCTATGCTATGCACCATGACTTGAAAAATATAAGTAGGCACCAAATACTATAGAAATATATACGAACGCCCTTGAAAATGTAAACAATGAAAAGTCTGCTACAAACTTACACTATTAAACATTGGACTATTGGTCCTTAAAACGTTTTTCAATGTCAAAGTTTGTGTCAGACCCGCGAATAGGAAGGAGTACAGGAAAGGTAGTTACCGATATAGTATAAATTATCCAGATTACACGCAAACCATCAAACATGCTGAAATAAATTAAAAGATTTAGAAAAAAACATATTATTCAAAAGAACTAACTGAGAAAGAGTCCAACTATTAATAGTAAAAAGAATTTGAAGTCATTGATATCACATTTATGGGGGACGAAATAATGTTTAATACTATTTAATAATATTATTATACACCATCACTAAAGGCAGGTTCACTAACGGGCTAAAGCTCATGCTCTATTATGCGGACCCAGTTCTAATCTATTACCATTTAATTATGTTTCTAGTCAGAATCCTAAATGAACAGAAGCAAAAAACCTAAGATGTTTAATGATGTTTAACATAATATTTCGAATAGAAATATTAAAAGTCTATGATAGTATTTATTTTATAAAACATGCATATGTTTATGTATGATAGAAAGTGTACCGACACTTTCTATCATAAACACAGCTACAAGTGTTGTCTACACAAAATAATTTAAACTGTGTTAAGTAAAATTAGGTGTCTTTCGGAAACCACGTCACGAGTGTAAATAAAATATGTTTTAAATTCACTGGAAACTGACTGTCTTTCTTACTTATAAAAGACTATTACAATAGTTGAACGCAACGCAGAGAGAACCAGAAAATGAAACCCCAAGCGATAATTGACACAGAAAAAGAAACCAGAGAGTCTGGTAAAGCAGTCTCTAGCAAATGATTAAATGAGATAGTAATCAAACAGATTGTCAGATTTTCTGGAATTTGGACAATTTCTTGCAATAAAATTTGGAAATAAATTGTTTTTAACCCTCTAAGAAATGTATCTAAGAATAAATTAAAGAGCACTGCCGACGCCGAGAGTTATCTTCATCATGCCGACAATTTATTGGACATGGTGTTAAATTAATCCTAGGGGGGACCGAAATAACAAAAATTTTTAACACCGTTTCATTTAAGACAATTAAAAAACATTATAATATGTATATATATTTTTTTAATGTTTTTTATGTTTTATATGTGAACACTGCTGCTTACACTTCATGTATGCTGACATACATGTACTATATACCAGTGCTTGCGGGTAAGGGTGCGGGATGTAAAGTGATGGTGTGTATAGAAGTGGGTACAAACTAACCTGGTAAACTTGGCTTGGCGCGCGGCTGGCCACGCATGGCGCTGGGCGTGCGGCGGCCACGCGCGGCGCGCCGCGTACCACCACGGGCCCCAGCCGCGCCCGGCGCCGCCGCCGCCGCCCCCGCCCCGCGCCGCGCCCAGCGACCGCCCGTCCCACATGACCCAGCCCCCTAAGAAACACCCCACCGACATACTAACGACGCCACCACTTCCGATAACACATTTGCTATCTCGCATCATTCCATTCTACTCAGCTAACGCACGAAAATAATAAGCTACCCGCAATCCGATCCGCTTTACTTGAAAAAAAGATTAATTTGTCTATAGTGGATAGCTAATTTTGCATCGAGATAGGTAAATAGGAAGCTTTTACACAATCCAAATTGTGTATTCTGAATATGCGATTAATTATGACTGCCCTTTACGCTCTTCTTTTTCATAGTATGTAACTGAAAATAGGAGCGGTGGCTAAGAAAATTAAGCTGGTGAAGACAAACCAAAAAGAATTTACTAAAATCATGACATCAGATGGCAAAAGAAAATTATTCGAACTATGTTTATAATGAACCAGTAGAAAACGATATGAGTTTGTCTTCAACCAGATGTCTTTACCCCCAGCAAAATTTTACCGCATAATATGTATAACAGTTCATTGACTCTACGTCTGAGGCAAAATGAGGTCCTGATAACAGCTGTTAATGAGATAAGTAACAATTTCCTGCCGATCATATGTAAACACTTTTGCAGTACATTAACTATAACATGCAACTTTAAAACTAATAGAAAACGTTTACACTGAAGTGGCAAGAACAATAAAGCAGTCGTTACTCAAGACCACGAATTGCGAGATACTAGGTTTATTCAATGATGGTGCTCGAATATACAACTAAACCGACGGTATCAGTCAAGAACAATTAGCGAGACAGCTATATGTCAGCGGTATGTGGCACTACCTAATGTGTATTTTACAAAAAAGCCGACGCCCATTTATTCACTGCGTTTATCTAGAAGTGAATACGCCTGCCTTGCTACACTAATACCCACAGAGCAAACAAATTGTAAGATCATGTTTCTATTTGACATGTCTACATTTGTGCGATGAGGGCTGACCTATTTCAGTCACCCACTTGTTTGTCCAAAGCATATAACACAATAATAACAAGTAGCAATAGGCATGTCATTTCTAAACAAACCAAGTTAATAAATATACTGGTCGGCGAATACAAAATGCTATTCCAATAACATATTGGGGCGTATTACAAAACGAGATCTAAAGTTAGACCAAGTTTAAAACTAGTGCTGTCATTGTCTTCATATCATTAAATGAAAGTGACAGCACTACAGTTTCCTGGTCTAACCTGGTCTAACTTTAGATCTTGTTTTGTAATGAGCCCCAATTTGTTTAAGTGTTTAGACTTCATTGACAAATGCAGTCTTTTAAGTTAAAAAACACTTCGTTGCTATTGATTACCTCTACCTAAGTAATACAAAATAAGTTGTTTTGGCTTTGGACAATCTTAAATTTATTAATTCATTAAGCTTCATACTAGTTAAGATTGACCAATCCTGTCTTAACACTTGTAGAGATAATTTTATTGTAAAATAGGTGGTAAAATGAATGTTGAGTAGTTAAGGTAAAATTATCTCGCCAAGTACGCTAGATACTGCATGCTGCAAATTAAAAAGATCGCATTGCAGAAAAGTTTAATCTTACTAACATTATTTAACTGCATTCGACGTCAAAAGTTAAATTGCATTCACTATAGAAAATAATGGCTCAATTAAAAATATGCGCGCATCTATCTTGAGTCAAGAAAGCTGCTTATAAACTATTCTAATTACATGTTTTTTTAAATAAAAGTTGAAACAACCAGGTACCTACAAAAACTACAATATAAAATTTTTATTACCATTCACGGTCAGGACTAAATGTGTAAGCAATTTGTACCAATTGACATTCTACGACTGAATAGAATAACTAATTAAACATCGATACAACACCGACTATTTTACATAATCGTTCAAGGTATAGTGCAGTCCGGTACCTGAATGCCTCCGGTTAGATCGTAGTAAAGCGAGTTGGCCCCGAGGCCGAGCTCATCGTCCTGAGTGAGGCATTTACCAAGCGGGTCAGTAAATCTTCTTAACATATTCTCTATCTCGTTGCGGCAACGAGAATAAAACAACGTTACACGAGCGTCCGAGCAAAGGACATCATTCCTATGTGCGAGGGTGGCGAAGCACAAGCGTGTTATAGGGTTAGTAACAGAGCAAAGCGAAGCGCTACCAAATATATAAAGGGTGAAGCAAGTGAGAGATGGCAACAGAAAAGGGCGGTCGTCGCCCGCCCACGATATTTTATCAAAAGTTGTCTTGTCTACAAATGATTACTGATTTTTAAAAGTAATTGATGCCATTAGTCATAAAAATGTTTAAATGTACATAATGAAATGATTTGATACAGTGAAATCTTAACAACTACGAGTACACATATACAAACTACAAAGCAATTTGAATAGAAAGCGATTCAATGAGCATCCAGAAACAATATTTACATACATATATGAGTAGCTGCTACAATAATAACAGACACTATTTCATAGAAAATAAAAGTAGACAATATGGCATCAATGCGGGGCGGACAACGGCCCGAGGCGGAGAGACGTTAGTCGGAGTGGCGTCAGCCTATAGACCTGAAGGTGGATTGGCCGAGCCACCCCGCTTTTCCCGACAACCGAGGCTGCGGTGAGCCGCCCGCCGCTATTATCACCACCGTCAGGCCTACACACTACCGTCTTTACCGAGTCACTAACTCCGAACAAGGAATGGGAATAAAAAAAACCAAGATGAAAAAAAATTTGGCAAATCAAATCGAAAGATGAGTACAGCGACTAGTGACTATTAAATAAAGAGTGATAACATTAGTGAGTGTGTGTGGGACCCACCGGTTGCGCTCTGTTGGGAGGCTGGCGGACGGCGGACGGTTGCGGTGGCCCCGCGTAATCAAAATAGAACTCATCGTACCGGTAAAATGGCTCATTGTAGCCACCTCGGTAATCACCGTACCCGTAATAGTCGTAATCATAATCTATAAACACACAACACAGGCCTTTTAGAGGCTAAGCTAAACTATCGCTAACTTACATCTACCGTTTCGGCTGGCGATGAGCGAGCCTCCACGACACTCGAACCGAGAAAAGATTGGACCTTAAACGCATGCTAATAGTTTATACTGGGTGAATGCATCACACGGGTTATGTCCGACACCGTAGCTCCTGACAGCGCGTCCGCTTCCCACAGGCATTGCTCACACATGCTACCACGGACACTCAAATGAAATCTTGCTTCTTCGTATCCCACCACCACGTTCTACTAAATGCAGCAAGACCCTCGCCATCGGCTAATGAAGTTTTCTGATATCAGGTAACGTGAATGCTGTATGTTTGAAGCATGCACTGGAATTTGTTAATTGTGTTATGTAATAATTTACGACTCGTACCCTCCCATAAGTACCCGTCGTACTTCACATTTCCTTTCCTAAACCATGCACGTATACCTAGCACTTTATTATCACTAGCTTAAGGAATAGCATTAATGAACATGTTTTCGGCTTGACCTTACACAAAACTTAATAAACTTAGTAATCTTTATTCCACGTGACAAAGATAAGCTTTAGAGTAAAATCAGCCTTTTGGTTAGTAGGGGAAGTAGCAGAATGTGCGAGTGTGCGCGTGGAGACCGCAATGTGTTGTCCAAATTTATTTTGGTAAACTTTGGAAGCATTTGGGGGCGAAAGAACTAAACTATTCGTCAAATTTTTACGATACCAATTCTTAACCTTAACCCACTTAGAATAAAATCACGTTGGGTAAATTTTCTGTTATACCTGAGTAAAGCTGGTATGTAGACTATAGAACAAATTAAGAAATCGAATCTGAATATAATTCATAAATTCATCCGTAACTAGCAATAATTGCTAATTTCATAGCGTTTACTAGCTACATTCTCATTTTTTTCTGAAAAAAATACTTTTCAAAACTAAGAAGATTAACCCATCGTATCAGTACTAAAAAATTTTAGAAATTGAAATAATATGTTAAGATACTTTGCTATCTTTGACAAATGACCGTATTTAGCATTAATATTTTTATGGCACGAAATTAGATTTTTATTATCGTTGTAAAGACTTAATTATGTCTGAATGAGGATGTATTGTGTTTATTGTTAAAAAAAATGGTTTGTTTGTGCTACAAGTGGTTTATGCAGTCGCTGAACAGTTTTATGTATGTCACTAAAATATGGCTGCCAAATAAATTGGTACTTAATTGTTTTCAAAAATGTACCTCAAAAATCAAATTTCAATGAAGATAGAATGTTTGTCAGTGCTAATATTTTGTCAAAGTTCGTGAGGATGATAACGTAATGAGCAATTATTGTCAATGTTAACAATTTTGTACAAATCTGTTAGTGCTTGTGTGATAAACGCAAGGTGTTAGTGTAATATCTGCTAGTATACTGACCGTAGTCACCGCGCGCGGCGGGCGGACGCGTCTGCGGCTGCGGCGTGCGTCCGCGCATGGCTCCGTGCACGGGCGAGCAGCTGCACCAATCAAATCTGACAGTTAATAGCCACTGGTTAAGCCCGGTGCAGCCTACTATAGTCCTGACCAAAGAGCGTGCGTACCATACAGTGTGCCCCGTCTGAGATGTAACTCGCGTTACGGAAACTCATAAATTAAGCTCCTGAGTATTAACCAAAGAAAGAACATTTCAATAAATAAAAGTACAAAATGATGACGCCGATTCTGAAAACAATTGAGAATTTGTTTAACGTATATAGTATCTAAAAGTAACAATAATAAAAAAATATTTAAATAAACAATCAATGTTTACAATCTAAACTACCATAACTCTACGAAAATTAATGACCAAGGCACACTGCAGAAAGAAAAGAAATAAGAAAAAGTGAAAGCCTAACTACATATAATAAAATTTTAAAAAAATATTAGAAAAGCACTTTCATAACAATCTGCCCAATTAAACCAAAACCAAGCCTAAATATTGAAAAAAGAAGAATCTAGAAATGTGAACTATGCTAACAACTTACTGAAAGCAGTTTTCCTTAGCAGTTCGAAAAAGTATAAAGAACCATCCAATAGAGCTTCATTTTCACATTAAAATAGCCACAGAAAAATAAATTGTACACCCTTCTTATCTTTCCCTATTACCCAATAATGTTACTGTTTAAGATTATAGCTTTTTATATAAAGAAATTTAATATACATTACGACAGCACCATGCACTGCTTCCACTTTATATACCTATTGTAACTTAGTTATGTAATTTTAAATCGGTTTCAAATAAGTTTCATGTCTTAAGCAGGTATGGGATTAAGAAAAAAATAAATTTTAAGAAGGAAATTATTAATGGAGACAATCTCTATATGAAAATAGTACTGACCCTCCACGGCCGTGTATCATCTGCATCATCCGGCGTTCCCGTGCTCGTAGTATTTCTTCTTTCTTCTTCTTGTCAGAAGGAGGTTTCGCCAGCGAGACCTCCAGTCGCGCCGTTCCAATCTCCTTGCCATCTAACTCTTGCATCGCCTAAGAATATGAGATAAATAATAGTAATGCTTCATTTACGAAAACAATTTACAATCATCCTCTGTATTCCAAAATCCAAAATACGCATAGGTATGTAGTATGAAACAGTGGCCTCTTCCATTAGGTTACCTTAAATGTTTTCACAGCAAGAGTGCTTATGTGATTGATAAACTTTTAAGGGGTTCTGTGATTTCCATAAAAAAAAGTTATTTGATAACCCATTATAGAACATCTCCAATGAGAGAGGGACATAGCCCAGTGGCGAGACAAAATACAAATACAAATAGTTTATTTCCTCAACAAGTACTTTTTTTTTTAAATCGTGATTGGAGCCTCCATTTAGACTAGAGAAAGTCTGTGTTAGGAGACTCCGCACTTCCATAACTTCAATACAATAATTGATAAAATACTTAATAATCTAGTTAATATGAATCTAACTTTTATTTAGTTGTGTTTAATCGTGTATGCCTTTGTGAGGGTGGTGTGTATGTAAGTGTGGTGTGTATGTGGGTGTGGTTTTGTATGTGGGTGTGGTGTGTGTGTCGATGTGGTGTGTGTGTAGGTGTGGTGTATTTTTAATAACAGTTCAGTATCGTCATAGGTTACAGGTTTAATCCAACTTATTAGTGTTATTTTGCATTCATGTAGATGTTTGTCATGCATATGTAATTTTTTATTTATCCTATTGTATAATATTGCAGAAAGTTTGTTATATTGTCTGTTTGCAAATATTGTTTTTGTTACTGGTATTATAGCAACGTTACATTTACGTCTTTTTAAATTTGAATCTTTATTATACGGTTTTTTCAGAACAGTAGATGTAATATATAGTTTCCTGACCGATAACACAAGTCACAAGTTTTATAAAGATCCTCTGTAGAATGTCTCCTTTTTTTTAAAATACATAATTTTGATCAAGGCCCATAGACTAATTCAGAGGGTCTAGGGTTAAAGCCCGATGATTTTTCGAAGTTATGTGCGTAATTATCGCTTGCTCTGTGCCTCGGAGGCGCTGGTCCCGGCTGTAATGAACATCTATGGCAGTCGTTATTAGGAAGTCAGTGCCTTCTAATATTCTCACAACTGGTTTAACCATAGAATGATGTTTCCCTTTGGGGTGTAGAGCTTAAATAGCAGTCACTCCATGTAATAACAGAAGTTCAGTCAAACCTGGTTAGACCAGTGAGCAGACCCTTGGCCCTGGGCTTAAGTCTAGGGCAACCAGAATAATGTAGGATATGGGATGAGAACATCTTCAATGATCTTTACGTTTTAAGCCGTATTATAAACAAGTGAAGTATATTATCCTTTTTCTAAAGATTTCTGTTGAGTACGAAAATATTAATTTCCAAACAGAAAAGAGGATGCAATAAATATATTGCATTATTTAAATACCGGTATTTCAATATATATGTAACATTATTACAAACTAATATAGAAATTAATAAAGGAGCTTCTTATTTTGATTTCCGAACTGTCAAATAAGTTCCATAGTACGTAGATTCACCTTGACTGCGCAGTCCCGGTCGTCGAAGTGCACGAAGGCGTAATCCTTGATCTTCTTGACGCGCTCCACGGCTCCGAAGCGCTCAAACTCGTCCTTCAGCGCCTCTTCTGTTATTTCTTGCGTTAGGTTTCTCACGTATAGGACTTTAACCTGGCGGATTAGGACTTTTTATACCTACCAATATCAACGTAAGCTACTTATATGTAATTCAATTAATAAAAGCCTTATATTCCTCATTGATATTGATATCGACATCGAAAATCTAGTAGAAAACTATTGGTAGTATATATATTAGATACATAGGTATGCTATTTTATAAAAAACTAACGTATACCCAGCTTAGTTGTCGGCTTTTATTTTAATTTCATGTGTAGACCTTTTTACACTAAAGTAATAAATCATTATGTTTAAAAAAAAAGTATGACTCACTTTGCTCATAGTTTGCTCGTCGGGTTCTTCTTGGGGGTCAGCCCAATCCACTATTATATCACAGCCCCATACCTGGACATCAAAAAAATGCAAAGGCATAAATAAACTCTAAAAATCAAACTGAAATCCCACGATCTTCAAAATAATACATACCTTTATCCTACTAGTTCCGAGCCTACGTTTAGCTAATGAGGCCGCTTTATGGGACTCGTATTCCAAAAAACAAAATCCTCTATTTTTCTTCTTATCATCGGGCGAACTATATATTATAACTTCTACGAGTCCCGCTGCAATCATATAAGTCGATTAAAGCACCGGAATGCAAGCGAATCAAACTAATATTTTAAAAAGCTTCCCTCGGCCCCAACGCGCAAATTCATTCCAAAAAAAGGCAACAAAATATGAAGCAAATCAAAAGATATTCCAAGGAGAACATATACAATACTGAACGTCTAGAACGAGAGCAAGTTCTCCGAGGCGCCGGTATTATGAACTCGACAAGGACTTACGTGCGTGCCTAGTAAACTCCTCAAACAAATCGTCCCGATCTCGATTCTTAGGGATATTCCCCACGAATAACCGGTGATTGTTAAAGGAAACGGTAACGCCAATCTTTTTCCCCTTTCGAATTTCATAATCATTCAGCTGCAAGAACAAGTCGAGGGAGATAGCGAGCGGCCAGCGGCGCTGGAGGCGGAAGGGAAGGGAGCGGTCCACACCAAGCCCACCACAACCCAACTATCAACTCTTTTAATTCATTCGAGTGACACTTTACCTGTTAATTTACCAAACTCTTCCAGTATCTCCTCTTTGCCTTTAGACTTGGGAATGTTGCCGACGAAAAGTCGAAGATTCGGAACGCTAATCTTAATTCTCAGAGTCTTCCCCGGTTTTATTTCGTGATTATCAAGCTGTGGGAAAAATAATAAGGGAACAATTTTGAAAAAATGATTCGATTCGGACCGGGTCTGCCGGCGGTCGGCGGCGACTTTACTGGACGATGAACTCGAAATCGGGAGATGAATTTTGAAAGTTGCAATGAATTCGAAAGTTAAGCGAGCCTCGCGAACCGCAGCTCGAATTGGGATGACGGTTAGAGCCAATCGTGATGAGTTACTCGACTTTGATGATGAGCCAAAATAGTATAGTACTGAGCAAAGAGGAGAGCCTGAGATATATTAAATTCTCAGCTGGAGAACTTTTTGAAGCCAATTAAGTAAACCCTGTAAGTGGACCGTTTGATGAAGTGAAAATAAAAAAAGCAGTAGTGTGATGGTAAAAACAAAAAAATATTAAAGCAACTTAAAATTGAACGAGGTGCAACAGTAAGAATAGGATGATGATATCTCGGGACAAGCGAGGCTAGATCGGTAAAGGTGTTATGATTGCACATTTATACAAGTTCAGTGATTATTACGGAAAGGGCGGCGGCATGCATCGCTCTGAGTACTAAACACAAAAATATACAGTAAGAACACAAAATAAAGACAACTTAAGTTTAAGTTTGTGTCATGATCAACACTGATTCTGCTTTACGTGGTGTGTTCATGGTACAATATTTGTTTAGACTTTTTAGATGCACATCGCCGCCCTCAGGTGGGATATTAATGACATGCTTTTTAAATGATAGAAGCTTAAATCTAAATCTCCCAAGTGTGACTGTGAATTTATCGACAGGCAAATGAATGGGACTTGCAAAAATACTGGCTGATGGGGACTAGTAATCTTGCAAGTGACACCTTAGTTTGGGGACTTTGATAAGTTGAGGAAAAACCATCAAAATATGTTTGAAATATACAGGTTAAGAAAGTATTAAAATTAGATTGTTAGGTGTTTAAGGATATTAACGACTTCACCCAGAAATTATAGGGAATAAAGTCCCCAAACTAAAGGCAGCTAGTGCTGTGATTTTGTTATCTTTCGAGGGATTGTACTTAAATATTCGCCGAGTCACCTGGAAAGTAGATGTCAAATTAGAATAAATTTTGTTTCAAATCAATACACCAATTATACAATATAAAAAATATTTAATTACTTTTTGTGACACAATTTAGTGTTACCAATTGCTGATAGTAAACAATTGAATCTTTATTCAAGGTTTGCGATAACAGTGTGCTGGATAATTATGTAGTCTATAGGTACCGATGTGCTTGATAACATCCATGTAACGCACAAAATTGGTGCCTCTCTTGCACTGACTAAGAACGTAGGTCACCAATTTTCGAATCAATGTATTCTCATTACTACTCGCATTATCAAAAGAGCGGTAACTTTTGTGGGACAAAAGTTTACTTTTCACTACTATACTTCATTAAAATCAATAACGCTGTGATAAAAGTTAAGTATTTGAAAATTTACCACTCTCTTGAAAAGAAAAGTCAAGATTTGTTGCCATGATCAAAATTTTTAGGTGTCATGTAGGTACAATAAAATCGGCAACATTAAAATGTTAACAGACGGAAACAGGTAACAAATCTCGAGCAGTGTCCGCAACTTACGGAGCTGCAAATCGCGATCGGAACTACCCATTATCGTCAAACAAGATTTCACCGGACAAGTGTGCGGTAAAGGATAGTGACATATAAATGCGTATAACCAAATAAGTGCTATCGGGATTAGGTCTTATCATGTAAAATCACATAAATTTAATGGTCGAAAAAACAATACACAGAAAGCTCAAAGCATTTCTAACAACTCATCAATTTACTTACGCCGAACAGCTCTTATTGTGCACATAACCCAAACATTTATACAGAATGTTTAGATAACAGGCAGCATTAAAAAGTTACTAAAATGTGTAGATATAATTTTATGGAAGATATCATGTTTCTATAAAATTAGTACTTGCCGACATACGTGATTTTATATGATGAAGACTATCATAATTCAGCAAGAAAAGGGTAATTCCGATTACGAAGCGTCGTGGCGGGATGTGGTGACATGGGATTAGGTAGGCAGGATCTGTCTGGAAGTCTCACCTCATGAACAGCTCGCTGAGTGGCGTCGCGCGAGGTGAAGGTGACAAACGCGTATCCCCGATTGGTGCCGGTCATGGGATCCATCATTAGGCGTAAATCCCAAATGGGCCCGCAGCGTTCAAACAGTGGGATAAGCTCATCCTCATACATGTCCTTAGGGATTTTTCCGCAGAACACCTCACAGCCGACGCCGGGTGTACCTCCCTCCCAGCCCGGCGGCGGGCCCCCATACTTACGTTGACCTGGGAATTAAAAGCCCATGTCTCACCCGTTGTAAAATAGCAATGAAACCACTTTGGTTCGAACAGCTAATTTTGACAGTCATATCGTCGTCGTACAAACAAAGACAACTTCACTAGTACGAGCTATATTGCTGAAGTTGAATGTTCTTTAATGTATAAAGAACAATTAATTAATTATTAATTAATAAATACAAAATTACTCTCTTTTTTATTTTGTAACATGTTACGCATGTTATGAGGCCGCCCTAGCTTAGTGATTTATATCAATAATGAAAATAATTAATTCGTGATATAACGGAAATATAATAACAAAATAGACAGCTTATCCCCTTAAATTCGCGCAACTAAAAATTTATACAGATCAATAATGATGGGATAACAATGCGACGTCTGAACAGCAGAGCGAGTTCGTCGACCTTGGCTGGCATTAATTCGTCCCACTACTGACTACCGGCCAGTAGCTTCTAATTGGAAAACGTATTTTATTTGCTATACATACCTCCAAGAAGCACTAATATATCACAAATAAATAATGCAGAATTTAAAAGATTATCAGGAATATTTAAAAGATTCGTAATAAATTGTTGGATCGTTATGGAACTAGAAAAAATATATTTTAACTGAAAAAGTAGCTTCTACTTTTGCTGGTTTTAAAGATACTAACCTGTGGTCACGTCTAACGTGTACCCAGTCCTGGCCAGGATTTGTTTAATTTTTTCTTCATCTGGCCCTTTGACCTGGACAGCAGTTGACAGAGCGGGAGCGCCCTGCACGCCCGCCCTGCTTTTCTGTCTGCAAAATAGAACAAAAATAATTTTATAACTACTGTTTGACATACAAATATGTTTACTAATACCTAAATAAAAATTTATTAATGCAAAAAAATTTATACAATTAAGAAGACATAAGATCGTATGGAAACTGAACAAAAATACAATGTGTTACATATGACTCAAAACTAAGGAAAAAAGATTTGGACTTTGTACTGCACAAAGAAAATTCTTGAAGTCAAAAGTATTTAAACAGAGGGCGTTTGCCTAAAGCCTTGGAACGGACAAGGTCTGAAGTCTCATGGAAACGCCTATTTGCATCTTATAAATCATGCAAACGGGTTCTGCATCAAGTCATGACTTTGCAGAGGCTAATGACCATTGTAATCTAATCTTGAGGCGACACAAATACAGCGCGTCACAGCGTGCTCGTATACCATACTTTGTTTGTTTTCTCCTCGAAAGGACATCGCAAATATTTTGCAATTTATGCAGGTCCTATAAAGCTTTTGTATAAATTGATACGCGTGGAATCTGATTTAAATTGTGCAAAATAATGTTTGACTATAAATTAAGTTGGCCAAACTTTTATAATATAATTAATTATTCTTAGAAAATAACCCATCATTAAATATATGTGCAATTATTTAATATATGTGTAAGTAGGACGGAAAAGTATCCAGCTATTATTAGATTATTGCTAGCACATTGATTCCATCACAAAAAACCAGTACGTTTAGCTTTCATTATCTATACCAAGGCCCGGAAAAGTCAGCCAATACGATTTTATTGCGTGTAAAGCACGGGAAAACAGATGGCGCCATACGCCTCGTTGCCATGTGAAGCCGTTTTTGCAAGCTTGGGGATGTTGCAATGCATAATAATTGCGACGGCGCATAATAACTATGTATGTAGTTTTGTTTTACCAGGCCAGCCGGTCTGCAGTAACGACTATATAGCTTGCGTCTCGAAGGAAATTGTGAATGAACGCTTAACACGAAATTTTTAACTCGACAGTCGAAACTGGTCGCAACGTGTCAAATATTTTTTTCAAGATTGTGACCCAGATATGGGACCCGGTCGCTTGGCAATTATCCAATAATATTGTCGAGCTACAAGCAAAAAAAGCTGCATGTCTGCAGCACTCACCTATAGGTCTTCATGACTCCACATAAATAAGCACTTTTATTAGATACATGCTCGAGATTTGAATCTAAAAATTGTCCAAGAACACTTAAAGCACCGTCGGATGGAAATTCTTTTAAGGCATCTAACGCACGCTCATCCAATTCTGCATGCGCTAGCTTTCCAGTCTTATAAATGTCGTCGAGCTTGGCGGCTACCTGGAAACCAAAGAGTAATTCACGTAATTAATACAACCAAATGTTTCTAGAAGAAACAAACCTACTTTAATAGGGTTTAAGTAAAGGTAAGGTTAAAATACAACTCAAAAAAGGTATCGCTGTGAACAAAGCCCTGACGTATAAGAATGCACGTGAAGTACATAGCATTAGTTTAACTCCGAAAGGAAGTCGGTACATGTGCATGTATCGGTACCGTTCAGCAGATGTTAGCCGTTCGAGAATAAAATTGATAAAAAGTTAAAAATTTACGAAAAAGAAAACATTGCGAGTGTAATGAAACAAGTGGCGGAAACATATGCTGCAAAATGGAGCTTGGTAGGTTTTTTTATAATTCACATAGCTATAACTTGACAATATTAAATACTTCAACAAATTGTAATAATACAAACTATAAATTACTTATGTTATTTTGGAAGTATAAGATGATAAAATAAGAAGTCTATTTAAAACATTGCCTTTAGTCAAATTATTTAAAGTAATATTTAATCTGTCACCAGATCGCAACGGTGTCTTATAAGAACCACGTTCTTTAAGGAATTATTCCTATAGGATTTGATAGAACTAAACCAACTTACTACTTTCTACCTGCTTTATTTTAGATTTATAATGTTTGCTTTACAGTAAGTAACTTAACATTTGATATCTTGGAAAATAAAATCGATTTCTACTTTGTTAGTATATAAAGTATAATTATTGATTACATCTTGATTTTCATAAGAATAGTCATCTCACAAGTAACGAAATTAACTTGTATTTTCGTTGAATAATTTACCCATATTGAGTACATAGTTATTTCATTTTATAATTTGTATCAAAAAAGTTTTAGGGGCCTATCTTATTTTGTTTTAATTTTATATTTATCGTAATTTTTTATTTTACTAGAATTGTTGCTTCAATTTACGGATAGCCAATTCCGCATATCCCGAATAGGATCTACCTACAGTTTAAGTTTTAATTCATAATATATATAATTGAAGGACACGCGCGAAGTACCTAGCTCGACAAGTTATTTTTATTTATTACCTACCGCACGCAACATCTGCCCACGTAAGGCTATTTATCCAGACTCCGATGCAATTTTAGCAATATTCAAAATGCTCTTTGCCTCTGAATGTACAAGTAGTATCAACATTGATTTAATTATAATTATTAAATTATAACCCCTAGCCGAATCTAGTACCTATCTACTCCCCAATCGAATTATTAAACGTGTGCTTAGAAAACATCGTTGATACGGGGAGAAAGACACTAATTGCACGCGTAAACCAGACCTGAAATTTGTTGTGTCAAATAGCATTCTCACATGCCATTACTTAATTTTAATAATAAGAAGTATTATTTTGTTAAGTTTAGCCATTTACAGAGACGTTGCAATTTTAATGTCTTATGCAAGTTTTCATTAGTCGCGCGTAAAAGGTTTCAGACTTCGCCAACAGATGGCATTGTCAACTCATTTAAAAGATATAGCACAGAACTCTGAAAATGTCGGGTTTACTTCAAATAAATACAATTTTTTTTCCACATTTGTGGAAAATACTTGAAGTCAGGATTTAATGATTGAATAACAATAATGATTTTTATGCAAATTTCTATTTTAAACGTCGTAATAAATTGGTATTTATGACGAAGTTTACACCTGGTACTTAACATAGACCATAAGTTTTTAGTTTCCTATTTATATACCTATTACACTATGAAACATGTTCAGGCCCAATAAATATTAAATATTACTAGTGATTTTTGAACTTATCTACCTTTTTAAAATCCACTTAAAATATTACAAAAATAGATTCAGAAATAAGGAAAGAAGCGAAAATATTGTAAGCACTGCATTTATACCTATTTGGAAAACACAGCCCACAAGAATACAGTCAAAGAGTCTGATACAGGTTTTAAATAAAAGTTAATGGCATTTAAAAACAAGGTCAAGTTAGCCAACATGCCAAACAAAAGAACTTGGCAACAGTGATATTACAAAAGTAGGTAGGTAGTTAATATCTGATAAAAAGATGCAAAGGTCAAAAAAATTGCAATAACAGAGCCATCACATGCACAACAATGCAGTTGTTTGAAAATTAATAAACAATTTCACAGAGCTTTTAATTTGAACCTTGAGTATGATTGAAAATCCATCATTACTTTTTTAATATAATTCAATTAATCCTATATTAGCACTTAAGCATAGACTTGGAAATAGCCATTTCCAACAAGATAGCTACATAAAATATCACATAACAATGCTTCCATTTGCCATGCTAATTTAAACATTAAAATCTTCAAGATAAAAGCTTTTATCGCATTCAAATAATAATGAACATACCTTATCTTCAACAAAGAATGCAAAAATAAATTCAAAATTAATATGAAGCTGTTAATAATTAAAAATCTTTTTAGAATCATGTTAAAATAAACATCCACTCATAGACTCAATATTCTTGTAAGAATGTGGATACTTTATATAATTGTTGTTTAGAAACTGATTAAAAAGATTCTAGCAGGTAGTACTTACCTATGTTAACAGTATTATTTATTTATTTTATCTATATTAAATGAATAGAACACATAAATGTGTTGAACATGCAACATCAAGTCAGCGTCTAGTAACCAAGACGCTGCAAACATTTTATATACAATTTTACATACCATACCATGAAATTTAATTTTAGTCTCTGACAGATCACAATATTAAGAAGTAAGCAGCACAATATTATTTTATGAAAGCCACACAAGCCTTAAAAAATAAGTTCAGCTCTCCAATATCGGGAGATGCATATTTTATATTATATTAGGCCAGTGAATGTATAGATATGTGGTTATATTCAATTTTATCATGCAGTTGCTAAGTAAATGCATATTATTGAATAAAAAATATACCTTTGAATCCAAGCCATAGTCAATTAGTTTGCGGTAATCCGGTGTGCGGCCAACTTCGGAGTCCTTCCCGGGTACTTCTTCAATGGAAATTTCCCCATTGCCTTCCGCCATTCTGCACAAATGTTTATTTATTTACACTCACTTCACTATTAATCAGAAATTTTGCAGTCACTAGAATATAGATTTTACATATCATATCTTAACTTTAAACTTTGAATTATGACAATTGTTCAATACTTTTTTGATAATTTGGTTGACCAAAGATGATGTTATACAAGAAAATTTCAAGGCAGCCACGCACTGTGATAGTCTATCTACTAATTTTTTTTATCACAATCAATATAAAACTATTTTACAACTTTTTAACAAAATAACAATAATTACCTTTAATTTGTAATTTTGGAAGAAATTGAAAACTCTGTATCGTCCGAAAAACAAAAAAACAAATGATGTTCAAACATAAGAAACAGTAAAACAATAGGACAGTGCACTCCTCATTCCATCAGTGTGAAGGGAAATTTCAAAAAGCGAATACGCGGGTTTTTCATTTAATTACATTTATAGTGTTGTGACACGTTTTTAACCCTGTATCGAAAGTCAGAATAATGTCAAAAAATGTTTTACTCCGACATAAAGGAGTTGCATATTACAGCGGTCAATGACCGAATTAACAGATCAAAGTTAACCGTGACAGCTCTTTGAAAACTATTTCACATTATCACTTTTCGAGCCTAATCACTATTTAACACTGTAATAATCCATTTAAATTAAAGTAAGTACCTAAAAACACAACGATACTTTGCGCGCAGAAAACTTTATTGAATGCAAAACTGCACTAAGTTAGAAGTGCAATCTGCATTGCACCCGATAAGAACCGGCCGGCGCATGGTTTGTTTCCAACAAGAATCTAATAGGAATCTTCACAGAATTCAAAGTGATATCAAAAACACTGTAACACTTAACCACTGTCCTAAAAAATGAATTAAAGGCACTGAACACTCAAATAATTACCTATTAATTTTGCTAGTTGGTGGCCGAGACAGATATGGCGGCACCGCGCGACGTCAACGTGACCGCCAGTACGGGGTTCTCATAACGACGCGCGCGGGACATGCAACGAGGAGTGCATTCAAAGTAAAGTTTTAAAGGCACTTGAATAGTTTGTAAACTTTTTAATAATCTCTCTGTAGCAGAAACCAATCGCGACCGCATCGAAAAACTAAATATATTTTTATTGCACAGAGAGTTTTTGCAATGGTTGCGAATAATTTTGATTGTAAAAGAGCGCGGCGCGTCGCGCAAGGCTGCCGGCCGCGAGGTGAGACAGGCTAGCGGCAAGACGGGTGGCGAGCGAGAAGCCGAGAGCGAAGGGGGGAGGGTGTTGCAACTGGCGGTGCAGGCGTGCAGCAGCAACGACGCCGCACCGAGCTCGCTGCATACTTGCATACATACGCACACTCACGAACTCAAATGACCTTCGTTATTGTGATCGATTTAGTGTTAATGTTTTGTCTTTGTTAAAGTACAAAATGAAAGCATAAAACTAATTGTTAGTAGCTTAATCAATAACCATTATTGTGAGTTCTACTAAATAAGTTAGCAAAATACCCAACAACTCGTTGCTGACTCATTAAAATATTTTTTATTCAATTAAAATTAAAAGTTGGGATTGAATACACGTAATTAATAGGTGATAATATTTTCATTGTTATTATTTACATGCACACAAGTCTTATAAGAATTAAAGAATTCAGTAACTAAATTAAAATTAAAATGGTTTATTGAGAGGCTACCTTGTAAGTTTAAACATTAGAAATAGAATTTACAGTCTAACTCTTGTAGTTCAAAATAATCACAGGGTTACCAAAATCGACAACGTCCAATAGTAGAACAAGGTTCATTACTCTTTGATATGGAAACGAAGGGATAATAAAAGAGTTAATCGCAGTAACCCCTTGCTTTAAAGTTCGCTTACACCTGCTGATCATCGAAGCCGTATGTATTCGCGACACATTCACATATTCACACTGGCCTTCGTACTTTACGTGTATGTGTAAGAAACTCTTGATCTGTATCCGCCGCATTATGTGGGTAGGTAGGGCGGCTACCGCGGGTGCTTCATTTTATGCAGACAAGTTTCCAACGCGTACCGTTTACTGCTAATATGAATCTTACAAGAAGCTGATAGCAAGTCTAAAATCGCTTATCCTACTTTGTCCTTTCTGTACTATGAGTTTGAACTGGTGTATTGTAGCGGCACCACAGACACACTTCCTTTCTCAACATTTTTCTTTATTCAATATAATTAAACTACATCAATGCAAACTCTCACAATTTCCGGTGTAAATGTGTTTCTTCAAAAACCATATTAATCAGTTATATAAATGAAAATATTCAATCATAATGAATAATTTACCATTATGTAAACTCAGGTTTATAATCATCTAAGTAAATACAAAAAACTATTCTATAAACTATTATTTATAAATGTTTAAAATAAATAATAACAAGAAATCAAAGACATCACTATTTTTATTTTGACAGCTTATTTGATTTATGGATCTGAAATTGAAAATTTAATTGACAGTCTACCTTTTTATTTCCTTAGAATTAAGAAAAATAAGCGACATGTTGAGGTTTTATGTTGCGTTTTATTTTAAGCTTGCACAAAAGAGTTTTTAACGCTTAACATAATGAAAGTATTCCCATATTGAGATAAATAAATAAATTTATTTATTCAGCACTTCCAAATATACTTATTATAGTTATATTATGAAACAGAAGACTTAATTACTGAAATGGTATGCATTCAGCAAAAAGTCGGACATCAATAGCACAAAAGTACAATAAAGGTTTCGTTGCAACTTACTGTACAAAAAGAGCAATAATGATAGGTTTGTCTGCTTCAAATCACTTTATTTATTCTCAGTTTTTCAGACAGACCTTAGGAAATGGCACGTATCATCAGTCACGGGCACTCATGTCTATAAATAACCATTTTGCAAACGTACATAGCAAGCCGCTTCGCTCGCCTCACCGCGTACTACATTCGCGCTCTCGAGATAAGGTATTTTGTGCGTATTTTAAATACGTCAACAGTTCATCGACCCGCACCGTTTCGCGCTCTGTAAGTGCCTACCAACATGCCGAATTTATTGTGTCTGTAGATTTGTGGGTCACCGTACTAGCTGACGTCAACAAGGCAAGGGGCCCAGACGACGATTATGACGTCATCTTATCAAATCAGAACTAACTATCCGGTAATTCTAGTTCTATTATTAATAGTTGAATGGCACCCGAAAACGAGTACTTATCTATTCAGTTTATTCTTATATTCGACTTATTCTATGACCTGCTATAAAAACATAAATTAAATAGTTCCGACCAAGTGTGTCGAGGTCATTGCTATTTTGCTTTTTTGACAATTTATGCCAAGGGCATATTTAGTAGCTACAAAATTCCACGTGATATCGCGGTTCTGATATTATTTAATGTTACTAATTACGATGACTAAGTTTAAGAAAATGTTGTAACGTTAAACGTTAAACTAAACGGGGTACCTATTGGCGTTTCGCTTGCATTGCGGCTGATGGCACAGTCGGCAGAGTCGTCTATTGTGTTGTGGAGGTTCTCGACCTCGCCCGCGGAGCGCGGACGTTCGTCGTCATTTCGCATTCGATAGATAGACCTAAACTTCGACCTAAAGGCGGGTCCCAGCTGTGTTTATTATAAAACCACATGTACATATCTACGATACAGGTCATTTAGACAGGGTATAGTAGGCGCAGAAGTTTATTCTGTTATTTTAGTTAGGTACTCTTTTTTTCTTTCAAATAATGGCGTGAGTGTCGTGCGTTTGCCACATTTAGCCAGTGTCAAGTTAAAGATATAAAAAGAGAATGAGTGGTGATAAAGATGACAAATGGTAAATGGGATGCCCTCCCATACACCTCTTGAGACCAAAGTAAAGATGTGAAACTATACTGAGATCTCACATGGACTTCCTGAATATACAGTCGATGGCAAGCATTTTAAATGTCTTTTCGAAATATAAATTATATAACAAAAATATAATTATCATATTTTTACTGACATTGATTAAACGAAACCGTTGTTCCGTCGTTCGCCGGCCTAGTGTAACCCTTTAATATACAATATGTACCTACGTAGTGCGTACTGCCAATTAATATGAATGAATTTTAAACAGACTTGTTCCGCCAGTTTCAAGGTCGACCGTGCTTTGCTATCTTTTAGATTAATTAAAACATGTTAAGTACATTTATTTTTAATTACCGACTAAGTTTTGTAATTGATGCCGTTCGTGTAATAATAACTCAAGAAACGCACCAGAGCTCTATCTTAAGAAGTTGGCAAGCGTTGATTTACAAATTGATTAATTACAAGACTCTCTTTTAGGCTCAAGAAATGAACTTTTCTTTTGCGCAAATCCAAGTGCAACAGACGACCTGAAGAGCATTGTGAAACGTTTAAAAAGGCTTAAAGTCTTAGCTTATTTTTAAATTCTCATAGAAGAAACCAGTGCATTCACATAAATGGCGAGCCTGAAAAGTCGCGATATGATAGTCATACAGATAAATGAAACATCTGATGTACCTAAAAAATTAAGTCACGCTTCAAATAAAAAAAAATAATTACAGCAAATGTTCGTTCATTTATTCGCTCGTCGAAAAGTATCGGAAGCATAATATCAAATATGTCGACCTGGATTTTGGCCATCCAACTATGTCTCTATGAAATTGTTGTTTTACATGGAAAAAGGAAATCTTATTTTCTTATTACATACATTCACGCCATATAATTGGAATGCCTCATCTGAATTGAATTCAATCTGAAAATCTTAATTAAAACAAATTCCGTAGTGGTGGGTAAAGGAGACATTCTCATCCTAGCTCCTCTAGCTTCGCCACCAACTGTTGTGCAGTGTGTGGTCTAGCGTTGTCCTGAAGCAGCAGTGGGCTAGAGCAGTTGTCCAATCCCGGTTGTTGAACCGCTAGCTTTTCTATCATGTTTGCAGTGGTTGGCAATACAGATCTGCCCTAATCGTCTGACCACAGCTTAGGAAGATATAGTGGATGACACCAACGCTAGTCCACCATACACTAACCAGTACCTTTTTTTGGGTCAACTTTCGCTTGTGGCAAGATTTGACCGGCTCACCTGGGTTCAACCTCTGTGATGATCGTTTCCGATTATCGTATTAAATTCATTTTTTATCACAAGTAATGACATGATTCAAAATCCTCTCGTTATGGTGACGGTTGACGTGACGCACTAGTCGATTCGTGTTTGTTGGTTTGCTTCAATCAATTAATGTGGTACCCATTTTTCAAGCTTCTTCACTTTTCCAATTTGTTTTAAATGATCCAAGATGGTTTTATTATTCACACCAAAGCCTGCAGCCAACTCTGAAGTGGTTTGTGATGGATCCGCTTCCACGATCGCTTTCAATTCCTCAATGACAAGTAGGGTTTCCGGCCGTCCACGCAGTTTGTTCTGGAGGTCAAAATTTCCAGAACGAAAGCATTGGAACCAAAAACGTTCCGGGCTTCCTTTTACAGTGGCTTCTGAGTACACATCATTAACCCTTCTGCTGCTTCTGCAGCGCTCGTGGCACGATGGAACTTGGATTTAAAAAATGATGCGGTATTTAAAAAGTTGAGCACAGAACGATGTCAAAACAAAATGAAATGGCGCAAAATAATATTAACACCAATTTAAATAAATTTGAAATTGGAAGTCCTAGCCAAACTCAAATTTTTTTAGATCAAAATGACCAGTTCGATAAAACGCCAATTATATATGCAAGAACCTAATAATTTTCTTATAAAAACAGACATCGGTCATCATCATTTAGCGCATTAACGACTTATTTTTGGACTTGAGCCTTTTCGCACTAACCAAGGTATGCAGCCTCTTTACGTAATTCAAACATTATCACAAACGAATTCTTTTTGGGACTTCTTGGCGGGAAATTGAAGCGTCATGTGTGCAGTTTTGTTTTATTTTCTAAAATTTGTGATATTTCTAACATTAATGTGTTATAACGGTGGATTATTAACCGTTAAGTGTTTGTGAAACATTCATGAGTGTTGGTAAATCAAACAAAACAGTGCAACATCACTTTTCAAATTTTCTCTCAAGGAGTCCATGTGAGATCTCAGTATAGCCCCACATCTTTACTGAGGACTCAAGGGGTTTAGGGGAGGGTATTTCATCTTCGATTTATCATCTTTATCACCACTCATTCTCATTTACTATGTATGAATTATATATTATTAATATATCACTTACTTGACACTGGCTAAATGTGCTAGACGCACGTAGCCATTACTTAAAAGAAAGAAAGAAAGACTTCTTTTTGACATTTGGACAGCTAATATGTGACCGTTTTAGTAAAAAAGTTATACCTATATAATAAATAAAACTAGACTGCTAGTTTGAACATTGAAAGGTAAACCAATGAGGTTAGAATTTGAAAACGATCGTTGCTTATTTTTGTTGCATAATAGGTGTTCAGGATATTGGCGAAAATTTTAGTTGACTTTAAATGCAATTTCTTTTAAATTCAAACCGCATGGCCAATTTGTCAGAATCTATAATTTATTTGATAAATTATAAAATACTTATTATATAGTCTCCACTACTCTCCCACGCGTGAAAACCTCCTCCTCCGCTTACTCACACGGTTTTGTGCCTAAAATTATGAAATCGTATCCGAGAAACAGAAGAAACTGAGAGAGAGAGACAATCGACACAAAGAACTCATACGTACATAAACAAAGAGGTTACCTAACTATTTATATTTGCAATCATTTTTGCAATTAATTAAACAAGTATCCCTTAAGGCCATATTCTAGATCCTCTACCCTTTTTGATTTACATAAACGATCATCCGGGCGCAGTCAATGAAAATGTGGCAGGAATGGGGGCTATAATATTGTTACAGTTGTTTTAGAGTACCTAAACACTTAATTATTAAAAATGTGTACCTAAATTTTATATAAAATAGGTGTCACATGGTTTCTAGACCCTACATAGCGACAATAAACAGAATTGAAGATTATTTTCAAGCAATTTCTTCAAGGACTAGGTATAGGCAAAGTTGTAAAGTAATCAATCAGCACTGATTATGACGTATTTACGCCCATGTCGAACCAATATTAAGAAAAAGTTTAATGCTTTGGGGAAACTTAAACAAATTATTGTGTTCAATGAGCACATTCTCATGAAAAGTATAAGAGTTATAGAAATTTGACATAATTAGTAAAACTCATCTTCCACATAAACCACATTTTTAAACAAACTTCTAAGAGCTACTGTAGTAAAATTGTTAATATGAAATGACCCCCATGATAAGCGACCTGTCCCGCATAGTTCAACTGAGTGAACACCTTTATAATCCTGACTTCATAAAAAAGTATTTTTTATAATTTTACAAATTAAAGTTGCATAGAAACATCCGTAAATGGAAATAATTATTTCAACTTCATAACAAATTGAAAAACTAATTGTTCACATGGAAAACATAAGCCCTTAATGTTCTCTCTTTGTAGACGAGCAGGCCAGAACTGAAGAAAAGCGCGAACACAGAACTGGGTGGTAAACTGGCTTTGTGCGTTTAGACGGCCTAAGGTCTTATTACAAAGCACTTTAATTTGATAAAATAAAGACAGTGACAGGACTAGTTTTAAATCTGGTTTAACTTTAGAACTTCTTTTGTATTACATTAAGGGAATGTTCTTCTTACGACTGATATCGAAACGTGGAGTCCACACGTGGATTCAATACACACAGCACAAATCTTTTTGTGCATGAACATGAATAGTTTTTCAGGTCAGGGTGTTTTCTATTTAAGTATTACAAGCAACTATTTACAAGCAAATATTATGTACCCGTGAATTAGTATCTATCACATAAGTTCTTTCTATGATACAACTTATATTAGAACATAATAGTTGGTGTGATTATAAGAGAATTGTTTAATATCCGTAAATGTATTTTAATATAAATGTCCCCTTTATTAGATAATATTTTTTAATCCTGATATTATATCGTCATCCTCGTGGTAATATGTGGTACGACTGCGTAGAAAACAACCCGTATAGTTTAAGTACGCGTAATTTGGACCGATTGTTTACTAAGTGATTGTCACATGGATACAATAATAAGATTCTAAACTAACTTTAAACACAGTGCAGATATCTTATAATGTGTGTGAAATGCAGGCGGCTCAAAATCGATCAACGTGAAAAGCTATTAAGAGGTGTATGTTCAGTAGTGAACTTCATATAGCTGAAATGATGAATAATGATTAGAAATGGAATGCGATAAAGGCTTGACTACCCTACCTTACTCCTCACATGATTTTT
The DNA here is from genome assembly GCA_949126915.1 of Musotima nitidalis. Taxonomy (NCBI): domain Eukaryota; kingdom Metazoa; phylum Arthropoda; class Insecta; order Lepidoptera; family Crambidae; genus Musotima; species Musotima nitidalis. Next base: position 10,986,010 of record OX421423.1, on the reverse strand, counting down.
TTTACCTTGTTTAATGTTAAATCTATTTAATATTTGCTAATAACTAATTAGTAAGTATAATGACTTTGCGTTATAGTTAATGAAGGTTACAATATTCCTTTTAAACTGGTGGTAAATTTTAGCTTCTGTAAACGTACTTTTACCTTTTTATAGAACACCACGTCAATACCATACGCTACTACAAAAAGCCCTGATACTACAAAATGCTTCAGATAAATAATATCGTGGCATTTACGCATGAGTTTTTTCTTTGACCATTACGATTAGATGACTGTGGCTATGAAAATATAAAATAATCAATTTAAAAGACCTAACAAGATGTAATAGTTTTTCAACTAAAATCCTTGAAAGTCCGCAGACCAGTCTTTGCGCGTTGGCCACTGACAAAAGCTTATCTGTGTGAACTAAAGCTTCTTTTGCAGTTTGCTTTGTTCTGAATTTTGTGACGCAAGGAAACATATCTCTTTCCATAGTTTACTGAGTTTATTAATAATGGACACAGTCAAAGACCTGGCTTAACGCTGTATTTCAAATGCTCTCTTAAGTGATAAAATTTGGACCAATGATATCCGCAAGAAAACGTTTAGTTCGCTTAACTTAACTTTTCAAGTCAGCAAGCTAAGAATCTTGCAGCAGTGACAAATCACTTGCTGGTAACATATTTTAAGGAAAAAAAGGTTTTTAGTACCTCAGACTGGTAGAAGCGATAAGATAGACAGCTCATTTAATAAAACCTGCCAGCAGTATAACTATTTCTTGCTTAAATGGTGGTTTATTAAACGTAGGCAGGGCTTTGAAAAAATATTACTGCACTCGACATAGACATTATTGCACTCGATTTGAAAGATGTACACATACATACATAATGCGTGACATTATTGACTCTTTCCCGAAGGAGTAGGCAGAGATCACATCCTTCTACTTGCTACGAAGTTCTTGGCACACACTTTTAGCTTAATTCACAATCGCTAACCTCCTCATACACGCCCGTCGGTTCAGGGTACTTTTGACCTGCCCTTTCTCCAAAATTTTCTGAATTTGGTCATGGAAGGTCTTACGTGGTCTTCACCACAAAAAAAAATCTTGTCACTATATCTTCCTTTACACCAGCTTCGATCCTTATCACTTCATTCCTAATCCTATCACTCAAATTTATACCTAGAATACTTCTGAGTGCTCTCATCTCTACTGCATTAATCTTACTTTCATGTTTCTTCTGCCATAACCAACATTATATTTAAATAAAACTTACAATCTTCATACGATGTAAAAAAATATATACATAATTGAAAAAATTTAGTAGGTAACGAAACCTATCAATCAGCTAAATTTCAAATATAATTGTACAATAATATTTAATAAACGAGATTAATAATTTAAATTTGATGTTCTTTTGTCATTTTTATACACGCCACCACGTGTTTAAAACTTAAATTAAAAAATGAGCAAATGATTGCATGAAACAAAATTTGCAATTCAAAATTTGAATCGGCTCGGGGAATAGCGGCATAGTAGTTAGTGACCCTATTTAACCTCAACAATCGAGGTCTGGCGGAAAATAAAAGACTGAATTGTCAACGTCTGTAAAAGGTTACTCTCACCTATCACAATTTCTTCATCCATTGTTCGGACATCCATTAAATTTTTTTCTCCCTCAATGACAACGAGTTTATCTGCCCTTGCCGCACAAAAGCAGAATGGAAAAAGGCGTCACTGTTAAATTATACACACATTCAGAGACAGGTCAGGTTATGTGTATGGAAAATTGGATAGAAGGGTGTAAGATTAAGAATATTTATTGATGCACTGCTTTAAAGTTCAATATTTAATTTCGCTATGCACGTTATTAGCAGGTGTGCAAATTCAATGTGATATAAGTATTTTAGGAGACAACATAAAAAAAGGTAACGTTAGAACGATTCTCATGAAATATGAGTATACAACTTCTTTTTTAAACATAGTATTATTTATATAATTAATTTCCCTTTGTTTATTAGTTTAGATAATAAAACAATGGTGCATTAAAGTAGGTAGATTATATGTTTAATAAAGGCAATACTTTATTCAAAAGAAAGATGTAAGACAGTATTTATGTATCAAGGTGACAGGTAGGACTTGCATATTGATAAGATAACAGTGAACCCTGTTGCTTGAAAGTGATATTGTTAAAGACATATCTTATAAAATTATGAACAACTAGACATCAGTAATATATTTATAAATGTATATTTTAAATACGTATTATTTGGTTTGGATAAAGAAAGATTACACAATCTTAGCCTACTTCACCTAATCTGCGCTTTGAGTTGTAGACAGCTTAAACTCATCATTTAATATTTATTAGTCTGTTAAATTTATAACAAATCAAAGAGCTCTGAACAAAAAAATACTGGTCTTATTATATGCAATTCTGTTTCACACGAAAATATTCCCTGTGTAGGAATCGAAGCTTATTATATTAGTTAGTATCTACCTATATATAGTTATATCAACCTCCGCGAATAACTATCGACCAGTAAGAATAATGAAAATGCAAACTTATGCGACTAGTTACTCAACTAAAGATCACTTGCATGTATCTTAAACTAGTAACTTTTATAAACTAGCGAGTTTTTTTTCTCTGTCTTATCCAAAGGTCGATGCAAAACTGGATAAGAATATATTTCCTTTAAAAATTAAGCCCTTGTCTAAAAAGTTTTATCGTTATCTATACTAAAAAGCAACAAGCTTTGTTTAGTGGTATAGATGTACAGTTATACAGATATTCAGAGTTATTTTTAGAAAGAATCTAAAATTCTTTGGCAACATGTAAAACTAAAAGTGCCTATCCGATTCTAAAACCCAAACTTCCATTATCATCACATAATTGGAAGACAATAACTGATCACTCCACGTCATCACATTGCGACCGCAACACTCCCATGAAAGCTAGTCTTAGAAATAAAAGCTAATAAGTCCAAACACACGTTTGAAAGGCCTATTCAGTTCTATAAGCGTAGTGAGTACCACCCTACCATTAAGAAAAATCCAGTTGGTCCACAAGTTGGCATGGGAATGTGCAGGGGGTCAACGCCATTCGTTTCGCGTACTTGTCCCGAGTAAGCAGTGCGTATTATTATTTGGATAGATGTTTTTATTTTAGGGTCTGAGATCCGGTCTGCGCGCCCCCTCGCTGCCTCGTGGCCGGCTGGCCGACGACGCGACGAGTCGCGGGCTGCGCTCGACAAGACACTAATAATCTTACCTGTTCTTCGCATTCGCAACACTCAATATCAATTTCTATGTTTTTAGGAATTTACCATAGAAAAACTTTTCAGTAACCAGAAGTATTGATAAGAAGCTTAAATAAGACTAAAAGTCTTTTAAGTTCATAAGATTCCAAAAACTTTTTTTTGTTTAATGTTTCAGTGCAAAAATGTAGTTTCAAAGACACGGTACTCATCATAACGAATCAAAATTAGACGGTTTTACCAATATTCATTCAAGACCTAATGTCCATCGTCAAATCAGCTTAATGATATCTAAATGTTTGTGTTGCCATGCCGCGTTTTCGAAATCTCGAATCGAATTGATCGACGTAGATCGATACGAAAATTAACGGGTTACAGTTTTCATACTTTGTATTTAATTTGAATCGCCAGTAATGTTTATATTTCCAAGTTTTTTTTAAGCTAGGAGGTACAATGTATTAAGTGAATATCATATTGACCATGATTAAAGGTTATTAATATCTACCCTTTGAGGTTTCCTCTAGCACAATGTTTTCTGACATTATGAGGATTATTTTTGTTGTTTTGTAACGTAGCTACTGAAATATATCCCTTCACATTTATATTCTGATAGATTTGATGATTAGCTACAAACACGACCTTTACCGACCATAAAAAACGCGTTGTCTGTATTACCTACTAAGAACACATTGAAAGCATCGAACACTAACTGCTCAGTTGTACATAAATAAGACACATCACAAACTCGTATTAACAAAATTGTCATCTGCTTACAAATAAAAAAGGTTAATTGTAGTGTAATGTTATGCCGTGTTACACGATAGCGTTTGTTTAAGACTTCAGAGAAATGTCTAACACGCACGCATTGCCGAGTAGGTACAGTACAATAAAGGTGTAATTATTACATACGTTGCTTTCATTTCAAATTCTAATAACTATGTGATAATAACTCTATTAGTTCAAAGATAAACCGTGACAAAGCACAGAGAATACTTTCAGTTGTTATTTATACTTAGTTCAATTCAATTCTAAACACCTACTTATCAGTAAAACCGGTACCTTATTACCTCACATTAAACTAGTCACGCCGGGAATCCCCCTGTCTTAAATAATTTTTAATCTGATTAACATTCGCATTAATATAAGTTAAATAGGTACATTACATTCCTATCAAATCAAAGAACTCACGTCTCTACCAACTCATAAAAGGTAGAGCTTAGTAACAGGTAAAAAAGCAAGTACTGAACTAAAACCAGATATAATAATAGGCAACGTGCTCATGTCAAAAAATAAAATAAATTGTGAAAAGATTTTACAACGAGTGAATTCAAATTCCCAATACAATCTGGCGCTTGGGAACGTTACTTTCATTCAACCGGTTCTCTCGATCAATCTGAACCATTGAAATCGCGAATGCTATGGTCGGCCGGTGCGAATTTCACACCGGTCTAGTCTAGACTTCAATGATGTCGCAATAGGCAGCCTAGGCGCGCCTCGACGCCTAGAACTGTGAGAACAAATAACGGGCAGCGTCGCACCATTGAGTTCGCACGTTTTGTAATCGAGTTTTATTGCGAGTAGGTAAACAGCTTATCCAAGTGTGGGGTCCAGCTTGCATTACTTTGTAAAAGGATTTATAAAAAAAAATCTTAATAAATCAATTAATATACATACAAACCAATCGAAACTAAAACCAGTTTAGAGAATTAAACACCCATATCAAATCAAATAATTAATCTAATTTAAATTGAGTACATCGCAATAATCAAGTAAATGGTTGGTTTTAATTTTGGTCAATTGATTTAATATAAAATTAAAAATTTTAGTAGAAGTAGTATTGAAGAATAAGTTCTATCTAAGCCTATAAAATTATTTTCTTCATTTCTTTTTTTGTGTCAATATTATATTAATAATAGTAAGTTTCAGCACGCAATGTCCCGTAAAAATTATTTTGTCGTACAGCTTTAAGGTAAAGACAAAGAAGAAGAGAAGACTGTTTGTTGCCTAAATAAAGGAAATAATTGCCACTTATAATAATATTGCCTTACTAAAAACTCAGAGAGAGAACTCCACTGACCCGTTTTTTAATAGTTGTAAAATCATTAAGAAAACTTCTGATATGATAATTGAAATATGTAATTTGTAAAAGGTGCTATTTAAACGCCAAATGTTTGAAAAAAATTCACTACTACCGTTTTGTTGATTTTTATATACTCTTTTTGTAAATACATAAATATTTTCCATATAATATAACGATAACTCCAAGAAAAATCATCATTCATCAGTCAATTTATTGTTCACAATTTTTTTTAAATATTTCAGAGATAAGTATTTTATATGTAAATTTACTAATTAAACTCGTATATCTTGTTTGCCATAATGTAATCATTTTATTATTAATCACATACATAACTTGACCTCATTGGTATAAAATATACCTACAGGGTATAAAAATACAACCCCTCCTACCTCCTTGTGCGACCATAGCGTGTGTGGCCGACTTCTCGGAGGGTCTATGGTTAGACAGCAGGGGCCCCCTGCCCTCACTGCCTTAGACCCTCCTGGCGCTGCTCGACGGGCCCTCCTGGTCCGCCCGCTGCGCCCTCCACAGGTCCCTCTTAGTTGTCCCCCCGGTAGTCAGGGTACCCAGAGTCGTCGGTCTCTGGGTGTTACCTTGTCCCTAGCGCCTCCTGCGCCCTACCGGGAGGTACTCATTCCCCCCACCACGACAAGGTGGAGACCAGTCGGGGGGGTGTCATGCAAACCCATCCGTAACGTAATAGCAATAATTTCTATTACGATAAAAAAAATGATATATCGATATATATATGTTATAGCGATAACCTACTTCTTGAAATTTGTTTATCGGCATTAAAGTATGTTTAAACGATAAAAAAAGAATATATTGATAATGAATTGGCAAAAATAATTAAAGAGCTTAGGCTGTATACAAAAACCGGAGTATCTTATCTACCTGCATGGGCCCCGCTGTGCGCGAATCACAAAAAGTTTTTAATCGAGCTTGCACCCTAACTTTAAATTACAACTAATGCTAATCCTCGAAAAACATGCACAAGTGCTCCCAGAGTAAAGAAGGATGTGACATGAAGAGTTTTCATCTTAGCATTATCTCGGTTGCCTTAGACTTTACCTTAGGGTGCAGTATCTGCTCACTAGTCTAACCAGATTTGCCTGAATTTAAGTTATTAAACGAAGCAAAGCATGTGACGTGAAGATAAATGAATTTGAATATTACCGGAAAGATCAGAAAAGGTCGATCGAAAAGGGGCCACCCCCTTAGAGTGTGTGAAAAATGATACATTGATAGAGAAGGAGGTTGATGACGAGTAAGTGGGCTACATTCTGCGCCGACCCCAGATAAACTGGGAGGTGAAAAGAAGGATGGCGAACCCCGAGGAAAGCATAGGCTCAAGTCCACAAGGCATTCATAATTTCCTCTTCTCTAGACTTTCTCTATAGAATAATAAAAACTAAGCTTATGCTAATTTCAAAAGCTTAGTTTTTATGATTGGAGCCGATGATATTATAGTCTGAAATATCAATGGTATTAGAACCATTTTTATCTGTTCATTGATTGATAGCAGATAAAATGAAAAATCAAAATGTCTTAACAGGTGCTTTTTTTTTATTTTCTCCTATTCATCGAAAACATCTTGCACGTTCTATTCATCGTTTAAAAAGCCAGAGGAAAAGGAGTATTAATTTAAATCTCGGCAGCGGTCTCGCCTTGCCGGCGGGCGCCAAGCAAAGAGTGTGTCGGTGAAATATCCTCACACGCTTTTTAATTGTTTTAAAGTAATACATACAATATAGATAACCCTCGCAGAATTAAATTATTTAGATTATCACGAATCACAAGTAGTATGTAAGGTTTATTGTTTCTCAAATAACGTGTAATCTCCCCATTTTTACTCCTCACCTTCGGCAACGTGGTGACATCGACGTGATAGCCAGGTTTGGCTCCAGCCAACCTAGGCAACAATTAATCTCTATCTATCTGTCAACCCAGCTTTTTTATCTTGATCGATACAATACAACAACTGCACATTTTAATTGGTCTCCCACAAGCGGAGCAAGTCATAATTTATATAACAATATATTATGACTATATTATTTACTTTGCTATAAATGTATATGAATTTGTCATTTCAGTCCTATAACATCTCACTATGTACGTTAGTATCACACAGCAGGCTAGTTATTCCAACCATACTCCACCCCTATGACCCAGTGCGATTAAAACGAGGCTGAAATGTGACGTCCTTCTTGGCTTAACAACTACCACCAATAGGGATAATCGCCATTCCTTTTGGGGGATCAAAGCTTTTATTATTATATAAAACACAAACAGTCACCCACCCTGACCCATGAAAACTGATTACCTTGGGTAATCGTTTTCGGCCACCTAGTACCGTACAGCTATAAGGGAGTTTTTTTCACTATCCCCATTTTTAACCTACTAATTCATGTCCATTGATGAACAATTTTAATATTACTTGCACGATCTATATACATGCTGTTCTACACATCTTTATAAGAGACATTCCCTAAAAAATCTTTAGGGAACGATTTTCGTTTTTGGTGTTAATAAACAGCAATGCTAATAAGCATGCAATAAAATGCGCGGCACAACCGCGTGTCTTGTGAAGCCCGAGCAAGCTGAATCTTATTTTTAAATCGTAAGTTTTTTTTTATTTATAAATAAATAAAATCTTTATTTCTCTATAAAAAATAACATTTTACAATTTGAATTTCTTAATATAATTACAGAATAGTATTTTGTAGAGACTGCACCATGCAAATTTTGACCTTCAATTACTATAAGGCTATTTATTTCGCAGGTATAGAACTCAAAGAACTGAAAGTAAAAAATCCTTATAAAATAAATGCCGCGTATCTAAATGCAATAGATAATACTTATCATCATATCCTAACATTATCACTTTTGTCCTAGACTTAAGCTTAGGGACCACGGTCTGCAAAATTTTTTTTTTTTTGTTTTTTGTCGGTAACAAAATGCGTTTACGCACTACCTTCCGGCCCAAGGGGGACCGAAATTGGGTGTGGGACTCACCACCGGCAAACGCGACTGCCAGAAGTAATACCCACTAAAAATCTTCCGACGACGCCCGCCGCTTGTTGAGAAAAAGGCGGGGGCCAGTACCTGAGTTGCAGCATCTGACACCCCGCCTGCGGCCAACGTCCCCCGGACCAAAACCGGGAGGACCTCCTCAGAGGGGCGCAGTGGACGCGCCCCTCCTACCTACTTGTGCGACCATAGCGTGTGTGGCCGACTTTTCGGAGGATCTATGGTTAGACAGCAGGGGCCCCCTGCCCCCACTGCCTAAGACCCTCCTGGCGCTGCTTGACGGGCCCTCCTGGCCCGCCCGCTGCGCCCTCCACAGGTCCCTCTTAGTTTCTCCCCCGGTAGTCAGTACTAAGGGCACCCAGAGTCGTCGGTCTCTGGGTGTTACCTTTTCCCGGCCTCCGGGAGGTACTCAGCCCCCCCACCACGACAAGGTGGAGACCAGTCGGGGGGAGGGGTTCTGCTCACTGGTTCAACCAGATTTGACTAAATTTCAGTTATTACGTGGAGCAACTGCCGTCTGACTTCCGCAACCAAGAGGGAAACATAATTCTATGGTTAAACCAGTTGTCAATCTGTTAGAAGGCTCTGACTTCCTTTGGATTCCTTTGGTTAACGTCTGCCTTAGATGTGCATGACAGCCGGGACCAACAGCTTAACGTGCTTATCCAGGCACGGAGCAAGCGATAATAGATAATACTTATATGCAGTTGTAATGACAAAAGACGCATACGCACATATAGCGTATATAGTGACGCTAAGTAAATACGACCACAGTGCTATTCTATAAAATCATTGATCGAAGTATAAAATAGATAAAATTGAGTGTTTCACGCAATACCGTTCCGGTTTGCAGGCTATAGCAGCTGAGAGAGTTATTGACCACATGAAAATCTACAACAGACATCTCGGGTCGACGAAATACAGTGCAGTAGGTACATGGAGTTTCCTTAAATGGCACTACAGACATTATAGGCAGACGTATTACTTGCCAACTGGTTTTCGACTTGTTTGTCTTGTCCATCGGTGTTTTAATAAACGTTAGTTTGGAGAAATGCCTATATGAATATTCAATCAACCCATTAAGGATGCCCAATTTGATATGTAATGTTATATCAACTGTGTGAGTTAAAAACCATCTTCTGGATTACTCTAAATATATTTTTATAAATTATTAATTAAAATATTGTGATTCAGTATATGATATTTTTTTAAACTTTAAAATAGTCGCATTTTATTAAATATTTTAAAAGATATTTTTAGATGCAATGTAGAGGCGTTCCCGTGTCTTTTATCGTAAAATAAAAATATTTTATTTCAGGTATAAAAATGCAAATAAAATATATTATATAGTAATTAAGTTGTAAATTAAGTTTTTATATAAATTTGACTCCTACATCATGTATTTAGACTTACATCATCATTCACATCATCTTTTAAACTATCCAAGAGCTGATATATTTCAAACAACTGAAAGGATCACTCGAAGAATATCTAAACCAAAATCTGTTTAGCCGTTTGAACGATGCCACATAAATCCACAGATAACCATTAATCGTCTTCTCATGTGTCTGGGATCAGAAACAACCTGAACACCTACCCTGAAAAGTGTTCGGGGTGCTATCGCTTTGGCTTTCAAAGCGGCTGCTATAATACATAATAAAAGTAAGCAAGCTTATGGATTTATGCAGGCTTAAACAGCTCAGGCATTGTTCAACTTCTCTGAGCCTCGTTGCGATAAGGCCGGGTCACACACGCCGCATGTCATTAATTGCTTTACACAAAACGCTCTGAAAGTATTAACCCATGTCTCGCCCTGACCACAGCTCCATGTGGACGACATTATTAACGTACGTTATCTCCTCTTAGTGTAGTGATTCGGGGGCTTTTTCTGAAACGAGGAAGACCTGGTAGTAACATAAGATATGCCCAAAGTAATACACATTATGTAAAGTAGCAGTGGTTACTAAAATGTGACAATTACTCCACATTAAATCTGTGAAATAAAGAACAATTTACTGACATCTATTAATTTTAAAAATTACAATGTAGGTACAAAGAAGGTCTACTTTGGAAGTAAAGTATGTTTTATAAAAATAAAGTAAAAATATCTTCGCCTGTAAAATGTGGACATGGCCTAACAAACCCTAAACGACGATATACCCGTATATATTCAGTTCTTATTAGAGAGATATGTATAATTATACGGCATTGTGAATTACTTTCTCATTGTGAATCTAGAACATCATATACCAAATTTACAGCTTTTACAATTTTAAATAGTATTTATATTTTTAAGAACACATTATCGTGTAACGATTTCTTTGAATAAAGTAAATAAAATAGAACTAGTATCCGTTTCGCTAAAGTTGCACAGTACATCTACAGTAGGTATAATCTTTAACCGATGCAGCCGAACATTTTGTTTGTATTCTTTTTTAAGGTAACATGCCAGTATTCCCTCACATATTATAAATACGCCAATAAAGAGCTCAGCTCTATCAGCTTTTTGTACAGGAAGCTAAAACTGCATGGTAACAAAAGATACAAGAGGCACACACACCGTTGCATTTTAACAGTTATTGGGCTTCCGTTTTACCCTCACACCCTACGGTGCCCTAGGCTGTCTACGGCAAACAAGTATTGATCAAGGAGTTACGTGCGTACAGTGTTAGTTCTCTTTAATCATGTTAACATGACCTAATCGAATTTAAGAAAGGTTTGTTCCCTATATGATACTGAAACGGAAAAATTATATGCTTATTCGCTTTCATTTTTCGTATAAGTAGCGTTGAATAATTTCGGTAGATTATTATATAGTAGAGGTAACTAACCATACGAGCACATTTCAGAAGGAAGTAAGTACGATGATGAACTTTATTATTAATAGAATCAATAGCCTTGGCATCAAATTTATAAAATACAATTTTCAGCCTGTGGCTTAATTCGTTCGTGAAATCGTAGCAAATCAAATCCAATCCACTGTTATAATATTAGCGAGAAGTGTAGAAAATAACTCTCAATGAGAGAGTCGAAACAATAGAGCGAATGTAACATAATTTATTTACAAGACAATCATAAAACCATTTCTGCCCTGAAAAATTCACTCTGCGTGCAGGTTACAGGAAAACCTATCTTAGCAACACATAGGACATAAAAAGTATTATGTGCGTTACGATTAAATGTAACGGTAATATAAAATTTCATTTATATATCTAACATACCTGATAAGATTTAAATGAGAAAACAGATTGAATTATACTTAGCTAATCGATCATAAAAGAGAATCAAATGTGATAAAACAACAATAAAACTTTGACACTTTTTAAAAACATTAGTAAATTATTTCAGAATTATTTATTTCAAAATAAATTATGCCTAAGCCTATTCCTCTGTCAACATATATGGTATATGAATTCGTTTTTTCATCAACTTCTGTCTACTAAACAGTAGGTATATTTTCTTTGTTCTATATATCGCATTCAAAAAATAATGATTTTTGGGAAAACGCGTTTAAAAATTTTTCAGCCCCTAAATTTTCACAAAATCGATCATAACGAAATAAATTTTTGAGATTTTTTTGGAGATGTACCCCTATAGTAAAGCTGCGATATGTAGTAAGGTTGATAAAGTAAGGGCCTAACATGTAATTTTTAAAATAAAAGTTCGACAAATGTCTTTAAAAGCCATGGACCAATAGGTACATGGACGAACTAAACATTGAATCAAAACAAAACAAATTCCTAATTTAGTATTTTGTTGTATTTTAGCAAACAACTTTCTCACGTTTTTTTTATGCACAAGAAACAAAAGGAATTAAAATTCTGATTATCGAACACCATTCTTCCCAAAATTCTAAAAATAGGTCCATTTTATTTATGTCAACAACGACTGAACTCATCAAATATACTTACTAGGTTTAACACCTAAATTACCTAGCTACTCACACATGCAGTTTCAAAGTTCTATTTTTACACAAGAAAATAAAGCTCTTTTAATGCTGATTTGCGTGACCTAAACGCTCAAGTTTTAGTAATTATTACCGCCGTGCTTGTGTAACTATAGATGCAAGTAGTTAGCGGTAGAGTTAACAAACAACAGCATTGCAGGGCTGCATGCAGAGGAGCGCGGCGCACTGTGCTCTGCAGTGCAGGCGAACGGCATATACCTAGCCGCATCGCGCTTATATAGCCTACTACATGGCGGTAGTCTGTACCTTTTATAGGGTAACTACGAGTGTATGTGTAGTCTGAGAGTTGTAGCATCACGATGTTTGAGAAACGGACAGCTGGTTTTAGGGTGACTGTAAATGTAAGAATAAGTGCACACTTATTGAGAACATTAAGAGCGGCGTGTTAAAATTAACTATTTTCTAATTAAAAAGCATAATTTCATTTTTTTTGTCTTTGGTATTATTGACAAGGTATTTACGAGTTCTTAATGTTTATATTATGTTTGCTATTTGTGCTCAGTTTTATAGTAACATGTTATTTTCAATGTTTTGGTAATACATACGCAAAATAAATACATTACATACATACGAACTGGCATTGTCGGACCAGACTGCGCAAATTTTAGTATGTCCCGTTTACGGTTTAACGTTACGGTAAGGTTTTCTTTAGAAAACCTTTTCTGTCAATTTCTATTTTAAATGGAAACGAAACTACAGTGAGGAAAATGTACAAAAATTCATTGAAGGCTTGCAATCATTAAGTTTCAATGACATTCATAATTCGGGAACCCCAAATCAAGCCTATGACGCTTTCCTTGAACCATTCAAGTTATTTTATGACTTGTGCTTTCCTCCGTTTAAATGTAAGATATCATTACGAAAACAGCCTAAGTGCAATTGATTAAATCCTACTTATCCGAAAGAAAACAAATCACAGCAATAACAAAAATAGACATGAATTCAAAAATAGAGAAAAAACATACTTCGCTCTCTAGGACTGTAAAATTTGAAGTACCGCATGGAAGTAACTGTTTAAAAACACAATAAAACAATACCATACTATACAATTAGCAAATTGAATTATATTATTAAAAATCTAAATTAAAGACGTCATAAATATAATAAGATAAAAATAAAAATGTCAATCGTACAAATTGCAGTTAAGTGAGGAGAGACCTCTTAAGCCCGCGAATGTCACCCATGAACAAATCGAGTTTCTTATTTTATCGACGCCGTTAAACTTCCTTTTAATTCGATTAAAAGGTGCGTTCTGTTCAAGATTGGATCAGCCCAGCAGATGAGATGATAAGATTCTTAAAACTCATAGAGCAAATGTTATTAAAGTGAAAATTAAACCGTAGCTCGCTATCCAAACAAACTCCAAGGTCCCTTACAGTATCGACAGCAACCAAAGCATCGTCACTAATTTTGTAACCGTGGTCAGAAGCTATCTTTTTTTTTGAAAAACGCATAGAGCAACACTTAGCCACATTTATATCCATATGATTTCTCTCGCCCCACTCCACGAGGCTATTTATATCTTTCTATAATAGGATAGCATCTGAACGAGCATCTACAACTCTGAAAAACTTCAGGTCATCTGCAAACAAAATGTACTCTGAGTTGCTAAAGCACTCTCTAATGTCGTTTATAAAAACATTTAACAACAATGGGCCCAAGTGCGAGCCCTGAGGGACACTGGATACTACTGAGAAGGGATCTGAAGTGTATCCGTTCACCACCACCTTAGACAGTCTGTTCGAAAAATATGAACGGCACCAACTCAGTAAAGGCTCTCCAATGCCGTACATACAAAGCTTGTACAGCAATGCTTAATGGTTGACCTGGTCAAAGGCCTGGCTAAAGTCCGTATAGACTGCATTCACCGAAGAGCGGCTGTCGAGCTTCTGGAAGACAGAATCAACGAATGATATTAGGTTTGTTGCTGTTGACCTATTTTTTGTGAAGCCCTGCTGGCGATAATCTATCAGGTGTTCAAAGTGCCAAGAGAGAATAGGATAAAGCAGCTGCTTGAGAACCTTAGCAAAAATTGGCAGAATGGAAATGGGCCTATAATTCCTAACCTGGGCTTTATCGCCATTTTTAATAACGGCACGACTAAAGCGACCTTCCACTCAGATGGAAATTTGCCAGCGACTAACGATTTGTTATAGATCTTATGGCTTTGCCAAGGCATCAGCGCACCGGACCACAAAAACTGAAGCAAACCATCAGAGCCAGAACTCGTATGAACATCAAGTCTTTTTAACACCCTTAAAACTTGATAGTCCTCGTAGGTACCTGACAGCTGTGAGAAAATTGCTTGTCAAAGTGGCAATACCCTCCGATCTAAGATAGTCATTTTGTATGTCCCTCCTATCATATGCAGAAGAACAGCTCTTCTTATCCATTATAGACCTTCTGTTTCGAAGTACCTATCGTTTACTATAGAGTCCCTTTAGCATTTAAATAGTACAAGAGTTCTATCAACTAATGTGCATGCAAAAATAGGAACCAAATTTCTAGGATTTTGTTTTAATCATGGACTTTTTATTTTCTTATAAATTTTCAGAGTTTCGTGAAATGCATAGAACAAACCATTGGACCGGCGGAAAATTAAAGTAATTTTGCGTTAGACTCTCTGTGTAACTACCTGTCTACCATACAAGATAGAGATTATTAGTATAAAAGTATTGCAGATTAGTATAGGTGACAGAAATAAAAAAGAAACATATATGATCTAGGTACCTTTATTGTGGCAAGTAAACAAACACCTAACACTTATATTTACATAACAATATACTTAATCTTTGGTTTTAAACTACTAATAATAATAATAATAATAATAAATATTTCTGACACTTACACCAATTATTTAGTTCCAAGATAAGTATCATTAAGAACTTGTGTTATGGATACTAAATAACGGATAAACATACATAAATACTTTTTTTTTTTTTGTAAATACATACTTAATATACATAGAAAAACACCCAGATCAGAACAAATATTCATATTTATACACACAAATATTTGTCCTGTGTGGGAATCGAACCCACGACCTCAGGAGTGGAATGCGGGTATACTCGCCACCACGCCATATCGGTCGTCAAATAACTAATATATTAAGTACTTCAATGCTGAATATATCTGTACGTTTCATGCTAAAGCCACAATCCTTGAACTCTATGGAAGGGTATACGCTAATTTTATCCTGAAAAATAACAAACTTCAGACAGTCTCGGAAGGAGGTGCTAGTTCTTTTTTATTTATTTGTGTACCACTATATTCTGCCTATGCAGTCACCCTAGCGATGCATTAATCGCAGTAAGGGAGTGTGCGTGCACCTGGAATGCCCCGGTGAAAGCTGCCTAGGCTAGCACACGACTATTTGCCGGCTCGTTCGCTTTTAGGCTTTTTAGGTTTTTGTTTTTCACAGAGGGCGTGGTCACGTGATATCGTGGCGTGGGGAGCGTGGTTTACAGAAAAAAAACAAGTTTTTTTTTAATCGCATAAACACGTTTTTGATTAAAATCGATTGTAGTTTCATACTGGCGACGTTATCAAAAAATGTAGCCTTGTTCGAAATGCTTGTCAGTCAGCGTGAAAAACTTTTGATTGAAAAATAATACTTATTCTAGGCATGATTTTACTAGATCTGCCGATTAATGACATGATTTAAAATTTGACCCAGCCCAATTTCATATAATAATTTTTAGGCCTGTGTAGAAAGCCATAAAAGCCTTCCTTTTTTATTTCACAAACGTTCACAAACATCAATATAAAAAGTTGAACATAAAACAGCACGTATATTTAAGTACGCATATTCATTGTTACACTCGAAACAACTTTGCAATCCAAGTCTTATGAAGCAGAGAATTTATGAGATTCATACAACGACTTTCAAGTTTTAAAAGACTTGTAAAAAGTGATTTGATGGAATATTTTTAACAAAGGTTACATAAAGATGAAATTCAGAAAAGCCGATGTTAGTGATGATGAATAGATAATTATTAGATACATACATTAGCCTTTTGAAAATAATTACTCGAATCATAAATGAGCCGAAGAGATAGGAAATTGATTATTTCCAAAACAGGAGTGTTTTTTGAGTTCTTTGTTTTCTGCTGTCGTTAGTACCTATAGGGAAAAATCAGTTTACATTTAGCATTTTGAATGGCTTTATATGCACATAGAACGATGTAGGTAGCTTTAAATAATTTTTATGAATAATATAATATAATATTGACGAATTTAAAAAACAGGACACATTATTGAGACTACTAAATAGAGACAACAAGGAGCAAATACTAATTATTAAACAAAAAATTATGCTGATCTCACAAAAAAATTCAAAGCGATTTCGAAGAAGTTATTCTTGCATACATTAATATTATCACTAATATTTTATTCACGTTACATAATTGAATTAACATTATCATTTTCAGAATTGAATTGGTTTCTATGGATAAATCATAGCGCGTTTTTCTTATTCTTAAAGATATGTTGCTTAAAAAGGAACGCTATCTTTCTTGTATTGCCACAATACTTAAGTAAAATTTTATAGTATATATTTTTTTAAACACGAACATTTTGGGTGGAAATTTTTATTCTTTTTAATGATTTGAAATTTTTTGCCTTTACGGTTGTATTTTTAGTTCATAGATGAAATTTGTACCAAAAAATTAGGGAAATATTAACTTGAATTTTTTTAACTAGAATTAAAATTTGCGACTACTTAGTATTATGAGGAAAACCAGCTATAGTAAAAATTTAAGCTATATTTCATTCATTACAACATTTTTTTTAATATGACAATGGTTTTCTGTGCTTAAAAGATACAGACGATTCTCCTCTATGACAATTTGTTTTCGTAACGTCAGGTTTAATTCGAGACGCGTTTATTAATGGACTTTTGATTGTTATGACATGACTGTAACGATTCACATTATGGTGAACAGGACAGAGATAAAATTATATAGGTAATTCTCCTTATTATACCATATACAGGCTTCATTTAAGTTTTGAAAAAAAGGATTTTATATTTAAAACTTAATTTACATTGGATCACTTATCAAGAAAGGATAATAATTAATGCTAACGATAGTGACAAAACCGCTTGGTTGTAATATTTACAATGTTGAAGTTACGGCCCACTTTACCTTAACTCAATCTAGTACTTTGAAGTGGCATATTTTTATAATTTATTAATTATAAATAAGACTGCTTGTAAACGATTCATTATTAATTGTTTTGATGGCTGCAGAGTATAATTGATATCGTATGGTATATGAGAGATTAATATATATAAATTTATTCTTGTCTTTTAATTTTGTGACTGCAAAACACAAGTTTTTTTTAGTTCAAGTACATTTGTAACTGGCGGGAGAAAAAATCAAACTTGACGTTTTTCTTGCCCGTTCTTTTACGATCTAGCTCCGGCCCGCAGTGAATGGGGGCGTTAAATTTTAAGTTTGACCTTCTAGAGCTCTATTGAGCCAAATTTGATCAAATGATTTTGAATTTATTGCGGTTTTTAAATTTTGAAAGTTGGATTTCACATTAAAGCCGTGTTGGGTAAAATAAAATAGGTACAACATGTAAGCTAAATGTGGTTCCAGTGAGCTGAAACAAAGTAGATAAAACAGAGAAGTATCATTATTTTTCATTAATCATTACTTTTGCTAAACTATATTTAATAGTTGATCAATACTAAAATCTAAATTCAATTTATTAATATTTTTTTAAGTATTTTAGTAAATATTGTTAGGTACTTTCCACATTGCTCTGACAATAATGAGAAAATATTTTTATCGTTTGTTTGTTTGTTATATAAGAAGAAATCACCATCAATAAACTGGTAACATTTGATACGTCAGTCAATCATCAGCAATGGGAGTGCTGTCAATTTGTTTTAAATCCAATTTTTTGGGTTTATTAAAGTTGTTAAACAATTTCAACTGGTTTATAGTTTTCTTTAGTCTAATTAATCTCTCAGTATGTATTTACGAAGACCAAATAGGCAAATTCGACTGGTAATTGAATATTTTAGGTTATAATTTTCATGTCATTACGGGAATCAGTATTACTGAATTTTTAATGAAATTAACAATTTCAGGCGACAAACTTACGTGGGAAGAATCAAATTTGCACAATTCGATACTGTCTCTACAGCTAAGAAACTAATTGTTGCCACTGAAGAGAATGTTTTAGCTGCATTAAATCTCAAGACAGGTATACCTGATTAGATATTTGTAAATTTTTTATCAAATTTTGTAAGTGATACTTGCATGTTGTGTTGTGGAGATATATCGTTCTCTCGAGATACCGCGTAATTCATCATCAGCATTGAAAAGTTCTAATTAAAGCGATACAATACTTTTTCCAGGTCAAGTAGTATGGCGTCATGTCTTTGAAAGTGCATCAACAGGCAACATTCAACTCTTGCATGTGACTGAGAGAGTTGTAACAGTGACTGGGTCCAACCCTTACACAGTGCGAGCATGGGATTCAACCACAGGTAATATATTGGTAGATTTGTTAAGGCTGGTTGGAAGTGGTCCCAAAAAAATTATTTGTGCTCATAGCTTTGCAATCTCAGGTGGTTGGAAATAGTGACTATAACCCTTTCAGACCTGACGCGAAACGGCAAGGTATTTCAAAATGAAATTTAATGTTTCTAGCTAATTTGGGGTCGCTGAAGACGAATATGTTACTGAAAAAAATGTAGGAAAACTGAAAAATGGTTTTTCAGGATTCTCACGATTGTGAGGGTTCGGGCCAAGTCTTGGTACACTCACGATTGTGAGGGTTGATAAATAAGACAATTTAATATAGAAAATTAAACTTTAATCATAATGAAACTAGTCAAAATCAATATAAAATGAACAGTATTAATCGTTTAACATTAATAACAGTATTTTTCTTTAGACATAATTAACAAAATTAACATTAATTACTTATTAGGAACAATTTTCTCAGTCTTAATCATAATTCTCTTTTTGGACGTAACTTTAATCACATTTTTTATTAATTATAATAACCCCTCATTATTTTTCATTATGAAATACGTAAAAGCAGTGGTTATCTTTAGTATTACAAAGATAAACGTTGCACTTTGTACATCTAACTTTTGACCGACTGCTGCAGCTCTTCAGTCTACAACATCGTGGTGCTTTTATTGTGTCACATATTGGCCAGTGATTGTATCTATCGAGTCTTTTATCTATCGTTGGAATCGTAGCTGGTTTGTAATGAGATGTTTCAGGCATCTCAGCTAAATCGTCTGTAGGTCACGTTGCCTCTTTCTAGTTGTTCCACCGAGCAAGAAATCGGATACAGTCAGCTTAAAATCCAAAAAAATCCATTGGTTTTTGTCTGTTTGACTTAGATGCTTCACGATATTCATACCATGCGTTAACGAGCGACATATCGAAGAGATGCATGAACACTTTCAGAGGCCATTTCCGTGATTTGTGCCAAGACCTGTATGCTTCCAACATCTGATCACTGACATCTACTCCGCCCATGTTCTCGTTATACTTTTTGACAATATTAGGGCATGGGACAGTGACATAACTTTTACTTGATTTATCCCATCGCTGTACGTTCTCTGCAGGCTGAGCACCGAGGCACGTGGAAGCCATCAACACAGATTTGTTGTCTTTCCATTTAACAACGCAAACGTTTCTTCCTGCGTTCACTACTTCTTCATAGTCACCTCGCCTCATTTGTGAATCCTTCGTAAATGAATATCCTTTGAATCTGTTGGTCATCAGAGTCCCAGTGCCATCAATTTGCTCAGCAATCAATTTCTCCATCAGGGTAATAGTCGTAAAATACCGGTCAAAAAATATAAAACTACCTTTAGGTATTGTAGATATCAATCTGAGTACAATAGATGGGCCTAGACCAAGTGTAGTGTCAGGAAATGGCGTAGTGTTACCTTGGTACATTTCAAAATCTAGTATCAAGCCTCTTGACGACGTAATCACAAGGTTTTTCAGGCCCACTGGTCTAGGTTTTCCAGGCACGTATTGTTTGACTGGGCATTTTCCGAGAAATGGGACCATTTGTTCGTCAATTGAATACGTACCATGATTCCTGGGCAACTCTAAACATCTGTTACGAACCGTTTCAATCAGTGGTTGAACTAGCCATAGCCGATTTTGAGTTTTCTCTTGAGCTTGAACAGCGGCCTTGTCAACAATGTGTAAATTAGTTCTGATGAGAAAGAACCTGTCCCTCGTCAATGCGTCTGTAATATACGGCAACCTGAATCGCTGAAGCCAAGCCATCTTGATCCTGGGATATTTCACACAGCCAAGGATACCATTAACACCAAAGAACTTCTTTACATCAGCTGCAGTGATCGGATGTTTTAGCACCTCGTTCTTAGTTGTTTGGTAGTATATATTGGTGTACAGTGCGAATTTTTCGAACACTTCTGCTGTGAAATACTTTTCAAAGTATTCAGCAGGCGACAGTACCTAAAAAAAATAAAACATGTGTTGAAAAAAGTAAGTTGATACATATAGTTACGTAAAACCTGATTACTAAATAAAATGCATACCTCTTTCACAGTTAAAGTAACTGATGGCATGGCTTTCCCATGAAACATCCGTTTAGTCCAGGTATTTCTAGCAGCTGGTGCTGCCACAACAGGAGCCCTAACATCTTCCTCCTGGTCTTCATCAGATAGGCTGTTGAGGTCTTCCCCTGGGGGCATCCAATCTTCGTCTTCATCAGAGTCGTCACCGAAGTCCGAGTCATTTATTGCGTCCAAAACAGCATCATCGTCAAGTACTAAATTTCTTCTACTCATAGTGATTGTTTAACATTAAAACAATACCTAAAACAAAGTAAAAACATTTTTTTTGTTTGTATGAAAATACCTAAGAATTTTGAAGTTCAAACCGAGCCCTCAAAATCGTGAGCTTTATTTTTGCAGCATCAGAATTCATTGAACGTAACCAGTAATCTACTATTTTTAGTCTCATGGGCTATTCTACACTCAATCTTAATACAATAAAATAAAAACAAACACGTATAATGCTTACCAGGACGAAAAATTTTATCACCACTTAGACAGGTCGCGACACGTTCACCTTGCGCGGCCTCGGACGCACACTGACCCAAAGAACCGTTACCAGTCGCCGCGAAAAAATTCGTAGGCATAAAAGGCTACGCTCATAATCGTGTGAGCTCGCCCCCGTTTGCCTACCTTTCCCGAGCGAGCGTATAAAAAATCATAAAGTCATACTCACAAAAGTGAGTACAGGGTCCGAAAGGGATAAGAGGGGGCTTGTTTGAGAGGTATTTAAATCAAGGGCTTTGGATGACACAATATAAATTATAGGGCCCAGTTATCATATATAACATATACATGTTACCACATGTATATGTGTTTAGCGAAGTAACATATCTTATTGTGCATAAAAAGTTATAACAGCTAGATGCTTCCACTATTCAGCCCTGGGTGACTATGGTGGAGTATGACATTCATTTATAAGTCACACATACATACATACATGCCTGTGCCCCTTAGGAGTAGGCAGAGGCATATTATACGCCCACTTTTCACTTATTATATACTTGGTTCTGGTAATTGGTGGCGAGCCTATTGCCACGTACCAGAAACTTATATTTACCAGAGCCTCGTCTGTGGATCAGCAGGTGCACCACTTGTAGTTGAGGTTGGCTTGAGCTTCTTAGTTTTTGGTAGGATCCCTATACATACAAGCTTACAGAATATAATGTAATGCACTGGTATGCCAATTATGATAAACATTGAATTCAATTAGGAATTCAGGGAGGAATCCCTTACACCATTATTGGTGAGATGAGGCCCATGCTTAGAAGTGGAATGTTGACCGGCTGGGATGATGATTATCATTTGGTTAATAAATTAATACTGGAATCTGGTTGATAGGTTAAAGAAGATATATAGAGGTTTTGAGTCATCAAACTTACCTTTGTAGATTATAACATGTAATTATTTATGAAATATGAAACTTAAACAAAACTTATTAAAAGTATAAATACAAAAATAATACCATCAAATTTAGCCTAACCACAGTAAAAGAATTACCCTAAAATGCTATGAAATCATAAACAATACCCTACAACAACAATACCCAATAAATTAAATACTATAAAAAGAAACTCAAATATTATATGTAATCTAAAAAGTATTATGAAGTAAGTAGTTTACTGAGCACAACCGTTCCGAAAGGAGCCACCACGCGGCTGAGCCATGTGGCATGGTATCTTGCAGAGCTAACTGGAGCCACCGCCCTTCCCCCTCATATACTTTGCACATTGTGCGCGCAGTACTCGATCATTATTTTGCTGAGATGTTATTTTAAAATTACAATATTTCCTAAGATACTCATTTAAATCGAATGATGTAAAGGGCAACTTTGTTTTAAATTAAATACTTGTTACGAATAATATATTTAATTGGATAAGGACTAATATCATATTTATAAAAACACCTTCGCAAATAATGCAATATTTTAGAAAAAAATTGGTTAGCATAAAAAAGGTTATAGTGAGCTAACCTTAAAAGATAGACATATGCTGTCGTGGACTTTTTTTCAGAACTTTTAAAGGGGATCAATTCTGTCATACATGATTTTTGCGAAACTTTAACTGTTTACGCAGCGCAGGCAGCGTAAGCTCTCTCAATAGAAAAATACCCCCCGATTTTTAAACATTCTTCATTGGTGCTCCGCTCCTTTTGGTCTTAGCGTGATAATATATGGGCTATCTAACACTGAAAGAATTTTTCAATACGGACCAGTAGTTCCTAAGATTAGCGCGTTAAAGCAAACAAACAAACAAACTCTTCAGCTTTATAATATTATTAGTATGCTCAATTACATGGCCTTCACACTTTTTTTTATAAAAATTGCTGCATATTTATGGCTCTTGTTGTTAGTTTTACATTGTATATTGTTTACATAAAATAATTATTCACATAATACAGACAGTTTCTTCTATTGTAAATTACAGGAGTACTTCTATGGGAATGGTCAATGACTTTAGAAAATGAAGAACAGGCTGAGTTTTCTGAGTGGTGGGTACAAAATGGCATTCTGGTGCATATGCTTCCTGTCTTTGGTTCCCATATTGAGGTCTCCATGTACGATGTGCTGTCAGGTCAGAACAGGGGTTCCACATCTAAATTACCCGCTATTTGGACCAATGAAGGGTGAGTTTAAAATATGTGAAAACTGTGCAGTTAATGTATATTTTTTTTCAAATTGTTACTGATTTGCTATGATCATTTAACTTTTTCTCTAAACATATTTAGGACAGTTTCACACCTTAAAGTGATTCTGTATAGTCATTATGATAAGCATAATATTAAAATTGTATTGTTTCCTTCAGCACCACACTGTCCTTTTGTTAATTACTTAATCTTATCCATAGTGACACATAGAAATGAAATATAAGGAAGTTTATTAACTTAACTGCTGACCATTCTATATTTCAGATGTGTATTATCGGCTCCATACTACACTTGCGTGTCTGGCACTCCTGGAAGCCAACTGCTGCTGTCTCTTGACGTCACATCAGATGCTGTTCAAATCATTAGCAAACCTCTTTCACAATACATAACAAACAATGATGACACCATGAGACCTCTTGATGCTAACAGTGTACAGCCTGGTTTCATATTAGGAGATAAAAAAATTGTGTTGTTGAAAAATAATCAGTTTGAAGTCAGTAATATTGAAGTGAAGGATGCCTCTGCAAGTGTTGGCTTGGTAGAGAGTGGAAATGGACTTGTACTTCTTCAAGTTTGGACTGATCCAGTAAAGGTTTGTAAATTTTTATCACAATATACTAACTCATAAATGTAAATTAGAAACTAAATATACTTATCCTCAAATTTCATAAAAAGAGGCAAATTGAAGAAATGCGACAATTTGCAAAACAACAACGCAAATTGTGAAAGTTTGTTTATATAGAATACAATCCAACTTATTATAACACCTAACATTTGGTTGCTTTTAAATATTTATGCAAGGTAACTTGACAACGCCACAAATTGCTTAGGGATCACCAGTTTCCCAATTGCCTAGTGGTTTTGTAAAGCGTCACATTTTATATTCTGCCTGTGACATTTGCAATTAAGATCATAGACCTTATTATTTCCAGGGTTTTTCAATGGTTGCAAATAGTGCATCAACTGGGAAAGAAATCAGTGAAATCAAGAGTTCAGACAGCAAACTTAAGATCCCTGAGCCAGAGTTGTCAGCTGTGGCATGTTTACGTGATGCACCCACCATAGCCTGCCGGTTCTTGGTCACTGCTGCCGATGATGCGGCTCATCTGTTGCAGCAAGGAGGTTATTAACAATTTAGCATGATTTTACAGGTCTTGGAAAGATAACAGCCATATTACTATATGGCATGAACTAGGAGTACCCTTTTTGTTTTAATTATTAGGTTTGAAAAGTAGTATCATTAAATTACCAAAAAAAAAAAATTAACTAAATGTACCGATTTTCGAAATTGTTCCACTAAAAGAAAGCTAAATTCTTTATGATTATCAAATAGCTAAAAAATGAGAAGCAAGACGATACCGTGAGTGTTATCAACAATAATAATGCATTAAAATTCGTAATTAATTGAATCCAACGCTCATGCGTGGGGTTTTTACAAAAAAAACTAACAGTTTGAAAAAAAAAACAAAGTTTTAATCATAGCATCTCCAGTATCTATCAGAGTTGTCGCGAATATCGGCATCGGCAATAAGTCAATGCTGACTTTCAAGTTGTGAACCAGACGTAGCAAGACGTGGCTTAACCAGATTCGGCTAAACATCAATTATTAAATTGCCTTCGGATCTCCACAAGCCAAAGAGAAACATAATAAATCTTTAAACCAGATGTCAGATATTAAAAAGCACTGACTTTCTAATAACGATCGCCATAGATGTTCATGACAGCCTGGACTGACGGCGTAGTGTGCTCTCCGAGGCACAGAGCAAGCGATAATTACGCATATAACTTCGGAAGTCATGGGCCACCAGGGTTTGAACCCTAGATCTGCTGAATTTATGGGTTTCACCACTGGGCTATCGTCGCTCAGTTGACTGCTATATGATAATTGTTTCTAATGTTTATGATGCAGCACAACAGCTACCCTTTGGATGGCAATTTGTGTTTATTTCAATTTATAAAATCTAATGTACAGGACGCGCTATTTGGACTCGTGAAGAAGCCCTTGCTAATGTGGTGGCGGCGGAGTTTGTGGACCTTCCCGTTTCTGACCTGGACGCTGCCATAGAAGCAGAATTCGACCACAAAGAAGGTAAAACCTACTTCTTTACCTGTACTGTATTAATAATACATTTCTAAACTAATATATTTTACTATGTTTATCAAGACAACAATATATGTTGAACAATGCCTATATAGATATAAATGTGTTGGATATATTGTTTAGATATAGCTATTTAAATTTGTACGATTTATAAAAGTTACAAAAAGACGACATTTTCTTGTAGCTAACATTGTTAAGATGTTGGCCCTAACTGTCCAGTATCAAAAATCCACTAAATTACATTATTATTCAAAATAAATTAAAATAATACTATTTATTTTTTTCTAGCTGCAAAGATATACAGTAAGTACAGAGTTGTTAGCGTGTGGTAATCTAGAGTATGCCAAACTTGTCTGTTTATGTTTCCGAGCTATCAAATTTTACATCTATATTCTTTGTATGCCAAAGTTCTGAGTACGGACGACCTTATGTCACTACAGTTTAAAATTTACTCTTGTTACCACTTTACATGTGACTGACTATACCTACTACGAGCAATAATTTTAGTCCCTTTAATGTTGAGGGCTGTGTATTTTTTAATCCGCCTTAGACGCGATGACTCAGTCATATCTATGTACCTTAGTAGTTAATAGCTTTTAATCTATAACTTATTGTGCCTAGCTGTTAAACCTTTGTGCAAATTGTTGTCAGTAAAATTTTTAACGAAGTTTTAAGTAGCTTTATCCTCAAATGTAAATCGCTAATTTACATATTGTCGATTTAACTTAATGTTGAGTTACAGAAGCATACTAACACATGTATTCTTGCACGATTCTTAGCAATTAAAATTAGAAAAATAAATATTAGAAAATAGAAAATTTGGGCCAACCAATTATTGCCTTTTATGCTAATAAATATAAACAAAATCACGCCGTTCTTCGACTGCTAGATTGTCTATTTTGCACCTACTTCATCCTTTCCCATTGTATCTCTCAAACGCACAAAGCCGTTCGAAAAATAAAAGTAAAATGCGTTTTCAAATGTCGCTTTAGTCCCAGTTTTCAATAAACAAAAAAATATAAAGGTAGGCAGGCAATCGAAACAGTGAAAAAAAAAACCCAGACCATGGTTTCTTTATTAGGTTCAGTGTGGACTGCGTTCTCTCGGCGGTTGCACACGCAGCTCCAACAACTGCACTCACTGATACACAATCTACAAAGCAGCGACAAGAAAGACACAGGCGAAGGGCCCGAGCCGCTCGTTCGAGACTACTTCAACCTGCATAAGATCATAGTGTTGGTCACTGATGTTGGAAAGGTAAGTTTATTATTAACTCTCTATGAGACATTGATATAATAGAATGTTATTAGTTGGTTGATTCCGGTGGACGAACGTTCTTTATCTAAAAATTCTTTCGCTGAGGGAAAAGGCTTTTCTATTGTAATCATCATCACCGGGTAGCATGGGCCTCTCACGAACCAAGGGAGAGTGTATAGGATTATACTCCACCACGCAGACCCAACGCCAATTGATGGAGGATAATTTTAAAATATAAGCCGCATAATTAGAATATATGAAGGTAAGTACTGACTACCGGGGGGGAAACTAAGAGGGACCTGTGGAGGGCGCAGCGGGCGGGCCAGGAGGGCCCGTCAAGCAGCGCCAGGAGGGTCTTAGGCAGCGGGGGCAGGGGGGCCCTGCTGTCTAACCATGGACCCTTCGAGAAGTCGGCCACACACGCTATGGTCGCACAAGGAGGTAGGAGGGGCGCGTCCACTGCGTCTCGTCGTTGGCCGCGGGCGGGGTGTCAGAGCTGCAACCCAGGTACTGGCACCCCGCCTCTTTCTCAACAAGCGGCGGGCGTCGTCGGAAGATTTTAAGTGGGTATTACTGCTGGCGGTCGTGTCTGCCGGTGGTGAGCCCCACACACCTCTCTCGGTCCCCCTTTGGCCAGGAGAAAGTGCGTAAATGCATTTTGTTACCGACGTAAATCAAAAAAAAAAAACATAAAGTAAAATTAATGCAGTAGAGATGAGAGCACTCAGAAGTATTCTAGGTGTGAAATTGAGTGATAGGGTTAGGAATGAAGTGATAAGGGTCGAAGCTGGTGTAAAAAAAGATATAGTGTCAAAAATTGAGAAAGGTATGCTTAGATGGTATGGTCATGTTGAAAGGATAAATTAAAGTGTTTTGTGATGGACAAGTGATTGATAGTGTTGGGAGGGGAAGACCACGTAAAACCTTCTATGCCCAAATTCAGAAATGAAGTGTGAATGAAGCTAAAAGTGTGCCAAGATCGTAGCAAGTGGAAGGATGTGATCTCTGCTTACCCTTGCGGAAAAGAGGCGTGACATTATGTTTGTATACTATTTTTTAATAAAATTTTCAGATATTTGGGATGGACAATTTGTCGGGAACGTTGCTATGGCAACGGTTCGAAGCCGGCTTAGATACGACGGGAGTTCGCGTGTTTCTGAGACGTTCGGCTCGCCACCCGCCACTTGACGCTTATATCACTATCGTCGGAAAACAAGAGGTGAGGGTTTATTTACAAAGTATCCGTTTACGTAGACTTCAGTTTGTGCCCGCTAATATTACAGTAGAAACAGCCGTGGTATAAATGTAGTCGTTGGTAATATGGCATCATGACAGGTGATACTATCTCATTCAAAGTAAAAGTGCTAAACAATTCTGTATTTACGTACTGATAATAGTGTAGGACGACTGATAATATACACCGATGAGTTGAGAAGAGTGGCTGGTATCGGATAGATCCGGTCTGTGAAATCTGGGTTAACTTGCACTCTTTGGAGGAGGCGGTAGCAGTAGACGGCCATTGGCTGGTTGATTGAATAAAGCAGGCGTTGTTTCTGTAAATTGCACTACGAAGCAAAAAAATCAAATAAATATATTTACTGTCTAATTTAATTACAGGAATCAGGCAACGGTTTGATAATAAGCTTGAATCCTTTACGAGGCACCCCAGTGGGAGAGAGACGGCTACAACTTGACTTGCAGCTCTTACAATGTGCAGTGTTGCATCGCGCAGATAACGAGAAATTACACGCACTCATACTTCTGGATGAACAAGAGAACGTACAGGTGAGCGAAAATGACATAGCATTGGAACCACAAATATCACAGTTTTTTTGCATCATTTTAACTGTATAAAGTTCAGTTTATGGTGGCAAGTCGCCGTTCATGGGCAAAAATCACGAAATGTTAGAATGGGGGAGGGGAGAGGGTATAGTTAGATTCACGTGTATTTTTTTTTATCAAGTGTGCGATAACATTGGCAAAGTTGGTACACCATTCTAATTGGATCAAAGAAGATTGGCATTTATGACCCTAAATTTAAAATTACATTTGTATTTGAAATTAAGTACTTATAAATTTAATACATAACAATTTGTTGATAGGT
This sequence comes from Musotima nitidalis, assembly GCA_949126915.1. NCBI lineage: Eukaryota > Metazoa > Arthropoda > Insecta > Lepidoptera > Crambidae > Musotima > Musotima nitidalis. The sequence goes on along the minus strand of OX421423.1, from coordinate 10,957,023 downwards.
GTTCCCTGCTTCTGCAGCGCCTCTGGTGGAGAACATGTTTATGTATGTAGCGGAGAAAAATACGGCAAAATTGCGAGGATACGCTTTAAGATACGACGGCAAGGTAAAATATGAAAAAAACGAATAAAACCATTTTCTTGTCAACAGTTTCACAGAGTTAGTAATGGATCTGTAGGCAGATAGAACATGAATCGCTCTCGCCTGTTGGAGAATTACTACCGTTACTGCGCTTAAATAAATTGATAGATAAATGTTTGTGCGTGCAGATAGGCGACCTGACGGTGTACATACAAGCTACTTGAGTTATTTCAAAAGTTCGAACTGTCTTATGAATCATTACCCCAAAGGAATGTTACCATCCTATGCAAGTCGTTATCGACTGTAATCACTCAAGTGACATTCAAACTTTTATAATTACAACGTTAAGTACAGTATTACTATATGAAATTACATACACATACTTACATTTTTCCCCGAAGCGGTAGACAGAGGCATATTATACAATTATACGATAATATTTTTGGTCCCACGTAATTAGTGGCGAGCCTATTGCCGCTTATCGGGAACTTTTAATTTTGCCAAAGCCTCGTCCGTTGATCGGCAGGGGCATAATTTCTGTGTGAAGTAAGTGATTTACCGGTGAGGTGGCTTGTAATTCAAAGGTGTCGGTACAATTCCTATTCACTTATATATAGTCCGGTCAATTTAGACATTCGAAGTTACAAAAAGTCCCAACAAGCTGAATTTCTGTGAAGTTGTTCAAAACATAATTATAAACAATGTGTAGAAGATCCCCATCATTCCCCTGTAAGGAAAAAATTTAATTCAAGGTCAAAGCTCAAAAAAATAAGTTTTTCGCGATTTTCAGCAAAACGGTAAGTTTTATCATAAAAGTACTTCAGACAAAAATTGTAAATCATAAAATTATCTATAAAAAATGTATCAATACTTTTTTTCTTACGAGCCACCGTTTCTGAGATATAACGATTCAAAAAGTTATAAAAGTTATCGTCATAATATGCATACGTTTCCACGCCACCGTAGTGTACTTAGCGCGTTTTTTAACAACTGTCTGAAGTACTTTTATGATAAAACTTACCGTTTTGCTGAAAATCGCGAAAAACTAATTTTTTTGACCTTTGACCTTGAATTAATTTTTTTCCTTACAGGGGAATGATGGGGAACTTCTACACATTGTTTATAATTATGTTTTGAACAACTTTACAGAAATTCAGCTTGTTGCGACTTTATGTAACTTCAGTCTCATTTTTTGGTCTAAATTGACCGGACTATATATACAAGTTGAGCATAAAATAATTTACTTACTGTATATATTTTGAATTACTAGGAGGTTGTAGCCCAAAAGACATGGTCAGTAAACTTGGGTGGTTCGGGGTCGGCGGGTCACCGTATAGTGGCGCTGGCCGCCAAACCAGCAGACGAGCGACCACACGCGCCGGGACTAGTGTTGGCGGACCGCAGTGTTCTATACAAACACTCCAACCCTAATCTTTTGCTAGTAGTCACAGAAGGACCTCATGCCATACATAAAGGTTTGTTTTTTGAATCCTATCCTACATATATCAAAGATCGATTTTTATTTCTCTATTTAATAATTTAGAGTGGTGTCTTCAATACATAGACATAGTCTGGTTAGAACTACCTTTTATTGAGAAGAAATAAGGCACATTAATCGTGTTATGTTTTCTATTCTATACTGACTCACATTCAAACAAAATTGCAATAAGTGAAAGATTCAAGTAAAAGTTAATAAATATTTTATCTATAAAATGTTTATGATACAGATGTGGTGGTAGCAACGTGTTTGGATGCAGTATCAGGTGTCGTGGTGACGTCACAAGCGCAGAGACGCGCTCGTGCTTTGCCCTTAGCGATACACACCGACAATATGATGGCCTACGTCTACCACAGTGACAAACATCGGCGATATGAAATCGGTAAGCCTATTTTATAACTTAATAAATTACCATTAATTTGTACCGAACAATATGCACATTTGATTGGAATATCAATAGGGTATGAATGACGAAAATTAGCGCTTGTCTGATCATGTTAAATCTTAGACAAAAGAAAGAATAGGACGGAAAGTGACTAAATGCTTGCGCGCGTATTATAATCTATCGGCGCTGGTTTTGCGACTTGAATTGGACACGCGTTAGCGACCTGTTGCCAACCCGGCCGTTGTAGGATCATATCGACTTGTTAAGTACGACGCACTACGTCGGGACCCAAAAATGTGTTACAGCGCATTCAAGGTCATTGTTATTATAATCAATCGGCTCTGGCTCAGCAACCCGAAGATCTTGGCCTCGTAGTTTTGACACTCTGTTCTATTGGCGACCTGTTGCCAGTCCGTCCGTTGCAGGATGATATCGACTTTATTGATAAATAGTGAGATAAATAGTAAAAGTGGTATTGGTCTTGTGTGCGGCTCTGGAGCTATACTAAGGTCGCGCTGGCTGTTTGCCGGCGCAGCGTTCAGCTCGACGCACTTTGATTTAGACCTAAAACTGTGTTACTGCGCATCCAAAGTCAATGTTGAACTTATGCGTCTATCGGCCCTGGTACAGCGACCATAGTAGATCTCGAGGTTCCGACACTCAGTTCTGTTAGAGACCTGTCGCCAGTCCGGCCGGTAGTACGATAATGAATAATAATTTAAATAATATTGTAGATTGATAATTAAAAAGATAGAATATTGTATTTATTATAAAAATTGCTATGCTATCGCATTAGGTTGAGACACCTGTAATGGTAGCATAAGATTATAAATAAATAAATAATGACAACTGAGACAAATAGTGATGATCGCTGTATTGTGGCAGCGACCCTGGAGCTGTACGAAGGTGGAAGCCGGTGGCTGTCTGCGGGCGCGGCCTTCAGCTCGCTGCAGACGCGCGGCTCGCCGTCCGCGCAGCGCGCCGCCTACATCCTGCCCGCCGCCGCCACCAGCGCCGCCTCCACGCGCACGCAGCTCGCGCACACCGACACGCATCTGCTGCGTGAGTAAACACCCACACACATACATACTGTCTGCGAACGCGGCGTTCTGTTCGCTGCAGGCGCGCGACTCGCCGTCCGCATTACTACTAAGTAGCTTTTGCCTAATTACACTTCGCACCTTCTGCTTGAGTACACACTCGCGCACTGTTGCAAAAGGCACACTCACATACACATATGGAAAATAAAAATCGAACGCACACTTACATACCCGTACGAATACGCATTTTTTTTTGATTCGGATGAAAAATCATCAAATGACCTTCCGCTGTGGGTGAAGCGGAAGAATTTGTCAAACTTTTACTGACTAAAAACCATCCATGTTTCTTCTTGAGACTGTAATACCAAGCCTTTTTTTTACGTCGGTAACAAAATGCCTTTACGCACTGCCTTCCGGCCAAAAGGGGACCGAGAGGAGTGTGGGGCTCACTGCGGCAGACGCGACCGCCAGCAAGCCCAACCCACTAAAAATCTTCCGACGACGCCCACTGCTGTTGAAAAGGGGGCCAGTGCCAAAGTATAAAGCTTCCTACACCCCGCCCGCGCTGTAACACCAAGGCCTGTAACCTGTAAGGCGGTAACCCTTTTGAACAGTCCTGCAACCCCGGCAGGCTTAGCCCCCTACCCACTCAGTGGTCTGAAATCTCTTTGAGGCGCGCGTGGAACACGAATGCGCCGTCGACGCGGCCTGTCGTCTAGGCGGACGAGCGGCTAATTACGAATACGCATACTACGTACGTGTTATTTTCTACGCATATTTGACCTGTCCTGCGCGCTGCGAAATAGTTGAGCAGCCCTGGCAGTTCCTGTTCATTCCCTGATTTAAGTAATCATGATTTTTTTCCAAATCTCACGCGATGTTTTCCAGCTACATAGTTCACTAAGGTGGTAATAATTTCATATTTTAAAAAAACCCAAATATGTCGTTTTATTTTTTTCAATGTTGCCAAAAGCAATCGACTTTGCTCACCCCTTCGCAGAATTTCCGCGTAAAGATTTGCTGTGCCCAGCTAATTAGTTACCATGCGCCGATACGCCCCGATTTCAAGACTGGGTAGCCCATATCAAGTAGAGGGACGTGAACGTCTTTGCTAACCTATATCTTATGATCGAATACGATATTATTTATTTCAGTGGGTCTAACATCAGGAGCGATTGTGGAACTCCCCTGGGCATTCTTGGAGCCTCGTCGAGCATTAAGTCTAACGCCAGAACAAAGGGAAGAAGGCCTTTTGCCCTACGTGCCTGAAGTTCCCCTAGCCGCAGATGCAGTCATCAACTACAATATGACCTTAGAGAGGATCGCCAATATTTACACGGCCCCATCGGGGCTTGAGTCAACCTGTCTCGTTCTAGCTACTGGATTGGGTAAGGGACAAACTTTTATTTACTGCATTTGATTTATTTTTAATGTTTATGCTAGATTGCAGTTTTGAGGCCTAGAATTCTAAATAAATCGTAATACTTATATTTACTATGAGTATAAGTGACTCTTCAAGGCCCGTAAGATCAAGCGAGAGAGACAAAAATAAATTATATACATGATGTACAATGTCTTTAGTCAAGGCCAAAGCTAGCAAAGAACCTCAAACAAAACTCAGTTCTAAGAGCAACTCTCAAACAATGTCTACGATAAAATTTCATGTTAGTTGGCACCTTTTTGAATAACCAAAAAATAATGATCTATTTATGTTAACACAAGTTCTTAATGATAGTTATCTTGCAACTTAACAATTGGTGTAATTGTCAGAATATATTTATTATTATTATTTATGTAACTTTTCAGATTTATTCTACACAAGAGTCGCGCCTTCAAAGACGTTCGATCTCCTGAAAGACGACTTCGACTATTACTTGATAGCGATAGTGTTAGCGGCTCTCATCGTCGGCACTTACGGCACTAAGTTTTTCGCCTCTCGAAAGATGCTCAAGATGGCATGGAAGTGATGATCCTAGGAAAGGTAAGGGGGTATTTGGACTGTGCAGCTACGGAATACCGTAGACCTGATTATAACTTATGGGGTTCAATCAGTATAATGTCCCTGTGTCACAAAACTAAATATTACAAATCAGCAATATGATACCAAAGTTCTATCGTAATTTTTGACATTCATGCTCAGAGGAAAATTGATACATTTTAGAAAATTGTCTAACTTGCATTAGATTTGTCGTCCAGATTTATACTATAGCTGACAGCAATCTCGAGGGTATATGACATGTCATTAAGATTTTACTTCGTAGAGTATTGTTCTAAATTTTTTGACTTTAAGGCGAGAAAATCTTTTTAAAACTTTACAAGACAGAGGTCCTACAATCTAATTATAAGGAAAATAATCGGAACGGTATCATCGTTGGCGCATTAATATACAAAAAGGAAATTTACATTGAATACCGTTCTTACTCCATAGTCCAAATATCCTTTTTATAATAATATATAAATAGACTTAATAAATTAATACTATAATTAAATATAGCAATGTGATTCGTGCATAGTCAGTGTTCACCTAAGTAAATAATACAAACCATATTTTATTCTAGGGTGCTATGGAAGTGACCTAATATTGGACGTGCCTACAGGGCATAATGTGCATCTAATAGTTGCAAACCCTGTTATTAAAGTAGCGATTTTCTAAAATAAATAAGTAAGGCTGACGACAAGGTTTGCCGAAAAATATGCACAGTTTTATCCAATCCAAGCAACTTTTATCCGAAAATATCTCACGGCTTATACGGAGTATGCCATGCTGAATATGACAACAGTTGCAATTTGAACAAAATCCAAGGGATATTTGTATATTGATATCAAATTTCTATACATTTTTATTTTATTCGAATTGCAGATCGACATTTACAGCTATGCAATAAGATCGCTACTTCAATAATTATTATGTCACATATTTCAGTCCTGTTTCTGTAAGTAATTTGTAGCAATCCTAGTGATCTGGAAATAGCAAATCTTTGATCAATAGTGAGATCAAAACATAATGATTGGTTTATTTGTTGTGGCATGATCTACATGTTTTATTGACATACATATTAACATACAAGATAACTAAGTTGGAGAAAAAGGGCTCGATAATAATTGTTTATTGTAACTATTTTTACGAGTACTTAGGAATGTATGAGAGTAATGTAACAATATATGTATGTCTCTCGTGTGATCATGGTTTAGAACTAAATATTGTTAATGTATAAATTAGCTAGTGCAATTTAGATTTATTATTTATTAAGAAATGGTGTGTATAATATATGAGTATAATGAAATTCAGCCATTCCAGGATGTCATCAGATTATTTATGCTTTTATAAATTACACATCTTGTGAAAAGTATTCTCTTAGCAGACGATTCAGTAGCTCGTTTGTCGTATCATTGTGAATAAAACATCCGTAACTTTAATAAGTTCTTAAAATTTATGAATAGCTGACCTATCTACATTTACACTAACTTTGTAAAATATTAAGTTCTTAAACGCCAAATGACCGTCAGACAAAATTAAATAGTTTTTTAGCGCAGATGGCGTTCGACGTGTTAATAACTAGGATATTAACGTGACGTGCTATTGACTTAAATAATATAATTATAGCTTTTAAACTGCCTACAATTTTATAAGTAGAAGCTACAATAAAATATCGTGTTTCAAGAAAATTGTCCATTTGTTAAACTACGGATAGTTTTTTTTGCTATAATGCGATGAGCTTAGATTACATAGTGTAAAATTTACAATATGGCACTTTTATATACTTTATGAGACATCCTTTAGTAAAATTTACCATTACAATTATTACTGTACAAAATCTTGCATTTGTATTAAGATCTATCAATTTGATGTTATAATTCACTATAAAAAATTTACTTATTTACTTAAGACCCATCGTATATCACTTTACAGTATAATCAAATATATTTGTTTTGCATTTGTTTATTATATTTAGTAGTCATTATTATCAATGTCACGAAAAAAAAACATGAAAAAGTTACGTCATTTTTCGTGCATCGATAAATATACCTATTATTGTCCTATTGTTAAATCGGAGCGATCATGATAGGCCTGGGCGTTTCATAAAAAGTCGCATTCTCGACAAATTCAGTCAATATTCATCCTAAAGTAACAGGAACCGATATTTAGATAGTATTTTATGGCTGAAAAAAACCATAAATCTAAAATACTAGTTGATTTGCCGCAACCTGATTAGGCAAATTAGCGATCGGGCAACGACTTACCAATTGTATGAGACTATTTTCTCTATCGATCATCTTATCATCAAGAACAGTTAAAAGTTAGTTGTAGTATCTTCTCATATCAGAACCATTGTTATTTAGAACTTAAGGTTTAAGTATTGCTATCTTTTTATTTTAATTGTTATTTAATGGGTATCACTTTTATTTCAAGATAAGTTTTTCATAACGGTTCATACAAAACATATATTATTACTCCGCTTTTTATTTATAGATAATAAGCAGTTTTTAATTTAGTGTGCACATCAAGCAAGTATTTGCGTTTTGAGTGGTTTTACGCGGTCTTAAGCAGTGTAAAAAAATGTAAAACGCCACGAGTGTATAATGTGTGCAAGCAGTGTATTTTATGTTCATTTCTAGCTTACCAATACAATTCATAGTGTCTCAAACACCTAATTTTATGTAAACAAATATCTTTTAATGGACTTTTTATTACTATTACTCTTTTTTGTTTAGGGAATTTTAAAGACGGTTTTCGGGACAAATTTATTGTAGTTAATTTCTTTACGGAGATTTTTATGTAGCCAAAATAATAGTAAACAGGCATGTAATTATTTAATTGTCTTAAATGCCTGATTATATATGTATGAGTTATAACCAAATGGAGGTTACCAATATACTGGATATTCATAGAAACTACGAATAATAATGTAATGTAAGGGGCGTGGACGAACATTCGGGTTTAATTGTCAACGAAATTAATTCTCACATGTTACTGGCGATACAATTGTATGTATTTAAAAAAAATATTTTGTTTTATGATACTAAATAGGTAGAGCTCAATTATTTAATTCACCAATGCAGTATTGAGTATAAATCAGAGATAATCTTATCATTGTCTGCGCATTCAAATCTAACACTTAAAATGTATGCATTAGACTGATTTCACACAATCGTGAGAATTATGGCAATAGCGTTAAATGTTAACACTGTATTTAAGTGGGTATTTGTTTCTGTGACAATTGTGTTTTATAAATAAAAGAGAAAAATAAAATGAATTACTGCCAAATATAGTGTTTTATTTAATATTCGAAATTCTGTTGTAAATGGAAATGATACTAAGGTTAAAATCTTGGTTGGTAGCTATGTATGGGGTGCCTACTATAGGTTCTAGCTTCAGAGCTTTGATGGGTGGGGGCTCTATGATGTTGCGGTTGTCACAGATCAACCGGAGGTGATACCACGTTGCTCCGAAGTCGTATTCAAACATGGCCACGAAGAAATCCACGGCGAGTGCCTGCAACATTTGAATCATTATTGAACCACAATATTTCTAGGCATCTCACACAGCACTTCTTATACTAAGAGCTAAGGAGTAGTGACCAGAGAATGGATAAATGTACTTTTTTTTCTTCTGTATACATAGGTACTTATACCAAAGTATCTCTTAGATTAGAACAATCATGTTAACTGTTTTAACCTGGATTGCGGTGTTCAAGCATTTTTTTAATTTTATTTACCTGCAAAGGTTTAGGCTGTTGACTCGACAGGTACACGTGGACATTTCGGAGAGCGTCCTCTAAACTGCGATCCTTTAGTCCCAGCGCTGGGACGAGCTTGGTCAGCGCTTGTAACGCGGCCTCTTGAAAACGGCACCCGGCACTGTGACAGTATGTCGAGGGCTCCTTCCGACTTTCTTGAGATAACTTGCTTAGATGCGTGTAGATGTGAGGTAGCACTTCTCTGGAAAGCATATTAAGAGAAATTGTTGATAAAACAAGTTGGTAGGTTATACAAGAGTTACTCACTCAACAGGAGTTAGAGATGGAATAATATCAGTTTCAGAAGTGAACTACCGATACTGAACTCGCTGGCCGAGGCAAGTACGTACTAAGCTCATTACCATTTTGTAATAACTGATTCTAATTTTAATGAACATATTTTATAAATAGAAAAAACCAAACCCAGCATTATTCAGTTTCAAGATAAGTAACATTAACAACTTGTGTTATAGATACTAAACAACGGCGAACATACATATATCGTTTTTATTTTCTAAATAAATACTTAATACACAAGACCAACAAAAACCAAAAACAACTTTTATATTAACAAATGACTTACTTGACACATCTGCTTTGAATGAAGTCTTGGGAAAGACTTGCCATGGTGACCAGCAATTCGAGACCGTGCCGTAGGTTTACGGAGTCGTACTCCATAAAACTGAAAAAGAAGGTTATATATTGCGACTGCTCTAATTGAGAATCTTCAACAGAAATAAAAAAGTAAAGTATGTGCTCCGCATCTTACAATCACACTTAAATTCAATTATTTTAGTGTGTAGATTACTGTAGATCCAAACATGCCAAGATTTAACAAATTATTATTAATATAAAAATTCAATGACCTGACCTAAAAAATAAATAAACTAGTGTTTGTATGCAGGTCGTATGATATATTATGTATGTAAGAAAATGCTAAAAAATACTTCTACTTCTAACCTACCTGGCAGCGAGTGGAGCCCACATACGATGCACCATAGGCAGCAGTAATGAGCTAGGTAGAAGTGGCAGGCCGCGTGCCGCCGTGTGCAGCGCTGAGCCCGCTGCAGCGCCGCCGCCTACGAACTGACTGCAGCGCTGCAGCACTGCCGCCGTCACTGATATGTGCTGCGGAAGCGGCGGTTCTTCCTCTGGACAACATAATGACAATGGGTGTTTACAATATCTACACCCGGAGATTATTTTGTCGTTCAGTATTTCGCACTAAACCATCTATCATCTCAGCCCATTCAACGTTCCACTACTAACAAACGAAGGTGAGAGGGTATTGGTTTACTCTACCACCAGTGCGAATTGGCGGAGAACCAAACCGTACAGTAGTGAGCAAGTCATCAGGCGTTCGCACTAGTCACCCGATAAAGTACTGGTAAAGTAACACTGCTATCAAAATTTTTAAAAAATCTATGACTTGTTACAACTGTCAGTTTATATTTAATTTTACGACCAATATATTACTATTAATTTTATTCCAATAATCCAGACCAAATAGTTTAATAAATTTCCTAGAACTTTGTTTTTTAAGCTTAAAAAATATTCAGCTACTTTAGTCATTCAACGAAGTTTTGGATGTTTACGTTCGACTTTTTAATACGATTGCACGTGCCATAATCACGTGAAGATTAGCGTAATATACAGCTATTTTCACGAATATAAAAAGGTATGTCATGCCATGGGTTACTAATTGGATCTTGTCTTGAGACTGACTCTCAAATAAGTTCTCGAACTGACTGACATTATAAGCTATAACAATTAATGCTTAATTAGAAACATATTGAGAAATATATAAGAAAACTTACCTGTAACCTTGTCATCGTAATCCAATATATTATCTTCAGCGTTCTTCATGTCTTCTTTATACATTTCTTCAGCACTTTTGTCACTCTCCTTATCTATCTGTACTTCACCGAGTAACCTTTCCACTTCATCGCTATTATTAATAAAATCCAACAATTCCTTCGTTATATCTAACTTTTGCTTCTTGTTTACATTTTGATCACATTCTTCTACTGGAAACCACTTTCTAACACAGTCTACGAAATTTAAAAACACTTGCAAATAAGCGTGGAGATTCCTTTCGTAATATTTATCACAACTTTGAACTAGAACCTGCAAAAACAAATAGACATATTTTTTTTAATCAATTTGTTTTCAATTCAAAATCAATAGCAAAAATCATGAATTATCCATTCATTAAACCGCTCAAGAAAAGCAATTAGTCAATCTTTTATGAATCAAAAAAATTCATCAATTTGATGATCGTGCCGTTCGTTCACTTATCGCATATTGCGTCTGAATGATTTTATTATTGTGAAATACGCAAAGTAAATTCTTTCTGTTTTTTAATATTGAAATAATGCAACATTCTATCATCTTCTCAGCCATTAGAAATAGCCTCTAATTTTACTATGTGCAAGTAAAGCGTGTACTTATAACAATAACTTACGTCATTGACAATACTGTAAAGACAATTTAGTACGCTAGGGTCACTGTACTCCATCACAACAGATAATATTTGTAACGCTGACTCACTATTCCAAGCCTGGAACAAAAAAAAAACAAGATGTCAAAACATTTTAGAAAATTATACGATTACACGAATATACGATGTAGATTCAATCACTATTAACTTTCTTGAGCTTGTATATATTTTTTTTGTATTTTTATTGAAAATATTTTTAAAATTAAAGTACTTGTAAATTATTTATTAGAATTGGTAGCAGAGGATAGTGCTGCATGAAGTCTTTAAAAATAATTCTATTCTTTTAAAATAAGTGCTTAAAGAACTGAGTTTTATTATCCTTGCAATAAATTAATAATCCCTTTTTAAAAGGAGTATGTTTCACTTATAAAAAGTTAACAAAGATCTTAACCGTAGAACCGTACCTTGTGCAGGCTGATCGTGACTTTGTGCGTGAAATAGTCCGCATTATGCCGCACGAGCTCCGCCACGCTGCTGTGTCCGCCGCTCCGAGCCACGCACCACAGGGACTTCAAGCCCGCTTGTTTCACCATCTCGTATTTACTGCCTACGATATCATACCACATTATAAAAAATAACAAAAAAGCACAAACAAAATACAATTAACTAAAAAAATTGCTGAAGTTTATTCATAATAAAAATAATTGTCTGTTTTACAAACGCATACTGTTGGAATAATATCATAAACTGCTTTCAGTAATTTTAAATAATTTCAGATTACTTTCATAAAAACATAAAATAAATATTTTCAAATTCGCGATCACGGGCTCAAATCGGCTCAACTGACATTAAACGTAGCTAGTAACGGACTGTAAATGTAGCTAATATTTTTTTTTGGGTACATTCACTTATAGAGCTTTGAAAATATTTTCGCCCGCAGTATTACAAAAATGTTATATAAACAAAACAAGATTTTTTTTTTCAAATAAATTATATTGTTTCCAGGTCTGCCTGGACTTGACTATTTTAGCAGCTTTGAAGGGGTCACAACACATAGAGTAAGAGCTCTCTTCCAAAAAGAGAATTAAAAACGTAACTTACCAACTCTCTCGAGAATTAAACACAGCGTCTTGAGCAAATATCGCTGGTAGTTTTTTCCGAGCCTCTCAGCAGCGATGCCTACGCCCTCAGTAAACAGACACACCAGCAGTAGGTTGTGTCTGGCTGTGCCCAGTGAGACCCCGCGGGCCGCTGGGGCTCGTGGCTGGGTGTAACTTACGCCGGTGTAGCGGACTTCCACTGCGCCTTCGTATAAACCTAAATATACAATCAATAAATAGGAGCCTCTATTAAAGGATTATTTCAATTAATGTCCGTCTTTTTATACGTCCGTTTCATTAAACAATTATAAAATAAACAGACCGATTCCCTGACCGATGTTGCTTCTACATACTGTGCCTTGAAACGTGACTAACGTAAATTACAATTAAAAATGAATGCAGGTTGCCTAATAGCATTATATCGATTAATATAATATCATTCCAATATCAGGTGGAGGCTATTGATCAGATAAGCGTAGAAAACAGTGCAATAGCTGTAATAGGCCACTATAAGAACTTAGCTCAGACATCTAGGTACTTATTAGTGTTACCTGGTACTCGATCTGTGGCCCAAGCCCTAGGATTGTAGACGCTAAGGTCCCTCGTATCCGGGGGGTTCGTGTCTTCATCGTGTGTCACTTCCAGAGGCAAGTACCATAGTTCTTCTTCGAGATACGTCTCCAGAATGCGGCAAATGAAACTTTCCGAACTAGATGCTGTAATAATGATTAAAATATTAATTAACTATCATACTTAAGGAAATCTGCAAGAGGAATAGAATAAACGTGATGTAGACCTTTTCACTACGAATGTCTAGTTGATATAATAGCGTTCTTAGCGTAGTTCTTTTACGATCAAGCTCCCGCCTGCAGTGAATGGGCGCGCTAGTTATTAAGTTTTGACCTTCATAAGAGCTCTTTTGTGCCAAACTTGAATAAATGATTTTTTAATTTTTTTAAGCTATCACTTAATACCGTGGCAGTGGGCAGGGCACTAAAATTCCTAGAATAGAGACCATTCGACAGAAAGCGTGGCGTAGGACGTCCTTCCGCAAGATGGACTGACGATCTAATAAAAGTCGCAGGATCACGATGGAGGCAGGCCGCCTATAATAGGTCTCGCTGGAGATTTATGGGGGAGGCCTCTGTTTAGTAGTGGAATTCCTTGGGCAGATGATGATCACTCAACACCATTACATATCTCAGCTCATTATCGTCCCCCTACTAATCACGAGCCTTACAAACAATGTGAGAGGGATATCAGTCATAATGTACCACTGTGCAGGTGTATGAATATCATATCAGCCTTATAAATCCACTGCTGAACAATAGCCTCTCCGTTCGATTACATTCTATTATAATCTGCCTATAATCACCACGCCAGGCAGGCGGGTTGGTGATCGCAGTTTCATGCCAGTGCGCAGGATAACGCTGCTCTCTCTACGACTCTCACGACTCCCAGTGAGATGAGAGGGGAAATACCATTTACTTATGCAATTATACTGACGATTACTAAACTTAGTCACAAACTCGTTTAAGTAGAACCATTTTTTTTAATCATCGGTAAAAAAAAATGCTGTTTACGCACTGCCTCCTGGCCAATAATGGGACCGAGAGGGGATTGTGGGGCTCAATGTGGCGATGGCCTCCTTCCGCGACATTACATTACCACTTCGCAGAAGAAGGCCATCGCCTCCCAAAGTAGAATAATCCAACGTTTGTTAACCGTTTTTACTGTCTAGATAGCAAGCAGTATAAGCCCTAATATAATGGGTGTCTAGAAGGAATTGCTATACCGCCCATTGTATTCACTTGTACAATAAAGTTTAAATAAATGATGCTTTTCCTGTCTAGCCATTGCCGTTTAGCCACTTCATAAGGAGCGCCATCTCTGCTCTCTTCTCCAGGTGGAACAACTCTATCAACCTGTCTAGCATTTTTACCGTCCATATAGCGAGTAGTATAAGTCGTAAGATAATGCCTTTACCTGCTATCAGCCAGTTCATTACCAGTACTAACTTCACATTTTTCTCCTGGTGGACTCTATTCTCTATCTATTAACTCTATTAGCCTGTCTAGCATTTTTAACGTTTAGTTAGCAAGCAGTATAAAAGATAATGCCTTTACCTGCCATCAGCCAGTTCATGAGCAGCGCTAACTCCGCGCTCTTCTCCCGGTGAAACAACTCCATGAGCCTGTCTAGCAATAGTTCGGCTGCTTCGCTTGTGGCCAGCAGCCCACAAGTCTGGCGAAACCTTGCTTCGGCAGCTGGAGTGTCTAAATAGCGAAGTTGGACCCATGGAGATCCGGTTGGCGGATCTTTATTTACATCTGCAAATAAAATTATTTATAAATGTTTTTTGTTTTATCTAACAGATAGTAAAGTGGTTTCTATCACATCTTGACACATCGCGATCGTGAACTGACTTGGGAACATTCGCGGGGTGTCATTATCATTACCGAGGGTGCGGATAAAAGTTGATGAACCAGTTTGAATTCATCTTAGTATGCAGTACACTTTTGACTACAAATAAAACGATTTAAATATGAACAATACCTCGTAAAGCTGGATTAGTAAGCACAATTTGCGGAGGCACGCAACTGACAGCTATGACTAAGGCCGCGGTGAGAGCGCGCATGTTGTGTAGCACGCTCAGAACTGTGGTAAGACGCTGCGGACGAGCCTCGTCGCAGAATATCACCACGTAGCCATGGAGGAGATTCAATGCTGAGATTTTTCTGTCCGAGTCTGGAAAGAAAGAACCAGATGTTTGACTGCAAATTCTGTGGTCTGTTTTTTAAGAAATTTTGGGAAGATTAGCATCAAGATAAAAATGTGCAGATACCAACAATATCGTAATATGCACACATAAAATCTCGTACGTTAAAACAAATCCAAAAAGTTTTTATTACATTAGTATTTATATCACCACGATTTAGGAAATAATGCATCAATTTCTTTACTAGGTTAGGTAATAAGCTGCTATTTCCTATTCTTTACGTAATCATGTTTATAATAAATTTAGATTTAAAAAAATCATATTACGTACAAACATTTTTGTTATCCTTTTTTCATAATATTTACCATTTCTAAAATATCGTGATTTAGTCTTTTTGATACACAAGGGCAAACTATGTTCGTTTTCGAAGATGATTACTCGTGGAGTTCTGGTATTCTGTCCAAAGTCACAAATACTGAATTCGTTTTAGCATGATGCGTGAAGAAACAGCAATATTCGAAAGTATCTTATATATTTACCAATATTGTTAAGTATTTTCGGAAGCCCGTTGAGCATGGCATGGAAATTTTCGCACATGTTTTCCATCACCCTGTGCTTGTTGGGGAAGGATGCGGATTGGAAGTATCCATTTAATGACTTTGCACAATACTCTGCGACCGCACGGTGCTCATCTTTGCATAGACTTATTAGAATATCCAGAATAATCGGCTGCGAGGGCTGCATCGTGCTGTAAGAAATGAAGCAAAAGTGAATAAACAAAAGCGTTGCAATAAGCATTTAACAAAATCATGTGTAATATATTATAGATCCGATTAGACGGCAAGTATACCAAGTCACGGCAAGTATAGTAGAGTTCGTGAGTTCGATTCCCATATAGGAGAAATCTTAGTGTATGACAGACAGTTTTATTCTGGTCAGAGTGTTTCCAATTTATTTTAAGCATATACATATTTCGAAATATAATTATTCAGGTATGTTTATCTGTTATTTAGTTTTCACCACACATAATGATACTTATCCTGGGTAATAGAGTAGTGGACTGTTTTCAAAGAACAGTACAATTATAGGAACATATGTACAAAATAAAATCTTTACTTTGATAACTCTTCTAGACATGTTTTTTTTAAATATTTTTTTTTATTGTACACCAAATTTAAATAAAACAAGAAAACAAATGCAAAAGATAAGCGATACAATTGGCGGCAATTTACAATTTATTTAAACGGCTCCCATGCTGTGACGTCACAATTAATTATTTAGTATGGTTTGTATGTGACCTGTGTCTAAAGCTACATTAAATATTGCGTATAAGTTGCTATAAATTGTGTGAGCTTTTGGATTGCAACCCATTTTTGGAAATGTATTTGCTTATGCAACGTTATAGACATATTGCGTTATAATATTTCAAATAAATGTTACCCTAATATTGGTGTGATTGTAACATAATTATCTATATACAAATTAATACAATAAGGATAAACTTACAGAGTGCACTCATTGAGAACCCGAGAGCAGAACACTGCCAATTCCTTCCTCACTTTAAAATGCTCATGTGTCCTTAGAGGTAAGAGACTCTTAGTGATCACCACAAGCTTGTCACTTGCCATTCGATACCACTCTGCTGAGCGCTTTGGTATTTCACGTACTTTCTCTAAAAATATACATTGCTTTAAAACATTGCAGTAGCAGCAGGGGTATTTTGAACTAGGGTACAACACAGAAAATAAAAACTAAAAAGCTTACTCTCCAATAGAATTTGATTTATATTTCATTTTGATTTGACAATCTACTGACACAGCACGTACCTGTATTGATTAGACAGGGACCTTGAATAAATTTTTTGTTAGACTCTCAGACCGCGGCGTAAGGTCCAATTTTGCTTGTTGTAGATTTGTAGTCAGTCTCACACACGCATTGCTGGCGCGTAATATATTTTGGGGGGAAGGAAATATTAACCGTCCTTGAGATGTTTCGTGGGCTATCCAGTGACATAACGAATCAGATTTACATGGATAATATGACACATAGTCTCAGGCTATAATTAAGATGGACCGTACGAGATTTCTGGGTATATCTTACGCCAGGTGCACACAGGAGACCTCTAGTTGCATTGTTATATCGAATAGTATACTTTTAAGGCTACATTGTACTCCAGACACTATTTTATTTTGACTTTTATTAGATAGATCTATGACCCAACTCTTAAAAAATCCTATTTAGTCTAACTGAGTTAGTTATTGCTAGGGCATGAATCTCGGAATCTCGCAATATCGTAATATCGAAATCTCGGACCGTTCGAGCCGATATATCAATTCCGATACTGATGAACTGAACATCGTAATATCGGTATTAGACATAAGGCCTATTTTCAATTTGATATCTACTTATAAAGCATCCCATTAATTTATTTATTTATGCCTAAAAAAATTAAATGAATAAAGCGCTTGGCTGTTGCCAGCTCGCTCGTAAACAGAAACTGTCAGAAATATGTAATTTTGTTGTAAGCTTGTTAAAAGGGCTGGAAAATCATCAAAAGACCGTCCCCCGCTGTGGGTGGAGCGGGAGGTTGTGTCAGACTTCTACTGACTAAAACCATCCATGTTCCTTTTTGAGCCTGTAACACCAAGACTGCGGTAACCCTTTCGAACAATCCCGCAACCCTGGCAAGCTTGGCCCTGAGGGCCCCTCAGTGTGCTGACATCTCTTTGAGGCGCGCTAGGAACACGAACGCGCCGTCGACGCGGCCTGTCGCCTTTAGTAGGCGGAGGGGCGGTGAGTTACCCATTACCCACTGCCCTCAAGCGCCTACGGTGGCCCGACGTCTCGGGCGTCCACAGCGGCGGCTGGGACCGAGACGAGTGGTATTCTGCCTCTCTCGCTCCGCCGCCTCCTTTGCTAGCATGACTGCTTCGCAAAAGGAGGCGACAGCCCCCTATTCTCTGTCGCTCCGGACCATGGCCTCCACCAAGGCCGAACGCGAGAGATCGCCGCCGCCGATCGCCGCTACGAGGACACGTCGGAGCCCCGCCAACGCTGGGCAGACCGCAGCTGGGCTCCACCGTGTCCTCTAGCTGATCTTCACAGTGGTGACACCCGGACGTTTCCTTCCGCCTGATTCTGTGCAGGAACCTACCGAAGCAGCCATACCCGGTTAGGACCTGCGTCAGGCGGTAGGTAAGCGCGCCGTGGCGCCTCTCTAGCCACTCCTCAAAGAGGGGACTTAGGCTGCCTGTCCACTGAAGCGGAGCGAGGATGCGGAGCGGAGAAACGGACAATTATTAACCAATGAGATTCGCGGACAGAAAGAAGCGAAGATTTCATGCAATCCTATTGGTTAATGTTTGTCCGTTTCTCCGCTCCGCATCCTCGCTCCGCTTCAGTGGACAGGCAGCCTTACCGCCACTATCGTAGCGAGCCCTGCACGGGGTTGTGACAGTCGTTAGTGGACTTACTCTACAGAAAGAGTTTGAAAGAGAATTAAATAAATGTAAGAAAATCAAAAAAACGATGCCTTAGTCAAACGAAGTTGACCTTAAGGGATTCGTAATGACAGAAAAAGCCATTTACGATAATGGGGGTGAAAGGGGTCTGTCGGAGGCATATAAGTATTTCATGTCAATTTTGCCAAGCAGTGTTGAGGGCGAACGCGTTTTTTCATCGGCTGGGAATTTTAAATACAATACGTAGTTTCCTATCTGACAGAATGCTTGATGCTTTAATTTTTTTTAAGAACTTATTTCCAAGAATACAGATTAGATTTTCTTTATTTCTTATAAATGTCTTTTTACCTATTTCTTATTACCGTGATTCAAACTATATATGTTATGTGAAGTTGATTTTAATATTATTATTTAGTTTGTTCCATTTTAGCTACCTTACGGTACTTCACATAAATTCTTGTTCCTAATTAATCTATTGTTTACTTATCTGTTAATTTTGAGTAATTTTAGTTTGTTGATTTAGTAATAATCGTTCATAGTACCAAAGGATAACGCGACTGTTTTGATTTAAGAATAAATATAAAAAATAAAAGATCTTTCTTTCCTAAACACATAAGTTTGATTCTCTCAAACTTTCTTATGTTTAATATATCGTTATTATCACATAAGGCTCTAGCTTTTTCATAGAAAACTCTAAAATTATATTAAGAAAACTGCTAAAACCGTAACAACAGATTTATTTTATTAATGTAATATTCCGATATTAATATCGGAATTCCAATATCGGAAATCAGTATCGGAATCGAAATTCATCCGATATTACATGCCCTAGTTATTGCCACTTTCTGTTTTCATAATTTTTATATGATATATTTATTTATTTGACTTATGGTTCCAGATAATTTCCTACCAAATATTATCAGTAATTAATGTGGAAGTGTAATAAACATACAGTTTGTCGTCCAATATGGCGGGTTCAGCGCACCAGTCTTTCCGTAGAAGTCTTGAGTTCGATTCTCACACTATACAAATATTTTGTGTGGATAAGAAATCAATATTGACATTTGTCATGGTCAAGTTTATAATTTGGCTTATCCTTTGTCTAATACCTATTACAAGCTCTTCCTCTCTTTCTCAAGCGTGATCTAGATGTCGCTGTGTAAAATGTCCAAGGATATTAATGTACTAATTTTTCAAGTGACTTCTTAGAGATAGAAACATTTGCGATGAAGAGCAACATGATGACATAAAATAGCTACACTAATAATATGTAGGATAGTTAAATTAAAAAGTAGAAAAGCCCAAACAACAACGAGAAACTAAACATAAACAACAACGAGTCACAACATATAAAGTTAAGTACTCTAAAAATATCAATTACCCTTACAGCTTACTTCTTTTGGATCTTGCTCTTGTGCATGGTATAGGACAGTGTCTCTGAAACTTTTAGCGAAATCCGCAGCCGAGATGTTCGGCTTTTGGGAAAGGAATCTATCACCCATAGTTAAGCACAGAATGCGGTGTATTGCTTCAACTGATGCCTGAAAATTATTAATTCTGTTAACACTATTTGCATATCAGTTAGGTTCTGATATTAAACTTTGTTTTTTAATTTATTTAATAAACATTTTTACATGATAACACACAATTAATCATAGAGATTTGTCTGGTGTGTTTGTTATGTAGTTCTTAATTCTATTAAAATAAAGTATACTTATAAACTAGTGACAACAATTGTACCTAAATTGACAAATTCTACCTTATATTAATATTACCTAACATAGCGAAGCCAGGCAGGCACATATCACAAATCAGCTAACTTTACTAAGATGGCATAGAATTGCAATGACACAGTTGAGAAAATTCAGCCGGTCGCTCGATCCTCGGTAAGTAACACAGGTGTGGGGGAGATAGTTACGTAGGCATTGCAACTTTTAGAATAGTGACCATTGCTTGCGAATGAGTAAGCGCCGACCAGTGACGACACAAACTCAAACGTCACACCTAATTGCCACCTACATATTTATTGAAAGAGATAAAATCATGGAATTGTTTGTTTGGTTCACCTCGTAAGCGTAAGTTGCTTTAGTGAACTGACGTACTTAAATTAGTAGTTGGCACGTAAGTTGGCTTCTACTTATGCGCCGCGGATTATACCTAGGTGCTATCAAGATTGAATAAAAATATATCAGTATATTGTTATAGTATAATAAAAGATAAGTGACACTTTGTAAACACAAAGTATCGCAAATGTTTGATAAATGGCATAGTTAAAATTTTAATAATCTTTAAACAGAAAATATAGATATTATTATTATTAATTGCATTGTTGAATGCAATTCCATACTTGATATTTAAATTATTATTATGTGTAATATAAAAAATAAACAATATAGCCTTTTATTCAAAGACAAACATAATACTGACCACAACTACAGCATGTCCTGGGTTTTCACTGCAAGTAGCAACATCCTGTAGAGCTGCCAATACTCCAGGAAGAATACTAGAGAGCATTTCCACTACCTGTCCTTCTAAAGATGCATCTGGGATGCAATACTTAGCATTTGTCAGTTGTGGATGTGTCATAGTGTGTGCGGTTACACAATTAATGGCTGCTAGCCTGTAAAAAATCATTAACTATTATAAACAAAATCCAGTGCAATTAATTAGGGTGATATCGAAGATAACTAAGGGAACAGTATTGTCTATTGTGAATGTGGGTGAAGAGCTACCTTTCATCATTTGATATGTTTCATCTTTGTGCTAAGAGTAAACTTTGCTACACCTATATGTATAGGATACATAGGCGTGCAATCGCACACATACATATATAATCATATATGTATGTCTGTTCTAATTATTATTAGTCTTAACAAACAATAAAATTTATTTTCTACAGTATTCAAAGTAAATTTGGTCTTATAGTAAAATGGAGAGTGGCTATAGCCCAGTGGGGAGACCCATCAGAGGGTCTCGAGGTCAAACCCTGGTGGCCCACTTGACTTTTCGTAGTTATGTGGGTAATTATTGCTTGCTCTGAGAGAGCATAATAAGGCCATTGGTCTCGGCTGTCATGACCATTTATGGCAGCCGTTATAAGAAAGTCAGTGACTAACATCCTGACAGCTGGCTTAATCATAGAATTATGTTTCCATTAGATAACAGATAGATCATAAATGTAAAACTATGTATGATACAGTTAATGCAATTTGATTAAGAACAAACTTTTAGTCTTGGCTTTGTGACAACCTCTAGTTCGGGGTTTCTTAAAGTGGGGTCCGTGGACCCCTTAGGGGTCCGTAACATGAGTGTCAGGGGTCCGCAGCAGCTCAGTAAACATTGATATATTTATCAGAAAACTGTGCAGTAATAAGTTAACTCACGCATCGCTTGTTTGATAGCGTCTGTTAAAGTCTGTTTGCAGGTATATGTACTACGAACATAGCCAAAGCTCTTGGTGAGTTTTGGTGTTCTTTGAGTCATGCTTACCCAATTCAGGTCAAACGAGCTATGTCCGTTCTGATACCATTTGCTACTACATATCTTTGTGAGGCAGGATTCTCGGTTCTAGTGTCAATAAAAACAAAAAATCGCAATCGAACGTTAAAGATGACATGCGCCTTGCCTTATCGAAGACAAGTCCACAATTTAACGTACTCATTGAGGCCAAACAAGAGCATCCTTCTCACTAATTTAGTTTTGTTTTACCTAATTAAGTATTAGTGCCTAAGTGTAAGTAAACTACCAATAAAAGACAGAGTCAGAAAGACATAAAAGGTTTTTTTTTCCTAAAATATTCTTTGACAGGGGTCCGTAGAGGTTTTTGAATTCAGTTAGTGGTCCGTGACTGCATAAAGTTTAAGAAACCCTGCTCTAGTTAGTATCAAATAAGTATAAATGGTACAGCTAAATAAAAAAAAAACATAATACATACAAATTAATGTACACATAATTTTTTTTTGTCTAGTATTGTTTGCCCAAATAAATTTAACATCAATTATTGTACTGCTAATGTTTGATCTCAACCAGCATCTGCCAATTTGTATGATTTGTAATCAAAATAGCTTACTGTGTTGTGGCAATAAAGGTATGAAAGTAATCTAGAAGAAGCATTAAAATTAAACAGATTTCCCAAATGAACAAAAAGATTTTATATGATTTAGAAAATAAACTTTAAACTCATTGTTATAAAGTACACATAATAGAAAAGCTTGTGAGCATAACATCAAAGCTTTATCTTTAGGCACAGGTTTTTTGAATTATTTTTTCACCATTTATTTGTAAGTTTACAGTAAGTAAAAAAAAACATAAAAAATATAGGTCCAGATTGCACCATCAAACAATAAAAATTACCAAAATTGTGTTACATAACACTAAGTAACATTAAGTATTAACAAAAAAAAAAGTAAGTTCTTTATGATCTTAGAACTAAATAAGGAAAATATTTATTTATTTGTGTTTATCCATTATTAAGTATGTGTTGAATTATGTAAGGAAGCCAGAATCTATTAGGATAGATTAACCATCCAGGATAACAATTGTTAATAAATAAGCTACTAACCTTAAGGCCCTGAGTTTCTCTAGCTTGGCAAGATGAACAGATACAAATACAGCCTGTGCTAAAAGTGGAACTTGCATTTTCAGTAGTTGTTCCCGGAACCGTTTTTCAATATTCAACATCAGAGCTGTGAGACACTTCATAACACTATGCTTAAGTTCTTCTGGCACTTCTGCAACTGAAATTGATAAGAGTTAAGTGACTGGTTTTTAGATGTATAGAAGTGTTAATAGAGAAAACCTGTAACTTATTGTATCTCTTGATTGTGTTTTGAAATGGTGACAAGTTGGAGTTGACCACCTTTTTCAGTTAAGAAAGGTGTTACCTTGTGGCTAATTTATAAAGTTTATTTAGGTACCTAGTTTTGTAAAAAAAGATAAAGAATAACAATAAAATAACGAAAATTTAAACTAATAAAAAACAAATAATACTTACTCATGCCAGGCTTGCCATTATCAAATACCAGTTGCAGTAATGATGTTTCAATCTTCATACACATCTCATAGCTATTCACTGTTACTTTTTCCAAAACAACCCTCATTCCATCCACCAGTCTCCATTGTAATTCATACTTTTTACTGAAATTACATACATAGTTCATTTTGTAAATATATTACATAAATAGATGTAACTTTGGAGCTTTATATTTAACTAAACTTACAAAGTAAAATACTTACTCATTCTCTGTTGATTTAATGTGGGTAATAAATGGAAATAGTAAATATTGTTGCAACTCTTGGACTACTTCTTTTTTTAGGTCAGAAACCCTAGAAACAAAGTTTGCTATTGCTTCCGGAGATGGGCAAACCATTACTAGATCACATACTGGTTTGATTCTTGAAAACGCTAGCTTTAAATCAGCGTTCATATTGATGTCCTTATTTAAGTCACAATATAATATAATACAAAAAGACAAAGCCTTCAGGATAACTTTTAGTTAAATAGTTTTACTATTATATTTCTTGTGTGGAAACAATCATTTTGTTTTCACCACCACACCACAATTCAATAAAACTTTGCAAATCAATCATGAGTTTAATAAATCAGATCAGAAATGGACAGAACTCAGCACAATTAGAATCTTGACAAGGCCAAGGAAAATGAATACTGCCCATGCTGTCATGTCAAACATGTTAAAATTGTAGTAAGAGCATATTTTTTTGAAAAATATTATTAAATATTATATAAAACATTATATATCATATTAAATATTTCTGGATTGAAGAAATGGCAATAAAAATAATTTGTATTCATTCATGGGACACCGTCATTAAATGTAGTGACGAAAATTCATTCTTATTTCGGACCGATCAAACTTATTATGTCTGTCAAAGTCAGATGTTATTAACAACTTACGTCAAACTTCTAAGAAACTATGGGAAAGGATACATAGATATTTAGATAATTTAATTACCAATTATATAGTTTATGTTATTATAATTAATTTCTCTATAAAACCGATCAAAATGTTTTCAATTACAAGACAGCGGGTGTTTAATAAATGTCTCAAGATTTTGAGGTTATCAATCTCCGATTTCAGCAGCTTACCAGACATCAAGAAACTTAACGTAGTAAGAACAGTGGAAAAGACAATAGACAACAATACGAGCATATTTATCGAAAGTCCAATACATGTAAAAGTACAACCCATCGATGTCAATGACCTAAAAGCACATAACAAACTTACCATGACATTATACAGCCAAGGGAAAGCCACCAGTGATTTCCAAGTAAAACAGACTTCAAAACGACTAGAACTTCTCAACAAAAACGCTTGCCCCGATTGTAACGATGTTTGTTTGATTCAAGTGCCATACCAATTGAAAGTTCAGGTAACAACAACAAATACCGCCTCTGTTTTTTTATCAAAACTTGAAGGTGAAGAGTTTATAGTAAAAACTGATAAAGGATCTGTCAAAGTTGCGGATCTGAAAGCACAGAACATAAAAGTGGAGAGTTCAGAAGGTGAAGTCAAGACAGATGGGAGGTTGCAGGCTTCAAATATAGATCTCAAAACAGGAATGGCTTCTGGTATAGACTGTCACAATATAATGGCTAATAACTTTAATGTAACAACACATGCAGGTTGCATAGCGGTAAAGTCTTGTTACAGTGATAAATCTCACTTCACAACCTTAATGGGTAACATTAGATTGGATCATTTGCATAGATCGGTCATGATTGATGTTATACAACAGGGCAACTTGTACATCACTGGATTTTCAGGAAATCTTCATGCATCACTGAAGAGTGGGGAGGTATACATGCATGCTTCACAATTATTGGACAAAAGCAGCATATTTATCCATGAAAAAGGAAAAGTGGAGTTACTAATTCATGACATACTAAAAAACTTGCCTGCAACAAATTTAATAGCTGATAAAATTAAGGTTGATGATAAAATATTGAAGTTGGGAAGGTTTATGGATGACAGTCATCCAAAACGATTCCGTTTCGAAGGAGAGCCTCAAAATGAGCTGCACATAGTATGCAAGAATGGCTCCATTGAGTTAAAGGAAACCAATGAACCTTTCATACTGTAATTATACTACTGAATGCTGTTTAATTAGCAATATTATACACAAGTATTGAATATCTGAAGATTTTCATTAGTCTGAAGGAGCTACAGAATGTTTTGTTTTATTTAAAGAGCTTGAGGAATATTTTGTTATATGTTATAATAATTTTATTTATGTTTTTACATTAAAAAGATTTGTTCTATGGCTCTTGCTATTAGAAAGTGATTTGGAAGATAATGTATTCTGTACTTTGATAATACTCTTTAACTTCACATTGAATGTTAACAATGAAGTGATTTACATTAGATATGTTATGTTTTCTGAAGGTTTTGCATTTATATTGTACTAACATAATGAGTGACTAGTAGTCAGTGAAGTTTAAATTGGGGTGTCATCATACATTATAGCCCAAAATATATCAGCTCATTAGGTCTACTACATATAGAACCCTTAATTTGAAATAGGGTATACTCTTTGTCTACCATGATGTAGATTTGGGTCTCATCTACTAATATCAATAACACGATAAATAAACACTATCTAACTTATCTGCAGATAGAAAACTATTTCTAAGAGGCTGTTATACAACTTAAAATGTAAATAATGTTTAGTAGAAACAAGATTACAAATTGTTTTTTTTTTCAATATTTTTAAATAATTTGTCTTGTTATGTCTTCCATATTTTAGAGTCTTGAGATCTTTAAATTGACTCCTACATTTGTTAGGTTAACAATTAAATAATTAATTAAAAAAATTTAGATTCCTGAAATAGTAGTTTAGTTAATTGTGATATGTAGTAATACTTCTAGTCTTGTATGTTATACCAGAATACTTTATAAATACATTTCATGAAGTTATTTTATTATAGTATTATTACCACCAAGTAAGTGTATTTAAGTATTGTTGAAAGTTTTATTATTAAAAATAATATCCAAAATTATTTAAGTATTTTATTAACACTCTTACTTACATCTACAGTAATTTTTCTATAATATATACTACTTAATTGGGTACAAAGATGAATAATAGTGATTGCAATGGCGCGGGCGCCGGCGTTGCAGATAACGAGGTAGTTTATATGCGGTGACTGAGTCCGCGCGCGTCAGTTAACCGCCGCCATGCCGGCCTGTGCGCCCGAGTATAGCCGCCTCGCGCGCTCAAACACAGAACTAGTATTCTCTCCGCGAGTGAAGCGATGCTCCCACCAACCGCCGCCCTTCACTGCTCTGCGGCGCTCCTTCTCGTCAACCTTTTCTCTAATACCTGAAGAGCGTGCTGTCTCACCCGAACGCCCGCCGCCGTTGCCTCGGATCATACGCATTCTCACCTGGGGACCAAGACTCTGTCTACGACCACTCTTCGCTCTGCTGGGCTTCATAGCTCATCCGGCCTGGAAACAAATACTCGTCGTGTTGCCAACTCTTTGGATAGCTGCGTCACTATTCATATTTTGGAAATGTATCCAATGTCCACTTGGTTTATTGAAAATTGTTGGAAGAATACTCAGCTCAAAGAATCCGAACAAACCACGCACCGTACTCATTAGTGGAGGCAGTTGTGTACAAGCCCTGCATTTAGCGAGAAACTTTCATTCCGCCGGAGCTAGAGTTGTTGCATTTGAGATAGAAGGGCAATTTGCGCTTTTAAAATATTCAGCGGCAGTAAGTAGATTCTATACTGTACCAAGACCTAATCCAGCTGACCCTCTCGCTTACGCGAGAGCTTTAAAAGAAATCGTTGACAGGGAGTCAGTTGTATTCTATGTACCGGTCAGTTCTACGACCCCAGCCTACTATGACGCACTCGCTAAGCCGCACTTGGAGGTAGTGGGCTGCCAGTGCTTTGTGCCCTGCGCTCGTGATGTAGTAACTCTTGATGACCCCTTGGAGCTAATAAGAGTGTGCCGGGCAGCAGGATTACCTACTCCGCAATTTTGGGTGGTGACTAGTGAGGAAGATGTTCGAATATGGTACGAGAGTGGTGCAGCAAAAGAAGGCCGCCATTTCATTGCTAGTGCTGGAGCGCGGGGTGCAAGAGATCGCATGAGATTCGTCCTGCCTGATGATCGGGGACATTTCAGATTTCCACGAGAAATAAGTGTAGAAAAACCTTGGGTCATTGTACGAGAGCCTAAAGGAGAAAGAATCATTACTTGCACTACAATGAAGGAATCACGTGCGGTCAATAATGTGACTTGCCGCGTGGATTCAACAAAAAGAGGTTTAGTGCCACAAAAGGACGAGGAAGCCGATGCTTGGGTACAGCGATTTGTATCTCATTTAGCACCGGCTAGGCCTATGACTGGTCATGTGTCCTTCAGACTTGTTCGAGAAGAATTCACTACGAACGGACATGGTGACAGACTTGTTGCGATCGGATCGCGTGTCGGAGTCTCGTTGCCCTACCTCTGTCAAGGGCCCACGACATGCGGTCACACTGCAACAGTTGGAAAATTACTGGATACAGTTTTAGATACGCGAGAAGCGTTGTTCACTTTCTGGGACCCACTTCCTTATTGTGCTTATTATCAGTCGCGCTCACCAGACGAGAGGCGATCACTCCCACCGGAGCCATGCAAGACACCTCCAAATGTGCCTCTTTGAAGACAGGATAATAAGTAAAGTAGTGATTATTCCTAAGACACTCAAGTACCTGAAGCGTGCAAGAGTAGGAGCAATGCTCCGCAAGTGCCATATCTTTGCCTCGCTCTGCGTTTGTTGTTCTCCGACCCTAATGTGACAAGCGGCTGTATTAGGTCAGACGACACGACAATGTTATTGTAACTACCAAGTAGATATTATAAGTAAACCTTCGTGAATGTTATTGTAGATTATTTACACATATTTTTATATTTAAGTAAGTACTTAAACGAATAAAAAACCTGGTTTCTTTTTTATTTTATGCTTTTATTTGAGGGTAAGCTACTTAGAAATGTATCCCAAACCCAAAGTTCTAATTTACGTCCCATAGATCCCTAGAAATTAGCTACATAATAATATAGTACCTAGAATGAGCGTCCTGTCCCATTATTACTACACATTACAAAGTTGAATTAGATATTGGGTCTTAATCTCATTACATTATATCAACGTTGTTTACAATAATTAGTAGATATATCTACAATAAGTAGGTACTACGCCACATCTTAAATGTCAAGAGTTCAGAATAATAGCCTCATTAAAATATTAGTTCCGTGATTAGAAAACTTTAATTACAGTGGAACATTTGTTTATGTTTTTTTTTATGTTACTAATATACCAAACCCGACATTTACCGCGTTAGCTAACCTTTATTTAAAAATGCACTTAACTAAGGGTCGTGGCAGTTATGTAACTCTAATAGTTGCATATGAAGCATTTAATATTAATTAACTAAACGTATTCTCACTACTCCGTTTCATATTTAGTTATATGGAGTTCTTTTTTGGTGTTCCACTTAGTCTAAACCTAGTATAAGAAGGTAGTACTCGTATAATGTGATTACATATATATTTCAAATTGGTTTATTATCAACTTAAATAGTTGAAATGAAATTGATTTTAGCAAATCAAACGTTTCCCTCATAGTTTTTAAGAACCATGGCAACTAAACTTCTGGAATGCATCCAAAAGATACGTTTTTATTAAACGAATAAAACCTTAATGATAGGAGAATGCTTAACAGTACTTTACCTTGGCGTACTTTGGACACGTTGTTGATAAGGTGCAATACGTAATAATTTTAATAGATAAATACGTAATTGATTTGTTTTTATATCCTGTCATACTACCTTTACAAGTAGGTAAGTAAACAAAAATGCTACATTCAATGCATATATACAGCTATTTATAATGCAGTATTCGTTGACTAAGCAACAATCGTAGGTATCTATAAATAGCTATTATTAAGCTTCCTTCAAAACGGGGGGGGGGGGGGGGGGGTCTTTGTTTTGCTTATTTTGGATGACATGGGGGGTAGGGGAGTCTAGATTATGAATACGTCATCGTTAGTTTTTAACTTTTTTACATGAATGGCAACCCTCACATTGTCTATGCTTGAAAACGAAACTCATTTTTGGGGATTCCCGCAAATATTACATCTAATAATGCAAATAAGTTTGCTATGTTCGTAAAATTATAATATTTTTTGTCACTTACTCTGTATTGAATACAGTATCAGTCAAATCTGATCTCTACCCTTAATCTATTTTCTTATTTTTAAGCATTTTTAAGGGGGAAGGGGTAAGAGCTTTGCTCACTTTTGCTGACAAGGGGGAGGGGGTAAATAATTATAATAAATTTGCTTACGTAATATCTGAACGGCCCCTTGAGGATAATATTATCAGCTCATTGATTGAGATAGACCCTATGTGGTGTTACAAGTTTATTAGGGTTGTGTGCATGCCCTTCGTGACCAAAACGTAGGATGCGCTTGTCAGGGTCCAAATTACTACGTCATTACCGTCTATACATTTTATATCTACATAACAAACTTCATGGTCGTTTGACAAATGTTTAAGCCTCCTGCCTTAGATTGGGATCAGATAACGCAGTTCCTGATGACCAAGAACATGCATTGGTTTCTATTATCATTTTAATTAGGTTGATAACATGGTGTTGCTTAACTAATACTTGAGTACATAGGTAGGTACTTACCTAATTTTATCTAAGTATGCTTATCTGTCTTATTACCTATTAGAAATAAATAATACTACAACTAACATACGCGAGACCGTGGTATTTGAAAAAAAACACTCAAGGAGTTCACATATGAAGAAAGACATTTTTTATGAAAAGTCGTTGATAGAAAACTTAAGCTAGTCGTTTTTGATGATCCTCACTTCACTTAATGATCATTTCAGCCTATTTTCACGCCCCACTACTGAGCACGGGCCTCTACTCTCTCACAAACCATGGTTTTCAGGGCATTGAGGATTGGCAGAGACCTCACTTAAAGTACATAATATATTATTTTTATTTTACAATTTTGGGTTCACGATATTTTTTCAACATTATAATGAAAATTAAGTTTGCTCACAACTGAAACGTGATGTTAAAACATAACACTTTATAAGTGGCAGTGTTATAGGTACGGGTACATACTCATTGTTATATAAAAAGAAATGGAAAATATTTGTAAATTATAATATGTATTATATGTAACTAAGAATGGATTGCATTATTGTCAGTTCATTTATTATAATTTAAGTACATTATACAGCAACGATGGCCCAGAGTGGTCAAACCTCCATTTCAGAGGGACTTTGGTTAAAAGCTTAGTCGTGTACCTATGACTTTTTGAAGTTATATGCGTAATTATAGCATGATCCGTGCATTGGAAAGTATGTTGAGCTGTTGGTCTCAGCCGTCATGAACGTCTATGGCATTCGTATTAGGAGGTCCAGTTCCTTTCTTATATCCTGCTAGCTGTTTAACCATAGAACGATGCGATGACTCTCCTAGCAGCGCTAGGAGGATCTTAGGCGGCGGGGGCAGGGGGCCCCTGCTGTTAAGCATAGACCCTCCGAGAAGCTGTTCACACACAAACGGGGGTAGGAATGGCGGGTCCACTGCGCCTCTCTGAAGAGGTCCTCCTGGTTCTGGCCTGGGCGACGCTAACTCGTAGCAGGGAGAAGTCGCTCTCTTGCTGCCGACGGCGTGCTAGGCTCCGGGAGTTTACCGAGTGTCACTAGCTCGCTCGCACCACCAAAGTAAAACAACAATTAAGCAACTAATCGATGCGTTCTAAAATTATGTTTCCAATATTATGTACAATAAAATTTTTGAACTCGTGGTCTTTCTGTCCGGGGCTCTCTCAGGTCAGGGCCTCGTGGCATTTGCCAGCCCTTTTTTTTCAGAAGGCTCCTCTTTAGCTATTACTTACTTTAATTGCTTTCCGAAAGATATATATAAAATAACACAAAGTTGCATCTATCTACTTAAACCGAACATGATAATCATCAGTGGTTCATTCATTTTATGAATGCACAAGTCCTAGCACAGAATTGAACGGGAACTTGGCAATTTCTACAATAACAAATCCCAGTATTCAAAGTCAAATACTAGTCGTCATAGTACAAGCGATGAATGAAACGTACAGTTGAATGTTACCCTGATTATATATACAACACCCAACCAAGATCGGTTGGGCCGCGGCTTCCTGGCACGTTCATCCCCCCGGTGGAAGATCTTCCCTTTGGTAGGGGGTACCTTTCGCTCCCTACAGTACCATGCCTTGTTTTTCTCTGGTTTTTTAATCAAAAACGGCCCTAAGTATCTAACGAACAGGTTCTGTCATCATACGGTTTTAAGGACTTATGAATGATGGTTTAACAGGATCGGTTCTTGTAAACAAGTTTTAAGATCCCAGCGCTGGACCCTTAATGGTATACAGGAGTAATATTTAAGTATAGGGAAACTTGTATTTAATTAAATTATTAATCATCTTTTCAATCCTAAAGTATGCCGTTGTTTTCTACTTGTTAATAAATAACATCGGAAAGTTAATTATTATCGTATTGCGGTGCACTTGAGCCGAAGATAGCTTATCATCGTCCGGGTCAGCAGACTGACCGGACAAAGATCGCACCTTTCTCGACCACAGGACTCGTGGAAAAATAAATAAGAATGTATGGCGCGTAAATAATTGAAACCCAGGATTCCCACCCCACGCTTCAACTTTTTTAATGAAAATGCAATTTTCCTGAGCTGCAGCATAAGGAAGGTGGCATAAACAGCTAGCTCGTGTACCCGAATCATTTGGTTCATTGCGGTCATAGTTGACTGCTGCCATGCCGCAAAAATACATACACATACACAGATTTGTTTGACGGTCCATGGTTAGACAGCAGGGGCCCCTGCCCTAAGACCTTCCTGGCGCTGCTTGACGGGCCCTCCTGGCGCTGCTTGACGGGCCCTCCTGGCGCTGCTTGACGACAAACATTGAAATAAAGTTTTCTTAATGTTTTGATCATTTGGCATTCAAAGACTAACAAAAATATTCTGCTGCTGATTAATCAGTGAGGACTCGGAACAGGTTACTTCATAACAGTATGTCAGTCTTTAAAGGTCAGTGAATATCTAACTGTGAAACTGAAAATACAACTTTGAGTTGTCAAAGTAAACACTTATTCTATTCGTGAAACTTTGGTAAACTAACCAGAGATTTTGTTCGTATTATGTATGAATTGTGTTCCTATGTGTATATGATAGAGCCCCAGAGCCTTATTAAGATATTTACTTTTAATATGTTTAAGTTTCTTCTCATCTTTTATTTTGCCTTTATCTCATTTATGTTGTATGAAAAGAAAAAGTATCTTTTCTAATTAAATGGTAAGCACCCAAAAAAATTACAGATCTTAATAAAGAACACGTTCTGTCTGTCACATGGCTAGATGACCTTACAAATATTCTTTTGAATCTCTACATCAACTCCTAACCAACTAGAGCTAGGGACAATTCAGGCAGGGGGGATGCCCGAAGTACTTTACATGAAATAATACTAAAGAGAGACAATTGTACCTATTGTTATAAAAGTTCATTGTAATTTAAACCAGTAATCAAGGATACGTAGACAAGTTATGTTTTGGACAAGACATACGATTACTTAGTCACGTTCGCTTGTTTATTAAATGTTGTTCCAAGGTTTTTGTGTACACAGAAGTACGGATATAGATACGACTGATACGATACAGTTAGCTGCATCGTGAACGGCAAAGTCTGTGTTTGTTTGAGTATCGTGTGTACAAATCGTTTAGACGTTAATCGATTGCAGTGATCCTCAAAATATCGCACATGTGCTTGCGATACTATTGCGGCATTGCTTTTGATATGTCCAAAAGAGTAAAAAAGCCATAAGAAAACCCTTTGTTTGGGGCACAATTAAAGTAGAGCGCTTTAATTGTTTAAATCTATTTCTTGTCGCTTGTGACCTTCACCGATGATATTAATAAACAAAACGAAAAAAGTTACTTATTAACTGTTTTTTTTCTCTATTTTCAGTTACCTAGCCAATAAACATTTCTATTTTATAAATCAGATTTGCAAGGCTTTCGTTCTACAACTTCGATTGTTAGTTTACGACTAAATTGCATAGTTCATTTAGCTTCTCGAGTGGTATCTTTCCACTAAAACTTAAGAAATATGCTTTTTAGTACGAATTTTATTCACTCAGTTATCGGTCTTTGGGTTAAATGCAGATTAACTGAAATATACTCCTTAGTAGGAGGGAGTATTTATATATTCTATTCAATGCACCAATTGCAAAATCCATAATATTAGATAAGGGTGTATAAGGATCCTACCAAGAGGCTACTAAGGAGCCCAAGCCAACTTCACCTGCAAGTAGTGCACCTGCCTACCATGGACGAGGCTCTGGCGAATATAAAAGTGCCCGATAAGTGGTAATAGGCTCGCCACCTATTACGTGGGACCAACTATATAATTGGCGAAGTGTGGGCGTATAATATGCCTCTGCCTGCCCGTTTGGGAAAACAGGCGTGAATTGGCTACATGAGAATTCCCTTGCTGAATTTGTTGGTATTGAAGTCCGAATGTACTTTACTGTAAAGTTCATAGTGCTTGATATGAGAGAAATATATTGGTATTAGTTCAAACTTAAAACTATGTATATAATGTTGTGAGCAAGCATACATATATGTAAAACTATAAAAAATAAGGCTAAGAATGGAAGAAAGGTTAGCACTATACTTTTTTTAATTACTAATCATCAGTTTGAGAACCATATGTCAGTTAAAATGTCGTCTTTGAAGAAACGGGAGTTTCCGATGTAACCGGTTTTGTGTACACTTGACCCTACAATTACGTGCTTGTAGTGATTTGTAAAGTAGATAGGATACCAACCGGATATTTTATATTATTGACAATGGAAACATTCGTATATCACATTTTATTTCATCGATTCTGTTGTATCCTCTATCTGTTCTATAAAGAATATATATCTATCAGTCTACACTCAGTGCATGCCAACTATAATAAATATATAGTTCTTTTACGATCAAGCTCCCGCCCGCAGTGAATGGTCGCGTTAGTTTATAGGTATGACACCTCTATATAGACCTCTATGGAGCCAAATTTGAATAAATGGATTTTGATCTTGATTTTAAAGGGAATCCTATATAAGTTTTTGTTTAATTACTTACGAGTAGCTTCGTAACTCTTAAGTTTGCAGGTAAATCGGAGGAATATTAAGTACCTACATGTAACTTTGTGACGGTAGAATATCAGATGCATACCCAGGTTCTTTATGATAGAAAGATATCTTCTTGGAACTTGACAAACGAAGACGAAATTTTAATAAGAACAAAATGGACATGAGTTAAGCCATCGTAGCCGGCTCGAATTTATTTAATTATTATCATAGTTTTGTTTTATTTTTTTTTCTTTCAGGGTTGGTAAACTGATAATATTTTTAAATCCGGAAATTAGAACTACAATTTTTTACCATCCATATAAAAAAATACAAATTGCCATTGCCATGGTCCGTATTATTGATTTCCGCAATTAGAACTAAATTTTTTTACCATCCATATAAAGAAAAATTTACTCATTGCGGTTTAACTTATCATAACATGACTAAAACTACTCTGGACTGTTCGGGTTGAAAATTGTATGCAGACTGCTACTATACGGCGTAAACTCTTATACTGGATGGTGATAAAATATTTGATTATAATTCGAATGCGTTGAAGTTAGGGGTTATAATGAGGCAATAACTGTCATAAATATTTAAAAGGAAAAAGATTAATAGCTGCGGTGTTTAAAATAAATATTACTCTTAATGAAAAGGAAATTGTACTTAATATGTTTTTTATTGATCTATCGTCCATATCGTCATTCATTCCAACAAATGGGATACAGCCCTGCGAGATTAATGCAGAAGTTCTGTTTATATAAAACTAAAAGTGCCAGTAAAAACGTTTGAAACAAGCTCTTAAAGGGTCAAAAGAAAAGATGTTTTTTTAGATTCGGAGCATTAACATTTGAAACTTTACAAAGAATTTGCAATTGCTATCTTGTTTAATTATGTGTTAAGTAAATTGTTCGTGATTGTGAATGGCTAACAAAATCCTGTATCTAAATTAAGAATAACAATAGATATTAATTGTTATAATATGCAATTGTGACTTATGAAAGTAAACATGTTCATCGCTTAACAAATATACATACATAAATATTTTGATATCAGATAAAGAAAAAATAACGCGCAAAATAGTTTACTTCTGCCGAGGCCATTACAGGCAAAGCAGACGGCACGCAGACGCAAGATTACTAACTTATAATTAGCACAGTATACATTTGTATCAGTTGAGTAATAATAGGTTTTGATGTTGTAGGCTGATTATAGAATCCGCTTTATATAAAAAATATTCCTAGGTGTAATAAAATATCACTTACTGAAAGGATTGGATTTATAATACCAAGGAAGTTAAGCTGATACACAATATTTCAAGGTCTAATAAAATATCCCCTTCCCTGATTGACTTCATAATACGATGGACGTCAAACTGTCTAATTACATACATTTATTTGAATAGAATAATATAGATCATTATTGCTAAGACTGTGTACATTTTGCTGGTGTTCATGCATTACATTAATAACAACAGTTTACCTGTTGCAGGCGTGCAATTTATATAACTTACAAATAGTTACTTAATATTTTTCATAGAAAAGTACTCATTTAAGTTGTGAAATGGTTTAATTTTTAGCCAGGCTTTTAATTTGTATGTAAACTTTTGTAGACTTAATTCTTTTATCTCCAGAGTTAATTTATTTTAGTATAGTGTAAGTATTTTTTTACATGAGGAATGCATATATTGTGTTTATACTGATTGCGCACACTATAACGCAATATTTTTACATCAAATAACCCAGGGTGCTGCTTAATAAACAATGACGTTTCTGAAATATAAATATTTGTCAAAGTGAGTTCTTATTAATGTCAAGTTCTAGTTTACTATATTGTTTGAATTTATTGCTCAATGCGGGTCTTTCCACGATATCTCTTGATAGACAGCAAAGAAATAGATCTAAAAGTCACTGGTCAGTTACAAAGCTGCCATGTTTATTGTGTTGTGACTCGATACTGTTTAATTATATATAAACACGATAAAACTAAAACGATACATTGTATAAAATAATTTTCACATAACAATAAAAACGAATTGACCGTGCCAGAAAGAAAATGAACACAGATAATGAGGTCAAGTTTCCCATTTTCTAACTCGTAATGCTAAATCAAAACAAATATTTATAATACTTAGCAGTATTATAAATATTAGCTACTGAGAAAAACAGTTAATTAAACTGTGGTAAAGTTAAATTGCTTTGCTTTTTTATCAATAGTTGGTAATCAGGTTTTGTATGTTATCAAAATGCTGGACGAGGAAGTCAAAGTAAAGATAGAGAAACGATAATTTTCGAAACGGTGACATACTTTTATTTTATTGCATGTTTTTGCTTAAAAAATACAAGCTATTTATTGTGCTTTAATAGAATTTTACGCTTCAATGTTCGCAATCGCTCACGCATTTATTGATCCGTATCTCCTATTATTATTTGATATATTTCTTTTTTTAATAAGACCAATAGCTATAGGATGCTATAGCGGAGGTCAGACGGCAGTGTGATAACTGGAATTCAGCCAAAACTGATTGGACCAGTGAGGAGCCTGGGCCCTATGCACCACTCTTGGTCCTCAGTACAACGCAATTGATTTTTTACTAATGTAAACCTTTGTAAGTGCCCTTTTTGCGAATTCCGGCAAAACTTTTTAATGCGAAAACTTACGGCGCTTCTGCGTTTGTAAATGACGTCATTTCGATATTTTCGAGGTGCCGTAACTTAATTTGTTTTACATAAAAATATGGTTGACTTGAGCATTTAAAAAAATCTTTATTTCAATTATCTCTTACTTTTCGGTCTTTTTATATATTGTCTAGATTGCTAGCTTAGTTGCTTGATTATGGACCTTGGCAAAAATATATGTATACGTACACTCACGCCTGTTTCCCGAAGGTCTACCAGAGGCTTATTATACGCCCACACTTCGCCACTTGTCCCACTTAATAGGTGGCTAGCCTATTGCCGCTTACCGGGCACTATTATGTTCGCCAGAGCTTCGTGCGTTGATCGGCAGGTGCACCACTTGCAGGTGAGGTTGGCTTGGGCTCCTTAGGTCTTGGTAGGATCCCTATCCCACTCCCTCGACTGGTCTCCACCTTGTCGTGGTGGGGGGGCTGAGTACCTCCCGGTAGGGCGCAGAGGGCGAGGGGGGAAACTAAGAGGGACCTATGGAGGGCACAGCGGGCGGGCCAGGAGGGCCCGTCAAGCAGCGCCAGGCGGGTCTTTGGTAGCGGGGGCAGGGGGCCCCTGCTGTCTAACCATGGACCCTCCAGGAAGTCGGCCACACACGCTATGGTCGCACAAGGAGATAGGAGGGGCGGGACCACAGCGCCATTCTAAAGAAGTCCTCCCGGTTTCGGTCCGGGGAACGTTGGCCGCAGTCAGACGCTGCAACCCAGGTACTGGCGCCCGCCTTTTGCTCAACAAGCGGCGGGCGTCGTTGAAACATTTTTAGTGGGTATTACTGCTGGCGGTCGCGTCTGCCGGTGAGTCCCACACCCCCTTTCAGTCACCCTTTGGCCGGAAGGCAGTGCGTAAATGCATATTGTTACCGACATAAAATAAAAAAAAGTAAAAGTATATAATACATTAATAGACATAAATATATGTTCCATTGAAAATACTAAAAATGTTATTATCTATTTGTTTCTTTATCATTATTTATATACGCTCTATATATTTTGGTAAAAAACTATGGGCTATAGCACTGTGGCAAAGTAGGTAATAATAATCTATACCTATCTGATCTTTCAATCGATAGGTAACTTGTTCATTACAATGTGATTGTTTCAGTACACAGTTTCTTTAACATACCATATCTTTATAAGTTTTATAATATTACGTAAAAGTAACGGCCGTGAACTGGTGATGTGCCGACGTCCAAAGTTCGATTCTCAAACCGATCAGACGACTCGACCCACTTTACCCACAACGAGCGGTAAACAAATATTGTTATCCAATTAAAAGGAAAACGGTAATTAATGTTTGTCTAGTAAACTTAATGGGTGTGATTTAAGGTTGAAGCTGCGATAAATTTGCTATTTATGCCGGTTTCATGACTGAAGATAAAATAGATTTCTACAAATATGAATTATTATTGACACTTTGATAACTTTTTGAATAATATATCTAGATATTTTATGAGTCAATTAAAATTGGTTCAATGCTTTATTTAATTGGTACAGTCAACTACGATTCACTTACACCTAATTTTTATTTATTTGCATATAAGTGAATCTAAGCTTCGTGATTTCAGGGTAATAATTTTTTTTATTGATGTATTTTTTGTTTTCACATTTTCAAGTGCTATGTAATAGTTTATGAAATAAAGAACTTTTACTTTACTTTACGTTTTTGTGCGCACTGCTATGGGGTGGTGGAAGGATTCTACCTAAAATATAGACAAGCGATGCCTGGGCAAGTTTATCAACAATGATAAATTGTAGCGTTTTATATAGATTTATGTTTAAGTTTGAAGGTTCCTATTGCTAGCGAAATGACTAATTTAAATATTTAAATAAAAAAAAAATAAAAATAATTTATTTAAAACAACCTTTTGTTCACAGTTTTTTCGTATATATTTTTATTACGCAAATGTTTCTATCGTTGATTGATTTCGGCTATTTAGTATAGCTTTAATTCTCAACATGAAAGGTCTATCTTGACAATATGTTTTTCAATGACGACAATTCGACTCTATCTTCAGACCATGGATCACCTAAAGTTTGCAAAGACAATACAAATGTGCTTAAATTTTGTTTAGTGTAAAAGTTCCATAAGATTTCTAGCGGAAGCTATTTTAATTGATTTTCAGGATTTGAGCTAACTAACGTTATAAGCTTATAAAAATAATTCTATTTTACAATCCGTAGCATGCGCAGTCGTAGCAAGAATAGAGACTGAATATCGTAGTGTTTTGAGATCCTAGAGTTACGTCTCTGGGTCTCTAACAGATAAATGTTAATAAAGTAGTAAAAAACTGAAATTTAATTTTAAAATCCTAGCACCAACACCACTTATTACGTGGGACTAACAATATAAATAGCGAAGTGTGGGCGTATAGTATGCCTCTGCTTATCCCTTTGAAGAAACGTGATATTATGTATGTATGTAATAAAAAATACCTACTTTTACGAATAAGAAAAAGTGTGACAAATTTCTTAAAATCTATATTACTATGAAAATTTTCAGATCAGTATGAGCTCCAAGATTTCTTGCATGAAACTACTCCCAAGTATTATCCATGAGGTGCAGGCGTACTAAAATCTATAAAAAGTAATAGCAGTAGCATATTCTCTGAGCGATATCGAGAGAGTATTTACGAAATCATACCAGTGCACCTTAGATAACCGATGCACAGTAATGAAGGGGGGAATCCGAGCCGATCACGCTATGTGGATTCGTTGGAACCGACCGATAAACTG
Organism: Musotima nitidalis; assembly: GCA_949126915.1. NCBI lineage: Eukaryota > Metazoa > Arthropoda > Insecta > Lepidoptera > Crambidae > Musotima > Musotima nitidalis. The sequence continues at coordinate 10,916,940 of OX421423.1, read as the reverse complement.
CGAGTGTATCGTAAATTGTTCCACCGGTAACTTACTGTATTGAGTTTTACGAAAACCGCAATAAGTTTTAACGCCTAAGGTCCAACTACATTTAGAGATCGCGTCGTATTATATTATGTTCACGTATTCATATTACGTAAATAATTTACTATTGCGTATCGGGAAAGGCAACTTATGTGTGGCATTCTGCTGGTCGAATTCTCCAAGCCGCCCAATAGGACCCCTAGCTTGACTTTACTGCTTAGACATATAGTAATATAATAGCCGGGACCATTAGCTTAACGTGCTTTCTTAAGCTAATGCTCGATATTAAATGCCATACAAAGGGTCCATCCAAGGCCCAAACACTACAGCGAATTCTGCTTTACTTCGATGGTGGTTTCCGACCACCTGATACCTACCGCTGAGGCACGATAGCTTCGTAATGGGGGATAATTCTAGTGTAATAGGAAATGTAAAGCCCTAAAAATAATGCTCTTAATGAAATACAATGATTAATATGTCAATTCTTAACGGATCGTAGGCGAATCGACTAAGTTGTCGAAACGGGGCGTTACAGTTATTCTATAAACGAGGATACCACATTGATAGAAGTATGACATTTAACCTAATTAAACATAATTAACGGTTGTCGTAATTAGCCCTAAGATAGTCTTTTCACCTTTATACACTCCAGAAGGTATTTAACCTAAACGGCGGCGGCTCGTAAATTAGTTTTAATTTACAACAATTGGACCGTCCAATCGCACCTCTATAATAAGGAATATTCCGTAATTGGCAAGGAGGCTAGTCTGATAACAAGCGTATCTCTAGCAGCGCGTACAAGGATGACTGTAATTTTTCATATTTTGGGAAAATGAAAAAAAACGAGATATTAACATGCAAATATGCTTAAAAATAAATTGGTTTACATTTTACGATGCTCAAAAATGTATGTGAACGTCGTGAAAGCTGCAACTTAAACAAAAAGTTATTATAAGTAAACTGCAAACTGCTGTTACAAACTGCATCTGGTTTACTATTGTAACCGCAAACGAGAAAGACGTTGTGTTCTAAATCTATTTATTTTCAAAAAGATTATGCTAGCTACAGGATGTACAGGAAGAGCACTGTTTTTAGGGCTTCATCTTAGGAGCCCAATCCAATCTCACCCACTAATGGTGCACCTTTTTTTTATTATCGTCTGTAAAAATGCTAAAAAGGTGGTCAGCGTTTGTTACTTGTTTGCCTAGGTGTAGATCTTTTCTCACTGAGGTGAGTCACCTGCTTAATAATGAGACATTTCTTTTTTTTCCCATCGTGGTTATTCTATTTCATATAAATAAACTTTCAAGTTATCGGCTGGGGCAGAAAAGTTCTGGAATAGGTAAATATTCTTTGGTGGGATGCTTGTCTTGGGACATCCCCTGTTTTCAGTCTACTGGCAGCTTAGTCACAAATTAAAGTGAATGTATGTACTTCTATTTTCCTTTTCCCAGCAAAAAATGTACACACTCTATTGTACAGGAACTAAATGTGTGGCAGGTTCAACGTTTGTCTCGACTCTTGAACACTCGGTCCAGACGTGCAGACAGACTTCATAAATAACCTGCAGTTATCGCAGACAACTAGCGGCCATTAATTCTTTCATCGAAACTGCAAATTTATTGAAATATATAAATTATATTTTGTCAGACTTACTACAATGTACAGAGATTGTTAGCTAGGTTTAAAATTAAATTGAGTGGCGTAATTTAAATTTAGTGAATTTTGTCAAATTTGACATTGTGTTAAAAAAAAAAAAAATTCTGACAATTTCACCGATCACCAATAAAAAAACTAGATAAAAATCTATAAATTTTCAATACGTAGTTTGGCTAAAACTATTTACCTAATTTGCTTATAACTATTACATTTTGGTCGAACTCAAGATTGAGCTATCAAACACAAAAAATAAACTTTAAAGCTGTGACAATATTTTCTTGCGCTGCCTAGCTCAAAGGTCCGGTGTGTTATCGTTTTCTTCGTAATTTTTTATTACACTTTAAGAATATTTTGGCTAGGCAATAACAAGGAAATAACTTATATAAATGAATAAAATCCCATATATTTTCTCTGCGTTGTCATATTATATTTGTTTTTAAGCAGGCTTGTATGAAATTAGGGAAAAAATAATGGGTCGTCAGTGTTGCTTCCATGTTATATAAGAACACAACGAAAATACGGTTTGTTACGCAGTTAAATCGATGCCGGACCTAGTAACATAGTAGAAATATTACGTCATGGAAGTCAAATAGATAATATATAAACAATGATTAGAGTAAACAGGTCTATAGGTATAGAAGAAACACTGTTTTGTCATTTAATAAACAACGTTATATGTAGGTAAAAGAAACCATAATAATTTGGAATGAAATCGTATTCCTTGTCTACAATAAGTGTTATAAACTAATAAATTATTTACATCTTTGGGGATTCGTTTTTGCTGTTTTCTTTATTTAGTATAAATGTACACATATATTTGCAACTTGACTAATATGGTTTGGATATTATGTGGATTCTTAAGGGTCCCGGTAAGCGGCAATAGGCTCGCCACCTATTACGTGGGACCAGCAATATAATTGGCTAAATGTGGGCATGGAAAATGTCTCTGCCTTTGTGAAATAGGCATAAATAGGCTTGATAATATGTAAAAAACAGTTATTCATTTAATAGAGAACATCAATTTCTGTAGCAATTAGCCGTTATATTTGATATGCACATCTATAAATACGTAGTGAGCTGACGATCAACTAATGTTTTCTGTTATTAACTAATTATAAGCATTGAAATCTATAACGAGTGACAATAATATTTACATGCATTGCAAATGTTGGATACATACGTAAATCGGTAGAATAATAATTAATTAATTGACTTGCATAATCGTGATTCATTAAGGACTGACTACACTGTATATATTTTTATCTTTCTTGTATTTTAATATATTTGTGTACTTTATTCATCATCATCATCATCTCAGCCATCTGACTTCCACTGCTGAACATAGGCCTCCCCAATAGATTTCCACATTGAGCGATCCTGAGTCGCCTGCATTCATCGGCTTCCCGCCCCATTGACCAGATCATCGGTCCATCGCGTGGGAGGCCGTCCTCTACTACGTGTACCGGTTCGCGGTCGCCATTGCAGAACCTTGACGCCCCATCGGTCGTCGGTTCTTCGAGCTATGTGCCCCGCCCATTACCACTTCAGCCTGCAAACTCGTCTCGCTATGTCGATCACTCCTGTCCTCCTACGGATTTCCTCATTTCTGATTCGATCACGTAGGGACACTCCGAGCATAGCTCTCTCCATTGCACGCTGAGCGACTTTGAGCTTTCTAATGAGGCATCGCATATGTCACGTATGTGTGCTTTATTCGTATGTCACAAATAGTTTTAGTGTATTTTTTTTAAAGTGTTTGCTTTGCCTACTTCTTCACTATTTTCCCCTTTTGCTACGGGTTGTCTGGAAGTGAGTCTGGAAGAAGTGATTATAGCTTTTAGCGATAAGTCCGCCTAAATGGCATTTATCGGATATATATTAGGTCGGGGAAAAAGTCTTTTCGCATAACGTAGGTATAAACTTATTATAAAAATTTTTTGACTGTACTATTTGTGTCTGGCTGGTTTTGGTAACATTAAAAAGGTTCCATTATAAAGAAAAGAAAAAAATAAAAAAAAGTTGTTTCCCGCTATTTTTCATTTGTTTTTCTCTCCGTGAGTGAATCTAATAAAGAAATTCGATACATTTTAAAATTTTATTATAAAAAAGGCAAAAATGCAACTCAAGCAGTGAAAAAAATTTGTGATGTTTATGGACCTGATGCAGTGTCAGTAAGAGTAGCACAAATTTGGTTCAAACGTTTTCAGTCCGGAAATTTTGATGTTAAAGATGCACCTCGCTCTGGTCGCCCTGTTACGAATAAAATGGACGCCATTTTTGAAAGAGTGGAGCAAGATCGGCATATGAGTAGTTACGATGTAGCTGAAGAACTGGGAATTGACCACAAAACAGTTTTGACCCATTTGAAGAAAGCTGGTTATACAAAAAAGCTCGATATTTGGGTGCCACACGAGCTCACTCAAAGAAACATAATGAACCGTGTACTCATTTGCGATTCATTATTGAGACGTAATGAAACCGAGCCGTTTTTGAAGAGATTGATAACTGGCGATGAAAAGTGGATCACGTACGACAAGAACGTGCGAAAAAGGTCGTGGTCGAAAGTTGGCCAGGCTTCACAGACTGTGGCCAAACCTGGCCTAACACAAAATAAGGTGATGCTGTGTGTATGGTGGGATTGGAAGGGCATTGTTTATTATGAGCTTTTACCGCCCGGCAAAACCATCGATTCTGATCTTTACTGCCAGCAACTGATGAGGTTAAAGGAAGCAGTCGAGAGAAAACGGCCAGAATTGATCAACAGGAAGGGTGTGGTCTTTCATCACGATAACGCTAGACCACACACATCTTTAGCCACTCAGCAAAAATTAAGAGAGTTCGACTGGGAGGTCCTAGTGCATCCACCATATAGCCCTGACCTTGCGCCTTCAGATTTTCACCTGTTTCGGTCTCTGCAGAATTCTTTAGGTTCTGTAAGGTTGACCTCAAGAGAGGACTGCCAAAACTATTTGCCCCGTTTTTTTGATCAGAAGTCCCAAAGTTTCTACAGTAACGGGATAATGTCTCTGCCCACAAAATGGCAGAAAGTTATTCAACAAAACGGTACATATATATTGTAAATAAATGTAAATAAACTTTGAAAAAAATGTCTTGACTTTTCATACAAAAATACGAAAAGACTTTTTCCCCAACCTATTATATATATCATATATATATTATTTATTGTAATCTGTAGTTTTTAGTCGTTAAGAGTCTTCTTGGTATATTTTTCGGTTAACTGGCAAAAGTTTCGCAATAGTTAATAATTATTATTTTCGATTATTTTTACTTTTTTTTAGACTCTTTATTGACACTTTCATATAGTACACTTTACGAGTAGGTTCATACTGTAGAAAATTGATAGCCACAAAACGGAAAATCAAATTCGTAAAGTGCTTAGTGATTGATTAAACAGCTAAACATTCTAAAAAAATGTCGTTGTTCAACATGCTGCGGTCACTAAACGGTACCTTCTTTCAGGTCGTAAGTGTGTTTCACACATAATACACTTGTCCACATTTAGGTTTTTTATAAACTCGAATAAACTTATAGAATTGTTATGAGTTGTATAGTACATATTCTGCTTATTTTCTAAATACATCATACACTACACACATATATAGCGAGAGCTTATTCAATATTCGAAATAGCTAGAAAAGAAAAACATTGGCAGGTTCTAAAGCCAGAGCAGCCTTTCTTGCAAATATAATTAGAGAGTTGCACAATAATAACCACACCTTTACAGTTTAATTAGGTAGACAAAACTATATATCACGATTAAGTAATTACGAAAAGAATTCAGATTCAGGGGTTAATTGGGTCTCGCGACAGAAGATAAGAGGACTTTGGATCGAGCTGTATCCGGGAAGCGTTAGCGAGATCCACGAAATATCACGTAATGTGGGTGTGGACGGCGGTGACCATTTCAAACTGACCTTTAGATTAAGGTATGACTTAAAGTATTGGTAATATTGTGATAATCATTATTGCTTTTTATTTTGACATTGTAAACAAAGCTTACTGATCTAATTATTACTATATAGCGGTCGCCCGCGACTTCTTTTGCGTATTAACTTTAACTCATAGCCGAACTTAAACTTAGTGTTCACTATGATGCACCTTTAAGAAGCTATACTATACTAACTGATAAGTTTGATTACACTATATTTTATAGAGTTTGCATTACTTCCTAATTTTTAATGTCGATTTTCCCGATGACTTGCCACAACACATTGACCTACTAAAGCTCAATTGTTATTTAAATGAAACAGAAATATATATCCTTTTGCCTTTTTCTGAGGATCAAAAAAGGACAAAACATTTCAATGGAATGATGACTAGCAAATTTAGCGAAAATCAGGTATACTTATTCACTATTACTTTTCTTCTTACGCTTGGTGGTCGTTATCGAGGCATTGCTGAGCAGAACTGTTGAGAATATAGCATAGAGTGAAAGTGCATTTCTACTTTTGTATAGTAAAATCGTAGAAATGTATTAATAATGAGTGATTTTGATAGAGCGTCACTTTCCGCAGGATCAAGAGCTCCAATCGATGAAATTGGGGTGAAGTGGTGGGACCAGTTTGGTAGTTCGTCTCAAACTTCCTATGTCCAGAATGAAGCAGAAAACGTTCAATTGCAAAACACCAAAGGAAAAAATGCAGACAAATCCACGTTAACAAACAATGCAAGTGGTTATACTCTTTTGACATCTAATGTTTATAAAGACTTCATTGGAAAGACAATCGAAAACCAAACACCTACAGATATAGTATTAAAAAAATGGAGGGAAGACCAAGTCAAAACGAAATATGAACAGGCAAGAAAAGCCGTCATTAATTCACTGAAGGAAAAATTCGGTTCCAAACACACTAATATACATCCTAAGCCTGACGCAAATAAAATTGATATTCGTAAAATAGTTCCTTCGATTATTATAACAGGAGACAACATTGAAGAAATATCAAATTTGAATTCGAAAGAAGTTATGCAGGGGAATTTGGGTTCTGTTGGGGTTGGTTTTAGGGCTGAAGTTAGAGATGGGCGGGTCGAGGATGGTAGTCACGCGAGCAGTGTTCAGATGGGTGGAGGTAGCGAGTTGGCACAGTGGAGGCTCGGTGCTGGTGGCAGTAGGGCGGTGAACGAAGCGGGCGGAGAACGCGGGCTGCTTCGCGAAAACATGCCGGTGAGTGCACCTTTACTGATTAGGTTACATTCACGTGACTTCTTAATGACATACGTTCTATCTATCAGTGCAAACAGCACGGGTTATTCACAGCACAGAATAATATACTTTTTCATATAGGACATTGAAAAATAAGTTGAGATCACAGCTTTCTGATTATCCTGCTGTCGAATGTATTTGAAAGCAAATAGGATATTTATACCAATTTATATAAGGTTCAAGAAAAATATTTACATACAATTTTATTGTCTTATAAATTTCGAGAAATTGCAATAAAATAGGTATTATTGTATTATGCCTTATTCATTATACTATGCATATATTATAATAATGACGATTTACTTACAAATAAATGGAAACTTTATTTCTTTTTATTTGCTATTATTAAAAAGGTAAATACTGTGGAACAAATGCAAGTATATATAAGCAGTATAATGGCCATTGCCAAAGTATTGACTAAAACCACCTAAAATATTTTGATAATTTAGTCATTTATTTATATTTATTAACAGTAGTCAGCAAACAGTACCAATATCTTAGCCCTAAGTTGTACAATTATATTAATAAAGTTCTCAACATCTTTCCCCTTACCTTGATGGGTTGCAGAAATGTCGTTAATAAATTTCTCTCCAGTTTATCTTATGATGAACTAGAAAATGTTATACAAAAATAAATTATTACCTACCTATCTTAAATTCTACTGTTTTTTTTTTGTAAACATCCGTTTAAACCAAATTTAACATATCACACCACGCTTACTCCTCGCATATACACACACATACCCACACACACACACACACACACTCATAATCATAACATCAAAGCACAAACTCACACATAAATATCTGTAAGATTTGTTGAAAAATTTAGTGTTTGTGTTATATGTTTCTTATTTTATAATTAGAAAATTGTATCTAATGCTATAATATGGAACGCTGTGTCCTCTTCTGGAGGTGGGCGCTAGTAACGACAACACAGTCCTTGACTAATGTAGTTATTAACAAACACAATTTATTGTAAACCCAATTTCTGTTCCAATAAAAAATATTTGTATTTGTATTTAATATTGTAAGACGTTCGTAGAAACTCTCTAGAAATAACGCAGCTCTAATTTACGATTTTGGATATGACTTGAGTCATTTCTGATCAACCTGGGGTCAATGTGTAATTTTTTTATTATAGGTCGTTTCCAGTGAGAACAAAACTTAACTGCCACTTTCTATTCATCCCATTAAGGCTGCATGTCCATTGAAGTGGAGTGAAGATGCGGGGCAGAGAAACGGGAAAATATTATCCAATTGGATTACTTAGAAACTTCGCTGTTCGCCTGTCCGCGAATCCCATTGGTTAATATTTCTCCGATGCTCCACTCTGATGCCTCGCTCTGCTTTAGTGGATAGACAGTTTTAGCTCAAAATATAATTTATTTCTGTTTTTTTTTTTGTTTTACGTTGGTAACAAAATGCATTTAGGCACTGCCTTCCGGCCAAAGGGCGACCGAAAGGGGGTGTGGGACTCACTACCAGCAGACGCGACTGCCAGCAGTAATACCCACTAAAAATCTTCCGACTACGCCCGCCGCTTGTTGAGAAAAAGGCGGGGGCCAGTACCTTGGTTGCAGCTTCTGACACCCCGCCTGCGGCCAACGTCCCCCGGACCAAAACCTCCTCAGAGAGACGCAGTAGACGCGCCCCTCCTACCTCCGTGAGCGACCTCCTGGCCCGCCCGCTGCGCCCTCCACAGGTCCTTCTTAGTTTCCCCCCCGGTAGTCAGTACTAAGGGCACTCAGTGTCGCCAATCTCTGGGTGTTACCTTTTCCCTAGCTCCCTCTGCGCCCTACCGGGAGGTATTTATCCCCCCACCACGACAATGTGGAGACCAGTCGGGGGGAAAATATAATTGAGCTCTACACTGAGCCGTACCATCCTAACCACCTTATGTGGAAGCGACTATTGATCAATCACTATTTTGAACATAAAATCTTTAAAATGAAATATCTTATTAAAGTAGGTTAGTACTTTTATTCAACTTCTTTTTCTATACATATCGTCTATATCTACATAGGGCACGTGGCTAAACAAACGTGACTTATCGATACCGCTGTTAAAGTACTTGTTTGCTGTCAGAAATTGTAATGATTAATTAAACTAAATGACGGAAGGAATGATAAAAAGTAGAAGTTTGCGGTTAACTATTGTTATCTATAATTACTAATTAAGCTCCAGGACCTGTTTTATCCTAAAATCAGTTTTAGATACTCTATAATGCTGTTAGAAAATGATGTATGACTGTCTGATTTATAATCACCGAGCTTCACCTATTGGAGGTAGCTAGGAATTTTGAATGGTATTGTTTAACTTAAATCGTAAAGTCTTAAACTTAAATCTGACCTAAAAAAAATGGACCATGCTCCTACGTTATTTGATTTTTATACGACAAGGATTCATTTTATTGTTCGGCCCACCTGATGGGAAGCCTATATCCGTTTTAATCATCAGGTATTACTTAATACTTTTGCGTCAACGTCCATCGAAAGGAATAAGGCCTTAATTATATTGGTTCGCCCGCGACTTTGTCCGCGTAAAACTCGATTATATCGGGCATCTTGTTTAAGTAAAATGTCATAATCTTATCAGCTAATAATAAATCTAACAAAATAGTTTCGCGCTTCTAGTTTCAGAAATGAAGACATTTCATATTAACTGTGATCCCCTATGTCCTTTCCCAGTCCTTTCTCATCTGTGTATCTAACTTAAATTAAATAACTTCAGTAGTTTTAGCCTGAAAGCGAGACAGACATACTTAGTTATTTTTGCATTTATAATAATAGTATCTCCTCTGCCTTCGATACATCATAAGTTTAAAATTATGGACCTGTTTCACAATGTCTAAATAAGAGCTCAATAAGCCTTTACTCAACAGATAGTCCAGACAAAACCGTTATTTTAACTGCCTGCTGTCCTAACCAGTTATTACAAAACAAGCCGTAAGACTATTTATCTATTAAAAAAAATATGTACACAAATAATTCATTGGAAAAAAGAGGATTTTACAATGATGCACAATAAACTTACTTATTCCTAAAGGAATTTCATCCAGCAGTCCAAAATAAGGAGAAAATAGTAAAGACGTCATGAGTAATTTAAAAAAAAAAAAATTATAATCATGAACATACTTAAAATTAACATACATAGTAAAAATGACTTACTACATACATATTATAGCTTTTATAATTTACCTACAGTGAAATGAAATCACACAGCTCTCTTAAACAGGCCGACATTTTTGCAAGTACGAATATTGGACTACCTTAAGTTGATATTTAACATTTTGGAGTAGAAAGGTAAGGGGTAAGTATCTACCCCTAGAAACGTCAAAGATATGGTAAGGCGCGATCGATCGATTAAAAACGAATTACAAAACTACGTCTTAAAAACGTAGAATTTTTTTTACTTCGTAATATTGTACGTGTATTTTTTCATGATTTGTAAGACGGTTGAAAAATCAATTTTAACGTGCCCCATTTATAAGGAACCGACTGGTAGGAGAGGGGAATATCCAATAGTCATGCCATCTCTGATATTATCGGCATCTAGCATCTACCCTATTGTAACTAATACTAAAATACACTTTAAAATCATATTTTTATGATCTAATACCAGCATAATGTCATTAACGTAATGGTTTTCATTACAATTAAAAATTATGATTGTGCTTTGTCATAAAATATTTGGTTAACGTTAACTTCTTGTAAAGCTTTGAGAACTGAAAAAGTAACAGAAATACATTGTTGCACTTCAATTGAACAAAATTCATCAATTTCAAGAGGACTATTCGAAGAGGGCTATTCGAGCAATTTTTAATCTACCATGTCTAGACATTCACTAATGTCAATTTGTTACTGAAAACCTTATATATTATGTATATGTACATAAGAATATTGATCAATTTAGTAAGAATAGCTATATACATAACCTAAACACATGGATTAAACATAAACTACCTGCCACTAGGCTCCAAAAAATTAATGTGTACGATTCTTTATAATTCCAATAAAATCCTAAGCAATATGCAGCAATTAAGCCTAAATAAATTTAAATTAACAATTAAACGCAAGCTATCTTCAAAGAGATACTATTCTATCAAATACTATATGGCAGGTAAACATGCTTGGGATTAAGCTGCCGTTTAATACAGGCTATTCTAATATGAATAACGTAGAACATGAATATTGTTAATGTTATATTAAATTGCGTTAAATAGCTTCACAGACAAATGAATATTGTAACAAATTGATAATTTAAAAGATTAAGACTAATTGATAACTTAGATTCACCAACACTTAAATATATTTTGTTTTTAAATTGTTTTGTTGCATATAAGTTAATCTAAGCTTCGTGATTTAAGTGTAATCATATTTAGATATTTTATTTGTATTTATATTTAATTTTGACGTTTTCAAGTACTATGTAATAGTTTATGGAATAAAAAGATTTGAACTTTGAACTTTTCAGTTTTTATGTAGGTTACCTTAGGATATCTTTTTAGGAAAGAATGTATGAATGTAGGAGCACTTTATTGTACACTAAACGTAAAAACTAATCACATCATATAAAAAAATGTATGGTACAATTGTAACAGAAATTTCTTCCAGGCAACCTTAGGATGGACAGGAAACATGCTTTTGCTTACTTATAAGTAAAAAAAAATTCACACATACATTTATTATATGAATAAATAATCCCACGTCACATATAACATAACATAATATAACATATTAATAATAATCATCATATCCTAGCGTTATCCCGGTTGCCCTAGACTTAAGCTTAGGGCCCAGAGTCTGCTCACTGGTTTAACCAGATTTGACAAAATTTCAGTTAGTAGTTCATGGAGCGACTGCTGTCTGACCTCCGCAACCCAGAGGGAAACATCATTCTATGGTTAAATCAGATGTTAGAAGTCACTGAATTGCTAATAACGACTGCCATAGATGTTCCTGACAGCCGGGACCAACGGCTTAACGTGCTTTTCGAGGCATGAAGCAAGCAAAATAATAACTAGAGAGATAAATAGTAATAGTTTTTGAGATAAAACAGGTAAAATACCGTTGGCACAAGTACCCTATGGCGACGGTATTGTATGAGAAGGTTAATAAGCGTGAATGAAGCCAAGCGTGTGTGCTAAGATCGTAGCAAGTGGAAAGATGTGATCTCTGTTTACCTCTACGAGAATATGGCGTCACTATAATGAAATGTAGTGTGATATATATGTCACCGTAGGTGCGTTCTGTCGCATGCCATTTTACAATCTGACGGTTTGTCTTCGATAGATTATAATCACTTGAAAAATAATGCGTTAAATTGTGAGCAGTTTGTTACGGATCACAATTTTTCGACAGATTACAATATTGCAGGATAGATTATAATTTAACGTTATTTACAATTTTACGGTGACATATACATATATTAACGTGATACTAAGATTAGTTAGTGTGATAACGTAACATCATCATAAAATTTAAAACCTGAAATTAGGTCAATGAAGATATTTTTAATAATTGTTTATCTTTAACCGCAACTTAATGCTTGAATGAAAAAATATATTTAATTATGGCCCTGGTACAGGACAAGAAACTATACTATTGTTCGGAAGAAATGATAAGGACTGCATTGACTGACTAAAAGCCTTTATCGGTTTTGTGGGACTATGTTATAAATAAGTTGTTATAACCTGTACTTACTGAATAAATAAATAATAATAATAATTAAACCTAATTCTTTTAGTTCTTGTTTAAATCAGTATCTAGTCTTGGTAAGCCCAATTGTAGATCCGGCTGTGGTTCGACGTTTCTTTGAGGACTCTTGCCATCTTGAACAGCGTTGGGTTATTCTAACTATTCTTAATTAAATTAAATATAGCTAGTTCGAACGCCTGTAGCGGTTCCTCTAACCTCCTCTAACCTCTACATTTCTAAAGTCGATAAGTTCCATAGTCGCTTAGCAAACATACAGAGTCAAACGATACTTGACCGCCTGTATAAGGACTCGCCTTAAGTAAAAAGTTCCAAGTATAGCCCGTATGGCATCGCTTATTATCTTAGGCTTATGCAACCTGCATTATGGAACTTACACCGATAAACACCATATGGCTACCCCATTTATAAACCTGCTGGAAATCCAAGTCCACACCTTAGAGCAAAATTTATTTCGTTCCTAAGAAATTTCCCATGGGCGTATAAAAGCTCAATTTCAGCTGGTTCTTTAAAGACAACAGCATGAGATGTGGCATCAAAAAAGGGTGTAATTAAGTTTTTAGAAGACCGGCAACGCACAAGTGGCAGCCCTGGTGCTGCAAACAAATATAGGCAGCGCATACCACTTTCCGATCAAGTGTATTATGCGCATAAGTGCTCTATAAGTATAAAAAATAGGAGTACAACTTGCCTGTATGACAACATTACAATGAAATCATTTGTAATCTTTGTGTGAGATATGCACTTTTTTTTGGCTTTATTTAACTTTTACTATTTAAGGAAATTTGATAATAAACTTAAGCTTTTGGTTTTTTATTAAGTACCCCAAGAACAAAAAAGACTAAATAGCAGTAAAACTAATAGTATTAAGGCGGATAATGTATATACACAATATTGTGTATTGTATATACACAACGTCAGTAGAGTCGGTTGAACTTTTACAAGAAGAAAATTAGGTAGCGAAAACGCGATAACATAGCGCCTTTACCCGCGTTTTTGCGGTTTCTTCACCAAAGAGTCCAACAAAGCAAAAGCAATCCTGCTTGGTAACTTTTATGGGTGATTAAGAAAAATAAAACACTATTATAGTTGACGAAGCGAAGTGATGATAGACAGAAGGCGAAAGGGGCGAAATTGGCGCGTGCTAGGCGTTTTGCAACCTCTAATGTTCTATTAGCACGAGAAGGAGCTGCGAAATGCACAACTGGTCTCTCTATTTACCTTAGACAAACAATAGAAATGTTTTGTTTTGTAATAGCTTTGTTCCATGTGTCGAAAATTGCATATCCGTGTTTTTCAATTAATCTGAAATTCTCTGCGAACGTTAAAAATTTATATCGAGAAACATTACTATTATATCGCAATAGATTTATTTTTGAATCGAATATTAGATAACCTAATTATTATTACTTTTATTTAAAATTATAACAATGGATAAAATATACAACTTTAATGGGGTACCTAAACATAAAACTTTAAATAAACGATGTCTTCCAACTGTGTGTCTTACCTAATTGTTTTCTGAATATATACTCTATTTGCTTAAGTTTAGATGTATGGCTACAGTTTTCATCACAGTTAAATGAAGGTACCTACATATAAAAAAAACTTTAAAATGTACTTCTGACTAGAATTCACCTAGCAATAGGACTATAGTTTTATAGGTACGCCAAATTACAATAATAAATAACTGATAAAAGTACTTTGAACATTGAATCATCAAAAACGTTTGGTTGAAGATAATCGGAACACTCATCAGGCCATCAAAACCTTGTACATGGAACTGTTATAAAAATTAGGTAAATAACCAGATTTTTAGGTAAATTTATCTTAAATACACTCAATTATTTTACCGTGTATTGTATATAACTTATCATTATATAGACATAACATTGACAAAATGCATGTTTTGTTTATTTTCATAAACATGCTGACATGTTTCAAATTTCATATACTTTTGCAATTTGAGAAATAGGATTAGAAATGAAGTAACGGCAGATAGAGAGTGTGAAAGAAGATATAGTGACAAGAAGTAAGAATGGTTTATGGTGAGAACGGTAATGGTAATTTGAGCTTAGATGGGTTGGTCATGTTGAGAGGATTAATGAGAGTTTACAAAAGTGATTTTAGATAGATTAGTGAATATAAATGTTGGCAGGGGAAGACAATGATCAAATCCAGAAGATTTTGAAAAAAGGGCAGGTCAAGAGGACCCTTAACCGATGAGCGTGTATGAGAAGGTTAATGTGTCTAAGAGCGTGTGCGAGGATCGTAGCAAGTGCAAGGAACCTGAAAGAAGGATCTCTACCTAGGGGATGGGCGTGACAATATGTTGAATGTTATTTAACTAAAAACCTTCTTATATCTTTTGTATGGATTCATATTCAGACTTATATCTAAATTAGGCATTTATGGAATCAACAGTAAGTATGACGAAGATTACAGTGACAAATTAAAATAATTAGTTCCCGCTGTCTGGTGTCTTTATCGGCGGACGAAATGTTGTAAATTATTCTGTTCATATTTCAATATTATGACTACGTGACCACGTTAGCGTACCAAGAATGTGTTGTTATTCATGACATTGAATTTAAAAAGACCGTTAAACTTTAATATTAGAAACAAGTACAGACGTTGAGCTTATTAACATGTGCTAGCTTATAAGTAACAGCCTAATTTCGGCCACAAACATTTAATAAAGTTATTATTTAATGCGATGTAACACATAAACGATGGGAATGATGATAATGTTAAAATACCATAATCATTCACCCCATATCCGGAGGGACTGCTACCGTACAATATATACACCACACATAGATACGGTATTATAATACAGATAATAGAGAACCAAGCATAACTCAATTGTTGAATTATACTGGGTATGTGTTTAATCCCATTATAATTTTTAGTTTATGACCCTTACTAAAATAAAGACGAGATCAAGATAGTGGCGATTAAAAAAATGTAACACCAGATCTATACTTGAGTTAAGAAATAAATAATAGGTTGGGGAAAAAGTCTTTTCGTATTTTTGTATGAAAAGTCAAGACATTTTTTTCAAAGTTTATTTACATTTATTTACAATATATATGTACCGTTTTGTTGAATAACTTTCTGCCATTTTGTGGGCAGAGACTAGGGATTGCAATTGCTGGATCCAGCATACAGCAATCCAGCTGGATCCAGCGCCTTTTTAAACATGCTGGATCCAGCATACCGTGCTGGATCCAGCGATGCGGATCCGCAAACGTATCAATTTCTATTGTTTAGTTTTGAGTTGCTGCCATTTTCTAAATCGGGCTGCGTTTGGCGTTGCCGTTATGTCACGATAGCACTAGATAGATACTCGTATAGCACGTGCCGCATGTCGAATGCAACGCCTGGCTATTTTTCTTTGCCAAAAAAGAATGCCGCATCGGCAGGAGATGAAAACTTTGCTGAAACGAGTAAAGAAACAACATATTGTAGAGCCGGTGCAAGAAGATACCATGGAGTTAGAAGAGGATGGTCTAGATCCCGTGAAAATGACCTTAGAGCAAGAGCTTGAGATGGAACTTAAAAGAGAGAAAGAGAACTTTAATAAACAAAAGCCAAGTGGTCAATTAGATTACGAAAAGGTCCTGAAAAAAGAAATGAGCGTTTATGAGACCGAAGGAGTGCGAGGTGAACATTTATCTATGGCTTATGAGTATTAAATGAACCTAAAACCGACCAGTGTAGAGGCCGAAACGGCATTTTCAGCAGCCGGCTGAAAGCCGACATATGCAGTTCTGTGCGAAGCAGGTTGGGAGATAAGACTATAGATAAAATTTGCTTTCTAAGGTCTTACTTTCAGAGAATTCAAAAAGAGAAATAGTTAGTCTCTTAAACATAAATGTAATAAGATATTGCTTACTTAGAAACATTATCTAAAATGTTATATGAGCTTATACTTGTTATTTCATTTTAAGTTGATTCTTTTTATCTCAAGTGATATAGAAACTAAAGTAAATTGATTTAAGATATCACCAAATGAGTGAAAGATTTCATAGATTATCGTAAGAAGTACAAATTAATAAAAAAAGTCTTAAAAATGTAGTTTTTTACTTTCGTTCCATATTTTGCTGGATCCGCGCTGGATACAGCTGGATTCAGGTCAATCCAGCAAGAATCCAGCTGGATTGATAGCGCCGCTGGATTGCAATCCCTAGCAGAGACATTATCCCGTTACTGTAGAAACTTTGGGACTTCTGATCAAAAAAACGGGACAAATAGTTTTGGCAGTCCTCTCTTGAGGTCAACCTTACAGAACCTAAAGAATTCTGCAGAGACCGAAACAGGTGAAAATCTGAAGGCGCAAGGTCAGGGCTATATGGTGGATGCACTAGGACCTCCCAGTCGAACTCTCTTAATTTTTGCTGAGTGGCTAAAGATGTGTGTGGTCTAGCGTTATCGTGATGAAAGACCACACCCTTCCTGTTGATCAATTCCGGCCGTTTTCTCTCGACTGCTTCCTTTAATCTCATCAGTTGCTGGCAGTAAAGATCAGAATCGATGGTTTTGCCGGGCGGTAAAAGCTCATGATAAACAATGCCCTTCCAATCCCACCATACACACAGCATCACCTTATTTCGTGTTAGGCCAGGTTTGGCCACAGTCTGTGAAGCCTGGCTAACTTTCGACCACGACCTTTTTCGCACGTTCTTGTCGTACGTGATCCACTTTTCATCGCCAGTTATCAATCTCTTCAAAAACTGCTCGGTTTCATTACGTCTCAATAATGAATCGCAAATGAGTACACGGTTCATTAAGTTTCTTTGAGTGAGCTCGTGTGGCACCCAAATATCGAGCTTTTTTGTATAACCAGCTTTTTTCAAATGGGTCAAAACTGTTTTGTGGTCAATTCCCAGTTCTTCAGCTACATCGTAACTACTAATATGCCGATCTTGCTCCACTCTTTCAAAAATGGCGTCCATTTTATTCGTAACAGGGCGACCAGAGCGAGGTGCATCTTTAACATCAAAATTTCCGGACTGAAAACGTTTGAACCAAATTTGTGCTACTCTTACTGACACTGCATCAGGTCCATAAACATCACAAATTTTTTTCACTGCTTGAGTTGCTTTTATGCCTTTTTTATAATAAAATTTTGAAATGTATCGAATTTCTTCATTAGATTCACTCATTTTTACGGAGAGAAAAACAAATGAAAAATAGCGGGAAACAACTTTTTTTTATTTTTTTCTTTTCTTTATAATGGAACCTTTTTAATGTTACCAAAACCAGCCAGACACAAATAGTACAGTCAAAAAAATTTTATAATAAGTTTATACCTACGTTATGCGAAAAGACTTTTTCCCCGACCTAATAAAATGAGTAGGTAAACAAAATAATTGACCTATACGGAACAATAAATAAGTACTTTTAATAATTATCTTGCGTCAGACATGTGAATTTACGCGCTTTTTAGAACAAACACTTTTTAGGTCCAATGTCCAATGATCACGCATATTGTGTTGATACATGTGAAGTTATTTATTTCGCCGGTTTTCATGAAATATTTACTAGTAAAGCGTTTACCTTATGATAGTGACATTTTAAAAATTATCGATCGATTTATGCGAAATACCGAAAAGAATTGCAGTTCACTCGTCATTTCTAGACATGAATTGTGAAGTCTCGAATGTTCGGTGATTTCAAACCGGATCCCCATATCGCGTGAAGAGCTACTATTTGGCGAGGGAATATAATATGACACTGCGTTAGTACCTACATAGCTGTCCTCTGTCACGCATAGAACTTCTACAATTGTAACATAAAACATTATTTCATAAATACTACAAATAAATTGGTTTTCTATGAAATTCTGTCAGATTTAAAAAGATTACTAAACTAATATATACTTTAAATCAATCTCAATAAGATTGATGTAAAGTACTTATATTTTATTGGTTCATAACATAATCATCACTCTTACACGTCCTACTGCAAGACTCGCCATCTTTTCACAAACCCAGAAAGTGTGCTCATATTTGGTTCTAACACAGATGGGCTTGTAATTAGATGGACTTGTAATTTTTAATTTTACTTAACCGGACCTCCATTTTGGCTTACCAATAATACATCATATATTTAGTGATAACCGGTGTAAATTAAATAAAGTAAAAATAAAGCCTGCGATTATAAATGCCACGTCATCCAAGGAATGACCTCTGTGATTGGTTGACTGATCATTTGGTGGTGGTGGTTGTGTCATTTCAGATATTATAACACAGATATTAGATAACCAAGCCTAACACAATTGTTGAGTTATACTGCTTATGTGTTTAGTCCCATCATTGATTTTAGTTCGGTATGCTTATTTCTTTCTGTGTTACAATATTACTTACATCTAAATACTTAAAAAAATACTGCTAACAATTATTTTGAAGGTAGCCACATCATTAATGTTGTTATATTTTCTTACACAATAAATACCTAGTTTATATATTACCGACAGATTCTTAGATAATTTAGGTCAATGCACCGCCGCCCTATCACTGGTATTTGAATAATATTTTACAGCTACTGTGTACACCTAGAAAATAAAATGCCACTCGAACTAATAACATAGATTGCAACGTTACATTTTTCTCGAAAACAACAAATAGCTATGCTAAATGTGCGGCAATCCGTTTTAATATTACTCTTAGTGGTGTTATTAAGAATTGTAATAAAGATATATTAAAGAAGGCATATAATTCTATTGCATATTGGTTAATTATATTATTATTGTGCAAAAATTATTATTATAAAAGTGCATAAGGATCCTACTAACATCTTGGGAGTCCACAAACATGAGAGTGCCCGTTAAGCGGCAATAATGTACGCCACCTATTACGTGGGACCAACAATAAAATTGGCGAAAGGCGGGCTTTTATTATGCCTTTGCCTACCTCTTCGGATAAATAGGCGTGTTTGTGTGTATATTATTATTTTCCAAGCGGGCCCTACTTGACAGTTCTAACTTGATTGACGACTGCAACCAAGTAAACTTGTACAGAGATGGCAGATAACCGTGCTTTCCGAAGCGCTAAGGCGCTCTTTATTAATTACCTTACAAACGGACAAACGTTGGACAGTCATCTTAGGGCTGACCTCAATGAAGGAAGCTTCATTTCGGTCTCTGGCAAAATTGAAAAGCTAAATCATAAGAGAATCGCGATCTTAATAAAAATATATAAAAAGACGCCACAAATACAATTCGAGTCCATTAATATTTATTTATTTATTTATTTATTTATTCAAACACAAAACAAAATGCAACTTATGCTAACAACGTAAAAACAAATTAAAAAAAATTATAAACTAAGTTACACCTCAAACTATGTGTTCATACATAAAAACCATATTAAAGACGGGTGGATTAGCAATATGTCTTAAGAGTAATAAAATTAAAAATTATTGTCTGTATATTAAAAAGAAAAAAAAGAAAAGAAGAAAAGGATAACAACAAAATTGAATTCAGAGGGATTCAAGTACCTGGCATGAGGAAGCATTTCCCCCATGGAGGATATCTTTGACAGTTTTTCTGAAATGATTCAGTTTTGGTCGAAAAATATCAATATCTTGATGTATTAATGACATTTTGTTATAAGTTCGAGCCATTCGTACCAGTGGGTTAAAATATGATATGTTATTTTTTTGGATACCCAAAACAAAAACATTAGTTGTGTTAGATCTACGGGCACTAAATTTAATATTAAAAGACAATTGGGACAGAAGTTCAGGAGAGTCAATTTCGGAATGCAATATTTTATAAAAATAAACTAAGTCAAAATAAATACGACGATCTTGTAATGTCTGAATTTTGAATTTAGACAGTCTGTGCTCATAGCTAAGACGAAGGTTGGTGCGACCAGGTTGTAGGCGATAACATAGAATTCGAAGAAATTTTTTTTGTACTTGCTCAATAGACTCAACATGCGTATTGTAAAAAGGTGATCATACTGGAGAACCGTATTCTAGTACACTTCTCACAATGCAGTTAAACAGGTACACCACAGTGTTGTGATTCTTAAAATGTTTGGTCGACCTTAATACAAAACCCAGGAGTCGGTTTGCTTTGGCGGTGATATTAGCATAATGTGGCCTAAATGACAACCCATCATCGAAGATAATACCTAAATCTTTAGCAACAGTAGACCTACTTAAAGTCACACCGTTAATGTCGTAACTATAAAGGATCTTATTTATTTTGTTTGTGAACGATACTACAAAACACTTACTAATATTTAAATATAATAAATTTGTGTCACACCATTCCAATATTAGATTTAAGTCACGTTGTAGAGAGAGACAGTCTTCCGGGCTTGTAATAATGTTAAATACTTTAAGATCGTCAGCGTATAAGAGATTACTACATGACAAATGTTGAACAAGATCATCGATAAATATTAAAAATAGCAAGGGTCCCAAATGGGACCCCTGGGGTACTCCTGATGTTACTTTAATAGGCGAAGAGATGTATCCCCTTAAAGCTACCAGTTGTGTACGGTTAGATAAATAAGAGCAAATCCAACGGTATAAGTTCCCATGGATGCCATAGTGTGCCAACTTACAACACAGAATCTTGTGATTGACTTTGTCAAAGGCCTTAGCAAAATCAGTATAAATTGAGTCTACTTGTTTACCAGCAGCTAAAGCTTTACAAAGAAAGTTCTTGTATTCTAACAAGTTGCTGATGGTCGACCTATTACGAAAAAAACCATGTTGACTGTCAGATAAATAAGATCGAACATGATTGAAGAGATATAAATACACTAGAGACTCAAAAACTTTTGCAAAACATGAAATAATACTGATAGGCCTATAATTTTCACATTTTGATTTATCCCCCGATTTGTAAATGGGAACAATGTGAGCTGTTTTCCAACGTTTGGGAAATACACCATTACTAAGGGATTTATTATAAATAATAGTCAAGGGTGAGGACAACTGTTTAACACATTTCTTAATAAAAATTGAAGGAACAAGATCAGGTCCTGGTCCTTTGTTAATATCCAATAGTTTAATTTTATCGTAAACTTCTCTGTATGTAAGCTTGATGTGAGATAAAACATCAGTAACACCTGGCTCTGATCTATAAAAATTATCATTCAATGGAAAATCTTTTTCATAGACAGAGCCAAAATACAACGAAAATAACTCACATATACCAGGACCATTAGCCGATGTTGAGTTACCAAATGTCATTTTATTCGGTATACTAATATGACCCTTTCTATTATTGACAAAACTCCAGAATGCACTTATATTTGAATCGACAGAATCTTCAATTAATTTAATGTAATTACAATAACACTCATTAACCAATTTATGAAAACGTGTGCGTAACAATGAGAAAGTATCGTAATCCCTAGAATTTTCATTCTTTTTATATAACTTATGATATTTAAGTTTCTCTTTATTACAATTTATAACAACCTTGCTATACCAAATAGGATAGTTATTATTTTTGATCTTCATTAGAGGTGTATGACGGTAAATAACTTTATAGAGTTTATCATAGAACATATCCAAACATTCATCTACATCATCACTACTGAGAACATCATCCCATTTTATAGAATTCAATTCGATTTGTATATTGTTATAATTACATTTATTAAAATTTAAACGCTGAGCATTTTGCTTTGTAAGATTTTTTGCAAGTTTTAAAATAGGTATGACGATTTCAAAGGCAGGGTGATGTCTGTCTTCTAAACTTAAAGGCTGTGTGACAGTAATATGTAACAAATCGCGGGTAGTGAGGACTAGGTCCAATAAACGTCCATGAGCATTAGCGATGCTATTAAGTTGGTTAAGGCTGCAGGTAGTGATAAAATCAAGTAATAACTGTGCTTTCCGTTTGTGATTTTCTAGTCCATCACCTGAAATAGCGGGATTCTGGGGAGAACTCCATGTTATTCCTAAAGTGTTGAAGTCACCCAAGAAAATATAATCATCGTTAACGCTTTTATTAAGTATAACATCAGTGCAATTTGAATAAAATGAATTTAAGGAATCATTTGTTATATCCGGCGGTAAATAACACAAACATATATTCATATTAGGACATTGAGAGTTTCCTGATTTAACTGTAACCCAGATATCCTCCACGGTGCTATCCCATGATGCCTGACGAATTACCTCAAATTTTTTAAGAACTGCTATAAGAACACCGCCACCTTCACGTTTTATAGCATTAGTATTCTCACGATCACGACGAAAAATATTGTATCGGTGATCTAAAATTTCTCCATCATAAATACTACTATTAAGGTTAGTTTCCGTCAGACAAATTATATCAAAATTAGATTGCAAAACATTTAGATAAAATTCGGACAGTTTGCTGCGAAAACGATTTACATTTTGATAATAAATGTTAACCATGATTAAGAACAAAATAAATCTATAAACATAAAAAATCAAATAGAGTGCAAGGACAAAAACACTAAGAATATTAATAATTTAGTTTAACTTAAGAAGTGTATCCGAATTTTTTACATGTATAGCTGGACTTTTCTCATTTTTGCGTACATATATTTGACCAAATCTAATCCAAACAAAATTATATTTTTTTTCTCTACAAAACTGTCTAGTTAACCTATGTAGTTCCTTTATCTCCGGGGACAAATGCTCTGATAGATAAATTCGATTGCTACTGCCAACGAAACCAATATGTTTAGTTGATAGTCTATCGTCCGTATGAGCCTTGTTAAACCTTGTTGTAGCAGACAGCAAATTATCCCGAAGACGTTGAGACGCAAGTGACACCAGCACGTTCCGCGGACGTTTTGAGTCTGCATTCATCTTTGAGACTCGTCGGCATGATTTTATTTCGGAATCAGACACAACGACCTTCAGGCAGTCACAGAGTGTCTTGAACAAAGCCGGCAAATTTTCATTTTTATCTTCAGGGATTTCATGGATTTCGATATTCATATCCCGTGAAATTTTTTCCATAGCTGAAAGGCGACTTTGTACTTTATCTTGTAAAATTCTGGCCTTATTCAATTCAGATTCCAACTGCATTATACGTGTATCGTATGTCTTTATGTCTGATTTGATGTCGTTCTGCTCGGCGACAATGAAGTCAGTGGTTTCCGTGAAATCATGTTTCACTTTATTTATGACACGAGTGACCTCTTTCGATACCATTTCTTTTAAATCTTCCTTTAGAGCTGATCTTAGATTTGTCATGAAAGCTGAGCCCAAAGATAACTTTGCGTCTAGCAATTTACTTATGTCTTCTAAATTCATCGCATTGCCAGAACACTTCACTCCAGATGGTCCAGGTTGGTCTTCTTGCGACGGCTTATAGAACGATATGTTCATCTCGTTGCTTGACATATCACGAGATCTATGGCCAAGCGGTGTGCATGGAGAACTGTCTCTAATAACTCGACGAGTTACATTCTGGCAACAAGGGCAACTCAGCGAAGCTAGCTGTTCAGCACTCAAATTTTTAGCTTTTGTCGAAGAAATATTTAAACATTCATAACAGTAGCTCGAAGCGCAAGAATAACATTTTAGGCACTTAGACTTTTCCAATATATTCTCACATCCATGGCACTTCATTGTGGTAAGTGCGAAACGGAACGTAAAATTTTTTAATCTGTGGTTTCTACAATCTGTAGTTGATACTGACTGACAGTTTACGAATTGTCAAAATCAAAAGGTAAACAAAGATGATGTTGTAATTATGAAGAGATGAAGTTTCATGAAAAATGCTTCAATTGTTTATTTATGAGTTAACATAAAACGTTTT
Source organism: Musotima nitidalis (assembly GCA_949126915.1). Lineage (NCBI taxonomy): Eukaryota > Metazoa > Arthropoda > Insecta > Lepidoptera > Crambidae > Musotima > Musotima nitidalis. The sequence goes on along the minus strand of OX421423.1, from coordinate 10,892,544 downwards.
ATAAACTGTCCTAGAACAACCACAATATAACTTAATAGATTTAACACAGTTCACTTGTAAAGTCGCTCGCAAAAGTAGTGTTCTAATATGAGAAGTTAATTAATTGTTTTACTTGTTATTTAAGTGTTAATTTAAAAAGTTCCGTACTTTTCGGGATTAACTTTAATAGTACCCAGCGTATTCAACACAGTTCACTTGTAATTCACTGTAAAATTTCACAAAGGTTTGTAATGTTTCATTGCAAAAAAAAATTATGAATTGTTTCAATTGTTTATATGAGTTGTAATTTAAAAAGTTTTATACTGCCCTGGATTAATTATCATAGCACTCTTCAGAATATAACACAGTACACTTGAAAAGCACATTTAATTTCACAAGAATGAATTTAGAATAAGGAGCAAAATTTAACTCAACTGCTAATCTCAACTACCCCCAAAAAAAAAGGACATAATAAATAAGGAAATAATAAAAAAGGAAATAATAGGACGTTAACAGATGACGATAACTGACAATATTAAATAATATGTAGTTTATTAAATTAAGTTGTAAGTATATGGAAACAAAAGGAATTTGGCGCCAACAACGGAGAAAAAAACACAACCCGGCAATATTTTATTTTCTGAAACTAGTGTAAATTCGAATCCTTATGTGTAAATATAGTGGATTTATATTAGACTTGACGTCTTTGGCAACGTATATATAAGTGTAGGAAAGTGGCATATTAAAGTGAAATGGGATTTAGATGTGAATCCATTTGTGTTGATTCCAAAATTATATACAATCCTGAGGCATGACTTTGACTTGACTCGACTACGACGGAACCTACTTGGCTTTTGACTGTGACAAAATGATCAAGTCGCTGCATTTATGCAATTAACTTGATTTATTAAATTTGTTGACCCTGACAAATAATTATTCTAAATGGGTGAGTCCAAAAACGAAAAAAATATACATAAAAATAATTGTATTAATTTAGGACCTGCAGTCGTAAATGTAAAATCTAAATTATGTATTTAGCCTTGGTGGTTAATTCATCACCAAAGCTTGGAAGCACTTGGTAATAATCACATAAAACTAGCACCTTTTCACTAGGATAGAAACTTGCTATGAGCAAAAGTTGGCAAGAAACCATGCAGGGTTGTTTTGCATGCCTCGGCTTTTCCACCTACCTACCGCAGGTATTTTAGACGCATTTGTAATTATAGACAGAGTGACCTAAAGACCTGATTTTACTCGTCTTTGTAATATATTTCTAAATGGAGTCATTTTATTAACATTCCACCTCTCAGTAAACACGCGGTTCTTTAGTGACACCGATAAATAATTGTAATCGAACGGACTGTGGTAATTAATTAGCTTAACTCACGATTAATAAGAGCATCACGAGACTCCTGCATGTTTATGCTACGTGACTTTTAAGGGTAAGATAACTCAGCTGTAACTCAGTAGATAATTTAAAAGTTATTTTTTACCTCTATTTCAAGTGGTTCATCTGCCGATCAACGGACGAGGCTCTGGCAATCACAAATGTTCCCGCTAAACGGTAATAGGCTCGCCACCTACTCGCTACATGCAACCAACATTATAACTGGAAAAAACAGGGCATTTAATATGCATCTGCCTACCCCTTCGGAAAAAAAGGTGTGATTGTATGTATGTATTTATTTTTTAATTTGCAATGCGATGTGGCGTTTATCCCACGGAGTCAGAGATTTGGGCGTCAAAAGGTGTCACCTGAAGAACTCTTGAGTCAAAATTAAAATATTTTATTTAAATTTTCTTGTATGAAACTCATATAAACGTCAAACTTACGCGCCCTAGTCAAGCGACAATTTAAGCGATAGCTGGAACGGACTTTTAACCTCGCTGATATCAAAACCACAATAAATTAACGCCCTACTAGTATTGGGCTATAGACAATTCTCAAAAACCATCCACGTGTTTGCTGAGTGGCGAAAGCAAGAGTGTAAAAAAATATTTAATTTTTAAAACTTTTATTTCGGTTATTAGACTTTTTTTATTCGTCCAATGGGGCTTCTAACCTGGTTTATCGACTATCATGTATATAAGGACCAGCGGCTAAACTTGGCTTTTGAAGCAGAAAAGCTCGATATCAAACCTTAGCTTCGGTCTTGTGAAGCTCAACTATTTAATTCATCATCATCATCATCATCATCATTTCAGCCATTCGAAGTCCACTGCTGAACATAGGCCTCCCCAATTGCTTTCCACGTAGATCGATTCTTTGCCGCCTGCATCCACCGGCTCCCCGCCGCCCTGACCAGATCGTCGGTCCATCGCGTTGGGGGCCGCCCTCTACTACGTTTGCTGATTCGTGGTCGCCATTCAAGAACCTTAACGCCCCATCGGTCGTCGGTTCTTTCGAGCTATGTGCCCCGCCCATTGCCACTTCAGCCTGCAAACGCGCTTCGCTATGTCGGTCACTCTGGTTCTCCTACGGATTTCCTCATTTCTGATTCTATCGCGTAGGGACACTCCGAGCATAGCTCTCTCCATATATTTATATTTAATTATAAATTGTTAATTAGAGACAGTCCCACTGGAAGTTAACGAACTTTTTAATCAGAGAATCCTTAAAATAGATGTGTTAAAAGCATTGAATGCTGACAATAATTGTATACCTCTTATTTATGAAAACAAAGAAAGTCCTCACTGGCTAAGACTGGCTGGCAAAAATTTAGGCTAAGCAACGACTTAGACTAACATTACATTGTTAACGTTACATTGTAATGTCCTTTAAGCACTAATTCAAGAAACTGATTCACTACGCATAAAATGAGCATTGCCTCATAAATTGGTCTGCAAGCCTCCATTGGCTTCTTTGTAGATGATCGGTTATGAGGACGACCACTAAAAGGATATACGGATACCCTAAAGATGCCATAGCAACAGATCGTCGGGGGTGGGAAAAAGCGAGAGGCCTAGAGGCCGGTGTTCTAGAATGGTGGAATCAAAGGTGCAGCCTTTTAACAACATTAAAAAGGTTCCATTATAAAGAAAAGAAAAAAATAAAAAAAAGTTGTTTCCCGCTATTCTTCATTTGTTTTTCTCTCCGTTAAAATGAGTGAATCTAATGAAGAAATTCGATACATTTTAAAATTTTATCATAAAAAAGGCAAAAATGCAACTAAGCAGTGAAAAAAATTTGTGATGTTTATGGACCTGATGCAGTGTCAGTAAGAGTAGCACAAATTTGGTTCAAACGTTTTCAGTCCGGAAATTTTGATGTTAAAGATGCACCTCGCTCTGGTCGCCCTGTTACGAATAAAATGGACGCCATTTTTGAAAGAGTGGAGCAAGATCGGCATATTAGTAGTTACGATGTAGCTGAAGAACTGGGAATTGACCACAATACAGTTTTGACCCATTTGAAGAAAGCTGGTTATACAAAAAAGCTCGATATTTGGGTGCCACACGAGCTCACTCAAAGAAACTTAATGAACCGTGTACTCATTTGCGATTCATTATTGAGACGTAATGAAACCGAGCCGTTTTTGAAGAGATTGATAACTGGCGATGAAAAGTGGATCACGTATGACAAGAACGTGCGAAAAAGGTCGTGGTCGAAAGTTGGCCAGGCTTCACAGACTGTGGCCAAACCTGGCCTAACACGAAATAAGGTGATGCTGTGTGTATGGTGGGATTGGAAGGGCATTGTTTATTATGAGCTTTTACCGCCCGGCAAAACCATCGATTCTGATCTTTACTGCCAGCAACTGATGAGATTAAAGGAAGCAGTCGAGAGAAAACGGCCGGAATTGATCAACAGGAAGGGTGTGGTCTTTCATCACGATAACGCTAGACCACACACATCTTTAGCCACTCAGCAAAAATTAAGAGAGTTCGACTGGGAGGTCCTAGTGCATCCACCATATAGCCCTGACCTTGCGCCTTCAGATTTTCACCTGTTTCGGTCTCTGCAGAATTCTTTAGGTTCTGTAAGGTTGACCTCAAGAGAGGACTGCCAAAACTATTTGTCCCGTTTTTTTGATCAGAAGTCCCAAAGTTTCTACAGTAACGGGATAATGTCTCTGCCCACAAAATGGCAGAAAGTTATTCAACAAAACGGTACATATATATTGTAAATAAATGTAAATAAACTTTGAAAAAAATGTCTTGACTTTTCATACAAAAATACGAAAAGACTTTTTCCCCAACCTATTATTATTATATCAGTAGTAATTATTCATACTTATGGTATAATTATTATTGGTTTTTCTTTAAAAAATCTAATATTATATGCAAAACGGCTGGCCGCGGTCGGAGGCGAGGATTTTGAAAATCGAGCTCAGCGGTGTGGTATTAGAGTGGCCTGTGTCCAGCAGTGGACGAATATGGACTGATGATTAGCACTGATTATACACTATCTGACTCGGCAAATGTTGTTTTGCCATATAAATTATTTCTAGGGAATATATAGAAAAAAATAACTAACTTATTGTAAGTTTGTAGGAATGTGGTATATGAGTGAAAGATGCATGAAGCGATGAGAACGATGAGGTTATATAAAAATAACAATACACCGAATATTATTTTAATTGATTCCTTTATATTAGATATATAATTAATTAACTACAACAGTAACACTAACAAAAGACATCAATCCCAAAAACTGCCAACATGCACCGCCGCCTCTCCCTCGCCTGCCGGCCAAACCAGGGTCTTGTCTTGCGCTTCATGCGCGCGAGTGGATTTTGGTGCGGACTTATTTTAAAATTGTGGTATCTTCAAAGATAGATGTTTATCGAAATTAAGTGATATTTTTTTACAATTTTGTCTACAATTGAATACTAATAATATTATGTTGATATGAAACCCTTTAGCAAATAATTGGCAAAACTGCATTAATTTTGACCAGATTTGATTACCATAACAAAGGTTATAGTGAGTTAAGGAGGAGTCTTGTTTGGAGGTTTGTTATGATTTTTGAGCACCGCCTAATATCATTAGTTCTGATAGATAAAAGCAAATAAACTAAAAAGCGATATGTGAAGTTGAAGTGGTCGGAGTAAAATCACCTATATAAAAGATAATTATAAAAAAAGACCGACGCGGTGTGGAGTTGGATTGGTCGGAGTAAGGTGTTTGAGAGTCGAATGGGCTAAAATATATTAAAAGAAAATTTTATGGAATACAAAAGATGGCGATGAATCATCGGATGGTTCTTGTATCAAACAAGTAAATGGCTCATATGTTATTTTATATAGACCTGACAATTAACATGTATTTTATACACAGATGGCACACTTTTTAGTTGATGCTGATTGAACTATAGTGCGCGTCTCATATAGTGTTCAGCTTAAAGTTCGTACTACTATAGTATTATAACACAGGATATAAAACACAGATTCTGTTATAACGTAAAATACCTCCACAGTTTTCAATCAAAATTATAAAATTTAGAGGTATCGAGCCTTCGGGTTCTGAATAGTGGCACGCGAGTTAACCGTATCCGGGAAGTGGTATGTAGTTATTTAATATTTTGATATTATATCCGCTGGCGGGGTCGGGCGCGCAAGAGCAGTCGCGTGCTTGTCAGCGACTCGACGGGAAGACGGCCGCGAGAGACACGAGTTGTCAGCATAGGTGTGTTAGAGTATGGTTTGCTATAAGGATATTTAATGCTTTATGAAAAAATTTGCAACAAATATTTGTCAAAAGATCCGCTTTAACAATGTAGTTAGCAGTGACGGACACACCTCGACTCGAGCCCGATTATCTGGAGACCTTCACTCTTTTATACGGAACTGACCTAAGATATGTAACCTAGCGCTAAATATATTATCTCCCAGAATGTTGGGTGGTTTATGTAGGTAAGTATGTAATATATTTGACTAGTTCTGTATTGTACTGCAGAAACTATAATTCAGGTAGGGTATAAAACTCTTGACAAAGTCACGAAGTTAGGGGCTTACATGGCTTTTTAAGAAGACAAATGTTTTTTTAAATTCATTTCATCAAAATTGGTTAACTAGATAAATAATTTATTGATTCTGGCGTTACTTTGCGGAAATCCATTGTAAGCAAGTGATGAATTATTTACCAAACGTTTTATTGACGTTTATGTGACGTTTTATTCACCAAAGTTTAACGATTTTGCGAATTAGATTAAGACATATAGTTTTCTTACATTGCCGTGACTACTGTAATACTAAATAAAATAATGTATATTTATTGCAGATTAATGCAATTGTTTCTGGAACAATTTGGCTTACGGAAGCTGCAAGGCTACGAAGGCTGCATAGCTGCGTAGCGGACTCATGATTGTAACAAATATCGTAATTTAAGCTTTGAGGGAATTTTAGTCCATATTTATTTCATAAAACAAGGTAATGGGAGTCAAGTAACTCTATACCGCAGACCCTAAACGGATTAACGGAGTATAACGCATAACTACTACAGGCTGGTCTATATATAACTCATAGCTGAAATCACAAGACGGATCGAGTAACAATTTTCCACACTGATAGCTTATGCAACCGTTAGTATACAATTTTAGCTAGCGGCCTACGCAGTCTATTCAAACTTCAAAAATATTAGTTTCATAGCACTTGAAAACGTCAGAATTAAATAAAATAACAATCAAAATTTGATTACACTAAAATCACGAAGCTAAGCTCTCAATCTCAACCACTTACATGCAACGAAAGAAATAAAAATAAAATTTATATAGTTTAAGAGAAACTAAGTGACAGTTCCAAACCACCGCTCTGTAAGAAGAACTGGCCAGAAACTCACAGGATAAGCCCCTTTTAGTTATCAATTGGTTAGGTAGGTATTTTTTCGCTGTCTCTAATTCTTTTATTACTACTTAGTGTACTTAATTTATAGTTTAAGGCCTAAAGACGTGCGTAAATATGTATAACTGTGTGTTCAATTTTTAATTTTGCCTACATAAAGATTATACAGACGAGGCTTTGGCGAACATAAAAGTTCCCGATAAGCGGCACTAGGCTCGCCACCTATGACGTGGGACCAATCACATAAAGTTCGAAATGTGGGCATATATGCCAATATCCCTCTGCCTACCCCTTCAAACTTCCCTTTAAGCATAGAGATCCTTGTGTTAGGAAACTTCGCTCTCCCATAACATAAGATTTTTTAAGCTACTGAACACAAGTGAAATATAATGGTAACGAAGTAATAATAATAATTAACAAATAACCCAAAAAAAATTTAAGAAATAAGATTAATAAAATTGACGTGATTGTTTAAGGTAACCTTGATAATGAACACAATGATATCGTTTAACTCTATAAGAAACGATAAGGCTTAAGACAATCATATAATAATACCTACATTAATAATAATTATAATATAAAATTACCTATAAATCTCTGGCTAATCTCTGGCTGGTACTGAAAAAAGTGCCAAGCACATGTAAAAACCCATTGTAAGGTTCCTTATCTATGTTTAATACAACTTAATTACCTTTTCGACATAGAAATAGTTGGGTATAGTTTTAAATTGTCAACCATTTTTCATCTGCAGCTTGTGAAGGGACTCTACACGAACTCAGAAAATCTATAGAAATAAAAGCTATATCCGTGCGGAATCACAATGTGAAACAAATGTATGGTGCAATATGAACTTTAAGGCTTACTGGTTTTACTGTGGAATCCTAAAAAAGTAAGGCTGGAGTTGTGATGTGCTGTGCGTGTCTTTTTAAATAAAGGCCGAGAACGCAAGCAAACTGCCGAAGGCGAACGTCAGGACGAAATACAGCTTTGTGGGGGAATGGATTCGCAATAACCTGAAGACATTTCGACTTCATTCGAGTTATTACTTTTTACCCAAACTACAAGGATAGCCGATTTATTCGAGTTGGAAATTTTCTTTGTTTGAATTTTGAATTTTTTGGTTTACATTTGACTGTTTTGATATAAATTATTATACATATACAAGTAGAATAGTAATTTTATGTTAATACCTGTGATTCGAATTATACCTAAACATTCGAATGTTTATAACTTAAAATAGATGCTTCATATTTAAATTGGTTACTAATTCTGAACGCCAAGTACAAAAAATGCCCCAAAAGACAAGACTCTAATTGTAAAAAGGCGTAGAAGTTTAGGAAAGAAAATTATTGTAATTAATAAAAACAATAATGTTATTTTAGTCCACTATCGCATATTTATCACTATTTATATTGGATATGTATATAATCGTGAACTTTCTACAAAAATAATCCGATAACCTATTACTCTAAGCAACCGCTTTCAAAGATAGCCGTGAGCGGTAAATAACATATAAAAAAAGGGATTCGACTGGCTGTAAACAACTAAAACTGTCTATAAAACGCCCAGGCAACGTTCTAAAGTCTCTGCCTGCAGTTACACCTAGTTCATCACTCGATTACAATTCGAGTAACCTACTCGATTACTGAACCGATTGCCCACGAATCGAGATTGGCGGTAAGCACCAGTTGGCACAATCAATATAAAGACAAGCGCTCCTGTTTTTCCCGGTTTTCTTTCGATTTCCAAAAAAATATTTTTGTATAGTAATACTTAACTCGGATTAGCTTGTTGCTATGTGAATTGAAGCGTATGTGTATATATTTATTTCTGTCATCGTACAAATTCAATATGAAAGAAAGCCGTGTCGAATGTCGTCGCCGAATCAAGATGGCCGCTTTGACACGTGACATAAACCGTTATTTACGAGCGGGAAGTTCGCGAGTCGGGATGCGACATGCGAGAACGTCACGAACCGCGGAAACACGCCTAACGAACGATTTCTATTCATGACAATTTTATGTAAAGGTTTAGACGATGATGCATTCGATACGTTAATTCGCATGCTCGATATAGATACTCGAACTTCAATACCGTACATGTTTAGAGGGTTGGTGGTACTTACATGTCATATAAGTATTGGTGTGAGGCGTATCTACATACGTATTTACGTTCATCATTTAACATAAAAAAGCACTTCAATGATATAAAAACCTTATAGGTATCTACCAATATGTTTTTAAATCGAACATAACACGTTGTTGTTTTTAAATAGATTTCTTATCTTTACTAGAAAAGTTTTCCGGAAACCTTAAATCGATGGCGGAAACTTTCAAGTTTAAAGTGATGGCTTTTAAAACTTTAAAAGCATTTTGGTAGGTAATTTAATTACACTGCATTCGTTATTAATGAGTCAAAGTTTTAGGCCGAAGGAAGTCGATTATTCTTTCTAGAAAAAAACACCGTTGTCGTTGGTGGCGTGGGTTCGATTCCCACTGCCCACACAGGACAAATCTTTGTGTGCATGCAGATGAATATTTGTTCTAGTCTGGGTTTTTTCCTATATACGTAAAGTATGTATTTACAAAAGTATTTATGTATGTTGATCCGTTATTTAGACCCATAACAAGTCCATAGTAAGTTCTTCATGATACTTATCTTGGAACTAAATAATTGGTGTAATTGTCAGAAAATATTTATTTATTAGGTACTTGTAAGTAATTATATTTATGTAAAAGATTATACAGAAACGCCATCATGCCCGTACGAGTACTACACCAGTAGGGTAAACTCATCTAATTTCGGGACAAAGGATTTTAAGTAATAATACACCAATAAATAATTTATTAATATTATTCATATCTTGCATGACTCCATTCTGTTACTCTTTTTCTTAAATACGTAAAAGATATAACACATTTACTAAAGCCCGTCAAAATGCCTAATTCCGTGGTGACCTCTTTAAGTCCGTGATAGGCACTACTTTAATTTTGATGTAACGGAATTAGGTAAGATAACGTGATTTCAATTGTACAAAATTTATAATATAAAATTAACAAAAACATAGAAAATAAAACATTGCAGTCACTTCTTGCATTAATCATCGGCGTAACACATATCACACTTAAAAATCGACGTATTATCCTCAAGTGTTTTGGCAATGTACGTGGTACGTTTTCAAGCAGTAGGAACAAGAAAGCTCAAATTTTCGAAGCTATATGTTCTGAGTACCATTTATTACATATTTCACATAGTCAATTGTCGTCAATAGTTCTAATATTCTTTTGAAATTGCTGTTTTGCAGGTGCAGCTTTATTTTTCTTTTCTCTATTACCTCGTTTCACTCTTATTTCAGATTTTGACGTGCTAGGAACAGCAGAGTTATATATATTTCTAAAGCGCTTCGTTCTAGATGTGGAGGAGACAATAGTATCATAATTCAATAATGTATGCTAATAACTTTTGCTCATTATCTTAAATTCCTTAGAAGCTCTGTAAACTGTCATTTTTAAACTTAAAACATTTTCGATTTGAGATCGAACTCAGAGTTTTTTCTGTTTTTTTTTTGTTAGGGTCATTAATGATATCTGAAAGCAAACAAGCAAATAAAAATAATAAAAAATAACTTGGCGCTAACATTATAAACGTCTGTTTTAAATTGCAGCTCGTATAATTAAAAAAGAAAAGCTGCAAAATTTGGTAATAAAATTACTCACTTAATTACGTGACAATTCCTAAAAAGTGTCACTTGAATCCGTGATAGCAAAATATTTAATAATATACCTATATAGGCTTAAAGACATCATTCGAAATATGGAAAGATAAACCCAATAAAATAACATCAACCGTCTTTTAAACACAAAATATGTCCGTATATTTAGTTAAAACTTCAATAACTACCACAATTCTGTGATAGCACAGAAACCCCCCAACCACTAAAACACTTATATTTATGATGCCCAAAATAAGCTCTTTATTTAAACTTCCCAGAATTATAACGATTTTTTTACAGCCGCAACTAGTAAATATTATATAAATTTCACTTTAATAGAAAGAAGCTAAGAAATTGGTTAAATACTTACTTAAATACAGCAAAAATCGCGACCTACTTACAAACACTGCCGAAACGGGCACGATTTGCGCGGGACCTGACAAAACCGTTGATTGTTGTCATCTCGCTCAATCCAGTGAACCTTAACTTTACACATGAATTGGGACTGTATTATCGAAGCATATGGTTGTATTTTTATTTCTTGGTTTCACTCGCACAGCTCTCTGTTAGCCCTCAAACCAAATATCACCGAATTAGGTAAGTCACAGAATTAGGTGAGTTTACCCTACACGAATCCTATCCTCCTGCGGAAGGGCGTGGGACAGGAACATATCTCCGAAACTGTTCACTGCTGCCCTAGAGGGTGTTTAAGATGCTGGACTGAAAAAACTAAACATAAATGGCGAGTATATCTCACCTTCGATTTGCCGACGATAAAGTGGTCATAGCGGAATCGCTTATGGATTTGGGTACAATTCTCGGAGACCTCGATATCGCTTCCCAAAGCGTAAGACTTATAATGACAAAACGAAAATTATATCGCATGTCCAAGTTGGTCCAACTTCGAGAAAGTAGTCAATCGTCGAATCCAACTCGACTGGGATACGTTAGAGAAACTACGCAATATCTTCGCGTCAAAAATTCCTCAGCGTCTCAAAACGAAACTCTTTGACCAGTGTGTGTTGCCAGTGATGATATACGGTACTGAGACTTGGTGCCTGACTTATGGCCTCATAAGAAAGCTCAAAGTCGCTCAGCGTGCAATGGAGAGATCGAATCAGCAATGAGTAAATCCGTAGGAGGACTAGAGTACCGACATAGTAAGTAGAGTTTGCAAGCTGAAGTGGCAGGGGGCGGGTCACATAGCTTGAAGAACCGACGACAGATAGGGCGTTAAGGTTCTCAATTGCGATCGCAAACCGGCAAACGTAGAAGAGGACGGCGTCCTACACGATAGACCGATGATATGGTGAAGGCGGCGGGAAGCCAGAATGGATGCAGGCGACTCAGGATCGCTCAATGTGGAAATTTATTGGACAGGCTTATGTTAAGCAGTGGACGTCATTTGGCTGAGATGGTGATGATGGTAGTGATGATGATAATTTTCATGAGATTCATGAAATAAAAAGCTTAAAGCTAACTCCGAGCTATTGAATTTAGGTCTGGTGGTACTTAAATCCTATAATAATAGTGAATATTTACTTAGTAAGGCACTCGGCAAGGTAACAAAATACTAATTTTAAGGTGTCGCTATCCATATTACAATGATTTATCGGCTCTGAATTTAGCAATATTATAATAGCAATATGACAATGAGTAGGGTTTTTAAGTTTTTGCTGTTTAAATTAATTTAAATTATTCATGGAAGGTTCAACCAAAATTAATATAATATTTTAAAAAAAGAACAAAACGTACTTCTTTTTATTGGATTCTGGAATTAAATTAGTAGAGATGTAAAAAAAATATACAGTGACGGTGAACAGGGCGCACTTTTTTATTAGCGAACAAAAAACGCTGTCCCAATTGTCGTCTCATGTCTGTTTTCATTATTTACCAGATTGCCATGGCAGTAAACGTTCATATTGACCCAGTTAGTGGTTTTCACGTTATGAACACGCACAGCCTTTTGGGATACGACTGGGGTACTACGAAATGGCAAAATGGTAACTAGTGTAAGACAAAAAGCAATTTAACAAGATTGGACTGATAAATAGGCCCAAAACTTAGTCGCAAAGACCCGCAAAGTAGTATAAAGTTATTTCCAAGTTCTCCAATTAGTTTTGAAGACGTGAATTGGAAGAAAAAATATGTTTTATTTAGATATCTCAGAAATCGCTCATGGGATACACAAAAAGTCATTTCATTAGTTCTATTGGAGACCTAACCACTTCCCCATTCATTATTATTTATTTATGGTTTGAATTATGCGTACAGTGTTTCGTTACAGCCCACAGAATCCACACATGTTTTCCAAAAAGAAGCAAAGAGGTAGTCGTGGCCCATTTATTTGAGGACATAGTTATTGGCCACAACAACTATGTCTCGAAAGAAGCGAAGGGGTAGTCAAGGCCCATTTATTTGCGGACATAGTTATTGGCCACAACGACGTTGCAGCTTACTGTACAGCATGGGACTTTTCAAAAAGGGCGTGAAACTGTTTTCAATGGGTCGGCGAGGCGCTAGTGGTGTTGTAAGCGTCCATAGGGTGCGTTAACCACTTTTCTTCAGGTGGGCCCAATGCTTGAGTGCCAACTTATTTTAAATAAAAAATAATAATTTATCATTTATTGTTCATAAATATGTTATCTTTTTTTAAATTACTGATTTTGGATTATTTCATACCGCGCAAGGAGTGCTTGTTGAGAGGAGGATATTAGGATATTAGCAATACATAATAAAAACAATTATGTTATGTTTGATGGTGTCCTAACATTTAAAAAAACACTTAAATTGACAAGCGATTTAAGTGAAATGTTTAATAATAACTTTGTTTTGAAAATTGTTTTATCTGTACAAAATGTTGTTGCCAACCGTTATTGATTGTCTTCTGAATTAATAAATCATAATATTTTGAGTAAATGATCGATCAATAACAATGGAGGCTGCGATTACATCGGGTCAATGTTCTTATAATTGTATATTCGCCTTCTCAGATCGGCTATCTGTGTTTGTGTTGCTATCCCCGGCTCTGGCTATAAAACATAAGAAGATTTAAAAAAGGAAGAAGACTTGTTGGCTGTCTTTTCATTTTCGTCTGTTATTATTTTTAATCTGCATTAATTTTAAATCTAGAATTTTAAATTAGAAATCTTCTTCTCCATTATTGACTTCATGATTAAAGAAATGTTATAATGTCGTTATCTATATTATGTGTTACATTTGCTTATGGCGGAATTTTTATAGTGTCATTATTGCCCACCAGTGGCACGGAGCTATTACTCTCGGAAGGTTAAGATATATCTAAGGAAAATGCAATAATTACCGACAGTGTGTGTCCGCTAGAAGGTGTGCCGAATCCCTTAGCGTGCTGTGCCCAGTTTTAAACGGCTTAAGGATATATGTCATAATAGATTTCCACATGGGGCAAATATTTCTCTCAATAACCACAATTTTTTTTGTGAACTAGTTGTTTTCTAACAATATAATATAGGGACATATGAAATTGATGTTTGACATGGAAAAAGAAAACTATATTTATTTAAATTTAATCAATCAAAGTATGTACTTACCGTATCTTACTACCTATACCTTACTCACCGTCACCGAAGCTAGGTCCGGTGAGTAGGGTAGGGTGGTATAAGATTTCGCAGTTTGCAATCAATAGGCCATAAAATTAAAATTCTTACTATTATCTGAGATCAATCAATTATATAAGTAATAGTTTGTATCGCAGCACAATATTAAACCAATGGTAGCACAATATAAAACAAAAAACTTATAATATTCTTAATAATTAAACAAAAATCACAAATCGGGAATCGCGCTATATTATATGTACATATGAGCCACATTGCACACATCACAAATAATTCTTTTTTGGCTTAGGTTCAGATTTGGATTTATTTTTGCTCATTCATGTCTTTTCTTGCTCAGTAACACCGCTAGCGAGGAAATAAGCGTCAGTGAAAATGCCAGGATTTCTCGGCACAATACCAGTGCACTTGAAGAGTTATACTCCACGGCCAGTTGTGAAAAGTAGGTGTGAAAATCGAAGGTAGAGCTCCTGGGTGATTGCATAGCAATCAGTTTGTTCTGTAGTCGGCTTCGCGTGGTGTTTGAAGTGAGTCAGCCAATCGAGATAAAGATCTGAGTTTATAAAACTAGAATCCGAGACCATGCCGACAGATGGTGCAGCATCTGACAGTTTACTGCCTTCATACTCTTCCTTCCAAAAATAACCAGAAGCAGATACGGTATTGACGACTGTCACGTTGGTGGCGGGGTAAACGCACCGACAACAAAATCTGTAGAGGAGACCCTAGACATTACTTTCAGCGGTTTATTAGAAACGGTGGATATACCTGTCTCATCCATATTATAGATAGACTGTGGTAGAAAACTCTGCCATCGCTCAAGACGCAGTCCAGATCTTTTGCTTCGACCAACATAAGTTCGCCTAGGAGCCTCCCTGATAGTCTTACCAGAAAGACAAGGCTAGCAGATTTCCCTAATCTTCCCGACTTTCTAAAAATAGAAATAGAATTATATATAGAGACGGGAAAAGCTAAGGACTAAACGAATATTAATCAATAGAAAGAAAAAATAACTGAAACATAACATTTGTTCTATACTACAAAAATTCGGACGTGTAAAATTGCGCGCGCAATCTTGCCCATACTGCGCAATTTTGCACATTGCAATACCACTTTAAATTTTGTGATATTACTGCCATTTCTTAAAAATATCCTGAACTACTTCCTGTGAGGTCGAAACATGAGTGTTACAGCCGCAAAAAGAAATAGCAAATTATTAAATTTACCTACATTTTTATGTATAGTAATGTATTTATTTCATCAAAAAATTTGATTAAAAGTGAATAAATACTTTGTACTTAGGTATCTCTTTATCTCTATCAAAATGAGCGCATAAAAATAACATTACAAGTGCATTGAAGGTCGATAAATAAATTTATTAATGCTACAGATATGCATTAATCTGCAAAAAAACATATTTGAAAACATCGATAAGCATTAAAACGTTGCACTGGAACTACTGACACGATAAAGTCACAATACAAACTTTACTATCTAATTTACATCTGCATTATTGTCCTTGCGGAATCTTGTTTTTTTAAGCCACAAGGTGGCGCTCGAGTTTATGGCCCACCACCCCTTTTTAGAGATTTTTAAAGATAATATAAATCTGTTATGGGCGGGCCCTTCTGATGAAAAGTGGTCACTAAAGCTTGGAATTTTAGATACATCACTTGCTCGTTGCTGGCCCTCTAACAACCGATTCACGACGTATACTGTAATAATCCTTTGCCAAGCTAATTCTACAACCTGGTGTTTGTCGTGTCGTGTTATTTCGTATGAATTTGGAATATTGCTGCTGTACCTTTTAACTTCATTACGGTTTTCAACTTAATTCGTGTAATTTTCACACAAGTATCGTCTTATATTTTAAGGGTGTATAGGTTTCTTTTAAGATCCAAGGAGTCCAAGCCAACCTCACCTGAAAGTAACATCGGCGGCAATAGGCTCCCCACCTATTCTGTGGGACCAACAATATAACTGGCGAATTGTGGGCATAGAATATGCCTCTGCCTACCATTTCCGGAAAACAGGCGTGATATTATGTATGTATGTTATTTTGTGCTCTGCCTACTGGTTTCCTGTTGTCCGAAATAGATCGCTTTGTAAAAGCGCCTATATTGTAATTTTTCATATTTGTTGTTATTCATTGTAATCTTTGGTTTTTTTAAGTTATTTGTCGATAAAGATTTTATCTATCGATCTATTTTTGTAAGGTCCTATGCTGTTTTGCGTAATTGAGAAATAAGCAATACTATTATAGTAATAGTGAAAAGAACTGTTAAAAGAATTTAATTTGGAAAATTTACTAATTAAAACCTGAATTATAAACTTTCTTTCAATTGAGTTCAAAAACGGGAGTTATACGCCTACTTATTGTATTTATATATAACGTATTATAATAATAAGTATGTAATGTTAATTAGAACAGCTAGATAATTACTGAATTTAAAAATCAATAAGAGTTAGCAAAGAAATACATAAAATTTCATAATATTATTATACTTATTATAAAATGATCTAATCAAATGTTCAAGAGCAAAGGGCACGGGCCCTTGCCGTAAATTACTATCTATAAATTGTTGACGCAGTTACATCAACATAATCAGAAAAAAATAGTAAATTTAACATATAAACTAAAAGCCCGGCCACTGTTAGTTGTATATTTTTTTATTGAACTAAATCTGATTTATAAATATTTTTGAACAAAAAAGCGAATTCGCACATTACTCTAAAAAATACAAAATAACTAACTAACTCATTCCAACTGATAACATATAGTAATCTATATGTACGAGCTTTTATAAAATAAAACATCAAAATAAAAATCTGTGCAAATATTATATTCATCTAAGTATAGGTGTTATTTGAAACTTTTAAAGAATGTGGTTTGTTATCCTAAATAAAATAAAATAAATGTAACTACTTAGGTCTCGACAGTTTCATGTCCATGGGATCCGTTAGAGGCCCGTCATTAAAGTTTATTAAAATCTTTCGAGTGTTTTCGGCTTGTAATCTTACCAAATAAAGTCACTTTAGCATTTACTCGTAAAATGTTAAAATAACGATTGTCATTTAATTTTAATAGAAAACGATAAGAGGCGTTAGACATATGCGTAGGCATTATAAATGGGCTTATCATTAGTATTTTATCGGCGAGAATTCTGCTATCGTTCATTGAACCGTGAGGCGTCGCTATTTGAGCATTGACGTAGGCTTAAAAGTAATTTATGTTGTCAATGTGTCAAGTTAGCTTAGCATTCGAAAAAACAAACTAGTTAATATGATTATCTTAAGATAGCTTAAGGGGTAAAGTCGTAGGCGTCGATAGTCAATTATTATGTTATCTAAGGTTTTTGTTACAAATTTAAGTACGACTGTCAAAGTCACTACCGTAAACAATATTACATTGTTAGTGTACAAAATTTTCCAATAACCTATTTCTAGTTTTATGAATAATAATAATAAATAATACATTCGAGAAAATTTAAAACTGAATGTGCCAAATGCAATTCAATATTGCTTTTTATCTGTATGTCACAAGCTGGCACTAAAATATGCGACTTATACCGTGTAAAGTGGACATCGCAGCCTGTATGCGCTTGTTTTTAAGCAAGCGCCATATCATGGTCATGGTCATGTAGGCGCCATCATGACCTTATATCAAATCAAATCAAAAGTCATTTATTCAAGTTTGGCTCAATAGAGCTCTAATGAATGTCATACTTATAAATTAACGCGCCCATTCAAGGTTGGTTTTTTTCTCCCGCCAGTTACAATAAAAATACTTAACATTGAAACAATAAAAATTGTGTTCTGCAGTCACAAGATTTAAAAGACAAAACTCTTTTTAGCAATATTAACATAATTGCGGAAAAACATGTGCAGACCAGTAACCCGGCGGCTGGTGGCAAATATTCACGAGTATGACGCATGAACCAGCCATCGTTTCGCTTAAACATATTTTAGGGAACGAGCATATTAAAAGGATTTTAATAAAAAATACAAGAATTAATAAAATGTGCTGCAAATTACAATTTTTAAAAAACATTTCTCGCCCTTTTATATCAGCATTCTGCAATATCATATAATGTACCTAATATAAAAATCGCTAGGGAGCTAGTGACATAATAATATGGAAATTATCTTGAAATATTTAAATCTATATAATATACTTCAAAATATAGTGTTGACTAAAAAATATTATCATGATTTTAGATTTTTTTGTAACATAGAAAGTATTCATTTGCGTTATAATTATAGAAAGATAAGAGTATATTTAGTAAGACAACAACACTAAATAACATTCGGCCCTGCTGTATGGTATGTGCGAAATTCAATTAGTTTTAGCACAAAAAAAAATGTATCAGGGCAACATGTGGTACTGAACCAGATGAACCATGTGCACCACTGTTTCGGTTTTTAAACATTTTACCTTTGCCTTGTTTGTATATTTTCGAAATTTGTCAAGCTGAACAGTCATTACTTTAAAATGGCTAAAGATGTTTATCTTATCCAAGAAACACTAGGAACGGAAATAGGTTGGTTACTTCAACTATCCCCAGAAGTGCTCGCTTCCAAAAAAATTGCTTCTGTATGTGCATTATTATATACAATCAAGTACCTGAAAGTATAAAAGAACTTAACTTTAAAAGATTCTTAAGCATATTATATAAATGGCTTATCTCACACACTTTCTACACAGTGAAACAATTTTTAGAGCACAAACTTTGTGATACTTGTAGTGTTTTTACCCTAAGAGGTTAAAGTTACTATCTATGTTTGGTTTGACTAATATTTTGCGCATTTGTGACATGATATCGATTTTATTATTATTATTTTTGTGATTGTACTTATGAATGACTTGTGGGTATCCGTATTTTGACATAAATAATGTTTAGTTGCTAATTCGCAATTTTCACATTTAAAATTTTATTATGTCTAGTTGCTAATTCCCATTTTTGACATTTTAATGATTTATAAGTATATTTTTCTTTTAAAAATTGATGTGTAATTTAATTATAATTTGCATGCCATTGTTGTTGGCTGAATGAGAAGAGCTTTATTTTATTGTACAAGAACAGTAATGTACCTCAATCAAGTGCAAATAAAATATTCTATTCTATTCTATGAGAACATAATACAAATGGCAATTCTTTATTTTGTTTACTATATAAGTAGGTACTTTGTACACAAAATATCTACCGAACTCAAATCGCTATAGAACTCTCTTCTTTCTTTATAACGCTTTAACGTTTTAGTGATAGAAGTTTTGCACTTATTCTGTGAATATGATAGAACGTAAGTGCTTCGCAATCACACAGCTTTTAGTCCATACTATCGTTATCATATCGGTATGACGTGCGTGCTGAGGCGAGGGTGCCTGGTCGACCGTAACGCTTTCACCCCCTCTCTATAATATTCGTAAATTTTTAAACAGTTTATTCACTTGAATCGCGAGTAACACACTGTCGTATAGTTTCAAAAAAAATAAGAATGGAATAGATTTCCCTGTGAAAGTTTTGCTACTGTAACAGCACAGGCGTTAGCGACTTAGTAATTAAAATGCATCTGCTACAAGTGTTACTTAGGTAAGTCTGAGTGTTAACACAACCAACATATTGTGTATCTTAGATGCTATGTATCTAGCTAGTGTCTTGTCTGTAAATAGCTGTAATTCATCATCTCAGCCCATTAACATCCCACTACTGAGCACGAGCCTCCTATTACATATCAAGGTGTGAGGGTATTAGGTCATACTCCACCACGCTGACCCATTGCGGATTGGAGGTGTGAGTGTCATACAGCTGTAATTACTTAACTCTTTATTAAACTAATATGTCATAGTTATTCGTCATTCTGATTACTATCAAAGTGTAGTTTAAGTCATGCCATAAAATGTGGTAAATATTAATATTGACAATGAAGTAAAAAATAAGTAGTCATAAATAATCACAGGGCTTATCTTCTATTTTATAATTAAGTCAAATAACTACAAAGTCTATCACTCATTACCAGATTATTTTAATATCAAGTACTATAACAGTAAGATTACATTAGTATGAGTAAGTTTTACCTATCTACAGTTATATATGTTTTGAGAATATATTAATCAGATTGAGCGCTTACAACAGTAATTGAAGCCTATTAATGCACAACTAAATTGGATTAAATAATAATGATATTTTTTAGCCTCGTGGCAGAATCAAATTAGAAGACTATACTAAAATTATTACTTATACTGGTATTGAGCATCAACTCTATTGATGTAACAAAAACATTAGAATGGCGTTTTTACTGATTGTGTTGCCGGGTTACCATAAGTTAATTTGCTTAATAGATGCATGGTTTTTATGGATGGTTTTTGGTACTGATTGCGTGGCTGGGTTACATGATTTTATCAATTTTAATTAAAACTAGATAAATGTTTGTTATTGTTTGTTCGGAAGCAAAATATCATGCACGTTTACTTTTTTTTAGTTAAGTTTTTCTCTAATATCATCTCAGCTGTTTAAAATCAACTGCTGAATATAGGTACGCCTTTCTTCTTTCCACATCGATCTGCCTGCATCCACCGGCTGTACCTCCGCTTTGACTAAATCAGCGGTCCTTCGAGTGAAAAGTCATTCTCTACTACGTTTCATCCATCGATTCTTTGAGTTATGTAGCCCCTGCCACTTCAGCCTGCAAGTTAATCTTGTCATTTCGGTCATCCTAGTTCTTCTACAGATTTCTTGACTTCGTGTACAATTATTTACTTGCTTTCAGTCAAAATGTGTGTGTAACAATTCAAAATGTATGTCGTCTACTTGACACAAAGCATTCATGCCTTAACTAGCGGTTCTCGTAGTCTTGGGTAAACTGATACTTCGTAACGAAAGAGTTAAATAACTCTTACCTAAACGTCTTATGACAAATATAATCCAGTTGTTATATTTTATAAATAATTATAGATTTTACCATAAAAATATACAGAAAAATAAACTACCTATATCAAAAAACAGATATAGGTAGTCAGAATTTTAAAAAATCATTTTAAATATTAGGTGTTATATTTTCATAACCAGTTAGTATGTTCTCGTAAACCTTCTGCCAGTTCGATTACTTTTCAGCGTATCAGCATAGAAATAAAGATTATGGTGTTTAGGATAGATGAAAGAAACAGGTAACTTTGCTCTGTAAGTTAAAAAAAAGAAAAATAAGAATACGAGTATTATAAAACATTCTTGGATAGTTTTTGCGCCTACGCGGTAAACCAAAATTAATGTAAATTCGAGTTTTATGTGTAAAGATAGTGGATACAAATCGTGGAGACATAACTTAATCGGCAACGTACATCAATGTAGGAAAATGACCTATTTAAGTAAATTGTGACGTTCCGTGTTGATTCCAAAATTCCCTAGAAGCTCTAGTGAGGTCTCCACTACTTTATTGGGATCTGACTTTGACTTGTCTCAACTATGACGGACTATATTTTACTTTGCCTGAATGACAAAAACGCTGTATTTTTCGCAAATAACTTGTTTAAATCAATTACTAGACACTGGTATACACGCTAATCGAAATAGTCCATATTATGTAAGAAAAAAAATGTTGGACATTTTTAACGGCGCGTTTATCTCCAAAGTAAGCAGAAATTGTGCAGTAGATATTAGAGTACGCAGCAAACTTTATTTTATTTTATTGAAGCGCTCGTAGCTTCGCTGTAGTAGGTGGTCGGAAACGATTACTAAAGTAAGTGAGTTCACATAGATCTGTCCTTGGATCGGTGACCGTATCTGTGTCATCTAATAGCGAGCGCTTCCATGCTTCAGTTGACACGAGTCGTTGGTCCCGGTTATCATTATAAAATATATAATATGTGGTAGTCGTAAGTAGTTAAGCCATGGCAGAGTTTTACAGCCTATTTGTTAGCTTGAAGAATTACAACAGGGGGTACGCTACATGAGTGCCTCCGCCAATCTACACTGGGTCTCCGTGCTGAGTATTGGAACATTGATGAGCTGAGAATGTACGTTGACTATAAAATTATACGAAAAATAATACATGCAGAAATCAAAACAAATGTAAATTCGAGTTTTATATGTAAATATAGTGAAGACAGAACTTAATCGGCAACGTACACTAATGTAGGAAATGTACCTATTTCAGTAAATTATGATGTTACGTGTTGATTCCAAAATTTCCTAGAAGGGTCTCCGTGCTGAGTATTGGAACGTTGATAAGCTGAGAATATATCGCACAGCTAGATGAAAACGTCACTAACTCAAAAAAATACTTAATCTAAATTAGTGTCATTTTCGTATTCTCGGCACACCCGGCAATCCGAAAATGCCACTATTTGAGAATAAGCTTTTTTGAGTTAGTGACGTCTTCATCTAGGGGTGCGATATGTTGAATATAAAATTATACGAAAAATTACACATACAGAAATCGGTATTATATTTTTTTTTCATTTTTGTAGAGATATTTGGAATTTGTTAGAAAAGGGTATTTTTTTTCCACTGTAACACTATCCCACTAGTCTCATCTAGAAGTTAAATAATAAGTAATAAACAATATTCTTGAACATCTTCTTTATTACGTGGGACCAACAATATAACAGGCGAAATGTGGGTGTCTAATATGTTTCTGCCTACCCCTCCATCATCGGTTGGGCTACGGCCCCCGTGCACATCCATCCGCCCGGTGGAAGATCTTCCCATTGTGGAGAGCACACCATCTACACCCTACAGTGGTGACCCCAGTAGAACATCAGCAGTCTTTAACCTCGTCGCATCGCTCATAGCTCTCTCGCCTCTCATCGGTCAGCAGTCTCAACAGCCACAGCAGCCAGCATCCAGCCTCAAAGGACTTCCACGTGCAGCGCAACCCTTCGCTACCTGGTTTTCTCGGCAGCCTCTGACGGCTTATCGTCCCCCTGGTCCCGCAGCCCACGCCCGTAGCATCATAGTCGTTGGCACTCACTCCAGCGTGGCAGTCTGTGCACACCAGCAGCTCGGACGACGTCGCAACCTGACGCAGCCCTACCGTCACTCAACTCCAACACGCCTTGACTCACCGCAGATATCTCGACCTTTTCATCTCGACCGCATCTCGACTCACCGCAGACCGCACCAGACAACCTTCTGGCACCTCCGCGCAGATTGCTAAGCTTCAAAGGACCTTCGTTCTAGGGGGGGGGGGGGGGGGGGTGATGTAGCGACTCCTTACAAGCGATGAACGAAACTTAAAAGATTAATGAAATCCTGAAATCCTGAACTATCCCTACCATTGGGACGCGGACCCCGGACACATCCATCCGCCCGTTGAAAGATCTTCCCTTTGGTAGGGAGTACCAACCACTCCCTACAGTATCCATTATTTTTTAATTGAAAAATGGCTCCATCACTACCTTATTAACATGCCTATAATTGCACAACGAGGTTCTTTAATTTATTTTAATACTAGGTTCTCGCTAGTGAGTTCGCCTCCATAAACTTTGGCTTACGCATCCAATAAGACCTTTTTGCCATATTCTTTGTTCAAGCTTTTTCATACTTTCATTAAAAATGTTTAACTTTTTGTAGTTGTTTCAGTTTTAGTAGTAAAGGAATTGCTTACTTGTGTCAAATCGACATAATCAGCAAGTAGAATTCGTTATAGAATAAGTAGGTATACCATAATTAAAAAAGTAAATCGAATCCTTTGAGTTTAATACTAGTATGATGTGATAATCGACTGATCTTTAAAACATTTTCATTGGAAATTGAATGGTATTATAGCAATAAGCATATTCTTAAACTTACACACCAAAATTGTGTAGGTACTCGTATGTAACAAAAACCACCAACTCACTCGCTAACTTTACAGTAACTTGAAGTTTGGACATCAATCACAAGGCCGCTACATAACATCCCTATTTGCTTGATTTGTTTATTAACGTTGAAAAGAGACGGAGCTATACCCCACACCATGCGTTGTGGGGTTGTTAATTAGATGCCTAGGCTGATAGCCAGTGCTCCTTGCTTGGCAAGCCTTCCCCATTTTCCGAATGAATCGACCGCATTCAACGCCACACCACAAAGCTGCCTTAACACTCTTTTAGTCCTTTTTATCCTTGTTTTAACTTTAGTGTTCTAAATCTTTTTTCATTTCGGGCTAACAGAACATTAATCTATACAGTGTAATGTAAAATGTCTTTTGAATTTAAGAAAGCCCATCATGTCTATTTCGAGGTGAAACACAAGAGGAAAGCTAAAAAGAAAGTGACTTTTCAGGTGCAACTTTTTTAGTCCTAAGATATTTTTATAATTTTACCTTTTTTAAAACTTTTGCTTAACAAATAATAAGGATAAGTGTCCGAACATAGGTAGATATCTAAAACATGTTTTATCTGCTCTCTAATACACAAGAGCTAGACTATCTATCTCCCTATAACGTTTTTATTAGTGTTACCGATATATTTTAACTGCTTTGATGGCATATTGAAATCCCCTGCAAATTTTTAACATTTGCAATTATTTTCTCAGTTGCCACCGAGAGAAGGTTTGACTACGCCGAGGAGTGCACGCGCTCCTGTCGGCCGGAGGACTACAAGCACTCTTCCACATCAGCGCTTGAAAAAAGAGGTTAGTACAAAACTCTTTCACGACTCTGATGTTTTCATTATGTAATGTTACTTTTTCGACTAAGCAATTCAAATATAAATCAAAGTAACTTCTAATTTAAGAATTGTAACGTGTTTCTGATAATACGAATACGAAGAGATCATTAATCCTAAAATGTTTAAATTCTTCTCATAAACATAATTTTTACAAAATATTCATTTGCATACTGCATACTGGTATCCAGATTGGGTGAATTTCAGTTATTACATGGATCCACCGCCGTCGAAGTTCCGCGACCCATAGGGAAACATACTATAGGTCAATGTCAGGATATTAGAAGCCACTTACTTTCAAATAACGACGTAGCTGTTCAGCGATCAGGGTTTGGACCTGAGACCCTCTGAATATTATGTCTCGCCACTAGGCTACCTAAAAAGTTTTTTGATGTGATCTTTATGCAGTTTTAATACTTAAATTTCCACTGGTAAGTTTTTTCCATAAATCAATATATAATAATTATGTTCTTGGTCTTCTTATACAGCACTTTTGGTTACAAATTAGGCAAAGCTTGTAAAATAGGTAAACGGATACCGGACAACGGATTACCATAGAAACCTCCCAGACCGAGCCAAATATTTTTTTTCATGCACGCAAATATTTGCGATTTAATTTTTATTCATAAAGCCGTGTAATGAAGGCTTCCTTCACATATGTTTATCACCCGTCTTCTAGCCCGAGAGAGTCATAGAAGACGACTAAGGAAATGTGATCTCGTCTACTGTCAATGTGGGCGAAGGGTTAGCCACCAGTTCCTTTCACAAGTTTCACCTATAGATCTCTATTCTAAAGGAAAACTTTGCTACAGCATTAGAGATCTCTTTCAAAAAGTTATAGCAAGGTTTCTGCCCACCTCAATATCAGAGATGTGATTTATCTGAGACACAAGTATCTGATATACTGATACGAGATACAAAATACGTATATCCGTCTTGTATCTAAGATATTTAAAAAAAAAACTTTTTTATAGATACTTTTTCTAACAAGTAAATACATTTACAAATATTTTATCATATATCAATGTACTTGATTACAAAATGAGACTACATTCTATTCTATGGTGGTTATGAAATAAGTACGTAAATTTTACTGTTTTCTTTTGAACTTGAAATCAGTTATTTTTCGGTGCGATGTCAACAAATAGCTTTAGTGAGATTCGAGAAAAAAATGGAAACGGAAGTCAAATTTTATTCTTATAAGAAACTAAAAGAATTTTTTTAAAGGATACCGAAAAACTGAGCCGATTGAAAATGTTAAAGATTTTATCCTGACTGAAACGCGAAAAATGTATCAACCAAAGTTGAAGGCTTTAGACCTAGTAGGAGTAGGAGATAAAAAAAATAAAGATATAAACCTTATTTTATGTGTTTAAATCTCCGTATTTTGTATAAATTATATCTAATAATGAAATTTAATTCATTAAAATAAAATATCTTTTTCTTACAAAAGTATTTTCATTTTCAGAAGTATTTAGGAGATACGTATTCTGTATCAAATATTTCAGATACCATTTTCGAAAGTATTTTATGTGTGGTATTTGACTTACATAATTCAAAAGTATCTTGCATTTTGTATTTCAGATACTTTGTAGAAGGTATCTTGTACTTACATCTCTGCTCAATATATCCCATCAGCTTCTTGGAGTCTGGGGTAAAGTAATTATTCCTAATGTTATTTATAGAAATCTTTGGAAAGTCCTCCGGAGATGGACTCTCCTGTGGGTAGCGTCAGCGGTGACCTGAGACGCCAGAATGAGGAGCTGCGCGCTCGGTTGGCAGGAGAGGCGGCTGACCACAAGAGAAGACTCGACACTTATCGTCGCGCGCAGCAAGGGCAGGCAGCTCTGGTCTCCAGACTTCAATCTAAGGTCGAATAATTTTATTTATCGTATTGGAATTATCATAACATCTAGCTTAAATCTTATGATAACCGATATACTAGTAATATACTTTTTTTTTGAACTACTAAATCACCAACACATTGTCATGTACTGTACTATTTAGATTCCATATTTTTCACTGTTGTAAATGTTTTTTTACTGCTCGTCTGTACTTCGCTCTGTCTACAACCCATAATTTATATAGTACATAATTGTAGTGCTTGTGACTTTCGCTTTTATTTTGTAAATCATAATGTATCCATAATTAAAGTTTATTACAACAATAAGCTACAATCAGTACCTTAGTTGGGGGATGGGATGAGGAATTTATTTGTGATAGCAAGATGTAATAAATATGGATTACATAAAAGGTGACAGTTTGCCCAAAAAAAATTGTGACATTGACACTGACATCTAGCGACATGGGTGGGAATAGCGCTGGTTTCAAAAAAATTATTTAGTATCTTCGCGATTGAATTAAATCGATAAATCGTAGTACATTATATTTTTTATTTAAGTTTAAGTTTTCTTTAACTCCAGAAAACTCTTTATAATCAAAAAACAATGGTGCATAATGTACCTAAGAGTGCAACACGAAATAAAATGTGCCGGTATTTCTATCATCATTGCTTAATGTAACTAGCTGTATATTTTTAACAAACAATATAGTAATACCTAGACTATTTGGTCTCCTAGGTGCTGCAATACAAGCAACGATGTTCCGATTTGGAGACCCAAATGCTGGAAACGACACCTCGCAGCGACCCGCCTTCCAGCTACCGCCCTAGTGCCGGCGCCAGTAAATCCAACATCCCACTCCTGCCGCCTGCTCTGTCCACCTCGGGTAGTAGCGACCTTCGTAGAGATGAACGCATTAACGACCTGGAGACTGCACTCCGGAGACTAGATGAGGAGAGACATAAGTATGACAATATCATTGCTCAATATAACACCATAGAGTTTGCCAAGTATAGAAGCGATAATTATTTATCATATCATATCCTATATTGTCCCAGTTGCCCTAGACTTAAGCTTAGGGGTTAGGTGCTGCTCACTGGTTTAACCAGATTTGGCTAAATTTCAGTTATTACATGGAGTGCCTGCCGTCTGATCGCCGCAACCCAGAGGGAAACACCATTCTATGATTAAATCAGGCACTGACTTCCTAATACGACTGCCATTAATTTTCATGACAGCAGAGATTAAAGGCTTAACATGCTTTTCGAGGCGAGAAATATGAACATAAGTTTAAAAAGTCACAGGTGTGCCACTACGGCTTAAACCGAAACCCTCTGAGCTTAAAGGCAATGGGTCTCGCCACTGGGCTATAGCTGCTCAAAAAGCCATTATTATATGGTTTTAATCTATCAGATTCTATTATTTTTTTACTTATTTGTCTTGTTTATGAAATAAATAAATGTTATTTAGTAGAGTATAGGGATCCTACCAAGACCTAAGGAGCCCAAGCCAACCTCACCTGCAAGTGGTGCACCTGCCGATCAATGGACGAGGCTCTGGTGATCATAACAGGACCCGGTAAGCGGCAATAGGCTCGCCACCTATTATGTGGGACCAACTATATAATTAGCAAAGTGTGGGCGTATAATATGCCTCTGCCTACCGCTTCGGGGAAACAGGCTTGAATGCATATATTATTAAGAACTTGTGTTATGCATACTAAAGAACGGATAAACTTACATACATATATATTTTGGTATATACTAAATATATATAGAAAACCAACCAGGCGAGAACAAAATATTCATGTTCATGCACACAAATAATTGCCCTATGTGGGAATTGAACCGACAACCTTAGGAGTGGAGTGCAGGTATACTCTCTTAACATAAGAATTGTCCGAATGGCGAGCAATTAAATGTAAAGGATATATTGTCACTAAGTTTAACAT
The DNA here is from genome assembly GCA_949126915.1 of Musotima nitidalis. Lineage (NCBI taxonomy): Eukaryota > Metazoa > Arthropoda > Insecta > Lepidoptera > Crambidae > Musotima > Musotima nitidalis. Next base: position 10,864,044 of record OX421423.1, on the reverse strand, counting down.
TTTACCCAAGTTGCTAAGACACTTCTACTGTGTTTTAGATGTGAAAAACTAGTAGCCCAAAACAACCTGCTCCGTGATCAGCTAGAAGAATCCCACCATCTTAATGAAGCACTCACTGGAGATTTGCAGAAGTTGACCAATGATTGGGAGGCTCTTCGTGATGAGATGTCCATCAAAGAGGATGACTGGAAAGATGAGGAACAGGTTCTTACTTTTGCATCCATTCATCCTGTATTTTTGAGTTAAAACAGAAATTTATTGAAACTTCTTTTGTTTTCTGAATTTTGAGACTACAACTTATCTCTCCATATTAAAATCTGAATGTACTACTGTATTTTACTTAATTATTGTCACTACAATCTGTTAAATTAACAGTTAAGTAGATTAATTTCGCTGCAACTTTCCTCTCCTATCCTATATTGCCTACCCTATCTTTGACTCAACCTGTAGAAGACCAAGGATTTAGTAAACCCATAATGGTTATTTTTCAGCTATGATTAACCTGCTAAGGTATATCGATCACACTTTTTTGTAAGTGTAAAAGTCAGTACTCAGCTGAGTATATTTTACTTATACAACAGGGTAAATCTGAGATTAAATACAGATACCCCCATTTTAATATATAGCTAAAATGGGTCATTTCAATGACCATCAATCACTGTAATATTTTAAATTTTATATGGGATATATAAATAAGACTTCATTTTTTTACTCTCCAGGCATTTAATGACTACTACTCTAATGAGCACACCCGTCTCGTGAATCTCTGGCGTGAAGTGGTGGCAGTGAAGCGATACTTCAATGATATTCAGACCAGCACTGAAAGAGATTTGTTCCGTGTCAAGAGTGACCTCGACTCCTCCGTCAGAGAGCTTGTTGGTACACTCACTGGTTACTCCATCAACTCATATGCCAATCAAGGTTCTAGGGTAAGTAGCATCTAATATTTTTGTTATTAGTGTTCAGTACCCGCCAATAAATATTACATATTTATGCAAATTTCCATGTCCATTAATAATTATATTTGTTGTTCATCAGAATTTGAATTCTGAACTAGTTCAATCATTAAATGGAGCTGTATAACTATTCCTTTTTAAATTTCCAATGTGCAATATGTGTACCTACTGTACGCACCTAACATATTTTACAAAGAAATGTCTCTAATGTTTCGTACTATGACAGTTGCAGTTCATTATCTTCTTTCTCTAAATCAATCAAGCCAAAAACCTGATGTAATTTATAATGTCTCTCGATAGCCGGATCACCAGTCCCAGTCCCAGTTTCCAACATCAGGTAGTTCAACCAATGTTGGTCTCGAGGCTTTGCGTGTAGAACTTCGCGATGTGACAACTCAAAGAGATTCTGCAGTAGCTGAGCTGAGGGAAAGAGATGCTCGCATTCAGAGGCTGCTTGGAGAGCTGCAAGGACTGGTATGTCATAAATTTGATAAATATTCCAGGCCATTACACAACCCTTATGAACTGCTTATATATTGAAATATTTTTTTTGTATTTTTTTTTCTACCATATGGTGGCACTTAAGCACCACTTTAAGGTCTATGTCACTTAAATCTATAGACGCTTACAACACCAGGGGCACTAGCGCGTTGGTCACCGTTTAAAAACCGTTTCACTCAAAAACCCTTTTTGAAGAGCCCCATGGGATTTATCTAAAATGAATATAAACTTTTAGGCTCCCTGTTCACTCAAGCGGAGCGAGGATGCGTAGCGGAATATTAACCAATGAGATTTCATAAAATCTTCGCTCCTCCCCTGTCCTCGATTCCTATTGGATAATTTTTCTTTGTATCTCCACTCTGCTACCTCTCTCCGCTTCATTGGAACGGCAAATAGTTTTGACCATGCATACAAATCGAACCAACTACCTCAAGAGCAGATTGCCAATATACCTTCACGCCATATAGGTCGTCAATTGGGTCACTTATGATAGTAACTTCTATTGGGAATCAATATGTATATTCAGTGAACTGCCTTAATCGTATAGCAATCTATGCAAAACTACTAGGGACTAGATAGCGCTGTGTAAGATGTCCGAAAAATATTTATTCTTGTGTTATTAGCATACAACTGCTATATTCATGTTCTGTGACAATTTAAATCAAATTATAATGTACCTTATGTATATCAATTGACTTCTTATTTAGGAGGAACGCTGTGAATCCGCAGAGACACTTTGTTCTGAGGCTTCTGTTATGAGATCGGCTTTAGAAGAAGTGGCTCGTGCGCTCATACAGGATTCAGAGGCTGACATAGCACCAGCGCATGTGCAGCATATGGCAGACAGGTAAGCTGATAAGTTAAAGTGTCCATTCAACTAAAAAAGTTTATACTGCATACCCAGTATTTTTAAAATAATTCAATATATATGAGTGATACGCCTGAACCCAAAGTTTTTATAGTTGGGGCCCTTAACTATAAACACAATACGACCTCGTGTAATGGAAATGTATGCCGAGCCTCTAACAAATACACGTGACTGTGCATGAAGCTCGTCGTAGATTTCCATCTTGCGCTGTCGTATCGTGTTTATGAATATGATCTCTACGGCTTAAATTTGTTTTACAAAATGCATTATTAAAAATCAATTAAATAAATTTTATTTAATAAATACAGAGAGTCTTGCTCATATTGCAATCCTCTGCATATTTAATACAAGCACGTATCTTGCGACGCATTTCACTTTTTGACACATGAAAGACGAGATTATACATATTTTACATGGTCTTAACTGGGTTATTGCTCAAAATATCGTAGTCTGAAATAGCCCCAACGTTATATAAATAAAATAAGTTTATAATAATCTCATCTATACATCACATTCCAAGTAACCCTGTATATTAATGTTGTTATACTGCAAATTTAATACATTATTTTTGTTTGCTTAGGTCTCCAAAACGCGGTGTTTCCCAAACAGCTAACGCCACTGCCTTTGCTGAAAGCACTATATCGGCAGTACAAGCAGCTCTGCACAAATACCAGATACAAATACATGAATTGCAGGTATATACAAATACCATAAGACATATTAAAAATGCCTTTTTATTTTGAAATATTATGTTAATAATAGACGACCTCTGACGTGGCAACGTTTTACTGAGAATATTATGTACAGAATTCTTTACATAATATAGATACACAGTCATAGATAATTTTATGATCTCCAATTTTAATCATATATTTGTAGGTAAAACTTCAAAATACCCGTGAACAACTACTAACAAACAGAAAGCATTGTGAAACTGCAGATTCAAACATAATGTCCCTGGAAGCTAAGGTGCAAGATCTTCAAGGTAATAAATATATAAAAAATTTGTTGCATAACTACTGGTAAATAGCACCTTGATTATTTTTGACGTAAGATATAGGATATCCAAAACTCAAAATCATTTATTCAAGTTTGGCTCAAAAGAGCTCTTAAGAAGGTTAAAACTTAAAAACTAGCGCGCCCATTCACTGCGAGCGGGAGCTTGATCGTAAAAGAACGGGCAAAAAAAACTTCAAGGTTAGTTTTTTCTCCCGCCAGTTACAAGAAAATGTACTTAGTAGTAAAACAATTTGACAAATAAAAGCAGACCAGTCCCCACTGGCGGTACCCGTTCACGAGTATGACGCATGAACCAGTCATCGTTTCGCTCAACCATATTTTAGGGAACGTAACGAACCGACGCAGGACGCCACCAATTTAGTTTCGGTTGTAGGTACAGTACCTTATTAGTTGTTACATATAAACACTTGTTCTTCAGGAACTTATTGCGCTTCTTCAAATCATCTATTAATTTTCATAAAAAGTCCATGGAAAGGCCTAAGACCAACGATTCACAGCACGAATCGATTTTGAAAGAATTTAATCTTTATCAAGTGGGGAAAAAGCAGAATTCACAATTAAATAAAATACTAATTGTGATCTCCTAGTAACGCCATATCGCTTTGTATAATTAAAATGACAATATGTAATTCTTTTGTAGGTAAGCTTGATCAGGCGAACACAGATCTTAACCAACTGTTACAAGAGAAGGACATGATGCAAAAGACTATAGAATCTCTGAGAATAGACAAGAACAATCTTGAAAGAAACAGAGTTGAGATCAACGCTATGGTAAGTTTTGTATCTAATATTAGTTAATATAAGTTTTGATAATTTTTGAATGTTAACTGTCGATATGGCGATAATTTCCAACCTAGGAAAAATTTTGTACCTGGAAAGTAATAAATGTAAGACATCGGAAAGTCCTGAGTTATATCTTAATAATAACACTTAGCAGTGGAATAGTACATATCTGTAATCTTGCTAAGTTTACAGATACTTATTATTACAGTCGTCCTAAAATTCTAGTCAATCATATGAATAAAATTAAACAGGTGGAGTCTTTAACATCTGACTACGAAAAACTCCAGAAGATTAATTCGCGACTCGAGAAAAATATAGAGGCGCTTGAAACAGAAAAACACGCTTTGAACGGTGAAGTCGATCATTTGCATCGAGAAGCGACCAACAGAGAGTCTGTTCTGAGGTAAAATGTCAATTTATTTTTTATTAGTGTACTTACAGATTAAATAAATAAATAACAAAATAATTTTGCACCTTATTTATAAAGACGTGATATTGAATGATGTCTACAAAATGAAATATATCTTCATTGGAAACTCGTAATCAAAGCCGTGTCTTTGTTACTGATCTAATATTTCGCTAGAGGTTATTCATTGACCATCCGCCATAATTATGATGACTTTTTCAGAGCTGAAGAAGAGCGTTCTTCTCGCCTCCGTTCAGAGTTGGTTACTACTAGAGAGGAGTTGAACAAGACTGCGCTTTGCAGAGATTTGTTGGACCAGCAAAAGCTGGAGGCAGACTCAATACTGTCTCAGATGGAGAAACATAGAAGTAAGGAACACAAATTTTATGTTGTAATGTAAAGATTTAAGTATTTCGTTATTTATGAAACAGACACATACCTACCCTACGCGTACGCTGGAACTGTAGTTGAGTCCATATGATTTATGCATTGTACATCAGATAAAAGAAAGTTATATAAAGCTTTCTTCTAAAATGTCAATAATTGGAAGATTTGTTATACCAAATTTTTAATTCTTAATTGCGGTTTATAAATAACTAATAAATCACAGTAACCATAAAAAATTTGTTAGCAACGCACCTGTGTATAACATTTAAGAAGTGAGATGTAAGCGCCTTTTTTCTATATTTTATGCCATATTACTGGTTTGTCTAAAAGGTGATTTGGAAATGGAGTTGGAAAGGACAGTGATGGAAAGAGGCGACTGTCAAGAACTCGTTGAAAAGTTAGAATGCGCCGTCAGAAACCTCGAGTGTGAGAAGAGGAAATTACAGGAAGACCTCAAAAACGTAAATCGACATAACTTTTCATATTTTTCTTAAAAAAAAACAGAGTAGTAATTAGAGAGTATTTATTTATTTTATAACTATCAAATGCGTGTTCTATTTTTGTGCAAAATTCATGTTCATCCCCCTTTCGGCCTTTTATTCTCTCTTGAATAGCAAAGACTCTAACTAGACACCTAGGGTTTACTTGTGGAATATCATTCAATACATATATCATATCTTACTTAAACTTATTTACTTATAACTATAAACTTATAGCTAAGTATAATATTTTAGGTTGAAGAAGAAAAGTCTTCCCTCTCAAACCAGTCGTCTGAGCAACAGGGCGACCTTAACTCTCTTCGCAAAGAGTTGCTAGCTGCAGAACAGAACCGCATGGAGTTGGAAGCGGACAAATTGTCTCTGTGTGAGAAAATCAAGTTCCTTGAAGGAGAGAGGGAGAAAGTAGAGCTGGAGTTGCGACAAGTTATTAGGTAGGAATAGCTGTCACAGTTAAATAAATTACATATTTTTATAGTTGCAACTAATGTTATTTTTAAGAATACCAAAATTTTAAATATGTAAATATACAAATAACTATAATAAATATGAAGCCAATTACAGGTAACCACTAATAAAAAAATATCTATTAATCCCTTGGTTTTTATTGATGCTTTTTGTTATGCTAGAAATATATTTTATTTGCTATTAATTTGTAATATGCAATTTAACAAAACAATATTTTTGACAGAGAGCGTGGCGAATTGAGTTCCCAATTGACAGCAATGGTCCGTAAAAAGGACACATTGAATGAAGAGATTATGCGATTGCAACAAAGACTCGAACAAGCGAATGAGACCATAGGTCGCATCAACCGGGCGTTAGAAGATCACGTCAAGGACGGCGAAGAAAAACAGGTATTTGAATGCTAATGACGTTTTTGATTCGTAGAAGGCATTTGACCAAATGAATAATAAGTCATTCCACAAAATACGTAAAATGTATTACTTTTTACTTACGCACATATAATGAAAGGAATATTGTTCCTATTAAAATTATTATTGAAGGCGAAAACGCTACTTGTTGTTCCGCAAGGAATCATGATAAGTCCATTGATAATTATAATTCTGTGAGATTTAATCAAATTATGCAACTTTTAACCATGTGTTGAACACAATACAACGCAAAAATGCAATATTAGTTATTATTACAAGACATGCTTTTAAATATGCATTTGTGTGCTATGACGTTTTGCATTGTGTATAGCCGTTTATTTATAAACAAAATATTTTTATTTGCAGATCATGATAGACAGCTTAGAAAAAGACAAACAGCATTTACAAGAACAGCTGGCTGGTGTGCGATCGGAGAAGGATGCTCTTGAAGCTGTGTTGTTTGATACTGCGAACATGCTAGAAGATGCTGATAACAAAAGAAACAAACTTGAGCATGAGTTGCAGGAGTCTTTAGTCCAGCAAGAAAACTACAAAGGTGAGCAACTCGAATAAGCACCACTGATCACAATGCCTAATGACTTTACTTTAGATATCACTTTCTAACACGTGCCCTCTCGAGACGTTATAAATGTGTAATTGTATATAAGTTTTAAATGCATTCATTCAGGTCAAATAGCTAGACTGTCGAAAGATCTAGAAAACAGCGAAAAAAAAATGAGAGACACCAGGAATAGCATGCAACAACAATCAGGAAAGAAAGAGGCTGAATATCAACAGATTATCTCTAATCTCAATCGCACTACTACGGATAATATCACAAAGCTTAAGGAAGAAAAGGTAATTACTGGCAGGGAAGACGTAAAGATGACATATTTAACGTTATTGCCGTCAGTGTAAAATATAATTTCGTAGCTGAAGTGATCAAACTGAATTTTAGTAATAAAATTAATTTACGGTGGCTTTTACATACTAAGAATGTTTTTATAGGAACATCTCCGCCAGTCCCTCGAGCAAAAGTTGAGTCAAACTATTGCATCTCTGACGAGCGAGAAGGAATCGTCCGATGCAAGTGCGAGGGAAAGAGAGAAAAAACTACTAGCAATACGAGATCAGTTGTTACTTCAACATGACGAGGCTATGTTGAGGGCTGAAAATGATAAGCAGCAGGCTTTGCTTATGGGTATGTAGTTAAAAAACACTTATTTCAGAATTGTCCGAAAGCAATTTTTAATAGTCCCATGAACATTAACGCTTGGTTTAAAAGTGGGTTCACGTCTGATTCATATCTGTGATATTTGAATTCGTTGCCGACTGATTATTTTATCAAGCGGTCAACCTATAGGTTTCTATTGCTTCGTACCAACAAGTTGGCATTAAGTACAAACATCGTCGCTATAATAAATACTTGAATCAAATCAATGAAATGGGTGATAGTTTCGTTATAATCGTTATTTTTATATACAAATTGTTACTATTTAAAAGATTTGTTACTGGACATTTAATCACATGGTGTTGTTTGCATGAATCTTTTATCCTTAAGTTATCTAATAATAACCAATCATGGTTGCTTTATTAAATTTATATTTTAGCCCATCAAGAACATCAAGCACTAATGGAGCGTTTAGAAGAAGCTAAACGTACATTGGACTGTGAGCAGAACAAATTAGAGCGATGTAGAAGGGAAGCCCAAGCTAGAGCTGACCAAGATCGCGGGTTCGTGAATCAGCTAAAAGACGAGATATCAGCGCTCAAGACCAGACTTGAAGAAGCTAAGTAAGGGAAACAACTAATATACAAAATGTATCCCTTTTTCAAGTAATTGAAGTTCATAACTTTAGTAAAACTGGGCCCAGACGTTAAGGCTCCTAATATGACTAGTGACATTATTTAGGGGCAGTGTTTGTTACTTTGACGAATCAAAATGATTTTATTGGTCTCAAAAACAATTAAGTATACTTTATTTTATTTTACTCTGTGGTATATATCAAAGAGACCTCGTCAATATTACTTGATATTATAATACTTCTTGTTGATGTTTTAAAGCGATCGTAGCTCCGTAGCTAAGTGGTTGGAAACAGAGCTCACAGAGGTCAGTCCTTCAATGGACAATCGTTTGTGTCGTATGCAATATCGATTTCGATATCGAGCGCTTCTGTGCTTCGAGAGGCACGTTAAGCCGTTGGTCCCGGTTATCACTATATGTGGTAGTAGTAAAGACATGTTATAGGGTATATTGGGCGGTATGAATAATTCTAACAACACGCAACTGTCTCCACCAATCCGCACTAGGTCCTAGGGAGTATGACCTAAATCTTTTTCACCACATTTCGTCCGAGAAGACCTGTGCTCAATTCCGGGACTTTATTGTGCTGAGATGATGGTGATGAATACTTTTTTTTAAACCAGGGCAGCAGCCGAGGATGAATGCTCTCGCTTCGAGAATCGCATCAAGGAGTTGCATTTGGAGAAGGAAGCTGTTACTAGGGAGTGTACTGAGACCAGAGCTCAACTATCCCTTGTAGAAGACAAGTATGACAACGCTTATGCTCAGCTGCAAGACACTATGAGAAAACTAAAGGAATGTAAGGGTTTTGCATTAAACTATAAACTATTTGCCATACAAACTAGCTTATTTTTTATCTATTTACTTGTACAACCCACTAAACATATACAAGCAAACAACTTCAATATAAAAATACCATAGAATACATCCCATAGTGCTGCTTTAATAATAGTTTACGACATGCATCATTTTTTTTTTAAAAAAATAAAAATAATATGACATTTAAGAGTTGCATTACTGTAAAACAATATAAGAAGCACTAAGAAATATTACGTAACAGACAGTCGAATCAACCCATGAAGGCGTTGCTACTTCATTTATTTGTTTTTTCAATAATACTAATACTTTAATTTTCTTTACTAGTGGAAAACGAAGCTGACGGTCTTCGTAAAGAGTTGACAGACGTTCGTCGCCAATTGACTAACTGTTGTGCTGAACGTGACAAATACAACAGTAGTTGTCGGGAACTGAGGGAACACGTGAAGAGAGCAGAACACGAGAGAAGGGAGGCTGCGCGGGCGAGGGATGAGGCCTACCATAAGATAGCAGGTAAAAGTTGACAGGATAAAGCATATTCAGGAACTGGTGGAATTTGTAAGTATAGCATTGGTTAAAATATATAACAAAAAGCAAAGAGTTCCTGCGATCACTCTTTGCTCAAGGTATATATACAGAGGCGACGAGTATCTGTCCTTCAAGATTTACGGAATGGTTTTGGGAATCGTTTTTCTTCTTAGGGTGTTTTCTTCCGAATGATGATGAATGAATGATTACGCAAAGTCATCAGTTTGGTTAAAATAACAGATACGAAAATATGAGTCTATCGGTGTCTTACTTTCTTCAATTACAATTTTACAGGTCTTGAAGAGAATAGAACCTCTTTGGAGCTAGAACTTAGCCGCGTCCAGAATATGCTAAAGGAGTCAGAGACTGGAGGAGATCACGTGACTCGCGAGCTAAAGACAACTGAAGCTCAGTTGAAGAGGGAGAGAGCTGCTTTAGAGCAAGCGCACCATGACATAAAGGAACTACAGTCAAGGTAGAGAAATCAAGGAATTGTAGTAAATTATTACGATTTAAGCTAATAACACACAAAAAAATAGATCATTTTGCTACGCCTTTTCCGTGTAAAGGAACAGGGAAGACTTACTTTATGAAAGTACAAAGTATAGTCCGAATGGAGCAGGAAGATGCAAAAGTATGATCTGTACTGTGCACTCCTACTAGAGTCGCCAAAATAGGAGCTATGTTGTGTGTACTTCAGTGTTACCTGTAGAAGCCCTCTTTGGGTTTCACTCGCTTTGCTAGCTTGGCAGAATATGATTAGCACCCGTGTTTACGTTGTTAAAATGGGTGCTCGCAATACTTCCGCAACGACTCGTCACGCCGCCGTCGCCGGTTTCAACGGATCGCAGCGTATTATTGCGCCTACAGTACGTTGCGACTTTGCTAAACAAGATCTAGCATTTGTAACTTAAAAATGAGCCAAGCGAGTCATCTAGTACGGGGGGCTTACATCTGTTTCTAACGGTTAACACACATATTATCATTTTTAAGCTTGCCAGCTGCCAACCCGAAAATAATAGAAATAGGAAAGGAAGAATCCTACTATCAACTTAATGCTGTTGTCAATTTTTAGACTACAAAATGAAAGTGAAGAGAGAGAAAGATGTGCAAACGACGCTGCCACAGCACGAAGACACGGGGCCGAGTTAGAAGCGATGTTGGCATCAGCTCGGGCTGAACTGAACAGCTCCAGACAACGAGGCGCAGAGCTCGAAGAGGCTTGCAGGGCAAGAGACCAGGTCAGTACATTAATCATATGAATTACAATATTGTCCAGACACGTAATACATTATATTACTTTTTTATGGTATATCTCTTACAGGAATTAGTCCTTCGCCTTGAAGACTGTCGCTCTAAGGAAAGACGACTCGAGGAGTTGAAACACAACCTCGAAGTCTGCCTTGCTGACGCTACTCAACAAATACAAGAACTTAAGGTAAGGTAACATCTACTTACCTTTAACTAACTGATACCTAAGATAATACAAAAAGCACAATGTGGTCAAGCTAGCCGCAGGATAAACTATACTGGCAAATGATAGCGTCGTAGACCTGTCAGCAAATAATGAGACCAGAAATTATTTAACGGTCGAGTTAAATAACCTAATAAGCTTTAAGATAATGGTCATGAATTATTGATTATATTATGTATGATTAATTTATAGGCTCGTCTCGGCGGTAGCGAAGGCCGCTGTAGAGCTTTAGAAGCGTCTCTAACGCAATGCGAGAGTGGAAAGCGCGAGACTGAAGCCAAATTGTCGTCTATAGCGCACGCCTTACGTCGCGTATGTGGCGTTCAGCCGGACGGCAGCGTCCACGCCGCCGCTCGCAGGAGGCTCGCAAGTCCTGCCCGCAGATATAGTCCGCATAGAGGTATACTAGCATTTACCCTTTACCTACATATTTGTATTGCAAGTATCAACAAGGCTAAGATATCAAAAATAAAAAATAAATCTTATGAATATTAAGCGCAAGAAATAGATGTTTGATGTGTGATGGTGATTTATATATAGGTGTTGTAGGAACAATTAGTTAAAAACAATTCGTGGTTTCTGTGTAACTTTTAAAATAGTTGAGCCTTTGTATAACACTCCATGTTGGGGATGTCATACCTCGGAAAGCTTATTCTGACGTCTAGACAACTAAAAATACCTGTTCGAAACAACTTCAGTACGTTCTAAAGTTTTGGGCGACCTTTACCAGTTTGGATGAGAATTCATTATTATGCTATCGCCTAAATGGTGGAAAGACTTTACATGTTAATATTGCAGCAGATTTCCACTTATTTGTCTACGCTGCAAGTAGCCGATTTTGTCCATTATAGTGATTTTGGGAAGTCTAAAGTATGATGCAATGATATGTCTCTCACTTTTTCTACCTGTCTCGATCAATTTGCTGTGTAAGAATTCCTAAATATGGTATAACGTCACCGCTATTATTTTCATAGGTCGCGACCATTCAGAAGATCGTAATGAAATAATAGATGTCGATCCAGAGCTCATCAAGAAAGGAATGAGGAATCTGATGCATGATGTCTGTCAGATTGAACGGGAGAAGGTAAAAAATACTAACTGTTATGTATCCTTTGATCTTCTTTAGTAAACATATAGCCTCCTTAGATCAGCGTGCCTGAGCGCACTGAGTCAGCGTGATTAGTAACCTTAATCTCTTGGACCTTGGTCTGTGAGAAGGGGCCCGTGCTCAGTAGTAGGACGCTAATGACCTGAGGTGATAATCATGATAACTTACTTAGAATCTGCTTGAAATTTTTTATTTAAAACTTACAGGATGATCATAAGTCCCAAGTAAGCGTGTTGAAAAAACAGCTGAAGGAAGCAAGTGAGAAGCAAGGCAAAGGTGATGGGAAGGTGCAGTCATTGACTAGCAACTTGCGAACCGTACAAGAGGAGAAGGCTCGATTGCAGGCAGCTTGCGGACAGAAGGACGCACAACTGGCTGGTTTGGTATGTTAATTTCATCCTCGTGTTGTCGTTTGGCGTGTTTGAGAGATACTTTCAACCACATGACATTCAATCAAAATCCGTCTTGTGCAGTAAACATGTACTAATATAATTGAAGTCAAAGCTAAAATTGTTTATATAAGTTTGTCTTAATACTAATGCAATCATACTCTATAATTATGCAGAAACACTAAACGTAAGAACCAAATTAAAACTCGAGGGCTGTTCCTGCCGACATACTGTTGCACAAGTGGGTTGATTGGGTTAAAAGCAAATTATTGGTTCCAAATAAATTTTTGAATGTAAACTTTTTAGTTAGTATGTAGAATTTGATATGTCTGTTAAAACTTATGTTCTGCAGCCGATTATAAGAATCTGACACGGTGTAATATGTAATGAATTGTATATTCTAGAACGAGTCTGTGCAAACGAAGACAGTAGAAGTCAGCAACTTGCGTGACAAGATCACCAGCCTCGAAGCCACTCTCACTTCCGTCACTGAGGAAAAGGTCCAAAATGAGGTTAGTATGAGCGGCTTAGCAGCGCACGTAGCAGCAAGCAACAAAGCAAAAGAGACTTTGGATGTGTGATCGTTTGTCTGGCATTTTATATCGAACGTTTCGGTGTGTCGGAAGCCCGTTAAGACGTTGGTCTCGATAGTACCACTCTATGTGGTATGCCAAGTTAGGGAAACTGTTGTGTTGAACTAAACTCGAACATGGAGTGATGATAATGGGCAATTAAGAAATCTATTTTGTTATTCACAAAATAATATTTCAAACTATTTATGCATTGAAATAAATAATGATTCCAGAACAAAGCAGAAAGCCTTCGAGTCCAACTAGCAGAGCGCGTTCAAGAAGTGGGGCAACTACGCGAAGCTCTCGCTGCCGCTGAAGGTAATATATAAATATATGTACATGATTTTTTTACCATAGTATTTGCAATAAAAATATACATCTTTTCATTCTTAGCACCAGTTATAATTAAATAAACACCAATGTTATATTAAACTGAATCAATATCTTGGGCACCTTGAAAAGCCTGTATCGCGGACTGTCAGAGAAATATAATTGTTCTATTTTTGAACACAAATCTGTTAGTCGGCACGTAAGTTAAACGATGGCGGTTGTCAGAGCATGTACAATCGTAGACAAAAAAGGAACAGATGGTGCATGCGCGCGAGCGATGCGTCGCCACTTTTCTATAGGTACACGCCACCCCCAATGGGGCACTACGATTGTGACCCGATGTGTTAGCGCAGTAACATCCAATCCATCCAAATTGTTCAACTTATGCGCCGCGCATTGTAATAGTCAGATTTGTTAGACTGTAAAAACAATTAAAAATAATGCATTTGCCTTAGTTGCTAGAAAGGTCCAGGTTTCACTAAACAAAATCAGTAAGTTGAGTTAATTATAGAATTGATATTTGGGTCCATTATTGATAAGGTCGCGCGGCTCGACTGGATGTTAGAAGAGCGCAACTGGAGGGTGATATTCAGCGTGCTGCTGTCGCTGCGCGAGATAGAGACCAGGCCCTCAAGGTAAAAATAAATTGAATACATTAGCAAAACCTATAGGTTATTTCAATTATTATCTAAGTTAATCATCTCGTCGTTACTTAGGCCTGTATCATAGAATATCTGAATATCTGTTCATTAGAATGTCAAGCATTTCTGTGCTTATAAATGGAATTAAAATTTATATTAAATAATGTATGCTTTTTGACAACTTATTCTTAGTCTATTTGGTGATTTATAGGTGATTTATATCAGGCCATTTTTATACTGACTAAAAGAATGTTAATTATAATAGTGTATTTCTTTAGAAACAAAACTTTTTTCGTAGAAACTTCAAGAACGTTGCGAAGGCTACACACGAACAATAACTTCACTAGAAGACCGTTGCACTTCACTGAAGGGAACTGTAGAACAACTGTCGACTTCCTTACAAAAGGCCGCGGCGGCTGAGAGCGAGCTAAGGGCGGAGCTTAGCAAGACGCAGCGGCAACTCAACGAGGCTAAGAACAACGAGAACAATGCCGGCGATAAGTTGAGGCAGTTGCAGAAATCTGTTTGTAAGTGGTTTTATCAAGAACTCTCCCTGCTTCCGTTGTAAAATGTATTAAGTAAGACGATGAGTAGTTTTAATTCTTTTATGCGAGACCTAAAACTTAATTTGCATTCATGCTATGATGATCGATATGGAGCTACAAAATAAGGAGAAAAGTTAAATTATTAGAAAATGATTAGCTCCGAGACTAAGCTAATAATTTTGTTTTTTAACCTAGGAAAAATGTATTTTGCGCATTCCCGCCGGCTGTAGGGGAGGCAACGAAATATTTAGATATTCCAATTAGGGGAATTTCTATATTAACATTCTCGTCTGTTTCCACGTGGAAGTGAAGTATTGACATGAACACAACCTTAATTTGTAACAGGAGAAAGTTCAGCTTACGTAAGTCTGGGATGCCAGGATGATTAAATATTTTTTTCTACAATACTTTTTTTACAAACAGCAAGCTGCGAGAACGAACGTCGCGTCTTAACAGAGAAGCTGGAAAGCGCCAAGGCAGCTCTGGGCGAGCTTAAGAGAATGAACTCTTCACTCGAAGACCAAGTGCACCGTCTCACCAACCAACTCGCCAATGTAGAAGTCCAGAGGTAAGCAATATCTACCATTTTTTTTTTTAAATGTTGATTCTCTTTAGATTATATGGAATCCCACCATTGATTTGCACGTAGGCAGAATATTGGGTTAAAACGATAATTTGACAGTTACTTGTGTATATTGCTTTAGGAACGTATAGGTTTATCAATAAGAGTAGCGTATAGTAGAAGTAGAAAACTGAGGCATATCATCATATCAGAAATCTACTGCCGGTGTCTTTTAAAAATACTTGCAACTTTCTGGTCATACTCAATACAATGTTACACAATTGTCGTGAAAGAAGGGACAATATTTAATGACAGATGGCAAGAACGTATATTAGTTCAGAACAATAAAATCCAACATAAAAAAATGCGCTTAAGAAAATAATCAAATCAATCTAAAACTACCACTAGATGTAAGATATCGAAATAAATGGTTGGAAGTTACCTTTTATCCCTTTACAAAGAGCAGACTTAGCTGCATACAGCATTTATTTAAAATGTTGATTAATGAGCCTTTAATTACTCTATTTCCACACACACATAGAAATGCGAGTCTCCACTGAAATATTATAAATATGTAAAACCATTCTGTGTTCTAGAAATATATATTTATTCATTTATAACTATGTGGCTGACAATCTTTACTCCAGGTCGGGCTTAGAGTCACAACTCCGTATGACAACATGGGACGGCAAAGAGAGCAGCGATGGCGAACTAGAAAGGGAACTACACAACCTGCAACGGGAGCGATCAGAGTATAAAGCAAAATGTGACGCCCTGGCAGACACTGTGAGGAAACTAGAAGCAGAAAGAAGGTCTCTTACCAGACCTGCGGCTCTGCGCTCCAAGAGCCACGACCGCAATGAAAAGTCTGTGTTCTATTCTGATTTAGACTCAGGTAACGTAACGTAATTTTGAAAATATAGAGCGAATGATTTTAAACATTAAAATGATTTGCCCGTACTGAATTGAAACCTCAGCCTTTTAATCTTCAAGTTTACATATAAATCCGAGAACTTTATGTATGTAGATTTGGCTTAGCACTAACGCGCCCATTCACTACAGAGCTCGGCTGGAGCAGAATCGGGCTAGAAACTTTATCAAGCAAGTTTGTCCTCCCGTCAGGCCCGACCAATATAAATAGTTTATAGCTCTATCTTTGAAATAAACTAAATGGTTACCGCAATTTCGCTCACGTAACTTAAGCTGCTTTTTGAGTAAATTATTTTTTAAATTTGATATAATAATCACGAGATTTCCTCCTAACAAATAAACAAAAATCTTAATGTTTGACAAAATCTTTATAACTTTATCATTATGAATATATTTAATACCACAGGTCCAGATTCGACTAAGGACACGACTCGACCTTACAGAGACTGTTGCTCTACTTGCAAGGAGAAGGGAGCTACGGACTTAACATTCGTTGAAATCGAGAACAGAGAGCTGAAGTTGAAGATCAGGCGATTGGAGAAGGACTTGGCTGAAAAGGTAGTGTAGAATATACCTACTAGTAAACTGGATAAAAGTCGGAAGCAGGATGTCTTGGTCCAGACCGATAAAAAGAATATAATTTAAATATAGACTTCAAGTTTTTGCTCTTTAGATATATTTTATATTGACAATATAAATTAGCAGACAGCTCGCTGCTCGGTAGTTATATTGCCAATCTAAAATGTAACCTTAGAAGCAAGCCTATATTTAATTAGGCGTTTAAAAGGCCTAATGCCGTTACTCAAGTAAGCAAGATTCTAAGTCCATGTGTATAATTGTAATAAAAATTAAAATATGCCTATTCAATTTGAGCCCCAATAGAGCATTTATTAATAAATAGTTAGTTAAAAAGTATGAAACGATTTTAGAATACTTAGGTACTTTACTTCGTCAAAAATAAGAAATAACCTTTGCATGTATTTATAAAAAAGATTAGCATTATTTTATTAGAATGTTAGCTGTCTACATTATGTTTATGTACGTAGATTTCGATATTTCATAACGGGTAATTATTTTACAATAAGCTCTGTATGAAGCCAGAGTCACAATTTTCATAAGAAATATTTTTGCATTAGTAAAATAAAATATTGCAATAGTCTCCGATGTTTACAGATCAGCTTCTGCTTATAGATAGTCTCTTAGAGAATAGTACAAACACTAACTAGAAATATTAGATTTCTTTCTGTAATCTACGCTGTACAGTCAGCTGACTGTCAACACGTCGATTCAAAAATAG
Organism: Musotima nitidalis; assembly: GCA_949126915.1. Taxonomy (NCBI): domain Eukaryota; kingdom Metazoa; phylum Arthropoda; class Insecta; order Lepidoptera; family Crambidae; genus Musotima; species Musotima nitidalis. The sequence continues at coordinate 10,846,755 of OX421423.1, read as the reverse complement.
CTTATAAAGAACAAAGCGTTAAGGTGCGTACAAACGTTGAAGTGTTACACTTTACTCTTGGGCTAACTGTACAATTATTTAAACAGCTGTTTGATTAATTTTTGTTATGTCGATACCTTATAACAAAACTGTAGCCTTATTGTGTCGATGCGGAAAACATTTACCTTAATGGAACCAAGCTTACCCCAAAAATAACAAATATACCTACTAAATATATTAATGTTACTCATTATAATATCGCTCTTGAATGATGGCATCCATATGTAACGTTACGTAGTAGAATTAAGCGTAACAAATTGCGCAAATTGAGGACAATACTGCTCATTATGATTCTTTATCGTCGTCATTTCAACAATTTTGTCAAAAATCTGTACTCAATATTATAAATGCAAATGTAACTCTGTAAACTTTAACTGCCTAAACCCATAATCCTAATAAATGGGCTTCTTTTTGTATTTGTTCATCATAATTGTATCAGAACCTGGAAAACCACTTGTGAACATAAACATTCTCCCTATTTGTTTTCCACTTTGATCGATGTTGAGCCACTGCACCCTATGGCTTTCCTCTGCTTTGACGGGGTCAGATACCGTCTTCTACGTTCGTAACGTCGGTTCTTTGACCTTTTTTAAATTAATTTATTGATTCAGGCGTTACTTTGCGGAAATCCATTGTAAGCAAGTGATGGATTAAAAATATCTTTGTAACAATTCCACTCGTTTCAGCGTTGGTCGTGAAGACATCGTTGTTCTGAGGCTCCTATCTTACCTGAAGATGCCCTGTGTAAGAGCGAAACACGTGTCGTGTTGAATAGTTTCTCGATTTTTCGGGAAATTATAGTAGCGCGGGAATTGTTACAAATATATTTTTAATCCATCACTTGCTTTTTTAAATTGGTTACCATCTGAGAAAGAACTTTATATCTCTATAAAGTAGTTACGAAGGGGAGCGAATTCACCGGCATACTTTTACAAACGCCTTTTTCCCTTTAGGGTTAGACTGAGACAAATCATACGCCCTAATTTCGCCAATGATATAGTTTGTCGGTGGCGAGCCTATTGCCACTTATCGGGAACTTTTATGTTTGCCAGAGCCTCGTTACTTGATCGGCAGGTGAGATTGGCTTGGGTTTTCAACATTTTGGTAGGATCCCTATACACCCATTCACTGTCAAGTATCGACATAATTAGGAATGTTTCTAATGAAGTATCGCTTAAGGGCCCGAGTCGTGGTTACTGTGGCTGCAAAGGAATGGGCTCATCCAGTCTCTCACTAATAGAGTTGGAGAACAGAGAGTTACGTATGAAGATCAGGCGGCTCGAGAAAGAACTCGCTGACAAGGTGAGTGTAGGTAGTAAAAGTATTCTCATTTATAGAACAAACGCATGCTAGTATGGAAATTGGTCAAATTCATATAGCTTATGAGAGTGGTAGACAACAGAGTTACGTATGAAGACCAGATGAATCGAGAATAAACCGCGAAACGTGAGTGTAGTGAAAGCTTTTTTAACCTTACATTGCCAAAAGCTAATTCAAGCTAAACTGAAAAGCAAGAACCTGATTTACTTAGGCAGAAGTCCAAATAAAGGAGCGGAAGTGGACTGAATTCGTAGTCTAAGAGTTAAGAAGTAGTTAATAGGCATAACACTGAAAAGTAGTTGTTTGCATAACACTGAAAAGTAGTTTGTTGCAAGTGCACTTTAGCGATTTTTTATATTTGACTAATAAGTGCATGTTTTTATTAAGTAATCTCAAAAAATTAAGGTATAAAATTGGCTTTGTGTTGGTAGATTTGATGGTTTGATAGCTTCTTATTCTAGCGAAACAAGGACAGTTTTGCAATCCTTTAATTTAATGTTTCTGGTGCCAAGTTTTTCTTTTAAGCCGTTAAATTCTACCTTGACTAGGTATCAATATAAAAAAATATTTTCTTATTCATAGGAGTCGGAGTTAGCGTTAGCTCGCACCCGTTATATGAATGACTTGTCGACCCGTTCTCCGACTCGCCGCGAAGACGTGGAGCATTACCGCCAGGCGGCGCTGCAGGCGGAGAGGCTGTTAGAGGCGAGGGAAGCCAGTCATCGGCAGCAGGTCATGCGGATTGAAAACCAGGTTTGTTGTTGCCTGATCAAATAGCGTTCACATATTAAATACTAATACTTGTCTAAGCGTATTTACTTCAGAAGTATGAACGTGTCCTAAGGAAACCGTCTAAAATGGTTTTCGTCTTGAGGTTACATTGTATCCTTCTTGATTTTAAATGTTTCTTTGCGATAGTAGTTAAGCTAAAATAAGCGGTCAGTAACGATCCCTAGTTAAGTAGAGTTCACGGCGTTTTTGGATGGGTCTGTGTCATTTGAATTTGAGCCCGAAGAGAATTGATCCTGGTCATTACTTGTGGATTCGTTAACGTGGGGGGGACTTGAAAAATTAAAACAGCAACACAGCCTCTGCCAACCTGCGTAAGGACTGTCCAATCTGGAACCCCACTCTTCTTAATTAGCAGTTTTATGGTATGTCATACTTAGTTGTAATTTCACTGATTGGCCTATGACAGCGTGTTTGTAGGATCTCAGAAAAACTTTATTGAGAGATTTCCTCGTATAGAGTTCTCAGATGAAATAAGTAAACATAACATATTCTAATTTCAACCAGGCTGCCCAACTTCGAGCCCAGCTTTCCGCGGAGATTCGTCGGCGTCAATCGTATGTGGCGCGCAGTGGCCGAGCTACGAGAGATATGCAAAGACTTCGCAGCGCATTAGGGGACTCGCTCAGAACTGTTTCACAGGCAAGTAATACAAAGTGAAATAATTTAAATTGATTAGGTTAATAATTTAACTACAATATTACTATGAATAATGCAGTTTTCTAGTACGAAACGAGAAGCTAAGCTAGATAAAAGATTTGTAGCTTGGCTATATTCGAGTGTTCTTTTGCGTTCGATTATCAATGATAATTTATCATAGCATCATCGTGGCCCACTAGTTCTGCGGAACTCTTGACGAACAACTGCAACAAACACTGAGTTTATGGAAAGTGTTTGTATCACTTTTTATAGATAGGAGTTAATTTTTATCGCATTCTTATTTAAATATTCTTGGCACGGTGGGTTATTTTTTAAAATGGGTGGATAAAGTTCAGCTGTACTAACTAACTTTAAACCTGACCTTCCTCATGAAATATAATTCATAACTACTTCAGTGGAGGTATTTATTCTTAGTACAAGCATTCTTATTTAATACCTACGTATTATTCATTTCTTTATGATTTATCATATCAGTGATAACGCTGAATTGGTATGAACATTATAATGTTATAATTATCGAACTAAACTGTCTAGGAAAATATTCTTATTTCACAGGTCGGTTCACAGTGTTGTAGATTTTATAGGTTCGATAGCCTAGAATAGCGGTCAAGACAGCTCAGGTCAACGAGCAATTACATAGCTACGGCAGAACAGACACGTATATAGATAACACGTTAGGTTATAGGAACTTGTGAAATTCACTACATGATATCATATCAGATGATTGATTTAGTTTTTATGACTGAAAACTATCGTGTATAAAAATGTTTTCTATGTCACAACGCTATTCCATAACTTACTTATCTACGAAATCAATTACAGTATAATGATATAAATTTAGCTACAAGACCTATGACCCAATTGTTGTAATCTCCCATTAAAAGTAATTTCTCGCTATTAAAAATCTTCTACCACGCCCCTGATAGTGTACCTTATTATACTAACATCAAAAATACATACAGTCACGCCTGTTTTCCCAAAAGGATAGGCAGAGGCATACTATACGCCCACACTTCGCCTTTTATAATGTTGGTCCCACCGTAATAGGTGGCGAGCCTATTGCCGCTTTCCGGGCACTTTTATTTACTTTTCAACATTAAAGATGTGAAAACCAAATATTTTTTATCAAATGTAAAATGATTAGTGCCCTGTGATAGCGACTTCATGCAATTCTACCACCCCATTATTCGCTCCAGGGTATCGTAGAAGGCGACTTAGGTAATGGAACCTTGACTAGAGTCAGTGTAGTCGACACGTTTCACTTAAGGATCTCTGGGCTAAAAGTGAACTTTTCTATACCTAAATACTTTCTTTTTAATAGTTGTTACACGGTTTCTGCCTACCCGACATGGGATGTATGGGTATGACATTATATTGTATGCATGTAAGATTAGTACGTAAATAACGATTTTGAAAATAATATTGATAAAAAATATTTTTTCTAGGATCCCGCACTGGATTCGTATACATTGGAGCATGAAGCAAGAAAACTGGACAGCACGCTTACACACAGCCTTCCGCCGCTCAACGATAGCTACGATTCTTCCAAATAGTTTAAATGTCGTGAAAGCTAAATTTTCTCTACAAGTCGTGTTTTAGTAATTTTCCATAATATATTATATCATTAGAGGGTTAATCTTCTTGAATACATATAGATAAAGTTGTGTAATCCCAAGATAAATAACACCTTAACAGATATCTACACATTGTAGTTTTGGAAAAATGCCTTTTGGTTGCACTACAAAAGCAGATTAAGAGTCCCTTAGAGAAATTATTTAGAGTTATATTTTCACCAAAAAAGGAAAATATACCAAGTTTGAGTGTGTATAACAGTATTATTTATTTTTAATTTAATATCTAGTCATGAATTTTTCTATCCAAGTCATACAAATTAATTTATTTAAAAAATGATTAATTTATTTTAAAAATTAGTAACTTTTCTAGTCAACATATATTCAAAAATACCTTCCTAATGATTTGTTGAGCAGTTTATATAAGTTACTTACACCTACCTACTACTAGCGAATGAGGCTTTATGGAATACTAATCTAATTGACAAGAGGTTATCGCTCATGTAAATGGATTTAGCCATTATTTTATTATTTTACGCAAAATTTTGCCAACACTTTAAAAATTTGTATTTGCATTTGGAAAATCGTACATATAATTGGTTCGGAGTGATTCCAGGACGTCTTCTAGATCAACTAGTGGTTTTCAAAGGATCTGTCATCTTTTCCTTCAGATCCAAATTATGAAACTAATGCAATCCGAGACTGCTTTAGTCATGGAGCTAAGTACTAATAAAGTCAATTTAAAACGCAATTATTAGTAAAGAACGGAAGTAATGACTCATACTAAACACAGCACTAGTCACCTATGGTGATTTATACAATTATTAATATTATACACCTATATTGACATTAGTATGAGTAATTTACCATAATAACACTTTGCATATCCACATAACAATACATAAGCTTATAACACACTTGAGAACTTTTATTATGGGATAAAACTAGTAAGTTATGCAAGAATGTGCAAAAACTGAAATAATTCCAATCGCCATGTAAACTTTTTACTATTACAAAACTGCTATCTAAAGTATTAATCAACCTTTGACCTATCTGAATAATAATTACAATACAACTATAAAAAATACACTTGCTTACTGTACTATTGTAATTACAGTTCAATGACATTTAAAAGTGAAATTAAAGTGACCTTGTCGCCCGATGACGAGAATTAAGTAGCTACTTGATCAATGGGGTCGAATAAAATCTTGGTGATTCACACCTTAGGTCGAGATGACAATTTACAGTTTACCAGAAGTATTATGACTCATATACCTATTAGTTAAAACTAGACTAGTCAACCATGGTGATATTTTTTATAATACGAGAAATTGCATCTAAACTGTGAAATTATATAAGGTTTTCAATGACATTTGCTTAGTTAATAAAAATGTGATTAAATTGATAAACAGCGCGATATAAGTTTTTTCTGGCAGCATTTTAATTGTGGAAAAAGACTCATAATCAGGCAACAGATTCAACATGTCTTAGTATGGTTGTCAACTATATGTGACTAGTAAATAACTTAACCAGTTATTAGCACTTTTTAAGTGTTAAGAGATTATTATGATTACTGCACAAAATCAAATATTTATTTATTTTTTGTTAACATTGTTTTATCATTATTATAAGTTTGTAGTTTAATTATTTTAGTAATTTTGTGTTTGTTCAATTATTTGTAAATTATTAAAAATCATAAGTTAACAGATGATAACCAATTATTCTATTGTTTAAACATCCTTCATAAGTTTATGCGGAAATGATTATATCTACATGTAAATCATTTGGATTCCGGTTTACATTACAAGCCATGGTAGAAATAAAATATTAGTCACTAGTTAAAGTAGGTACTACCTACCTACAATAAGTAACTTTTTCCTAGTCACCAAAATCCATCCTAATTAATGTTTCGATCTTTGTCACAATCACTTTATAATATAGCTAAGTAATATAAATATTCTGTTAATAACACAATACTTAATAAAATATATTTTACACCAATCTTTTAATGAGGATCTGCAGAAATTTAGCAATGTAGAACAAATTTGATTGTTTATCTGCTATGTATTTTAAATCCCCGTAACACCCTTATTGATTAGAATTACAAACTAATGAATTATCTTTTAGCAGTATCAAATATATAAAGACCTACAGTAAACTGTTTTATGCTACTCAAATATTAATAATATACTTGCAGGATAAACAGACATACTGCTATCAGTGAAATATAACCCTATGGTATGCAAATAATTGATAAGCTGGTGAAACAGTGGAACTAGATATAAATATGTAATATTTCAACCTATTCAATGTACTTTTTATCAAATTCGCCCGTAATATATGCGGTGCCATTTCCCATAGAGGTTAATTTAATATTGTATGCAGATTCAAGTTACTCTTGCAAGCTTTCTATGTAATTACAATCTTAGTGTTATGAAGTTGGTATTTTTTTTTGTCATCCACCCCCTTAAGTGTGCTTGATCTATGAACGAGACCTAGTAACACATTATGGGGCTTGTCCGGCAATGTAACACAACACTTGTTTCGCATCATAGGCTGCTGTTATGTTTGTAGATATAATTAGGTATTATTTTCAGATTTCCTTGGACTGTGTCAATTCTTATGTTACTAGAATGTCGACATACGGCCGCCACGTCACTGCCAATTTTATTTTTTATAGTATTTGTAACACAATTAGTTATTATTATAGAATGTAAGTGAAACACATTATATTAAACTTTTTACACTTGTCAAGTCAATAAAATAGTTGTAGATGGAAATTGTTGTTTCAATTAATTGAATTCAATTAAAATACCAAGCCAATTGATGTTTGTTAGAGTGAAGAGGGGAGTTGTGCGTAGCTGGGATGTGACTCACAGCTTATAATATGAGGGTCCAAACAAGGACAATATATATCCCAAATATAATATTTAAAATTGGTTTTATTGATAAATTTGAAAAAAAAAGAAATTAATAGTTAATGTACATGTCGATTATTGATTGCAAAGATAAAAAATATACAAGTTCTTAATTTGCACAATATATATAAAAATATTATTCAACTCAGATCAAAAGTCATTACCAATATCCTTGTGCAGTATTCTTAACTGTTAACAGAAATGCAAATCGAGGAAACATCTAATCCTGTAACAATATTTTGAACACCTATATAATTATGTTTAACAAAGTTCGTAGCAGCAAAACTAGGTTGGTAATTACATTAAATGAGCCGGTTATCATAAAACTTTATTTCATTTACAATAACGATAAAAATTTTAAAGTTATCAATTTCATAGGTGAGGAGCTTAGTCCACTGCATTATGCAATGTTAAGCAATTGCTAGGACCCTAGATAAGACTAGTCAGCAGGGTGCGTTCACCTAAGGCTCACTAAATTGTTCAAAGGTTACCAAGTTCTAAACGATGTTGTATTATCAACGTCCCTTTGATACATTTTAATTATATAACAAGACAATAATATATCTGAAAAAATTTAATGTATCCTTATTTTAATAAACATTACTCACATGCTGGTTCAGGCCTGCTGGCACAAATCCAGGTCTCCTTACAGAGCCTGATTATATGACTTTCATTCTAAATGTTCAGAAGTTTGGGACTCATAGGTAGCAACAAGAACAGTACACTAGAAATCTAGAAAATTAATCATCATTTAGTACATTGCTACGTTCAGGCAGTGAAGCGGCTTTTTATATGTACATTCACATTAAAAATCAACATTTAGAAACTACATAGATATATTTACCAAAAGTACCATGTATCACTAACATTAGAATATACATAATTCCCATGATATCATGGTAAATTTTACCACTATTGTCATTTTTCCTGTTCAAAGTATGACAAACTGGCTGAACTTAGCATTGTTATTGAAATTATTAATTAAATATTATTAGTTTGAACAAGACAATAATTTTGGGGTGACCCCTAGTAGCGGTCTATACCTATCTTTAATTAACAATATTACAAGATAAAATGAATTAATAATAATTATTGCATGTCTTTTACCTATTTATTGATGATTAAAGGCAATATAATTGATGAACCCATTACAATGGCTGAAAATCAGTTACATTTATTAATTACTATTATACTTCTGAACTTATCTGCATCCACACTTAACATTTGGAATTTCTTTAGTGAAGACGCACACAGAATCGTTAAATTTATCCTCTTCATATAATAATGTAACTATATAAACAGAGCCAAAAGTGTAGCAACTACATGTATTTAGTAGGAATAAGGATGTATTTTACGATGCTCTGTGCATTTTCTACTTGTGCTAGAGCACTGGATCACGACATGGCTCAACAGATGGGCATTCTCCGAAATGCCACAAGTGCGTACCAAACCAACCACACACTTGACACCTGATCAAATAACTTTGGGAACTGTCAAGAGCCAAATCCGGGTACAAGAAGTCTTTCAAATTATTAAATATTGTATATCTAGACACATTGAAGGCTCCGCAACACTTACAGAAGACGACACACTCGATTCTTCCTTGGTTTTCTTTCCTCTTTAGGTGACTTCTTATTGATCTGTCTTACTAAGTCGTAGAACACGTCGTTGACGTTGATTTTTGCCTTCGCGGAGGTTTCCATGAAAGCGCAGTTAAAGTGACGTGCCAGGTTTCCTCCCTGCTCCTTTCCAACCACGCGTTCGGCCTCCAGGTCACACTTATTACCAACCAATACCATGGGAACGTCATCTTTGTCTTTCACTCGAAGGATCTGTTCTCGTAGATCTTGCAAATCGTTGAACGTTGACTGTGCTGTGATTGAGTACACTAGCACAAATCCCTGCCCATTTTTCATATATAGATCTCTCATCGCAGTAAACTGTTCTGTACCCGCCGTGTCCAATATTTCAAGCATGCATTGCTGACCATCAACTTCCACCTGTTTCCGATAGCTGTCTTCTATGGTGGGGTCGTATTTCTCGACAAAGATGCCTTGTACAAATTGTACTGTGAGAGCAGACTTTCCCACGCCCCCACTACCTAATACAACTATTTTGTATTCGCGCATTATTATCTAATTTGTAACACGTAGAATTAACTATAGAAATTAAAGATCAAATTGCTAAGAAGCACATTAACAATCGAATTATTGCAAAAAAACTTGTAACAAGTCAAACCGCCATGACACAGTTAGGCAGGGCGATGGCTCACATAGTCGATGTTGCCACAACAAAATTGACAGATTTTTGGGAGGAATGCCATGTCACTAAACTACACTAAAGTTTTTAGCATTCGCTTCTCCTCAACCGATTAATTTCAGAGAGTGGTTAATATTTGTGTTCTGCATCCAGCGACTGTTTCACAATTACTAACTGATTGCGTCTACTGAATCTGATTCTAAGTATTTAATGAATGAGGATGAGGGTTTATGTATCGTCTGTTATTTTCTGTTAGGTCGGTAATTGAAATAATTTAACCATTGGTAAAAATATCAGTAACAATACAAAATTAAAAAAAAATATTTATTTTTTTGTAAAAATCAATGTAGATAATATTTAATTTTATTCGATCGATTTTATAGGCATATACAAAGTGATGTAAATATCGATAAAATAAAATACATTCTCGACGTAAATAGTGGATATTTATTTTCTTTAGACAAGAAATACATATTAAAATCGGTACACATATAACAAAAGCTTCGTTTTGAGGATTCAAAAACTTTTTAGGGAATATAATTTGAGCTGGGCAATAACGTCATAATTATATTATCGTAGGGCAACATTAAACATACGTAGTTCATATATTACCTGGTAGATGTCGTTGTTGAAGATAATTAGTTTTTAACTAGTCATTCAGATTATCATTATCTCGAGTTACGAATATCATTTTGAATGACTCATGTCTCACTCGCCCGAAGAGTAAGTAACCAACTCTAATAACATGTTTTTAGGACAATGTCCTTTCAAAAGTGAAATCAATTACTTTTGTAATGTATCAGATTAAAAGTTAATGAAAGCAAAGATTGATTTTTCAAATAGAAATAAAGAATTACTTTGCTGATGGTTTGATGAATAATTTTATTACATGATGAAAGTAGCATACTGTCGTAAATTATCGTAATTTTCAATGTTGATTCTACAACACCATAGAAACCTTTATTATTTTACTGGGATTGGATAAGACTTTTAATTATTGACTGTGACGCATTTATATTGATTTGACTTTGTGTAATGTAAAATGCATATGCAAAAAACTTGATTTCTTAAATTATTTGACGCTTATTCAAACGAATTATATCAAAGACAAATAGATAATAACATATAGATATAGTAGAAAGTTATGTTAGACGTTTTACTATGAGATCGAATCGGAAATAAGGAGAAGTGTCAGTGGGCAGGGCACACGAAGAACTAACGGCCGTTGGGGCAGAATTGTTCTGGAATGTTCTGGAGACCCTTTGATTGGAAACTTATCGTAGGTCGTCCACCTACAATATGGACGGATTAACTAAGGAAGGTTTCAGAATCACGTTGGATGCAGGCCACATGCAATCTTTCACATTGGAAGCTATCGGAAAGGATTTTTCTTTTCTTTTTTCGGGTGGAAGGAAACGCATCAAATGACCCGCTCCCTCCCGCTGAGGGTGGAGCGGAAGGGAATGTCAGACTTTTACTGATTAAACACCATCCATGTTCCTCCTTGAGCTTGTTATATATCGGAGTCGCGGTAACCCTTTCAAACAATCCCGCAACCTATACTATAGTAAGGGAAACTAAATACAATACAATACAAATCTATCGGGATACTATCATACATACACATTAAGTTGGTACAAACTGTCTTTATTTACTGAATAGTACCGCAGGATAATGGCGGATGACGATACAATACGTCATACGCCATTATCCTGTTGTATCATCATCATGTATAACATCGACTGTTTTAGAAGTTGTGTAATTTTCTAGGTTGCATATACCTAAGCATTTAATTACGAACATCTAAATGATAATATCCTGAAATATTAACGAAGTATAGGATGTTAGATAGATTACAAATTGCCACATTTCAGTGTAATCAATTCATTTCGATTGTTTTTAAATTTATATTTAGTTTTGACGTTTCCAAGTACTAGTATGTAATAGTTTATTAAATAATTTTTTTGAAGTTTGAAGATTGATGGCGAATTACACACATTGACTGTTTAAGAAGTTGTTTAACTAAGAACATCAAAATGAGGTAATATTAGCTTTGCTATGATCTTTCGGAATAATGAGGTGGTTGTTAAACACGTTCGTTGTTGATCCACTACGGGCGTTTGCTGTTTAATCCCTCTTGTGTTCGCAGGTCGCGGTTAGTGGTCGGCGACCGTACTTAGGAAATTAGCAATCAGACTGATAATACGGAAATGCAGCTGCTTGTTAGTTAGTTTTACTTAAGTTTACCTTAAAAGTACACAGTGGAAATTTGTCTTTGTAGTTATTTTTTTTCTAACTAGCCAGAACAAAAGTAATGTAATAAAATGAAATGTAATATCTATTGCTTATCCTTGAAGTATAGGATGTTAGGAAGATTACAAACTGTCACGTTTATAATATTAGCAAAATGGTGACATAATATGATAAACATCAATTATTTAAGAAAATTTCTAATAGCTATGCATCTATTTTTGATATTATCGATATTTTTGCTATTGCATTATATTTACTCGAAGCGCTCGTAGCTCTGCGGTGTTCGGTGGTCGGAAACGATCACCAAAGTACAGCAGAGTTTACAGAGGTCAGTCCTTGGATGGGTGACCGTTTGTGTGGCATTTGATATCGAGCGCTTCCGTGCTTCGGAAGGCGCGTTAAGCCGTTGGTCCCGGTTATCACCAAATGTGATAGTCGTTAAGCCATGCTAGAGGCCTAATGGGCGGCTTGAAAAATTCTAACAGCAGGGCGCCATACACCTGCCTCCGCTAATCCGCACTGGGTCAGCGTGGTGGAGTATGACCCAATACCCTCACACCTTGATATGTGTGAGGAGGCTCGTGCTCAGTAGTGGGACGTTAATGGGCTGTGATGTGATGTGATGTGTGATTATATTTACATACATGATAGCAAAATACTATGGGTACTAAAATAAACGAATTCATGAAATCTGTGGAAAAAAAATAATGCAAATTGGAACATTTTTGTATATTGTGAAAATGGGAATGTGAAATGACAGAACAACAAAAGCTTGACGTCATCCTCATTGAGAGCCGAGTAGAGCAAATAACACGCCGCTCGCTCACGCTCCTACTGCTCTCTCCTCTTGGCATTTAAATACTAATTAGTACTTAATTTATCCTTACATTTGTACCTTATGTTTTCACTTTCTAATGAGCACTTAGAGGTAGATGATATAATAATAATGTCTCACTTTACTATATTACTAAAATGAAACTCTTGACGAACTTGAGGATTATATTGAAGAAAAAAAAACAATAAATCGTATGTAATATTAAAGCTTCGCTATTAATACATACAATAAGCTATTAAAATTTACATAAATATAAGCGTTCCTCTTATAAATTATTCTTATAAATAAAATTATCTTTTATTTGTATTTAACTGTAATGAATTATTTTATAGTAACTTTGGAAGCATGTCTTCTCACTACGAAACATTTTGTTAATTAATCTCAAAGCCTATCGAGACTCGATCTCGTGTCAACGTTGATCGAGGTAGCCTGCATTTGCGCACCCTGCGCGGAAGATAATTCGATATTCGCCTTGACCCCACTCTGGCTGGACTACTGAATTAAGGTCGATTCTTTGTAGGTACTTTCTAGACGCAAGATTTGGGTTGATCTAGGGATTCCCACACTTTTATCAAAATGATCTGATACTTATATTTAGTATTTATCCCTTATTATTACAAAGTACTTACTAATTTAGTGAGTAAATTTGATATCATTTTCTCATTATAGTTTTACAAATTAAAAATACATCTTGTATACATTTTAGTATTCCTAATCCCTTGAAGAACTGACAAGGGCCCTGAAAAACTATTCCCTGAAGCAATATTAATGATTCAAATGGTTAAAAACTTAGGATGAGTGAGATATTTTTGCAGATTAGGGCTTAACACGAGGTCAAATATACCCGCGTCTCCATTCTAACATTATCCCAGTTGCCCTAAACTTAAGCTTAGGGCCCAGGGTCTGCTCCCTGGTCTAACCAGATTTGGCTGAATTTCAGTTATTACATGGAGCGACTGCCGTCTGACCTCCGCAACCCAGAGGGAAACATCATTCAATTGTTAAAACAGCTGTCAGGGTGTTAGAAGGCACTGACTTCTTAATAAAGACTGTCATAGATGTTCATGAGAGCCGGGGCCAACGGCTTAACGTGCTTTCCGAGGCACGGAGACGATGCCTATCACTTATGTAAAGAATCCAAGGTTTTTATATGAAGAAGAATAAAATATGACTAACAAAATAACTTTAATATTTTTATCACTGTGTTTCCCCATGGACGAAAATACGCGCACGACTTTTCGTCATATAAAAGCTTCATATTTACGGTGAGTTCTTCTCAGTGTGCGCTCACCATTATTGGGGAAAACCCAATTGTTTTTTTATTTTATTACGTTAAAAGGTGCCTTTAATGAAGTTACAGATAAAAGGTTTACTGACAATAATAACCTTCTCCCGACAACGGCTCGTGATTTTCTTATAAAAATTCAAGTCGTCCAATAATTATAAAGTTCTCCTGGCAGGATTATTTCACGGTCAATTGAATCCTTTGTCTCCCGCTCGTACAGCATTTTCCGATCGAACGGCGCTAAGCTAGAAACCAACTAGCTTCGTTGTGGTATGAATCGAGATGACTCTGAACTTACCTATGAAGGAATTTTATATTGGAAAACAACATTTTGTTACTTTGGAAAAGTTTTTTACTGTGATGAAAAGCAATGAACAAACGAATTGTCGAGAAATAACCAATATCATGTTGATAGATAGTATTTAGTTATGTGACGAATAAGACGCACGTTGGCGTGCCAGCCCAGAATAGTGCCACCTCCTCTCATCTCGCGAGGAGTCGTAAGAATCGACAAAGAGAAGACCTACCGGATAATGGGTAGCAGCGTCGTCCTGCCTACTTGGCTTGAACTGCGATCACCAACCCGCCTGCCCAGCGTGGTGATTATGAGCAAATACCTTCAATAGAATGTAATCTATTGGGTAGGCCAATGTTCAGCAGTGGACTCATAAGGCTTGATATGATAAAACTTTGTTTTTGGTCCCGTATACCTCTTATGGTAAGCTTGAGCTGTAATGTGGGCAGTATAGATCGTGATAAGTGGCAGTGGACAGAAGTTGCAAGAAGAAGTAAGGTCGGGCTGCTGAGGATTGGTAATAAGGAGAAATTATAAGCAAATGATAACGAATTATGAATTCATGTTTACTACTATCGAGCTCAAAATGGTATAAATATATCTTTTGACCGCAGTTACAGATACAGTTAATCGAAAAATCCTTTATGTTTTTAATAAAAAGTATTTAATTCTATCATAAAATGTTCTTTTTTACTGTGTTTTTTGCGGCCGGATAAAAGTATGATTAAAAACCGATACGACTCGGCCGAGTGGAAAACATCAGTCTACTCGCGACAAAGGGACCAATTGAGCGGACCGGCCGGACTAACGGGACTTAATAAATGGTTAAATTAAGTTTGAGACTCCTGAATACGACCAAAATATATCGTTTTAATTTGTACATTGATTGTGTAAATTAATTGTATTGACTTCAATATCGAAATACAATTACTCCATGGATATGACGGCTGGATGATTGCTTATGACACTATTACGAAAAGTCTGTACATAATGTACTGTACATAATAATAATAATAATAATAATAATAATAAGCCCGCAGGGCAGCTTGTGGCGAGCTGTTGGTGAGTGGCGACACCACGGGCGTAAATCCGAGTGCTCCAGAGGGTCGGACTGCGGTCTCGTCTCCGGTTCGCCGGAGTGGGCCCCAAGAGGCTAGCAGGACCCTCGCCCCTGGCTTGCCTTCATTGGCTGTCCAGGGTGGAGTCGCAAGAGCTACATGCTCGCAGGGTGGAAGTGAAAGATGCGTAAGTCGTGAGTTGGCGAACTGTCCTCTTGGGCAGTGAGTAGAAAACGGTGTACACCTCTCGACACCCTGAAGCCGAGGATATCTATGTTGCGCTCTTGCCGTTGCACTACGGCTATTTTGGAGTGCCCATTCAATCCTCTGGCTAGTCACCGCCTGCCATTTACAATCATTTGAGACTGATGATGACGGCAGGTGTCCGGTAGTCTCCTCTATCCATAGTCCAATTTACCCAGTCCTTCAGCTTTTCAACCCAATATCCCGACCATAGTAGATTCCATCTTATCCTAATAGTACTGCACCAACCGGGGATTGTCCTTAGGTGTATTTTTATAATGCACATAGGGACAATCGCCGGTTGGTGTCACATAACCATTAGATTAAAATTGTCTAAGGGGCCTCTACGTGTTGGCTTCGGCCCCACGCATGCCTTCCAAATGTCCGGGTCACCATTGGCCCGAGATCGGAAAAAGACAAACATAATAATAATAAGGCAGCTTGTGGCGAGCTGTTGGTGAGTGGCGACACCACGGGCGTAAATCCGAGTACTCCAGAGGGTCGGACTGCGGTCTCGTCTCCGGTTCGCCGGAGTGGGCCCCAAGAGGCTAGCAGGACCCTCGCCCCTGGCTTGCCTTCATTGGCTGTCCAGGGTGGAGTCGCAAGAGCTACATGCTCGCAGGGTGGAAGTGAAAGATGCGTAAGTCGTGAGTTGGCGCACTGTCCTCTTGGGCAGTGAGTAGAAAACGGTGTACACCTCTCGACACCCTGAAGCCGAGGATATCTATGTTGCGCTCCTGCCGTTGCACTACGGCTATTTTGGAGTGCCCATTCAATCCTCTGGCTAGTCACCGCCTGCCATTTACAATCATTTGAGACTGATGATGACGGCAGGTGTCCGGTAGTCTCCTTTATCCATAGTCCAATTTACCCAGTCCTTCAGCTTTTCAAACCAATATCCCGGCCATAGTAGATTCCATCTTATCCTAATAGTACTGCACAAACCGGGGATTGTCCTTAGGTGTATTTCTATAATGCACATAGGGATAATCGCCGGTTGGTGTCACATAACCATTAGATCAAAATTGTCTAAGGGGCCTCTACGTGTTGGCTTTGGCCCCACGCATGCCTTCCAAATGTCCGGGTCACCATTGGCCCGAGATCGGAAAAAGACAAACATAATAATAATAAATCTTTATTGCTTCACTTGGTACAAAGGATCTTTGACTTATAAAGATATCAATCAAATGAGCCCTGCAAGGGCATTACAATATAAAAATAAACTTAAAAAATATAAACCTAAAAATAGTGGCTCACAAACACAAGTACTCAATTTATACATTATATATAAGTTTAATTTTAATTTATAATTTATTTATTTCCCAAAGAAAATGTTTACAATTTGTGCATTTTTACAATTTATAGGCGCTACAGTTATCAATATAATACATTTACACATAAGATTTGTACGATTTGCTTTGAGTGTTTCTATAATTATGCTTTAAACAGCTGGCACTTAAACTGGGACAACCCGTGCTATAAGTACCAGCAGTCTTCCCAATGTCACCATCAAAATACTGTCATACAGAATTAAATCTGATACAAATCATATAAGGGTTTAGTTTATGCGTGCATGGGCATGTGATTTCGAGAGTGTAATTGTGTGTGTATGTGCGTGTTTGAGTGTATGTATGTGTGTGTATGTGCGTGTTTGAGTGTATGTATGTGTGTGTTTGTGTGTGAGTGGTGGAAGCATAATCTAATTGAGTGATATCAAAAACCGCAAATAGTTAAGAACCAGTTCAAAATGGATTGTCTACACCTATAAGTGGACATTGTGTGGATGGGCACAAATTTGTTTATTTTTTTATAAAGGAAACGTCCTAGGTAAAAATAAAATTTACGACCGAACCTAGTCCTGGTTGAGTTAGACTCAAGTAGTGCAAATCTTCTTCTAGGGAGCTCCTCTATAGGTCTCATTTGTGTTTTGGAGCATTCTATGTGGTACTTCAATATTATCTGTGCCATGAAGAGTTGTCTGACTGTGGGTACCTGGCACAATTTGAAAAGTGCCGTAGTTGGGAAACGAAAAGGTTTTGAATACCCTACTTTCAATACTGCTCGCTGTGCACGCTCCAGCTTCAAAATGGTAGTCTTACAAGCTCCCCCCCATGATAAGACGCAGTAACTTAAGACAGACTGGCAAAGAGCAAGATATACCACTTTAATTACTTTAGGGTTAGCTATATGACGAAGATTCTTAAAAACGTATATAAGTTTCCTTACTCTGCCTGCCAGAGCATCAATGTGTTGTGCAAATGACAATCTTTCATCTACTGTTACCCCTAGATATTTTATTGCACTAGTTTGTGAAATTTTAGGACAGTCACAATTAGATATTAGGGAATGTACTGGATGATTGTGCGAGATAATAGTTCGGCTTGGTGATATATTTGAAATATTATTTCTCAAAAAGAAAGTTATGTATTTAGTTTTCTCTACGTTTAGAGCCAACCAATTATTATTGAGCCAATTGGTTATTTTGTTAAAAGCTGTTTGGGTCAGGTCAAAGCAACTATCCCACGTATCCGCTGTAACCACCAGCACAGTATCATCCGCAAATGCGATAAGTTTTGTATTCTGCGGTTTAATCCTTACCAGCTCATCAATATAGGCAAGAAAAAGAGTAGGTCCCAAAACACTTCCCTGAGGTACACCATATTCAATAGGAAGTTCATCACTGATTTGGTCTCCAATTTTGACCGCCTGAGTTCGATCTGTTAAGTAACTTCGAAAGAGATCCAGTTGTTTACCCCGTATACCTAATACTTCCAGTTTGTTTATAAGCTTGGGGGTAGAGACCGTGTCGAATGCTTTCGCTAGGTCCAAAAATATAGCTAGAGCCTTTTTTCCCTTGTCCAAAGTGTCAGCCAAATGATTAGTCAATTCATGGACAGCGTCGTTTGTAGATCTTCCATTTCGGAACCCGTATTGTGAATCACTTAGTAGGTTGTTTGACTCTAGGTATCTCTTGAGTCTACTATTCATAATTTTTTCTAAGATTTTAGACAGTGACGACAGAACTGAGATAGGGCGATAGTTATTGACACGGTCTCTTTCTCCTGCCTTAAAAATAGGGTGTACCAACGCTTTCTTAAACAATTTGGGAAATACTCCAGTAGACATGCATAGGTTAAAAATGTAAGCAAGGGGTGTCTCTATAATGGTACGGTAAGTTTTCAAAAACTTTGCTGAGATGTCATCGATACCTGTGGAGCAGTCTTGGCGAAGAGAAGCTATGATTCTTCCCACTTCTCCATTGTCAGTTTCAAGAAGTACAAAGGAGCTACAAACACCCGTTGTATTAGGTATCAATTCATACGTTTGATTTTCGGAGACCCTAGCAGCCAATGTCTTGCCAATATTAACAAAGAATTTATTGACATTATCAACAGACTCCTTTGGGCTAGCCCCAAGCAACTCCATTGAAGAGTATTGACTTTTTCTTTTATTTGTGATGTCGGTAATAGCATTCCACAGTAATTTTGTATTTGAACCCGCTCTCTCAAGTCTGTCCCTTTCGTATTCTTTTTTAAGGTTTTTTAACAGATTGCCACAAAAGTTACGGTAACGTTTATATGTTACTCTCAATATAGAATTATCTGGCTGTTTTTTTACTTCTAAGTGCATTTTGTCCCTGTTTCTTATACACCTTAGAAGCCCTTTTGTAATCCATGGTTTCATAGTTCTTATTTTGTGGGGAACCGAATAAACTGCAGTACACTGTTTTATGTTCCTGCTTATAATATCAACAAAAACAGTCAGAGCTTCATCCGCATCATTATATGAATAGATGGGACCAAAGTCAGCACTCCTCATTAGACTATCGAGCTTCTGGTTATCCACCCTTCGTACACTTTTAAATGCGTTATTGGTGTTTCTCATGTTTAGAGAAAACAAAACCGCCTGGTGATCAGTTACTGTAGAGCTTAGAACTATAGTTGTCGCCGTTTGTTTTGTTTTAAGAATTACATGATCAAGACAGGACTGATTCCTAGTGGGGAAAGTATGTGCGGGTAGGAGGCCATGACTCGCAACGATGTTTAAGTATTCCAAAGAAGAATTATTACTACAGTCCTCCACTATATTTACATTAATGTCTCCCATAATAGCAATGGTTTTATAAGCAGCATATACCAAAAGAGTGCGGTCAAGAGATTCCAAAAAGCTACTGATATCTCTGAAGGAGGGTGATCTATAAATAGCCAAGATACATAAGTCAGTCCCAATTGTAATAGCAAGGCAACTAGCTTCAACTATGTCGATTTCTATAATTTTTATATGTTTTAGCGAGCTTCTAGCGTACACCACGACTCCATCATTTTGGTTTAGGATCCTAGTAGTCAAGTAGTAATTATAACCCTCTAGTTGAGGGATGCAGGGGTTACGCGATAGCCAGCACTCAGTTAGAATAATTAAGTCCTGGGTTACACCTATGACCGACAGCAATGAGACCAGTCCTTCATAGTTTGCTGTAATACTACAAATATTTTGAGTGATGATATGAAGTTGTTCATTTTCTTTTCGGAGTAACCTTTTGCAGTTTTCTGGACTACTGATATATGAGTTTGACACTGATAGTTCATCTAGGTTTTGAAATTGGTTAATAATATTATCGAATTTTAGAGTTTACTAATGCAATGCTCATTATGCATAATATGCCGCTTAATTGTTTTATAAATTCAGACGTTATTGTTGTACATGCATTTATTAGTGCGGTATGGTGTAATAAATTTTGATTTTTTTCTACATAAGAGAAGTGTGGGTAATGTTGTAGTGATACATACAGATATGTGTTGTTTGGTTTAATGTTTAAGTAAAATTGGGTATACATGCAGGTGAAATTGTAAGTGTCATTGTGTGTTCTATTATAGTGGCGTCGCCCTGTGCGATTTATATTATTCACTATTTTATAACTAATAATAAAGCAACAGTTAGCCGAATTATACTCATTTTTCTCTTGTTTAACAAAACCATTCGTTTTCATATGTAATGTTAAGTATACGAATAAATACAAAAGTTTGCATAAAAAGGTTAACCGTGGTATAAATAATGTGATTTTTGTAAAAAGTTTGAGTCTGCTATTCAAGGTGATAGACACGTGTTTTCCGTCGTAAAGCGAGTTATAAAAGTAATTTAATATGACTCTAATGAGACAATTTACACAATAAAAAATATAGAAAAAAAAGGTAAAGCTAAAATTACTGAAAGAGTGACTTAAGTTAGTTGCACTTAGTCAAATTGAACTGATATTTTTCAATGTTGACAAATCCTCATCACGATCTATGCGAATCAGTTGCTCTTTTTCTGTTTTACGCATATACACACACCCTTTTGAGGTCCAGCAGAAAGCATAGTTGTTATCTCTCGCAAAGTCCCGAGCCATATAGAACAATCTCTGGGCCCTGAACGTGAGAGATTCTGACACAAAAACTGGTTTCATTGGGCCTGGTAGGTTCAGATGGGTGGTGTTCAGTTTTTCCTCTTTCGGTTTGGATTTATTGAATGTCTTAATGGTCTGAAGAAAGCTTTCCTTACAAATAACACTGTTTAGTACCAGTATAATTGGTCTAATACTATCTTTTTTCACGGAGTAGGCTCTGTAAATGTCTTGTATATCATAATCGTGGAGTTCGATATCAAGAGATTTGGCTAGGTTTTTTACAACTCCACTCAACAATTGCTTGTTTTCATACTTTTCGGAAATTTTCGGCACGTTTCGTATTTCCAGACTTGTAGACTTAGTTTTCTTTTCGAAAATTTCCAATTTATCTTCTAGTTGAGTAATATACTTTCTATCCCTGATACTATCCTGTTCTAATGCTTGCAATTTTCCCAAAATTTTGTCGTAATTGTCAGACATAAATTGAAGACTCGATTGCAGTACCTCGTTTTGTGCTTTGAGTTCATTAAAACGGTGTTCCACTATACTAGATAAATTCTCAAATGACTCCTTAATCTCTTTTTTAAAGTCAATAATTTCTGAGTAGTCGGGATGCTTACGTTTATTACGTGCGACATTACTCGCACTACGCTCCGACGCAGTGTCTGAATCACAGCTCTGTGATACCGGACGAACTTGGACCCCTCCAGCGCTTGAAGTCTCAGTGGGAATCTGTGTACGTCGAGCGGATGCCATTTCAATCTAGCTCTTATAGCGATCGATTAAGGAACAAGAGGAGCGAAGCTTACTGTTCACGTTGTCGAGGTCGTAGCACTCGTACGATGACGAACGATGTACGAATTATATCTTAATTTCGGCCGGCTTCGCAGCTGACTGTTAGCTCCGTTGTTCAGATGTCACTCCCCAACCAGCAGCAACCGATATCAAATCACCGCAGCGACCAAACACTTTTTAAAATAAATTCAAAACTCTAAATCTTTTATAATAAACTTAAAATTTTGAAATCACTTTCTATGTCTTTAAGAACACGTCCACCTCCTGTGGAATCCGGGGGGGGAAGTGAAAAACGCTTGTACCTCTACGAGAATAGGTAGTTGGAAACAATCGTCAAGTTTACGTCGAGTTTACTGAGGTCATTTATTGGATGACTGGCCGCTTTAGTGACATTTAGCGTTTCCGTGTCGGATATCAATACATATGGTGGTCGTAAATTCTAACAGCAAGATGGCCAGGATGTCACTCACCTGCCTCTGCAAATCTAAAACGGATCTGCATGGTAAAGTATGATCTGACTTCCTCTCACCTTAGTTTGTAAAGAGTCCAGTAGTGGGACCTTATTAAAGAGCTAATAAGATAAATTTATATAAAACTAAGTAGCGATAGCTGATAGCGGGTTATATACAAAGGTTGGACATTTCTTTCTCAAAACACAAAGGAGTTCGCTCAGGCGGAGGTTCACAAGGCTCTGAGGACTAGACCAAAACTATACATGATTATATTTTAGGCCCTCTATACAAATATCTAAAAAAATATTATCGATATTGTAGTTAAAAAAACATTATCGATATGTGTAATTAAAATAAAAATAAAGTGGGTTTTTACCATCAAGGATAACCAAACACATCGATGAGAAATAGGGGAGAAGGGAGGGAGGGATTATACTAAGGATTTTTTTGTGGGACTAGAAAAAAAACTAATATATGCCATTGACATATTGTTGTCCGCAAAGCTCTTACATGTCTCCGCGGCTTCCAGCAAGAAATGTTTTGATAGATTATGATATTACCCAAGCTTTGAGGACATCCTTAATGTATAAACTCAATGCATTTCTATATATGAACTTTGAAAAATTAAGATATTTCATGACCGAAATTATCTTTCTACGAGATTAAAAAATCTGAATTATCAACTTGTACGACGCCCCCAAACGAACGAGTTTAATGAAAGAAAGAAAGTCATGCCTTTTCATTTATGTAATTAAAATTACATACAGCAGACAAATATTGATAAAAGATTTTATACTAGTTGATACCGTTAATCTATGGCCTACTCCATAGCACTTTTTACTCTTTGTTTCGATTTTCAATTGTTACTTGTGGTTTGCTATTTCGTTCTGTGTTACTTACACTTACTTTTACACTGAAGTATAAAAATATTTTTGACGTTAAAAATTTTAGAAGAATCGTTCGGTTTTCGTACAACATTTGTACAATTTTAATATCATATTATGTCAAATCATAGGTGTAAAATGTTAGGTAAGTGATCGTTTATATTTAGCTTTAACAGTATAGATGTCGCTGTAAGTTTTTAAATCGCGCAATTATTTAGTGTTTATATTCGCATATAAACCTCGTAAATATATGTCCTACCAGGTATATGCCACTATTGCTTATCACCTCAATACAGACATAAATCTGAATAAAACCAAAACATAAGTAAGCAGTTATATTGGTGTACTTATTTATTTACTTGCACAAATACATAACATGATGCATATTTGCCATTTCCTCAAATTGATTAGTCTACCAAATTTATCATCCTGCCTTCAGTTTATCTAGAGTTGGCGCAGACAGTTTTCCATCCCTTTACTTTTGTCTTTGGTCATGACTTAGTCAGTCGATTCTAGATCATAAATATTATAACATTATACGTTATTTCTCACTCGTAGCTCTGCGGTGCTCGGTGGTCGGAAACGATCACCAAAGTATAGCAGAGTTTACAGAGGTCAGTCCTTGGATGCGTGACCGTTTGTGTGGCATTTGATATCGAGCGCTTCCGAAAGACACGTTAAGCCGTTGGTCCCGGTTATCACTAAATGTGGTAGTCGTTAAGGCATGTTAGAGGCCTAATGGGCGGCTTAAAAAATTCTAACAGCAGGACGCCATACACCTGCCTCCGCCAATCCGCTCTGGGTCCGCGTGGTTGAGTATGACCCAATACCCTCACACCTTGATATGTGTGAGGAGGCTCGTGCTCAGTAGTGGGTCGTTAATGGGCTGTGATGATGATGATGATACGTTATTTTGTTATTTTCCTTTCATATTTACTGTACTATATCAGCTTATTTTGCTAAGTTAACGTGCTGTAAATAAAATATTTTGTAACATCCTATACTTATACCACATGTAACGCAATAAACGATTTGAATTGAATTGAATCTTCACACTGAACCCAATCTTTTTTTCGTTCGTCCTCTTCCTTTCCACAGTCATATAATTATTACTTATTTTTTACCAATAAATAAGTATTACGTAGATTTACGCGAAAATCTAGTTAGAATACTTTAATTAATGTTTTTTTTGCCTGGAAGTTTCCTAAAGCTTAATCTGAGAAATGATTGCGTTATACAGGCCACAGGGTTTTGGTGTCGAACTAAAATGGCCCGGACCTTCTGAGGACTCTTATGCGCAGTAGTACCGTAACTGGTCAGTCAGCAAACGATCAAAGGGTTAACACTAAGGCTAAGACATAAACAAGAAACGGCATCGTAAAGTGTTAGCCCTTATTCCTTTCTTCACGGCAACTCTCAAACGTTGGTATGATACCTAGACCAGTCTGGAAAATATACTAGTATCTACAACCAACTTTAGCATCATTTTTTTTATAAACTCTTACATACTATAGATAATAAGACATAGCATGGTTGTAAATAGTATCTATCTTAGGACAAACTTTTGTGGTCTGCAGCTTATTTAATTTTTATATTATTATTGTTATTTTTAATTTGCACAAATCTTTTTATTTTGTAGCTGGAGTATGTCATTCTCACCTAAATGTCTTCGCGGTGGTGGCGTTATGCGTCGGGTCGTTAAGTTTCCTAAAACATGGTAGAGCAAAACGATGGCTGGTTCATGAGTTATACTCGTGAACGGGTGCCGCCAGTGGGGACTGATCTGCTCATGTCTACTATGTTTAATCGTAATTATGATGATATAATTAAGAAAAGAGTTAATTTATTCTTTTATTTTAAATCTTGTGACTGCAGAACACAGGATTTTGTAAAATTGTCAAATAGTTTTACTATTAAGTACATTTTCTTGTAACTGGCTCCCGCCATTGAGAAAAAATTTACCTTGACGATTTTCTTGCCCGTTCTTTTACGATCAAAGATTTGATGACTTTGACTTTAAAGATTTGATTATTATATCAATATGTACCAACATGATGTCATAACAATATATAAATATAGACATGAAATATATGGCGACTATTATGGTGGTAGTGTTAAGTATAACTATAATCCGCTTCGTGGGTTCGATTCCATAAGAACAAATATTTTTGTTCATGAATACAAATTTGTCCTGGGTCTTTAGGTTTTATACACAATGTTTGCCATTTGAAAAATTTAAATTTTCATAAAAAATATTTTTTTAAGAAAAACTAATATTTTTCGCGGAAATCCACTTCTTGTTTCTAACCTCAACATTTGGTCCTATGCGAACGAGACACAATGTGTATTCATAGTGAAAGCCATGCTGAGCGTATGGCTATAAGAAATTGGTGAAACGTCCAAGAATATTTCAAA
This sequence comes from Musotima nitidalis, assembly GCA_949126915.1. Taxonomy (NCBI): domain Eukaryota; kingdom Metazoa; phylum Arthropoda; class Insecta; order Lepidoptera; family Crambidae; genus Musotima; species Musotima nitidalis. Next base: position 10,821,301 of record OX421423.1, on the reverse strand, counting down.
GTAAAGTAAAGTAAAAAGTAAATTAAAAAAATATTTATTTCATAAACTTGAATACATAGTACTTGAAAACGTCATGATTAAAAATGAACAAAAAAAAAACAATCGAAATATTATTATTACACTAAATCACGATGTTTAGATTCACTTACATGCAACATAACAATTTAAAAACCAAAAAATAATTAAGTGTAAGTGAATCTAAGTGCCAGTTCCGAGCCACCGCTCTATAAGAAGAACTGGCAAGAAACTCACAGGCTATGCTCTTTTAAATATGTCCATTAGTTTGGTACTAGAATTACAATCTTCATTTGTTTGTGAAGGTATACAATACAATATAACATAACATTAACAATATTTATGTTTTAAAGTCATTCATATTAGAATAGCCTGTATGAAACGGCAGTTTAATCCCAAGCATTTTTATCTGCCATATAGTCTTTAATTTTTAATTATCATATCATCCTTATAAGGTCCACCGCTAAACGTGGGACCTATGGAGGGCGCAGCAGGCGGGCAAGGAGGGCCCGTCAAGCAGCGCCGGAAGGGTCTTAGGCAGTGGGGGCAGGGGGCCCCTGCTGTCTAACCATGGGCCCTCCAAGAAGTCGTCCACACACGCTATGGTCGCACAAGGAGGTAGGAGGGGCGCGTCCACTGCGCCTATCTGAGGAGATCTTCCCGGTTTTGGTACGGGGGACGTTGGCCGCAGGCGGGGTGTCAGACGCAGGTATTACTGCTGGAAGTCGCGTCTGCCGGTGGTGAGTCCCATACCCCCTTTCGGTCCCCCTTTGGCCGGAATGCAGTGCGTAAACACATTTTCTTACCGAAGTAAAACAAAAAAAAAAGCGGGTTGGTGATCGCAGTTCCAGCCAGTACGCAGGATGACGCTGCTGCCCATAATCCGGTAGTATTTCACTGCGCCGGTTACGACTCCTCGTGTGATGAGAGGTGGCACTCGCACTATTCTATGCCGATACCACTCGGCGCATATATAATTTATCGACAAAATAATAGGTTGGGGAAAAAGTATTCTCGTATTTTTGTATGAAAAGTCAAGACATTTTTTTCAAAGTTTATTTACATTTATTTACAATATATATGTACCGTTTTGTTGAATAACTTTCTGCCTATTTGTGGGCAGAGACATTATCCCGTTACTGTAGAAACTTTGGGACTTCTGATCAAAAAACGGGACAAATAGTTTTGGCAGTCCTCTCTTGAGGTCAACCTTACAGAACCTAAAGAATTCTGCAGAGACCGAAACAGGTGAAAATCTGAAGGCGCAAGGTCAGGGCTATATGGTGGATGCACTAGGACCTCCCAGTCGAACTCTCTTAATTTTTGCTGAGTGGCTAAAGATGTGTGTGGTCTAGCGTTATCGTGATGAAAGACCACACCCTTCCTGTTGATCAATTCCGGCCGTTTTCTCTCGACTGCTTCCTTTAATCTCATCAGTTGCTGGCAGTAAAGATCAGAATCGATGGTTTTGCCGGGCGGTAAAAGCTCATAATAAACAATGCCCTTCCAATCCCACCATACACACAGCATCACCTTATTTCGTGTTAGGCCAGGTTTGGCCACAGTCTGTGAAGCCTGGCCAACTTTCGACCACGACCTTTTTCGCACGTTCTTGTCGTACGTGATCCACTTTTCATCGCCAGTTATCAATCTCTTCAAAAACGGCTCGGTTTCATTACGTCTCAATAATGAATCGCAAATGAGTACACGGTTCATTAAGTTTCTTTGAGTGAGCTCGTGTGGCACCCAAATATCGAGCTTTTTTGTATAACCAGCTTTCTTCAAATGGGTCAAAACTGTTTTGTGGTCAATTCCCAGTTCTTCAGCTACATCGTAACTACTAATATGCCGATCTTGCTCCACTCTTTTAAAAATGGCGTCCATTTTATTCGTAACAGGGCGACCAGAGCGAGGTGCATCTTTAACATCAAAATTTCCGGACTGAAAACGTTTGAACCAAATTTGTGCTACTCTTACTGACACTGCATCAGGGTCCATAAGCATCACAAATTTTTTTCACTGCTTGAGTTGCATTTTTGCCTTTTTTATAATAAAATTTTAAAATGTATCGAATTTCTTCATTAGATTCACTCATTTTAACGGAGAGAAAAACAAATGAAAAATAGCGGGCAACAACTTTTTTTAATTTTTTTCTTTTCTTTATAATGGAACCTTTTTAATGTTACCAAAACCAGCCAGACACAAATAGTACAGTCAAAAAAAATTTTATAATAAGTTTATACCTACGTTATGCGAAAAGACTTTTTCCCCGACCTAATATGTACGTAATATGTATTTGTACCAAACCTCATGTTATGATGTTATCACACATTTTATGAAAGCCTTACTCCCAAACTAATATTAAACTCAAATATTAGGCTAATGTCTTCTCAATATAGTAATAAATTACGTATCCGAAATTCCAAGAGAAATCTTAGAAGGGATGTTGCCACTGAATTCCAATTTAAATTAAATTTAATACAGCCTCGAACAGTCTGGCTTTAATACAGGTACTCATTGTAGATTCAGCCTGTCCAGCTGCCCGTTTGTACGAAATGTCGGGTAATCCCGCTCGTCCAGTAAATCTTGACTAATTGCTACAAACGATTACAGCAAAAGTTATTTATATCATAGTTTAACCGCAATTAATTTGAGTGTAAAAGAAATATTAAACCACGTTTTCAAAGAGTATTTGGCAGATGATCTATTTGTGAAGATACGTCAACCTCGGTATATTATATGCATTTCGCTTTAAGGTCGTTATGTCGATGTGTGTTTGGGAACATAGGACAAGTAGGTATGTGTGTTTATTTGGTTGTTTACACTGTCATCATATCAGCCTTATAAAGTTCACTGCTGAACATTGGCCTCTTAGTAGATTACATTCTTTTGGGTTAACTTGCCCTTAATCACCGCAGCTTAAGCCAGTACGCAGAATGGCGCGAATGATAGGATTTTTCTTCGTCGACTTTTAAGACTCCCCGGGAGAAGAGAGTGGGTGGAACTATTCTAGGCCGGTACCACACGGCTTTCACTGTACTTGGTGATATATATAAATCGTATGTATCCTCCTGGTCTTCTAAACTAATTTGGGGTTGACACAGAAGTTGGTTTCCGATGTTCGCACTATAGTAAAATATTGCTGTGCTTAGAAGGGTTATCAAATATCCTGCAGCGTTGTGTAATTCTTTTTTTAATAGTGAAGTAATCTGTTTATTTTAAGTTCATTGTTTTTATTCGTTGTCTGCTTAGTAATGTTTTGGTCCCCGTTTTGAATTTCTGAAAGAAATAAGCATTTTCATTGTATTTTCTACTTTAAATCAAGTAGACTTGGTGAATAGTTAAAATAAATATTTATTATAAATGTGTGTATTATAAATAATGTGTATCTACCTATATTTTTGTGTGAGCTTTTCATAAGATTTTCTGTATTAATCGCGCTCGCTGTATTTAATTGAATCTCGTAAATGTCAATTTACTATTGTCAATCGCTACGTTCAAATAGATCATGAGCAGATAACTTTTGGAACCGGAAAGCATCTTATCAAAATATACGTTAAAAATTTCCTTAACCTCTGCCTACCCCTCTGGGAAACTGCCTGTTTATATATATATTATGTATGTATTATTGTAATTATGTTCGGGTGTTATTTAACGTGTCTTCAAAATTAATAAATTGCCAACCTAACCTAACCTTTTTGTGCATCAAAATTACTGATTGAGCACCTAATCACCTCATTAGATGCTCACTCAGTAATTTTGACGATCAAAAAAGTATTTTTTAGAGGTTCAGTTTATTATATTCCATTATGTTCGTTTTATCTCGGGCCAATGGTGACCCGGACATTGGGAAGGCATTTTAATCTTATGGTTATTTGACACTAACATAAAACTATCCCTTTGCTATTTACCACTTGTAAAGATTTTTAAAGGGCAATGGGGAAGTATGTATTGTAAACAACCTGGAAAATTGACTGCAAATCTTCCTAAAAGAAAATAAAAACAAATTAAATAAATGAATGCGCGTAATAAAAATACATCAAAGGACAGTATTATTTGTAGATCTTTTTGCATCCCACGTGACATCCCGTGAAGCGCTAATAATATACTTTTCATTAGAGTAAGGTATTTCCATTTCGTAATTTGAACAAAACAAAGCTAATAGCCTTTCTGAGAATAGAAAGAGTTGGCTTATTACCGTCTGAAGTTGGAACTTGGCTATATTTTGCATATTTGCCTGTTGCCACGACGACGGGGCGACGTCTGCTTTGTCGCAAGTAATTTGCATCTGTTTTTACAGCAGCTAAAGCCCCTAACATAATTAGTAGTAAAAATATTGCTGGGAGAGCAACGCTAATTGAGGTTTTTCGTGAGTGTCTCTTTTTTAGAGTTCCGTAGTACAAATATAAAAAGGACCTCTTTATTTTCAGCTGTTGCTCCCAGATATATAATCTGTGATAGTCGTGAAGCCATGTTAGACCTTAAATAAAACTAAAACACAAAATATTTATTTGCTGCATATAAAATAAAGCTAGACCCCATTTTTTGTTGTATCTAATTCTCATCTGGATACGACTAATATAACAAAAACAAACAATTCTACATACAAAAATTAATACATACAGAGAATAACAAATACAATATATAAAATAATAGTACAATCGTCATATTAGATAGATAAAAACAATTAAGGAATATTAGGCTATCTATGAATTTTCGGAGTTATGTGCGTAATTATCGCTAGCTCCGTGCCTCGGAAAGCACGTGAAGCCTTTGGTCCCGATAGTTCTATGGCAGTCGTTACTAGGAATTCCTATCTAGGAAGTCAGAGGCTTCTTATATCCTGACAGCTGGTTTAACCATAGAATGATGTTTCCCACTGGATTACAGAGGTCCGACGGCAGTCGCTCCGTTTAGCGCCTATTGAGCCAAATCTGGTTAGCCAAACCAGTAAGCAAAACTTGGCCCCAAGCTTAAGTCTAGGGCAGCCGGGATAATGCTGTGACGATGATTGAGATTACAAACATTTACAAAGGTAGGCAAATCAACAAACAATATACCCAACTGTTTAAATAATCACTTATTTTTTTGAAGATATTGGTAATTTTTGATCATCTACGGGACCCTGATTTAATTGTATGTCCAAGATGCATTTTGCGTCCGCCCTGAGCGCTTTGTAACATCAGTTAAAGTTTTCTGAATTGAGGTTATTCCAGTAAAGTGTAAAGAAGAGTGCACAGGTTTTTCTTTTTACAGAAGCTGTGATAACAAGCAATATTTTATTCCTTTTAGTTTTATAAAACAGTTTTGTAATTTGATCTGTAAGCCATATGTAAGTATCTCCATGCAACTAAAATCGAATTGATTCCTGTCCAATTGAATCTTGTTGATTTTAAAATTAAATTTTCAGTTTTTAGCACAAGAAATGTATAATGAATGAGTTTGGGCATATTTCTTTTTAAATTCTTTATTATTATTTAGTTAATACTACATAATCTTACATGTTTCTTCGCACGATTAAACCGTAAAAGGTTTGCCGAGGTGCTGAAAAAAGGCTGTCATTTTCTACACGTTCTAGGCACCAACCGATATTATTCTATATATTTGTATTATAAAGTAATATGACTATATTGACTATATTGTCTAAGTCGCGGGTTCATGCTGTATCAATGCAGTCGTCTGCACAACGGTTTTAGCCCTAAACTAAGCTGAGCTTGTACTACATAACGAATAAAAATACATTATCTAACACTTAGTTGCACACATATCATCATCGTTCGGTACTGAGTAGGACGCCACTGTGCAAATTTGCTCCGTAATTATTTTAAAAATAAAGTAGCTTAAAGTTACCAACCGTGACTCATCACCAGAGGTCGGAATTAGGTAGAGTTATTTATGTACTTGCATCGAAATGTTGATATTAATGTGGACCTTCCCGGGATTTCAAATGGATTTCAAATGGGAGTGCTCCGCATTTTCGCTATTGTATTCTTTTGTTCTCACAAGCTATGTAGTGCGAACAATAAACGTGGCAACATCGCGCGTGTGCGTATTGGAATTTTGCAACTTCGGTCATCCAATATCATTGATGTAAGTTTGGCAACGTCGCGCGTGCAGTAGTCTAAATTAAAAAAGTAAAAGTAAATAACTTTTTATTAAAAAGTAACGGGATTTTTTCTATTCTTTAAAATTAATCCCGGGATTTGAGGCATATCCACTATATTCTTTCGCTGTGTGAAATCAGTGTAAGTACATGAATAACTCTACCTAATTCCGACCTCTGCTCATCACTCGCCGCTGCTCGCTGCCCATCGGTCGCGCGCGCCGCTCCGCCTCCCGCGCCTCACCCGCGCCTCACCCGCGTCACCTGTGTCGCCTGCGCTGTCATCGCTTGTTTACTTTCTGTTCGCACCAATTTTTGGACTTCAAGATGAATACGAATTGCGATGGATGCGGTAAGAAAATATCAAATAAATATTTTATGGGTTGCGTTAAATGTAAAGGAGCATATGACTTGGAATGTGTTAATATGACAAAATTATCCTGGGAAAAATACACCATTAAGTTTAAACAATCTTGGCTCTGCCCTAACTGCGTGTGCTCTCAGCCGAAGATAGATAATACAAGAACTCCTGCCCGGAACCCAACACTAAATAATGACGAGTCTTCGAGTGAAAATGTTAATATGGTGAGAGGAGTACGGGGGTCATCTATGCTAGATTCTGAAACATCTGTTGTTGAGTTGCTTGGCGAAATTAGGGAACTGAGACAAGAAATGAAGGATTTAAAGCAAAATAGTAATGACCTCTACTTACTGAGGCAAGATGTGCAGGACCTTAAAGCTGAGCTTGCTAACCTCTCCCCGAACTTTTCACAACATTTAGCAAAGTTCAATAGCATACTTGAAGCCAAGGATCGGGAAATTAAGGGTCTGAAGCTAACAATAACCGAATTCCAAACTACCCTCAGCGCCTTGGAACAATCCTCGTTGAGAAATGAGATTGAAGTATGTGGTGTTCCCGAGCAGAATGCTGAAAACCTGACTCACATCCTGCTAACCATGTCTCAGAAACTGAATGTGGACTTACGAGAAACCGATATAGATGTTATTTCGAGGGCTGGTCCAAGACCTAAAATTGGAAATGACTTAACTAAGGCCCGTCCTATTGTGGTAAAATTAATTAGGAAGACAAAGCGAGACGAGTTACTGAAAGCTGCAAAATCCAGGAAAAATCTAACTTCGGAAAACATCGTGAACACTACTTCTTCGAACGTCTATCTGAATGAAAGAGTTACCAAAGAAAAAAGGCTGTTGTTTCGTGAAGCCAGAGCAAGAACCCGTACATATGGATTTCGTTTTTGCTGGTTACGTAATGGAAATATATATATCAGGAAGAATGAGAGCGGACCCAGTGGTCAATTTCCTGCGATACGTATTCATACTATTGAGGATCTGGATGAATTCGTTGGTTCCAGTATGTCTATGGTTACTACAGATAACTCTAAATAATTTTGCTACTTTTACTTCTATTATTAAGTTCTCAGATCTTATATGTTTTGTTCTTGGTTCTCAATATTTTGCAAAAATTTTACTACTATTTGTTATATTACACATACCCATACACATGGTAAATAATTCTTCACTATACACACACAATATAAAACACACACAAAAGTACATATATTGCATTTACCTAATTTTATTAAACCTACACACTCCACTACACTTTTATTACATAACTCTCTCACTCACTCTTGCTAACTATAGAATGACATACAATACTTTTTGCATTACCCTCCAATTAACTCCAATTGTTAAAAAACCACCATGACTGCTCATGAACTCATTCTAAGTATAGATAATACGCTGCCTATAAAATGTCATTCTATAAACTTAGCAGAGGACTGCCACGACATTATACAGCATCATACATTCAAAACTTTAACATTGAATATTCGTAGCTTAAATCGCAATTTTAACTCCTTCTTACTAGTTTTAAACAGACTTAATGTAGATTTTGACGCTATAATACTAACTGAGTGCTGGCTAAAAAATTCTCCAGCACTTCCACAAATCCAGGGCTATAATTCTTTTCACACAACTAAACACGTTAATAAAGCTGGCGGGGTTGTGGTTTATGTTGGGAGCATTTGGTCACCGTTGGTTCATGAACCTTTAATTGAAGATGCTGACTGTATTGTTTTGAGCATTCCAAAGATCATCACTATCATGAGTGTTTACAGATCTCCGTCTTTTAAAAATATTGACAACTTTATTAACTCTTTACAAAGAATCATACCCACACTCAAACTAAAACCTTGCACCATTTTCACAGGTGATATAAATATTAACATTAATAACGCGGCCTCTAATGATGTCTCAACTTATCTCTGTACGCTTGCTGAACTAGGCCTGAAACCAGCTGTAAACTGCCCAACGAGAGACGGTTCTTGCATTGATCACGTTTTCTATGCAGGTGAAGTTGATGCAGAAACTATAATCTGTTCTTCAACCATAACTGATCATAATCTTATTATAACTGGCATAACTGGATCAATCGTAAAACCTGTCCCCCGTCCTAGGTATAGACTACGTATTGATTATGATTCTATTTCGGATGAACTGAATAATATTGAGTGGTCATCATTATATAATATTTCCAATGTCTCTGAACAAGTTGAAGTTTTTATTGGTATTATAAAGGATATATTAGATAATAACTCCCAACGTATACGTCTATCTAGATCAAGGATCATATTAAAGCCCTGGATGACACTTGGGTTACTAAAATGTTCTCGCGTAAAAGACAAGCTACACCAGGAAGCTAAAAAATATCCCTTAAGTGATATAAAAGCGATAGTTTATGCTAGATATCGGAACTTTTATACTACAATGATACGGAAAGTAAGGAACCAGTATCAATCCAACCTACTAGAAAAACATAAAGACAATCCTCGTGAACTTTGGAATACTATCAATGACATTACACACCGGAAAGCCACCAAGAAGTCCCAAAACCTTGAACTTATAACCATCAAGAGCTGTCCCAATGAATCAATTAATTTATGTAATGACTTTTTTGCTTCGGTAGGTCAATCGTTTGCTAATGAAATATTGTTAAAATTAGGTACCACACAAAATGAACTTGCTCATAAAATTAATACTTATAACTCTCCTTCCTCTTCTTTCTTTTTTGTACCAACTGATTGTGATGAGATTAGGAGTATCATTCTCAATTTAAAATCTAATACTGCCCCGGGTCTCGATGGCTTTTCAGTACAGTACATTAAAGCTATTAAGAATCACATTACTGATCCCCTTGCTGCTATTATTAATAATAGTTTAACTACTGGAACAGTCCCAGATGCTTGGAAATTGGCTGCAGTTGTACCGATTCACAAAGGTGGTGAAACTAATAGTCCTAATAACTTCAGACCAATTTCTTTGTTGCCAGTCTTCTCAAAAATATTAGAAAGAGTGGTCAATAAACGTTTAGTGAAATATGTTGAAACTAATAATATTTTATCTCCAAATCAATTTGGATTCAGGACAAAACGCTCAACTGAGGATGCAGTTAACTTACTCACTCATAATATTGTGCATAATTTAGACAATGGCAGGGCATGCGTTGGCGTTTTCCTAGACCTTGCAAAAGCCTTTGACACGGTGTCAATTCCAATCCTATTGCAACGACTGGAAAGCATCGGTGTCAGAGGTATTGCGCTTGATTGGTTCCAAAGCTATTTGACTGGAAGACAGCAATGTTTAAAAATCGATTCCTGGATTAGTTCCCCCAGAGGATTGTCTTTCGGTGTTCCTCAGGGCAGTGTTCTTGGTCCTACATTATTTTTAATTTATTTAAATAATCTTGCCTCGTTACCATTGCAAAATGCTGAAATTATTTGTTATGCTGATGATACCGCAATAATATTCCATGAAGCTAACTGGAGTGAATGTTTTAGAAGTGTGGAACACGGAATGACAAAAGTCTTGGGGTGGCTTTCTGATAATTTTCTTACATTAAACACTACGAAAACGAAATACGTATGTTTTCATAAAACTGCAATATCATCTCCATTGACCACTGCTGATCTCGTGATTCACGACCGTAATTGCAATAAAATACCTGATGTTGGTTCCTGTAATTGTAACTTTATACAACGAGTCCATACTTTAAAATATTTAGGCGTCAATATTGACGAAAAACTCACATTCAGTGATCACACCGCAGCTTTATCATCTCGGGCTAGAAAGTTAATATATGTTATGAAACAAATCAGAGACGTAGCAAACGCAGACCTTGCTAAAAATATTTATATCTCTCTTTGCCAATCGATTCTGACGTATTGTATCAGTACCTGGGGGGGTGTAGCTGCGTCTCATCTAATTTCTTTGGAAAAAGCTCAGCGGTCGGTGCTTAAGGTTATGTTGAAGAAGCCCTTAAGATATTCTACAGCACATATTTACAAAGATACGAACTTGCTAAGTATTCGCCGCCTTTACATAAAAGCTGCTGTCTGTGTTACACATAAGCTTATATTGAGGTCTGAAAATTACAAAGAATTGCTGACTAATAGAATATTTAGAGTCTCGGTACCCACAGTCAAAACGTCCTTTGCACAAAGATTTTCAGATTTTTTATTTCCTTATTTATACAACAAAATCTGTAAAATTTGCGAATCTAAAGAAGACACTGTGCGCGTAATGCAAACAAAAGCTACTAAATATTTAATTAACTTAACATTCTACGAAGTAGAACAGCTACTAAAACCTGCACTGTAAGAAGCCGACCATTTTGCATATAACAAACACACCCACACACGCACACACAAACACGCACACACACACACACGCACAGACTGACACGCACACACTCACACGCAAACACTCACACATTAGTTATCTTTATGTTATATAATTTACTTAAATCTTGTATTTAAATTTGAATTTTGATCTCTTTAGTCCTAAGGAAACCGTATTAATGATGGCCGCGATACAGGCTTCGCCTAGTGCGATTATCATTGTAAATGATTACTGTAAACACTGGAATGCGTAATAAAGATTTATTATTATTATTATTATTATTATTATTATATATTTTTACTTTGCGGGATTCCAACACTCTTGCTTAAGTGCGGAATACTTATATACATACTATAGTACCCAGTACATATCTGTCGTGTTGTTTCCGGATGCAAATAGAATTTAATCTTGAAACTTTTCACGAGGCTCCAGTAGTGTCTTTTATTAATAAGTAGGTTTTATCTTTTATTTCATTTCTGCTTTTATATTACGTAAAGTAATTTCTTCGACAAAGTACGCAATTTTGATGATATCGACGACATAATTTCCTTTCTGGTAAAATTGTTTTATGACAGTAGTTTGTTTATTTGTTTGTGTTGATAGAATTCGTTTTGTAATTCTAGTACAGTGAATAAACATTTTATGTTCTTGTCAAGTTTTATAGCGAGGGAGGTTGTTATTTTGCTCAATTGCTGTTATTGTTATTATCTTTTATGTTTCACAGATACCGCTTAAATAAGTATCATTGATATCTTTATTAACATAATGAACAGGAAAATGGTTACGCACGAAGCTCGTAATAATTATTAATAAAATAAAATAAAAAATATAAAATAAAATATTCTTTATTGTCTTTAAGATCAACATGATCATTTAGATTCGTCAAACATTTACACAAAATAGAAATTCCATATATTTTTTTAACAACAATGAAAGAAATATGAGTAAAAGCAAATGGGCTCTTTGTCAGAATTTGTCAGTTTATCTCTCTGTTGTGGTTTTCTCAAGATTTGTCAGTCTGTATCTGTCAGTCAGCCTGTCTTGATTCTAAAGGAGGGAGGGGATTGTTCGTCAGTCAGACAGTCTGTCGGTGACTCTAACGAGGCTTCCAAAAGGCAACGAGATTGAGAAGAAGGCCTCAAGAAACTCATCTCGGCTTTTTTCAAATTATGTCTTAAGATCTAATACAATTAAAGAAATAAATAAATTACCGCTGTTCTTAAAACTAACAAAGTCTAATATCTAAAGATCATATCTCATCTAGCCTTAAGAAAGAAAGGAGCAATTCGTGTCACTTCCAGGCAGACTTATCGTTCATAAAATCTTTCACACTATAATAAGCCTTCTGGCACAATTTACTCTTTATGTAATTTTTATATTTCATACAAGCGGTCGCGTACAACTTATTTGGTGTGACCGACAGGAACTTGCTTTGTTATTTTGAGTTCAATAAGGAAGTACCTCCTTTTTAAATCTGGTCATGAAATAAACAATCTTAAATCGTATAATTATTTTTTTCATATCAATATTTTTATTATCTATAAAAATATTTTAAAATATTATGAATCTTAATAACATACTTTCTTAATAAAAATAAAACTATAAATTAAATATAGGTATGGTGCCAATAATGCTGGCAACATTTCCACTTTGGACTGCCAGGCTAATATGCTGACAGAAGTAGCTGCCAGCCTTCTTGTCAACGGAAGCATCAATGAGGCGAGCACTTAACTCTTTCACGATAGTTGTCATTTTGTCATTCAAAATAAAATGTTCCAGAGCTGTGCCTTCTGCCCCAGGACGTTTTTGGCTCCTCCTAACAGTTTTGCGGTTTGCTGCAATGCTTGCAACGGAGATATCTATGGTATAAGAATAAGAAAAGAGGAAACCGTAGGAGACTGGCGTTAGCGACATAGCAAGGCGGATTTAAAGATAAAGTGGCGGTGGGCGATGCACATAGCTCGATGAACCGACAACTGATAGGGCAAGCGTAGTAGAGGACGGCCTCCCACACGATGGAATGATGGCCTAGTCAAGGCGGCGGGAAGCCGATGGGTGCAGGCGGCATAAGATCGTTTTAACGGATGATTTCCATGTGATCTTTGCCAATCCCTACGAAAAGGCTTTACAATATGTATGTATGTATGAATTAATTCCAATAATCGACACAATTAATAAGCCATATGAGAACCCCATTGTGCAGTTTGAAAAGTTTTAGCAACAGAATGTCGAACGTAATTTTGATAAGGTTTATACGATATTAGGGTAAGTATACTATACAAAGAATAAAAACTGATGTCTCAGTTTACAATATCAAAATAAAATAATGTTAATGAATAATTATTTAGTAATTTAACAAGTAACCATTTTTATGCATGCTAATTAAGATACTACTAGCAAAGAACTTATTGAAAAAGAACATGTCAGTTTATCTATTTTCGATGACAATCTGGCAAAGCTTTCTGGATCCTCCCCATATCTTAGGAATCCGATCCAACCTTCCCTGCAACTGCCGATCAGGCAAAGACTAGTCCTTTGGCAAACATTAAGGGCAATAGGGGCACCTATTATGTGGGACCAAAAATATCACTTGCGCCTACTCCGTCGGGGAAATAGGCGTGGAATTATGTATGTGTGTAGTATTATAAAACAAACAGTAGAACGACATCAAGGACGACTGCTAGATATCAATAATTAAAGTCCTAATTATGATAAGACCTAGTAGATGGACCACAAAGCCACAAAGCCCATATTGTTATTGAAAAGGCAAACCAAGAACCGCTTAAGCCTTGTTTGTATAATGGTGAGCAGGCAATACAAAACTATACCGAAGTGTATTAATAATAATGGACACTCAGTGCAGTGCTGGAGCTTAAGCTAAGTCTATGAATTTTCGATGTTTGAGTAATAAACGTTTGTTGGAAACCCGAAAGCCGCGTAGTAAGCATGGTCTGAGCTAACAATAAGAAAATTGGTTTGTTCATTGAATATGGCTCTGCTTCTAAACGGTATAGAAGCTAGATTGTATCTTTGCATAGTAAACAGAGATTAGGTTGATCAGATTTCAATGCTTATTTTGTTAAGTGTATAAGGGTTAAGCTTTTCGAAAAGTAAAAGGGTTTAAGTTGACTGCATCGCCTTAAGTAGGGATCTCCTTATTACGAGAATGTTACCCGTAGAGGATTCTCAGGTAGATGTGTGTGTGTGTGGGTACACCTCATTAGTGCTAAATATGGAATACTGAAAAAACATGTGCAACACAAGATTTATAGTTACCTTCTTAATTTGTCATAATCATCTTAAAGCTTTAACGTCCCACAACTGGGCACAGGCCTCTTTCACAAGAGGACAGAGATACATCACGCTGACCCATTGTAGATAGATGCAAACAGATGTGTCCGTGTTTTTACGTGCCTTCCGAAGAACGGAAGGGCACGATATCAAATAAATACATAAATGTTTTCTTACAATTATACCAATTATCTAGATCCAAGATAAGTATAATTAAGAACTTGTGTTATGGATACTAAATAACGCATAATCATAATTAATACTTTTTTTTGCAAATACACTTATTGTAAATACATAGGTACCAGACCAGAACAAAGATTATATTTATGCACGCAAATATTTGTCCTTTGTGGGAATCGAACCCACGACTTCAGGAGCAAAATGCAGATAAACTGCCCGCCAGGCTATATCGGTCGTTCTTTAAAGATTGAAACCGCACGATATGAAATGCCACACAGTAGGTCACCCATCCAAGGAACGTCCCTATAATCGCTGTTTAACTACGTTTATCGTTTCCGACCACCGACGACTAAGTTTCGCGCTGTTTGAAGCAACTTATTACTTTATAATAAGAGTCAATTTTGAACTTGGCTCAAGATTCCGCCCTTACCAAAATAATTTTTCATTTTGTTTTGTTTCGAAAAGCTCTGAACTCGGTGTGTTTGACATAATCGATCAATGTTTAAATTTATCTCATTTGCGTGATTGTTATTGCTGCCTTACTTTCTTGAAATTTCTCGAAAAAAATCCAACACGATCCAGCTATTACGCTGATGAATATTTAAAACAACTGGAGCAAGCGTTGTTCTACTAAATCCTTTTTAGCATGTTATCTACTTTCCAGAGAGCTAATGGCAAAAAAGTGACCACATTGATTTTTTTTTTTAAATGTTGCAAATTTTCTGAGTACACCAACAGCTGAAATTAGCTTGGGTTCCTAAGGTCTAAGTAGGATCCCCTTACACTCATAATAATATGAATGGTTAATTTTTTTAATATTAATAAATTTTTGTGTGTTTATTTCTGGAAAGCTATTTCTTACACCCTATTTGAGTTACAGTATTAGTTTTATTCATACTTTCTAATACGATGTAACCAATTAAAAATTGATTTAGTTTACCTTTTTACCTTTTGCCTTTGTTTTAAATCCGATATTAAAGAATATATTCGAAAATTACAGGAGGTGCAAACATATATACTTAAAATAATATTAAGTAATTAGTGGGTAATAATGTACTTTCACAATTATATTTTCTTCTATAAAATAATTCGCTTACATTGATAATCTTAAACTAATCATACAAAGCAATCTTAAGCAAAACATCTACAAACATGTAATATATATATACATGAAATAACACTTACTATACAGTACATACACCTCTTCCATTACGACCAGAAATGTTGCTATAACTATTTAAATCAGATCAGTATATTAGTTTATTTATGTATATTTACCAACTGTGACGTTCCGTTTCATGCTTTATTATTACGCTTATTGTTTAGAAGTTGGTATTTTATATTCCTAACATGACCGTTTGTAGACTTAAAAGTTGTTTAAATAATAGGTTGGGGAAAAAGTCTTTTCGTATTTTTGTATGAAAAGTCAAGACATTTTTTTTCAAAGTTTATTTACATTTATTTACAATATATATGTACCGTTTTGTTGAATAACTTTCTGCCATTTTGTGGGCAGAGACATTATCCCGTTACTGTAGAAACTTTGGGACTTCTGATCAAAAAAACGGGACAAATAGTTTTGGCAGTCCTCTCTTGAGGTCAACCTTACATTAACCTAAAGAATTCTGCAGAGACCGAAACAGGTGAAAATCTGAAGGCGCAAGGTCAGGGCTATATGGTGGATGCACTAGGACCTCCCAGTGAACTCTCTTAATTTTTGCTGAGTGGCTAAAGATGTGTGTGGTCTAGCGTTATCGTGATGAAAGACCACACCCTTCCTGTTAATCAATTCCGGCCGTTTTCTCTCGACTGCTTCCTTTAATCTCATCAGTTGCTGGCAGTAAAGATCAGAATCGATGGTTTTGCCGGGCGGTAAAAGCTCATAATAAACAATGCCCTTCCAATCCCACCATACACACAGCATCACCTTATTTCGTGTTAGGCCAGGTTTGGCCACAGTCTCCCGTGTGGAGTTGCCAGACTCCCATCGGGCGCGTCCCCAGGTGGCGGATAGGGGCATGCCACACATTGTGGTACCGGCAATTTTTATTGTAAGTCCGGCGCGGACCAAAACTGGTGGGTTTTGTGGGGCGCACCCCCGGTCGCATTTCGCGGCTGGAAAGCGGCCCAGTGGTGCCGTTGTCACACGGCGTAGGGTGTCGGCTGCTCCCAGCACGCCTCAGCTCATCTGAGGTGGCAGGGGATGCAGCCCATTTTCCCAGTGGAGGCGAGGCGTTTTGGCGCCTTTTGTTTCGCCCTTTCGAGGTCAGTGGCCGCTTTCATGCGGCGGTGGGTGGCAGGCCTGCAAGGCCTGCGGCGCGGCGAGACCGGCAGTCACATCCCAGTGGCTGTCGGGGGGGTCTCTTGACTCCCCGTCGGGCAATCCGTAATCCGCAGTCTGCGGACCGGAGGTGCCGCTCACTGAGAGTGGTGCCGCGTGGAAGAATACCACTATAATAAATTACCCCAATCCCAAGGTGAGCGGATCGTGCCGAAGGGATGCATGGCTGGAGGGAGTCCAGTCGCTAGCGTGCGGGGGAGCTCACCCCCGAAAAAAGAGAGGGCGTATTATATAATGTTTACAAGGAGTTTGCAAATAATTCTCCGGGCAGGTCCCCGAAAGGGGGAATCCTGCACTCCCGCTTCGGCGGGTGTCTGCCCCGTAGTATACGGAGGGGGCACAAACTACTTCGGGGGTCAGCAGGCTGCTGATTCCCGCCCCGACGACTTTGGCTTTCTGGATACGGTTTATGATTCTGCAGAACGATGTGGTGGTGTATTGCGCCTTAGGGGCGGTGGAGGGCCGGACCCGCCGAGGGACGAGCGTGGCAGGTTCGTCTCGACGCCGGCGCCGGAGGAGATTCTCTCCGACGGTTCGGCGGGGACCATGGATACTGTGGGTCCCGCGGAAGCGTCGGAGACGTCAGAAGTGGCGTTTGGCGAAGGCAGTTCGTCTGGGGTTCAGCCCCACTGCCTTCGCCAAAAAAGAAAGAGGTCCTCCGGGGCGAGCTTGGCCAGTGAGGCCGACCTGGCCCCGGACGACGTCAGAGCGTCGACGAAGCGCGGCCGATCCCGTGGCCGCGTTTCTTCTTACGGCCTTACGGCCGGTCTCGGTGAGGCCAGGAGGGCGCTGAGTGCTAGCCGGGCGCAGGATAGGCTAGAGGTTGAGCGCGAGAGAAGGGAACGGGAGCCGATGCCGGACCTCTTTCGCGCTCCCAGATCAGACTGTGCCACAGATTTCCGGGCCATGGCAGCTGGCTGGGACTCGGTGGACAACGTCTCGTCTCACACACTGGCGGACAGGCTGTCAAAATGCCTGACTGCCATCGACGAGATGACGAAAAGGTCCTCTTCGTTGAAGGGGACCTTCCACGGCGGCTTCAGCTACGCTGCCGAGGTAGGGAAGGAGTGCCTCAGGGCCATGGTGTCTCGCCCCCCGACGGCGGAGGAGGAGATGCTGCGACAGGAGGTGGAGCGCCTCAGGCGTGCCAGTGAAGCCGCAGAAAAAACTTCGAGACTGGAGAACGCCCGCCTACTTTCGCAACAGGCCCAACTCATGAGGGAGGTCTCCTCCCTCCGCGAGGAGATGCGGAGGCCTGTTAACCTAGTACAGGTAGAGGAGCGGTTCGGGCGGGATCTGCAGGAGCTGCGGGCACGTCTGGACGCACGCATTGACGGGCTGGAGGTGGGTGGCCGCCTGCTTCCCGAGAAGTCCGTGCGTCCCCCGCTTCGGGCCGACCGGGTGGCACTTTCGCCACAGCCGGGCCCTTCTTCGGCCCCTACCGTGGCCCCAGCGCAGATTCCTCCTCCCCCTACCAAGAAGGGAAAGGGGAAGGGAAAGGGAAAGGGGAAGAAGCAGCCGGTGCCTGTTTCGGCGTCCGCACCGGCTGTTCCTTCCTCTCCATCGGAGGTCCGTCCAGCGGCTACCGTTGCCACCCCGTCCCAGTCGGGTGGCCAGGAACGGGAGACCTGGACCACTGTGGTCTCGCGCCGCCCCAAAGGGAGAGTGGCGGCGCAGGCCAAAGGGTCGCGGAGCGCTGCTCCTGCCAGGCCGGCACCACAGCCGGGCCGATCGGCAACAGCCCCCGCCAAAAAGAAGGCGCTGCGCCCGCCATCATCCGCAGCAGTCGTGATGACGCTGCTGCCGGGCGCAGTGGAGCAAGGCCGCACCTACGAGGCGGTGATCGCCGAGGCCAAGGCGAAGATACGCCTTGCCGACCTCGGCATTGCCTCGGTGCGGTTCCGCAAGGCGGTGACGGGGGCCCGGGTTCTCGAGATCGCGGGAGAGGCCCGGGAGGAGAAGGCCGATCGGCTGGCGGAGCGTCTCCGGGCGATCTATTTGCCGGAGGACGTCAGGGTCTCCAGGCCGGTGATGCGGGCAGACGTCCGCATCGCGGGTCTGGACGACTCTGTCTCCAGGGAGGAGGTTGTGGCGGCGGTGGCGGCAGTCGGCGGCTGCGCTCCCGACCTCGTGAGGCCGGGGGCTATTGGAAGGGCTACCTCTGCGGGGCTGGGGGCCATTGTGGTCTCCTGCCCCGTGGCGGTGGCGAAACGGGTGGCCAGCGGGCGATTGCTCGTTGGCTGGGTGTCGGCTGGGACGACTCTTTTGGAATCTCGTCCCAGCCGCTGCTTTAGGTGTTTCGCGCTGGGCCATCTTGGGGCCCAGTGCAAGTCTTCGGTTGACCGCAGCGATAACTGCTTCCGCTGCGCTCGACCAGGGCACCGAGCCCGAGAATGCTCTGCCCCCCCCCACTGTCCCCTCTGTGAGGAGGCTGGGAGGGTGGCCGACCATCGCCCTGGGGGTAAGGCTTGCGCCCGGTCCCCCAAGGCCAAAAAGAAGGGCCCCGGCAAAGGCGTGCTGCCATCGGGCCCTACCGCCGCCACGGATCGGCCGGAGGAGGTTGATATGGAGACTCATTAATTTATGGCTCTCCAGCTCAACTTTCTCCAGGCGAACCTTAACCACTCCGCCGCGGCCCAGGATCTTCTTCTTCAGGCCATGGCGGAGTGGCAGGTCGGTCTGGCAGTGGCCGCTGAGCCCTACCGCGTCCCGGTCCGTTCCGACTGGGTCTGCGACGCGGACGGCTCAGTGGCCATCATTCAGCGTATGGCGGCGGGCACTCCCCCTCTCGTCCTCGTCGGGAGAGGGGGAGGTTTCGTAGCCGCTCGGGTCGGCGGGGTGGTGGTTGTGGGGGTCTATTTCTCCCCCAATCGCCCCCTCGTCGAGTTCGAGCGGTTTTTGGTCAGGTTGGGCGCTATAACCCAAGGCTCTTCTCTCCCCGTCATTGTGATGGGGGACCCCAACGCCAAATCCACGGCGTGGGGCTCCCGGACGACTGACGGGAGGGGGACGGCCTTGGAGGAATGGGTGACAGAGTGTGGGCTGTCCATCCTCAATCGCGGTTCGGTGGACACGTGCGTGCGCCGCAACGGGGGGTCTGTTATCGACATCTCGTTTGCGGCACCCTCTCTCGCGCATCGTGTCCACGATTGGAGGGTGCTGGAGGATGTGGAGACATTGTCTGATCATCGCTATATCAGATTCAGTGTCTCCACATCGGTGCCAGCGCCCAGCGGAGGTGTTGGAGAGCCGCGATTGGACGGCCCACGATGGGCGATCAAGCGCCTCGACAGGTCTTTGCTGCCACGTCTTTGAGCCACCGCTGGTGGACGTGGAGGGGGAGGCTGCGAGGGTGTGCGCGGCCATGGCGCGTATTTGTGACGTGGCCATGCCCCGTGTTCGCGCCCCCCCGCGCAGATCCCAGGTCTACTGGTGGTCGCCGGAGATCGCCCAGCTCCGCCGAACCTGTGCGGTGGAGCGGCGCCGCTACCAGAGGTGTCGCGGAAGGAGAATCCGCGACGACGCCGAGTTGGATCGGCTCTACGCCGCCTATAGAGAGGCGGTGAGGGCCCTTCGCGGGGCCATTAGCCGGTCCAAAGCCGCAGCGTGGGACGAGCTGCTGGAGGCCGTTGAGGCGGATCCATGGGGCAGGCCGTACAAAATAGTACGGCAAAAGCTCCGAGCGTGGACCCCTCCCGTCTCCAGCAGTCTCGAACCGGCGGTACTCGGTAGGGTGGTTGAGGCACTGTTCCCAGACAGGGGAACCGACTTCGTGCCTCCCACTATGGCGGCGCCAGAAGTCACCCGTGACTCGGGCACTGAGGATGTGCCCGAGCTCACCGAGGAGGAGGTAGGAAGGGCCGTGCTACGCCTGAGGGGCAAGAGCACGGCCCCAGGTCCCGACGGCATTCCGACGAGGGCGTGGGACCTGGTTTTGAGCGGGGAGGAAGCGCCTTTTCTTTCCCGCGTGACCTCCCTCTTTGCTAGGTGTCTGCGGGATGGGGTTTTTCCGCGGCGCTGGAAGGAGGGCCGCTTGGTACTCCTTCCCAAAGAGGGACGTCCGGCCGATGACCCTTCTGGTTATCGGCCCATCGTGCTGCTCGACGAGGCGGGCAAGCTCCTGGAGCGTGTCATCACCAACCGCCTCGTCGAGCACCTGGAGGAGGTCGGACCAGATCTGTCCGACCACCAGTTCGGGTTCCGCCGCGGCCGATCGACGATTGACGCGATCGGCCGCTTGCAGGACCTGTCGGAGAGGGCGGTTTCCCGGGGTGGGGTGTTGATTGCGGTGTCGCTCGATATCGCGAACGCCTTCAACACCCTGCCCTGGTCAACGATTATGGAGGCGCTTCGATATCACGGGGTGCCTCCATATCTGCGGCGGTTGTTGGGGAGCTACCTGTCGGAGAGGGCGGTAGTCTTCCCAACGATGGGCGGAGGAGGCTGTCGTCGGCGTATGGTGTGCGGTGTTCCGCAGGGGTCTGTCCTGGGACCACTCCTGTGGAACATCGGATATGATTACGTTCTGCGCTGTGTGAATTTGCACGGCGTGGACGTGATCTGTTACGCCGACGACACCCTCGTAACATCCCGGGGTTCTGATCCCCGGGATGCGAGAGTGTTGGCCACTGTCGGCGTCGCGGCGGTGGTCGAGAGGATACGGCGGCTGGGGCTCGAGGTGGCACTGCATAAATCCGGGGCCATTATTTTCCATGGTCCCCGGAGGCGGCCGCCTCCAGGCCCTAGTATCGTAGTAGGAGGAACTCCCATCCCTGTCGAGAACACGCTGAAGTATCTCGGCGTCCTTCTCGACAGCAGATGGGACTTCGAAGCGCACCTTCGGCACCTGGGCCCGAGGTTGGTGAGCACGGCGGGAGCTCTATCTCGCCTGCTCCCCAATCTCGGAGGGAGTGGCGGCAGTTGCCGCCGCCTTTACACGGGAGTGGTGCGGTCCATAGCCCTGTATGGAGCCCCAATTTGGGCGAGCTCCATATCGGGTCGCCATCGACAGATCCTGCAGCAGTCGCAGAGGGTCATGGCGACCCGTGTCGTTAGGGGGTATCGCACCATCTCGCATGAGGTGGCATGCGCGCTCGCCGGGTCCCTGCCATGGGACCTCGACGCCGAGGTTCTCTCGGCGGTCTACTGGCGTGGCGCGCAATCCCGGAGCCAGGGTCTCCGCCCCGCACCGGACACTGTGGTGCGGTGGCGTAGAGACGCTCAGAGGCAGGCTCTGGGCTCATGGCGGCGGCAGCTTTTCGGGAGCGCCGAATTTCGTGCCGAAGGTTCGAGGCGCCGTATCCTCGAGGCGGTCGGGCCCATCTTAGAGCGATGGGTCGGCCGTCGGTGGGGGTCGATGACCTTCCGACTCACGCAGGTACTTTCCGGGCACGGGTGCTTTGGGAAGTATCTGTGCGACGTCGCCGGGGGGGAGTCGACCCGGTGTTGCCACCACTGTGACTGCGCGGAAGACACCGCGCAGCACACTTTGGTGGCGTGCCCTGCGTGGGCGGGGCCGCGGTCGACGTTAGCCGCGGCCCTGGGTGGAGTGGCTCTCTCGCTGCCGACCATCATGCAAAAGATGGTCGACAGCGAGACGGCATGGGAGGCGATGGCCTCCTTCTGCGAAGTGGTGATGTCGCAGAAGGAGGCCGCGGAGCGGGAGAGGGAGCGGGATCCGCTCTCTCTCCGGCTACGCCGTTGGCACAGCGGGCGGGCCAGGAGGGCCCGTCAGGCAGCGCCCGGGGGGTCTTAGGCGGCGGGGGCAGGGGGCCCCTTCCGTCTCGCCATAGACCCCCCCCGAAGTCGGCCAGTTACGCCATGGCCGCACATAGAGGTAGGGGGGGCGCTGCAAATTGCGCCTTCCTGAGGAGGTCTCCCCGGTTCTGATCCGGGGGACGTTGGCCGCGGGCGGGGTACCAGAAGCTACAAACCCGGGCACTGGTGCCTCGCCCCTTTTCAACAGCGGTGGGCGTCGTCTGAAGTTTTTTAGTGGGTAGGACTGCGGTGGTCGCGTCGGCCGCAGTGAGCCCCACACCCCCTCCCGGTCTCCCCCTTTTGGCCGGGAGACAGTGCGTAAGCAGCATTTTTTTACAGACGATAATAAAAAAAAAAAAAAAAAAAAAAAAAAAAAGGTTTGGCCACAGTCTGTGAAGCCTGGCCAACTTTCGACCACGACCTTTTTCGCACGTTCTTGTCGTACGTGATCCACTTTTCATCGCCAGTTATCAATCTCTTCAAAAACGGCTCGGTTTCATTACGTCTCAATAATGAATCGCAAATGAGTACACGGTTCATTAAGTTTCTTTGAGTGAGCTCGTGTGGCACCCAAATATCGAGCTTTTTTGTATAACCAGCTTTCTTCAAATGGGTCAAAACTGTTTTGTGGTCAATTCCCAGTTCTTCAGCTACATCGTAACTACTAATATGCCGATCTTGCTCCACTCTTTCAAAAATGGCGTCCATTTTATTCGTAACAGGGCGACCAGAGCGAGGTGCATCTTTAACATCAAAATTTCCGGACTGAAAACGTTTGAACCAAATTTGTGCTACTCTTACTGACACTGCATCAGGTCCATAAACATCACAAATTTTTTTCACTGCTTGAGTTGCATTTTTGCCTTTTTTATAATAAAATTTTAAAATGTATCGAATTTCTTCATTAGATTCACTCATTTTTACGGAGAGAAAAACAAATGAAAAATAGCGGGAAACAACTTTTTTTTATTTTTTTCTTTTCTTTGTAATGGAACCTTTTTAATGTTACCAAAACCAACCAGACACAAATAGTACAGTCAAAAAAAATTTATAATAAGTTTATACCTACGTTATGCGAAAAGACTTTTTCCCCGACCTAATATATTTTTAAAAAAATCGCTAAAATCACACATTTTTTAATATGTGGAGTACTCATATTTTATAATAATGAACTTCGTTAAGTCAAACATGATTTGCTTAACACGGAGTGTGAAAGAATAAATGAAATCCCGTTGAACAAACGTATCGCTTAAAAGCGGTTTTACCTAAACGCTTGCTAAACAGTGTTTTGTAATAGAGAAAGTTAAACATACCTTAAACATCGTTTAAATTTTTAGACAATGTTTCCTTAAACGCATGTGTAAGGAGTGTTTAAAGTATTTTTTGTTATAACATTGATTAGGTTTAAATGCTAAAATTAATTACATTCCTTTTGAAATTTAAAAAAAAACTATGAATAGCACAAAATCCCAAAGACAATGTTGATACAGTTCAGGAATAAACTCTCTTAAGGTGGCCAACTGCATTTAAAGTATGTAGCTCTGCACTTTAAACAATGCCTGATAGTAAAACAGCTTAAGCAAACCGCTTGCAGACAAATAATATGCCATGAACTTCGGGCTTAAAACTGAATTCTGTGTATATTATTCAAACGGTTTCGAGCCAAGATAAAATGGAGTTACGTGCAATATCTTTAGGAATAAAGAAATACTTATCTTACTGACACACACTGCGAACATATGGGGTAATTCAGTTAAAATCTGGTCAGATCAGTGAACAGACTCTGCCCCTGACTGGGCGTCCACCTTGACGTGGTGGGGGGCTAAGTATCTCCCGGTAGGGCTTCTAGGAAAAATGTAACACCCATTCAGTACTAAGGGCACCCAGAGACCGGCGACTCTGGGTGCCCTTAGTACTGACCACTGGGGGGGAAACTAAGAGGGACCTATGGAGGGCCCGTCAAGCAGCGCCAGGAGGGTCTTAAGCAGCCCTGCTGTCTAACCATAGATGCTTCGAGAAGTCGGCCACACACGCTATGATCGCGCAAGGGGGAAGAAGAGGCGCTCCCGGTTTTGGTCTAGGGGACGTTGGCCGCGAGCGGGTTGTCGAACGCGGCAACAAAGGTAGATACTGGCCCCCGCCTCTTCTCAAAAAACGATGAGCGTCGCAGAAGATTTTTAGTGGACCATGGCGTGGGTGGCCGACTTCGTGACGGGTCTATAGTTAGTCAGCAAGGGCCCATTGCCCCTCCACCTTATATCCTCCTAGCGCTGCTTAACGGGCCCTTCTGGCCTGCCCGCTGCGCCAACGGCGTAGCCGGAGAGAGAGTGGATACCACGCACTCTACCGCTCCGCGACCTCTTTCTGCGACATCACCTCTTCGCAGAAGGATATTGGTTTTACGCATTTTATACTTCAACAATATTTTCCAACTATATCAATTTATGATGGAAGACACTGCTGGTTAGATAGTTCGCATTTATTTATTGCTATTGTACATGCTACAAAAAACATGTTATACTATAATCAAGACTCCAGTAGATGCCGCAAAAAATACCTCTTTATTCATAAAATATTTGCTACGAGAACAATGCTACAGCGTAGCAGCTACAAAACAGCTTCTGATAAAACAACGACTACCTCATTCTTTGAAAATGATTTTATTTTATGTGCATGAAGCATGTCGTTAGTCATAATATTTGGAAGTTAATAATTTTATTACCATCAAAAATAACACATTAAGGCGCTTACTGTCAGCTCCGCTACGGGCTCTAAAGTCAAAGTCAAATCATTTGTTCATCACGGTCAAACAGTGATTACAAAAAAATTTTACTACCTTACATGAAGGGGTCAGGGTATTTCAATTAATAAATAAATAATTCAATATTTTCTGACAATTGCACCACTTATGTAGTTCCAAGATAAGTATTATTAAGAACTTGTGTTATGGACTAAATAACAAATAAACATAGAATAATTATTCATGTTTATTGGTCTCTATGTTTACACAAAGATTTGTCCTGTGTGGGAATCGAACTCACGACCTCAGTAGCGGAGTGCGGGTATACTTGCCTCCACGCCAAATCGGTTGTCAATCAATTGTTAATAAATTACTTCTACAGCATACACAATGGTGATCATTGCCGAGGAGTCATCAAGTATAACTTCACAGTTAAGGCTTTAGTTGTTGGTGTGTTTGCTGAATAGATCATGGCCATAATTTTATTGTATTCATTTGATTGTACAATCTTGCTTTAAAAGAATCTTATGTAACAAAGAGGCTTATGGAACATAAGCCATATACATGATAACGCACAATTTCGAGCCACTGTTTTTCGTACACAATGGAAAATCTATTGTTTTCTTTCCTACGAAAGTCGTTTGCCATTTTAAAGATTTAAGGAGAATATGACCTGCAGTTGTAAAATATAAAGAATCTTTTCCTCCGACCTTACTTCTCTAGAATTCATTTTCGCCCATGAAAGATCGCTCACATTCTCTCACACACAAAGAACTATTCTCTGTAAATTTACAAGTTTCTCCGCTGCTCGCATTTTTATAGAACCCTTGAAAAGTCGTTCGCATAATTCTTTCACGAACGAAACAAATGGTATTATCCAACTCAATTCAAATAAGATTTCAACACCGCTGCATATGAGCTCGCACGATCTGCTTATGTCGTGTACCGAATATGCAATTCGCTTTACTGCCCAGAGAGAGCCGAGCTGATTCTGAAATGCATATTTATTAATTCCACTTAAACCCGATGAGAATTTGCGACTAAATGCGGAGACTTTAGTAACGTTAAGTTTAAATAGTTTTATAGCGTTTTGACTACAAGAGATTCTGAAAATTGTTTCTGACTAAAATTCGAAGATGATGTAATTATAACTTATCCTATAACGAGTTTTGGCGCCAATGCGAAAAAAGATACAACGCGGCAATGTTTTATTTTCCAAAATTTGTGTGTATTCGTTAATTTTAAGACATAACTTCTTCGGCAACAACAACACACAACAACACAAGTGTAGGAAAGTAGTATATTGCAGTGAATTGTGATTTTCAGTGTTGATTCCAAAACTCCATAGAAACCATTAGTACAGTCTCCACTACTTTACTGGGGTAGGACTTTGACTTGACTGTGACGAACGTTACTTGACATGACTTTGACTGTGACTAAATGACGAAAAGACTGCATACATACATACATTCACGCCTGTTTCCCCGAAGGGGTAGGCAGGGGCATATTATACGCACACACTTCGCCAATTATATAGTTTGTCCCACGTAATAGGTGGCGAGCCTATTACCGCTTACCGGACACTATTATGTTCGCCAGAGACTCGCCCGTTGATCGGCAGGTGCACCACTTGCAGGTGAGGTTGGCTTGGGCTCCTTAAGTCTTTGCAGGTATCTAATTACTTGACACTGGGAAATTCTCTAATCAAGTGAGTCCATTCTTTAGGGAAGAAGAAAAGTCCTTTCTTATATGAAAGCCTCCGCAGCATTGGTATTTTTTTGTTCCTGCCTTACGATAAGCAGTCGATGTAGTTCAAAAAATAGAAGGCGCTTCATATCGTGGACAGTTACAAACAATCATTGAAGTCAAACAAAGGTTAGTATTTGGATGTTCCATCATTTGTGTGCATGCTACGCCGTTATCACAAGATATGAGAGTCGTCAGAATAGGGTGTATAGAGATCCTACCAAGATCTGAGGAGGCCAAGACAACCTGACCTGCAAGTGGTGCACCTGCCAAACAACGGACGAGGCTCTGGCAAACTTAAAAGTTCCCGGTACACGGGAATAGGCTCGCCACCTATGACGTGGAATCAACCACATAATTGGCGAAATGTGGGTATATAATATAATAAATAAATATAAGTATATATGAGGGTGATGTGAATAAGTCCACAAATGTTAGATGGGCAAAATATAATAGATAAGTATAGATTACTTAATAGGTTCGTAAGTTTATCAGTTTTTATTGAAACATTTTGCTTTCGTGTGTTCAAGAGCGAGAGAGGGTCTGGTAAGAAAGAAAATCTTAATGTACTTTTATACATTAAAATATTTTTGTCTTACATCTTTTGAATGTTTATTGGAAGTTATAAATAGTTCATATCGCATATTTAATATATACTAAGAACAGATAATTTGTCACCACAAATTTGTCCACTGAGTACTGACCACATAGTCAGTCCTCGGTGGACTAATTACCTGTTTTCATCCTCCACACGTTTGGAGTTCGGTAATGACATGTACAGACAGAGTTACAGGTCATAATAATTGTATGTAAATACGTAAAAAACTAGGATTCGTGTATACTGTAAGAGTTACATAAATTATTATACATAAAGATGTACTGCATTGACACTATTATAGTGCATGGCGGTAAACAAATTGACATTTACAAATTGATCTTTAAAAAAGCTAAAAAAAATTTATTTCTCTACATTGTTCACGCTGGTATCAAAACAACTAAAACAAAAAGTATTTTGTGAAATTCTGAAAAACGACGAATAGATAATAATGTATGTAACATCGAAATAAGCATGTACATAGAAATAAGCATGTACTTGATGGTAGAGTTCAAAAATTTTAAGGAAAGCCGATGACGTGTACTATGTACTGTCAGGTACTTGTATTTAATTAACATTTATAAGTTTTGTACATCAATGCAGCTCTTATAACCGCATACTGCCGCAATCGAAAGCAATTACATAATTATATATGTCATATCTGAACATATGTACAGTACTGTTGTAGCTGAGGCCGACTGCAGCTATTTGCTACACTCATCCAAAGCCACAAACGGGGTGTTAATCAACACCCTGGACAGGAAAATAAACCAGTAACTAATGATTAATGTCATTTTTACAACGTATCTTTGTTTGTTTGACGACCGATATGGCGTGGTGGCGTGTATATCCGCATTCCACTCTTGAGGTCGTGGGTTCGATTCCCACACAGGACAAATATTTGTGTGTATAAATATAAATATTTGTTCTGGTCTGGGTGTTTTTCTATGTATATTAAGTATGTATTTACAAAAAAAAAAGTATTTATATATGTTTATCCGTTATTTAGTATCCATAACACAAGTTCTTAATGATACTTATCTTGGAACTAAATAATTGGTGTGAGTGTCTGAAATATTTATTTATTTATTTTATTTATGAAAAAAATCGTAAAAGCGGTTGCGTTTACATATAAACGTACCAAAAAACAAACATATAAGTATAGTCCTGCTTAATCATAAAGGCATGATATAAATTTAGATCTATATAATAAAAACATGGGCACAAAAACATAGAACGATAGCAATAGTAACATTAGTATGATAAAATTAACAAAATATTAAACAGAAGCAAATCAATGTTGGTCGTAGGACAAAAAGCTACAATAATGTTTTTATAGTAGTGATGGGGCTGCCTCGATACTGTAGTGCGTCGGACATGTTTTCCGAGGCGCACCTGACTGCTTTTACGCCACTATGCGCAAGCGCACATCTCTTGTGCACAGAGTACGGGCCAGCTCAAACATTCTCCTTGCGATGATTGCTGAATGATATACCGCACATTCAGTAGGCATTGTTTGGATATACACGTAACTTTGTTTAAATATAAATAATTAAAAAAATTAAAACAAAGTATTTTTATTACAACTTCTGTTTTTTCTTTTGTTACATTTTATTACTTGTAATGTAATGTAAATGTGAAACGCTGGTAGCTCTGCGGTGCTCGGTGGTCGGAAATGATCACCGAAGTACAGCAGAGCTTACAGAGGTCAGTCCTTGGACGGGTGACCGTTTGTGTGACACTTGATATCGAGCGCTTCCGTGCTTCGGAACGTTCCACGTTAAGACGTTGGTCCCAGTTATCACCATAATGTGATATTCGTGCCATGTTATAGGCCTAATGGGCGGCTTGAAAAATTCTAACAGCAGGACGCCATTCACCTGCCTCAGCCAATCCGCACTGGGTCAGCGTGATGGAGTATGACCCAATACCCTTACATCTTGATATGTGAGAGGAGGCTCGTTTTCAGTAGTGGGACGTTATTGTGATGATGATGATGATGATGAATGTAAGGTATAAAATGTAATTTGGTTGCAAAATTATTTTTTATTGAACTAAATGTCATTAACTGTATTGTATTAAAAATAAATATTTTCCTTTTGTGCATGTGTGTAATTTACCTGAATAAAGAACATAATTATTATTATATTATAGCCCTATAAATTTTACCTGGGTCCCTCTGGATTACCATGATCTGTGGGTGGAGGCCCGAGGGCTAATATATGAAAGGAAATACAATAAAATCATACTGAGGAAACTAAATTCTGACGGCACTCTTGAAGAGAGCTAAGCGTGAACAATAACCTTATTTATCGTGTCCAACTCTCAAATATCTAAATATACGTTTGGTATTATTAAATAAAGTCTCTCTGAAATAAAAATTGCGTGCCGAGAATATTTACATTCAGTTTTTTGCTGCACATTTATTCATTAGTGCATTGCCTGTAAAATGAAATAAAATAAAAGTATGAACTTTTATGAGTTTTAACATATTATGTTTTATAAGCGTAGCCAACTAGAAAATTGTGTTCAAAAAACCGCGGAGTAGATAAATTAATCAATCTATGCAATTTACTGATAGGGTATATCTCGGTAAGGTTCTGATATTCATACCGTTTTGTTTTATAGCACTAAATTTTTATGTAGGACAAGGTAACGTTGAAATCAAAACCTGAAACGTTTTGATTTCAAGCCCAGTTTACAATGCCTGAATGATATAATAAAATCAAATTAATTATAACTTTTCCAATGACATAACTGACAGTAATTAATTAAGTTATTTTTACTAAACATTTTGCTAAACATATCTTTTGAATGTAAACAATATTTTTGGGGGCTTTTACTAAAGCCTAAACAAGACAGAACTTGATACCTAGTTTACTAGTTTGTGCTAGCAGAAAAGAGATATTGCGTTTTTAATCCTATTTCAATTAAATAGACGTTATTATCAAATCAGACGGGCGCAATGAGAATAGCAGTAGCGCTGTGCTTTTTCAATGAGCCAAACTATTTTCATATATAGACATCTTTTTTCTCATTCATCTGTGCAAAAATACACCGAAGCTCATACTGATCCTAAACACACAAGGCGACGCGCGGCAAACTGTTTGCTCATTAAAATTCGCCAGGCGACAAATTCGAATCCTCCGCCTTGCCACTGTCAGTTGTTGCGACTCAACTCATATTTGAAGAGGATTTGAATGATTTGAAACGACGTTTTGAATAATTTTGACTTATTAAACTAAAAGAGTTTAGTCGGTTGTAAAGAATTTACATATTACGTATTTCTGTTGTGTTTAGTTCTTTGAGACTATAAACTAGACCCAAGTAGACTACGCCGTCCTGATCCATTGTTACATGTTCCAAATGTTCTCGGTTCTGCTTATAAGTACAGGCATAATAAACAACATAATGGTAATAGAACCTGTAGAAGATAAAATTAAACTCATGAAATATTCGCCAAAAATACTGAAAGATAATTTTTATATAATTGTATGCAGCCTCAACCTAAAATCAAGTGTATAAGAAATACGTTTGAGCTACATAAACTTTGAAACAGATAAATTGTGGTAGGAAACTTGAGGAACGTTAGTGGCCGGCTGTTGTTTGATTTCGTGGATATCCTTTATTTATCTATATTAGTATATATAGATTAGTTTCAAATTTGGGCTCCGAAGTCTAAATAACTGACAACAGGTTAGTGCAAAGAGTTTACACCACTCCTCCAACAACTATCTCCCATACAGCAAGGTGCAATATCATGCAGCAGCCATCATCATCATCATGTCAGCCTGTTACGTCCCACTACTGAGCACGAGCCTCCTCTCACATACCAAGGTGTGAGGGTATTAGGTCATACTCCATCACGCTGACCCATTGCGGATTGGCGGAGGCAGGTGTATGGCGTCCTGCTGTTAGAATATTTCAAGCCGCCTATAAGGCCTCTTAAACATGGCCTAACGACTATTACATTTAGTGATAAACGGGCCCAACGGCTTAGCGCTCGATATCAAATGCCACACAAACGGTCACCCATTTAAGGACTGACCTCTGTTAACTCTGCTGTACTTCGTCGATCGTTTCCGACCACCGAGCACCGCAAAGCTACGAGCGCTTAGCCATTAATTGACTGCAAATATCACTGTTTTAAAGAACAAATCTCAAAATTCCTTTTAAAACGGCACAATTTAAATAGGCGGGCGGGCGGTAAGCACTAAGAAGAGCGGGAAATTAAACTTGAAGACCCGTTACCCTTTTTAGCCATATATTACAAGTTGTTATCGAAAATGTTAAGTTGGTTTGCTTTCCAACTTTACGTTTATCTGTCACGTGAAAAATCCGGATTCCACAAAGGCTATTGGCGTAAAGTACCGCAGACCGCATTCATTCGCTGTTATGCAGAAGACCGAAGAGTTATATAATCAGCCACTGTGAATAGCGTTTGAGGATTAGAAGAAGGCATTTGGTTTGGTTTAAACTTGTGATATACTATGCATACTCTTCATATGCACATTCATTTGTTCTTGTAGCTGCGTGCTGCCTGCTGTGCTATAAGACATCACTTACCAAGAAAGGGTAATGATTGATTAATTTGATTAATGATTACGTTAATAACAAAAACGCTTAGTTGTAACATTTACAATGACAAACGTTGTGTTTTGCAGCCCTCTTTAAAATTTAACGATTACTTACATACATTGCCTATGTTATTGTCTAATTTTATATATGACTGCTTGTTGCCTTTTTTCAAAAATTGTTTTGATAGCTGAATGGCTTAACTGATACCATACTTATGGTCTACTACTTTAAAGAAAAAATATTTGTGGTTTGCAGCACATTTCGTTCATTCTTGTAATATTAATGTTATTTTTATTAAAATCCTTTTATCCTGTATCTTCAGTATGACACGCTCACTTAAATGTGTGCTTAAGTAGCGTCATGCGTCGGGTCGTCACTTTCCCTAAAATATGGTTAAGCGAAACGATGGCTAGTTCATGCGTCATACTCGTGAACGGGTGCCGCCAGTGGCGACTGGTCTGCTCATGTCTACTATGTTTATCCGCAGTTATGTGAACGTTGCTGAAAAGAGTTTTGTCTTCTTTTTTTTCAATCTTGTCAACAACATGATTGAAAAGAAAGAAGTATTAAGACTATTAAGTATTTTTATTGTACTGGCGGAAGAAAAAATCAACCTTGACGAATTTCTTGCCCGTGCAGCTCCTGCCCGCAGTGAATGGACGAGTTAGTTTTACAAGTATGGCATTCATAAGAGCTATATTTACATAGATAATATCCATAGAGCTAAACTTGAACAAATGATTTTGAAATTTAGATTTTTTTGATGTATTGACGCAGAACTGACCAAACAGTGACCCACTGTAAGGTAAGGACTAGTTCTTCCCCGCCTACCACGATATTTTATAGCGCGTATCATAAAACAGTGAGTCAATGAAACATTAATCTATCATATGTATGTTGCACCTGTAAATATTATAACCTAGCTTACTTTCTTTCCCTTCTAACCGAACAAAATTTACTTAGCAAGAACTCCGCATAAATATCGCTCCATAAACTTTGAAATCTCTCACGATAAAGGAGATTTCTTGTCGGTTTCAAAGAAAACTAATAAAGTAAACTTATTTAATTTATCGATAAGGTAAAAGTGAAAAGTGTCTCTGGTTAGGTTGGTAACTTTCACGTGGGCCAACCTTCGAAGCCGACTTGTCTATTATGCTAACTCTCAATGACCAATTTAACTTCGTCAGACGAGAACTTTGTAAAGGTGGTGAAAAATTACGACGATGACGTTATATTGGATACGTTATTTAGTATATGATATTATAATATTCATTTATTTTATTTGTTTTTAGGTAGTTAGTTTTTGTAAAATATAAATTGGCTACAATAGGGTGAACGCTGTGTTTACCTGTAATTGACAATCATATTTAAAATATTACCTACTTTGATTGTTGTTGATTTACTGAATAAAAATAAATAACATAAACTTATTTATCCCAAAATTTAGTACGCTTATAGTATATTTATTTAACGGTTTACGCAGATACAAAGATTGGCAAACAAAATCTGTAGAACAATACTGCATAATACTATAAGGCGTATGGGAATCCTACCAAGACCTAAGGAGCTCGAGCCAACCTCACCTACAGGTGGTACATTTGCTGATCAATGGACTCTGGCAACTATAAAACTTCCTGGCAAGCGGCAATAAGCTCGTAATAGGTGGCTATTACGTGGGACCAACTATATAATTTGTTAAGTGTGGGCGTATAATATGCCTTTGCCTACCGCTTCGGGGAAACAGGCATGAAAAAAATTATGTATGTATCATACTAAAGGCATATCTTCATCATGTGTGTCGCGTTCTGCTGTATGTTTTATTTGACCTGCCTTATAAGGCTTAACATTGGTTTAAACTGGTCTTCATGTAGTACTAATCGAGGCTAACGGCTTACCGTGCTTCCTAAATCACGGAAGTTTTTTATATCAAACGCCACTTAAGCGTTTCCCCATTTAGGGACTGACCTCAGCTTAACTTCATGATCCAATCCAATTCCAATCATGATCGCGGAACTACGAAAGCTTCAACATTATCAAGCAAAATGTGTGCATAGTGTTTTCTTTCAATTAAAGTTTATTTATTATCAGCTTTTACACTTTCGTCTTAACACTCGGATCTTCGTAGATCCGTTGATTCGGTAGGAGCCTCTAACGAAGCATTCATGCGCGAGCCCGCCGGTATTGTGCCGGCAAAAGATATGCTCTCTTAAATTGAATCAAACTTTGCAATTAAAAGTTGCGGCGGAGGTGTTGCCAGCTCATTGCAACTCCACTGCACACTGTTGCCAGTACTACAATGTGAACTCCGAACTGTTTCCGAATCGCACATCAAAGAGAAACTAGCGTTAACTTTTCGCTTGGCTTGCTCGTATAACTTTGTGGTTTCAATAAAATAAACGTAGATTTTAGCATAACTTCAAAAACATTCAGATAAGTTACTCGTACGTTTAAATTAAAATGTTTAACGTTACGCTGATGGATCTCAATTAATCCTGTGTAAGTTGCAATGGAAAGGTGTTTTTGAGTATAAAAACATTAATTCGTTATTTTTAACATTATTGCTTGCACTCAGCATCCTTCCCTAATCGGTTTTAGATAAATTATCGATTGGGCCTTAGAAAACCAGATTTTTTGCAAAACCACAGAATACAGAGCTTTTCACAATGCCTATGAAAAGTTGTCAAATAAAATTATTTATTTGTGAAGATAGGTAAAATGCCATACATCCAGATCGGCATACAGCTTTTTTACATTATTGTATATATAAGTAATGTTACGTTAATCTACTTATGTACAAAAAATACATTTTTTATTAAAATTTGGGTAGTACTTAGTACGTCATACTCGTACAGGTGGTGCCTAGTCTAAAAAAATCAATATATCTTTGAGCTGTTTAAGTAGGTCATGCGTATCAAATCTGGAATAAAATAAAACGCGAAAAATATAGCAAATGGTTGTCAACCATAGAGACTTATCTCTGTTCTATGGGTATGTTGTCAACATTTGTAAATATTTCTTGTTTGATTTTGAATAAAAATAAAGTAAAACGGTTTGCGTACTCACAATTCGAATAATCGAGTTTTTTACCTTTTTCCATTTTTGCGTTTCCCTAATTCACTTTGTAACCGTATTCTATCATTTTCGGGGTTTTCACTTATTTTACTAAATCCCTATTAGGTATTCGTGTACTTATTTAGATTTGCATTTCCATTATACAAGCAAAACTTTACGTTACTCGTATTAAAACATTCGTTTTCTTGTTTTCTGTATACTGCTTTGGGTAGTTTTTAAACTCAAAGGGGCTTATTTATAATCGAGACATTAAGTTAGACCAGGTTTAAAACTAGTGCTGACACTGTCTTCATCTTATCAAATGAAAGTTTAAAACCTGGTTTAAATTTAGATCTTGTTTTGATTACAATAATTTGAGTTACATATATTGAGTTACAAATAACTCAGATATAAATTTGTTTAACTTTACATTAAAATACTCGCACTATTTTGCCCTTCGTTTGTCTCTTAAGTCTTTGATCGCCAAATAACCGACATGACTATAGATTTATCTGAGACTGATGGCGTTTAACGTATAAAGCAATATTTTTTTGTATACATTCTGAGTTAATAGTTATTTTAGTTCAGGGCAAGTACCTGGGGTGCAGCGTCTGAAACCCTGCCAGCGGCCAACGTCCCCTTGGCCAGAACCGGGAGGACGATCTCAGAGGGGATGTTTAGACAGCAGGGGCCCCCTGCCTCCGCCGCCTGCTCTCAGTCCCCCCCCCCCCGGTAGTCAGTACTATACTAACCTTACCTTTTCTCAGTCCCCAGGAGGTACTCAGCCGGGGGGGCTTAACCACGCCATGGTGGAGACCTGTTCGGGGGGGATGTGCTAACTTTCTTTTATCAACGTGCATTATAAACGTACATTTTTGAGTAGGTTGTAGTTATTTTATCTTATATGCTAAGTAATTTCGATAGCTACAGCATCCTTCAAGTCAGGACATACAATTTGATACCATACTAGTGTATCCTCTATTATGTAGAATAGCCAGTTAATATTTCACTAACTGCATTTATATTCCGAGAAAATCAAATCCATCCGATATCCCGGAGCCACTTTGTATAAGTAATACCCACTTCAGAAATTACACGCCTCGACAAGACCGATTGATATTTCAACATAATTGGTTTCCTGCGAATTATTTCCACCAATGAATGGATCACGAAACGTTTTAACATTTAATACCTTTAAGTATTTTACTTTATATAAGTATGATTTACATATTTAAAGTGCTTGTAGTTTCAACAAAAACTAGTTAATCACAGTTGTTAAGCAGAGTTTTTTTAACGACCGATATGGCGTGGGGCCTAGTATACTAGCACTCTGCCCTTGAGGTAGTGAGTTCGATTTCCATATAGGACAAATCTTGATCGGAACCCTATACATTTATTATTTATTTATTGTCAATATGTTAATAATATTCAAACGAAGAAAGATTTTTATGTTTAAATGTTTGTGATGAACAAAACTTTATGTTTACCTATTCACACAAATCTTTGTTAGTATAAATATGAATATTTGTTCTGGTCTGTGTGTTTTTTTATACAGTATAAAAAGTATGTTATGTAAAAAGTATTTTTATGTGTTTATCCGTTATTTTGTATCCATAACACACGTTCTTAATGGTACTTATCTTGGAACTAAATAATTGGTGTAGTTGTCACAAAATATTTATTTATTTCAAAATTTATTATGTATATGGGTGACCGTCTGTATGGGATTTCATGTTGAGCGCTTCCATGCTTTGTAACATTTAAACAATATTTCAGGAACGAAAGACTTAATGTAAGGACATTCCTGATATGTTGTTGATGATTGTTTTCAACCATTGTACTTTGTTCCTCAAAATGTATAAATGGTCAATGTGAAAAAAAGTGAACGTTACAAGGAGATGTAGGTTATTGAAAATATTACCAAATACTGGCATTGTGTTCGCATAGCGACCTAAATACTCCTTGTTTTGGTTTACGAGAAGAGATGAGCCCATTATGTGACGTGAATAGCCTCAGATGATGTTCAAAACATCTTAAAGCCGTTCTTAATCAGAACATTGCGTTTGAGAACATTCTTAAAACTATGTAGGTAGGTACTACGCTTCTCATAATACGCAATATAATAAATGGTAAATATATAACTATAATAAATATTTAAAGAAAATAACATTTTACCATTAACAAATAAATAACACATAATGCAGAAAAATAATAAAACAAGGAAAATATTCAAACATTGTACTGTGGAACATTTCAAAATATAAATTCGTTGCGCAATAAAATGACAATGTACCGCAGAAAGTTGGTCGGAGTTCTCGAAAACTCTATAAAAAGTCAACAATCATTTTACGAAAGTTTCTCATCTTACGAAGCACCTCAGAAGCGACAGAACGAATAGCTCTTGACTCCTGAAGTTCTTTAGAATAATAATAGTGAAGGGGCCGTTGGAAAAACTCGGGACGCAAAGTGAAATTGAATTAAAAAGTTCAACTATCAACTGGTGGTCACTAAATGCTGTTTTTTAAGCGTACCTCCTGCTTTGATCGCGTTTATTTATGTACAATAACGATAGGAATAGATTACATCACATATTGCGACATATTTGACATACAAAAATTCTGAACACACTTTCAGCCTCATTCTTGAGTGTGGGTTGTGTGCATGAGAAAGTTAATAAGTATTAACCAAAACATAAACTCTCGTCGGCTTACGATACTTTTGTCCTTTTACTTGAAAAGAGTTTATAACAAACTCTGTTCAAAATCATCCCTTGAGTTTTCAAGACTTAAAAGGCAAACAGAAAATGATACCTACTCAGGGAGTTTTGCCGGCCCGACGTATCTCGGAGGCCAATAGATTAATTTGAATCACAAGTAATAAACTCTTCACTCACCAATGAGGTGGTAGACCTGAAGTATAACTTTATGGTACGGACAGATAATTTTCAGTTTCTCCATGTTAAAAAATCCCTGTGGAACACAAATTCCTCTAGCTCCCACAGACGACCATTTTGCGTAAATTAAGCTGGGTTAGCGTGGGCGGTGAGTGGTTGTTTTTTAATTATTCTTCTATTCTAGCGGCTGATGTTAAACGTAACTTTTTTTTCTTACGCTCCCGGAAACCAACTTTGGCCGTATAAACGTTTTAACACTGTTTTAATTAAAATGGTATTATCCGTGTGCTAGCACGATTTTTTCTTTCTAATACCCATTAAATGTATAGTGTTATACGAAAAGAAATTAAAAACTAGTTATAAAGACTACAACTATAAACATAAATATAATATTAATCACTATATTGATGCTTAGATCTTTAAAAATTACGCAACGGATTTTGATGCGGTTTTTTTTATAGACAGAATGATTCAAGAGGAAGTTTTGTATGTAGGTCAAGCGGACGAAGTCGCGGGCGGCCGCTAGTTGCATATCAAAATTCGAATAGCTACTTTATGATATACTAGTGGCATGCCCTCGCTTCACTTTGTCTATTACTCGTCTTTTAAATAAATATTTCTGACTATTACACTAATTATTTAGTTCCAAGATAAGTATCATTAAAAACTTGTGTTATGGATTTGAAATAACGGAGAAATATACATAAATAATATTTTTTGTAAATATATACTCAATATACATAGAAAACACTCAGGAAAAATATTTTGAACATGAATTGTTCATGCACACAAAGATTTGTCCTGTGTATAAGTCAAATACTTAAGTATGTATTTACAAAAAAAAAAATAAGAAAACACACAAAGATATGTGTGTATAATAATGAATATCTGTGCTACCGGCCTAGAATAATGCCACCCCCTCTATACAGAGAAATCCTACTGGATGATGGGCAGCAGCGTCATACTGCGTACTGGCTTGAACTGCGATCACCCGCCTGCCCAGCGTAGTGATTATGGACAAATACCCCAAATAGTGTAATCTATTGGGAAGCCTAATGTTTAGTAATAATAATGATAGTGATTAAGCTGATATGATGATGTTACTCAGGGATAATGTAGCATTCTAATGGTGAAAGAATTTTAAATCGTCGAGTTTAGAGTTATAGGGTTCCAACCAAGATCTAAGATCTACCGATCAACGGACGAGGCTCTGGGGAACATAGAAGTTCCCGGTAAGCGGCAATGGGCTCACCACCTATTACGTGGGACTAACAATATAACTGGCACTATGTGGGCGTATAATATGCCTCTGCCTACCCCTCCGGGGAAACAGGCGTAATTTTATGTAGGTGTTAATGATTTTAAAAAAAACTCGCCCATTTAGATACCCATTCATATGACTGTATAGAACTATTATGTTATTCTTGGTATCCAACGACCTATAAACACATGCCAGAATCTAAAACAATGAGATGATATGTGGCGGATGTGCATTCTATGAATTAATACAGTACACAAACAAGAATATCATAAATTCAACGTTTGAAACAGGGGATTTAGCCTTATTCCTTGTTTCGGTAAGACGGCAAGATATGTTTCAATGAAAATAGCGGTATCAGCTTACGGTTATCCTGCTTTTGTTGTTAAATGTGAGGCCAAATAATAAAAACTCAAACTTCTTACATGTAATATTAATTAATATTTAAATAAATATACGATCACGGCGTGGTGACTATGGGCAAACACCCCCTATGGATGGTTTATTTTTTTTTACATACATGCATGTGGGCTTTTTTTTTTCAAGACGCCTACATGTTATACGAATTGGGTAGGCTAATTAATAGTCAGCAGTGGACTTTATGATATAACATACATACATAATGACACGCCTCTTTCCCGTGGGGTCAGGCAGAGATCACATTCTTCTACTTGCTACGATCTAGGCACACACTTTTAGCTTCATTCACACTCATTATCGCATAACTTTCGTTAGTCTACTTTCATTCATCCTCTCAACATGACCAAACCATCTAAGCATACCTTTCTCAACAACACTTTTGTTGTTTGTCACTATATATTCTTTTACACCAGCTTCGGCAACAATGATATTATATTTTTGATAAAAGAAATATGATATTTAAATATTGATAAAGCGAGTATATTTGCGAAAAATATATAGGTATAAATAAACTAGAAGAAAGCAATCTCTTGTCCTCAAAATAGTTGTATGTATAAATAAAATAGGTAATTCTTGAATATATGATCAAAATGGAGCAGTGTCTAAAAAGCTAAAAATAAAGTCGACTAGGAAAATACAGATGAAAGCATAAATAAAAAATGTGTTAAAGCAGAAATGTTTTCGAATATTCCTGAACTTTACCGTCAGATTCTGTTGCAATATATAGTAAAGTCAATTTAACTAACAAAATAAGCATTTCGAGCCGTTTATAAATAAATAAATATTCTTTTACAATCACACCAATCATTTAGTTCCAAGATAAGTATCATTAAGAGCTTGTGTTATCAATACTAAATAACGGATAAACATAAAAATAAATTCTTTTTTTACATACTTAATATACATAGAAAAACACCCAGAACAGAACAAATAGTCATGTTTGCACACAAAGATTTGTCCTGTGTGGGAGTCGAACCCACGTCCTCACCACGAATAGGATTGCGGGTATACTCACCGCCACGCCATATTGGTCGTCATATCATACCAAATATTTAATTCCAAGATAAATATCATAAAGACTTGTGTTATGAGTACGAAATACCCAAAAAACATACATAAATACTATTTTTAAATATGTTTATAGGGATTCTACCAAGACCTAATGAGCCCAAGCCAACCTCACCTGCAAATGGTGCCACTGTCCATCAACGGACGAGGCTCTGGCGAACATAACAGTGCTCAGTAAGCGGCAATAGACTCGCCACCTATTACGTGGGATCAACTGTATAATTGGCGTATGATATGCCTCTGCCTACCCCTTCGGGGTAACAGGCGAGTATGTATTTTTAAATAAATATTATAATAAAAAATATTTATTTTAATACATGCAAACCACACAGTCCCGAACAACCATTAATGTTCATGCACACAAAGATTTGTCCTGTGTGGGAATCGAACCAACTACTTTCACGCCATATCGGTGGTCAGTCGCAGTTAACTTAGAATAGTTAAATTAATGTAAATGTCAAAAAGGCCACCTCCTGGCTGACGGTTAGCAGTCGAAATAGTAAAATATAAATGTAAATTTAATAATATCAATATATGTATACTAGCTGTTACCCGCGACTTCGTCCGCGTGGAATAGTATCTTTGGGTAGCATTTACAACCCCCTTTTCGCAATAAAAAGTAGCCTATGTTCTTTCTCAGGGTCTAGACCATCTGTATACCAAATTTCATTCAAATCCGTTCAGTAGTTTTGGCGTGAAAGAGTAACAGACAGACAGACAGACAGACAGACAGAGTTACTTTCGCATTTATAATATTATAGTAAGGAAGTAAGGATAAGGATAGTAAGGATATGGCTACTATCCAGGACATCGATACCCAACCCATGATCGCACTTGCCTGGATCACGCCATGATTAAAACCAAAAATCCTGGTAAAATTATTGTGTGTGAATCCGGTATTACAGATCATGATACCATTATCCTGGGGATAACGAAGGACGGACAGAGCGAAATACCGGCCTGTAAACGGATACCAAAAATTGACTATGATAACCTTACTAAGGCAATAACAGAAATAGATTGGAGTTTTCTGTACAAACATAAAGATGTTAACATAGCAATCACAAAATTTACAAACTGTATGACAGACATGATACGAAATTACACCAGCACAAACATAATTAAGAACTCTAAAGCCATCAAAAAAAATGGTTGCCTGTAAAGTCGTTTTTACGGGCGAAGATTTTACGTGACAACGTCTTTTTCTCGGTAGAATATTTATTGATATGAATATAATTAAATTGCACAATAGGAACAAGGAATTGAATGAACGGCAGACCGATCATAGTTGAGTGGGAGAGAGACGCAAGGCATTCGCCGGGCCTCTCTCTCGTTCGGTGACTCATCGTAACGTTACCGAGCGTTACACTTTTTCATAAGTGACTCCCAGCCGCAACCTAATTTAAGACGTTGTCACGTCAAAACCCTGGATATCAAAAGGACTGATAAACTGCCTGAGGAAAAGAGACCATCTACACATCGAAGCAAAAAAGGAAGAAAATAAATTTAACGTAACGTTACAGCAAAAATATAAAAATTATAGGAACCAATGTAACAACATAATGCAGAACCTTAAAAATAACTATGAAAGGAATCAAATCGAGGAGGCTAACGGAGACTGCAAGAAAACGTGGACAGCCATAAAGAATATCTGCAATATTAAATCCAAGAGTTCTAGCAGCCAGGAATTACTACACGCACACGCCGACCCTGTTCAGTCTCTAAATTATGTTAACAACTTTTTTGTGAATGTGGGTGAGCAGCTTGCAGAGAACACTCTTAAGCGAATAAACAAAACAGAAGCTGAACTCACCGCCATCACTTGTCAGCTGGCTAATAACAACACAACAGGAGCTTCTTTTTTTGCGAGAGCAACAGATGAACAGGAGGTAATTAGGATTGTTTCTGGCCTTAAGAATAACGCAGCTCCAGGGTGGGATGGCATAACCAATAAAATTCTCAAGTTAGCAAAATACGTTCTGGCAGCTCCTATTACCTTCTTGTGTAATCTGAGTATCTCTACCGGAACTGTTCCAGATTCAATGAAAACGGCAAATGTCTGCCCGATATTTAAGGATGGTGACAAAGCGACGGCATCTAATTACCGCCCCATATCTCTGCTTACATCAATGTCCAAAATATTGGAGAAGCTTATGAACAGCCGACTACTCGACTACCTGGAGAAGCATTACCTTATATCAGAGAACCAATATGGCTTCCGTAGTCAACGATCGACGGAAGACGCTGTCACCAACCTGGTCGATTTCATCACCAACAAACTAGATGATGGAGAAAGATGCGTTGGGGTCTTCCTTGACCTGGCAAAGGCATTTGACACGGTTTCCAAGAGTCTGCTTTTGAAAAAGATGGAATGCTACGGTATCCGAGGGACGCCCCTAGCATGGTTTCAGTCCTACCTGACTAATCGTAGACAAAGAACCTGTGTGAATGATACCTTCAGTGATTACTCCGAGCTTAAATACGGTGTGCCCCAGGGCAGTGTGCTGGCCCCAACCCTCTTCATCCTTTATGTCAACAACTTGTGTTCATTACATTTAGACAGAGCCAAAATTTTCACTTATGCAGACGATACTGCCATTATCTTCCACGATAAAAATTGGGATGGAGCTTATGCGGCCGCTAACGCCGGGGTAAATTATATCTACTCCTGGCTGAGCCTA
Organism: Musotima nitidalis; assembly: GCA_949126915.1. Lineage (NCBI taxonomy): Eukaryota > Metazoa > Arthropoda > Insecta > Lepidoptera > Crambidae > Musotima > Musotima nitidalis. The sequence continues at coordinate 10,777,883 of OX421423.1, read as the reverse complement.
AACCTGCTGACACTTAACATAAAGAAAACGAAAGTTGTGAACTTCTGTGTCAACAAAAGAAGTGTTTGCCAAAATCAACTGGCTATCAAACTGCATACATGTAATTTGCCTCCAAACACAACATGTCTATGCAGTCAAATAGATAAAATTGACAGTATACGCTATCTTGGGGTGCAAATTGACGAACACCTCACCTGGACAAAACAAACGGATTATGTTAGTAGTCGTGTAAGAAAGTTACTTCACATCTTTAAAAAACTAAGATATATTGCAGATAATAAACTACTTAAAATGATTTACCATGCTCTGTGCCAGTCAGTTCTCAATTACTGCATAGTATCTTGGGGATCAGCTTATAGGATACATATGATGAAAGTAGAGCGTTCCCAACGAGCACTTCTAAAAGCAGCATACAAAAAACCTTACCGCTTCTCCACCGACACTTTGTACCAGGAAGTGAATGTTTTGCGGGTACGTCAGCTGTATATCATGGCTGTAGCTCTAAGATTCCACAAGACTTCATTAAATAACCAGATAATCACCAAACGATCTCAAAGAGGCATGAGATGGCCAAAGCCCCAATGCAGACTTGCCTTCGGTCAAAAAAGCTTTCGATTTATGGGTCCTCATATATACAACAAATTACAATGCAAACTGTGTATCGTATCGATGACTAGACATAAATGCAAAAAACAGATAAACATGCTTCTTTCTAGTTGGAATTACGAACGCACAGAACAATTTATCACAATAATAAAATAATAATAACCTGCCTAACCTAAAAATATAAAATGGTATTGTCATAAAATGTAAATATACAACAACACACACATACATACACGCACGCACACCCCACATACATACACGCACGCACACCCCCACATACATACACGCACACATTAATATATTTACACACACACGTTTAACCATACACACACATACATTCACTAACCTCAGCATGTACTATTCCAAATACGTTTTGAATTGCTCAAATATTTACCTACCCATTGTGCCTACAGGAAAGAGACTAGACTTCACGACACAGGGTATCCTAGTGTGAAGGCTAGTGAACAAAATAATATCTTGATGTATAGTATTTTTTTTTTTGAACAATAAAACTATTTGTATGTATTGTATTGATATTAGTAAGGATTGTAACTACTGTCTGTGGCCTGTGGCGCCTGGGCGCGGTATAGCCCTTTGGCGAGACCCATTATAGACTTCTACTAATTGATGATTTCGAATGCAATATGATAATGTATGATTGAGATGGCCGTCTAGAAGTTACATTAGACATAGTTCCATCTAACGGAATAAAGATAAATAATTAATGTCTCTGGAACTTAGTGTGACTTTGCTAGAGTGTTAAAACCATAATAGCCTCAATGGTCAGCCTCTACGTAGTTTATAAATACTCAACGCAAAAACAAATATGTTGTGAATAATTAAAGCATGGTTTATGGAAAGCCCCCCCGATCACCTTCCACCTTGTCGTGGTGGGGGGGCTGAATACCTCCCGGTAGGGCGCAGAGGGCGCTAGGGAAAAGGTGACACTCAGAGATTGGCGACTCTGGGTGCCCTTAGTACTGACTACCGGGGGGGAAACTAAGACGGACCTGTGGAAGGCGCAGTGGGCGTGCTAGGAGGGCCCGTCAAGCAGCGTCAGGAGAGTCTTAGGCATCGGGGGCAGGGGGCCCCTGCTGTCATAGACCCTCCGAGAAGTCGGCCACACACGCTGTGGTCGCACACGGAAGTAGGAGAGGCGCGTCCACTGCGCCACTCTGAGGAGGTCAAAAAAATGGTTTATGGAAAGCATTCAAGACGATATTGTTTTCTTATATTTTCCGATTATTTTCTAAAATAATTACATATGCCAGATATATATGTATACTAGACAAATTGGTTGTTTGAAAAGTTCTTTATCATCATGCACATAGTATTTGTATCGCATTCGATATCGCTTCAAAGGAACAGTTAATTTCCTTACTAGTAGAACTATAAAGTCACATCTGTAGAAGGTATTATATATTTCTCATATTATCTGTAAGTCGAACTTGGTTTAATATGCTAATGGTGAATACATAATAGTAAACATGTCAAGAGTTTTGTGAGCTTTCCCCAGCGCGCTCCACCACAAACGAGTCGAGTAATATTTTAAAGCGTTTGCATACATTGCATTTTGTTTGAAACTTTAGTATTCATTCTAATGTTGGAAAGTGTAATATCCTTTTAAGTATATAAATTACTTTTGACATGCGATCGCGATTTCGTTCATGTGGAACGGTACTGTTTTCTCAATAGAAATATAGCCTTTTGTATTCTTATTGCTGAGCTTGGTTTGAGTGCCTGCGCTACTGCGGGTTTCAATTTTGTACATTAGACCGGGTGGTTTTAGTATTGAATACAATGAAATTCGTTAAGTGAGAGGTTCAATAAAGCAGCTCGAAATAAAACTAAATACATCTTCATGCTTCATTGATAACATTTTTAATAACAACTTGTATACCTCAGTTGTATACAAAAGAGAAAATCAGATGAGATTTGTACAATTTGCGATGCGGGTGACAAAACAAAATACGACGAGGAGTTTTCACTTCCTACCGTCAACGCTGAACAGATCCCACTCGTGCGAGTGACCAACGGCTAGCGTGTCGTAGGAAAACGGGCCTTCACTGTAATGGCAAGGAAGTTATAAAACTGAAGGATACTCACTCCTATTAATAATTCGCTGACAAAGAAGTACAACTTGTATCCTGGGTTTGTTAGCGAAGGCTTGACTGCCAGCAGTGGTTTGTTAATAGTCAGATATAATGACGATAATAACGTTTCATCATCATCAGTCTATTTTGGCCACTGCTGGACACAGGCCTCTCAAATGGCACGCCACTGAGCTCGATCCCCATTTCTTCGTCTTCAACCGCTGCAAGCCATTTTGCATATATCCTAGGGCTATGTCGGTAACCTTTGTTCCTTGTCGGTTCACATCATTCCCAATCCGATCCTTCAAAGAAATACCTAGAATAGCCCTCTCCATAGCTAGCTGAGCGAGTTTAAACTAGTGGATCAGCCGACGTCATGACGTTTACCATCTTAAAATTCTCATCGATCTTATTCTTATTTGTAGCAGTTTGGAATTGCAAAAGGAAAGGTATTTGTTTTTTCAATATGATGATGGACCGATGATCTGGTCAGGGCGGCGGGGAGCCGGTGGATGCAGGCAGCAAGGAATCGATCTACGTGAAAAGCAATTGGGGAGGCCTATGTTCAGCAGTGGACTTCAGATGGCTGAAATGATGATGTTGGTTTGACGGCTGGTTTACAAATTCAAGGTGGCTCAATGTGAAATGGAGAGAGCAATGTTTAGTGTTCATCCGAAATAATAATTTTGTAGTATTCATAATTATTATTTAGTAATAAATTCGTAAAGAGAAATATTATATTTTACATCATCATCATCTCAGTCATATAACGCCCACTGCTGCACATAGGCCTTCAACTGAGTGATCCTGAGTCGCATGCGTTCACCGGCTTCCCGTCCCCTTGACCAGATCATTGGTTTGACGACCGATACGGCGTGGAGGTCAGAATACCTACACTTCACTCCAGAGGTCGTGAGTTCGATTCCCATACAGGACAAATCTTTGTGTGCATGAACATGAATATTTGTTCTGGTCTGGGTGTTCTCCTATGTATATTAAGTAGATATGTATTTACAAAAAAAAAGTATTTAAGTATGTTTATCCGTTGTTTAGTATCCATACCACAAGTTCTTAATAATACTTATCTTGGAACTAAATAATTGGTGTAATTGTCAGAAAATATTTATTTATTTTATTACTGGTTCATCGAGTTTGGGGCCGTCGTCTAATTTCGTTTGCCGGTTCACGGTCGCCTTTAAAAAACCTTAACGCCCCATAGGTCGTCGGTTCTTCGTCTCACAATGTGATATTTATAAGCTTTAAAGCAATTCTGAGTTTTGGCGTAGAAAACAACAAACAAAGTAGAATTACTTTCAGTTGGAATATACAAAATTAAAATCAGAAAAAACCCATAACTAATCAAAAACATTTCCTCTCCCGGAATAGGTTTTGTTAGATTAATACTTTCATAATGCCTGTAATACTTCTCAATCTCAAGTTATTGTGAATATACGGCTCTGTGTTGTGTCATTCAATTTTAGTAAACGGTGTCGAATTATGATAAACCTGCTTTAAACGTAAACGAAAAGAAAGAAAAGAAATATGTTTTGATATATTTTGTCACAGAAGAGGTTAGGTTTTTACTGTTTTTAAGTAGTAGTAAGCTTACTTATTTTTCTGTATTATTATACTATAGAACAGAACCTTATTGTTACGACAATTATATCGAATCAGTTTTAATTATATTCGGCGGTATTAAAGAAACTTATTTTTGGGGCAATTCACGTGAAGCGGACAGGGAAAAAACCACATGTACATGTAATCCCGACTCCGACAAAGATTTTTGCAACGGCATTTGCCAATATCACATTAGGAATAAGAATATTATATCTTGGAACTTAGGTATACTATTAGTAAAACTAGACGTATTACAGTACCAATAAACTAAACCTACTAGCTTGACTTTGACAATTAATAAGACCTAAGGAGCCCAATCCAACCTCACCTGCAAGTGGTGCACCTGCCGATCAACGGACGAGGCTCTGGCGAACATAACAGTGCCCGATAAGCGGCAATAGGCTCGCCATCTATTACTCGGGACCAACTATGTAATTGGCGAAGTGTGGGCGTATTAATATGCCTCTGCCTACCCCTTCGGCGAAACAGGCGTGGATGTATGTTTGTAGATTGTTTATACCTGGCCGTAGGGCCGGGCATAAACAATGGGCCTTCCTTAAATTAAATTAACGTGAAGTCATAATTATTATAAAATAAGACGATCTCGCCTTTTAAATAACACTGGAATATACAAAGGATAATGATTGAAATTCAAGGTCTGCGTTATATAATAAAGCTTCGATATTTGCTCCCCTGTGTTTCATAAGCAAACTCATTTCAAAACTTTACAAATTCGTCGAAATTTCGCGTGTAGCCACCATTAAACTCTGTTTAGACCGAAGACAGGTGGAATTATCTAACTTTTTCGAAGTTCAACGGTATAAAAAATATTTATAAATTAAGTAGATACACAACTTTAACGAACTTCGGTAAACCTTAATGAATGTGTAAACTAAAGTGTTATTTTAAGTGTGTTATGGCTACTATAACATATAAAGTGCACAACAAAGAATTGCCGTAAAATTAAATAATAGTCACATAAAGAACATTAAGTCGCCTCATAACTTAATAAGCTATATATAAAATAGATATTCATTTTAAAATGTTTCGCGAAAATTTATCGCGGAAGCAAGAGACACAGCTTAGTAGAAATGCGATGTTCAAAACGAAATATAATTCGGAAAAATTGCCAAACTTTAGACTATGCTGGTTATAAATCGGACGGATTTCAGACGCCCACTGGACTGATTCTGCTAACATTTTATTATTTTTAATACAAGTGATTTGAAATTGAAAAGGAGCCACAATTTATTTCAAGTAAATTTGAATACGTGCCCAGGTTCACTGTAAAACGATTTGAAAGGTAGCGAAAGAACTTAAGGCGTTGACTCTGCATTTGCCAATTACTAGAATATCTGAATAAACTAAATATGTATTACGAATTCAGAAACAATAATTGGGTAAATGTACCAAGCCAAGAGGGTTCAACGAAAACTGTAATAGTTTTGCACTACATGTAGTTAGAATTGTACGTTAATATACTTATTAACGTACAATTCTAACATACTTAGGCATTTCGATAATTTTAAGGCATATCCCAAAGAAACAAATATTAGAAAAAAAATGCATTAACATTTTCTACGTTACTAGAATTGGCTCCAAAGATTCTGCCGCAACATTAGTCTAGCACGTCACATTCTGCTGAACTCTTGATTAATAACCGGAGGTTCCCACTTCAAACTAATTGTTTGGTCGAAGTACGTAATGGTACGGTTGCAAGGAATCGTTATTAGTTTGCAGTCTACGTTCTATGAGCAATGTTTTGCTGCACTCAGCGTACCGCAATTTTGGAGTTATGTAAAGTGGGCCTGTGGAATGCTTGTTTCAGTGCAACCGTGAAATGGTAGGCTATTTTGCAATGGATATAAACTTTACAATACAATTTAAGTTAAAGATATCACTGTGCTATGCTCGTCATTAAATGTGGATTGTTTTATATTTTATTTTAGAAAAAAACCCTTTTTAAACACCCTCAAGTTATATTTTACGTCATAAATATTTCGAAGTAACTAATATTTTAACAAAAAAAGTAAGTTACTAACTCGTCTCATCTATTTCTTTTACATCAATGTCTATCATAATAGGCTATCATAAATTATCTTCTTGCATTAATCATTAAGCGTTGAAACGTAAAAAAAGAATATGTAAAAATAGTGAGAGTCATAATTTTAACTTAAGATGATGTGGCAAATTTATCTATAAATTAATTTAAAAACTACATAAAGTGTACATTGTGCCAGAAGGCTTATTATAGTGTGAAAGATTTTATGAACGACAAGGCTGCCTGGAAATGACATGAATTACTTCTTTCATTCTTGATCTTTAGGCGTTTTAAGAACATCAGCGGTAGACTTAATATTGTTATTTTCTTGATTGTATTAGATTTTTTCGCTTTGCAGTGAGCGAGTCGACCGGTTGTGTACAGTTATTATAACATTTATTTAAAATCAATAAAAAAGGTTACAGTGCAAAATAGATTATATACTAGTATAATTAAGTGTCATTTTCTTGTGTGACGACATTTCATAGTGGAGTTGTTTACAAGTTAGACCCGACCGAGAACAAAAGACACAAAAGGTGGCCGTGCATCGTCAAAACAAAAGGCGGAACTTGTTTATCAGTGATTTGTGAATATTGAGACAAACCTTATTGACATCGCATTAAGGATTAAATATTTTTGGAATCAACAACTGAAACATGATGCGATCTCCGAAAAAAACTTGTAGTGGTTCATATCCTGATTTAACTACATTGAGAGATGATAATGTTTCGAAAGAAAGGCCACAATTAATGATGTTTAGAAAACGTAAAGAATCGGAGCCGGACTCCCACTGTTGGAACAATTTGAGAATTTTCGTACTGAAATGAGGTCATTTTTTAATAGTTTTACGAATATTCAATACGAAAATACGGAAAAAATGCAACAAGATTTGAAAGAAATCAAGGAACAACTAAATGGAATTCGAATAACGACAGAAGGGGTAATCGAGCAACAAAATAAGATAAACGTGGAATTACAACAATTAAAAACACTTTGTTTACAAAATGAAACAAATATCGAACATCTTCAAAACAGTGCACTAGGCATTTCGCCCTCACAGTCTAAATTTAGTTACGAGGCAGTTCTTATGGAGCTTCAAGAACGTAATCAAAGAAAAAAAAACTTAATAATAATTGGGATACCAGAACCCTCAGGCATTAACCAAACTCAAAGATTGGAATCTGATGGAATCGAGGTGCGCAAAGTATTAAAAACAATCTATGGAAGTGAGGACCAGCCCCCTTCACCCTTAAAACCCCAAAAAGTATTTCGATTGGGTAAATATAGTACTGAAAAGTGTCGCCCAATAAAAGTTTGTTTTGAATCTGAACTTACGGTCAACAAACTACTAAAAAATAGGGTCAACTTGAAGGGTGACTTTAAAATATACTCAGATCAAACATATAAGCAACGCAGCTACCTGAAACATATGAGAGAAGAATTACGTCAGCGCCAAGATAATGGAGAAGAAAATATTGTTATTAAGGGTACACCGACAATAGTTCCGCAACAGTCAAAAAACTAAAATTGAGAAATGAACTATCTAATTATGACAAATTTACAAACTCTATGTTGCTCGATAGCTATGAACAAATTCCCAAAGAAACAAATGTCAACTCGTCTTTAAATTTTTTCTACGCTAACGTAAGAAGTATAATTACTCCTGGAAAATTCGACGAACTCCAGTGCATCCTTAAATCAATACCAAAAACTACACACCTCATATTACTTACGGAGACTTGGATCAAGTCGGAAAACGAAGCCAAACTTCTGCAGCTAAGCGATTATACTCATTATTATAACATAAGACTCGATAACAGGGGAGGTGGAGTATCCATTTTCATACACAATAACGTAGACCATACTCTAACTGATCAACAATACATCGGAGGAAACAACTACCTCTGGGTTCAACTGGAAAAACTACTTTGTCACTTGACATTGGTCTAATATACAAACCCGGAAGAACAAATTTTTACAATTTCATACAAACATTCGAACAACATTTAGAAACACACAAAAGATTAATTGTTTTCGGCGATTTTAATATAGATTTGCTAACAAGCGACCACAAGACTTCACGATATTTAACTAGTATTGAAGAAGCCGGATATGTCATACTAAACAAAATTGATAACACATTCTGTACCAGGGAAACAGCCACAACTAAAACCATCCTAGATCATGTGTGTACAAACCTACAAAATGACCACTTTAACATGTATATTATAGACTCAGCGATCTCTGACCATAAACAGATATATGTGGAATTATTAAAAAGGCAACCAAAAAACAAAGCCAAGACAAAATATGATGCTATAGATTATGTCAGATTATACGAAGCCATGAAGCAGCTTAAAATAGGAACAAACGATCATGAATACATAAACCTAGAACAAAAAATCAAAAGAAACATTGAAATGTGTAAAATAAAAAAAACAAAAATACAAAACTTACCAAAGGACGATTGGATTAACCAGACCATAATATCAGGAATAAATTTAAGAAACCAGCTGTGGAGAACTTTAAAGAAACAACCAGAAAATGAGAATATACGTAGAGTTTTCATGCGGGAAAGAAACCACTTGACAACGGCCATTAGAAAAGCTAAAAATAATTATTACGTTACTGCTTTCAAAAAATGTGAAAAAAATCCGAAAAAAACATGGAATCTTATAAATTCATTATCAAAAAATAAAATCAATTCGTGTAACAAACCATCTAAACTACAAATAGGTTCAACAATCATTTCGGGTACTCAGGAGATTTGTGAACATTTCAACATATATTTTACAACCATAGGTATTAATCTATGTAATGATAGAACACAAAATATTAATTTAATAAGCGAGCCATCTCCTAGTCAATCTACTCATAGTAATTCAAATTCAAATTCATATTCATTTATTCAAGTTTGGCTCAAAAGAGCTCTTATGAACGTCAAAACTTAAAAACTAGCGCGCCCATTCACTGCGGGCGGGAGCTTGATCGTAAAAGAACGGGCAAGAAAATCGTCAAGGTTAGTTTTTTCTCCCGCCAGTTACAAGAATATGTACTTAGTATTAAAACAATTTGACAAATCTACAAAAACATGTGTTCTGCAGTCACATGATTTAAAATAAAAGAAGAAAATAACTTTTTATTTTAAGTTATACGAGTATGAGTACGAATAAACATAGTAGACATGAGCAGACCAGTCCCCACTGGTGGCACCCGTTCACGAGTATGACGCATGAACGTCCATCGTTTCGCTCAACCATATTTTAGGGAACGCAACGACCCGACGCATGACGCCACCACCGCAAAGACATTTGAGTGAGCATGACATACTCAAGCTACAGGATAAACAAATTTTAACAAAAATAACATTATATTAATTAAACTAGCAGCCCGCGGTTCCGGCTTCGCTCGGATATTCGACTTTTACAGCTGTAGTTATGAAAATAGAAACTCCTTCCAATTCAAAGTGATAATAATAAAATGAATCACATACATTAAATTTTAAAAACCCGTGCCGCACTGAAAATTTTACAATTCGACACAACCATCAACGTTGTCTGCCCTCACGTGTCTGCCCGTTCGGGTCGCGCACCTCAACATGAGCCCACCCCCACCACCGCCGTCGCCGCCGCCGCGCGCCGCCACTCGCCGCCACTGTCGTGCTATGCGTATGCGGACCGACCGACTGACACAACGACGGAACGCAGCCGCCGCCGCCGCCATCTCTGCCCTCGGCATTGTAAATGCATCTTGTGTATTAATATAAACATAAAAGTGTTATGATATGTATATATTCGGAATCCTCATTTCATCAGCTTTAATTTGATATCCATTTTGTTTTATGTTTATTGGTATATGTCGGTAGGAACGTCGAGTAATTGAAAAATAAGATATTTCGTAAATTAAACTTGAACACCACTAAAATCGTTATTGTGGCTAAACCTTAAAGGATAGACATATGCTATCGCAGACTTTTTTATAGAACTTTTTGAGAAGAATAATTCCCCCATACATTGTTATTCTATATTTTGAGTTATTTCAGCAGCGCACGCAATGCAAGCCTCCAAAAAGCTCGTTTTTCTTCCGTCCGTCTGATAACTGTTACGATTACTCTAATAATTTCTTATGTAGGTACACCTAAATTATACACCTATAGAATCCCTGAAATGTCTTCTTTCCATTATTGAAAACCGCATAGCTATTGATATAGTAGTTTTTGAGATCCTAGGTAACAAACACATTTTGGGCGCCGTTCGCAACTTCATTTTATACTATGTATAGATGTGCTGCAAACCACAAATATTTTTGGTCTTATGAAAGACTAGCAGCCCGCGGTTCCGGCTTCGCTCGGATATTCGACTTTTATAATTCGACACAACCATCAACGTTGTCTGCCCTCACGTGTCTACCCGTTCGGGTCGCGCACCTCAACATGAGCCCACCCCCACCACCGCCGTCGCCGCCGCCGCGCGCCGCCACTCGCCGCCACTGTCGCGCTATGCGGACCGACCGACTGACACAACGACGGAACGCAGCCGCCGCCGCCGCCATCTCTGCCCTCGGCATTGTAAATGCATCTTGTGTATTAATATTAACATAAAAGTGTTATGATATGTATATATTCAGAATCCTCATTTCATCAGCTTTAATTTGATATCCATTTTGTTTTATGTTTATTGGTCTATGTCGGTAGGAACGTCGAGTAATTGAAAAATAAGATATTTCGTGAATTAAACTTGAACACCACTAAAATCGTTATTGTGGCTAAACCTTAAAGGATAGACATATGTTATCGCAGACTTTTTTATAGAACTTTTTGAGAAGAATAATTCCCCCATACATTGTTATTCTGTATTTTGAGTTATTTCAGCAGCGCACGCAATGCAAGCCTCCAAAAAGCTCGTTTTTCTTCCGTCCGTCTGATAACTGTTACGATTACTCTAATAATTTCTTAAGTAGGTACACCTAAATTATACACCTATAGAATCCCTGGAATGTCTTCTTTCCATTATTGAAAACCGCATAGCTATTGATATAGTAGCTTTTGAGATCCTAGGTAACAAACACATTTTGGGCGCCCTTCGCAACTTCATTTTATACTATGTATAGATATCATTTACAGCAATTCAGTCTTAATATCTATATAATCATTTGAACAATACTATGCGTAATGAACTCACACACCTAACACCCGCTTCCACAGATGAGGTATTAAACATTATAGCCCACTTAGATCCAAATGTGAGTGCAGGTATAGATAATATTAATACTAAAAGCCTCAAGTGCGTAAAAAGTCTTATAGTAAAGGAATTGACTGACTGTATCAACAATTGCCTAGAAAACGGTTTATTTCCCGACTCACTTAAGTTAGCAAAGGTAACACCAATTTATAAATCCGGCTCTAAGTCAGACCCAGGTAATTATCGACCGATTTCCGTTCTGCCTGTTGTCTCCAAAGTCTACGAAAAAATCATACATAACAGACTTTTAACATACCTGGCTTCTATTAACTTCCTATTCACAAGGCAGTATGGTTTTCGTACACAAAGTAACACCTTATCGGCTACCATAGATCTTGTTACTAAAATAAAAAATAACATTGACTCTAAAAATATAGCGCTGGGTGTATTTATCGACTTAAGTTTGATACTGTTAGTCACCCTCTATTGCTAAATAAACTTAAATGTGTAGGTTTAAGTGGAACAGCATATGCCGTATTTGTCTCATATCTATCCAGCAGATACCAAGTTGTCAAAATAGATAACTTCCAAAGCAAGCCTTTACCCGTAGCCTGTGGAGTTCCTCAGGGATCGATTCTGGGACCTTTGTTATTTTTGATATACGTCAATAACATGCATGAGTTAGATTTGCAAGGTCACTTGACCTTATACGCAGACGATACATGTCTATTCTACTTTGGAAGTTCAACCCAAGATTTAATTCAACAAGCTCAAAAAGATCTAGACTTAATTTTTAATTGGTTTAATAAAAATTTACTTACTATTAATGCTACCAAAACAAGCTATGTAATATTCGCGGCAAAAAACAAGAATATAGAAGTACATTCACAGCTTACAGTAAATGGAGAAATTTTGCAAAGAAAAAATCATGAGAGGTACCTAGGATTGATCCTTGATGAAAAGCTCACATGGAAGGCTCATATCGATAGTATTAAACCTAAAATTACAGCCCTAACTGGAGCTCTTCGCAATATCGTTAACTGTCTACCAAAACAAATTCGTATCAACATATATAGCTCATTAGTCAAGCCTCACTTGGATTATCTCGTGGAGGTTTGGGGATATGCAGCTGTGTCAAACCTCAAAGATCTTCAAATTGCACAAAATAAAGTAATAAAAGTCTTATATCACTATGACTATTTAACGGCCACTAAAAAACTTTACGAAGAAACTTTACTTTACAAAAATCATGAATATAAAACAACTGCATACTTATAACACTTGTATACTAATACATAAAATTGTAAATGATAAAATACATACGGAAATAAATGTTGTCAAAAATAGTCAAACTCAAACGAAATCAATGAGAAGTGCTGATAATATAAAGACGCCTTTTCCTAGAACAAAATATGGAACTCGAAACTTAATGTATGAAGGAGTTAAATTATATAATAAATTACCCAAGAATATAACGAATAGCGAATCCATTAATATTTTTAAAGCTAAACTTAAACTTTATATTTTAAATAGTAAGTAAAATATGCTTTATTAAATTTTGGCTCCGGTGCAGCATTTATGTGCTATATTTAACAGAAGCTTGAGTTGAGAAGAAATGAGAAGAGGACCCGCCTGGATTTTCTCCAGCTAGTATATTTAGATATATCTATTACGGCTATTGCACTATGAAAGTAATCTATGTTTGTGTTGCTTATTATTGATGTAATGTTCATGCTCACTGCTTAGCAGCCATGTTGTTATTTTTAAATAGTTAAGCCTAAATTGTCTTTTCAGTGAAATGTAAAATTTCTTTAGACAATAAATTCTTTGAACCGAAGACATAATCTGAAAGAACCCGAGATAAGTTTCTTGAGGCATTTTTCTCAATCTCGTTGCCTTTTGGAAGCCTCATTCGAGTCACCGACAGACTGACTGACTGACGGACAGCCCCCTCCCCCCATTAGAATCACGACTGACATATCCCCCTGATAAGAGTCACTGACAGACTGCCAAATCTTGAGAAAAACCACAACAGACAGATAAACTGACAAAGATTGACCAATTCTAACAAAGAATCCATTTGATTTCTTGATTATTGTTCCACTCATATCTCTCTCGTTTTTGTTAAGATAAAAAACAATATCAATTTTGTGTGTTGAAATTTGTCGAAGCTAAAAGATATCTTAAAGACAATAGTGTATATTTTATTTAATTTTTATGTATTTGTCTGTAAAATAAAAGTCAGGAATTTTTTATACAAAAAATATATGGTTATAAAACTAGTAGCAAGTTAACCTTAAACAAAAAAAAACTGCACGTGGTAAATTTCGCGCTACATAACATCTAGATGTCAAATACAATACAAAGTCTTCAACTAAAAATTTAGAGTTTATCTGTTACGCAACAAACTGTAGCATCTACAAAATATCGGCAGTCATTTGTTAGATTTATTGGCCTCCGAAGCATAAACCACAATAACCAGTGGACCAGGCGAAGGCAGTTAAATTTATAGTAATAACAACAAATACAACTCCCCTGGGAATCGGTTATTTCGTGCTTACTTTGTTTTATTGGGTATTCAACTGTTTTATTTTCCTCAAAGATTGTAGACGGAAAAGAGTAGCCATATTATTTGAGGTTATTTGTTAAAACTTTAAAAAAATTGTGCGAATATTTCTTAAATCGAAGCTTTTTGCGATAGGTACTGATTGAATAATTCTTACATTCCTAGCAGAGTAATATTATAAAAACTTGATAAGCTAATATATTACTCAGCTAAATCGCTTAAGGAATTTATTTACGTTTGATAATTTATAACGTGTTTAAGTCACAATAACAACAAATACAACTCCACTGGGAATCGATTATTTCGTGCTTTCTTTCTTTTATTGCGTCTTAAACTGTTTTATTTTTCTAAAATATTGTAGACAGCTAAGAGTAGCTTTAATACACTATGAGTTTCTTAGTTAAAAAAAATTACGAATATTTCTTATTTGGTGCTCATGTGCAGAGCTGGTTCTAGTTCAAAAATATCTTACTATTGTAGCAGAGCGGTACTATTAAACATGAGAGTTTTAGAATAGCTGAAAAATTTGCTCAACAAAACAAAAACTTAAAGCTATAGGTTTGTATAATATAAAAATACAACAAAAAAGGAATAGACAGAACATACTATACGCCCACACTTCGTCATTTATATGTTTGGTCCCACGTAATAGGTAGCGAGCCTCTTGCCGCTATCCGGGCACTTTTATGTTCGCCAAAGCCTCGTCCGTTGATCGACAGGTGCACCACTTGCAGGTGAGGTTGGCTTAGACTTCTCAGATCTTGGTAGGAGCCCTATACACCCATAAATAAAATGTATTGATGCAAATAGTTAATTTAATTACTCGCGTAGGCAAAATATATTTTTTGCCATAAATTGTTCAGTACGATTATTCATTTTTCATGAAATCGCCATAACCATTTTCAGTGCAGAGCGCATGCAATTATTTTCTATCCGTCAAATTGCACAAAGGACGTTTGTTTTATCGAAATATGAAATACGTTTTTCTATGGCATATCTGCTATCGTAACAATAGGCCAATTTATTTGACATTTGCACAGTGAAAACTTGTCATGGCTCAGTGATATATTGATGCAAAGCCGCTCTGATTAACGACAGTGCGACTATGTAAATAACAATTTACTTGTATGACAAATGGGAGTAAAAATTCAAATAGTTCGTCTATGATGATTGATATATTTATACTATTGTTATAATAGCTTTGTACTTGTATAATCTAAAGATTCATACTGACACAATTTTCTTTTTAGATGATAATAAGTTTTATTACAAAATAATATATTAAAAAAACTAAATTAGAAAAACATAATTTATTTAAATTATAAAGCTTTTTTAAAGAACATACATTTGTCGTCCGTAAGTTTTTTATAATAATAAAAATCAGTTCTTATCAAAAATAAGGAATTACATATTGCATACATGAAATATTAAATATTTTCCGTCTCCACTCCTGAGGTCGCGGGTTCGATTCCCACACAGGACAAATATAAAATAAATATAAATATTTGTTTTAGTTTGGATGTTTCCCTATGTATATAAAGTATGTATTTACAAAACAACATTAAAAGTATTTATGTATGTTTATCCGTTATTTAGTATCCATAATGGACAGATTATTAGTTTTGAATATAATTTTCAAAATGTAACTAAAAAAATATTAATTAGACCAATAACAAGGAATCTGGTTTTGAAATTTCAAAGCAATGTCAACGAAAAGCTTACCACGTTAGAAAACAATTCCGCTATAAATTATGATAAATTGTTCGGAATTGTACAACAAGAATTTAAGAATAACTTTAAGCTGAAAAGTGTGGAAATTTCAAACAAAAGGAAGTTTTGTGATTGGGCTACTCCCGGAATTTATAAAAGTAGGAAGAAACTTTTTGATTTATATAGAGAAAAAAGTACTTCAACAGATTCAAATTTTATTCAATATGTTAGAAATTATTCAAAATTGTTCAAACTTGTTTGCACCACTGCTAAGTCAATGCATCTTAAAAATAAAATTATGAATTCCAAAAATAAAATTAAAGCTACATGGAATGTCATAAACCAAGAATCTGGAAAATACAAGAATAATCATAGCATAATAACTCTTAAAGTCGATGATAAAGATATTGTAGAAGAAGAAGAGGTGGCCAACGCATTTCGGAAATTCTTTGTGAATATACCATTAGAGACAACTCAAGCACTTGACTCCTCTACTCAGCGTGCAGTCTTTCTTCTTGAAGACAATGTACCTCTTTGTAGTGAATTATTTAGTTTTAGACATATTGATGGCTCTACAATAGTTAATACTTTTAATACAATAAATTTAAAATTAACTGAGGATTTATGGGGAATCTCAACCAACATTATTAAATCTATCATTAATATTATTGCTCCTCAGTTGGCAGTCATTTTTAATCAATGTATTGATGATGGTTCATTTCCAAGTTTAATGAAATACAGTAAAGTAATACCTCTTTTTAAAGCTGGTGAGAAGTCTGATCCTACTAACTATAGACCAATATCAGTACTCCCAGCTCTTAGTAAAATATTTGAAAAAGTTATTTTTAATCAATTACTTTGTCATTTCTCTCTGAATTCCTTATTTCATTCCCAGCAGTATGGTTTCACTAAGAGTAAATCCACTACAGATGCTGGTGTAGCCCTAATGAAGCATATATTTGACGCCTGGGAGGACAGGCAGGATGCGATTGGAGTATTTTGTGATCTTTCGAAGGCATTCGATTGCGTTGACCATCCTACTTTGTTAGCTAAATTGACATATTATGGTGTTAATAGTAATTCTTTAAAATTAATTAAATCTTACTTGAGTGACAGAACTCAAAAAGTAGTTATTAATAGAGTCGAGTCTTCTGGCGCGCCATTGCTTATGGGAGTTCCACAAGGTTCGATTTTAGGCCCTTTATTGTTTCTAATTTATATTAACGATCTACCTTTCTATACTAGAGATCTGTGCGAAACAGTTTTGTTTGCTGACGATACATCTCTGATATTTAAAGTGAACAGAGGCAAGGATCATTCTGACGTGATAAATAATGCTCTTGCGAAGGTTTTACATTGGTTTACGGTTAACAATCTATCTCTTAACGCAAGTAAAACTAAATGTATAAAGTTCTCATTGCCTAATGTTACAAAAGTCTCAACTAACTTGAAAATGAATGGCAAGAATATCGAGTTGTTAAATGACACAAAGTCATCAACAAAGGCATCAATATTGATTTTAAATTGCAGTGGAACCCCCATATAATGGATTTGTCCGGAAGGCTTAGCTCAGCATGCTATGCCATCAAAAAGATAAGACTCATAACAGACGAAGAAACAGCTAGATTAGTTTATTTTAGCTATTTTCATAGCATTATGTCATATGGTATGTTATTGTGGGGATCTGCTGCGGACATACATAATATATTTGTACTACAAAAGCGCGCCATAAGAGCTATCTATAATCTTAAGTCCAGAGATTCTCTTAGAGAGATGTTTAAAAGAATTAACATATTAACGGTTGCATCTCAGTATATATTCGATAATATAATGTATGTTCGCAAAAACATTAATACATTTGATAAAAATTCAAAAGTACATAATTTTAATACTAGGAATAGAAATAAGCTCTCTCTGCCAAATTGTCGACTTCACAAAACAAAAAATTCATTTTTGGGTAATAGTATCAGATTTTTTAATAAAATTCCGCAGGAAATAATTGATCTACCATTGGCAACTTTTAAAACTGTAGTTAAAAAGCAGTTTCTTCAAAAGGGGTATTATGCTGTTAATGATTACTTATCGGATAAACAAGCTTGGGCTTAACATTTTCAACTTGTATGTGTATATTAGAATAAAAAGTCAACCAGATCATTGTCGTGACCATCCCTTATTGTACAGGCTCAGCTCAGTTTCACAATACATACTTAGTTGACTGTGATGGAAGGTTCCCTTAGTGCTACTTTATTGGTTACAGCTTCGGGGGACCCTTTCAGTATCATCAAATTTACACTGTGTGTGTCATGTAATAAAAATAATTTAAAAGAGCATAGCCTGTGAGTTTCTTGTCAGTTGTTCTCACAGAGCGGAGGCTCGGAACTGGCACTTAGATTCACTTACACCTAATTTTTATTTATTTGCATGTAAGTGAATCTAAGCTTCGTGATTTCAGGGTTAATATAATTTTTTTTTTTTCATGTATATTTTGTTTTGACGTTTTCAAGTGCTATGTAATAGTTTATGAAATAAAGAACTTTTTACTTTTACTTTTATAACACAAGTTCTTAATGATTCTTATCTTGGAACTAAATAATTGGTGTAAATGTCAGAAATATTTATTTATTTAGTTCCAAGATAAGTATCATTAAGTACTTGTGTTATGGATGCTAAATAACGGATATACATACATAAATATCTTTTTATTTTTTTGTAAATACATACTTCATTGACATAGAACATAAATACAGTTACTTACTTATCTTATAATTACTTTAACTTACAAAGCATGAAATTATTCATTTGATAACTTAACTTTACATAATTATAACTGCTTACATGAAAAGAATATAGAGATAAAATTTTCATGCAATTCCGTGAATGCTTCCACGAGACAAGTTGCAGAAAGCTGCTGCGAACAAAGTATTCTAGAATTCCCATGAAAGTGCAGGGCAGACAAATCCAGCGGAGTTAGAATGATAAACGAACCCGACCTAACGACAGGTCGTGGAGACGATTTATTCTCTTACTATTTCTGTCGGACTAGTACTAGCATTATGTGATTAGGATCGTCCTGAAGGCATTGATTAAGATAAAACATATTGGAGGATCTTTCTGTTCGTATGCTTCCTTTGTCAGACTGTCCGACAATCTAAATTGTATAAAGGAAAATTACTGGCTGATTTATCTAGAAACAGACAAAGATCCCTTTGTCTGTTTCTAGATAAATCATCTAACAATATAAAAACAATTGTTCAGCATACAAATTAAATCATTCACTGACTTCAATAATATTATTATATTGATTTTATGTTGTATATTAATATGCATTTTTATTGTAGTCTCATAGTTAATAGTGTGGATTTTGTACAAATGTTATGTATGTAAAATGTCCTTGTATATTATAAAATTTTGCCATCATCATCTCAGCCCATTAACGTCCCACTACTGAGCACGAGCCTCCTCTCACATATCAAGGTGCGAGGGTATTGGGTCATACTCCACCCCGCGGACCCAGTGCGGATTGGCGGAGGCAAGTGTATGGCGCCCTGCCATTAAATTTTGTACACTAATTAAACTGTTTGTTCCTAACTGTATATTGTAGTGAGAAAATAAACATTTATTATTATTGTTATTAAAAATGTATGTTTATTTAAACTTTTGTCTTCTGCCCACTTATTAAAAAATAACAATAATTTGATTTGTCTTATACTTCAATTAAATAAACAATATGACTATAAATGACTTAGTAAAATTATTATTGCAACGGCTGCCTCGGTTAGAAAATACAATATCTAGTAGCAAAAGGAAGTTGGAATTGCTATTGTTTTCTGAAGAGATTCGTGTAAATTCTCGACCTAATTTTAGTTCTGTTTGAGTTTTAGCGCTCAAACTTTCGTTGGGAGTGAACTAATTTGGTATGCTATCAAATCAATATCTAGCTCCCAGAAAGCAGTACTCTGGTGGATAATTCGACCTGAAATAGTTTTTATTGTTCTAGGAAAAAAATTATATTTATAGCAACGTTTCATTTTGTGAATTTTCACGACATCATTTTACAATCTATATCATTTTCAACTATGAGTCATCATATCCTAGCATTATCCCGGTTTCCCTAAACTGGAGCTTAGAGTGCAATATCTGCTCACTGGTCTGATTTGGTTTAGCTTCATTCAGTTATTACATGAAGCGACTGCAGTCTGACCTCCGCAACCCAAAGGGAAACAAATTGTCAACTATGAATGAGATACTTATTGTTATTCGTAGGTTTTTGAGTAAGTAATTACAAGATAAAGCAAAAATTATCGCCAAAATATTTAATTACTAGCAGCCGCACGCGACTTTGTTTGTGTTAGTGACCCAAATATTATTATAAACATTCCTCTTGAATCATTCTATCTATAAAAAAAAGCCGCATTATAATCCGTTGCGTCGTTTTAAAGCTCTAAGCATACATAGGGACAGACAGGGGGAAGCTTTGTTTTGTACTTCATCACTATCATATCATCACAGTCATCTTAGTACAATAGTCATCTATTGTACTAAGATGACTTTTCACACTTTCTTGTCTTTGAAGTTAACAATCACATATGTATAAACCAATATTGACATTCTCTAATATCTCTAATGTCAGCAATTTATTTATTCTATCTAAGATCATTTTAAAACATTCTTGTCATTGTTTATATTACAACATATATAGGGTGTATAGGGATCCTGCCAAGATCTGAGGAACCCAAGCCAACCTCAACTGCAAGTGGTTCACCTGCCGATCAACGGACAAGGCTCTTGCGAACATAACAGTGCCCGGTAAGCGGCAATAGAGTCGCCACCTATTACGTGGGACCAATTATATAATTGGCGAAGTGTGGGCGTATCATATGCCTCTGCCTACTTCTTCGGGGAAACAGGCGTGAGTTGTATGTATGTATGTTTATATTACAGATAGACGAAGTTTCTTTATTTTATGAAAATAACACACATTGATATAGCATTTTAACACAAACTCAAATAACTAATTCATTTTAAAGATTGCTGGTCGCTAGAACACTTTAGTGCTCTATAGTAGAGCTCTGGCTTCCTTTTACACCAACGAGGAAACGATATATTACGGGCCACACTTTCACGCCGATCAATTCCGGCAGATGCAGGTGTGTGGCTTTCTGCTGTTATTATTTTTCAAGGATTTAAGGCTTATAACTTGGCTTAAATTTTATATTCGGGGCCATGAATCGTTATGAAATGCCATTTAAATCCAGCTGAGAATATTTTTGTTAACACTAGTTTTGTGTCTGTTTTTGGCTTGATAGTTTATATGTATCATACAGTGGTATAGAAACATTCACACAAAATGATGAATGTTTTTTATAAAATTAATCTATGCTCCTATTTATTTTATTTATTTACAGTGGTGCTTATATAAACACGTGTTAACTATTACACAGTGTTGTACTATTATTTATAGTATTCAGTCCTCTCACAGCACACTTTTACATTTTTATCGTAACATACATAAGTTCAATCACGCCTGTTTCACCCAAGGGGTAGGCATAGGTATATTAAATGCTCACATTTCGCCAATTATATAGTTGGTCTCACGTAATAGGGGACGAGCTTAAGGCCTCCACCTTGTAGTGGTGGGGACGCCAGGGTACCACCCAGTGATTGGCGATTCTGGGTGCCCTTAGTACTGACTACTGGGGGGGAAACTTAGAGGGACCTGTGGAGGGCGCTGCGGGCGGGCCAGGAGGGCCCGTCAAGCAGCGCCAGGAGGGTCTTAGGCAGCGGGGGCAGGGGGCCCCTGCTGTCTAACCATGGACCCTCCGAGAAGTCGGCCACACACGCTATGGTCGCAGGGGGAGGTAGGAGGGGCGCGTCTACTGCGTCTCTCTAAGGAGGTCCTCCCGGTTTTGGTCCGGGGGACGTTGGCCGCAGGCGGAGTGTCAGAGTTGCAACCCAGGTACTGGCCCCCCGCCTCTTTCTCAACAAGCGGCGGGCGTCGTCGAAAGATTTTTAGTGGGTATTACTGCTGGCGGTCGTGTCTGCCGGTGGTGAGTCCCACACACCTCTCTCGGTCCCTCTTTAGCCGGGAGATAGTGCGTAAATGCATTATGTAACCGAAGTAAATAAAAAAAAATGCTCCTCAGATTTTCTTCCCCGAACAGGAACATTTCAGATACTCTGGGTGCCCTTATTACGACTACCGGGGGGGAAACTAAGAGGGCATGATACTGGTATACCTTCACGCCATATCGGTGGTCAAATTATTCTTTTAAACATTTAAAAGTTACACAAATTACTTAGATATTAAAGATTTTCACAGCGAATGAAAAAGCGTTAAACCGTTATTCATAGTAACAAATGGCTCGTTTTTTATTACAAAAGTTTGGCGACGAATTCAATACCTTAATGTCGAACTGTCGGTTATTGAATTCTCTATTGGTCTAAGGTAACTTTATATTACTTAGGAAAAGCCAAACTGTGATGTTGTGAGTTCAGCTACTTTCCGCGCAAACTTTTGTCAATTTTTTTCAAAATATTAAATAAGTAAGCACCTAAATTTTATTAATATGATTGCTTTTTGATTCATCATGTAAATATATCAGCTTTCATAAATTAATTATACTTATTTTTTGAGTTTCGAAAAATATTAATATCTGACGCGATATAGTATTTTTTGTCATTATTGTTGGGATGTGACCCCCTAGTAGTATCGCTAAGAACACAGCGATTTCTTAGGGTCGTCAGAGGAACTTGTCAAATTTATTATGTGTGCTCATGAGCTTACATTACTCAATAAAAAAAACTATTATCTTCTAAAAGTGTTCATTATAAGTTGCTGAATAAAAGCTTACAGAAACGGATTTACCCTAACTCAAGTTTATTTTACCTTAACTAAAAACCATGATTTTTAAATATAAGTTCGGAATTACATTTTGTAATTTTTAGAATTATAATTAAATTTCTATATTTGAATATCAGTGGTACGAATAGGTAGTGCAATTTAGACTAAATAACCTTCAACATTAATATAGTATGGATACGATTGCGGGATCAGTGTTTTTTTGTAGAACAATTATTCTTAGTTTTGATTATTGTATATTTAAATAACTCGGTTTGTTTTAAATATTAGCAAAGAAATTTATTCAACTGTTTCAATCACTCCATTTTATTAAAATATCATTTAATCAAGGTTCAAAATACATTCAAGTTATACCCAGGATTTTTGTACAAGAATCTCATAAGAGTAATGAGTTCTGTTCAAATTAATTTTACGTTTAGATTTACGTTATTCTATGGTAAATTATTGAACGTGACTATTTCTTCATAATACTAGTATGGTATGTCCATATTGTGATTTCGACGTGAAATATCGCAACCTACAATTTCTATGACTGATTATTATTGAACTAGCTTTGATCATCATCACCATTACAGCCCATTATGTACCACTAGTCCACTACACAATACTCCTCGATTACGATAATGGGTTTTAAATTCAGAAGTATGTTGACAGTTTTGAACCAAATAAATTATACACCAAACTAATGCCTTGGCTTCGTTTAATTTCCTGGCTATGATCGCGATAGACGACCCTTTCAGAGTTGTAATTAGCATAACTATAACTTAACTGTAATTAATCAATAAGTTTGGCACCTATACTAAGATGGAAATTCATGAACCGTTAATTATAAGGATTAATTATATTTTCTTTTAGATTTTATTTAGGGCAGAAGTTGTTTGTACAGAGGATTACATTGTAATATTTATAAATGAAAAAAGTGATTTCACAACCGTCATCGTTATCTTTATATTTGAAGGAACAAATACATACTCGTAACTTCAATATTTTAAATGTATTTTTTTAAGTGACACATCATAATGCCCGATGTTGGGAATTTGATGCAGTTACACTCACGATACCCTGTACTACTCGGTGCCAGCGGTTTCTAATAAAATAACAGCCCTTTAATGATTTACTATGAGGCATGGGCTCTCTCTATTCTGACGTCAGAGCGATTTGTACGCAGACCCAATTCGAATTACTGCTATAATAATAATAATTAAATTCATTTATTTGACAACAATGGTCCAATTGTTAGTAATTTACATAACTTAAAGACTAGTATTAGTAAACACAACAGTAATTTAAAAAATATACTTACAAAAATTTTACAACATCATAGCCGTGGCTTTTGATGCACTAATACAGACATGGTCCAATTGTTAGTAATTTACATAACTTAAAGACAACAGTAATTTAGACACAAAGTGCCTAATAATTGGTGCATCAAACTTATTAACTAACATGTTCAGGATTCTGTTGGGACTAGATCTCATTCTGCTTAGAAGTGACCCCGTCTTTTTGCGAATTAATGGGCTATATATTAATGGGTGGATTAAATACTCTATGGATTCAATACTTTATGGATAAGTTAAGGCAGGTGTGTGGCGGTCCTGCCAGTATATTTTTAAGGCATCTAATAGAGCCTCTATTTTAGCTTAATGAAAAATAAATTTTGGCTCTTGATTTATTTAATTAATTGGCTCAAAAATAATGATATTCGAGATCAACGACTTAAAATGCCGTCCGAAGTAAGAAAACGCTTATTTTTCAATGCCACTAAAACGGTCACCCAATCCAATATCTATATCTTTACCTCCTACGCATAATATGTTTACTAAGAAAACGGCATTTTTTCTTTATTCCATAAAAATAGTATTTTTATCAATATCGATGTAGGTTCTAACTTCTGTACACTGTGTTTGATTATCTCCATAACTGCCTATGGAATAGCCAATCAAATTTTCTATTTCTCTTGCTTAGTTATTTTAGAGATTGAGTATACTTGCTCTTTGTATTTTGAGAAAAGTTTAGGTAGATATAGACGTGACATGATGCCTTGACCCCAAATAAACTGGTAGCAGGTCAGAAGGCTAGTAATGGGATATAGAGAGATAAATTATTTCAACCTAATAACGTCCCCCTATTGAGCACGTGCCTTTTCTCACGAACCAAGGCTAGACCACGCGGACCCAGTACAGATTGGCGGAGGCAGTGGCGCTTCGGGGACTTTTTCTCACCGTCTAGTACCGACTTTGAGCGCTATTTGATAACGATCTGTGCAGTCTATCGATAATTTTACTGGCCGAATCTGATCGGGTATGCAATAACATCTACTGTGTATATCTAGCTAAAAAGTTTGAAGGTGAACTTTTTAAGCGAAGCGTGAAACAGCATTGTGTAGGCCGTCATAAGTGTGAGCTGCTCGTTATAGCACTTATATATAGCGATACTTGTGAACGTCCACGACTCCGCCAGTTTAATTTATTTCACTTCATTAGGGGTAGAATTTGAATAGTCCTTCTTCTATTACCATCAATATTAATTTAATAGAGTATTCGTTCAGCAATGACGAATCTGACGTCAGTGAAATAATATTAGTATATGATTTGAATTACTTTAAGAGCTTTATATAAATCGTTCTCACTTTTACTGGACCGCACATGTGCGATGACCATGGCGAAACTCTCACTCACACACAAACACGAAATACAGTCTACGAAGTAAAAGTGCGCTTAAAGTAGCGTAATTGACTATCTCTTGGAGGTTTTTTTGAAAAGTCTCTATTTTCTAATGATAAAAATCTATTATCCAATTAGTAGTTACTCATTTAGTAATATCGTACATTATAGCGTTCCATACGAGTAAAGAAAAGTTTGAGCAACTCACACGAAGGTTAATTTCAGACGTCATCTCTCTTTTATGGCAAGGTTTATTTTAGATCGCCTACACCAATTTTGTCTATTTCAGTGCCATGCTTCTTAAAGAAAACCATATGAGCCACATTGCGAAAATAACATAATCGCGTTGTGTGAGAAGTACCCTACTATAGTCGTAGAATAAATATAATCGATAGACTGAGAGGAGACAGAAAGCAGTCTTATAATGTCTTAGCAAATCTTAACAGTGCCCGGATGACCCGGACATAAGAAATTAAATTATTCTTTCTAAGCATCGTTAAGAAGGGCACTTTAAATTAGCAACCCCAGTTCATTAGGGCGGGAGCTTGTTATGAGGAGAAAGGGACTAGGAACTCGGAACGACATCAAATCTCGCAATGGCTTTAAGATTGGTGTTTCTGTCAAATTATTTCTTTTCTAGTGTTCTTATTCCAATAACGTTAATTGAGGTATTGTTCTTATAGTTTATATTGTTGTCAAAGATGAAGTAATTTAATATCATATTATTTGCAAATATTATATCAAATATCAATACAACATATTTTTTTGTTCTAGGGAAACATTACTACTATCTTACAACAATTATTTACTTAACAAGATCGATTTACCCAGATCGGATATGAAGTGAATTTCAATGAGTAAGCATACTAAATGTCCTCTCATAATAATCTAAGAAGTTTCAAAGCTAGTACGAAACGCTTTAAGCCCAGATGGCGTATGGGGAGGGAAGTTCAAAGAGGTTACCTAATTGACATTACAACAGGTTAAAGGAGCCAAGCGTACATTATTGAAAGATATTGGCTAAACTTCAGAGTTGGAAAGGGCAAATCTCGGCTGCTTGGAAATATCGCTTCAAATCTACCAGTACTACAATTATAAAGGCTTATTGAATTCATTGGAAAGAACGAGACTCCCATCAGCCGTGTTTTGACGCAAAGTCCATTAATGAGTTTAGTTTTATTGGCATTCGTGAAGTTAAAACAGCGAACCGCAATTACAGATTCTAAGAAACTTCCGAAGTTACTTAGGCTCATTCAGACTGGATATTACATTATTCGACTTAAAATCGTGTCGTAATGCTTAAGATTTATTAACTTACTTATTTAATTAATTTACCAACGTAGTTGATTGAAGGGTATAATAGGAAGTAAAAATGTATTCAATGAAGACTAACTTATTGTTATTTTCATTTGTTATTAAAATAAATCAACTCATTCTAGTATGTGGAATAATATGAAATAGTATTGACTACTATTTTTATTATATACTCAGTTTCCGTGGCAACGTTGACTACACAACTCTATGAGATAAACTGGCGGCAACTTGCGAACAAATTGCGACGCGTTGCAATGGAGGTTCATATGTTTATCTGATTATGATCGGCAGAATATGATCTGCTCATAAGTTCAATATTGTCGAATCCGGGGAAATATTTGAGATAAAAAAGAATGTTATTGATTATCCATATTTATATTATAAACACTAATGCCTGGCTGTCTGCCCGTCTCGCTTTCACGCCAAAACTACTTAACTAAATTAAAATATAATTTGTACACAGACAGTCTAGAGCCTGAGAAAAGGCGTAGGCTACTTTTAAAGGGTATTTTTAGAGGAGTGAAACTATTATTTTAGGTTTATTATTAGCTAATATAAATATAATACTTATAGTAACTTAAACAAGATGTGCGATATAATCAAATTTTACGCGGACGAAGACGCGGGTAAACCACTAGTATATTATATAAAGTATAGAAAGGAATAATGTTATATTTTAGCACTATTGAGGTTTTATAAATAATTTAAAAGTAAAAAATCGAACTGCGAACCGAAACCGAAAGATGAAGACAAATTGGTATTTTGTAAATAATCTAAAGAAATAAATGTTTTCTGACAATTACACCAATCATTCAGTTTTAAGATAAGTATCATTTAGAAATTGTGTTATGGAATTTACATGCATACTTAATATGCATAGGAAAACACCCAGACCAGAATAATATTCATGTTTATGCACACAAAGATTTGTCCTATGTGGGAATCGAACCCACAAACTCAGGAGCGAAGTGCGGACACACACGCCACCACGCCATACCGGTCGTGAATATAACATCCAATATGTATAAAATCTACTTAATTACTCACATATGTAAAAGTACACAATGTACCATTAAATTACAAAGAACTAAACGCATCATTTTTAGAATAATTATATTAACTTGTGCTATCAGAGCAAAAATCCACTGATAAAACGGTTTTACCAGCACTCCGATTTTCCAAAAAGTTATGGTAGTCGTTTACTCAATGAAACAGGCTTATACTCGTATAACCAAATACGACTGTGGAATAACGCAAATTTATACTAGGTATAAAACTTTTAAATATCAAAAAAAAATTGTATTTTTTAATAAAACTAGGTAATGATTTTAATTACAGGATTTCACGCAACATATGTCTACTTAATTATTTAGTACCTAATAAATCACATTTAACGCACATAAACCACTGTTTATGGTATTATTTTTCCTGTCTCGCCGTGTCACGAATCTCTGTAATTTAGTAAAAGCGATAATCCCAAAAAAAAAATTAACAGCAAATAGGCCACGCGCGCTGTTTTAATTATTAGACTACCGATATAGCGCTGAGGTTAGTATAGCTATACTCCACTTCTAAGGTCGTGGGTTCGATTCACATGAAGGAAAAATACTTGTGTGATACAGTCGATTAAATTTCTCATTAGGAACTGACTTAATGAAAAAATATTCTTGTCAAAATAGTATCACTCACTACACTAGTTAAAAACTAAAACCTACTTAGAAACAGAGAATTTACTATCAGATTAAGCTAAATATAGCAATGTCATGAAAAGAATTGCGTAGGCACAATCCATTGTTAGTTATAAGAAACTAAGAGGGACCTGTGAAGCAGTGCCAGGAGGGTCTTAGGCAGCAAGGGCAGGGGGCCCCTGCTGTCTAACCATAGACCCTCTGAAAAGTCCTAACTTGCTGTGATCGCACAAGAAGGTAGCAGAGGCGCGACCACTACGCCTCTCTGAGGAGGTCCTCCCGGTTTTAGCCCGAGGGACGTTGGACGCGGGCGCTGCAACCCACATACTGGCCCCCCGCCTCAACAAGCGGCGGGTGACGTCGGAATATTGCTGGCGGTCGCTTCTGCCGGTGGCTCACCACCAAAAAGGAACCGTAGGATGAGTCCTACACCCCCTTTCGGTCCCTTCTTGGAAATTATTATGCGTAAATGTATTTTGTAAGTGACGTCAAAAAATTAATAAAAAGAGTTTCTTAGGTCTAGGATAAGGCTCACCTGTTATGTGGAACCAAAAATATATCGATAGGTGGGCGTGCACGTCACGACACTCGGGTCCTCATTATCTAAATAACTTATTATACAACAAGGCACTCTCGTGGGGGGGGGGGGGGGATATCAAATCTTTAAGCTCATTGAATAGTACGACTCAGTTAATGTATTAGTTGTAATGGGAAAACGAAAGTATCAATCGTAAACAGAGCCCGTCGAGTCGACAACTATCTGAGAAAGCAAGTTTAAATTAGTCAATTTAACTTGAGCAACCGCTATTTGACCGAAGATTAGGGCTGGAAGATTGCCTGATTAATTATTTGACATAATATTATTAGTGAGAGCAGAGTTTTCATACTTAATATATTTTATTGCTTTAGTGCTGTAGATACTTAAAACCGATCTAAACAGGTATACGTAACCAATCTTCTCTATTTGTGTAATATTTCTTAGAACGAAGTAGTTATCTTAACTAACTTAAGTATGGGTTGACAAAGAACTTTGCAGGAAAGAGCTTACTACAATTACGTTACCCCTACAATTTATAGTCTGAAAGAAAATGTGACTAGCGTTTGACAGGCAAACCCCCAAAGCATTATGTTAATTTACCGTTACCCTATAAATTAAAAAAAAATAATATCAACATTAAACTCTTCAGTACCTACTCTCTCATCAAACCACCAAAAGGATATATTTTTCCAGGCCTTTATATTTAAGGTAAATAGTTCATTAAGATTTCATATGAAACAACCGTGTGTTGCTTTAATATTTAATTTCTCCGGCGAATCCATCTTGAATAGATTAGGTTTGTGAATGATAAACTCAAATAAAGATAATATGGACTGTATAGTACAAAGTTGATTCGTTTCTTAGTCATATTAGCATCTTTTTATTTAGTGACTGCTATCTACAAAAAAGGGGTATATTAGCTTGTTTATCCGTTATTTAGCATCCGTGACACAAGTTCTTCATTGTAATTATCATGGAACGGATTAATTGGTGTAAGTGTAAAGTATATATACTTCTTTTACTTATTTACAGTTGACGCGAGTCAAAAGTTATTTCCACATTTGCCACATATTGTGTTAAATAAAATTGAAACTGTTTTGCGATATACTATTGACATAATTTTGAATTTATTAAAAACAAGATTATTAATAATGTAAAACAAATTACGTCTTACCAAATAAGACTCTATAGTCTGAATATGAATTAGATAGGTACAAAAAATGTGGAATGATCTTCAAAATGAAACATAGTGTTAATTAATGTATGCCTTAGAAGTTGCTAAACACTTAGTCGCCCATAATTGCATTTAAACTGTTCAGTCGACAACATACTGACGTAGCCATGTAGCGATAATATACTAATATATTAACTACTTCTAGGACTAACTGTTTGTAAAGCAACGAAAATAAGATTGCCGTGTGGTATCAGCCTAGAATAGTGCCATTCCTGCTATCTCATGGACAGTCGTAAGAGTTGACGAAGATAAATCTTATCGGATGATGGTCAACAGCGTCAGCCGGCGTACTGTCTGAAACTGCAATCACCAACTTGCCTGCCCAGCATGAGGCCAATGTTCAGCAGTGTACTTTATTGGCTGTAATAATGATGATACAAAAGGTTTTGTCTGTTCTTTAAATAATTCATTATCACCAGCTCAGCACTCACATCCCACTACTGGGTCGGGGCTTCCTCGCACGAACCAAGGTGAAGGGGATTTAGGCGTAGGCAGGTGAGTGGTGTCCTGCTTTTAGACATTTTCTAGCCATATTGGGCTTGTGACTTGGTTTGACGACTTTTATGCTTTTCGAAGCACGGAACCGATCGTTATGAAATGCCACATCAACGATATCCCAACCTAGAGTTGACCTCTATAATCTCTGCTTTCCTTCGGTGATACTTTCTTTAACATGTAATTTAAATAAAATGACGCTTTCTGCAATAATACACATTATTTATTCAACAAAGCCGATCACAACGTCCGAAGCAATTCCACATGCGTTGCGCCCGCGCACCAGGTAATAAAAACCGCTGTCGCCCCAGTTATCACCCCATGAGTTCTTTATTATCCAATAAGGAACTCTCGTTTCATTTGATACTTAAACAAAAAAAAAACCATTTTATTTTGGCAATCTTTGTCTGTAAAAATTGTGTAAAACTGTGATTTTGTATGTATTTATATATATATATATATATGGGGAAATATATATAAAACTCTTTTTTTTTTCTTATCCTATTGTCTGTTAGTTTTATTATTATACGTTGTTGCTATTTAATAGTATGTATATGTTTTCTTATGAGGTTTGTGTATGTATATATTATTTGCTATTGTATACTCTTACGAAATTTGTTGTTTTAATTTATTTTGGTTTACCTTTTTGCATATGTATTTTACCTATCCTTGTTTTATCTTTCTGACTCCTCATGAGGTTGGCTGGAAGAGATCTCTTATAGAGATAAGTTCGCCTTTGTACATGTCCTTTTTGTTTGTAATGTTTTGTTATTTTTAGTTTTTATGTGCAATAAAGAGTTAAATAAATTAATCATCTGATATATTGCGTTACCATTTCAATAAATTCAATTAGCTCAAAACTTGTTTACAGTTGCGCGCCATTGGGCTATTTTTCAGCTAATATGTAATCAATATATAAATTATGTATATTTTTACGACTTTCAAACTCTTATTTTTATTGTACCTACTTTGCATAAGAAAGCATGTAATTTATGTTCAAAAAGTTTTTAATTGCTTTATAATATTACCATAAGCACTATATCCAACGATGAGCACTGTATGATCAAGAAGACTTGGATTACATTTTTCGTTATCGGGTTCGTCGATTCCGTTTGTGTAAACATCCATTGATGCCGAGTTTATAGCTGAAATGAAAACAACATTTAAACACGTCTAAGATCAGATTTAGCTACTGATCGCCATTTGCGTCTAACAATTGCAATTTTATTTAACAGTGTTTGTACTCCAGTTATCCCCACTTCGTTTAACGCCTTGGTATTAGGAACAAGAAATATTCAAAACAAGACTAATATTTCGGTCTATACAACAGAACTTTATGGAAAAATAAATAAAATATTTAAATATTACAACCATATTAGGAGAAATTCTTATGAACTTCGCTTATTACGCATATTGACTTCACATAATAGAAAACTTCAGCTTAAAATTCTATATGCACACATGTCTTAAATATATCTATATAATAGTCATTCCCTCTATCTCTCGCACTACGGTTAAGGTTGGCTGGAGGAGATTTATTTTAGAAATAAGCCCACCTTAGTACTTGTTTTATAAAACATTAAAAATCTATTTTGTCCATTTTAGTTATAAGCAGAAATGCCTTACCTGCCGTCACAGGTCCGTGTTTGTATATCATTTCAGCCATTGCATCTTCATCATTCAGCACTCTCTTCATACCAATTACCGGAACAGGTGAAGCTTTCTTATTGAATAATGTTGAATTTTTCGTAAAGACGTTTCCCTTTTCAATTTGTGTGAGGTTCTTATTAAAGCCCGAAATGGTATGTGGCGATGCTACTGTGTTGTTTTTAATTGGTTGTTGCCAGCGACATTGCATTTTTCTCGATTTATACTCATAGTAATCTTGTTCTTGAAGGATTCCACCGATTTCGGTGACTATTATGCTAAAGGTAAAAAAAAAAACTTTTTTTCAGTGTGGGCTAATAATTGACACTGCAAAAATAGGTTTTCTTATAGACAATGGTGAAGTATTGTAATGATAGTGAATTTTCAAGTATAGATTCATTCGTAATTACATATTTGACCATATTCTGGTGGAAAAGTTTAACAGCTTAGATCCGCACCTGCAAGGTTGTGAAGTAAGAAGAAGCCCATCACAAGCTATTAGACTCATGTCTAGCAGTGGGATGTCAATTAGTTCAAATAAATTATATCGTGAATAGCAGAGGTCTAGTACTTTCCCTGCCTGCTTAAAGATAAAACCTAACGAAGTCAATAAATATTCGAAGCTATGAATAATGTTCCTGGTCCTGGTCTTAATATTATTCATAGCTCTCAATGGTTCCTTTAACATAGATATTTCTGCACGATTTATAAACTTACGAAAAAGTGTTTAATATTGAAGCAGGCTCACAACCGTTGTTTTCTTCTATGCAGTCTATTAAAAACTGTTCAGATAGTAAAACCTCCTTATTTTGATGTATTTTGACTTGACTCTCTATTGCACCTGTGAATATAAGTTTTAATAAAGATTTACTATCTACTGAACTAATACGTTAAGTAGACATTACAATTTTAAAGAAACTTAACTTAAATAATGAACCTAAACGCACGCATATAAACATAAGAAACACAGGTACAAAATATCTGATGTCATAAAAGCTTATCTCTGTGTTTGCAGTAAGTTCAATAAATAAACTCACTTCTCTTAATTTCAACAAAACTTATAATCAATATCGATTGAGACATGCATAAAGTATTACATCTAATTCTAAATCAATACGAATTGGAGGTTATTTTAAATACTTGCTTGAACCAGAGTTTTGCGATATTTAATTTATTTTTAATTAGCAAAATTGCAAACTTTTTACATTTATAAATAGTTACTGTACCAGTAATTGAAAATGCCCAACACGCCGCACAACTTGATTGGTCTTTCACCGGTGACACAGCACCTCGATCTCTCCAATCAAAATGATCAGGTATTGGTTTCTGGACTATTGAAGTTAATTTATGATCTCCATTTTCAGATATTACTGCCTGAAAATACCAGAGAGCCGTTAATAGATAAGCACTATACATTGTTGTAGCAAGTGAAAAATACTTATAAAAATTACTTTTAATGTCTGCCTTTAATGTTTAAAAGCAGACAATAAAATGACAGTTTTATGTGTGTCATTTGGTTATGAAATATTTAGGATTCCCTTTTTTACTGTTTCGAAATATTAACGTGCTTCATATATATACAATGTGCGTGTTTGATTTTATAGCCGTGTCTAAGGGTAATTAATTACGTTGTTTGCGAGAATGAATGTCAACGCGAACCAGGCAGCGTTTTTTTTTGTTTGAATATTCATTTGTTTCCGATGCGCAGCAATAAAACATGGAATCGGAATTTATTTCGAATTCATGATCAAAATAAATATTTTCAAGTTTTATATTTTTATTAAGTAAGTTTTTTATTAATATTGCGGCTTCTGTGTTTCGGAGTGGCGGGCGTGAGTAGTATGCTCAGTGAGCAAATTATTTCGATTTTATTTTTTATTTAACATGAAATATTTCTATGTCATTCAATATTTGTTTTATTAAATATCGCGATGTGATTTGCCGAAGATAAATACATAATATTGTAATAGTAAACTTTATTTCCTAAATTTATTATCATATTCCTGCCCGTCTAAAGTCGGCGCAGCAATATTAGTGCCCCTATCAAATTAATTCCGATGGACATCATTGAGCACCTTTCATCGAAAGGCAAACCATGTGACATAGGATGGAGAAGTACCAGTTCTATGACATGTGCATATAAATTTTCAAAATTGTGTTGAATTAATTATGAAAGTTACAATTTAAGACAGTGAGTATGTTACGAAACATGCTTTCAATGGTTACAATCTCCGTCCACGGATTATTGAAAAATAAGCACTTATAGTTTATGCTTTCATGAAGATTGTATCGCAAGGACAATGTATAATTCTAGCGGTATTGAACACCTTGTATAATCTAACTACAAAAATATAATAACATAATAAAAATCAACCGTCTACAAAGAGTAAATCGAAAAACATAATAATATCTATTTCAGATGGAAGTATATAAAAAGATAATTATGTACCATATTTTATGTGAAATTAAATGTCTTTGTATTTGTCTTTGAGCGGTGTACAACCCTGAGTCCCAAGATAGACACACTTACTTATACGATAGTTTCTTAACCCCGGGAGAATCCACCTGCTATTATGGGCATGAGGCTAATCACATGCCAAATTACATTACCGGAGGTGCGTGAACTTGGCATTTTCTTTGAGTTTTTGGCCTCATATTGGTATGAAATTATGATCATTGATGACAGTAATTTTCTTGGTATATTATGTTACAAAGTTTGGTAATTTTACCTTATGGAATACACATATTTTTTTTAAAGAGAATTATATACGTGTACCTATTAAAATCTTTTGATATGTGAAGATACTTCAACCTTACCTTTTTCATATGAAAATATTATATTTTATTTTTAGTATCTATCTAGGCAGTCATACATATGACCTGGTACGTCTGATAAACATAAATATACATTAATAAATAACCAAACAATCGCAGTTACAGTTTCGGCCAAAAATCAGCTGAACTTTTAAATTTTAAAAAAGTTAATAAATACACTATAGATTTCAGTTTGTAGAAAAAACAACGTCTCCATTTAAGATCAAGTTTCGGCCGAAACTGAGACCGAGGCTGAAACTTCGGTTTTGGCTGCAGATCGTGTTTTGGGTCGGACACAAAGTATGTATTAACAATGAAAAGAATGTAAGTAAGAACGCAGGATATAAATACTCTGCGTTCGAACTCTATGTTTTTTTTTCTTCTTTTGAATAATGGCTTCGTGCGTCTAGCACACCTACCCAGTGTCAAGTAAGTGATATATTAACAATATATAATTCATAGTAAATGAAAATGAGTGATGATAAATGGTAAATGAGATGCCCTCCCCCTAAAACCCTTGAGTCCTCAGTAAAGATTTGGGACTATACTGAGATCTCACATGGACTTCTTGAGAGAATTTGAAAAGCGATGTTGCACTGCTTTGTTTGATTTACCAACACTTATGTATATTCACAAACACTTAACGCTTAATAATCCACCGTTATTACACATTAATGTAAGAAATATCACAAGTTTTAGAAAATAAAACAAAACTGCAGACATGACGCTTCACTTTC
The DNA here is from genome assembly GCA_949126915.1 of Musotima nitidalis. NCBI lineage: Eukaryota > Metazoa > Arthropoda > Insecta > Lepidoptera > Crambidae > Musotima > Musotima nitidalis. The sequence continues at coordinate 10,742,081 of OX421423.1, read as the reverse complement.
CCGCCAAAAAGTCTTAGTCTATGTTCATTGGGAATTCTTATTTGCTAGTATTCTAAAAAAATATATCTTGACAGAAAATTGATTGTTACTGCTTTTTATATCGAGACACGAGCCTAAAAGGTTATTCTCTCCAATCCCTGGAGCCGTCCTTCCCTTATTTTTTACATTACTCAAATATAAAATCATTCAAATTAACGATTTCTTTAATTGAGAGAAACGCAGAATGCAATTTGTTATTTTATCAGTGATGAAAGGGTCCCTTATTTATCTTTATTGTTTATGGTTTCAAAGAGAAGTTTGCTACCGATTTATCTTAATGCCTTGCCGAGTTTCTTGCCAACAGCTTCTCGCAGCAAACTCTAGTGACGTGGTGCTTCTAGATTTAGCTGACATTCGAAAGTGTTTCAGACTGAACCTAAGCTTGAATAAATGATTCTGAATTTTATCCGTCTTATATTAATTTATTTTAATTTCTTGTTTAAATAAAATGACTGGGAACTCACTAACTTGTATTATCATCTCATTATCATAAAAGAATTACAAGATTTAGTAGCGTACTTAAAGTTTTCATATCAGCTACATTATTGTAAGACTAAAAACGCTGTGTGAGATGTCTAAGAAAAAGTAAACGTATGAACTAGAGCTGAATCGCTCGATATCTTAATACATTATGTGACACTAACAGTGACCCATCCAGGGACATAGTTTTGACCCCAGATATTAAGTTACGCACCATAACGCCAATCCCCGTATTGATATCATTTTCAATGCTGTCTAATTTCAGTAATCGTTTCCGGCCTCTTGTATGATGGATCCACGTGTTTTTATCATCTTTTGATAAATATTTATTAAGACATTTTATTTAAGCTTTCGCTATCCAAAGATGTATTCATAAGAAACATTGTATCCTTAGAATCTTGGTTTATGCACTTTTCGTTAGATTTAGGCCAGTTTCTGTGCTCGATTATTCTTCACTCCAGCTTCTTCCCGTAGTGTATGGGTGCGTTAGTAGGTATTAGGTATAATCGGCATTCGGAAATACTATATCGGAGCCCAAATTCAACAAAGCATTTTTAATTTCCATGTCTATTAGATATTTTGGCATCAGCGATTTATCGATCTCACCGATACTGCAAAACGGTTTGGCGATTGCTGAGCTTGAAAGTACAATCAAAATAAAAGGATAAATCAATAAAAATAAAAGTGGACTTTAGTAGCGTTTATTCGTTGCATCTAGCGTATAAAAAGCGGCTTAATCGCTGTGGCTGGCGTTTCAGATGAGCAGAGTGTATCTCACTAATCCCGAAAAGCAACAGACACGGTAATAGCCAGTTCTAAAAGAAGTGCATTTGTAGAACATACGGATGTATGATTCCGTTTTACATAAATGAGTTAATAATAGTTCATACAAGGTGTTCCGAAATTGCGAAAAGTTTTAAGTATTTATGTCAGGCTAATGTGTATAATTTTTACTCTCAAGGGCTTTTCCATGTGTGCGATGCCGCGTGCATATCTGCCTATTCGAGTAGTTTATCTTTAGTTTAACTTTATAAGCAACTTACTACAATGACGAACCAACCAAACAGGAGTCTCGACCTGGTAATGTTATAACTCACAACTTATTAGGTATTCTTTTGGCTGTGATGGAAGGTTCCCTTAGTTATCTTTATTGTTTATGGTTTCTAAGACATAATTGCTACCGATTTATCCGTGTGTTCTGCCAACTGCTTCTCGATGCAGGCTCGTAGTGACGTGGTGCTTCTAGATTTTGAAGACGTTCCCAAGTGCTTCGTAATTCACCTAAGCTTGAATAGATGAGTCTGAATGTTATCCGTCTTACATTAGCTTATTTTAATTTTTACAACTATTATAATAGTCAAATTTTCTAGTTAAAATAAGATGAATATGAACTCACTAACTTGTATTACAAATTTTATTATCATAAAACGAATTACCAGCTTTAGTAGCGTACTTAAAGTTTTCTTTTCAGCTACATTTTCCGCTGCTTTTAAAATTATGATTTTATAAAATTATACTCTCCAACGCGCGCGAACTTTGCTTTTATTCGGCTTGCAGTTAATGTGATTAAATTGTTTCATGTGTAGCATGTTTTTGTATTTCAACGACTTTGCTGCTTGTTTCGTTACATGTGATTAAAATAAATCTTTAGGTTTAAATGTTATACGATGTTTTACTTTTAGTAATCATTAATGTTGAAATAAGCTGTTCAGTCTATTAACGTCTCACTACTGGACCTCAGTGAGAGGGTCTCAGGACATATTCCACCACGCGAAAATGAATAGTAGGATCCCTCTACTCAACTAACGTATATAAAAATAGCTGGGCAAAGTCCTAACATTCCCTCTAAAGAATGGAAACGCTCGATATCAACTGGTAGACGAATTGACCTCTGTAAACGCTTAAGTTTGGTGATTGTTTTCATCCTCCTAGTATTACGTTGCGGTTCTATCTGCGAGCCTTTCGTAATAGAAATAGAAGGACTTATGACTGTCAAATATCACGTAGGTAATCTTCCCAACGCCGACAAAAGTACTATCGCTATAATCTGCTCCCAAAAATTTATATTTTCTTCCGAATGTAAGAATCATATCGATAGCTAAGTTACTGGGGATAATTTAAAGATAAACTTGAATTCATTTGTCTTAAATGGCACTATGACTATCAAAAGGTGCGTTGTTTACAATTGGGAGAAAGTTAAGATTGGCTGGCAAACCTTTTTAATAAAAACAATTATAATATCTGCATACTTTGTCTTCAATTCTTTTATTACATTTGGTATTCCTAATTTATTAATTTTAGGTGTACAATAAAGAGGAATATAACATAAAAAATATAGTGGAGCTTCATATTTAGTAAGGAATTAATTCTAGCAATTCAAAACAAGGAGTTCTCTTAGCTCTGAGTTTTTTTGACAGTCTAATAAGCTGGCCTACAACGATTTGAGCATTTAGCAATACGCTTCTATCAAGGTGTACAATATTTTTACTTTTTAATTGCTTCTACTGCTTTAAAACAAACAGCATTTACCTATAGCGATTACATTTATAAAGAAGCTCATAATGGTAAACTGTTGTCAAGCGGCAAATTCCAAAAAGAAGAACTTTGGTAGTCTGTTCATTCAAATTTCCCACTATTAGACTGCGAAAAAATCCATACTCGAAAATTCCAGACGTGATTAGAAAATGCACATACCAGTTTTTCTCTAGCAAATACCTAGCTTCTAGGCCACACTCTAGTCGGACGGAAAATGCAATAAAACGAGCAGATACGGAACTAAATTTCGCAAGCCGCATGCGGTTTTCGCACCACATTTTATCGAGCTTGAAATTACTTTTCAAGTAATTTTTGTAGCATCGCTAGTAGATCGCAGAGATTTAATACCATTTTATGTTTTCTTAGGAATTGAATTGAAGGCTCACTAGATGCTCGTGGTTGGTTTTTGTTGTGATTTAATAACATACAACAAATAATGTCACAATTAATTAAAAGCCTTTGCTCTGGTGAAAATTTGAAAATATATCTCATCTTTATGAATATCAATTCTGTTTGGGCCTCCACACAAACAAATAAAGTTGAATTATGGCTTTAAAAGTTAAGGGGAAAGTATCACACAAATATGAAATTTAATTGGTGTGACTCGATGGTTCTGTTTGGTATCTAGGCTTCTTGGTTTCGAACTTTTATCAATCATTAAGCTAAGTAAAAAGCCCTAATAGGCGCTACTAACCACCAATACACACTGGATCTGCCAAATCTCTCAAAACTTTAATAGGCTATATGTGTGGGTAATGGTTTTTCATTTATTCAAATGATATAATTGCCTTGTACATCACATGACACGCGTTACTACGACTGTGGCGGCGTTTCAAACGTGGGTTTTATTATACATATATTTAAAATTCGTTTTTAAGCCATTAGATCATTGATTATATTTAACTTTTCTAATGAGAACACATGATTAACATAACATTAACTCAGCCTATACAATGTAAATGATTTTTGAAATAAAATATTTATTAACATAGACTTCCTGCGCTTCATCGGTGAACTGAGACAAAGTAATAAATAAAACTAGCAACACACCGTTCGGAGTTTATGAAAGTTAATATTTGCTTTTGGAAACTCTATCTGTTTGAAGCAGAGTTGCCGGTGACTTTTTCCTAGACAATATTGTTTCATCTCTTAAGAAAGTTGTGAAGTTCATAGCTGGAAAAGTCTCCCTTGAAATGTAATCAGTCTTGGACAGCAGATTATTAGATCAACTTGGGAATTAATTCTTAATTTTTAAGGAATCTGTTTGAGATACATGTATTTATATAGAAGTTTAAAACATTAAAATGTCTATTTGCAAAATCTTACTATTAAATACTAGCGGCCGCCCGCGAGTCAGTGTGTTCTAACAGACTGACAGCTGGCTTAACCATAGAATGATGTTTCCCTCTTGGTTGCGTAGGTCAGACGGGCAACCGCGATAATGCTAGGATATGATGACTAGCGGCCGCCCGCGACTTGGTTCGCATAATCTACATATAAACCTTCCTCTTGAATCACAATATTCATTTAAGACAACCGCATCAAAATGGAGACAGATAGAGAAAAGCGACTTGTTTTATACTATGTAGTGATGACATGTGAAAGTTATAATGGTAGTTGTATTATCAAAAAAAGAAACTCATCTACCTATAGGAAGATAGGTAATGTTGTAAGGAGTATTTTAGGCTACATTTTAACCCAAAATACAATAAAGTTCAGTTGAGTACCAGAAAACACAGAGAAAGTCGATGACGGCCGGTAGTTATAAATAAAAATTTCTAGAGAAAAGCGAATAAGCTTCTAATTGTGTTTTTTGTTGTTTCTCGTGTATTGCGCTCTGTGCGAGGTGCAATTTTCGCACGGAACTAAAAGTTTCATGAATCATTTGTACGAGTACAAGCAGCTATTCTAGTTTTGTTATCCAAGTGTTTTGCTGTAGTGTGTGATAACTTATTTTTAATTGCTAATTTGATATTGTTATTTATTTTATTTATTCATAAAAATATTATGTGTACGTCGTAGTAAACAATAGTTCATTCATAGATTCCATTCTTCCGCTAATCTGTATATAGTCCGTGCATAGTTGTAGAGCGTTAAAAATGGGCTGGAACAATAATTAGTAAAATGCTATTATGTGAATTAACGATGATAAAGAGTGGACGGAAATTCGACGACTTTTGATATGATATTTCGATCTGGCGGGAGAAAAAACTGACCTTGACGATTTTCTTGCCCGTTCTTTTCCTATCAAGCTGCCGCCCGCAGTGAATGGGCGCGTTAGTTTTAAGTTGACCTTCATAAAAGCTCTTTTGAGCCACATATAAATGATTTGGACTTGACTTGACTTAATGAAGAGTATGATTAATTTATTATTGTCTATTTAAACCTCAACTTGTGGATAAGAATATATTCTCCATATGAAATAAACTTAATTTTCATAATTTATGTTTCAAATTTTAGTTTTATATTAAGCGATAAGTAAATAAATTTACACTTTAATTTACTTTTTGTCTTTCAGTTCTAGTTTATTGGTTTTGTCACAGATATTCTTATTTATAGATATACCGAAATTGATGGCATACGATAGTTTTGCATTTTGTTTTTTATTTCATTCAGCCGGCAGTGCGATATTCCAACACTCATGACACTAAGATTTTGTACTACGTTAATAATGTGTCTACTCGCAACACGGCTAATTTAAGAATAGTTTTACTAGAGAAACTACTTTACTTACTTGACATTTCTTTATAAAGAGCTGAGCAAAGTTGAAACTTTACCCAGCTCGTGTACAGCCAGGCTAAGTCGCACCTACAGTTGGAGTACATCGGAAATCCTATTATCACAGCGGCCAGGCCCCACTCGCAGTCTGATGAACACTTCTGTTCCCGACATGTTTGTCTTTGGAAACTAACTCTCTGTGCACGTACCGTCATGCACATTACATCTTAGCAGCTGTCTCAACAGTCTAGACTTTATAAATGGAACGCAACTAGTTACTACAAACATTGTAATTATAAAAAAAATATGTTTTGTTATTGTTTCTTTGTTTGAAAAGCCATCTTTAAATACACAAACAGGGCCAAAACAGAGCAAAAAAATCTATTTAAAGTTTTCGTAAACTGTCTACAATAAAGGCTACAATATCACTACAATATTGATATAAATTGATTTACGATATCCATGATGTTCCACGATACAATTGTATCTTGAATCTGGTTGCTTCATAGATAAGGCAGTTATCCTTCATTGGTTATTATACCAGCTTAAGCTTTACAGATGCACAGAATATGGACAACATCTCAATAACACAAGTATTGTAAAAGTATTTAAGTATGTTTATCCGTTCTTTAGGATTCATAACACAAGTTCTTAGTGATACTTATCTTGGAACTAAATAATGGTGTGATTGTAAGAGAATATTTATTTATTTATTGTGATGCTCATAGGAAAATACGTGCGGACATACATAATATATTTGTACTATAAAAGCGCGCCATAAGAGCTATCTATAATCTTAAGTCCAGAGATTCTCTCAGAGAGATATTTAAAAGAATTAACATATTAACGGTTGCATCTCAGTATATATTCGATAATATAATGTATGTTCGCAAAAACATTACTACATTTGATAAAAATTCAAAAGTACATAATTTTAATACTAGGAATAGAAATAAGCTCTCTCTGCCAAATTGTCGACTTCACAAAACAAAAAATTCATTTTTGGGTAATAGTAGGGTAAGGTTGCCTATATTGTACCAGTTAACGAACTTTACCAGCTGTCACAAAAACTATATATATTAAGAGGATTATATTATTAGAAATAAAACGGTTATTATATTGGTGTTCGTTTTTTATTACTAGAAAATAAGGAAATATAAAAAAATAACGACAATTAAAGTTTTAAAAAAAGTCGGAAAAAGTACAATTTAGGAAACCGGTTTCCTTAATTGTACCATAGGTATCCTAAATTGTACTTCGCGATCTAAATGAGATTCAAGTACCTCTTATGAACTGAATTCAGCCTTACCTCTATACATTTTTATTAAAAAATATTATTCATAATTTTTAAATATTAATAAATAATAATGTACCTAAGTACCCGAAATCAAATTAGAATAGAAAGTAGGTTTAGGTACATTGAACGTGCGTGAACACTCGTTTATTCCCATAGATTTATTTTTTAATCAATCTAAGGATTTTTTTAGTCATCTTGCGTCCAATTATAATGTTTTTTATCCACTCCAGACATCTGCAAATATTTTTATTTAATCAGCAATCGAGTTGAAAGCCACCATACACCTAAATTGTACCGGTACATTTTAGGGTCAACCTACCTGGTACAAATTAGGCAACACTAAGTTTAATTTTTATGCGAGCCGGCATCATAACCTCGAAATGCAAAACAGAAAACTATATTCTCTAAAAAGTACATTAATATGCTTACTTTCCAAAAATATATATAATAGCTGTGGTGTACTTACCGTTGCCACAAAAAATCCTTAGGTAAACATCCTAAAAATAGGATCGGAATGTCGTAATATTTATTTTTGTTTACTATACTTTACTCTGTTGTGTCATCGAATGCAAAATGGCAGAGATTGCGTCCTGTTGGTAGCATTGCCTTGTAGTGTTGCCAATTCAAAACTAAACATTACGGTTTGGTAAATCTGGAAGTGGTACAAATTACGAGCCGGTCCAATTTAGGCAACTCGACAAATTCCGCAGGAAATAATTGATCTACCATTGGCAACTTTTAAAACTGTAGTTAAAAAGCAGTTTCTTCAAAAGGAGTATTATGCTGTTAATGATTACTTATCGGATAAATAAGCTTGGGCTTAACATTTTCAACTTGTATGTGTATATTAGATTAAAAAGTCAACCAGATCATTGTCGTGACCATCCCTTATTGTACAGGCGCAGCTCAGTTTCGCAATACATACTTACTTGACTGTGATGGAAGGTTCCCTTAGTGCTACTTTATTGGTTACAGCTTCGGGGGACCCTTTCAGTATCATCAAATTTACACTGTGTGTGTTTTGTAATAAAAATAATTTAAATAGCCTGTGAGTTTCTTGTCAGTTCTTCTCACAGAGCGGGGGCTCGGAACTGGCACTTAGATTCACTTACACCTAATTTTTATTTATTTGCATGTAAGTGAATCTAAGCTTCGTGATTTCAGGGTTGATATTAAAAAAAAAAATTTTTCATGTATATTTTGTTTTGACGTTTTCAAGTGCTATGTAATAGTTAATGAAATGAAGAACTTTTTACTTTACTTAACTTTAAAAATGACATATAAAACATGTTTACATTGCCAACATAAAACTAAAATGAACAAAGGTGGACTAATCTCTAAAAGAGATTTCTACCAGCAAACTCTAGCAAATGTAAATTAAATTAATATGCGGCATACATCATCATCATCATCAGCCTATAATAGTCCACTGCTGGACATAGGCCTCCCCCAAATCGCGCCATTTTCCCCTGTCTTCGGCTTGCCGCATCCAGTATCTGCCAGCGACATACATTTAGTTTAAAAAAAAAAGAAGTAATGTAATGTGTTTGTGTTTTGTGCATAATGTTAAACTAATACTAACCACTGTGTTAATTTTGATGAAATTCGTTTCCAATAAAGGAAGGATTTCGAATACTTTTTACTCTGATAAATATAAAAGTTCACGAAAACGAAGTTGCAAACGGTTGCTAGTACAATACTTATATGTTAGTGAGTCTAGTGAAAAACTAAAGGTATTTTTCCCAACTTCCACTAAAAAACTTTTATCAAGAATATTAAAAAGTTCCAACATCGTCCTGCTCACGTACAGTAAGTTCTAGCGGGTCTTAAGGACAACCCTTTACAAATAGTCGGGGACATGCCGAGTTCTCTTTGCTTTCCTTGCTATTTCACGTAGTGTTGGGTGTATAAGTTACTACCAATATCTTAGGAGCCCATGCCAACCTCCCATGCAAGTAGAGCCTGCTGACCAACGGACGAGGCTCTGCAATCATAAAAGTTTCTGATTAGCTTAAATGGACTTGCTACCTTTTACGTGGGACTAACAATGTAGTTAGCGAAATGGGGGGGGGGGGGAGGGCGTATAATAAAAATCAACCGACTCCTTCGGGGAAACAGGCTTGATATTATAGGTGTTGTTAAACATATTGTTTATTTACTAAGACCATTATGTATACAAATTTTTTTGGCTTAAATAATGCAAGAGTAATCAAAAAATTTAACTTTACATGTTATTATTTTATGTGAAGTTTTATTTTTAATTATAATATAATTTAAGATGTGTTATTTCACTTCAGTCAGTTTATGTAATTTTTTTCTCACTTTTGTATATATAAAAAATACAGGTATGAATGAAAAGTCTAATAAAGACCTTTTCATTAAAAATTAAAACCTTTCTCCAAAAATGATAGAGACCCAGAAAAGTGATTTCCTATCAGGTAATAAAATACTTATAAACCAATTTACTTCACCTTTCTAAGAATATCTCAATATCAAACACTCCAAAGCGATCCAATTATTCTTGTTTCCAATAAAGCGGTCTGAAGTAGGGCTGCAAAAATATTTTTTAAATATTTTCATATCGAACATTCCTTGCCGTATTTTAACAATGGGAAATGGTTTACTTTTAATAAAAACTTAATAAATATAATGTTGAAATAATTATTTAAAATTATTTTAGTAATTAAGTTTATGTTAAAAGTAAACCATTTATAACCATAACAATATTTATTTATAACGTTTATTTGTTTAACATCTAGGAATCCTACTAACATGTAAGGAGCCCAAGCCAACCTCACCTGCAAGTGGTGTACTGCTGATCGACAGATGAGGCTCTGGCGAACTTAACAGATCCCGGCAAGCGGCAATAGGCTCGCCACCTATTACGTGACACCGACAATGTGATTAGCGAAGTGTGGGCGAATAATATGCCCTTGCCTTTCCCTTCGGGGAAACAGGCGTGAACGTATAAATGTATTAGTTTAACAATTCATTTGATTTATCAAAACATTTATTACCTACCTCGAAAGCAATAGTTGTTCTGTCATTTTCTAATTCAATTAGGCTTATGTAGTTGCCTTATTTATATGTGGTTGTTTCCAAAGTAATATTGAGTATTATCATACTTCGAACATATTTCGAACTATTTTTTAAATAATGTTGTTAATAGGGCTTGGTAGATCATAACTGTATACTTTTATTTTTAAATTTTGAGAAGTTTTTTGGTATGGGAGTTGAAAACAATATATTATTATTAAAGTAGTGAGTAAACATATTAATATATGATATTCATATCGTAAGTATAGTTAAATGTTTTTCGAGAAAAAAACAATAATAAACATTTGTAAAAAATTGATACCCAAAAATTCAACACATTTATGATGTTCCAAATATTTACAGATGTTGAAAACGACTTTAAAAAAAAAAACGCTATTACAAAACCTTGTTTATTGATTGCCCAAAGTTAAACATACTTACTATACTTCTTTATTAATCCGCACTGGGCTCATCGGGTAGAGTATGATTTAAATCTATCTCACCTTGGTATGTAATATGAGTCCTTAGCACCAACATCCCACATATGTTACTAGGCTGAGAAGATGCTCATATCTAATTTATTGAAGTATGATAAATGCCTCATACCTACAATAATTGTATTCATACAGGACTCGATATTTCTTTAAGCCATTTTTGCTGGTTACAAACGTAATCAAATGTGAAAAACATACTGAGTACTACACCTCTTTTTTTTTAAAATTTTGGTTTCGTGCGGTTTGCACACTTTGCCAGTGTCAAATAAGAGATATATTAATAACATATAATTCATAGTAAATAAGAATGAGTGGTGATAAAGATGACGAATGGTAAATGAGATGCCATCACCCAAAACCTCTTGAGTCCTCAGTAAAGATGTGGGACTATACTGAGATCTCACATGGACTTCTTGAGAAAGGTGATTTTGCCCTATTTTGTTTGATTTACCGACACTCATGTAGGTTTACATACACTTAACTGCTAATAATCCACCGTTATTACATGACGCTTTACTTTCCCGCCAAGAAGTCCTGTACTATACATTTTTCTTCTGTCAACAAACGATTTATTTATAAACTAAATTTTGACATGGTTTTAAAAGCGAATTACTAAGGATTATGTTAAACAGTTTAGTTTAATCTGGTATAATTCTGACTATAAATGTTTTAGTAAAAGAGTATATTACTTTGATCACGTTGCGGCGTGTCTTAGACGCCAAACTTATTTTGAAATTATTTTAAACGAAATAAAGTCCTATTACAATTCTGCAAGAATCATAATTATTACACTGTAGACTTACCGACTGGAAATAATTTGGGAATTGCACAGTATTTATGCTCTAACTTTTGACACTAAACTAATACCTAATAATTAAATAAAAATAATTGAACTAATACCAACATACAGCGGAGAAAAGTAGGGTGACCTATTCCGGACATATGTTGCCATAATGCTTAATAGAGCCTATAAATAAATAATAATAAATATTCTCTTACAATTACACCAATTATTTAGTTCCAAGATAAGTATCATTAAGAACTTGTGTTATGGATACTAAATAACGGATAAACATACATAAATACTTTTTTTTTTTTTTTTTGTAAATACATACTTAAGATACATAGGAGAACACCCAGATATACTGACCTCCACGCCATATCGGTCGTCAATAAAGCATACTGCTATCTCTTATAACATAAATTTTCTTATTAAGCCAAGTTTTGGGCTCTATTTATGAGACTGTGTGTTGGAGGAGTGCCCAGCGTGGGCGGGGTCGCGGGCGATGCTTACCGCGGTCCTGGATGGAGTCGCACTCTCGCTGCCGACCAGCATGCGAATGATGGTTGACAGCGAGACGGCGTGGGAGGCGATTGCCTCCTTCTGCAAAGTGGTGATGTCGCAGAAGGACATCACCACTTCGCAGAAGCCGTCCTGGCCTGCCCGCTGCGCCGCGCCTGGGGGGCCTTAGGCGGCGGGGGCTGGGGGCTCCTTCCGTCTAGCTAAAGACCCTCCCAGAAGTTGTCCAGTTACGCCATAGCCGCACAAGAAGTTAGGGGGGGGGGCGCGACACACTGCGCTTCTCTGAGATCAGAATCCGGGGGACTTTGGCTGCGGGCGGGGTTGCAAAAGCTACACCTGGGTTTGTAGTTTCACACTGGCCCCCTGCCCCTTTTTCAACAGCGGTGGGCGTCGTCGAAAGTTTTTTAGTGGGTAGGACTGCGGTAGTCGCGTCTGCCGCAGTGAGCCCCACACTCCCCTCTCGGTTCATTTCATTTTTTTTTTTTACCGACGATAAAAAAATTAAAAAAAAAGGCTCCCGTCCGCAATGAATTGGCGCGTTAGCTTGAAAGTTATTTGTTTACAATTTAAAAGTGCTCAAAAGAATAAAGCCTTTTTTGTATTTATTTAATGTTTATATCTCTAAGTTCCCAGTATAATCTACTTGTTTTGGTTATAAAGTCGCCCTCAGCCCTATATAGAAGAGCATTACCGCATGATCGCGCGCGCCGCATCGTCTACAATTTTGTTTGAATTCAAATGCAGGAGGTTTATCGAATGCACTAAATTTCCACAACTCCGGAAGACTCCTACATGTTGGATGAGAATCTTGACTATATTTATTTATTGAATAGAATTTCCTTGATTTTATTGCAGATAACACTAGCAGTGCCTGCGGATACCGCGACAAAAGAGTTTTCCATTTTATGTTTAAATATAATAGACACCGGAATAAAAGTAATAATAATCATTATTATCATTTCAGCCATATGATATCCACTGCTTAATAACAGTCTGACCTCCACGGTTCTAGGTGGTAGAAAATGAAATCCCTATAAATCACAGAGGTAAGTCTTTGAATGAGAACGTTTACGCTAGTTTTTAATTTTGACTTTCATAAGAGCTCTATTAAGCCATACTTGAATAAATGATTTTGGCTTTCAAGGCATTAAATAGGCAGTGTTGACATGTTTCCAAAGGCACGTTAAACTATTGGTCCCAGTTGCTTAGCCATGTTAGAGGCCCATTGATGAGATCCTGACAGCAGGACGCCAGACACCCTGCCTTCGCCAATATGCACTGGGTCCGCGTGGTGGAGTGTGACCCATTACTCTCTTACTTTGGTTCGAGAGAGAAAGCTGGTGCTCAATAGTGGGACATGAATGAGCTCTTAATAATTTAACGTTGTTGGTGATTAAAGTGTCTCTATGGGGAAGTAGGTTTAACGCGGAGTTTTTCAAAGATTATATGGTGTGTCCAAGTATGACCGTCTAAAGCAATTAGTAAATAATAAGAAAAAGTTTAAAGAAAAGAAGTACTTAGAGAATAATTTTACAGATCAGACTCCTCAAACGCAGACGAAACAATATAATAGTTGTCAGGTTCAACCGTCAAGGGCATTAATTTAAATATTATTGTGATTCAAATAAAAGCCATTGTCTAATGGAGACTAGCTCCATAATAAAGAAAAGAGACATTTAATAATGTTTCGTTTCAACTTTCTTATCAGAATGCAATATTCCACTTTTTTAATAATAATGTCTTGTCTGCGTAAAATAGTCCTTTGTTAATGCTTATTTGTTATCTGCCTACAATTTTCAGAATGATCATAATTTCAGTCACCAAGTTCAGTCTTAGGTGACCCAAAAGTTCAGACAATAAGTGTACCGTAAGATATTAATTCAAACATTTGAACTTTGTGTAGTAGTGTAAATCAGATAAGTAGGTACAAACTACTAATATAATGCGTTCACTAGGCGATTTATAATAAAATTTCAATAGCAAAATCATCCTGTGGTTCTGTATGGATAAGAACTTTATTCTGAAGACCATACACTTAGCACTTATCAAGAATTATAAATTCACTGCTCAAAGCACTTTTTCGTCGCAAATAAACCATTAGAGTGTGGCAGAGCCAGGCTGCCACCTAAAAACTCACTGAAGTATTAAACATAAGTTAAATCGTTAGGCACACTGCTCCCAAGAAGCTATTTAGATAATTCAGAAGATCAAAAAAGACACCAGTCAGATTATGTAATGGTGAGATAGCGTATGTTCTCCGTCTCCGTTCTCCGTTTGTGGCATAAAAGCATATTTTTTTTGCGAACATAGGTGAAGGTTTGAGCAACTACCAAACCGATTCTTGATATTGTAGGCTACATATTTAGTAACTATATTTGCTGGGATTGGCCATTTACACAAGACAGTACCAGCAATTATTGTGAAACCCCAATAGATTGCCCTTGCCAGTTCTTCTAATGTTCCTTTTAGTTATAAGCATAGGCAATTTTTAGGAAAGAAGGCTTGTTTAAAACCTCATATTCTCGTCGAAATATCGAGTCGCTGAAAGCAGAGTCAGTGGAAAGAGTGGACTCGATATCTACTTCTATAATTTGTATTGTTACAAACGTATGCCTTTGGTGTTTTACTGACATATAAAATTTACCATAGGCCCGCTTAATAATTAGACAGAATGTCTTTTCAGACTGAAGTTGTAGTATTTTGTACAGATTAATTTATATATAGTGCACTTTTATTAATGAAGTTCTTATCAATTATTTTCTACCCTTGCCAAAGTATGCCTTTTAAAGTTTGAATGTTAATCTTACAGAATAATAAATCTACATTAAATTTGTGATTAACGACATCCGCATCCAAAGATGGCCTCCAAAGCACTTGTCAAAAAATATTAATTGTCTGTGTTCTCAAAGAAAATTGCCTCATTATAAATGATTCATTATTCATACATTTAATAATGGATTTGTTCGACCGTAGCTGTTTTTGGAAGGGGATTTGGTAGCAAGTTTGATAGTCCTATTGTAGTTTAGTTTATCTTATGAAGGCTTTTGTATAAAATGAATAGCGTTAATTACACATAACTTTACATGTACTGAAAGTAAGCATTCATATTTTATAAATTGAAATATTAAGCAGTATACTTTTACATATTAGTACATATTTATTGTTGTTGGAAAATTGTTATTATTGATGTTAAGTAGTCAAATTAAAAGTAACTAATTCTTTCAGTTAAAGTTTACATCAAAGAAGTGACGAATGTCTAATTTTATTAAGACGCGCCTCTCTGATTACAGACGAGTGATTAATTGAATAAAAAGTCTGGCTAAATAGTTGACTAGTTTTTTCGCTAACCATAGTAGAGAAATTAAATAATTGTAATTTATACCATCATAAATCTAGGCTAGATATTTATATCTATTTAGAGCGGCGATAAACCAGCGGCGAGCCCCGTAAACTTTAAATTCAGAGGGTCTCGGGTTCAAACCCTGGTAGCGCACTTTTCGAAGTAATCGATTGCTCCGTGCCTCGGAAAGCAAGTTAAGCTGTTGGTTCAGGGTGTCATAAACATCTATGGCAGTCGTTATTAGGAAGGCCTACCTGCCAGCTTGTTTAACTAGAGAACGATGTTTCCCTTTGGGCTGCAAAGGTCAGACGGCAGTCGCTCCATGTAATAACTGAATTCAGCCATATCTGGTTAGACCAGAGAGCAGACCCTGAGCCCTTAACTTAAGTTTAAGGCAACCGGGATAATACTAGGATATGGAAATCTAGACTACATAGTTTTAATACGATCATTCCTATAGCCAGATATATAAAAGCAAAAGTTTAAGAACCAGAGTGAAAACAGAAAGTTACTAGGTCTTTTTTTTAGGTAGCATAATAGATTTACCTAGTAATAGTAAGACGCCTTCTTTAACAATTGTTCGGGCAGCGTTTTATTGTTATTCTCGATTTATAACTTGCTCTGCTTCGTCCCTAGACGAAATAATTCTACCTCTTGTTTGTGACCCAAGTGATGACACCATAAAAATTGAGGGCCAAATAAAGTAAGTAAAAAAATCGCTCATGGCAAACAAAAATGGATACTCTGATTTTATTATGGCTATTAACCTTGCGATTGGAGAGAACGACAAATAAATAATCCATTACGTTTTTTATATTATTTATTAAGAACTTTGGTTTCATACACTCTCTTTGTAATTTTGTGGTTAAAATAATATCAATTTCTATTAAATCCTATTATGCGATAATATTACTAATTGTTTTAAGTGTTATATGTGTGCCCACGAAATAGACAACAGATAGACATGGCATATTATATTATTACTATATCGTACCTACGGTGCTACAACGTCACTTATGCAATTTTGTCGAAATTTATGTGATTATGAGAAAAAATGTTAATGTACCAAATTGTAACTTTACTTTAAAATGAAGTCTGAAAAAGAGGCTTAAATATAACTAGTTAATTCCTTAAACTAAGAAAAGCTATATTTTATACCAAGATATTTAATTTTGAAACGCTTCTTCTGGAAGGTTACATTATTCGCTCCGGAGTTGCGATATTATGGCATATCATATTATTAATAGAACTTAACCAAACGGAAATTCTGTAAAGATATGTAATAATAGCATTTGTACTATTCCACTGTTGCAGCTTGAGGGTAATTGAAAAAATCAGCAAAACAAGCGGGAACCTCTAGATCACCTAGCCATATTAATTCGCTCAATAGTGTTAGAACATGTCATTGTAGGTATGAGTTAGTGCACATAGTTTAGTTTTCGGGATTCGAGATAACAAACTTGGAAAGTGCAGCCAGCCGCTGCCAAAATCGATAATGATTTGTGTGCGATCAACACCGAACATTGGGCAATTATTAACCAACTATTGGCCATTACCGAGGCTCGTTCACCGCTAATGCAGCGCGGGGGAACGTGGTACAAATTATATGAAAGTTCAGCTTTACGGCATATAGGACAATTGAGAACAGTTAGCTCATTTGAATCAAACTTTTTAGGGACACCTCATAGATTGCTTTTACACCAAGACATACAAAGATGTCCTGATAGCAATGCTTCCCACTTATAATAATTGTGTGAACAGACCTTCAAACCATATTTGATAAAACTGACTTCACACATAAATTGTGAGGCCCTTATATGACAGCAGTAAGTAAACATAATTGTACGGATTTCATGTGTAATAAAAAAAATATGCACACAGAATATAATAAATAAGACATATCAAACGCTAACTATAAAGATCAATGTTGATTGAAGGATTTAAGTAACTAAAACCAGCCAGCTAGAGTTTCATTGCTTTTGCGCTCGGTATTTTTTTTTACCATGAAATGCCTTAAATTCTTGGTAGTTTTGACACATATTTTTATTTTGAAAAATGCTTGCATGAGATTTAGGTATATGCTAATATTCACTGCGATTATCATCTTTCTTTAAAATTTATTTAAATCTTTTTGATGGAAAACATATTTGAGGTGCTTTTCAATAAAGGTTACGATTACGAAGTCGAGATTCGAAATGAGTTCGATATTGCCTCGCAATTACTTTTTCTATGTCATTTTTATTCAGTATATAAATAAGTTAAACACACAATTTGCACGTAGTGTACTGCCTGTTTTTGATGTATTTTTGCCATAGTTTGACGGTTTGATGAGATAATCTTTCCGTGCAAGCCGCTGCCAAGCAATCGACTTCTGCGTGTAGTTTGGAGGAGTTTGTGTCTGTTTGAAGTACTTTAGACCACCTACTTCCTGTGTTGTATGATAAGAAAATAAAATGAAATCACCTTTATGTAAGCGTTATTTAAACGTGTTGTTAATAATTGAAATTAAACAACAAATTTCTGAAGGCACGGAATATTATTTTTGACACTTCTAAAAAACGAGCAATGATGATAATTAATCTCATTCAAATTTAATACTCATACAAATTTATAATGTAGCTTATATAAAAATTATAATAATCAAATTCTAAATCATTTATTCAAGTCTCACTCAATAGAGCTCTTATAAATCAATCTAAAACTAGCGCTCCCATTCACTCCGGGCGGAATCTTCATCGTAGAAAACAATATACATATTAGGTCGGGGAAAAAGTCTTTTCGCATAACGTAGGTATAAACTTATTATAAAATTTTTTTGACTGTACTATTTGTGTCTGGCTGGTTTTGGTAACATTAAAAAGGTTCCATTATAAAAAAAGAAAAAAATAAAAAAAAGTTGTTTCCCGCTATTTTTCATTTGTTTTTCTCTCCGTAAAAATGAGTGAATCTAATGAAGAAATTCGATACATTTTAAAATTTTATTATAAAAAAGGCAAAAATGCAACTCAAGCAGTGAAAAAAATTTGTGATGCAGTGTCAGTAAGAGTAGCACAAATTTGGTTCAAACGTTTTCAGTCCGGAAATTTTGATGTTAAAGATGCACCTCGCTCTGGTCGCCCTGTTACGAATAAAATGGACGCCATTTTTGAAAGAGTGGAGCAAAATCGGCATATTAGTAGTTACGATGTAGCTGAAGAACTGGGAATTGACCACAAAACAGTTTTGACCCATTTGAAGAAAGCTGGTTATACAAAAAAGCTCGATATTTGGGTGCCACACGAGCTCACTCAAAGAAACTTAATGAACCGTGTACTCATTTGCGATTCATTATTGAGACGTAATGAAACCGAGCCGTTTTTGAAGAGATTGATAACTGGCGATGAAAAGTGGATCACGTACGACAAGAACGTGCGAAAAAGGTCGTGGTCGAAAGTTGGCCAGGCTTCACAGACTGTGGCCAAACCTGGCCTAACACGAAATAAGGTGATGCTGTGTGTATGGTGGGATTGGAAGGGCATTGTTTATTATGAGCTTTTACCGCCCGGCAAAACCATCGATTCTGATCTTTACTGCCAGCAACTGATGAGATTAAAGGAAGCAGTCGAGAGAAAACGGCCGGAATTGATCAACAGGAAGGGTGTGGTCTTTCATCACGATAACGCTAGACCACACACATCTTTAGCCACTCAGCAAAAATTAAGAGAGTTCGACTGGGAGGTCCTAGTGCATCCACCATATAGCCCTGACCTTGCGCCTTCAGATTTTCACCTGTTTCGGTCTCTGCAGAATTCTTTAGGTTCTGTAAGGTTGACCTCAAGAGAGGACTGCCAAAACTATTTGTCCCGTTTTTTTGATCAGAAGTCCCAAAGTTTCTACAGTAACGGGATAATGTCTCTGCCCACAAAATGGCAGAAAGTTATTCAACAAAACGGTACATATATATTGTAAATAAATGTAAATAAACTTTGAAAAAAATGTCTTGACTTTTCATACAAAAATACGAAAAGACTTTTTCCCCAACCTATTATAACAAAAAACAGAACTAAGTTTATCAAGTAGCTAGTTATTTACAATAATCCCGGATCTTTTTAGCGATTGGTGAATAGGCATTTATGCAGGCCGTCATGAGTGGGTGCGCTGGCTACTTGATACCACGCACTATTGAATGAATTTTGGACTGTACCTTTAAAATAAGAAGGCCACTTCATAGCGAAATTTTTTCAGAGACTTTGAATTTGTTTATGAATTTAATTATATAATGGGCGACAGGGGCTGAAATATTCTTTCTTCGAATTCTGGAAATAATATTTACTAAAAAAAGTCTGGTATCTTATAAATTATCTTTTAATTGAAATAATGTGCGTAAGCGTCTAAAATGAAAAATACATTCATTTACAACAATCTTTTAACGTAGATAGGTACTCGTTATTGAAATTCTTAACGACCCGGCCTCTTTTTGTAAACCGCCATGATAATGTTTCAATGTCAGGTTGGTCGTCGATTACGCTGAGGTAATTTATTACATGGATAAAAAAAAGTAAAATATTTTTTTAAACCAACTATCTCGAGGGAAATTCACGATAATGCCTTACAAATTCTTTGTAAAATATGAGCGGATACTTTAACTTTACTAAGTGAAAAGGATTGTTATTGCCTAGAGGTCTACTGCACTCCCCTTATTACGTTTTCTTGACACCTGACACATTTAGAGATTAAAAAAATATGCATAAATCATTCTTGAATATTAAATAAGTTTTCTTGGCGGGAAAGCGAAGCGTCATGTTTGCAGTTTTGTTAAATTTTATAAAATTTGAGATATTTTAGACATTAATGTGTAATAACGGTGGATTATTAACCGTTAAGTGTTTGTGAACGTACATGAGTGTTGGTAAACCAAACGGAACAGTACAACAGCACTTTACAAATTCTCTCAAGAAGTCTAAGTGAGATCTCAGGATAGTCCCACATTTTTACTGACGACTCAAGTGGGCATCTCATTTATCATCTTTATCACCACTCATTCTCATTTACTATGTATAAATATTATTGTTATATCTATAACTTGACACTGGCTAAATGTGCAAAACGCACGAAGCCATTATTTAAAAGAAAAAAAAATAGATAAATTCTTCAACTATTCAAGAAGGATTTATGCAAACAAATTTGATAAGGAGAAAATTGATATTTAACCCAGAAGTCTGCCTCGACCGACTGCCTACTGCCCTCGTCAAAATTATGATAAATATAGACATACCTTCTTTGGCAACGTACACAAGTGTAGGAATGTGCCATATTGCAGTAAAGTGTGATTTGGATGGGTTGATTCCAAAACTCCCTAGAAGCCAAGCCAAGCCTAGTAAAGTCTCCACTACTATAATGAGGTTTAACTTACCTATGGCGGACTTTACTTAACTGTGACTAAATGACGAAAGCACTGCATTTATGCAACTTGATATATACTCTGCTAGTCCAGTATACTCTAAAGCTTAGTATACTTAAACTTCTAAACTTACTAAGTATACTTACTACACCTATTTATGAATAAAAAAAACCACAACCAAAGTCGATTTACTGCACATTCTTGATATTCTACATTGCTGTTTAACAACTCAATAGTTTTCAAATCATATCTCCAAATAATTTTGTTATAATTTAAGAACGTGGCGTTTCTAATAGATCTATCCTATAGCCCCTTAGGTACCGGATTATTCCAATGCCTATTCTCCGAACGACCAGAGGGTTACAAAAAGACAAGGTTCATGTTATTGACTTATAACTGATAGTAAAAAGCAACTTGTTTTTTAAGTCATAATTTTGTTATCTGCATGAGTTAATTCAACGTTATATAATAATATATATTCAAAACAAATCTCCACAAACATGTTAAATTTAAGGAAGGAATTAAAATAAATAATTTCAACTGAGCGCTGTCTTCCATGCTTGAATATGATTTAGAAGGTTGCTTTGCAGTTTGAAAAAAGTGGAGTTCATTCTGTATAATATGGTAATACATTTTCATATTAACTACAACCTCGCTACAGCTGCGACCTCGTCCGCGTCAATTTCTGTTATAATGGACGCGACTATTTACTTTCGACCACATTTAATTACCATTTATAAGGTTATAGTGAGTCAATCTTAAGAGATTAAATAAACAAATAAGAATAATTATTTAACACAAAAATATAACATACAATGACATAATAATTTAAACATTAATATATATTGATTGATCAATAATTAGTAATAATAATATTATATTAATAATAATAATATATAATAGGTCGGGGAAAAAGTCTTTTCGTATTTTTGTATGAAAAGTCAAGACATTTTTTTCAAAGTTTATTTACATTTATTTACAATATATATGTACCGTTTTGTTGAATAACTTTCTGCCATTTTGTGGGCAGAGACATTATCCCGTTACTGTAGAAACTTTGGGACTTCTGATCAAAAAAACGGGACAAATAGTTTTGGCAGTCCTCTCTTGAGGTCAACCTTACAGAACCTAAAGAATTCTGCAGAGACCGAAACAGGTGAAAATCTGAAGGCGCAAGGTCAGGGCTATATGGTGGATGCACTAGGACCTCCCAGTCGAACTCTCTTAATTTTTGCTGAGTGGCTAAAGATGTGTGTGGTCTAGCGTTATCGTGATGAAAGACCACACCCTTCCTGTTGATCAATTCCGGCCGTTTTCTCTCGACTGCTTCCTTTAATCTCATCAGTTGCTGGCAGTAAAGATCAGAATCGATGGTTTTGCCGGGCGGTAAAAGCTCATAATAAACAATGCCCTTCCAATCCCACCATACACACAGCATCACCTTATTTCGTGTTAGGCCAGGTTTGGCCACAGTCTGTGAAGCCTGGCCAACTTTCGACCACGACCTTTTTCGCACGTTCTTGTCGTACGTGATCCACTTTTCATCGCCAGTTATCAATCTCTTCAAAAACGGCTCGGTTTCATTACGTCTCAATAATGAATCGCAAATGAGTACACGGTTCATTAAGTTTCTTTGAGTGAGCTCGTGTGGCACCCAAATATCGAGCTTTTTTGTATAACCAGCTTTCTTCAAATGGGTCAAAACTGTTTTGTGGTCAATTCCCAGTTCTTCAGCTACATCGTAACTACTAATATGCCGATTTTGCTCCACTCTTTCAAAAATGGCGTCCATTTTATTCGTAACAGGGCGACCAGAGCGAGGTGCATCTTTAACATCAAAATTTCCGGACTGAAAACGTTTGAACCAAATTTGTGCTACTCTTACTGACACTGCATGAGGTCTATAAACATCACAAATTTTTTTCACTGCTTGAGTTGCATTTTTGCCTTTTTTATAATAAAATTTTAAAATGTATCGAATTTCTTCATTAGATTCACTCATTTTTACGGAGAGAAAAACAAATGAAAAATAGCGGGAAACAACTTTTTTTTTTTTTTTCTTTTCTTTATAATGGAACCTTTTTAATGTTACCAAAACCAGCCAGACACAAATAGTACAGTCAAAAAAAATTTATAATAAGTTTATACCTACGTTATGCGAAAAGACTTTTTCCCCGACTTAATATTTAAACATTAATATATATTGATTGATCAATAATTAGTAATAATAATATTATATTAATAATAATAATATATAATAGGTCGGGGAAAAAGTCTTTTCGCATAACGTAGGTATAAACTTATTATAAAAATTTTTTGACTGTACTATTTGTGTCTGGCTGGTTTTGGTAACATTAAAAAGGTTCCATTATAAAGAAAAGAAAAAAATAAAAAAAAGTTGTTTCCCACTATTTTTCATTTGTTTTTCTCTCCGTAAAAATGAGTGAATCTAATGAAGAAATTCGATACATTTTAAAATTTTATTATAAAAAAGGCAAAAATGCAACTCAAGCAGTGAAAATAAATTTGTCATGTTTATGGACCTGATGCAGTGTCACAGTAAGAGTAGCACAAATTTGGTTCAAACGTTTTCAGTCCGGAAATTTTGATGTTAAAGATGCACCTCGCTCTAGTCGCCCTGTTACGAATAAAATGGACGCCATTTTTGAAAGAGTGGAGCTAGATCGGCATATTAGTAGTTACGATGCAGCTGAAGAACTGGGAATTGACCACAAAACAGTTTTGACCCATTTGAAGAAAGCTGGTTACACAAAAAAGCTCGATATTTGGGTGCCACACGAGCTCACTCAAAGAAACTTAATGAACCGTGTACTCATTTGCGATTCATTATTGAGACGTAATGAAACCGAGCCGTTTTTGAAGAGATTGATAACTGGCGATGAAAAGTGGATCACGTACGACAAGAACGTGCGAAAAAGGTCGTGGTCGAAAGTTGGCCAGGCTTCACAGACTGTGGCCAAACCTGGCCTAACACGAAATAAGGTGATGCTGTGTGTATGGTGGGATTGGAAGGGCATTGTTTATTATGAGCTTTTACCGCCCGGCAAAACCATCGATTCTGATCTTTACTGCCAGCAACTGATGAGATTAAAGGAAGCAGTCGAGAGAAAACGGCCGGAATTGATCAACAGGAAGGGTGTGGTCTTTCATCACGATAACGCTAGACCACACACATCTTTAGCCACTCAGCAAAAATTAAGAGAGTTCGACTGGGAGGTCCTAGTGCATCCACCATATAGCCCTGACCTTGCGCCTTCAGATTTTCACCTGTTTCGGTCTCTGCAGAATTCTTTAGGTTCTGTAAGGTTGACCTCAAGAGAGGACTGCCAAAACTATTTGTCCCGTTTTTTTGATCAGAAGTCCCAAAGTTTCTACAGTAACGGGATAATGTCTCTGCCCACAAAATGGCAGAAAGTTATTCAACAAAACGGTACATATATATTGTAAATAAATGTAAATAAACTTTGAAAAAAATGTCTTGACTTTTCATACAAAAATACGAAAAGACTTTTTCCCCAACCTATTATTTATATCATAGAAATCACCTAAACCCATATCAATAATCGTGCACACAAGTATTTGTACTTTGTTGGAATTGAATCGACATTCTAGGACATTACAAATGAATTCACCGACATCTATACCCTATGAACTATATATATAATAATATATAACCTATAATTAAGTATCCACTTATACATTTCATCCAAAAAAATAAGTTTATATTTTTCTCACTCAAGTTTATATTTTTATTATTTATCAGTAGTAATATTATAAAGCTCTCAATCTCAGGAAGTACAACTGGTTCGAATTGAAAAATATTTTTGTGTTTGTAGGTAGCCCATTAATCGAGGAAGGCTATTTAACATCACCAAAAGAAGCGCAGAATCAGTGGACAATGTGGAAAAAATGGGGAAAATTATTCATATCAGGGCTTTCACTGCGTGCGCTGCGTAAACGGTTCAAGTTACCAAAAAAAACTATGTATGAAAATTATCTATGATTAAAGATTATTTAAGAAGGATTACTTCTTAAATGATCTAAAAATAAATTCGCGACAGTATAATCTCAATATTCAATACTTTATTGCGTTTCAACAATGTGTTACAGGATGGTAGTTTAGGTACAAAAGTATGAATTGTGGACCCTGTCGGGCACAGCATAGTGTAGGAGAGAGGAGGAAGGACGCTGTTTAATTACTTGTTAGTTAAATCTATTTGTTTATTAAATAATTCATAAATATTTGCTCATTTTTGACTACGAGTAGTTATTAATTGTTATTCTCATAAAATTTCTTAGTAATAAAATGTTAGGTATACTTAGTTATATTTGTTTTTATTTAAACTTTATTGTTATTTTATATTATTTTTTCGGTTAAATATTATTTTATTTTTATACTATTAGATTTAATATGTGAGTAATACTGTTTTACTATAATGCACGTTTGGGACTAATTTTAATTATTAATTAAATTATTGTTCATAATATATATAAATGAAGAAATGTATTGACGACACGTTTTTCTTGGTTATCCTTTATCTAATACCTATAGTACAAGTCCTGTATAATTAGGGTTAGGTGGCATTGTATACTGGAATATTAATTTACTTTATACGTAATTCTAACGTTATTTAGAAGGATAGCCTGCAAAATTTCGTAGGACATGAAAAGTTCGTAGGACAATAATCAAATTTGTTCAGGGTGAGCGTGACTGAAAGCCTTTGTTCTGATTTATGCAGCGCTGGTTGGGCTCAAGGCGTGCGTAGCTTGCATACTGATGGCTCTAGCAATGGGGAAGACAATGTCACAACAAATCTACATGCAGTATCTTCATTAAAAAAAATAGTTC
This sequence comes from Musotima nitidalis, assembly GCA_949126915.1. Classification (NCBI taxonomy): domain Eukaryota; kingdom Metazoa; phylum Arthropoda; class Insecta; order Lepidoptera; family Crambidae; genus Musotima; species Musotima nitidalis. The sequence goes on along the minus strand of OX421423.1, from coordinate 10,716,589 downwards.
GGAGTTGATTGATATAAAAAAATTAAAAATATTTTAGGTAAACACAGTTAAGTTGCCGGGGCTTCCCAAAAAGTAGTCAAAGACACTTTTAATTTAAGAGTTTTAATTTACATAATAATATATCACATGAATAAATTCAGATTTTTAACATTATTATTATGATTTTATGATGGAACATTCAAAATGTGGCACTAAATTGCAGCAAGGTTCTTGAGTGGCATTAGCAGGGGTTCGAATTCTGGAGCATACCATCGCGGTCTGCCCTGCTTGGGCAGAGCTCCGATGTGTCCTTGTAGCGGCGATCGTCGGCGGCGATCTCTCGCGTACGGCCTTGGTGGAAGCCATGGTCCGGAGCGAGAGAGAATGGGGGGCTGTCGCCTCCTTTTGCGAAGCAGTCATGCTAGCATAGAAGGCGGCGGAGCGAGAGAGGCATAATATCACTCGTCTCGGTCCCAGCCGCCGCGGTGGACGCCCGAGACGTCGGGAGCCGCGAGACGACTCTCGGCCACCGTAGGCGCTGGCTTGTGGGCGGCGAATAATGGGTAACTCGCCGCCCGTCCGTCTTCCATAGACGACAAGCCGCGTCGATGGCGCGTTCGTGTTCCACGCGCGCCTCAAAGAGATGTCAGAACACAGAGGGGCCCCATAGGGGCCAAACCTGCCGGGGTTGCGGGACTGTTCGCAAGGGTTACCGCGGCCTCGGTACGTAGCAGGCTCAAAAGAAGGAACATGGATGGTTTTTATTCAGTAGAAGTCTGACACACCCTCCCGCTCCTCCCACAGCAGGAGAAGGTCATTTGATGATTTTCCATCCCAAAAAAAAAAAATATCTATGAGGGAACATTTAAAATTACTAGCGATATATTGCAGAAAGGTTCTGTAATTGCATTTACAAGTAATAATAAGTAATTTCTTTATTTTTTTAAAGAAACCCTTAACAAGTAGTTACCAATGTATGCTCCTCCAACATTTGTCTCTATGAATATGCACTGGGTTCGAATGATGCAATTAAACTTCACTTACACATTAAAATCACTGTCTGTCTGTGATTGGTGATTTGAGTCCTACACCACTGTTATACTTGTGCATAATTAGAATTTATCATTATTACTGCGTGTTAATGATCCAGTCATAGGCTCGCGCTTTTTCTCGTGCGTAGCGTCTCGTATGATGTAGCGCCCTGCTGTAAGAATTTTCAAAACGCATAATACCTATCTTCGTTTTCTCTGTGCATCTTCCCAGTGTTAATGTCTTAACATGCCTGTTCTACTTCGTAAGGGCTAGATATTTATTTAATTTAATTAGAACAGCGAAACCAATAAAAAAATGCTATTTATACTGCATGAGTATTTGACTGCGCTGATGTAGTAAGTTTTATCTTGTGTTATATATGATTTTTTCCTGCCTGACTGCTATTATAAGCCTGGTGCAATTGAGAGCAATTCTCGGAATGGCTCTTCGTGATAGATCTAGGAACAAGAAAATCCGTCGAAGAACTGAATTGACCGATATAGCAAGTTCATTTGCAATTAGCAACATACAGCAATTGAGCCTAAATAAATTTAAATTAACAATAAAACACAAGCTGTCTTCAAAGGGATATTATTCTATTAAAGACTATATGGCAGATAAAAATGCTTGGGATTAAACTGCCGTTTCATACAGGCTATTCTAATATGAATGACTTGAAAACATAAATATTGTTAAGGTTATGTTATATTGCATTGTATAGCTTCACAGACAAATGAAGATTGTAATTCTAGTACCAAACTAATGGACATATTTAAAAGAGCATAGCCTGTGAGTTTCTTGCCAGTTCTTCTTACAGAGCGGTGGCTCGGAACTGGCACTTAGATTCACTTACACTTAATTATTTTTTATTTTTAAATTGTTTTGTTGCATGTAAGTGAATCTAAGCTTCGTGATTTAGTGTAATATTATTTCGATTGTTTTTTTTTTTCATTTGTGATCATGACGTTTTCAAGTACTATGTATAATAGTTTATGAAATAAATAATTTTTTTACTTTTACTTTACTTTAACCTAAAGTGGCAATAAGCGGGCATTTAGCTCTCCTGCGAGTTTACAACCCTTTAATGCACTCTTTCGATTTTTTATCATTACACTACATGCGCTCTTAGTTTTAGGTTTTTAAAGACTAGTACAATTATTTTATTCAAAATAACGTATTACGTCGGGTTCACCTGGATAAGCTCTGAAAAGTGAGGTCTAGAAATATAAAATTTTACACAAAGGCTTAAGAGCCAGAGCCAGACGAGAAAATTATGCTTTCACCTCATTGTAAAAACCAAGCTAGTCTAAGATATTAATGATTAATCCTGCAGTTACCTCGCATTTGCATAAAAAAATACCTGCTTTAAGGAAAGAAATATTTAACTGCTAACACTAACGTAAATATACCATTTTTATGTTAATTCGGTTCTAACAGAGCAGCGATTCTAAAACCAACATTTTCCACGGAAAGGTTTAATATGGGAGCAATTATCAGCCTATTTCACGAGGTGTGAGCCGACAAACGGGGTATGCATATGCTAACGTTATGTTAATACTGAATGCGATACACGCCGAGACATGAAACAATGTACCGTGGGCGTACGGCAAAAGGGCTATTTAGCCAACAGGATATACAGACCCTGAATTGATTAACACTGGGATTCATTACAAAGACGTCAAATTATTTTTGCATAAGAACTGTCGTGACAGGCATTATATATGTGAGCGTTTAAAGCTTTTAAACTCACTCAGAGTGCAATAGAGCGAGTAAAGGGTTTCTTTGGCAGATAGAATTTATAATGATGTCCCTTGAGAACTAAAGTTACCGATGCATTAAGGATCCGTTCGTGGAAGTAGAAGCAGGCCAGTCATGTCGGGTGATTTAGAAGACCTGAACCTTTTTTATTTAATAATATTTACTAATGTTTCTATGTATCCCTTCCTCTATTACCTCTCTGTTGGGTGAAACTCATAGTCCGTCTCGTGGGCCCTTCGTTATGTCGGGAAATTAATTTTACTATGCCTACGTGTACAGGGCACGTTAAACCGTTTGTCCCAAATATGTTATATGTATTAGGTCGGGGAAAAAGTCTTTTCGCATAACGTAGGTATAAACTTATTATAAAAATTTTTTGACTGTACTATTTGTGTCTGGCTGGTTTTGGTAACATTAAAAAGGTTCCATTATAAAGAAAAGAAAAAAAAAAAAAAAAGTTGTTTCCCGCTATTTTTCATTTGTTTTTCTCTCCGTAAAAATGAGTGAATCTAATGAAGAAATTCGATACATTTTAAAATTTTATTATAAAAAAGGCAAAAATGCAACTCAAGCAGTGAAAAAAATTTGTGATGTTTATGGACCTGATGCAGTGTCAGTAAGAGTAGCACAAATTTGGTTTAAACGTTTTCAGTCCGGAAATTTTGATGATAAAGATGCACCTCGCTCTGGTCGCCCTGTTACGAATAAAATGGACGCCATTTTTGAAAGAGTGGAGCAAGATCGGCATATTAGTAGTTACGATGCAGCTGAAGAACTGGGAATTGATCACAAAACAGTTTTGACCCATTTGAAGAAAGCTGGTTATACAAAAAAGCTCGATATTTGGGTGCCACACGAGCTCACTCAAAGAAACTTAATGAACCGTGTACTCATTTGCGATTCATTATTGAGACGTAATGAAACCGAGCCGTTTTTGAAGAGATTGATAACTGGCGATGAAAAGTGGATCACGTACGACAAGAACGTGCGAAAAAGGTCGTGGTCGAAAGTTGGCCAGGCTTCACAGACTGTGGCCAAACCTGGCCTAACACGAAATAAGGTGATGCTGTGTGTATGGTGGGATTGGAAGGGCATTGTTTATTATGAGCTTTTACCGCCCGGCAAAACCATCGATTCTGATCTTTACTGCCAGCAACTGATGAGATTAAAGGAAGCAGTCGAGAGAAAACGGCCGGAATTGATCAACAGGAAGGGTGTGGTCTTTCATCACGATAACGCTAGACCACACACATCTTTAGCCACTCAGCAAAAATTAAGAGAGTTCGACTGGGAGGTCCTAGTGCATCCACCATATAGCCCTGACCTTGCGCCTTCAGATTTTCACCTGTTTCGGTCTCTGCAGAATTCTTTAGGTTCTGTAAGGTTGACCTCAAGAGAGGACTGCCAAAACTATTTGTCCCGTTTTTTTGATCAGAAGTCCCAAAGTTTCTACAGTAACGGGATAATGTCTCTGCCCACAAAATGGCAGAAAGTTATTCAACAAAACGGTACATATATATTGTAAATAAATGTAAATAAACTTTGAAAAAATGTCTTGACTTTTCATACAAAAATACGAAAAGACTTTTTCCCCAACCTATTATATGATAAGTGGTAGTCGTTAATACTATGCATACTTCTTGTAAACCGTATTATATACAGCATCGTATACTTACGTTAACCTGTATATACATACTAGAATCCTGTAAATTTTTCAAACAACACATGGAGCTTTTCGCACTAAACTCTTCAGTTAGGCGAAATGATAGATATAAAAATAAAATAATAATCTCCGAAAATAACTTACAACTCCTGCTTGTATATACTGGTCCTCAACGAATGTCAATACGAATATTTAGTCATATCCCCAATTACATCAGGGATATATAAAAACCTGATCTCCTAATAAATAATCTAAAATCTTATCTTCTACAAAAGGCTTATTATAATCTTAATGAGTTTTTCGCAGATAGGCAATAAATAGTGTGTAATATTCATTCAGAAGTATGTTTGAATATTTTATCTTTAAGTTGTGTAACTATTATGTAAAGCGCTCTCTCTCCCAATATTTTGCAGTGCCTCTACGAGGTGTCATATGTATAAAGTGCATTTGTCTTATTTGTGTAATACCTGTAACATACCATGTGACAAGCACGAAATTAATATGAATATGCTAGACTTTAATTCGCGGCTTAAAAAATAACCTGCCTTCTCCAATTATATACTCACTCCCTATAACCATTTCAATTTGGTAGTAAGAGGAAGCAAGTGATGAAAAGAGAGTGACTCTCTTTTCAGCGTCGTTCGTTGTTCTGAGGCTCCCATCTTACCTAACGATGCTCTGTGTAAGGGCGAAATCAGGTGCACCGCATGCTGAAGTGTCGCCTTGTAGTAAGTTAGGGTATTTAATTAAGTTAGGGTCAGTGTTTTGTGATTGAATCAGTAACAAATAATCTTCCCAAATATGCAATTTTTTATTAGAAAATGAAATCGTTCTGGTTTTATGGCTCTGAAATAAATTAGATTTTTTACATAACTTTGTAATATGCCACTGCTTAAATGCGTACTTGGATACATAAAACGTAAATACGGAAGTTACGCGTTTACCGTTGTCAAAGAAATTTAATTTTCCTGTCTTTCAGGTGTTTATTTTTGAAATCGAGGCACTTATTCCAAGCTTTCCGTAAAATTAAATGTATATTAACATAAAATATATAAAGTACGAATATATACAATAAGGACATAAACAGAAGAAACAAATATTATATGAGCTAGAGTTCAAATAAAATTTTGTAAGATTTTTTTTTTCTCGTGACACGTAGAAATTATGTAAGATAGGTTCAGCTTTACACATCTGGTGTTGAAAATCACGTTCACGGTTCTTCGTCTGAGTAAAGACATTAAACTCACCTTTATCTTCATAATATTATTAATTACCAACTTATCCAATTAAAACCTAAATTTGCTTCGTGTGAAATCTCTTTTGTTTTTAGCAAAATTGTGCGAGTTAATACTGAAACCGACGTATTTTTTAGCCGCCTCTAGCGGAAACTAGCAGCCTTTTGCAAAATCTAGCTGCCGCTAGTGAATTTTTGCAACTTCTAGCTGAATCTAGGTAGTCTCTAGCGGAATCCAGCAGCATTTAGCGGAATCTAGTTGCCTCTTGCGCAATCGTGCAACCTCTAGCGGAATCTAGCAGCCGCTAGCGGAATTGTGTAGCCTCTAGCGGAATCTAACAGCCTCAAGCGATTCAAGATTCAAGCGTATTACACAAGTTTTTAATTAAAGCGCTTGACACTTGGTTTTGTTATATGCCGCAGCGTCAACCCCGGACTACCTTCGGCAATGCCAAGTCTCACTAATAAGACTTAATTAAATCGAGAAAGTCATGTACGAGTAAGGTCGATACAGCGATGGCAGCACTTCGAGATCTAATACAATAGTTTATAGTTAGTAGTCAGTAGCCGACTGCCATTGCGAATGTACGGTTTTTTAACTAAGTGTTGTTGTATTGAAACTGCCGCGTCTACTGATTGCAATCCGTTTCAATCTGCTCGATCATCAATTATTTTGTGACATTTTTCTATTGGTTCTGAAAATAGACGTCTGTGATTGCTAAAGATAGTACTATTTTTATTTATTAATGAAATTCTACCCAACCCAATCATATTACTTGAATTTAGCTAAATATAAAAGTTAAGTAGAATATATCGAAACATCAAATTAAGCATCGGATTTACACACATAAAAGAACAACATACTGAAATTGAAATCAGTCGTGTGCTGGTTCGCGGTCGCAATCGAAGCAGATTTGAACGATGACAAAACGGCCGATTTGGCGTGGAGGTCATTATACCTGCACTTCACTCCAGAGGTTGTGGGTTCGATTCCCACAAAGGACAAATCTTTGTGTGCATGAACATGAATATTTGTTCTGGTCTGGGTGTTTTCCTATGTATATTAAGTATGTATTTACAAAAAAAAGTATGTACGTATGTTTATCCGTTCTTTAGTAACCATCACACAAGTTCTTAATGATTCTTATCTTGGAACTGAAGAATTGGTGTGATTGTAAGAGAATATTTATTTATTTTTGTAGAGAAAACGCGACGAATCACGATTCAGTGAGTAGGATACCCACTCTAAAGTCTTGACTAAGAAACAAATCCATGGTTTAGCTTGCGAGACCTACTGTTTACCATTTCTCGCAAGAATCACAGTGGTTAAGTCTTTTTTTAATGTGACACGTGATCCTGACTAATGGAAAGCAGTCGACGCAGTCTAGAAAAATGAGAGCGCTCCATACCGTGATTCCTAGCCAAAATGCCGTTTCACGCCCGCTAAAAAAACGAATAAACATGACTGAAAAGGTTTTATAAAAATTGTTACAGATGTATAACGATTATTTTTTATTCATTAAGAACATTTGTAGTTTATATCATTTCAATTTTTGATATAGAATTTTGCATTAATTATTTTCTAAATCAATTTGGAAATGCGATTGCTTGTGTGTAGTATTTATCGCCGGGAATGTAATTAGCTCTTGTTGTTATTTTCTTTTTTATCAATAAATGTGATTGTTATCATCTTAAACAGTTAGATTTTCTTATCTTCTTTATTCCGCGTTGTCTTTATATCAAAGTTCTCGATGCTGCAATAAATTGCCAATTACTTAGTCACGCTTAGAACGGTGCAGCAGCATCTCATTATTCGCGATATTACCCTTTGAGCTGGGTTATAATTCTGTACAAAGCTTCTGGCTTACTACTTTTGAATGAAACAGGGACTTCTGAAATCTTATAAAATGTATTTAGAGATTTGTAGTAAAAAGGGGCAGTAGGCAAGAAGAGGCATTTTTATTCATTTGTTATTCGCCGTTCATCTGTCTGAATGGGTTTATCGGGATCCTATGAAGATCTGAGGAGCCCGAGCCAACCTCACCTGCAAGTGGTGCACCTCTGGCGATTTGTAACCCGGGAAGCGGCAATAGTCTAGACGTGGGACCAAAATGTTATTGGCGAAGTGTGGACATATTGTATGCCTCTGCCTACCCCTTCGGTGAGAAAAGCGTGGTTGAATCTGTATCTGTCTACATACAAGCTCACAATGAGCACATATCGGTATCGGCCTAAAATAGTGCCAGCCCCTCTTATCTCACGGGGATTCTTAAGAGTCGACGAAGAAAAATCCTACCGGATGATGGGCAGCAACGTCATTCTGGCTCCTTGAAGAGGCCAATTTTCAGCAGTGGATTTTATAAGGCTGATATTATATTCCTAATAAAGTCTTAGCAAGTCAACAAGTATTAAAGAAGCTTAGCTCAAGTAGTTGTTTATAACCCAAAAAATACTAGTTTCAAATATAAATACTTCGGTTTCATAGGGGTTAACAACATATCCCCTCGACTGGTCTCCACCTTGTCGTGGTGGGGGTGGGGGCTGAGTACCTCCCGGTAGGGCGGGGAAGCCGCTAGGGAAAAGTAACACCCAGAGATTGGCGACTCTGGGTGCCCTTAGTACTAACTACCGGGGAGGAAACTAAGAGGGACCTGTGGAGGGTGCAGCGGGTGAGCCAGAAGGGCCCGTCTGCTGTCTAACTGTGGAGGTGATCAATAGGCTGCGGTGATGACTTTCCATCATGGGGCAACATGCTTGAGCGCCACCTATAATAAAAACCGCTACAATGTATGGATGGAAGGGTTCACCAATATTGTGTATTTCGATAGCAAAACATAAGTGTAGTGGAGTAAACCGATTCGTTTTTATTGGAATGCATGCTATGAAGTACATAATAGGTCCAGGAAGGTCTTAGGCCCTTGCTGTCTAACTATGGACCCTCCGGATAGTCAGGCACACACTATGGTAACTACGGAGGTATCAGGGGCGCGTTAACTGCACCTCTCGAGTTCCTCTCGGTTCTGACTCGGGAGACATTGGCCTCGGGCGATTACAGTTTTGATACACCAATACAGACAGAAAGTGCCTAATCATTGGTGTATCAAACTTATTGACTAACGTGTTCTGTCCCATCAAAATCTGATGTTTATAAACTATAGACATTTGTGATTTAAACTAATAAACGTTTTATAGCTTTCTTTGGAACGAGTAAACTATACATCAGTACATTTTTAAAACTTTAAGTAAGATATATCTTGAATACTTAATTAGTGTAGTAGTAAAGTTAATATAATTTTGAAAGTGTGATACTTTATTTTGCAAACCAGTCTAGTTGCATAACACATTCATATCATAAAGAATGTGCTTTTATGTACAGTATAACGGTGAATGCCAGTAAATATTTTCTAAGAAACCCCCCGGAGATGCCTTGGGAAGTATTCATCAATGTCGATAATCGATGGCGCTCTCTGAATAAATTCAGGTTCACAAACTGTATAGCGGTTTCTGATAAACCACTAGCTTGTTTGAAAGGAAAATACCGATTTTAAATATTTGGAGAAGAATTATAAACCTCTGTGCAATAAGGTCTTTGATGTTCGTTTATCTGCTAAAAGGTTTAATGTAAAACACAGCATGTTGTCGTTTTGTCTTGTAAAAGCAAAACGGTCAAATAAACCAATCGAACATTAATATTTCTATATAGTCGTATTAATTATTTTCCTTAAAAAAAAATTAGGGGCCAGAATCAATAAAATCTTTGAAAGTGGTTTGAACTGCCTTTAAAATTTAATTTTGTTTTTCCAAGACAGAGAATAATTAAATGTCCTCTTACAATCACGCCAATTATTAAGCCAAAATAAGTCTCATTATAGCTTGTGTTAGGGATATAAAAAAACGGATACACATACATATACATATTTTTTGTACATACATACTTTATATATTTAGGAAAGACCCAGATCAGAACACATATTAATTTTCAAGCACACGAAGATTTGTCCTGTATGGGAATCGAACCCACGACCTCAGGAGCGGAAGGAAGATATACCGACCTCCACGCCATATCGATCTTCAAAATAATAAAGGAGAGAAAGTAAAACAGAAAAGTTACTCTATTGGTGCTGCAGAGGATGAGACCAGAACTGATTCACCAGACGCTTAACGTTATCTTTTTCTAGAGATATTTTGAGCTAAAATGTCTGTCTTTCAGGGTTTAACCAATCTGCTGCTATGCTGTGTGGTATCGGAGTAGTACCTTCCACTTGTTCTTATCGTATCGGGAGTCGTAAAAGTTGACGGAAAGAACTTCAATGTGTGTCCATGTGCATTAAGTAAACAGCAGTTATTTTAATACTACAAACGTATCATTAAACTGTGTACATACTCGTATATAGCAAATAAGGACTGACATAAAACGAAAAATCTTTATTGCTCACGGAAACTGAGTCCAAAGCAATAGACGTTAAGATAGAAATGTTTACGACGTAACGTAAGATATTCTTATCTACCTGTATTGTATTTCAAGGAGGACTTACGTAAAAAAAACATGTTTTCTAAAAGTCAAAGGATAAAATAGTATTTTCCTCGCTAGGCCATAAAGTTTGTTGCACAAACTGCTTTTATATAATATTTTATTTGAAAATTTATGGACAGTTGTAATTTATAGGTGGTTTTGGAAACTCTACAATACCGACTCATGACAATTCTAACTTGAAACAAAATGCTGTATGCTGTATCCGTAAAAAACAAAAAAAAAATTTTTACATTTAAACATTCGAAAAAAATATGGCGAAACAAAAAAGTATCATGGAATTTGTATTAAAGAATCTCAAGAATGTGAGGAAAAATCTTATCTTATCCACTACGCGGACATAGTGCGCATTGGCAGGGCTAGGTGAGTGGTTTTCTGCTGTTAGGATTTTCCAAACCGCCTAATATGCTATTTTAGGTTGGCAAAGCAAGGTGAGTGGCTTTCCGCTGTTAATTTTTTCAAGGTGGCCTCCAATTTGGCTTCTTAACTACTACTAATGACCAACCATAGACTTAACTTGCTTGTCAAAGTACTGATATAGACTGCTAAACAAACGGTCCATTATATATTACGTAAACACCCATCCAAAGACTATTAACTATGCTTTAGTTCAGTCATAGTTTTCTACCACCTAATATTGCGAAGCTAGCTCTTTATTCTGACCATAATATTGGCTACGAAACTTTTATTTCCAGACAGTAAATGTTTCTCCACAATTGAATAGATTGTGTTCTGATTTGATCTCGCTGTCTTAGTAGCCACAAAGCTCTGTGGAGCAAGCCGTAACGGTATACTCCAGCATTTGGGAATAAATATAGGCTGCCACGTCTACATTAATTTTCACCACAACACCCACAAGATAGTAAGTGCCACAGACTGAGGATTAGTGCGGAATACAGATGTCAGACGTACTTGTAGTTGTCTAAAATAGGTAGGGGGGTAGCTAAATATGTGTATACTTACTTTTTAAACAAAATATCTCTTTATGGCAAAGTATGACTAATTTGGCACGGCATTGCTAGATTTTCGCTGCCAAATATGTGTGCGTTTTACGTTATAGCGTAAAATTCCAGAAGAATTAGAAACAATTAGTTTACATACTACAATTAAATTTTCAAATTTAGAGAAAAGTAGAAAGAACGCAGCGGAGAGAATTTTTTATGAGATTAGAAAAAAAATTAATAGTTTAACGATACGGTATATCTACCCATATTGTATTTCAAGGTAGCGCGGGCACCTAGCACGGCAAATAATATTATAAATATTTCTATGGTCTTGACACTGTCTAGATGTTTTTAGTATCACATCAAGTTTAATAACGTCAAAGTACTGTAAGTAATGTTATTGAATACAATGACTTTATGGAAAACTAGCAGCGCCCACCGGTGTCACCTGCGAGTAAAATTTTATTTAAATCCGTTCAGTAGTTTTCGCGTGAAGAGTAACAAACATACTGACGACCGATATAGCGTGGAGTTCAGTACCTGCACTTCACTCCAGAGGTCGTGGGTTCTATTTCCACACAGGGACAATCTTTGTGTGCATGAACATGAATATTTATTCTGGTCTGGTTGTTTTCTTATGTACATTAAGTATGTATTTACAAAAAATAAATGTATTTAAGTATTTTATCCGTTCTTTAGTATCCATAAAACAAGTTCTTAGTAATACTTATCATGGAACTAAATAATTGGTATGATTGTAAGATAATATTTATTTATTTATACATACTCACAAACTTTCGCTTTTAACACATAACTAGGATATATAAAGCTCAAATTAATTGCAAAAAATATATACACTATATTTTGAAATTATCTATCCTCTCTTTGAGTTAGACTTTATTTATTACTTTTAAAGGAATTTGCATTCTTACGTGTGTTTCATATTTTTATTACTGTCATTTCATTTTCAATCGCAAAACCCATATACTCAAGCTTGTTAGTTCCAAAAAGTACAAACAATATTGTAATATACGCAAACGCAAAATAACTACATGTACGAGTACTGCCAACATAATTTTGGATGTAAAACATTATTGTTATTTCATATAAAATAATCTGTTATCTAAACATCATTAGTATTATAGATAATTTACGAAAGTAGGATAGGTAGTTAACGCTAATAATGTTCTTAAAGCCTTCTAATACCTTATAGTATTCTCTGCAGAATTCAGTACTCGAATTGAAGTATAAACTGGCTGTTAGAGAATTAGGAGTCAGAGTAAAATGAACAGTTAGACTATATAATGTAGGTCAAAATTTCGATTAAGTTAGAATCCCATTGTACCCGCTTATTTAAACATAATGCAGGTTGAAAATGTTCAATGGTTTTCTACCTATGTATACATAAGACCCAAAATCTGGGGGGAATATCGACCCTAGTACCTTAATAAAAATGAAAGCAAGAAAGAAAGTGGAAAGAAAAGAAATTGCTGGTAGATACCTAACGTGTCAACCAAAATTAATGAATTTCCTGTTGACCTTAATGTACACCAGCAATACTAACTCAGCCGCTAATCTCCCAATAAGGTGCTCAATCAGTACAAGGCATTTTTAGAGGATCAGTAGGATAGATCACTATTTTTACCCAATTTACTTTTAGTCTTTATTGACCAAAAACTTAAAAACTACAGATTACAATATTGATATAAATTAATAAATGAAAAAGCCAATCTAGGCGGTCTTATCGCTCAAAAGCAACCTGTTTCAGATAACCCGACGCAAATGAGAGAACAGAAAAGCAGTAGGCAAAGCACATAAAACTCAAAAAGAATAATTACTAAAACTATTTGTTAAATATGAATAAAATACACAAATATATAAAATATAAAAATATTATACAAACAACTAATCAGATATATTCAAAAAGTAAGTCTTCACCATCTTCCTAAAAGAGTTTAATGTCTGAGCCTGTCTAATAGAAACAGGTAAGGAGTTCCAGAGACCGATCGTCTGAAGGGTAAAAACTCGTGATATTTTTTAGACGCATGCGCGGGTACATCAAGGCATAGGTTATCAGAAGAACGAAGATTACAGGAATGGGTAGAGTATATGTAAAACGAGATTTAAATATTATAAGGAAAGAGTGCACGAATGGAAAAGAACGGATAACAACATAGAAAGGATATGAAGGTCTCTTCGCCGACGTACTGGTAACCATTTAAGCTTATTGCGATACTCAGACACATGATCGAACTTACGCAAGCCAAAAATAAAGCGAATCAGCGTATTATTACCCAAAAGTAAATTTATTAAGTACAAATAAACATAAAATTACACAGAAAATACAACAATTAAATTTACAGATGGAATGAACAATAAACAATTATTTAAACGTGAATTATTTTGACTTTTTGGTCTGTTATAATTTGTCGCCTAAGACATGAATACATATTATTTATTAAAACCGATTTGACGACCGATATTCCGTGGTGGCGAGTATACCCGCACTCCACTCCTGAGGTCGTGGGTTCGATTCACATAGGACAAATCTTTGTGTGCAAACATGAATATTTGTTCTGGTCTGGGTGTTTTCCTATATATATTAAGTATGTATTTACAAAAAGAAAGTATGTAAGTATGTTTATCTGTTATTTAGTATCCATAACACAAGTTCTTAATGGTACTTATCTTGGAACTAAATAATTGGTATAATTGTCAGAAATATTTATTTGTTTATTTATTTAAAATAACTTGCAAATGTTTAATCTAAATAGTATATTATGAGACATACACTGCTAGCTATTGAACGGGCGGATAGCAAAGGATTACTGTCGCCTTTATTACGGAACCCTTAAAACGACAATATATTGATATTAAAAACACGTGGAAGTAATAATACTTTCTCATATATTACCCCTATTATAATTTTTCCTTATATTTTTCATATTCCGGAATGTTTCTAAGCAAAATCAGTCTTATTATGAAGATATTGAAGGTGAAATTAATAAATCTTACGTTGTTTGTTATCGTAGATAAAAAAATAATAAAAAAATACTTTGTTGTCGTTAAGATCAACATGATCATTCAGATTTGTCAAACATTCACACACAAAATGGAAATTCGATATATTTTTTTAACAACAATAAAAGAGATTTGAGCGGTACCATAACAAAGAAATAAAAGCAAATAGGTTCTTTGTCAGAATTTGTCAAGGTTAGTCAGTTTATCTGTCTGTTGTGGTTTTTCTCAAGATTTGTCAGTCTGTCGGTGACTCTTATCGGGGGAATCTGTCAGTCAGCCTGTCGTGATTCTAAAGGAGGGAGGGGATTGTCCGTCAGTAAGTCAGTCAGTCTGTCGGTGACTCTAACGGGGCTTCCAAAAAGGCAACGAGATTGAGAAGAATGCCTCAAGCAAACTCATCTTGTTTTTTTTAGATTATGTCTTAAAATCTAATACAATCAAAAAATTAAAAATAATAAGTCTACCGCTTATGGTCTTAAAAACTATCACCATCGAAAGATCAAGAAAGAAAGGAGCAATTCATATCACTTCCAGGCAGCCTTGTCGTTCATAAAATCTTAAGCCTTCTGGCACAATTTACACTTTATGTAGTTTTTATAGATAAATAATTTATAGATAAATTTGCCACATCATCTAGCAGCGTATGTAAATTATTAGCACTAAACCAGTGGACTTTCCTAGAGAGCGAATTATTTACCTCGTCAAGTTCACGTTTTCCACGTTTAACTTTAAATATAAAAGACGTATCATCTGCAAATAAAACAATCTTGTGATTGTCTTTTATGATACGGTTAAGCTAATCTGTTTCTTGTTTTAGGTTCAGGATATCCAGGCCTTTGTCATATTGTCAGTAAAAATATTACGCTTATGGTAATTATAAATTAAAATTTGGCGAGTCGTTTCTGTGTTAGATCATTCGTATTAGGAGTATGGACGCCTACGCTAAATGAAATAGCAAACTCACTTATCTACCGAGCTTGTACTGTCAACTACCAAGGCTCCCTCTCTCGTCTACATACTTTGTGCACTGTCATTGTAATAATTACTTACGCGTTTTAAATACATTGTTTAAAGTTAATAATCGCCCTTGTTCTTATTTCATCAGTTCGACAGTGAAATTTTCTGCCGGTAAATGTATTTTCCAACTCCTATAATTCCGGGTCTTTTAAGCGGGGCGTGAAACGCCATTTATGCAGGCTGCCATGAGTGAGAGCGCTTGTTACACGGTACGGAGCTCTCTTACTTTTTGTGGTTTCATCGACTGCTACCATCAGGCAGGGGATTACAAATATTTGAAAAATATTGTCAAATGGTCATTCGACAAAACAACGTTTCAACAAATGTTCATTTGGCAAACGAGACATTTGACAAAAGTACCATCTTACAAAAACTCACTTAGCAATAATATAGTCCATTAGCAAACACTGCACTTGTTAAATGTGTTCAATATTAAAATGCCAATTCACCTTTTCTCATTTCACCAAATAATATTTTTCGCAAATTAAGCATTGGTCCAAAATATGTTGTTACAATATACAATCATAACAGTTTTCAACTAATACGTTTTTGCCAGGCAGCAAATAAAATTACCTCAACTTAATCTATCATCGAAGGTTTTACCCTGATTATCATTTTGTATTAGATTTAACAGATCATAATACGTTTTAGACCAATAGTAGTTTTGTCTGTTAACTCAGTTGCTAAATGTTCATTATGTTAAACATTTATTTCTAAATTTGTAAGTTTCGGTGTAGATCATTTGGAAAGAGAGTCATTTGTAAAATGATCAATTGGCGAAACCGTTTTCTTGCCCAGTGTAGTTTCGCAGCAGGACCCAGGCAGTAAGTGGGCACCATGACAAGTCCGATAAAATAAAAGGTTGCCTTGTTTAAAAAAAAACCGTTATTTCTATCTAAATTGTACGACAACAATTGTTAAAAGCTTAAGTCGACTCAGAAAGTGTCTTTACTTGATTCCCTTCACTCAACCCTTGTTAGCATAAGGTCGCTGTGGCTATCGGTAGCCTTTTCTCGCGGGGACAAAGGTTGAGGCAACTGATATAAATCTATAATGAAGTGTTTTTGTATGTCGTCAGCGTTTACAGTAAAATAGGAATAGTATAATTGGTCGATATGAGTTTTTTTGTTTTAAAGTACTTTGACTGTTATTAACAAAGTATTTGGTCAATCAAAACCCAACCATATACAGAAGATTATTTTATTGGCATTTTGAATTAATTTGTGCGACTTTCTTCATTAATTTATTTTTAATGCCAATGTATTTTTTTTGTTTGATGTGTAATTGCTATTATCAATAAATAAGTATTTGAGTATGTGAAGCACAAGCAGCATTATAATACAACTTTATATGTGGTATCTGAATTAGTGCATTGAAACTTAGAAGTTGTGGTGATCGATTTCAAGAATCTTTCGACTTAGTCAAAAAATTTATTATTGGATTAAGGCGAAAGAATCAACAAAATCTCTATGAATAATCTCTATGAAAATATTTTATGAAAGTTGGTCCTGCTGGTTCACTGCGACTGAAGTATTAACCTACTTTTTACACCTGGCGTGTAAGTAACTTAAATGTAATTATTTTAACATAAATGTCGTTTGATGCCGGTCTAGATTAGGGCCACTCCCTCATATCTCACGAGGAGTCGTAAGAGTCGACGACGACAAACCGGATGATGGGCAGCAGCATCATCCTGCGTATCACCAACCCGCTTGCCTATCGTGGTGATTGGGGGCAAGTACCCCCAATAAAATAAACTATTGGAGAGAGTTCAGCAGTGGACTTTCAAACTTCAAACTTCAAATATTTATTGCGATCATGAGTAGACATAGGACGTTATAAAAAGTAAATGTACATGATACCCTGTTAGGGCGCAGCAACACAATTTTAATATAAAATTACTTACATACTATTTAATTATTTATCTATTTATATATTATTATACTCATATAACTCTATTATAATTTTTCGATATATTTACATTATTTACTTTAACATTTAATAATTGAATTATTATTTATTTATTTATATTTTACACTGTGTTACAGTTTAGTTCTGTCTTCGAAAAACTCTTTTATATTGTAATAACATTTTTGGGTCAAATTTTTTTTTCTATTTATTCTTGAATATATTAAAGCTGGAGGTTTCTTTTAGTTGTTGTGGTATTTTATTAATATATCTTGATACACATTACATAGGGCCCAGAATTAAATATAGATAGCTTAGATGTCGGTAGAGCGAGTAAATTTTTATTTCTTAAGTTACGAGGTTGTGGGTAATGGTCTTTATTTAAAGAAAATAGATGAATATGCTTTTTGACAAATAGACAGATTTCAAAGATGTACATAGATGGTAATGTTAGTATGCCAAGTTCAATGAAATGTGGCCTGCAGCTATCCATTCCGTCGATGTTTGCGAGGATTCTTATACATTTCTTCTGCAATTTGAACAGAACATCTGCGTTTGTGCTATTACCCAATAGTATTATTCCATACACAAGCCAGGAGTGTGCATATGCATAGTAAGCAACAATTGCTGATTTTAGATCTGTAGATTTTTTTAGTTGGAGTAAAGCATATGTGAACCTGGACAGCCTCCCGCTTATGTTATGGATGTGGCATTTCCATTTTAGGTTAGTGTCTATGTGTAGGCCTAATAGTTTAAAAGAGTCGACGCATTCTATTTTTGTGTTATGATGGGTGTAGTTTATTACTATTGGACGTTTTTGATATGGTTTAAACTGCATAATCTTGGTTTTGCTAAAGTTAATTTTAAGGTTATGGTCTACGTGGCTCGTAGACCATAACCTTAAAATTAACAACGCTACAACTTCGGAAAGGGTTTTATATGGCCGTAATGATGATGACTCACAAACAATAATAGATGTTTACTGACTTATTTACATTTGTGTTACTGTACGTAACATTCAATCAAGTATTTGAAAATGAAAATGTAAATGTATTTATTGTAACTCAAGTATTATTACAAACTAGGATTATAAGGTTACAAATGTAGAAATATAAAATCACATCACAATATTTCCAGGGGTTCCCAAACTAAGCAAAAGCTTGTATCTTGGGTTACCAATTTTCATTGGATTACAGAGTTTAGATTAAAAATAGGATGAATTTTTTTTTATATATTTAAGAGCTAAATTAACTATAATTTTAAAATTGATTGTACATTTATAAAGAAACAAAAAATTAAATAAAATTAAGTGAGCATAATGTGAGTCTCTGTGTGTGTATATTATGCTGTGTTTATCGGTGTGGGATAAGATAAGATAAGTATGTAAATATATACCTCTTGGAGACAATTTGTAGTTCGATAATACACTATTAGAAGTTAAATTTAAACGCCTATCATCTGAACAATGAACGTTAAGAGTGTGTATCAAAAAGTTAACAGCTTAATAAGACTATTTATGGCCCTTTCCACATTGTAATCATTAGTTGCGATTACCACCTTTAATAAAAGTATAGGTGATATGCAAGTAAGACAATATGGTGAAGAATCAAAATGTCATACTATCCTTATTTGACTGTGACTCGTTCAAGGATCGGTATGTGGCCCGGGGCTTGGATATTTTTGGTCTTCTCGAGGTTTCCCTTTGCCTTTTAACAGAAAAGGGCAGTGTAAAGAAAATGTATCTCAAAGAATATTTTGTGAATGCTCGTATGGTATTAAAATTAACATGGTATTATTATTAACATTTTAAATGTGATTAATGAATCTTTTTAAATATTTCTAGCTTCCACTCGGCACTTGATCATTGTATGTGTAGTATGTAACCAAACTAACTGATATGTCGTATTACTTTGCCATTGTTATATTTCAGCTGATAGAACATAATTACTAATATGTTTTATTTCGTAAGAAGTTTATATCAATTCAGTATAGAATTATTTAAATGTAAACTCTACTTTTAGTTATAAACAGTAATGTCAGCTGCATCTGATCGGATATACGCTGTCTGCCATTTCGGCGACAGTTGGGGTTAGTGGAAGCGAGGCCTCCTTTGGGACATTTTCAATAAAGTTTGGTATTCGTATTCTAGACTGTTCTAGACATCGAGTTGCTAAGTATTGTGATTATTAAGGGTGGTCAAAATTGTACCTTATAAGAAAATAAAATATCAAAGTGAAGTAGTAAAGTGTTTTATAACTTAGAACTTGTTTCTTTTTGAAATGCGAATTAGGATTATTACACATGTATTTTTTATATTGTTCAATTAAAAAATCTAAAAGAAAGTAGTATGAATTGTGCATAACCTCAACTAAATAAAGTGCAACCGTTTCTACAAAAATTCACGTTTTATGATGATTACAATTAACGACCTGCGACTTCATATACCTACGTGACTCCTAGGAGGTTTGATAAAAAAGTAGCCTTTAAGTTCCCGACAGTTTATAATTTTTCTTCTTAGCAAGTTTCATTAAATCATAGCAAACAAACAAAGCTTCTTTTGGATTTACGATATTAACAATCGAAAACCAGCTAAAAATAAATCTCCTATTCCAATGTGTGTTTTTTTGTTACCATTACAAAAATTTCTGGAAATGGGAAAGGAAAATGTTGGAGGAATAACCTACTCAAAAGTTTGTACTACTCATTTTTTCCATGAAGTTAAGCAAAATTAAGAGGAAAATGCACACTGCACTTTAGCACAAAAATTTAACACAAAAAACACGACTAATTTCTTATCCAAATCGCTTTGAATTTCCAATCCAGCATTTCAACTTCGTTTCAGGCGATATCGTTCTGTGTTAAAAACGGAAAACCGTGTCCTAATCGGTCCAATCGTTTCGGAGTGAAACGAAAGCATTCGCTTGCATACATGAAAACGAACCTCTCACCGTAAACCTATATACCTCCTCCTTTCGGTAGTGGAAAAAATAGCATTATCCTCACCTCAGCCCATTAAAGATTGCGAATATCAAAACGAAAATCGGTTCAGATTTCCGTGACGTGTATTTTCAGTCTTAATAACGTGTCGAATTTAAATGTGAGTTGGGCCTTCTTTCAGAACCCAAAATAGTAAGTACAACGATTAGCAGCTTTCGAATATCAGATCGGAAAATCGGTTCAGATCTTCCTGACGTGTACTTTCAGTCTTAAGAACGTGTCGAATTAAATTGCGAGTCGTTACAGCTATTTGCACTAATAATAGCTTTGTACAATGGCGGGAACGGTGGCAAGTTCCAAAAGAGCAATTCGGAGGGTAGAACTTGGAGTCGGGACATGTATTAATTGTATCTTGAGATTCGAGAGTTTGCTAATTGCTAGACTTTATGGAAATAGTTGTTGAATATTGATTGTAGGGTCCGTCTGGTGTGGGAATCAAACCATTATTGCGTTGTTGCAAAATTGTCTTTTGTTTTCCCATAAGATTTTAAATATTTTAGTCAGATTGTCAGTGGATATCACCAACCAAGGTGAGAGGTATATTTATAAACTCAGTAGTTACACAGTAGCTAGTAAGACCCGTGCTCAGTTCGGAAACGTTAATTGGCTAAAAAAATTTTTTTCTAAAGCATTTCTACCAAATATCTGCAAACCAATTTTTCGGCGATAAAAAAAATAGGAGGTTTTGAATTCGCAACGGCGATGAGCGAAAAACTATATTTGTAACGAAGAATGTTATATGATTGTCTAATATTCATCTCAATCATATAACGTCTACTGCTGAATATAGATTTCCACATCGGTTCTTAACCGCCTATATCTACCGGCTTCCCGCCGCCTTTACCAGATCATTGGTCCATTGGGTAGGAGGCCGTTCTCGACTACACTTTTGATATCATTTCCTTTTTTAGTAAGATGAGAATGAGGTTTGGTTTTTAATTTAACAAATTTTGCCATGTTCTAGCAAACGTCAAAATTATAAATATTTAACAAAAAATATTTAAGTGAATTTAAGTGCCAGTTCTAGCCACAGCTCTATAACTAGAACTGGCAAGAAACTCACAGGCTATATTATAGTCTTTTAAATTTATCAATTAGTTTGGTACTTTAATTACAATCTTCCTGTAGATCAATGGAGAAAGCGCCTCAGGCCTCTTCGATTTTCTCAATGAACGAGACATAAAGGTTCCTTTGCCTCGATGGTCCTTATTACATGAACATAATAATATGGTAAATTACATACAGATATATTTTTAGACTCGATTTGGTTTGTCCACGCGTCCAGATTTCTAATCACAGTTAGTAAGTATCTTATTTAAGTAAAGGGTTAAGATGCTCTATCTACTGTACTGTAGTCTTGTACCAAGTCGGGCACGTTTAAGCTCGCACTAATAGTACAGTTCGAGTAATGTGCTAGTACTTCTTATTAGTACTCATAGTACTCAGAAATATAGCTGTTAGTGTCTATTCGAGAAGAGACCCGTCTGATATCAATATCTGAGATCCGAGCTTCAAAAGTTATAAGTTTATAGTGATTATCACCTATTTTCAGAGGTATTCAATCACATTACCTACAAATAACATTGACAGACAGAATTAAAGAACACAGTTTTTTCAAATAATTTAAAAACACAATTAAGCTAGGTATATAAACTCTTTGAAGATGAAAGCACTAATTATTTGTATGTATTGTTGAACGCAAGGCGCTTAAAAGCGCAGACAGCACTTATTCTTATATTAAATTGTATATCGTTATTTCATTCTCTCTCGGACAGTGTACTAATAGTTCGACTGTCCGGTTAAGAGCTTGCGTCGCGTTGCATTTCGTACAGTGCGTATTACCATCACCTATAAGTAGTAGTATGCGTACTACACATGACTGTATTGTAAGATAAATATGTATTATACTTTTTGTTTACTTTAATATTGTAATAATTTAAGTCGCATTGTAAGTAACTTGCATGTTTAGTTTAAGACAGACAATGTAAGTGAATCATGATAATACAATCGGTATAAATACGGCAGCCTGCATCGGTAAGGTCAAAAACAAGAAATACAATAGCATCACTGCGCAGTCGAACCTACTTATCTTTTGAGTCTCACAAAAATGTTTAAAGACTCTGCTTAAGTTGCTCACCATACCACCGACAGATCTACGCGGTATTTTACCCACAGGATAAAATTTTGAACTACCTACATTAACATAAATCTATTTATCACCGATAATAGTCAATAAGTTCAAGAACCTTGCAACGGCTTAGATAGATAGATAAAACGTTTATTTTCTTTAAATAATGCAAGTTGCATAAAAAATATCCCACAAAACCGTTTGACTGGTTTGTTGTGGGTCACAGTCTCTTTTATACTAATTACAACTAATTTTATACTAATAAATAAATTACAATTTTCACAGACACCAACATAGTGTTTTTTTAAATTTGCTTTGTACTTGTTTTTGTTTGTTTCCATTCTAATTGCTTTAGGTATACTATTTAAAAGGTATGGAAGCCGTTTTTTTATAGTCCTGTTCCTCTTTTGATAAGCGTTGCTAATGTAAAAAAATATGTGTACAAATTAATTAAAAAAATTGTGATTTTGGCGCCAATGCGGATTCATCGCGGTAGTTTTTTAATTTTAAAAACTAGAGTAAACTCTAGTTCTTTTGTGTAAATTTAGACAAAAATTCTTAGACAACGTACATAAGTACAGGAAAGTGATATATTGCAGTGAATTGTGATTTTCCGTGTCGATTCTAAAACTACATAGAATCTCTAGTAACGTCTTCACAACTGTACTGACTTGACTTTTTGACTGTGACTAAATGACAAAAACGCTGCAAATAACTTGAATCATCAAATTAATTGACACTGGCAAATACTCAAATCGAGAAAGTTCATACTAAAGGGAAAAAAAACTAAGAAAACACTTATTACGTAAATTTGTTCATAATTGTATGGATTTAGCATGATTTGTCAAAACATTCGTATCGGAAATGAAAAGAAATAGACCAAACAAGACATAAGCAATGTTAAAGAAAAATATTGTTCAAGATACAATAAAAACAATAAGGAAGAAAACGTGAATAAAGAATATTCCGTAGTTGAGCCCTGTTTTTTGTAATAATAGTTACAATGTAATATTTAATATTGTATTGTTTGTACAATAGTATAATTAATATATGATAGCATTCGACTGTGTTGACCACCAGACTTTAATTCTTAAATTAAAATACTATGATGTAGGAGACTTAGCCCAACAGTTACTGTCATCATACCTTTGTTCGCGAATTCAGACGGTAGATATCAATGGAACTAAATCACCCGGGTCGTCTGTGCGTATGGGGATACCTCAGGGTTCAATTTTAGGACCATTTCTCTTTTTAGTTTTTATAAACGATTTGCCACATTTTATGAGTAAATGTTGTGAGATAGTATAGTCACGTTCCCGAAAATATGGTTAAGCGAAACGACTTCTGGTTCATGCGTCATACTCGTTAACGGGTGGCCGCCACTGGGGACTGATCTGCTCATTTCTATTATTTTTATCCTTAATTATGTTCATCTTGCTAAGGAGAGAGAGCTTAATTTTTTTTTCTTTTCTTTAAATTTTTGGTTACTGAAAACGCAAGTTTTTTTGTAAGCTATATTTTAAATTTATTTATATTTGTAACTGGCGGGAGAAAACACCAAACTTGACGATTTTCTTGTCCGTTCTTTTATGACCAAGCTCCGGCCCGCAATTAATGGGCGCGTTAAATTTTAAGTTTGACCTTCATAAGAGCTCTATTGAGCCAAAGTTGAATATATTATTTTGACTTTGACTATTATTTTATAATAATACCAATTATTTAGTTCCAAGATAAGTATCATTAAGAAGTATATAACAATATCAATAAATTAATGTGTCTGTGTGTTATGCCATTTTTTTAAAAGGTATGAAAAAAATAATGCGAAATTTACAACGTACAATCTTTAAAATAATTCTTGTCTGTCTATCTCTTTATCCTTATTAGCTATTTTATTAAACAGTTAAACCAATTTGAGCATAGAGGTACACAATACAAAATAATATAGTTATCGGATGCGTTCACATATTAGGTCGGGGAAAAAGTCTTTTCGCATAACGTAGGTATAAACTTATTATAAATTTTTTTTGACTGTACTATTTGTGTCTGGCTGGTTTTGGTAACATTAAAAAGGTTCCATTATAAAGAAAAGAAAAAAATAAAAAAAAGTTGTTTCCCGTTATTTTTCATTTGTTTTTCTCTCCGTAAAAATGAGTGAATCTAATGAAGAAATTCGATACATTTTAAAATTTTATTATAAAAAAGGCAAAAATGCAACTCAAGCAGTGAAAAAAATTTGTGATGTTTATGGACCTGATGCAGTGTCAGTAAGAGTAGCACAAATTTGGTTCAAACGTTTTCAGTCCGGAAATTTTGATGTTAAAGATGCACCTCGCTCTGGTCGCCCTGTTACGAATAAAATGGACGCCATTTTTGAAAGAGTGGAGCAAGATCGGCATATTAGTAGTTACGATGTAGCTGAAGAACTGGGAATTGACCACAAAACAGTTTTGACCCATTTGAAGAAAGCTGGTTATACAAAAAAGCTCGATATTTGGGTGCCACACGAGCTCACTCAAAGAAACTTAATAAACCGTGTACTCATTTGCGATTCATTATTGAGACGTAATGAAACCGAGCCGTTTTTGAAGAGATTGATAACTGGCGATGAAAAGTGGATCACGTACGACAAGAACGTGCGAAAAAGGTCGTGGTCGAAAGTTGGCCAGGCTTCATAGACTGTGGCCAAACCTGGCCTAACACGAAATAAGGTGATGCTGTGTGTATGGTGGGATTGGAAGGGCATTGTTTATTATGAGCTTTTACCGCCCGGAAAAACCATCGATTCTGATCTTTACTGCCAGCAACTGATGAGATTAAAGGAAGCAGTCGAGAGAAAACGGCCGGAATTGATCAACAGGAAGGGTGTGGTCTTTCATCACGATAACGCTAGACCACACACATCTTTAGCCACTCAGCAAAAATTAAGAGAGTTCGACTGGGAGGTCCTAGTGCATCCACCATATAGCCCTGACCTTGCGCCTTCAGATTTTCACCTGTTTCGGTCTCTGCAGAATTCTTTAGGTTCTGTAAGGTTGACCTCAAGAGAGGACTGCCAAAACTATTTGTCCCGTTTTTTTGATCAGAAGTCCCAAAGTTTCTACAGTAACGGGATAATGTCTCTGCCCACAAAATGGCAGAAAGTTATTCAACAAAACGGTACATATATATTGTAAATAAATGTAAATAAACTTTGAAAAAAATGTCTTGACTTTTCATACAAAAATACGAAAAGACTTTTTCCCCAACCTATTATTATTCAAAAGTAAAATTAATCTGATTTTTTCCTCCGTTCTTTACAAACGAATTTCAATTTTGTTTGTATTTTACCAAATTGCACTGTACGACGATTTATTCGTCTCATCCCTTGTAAATTTTGGTTAAAATCAACCACATACATTGATAAATAGATAACCGTTAACATATTATGATATTCCTGTTGTAGAATGGAAATGCGAGCAGTGTGAAAATAAAATAGTTTACGGAGCCGGGGCGACGTGCCTCGGATAGCTACGTACATTTCATTGGCTTCAGTAATTATTTTGCTTTGTGTTTTCACATGTTACTTTGTTGAATGTTTCTCTTGTGTTAAGTTTACCGTATTTTTTAAATTAGAAATATGCGTTTAGAAATATGATAAATAGGAGATGAAAGGTGTAAGGAGATAATGGGTAATAGAGAGAGAGAGGGAAGAGTCTGCTTTTCCCTCTCTCTCTCTATCACCCACGATCAGACAGAGAGAGCTCAATTTTAATAGGAAGAGGGAGTGTAAGGAGAGAGAGAGTGCGTGAATAAGAATGAGAAGAAGGAGTGAAAGTGGAACTCCTGTTAGAGAACAATAGAGGAAAGGGGGCTTAGAATAGAAGGGAAGGGAGGGGTACACCAATTATAAAACATTTTGCTCTGTATGGCTCACGTGTTTATCCCTTTACCTCAGTAATCACAGGTACGGTATATTTCAAATAAAACTTTCTGCTACTTACTCTTGGGTTCTGATTACAGCAGTGGGCTCTTAAATACATAATGAAACAGTTTTAAAGAGGCCGTCAACGCGCTAGTAATACCCCTGATATTGCAAGCGTCCACAGCCTGCGGTGTCCACTTTCCATCAGTTGGCCGCACACAAGCATGCCTTGTGGTATAAAAACCAGAAAGATTTCTATCGTTCAAGTTTACGCTTTGACGAAATCCTGGTTCAAATTCATATTTTATTTTATTCATTAAGAAACTCCAACAAAGGGCAATATTATACAAAGTTCTCAGAAGATTTGTGCTCCTTCAGTTACAGGAGAACACATCATGTTTACATCATCTTTTAAACATAATTTGGTAATAAACAGTTAAACAAAAGAAAATTCAAATCAAAGAAAACAACAATATCAAAATTAAATAAATTTAAACATTTGAAATTAAAATACGGAATAGAATCTTCAAATAGTAAACAATAAAAGTATATAAATAAGTAAGTAAGTTTATTATATGATTCGAAAGCAATGGCCAGAATTGAACCCATCAAATAATTAATAAAACCGTCTGTTGCTTATCCATATTGTCAACGAATTTTCACAAATTTGTTCAATAGAAACTGTAATAACTGTAACTTTATATCAACATTGAGCTTGCTTTATCTTTATTATTAATTTTCGTGGCCAAGACAGAGTGTCTCATTGAATACCCATATTTAATCCTTATTCACAATCATACCTATATTTGCTTTGCTCATGTCAGCTTGCATACGAATAAGGCGTCTCGTTATGAATATGCTAATTTCTTTGGAAAATATCATACTCAATTCTTAGTCAAAAGGAGCTAAGCCAGACTTACTTAATAATTATAACAATTGGGGTGGTTATATGCAGCATTACAAAAGGAATTTTGTTTGATTAACGATATTTAGACATTACTTGGTAAATTTCTAAGAAATTTGTGCCTTTCAAGGTTTCATTGGATACTGTTGTTTAAATACAAGGAGTATTTACGTAGGTTTTATTTGAAAGTCATATGTGAGGATGGCAATGTGTGTGTTTTACCACCATAAGTGCTATATGAATAATTAGTTTGTCTTTATTTTGTTACACTTAGCCTTTCCTATATTTAGTTTATACAGTTCTATTTTCGAATCAAAAATCTTAGGAAACCAAGATTTTCGGTGCCAATCCAACCCTACCTGAAATTTATGCACCTGCCGATAAACGGTCGAGGCTCTGGCTAACGTTAAAGTTTCCAATAAGCAGCAATAAGCTTGCCGCCTATTATGTGGAACCAACGTTATAATTGGCGAAATGTGAATGTCGGCTTCTGTCTACCCTGTCGCTGTTAAAATAGGTTTAATTTTATATTTTTACCTATATCACCATTACTACGTTTTAATTATTTATGTGCGTTTGTTAAGTTAGCTACTACTATTAAATTCATGAATGATTTTTTTCACGAATGTGTTATGTGTGTTGTGTTGTTGAACATGAAGAGACCATGTCCTGTAGTAGGACATAAGATTTTTTAACTTCATATATTCCCTTTATGTACAACATTATTATGTAAGAAGTTTGAATAGAAAACACATAAAATATTTTTAAAATTAAAGAAATGGACTGTTGTTGGCCACACTAAATAGCCACTTAAAGTCTCATTAAAGTAGTACAACATTTACTTATGCTTTACACCTTATTCATGCGTTGTTCAACTTCTATATGGTTTTAGTTTACTGACAAGTCATTATTCGTTGTAATCACATTCTACAAAGCCCACTGCACTTTTTGTGTTGAGAAATAGTTTTATACATTTATAAACTGTGTGTAACAAAATAAAAACACGATAAATACGCATGTAAATAAAATACCCATACGACATTCAGATCGGTATTATTTCTCACACATTCGAACTAAAGAGGTCACATAAGTAGTGATATGAACTCCGTGCCGAGGTTTTCCCAGGTGGCTTAGACTTCGCCCGACTTCGAATAACCTTAAGTAGACATAAGAGTCGCCATATTTTCCAGCGACTGGAACTGGCTTCTCGTTCTTCGTCTTAAGGTTCTTAGTGATTGATATATTCATAGTCTGATATGACTTATTTGTTCAAGGAACTATGTACATTTAATATTAAGCAAGGAATGGAATGTAAATGTTTGCTGTGTAGAAACATCGAGGCTATCTATAACGTAACGTATACGTAACGTAGCTATGTTAAATGTTATACGTCCCTTTTCATAATAAAATCTATGTAAAAACATCAATACCTTTATTAAAATGAAACTACAAAATTATTATTTAGGTATATATCAATAAATATTCTCTTACAATCACACTGATTATTTAGTTCCAAGATAAGTATCATTAAGAACTTGTGTTATAGATACTACAAATATTCATGTTCATATGAGAATCGAACCCACGACCTCTAAAGTGAAGTGCAGGTATACTGACCTCCATGCCGTAATGGTCGTCGCAATCCATATAGGTGATAGACCCTAACTCAAAATCAATTTTAAAAGATTCATGTAAATAAAATTTGGGTAATATGTAAGGTCTGAAATCATTTTTACTATAGAGTGTAGAAGAATGTTAAAAACTATGGAAAATTAATTTACTGAAGCTGAACATCTTTCCATACATTAATATATTTTTTTATGCAACACCAAAACCAATTCTTATTTATATCTAGTTTATAGTTGCTTGGCTGTGAAGATCATAATTTCATTAACACACCTAGAATCACTGAATCAAAGTGAAAATTATAATCGAAATATGAGGCTTATCCGTTCCGACACGCGTACCATAAACACGTTAACGATTCGTTATTATGATGGACGTGATTACGTGAGTGAGCTGGAATGCAACAGTGAATTTCGGCTGGAGTCATCAGAATGGAGAACATGAAGGACTGGAAAATAAACGGTTAGACTTTATTGAAATAATAAATCAAACACATTAAATGGTTGTAATTTATTGAAAATAAATTTGTTATGAAAATATTAAATGTATTAACGGTGTCTGCTTGCTACGACGACTATTATTGAAAGCGTGTTATTTTGTGTGTACGGCTTGCGTGTATTCTTGGGTGTACAGGGATACCATCATTTTTTTTTTGTTTTACGTCGGGAACAAAATGCGTTTACGCACTACCTTCCGGCTAAAGGGGGACCGAAAGGGGGTGTGGGACTCACAACCGGCAGACGCGACTGTTAGCAGAACTACCCACTAAAATTTTTTTGACGACGCCCGCCGCTTTTTGAGCAAAAAGGCTGGGGCCAGTACCTGGGTTGCAGCGTCTGACACCCCACCTGCGGCCAACGACCCCCGGACCAAAACCTGGAGGACCTCCTCAGAGAGGCGCAGTGGACGCGCCCCTCCTACCTCCTTGTGCGACCATAGCGTGTGTGGCCGACTCCTCGGAGGGTCTGTTGTTAGAAAGCAAGGGCCCCCTGCCCCCACTGCCTAAGACCCTCCTGGCGCTGCTTGACGGGCCCTCCTGGCCCGCCCGCTGCGCCCTCCACAGATCCCTCTTAGTTTCTCCCCCGGTAGTCAGTACTAAGGGCACCCAGAGTCGTCGGTCTCTGGGTGTTACCTTTTCCCTGGCGCCTCCTGCACCCTACTGGGAGGTACTCAGCCCCCCCACCACGACAAGGTGGAGACCAGTCGGGGGGGACTGGGATCCCACCAAGACCTAAGGAGCCCAAGCCAACCTCACCTGCAAGTGGTGCACCTGCCGATCAACGGGTGAGGCTCTGGTGAAAATAATAGCGCCGTTAAGCGGCAATAGGCTCGCCACCTATTGCGTGGGACCAACTATATAATTGGTGAAGTGTGGGCGTATAATATGCTTCTGCCTACCCCTTCGGGGAAACAGGCTTGACTGTTGTATGTATATTTCTCTAGCTAAGGCCAGTTTAGTTTCGGGCTATATGGCATCGTGTGAGCTGTCCAAGGGTATTTATTTACATATATTTTTTCGCTATGTCAATCTTTGCTAGTATATTGCATTACGTCTTGGGATGGTATAATGGTAGCTATACTAAAAGTCAGCACTTTCCTTTCTTTTCGTTACCCGACCGCCGACCTCCTTGCTGATTGTGACGTTCTCTCTGTATGTCAAGTTTTCATTTTACTAACAGCCACTAATAAACATTTGATAACTCCTTACAACCCATACCAAACCTACACGGACGATAAATTGTGTGTCGACACCATATAGCATAAGAAATATCAGTAAACTGTATAATATGATGATGATTATTGATTATTGATTTGGTTCGATTGCCACGCAGTACAAATAATTGTGCGCAAAAACATAAATATTTTTGCTGGTCTGGATATTATGTTCCCTATGTATTAATTAGTACGTAATAAGGATGTCAATTCGTCCAATACTATAATACAGCCAGTAAGATTTACGTAATTATGTAAGAACGATTGTTAAAAAGTGCGAGTGCGACCTACAAACATGGACTGTAAACTGCTGATAATGATGGAATTAGTCCTTTGTATCATAATAGGTTGGGGAAAAAGTCTTTTCGTATTTTTGTATGAAAAGTCAAGACATTTTTTTCAAAGTTTATTTACATTTATTTACAATATATATGTACCGTTTTGTTGAATAACTTTCTGCCATTTTGTGGGCAGAGACATTATCCCGTTACTGTAGAAACTTTGGGACTTCTGATCAAAAAAACGGGACAAATAGTTTTGGCAGTCCTCTCTTGAGGTCAACCTTACAGAACCTAAAGAATTCTGCAGAGACCGAAACAGGTGAAAATCTGAAGGCGCAAGGTCAGGGCTATATGGTGGATGCACTAGGACCTCCCAGTCGAACTCTCTTAATTTTTGCTGAGTGGCTAAAGATGTGTGTGGTCTAGCGTTATCGTGATGAAAGACCACACCCTTCCTGTTGATCAATTCCGGCCGTTTTCTCTCGACTGCTTCCTTTAATCTCATCAGTTGCTGGCAGTAAAGATCAGAATCGATGGTTTTGCCGGGCGGTAAAAGCTCATAATAAACAATGCCCTTCCAATCCCACCATACACACAGCATCACCTTATTTCGTGTTAGGCCAGGTTTGGCCACAGTCTGTGAAGCCTGGCCAACTTTCGACTACGACCTTTTTCGCACGTTCTTGTCGTACGTGATCCACTTTTCATCGCCAGTTATCAATCTCTTCAAAAACGGCTCGGTTTCATCACGTCTCAATAATGAATCGCAAATGAGTACACGGTTCATTAAGTTTCTTTGAGTGAGCTCGTGTGGCACCCAAATATCGAGCTTTTTTGTATAACCAGCTGTCTTCAAATGGGTCAAAACTGTTTTGTGGTCAATTCCCAGTTCTTCAGCTACATCGTAACTACTAATATGCCGATCTTGCTCCACTCTTTCAAAAATGGCGTCCATTTTATTCGTAACAGGGCGACCAGAGCGAGGTGCATCTTTAACATCAAAATTTCCGGACTGAAAACGTTTGAACCAAATTTGTGCTACTCTTACTGACACTGCATCAGGTCCATAAACATCACAAATTTTTTTCACTGCTTGAGTTGCATTTTTGCCTTTTTTATAATAAAATTTTAAAATGTATCGAATTTCTTCATTAGATTCACTCATTTTTACGGAGAGAAAAACAAATGAAAAATAGCGGGAAACAATTTTTTTTTATTTTTTTCTTTTCTTTATAATGGAACCTTTTTAATGTTACCAAAACCAGCCAGACACAAATAGTACAGTCAAAAAAATTTTATAATAAGTTTATACCTATGTTATGCGAAAAGACTTTTTCCCCGACCTAATATTTTGATAAATGCGTGTGAACCTCTAAACGATAAAAAAGCAATGTTTTTCGTTTTTCAGAGTCCGATGCGATGTTCCGATAATAGGAATGAACGTATCGTATTAATTTCAAATCAGAGTCGATAATCTTAGAAGTGACAATAGGATTGTTACTAAAATTATCAACTTAAAGTCACCGATAAAAAATCTGTTCAAGGTATATTGAAATTATAAAAGCCGCGAAGGATAATGGTGCTGCTATATAAGTTCGTTTCTTCGTTTTATGTATGTTTCTCAATTCTCCTTCTTTTAACTTTTGTGTTCGTGAACTACTTATTGTGTTGTTAAAAATATATACTTTACAAGTGTGAGCAACTTTTGACTTTTAATTGTATTCACGTCCTACAATACTACACATACTTCCCGGTGCGTGCACCATTTAACAAATTATTCGATTGAGTTATAAGATTTTTGATTTTATGGGATTTTTAATTCAACTCCAAAAAAATACGTAGAGTTTGTTCTACTTACTAGAAATACGAGTCGATTTGAGTTATTTTTCGTTTTTTTTGAGAAATATCGTCTCTGCCGAATTTGTCACTGAGTATTTTGAAAGCTTCGGTTAGTTGCTATGTGCATATCAACTTGTCCTTACTTATAAATTTTAATCAGTATTATTACTCTTTCACGGCATCTGTTCGATAAAATGTTACTAAGCATTATTAAATGATAAGAAAGGAAAGATAATAATTTTTATCAAGGAAATTGCTTAGTTAGTATGGGACTTGATGTATGAATTTTTGGTTTCGATATATTGTGACCTAAAGCGTAACGTACTTTCTATCTAGATTCACTACGATGATTTTTCTTAGCACTCTCTTTGTCCTTCCTCGAACTATTGTTGACAGGTTGTGCAGTATTTCAGCCCCCCGAGATCAATAGATCGTTAAGCGTTTGAATGTAGGGAACAACTCATGCCACTCTCTACTTTCTATACCCTTGGGCCCTTTAACCGGGGCTCCAAGCGGCATTTATACTACCTCTCAGAACTGTGAGTGATCAGGACCGCACTTCTGGTTAAAGATCTCAACTTGTGGACTGCTTGTTACGACAGTATAGTCATTTCTCTTAAAGTGTTCAAAAGCTATAAGCTTTAAATTAAACCTTAATATAGGATTTGACTAGAAAAGGTGCTGATTAAAATTAGAAAAATTGCAAATTTAACCACATCTAAGTGCAGATAAAGAATACGAATTCCACTTCACACTCCGTTTATATTTTTGATGAACAATCAAGTAAATAAAGTTAATAAAGTAAATGTTAATCGAAAAATATACAATATATGTATTTTTTTTACCTATACATAATACTTTTCTTTTTGAAAGGAGGTATCTTATATACACTACAATCTAGCCTATGTAAAGACTAATTAGTAACTTTCTTTTATTATAAACTACTAAGTATTTCAAAAGTAAGAATTTGTCCAATAACACTATTCTTATTGTTACTATTAAGGCGAATACACTTTAGTGATGTGTTCTTAGTCACAGTATTACACTTCACTGACACTACACTAAACTAACTCAAAAGGTTTTGTCCTTCTCAGTCTTCTTACTAGGTCTATGTTGTCGAGTAGCTGGATAGCCTCAACATTAACATGGTGATGAAGTCTTCTTTCACGAGCTTCTGCACATTTTCTTTAGAGAAAAACATCCACTTTAAGGTCCCGATGTAGATCGTCGGTTCTGATATACCAAGGTGCGTTAACAATGCCTCTTAATACTTTATTCTGGAATCGCTGTATGATTTTTATGTTACTTGGTTTGGTACAAGCCCAGAGCTGAATACCATAAGTCCATACCGGCATAAGGACTTGTTTATACAATAGTAATTTGTAGTGTACCGATAGCGCTGAATGTTTACCCAGAAGCCAGTACATTTTTTTTTAACGAAGTTTTAGCTCTTCGCGTTTCTTCTGAATTTGTGCTTTCCAGCGAAGCTTTGTGTCTAATGTCATTCCTAGGTATTTAGCAGTATTTTCATACGGTACTACAGTGTTGTTTAAATATATCGGATGGTGTACTTTTTCTTGTTTGTAAAATCTATATGAGTTGATTCAGACTCATTTAATTTAATTCGCCATTTCCTCGTCCATTTGTAAATGGTATTGAGAGCAGTTTGTACCTTTTCCACTGCTCCCACTTGTGTAGATCCTAACGCCATTATGGCCGTGTCGTCAGCAAAGGTAGCAATGGTGTTGTCTTCTAATTCTGGAATATCGCAAGTGTACAGTAGGTACAGGACCGGGCCTAGCACACTTCCTTGAGGTACTCCAGCTTTGATTAATGTGAGGTCTGAATATGCATCGTTTTGTCTCACTCTAAAAACCCTGTCGGATATGTATGATTCAAGAATACTTGAAAATTGTACTGGGAGGACTTTTCTTAGTTTGTATATAAGGCCTTGATGCCAAACCTTATCAAAAGCTTGAACTACATCTAGAAATACTGTAGAACAGACTTTTTTCTCTTCTAATGACTTTTCTACCATGTGAGTAATTCTGTGTACTTGGTCTATAGTGGAATGTTTTTCTCTAAAGCCAAATTGGTAATCAGGTATAAGTTTTCTACTTTCAATGATTGGCTTAGGCCTTTTCAAAATCACCTTTTCCAGAAATTTGACATGATTGGTAGAAAAATATACAATATATGTATATGCAATGTCTAACGTTAACACTTAGGCAAAAATAAAGTATGTTTCATAGTGTTTATTTTGCATAACTATTAACTACTTTCAATTATCTTATGCAACCAACCATCAAAGAACAGACACATGCATTTACTGACTCCATAATAACACTCGTACCATATTCAATATCCATTCTGCTAGAAGCCATTCCTGATTAAACCTGAAACTGGTTGCATTAGGTGCACAATAAACCCTGATTGGATACTCGACGCTAACGAAGTGACGACGGCTTAGTATGTAGACTGTCACAATGATTTATCACAGAGATACAGGTAACGGATAATAGTACAACATAGTGATTTATTAAAAGATCATCTTGAATTATAACGTACACAGGTTACCCAGATATGTCCTTATGACGGTAAGGGAACATACATACGTACATACATAATGTTACGCCTCTTTCCCGTATGGGTAGGCAGAGATCACATCCTTCCACTTGCATCTTGGCACACACTTTTAGCTTAATTCACACTCATTAACCTCCTCATACACGCCCGTCGGTTTAGGGTACTTTTGTCCAGCCCTTTCTCCAAAATTTTCTGAGTTTGGCGATGGAAGGTTACTACAGACGGTAAAGGTAATAATCAGAAATGCTATTAAAGAAAAAGATTGCAAATTTTTGAGTTGACGATACTTTTATCGATTTTTGCATTACTTTTCTACAAAAAATATGTAATCGATCATATTGGAAGTCTTTCGGGGAGGCCTACGTTCAGAAGTAGACATTCTTGGGCTGAAAAGGATTTATGTGCTCATTTATTGATGACCGATGTGGCGTGGAGGACGATATACTCGTACCAGCCCTCCGCTCCTAAGGCCGTAGGCTCGATTCCCAAACAGGATCTTTGTGTCTATTTACAAAAAAAAGTATTTATAATACTTATTCAATCCTATACTTACTAAATAATTGGCGTGATTGTAAGAAAATAATAATAATATTATGTAACATTGAGATTTATTAAGTCCGTAGTTCAACTCGTTTTAAGTAAATCGAACAATACGGCGCAATAAATATGTTTTGGTGACGGTAGTTTTAAATTTGACCACGTCCACGGCGACATCTTTCACCTCAGTCACGTTATAATTTACAAGACTTTTAAACTATTTTATTTTCAAGTCATTGTGTTACTGTTATGGTACTAAGGTTTATCCCATTTTATTGACGGGGGGCAAATCGCGGGACAATGCTAGTTTCTTCTTTCATTTATAAGAACATTTTTCTTCAATAAGCACTAGAAATGAATTTGCATTCGTCATAATATATGCTTCTCAGTTATTGACACTTTTTCATAAACCTAGGATGACGAATAAAACACGAAAGGCATAAAATTGCGTTCTGTGTTTGCTGATACCACAGAACGAGTATTCTATAAAGAAGTTACATACTCAATTCTGTTACCACATTAGTGACAAAAAAAAGATTTTTTCAGCATTTGAAAGGCTCAGCCTTCTGAATGTTTTTGTTGACTTCCTTCCATTACTTAACTCTACCGTAAGTTCAGATATGAAATGTTTGAAGTGCAAACAGAGTTCATTTTGTTTAATTAAGAGTAAATGTAATTTCAATTGACAAATTCGGCACGTACTATGTTAAAGCCAGGCTTGAAAGTACTGTAGCTAGGAAAATGATTGGGCTAACGAATATAATTAGCACAGTACTCATAAAGATTTTCCACTATGCATACCACTAACCATCATTTGAAAATCTCGTTCATCACATCTCTCAGTAAATTCTACAATTTCGTCTCTTTATACATGCTCTATGGCTAATACCTTATAAAAAGAGCGCAATAATTCACATCGTATATTCCTTTTACCGCCGTTTTCTCCTTTTTCGACGCGCTCCAACTTACTGAGCGAATAACAGTATATAGCAGTCGCAATTTCCAACAAAGTTGTCTATACGTAGTAACTTGTTTGCCTTGGGAATGACTTGATGCTACAAAGGAAAGGAGTTTTACAAGTTCACATCGTAGCTGATGTTTTACTCAGTTTTATATGTAGATTGAGTTTACAAGTCTTCATAGAGACTAGAAAGTACGATAAATCATTTTTATTTTAATATGGTAATAGCGGCAGTCCGCTGTTTTATATGTATGTCCTATAGTCATTTCTTCTTAAACGATTAATTTTTTTATGTTTACTAATCCCTGCCAATATGCAAAATTGTTCTATCAAGTTATTAATAATTGGAAAACTATGAATTATGATAGGCAGCGTTCATCGAGTATATATTTACATACCATCTTTGATTCCATGTTTTGATTTTTAAAAATTACAAATTTTAATATCACAGTATTCTATGCAATTGATACTTGAAAACGCCAGTGATACAAGCCTTACTCACCATTGAGAAAAGGTCTCGTTTGAGTCACCGCATGTATGCAAGCAGGTACATTTTCTAATCGACGCGCTACGAGTCTGTGTGCTCAGAACACGTTTAACGTTAGGTGGTTGAAAAACAAAGAAATAAGCTAGACAGCGTTCACCGAGGTTAGCCTTGAAATATCAAAAAAATATGCAATGTTCAATAGTTTTTTCAAATATAGCTCAAAAAGACTATTCGCCTATTCACTGCGAGCAAGGGCTTAAGTAGAGAACACTGGAAATGAAACACGTCAAGTTTTGTTTTTTCTCCAGAACAAAACAGTTCAATTCCTTAATAACAGCTCATAGCATCCCATGCTGACCACAGCTTTTAACAAAATTAAAACATTAATGACTCAATAAAAACAAAGTAACTAATTTAAATGAAAACAAAGTACGAGGAATCAGTTAAACGCACTCGCGCCGTTAGTGCTCCCTCGCCTAAAAGTCGCGTGTTTGCTAATTACCCTGCGAAGTTAAGGTGGGGCTTTTAAAATAACTCTTTGCCAGAAAATGTAGTTGAGCAGGCGTAATTTTCACGGAGCATTTAGGTCACTATAAAATTATTAGACGTACCTATTTTTTTTTCAATAAGTTTTATATAATTATGTTGATGATTTATTTTTATTATTCAAATGTTTGTTTTAGCTTAAAAAATGGTACAATGATATGTAATTAAAAATTATCACTTTATGTATAGAATTAAAAGATAATGATTGTTCTATGTATTCAATTGAAATATAGCTATGGTACCTATATAATAACAAATAAATGACATTTGTGTTATTATACGCATAATATTAAATGGAATAGAGTTGATGGTGGACTCACTTATTTTGATTTATTGTCCTAATATGCTTAAAAAAATTAAGACAATCGGCGAGCATATTTATCAAACGTGAAAGTGTGAAACGAACGCATTCTAAAATAATAATTTAACATAGTAGAACCATTATACATAATTCAAAAATCTTTTTTTTTATCTTAGCAATTGCTTAATATATACTAAATATTTGGTCGGGTGTATGCTTGAGCGCTACCTTGTGGGAAACAAAAAATATATAAAATCTGTGTACAAAATATTTCCTGCACATCATACGTCATAATTTGTAAGAACTTAAGTGAGTTAGCGTTAAGAAAGTCACTTTATAAGTATAAAATGAATGTCAAAAGTTCTAGCGTCAGCACGTCGACATTGTGCAGTTTATAAATTGCCTGGACTACTTGTAAACTGCTCTCTGATCCCTCTTTGCTTACTAGAACGGATGACTAGGTATTATTAAATGTTAATGTGATCATTACACATAAATATTTATATTTTTACTCTCAAAAAATGTACAGTATAATAATTAACATAGTGTCAATTTAGTTTAAAATATGTTTTTATCATGTATATGTTAAAAACATATTTAGTAATTTATGTATATGTTTTCAGACAATTTTTTTAAAATGCAATATTGTGATTTGTTTTAAAAGGTGCTTTAGGTGGAAATAATATTGCGCTTTTGTGGCTCAATTTGCGATCGGAATGAAAACATCGTCGCGGTGCATTTTCGGATTTTTTGAAATGACACTGGGTTTATTGAATTTGGTTAATTACATATGTAATTAAATGGTTACGACCACTGTGGTTACTGTTTAAAGTACAAGTAACATTATGGTATCAAAAAGGCTCATATTTAATGTGTCATCAAAATTAATAAATTACCAACCTAACCTAACCTTTTTGTACATCAAAAAATTCTGATGGAGCACCTAATCCCCTATTAGATGCTAGATCAGTATTTTTGATGATCAAAAAAGTATTTTTTAGAGGTTCAGTTTATTATATTCCTATCAAAAATAACATTTTAACTCAATATGTGTTTGACATTTTTTCAGTCCGTTAGTATTATTACTTGTATTACTAGTATATTTATATTCTTATTTCAATAGTACACTTAGAAGTCTACTATTAAGCTGTACCTACACTGTTTTTATATTGTATCATAAGACATTGTCATATCCAGGAAAATTCAAGTTACATTTAGAAGGGACACCTTTTAGTTATGTTAGAAATTCCAGTCATTAGTGAGCTCGCGTGTTTCGTGTAACGTGATAAAATGAAATTCTCTACGATAATTACCTTCTAAAATTAGGGAACATTTTACAGTGTCAGTTTTCAATTATGAGGGGTGTTAAGGTTTGGTTCAAAAATTACCACATTTGTGAAGTTGTCAAATCGTAACGAGGTTAGGGAAGGCCTGTGCCCGTTTTAATTACACAGAACGTGGTAGGGACGGTCTGTCTGTCACTATTGTCTTTATATCAGTACATTACGAAATGATTTTTACACTGATTGGATAATAAAAGATAGCAAAAAAGAAAAGAGAAATATGAAATTTCACGTGTGTGCGTATGGTATGCGGGCATGTGTTTGGGGTTCATTATTTATTTAGTTATGTCGAAAAAATGAAATTGGGTTCATTGATTTAGATATATTATTATAAATAAGGCATAATGAAAGTGTCGTGTTGAAGTCGTGACCGTACGACTATGTATTAAAAATTAATAATAATATTGACATTTGAGTTTTATATAAGGTACCTATTTAAAACTCTGTTTTTATTTAAACGTAGATCCAGGATTGCTCCATGTTTAAGAAAAGTTTTAGTACATTGTGCGAGTTTTCAAGGAAATGAATCAAATTTTGAAACGAGAGGGTCGTTCTTTGTATTTTAAGGTAGCGTAACAGGAAAAATAAAATAAAATTGGACTATCTTGCTATTCGTAGAATTAAGGTGATATTATTTTTATCACTAAGATTAAATGAAATCTTATTTACACGACTGTAACGTAAAAAAAATAATACAAGACATTTTTTATGATCGAGTATTTTATATTTAGTGGATATTACATTTTCCATATCACGTGATCCTTTCCATTCGCATCAAATTAGTTATGGTAGACATAATTAATGAGGGATTTACCGTAGCGTAAATTACACGAGAGGCATAGCCAGGATAGTTTCGTGAACGTGTTTAATAAAAAGGTTTATATCATATTACTTTAATAGCAATATGACATTAATTATTAAAAATAATTTGAAAATAATTTATATACCATTCTTTTAAATTAGACCAGTTCAAAGTTTTTAGTTGACTCTTATCAGTAAAAGCCATCTCTTCCAACCAACCCGCAGCACAGGAGAGAATATGACATATTTTAATAGGTCCTAATTTTAGTTGCTGCAAAACTGCTGATTTATACCGAAATAAATTCAAATATTATTATAGTATAAGTAGCGCCTGCCTAAAATAGTGCCACTCCCTCTCATCTCACGGGTAGCCGTAAGCATCGACGAAGAGGACCTTACAGGATGATAGGTAGCACCGTCATTCTGCGTACTGGCCTGAACTGCGATCACTAACCCGCCTACCCAGCGTGGAGATTATAGGCAAGTACCCCCAATATAATGTAATCTACATATTGGCCAATGTTCAGCAGTGGACTTTATAAGGCTGACATGATTATGATGATGAGGTTAGTATTGTAATGTTTTTGTGATAGCGAAGGTGTTTGTTTCGTCTTGTCTTCAAGTTTGTCCTTATTTTACTTTAATTTTAACATCTATATAAATGTCTTACGTTCCTGTTAATTGTATGCATGTGTACATAAATAATATAGAAATATGTTTTTTTTATTATGATCTCTGTATGTGTACAGTCGGAATAGGAAATAAATCAATATTTAAGATATTTTTTAAACGCACATACGCAGTCTTTCTGCCCTTCGACAAGATGATAAATATTCTGCTTATCCTTTACACTATACGGATTCTTTGTGGATTGGCGCATTCAGGTGGCTTCCTGCGGTCTATCAAAAAACTTTTGAAAATAAATAGCTAAAAATTTCATTTTATAAATTTGTTACATTTAAGTGTTGTAGGTTCAATCATCGAAAGTAATGCACCAATTGAAAAACAAAGTTCCAAAACTACTTACTATAATATGTTAAGGACAATAATTAAAGCATAAAAAGTTACAGTGTTATTACAAAAAAATTTAACAGATGTTGAAGCCCCCTTTAAAAAAAACGCTATCTCAAAACCCTGTCTATTGATTGCCTAAGGTTAAACACTTCTTAGATATAGTTTAAATTCAAACACGGGCTAGCGCTTGTTTGATGACAGCTGACAACTGTGACGTTCCGTTTCATGCTTTGGTTACGCTTATTGTTTAGAATTAGGTATTTTATATTCCTAACGTGACCGTTTGTAGACTTACAAGTTGTTCTAATACATAAAATGATTATTTCACTTAAATCATTTTCTCATCTTTATTATTTTTAATATATGGAATATTAATATATTATTATTATAATAATGAATTCCGTTAAGTCGGATATGATTTGCTTAACACGGAGTGTGAAAGAATGAATGAAAACCCGTTGAAAGAACGTATCGCTTAGAAGCGGTTTTACCTAAACGTTTGCTAAACAGTGTTTTGTGATAGAGATAGTTAAACAAACCTTAAACATCGTTTAAAACTGTTTGAACAAACGCATGTCTAAGGAGTATTTAAAATATTTTTTGTAAAAACACTGTTAGTTTATATTTATGTCATGCGAGCTGTTTTCCTTGTGCCGTCCTTGAGTTTTAATGGCATTTGGCAGGTACACTCCCTATTGCGTGTCCCCAGGGTGTATATATACCCCCTATATACACATATATCAGTACGCTGTCATGCATAGCTACTTTGTTAAATGGAATAACTCGTTTAATACATTAACATGAGTTGAAATATAAAGGTTGCCTTGGGCTTAATGGATCACATAAAATATTTTTATAAAATCGTCAGTGACTGTATAAATTGTTCTTTAAACAATTAATTCGTCATACTCTTAAAACGTTTAATCAATTATTAAGTGTTTTTTGGTGTTTATTTATACTGGCAGTGTTGCCATAGAAAGCTTTACATAGGGTGTGTTAACAGAAAATATGGCACTGTTTGAACTAACAATTACGCCTATACTCGGTTCTAAAAAGGCTTAAGCTTTATACGCCCACATTTCGCTAATTATACAGTTGGTCCCACGTAGTAGGCGTCGAGCCTATTGCCGCTTACCGAGCCCTGTTATGTTATCTTAATAAAACTTAAAATTAAAAACCTTGAAATTTATAAACATGTATTATAAACATAAACCATACTCTCATTGTGATCTCTTCATGTAGAAATTCAAAACGGAGTTTCGATACCAAGCTACTCCGACGATGTGCTTCAATATCAGAAGATAAATTACTGTTTTTTGAGCTTGTATTTTAAAGGTTAAAACCAATGTATAATTTTATCTACAAGAGTTATTTTTAGTAGAAAATCGAGTCTATTTTACTGATTTTGTCGGAGTAGCGTAGTGTCCGAGTAACTTTTATATATTTTGTAAGTTTTATAGAGGTACTATTATTTTTTAGTGATCTTGGACATCTCACATATACCCTCTACTCCCATACTTACTTATATTGTGTTAACATAATAATATATATTGTGTTTTTTGTACATACTAGGAATATAATGTATAATACCTAGTCTAAGACAAAAATTTGCATCACACAAATATTTGTCTTGTGTGGACCCAATCAACCCCAACCTATACGCCATATTGGTTACCAATTAAAATAAAAAATGCTTTGATTCTTTCGATGTCTTTAGAAATAACCAATCTGTCAGAGATAAGCAACAACGAATTCTACCTAATTAGATTCGCTAGGAATAAAACTACTATCACATACCGAATTGATGAGAATCAGGATACAAATTCTACCAATTCGACCAATAATAATGTCATGGTAACAGTTGAACGTTGAGAATCATATGTTATTAATCTATAGATTTATGATCGAATGAAGTAGTACATCTAGGAGAAAAGCGATTACAGCTGATACACAATCGTTTCAACAAGACAATCTATAACTACGTCTTAAACACAGCGTAATCGTCAAAATTTTTAAAATTTTATTTAAAAATATTTTACAGATTTAAATGAGGTATATAAGGATTCTATCAAGATCTAAGGAGCCCAAGCCAATCTCACCTGCGAGTGGTGCACCTGCCGATCAACGGACGAGCCGCTGGCGACCATAATAGTGCTTGGTAAGCGGCAATAGGCTCGCCACCTATTACATGGGACCAGCTATATAGTTGGCGAAGTGTGGGCGTGTAATATGCCTAAGCCTACCCTTTCGGAAAAACAGGCGTGATAATATGTCATATATACATATTATCACGTATAGTACATAGTACAGATTTAAATCTCGGTTAAAATAACTATTATATTTCGACATTATTAATATGTACTTTACAGTGACTTTATTTTCCCCTTAGATATGGACTCACTAGTTTAGATTACTTGCCAGAGTCAAGTAATATCATAATTCATGTTATTTGCATTAATGCAGCATTTTCAGTACATTTTCAGTACAGTCATGCAGTACAGTCAAAGTCAAGTAAAGTCCGTTATAGTCGAGTTAAAGCATGCCCCAGTAAAATAGTGGAAACTTTACTAGAGGCTTCTTGAGATTCATATTTATATTCATTTATTCATTTGCTTGTCACATGGTATCTTACAGGTATTATATAAATAAGACAAAGGCATTTTATACATATGACACCTCGTAGAGACACTGCAAACTATTGGGAGAGAGAGTGCTTTACATTATAGTTGAATATATAAACTTAATACTGAATAAATATTACACACTATTTATTTATTGCCTATCTGCGATAAACTTATTAAGATTATATGAAGAGTTTTGTTGAAGATAAGATTTCAGATTATTTATTAGAAGATCAGGTTTTTCTAAATCCCTAATGTAATTGGGGATATGATTAAACATTCATATTGACATTCGTTGAGGACCAGTATTTACGAAGATTATTAATTTATTTTTATATTTAACATTTCGCCAAACTGAAGAGTTTAGTGTGAAAAGCTCCTTGAGTTGTTTGACAAATTTACAGGATTCCAGTATGTATATACAGGTTAACTTAAGTTTACTATGCTGTTTTGAATACGGCTTACAAAAAGTTATTTATTATATAAAATTCGTACACAATTTTTTTGGAGTATGAAAATATTATTGACGTTCGTACTATTGCCCCACAGAAGTATGCCAAACGACAAAATGTAAATGAAGAAAGTTTTTTAGCCAGAACTTGTACATGAGATTTCTAGTTTAAATTACAATCAATATTTATTCCTAATAGAGATGTTAAGTATACTATGTGAATATTTTCATTTTTAAAACTATATTGTAAATTCAATGGAGTTGTTTTGGCGTGGTCTTAACTGTATTATTTTTTTCTTTTAAAATTCAAAGCCAGATTATGAGCTTGCAGCCATTCTGTAATTTTAGTTAGATTTATATCTAGTCCTGCATTTAGCTCTAATTCGGTAGCACAGGGAATGTGAACTGATATATCATCTGCAAAAAGGGTACAATGCGGGTCTATTACTTTTGGCAGTTCATTTATGTAAATTAAAAACCATATACATCCTTGAACACTACCTTGTGGTATTG
Organism: Musotima nitidalis; assembly: GCA_949126915.1. Taxonomy (NCBI): domain Eukaryota; kingdom Metazoa; phylum Arthropoda; class Insecta; order Lepidoptera; family Crambidae; genus Musotima; species Musotima nitidalis. The sequence goes on along the minus strand of OX421423.1, from coordinate 10,671,952 downwards.
ATCTATTTATATAAATTTCTATAGATCTTACATATTGAATTTCTCCCGTTTTAAAGTTGGTAGATTCAATTTCAACAGTTGAACGTTTGAACCATTCCTTTCCTAGGGATATCTCGTATTTCAATATGATAGTTTCTCTAGCAATATATCATAATTTACTTTATCATATGCCTTACTTAGGTCGAGTAAATCCCTATGGCATATTTTCGGTTTCCTATTTCATCTAATATATGTTGTACGTAAGTATAGACTGCAAATGTCGTTGACCTAGCCTTTCTAAATCCGAATTGCTTATTGTCATTTGTATTCAACAACTTAAATTATTCTTTTTGATATCAATTGTTCAAATATTTTGTATGATGCCGGTAACAGTGCGATGGGACGGTAGTTAGATGGATCAAATTTATCCCCTTTTTTGAAGGCTGGCTTTTCTAGAGAGACTTTTAGTGCATCCGGGATAGTACCAAAGGATTGGTTGATTGACTGTTAATGGGTTCACTAAAACGCGTATACATTTCTTCACAAGTTTAGGAGGAATTTCATCTATGCCCTGGCTAATTTTATTTTTTTGAGGGCTTATTACTTGAAAGACTTCCCATGTCTCTGCTGGTTTTACAAACAAAGAGTTTGCTAGTTGTGTTGGGTTTGTTAACTTGTATTATTTGTAGGATACTGATCACCAGATTAAAACGAAAAATATTCGTTAAATTTATTAGCTACATCTTTAGGATTGGTTAAGAGCGTATTCTTTAATATAATATTAATGTTTTGTTTATGTACTAATATATTTTTATTTGTAATAGTATTCATTATTTTCCACATTGACTTTATTTTGTTGTTTGATTTATAATAGTTTTTAATAAATTCAAGTTTTTATTTTGTATGTTAGTATTTTTACTGGTTTTTCATCTTTCTCATAATAGTTATGAATTGTTTGCAATATTTGTTTTTTATTCCCTTCTACTAGTACTATTGGGTTTTTCTGATAACTATTTTTGGAGTAAAGTAAGTTCATTTTCTAGTTGACGAATCACTGTATTAGTGTTACCTAATTTAGGGGTTTAACAACGACATGAAGGGCAGTTCCAAAACTTTTAAGCTCGGTTGTCATAGTATTGTAGAATCGCTGAGAGGATACATTAGCACAATTCAAATCATATTTATCATTGCATAAGGAGCAAGTTAAATATTCTCTGTTCATAATTTTTTGTATACAGCTTGCACATTTTATAATCATTTTTCCCCTTTCTTTGTATTTAGCGCCATCTTGCTTTTTTCTCGGAAACACCAATCGATCTTAAGTAGCATATCAGACTTACGGTAGATGTCGCTCCACAATCAATAAGAAAAGTTTTATTATCGCACCTATATATAAATATGTAAAATATACTTTCATTAATTCATTACATATAATTTTACTTTAATATTCTACTTTCCTACGATTGCGTACGTAGCCGAATAAGTTATGTCTAAAAGTCCACAATATTTACACATAAAAACTCACATTTACACTAGTTTTAGAAAATGAAATACTACCCCGATGTGCCTTTTTCCGCGCCAAAACACTTCAGTGAAAATCATCAAATAATCTTCCCCCGCTGTGGTTGGAGCGGGAGGGTGTGTCAGGCTTTTACTGACTAAAAACCACCTATTTTCCTTTTCTTGAGCCTGCTACGTACCAAGTTCTTTTATTTTTTATTTATTATTTACGTCGGTAACAAATTGCATTTACGCACTGCCTCCCGGCCAAAGGGGGACCGAGAGGGGTGTCTGCCGGTGGGTATTACTATATACCCACTAAAATTTTTGCGACGACGCCCGCCGCTTGTTTAGAATTAAGCGGGGGACCAGTACCTGGGTTGCAGCGCCTGACTCTCCGCCCGCGGTTATCGTCCCCCGAGCCAAAACCGGGAGGACCTCCTCAGAGAGGTGCAGTGGACGCGTGTGTGTGTGTGGTCGACTTCTCGGATGATCTATGGTTATACAGCAGGGGCCCTCTGTCCTCGCTGCCTGAGACACTTCTGGCGCTGTTGGCGAGCTGTGCCCTCGCATGTCCCTCTTAGTTTCCCCCTCTAGTAGTCAGTACTACTACTGGGAACGAGACGAGCGGCATTCTGCCTCTCTCGTTCCGTCGCCTGCTTTGCTAGCATGACTGATACGCAATAGGAGGCGACAGTCCCCCATTCTCTCTCGCTCCGGACCATGGTCTTTACCAAGGCGCTACGAGGACACGCCTGTGCTGCGCCCAAGCTGGGCAGATTGCGGTAGAGTGCTCCACCGTTCATCCTCACAGATGTAGCATTCGGACGTTTCAGGCGGTAGGTGAGCGCACCGTGGCGCCTCTCTAGCCACTCCACAAAGAGGGAACTTACCGCCACTGTCGTGGCGAGTCCTGCACGAGGTTGCGACAGTCGTTCTCGTCATGACGCTAAGAGATCGCGCCGAAAGTCCATCCGCTGCGCATTGAGCTGCCGTGGCAGCGGAGTTTCCCCTCGACGTAGTATCTACACGTGCCACTCATAGAGGCGCGCAAGAATTAACGCCTCCAGAACCCATGGTGGCAATCCGGCAAGCAGACTCGCAGCCTCACTGTCGATCGTGCGGTAGCCCCGTATCAGCTTTGTGGCCACCACCCTTTGGGGCGCGTTCAGGTAGTGAGTTGTTGTCGCTGCATAAAACGCGCCAGGACTGGGAATATCAAGAGTATGATTACACTTGTTTGGTTTTTCTTTATTTCTCAAAAAAATGTTCGCAATCATATTCAGGAAACTGAACGTCGCCTTTCCCATTTTTTTAAAACATATGTTATTTGTTTTTTTCTACGCTACGACGTTAATTGATTTTAATGAAATAGTTCAATATTTCTTTTGTTAGTTCCCTTTTTTTTTCTATACATACTAAACACCCAGACTAGCCCTAAAGAATAATTAAGCAACACGAAATTTAAACATAACTTTAATAACCTTTTGAGCTTATTGGTCAATATATCCACAGGGATTACAAAAGCCTTTGAGAATTTCAACTTTTGACAAATTAATTTTCGTTCTAACATAATTACCTAATACATAGTATAATTTTCATTTCGACATTGTTGCTGGAACCTTTGTGGGCTGCGGTTGGTAAGTCACTTTACATATTGCATAGTTATTAAACTTAAAAATAGTTTTTCCATAAAAAATATATGGTAGATATGATTTCCGAATGCATTAGCAGCGCAGACGTATTTTATTACAAGTTATTTTTCAGTCTTGCAATTTCATTTCAAAAAAGTTGTTCAAAACTATTTGTCAAAGTAAGTTTATAGTGATTCTGAAAATTAATGAAAATTGAGTCTTTCATCAGAAATTTCCCCTAATGAATTTGTAACTGCATGCAATGTTCACCCGTAATTGTAATGACGTTAAGCCAAATGCTTTGACTACTACTTCTATTCTGGTTGGTGATCATTTTAATACATAAAAACAGAGCACACATAAAAAATATTCTTTTAATATTATTTTGTACATATTTCGGACATTTGATAGCACGGAAATTCGGTATATAGTATTTATTTAATACAACTTTTCCCAAAAACTATTAGTATTTTATGCAACTATATAAAATACAGATAAAATTTTAAACAATGTCTGTGTTTTATAGAGAGATATAATTATTAGGCATTTTGCATGCCTAATGGAATAGTGACTTAACTCAAAAGACGATTTTTTGAGACATCACAAAAGAAGATCTTCTAAAGAATACTTGTCCTGCTTGTAAGCGCATTAAATTGATACTGATTTATTAATTAGTAATTCTGCTTGTGTTTTAAACGTTCAATTAAAATTGCTTCGATTCAGTAAGAAATAGAAAGACTGTATAAGTACGTAACTCAAACCTGACCTATCTATTAATGGGTCGATGTTCTTTTTAGCATGCGAATTTGTTAAATATAATGTACGAATTGAAATTTCAGGAAATATAAACGTCGTTAAAAAAGAAAAAAATTAATGCAAATGTTTGTCCCGAGGCCCGAAGCCTTTTTCAAGTATTGCAAACAGCCTTGTATTAAGAGGATATGTCTGATTATAATTAACCAAACTTTTATTTAATTGCCTGATTTTATATTCATATGTATAACTGTATTATATTTTTGGTTATTTCATGACATCAGCTACAGATATAGATATACAATAGATGACGCAAGTATCACGATTTGTATTAAAGTCAAGCGTGCCAACTTTTCAACATCTAATGTTACGTCACTGCCGATGTGTAGTGAATGGAAATCCAAACTGAATCAGCGGACAATGAGACCGCTGATGATAAATATATCATAATGTCAAATCGTTCATATTACAGTATTTAAGGAACAACAACAGACGCGCGCGGGCTGTAAGTAGCGGCGGCCGGCCCCGACGGTTGGTCGGGGTTCGGACCCGCGAATCACATGCATTTACGTTATCTATAATATGTGTAGTATCTGTGATATCATCCCATTATCGTACTCAGAATGGGCCTATACTGACAAACCAAAGTAATAGGTGTTTATTTTAAGGCACTTTTAAAAGGAGGATTGTTTTTATGTGTTTTGTTGTTTTAAAAACATCAATAAGCAGCGGTTTGGGCAAAATCTACCATGTGCTGTGTCACTTGACGAAGTAACGTTGCAAGTTTTTTAATATTTCACAAGTAGAAAATCCAATCCCTATTAAAATAAAAAGTAATTTATGGAATAGAAACCTGCATAAGTATTGTACAGATCATCTACATCCGACAACAACCGCCCGAAACCAGGGCATAAAACACAACTGCAGACCCGAAAGGGGGAAAAAATCCTCATGAATTGACAATGGAAATCTTAACAAAGAGAGAAAAAAACTTTAATCCACAGAAATACGGTTAAAGCGACATGTGAAAAATGTTTTTAGGTTTTTTACGCTAGAACGACAATGACGCGTTGTCGACTAAAAGATTTTATCACAAGTCTCGCAGTCATTTAATAGCATGAGGTTTTTTTTTATTCGCATAAGGTGAAGCGTTCCTAAAAGCTTTCTGTTTCCGAAAGGCAACAACCAAACTCGACACTAAATACGACCAGAAAGAAGGTTTTTATCGATAACTACATTACACTACTCTTATAAAGCGAGAAACTTTTTCTCATATACTATAAAAGCAGAACCAACACTGTTTTTCAGATTATTCCATAACGGAGCTATCTTTGTATTCTTTGTGTGATATAACTAAAATGTCACTAATAAAAACCATTATGTTTTGTACTATAAACTTATAATTATCGCTTGCTCCGTGCCTCTGAAAGCACGTTAAACCATTGTTCGAGCAGTTGTTTTAGGAACTCTTGCGTTTTTTTTATCGACTATAAGTAATAATAATTTTAAAAAAAGTTGTTTTAGGAAATCAGTGCCTCCTATCATAATGATAGCTGATCTAACCATAAAATGATCTTATCCTCTGGGTTTCGGAGGTCAGACGGCAGTCGCTTCATGTAATAACTCTGACTACTGATATGGCGTGGAGGCCAGTATATCCGTGCTCCTGAGGTCGTGGGTTCGATTTCCACACTGGACAAAAGCTTTGTGGGCACAAACATGAATATTTGTTCTGGTCTCGGTGCTGTCCTATGTATATTAAGTATATATTTATTTACAAAAAAATATATATATGTATGTTTCTCCGTTCATAAGTGTCTATAGCACAAGCATTTCATAATACTTATCTTTGAAATAAATAATTTGTACAATTGTCAGAAAATATTAAATATTTATTTATTAATAACTGAAATTTAGCCAAATCTTAGACCAGTGAGCAGACCCTGGGCTAGCTTAAGTCTAGGGCAACAACGCGAGGATATGATAATAACTTTCAACTACAAGCAGGGCAAAACGTAACAACATAAAAAAAACTCAAGTATTCCAATACATGGTTTGAACAGCAGAGGCGCCATGTCTACGAAGTCAAATAACTTACTGCAATGATTGAAATTAATTATTATAAAATTTAAAACCCCTTCTAGTTAATGCAAAAGCAATTTGGATTTCTCAGAGATCTGTACTAATTAAACTGTAAATTTAAGAGCAAGCGTGCCTTTCAAGTGTGCGACTAGTATGAAAGTATTATAATAATTATTCAAACCGAGAAATTTGGTAAGTCGTTCCTGGGTAAGACCTGGCTTTGGAATTCTCTGCCGGCACATGTTGTGTTTTGTAGCTCCTATAATCTAGAGTCTTGGCGCTTGAAACGGCATAGAGTAGGTACTTACCTGATGGTAAGGCCAGGATAAAGTAAATTTGATATTATGTTACATTAAAAAAATAAGTAAACTGTAATCAAGTATGAAGATTAACTTCTTGGCGGGAAAATGAAGCGTCATGTCTGCAGATTTATTATATTTCCAAAATTTTTGATATTTTGAACATGGTAATAACGGTGGATTATTAACCGTTAAATGTTTGTGAACGCGCATGAGTGTTGGTAAATGAAACAAAGCAGCGCAACATCACTTTTCAAATTCTCTCGAGAAGTCCATGTGAGATCTCAGTAAAGATGTGGGACTCAAGGGGTTTAGGTGGGGGGAGGCCTGTTTATTTATCATCTTCATCATCATTAGCTTTCATTTTCTATAAATTGAATATTAATATATATTTAACTTGACACTGGCTGAATGTGCGAAACGCACGTAACCATTATTTAAAAGAAAAATAAAATGCAAATGGAGCAAAAGACACATCGGGACAGTATTTTATTTTCCAGTTATAGATATAACTGGAAAATATATAAATTCGAGTTATTATGTGTAAACATAGCGATTTTTTTGACATACCTTTTTCAGCAACGTACTCAATTTTATGAAAGTGGCATATTGTAGTGAATTTCCGCGTTGATTTCCGAACTTCACAGACCTCTATTAAATTTCACTACTTTATTGGAGTATGATTTTTACTTGACTGTAACGGACTGTATTGCACTTGTAATTTCTTTATTGTTTATAAATATGGTTAGTTCTCAATCATTAAAGTTTAATTTATAATTATATAAAATAAAAACATTTGAATTAATTGAATTGAATTAATATAATTTTTATACAAAATGTTTCTTTAATAATTTTTAAAGTTCGATTCGGTTATTTTATTTCTTAAAATTAATGGCAAATTATTAATTAAATGAGTAATAAGATATTGCGCAGCGTTGTTCTTCTCCCGTAGTCATTCTTAAATCTCAGTGTAGTTAACTTTTTATTTGTAATGGTTCTAGTGGATATTTGTCGGCTTGATTTTAGATGTCATTAAATGAGGAAAACGCTGCACATGGTTGTAAATAATCGGAGTTATCAAATAACATGACACTGGCAAATACTCTGTACGAGTGAGTCCATACTAATAGAAAAAAAAGAAAAATAAAATTTCGTATATTTCATATCGCGTTCCATAGGTAAAGCTTATTCCTTTGCTCTGAATATCAAGTGCTGTTTGTGTATGTTGTTCGGTGAACAAACTTTGTCGACGCAGACGGGCGATCGCGGGAGTTTACAGTGCAAAATATTTATGTCAACAATTTACTGCTAAGAGACTTTTCAGCATACATAAAATAACTTCACAATATTTATGTTTTTCTATATATGTTGTTGATTCCTGATGCTAAGATGGAGGCTAAAATGTGTACCAGCGTTCCTTTTTACGAGACGGTTCACGTCTTGTGTTATAATATCGGCGAGGTTTGTGTCCGCTTCAACTGGTCTTTTGAACTTGACGCTTAACAATAAATGAGTAATGGTTTATATGTTACGATTATGATCTGACAATCAAGCCGAATTGAATGGTTGTGGAACATTTTTTAAAGTACATACATAAATTCACACCTGTTTCCCCGAAGGGGTAGGCAGAGGCACATTATACGCCCATATTTCGCCAATTATATATTTGGTACCACGTAATAGGTGGCGAGCTTATTCCCGCTTACCGGGCACTGTTATGTTCGTCAGAGCCTTGTCCGTTGATCGGCAGGTGCACTACTTGCAGGTGCGGTTGACTTGGGCTCTTTTGATCCTGATAGAAAGGTCCTATACACCCAAAAATATAATATAAAGTAAGTTTATATCTTTTTATATTTTATTAATCCACGTAAAGAAGCGCTCATAGCCCTGCGTTACTATGTGGTTTAAATGATCAACTATGTAAAGCAAATTTCACAGAGTTCAGTCCTTGGATGGGTGACAATTGATTTGGCATTTTATATCGAGCGCTTCCGTTATTCGGACAGTACGTTAAGCCTCGTTGGTCTCGGTTGTCACTATAATTATGTAGCAGTCGTTAAGTCATGTAAAGAGTTCTATTATTGGTGGTTTACAAAAATCTAACAGCAGAAGGCTGCTTACCTGCCTCCGCCAATCTACATTAGGTCCGTGGGATAGAACATGACCTGAATCCCTCTCAACCTGGTTTGTGGGAGGAGCTCCATGCTCGGTACTATAATACCATCTGAGCCCATAATCCTGATCGTATATTAAACTCTTCAAGTTTTATCTGATGTGAAACAAATTGCTCTAGCTTACAGTGAATCTCTCAGGATATCGATTTTCAATTAAATTAAATGCTTTTCATTGATATAGACTAAAATTTATTAATTGTAATAGGTTGGGGAAAAAGTCTTTTCGTATTTTTGTATGAAAAGTCAAGACATTTTTTTCAAAGTTTATTTACATTTATTTACAATATATATGTACCGTTTTGTTGAATAACTTTCTGCCATTTTGTGGGCAGAGACATTATCCCGTTACTGTAGAAACTTTGGGACTTCTGATCAAAAAAACGGGACAAATAGTTTTGGCAGTCCTCTCTTGAGGTCAACCTTACAGAACCTAAAGAATTCTGCAGAGACCGAAACAGGTAAAAATCTGAAGGCGCAAGGTCAGGGCTATATGGTGGATGCACTAGGACCTCCCAGTCGAACTCTCTTAATTTTTGCTGAGTGGCTAAAGATGTGTGTGGTCTAGCGTTATCGTGATGAAAGACCACACCCTTCCTGTTGATCAATTCCAGCCGTTTTCTCTCGACTGCTTCCTTTAATCTCATCAGTTGCTGGCAGTAAAGATCAGAATCGATGGTTTTGCCGGGCGGTAAAAGCTCATAATAAACAATGCCCTTCCAATCCCACCATACACACAGCATCACCTTATTTCGTGTTAGGCCAGGTTTGGCCACAGTCTGTGAAGCCTGGCCAACTTTCGACCACGACCTTTTTCGCACGTTCTTGTCGTACGTGATCCACTTTTCATCGCCAGTTATCAATCTCTTCAAAAACGGCTCGGTTTCATTACGTCTCAATAATGAATCGCAAATGAGTACACGGTTCATTAAGTTTCTTTGAGTGAGCTCGTGTGGCACCCAAATATAGAGCTTTTTTATATAACCAGCTTTCTTCAAATGGGTCAAAACTGTTTTGTGGTCGATTCCCAGTTCTTCAGCTACATCGTAACTACTAATATGCCGATCTTGCTCCACTCTTTCAAAAATGGCGTCCATTTTATTCGTAACAGGGCGACCAGAGCGAGGTGCATCTTTAACATCAAAATTTCCGGACTGAAAACGTTTGAACCAAATTGGTGCTACTCTTACTGACACTGAATCAGGTCCATAAACATCACAAATTTTTTTCACTGCTTGAGTTGCATTTTTGCCTTTTTTATAATAACATTTTAAAATGTATCGAATTTCTTCATTAGATTCACTCATTTTAACGGAGAGAAAAACAAATGAAAAATAGCGGGAAACAACTTTTTTTTATTTTTTTCTTTTCTTTATAATGGAACCTTTTTAATGTTACCAAAACCAGCCAGACACAAATAGTACAGTCAAAAAAAAATTATAATAAGTTTATACCTACGTTATGCGAAAAGACTTTTTCCCCGACCTAATATTACTTTAGGCTAGTAACCGAACACATGCTGCCTACTTTTTTTACCCTCTGTCATATGTATTTTATTTTTTGTTCCTTTTCTATTTTTTTATTTCTTTCCATGGAAAGATTATTCCGAGCAAAACCTTCTTGGTACACATTTGTATAGTTTAATTCAACGAAAACGATTATGTACTTCTACGAATTTTAGTTTGGTATTGCTTTATTTTGTTTGTGAGCTTTATAGACAAACTTTTGCTCATAGAAAGCTCGAAAATGAACTATGTTAATTCTAAAGAACGTAGCTTTTTCATAAAACTATGCAGCCTACAATTTTTCTACTCCTTCTTTATAAGGTGGAGAGGAAGACAACGGCCGAAAATGAGTTGGATTGAGTGCTTAAAAAAATATTATCGAGAAAGAGGTACAGTCAATTACTATTCTGGTCAAGTATATTACAATAAATCAAAATTACAATTATTAATATTTTATGGTATTATGTGACATAAATAATTGATATTACATTTTTTAGGCTTTTAATAACATGTTAACGTGACGAATTATTTTACTCATCGGAAAGTTGGATGTTTTTCCGTAACGAGTGCGATAATCGTCTTGAATTTATCACCATACTAATAGTAGTAGCGTAGAAATAAGAGCTCACATAAACGTTGGGATTTCGCGATAAATCCTACAATTCGACATAACGCTCCGTTGAATATCCACTAAGGTGATTTCTGTCGTACAGAAATAGTTTTGTATGAACACATTGTTATATTCAATGTTGACAGGGTTAGGGAGCTTCGTTTTTATATCTAACGGGCCTGTAGTTCCAAGGAATTCTGAAATTATGCTAGGGTTCGTCTTATCATCACATCGTTCGCAAACGGTAGAGAATCTAACGCTATAGACATACAGTTGAAAATGTGCGTTTTAAAAGAACGTTCCTATTTTGTACAGCTTAAGCTTTTCGCGAACCGGCAAACGTAGTAGAGGACTGCCTCCCACGCGATGGACCGATGATCTGGTCAAGGCGGCGGGAAGGCGATGGATGCAGGTGACTCAGGATCGCTCAATGTGGAAATCTATTGGGGAGGCCTATGTTTAGCAGTGGACGTCAGATGGCTGAGATGATGATGATGATGAATCTTTTCGCCCCTGTCGAGGTCTTGTCTAAGCACTATCTTATACAAAATAGGTTTTTCTTTAAAAAATGCGTGTATTGATTTTATTAGTTCCGTGACGTGCAAGTGATGAGTGCTGTCCTAATGGTTGAACACAAATAAACCAAATCGAATGATCTATTCAATCTATATTTTCCTTTGAAACTGTAACCAATATAGCACTAGTGAAACCATTAAAGTAGATAAAATCAATCTTGAACACAATAAATATGAATTTGTTCTAGTTATACTCTGCAAAGAAGAAGGAAAACCAAAATATGTATTATAAATATTAGTAGGTAGTATTTCAGAACATTTACACATTGCAAAGCGAAACTAAATACTTCACAAAATTTAATGCTTGCTTTTAATTTTTTCTGATGTAACGTCTAATTAAAATATATGGAAGAGGAACGTGATGGGCTAGTCTATAAATGCACATCTTCAACTACAACAGTACAGTGTGGGCAGAGCTCGAGCATACAGATCGGTAGGTTTTGAAGCATTTTTGTAAATGATATTTTACTTCTAGCTGACCAGGCGCTGCCTTAGAGGCAATAAATGAGCAGTTTTAGATTTTCTTAAGTATAATTTTTTTATTAGGATAATAAATATCGAAAACAAAAAACAAGTATGTTTTACAATGGTGTTTTCTCAGGTATCTTAAGTACAAAAAAAATGATTTATGCATGTTTATCTGTTATTTAGTATCCATAACACAAGTTCTTAGTTATACTTATCTTGGAACTAAATATGGTGTAATTGTCAGAAAATAATCACGCCTAATTCCCAGAAGAAGTAGGCAGAGAAATATTATATAGAATATTATACGGAATATTAAGGATGTTAATTATTCTTTTTTGGCCATGTATTTCGGTCCTTGGATTGCACTCTTCAGTGAAGCACTTCATATAATTTTTAACAAATTGACGGTATTTTTTTTATTTCACGATAAGTACGTTTTGTTATATAACATTTTATGTCACGTCACACGGAAACCAGGTACAAAGTATTTTATGTCCGTCTCGGTCCTAAGCTACCTCCCTACCAATTTGCAGCCAAATCGGTTAAGCTGTTCTATATTTATTTAAAGTGTAATAAACACATTTTTTTAGAAATATAGATATAGAAGTGCTTGATATTGGTTATTACTAATAAGATAGTCCTAATGCCGATGACTTGTGGTACCGGCCTAGAATGGTGCCACCCCCTCTCACCACAGGTGGAGTCGTAAAGAGTCGACAAAAAGAAATCCTGCCGCATGATGAGGAGCAGCGTCATCCTGCGTACTGACTGGAGTTGCGTTCAACAACCCGCCTGCCCAGAGTGGTAATTATGGGCAAATACCCCCAAGATAATCTTATCCATTAAGGAGGCTAATGTTCAGCAGTGGCCTTATTATCATCATATTAGCCTTATTAATAAGGCTAATATGATGATGATGACGAGTCTTTATGCCAAGTTTGAGGCCCTGTTGAGTGTCTCTGATAATCCGCACGGGGTCCGCCCTTCTAGCTCAGCCTAGAAAGGTCAGTGAACGAGTTCATGACTTTTAACGACATTTAAATCTGTGCAACTCAATAAATTTAACAATTAAAATCAAACTTAGTCTAAGTGGAACTGCGGGCGAGAGGTAGTTAATTCTATTAACATTGCTTCTTAATTTAGACAGGCACGGCTAAGTAACAATTTAATATGCCTATTTTCCTAGATTTTCACAGAAATCAAATTAAAGAAGATGTAAATAACATTTATAGCGAGATGTCTGTGAAAATTTTCTATTTTCAGATCAGATTTTATCATTTATGAACACCATTATTTGTAATTAAACTATGTTTCGAATTCTTTTTTTTATTGTTTTGCCTTCCCTAATTTAGTTTTACGTGTAATTTTTTTTATGTTGCTATATTTAGGTCTATTTACCTTTTAGGTAAAATGGAAACATAAAGTAAAATGGATCTTTATCCGATCCTAAAGCGAAGTCATTTTTACGTTTTCGAATGAAACACTACCAAGGTACCTTCTCAATTCTTGGGATTTAGTAATGTATTTCTTTAACAATATTTTACTGTAGATATACATGAACACATAAAAATATTATTAGAACTGTGAAAGTATTTATTGCCTGTCTGTCTCCGTTTTACGCTCAAATATCATTATTTCATTAAGATAATTTACACCCATCACACCAATTATTTAGTTTAGAGATAAATATCTTCACGAATATTTTATAAATACTAATTTAAGGAATCACATAACTGACTAATCTTTTTTGTAAGTTTATTCTAAATATGCATAGTAAGCACCCATACCAGAACAAATAAACATTTTCATGCACACAAAGATTTGTCCTGTGTAAAAATTTACGTTTATAGTTTTTTTTTTATTGCATGCTGTCTTCGCCTATAATTATAAAGGCATTGAGCTAAATACTGCTAAGGTTAAGTTTTTATTTTGTATAATTAATGTTTGTTATGTTGGTGATCGTTTTAATAAAATAAATAAATCGAAACCACGACCTCAGTAGCCGAAGTGCAGTTTAACTGTCCTTCACGCCGTATCGGTTTTCTTAGGATCGTATTATCCCGTAAATAATTCCTTGAGGAACATAGTACGGACATACGCAGGAAGTTTGTCAATCGGGACAATCAACCATTTCATATTTTTTTAGAAAGAAATACATTTATTGACCGCGCGAAACATTGCAAACACTATAAAAAACCATCTTTACAATTAATATGTTGTAATTTCCAAGACCGGTGCTCGGTGGTCGGAAACGATCACCGAAGTACTGCAGAGTTTACGGAGGTCAGTCCTTGGATGGGTGACCGTTTGTGTGACATTTGATATCGAGCGCTTCCGTGCTTCGGAAGGCACGCTAAGCCGTTGGTCCCGGTTATCACCAAATGTGGTAGTCGTTAAGCCATGATAGAGGCCTAATGGGCGGCTTGATAAAATTCTAACAGCAGGACGCCATACACCTGCCTCCGCCAATCCGCACTGGGTCCACGTGGTGGAGTATTACCCAATACCCTCGCACCTTGGTATGTGAGAGGAGGCTCGTGCTTAGTAGTGGGACGTCTATGGGCTGAGATGATAATGATGATGAATTTCCAAGAATGCCATTATATTTTGTACTTCTCAATTTATTTAATGCATGCAAATATTTTAGCTCCTGACCACTACACTGAAGTTTTTTCTTTTCTTAAGTATTCGGTTCTTTCTTTTTTGAAAGCACTTTATAAGTATGATACGGCGAGCAAAAACTACTTCCTTATCTAATTACAAACGGTCTCATAGATAGTCATCCAAAAATAGACCTTACAGAAATGTATGTTTCTATTATTCAAATTGTGGGTCGGAAAGGACCACTATTAAATTGCGAATATTCTCCTAAGTATAGGTGATTACATCGAACAATGGGAATAAATATTTAATTCGCACGCTTGTTGTTGAACACCCATTTGTAACTTTAATTCCTCTTAAATGGTTTACATATAGAAAACTGTTTACATGGTATTAACATCGACTTTACAGCGTAGAAAAATTAACAGTGTAGCTTACATTTAAAAGCAGCTTACAAAATGTTCTCTTCCCATTATATCTGAGCTTTGCTGAAAATCTGACATCCCTAGTCAGGTGCTTTTCTCTCGCGACTCCCAGTACTGATTTACCAAGCGAAGGGGGAGGACGCGTTGTCTGCGTACAATTTCGGCGCCGCCTTTCCGCCATAACGAACTTAAATTTGAATTTCAGAACACGTAAACTGTTTTCATTAGGGGCAATATAAAAATTGGCGCTGGTATCTGTATAACTTTATTTAATTTGGACAGATAACACGTTATTTAAATGAAGCTTATACGTGTGCTTTGTGGGGGTTGTGAGTGATTTTTTATTTGTTGTGTGTATAATAATTAAAATGTTTGAAGGAGTCACGTTCTCATCTTTAATTCTGATGTTGTTTGGAGGTGAGTTTTATCGTTACACTCTTTTTATTGTAATCGGTGAGCTGCGCGCCTGAGGGAATAGAGCTGATTTCAATATTAATTTGTCAAAAGATCGTTGTGAAAATTTGATTTTTACGTGATAAGGTTTTTAAATACGAATCTATCTATCGTTTAATTTATGCAAAAATTCGTATAACTGTATTTGATTGGAACTTTGTATACTTTTGGCTGGGAGTCTGCCAATGCACGTTTAGATTAAATTCCTTATTTTGTTTTTGACGCAAGTTTTTATTATTGCTCATTTAATCATTATCACTTGAATCTTAGGATGAGTATAAAAGCTATCTTTTATCTTCATCTGTAGGAAATTGATTGTAGTAAATTGATTGGTACTTTACAGACTTCTCATAGAGTATTATAAGATTATCATCGTGCATTTAGATATAATTATATTTTCTTTTAAATGCAAGTTATATTGACTCGGAAGTGGAACTTACCTGTCGTTGATGTTACTCTGTACAAAAAAATTGTACTTTATGTGGTCAGGATTTTATAGATACTGTCTGATTGATCGCTACATTTTATTTTGGTTCTGATTAATGCCGTATTTTAATCGACTATAATATTTTATTATTATATTACGAACAAAGGACAATGTATTATAACGATTCATTGATATTATTTATTGTTTCTAAAATTAGCATGTATTTAAAATGATATTTTGACATGATTGATTTAAAACGTATTCTTGCCATTGATAAATATATTTCAGGAGAAATACTAACAGTAGGGCATAGCAAAAGACCGATCCTAAATTTAAATCTCGCCGTTTTATGTAAAATAGGAGCCTTTAGCTTACCACCAGAAATTACGTGTTCGGCACGTTGGATACATAATTTCGAAGCTCTTTTGGACGTCGGAGAGCCACTGTTGAATACGTACTGCGTCGCGTTATTAAGTGTGACCTAATAATACCCCTCTCGTATATTTGAAAGAGAGATTCGAGTTCTCTATTGGAATAATAATGAAGTGGTGATGAGTACCGGATCTGTAGTGTGATTTTGTTTAGAAGGCATTCGTTTTCCTAGGATTTATTGCAGGTTACAGTTTGCCAACTTAATGGCAAACTGTAACTACGGACTAAGCCGTTCAGTGTTACTTGAAGGCTCTATGCCCTACTTTTAGGCTTCTTTAAGAGAGACACAATTTGAAAGATATTGAATATTTTTATAAAATATATAACGTAGTACACCTAATTGCATACTGTAACTACGGAATATACTATTGAGAGTTACCAGGTTCAATGCCCAATATGTAAGACTTTTTTGATAATAAAAAAATAAAACAAATTGTTAGGCACGCGATTTTGTTGGAAGACACAGCTTATCTGGTGGAAAACTATAACCTGGCTGGGCTAGACGCTCCAAGATTTAAAATTATCTTATCCTATCGATGAAAATATTTTAATTCATTTAGACGAATATCTTGCGAAATTAGTATACTAAGATAAAAAAAGGGTATAAGAAGCGAAAGGGACGAAAATAGGACTGCAGAGGGCTATGTACCCTTTAAATTAACCTTTTATGTGAACTTGAACTCTTTTGCAAACTTTATTGTGAAAGGGTTAAATTGTGTTGAAATCAAATAAGGAAAAGGATTTTTTGTAATGACCACCTTTAATATTATAGCGGTTCAAGTCCAAATAAATAAGTTATGATACCTATATATTAGTATAAACTAACCATGGTTAAAGAATGACGACCGATATTTCCTCGAGATCATAAGCACTCTAGACCTGAGGTCGTAAGTTCAATTTTAATATTCAAGGATAACTACCTGAAATTAATGTTCTGATCTTGGTGTTTTCTATGTATAGTAAGGACTTAAAAACAAAAAAGTTTTAACGTATTGTTGTTTGGGATTCCAACTAATATCTAAGGAGGCCCAGCTCTTTTAGTTTCAGCACATGCTATGAATACTTTTTACTGTACCTGTCTTTTAGTCGAGCCGTTTATGCAAACCGTCAAGGCAGTAGCGCTTTTATAGTCATGTGGTAGAAACGCTGTGTGAATTGTCCACGGATATTTATTTGTGTACAATTTCGTAGTCCACGTTTTAACGCCAAATGACCATCAAACAATGAGTTTTCTATTGTGTCTGCTACCGATAGCGTTCAGTGTAATAATTCAATTCTTCCTTTTACTGATTCCATAACTCGCTTTGAACGCCATACTACCATGCAATGGGTTTTCTATTGTTGGGGTTTTTTTTAGAATTAATTAGCAAACCGTTTAAACGCGAAATCGTTTTTCCGATGACGATTCTTACTGTAACGAGTATTTAGAAGATCTGTGAAACACCGTTTATGCAAACCGTCAAGGTTGTGAGCTTTCCGAAGCGCGTTTTTGTGTTCATATTCACTGTTCTCACTTTGTGGATTGCAACGTGTGCTTATTAATATCAGAATGAGTGTACTTTTGACTCGACAAAGTGTCAAATTAACTCTTTATCGGGCACGGCACGCAGATAAATTTTTAAGACGTTTTTTACCCGTCCTGAGAGACCCCTTGCAAAAGTGTGTTAAAAAACATCATCACAGAGGTTCCACAATATACTTTCAAAATTATTACTCTGTGATTATTTAATTATGTGTTTCATATGTATTTTCCTGCCGTTGTGCTTTGCCGCCAGCGCTATTTAATTCCGATATACTTATAGGGTTTCTGTACCTAGTGTAGGATAGACGCGTAGGAAAGGAAATAAATATGTTTTCATATCTTGATATTCTCCTATATTCTAAAAACTCAGTGTTCAAAGTAAATATATTTAAGAAACTACTATAGAAATTGCTGCTCTGAAATAATTGCTACTATTTTATGCTACAGTTTATTGTGGTAATAATTAATTTTAAGCAACTATTATTAAAAAAAAGTAATAATAAACAGGCGTAATGTATGAATTACTATCATAAATATCTACAAAACATCTTTTCTATTTTATTTCTGGACAAACTATACAAGTTCATATTTGGTAAATTAAAACTGTTAACAATCACCAGCCCAAGGTCGTAGGACTACTGAACGTAGGCCTCTCCCTCTTCCTATTGACTTCCAATGTGTGTGATTGCAAAAGGCCTCCATCCAGTGTGATCCTGCAACCAACCAAGGTTAAAGTCTTCGTGGACTTCTACGGCTAAGCAAGGCTCTAACTCAAAGAGGGTCATGGCGACTCCTGTCGTTAGGGGGTTTTGCACCATCTCTCATGAGGTGGCTTGCGCTCTCGCCGGGTCGCTTCCGTGGGACCTCGACGCCTTGGTTCTTTAAGCGGTGTTTTGGCGTGGCGCGCAATCTCGGAGCCAGGGTCTCCGCCCTGCACCGAACACTGTAGTGCGGTGGCGTCGAGACGCTCAGACGCAGGCACTGGGCGCATGGTGGCGGCAACTCTTAAGGAGTGCCGATGGTGCTGAAGGTTTGAGACGCCGTATCCTTGAGGCGGTCACGCCCATCATTGAGCGATGGGTCGGCCGCCGGTACGGGTCGATGACTTTCGGCTCACGCAGTGCTTTCCGGGCACGGGTGCTTCGGGAAGTATCTGGGCTCACTGCAGCAGACGCGAACACCGCAGTCCTACCCATTAAAAAACTTACGATGACGCCCACCGCTGTTGAAAAAGGGGCGAGGGGCCAGTACTTGGTTTGTAGCTTCTGGCAACATTCTCTGAATTAGAACCGGGAAGACCTCCTCAGAGAGGCACGATCTGAAGGGCCCCCCCCTATCTCCTTGCGCGGCCATGGCGTAACTGGCCGACATCTGGGAGGGTATATAGCTAGACGGAAGGGGCCCCATCCCCCGCCGCCTAAGACCGAGGATAAAAAAAGGCTTTAACTCAGCCCTACTAAGCACAGGCCTCATCATATCCTAACTGCTCACTAGTCTAACCAGATTCGACTGAGTTTCAGTTATTTTATGATCATCAAAAATAACCTTTCACCAACCAAATATTGGAACCTCTAAGTTTCAGATCAGGTGATATTTCATATTTTTATTTAATATTTATTTTAGGCTATCTTTCGTATAAATAATGCTCTAAAATATTATGTTAATAACTTTTAACGGGCTCTTTGCTTGATGAGGCTGACACTTGATCTAAAAAGGTATTCAGACCCTGGAAGTACGTTTTTTAAATAATGACACAGATAAAGAACACATTACTCATCTTTGCGGTGTCTCCATGTTCAAGATTGGGTAAAATTAAGAGAGCAACAATATAATATTCATATTTATTTCGGTGAGTTTCACATAGGTTTTATCATATCAGCCTTATAAAGTCCACTGCTGAACATATGCCTGAATAGATTACTTTCTATTGGGGGCAGTTGCCCTTAATCACCACGCTCGGCAGGCGCAAGTTGGTAGTCGCAGTTCAAGTTAATACACAGAATGATACTGCTACCCATCATCCCGTAGAATTTCTCTTAGGACTTCCCATGAGATTAGGCCTAGGATTTAGGCCGGTACCACACGGTACATTATTTTAATAATGACATATAGCCGGGGTAGGTATGCAGGTGGCTCAAGATGAAAAGGCTCAAGTTGGTTTTGCATTGCACTTAATTTACTGTTTTCCGACAACCGATAAGACGTGGCGGCGAGTATACCCGCACTCCGCTCCCAAGGTCGTGGATTCAATTCCCACACAGGAAAAATCTTTGTGTCTGTCTGGTCTTAGTTTGTTCCTATGTACATATTATATTAAGAAGGTATTTATAAAAAAAATATATTTATATATGTTTATACGTTATTTAGTATTCATAACATAAGGTCTTAATGATACTTATCTTGGAACTAAATAATTGGTGTAATTGTCTGAAAATATTTATTTATTTATTATTGTTCTAAGAGAATTTTCAATCAATTTATCTTTGGCGGGGGACAAAACCTTGCCGAGTTTCGTACCAACTTCTTCTACAAGCTGGCTCCCGTTCAAGTAAAGCGGCGCTCACAGATATATATATATATACTATATATATATAACGATAACGCAAAAGCATTTGATTCGCGTGTCCGAACCCTGAACAATGGTCGGAATTGGCCGCCGCTACTTACAATCCGCGCGCGTCTGTTGTTGTTCCTAAAAAAAATTATGATTACTTAGTTACTTTTCTGAATTTCAAAACATAAGACTTACTACGTTTTATAACATTACTCAAAGTCTTCTTAAGTAAAAATTGTTCTTACTAAGTACAATGGAAACTTTTTGTTCTTAAAGTAAGCCAGCTGCAAGATTTTATGTTGGCCATAACTAGTTATGTTTCCTGTTTCCTACACAAATTATTTAATATGAAACGCCCTCAGTATTTATATGACAAATGGATTTTCCCAAGAAAAGACTGCCTATGTTAAGGGACCGGGGCTTTCAACTATGTAGGCCAACAATAAAATTAAGTGCTGCCAGGAGTTACTTTAAGTACGCTGCTTCTAAAATCTGGAATCACAATGTGAAATATTTATCATAAGCGGCATCAGTGTCAATGAATCACTTTGGATATCCCGTCACTAAATATCGGCAGTGACGTCACATTAGGTGTTTAATAGTCGGCGAGCTTCATTTCAATACAAGTCGTAATACTTGGCGTTGACGATCACAAGTGGTTTGAAATAAAGACGAGCTTGAATAAATAAATTTGAATTTTGTAATAATCGTAGAGAACACTTTGTATATTTTTTAGTAACTGTGTTTTATATCTATGTTTATGTGCTGATGTAATGACGGAGATATAAAGAATCTCAACTTAAAGAATATGAAAAATATTTCTTATTGGACAACTTTCAATATGAAATCTAACCTAACATTGTCCCGCAGGAATTGTGCTACTTTTCGTATTAAAAAGAAGCCTTGTATGCTCTAGTGACCTTCGTTTAAGCTTTCTTTTCATCAAACTTCTTTCAATTCGCCCTCTCATACAGCTCTTTTAGTACCAAGCTAAGCAGATCTAAACAAAGGATAATTATGTATTATAAGTACTTTGTAAATTTTATAAGATGTACATAGAAACGTTAATATACTCAAAAATATATTCCTCTATTGCAATTAAGCCCATGACCTCAGGAGCGGACTGCAGGTCAGCAAATATTTAAGCATTTAATTAATTAATTTATAGCTTGGATTGGATATTTCTTTTCTTTGAACCATTGGTATTATGTTGACTGCCTTTCTTGTTAGTTCACATTATGACGATTAACTGTACCTTTTAATTTTAGGCATATTATATGTTCACTTGTAACTAATTGTGCATTAAGCTAAGTCTTTATGAAATGTAGTAGATCAGTACTGAGTAACAATTGTTGGTGATCTAAATTAGTAATTATTAGGTCGGGGAAAAAGTCTTTTCGCGTAACGTAGGTATAAACTTATTATAAAATTTTTTTGACTGTACTATTTGTGTCTGGCTGGTTTTGGTAACATTAAAAAGGTTCCATTATAAAGAAAAGAAAAAAATAAAAAAAAAGTTGTTTCCCGCTATTTTTCATTTGTTTTTCTCTCCGTAAAAATGAGTGAATCTAATGAAGAAATTCGATACATTTTAAAATTTTATTATAAAAAAGGCAAAAATGCAACTCAAGCAGTGAAAAAAATTTGTGATGTTTATGGACCTGATGCAGTGTCAGTAAGAGTAGCACAAATTTGGTTCAAACGTTTTCAGTCCGGAAATATTGATGTTAAAGATGCACCTCGCTCTGGTCGCCCTGTTACGAATAAAATGGACGCCATTTTTGAAAGAGTGGAGCAAGACCGGCATATTAGTAGTTACGATGTAGCTGAAGAACTGGGAATTGACCACAAAACAGTTTTGACCCATTTGAAGAAAGCTGGTTATACAAAAAAGCTCGATATTTGGGTGCCACACGAGCTCACTCAAAGAAACTTAATGAACCGTGTACTCATTTGCGATTCATTATTGAGACGTAATGAAACCGAGCCGTTTTTGAAGAGATTGATAACTGGCGATGAAAAGTGGATCACGTACGACAAGAACGTGCGAAAAAGGACGTGGTCGAAAGTTGGCCAGGCTTCACAGACTGTGGCCAAACCTGGCCTAACACGAAATAAGGTGATGCTGTGTGTATGGTGGGATTGGAAGGGCATTGTTTATTATGAGCTTTTACCGCCCGGCAAAACCATCGATTCTGATCTTTACTGCCAGCAACTGATGAGATTAAAGGAAGCAGTCGAGAGAAAACGGCCGGAATTGATCAACAGGAAGGGTGTGGTCTTTCATCACGATAACGCTAGACCACACACATCTTTAGCCACTCAGCAAAAATTAAGAGAGTTCGACTGGGAGGTCCTAGTGCATCTACCATATAGCTCTGACCTTGCGCCTTCAGATTTTCACCTGTTTCGGTCTCTGCAGAATTCTTTAGGTTCTGTAAGGTTGACCTCAAGAGAGGACTGCCAAAACTATTTGTCCCGTTTTTTTGATCAGAAGTCCCAAAGTTTCTACAGTAACGGGATAATGTCTCTGCCCACAAAATGGCAGAAAGTTATTCAACAAAACGGTACATATATATTGTAAATAAATGTAAATAAACTTTGAAAAAAATGTCTTGACTTTTCATACAAAAATACGAAAAGACTTTTTCCCCAACCTATTGAATTAAATATACCTCCTTGTCATGGTTAAGACCACGAAAGGGTGTCCGCAGGGGGGAGTTTTGTCACCCCTCCTGTGGAGTCTTGTAGTGGATTCTATTCTAACCAAACTAAACCAAGGACCATATCAGACAATAGGCTATGCTGACGACCTTGTCATTATGGTCAATGGGAAGTTTCCCAATATCGTATCACAACTGATGCAAAGAGCCCTGGGTCAGCTTGAGGAATGGTGCGACGACAACCACCTCTCTGTAAACCCAGGGAAGACGACTGTGATTACATTCACTAAAATGAGAAACCTGTCAGCGTTGAAAACGCTGACTCTCTGTGGTACACAGCTGCCTTGGACTACGGAAGTTAAATATCTAGGTGTAATCCTAGATAAGGAACTAACTTGGAAGTCACATGTAGAACAGACCCTTAAAAAGGCTCTTAGGAGCTTTGGATTGTGTCGTTTTACTTACGGAAAAACTTGGGGGCTAAAACCAAGAATCCTAAGGTGGATTTACACAGTACTGGTGCGGCCTATAGTGACCTATGGGTGCATTATATGGTGGCCTCGAGCGAGGCTATCTATTTGTAGAAATGAGCTCAGTAAGGTTCAAAGGGTGGCATGTATGGCCATTACTGGGGCATTCAGATCTACACCAACGGCAGCGATGGAGATCCTACTGGACCTACCGCCGCTGCATACTGTTATAGAGGCGGAGGCCTGGAAGGCAATCCACAGATTGAAAGTGGCTGGTCTGTGGGATCCGTCTAGTAACCAGGGTAAACATACAAGATGTGAGGCTAATTCCAGCCTCAAAAGGCTCATGAGTATGGGGACAGATAAACAATGTCCTGTATTCATGTTCAAAAATAAATTCAAAACAAAGGTCCCCACTAGGGATGAATGGGAGCAAGGGCCACCTACTCCTGATGTAAACAGCCTTGTCTGGTATACTGATGGTTCCAAAATGGAATCTGGTACGGGCGCGGGTGTTTATTCCAAAAACCATGAAATTAGCCAAAGCTTAGGCGAATATGCTACGGTTTTTCAGGCTGAAACATATGCAATAATCATATGTGCTATGAAGATCCTCGACCTGAACATCAGGGACCGAGTGATTTACATACTCAGCGACAGTCAAGCTGCACTCAAGGCTATCGCCTCAGTGCGAGTAGACTCAAGGCTGGTACTAGAAGCTGCTCAAACCCTTAACAGACTGGGCCGGACAAACAGGGTAACCCTCATGTGGATACCAGGCCACGCCGGATTTAAGGGGAATGAGCACGCTGACAGGCTTGCCAGACAGGGCTCGGAATCAATTTTCACTGGACCGGAGCCATGCATTGCACTCTCTATGAGTACAATAGCCACGACGCTAAAAAAGTATACGGTGGAGAAACATCTATCGGAATGGCAGCTGCTACCGGCGCTTAAGCATTCAAAGGCCTTCATCGGGGTGACAGGGAGCAGCTGGTGTAAGGCCCTCTGCGAAGGTAGCAGGTATCAAGCCAGACTGATAATTGGGGCTCTAACAGGGCATTATGCCACAAACAAAATGCTCCACAGGATGCGACTAGTGCAATCACCGCTATGTCGTAGATGTGGGGACGAAGAGGAGTCTATGGAACACCTGCTGTGTACCTGTGACTCGTTGGCTGCTTGCCGAATGAGTCTCCTGGGGGTGGCCTACCCACAACCAAGGGACTATGGGCTCCAATCTGCAAAAACTGTCATAAAGATGATGGTAACAATATTTGGAGATTTGGAGTGATAGGCAAGGGGATGCACAAAAGATCCGGCATAAGGGTCAAAGTGCGCCACGGTTAATCTGTGGCCACCGCTATAAGATAAGATACCTCCTTGTCATATCAGTGGGTGGACATAGTTTTGGTGCACAGTAATTTTAAATGGCGTTCACGTGCAATTAGAGAAAGGCTTGTGTTTAGCAATGGACTTCTATAAGCTTGTGATATATTTTGATGATGGGATAATAGAATATGCTATCCTTTTGATTTGAAATCTGTTGCTTGACGTGTCAATAGTTCTAAGTCTTAGTAGGTATCATGTGGATAGTAATCGCCGCTCCAAAAAAGCTACTGTCTGTGAATTTTGCCGTGTTAGCCACAAAAAAATATTTTCGGTATAAAAGGAAGCTACTTAAATTTTGACATACATTGGTTCAGCCAACAGAAATCTAAATAATCAGACAACAGAAATAGTATGTGCCGGGTGAAACTATCGGAACATAATTATGTCGCCAATTTGAAAAGGAATGCATGTCGCCTATTTGAATATTAAAATTCGAGATTGATGTTGCTGTCATACACTACGGACTATAAGTTATTCTTGAACACAGTACATTGACCATTCGTAGTGAGGTAGTTACGATTCAGATATAACAAACGCAATTGGCAATGTATTTAATAGTTTTGGATACACTGGTGCCATACCATACACCAGTACGCCAGATTTTACGCGCGCAATAGCACTTCTATTATAATTTGTAATAAGATCAGCCCCTTTAAAAGATAGCCAGAACAAAAAGATTTTTTAAAAAATGCCATAAATATTGTTTTCATTTCAAGTTCTGTGTGCTGAACAAGCTGTTATGTCGACTTTAAAAATAGCACTTCAATATCGTTTGTTTGTACGTATAGATTAGTTGATTGCCGCTATCGAAAAGTTAAAAGAAAGCTTTCTCATATTTTTCAACAGTTACTGAATTGGCTTGTAGTTTGATAAATATTTGCACTTTGCTCATAAGTTTATCATCGCCAAACAATAGAAATATATATTTTCTTTGTGCTTCTGAGCAAATAACATTTTACAAAAAACTTTTTTCAAGTTAATTGTCTGCGTGGTCTAGAGATACGAGTACTGTGTCTTTTATAAATCAAGAAAAAGTTAATCCTCGGCCGTCTCTGCAGCGATAGCTCAGTGCCGATATCGATAGACTGCACTTCAGGAGGTGTTGGGATAATGGTCCCTATGAATCTTCGAAGTTATGTGCGTAATTATCACTCGGAATGCACATTAAGCCATTGGTCGAGGCTGTCTTGAATGTCTAGAACGGTAGTTATTGGACAGTCAGTGTCTTCTACTATTCTGACAGCTGGTTTAACCATAGAGTTATATTTCCCTCGGGTTTGCGGAACTGAGACGGCATTCGCTCCGTATCATAACTGAAATACAGCCATATCATGTTAGACCAGTAAGAAGACCTTGGAAGTCCTAAGCGTTAGTTTGGGGCACAACCGAGATAATGTAGGACTATTATGATTTTTTTATGGGTTTAAAAGTAGCCTTAGGTTCTTATACAATCAGCTTATTGCCTACATAGGCTATTATATATATTTTTATTGCTTATGCAATTGCTCAACTTCACATCACACACAGGTCACATCACTAATAATTTTAATGAAATAATGTTTCTTTTTCTGAATTTCAAAACATAAGACTAACTACGTTTGAAAACATTACTAAAAGTCTTCTTATTTAAAAATAGTTGTTACTATTTAATATAGGAACTTTTTGTTCTTAAAGTGGGCAAGCTGCATGATTTTGTGTTTGCAATGACTTGTTATCCATATTTTATGTTTAACATTGTTTAGTTGATTTTTTTATATAAACTTGCTGAACTAAGTATAAATATTTCATCTACGCGTCATACATCAATAATTATGTTATCAAACAAATACGAATATTTTACAAAGTGATACTTGAAACTGCTATTCCTTTTCACTATATAAACATTTTAACCTCATTTGATGTATATTAGTGCGATCAACACGATGTGTAACGCTTTCGTCCTACACCCCATTACGATAAAAGGGTGCTCAGAGTATCAGACCCGTAATAAATACAAGACAGAGGCTTCATATTATTTTATATTTTTCCCATTGAATTTTGAACAATACATTGTGTTTACCATTGTAACGATTTATTCACGTTAATAATCTTCCTTCGCTGAGATGGAGGATCATATTTTCAGCTGTTAAGGTTTTTTCTGTGAATTTTTTTTGTTATTTCACCAACAAGTTACTGTTTCGCTTTATTGTTTATTTTCTAGCGTTCGTGCGGTGCTCAATAAGATTTTGTGCTTCCTGTTTTCAGGTAGAACTTTTAAAAATATTTGGTAAACAAATTCTGTGTATTTTTCAAACCAAGTTTTTTTTAACACACGTTTTATAGCACTCCAAGCGTTAGAATAACACAGTTAGGGCTTCTAAATATTATAGCATACATATAGATATTATAATTTGACAAGAAAATCAGTCAGTTATTACATTAATTATTGTTAAGTAAGTGAAGCTTGATATCTCACTCACAATGTTCGTATTTTTTTTTTTTGATTTTGTTTATTAAATAACAAAAACAAGTATTGCCACAATGGAGTAAACTTTTCAAGCGTACAGTTAAAATAAAACAATGGAGGTGAACTCATTTTGTAAATTGTCTCAATAATCTTACAAATATTGAAATACGAGTACAATTATTTTGCCATGACTAACATTCGGTCATGTTATTGGTCTGAATATTAGTGATTAACAAATTAAGCCAAATTTGACTAAGCAGCATAGTTGATGATCTGATTATAATGGGGAAAATAATTCTAACAATGATTAGACTTTCCTTTAAAGAGCCTACATTTAGCTCAGCTTAGACAGCATAAGCATATTTAATTAAAGAATTAACTTTTTTTTTGAATTTAATTATAAATAATATTGCGGTTTATTCACATAAAATTTATTTACCCATATTTTTTCTTTCATTATGATAGTCAAAGTTGAAGCCATTTGTTGTCTAGCCTAACAATTTATGTTAGGACTATCCATTGAGTCTACCTTTGTGAGTGTTAGTGTAACAATTAAATAAATAATATACTCCAAAGAGACATAAACGTACCCAAATCAACTAAGCTCTTTGTCAATTAGGTAAATATACAGCAGCAAACAAATAAATATTGCAAACTGCCAATAGTATTGAATTAAGTGGGACAGCAAAATAATCGTCCTTTCTCAATGTTTGGGTTTCCGGACGTATCGAAATGGGTGGCAATGTGGTTAGAGGCAACTGTCTCTCTTCAGTCGTGTTAGCTCAGGGACCCAGAAACATTGTCTATGATAACGAAAGAGACAAACAGTAATATAGCTTTACGAATAAATACAGTAAAATAATATGTACTTATATTTATCGAGACTCATATATCTTATTAACATGCCTACGATAATTGTACAACAGATTATGTTTATTTACACGTCATAATGAATATATTCTATCTGATGGTAAGCAAACCGAATAAGAACAAACAGTATTTTATATTGTGTTTTAAGCACGATAACAATGGACGACCGATATGGCGTGGTGGCGAGTATACCCGCATTACACTCCTGAGGTCGTGGGTTCGATTCCCACAGAAGACAAATATTTGTGTGTAGATTTATGAATATTTGTTCTGGTCTGGGTGTTTTTCTCTGTATATTAAGTACGTATTTACAAAAAAAAAAAAGTATTTATTTATGATTATCCGTTATTTAGTATCCATAACACAAGTTCTTAATTATACTTATCTTAGAACTACATAATTGGTGTAAGTGTAAATAAAAAAAACAAGCGCACACATGAGGGCCTGTTACAGTGCCTTTGAACGCCCCGCTTGAAAGACTGCTATGAGAGTAGGAATACACATAGCTCATATATATGGTGAAAAAACTTTTTGGTATCACTGTGCCCATCAAAAAGGTACTAAAAGGAAATGAGCTTAGAAGTCTAACTTGGTTAGCTTTGTGAATAAAGAAGCTTGACGCTATGGGAATTGGCACTTAGACAGGAGGTTGTATTAAGACTGGTGATGAAAATGGCGGAAGAAAATATCAACCTTGACGAGTTTCTTAACTACGTCTTCTACACTCAAGCTCGCAGTGAATAGGCGCGTTAGTTTTTTAATTGTCATTC
This sequence comes from Musotima nitidalis, assembly GCA_949126915.1. NCBI lineage: Eukaryota > Metazoa > Arthropoda > Insecta > Lepidoptera > Crambidae > Musotima > Musotima nitidalis. Next base: position 10,643,351 of record OX421423.1, on the reverse strand, counting down.
ATAATTGCTTTATAGGAGCCAAACTTATATAATAGATTTCGACTTGGATTATAACTTCTTCCACCTTGCATGCACCACCGGGAATGTGGCACCCGTCCAGCTGTAGGGTAAACAACTGATAGGTTGATAGTTATCAACTAATTGATCTTAAGAACCCCTTAAAGCTTAGGTTATAAACTATTATTAAGTTAAACAGTAAATAAACTTAGATACAATTGAATTTTTCTGATTTATTTCTGTGTTCGAAACATAGAGTTAAATACAGCAAAAATATATTAAGACTTATGTTAAATGTATAAAATTTCCAAAAGACGTTAAAACATTGCCTTTCCAATCCAATGATAATACAATAATCCGCCGTAGGACTGACAACCGCTCGGGTAGACAGGGGAGACCACGGCTCGCTAAGCGTAGCGTGGGACGCCCTCCAGCTACGTGCAGCGATGACTTACGCAAAACGCTTGGCAACGGTTCGAGCTCATTGGCGAGGCCAACGTCCAGCAGTGGACGAATGTAGGTTGATGAAGATGATCATTCAAACAATTAATAATGCCGCTTAAAATAAATATATATATAATAAGTGTATAGGGATCCTACCAAGACCTAAGGAGCCCAAGCCAACTTTACCTGCAAGTGGTGCACCTGCCGATCAACGGACGAGGCTCTGGCGAACATAACAGTGCCCGGTAAGCAGCAATAGACTCGCCACCTATTACGTGAGACCAACTATGTTCTAAAAGTAAGTCATTTCCTGCCTTTTCTACATCCTACCAACTTAGTTTACGAGCATACTGGAATGCTAACTGTCCGTCAACTCTACGTCCAGAACACAGTCCTAAGACTACACTCTCAACTTCAGTACGATCCTGCACTCCTAGCCGATAAACGACGCAAGCACGCAGTCTGTGCTACAGCGCGCTCTAATACAAGATTCTTACAGCACCAATTCACCTTCCTGGCTTGTTATCTTTACAATAAGCTGAACAAAATTCTGTCATTCTACAAGCAGCCCAGAAAAACCTGTAAAAAGACTTTATGCAAATGGTTACAAAAGCTAGATTATAATGAGACTGAACAATTGCTAGCGATTCTCCGTTAATGCACACGTCTTACACATATGCACACTCACACACAAACACACCATAACACACACACACCACATAACCCACACAAACACACTCACATGATTATTGTGGTTAAATATGTTTCTTTTTCCTGAAATTTGTTAAATTTTTTACTTATTTCTGTTTCTCTCTGGTTTTACCGGAAACTTTGTAAATATATACATTAATTTATAGTAATTTTAATTTTTTAGTATAAGAGTAGTCCGAGGTGAGGGCCTGGTGATCTGTCACACAGGATTTTCCTAGTATGGACTCCAGTCTCTCACAAAGGATAATGTGTCTTCACTGTCTGTAACTACTGTTTATTTTTTGTAATCCTTTGTGAAGAGAGAAATAAAATATTCATTCATTCAACTATATAATTGGCGCAGTGTGAGCGTATAATATGCCTCTGCCTACCCCTTTCGGGGAAACAGGCGTGAATGTATGTATGTAAAATAAATATATTTTTGTCTTATATATCTGTAAATATCATCAACATTATATTAAATTCTTATATGAATAAAGTACATTTTAACTCAGTTGCGTAATTCCAAGAAAACGCTGTAGCACATTATGCATAAATGAAGCTCGTGGAGACCTTTGTGTTATTATGTCAAAGTAAAATTAATTTGTGCATAGTTGCAGTTCCGTTTCGAAGTGCTCTAGAAACAATTAGTGTTTATATGCTTCTAATATTAATTATTATTTTCTAACATAGGTTGGGGAAAAAGTCTTTTCGTATTTTTGTATGAAAAGTCAAGACATTTTTTTCAAAGTTTATTTACATTTATTTACAATGTATATGTACCGTTTTGTTGAATAACTTTCTGCCATTTTGTGGGCAGAGACATTATCCCGTTACTGTAGAAACTTTGGGACTTTTTGGGACCACACCCTTCCTGTTGATCAATTCCGGCCGTTTTCTCTCGACTGCTTCCTTTAATCTCATCAGTTGCTGGCAGTAAAGATCAGAATCGATGGTTTTGCCGGGCGGTAAAAGCTCATAATAAACAATGCCCTTCCAATCCCACCATACACACAGCATCACCTTATTTCGTGTTAGGCCAGGTTTGACCACAGTCTGTGAAGCCTGGCCAACTTTCGACCACGACCTTTTTCGCACGTTCTTGTGGTACGTGATCCACTTTTCATCGCCAGTTATCAATCTCTTCAAAAACGGCTCGGTTTCATTACGTCTCAATAATGAATCGCAAATGAGTACACGGTTCATTAAGTTTCTTTGAGTGAGCTCGTGTGGCACCCAAATATCGAGCTTTTTTGTATAACCAGCTTTCTTCAAATGGGTCAAAACTGTTTTGTGGTCAATTCCCAGTTCTTCAGCTACATCGTAACTACTAATATGCCGATCTTGCTCCACTCTTTCAAAAATGGCGTCCATTTTATTCGTAACAGGGCGACCAGAGCGAGGTGCATCTTTAACATCAAAATTTCCGGACTGAAAACGTTTGAACCAAATTTGTGCTACTCTTACTGACACTGCATCAGGTCCATAAACATCACAAATTTTTTTCACTGCTTGAGTTGCATTTTTGCCTTTTTTATAATAAAATTTTAAAATGTATCGAATTTCTTCATTAGATTCACTCATTTTTACGGAGAGAAAAACAAATGAAAAATAGCGGGAAACAACTTTTTTTTATTTTTTTCTTTTCTTTATAACGGAACCTTTTTAATGTTACCAAAACCAGCCAGACACAAATAGTACAGTCAAAAAAATTTTGTAATAAGTTTATACCTACGTTATGCGAAAAGACTTTTTCCCCGACCTAATATTATCTCGAAATATTTTTCCTTATTTCTATGCCGGGAATACTGACTTTTGACTATAGCTAGCGAAATTACTAAGCATACATTACATACCATTATTTATCTTCGTCGTGGTATAACCTTTTACCTTTATTAATAATAATAATAATATACTTCATTCGTCACCACAGGTTATTATCATTATATTCATTAACCTTCTTCTCGACTTCCTTGGGTTAAGAGTGTTTATGAATTTGGTTAAAGAAATTCTTACGCTGTCTTCCTTTTGCAAGTTTTTCATTTACTCGTTTATCATAATGTATACATACAATCACGCCTTAGGCATATTTTACGCCGTTCTCTTCAATTATATTTCTGGCCCAACGTAATAGGTGGCGAGCCTATTGCCACTTACTAGGAACTTTTATTTTTGGCAGGTGCATCGATTGCAGGTGAGGTTTACTTGGGTTTTTTAAGGTATTGGATCCCTATTTACTTAGGCATTGAATTTGATATTTATTTATTTATGTTATGAGAGATTTGTGAAAAGCATTAATTTAAAAAAAAAACATAAAATTGTAAACGGAACCTTAATTAAAACAATTTATAATACCTTTCCAGTTATTTGTCAAGGACGGAATAACAAAACCAGCTTACATAGAAATTAAAACTTTTGTGGTGATATATTTCTATCACAAAACCAAGAAGAACAGTGTAATTTGCTGTTTGATAATTTATAGGTAAAAGTTCTCGGAGGGTGTCACAGATTTGCATGCTCAGGTTCCACGATCTCTCTTTAAATATAGAAACACACAGCGGCACAGGTCAAAATTACCAGAACGTGTCAGAAATATCAAATACAATACGCAGTGTGTAATGTCCAATTCGCTTACAATACGACTTGGATCAATTCGGAAACAGGAGTAAAGGTAACATTATAGCTTTTTAAGCTAAAGGTAAAAACATTTTACCTGTGTTCGAAATTTGTTTTATTCTGTTGGTATAATCGCGTAAATAAAATAAATAAATATTTTCTGACAATTACACACCAATTATTTAGTTCCAAGTATTATTAAGAACTTGTGTTATGGTTATTCAATAATAGATAAACATACATATATACTTTTTTTTTTATAAATACCTACTTAATGATTACTTAGGAAATCTCCAAGGCCAGAACAAATATACATATTTATGCACAGATTTGTCCGGGTATTAAACCCATGACCTCAGGAGCGGAGTGCGCGTTGTACTTACCACCACGCCATATAGGTAGTCAAATAAATATTAAAAAAAAAATGTCAATCATCTGTGAATGTTAAAGCTACCTTAACCTAACCATTTAAGCATTTGTCCAGAGAACGTCTTGATCTCATGTAAATTCCTATAGTCGTATGTAACACTGTCCATGGTAATGCGAAGGTTTCCTTCATTAAATATGCTACTACGTTCGCGGTATTTCAGTGAGGCTTTAAGTATGTTTTCTTTACAATGTTTTATATGCAAAATGCTTTTGAACATCTCACCCTTAGCTTGATAACAAGATATAATAATATGCATACACACTTACAATTCATTTTTAAAAGAACACTCACACCTGAACAAATATTCATGACGTAATATTAAATCCACAATGTTCAGAGTGGAGGACCGGTACATCAAAGTATATATTCAATTATTATTATAATAACGGGTCAAAAAAACCCTTAACCGACGGTCGTGTATGAGAAGGTTAAGGAGTGTGAATGAAGCTAAGAGTGTGTGCCAAGATCGTAGAAAGTGGAAGGATGTGATCTCTGCCTACGGAAAAGAGGCGTGACGTTTTAAGTATGTATTATTTTAGCCGATTTAGGGAAAAGGCGTTAAAGTTGACTAAGACCTTATAGTTTTTATAAACGATTGAATCAATCAAGTTAACGTTAAAGCAGCTCTGAGTGGATAATATCGTTTTATGACTGATGCTGCGTCATGTAGAAATAAACATTGTTTAGAAGCTAACACCGTGTTACCTAGTTGGATAGTAACCTTCACAAGTTTCATCACTTATCGCGCAACCGTAGAGCCTAGTTACGCTTTCAAAAGACATACATACATGCACATAATCACGCCTGTTTCCCCGAAGTGGTAGGCTCGCCACCTATTACGTGGGACCAACAACACAATTGGCGAAGTGTGGGCGTATAATATGCCTCTGCCTACCCCTTCGGGAAAACAGGCGTGATTTTATGTATATATGTACTTAGATATTATATATAGATAAGAAAGTATGAGTAATCACATTTTTATTCTGATATGTAAGAATACTGATAATTTTAATGTCATTCCCAGTCCATTAATTATGGAGTAATTAGTGCGAAATTCCGTTTATGAGCTGAGATGTCAAGAGCATCTATTTTCCTCTTCTCTAAATCTCGCAATCTCAATGGATATTACCTAAGGACTTAAGAACAAACCTTTTGTAACCTTGCGTATCATATAACCTTAGATCTATATCTGTAACACAATTACACCGGGCTCGATCATAATGCTCTTAGTAAGACAAATTGGGTCATATGTTCGTTATTTTAGAAAATGAAATTGACATACTTTTCAGGGTTTTGTCTTATGACATGAAAATGGAATACGATAGTACAATATTTTTATATGTACATTTTAGTTACATTAACAAATAAATCATAATTAAAACCAAGGTACTGTTTTAATTATTATGGCTTACACAGAGAACACAATCTTATAAAATATAGAAATGAATAGTACAGATGTACAAAAAATTGTTTTCAATCTAAACAGCTCAAAACCAGATGAAGAACATGGACGAGGAATTGTTTTAAAATACCTAACATTATAGGTCACGCGATACGTAGTTTTTGGGTTAAGAATTAGCCCCTGTAGCTTTTTATTTCCATACATTTTGATAAAGACAACGCTTCGACAGAAATTTACGTCATGATAACAGTTTTAAATCACATATTTATTACACCAAAATATTTGATTTGACAGTCGTAGCCTATCATTTGGGCGAACTGTAAAAAACCAATTGGCACCTTGTGCAAACCGATATAACGAAAGCGAGTAAGCCCGCTCTGCTCCTGAGTTCGTTGATTCCCACGCAGGACAAATCTTTGTGTGCATAGACATGAATATTATTTCTGGTCTGGGTGTTTTCCTACGTACTTTTGTTCTGTTTGGAAATCGAACCCACGACCTTAGGAGCGCAGTACGGGTATACTCGCCACCACGCCATATCGCCAAAAAAAAGTATTTATATACAAGTTCTTAATGATACAGATATTATAATAATAAGTTTATAGTAGTCGTTTAAAACGTTACAAAGCCTGTACACTCCGAAAATCACAAAACACACAATTCCGAAACAATGAAAAATCCTTCTACAGAAACATTCGTGAACAAACTTCAAACCACACAAATAGTTTTACTGAAAACTCAGAAGACCCACAATTGCCCCTATCTAACGAATTAAAAGATTTTTGGTCAGAGATTTGGGAAAACTCCGTCATTCATAACTTAGATGCACACTGGATAGAAGAAGAAAAGGACAGACAACTACTTACTGAACCGATGGAATTTCAATCCGTACCTATAGAAACATTTGAGCAAGTTCTTAAAAATCTACACAACTGGAAAACACCCGGGTCTGATAATATTCAAAACTACTGGTATAAAAAATTCACGTCCCTTCATCCATATCTTTACAAATATATTAATAGTTTTATAAAAGACCCAGACTCAATGCCGACTTATATTACTAATGGAACTACCTATATGCTATCTAAAGACTGTAACGACACTGAAAACCCTGCTAAGTATAGACCAATAACCTGCCTACAAACTATTTACAAGATAATCACAGCCTGTTTAACTCACTCAATATACAAACACATAGAAAATAATAATATTTTACATGAACAACAAAAAGGAGCCAAAAAATACAGTCAAGGGTGTAAGGAACAACTAACAATAGATACAATAATATTAAAACTAGTCCAGCAACAGAAAAATGATCTCTACACAGCCTATATAGATTATAAAAAAGCTTATGATTCTGTCCCACACTCATGGCTCATTCAGATATTGGAAATTTACAAAATACATCCACAGGTAGTATCATTTTTAAAACATGCAATGAACACATGGTCCACTAAACTTATGCTACGTTCAAAGTCCATCAATATAGAAACTGAATGTATTAAAATAAAACGAGGTATTTTTCAAGGTGATACTTTAAGCCCTCTGTGGTTTTGCCTGGCTTTGAATCCCCTGTCTAATTTATTAAATTCTTCTAATAGAGGTTACCCCTTAAATTTTAAAACAATTACACACCAGACAGAAAATCCAGCTATAACTAACAATTATAACGTAAGCCATCTTCTTTACATGGATGATATTAAACTATTTGGAACCGATGATAATGATTTACAAACACTCTTACATATCACAGACAAATTTTCACAAGATATAAACATGAATTTTGGAATCGATAAATGCAAAATTAATGCAGTCAAAGCAGGGCAAAACCACCTTATGTCATATCAAATAGAGTCGGGAGAAACAATAGACGCATTAGAAGAAAACGAAACTTATAAATATTTAGGCTATAACCAAAATAATCAAATATTAGAGAAAGAAACTAAAGCTAACCTTCGACTTAAATTTAAACATAGATTAAATAGTATTATGAAAACAGAACTATATAGCAAAAATTTAGTAAAAGCAATTAACACATTCGCAATACCTATTCTATCGTACTCTTTTGGAATTATTAAATGGACAAAAACTGAACTAAACCAATTACAGCGCATCATTAACACAACCATGACAAAGTATCGGAAGCATCATCCTAGGGCCTGCGTTCAGAGACAGACGTTACCGAGAATAGAAGGGGGTAGAGGAATTATAGATATTAAAAATCTACATAACAAACAAATTAGTAATTTAAGAGTATATTTTCACAAAAAAGCTTTAACATCCCATTTTCACACTGCAGTAGTACAAAATGACAATAAACTTACCCCACTAAACCTCAAAGATAATAATGTACAGAAAAACGAAGAACAGACAGACAGACGGACAAAAATAGAGCAATGGACCCGAAAGTCCCTTCATGGGAGACATCGCCAGGATTTGAGCCAAATTCATGTCGACAAAGATGCGTCGAACGCTTGGCTCACTCGTGGCGAATTGTTCCCTGAGACCGAAGGATTTATGCAAGCTATTCAAGATCAAGTAATAGAAACAAGAAACTACCAAAGATATATCATTAAAGTACCTAACCTATCCACTGATTTATGTAGACGTTGCAATAGTTCATCAGAGACCATCCAACATATAACCGGAGCTTGCCGATCAATAGTTCAAACAGACTACAAGCATAGACATGACCAAGTAGCTAGCATAATCCATCAAAATTTAGCATTAAAATACAACCTTAAATCAGCATCTACCATAGTACCATATTATAAATATACTGCAGAAACCATATTAGAGAATAGCAATTACAAATTATATTACGATAGAGGAATACTTACGGATAAAACTGTGCATTTCAATAGACCGGACATAACAGTAGTTGATAAAATAAGAAAAACTGCACTTTTAATTGATATCGCTATACCTAACACACATAACTTACAAAGCTCAATCACAGAAAAATTAACCAAATATGTTGAATTAAAAAATGAAATAATGCGTATGTGGCATCTGAAAGCAGTGTCAATAGTCCCTATAGTCCTATCTACAACCGGGGTAATTCCCAAGCAACTACATCAATCCATCACCACTTTAGATTTACCACATTACACATTTGCAACTTTACAGAAAGCAGTAATTTTGAATACCTGTAGAATAGTGCGGAAATTCTTACAGACTGAACTAGAACGGGAATCGCTCCACAATACTTTAAATTCCTTAGCAGCACCAAATAATCTTGACCACTTGGCTTAGGCCCGTGGCTAGATTAATAACGCCGGTGTCAAAACCGAGATATATAAATATATAAAAACAAATAATAATAATATTATTATTATTATAATATCTGTAAGTAAAAAAGTATTTATATACAAGTTCTTAATGATACAGATATTGAAGCTGATTGGTGTAATTATGAGAAACTATTAATTAATTACTTATTATTTTTATCACAAATGAGAACCCCACTCGTAAAGTAAGGCTAGCAAAAAAGCTAGTAAGTAATTGTTCGAAGGTTTTGGTGAAGAGTATTAATGAAACTCCGTGTTGATGTCTAGGTAGATAAATACGTTGTTATATAGTTTATTTGAATTACCATAAATTATATAATTATATACTACCGAGGTACGTCCATATGAATTGATTCTGCGTGGGTTATCTATGTTGTGGCTACAAGTCACATATAACTCCTCGTCTATAGAGCGCAGTGTTTGTTCATTGACTCCAGGCAGAGTAGATAGTAGTTTTTATGGAAGTATAAAGCTTTTAAATTTTATATGATCAACAAGCATTATTAAGTATATTTGATGACTTTCAACCTGTTAATAAGATTTTTTGATGGTCGTAATAGGTGTTCAGAACAGTCCAGTCATTAAACATTTTTCACGAGGATACCTCCACAACGGAATAGAGCTAGAAAGCAGAAGGGGGTGTTACATCTACAAAACATAACAAATTCGTATTTAAGAATTGCTCCATGTACATTTATATTTCCAGTCGCCAGTATCTTACTTGGATATTTAAGCCTACTTGGTTTAACACAAAGCCTCATTAAAATACACTGGACAGCAAATAAACCGGGCCACCCGCTACCTTGGAACTCTTATTCGATTTTCTCAAAAAGTATAAACCTCACAACTATCAAACTTACACCTACAAAAAGTGCGTTTCATGTTGTTTGAGAAATGACCACAAATTTATCCAAAGTACCCTCAATTCACATTGTAATCAAGCAACAAACACAATACCAACGATTTGCTCTGTTTTGACTAGAGTTTGCGATTAGCGTTCTTTTTTTCTAAATGAGGATATTCGGATTTTTCTTATGATTTCTTTAGTTGCCATCCATTAATTGCTTCAGACGCGTGTATTTTTGCTATTTTCTATGGTCAATAATGGATACGACGCCTCAAGAAGCAGCTCAAGCTGTAGCACTACTTCAAGCAGGCGTTTCGCAACGTGAAGTTGCTCGGAGACTTCGAATCAGCAGATCTTTGGTACAACGAGCTTACAGACGATACTTAGAGACTAGAGCATACGATCGCCGACCATGTATGGGCAGACCTAGGGCTACATCAGCAGCAGATGATCGTTATATCCAACTTACTGTTTTGCGAAATCGCCGCCTCAACGCAGTTGAAGTCCAACGAATTCTGCGTGACGAACGCTAAGTGGTCATAAGTTCAGATACCGCTAGAAGGAGACTTGCTGAACGAAATCTGGCTCCAAAGAGAGCTGCTACAGGCCCAAAATTGACCGTAGCATACCGTAGAGCACGACTTGAATTTGCTCGAGAGCATAGGAATTGGACGTTAGAGCAGTGGCGCAATGTACTCTTTACTGATGAGACCAGGGTGAGTCTACAAGGAAGTGATCGACGTCAGAGAGTATTATATACGCACTTTTTGTAGGTGTAAGTTTGATAGTTGTGAGGTTTATACTTTTTGAGAAAATCGAATCAGAGTTTTAAGGTAGCGGGTGGCCCGGTTTATTTGCTGTCCAGTGTAGTATAAATATTTTTTCCTTAAAATTAATCGGTCTTAGAAAACTAACTCAAAAGTATCTTCTAAGAGCATGGTATGACAAATTAAAGCGTTAAATAGACGTAAAATAAATAAATGAACATCAAAAGCTAGACGTTTCCATAATACCCTAAAACCTTTTTATACAATGAACCTTCGTTGAAGTTTGCTTGTCGTCATTATTAGCAAAATAAATATTTGCCTTTCACCCCTTGAGATTGTGGCGCGCCATCTACTCGTAATACTTACCTCCTTCGACATTGATAGAAAACTTCAAGATTTACGAGCATTTTTATAGGATTTTTCGAACAGCCCTAATAAACCTTTCTTATGCCCCAATCTTAATTAGCAATAACAAAATAAGTCGTAACAAATTTTGGTCTTTACTTGTTTTCTTGTAGAATTATTTATTATAAAAGGTACTGCAGGGATCGCAGACACCAATGATCATATCTTTGATTTTCTAAAATGTTTACTGAAACCATCGCAAAGTCTGATAATGTGGTGTTTAGTACAACTACAATGGAATTATCATGATCATCTCAAAAGATTAGCGTCTCAGAACTGAGCACAGGCTTTATTTTACGAACGAAGGTTATTAAGAGAAGAGGAAAGAGTTAAGAAGAGGGTAATGGGTCATACTTTACCTCGCGGACCCAGTGCTGAGGCAGGTGTGTGGCGTTCCCTCCTTCTGCGAAGTGGTGATGTCGCAGAAGGAGGCCGCGGAGCGGGAGAGGGAGCGGGATCCGCTCTCTCTCCGGCTACGCCGTTGGCGCAGCGGGCGGGCCAGGAGGGCCCGTCAGGAAGCGCCCGGGGGGTCTTAGGCGGCGGGGGCAGGGGGCCCCTTCCGTCTCGCCATAGACCCCCCCCGAAGTCGGCCAGTTACGCCATGGCCGCACATAGAGGTAGGGGGGGCGCTGCAAATTGCGCCTTCCTGAGGAGGTCTCCCCGGTTCTGATCCGGGGGACGTTGGCCGCGGGCGGGGTACCAGATGCTACAAACCCGGGCACTGGTGCCTCGCCCCTTTTCAACAGCGGTGGGCGTCGTCTGAAGTTTTTTAGTGGGTAGGACTGCGGTGGTCGCGTCGGCCGCAGTGAGCCCCACACCCCCTCCCGGTCTCCCCCTTTTGGCCGGGAGACAGTGCGTAAGCAGCATTTTTTTACAGACGATAATAAAAAAAAAAAAAAAGGTGTGTGGCGTTCTGCTGTTAGATTTGTTTAAGCCGCCTAATAGAGCCTCCATCAAGACTATGACATTATAGTGATAACTGGGACCTATATCTTTACGAAGGTATGTAAAGGAAGCTCGGAAGCGCTCTACATTAAATGCCACACAATTGGTCACCCATCCAAGGACCGAAGACTGTGTTATCTGCTTAACGGTGATCGTTTCCAACCACCAAATACTGCGAAGTAACGAGCGCTAGAAGCTCTCGTTACTTACACGATTCCTAAAAAAAATAGTTAAAAAAAGTAGTTTGCATTTAGAATATTAATCGATATCTTGTTATCGATGTCCGTAGATTTTGGTATTTCGAAGAATATAAACGAATGAAAAGATCTATTCAACATCCTAGACCAGACGTCCATTTCCGAGTGTCCACTCCACACAATGGTTTGCAGTCACAGCTAATAAAAGACAACCTGCGCACTATGAGTTTTTTACTCTTACATTGTAAGAGATTAGTTTCCCATTGTTCTAAAAATTATAAAATAACACATATTTGTATAATAATATAATATATATGTTAATACAATTGATAACATTTGTAAGACAAACAAAATTCATATGTACGTGTAAGACAAATAAAATTCATATGTACGGTTTACTTGTTTTATTACATTTCATAGGGGATCCTGCCGTTTTGCCAAAACTATTTTGACAAATATTTATAATCCAAACAAATTTTAGCAAACTTTTTTTACACCAATGCAACGTTGCGAATTATTTTAGTACGCAAATTTTCATTTGGTCAAATTTTTACTCGGCAGTATATTACTACGGATAATGACATTATGGCATTAGGTTTTTTAACAAGTAATTTATTACGGCAAACAAACTTTAGACAAATAACATTTAATCAAATGATTTGCTTGGATATAAAGTTTTACGTTTATTATTTTAAATAATCACAAACTAAGATATTAATACTAAATATATACTAAAAATAAAATAGTATAAGGAATGTTTGTTTAATATGTGTTCATAATTTTAAATTAACGTGATGATGATGAGTGAGGCTTAGATACATATTGGTTAGGTTAGGTTAGAACAGTGACCACAAAGCGCGCGAGCCGAGCGAGCGAAGCGAGCGTGCCACGGTAGCGGCCGGCGAAGCGCCAGAAAATACTACTGTTGATTTATGTATGGCCAATATTTGTAGATTAGTATTAATAGTAAAGATGCAAATAGAAATGGTTATTTGAAAAGTTTCGAGACGAATTATTTGGCTTATTTTATTTTGCGTAAAATATGTAATACTAACTGAGTTATTGTCGAAACGTTCACTTGGAAAGCATTACGTTTACGATACAATTATTTGTGAAGAGTTTATTTGCCAAGTAATAATTTGGCAAATGAAATTTTACAAAACAATATTTGGGAAGTGATAATTTGTCAATTTTCTTTTGGTGTAACTAGGGATACCCATTTCATAGAGATTTATGTTATGACGACACAACTTTTTTATTAAATGTTTATGAAAGACCGGCCAGGCTTCAGGTTAAAACTAAAGTTTTGATTAAACGAAGAAATTAGATTAGAATTCCTTTATTCTTTAAATTGTATTTGAATTTCTGCGACCGACCGGAAATCAAAGCTGTTATGAGCACATGATGATATAAATGCCGGTGTGACTATTTTTATTATAAAACTTTATTCATAAAACTATATCGCTTCAACGGCGGAACAGAATGTTGTTAAATATGTTGATTTATATAGTTTTTTGGTTACGTTCTGAAGTCTACTCAGAAATTATTAATTTAAGTTAATTCAAGTGAACTAGCTTTAAGTACCCTGATCTGGCTTTAGTCAACCGCGCTGTTTTATAATGTAGTTTACTACTGCAGAACAGCCTGGACTACCTCATTTTCTGCTCCGAGACACTTTTACAATTTAAGCCAACACATTTGTTCAGCTCCAAGTTCTGCTGAACTATTAAGTGGAAAAAAGTTATAATATTCACATAATACGAACCTGACGTATTACTTTAATATGATTTTTTGGGAAATTTAAACACGCTTGCAACTCTGCAAATACTCGTACTATATGTCATGGCAGTAAATATCTTTTTCATCTAAACTTTCTAGCGTTTCCCTCTCTACACTACTACATTCCAAAAAATCCATCGGAGTGCGTTAGTAAAACGCTAGGTGCAACTGTGCCTTAATTCTTCTGAAGCAGAAGCTTTAATGCCACAAAAATAGTCACTCCAAAGACAAACATCTGTGAAGTCTGCTAGCTCTCTAGAACAGCGGAGCCCCAAACGATATTTACGATGGTATTTCGTAAAACTAGTATACAATTTTGGTTCTAAAGCGTAGACTTAAAGCACTCAAGTGCTTTATCGGCCGCACCGACTCAAGTGACTTTATACAGAACACAATGGTGTGCAGTGACCTGCTAGCTAAACACGCGCTCTGCGGTGCTGAATAACGATACACTATTCAGATTTTTTCAAATGGTTTTGCAGTGAGCATTGTATAGCAGTCTTAGTATATAAAAAAGTTGCTACCTCTACCTCGGATATTCAGACAACTTGCATACTCGTATTTTTATCTTGTACTCGCCGGTGTCATCGTAAAATATTTAAAATTGGAATTCCAATTCTATACTTATTTTATTGTTGATATAATTATACAGATTGGATTAAAACAACACAAATATTCAAGTTCATGGTCATAAATATTTTATCTGGTGTTGAAAACTTACTGTTTCGCATGTACACCAATATCTGCGCCAAATCAGTCGTTATGTGCCAATGAGGTCACAGGTCAGAGCCTGTCATCTAATAGTAAAAACTAAACAAAAAATTAACATTCCTCGACATTTCACACAACTCTTCTAGTCCCAAAATACCACAATGGGAAAACAAACTTTCATACATACATACATACATAATAATATCACGCCTGTTTCCCCGAAGAGGTATGCAGAGGCACATTACACGCCCACACTTCGCCAATTAAATAGTCTGTCCCACGTGTAATAGGTGGCAAGCCTATTGCCGCTAACCGAGTACCGTTACGTTCGCCAGAGCCTCGTCCGTTGATCGGCAAGTGCACCACTTGCAGGAGAGGTTGGCTTGGGCTCCTTGGATCTTGGTACGAGCCCTTTACGCCCAAGACATAGAATACAAAAAGAACATCCAAGACAGTTATTTGTCTCGTATAGAATGAAACCTTCGATATCACCTTTTTACGTCCCCCGGACCAAAGCCGGGAGGACTTCCGCAGAGAGGCGCAGTGAGCGCGCCCCTCCTGCCTCCTTGTGCGACTATAGCGTGTGTGGCCGACTTCTCGGAGGGCCCATGGTTAGACAGCAGGACCCCTGCCCCCGCTGCCTAAGACCCTTCTGGCGCTGCTTGACGGGCCCTGCTGGCCCGCCCGCTGCGCCCTCCATAGGCCCCTCTTGGTTTCCTCCCCGGAAGTTAGTACTAAGGGCAAACAGAGTCGCCAATATGAACAAAATTTTTCTTATAAGTGCTTAAGTGCCTACTACACTAGAGTATCAGTAAACAGGTGACAGATATCTCGTTTGTAAGTAGCTGGTAGGTAGTGAGAATAATAAATCATTCAATTAATCTACTAAGGACATACGATGCTATATTACTTCTTTATTAGTGAAGTAGTTCTCTCGATCTTCGTATCCGAGGTGATTTGATTGGAGATGGATGGTAAATCGATTACAGTTTAATGGCACTGTGAGCCGGTGTGGCTGTTTGTTTTTTTTTTCGTCGTCCTACTGTAAATCTGTAGTGTATGGAATGAAATCCTTGCACTCTGATTGGATTTGTAATTGGCACCAACGGACCAAACTAGAGCCTTGTTTTCTATATCGTAGGAGTATCTCTTATTTATTTGTCACGTAATTAGATATAAGATCAAAGATAGTTCTTAGTATTTGACCTTAATAAACGTTTCTTAACACATGACTACATATTGTAAAACAAAGTCGCTTTACGCTGTCTGTCTGTCCCTATCTATGCTTCGATATTTGAAACTACGCAACGGATTATGATGCGGTTTTTTTAACAGATAAAGTGTTTCAAGAGGAATGTTTATATGTAGTTCACGCGGGTGAATTTGCAGGAGATCGCTAGTTTTAAATGTTATGTAGTGTTATAAGTTATGTCCCTAGTACTACCATTTCTATATAAAAGAAAGCAAACTTCAAAGGCTTATCTCACGACTTTATCATTCGTTTAACACTCACAAATATTTTAGTTAAAGATTTTTATACTATTTGACATTCCTTATGCAAAATTTTATTGCCCAACAAAATAAGTTGTCCTAAAACATGTTGTGTAAAGCCTTACAAATAAATAGTCGCTAAACAAAGAAACATGAGAGTAAATGTGCACTTAAAATAAAATAAACAATAGGGTATGGTGACGACTTGACACCAGAAGCCGCATTAGTTTGTCTATTGTTCCCGAGGAAGTGGAGAGCGGAGTGCACTGAGGCCGCTTCAAAAACGTAGGTTTTCAACAAAAAGTAACCTGATATTTTGTGAGATTCACTCATTGTATACGACGAAGCTGACAATTGTGGCTTTAGAATTTAGAAAATAAAACAAAATATCAGTGTATGTGGTGTTCTTTCTTTTGGAAATTTTAATTCAGTGTGTTACTTTCATTAATTGTGGCATTTTCGTAACATAATTATGTTTCAGTGAAACAGAATGTTGTTATAAGTAGTTATTGGTCCTTCTAAAAAAAAATTTGTTGCTTTCGTAATATCAGTGAATTATGTGTTTTTGACAGATTTTTACGAACTCTCATATTTATAGGGATATCGCTTAATGGGAACTTTTATGTTTACCAGAGCATCGTCCGTTGATCGGCAGGTTCACCACTTGCAGGTGAGGGTGGCTTGGGCTCCTAAGTTTTTCTCAACAAGCAGCGGGCGTCGTCGGAATATTTTTAGTGGGTATTACTGCTGACAGTCGCGTCTGCCGGTAGTGAGTCCGACACACCCTTTTGGTTCATCTTTGGCCGGAAGGCATTGCGTAAATGCATTTAGTTACCGACGTAAAACAAAAAAAGGGCTCCTAAGTTATTGGAAGGATCCCTATACATTCTATGCCATATCATCAATATCGAATCATTTTAATTACTATAAGTTAATTGTATTATCTTTCTCAAATTATTTATTACCTATTGCTTTTGTGTAATAAGTATTAGGTTTCGGTGTATACGGTGTCTTCCATATCTAGCGTAATTTCTGGGACATAAGACCATCTTTTGCCCAGCGTCTGTGTCACCCCTAAGGTAATAAGCGCACGATAGTGATAACCATGATTGTCTTTATATACTGATTATGTTTAGGCGGATCACTAACTTTCAAGTGTATCTAAAATAGAACTTAGTTACAAGAGCCTGTAGGTATCGGCTATTTGGCATATCCATATAGATAATTCATATTATTAAGCAGCGTAGTCATAAACTTTTACAAGGATAGATTTCATTTATATTATGAACATTTTCAGCAGGCTATTGCGGTTGAATTGCCATAAGCTGTATGAATTCTAACATGTGCTTCTTGGTTTGCACATTGAGACTTCGGAATATTTCCAATATATTTCAATATTTCCACGAATGTTTGTTTACCTCAAACTTTGAAGCTCTTTCATAGAGAACAGTTTTGGCAGGAATAAGGATTTTATCTATAACTTTACTGCAAGTAGTGTATGTTAAAGTGTATCTTTATTGTTAAGCTATAAATCTATATTAATACTCATGATTTCAAATATTTTTTAAACTATATGAAACTATAAATTTTAAACAAAAGTATTACATATCAGAAGTAGTTAGGAAGTATCATCAGCGACAGAAAAACGAAAAGAAAACCGCTTGTTTGATTTGTCATCATATCCTCATATCAGCCTTATAAAATCCCTAAAAGGTTACATTCTATTGAGGGTGTTTGGCCATAATCACCATGCTGTACAGGCGGTTAGGTGATCGCAGTTAAAGCCAGTACGCAGGATGACGCTGCTGCCCTTCATCCGGTAGGATTACCCTTCATCGACCCTTACGACTTTAAGTGTAATGAAGTTAAACGTCAATGTATATAGTATAGTATATGAGTTGAATTGAGGAGATCGAGAAGAGTTCGATTGAGACGAATGTGTCGGCCCTCTGATATTGGAAGTAGGCCAGAAGTATGATTATGTTTAATTAGGAATCTAGTTGCTCTTATGTCTCACAGTTATCTCTGTCAGAAAATCCATTGTAAAAAAGTTAAACAAAAAACTGCAAGCTAACCAACCAAATCCTTTTTTTTGTTTAACGTTGGTAACAAAATGCATTTACGCAATGCCTTCCAGCCAAAAGGGGACCGAAAGCGGGTGTGGGGCGCACAATCGGCATACTCGACTGCCAGCAGTAATATCCACTAAAAATCTTACGACGACTTCCGCCGCTTGTTGAGAAAAAGGCGGGGGCCAGTACCTGTATTGCAGCGTCTGACACCCCTCCAGCAGCCAACGTCCCCCGGACCAAAACCGGGAGGACCTCCTCAGAGAAGCGCAGTGTACGCGCTCCTCCTACCTCCTTGTGCGATCATAGCGTGTGTGGCCGACTTCTCGGAGGGTCCATAATCAGACAGCAGGGGCCCCCTGCCCCCGTTGCCTAAGCCGGGGCTGTCCTGGCGCTTCCTGGCTCGCCCGCTGCGCCCTCGATAGGTCCCTCTTAGTTTCCCCCCCGGTAGTCAGTACTAAGGGCACCTAGAGTCGCCAGTCTCTGGGTGTTACCTTTTCCCTAGCGCCTCCTGCGCCCTACCTGGAGGTACTCAGCCCCCCACCACGTCAAGGTCGCCACCAAGTCGGGGGGGAGAGGGCAACCCCTCAACTAGGCTGTCCTATCTCTTGAATATATGTTCAAAACTCAACACAGTTAAGTTCGAAGCAAACGGCACATCACTTCAGTGCTCCTGCCATGAGTTGTAAGCAAAATAATCACATCACAAATAATTATAACTATGAAGTTTAAAGCCCTACCACCTGCGGCTATGAAGTACAACTATTGCGGTGGGGCATTAACTTGTCTGAAGCGAGCTCCTACTTGCAAGTCGAAGATTGGTTAATTATGCTAGTCTGTAGACATACACTCACAGAGACATAAGTAACCTAGCAAGTAACAATTATGTAACTAAAAATCAAAGCAAAATTATAACTAGTGCAGCGTAAACTGAAGTTTATCAGTCAACTTTACTTAGTCATCACTTTCTTTCTTTAATAACTCTCTTGTATTATACTTGTCACCTTGTATATTGACACTTTTTTCTGTTGCATTTTCTCTCAGTAATGTAGAAATGTAGTTGAAGCGCTATTAGCTCATGGGATCGCGTGGTGAAATAAATTATGATGATGTTTTTGATAGTAAACTGAACGAACATTAAAAAAATAAATTATTATTATGATAAACAAGTGGCCAGACCCATAGTCTTCTAAGTCAGGGGTCAAGGTTCAAACCCAGACGCACCCATGACTTTCGAAGTCATATGCGTAATTATCCATTGCTCTGTGCCTCGGAAAGCACGTTAAGTCGTTGGTGCTGGCTGTTATTAGGAAGTCAGTCCCTTCAATTTGACGTACAATATGGCGTGGAGGTCAGTATACCTGCAGTTCACTCCAGGGGTCGCGGGTTTGATTCCCACACAGGACAAAACTTTGTGTGCATGAACATGAATATTTGTTCTGATCTGGATATTTACTATGCATATTCAATGTGTTTACAAAAAAGATTGGTCATATATGTTATTCCTTAAATTAGTATTTATAAAATATTCGTGAAGATATTTATCTCTAGTGAATCATTAATATCTTTTTTACTTAATTTCCTTTTGAGTTTCTAATTTGGAATGTATATTTAGTATGTATTTACAAAAAAAAGTATTTAAGTATGTTTATCCGTTGTATAGTACCCATAACACAAGTTCTTAATGATACTTATCTTGAAACTAAATAATTGGTGTAATTGTCAGAAAATATTTATTTATTCTAATATTCTGACAACTGTGACATTGAGTTGTGGAGGTCGGTTGGCAGTCGCTCTATGTAATAATTGAAGTTCAGCCAAATCTGGAGCAGACCCTGGGCTCCGAGCTTTAGTCTGGGGCAACCGGGATAGTGCTAGGATATTATGATGATTACAAAATATTATCGTATTTATATAAAAAAAATTATTAAAGTTTTATAATTTACACTTAATTAAAAACTGGACTAAATTTTAAGTAATTCAGTTTTAAGCCTGGCAATATAATTATTTATAGGTAACTTTTATTAAAAATTAAATTAACGTTTTAGCCACCATTAGGATCTTTTTAACTAAAATTTTCTTCTGTTTTTAATCGATTTTCTATTCACAACAACCATTTAACAAAATGAACATAAAAAACAGATCGCTTAACGTCAACGGCATCAGAGTTGTCATATAAAAGGGCTATTACACTACACAAAGCGCAGAAGTTTCTCGAAGCCAAAGGGGTCCCTATACACGTCACCGACAGCGGTTTCGAGTGGCTAAACGACCGGGTTTGAGGCTCTCTGTCCCTTTCTTAAGACTGTAGACATGTGGTTTTCTCGCTCTTTCAGTACTGGCTTTATGATATTTTAAGTGTTATTAATTTTTATTTCTAGGATATCATTTTATACTAAAATTGTCTTCGAAAATTTACTTTCATGATACATGGAATGGTGAAAGGTTCATGTAACGAAATTAACCAAACCTAGTAACAAACCATGCAATGAAAAACGTGCAAAAGACATCATAAGTTAGGCTTAATATCTTTTCGCTTCGCTAATTCTGTTGAGTCGTTTTATAAGTATTTTAGAAAAATTATTACATTTAGTATAGCTAACCTCACCTGCAAGTGGTGCACCTGCCGATCAACAAATGTGTAATAACGGTGGATTATTAACCGTTAAGTGTTTATGAACGTACATGAGTGTTAATAAATCAAACAAAACAGTGTAACATAACTTTTTAAATTCTCTCAAGAAGTCCATGTGAGATCTCAGTATAGTCCCACATCTTTACTGAGGATTCAAGAGGTTTAGGGGGAGGGCATCTCATTTCCCATTTATCATCTTTATCACCACTCATTCTTACTTACTATGATTTATATATTAATAATATATCTCTTTCCTGATACTAGCTACATGTGCTACAGGCAGGAAGCCATTATTAAAATTTAAAATAACTTATTGACATTTTTCATTATATTTATTTCTGTAAGATTGACATTTTATGCTCATTTAGTTTTATACTTAATAATTTAATTTTATATTTAATTTTCAACTTATTTCTAGGGTGTTGCTTCTTATTTAACACTTGTGGTCTTCACCTATAATTGTAATGACATTTAGCAATAGAATTTAATTGTGTGTAATATACTTGTACTGTGTTGGTGTTTATTATGTTGGTGTTCAATAAATAAATAAATACTTTTCACAGGACTGTAGTAAAAATTCTGTAGAGTATTCTTAATAAAATAACACAATATGTATATATTACTGTACAACTAGTTAATGGACAGATTTACGTTACGATTTCTCACTTTCTATTTGTAATTAACATGTTTCTTGCTTGTAGACAATTTTGAGTTACTCTACTAAAAGACAAATAATCTGTTTCACAGAATATTAAACAACGTACAACGAAATTTAAACAAACTACCTGCAAAATATTGTTACGAAGCTCCAAAGTAATCAATGTCGAATTAATTGTTTTCTGTGGTTCTGATAGATGATATTACATTTCACTTTAGTGATTAAATTGGCACGCTTCCTTCGCTATTCGTAAACCTCTCTTATGACCCCTAGATTTTAGGTCTGTTTTAGTGTTAGAATCCAAGAGTTTGAATATTTCTTTAACAGTTATAGCGTAATGGAGACCATGTCTTTATGATTATTTATTATATTTAGACCCTCGGTTCTGGTTACGTTGCTCTTAATTCGCAATAAATAGTTAAATAAATAATATTTTTGCGACATTTAGGTTATGGTTTAAAAATCCAAAACTGACAAACCTACATAATTTTTCGACTCTTAAGGGCTTATTACAAAACAAGATAAAACTAGTGCTCTCACTTTCATTTGATAAAATGAAGACAGTGAGTGAGGCTAAGTGTTTGTGCGGAAAGTGCTTTTTCCTATGGTATGTGTTTTGTTTCATCTTACCCTAAATAAAACTTACGTAGTATCCGTAGACCGATAAAGAAACATACATAAAATAAAATCTTTTAAACTGCTTCACTATGCACAGGAAAAAATTTACATCGTTTTAAAATTAATAAATGCGCTGTATGATTTCCATTCAGTTCCTGTAAAACATTTTATAATGAACTTGCTGCGTAAAATTTTATGTTTAAAAGAGGTATTACCTTTCATATTAATAAAGAGTTAAAATAATTTCATAGCTCCGCGCTATAGCGCCCACTTTTCCCCAGTTTTATTTTTGTTCCCACTTAATAGGTGGCGAGCCTATGGACGCTTACCAGGAACTTATATTTTCGCCAGAGCCTCGTCTGTAGATCGGCAGGTGCACCACATACTCAATTCACCTCTTTTTTGATCGGTCTCTTTTCCTCCTATTAGTAACATAATGTGAATTTCTCTTCTCGTTTCATGCCTTTTGCCTCTTTTCATTAATTATGTCTAAAGCATGACAAAGACGAATTCTGTTTTGTTACCGGTGCCATTTTCATTCTAATTTACTCTATCTTCAATAAATACGAGTATACAAGATGATATTACTTAGCTGTCATTATAATCTGGCATTACGGTATTAATTAAGTCAGCTGAACAAAAGAATTGTTCAAATATTAAACATCATTAATAATTTGTGATATCTTATTAGACAGACACATTATGTTCCTGCTGGAGACACAAAGGGCATACTAAATTTAAATGTAAGCACATTTGATAGGTACTCTAATTTGATAATTATTTAATAAAAGAGCTCAGACTAGACTTGAGAAGAATCTGAGAGACAGGTGGCTGGTAGCGGATGGATGCGTTCTGCATAGGACCGTGATGGTAGGCGCTCTTTGGAGGAGGTCTACATTCAGTCCCCCCCGACTGGTCTCCATCTTGTCGTGGTGGGGGGGGGGGGGGCTGAGTACCTCCCGGTAGGGCGCAGAGGGCCCTAGGGAAGGCAAAAAAGGTAACACCCAGAGATTGGCGACTCTGGGTGCCCTTAATACTGACTACCGGGGGGGAAACGAAGAGGGACCTGAAAAGGGCGCAGCGGGCGGGCCAGGAGGGCCCGTTCCCTTAGCTATCGAGCCCTTAGATCTATTCGCTGTTGCGGGAGACTCTCTATCCGTACCTACCTGGTTTACCACAACACATCATTTAGTTTATATGGTGGTTTGCAAGGCTTTTAGTTTTAAGTTCCTTATAATTACCGTAATAAATAATTAACTTTAATAACATGGAGTATGTGTTATGCTCCAGATGATTATAAACACTACCTAAGCTAGATAGATACGCATGTGTAAGTTTTTGAAATAAACATTGCCATATCCAAAACACAAAGTAGATACACGGAAAATTTAAAGAGAAAACATAGCACGACTTAGTGAAGATTATTTCACATATCGCTTAGCTATCGGTCCCTCAGATCTATTCGATGTCCCGGGGGACACCTTCCGTACCTGCTTTGCCAGAACACATCTTCCAGCTTATTTATTTTTATTGTAGACGCTTATCTACGCAGCATTGAGGAAAATACTGTAAAACCTTTTCTCTTAAACCCTTTTTACCGACACCGCCTTTTTATATGTATTATTTATTGGGATTTGTCTTCACAACCGTTTTTCCTTTAGTGACATTACTTTTATGTACATATGACATACTTGCGTAAATAATACGCTAAATCCTAAAGCTATCAATTACTGCAATCATCAATATTTGGCAGGATAATAATAATTTACGAGTTCTCTGCCTTGTTCTTTATTACTCTAGCTTCTGCCCGCATTAAATTGGCGCTTTAGCTTTTAAGTTGACCATCATAAGAGCTTTAGCTCAATTAACTCGTTATTGAGCAAAGAGCTCTCATGGATATTGCTTAAAAAATATTATTTATTCGTTATCACAGGTTACAGCGAAGTATGTATGTTTATCCGTTATGTAGTGTCCATAACACAAGTTCTTAGTGATACTTATCTTGTAACAGAATAATTGGTGTATTTGTCAAAAAATATTTATTTATTATGAAGTTATGTTATGGATACGAAATAATAGATAAACATACCTACGTAAATATTTATACACATATCCCTAATAAATATGTACATAGGAAACACTGTATCTACACGTCATATCGGTCGTATTCACTAGAAGCCGCACGTGGCTTTGTCTGCGTTTTGATATTTTTAGACCTAAGATGTCGTCTTAAGCTATCTTCTTTATCTTGGTCTCAATAATTTTTAGAAAAAAAATCAAGCAAACAAAAAAAAATATTTGAAAAAATACTAGAAATAAATTAGTGATTAGTTTGGATTCACTTCAGCTTTATTAAAACAAAATTAAATTAAATGCAAATGCAAGGTCATAATCCTCATTAGCTGCATAGGTTCCTTAGATTATATAATAAGTCTTCGCAAAATCTATTTTACGCAACATAATTTGCCTGACAATGGGTAGCAAAAGCAGTATTTTCAGTGAATGGAATTTTCTTGGATAATAACGTAGAAAAATTTTATGTACCTAGTTAGTATTACATCAGAAACCTTTGAAAAATATTCGCTTTACATTACTTCTTTTTAAGGCACAATATCTCGAGGCTATAAGCATAATAAGCAAAATCTGTACAAAATTATATTTTTATAGAAGTTAAGTATTTATAATTTTCTTACGGCGGCCTGCTACTTTTTCTTGTTATTTTTATCGAGAAAATCAGAATTAAACTGCTTAAACTGGTCTAAAATATATATTTATACCAAAATTGTAAAGGGATCGTACCAACATAACATGGGGCCTTTTTTTTTTTTTGATTTTTATCGGTAACAAAATGCATTTAAGCAGTGTCTCCCGGCCAAAGGGGGACACCGGGAGGGGGGTGTGGGACTCTATGCGGCAGACGAGACCGCCGCATTCCTACCCACTAAAAAACTTCCGACGACGCCCACAGCTGTTGAAAAAGGGGCGAGGGGCCAGTACCAGGGGATTTGTTGTTTCTGGCACCCCGCCCGCGGCCAACATCCCCCGGATCAGAACCGGGAGGACCTCCTCAGAGAGGCGCGGTAAGTCGCGCCTCCCCTACCTCTTTGTGCGGCCATGGCGTGACTGACTTCTGGGGGAGTCTATAACTAGACGGAAGGGGCCCCCTGCCCCCGCCGCCTAAGACCCCCCGGGCGCGGCTGGACGGGCCCTCCTGGCCCGCCCGCTGCGCCAACGGCGTAGCCGGAGAGAGAGCAGATCCCGCTCCCTCTCCCGCTCCGCGGCCTTCTTCTGCGAAGGAACACAGGGCCTTTTTTTTTTTTTATTTACGTCGGTAACAAAATGCATTTACGCACTGTCTCCCGGCCAAAGGGGGGCCGAGTGAGGTGTGTGGGACTCACCACCGGCAGACACGACCGCCAGCAGTAATACCCACTAAAAATCTTCCGACGACGCCCGCCGCTTGTTAAGAAAGAGGCGGGGGGCCAATAGGCCAATAGGGAGGGTCTTAGACAGCAAGGGCCCCCTGCCCCCGCTGTCTAAGACCCTCCTGGCGCTGCTTGACGGGCTCTCCTGGCCCGCCCGCTGCGCCCTCCACAGGTCCCTCTTAGTTTCCCCCCCGGTAGTCAGTACTAAGGGCACCCAGAGCCGCCAATATCTGAGTGTTCCCTAGCGCCTCCTGCCCCCTACCGGGAGGTACTCAGCCCCCCCACCACGACAAGGTGGAGACCAGTCGGGGGGGAGGGAACATAGGGCCTAAGCCAACCTCACCTGCAAGTGCTGAACCTGCTTATCAACATACGCGGCTCTTGCGAACGTAACAGTTCCCGGGAAGCGGAAATAGTCTTCTATTACGTGGGACCAGCAATGTAACTAGCGAAGTGTGGGCGTATAAAATGCCTTTGCCTTCGGAGAAACAGATGTGATTTTATGTATACCAAAATTCCTCAAATCGGTTAGTTGGCTTTGCCACGAAATCAACTCCCAAAAACGTTTTTAAAAATATTTTTAATTATAAGTACTTGTTCTTTCAAACAACAAAAAGTAATTAGTGTAAGATTGAGAAATCTTACACTAATTGCAAAACCTTGCCACGTTTAATACCAGTATTTTCCTATAACAAGTCCTCTTGTTGTAAATTCGGATTTCTATATCTAAGTGACACTCACAAGTGACTAATATATTATTTTAAAGAATATATTTAAGTTTGAGCCCACTCAAACTACACTAACTAATATTGACCTATTTAATTATTCAGAAACTTATACACGAAACGTACTATGTTACATGATTTGTAAGATGTTATGCTATAGAAGTTAAATCTTATAAGATGCAGTTATTTATTCTTTTGTTTTCTTTTTATTATTTTTATTTGTTTTTAAACAGACGGAAACAGTGGGTACTTCAATTGTTGCTTAATAACATGATCTCTTTGGTACCTTTTTCGTATAGGAACCCTTAATCGAAGGCGATTATATAGGTACCACACTAAAAGTTAAACTGCTAGCTAGTAACAAGACAGTTTTAAGTAGGGTACTGATTGTATGAAAGCTTTCAACACACCTTTATTATCGTTTTTAATTTAATTTTTATAAAATGAAATTGAGTTTTCATGTCTTTTCTTAAAACATTTTTTTTATTCCATAGTTTTAATTATGTAAAAAAAAGAAAGAAAATATATTTATTCAGTATCACAAAACACATCTTAAATTATTAAAAAAATAAACAAACGGAAACAGATGCAAATGCTATTGCAAATCACTCTTTATAAATTATTTGTAGCCTAGAAAGATGTTTAACAAAGCATATTTCATCATGTTTGGCTAATACCAACCGCATCCTTAAGATCTGGGAGAGGAACGCCTTTGATATTAAATTGGTTACTATGTTTGATTTAATCAGAATGTTGCCTATAGAATTCTCTCTTAGATTGTTCAATCTCTAGCCAGAACTATCGGACACTATTATCATAGTTAAATAAAGTCAATCCTTAGATGCATAATTCAGCTCTAGGTTGAAAAATATCATTTCTTTACTTTTATAAATAGTTTAAAAAATAATGGTTTTATTGGAATAGGTTGTCTTCCTACTACATAAAATGCTTAAGTTTTCGGTAAATAAGTCTTCTAGTCCATGACCAAATCCAAAAGATTTTGGAGAAAGGGCAGGTCAAAAGTACCTTAAACCGACGGGCGTGTATGAGAAGGTTAATACGTAGGCTGCACTAAAAGTATCGGAAATGAAATATTTCCACTGTTCCTGTCATATTATAATCTGTTCAATTGAAAACTAGCTACTTGGTTTTAAATATCGAATACCAATTAATTATTTTAAAAAAGAATCTCGGTCTTGTCACAAGGTCTTGTTAAACTTGTTTAGTCGTGGAGAAAATGCAATTAACACGAGAAAATTCAAGAGCGATGATTTATTATGACTGTCAAAGTGGTTTAACACAATAACAGTGAATTGCCCGGATGATTTCTGCATTTGGTGATGAAGCCCCATCCAAAACCATAATTTATCGCTGGTTTGCTGATTTTCAACGTGAACGTGTCAAGCTCAGTGATGATCCCCGTCAAGGTCGTCCAAAAACTGCAGTCACCCAAGAAAACGTTGATGCTGTGCGTCAGCTGATTGAGGAAGATCGACATGTGACATACCGCGAAAGTCACACAACTTTAGACATTGGCATGAGTCAAATATAAATAATCTTGCATGAACAATTAGGTGTAAAAAAGTTGTTTTCCTGATGGATACCGCATTCGCTCGTGTAGAGCAAAAAGCGGCTCGCGTAACTTGGTGCGTCCGAACTCTCGAATAATTCCACGCAGGATCCTCAAATGCTATATACAATTTCGTACCAGGTGACGAATCCTGAATATACGCGTACGAACCCGAAACAAAAAATCAGTCACGAGTTTGGGTGTTCGAAAATGAGTTAAAGCCAACAAAAATTGTTCGTTCACGGAATGTGGCAAAAAATATGGTATCGACGTTTGTCTCCAAAACCGGCCATGTTGCGACAATTCCTCTTGAGGGACAAAGAACGGTTAATGCAGAATAGTATGCTAGCATTTGTTTGCCGCAGGCCGTTTCTGAACTTCGTAAAGAGAACTGCAATCGCCGCATCATCCTCCATCGCGACAATGCGAGTTCTCACGCCGCGCACAGATCAAAAGATTTTTTAGAGCAATATAACATAGAATTATTAGACCATTCGCCGTACAGCCCTGACCTAAGCCCTAATGAATTCTATATATTATCTAAAATAAAGAATAAATTGCGTGGTCAGAGATTTTCATCACCCGAAGAAGCTGTGGACGCCTATAAAACGACCATTTTGGAGCCCCCTACTTCCGAATGAAATGGTTGCTTCAACGATTGGTTCCATCGTATGGAAAAATATGTCAAATTTGGCGGAGAATACTTCAAAAAGCAACAAATAGTAATGTTTTGTCACTTCCTTGATTACCGAAATTTTCAGTGCCGCCCTCGTTTATTCAATCACGCCAGTATTCCCGAAGGGGTAGGCAGAAGCATGTTATATACGCCTACATTTTGCCAATGATATTGTTGGTCCCACGTAACGGTGGCGAATCTATTGCAACTTACCGGGAACTGTTAGTTTGCCAGAGCATCGTCTGTTGATCGGCAGGTGCACCACATGCAGGTGAGGCTAGCTTGGGCTTATAATATGTTGGTAGAATCTCGATACACCGTTTAAATTAATGAATAAAAGAAATACGTTAACACAAACTTTGATAACACCAAAACACGAGTTAGAGCACTGTTAAATAAAAATCAAGTAAGATTCTGTTGATATATTTTTCTTTTCCGTGATAAAGGACCAAGAATCTCAACAATGCTAATATAGCGGCCCCTTTAAAACTTTGTTTTTTCTTTTCAGTTCCATAGACTACAGATGCTTCATCTGAGGTTCTTAATTAAAAAACCAGGGAACAATGGGGTTGCTAGGGTAAAATATGGCTGGTGCATTAACATGAATAGTGCGATTGTCGTAGTGTTTCAGTGTTGCAGTATAACAACTTTTAGTTTTTCGCATTGTTTTTAAATTAAAGATTTTTTTGCAGAATAATCCAGTAAGTTTGAATGTACTTTGTGTTCAAAATAATAGGAGGTTATCTGTTTCAAGTAGCGGTTTGATTTATTCTCGTAGCGGTGAATCTACTCTGTACTAGTTTAGACTGATCTGGACTGTTTGCGACAGTTGCTGATTTAAAAAATATACGGAAACAGGGCATTTACAAATCTGTCTTTCTAAATCTTTTAAATATTAAAAAAAACGTAACGATGATGTAACACAATGTGAAACAAAATACTGGACGTGTTGATACTTGACCGGTCGGTATGTTAAAGTATTTATTTGACCACATTCCAACCGTGATAAATATCGAACCCGCCGCCTAAGACCCCCTTGATGCTGCTTGACAGGCCCTTCTGGCCCGCCCACTACCAACTTCACAGGTCCCTCTTAGTTTCCCCCCCGGTAGTCAGTACTAAGGGCACCCAGAGTCTACGGTCTACGGGTGTTACCTTTTCCCTGATGACTTCAGACGTGTGTCAACTGCGCAGTCACTGTGGTGGTAGCACAGGGTCGATTTCCCCCGGCAACGTCATACAGATACACCCCGAAGCACCCGTGCCTGGAAAGCACCTGCGTGAGCCGGAAGGACATCGACCCCCACCGACGGTCGACCCATCGTTCGATGATGGGCCCGACCGCCTCGAGGATATGGCACCTCGAACCGACAGCAACTTTGGCACTTTTAAAGAGTTGCCGCCGCCATGCGCCTAGAATCTGCGTCTGGGCTTCTCGACGCCACCGCACCACAGTTTTCGGTGCGGGGCATATGTGGTTATCCTTTTTTTTTTTATTTACGTCGGTAACAAAATGCATTTACGCACTGTCTCCCGGCCAAAGAGGGACCGAGAGAGGTGTGTGGAGCTCACCACCGGCAGACACGACCGCCAGCAGTAATACCCACTAAAAATCTTCCGACGACGCCCGCCGCTTGTTGAGAAAGAGGCGGGGTGCCAGTACCTGGGTTGCAGCTCTGACACCCCGCCCGCGGCCAACGTCCCCCGGACCAAAACCGGGAGGACCTCCTCAGAGAGACGCAGTGGACGCGCCCCTCCTACCTCTGCGTGCGACCATAGCGTGTGTGGCCGACTTCTCGGAGGGTCAATGGTTAGACAGCAGGGGCCCCCTGCCCCCGCTGTCTAAGACCCTCCAGGCGCTGCTTGACGGGCTCTCCTGGCCCGCCCGCTGCGCCCTCCACAGGTCCTTCTTAGTTTCCCCCCCGGTAGTCAGTACTAAGGGCACCCAGAGTCGCCAATCTCTGGGTGTTACCTTTTCCCTAGCGCCTCCTGCGCCCTACCGGGAGGTACTCAGCCCCCCCACCACGACAAGGTGGAGACCAGTCGGGGGGGATATGTGGTTATCCTAACTCAAGCGACGGCAGCAATATTATATGAGATTCTATAGCTGAAAAAATAATTCAAATTTGATTTGATGTTAAAAGTTGTATAATACATTATAATTTTAATTATAGTAACAAGAATAACTCTTGAGTTATATACACTGTGGAAATGCAATGGATGTTAGTGAAGCTTTCCTTTCCTTTTCCTGAGCTTTTGCAATATCCTGTTTATTTGTTATTCTCTGACCTGTTAAATAAAACCTCCTTACTTCACTATTGAAGTGAGTTTAAGTAGGATAATCCAAAGCAAATCTGATCCACATTCCGTATCATATTTACGGTTTTATATGTAAAGGTGTTATGTTTACCCGCCTTCAAGGTTGTTCGATTTCCTTGTAAATATTTGAAAAAGAAGAACATTTACTTGGTACACATAGATAATATATATTTAAAAAAAAGCTTATACGAAACTTGATCACTAGGTCAGTATCAAAAGCGTTTTAACTCAAAATGTGTCGCAGTATGACCTACGTCCATATATTGTATTTTTCTGTGTTTTTACTGTCAAGTCATTATCTCATTTACGAGAAGTCCACTGCTGAAAATACCCTAACTGATTTCAATCGACGTCATTGTTGTTACTGATGTTCAATATCTAGCCCAATCTAAAGCACTGGTTTTGTAAGGCTCTCGATAACCAATGCCACATAAACGATAACCCAACCAAGGGCTGACCTCTGCGGACACTGCTTACCTTTGTCTATTGCTTGCGAGCGCTAGTATTGCGAAGGTTCGAGCACTTTACTATGACTATCAATTAGCAGGATATCAATTCAGGACATTATTATGATTTTTATTTTACTTCACATAAATCGGTGTAGAGAATCAATTACAATAATTAAAGATAACTATCAACTTAAAAACACATTATCCTACTTACAGTACAACAACTAGTTAATATTAACATAAATTACACTGCAATACACACAAGTCACAGACATATATACACACACACATTCACCTTTCTATCACAATAACTCAGGCAGTCTGACAAAATCCACAAACAGGCATTCAGGATTATAGGTGATTGTCTTATCAATCCAAGTAGCAAATACAGTTGACATGATAACGAAACGACCAGGAGTATTCGTATGAATGAAGGACCTTTATAGAACACTTCGTGACGTATTTGTCTAGACAGTATGGCACCGTGACCAGTGAGGAAAATAGTTTTGAATGGTATTTGGCTCAGATTTTACTCTTTGCTTCATTTATTATATTTTATTGATTAGAGAGACGAGTCAGATGCTGAATGAAAGTGAAATACTATCTAATAGAATTCATGGTGCAATACTCAAGAGATTTACAAATAAATAAAATTAAATGTTTGATTCAGCAGCTTGATATTAGGACTGAATTAAGTGAATTGCACAAGGTTGTAGGACATGCGGATTATCAAAATAAGGTGTGTCTCAGAATTAGCTGTAAAAAGACGTGAATCGCTATAAGGGCGAGACAGCAAACCGGAATGATCTTCATGTAAACAGAGTGACTTATAACAGGGTCTAGAAACTAAAATATTTGGAATGCTCCATCACCAATACTAGCCAGAGAGAGGACGCGATTTATGCTCGAATAGTAAGTGTACTAAAATGTGTTAGTGTCAAGGGACTTAACAGGACTAGACAGAATCTCGTGAACAAAGCGTGAAACTTGGACATTGAAAGACGAAACCCAGCTTCTGGCACCCGATCGGATATGTAATAATCGGGGGTCAGCCAAAGAGGCGGATGTAAATTAGATGGTAATGTTTTACCAGGAGATAGAGGATCTAATTTACAAACCAACCATAATTAGGGAGATAAAAGCATCTCGTCTTCGCTGGCTAGGACATGTGGAGAGGATGGGTAAGTTCCAAAAGAGCACCGATAGGACATTTCCTTGAATCGCTGAAGAGACAGATAGCCTAAGACTTAAAGACACTGAATGTGTGTTAATAGAACAGACATAGGACCGGACGAAATGTCAAACTCTGATGTTGGAGGCCAAGACCCATTTCAGGTCGCCGAGCAAATGAAGTAAGTAAGTATAAAGGGACGACAAGGAGACAAATAGGATTAGAATAAAATTTAAGTGTGCCGGTCGCTTCACAAGAGACAGTATAAAGGAAAGTATCAAATTAATAAAAAAAATATATCATTCATATCGGCCAACTTAGCCTATATCATACTGGTCATCACTAGTTAGTAATCTGACACTGGTTTGCTTATGTGTGTTATGTGTTTACATGTGTTTTAAAACAAATGAGCAAACCAGTGTCAGATTACTGTACTGTAAAGAATCACTAACTATGTAAGTCCACTTAAATATATTCAAATTCAAAATTTAACTCTACGACATTTTAAAGTTTAATTAAATTTTAATTATATTGCTCTTCAGAGAACTGGAACACTTACGAGCATGTGTCTACATGTGTCGACGTTGAACTTTAATTAACTTTGATGTTACAAATAACTAGAAAAAAGGTTGTTAGATGTCTTCTTGAAAAAATAAAATCATCGTCTAAAAAATGCTTTATTGTGCATAGATATCTAATGGATTTGTATTATTAATTATTCGGTCAGGTTAGGTCATCTTCATATTCATTCCTCCCCGAACAGGTCTCCACCTTGTCGCAGTGGGGGGGTGGGGGGGGGGCTGAGTCCGGAGGCCGGGAAAACGACGGTTTGCGACTCTGGGTGCCCTTAGTACTGGCTACTGAGGGAAACTAAGAGGGACCTGTGGAGGTCGCGGTCGCGGGCGGGCTTGGAGGGCCCGTTTAACAGCGCCAGGAGGGTCTTAGGCAGTGGGGGCAGGGCGCATCCACTGCGCCTCTCTGAGGAGGTCCTCTCGGTTTTGGTCCGGAGGACGTTGGCCGCAGGCGGAGTGTCAAAAGCTGCAACCCAGGTACTGGCCCCCGCCTCTCTCAAAACAAGCGGCGGGCGTCGTCGGAAGATTTTTAGTGGGTATAACTGCTGGAAGTCGCGTCTGCCGGGGGTGAGTCCCACACCCCCTTTCGACACCCCTTTGGCCGGAAGGCAGTTCGTAAATGCAGTTTGTTCTGTTTTTGACATGTTTTAAATTCAAAGGTAGCAATACATATTACAACTGAAAAGATCTTAAATTACATCAGTGTACCAGTTGTATAAGCAGGAACACTTGTATGGAACCTACTCGTATAATACAAGCTTTGCTTAGTTTGGAGTGAGATGTCTATGATACATTTTTTGTTTCATCCCTTTAGTTAGAGAGTGAAAAGGGAGCCCGTAAGTTGAATCAGCAAACAAATTGATTTTCAAGCAAGGCAAAAAAACTTTGGTTTCTGCAGCCGTAGGTACCTACGAATGTAAGCTAATAACTATAATTATAACTATTACAATTCGTTATTTGAGCCGTTTTTTCAGTTTTTGTTGGTATAACGCATAATTACCAAACTAGCTTAAAGACTTAATTATATTTTAGTATTTAAAGGAGCCAGTCCTTAAAAAAACAATCAAAATATAACAGTCACTGGTGCTCAGGCTTACTGCACTATATTGCTATACATTTATTTAATATTGTACCTATTATCATAGTTATAATACAAAAATACGACTTGTACTTGCAGTAATTCAATTCAATCATTTGTATTAAACAATATACATTATATGGAACAATTTTTTAATACAAATTACATGCGAATACAAATGTTAAATTATTAAGGTTGTAAATAAAAAATGATTATTCGAATTAATTAACAAACCACTAACAGCTCAGCTAGTTATGCTATAAAAGTATAACATACATTTTTAATTAAAAGTATATTTTTAAGTTTAGATTACTAAAAATCAAAAGTTACTAATTGTGCAAAATTTCAGACAATACCAAACAGCTGTTAAAGCAAAAATAAGACGACATGTACAAAAGAAGTCAGATTTAAAATTCATATTTATAGGCATAAATTTAATTATTACATAAAACCTGACAAATATTCTAACAAAACCAGAAACAGTTAATACAATTTAGTAAAGTAAAACGTTTCATAAAATAAGTTAAGTAATTAAAATCAACAGAACGGAATTCAAATTATTTGAACAATGAAAAAATATTTTATAATTCGAAATTTTATTTCCTTTGTCTTAACCAAAAGGAGATAAAAAATTATTGCATATTAAACAGTATTATTACTTCATTATAATCATTATTTCAGTTGAAATTTTCCGACAAAAGTTAAGACTTGGGGAGACTCTTCATAAATCTGAGATCGTTATTTCATAAGACATCCAATTAGCGAGCGATCCCTATATCGTTAGGTACCGATTCTAGTTGATATGTTTACTGTTTATAGAACATTCACATATATTTTTAAAACCCACATCTCAAGACAACACAAGCAAGATTTAATTAAGAGATTTGAGTTCGTTAGTCCATTTAATTACGGTTAAGTTCTTGATAATACCTTTACTTTTGTTAGTAAAACACAAATCTTTAGCACTATCAAAGTTTAACACATGCATACATACAATTACGCCTGTTTCCGCAAAGGCAGAGTCATATTGTACGCCCACACTATGCCAATTACATTGTTGATCTTACGTAATAGGTGGCAAGCCTATTGCCGCTTACCGGGAACTGTTCTGTTCGCCAGAACCTTGTCTGTTGATCGGCAGATGCACCACTTACAGGTAAGATTGTCTTCAGCTCCTTAGCTGTTGGTAGGATACACTTTTAACCACCATTCGCAAGTACAAAAAGATTTATTTTTTCAGTTCGTATGTATGTTATTCGTATCCTCTTTCAATCTTAATTTTCTGCTCCACTGAATCGTGGCCACTTTTGATCTCCAAATAGTACATACACACATACACGGTACATTGGCTTTAAACCCTTGAGTAAAAACCAGACGAAAGTAAAAATATTAAATCATTTTTGAACAAAAATATTTTACTTTTTACATATAATATGCTTAATCGGCCTATGTCAACAACACAGTTAATAAATAAGTGAGTTGAGTACTTGCCACATTGATCAAAGTTTTATTTTATCGAAAGTTTCGTTTTGTAAAAGGTTTTTACTACAGTTATAATATTTTTCTTTCAGCATTTGATGTTTGGGATAATTGCCATAAGATGGAGCTCCGTGCGCATTAAAAAAGAGTTATTGTCTTCTTTTATTTTAAATCTAGTAACTGCAGAACACGAGTTTTTGTAGACTTGTCAAATTGTTTTACGAGTATTAAGTACATTTTCTTATAACTGGCGGGAGAAAAAACTAACTTTGACGATTTTCTTGCCTCTTCTTTTACGATCAAGCTCCCGCCCGCAGTAAATAGGCGCTCTAGTTTTTAAGTTTTGACCTTCATAAGAGCTCTATTAAACCAAACTTAAATAAGTAATTCAAAATTTGACTTTGACTTTAATGACAGGTCCAGGAAATACTGGCAATCGCCAAAGTACAGGCGAATAAAATCTATCACTGGTCTCTAATCTTCTTTGACAATCTAAGGTAAGAAGATGTAACCATTGGTCACTCATCTACGACTCCAAGAACCTGCTCCGTTTGTTTTCGATGACAGCTTTCAACCACTTAATTTGGAAACGCACCCACAAGCGGTATATCGGAAAATTATAATAACGTTGGGCCATTTACAGTTTAGTGTGATATTATCTCGTAGCCTGATCGTTAAATTGGCCACATCGTATGATAAGTCCATGTCTCATAACTTAGGGGCAAATCAACTTGTATTTCGGGTTCAAGGTTTTTACTACCGGTTAGTCGGTAGTCCAATATAACTGCACTTCACGCCAGAGGTCGTGGATTCGATTTACACACAGGAAAAATCTTTATGGGTATCCTTTCTTTACTTAGCACAAGTCCAAGATAAGTATTAATTTATCGAACTAAATAATTGGTGTGATTTTAAGAGAATATGTATTTATTTACATGAACTCAACCTGCCGAGAACCGATCTATAGAAACCGACTTTTCACAATATTATCTGCTCGGGCAACGACATACCGAAGAGGTAATTTAATTGCCAAATTTCGATACAGTATATGACATTTTCATAATAAATAAATAAAATAAAATAAATAATAAATATTTTCAGACAATTACACCAATTATTTAGTTCCAAGATAAGTATCATTAAGAACTTGTGTTATGGATACTAAATTACATATAAACATAAATAAATCGTTTCTTTTAATTTGTTCATACTTACTTAATATACATAGGAAAACACCCAAACCAGAACAAATATTCATGTTCATGCACAAAAAGATTTGTCCTGCGTGGGAATCGAACCCATGACTTTAGGAGCGGAGAGCGGGTTTTTTCGCCACCACGCCATACCGGTCGCTAGCAGTATGCCGGTTGCCCCAGACTTAAGCCCAGGGTCCAGGGTCTGCTCACTGGTCTGACCAGATTTGGCTGATCTTCAGTTTTTACATAGAGTCACTGCCATCAGACCTAAAATTCTATGATAAAACTAGTTGTCAGAATATTAAAAGCCACTGACGTCCTAATAACGACTGCTGGATTTTCATGACAGCCGGGACCAAAGTCTTAACGTGCTTTTTGAGGCACAGGGCAAGCGATAATTACGCACATAACTTCGAAAAGTCATAGATGCGCCACCAGGGTTTGAAACCTAAAACCTCTGAATTAGAAGTATACCCGTCTCGCTACGGGGCAATCGTGTCTCCTACTCCTACAAAGTGTTAGATAGTAAGTGAGAGAAATAAAGTATCTTAATTAATCTGAATACTATTGAATGTAACAATTCACCACAACGCTGAATAACTTTTCTTTCATACCTTAATTTAAATCCTTAATCGGGTTTCATAAATAACTAAAAGTATACTCATATAGAGAAAAAGCTTCTAAATATTCACGTTCATGTCCCTGCATTAATAAGTTTGCAGATAATCTAAAAGATGGCTGTATAAAAGCTAATATTTCCGAACAAATGGCTAAGCGGATCAAAAGTGATAAGCAGATTAAACGCAAATTGCGGAGTCAAAGAAAGAATTGTGTCTAATCGTGCGGGTCGCAGTTACTAATGAAAAATGCTGTAGGTGGCAGATTTATTAAGAGTGTCAAGCGGCCGTCACACGGTGAACTGGAAAAATATAATTATATTTGTCGTGTCGCTCTTTTATTTCCCGCTTGTAATGATTTTTAAGGCTTTCTTTGCTTGAATTTATTATTCCTTGTTCTTAGCGTTTTTATTTGTATGTAAGGAAGGATATTGTTGTTGACTTTTATGTTATATATTATATTTATTTTATAAAAAGACAAAAATACTATACAAAGTACTTAGTATAATTTTTAAGCTTATTGTTTTTGTCTCTCTTTTGTGAGATGTCTTATTAAATGTTTCCACTTTGACTGTCTGCCTCGTTGAATCATACAATAAAACCAAAACCGTTTTAGGAAAAAACATATTTATCGGTAATATATTTATCAAAATTAGTAGAATTTCGGAATACATTATAGTGCACGGTTCATTAATTAGTTTTATCGATTTAAGACTTTCGTGGTATTTAGTTTTAAAGGAACGTTACCGGACACTGTGCACGAGAAAAGAACTAACACAGTACTCCGTTTTTATCAGATGGCTTACTAGAATTGAAACGTAGAATTAAATGGATAAGAAAAATCCTCCAAATTATTCGCTCGAGTG
The DNA here is from genome assembly GCA_949126915.1 of Musotima nitidalis. Taxonomy (NCBI): domain Eukaryota; kingdom Metazoa; phylum Arthropoda; class Insecta; order Lepidoptera; family Crambidae; genus Musotima; species Musotima nitidalis. The sequence continues at coordinate 10,605,217 of OX421423.1, read as the reverse complement.
CCCACATTAAGAAACCGCCACGTTAAACCAATTAGGAAATCAGTTTCCATACAGAACTGTGATCCTATTGTTTTATAACCCCAGTCCGTAACGGTTGGCTACAATTTCATTCTGTAATCCATCAACCCAGCCTATGAATGTTCTATGGAGTTCCATCTAATATTTATTACTAGTCCTATTCTCACAGTACATTGTGAGAAATACTAAGGTCGTTCTCGAGCACTATTTAGACTACTACACAAAGGGGACTAATTAACGTATCTCCCAATTCACATTTGATGATGATTAAGTGTGGTCACCTAGCCGCGGAATTAAGAGCGCTATAGATCCATAGAGTAATGAAATAATAATGTAATTTGTTTAATATAATTGAACCAGTTTCAATAAGATCACAAATTTCGAAATTCCAAATAAGAGCCATATTTATATTTTAAAATTTTAATTCTTCATATTTAAAACATCATGGGTAAAATGCCAATACTCTACAAAGTAAAATAGATTAATTTCTTATTATACGAGAATCTAATATTCGAATTAAATTATTAATTAAAAAAACGCTATGAACTTACAGAATGAAATCTGACCTAATTTATTATAATTAATTAGCTAAAACCAGTGTACACATAAAAGTGATGTGCTTTGATTTACCAAACAAAATTGAAAGCTTCCGAGCATCTAAGGAGACAATTTTACGCGTAAAAGCGAAATTGTATTCTCAGTAAAACATGGATGTGAAGATTATACCCCGGAGCGGGGCTTGGTGTGGCGTTAACAAATGTACAACATCTGCATTTATTTATTAAAGTACGCTTTAACTCAAGTCCGCACTGTTAGGAGACAGGTGCGAAATCGTCAAAAGCGTAACATTTACCGCCATTTTGCGTTAATAATTACGTTGCGGGAGACATGAAACGGTATATTTTTCTTTTATTGGATACAAAAAAAGTTTTAAGGTTTTTAAGTGAAAAGGATTTATTATTTTTGTTATTTTCGGTATCACTTTAGTATATGGGACCGTTCTGTTTGTTTTATGAATAAATCTTACTTCAGTAAGAAAGAATATTTAAAGTATATTTAAATTTTGTGATGGACACTTCGATACGGTTTGATAATGGGTTTTATGTAACTCATACAAATGACCTGTCGACCTATTTGTTTACCATCTTTTATGTATCATGTAATGTGACACGCAATAAATGATGTGACATGAAATGGCTACGAATTGCCACATATAATTTGCCTATAGTAAGGTATTCAAAATATTGATAAATTTCTTTATTTTCCAATTCATTCCAATCGATCTTGTGCCTGAAGTCCGAAGTCATATTTTTGTATGTTCAAATTTAAATAATGCGTAAAATAAATTGAACGCTTTTGACTTTAAAAATATCACAAATGTTGCCAAAGCTATCCATTAGTCACCGACCAAAGACTGGTACCAAGTTACTTCCTTTCGGATTAAAAAAGGTTGTTTTTCTTAGCAAGAAAACCCCGAGGATGTTGCAAAAGCCATTTATGGCATAAAGCAAAGCTAGGACCGGGCAAAACATCCTAGCGGATCCGAGTTAATTAGGGTTACTTAACAAAGCAAACTTCAGCTTGCTCCTACAGTATTTCTACCGGTCGATTCTAGAGCTATATTCAACGAATGCCTGAAATAGAATGAAAAAGCAGTGTGCTCCAGACAGTTCGTGTCTTCTTGCATTCTAAACTCTTTGCAAACCGTATTTCTGGTATACTGTTTTTCAATAAATTCATAGTCTTAGGTTAGGGGACATCTCAGCCCTAATTAAACTTATTATCTTCGCCAGAGCCTCGTCCGTTGATCGGCTGGAACACCACTTGAATATAGGCCTATCTCTTCGGGGCAACAGGCGTGATTGTATGTATGTATTTATGTTCTGATAATGCTAACAACATACAATAATATTACATACGTTGTTTCTTCGTTTTATTTCCGTTTTAATATACCTATATATTTTATTACACACTTCACGTGAAAATGAGGTTCTTACAGCTTAAATTCCTAAAATTCTATTTAGAATATCAAAAAAATCTTAAATCTAAAATGTGGTAAATTCAGTGATTTATACAGATTTTCCATATTCAACATTTTTTAAATTTAAAAGATAAGCATTCCGTCTAAAGATAGTTAGTGAGTTCGTAGTTATGCTCTATCAGGGGGGAATTTAAGACCTTGAGGCGACGATGCTTCGCTTCGAGATGACGAGCTTTTCAGTAGAGTTTTTGTTATTAACTTCCCCTTTTAGTTTTTCGATTGCTTTCATAAGAGCTTAAAATGAAATTTAAAATGAATAAATTTTGAGTTCGATAGTTGGGGAAATTTCTAAAAGCTTTATAATCTTCGTGCTGCATAAAGTTTGTGCAATGTTAGTGTGATTGTTTGTGCTTAGGCATACCAAGATTTAGCTCGTAAAAAGGTTAGTTAATTTCAATTATTAATTTGTCGATGCGCTTGATTCACAAAATATATTTATTATATATATATAATAAATATAGGTTTTGTGGGATATGTTTTTATATAACTTGTATTATTTAAAGGAATTAAACGTTTTATCTATCTATCTATCTATATGATTGTATATGACTTTAGTGTGCTCGATCTTAGTCTGATTCTATAACAATATTTTATGTTTCGAAAACTGTTTTATTACTTCACAGCGTAGGATACTTCATTTTTACTAAATAAAATTTTATTTTTAAAAAATCTCCTATTTTATTTTGTATACTCATAATAGTACTCGTACTACCAGTACTCATATCTAAAACAAAAGGTCACGAAATATGATTATATTATATGAAAATATTATTCATACACATTAGATATAATTATTGGCTGTGTTCCTGATTAGAACCTATTTTAGTTCATGGATTTATTGTTTATTTATTTTTAATCTAAAACAAATGATAAAATTCGGTTTCCGTGGTTGTCATTCTTTCTCAATCTCCGGGATCCTCATTCAGTAACTAATAATCGGGTTCATAGTATTTGAATAAAAGTCTTTAATTATACCATAAACAAACATAGGCTCTAATCAGGAACAGGATCTTTTACGTTGCACTGAAGCGTAAAATGAAGTCTCATTGCATAGTTAAAGTAGAATAATATGTAAGTTACATAACGAAGCTCGTCAGCCCCTTTACAGGCAAGTTGTGGCTGCCTATTCAACCGGGATGAAAGGGTAAAGTGCATTTTGTACCGCATCTATGTCAAGTGGTGTCAGTAACGCTGTTATTTGCCTAACGTGTTTATTTTCAGTACAATTTTACTTGAAAGAAAGAAAGGCACTTTGTAACATTGAGCTAAAGAGTAATATAAATTATACTTAAGATAAATTAATTTACAAGTATAATTCATTATGTTTTATTGAGCCAAGATGAATCTCAGATTGATGTTTCGAAGTTTAAAAATTTTGGGTATCCGTTTCGCAATATATTTTCTTGTAGTATTCTGTCCTTATATTGTATTTCGGGTTTTATTTTATCAATGTCTATCGACATTAATTAAACAGACTTTATAACCATTAAAATAGTTAATTGAATTTAATATATTTATTAAATATAAAAACATACATATTTCTAATTAACTGTATGTTATGAGCTGAAATGTTTAAAAACTGTAACTCGATGAAATAATTTTATTGTTAAGTTTTATATCAATAACATGAGGATAGATAAAAATAATATCGAATCATCAAATGTTATGTAAACCTGCGATAAAATAATATGAACAATTGTTTTTAATGTAACACGGGATTCTATTAAAATGTCATCTAAATAATTATAGCAACGTATAATCGTCTCAGAAAATTGATTATGACATTATTACATTGTTATGTCATTATTTACTAATACTTTAAGAACGTTAAGTTTGTATAACTTCCATCTATTTTAGTATCAATAACACAAGTTCTCAATGATACTTATCTTGGAACTAAATAATTGGTGTAATTGTCAGAAAATATTTATTTATTATTTATTTATAACTGTAGGGAGGATTGATATTCTCTGAAATCTTTAGGAAGTTATACTTTTTTGATAACGTGACGATGGCACCATGGTAAATATTTAATGATTTATCAGATGTTGCTAAAGTGATCTGTAAAAAAAGTTTTGCAAAAGGTGTTCAGTTATTAAGCCCAAAGAGACATCAAAAAGATTATGAGGAACTTCTCATAATCCTTCCAACCTATCAGTTGTTAGTGAACTTAAATAATTTGTCGATATCGACGGTCGTTCCCAATGTTTTACAAGTACTCTGATAATTTTAAATAGGCAGGCCACGTAGCTGCTCAACTAAAGTAGAGCCGTAGTGCGAAACTCTAGGATGGAAACTGTGGGTCAGAGCCATAAAGACCAATTCGAAGTTCCTTAAGTTCCGTCAAATCAATAAAGCGTAAAAAACAAATAAACAATTATTCTTATAGTATCCGAAAAAAAATCAGATTTAGATTAAATGTGGTTAAAATACCTACAAGTTTGTACGTCGACTAAACTAAAACATTTAGTTGAATATTACATTTTCGAGACCATTTGTTTATTAAAATCGTAGGCTGTAAGAAACAAAGTTTAAATATCGGGTTTCACACTGTGCATTCGGACTCAGAATTCCAGAACATCACCTAAACTGAACGTAACTAAAGCTGACACCAATTTTAATTTCGAACTTGCTACATGCTGCCTTTTGCCAAATTAAACTAGAACGTTCTATGCTTTGGTATTTTATTTTGAGCTTTTTCCAATTTTGTGGAAACTAGAAAATGCATTTGTTAATTTTAGTACCAATAGAAGCTGATCTCAATCCTTCATCATCATCATCATCACAGCCCATTAACGTCCCACTACTGAGCACGAGCCTCCTCACACAAATCAAGGTGTGAGGGTATTGGGTCATACTCCACCACGCTGACCCAGTGCGGATTGGCGGAGGCAGGTGTATGGCGTCCTGCTGTTAGAATTTTTCAAGCCGCCCATGAGGCCTCTAACATGGCTTAACGACTACCACATTTAGTGATAACCGGGACCAACGGCTTAACGTGCCTTCCGAAGCACGGAAGCGCTCGATATCAAATGCCACACAAACGGTCACCCATCCAAGGACTGACCTCTGTAAACTCTGCTGTACTTTGGTGATCGTTTCCAACCACCGAACACCGCAGAGCTACGAGCGCTTCTCTCAATCCTTAATGAAATATATTACAAATAAAAGGTTTTGATTGCTCGATAGGTTAACGCCCACAACGGTAGGTATCAACATAGAACAAAAATTACTGTCTACCTCCAAAATAATAGCCTTTTACAAATTAACGATCTTTTCAGAAATATTGCACTCAGAAAAAACCTTTACGCAGTAATGTTCCGGCTTGAGGGACAGAAAGTTATAAGAATATAAAAATCTTGACCTTTAAAGAGATTGAGTTCAATTTGGATTAAGGAATGTTTATCTTTATCTCATAAACATAGAAACTTTCTATTTGTCTCATCAATCATTGAAATAAAATATTAAATAAAAGCAAAAACAAGCGTATATTTGCTTTTATCTGGACACCACAGATTTCTGCAAAACAAAGCCGCGGTTTTAAGTTAGTAGGTATGTAAACGATTAACAGACAGAAGTTTAAAAAATGCAATTCTCTTCTTATTTAGAAACACAGAACCGACCTTTACCACCACGTATCCTACGCGTATCTCTCGGTTCCTTTCTTTGAAGAAACCAGCGCTTTCTTCAAAGGTAATTTTGGCTATTTGTCTTGGATTCAAAATGTTTTGTCCAACATTTGTAGCCATTGACAGTATTGTGTCTTTTGGTTCATTACGGTAATAGTTTGATTGCGCTTCCAATTTTTATTATCTAATATAATTGATTTTTTCTCTACTATCTTGAATACAAATGTTGTTTGTTCTTCTTCTTATGCATACTAGGTTCTGAATTATTATTAGTATTAATAAAATTGCTAGAATAGTCATACGAGGTATGTCCAAATAGTATCCGACCTGGGTTCATATTTTTGAGCTAGCGTGCTAGAGCGGCCTATGCGGAGTATAATCGTGATCACTAGTCTCTCACGAACTCTCTGAATGCCGTAGTTTCCAGACAGACACCCCAAATCGGGCGCAGTGAGTGTTTATGTCAAAGGTGAAACCGTTCGTCGCATTTTGTTGACTGTTGCCTGTCGCTCTGAAATTGCTCTGGGCAACTTGGGAATTTATAGAGATGATGAAAATATTCGAGTAAAGGATATTACTGGTGGTGGAGAGGGAATGGGGGGCTGTCGCCTTCTTTTGCGAAGCAGTCATACTAGCAAAGGAGGCAGCGGAACGAGAGAGGCAAAGTGCATCTCGTCACGGTCTCAACCGCCGCGGAAGACGCTTGAGACGTCGGGAGCCGCGAGACGACTCCCGCCCATCGTAGTTGCTGGCTTTGAGTAATGAGGGACTCGCCGCCCGTCCACCGTCTATAGATGACAGGTCGCGCCGAGTTCACATATGTGTTTCACGCGCGTCTCAGACACCCGAGATGCCAGCACACTGAGGGGCCTATAGAGAAGGGGCCAAGCCAAAAGAATATGGATTATTTTTAGATAGTAAAAGTCTGACACACCCTTCCGCTCCACCCACAGGAAAGAAGGTCATTTGATGATTTTTCACCCGAAAATAAAAAAGATCGGATACTTTTCGGATAGACCTCGTGTTTAGCGGCTCATAAAAATAATGTCGAAATAGTTTTATTTTTTCATCCTTTATCCTTATAATGGACTGCTGATGACTAAAAAGGTTTTCTAGTTGTCATGTCTCTTTGTAAGTATGTCGTACGGCATTTCTCGTAAATCATACTATCTTCTACACGTCATGATACCGCTCACCTTGAACTATGAAAAGAATAACGATTTAATAACTTACCACATATTTAAGAAGCATTATTAATTTACATCTTGAATTTCTCCTGGCTATTTATTTATTGGAAGACTTGACCGTTGACATGAGCCTTACCGAAGTCTTTTCTGTAAAAGCCAAGATCAAATCTAAAAGCCGATTAAAGTGCCTCTATGTATAAGCTCCTTTGATGTGACAGCTCATTTGAGAACGTCCCACCTAAGTATATAGTTTTTATGCTTAAGCTCATAGTAAGATAAGTAGCGCAAGACAGGCTTATAGTTAAACAGTAAACATTCTACACTAGGCCTAGAATAGTGCCACCCCCTCTCATCTAATCCTTAAAACTCCCTCTTAAGAGTCGACGGCGAGAAATCCTATCGGGTGATGGCAGCATCATTCTGCGCAGTAGCTTGAACTGCGATCATCAACCCGCTTGCCCCACTATATAAAAATATAATATTAACTATTCGGGAGGTTAATGTTCAGCAAGGGACAAATATGGCTGAAGATATTAAACATTCTGCATTGTACTGGGATGACATTTTTTGACTTTTGCTCGTAGACATCAAAAGTCATTTAGAAAACTTCAAAATAAGATCATGTTGAAACTCTTTATGAAGTTGTGTATTCCCCAAGCTTAATTCACAATAAACTTTAATTTGAAATTCTTACCGAGTATCCTCTGAAGGCTAACCTAGAGTTCTCACGTTTTACTAACGTTTAACTAGCACCAACTCTCAAAAGTTGGAAAAGTTAAATTGGCAAGTAGCGGAAATGGACCAGTGCCAGTTATTCCACCTTGGGAGACCTCGGTAACTTTGATCTCAATAGTTAAGCTTTGAACGATGATATCTGTTTATTCAATGATTTGTTAAGATTTTCATTAAATATCAGTTCTGTAAAGCTTGATATGCAGTTTGCAGTTGTAGTTGTAGGTATGATTGGTGGTAGTGTGATGGCGATCAGCAAAGTGCCTGCACTGGACTGCTAAAATACATTCGCACTTTCATTTTGAAACCTTAGTAAAATCTCGGAGCATATGCTTTATAATACTGTACACACGATGACTGTTGTGCTAATATAGGAACTGTATCATCGTCACAATCTCAGCCATATGAGGTCCACTGTCACAATGGATTTCTACTTAGATTGCCCGCCGCTTTGATCAGATCATCGTTTAACTAGGTGGCGGGCCTTAGAATACTACGAGTTCAAAGTCGTGACATAACAGACAGAGCACTGAAGACTTTAGTGCTCCGTCTGTTATGTTTTTTTCGAAACAAGAAAGGTAAAGGTTTTTAAAAATAAAACATTTTACGATTGACACAGATCTTAATACCTAATGTGTCACTGGATTTTAGAACAATATGTATTTTCGAGTTATATCTACTACATTAGTAGGTACTTTTTGCTATATTGGTAATTTACTACTATTAGTTTAGCAAGTAAACCACCTCGGCTTCTAAACGTTGATCTACCTACAAACAGCAAAACGGCTAAGCAATCTAAGCTTTGAAGAATGCCAAGGCTCCAGGACTCGACCTATTAACGGCGGAAATGCAAAATACCGACTTGAAAACTAGACCAGCACTTAACCAATCTTGGTATAAAATAAAAGGCCAGAAAGGATTTATAAACTTTATACATACAGCTGCCGGACCCATATAGGCCCGGAAAACAATTAGCGTTTGCGCGATCTAATAATGTCCACTGCCATCTTTTGGGCAAACGTAAGCACTATTATTTATACTAAGAACACATACAGTTTTGAAGAGGCACCTTTAATGCAGAAAATCTAGATCAAAGATATAAGGAAGGACCCTATTGAACTGTAAGTTCGCTTAGAACGACTACGAACTGCTATACGTTTTTATATCGATTCGAGTATTATATTGCTTTCTAGTATACAGTAGTCCAAAGATCTTAAAAAAATTAATACCAATACTGACCCAGTCGGGCACAGCAAAATTAGAGGATACTAGAAATATAATACGGCCTTGTATGCAACCTTTTTATACCATTGTCTCTAGTTTTATTCTAATAAACGTTGTTGATTTGTTTATAACAGCAAATATATGTGGGTTAAGTAGACAAAAAGAAAATACATTTATTGTGTATCACTTATTGATATAGCACATCGTAAAATATGAAAAAAGACAATATTGGACCACCTAAAAAATAGAAGCTAATGAAAATACAAGATCTCCAGCTAATTACATTTTATGAGGTTTCCTATACAAAATGAAAATACAATCTCTTGCTTTTAAGTTTCAGCGTTTGCTCAAAATTTATATACTTTTCTTAGCCTGGCAAGTTTTTGTAGACTTATCAAATCTTTACTGTGTATCATCATTAGGTAAATTTTATATACCTGGCGGGAACATAAACCAACCATAATGAGTTTCTGGCCTGATTCTTCTACCTGCAAAGTCTAAGTTGACATAAAAGCTTTATTGAGCCAAACTTGATAAAAAATTTTTTACTTGTTTTTATATCAACAAGCACTATACTATGAGGGAAATTGATGTATTGCATTATACATTGCTATTCTGTGTAAATATATTTTCAGACAGTGCCGGTACACAATAGCTAACCTCTAAGATCACGTCCGAGAGCCGCATTTATATGTATTTCATAAAGATTTTCTTCTCTAAGATCCGTATTAATATATCTCCCTCAACTGCCCGCACTTGAGTAGTTACGTGACCTATAGTTTCACTGAATGTGACGTCTTATTTTCACTATTATTTATAACTACCGATTATACGAGTTGCGCACTAGCGGTTTACTTGGATATTAAATCCTACAAAAAGAAGTATCTATACCGTAGCCTATTAGTTGAATGTACTAACAAGTGGTTAGTAATTTTTTTTTTTATAGCAGCATATTCCATGTGCGCTCTGACTGCACTCTACGGTTTAGTGCGTTTTATTAATACGGATAATATAGATACTTATAAAATATATTACTATTTTGTCTTATTTTCATCATCTTTTTCTAAGTGTAAAAAAATTTTCTTTGATTTTGAAACAGCTGTTTTATGTTATTCCTTACATAAGGTGTAATGAAGTAAGATCACAGTTAATTTACATAATTTAAGGAAAGGTGAAATGTGTATGGGATCAGAAGTTAAACATAAACTTGAAGTTATGTCTAAAATCAACTATATTTACACATTAAATACTGCTTTGATAAGTCTTTTTCCGCGAAGGCGCCAAAACTTAAGGCTGGTTTTTACAAAATGTTAATTATGATATTTTATAAACGAACCTATATTGTGGTCAGACACTTCTTGTGGACTACATAATAAAAATTAAGATTTCTATAGACATAACTCTTGCGGTGGATGTGGGTGGCAACTTACATTATCTCAGGAAGTATAAAATGTACATATAAATGAAGCTTTTAGCACAGCGAGTATTCATTCCTTTCTAACTTTATTATTAAACCACCGATCCTAAACCAATCATCTTTCCTTAAGTGACGTAACTTAAATTAACTTTGCGTACAAGTTAAAAAAAAAATATTTCTAATAAATATAGATTTATAAAACAAAAGCGTCATGTCACGACTCTAAGAACCTTATACCTTTTACCAGATTGACCTAGTTAATGTACTTGATAATCGAATTTTCCTGTTAGTACGATGCGAAGCATATATTCCTATTTTAGACTGCCGTTATAAACAGGCTATTCTAATATGAATGACTTAGAACATAAATATTGCTAATTTTATGTTAAATTGCATTGTATAGCTTCACAGACAAATGAAGATTATAATTCAAGTACCAAACCAATGGATATATTTAAAAGAGCATAGCCTGTGAGTTTCTTGCCAGTTCTTCTTACAGAGCGTTGGCTCGGAACTGGCACTTAGATTCACTTACACTTAAATCTTTTTTGTTTTCAAATTGTTTTGTAGCATATAAGTGAATCTAAGATCCATGATTAACGTGTAATCATAAGTCGATTGTTTTTTTATACTTATATTTGATTTTGACTTTTACAAGTACTATGTAATAGTTTATGGAATCAAATCATTTTGAATTTAAATTAGTCTAATACTTTATTTTATTAATTGAATAAATAATCGTAACATCACTATTAATTTAAGCTTATTATTTATAAACAATGTGGATTTGGTTTTCTTTCTATATAAATATTTATTAAAGGTGCAATCCAAAACCAAATCGGGCAATAGTCAATAGTGGAAAATATAAAACATTTTACCATTTACAAAATCAACAAATAATATATTATATACATAAATAGTACGTAATATCTTTTGATAAAAAAAAGGTTAAAATGTCCGGTGTGGCGCTCAATTTCCTATTCACCACCTTTATACAAAAGACAGATAATCATATGTCTGTTATATTAACGTTATCATTGCCTGCATGGTAATATAATGCATTCATTAACTCGTTAATAAGCTTTTCAATATAATTGATTTCCTATTGAAATATCCGTTACAAAAGTTTATTTTTTTAATAATCATTGACAGTAGGTATATCAGTTTTTCAACATTGCTAATATCCTCCTCGTTGTAGGCAGTAGAATGTTGTTTTATATTACAAATATTTTTAACACAAAAAAGGTAGAATATAAGCTTTGCTCTGTCTAAAGACGTGACGATAGATATATATTTGTATGCATGTGATAGACTCAAAATAAGCATACCCTGTACTATTATTAAATCTATACTTCCTTTTTTTATAAATACATAGGTGCTTTTATAACGCTCAAACCAAGAATGTTTGCGTTCATGCGAATAGTTATATTAATAATTATAATAAATAAACCTTTATTGAATCTTTAAAAATTGGCCTATGTGTATCAAACCCATGATTTTGAAGCAGACTAAAGTTAAATTAACATAGCTGTCTGCTTCTAAGCGCCTCCTGACAATCGCCAACTTTTCTGGTTCCCAGCAGAATGCATCAATCTGATACCAGCCACCTGTCTCAAGCCGTCGGTCTTCGTGCTATATCAGTTGTCAAATATTATTCTTTACTGGTTTTCGTGTATCCACTATAGTTTCTGGGTTGGGGGTTAGGATGGCCCACGAAAATATTAAAAATATGTCTCGTAGGTCTCGGTTGTACGAAGTGACGAATATCTTTATTTTATACATTTTTCACTTAAAGCAGTTACTTTGCATAATTATAATATGGACGGTAAGAATAAAATTAAAATTTTTGAAATAAAAAAATTATTGGAATAAAAACACAAAAACCCATGGGATATTAACACAATTCTAAATGTAACTAGACAAATATGACTGCTGTAATGATCTAAGAATATGATGATAATATCATGTATGCTCATCATATTGAATTATTTCCCACAGGGCAAAGATACCTGTTTGTATCTGCTGAAAGTTTTATTTTTAAATATTACCTACAAATCAGTATCTATGAGTCGAGATATATTCACGATGTATTCATGCATAAAACACGATTATTATAGGATTCACGTTGTATTATATTCGAGCAACTTTATTCACAAAGTTTCAAAAAGGTTGCAACAAAAGTTGTGTCTCTTATTATTGACTTATTACTACTATAACTTAATTATTGAATAATAGTTTTAATCCAAAATAAATTAAAACTATTTGGTATACCCATCTTTAGTGTGATAAACATAAAAGTTCACGGTAAGCGGCAATAGGCTCGCCAGCTATTACGTGGGACCAGATATATTATTGGCGAAATGTGGGCGTATATTATGCCTCTGCTTATTCTTTCAGGGAAGCAGGCGTGATTATATATGTATATAGTTTAACCCCTGAACATCCTAGCCATTATACAATAGCCGTACATATCTACCGTATTAAATCGTAAAATCTTTGCTAAATTTGCTTTTAGCTACTCCATCCGGTATGGAGCAACTAATTTAAAGGATGAAGATCAGGATCAGGAAACCAATCTCCAGATAAAATTTTTACTTCTGAAAAGTGCTCGGGCTGTATGAGCTGCTGCTAATTATTTTATATATGGAATACTTTATAGAATATGGAATTTTTTATGATTTTTATGATGATATGCAGCCACGCTAAAGGGACGCGGAACTTTTTAAATATGTCAAACCATTGCAAAAATATCTTCATTTATCTTATGATTGTGTCGTAAATTAGAAGCAACGCTTTAGCACTGACGGACCACAGAGTTCGATGTCAAATCTTAATATATATAAATCTCGTGTCACAATGTTTGTCCTCAATGGACTCCTAAACCACTTAACCGATTATAATAAAATTCGCACACCATGTGCAGTTCGATCCAACTTGAGAGATAGGATAGTTTAAATCTCAAATTATAGTCGCAATTTTATTTATTACTAATTATTTGTCTGTTATTATTTGACAGTCACAATTATCTGTTAACTCCAAATGATTCTAACAGACGCGATACCTTTCGACTGGGTTGAGTAAGTAATCAATAGATGACGCTGCTATGGTAAATCTACGAACGTGTGACATAAGCTACATTTTAACTGCATAATTACCACGTGTTGTTAACGCTATAAAATTAATTAAATTTATTTTGTAGTGAACGAAATACCGTATAATTCATAGGGTGTTAGCATAGCCGGCCACGTGTTACTTAGACTGAAGTGTAATTTGTTATAAAATTAAATGGAAATAATAAATGTGATAAATTTTTATTTTGTACCTATTGATTTCTGCTTTATATCAAGTGTAAGAACATTTTAATTAATTGTGTTCAACGTACTTCCCCTTCAAATCTCAATCCAGTGAATTTGTATACCAAATCAACATTTTCATCTTTTTTCGTAAATAATTTCATTGTACTAAAGGGTTATAGTAGTAGAAAGTCTAATAAGGAGATCACCATATTTTTTTACAAATACCATCTGTGTGAAAAAGCATAGTGGACTCCGTGACTGATGTTCTCTTATTGTTCCTCTTAGATTGTTTACTAAAATGTAATATAACAAAAACTTTAGCCACAGCAACGCGTGGCCGGGTCAGCTGTCATACTAGCTAGTATACATATAAAATCATTCACCTCTAAATACACTGCTAAAATTTCCTTTATCCTTTCTGAATAAGATATAAAATATGTCTCTTGGACTTGGTCAAATATTACTGCAGTGGGGAACCATCAAAGAGCAGGTCTTTCCATAGACTCTACATTTAATACACCACAAATTTCTAAAACTTTAAAATTTGCCATTTTTTTACAGCTACAGAAACCTTGTGTTTATACCTTGTGTTTATATAACAATACAAGCTGACCTGTTGTGATATTATTGTTCCATCAAAGCGTCCCAAAGAAAACGTATATTAAAAATATTTTCAATTGTTTTATTTCATAATTACACAGGTGTTTTGTTGGTCCATACATGTTTATATTCTCAACTTTTAAAGTCACTAACTAGACAGAAAACCGATTGTATTGTTCCGTCTCCCGGCACCCTTTCGCCACTTTTAAAAAGTTCTAAAAATAAAATTACTTTTCTTACATTTCAAAAGAAAATTCTAGTAGATATAATATAGAGTTTCTAATTTGAAAAGAAGTTGAGGTAATTACCATTTTTTCACAAAAAAAATCTTTTGAAATGTATTTGTAATACCTGCCAGCTATCATTATGTACGCATAAATTATAAATATATTTAATAAACCATTCGGAAGCATTATGGATGGTTGAGTATTCTAGAAATTCGTACAAATAATTAATTAATAAAATGACAATTCTACTTTTACAATTTATTGTTACCAATGTTCTATGTGTTTTCTTTATTCATATTGATGAATTACACACGAATAAAGCATAAATATTTATTTTTCCATTTATCATGATACGAAATGTTACCCCAAATTACGAGAAAGGATTATAAATAGTCATGTACTTTCATACTAACTCAACAGCTTAATTGAATAGCTAAAAAACCGCAGAGCAGCTAAGGTTTAGTAATAGGACCACTTTTGTATCCATTGATGTAATTGGTATCGACTATTATATCAAAATTGTTAATAACTAGTGCTTACTATTAGTACTCCATACACGTGTAAAGCAGAAGTGTGTCAGACTCTTAGGGCTAACAAAACCTTTCGGCACCTCAAAGGCTGGATATAACTCAAGAGCATATCGACGGTAGCAATTAACAAAGCCGTAAGGGAAAACCCGTTACTTTAAAAAATGTCACAAGTAAAAAGTTGCGACTTATCACTTACGATATTGTTAAAAGAAACGACTTTTCACTTACGACTATGTTAATTGCTACCATCGATATAATCACTGCCGTGTGGCGGTGTTATCGGTGTCGATATCGTCATTTCGCCTGCTTAATGGAACATAGGCCCATTAAAAGATATGTCAGACTTAAGTTTCCTATAAAAACAGTTTTTACATTTTTTTACTGAGAACTATGACTGATGACTGATTATAGCACGACTGATTAACAAATCAGTTTTTTATACTATGTTCATACTTGCTTTTATGTTAACAATAATATCTATCTTCTTTTATCATTTCCCAAAACATCGTTCTTTGGGTTATTACAATATTTCATTGAGCATGCGATTTATAGCAGCCCAGCTGCAACACAGTGCAAAGAAAACGCTCTACCTGATAGGAATAACATTTCAAAATGCAAACAGATAGCAGTCAAATTTATGAGTTTTTATTTACAAAATAAATATTATTATTACATTAATATTAAATGATTTGGTTACGTGTTTTAAAATTGAGAAACCATTGTTTTATTCTATAATAAATGACTCTTGCATTAAATATAAGTAATATAATTTATTGATTCAGGCGTTACTTTGCGGAAATCCATTGTAAGCAAGTGATGGATTCAAAAAAAATCTTTGTACGAGAGTACTCGTTTCAGCGTTGGTCGTGAAGACATCGTTGTTCTAAGGCTCCTATCTTACCTGAAGATGCCCTGTGTAAGGGCGAAACACGTGTCATGTTGAATAGTTTCTCGATTTTTTCGGGAAATTATAGTAGCGCGGAAATTGTTACAAAGATATTTTTTATCCATCACTTGCTTATAAGTAATATGTTTGATACATTAAATAACACCATCGTTATCTACACTAGCGAGCGACCAAATCAAAACTTTAGTGTTTAAGTTTCAAGCTATGTATATGTGTGGTATACTTTTACTGAAAACAATGTTTGGACGTAGTTAGCGGGTAAGTCGATTTTATTGCTCGTGAGTGTAGTTAAATGAATATAGTAATATAAATATACTTAAAGTAGGTAATAAGGTACCTACTTAACATATACGAGTAGATGATTAAGTGTATCACGAGAGTACATCAGAATATTTGTTCTGAAAAATTCATACGGTAGGTTAAATTATAATTTACTAGCCGGATATAAGTTTCGCATATATTTTCGACACAAAAAACTAACTTTGCCCTTACCGAAGTCTGGAAGCTGTACTACAATTATAAACATTTTATATAATATGCCTTTTTTAGTCCTACGTACAAGCGTATAAAAAAACGTATCGTACAGTATTAAGAAAACGTTACGTAACGTATAAACATATTAAAAAAAAAATCGAAACGTATTGAGAAAACGTTTTTTTAATGTGCCAATAGCATGAAATAGTGAATGATTTTCCCTTGTCTTTTTCTATATAAAATATCTATATTGCATCGAATTAATTTTTTATCAGCTCATAACTCTCGAATAGAAGAGTTATTTAATATTTCGTAATATAAACTTTCATAGCACTTCTGAAAAGGTTTTATTAGTAAATAAAAATGTGTTTTCTTATTTTTTCTTGAACATGATTAATAACCACACTTGCAGTTTTATAAAGCAGATCTCTAAACAAAACTTATTAAAGCAACGAGGCATGAAAGTTTATGATCCATTTTGAAACATACTAATTTTATGATGCCAGATTTCATGAATAATGTTGACGTCCTGATATATTTAGTACTGTTGTGCTATAATAACTGCTGCAGTAGTTGTTATCTTTCCTATTCTTAATGTCAGAAAAATGCATGAATGCCTACGCTGCCGGTACAAGTTTTTATTTTCTATATAGACACACTCATTTAGAGTATTTGCAAGTGTCAAGTAATTTAATTAATTAAGATATTTGCAAAAATGCAGCGTATTCATCATTCGGTACAGACAATATAAAGTAAAACCTTCTTCTTCATTGAGTCACTATGTCATCAAGGTACCTCAGTAATGTATTTTACTAGAGGCTTCTTGAAAGGATTGAAATCAACACAAAAAATGAAAATTCACTGTAATGTCACTTTTCTACATCTATGTACGTTGTCAAAGAAGTTACGTCTAAAAATCCACTATATTCACACATAAGAACTCGAATTCACACTAGTTTTGGAAAATAAAATATATACTGCTGTGATGTATCCTTTTACGCGTTGGCGCCAATACCTTAGGACAAGAGATGTTTTTAGGCAACCCACTAAAAAACTGACGCCCGCCAATTTATTACAAAAGGCAGATCCATGGGCACTCATCAGCCCATGGGCACTCATCAGCCCATGGCCTCGCCAGTATCAGAGATGGAAAGGACTGCCGCGGACGAAATTGTTAGGATAGCGGAGCGGAGGACGAGGCTCTGGCGTACATAACAATGCCTGTCAAGCGGCAATAGGCTCGCCACCTATTCATGGGACTAACTATATAATTGACGAAATGTGGGCGTATAATATGTCTCTGTCTACCCCTTCTGGGAAACAGACGTTAATGTTTGTATGTATTTAGTTTATCCTATTTTTATTTGTAAGCTCAACATAGTATATCACGAACTTTATACTAACAAGTTATATCACCTCGTGGAACTCACATTTGATAATAAATTATGTGATTTGATTGAGACTGAGAGCAGGGGTGCTCCTACACATTATGAACACCCTACATCATACTTTATCTTTGCCCATCAACGTTCCTTAACTGAGCTTGGAACTTCTTTTAACAAAACATGGCGAGAGGGCTGGTCATACTCCACGACGCTAACCAGTGTTGGCTGGCGAAGGCAGGTGTGTGGCGTCCTCCTGTTACAATTTTTCAAGCCGCCCAGGATCTATAACATTGCTTAACGACTACCATGCAAAGTAATAACTGGTCACCCAACCAAGGTTTAACCTCTGTAAACACTTCTTTACTTTAGTAGGATCCGTTTTTACTTTCTAGTACGCGAAGCTATGAGCACTTATATAATAAAGCTGTATGTATATGTACGGTCGGCATCAAAAGTCGGCGGCACCTAAAGCGCCATACAAAGGACCTAACGCTCTTGACAACACTGTCGTATGTCGATCTTTATGACGCTTCGGATGTTACCAACGATATGATCCCGACTGTACATTATACTTACACATTCACACCTAATTAATAAGACACCTAAACAAACTCAAGTCCCTATCATGTCAAGTTGCGATTGAATTATAAATTGAATGAGCCTATTTTCGTTTGTTTGGTACTCAACAGGCTTGAAAGTTGATAAGAGACAGCATCTGTGCCGCCCAGTCTCGACCTAATTTTGTGCCTCAAAAGTTTCATTCCAACAGGAAAATAAGAATTACGTTGTACCAATTTTTCTTCAGTAAATTTGATTGTACTTTTGCTTTTTGTAGTTTTTTTTTATCCTGAGTTAGACAGATACTGGCAGCTTTAGTAAAGAAATTTGGAGAATGAGTTGAAATTCTTTGAGATAATTAGAAAGTTAAAAAGAGGTTTTACTGTTAATATTAAATCTGTGTTTATTGTTATGATGGTTTTGAATTAATAAATTAGTACCATTTATAAAAGTTGTATTTCAAAAGAGCAATAAGAATTATGCTGTACCAGTTTTTCATCCGCAAATTTGATTGTACTTTTTGATTTTTTTTATAGTTTTTATTTATCCTGAGCTCGGCAGATACTGGCAACTTTAAAAAATTACTTTGGAGAATGAGTTGAAATTCATTCTGATAATTAAAAAGGTAAAAAGAGGTTTAAAGGTAAAAAGGTGTTATGTTGGCTTAGAATTGATGAATTAGTGTTTTAACACAAAACTTTATCACCAAAGTTGAAGAAAGTCTATTAATTCATGACTGCCGGTAGACAGGAAATAATAGAATTTCAATTGTGTCTGGTTACAAATGCCTTAAAAGGCTAAGCCCGCCCACTGCCACTGCCACAGTTTAGCCTTTATAAAGTTATTTCGCTATAAAGATTGTGTAGATAAATCATGGAACTCTAATTGAGTATTCAGCATGCAGGTGACTCGCAAATTTAGTTTCATTATTGATATTACAAAATATGATGATAATAATATGAACCTACCACAGTATGCGAGAATTGGAATTCAATAATAATATTTACTGTTATGAAGCGGTCGTAGCTCAGCAGTGCTCGGTGGTCCGAAACGATTACCGAATAAAGCAGAGTTTACAGCGTTCTGCCCTTGGATGTGTGACCGTTTGATATGGCATTTGATATCGCGCGCTTTCGTGCTTCTGAAGACACGTTAAGCCTTTGGTCCCTGTTATCACAAAATGTGGTAGTCGTTAAGCCATCTTCGAGGCCTAATTAGGCGACTTGAAAAATACTAACAGCAGGACGCCATACACCTGCCTCCGCCAATCCGCACTAGGACCGCGTAGTGAAGTATTACCTGAATCCCTCTCATCTTGGTTCGTGAGAGGAGTCCTGTGAAGTCATAATCATTATCATATCAGCCTTATGAGTCCACAGTGAACATTGGCCACCCCAAAAGATTACATTCTATACACATACATACAATCACGCCTTCCCGAAGGGTTAGGAAGGGGCAATATACGCCCACACTTCGCCAATGTGTTGTTGGTCCCTCGTAATAGGTGTTGTCGCTTACCGGGAACTTTTAAGTTTGCCAAAGCCTCGTCAGTTAATCGGCAGGCGCACCATTGCAGGTGAGGTTGCCATGGGTTGTAAGGGGGTGCATAGGGGATCAAAGTTGTATGAAAAGTCTTAATTTCTTAAAATATTTTGTTAGGTTTATTATTAGCTGATATAAATGTAGAATAAAAGCAAAAAGTTCTTTATTTCATTATTTATTACATAGCGCTTGAAAATGTGAAAATTAATTGTATATATAAAAAAAATACTACACTGAAATCACGAAGCTTAGATTGACTTACATGCAAAATAATAAAAAATTAAGTAAGTATCTAAGTGTCAGTTCCGAGCCACCGCTCAGTCAGAAGAACTGTCAAGATCCTCACAGGCTATGCTCTTTTAAATTATCAATCAAATAAACAGATACAGAACACACACAGTGAAGAAGCCGTAACCAATAAAGTAGCACTAAGGGAACCTTCCATCACAGTCAAGTAATGTGAAACTGAGCTGAGCCTGTACAATAGGGGGTGGTCACGACAATGATATGGTTGACTTTTTATTCTAATTTACACAAATACAAGTTAAAAATGTTAAACTCAAGCTTGTTTATCTGACAAGTAATAATTTACAGCATAATACCCTTTTTGAAGAAATTGGTTTTTAACTACAGTTTTTAAAGTTGGCAATGGTATGGTCAATTATTTCCTGTGGTATTTTATCCACCCAAAAATGTATTCCCTGTTTTGTGAAGTTGACAATTTGGCAGAAAGAGTTTATTTATATTTCTAGTATTAAAAGTATGTTTTATTGAATTTTTATCAAAGAATTTAATGTTTTTACGAACACACATTATACAATATATATATACATATATAATTTTAATGAATATATACTGTGATGCATCCGTCAATATGTAAATTTTTTAAACATGGACAAACACAGAATCTCTGGACTTAAAATTATAGATAGCTCTTATGGTGCGCTTGAGTAGTGCAAATATATTATATATTAGGTCGGGGAAAAAGTCTTTTCGCATAACGTAGGTATAAACTTATTATAAATTTTTTTTGACTGTACTATTTGTGTCTGGCTGGTTTTGGTAACATTAAAAAGGTTCCATTATAAAGAAAAGAAAAAAATAAAAAAATGTTGTTTCCCGCTATTTTTCATTTGTTTTTCTCTCCGTTAAAATGAGTGAATCTAATGAAGAAATTCGATACATTTTAAAATTTTATTATAAAAAAGGCAAAAATGCAACTCAAGCAGTGAAAAAAATTTGTGATGTTTATGGACCTGATGCAGTGTCAGTAAGAGTAGCACAAATTTGGTTCAAACGTTTTCAGTCCGGAAATTTTGATGTTAAAGATGCACCTCGCTCTGGTCGCCCTGTTACGAATAAAATGGACGCTATTTTTGAAAGAGTGGAGCAAGATCGGCATATTAGTAGTTACGATGTAGCTGAAGAACTGGGAATTGACCACAAAACAGTTTTGACCCATTTGAAGAAAGCTGGTTATACAAAAAAGCTCGATATTTGGGTGCCACACGAGCTCACTCAAAGAAACTTAATGAACCGTGTACTCATTTGCGATTCATTATTGAGACGTAATGAAACCGAGCCGTTTTTGAAGAGATTGATAACTGGCGATGAAAAGTGGATCACGTACGACAAGAACGTGCGAAAAAGGTCGTGGTCGAAAGTTGGCCAGGCTTCACAGACTGTGGCCAAACCTGGCCTAACACGAAATAAGGTGATGCTGTGTGTATGGTGGGATTGGAAGGGCATTGTTTATTATGAGCTTTTACCGCCCGGCAAAACCATCGATTCTGATCTTTACTGCCAGCAACTGATGAGATTAAAGGAAGCAGTCGAGAGAAAACGGCCGGAATTGATCAACAGGAAGGGTGTGGTCTTTCATCACGATAACGCTAGACCACACACATCTTTAGCCACTCAGCAAAAATTAAGAGAGTTCGACTGGGAGGTCCTAGTGCATCCACCATATAGCCCTGACCTTGCGCCTTCAGATTTTCACCTGTTTCGGTCTCTGCAGAATTCTTTAGGTTCTGTAAGGTTGACCTCAAGAGAGGACTGCCAAAACTATTTGTCCCGTTTTTTTGATCAGAAGTCCCAAAGTTTCTACAGTAACGGGATAATGTCTCTGCCCACAAAATGGCAGAAAGTTATTCAACAAAACGGTACATATATATTGTAAATAAATGTAAATAAACTTTGAAAAAAATGTCTTGACTTTTCATACAAAAATACGAAAAGACTTTTTCCCCAACCTATTATGTCCGCAGCAGATCCCCAAAATACATACTATATGACATAATGCTACTAAACTAACTAAAATAGACTAATATATCTGTTTCTTCGTCTGTTAGGAGTCTTATCTTTTTAAATGGCATAGCATGCTGAGCTAGGCCTTCCGGACAAATCCATTATATGGGGGTTCCATTGCAATTTTAAATCTACTTGATGCCTAAGTTCTTTGTGTCATTTCACAACTCAATATTCTTGCCATTTAGTTTCAAGTCTATAAGTCCATATTATTTTAATGCAAAGTAACACCTTTCATCACTCCATATTTTTTAAATATTATTAATGTAAACAAATATTTTTTATGTGCTTTTATATTTTGGACTGATATTATGTTTCAAAGCCGCTATTCGGTTCATCATCATCATTATTTCAGCTATATGACATCCACTGCTGAGCAAAGACCTCCATAATAGATTTTCACATAGAGCGATCCTAAGCCGCCTGCATTCATCGGCTTCCCGCTACCTTGATCAGATCATCGGTCCTTTGGGTAGGAAGCCGTTCTCCACTATGTTAGCGTATTTGATTGCATACAAGTAATTAAGATACGTGTTCCCAGGGTTTGAGTACACGTGCTCCAAACAGGGAACAGTCAGATAAAACGGCTCTGATGAGATTTAAAAAATTTTGGTTTTACATACCATTGTTTGTGGGTTTCGTCCAGATATGTTTAAGGTATATGAGCGTCTTAAATGAATCTCAACATATATAAGTTGTTACTTGATTTACACTAAACTCAAACTATGGCGGCTTAATTATTTTTGTCATGATCGATGTTAGGAATGAATATAAGTGATTTTTACTGATCTTGCCTGGTAGACTACTTTAAAGAATTTTTTTTATTACCAGGGGTAACAAGTCTTCGTGACGTCAAGCTCATTGTTCAACCACCAACAGTCATCAAAGGCGGTACAGCAATACTGATCTGCTCAAGAGACATGCAAGGAGCGCCCTTATACTCTGTGAAGTGGTACCGGGGTAACCTGGAGTTCTACAGATTCACGCCTATGGAAGACAAGCCTATACAAGTATTTGGATTACCAGGAATATCGGTTGATGTAAGTAATTCTTCCTGGTCTTTTCCCGTATTCAAGCTACAATTAGTACTAGTACTTTCTCGATAATGGCATGATTAAATATCTAATATAGTTTATCCGTTCCTTGTATTATAGAAACAACAACTGCAACCTCGAAAATAAATTCAATTACAAATCATACAACTTTTTTGAACATATTGCGAAGCGTGTAATTATTTTGATTCCATCCACAGTCAGATATATATTTAATTACTAGTATTACATTAAACATCGAAATCTGAACTGCTAGGTAACATTGGACTTCAAGCATCGTGATCATGTTATCTCAATGTTCGACATTCATGTAAATTGCACTAGGATACCCAGAAGTGCTTGTAGCTTAAGTTAACTTATATTTTCAGTAAGAAATCTTAAGCAAAATTTGTTTATAACACTACGAAAGTAAAACTTAACAAAGAAATAATATTTTCATTTACAAGCACAAAACAAACAAAGTAATGTTTTTCTGTTCTCTTATTTTAAAAGACAACAAAAACTACAGCAAACAATCTTTTGTTACCTATCTAAATCTATTTACAGACAGAGGCTTGAGTTCCACATAATATTGACAAGACTGAAAGGGCCTATCAAAGATTTCGAAATTTATTTATCAATAACATATTATTATGTATCCACATTCATTCGTATTTTATGTTAAAACCAGTGGCACTTTAAATATTTTACACCTTTGGTTGTATAATTGGAGTTATCATTGGGCTCCCTAATTTAAATCGCTTAATACGAGCTTAATCTCGTAATAAAACCTTTATTTCTCGAAAAGAATCCAGTAGATTAAATGTAATAAAAAAATCGTAGTGTATTCAATGCAAACAAACAAACAAGCAATAAACTGCTTCCTTTTTATAATATAAGTATGACACCTAAAACTAATGATATATAATTATCTAACGCCGTATATGATGACATACAAGAAGCCAAGTAAATAGGTACTAATGAAATTGGAAAGCTATCCAAAGCCGACGAATACATCATTTGAGCACACACTGAGTCAACAGAAGGCTGATTGAATGAAATTCTACTAGCTTAGAACACGCGGACAATCGCTGGAGAATGTGCCTCGTTTTATCGAGTCAATACAACAAATTGGTATCCAGGCGTAGCAGAATGGGACAACAAGAAAATTGAGACTTTATCAAATCGAAACAATACAAGACGCTTTGTTTGGTTCGATTTGACGTTTTTTACTTCTATACCTTTTGTTTTATTTTCTGGTACAGTGTATAAAATTTTTCAATGTTCCATGATTTATTGAGTGTGTTAGTTTTTATACTGTGGGGATTCAGGCATGTAAGACCCCGTTCTTTCAAAGTAAAAACTTTAAAATGAGGTTTGATACTTCATCATGAACTTCAATTTCATCATAAACAAAACATATAGGCTAAATTGCACTCAATATAGAAAAGCATACGAAGACGCAAGTGTCCTATAATTTTGCTAGCATTTCCCAAGCCGGAATTATTTGGTATTATCTACCTCTGTAGATAAATAAGCCTTTATTTTATAGCCTATACTGCCTTGTATAACTACCAACTAACAAACATTATACAACAAAAAGTATGTATTAGTACAGAATATGCAAAGCCGCTGTGTGACATTAAATAAACTTATATACAACAACAACAACTTGTTATACAACATATGCGAGTCATACGACCCTGATGGAAAAAGCTTGCTACAGCCTACTGAAGCTTGCAAAACCAGAGTCATCCCTAGTGCATGGTCGATACATTAAATACCTTTTTAGATTTGAAAAGGTATTGAAGAGCCGTTTGCTAAATTGGCCATTTTGGGAAAATCTCGCAGGATATTGTTATTAATTTTAAGTAGAATGTCCGCTTTACTGTTTACTTAACTCTTATTATTACTTACTATAAGTTTCAAAATTATTTCATTAGAAAGAAAATAATATTATGAATCTTAAATATATAGGTAAGAGTTAACTTTTTATCAATAACTGCCTTAAAGTCTAATGTTGTCCAAGATCCTGTCTATACCTATATCAAAGTTAATCAAAAATGCTTTTCCTGTTGGCTATTTTCAGGCCGCTTTTGGGAAATAAGTCTACTACTTTTTGTTTTTTTTGTTAATAATTTTCTATTAATAACATTAATTTAGATAGCATTTCTCACAAATGACGCCTCATAGTCATGTCTGGTTTTATAAAGCTGTACGGAACCAATTGGGACATGTACCTAGATACACATAACCACTAACTCTCTTTGTGAAGAGCGCCATAGTCAATCGCGATATAAGAGGTCACGTCATATTGCCTCTGCAGGTTGTCAGTTTTGTGCCAATTGTTTTCGTTTTGAGGAACCCTTTGGAGGCGGTCGCAGCTATTGAAAATATTGAAAACAAGATTTACATTAGACTATAAAAAATAGTAAAGACATAATAACAATAAACTTACTTTGATTGTAAACAAGCTATTTTCGACATTATAGCGGTCGACATTAAAAATCTTTTAATTGTATATTGATAATGTAATAAAAAAATATATTGTGGTGTGATTATTTTAGACTAAATAATAGTTAAAAACGTTTTTCTCAAATTTGTTGTTGAATCAGGTTTTTCTATTATAGACTATTAAATTTCGTAAGAATTGTACACTATGAATGTAATTTGTGAAATCATGACTAAAATTCGTCAATGTGTTTTATTTTTGCTTCGGTTTATTTGAAGCTAAGTCTCTTTCATGTATACGTGTGCTAATAGCCAAAATTATCAGCTATATATAAGCTACCCACGTACATACGTTTATATGATCTAGGCGTACTACTTTAGAAATTTTGAATGACCTAGTCAAAATTGGAAGTTTTTACAACTGGAACGTTTTCGACACTATCAATTTCGATAGTCTTAGATTATTTGTCAAAACCTTTTGTATCGAATAAGGCAGCAGGAACACAACTTCTATAATTGATCTCACAACTTAATGTCGGAATATTAGGCAAAACTAGTTAGAAGTAAGTTTTCGGTTCAGAATATTGAGGTTAAGGTTATAAGCGGAATGACACACGTCTTGGAAATTCCGGTCCGAACATTTCGGACGGTGTTTAATCGTAGTCATACGTAAGGCGATTAGGATCGAACGTCAATAAAAAGTATACAAACTTTCTGAACTAACTCCTTTCTAAAACATTTTTTTAAAAAAAGATCAGGGTCGTGACATAAAAATATGTCTTAATTGAGATTTCCTATATTATACTGATTAGACACCTTCCCATTACAATTATTAGTGTTCATATCTGATTCTGTAACAGTATGAAAATATACTTATTTTTGTTCGGATTGCGCCATGACAAGCATTTTTGGTCTATGCATATCTAGTGTGTTGGAATATGATTAAAATTCATTCACATTACGCTAAGCTTAATCATCGACCAATTTTTTTGGTTTACATTAATTTAGTGATAGTATACACTAAAATAAGCTTTAAGCGGTATTATTGTTAGGTTTGCGGACTGAAAAAAGTCCTTCTTACGTACCCTAAACTATTGCATATTAATTTTTAATTTTAAGAAGATTTTGTTATATCTGTCGTTTTCCAGAAATAATAATTCTATTTAAATCACACCAATGTATTTTTTCGCCGCTTGTTGAGAATGAGGCGGGGTCACTCCTACCTCCTTGTGCGACCATGGCATGTGTGGCCGACTTCTCGGAGGGTCTATGGTTAGACAGCAGGGTCCCCCTGCCCCGCCGCTTAAGCCCTTTCTGGCGATTCTTAGCGGGCCCTGGACCGCCTACCAGCCCGTTGCGCCTTTTACAGGTCCCTCTTAGTTTCTCCCCTGATGACCTGAGTCCCTCCAAGCTTGGATCTTCAGAGTGCTGAATACATACATACACTCACGCCTGTTTCCGGTAGGCAGAGGCTATACGCCCACACTTTTTATTATATAGTTGGTCCCACGTTATAGGTGGCGAGCCTATTGCCGCTCTCCGGGAACTGTTATGTTAGCCAGAGCCTCGTCCGTTGATCAGCAGGTGCACCACTTGCAGGTGAGGTTGGCTTGGGCTTCTTAGGTCTTGGTAGGATCCCTAAACACCAGTGCTGAATAGTAGGATGTTTGGTCAAGGAGGTGTAGATTTTTTATGTTGTTTTATCCAATTCTAGTTTATCAATATAAATAAATAGGAGTATGTAAACATAGCAATTTCAACCGAACATTTTCGGATAGCATATTAGGAATAATTAGAACGAAATAATTATACATAGAATTTATAGTATATATAATAGGTTGGGTAAAAAGTCTTTTCGTATTTTTGTATGAAAAGTCAAGACATTTTTTTCAAAGTTTATTTACATTTATTTACAATATATATGTACCGTTTTGTTGAATAACTTTCTGCCATTTTGTGGGCAGAGACATTATCCCGTTACTGTAGAAACTTTGGGACTTCTGATCAAAAAAACGGGACAAATAGTTTTGGCAGTCCTCTCTTGAGGTCACCCTTACAGAACCTAAAGAATTCTGCAGAGACCGAAACAGGTGAAAATCTGAAGGCGCAAGGTCAGGGCTATATGGTGGATGCACTAGGACCTCCCAGTCGAACTCTCTTAATTTTTGCTGAGTGGCTAAAGATGTGTGTGGTCTAGCGTTATCGTGATGAAAGACCACACCCTTCCTGTTGATCAATTCCGGCCGTTTTCTCTCGACTGCTTCCTTTAATCTCATCAGTTGCTGGCAGTAAAGATCAGAATCGATGGTTTTGCCGGGCGGTAAAAGCTCATAATAAACAATGCCCTTCCAATCCCACCATACACACAGCATCACCTTATTTCGTGTTAGGCCAGGTTTGGCCACAGTCTGTGAAGCCTGGCCAACTTTCGACCACGACCTTTTTCGCACGTTCTTGTCGTACGTGATCCACTTTTCATCGCCAGTTATCAATCTCTCAAAAACGGCTCGGTTTCTTTACGTCTCAATAATGAATCGCAAATGAGTACACGGTTGATTAAGTTTCTTTGAGTGAGCTAGTGTGGCACCCAAATATCGAGCTTTTTTGTATAACCAGCTTTCTTCAAATGGGTCAAAACTGTTTTGTGGTCAATTCCCAGTTCTTCAGCTACATCGTAACTACTAATATGCCGATCTTGCTCCACTCTTTCAAAAATGGCGTCCATTTTATTCGTAACAGGGCGACCAGAGCGAGGTGCATCTTTAACATCAAAATTTCCGGACTGAAAACGTTTGAACCAAATTTGTGCTACTCTTACTGACACTGCATCAGGTTCATAAACATCACAAATTGTTTTCACTGCTTGAGTTGCATTTTTGCCTTTTTTATAATAAAATTTTAAAATGTATCGAATTTCTTCATTAGATTCACTCATTTTAACGGAGAGAAAAACAAATGAAAAATAGCGGGAAACAACTTTTTTTTATTTTTTTCTATTCTTTATAATGGAACCTTTTTAATGTTACCCAAACCAGCCAGACACAAATAGTACAGTCAAAAAAATTTTATAATAAGTTTATACCTACGTTATGCGAAAAGACTTTTTCCCCGACCTAATATTAATCCTTTATTGCACATAAAAACATAATTACATCACAAAAATAGTATTTTTAAAAAAAAAGTACTAAGGTGGACTTATTTCTAGGAGAGATCTCTACTAGCCAAGCCTAGCAGTTGTAAATTAGGTTAAGTACTTAGTGATTAACTTTAGTTACAGATCCAAGTAAAAGAAGAGAAACTACAAAAATATATGCATTTACTTCGTATCCTATTTTGAAAGTTCTATTTTGAAGATTATTAATATCATTTATCTTCTTCAAACGTGATAACAATATGTTCCATTGATTGCTTTATGTATAGATACGTGGTTAAAAGAGTGTAAAGGGATCCCACCAAAATATAAGAAGCCAAAACAACCTCACCTGCACCTGCACTTGCCGATCAACAGACTAGGATTTTTAGCAAACATAACAGTTTCTGGAGAGCGAGTTTAGGCTCGCTACCCACTACATGAGATCAACAATATTACTACCGAAATGTAAGCAGTTATTAGGCCTTTGCCTACACTTTTAGGACTACTACACCTGAATAAACTTACATTTGTTTATTCTCTTTTAGAATTAATTCAAAAAAGAGAAATCAAATGTTTTCAAAAAATATCGGGTTCGTGTAAATGAAATACATATTACGCGATTGAACGCACATATTTTCAATAACTAACCCGGTAAACATTATAAAATTAGATATGTAAAACTTTTTTACGTTTAATGTAGTTTAGTTTTACTTTTGTTTATATGTTGCCTCTGCATAAATATAGGAGAAATAGTATAAATAGTGGCGTACGTAAAAGTTCGACGGGGGATTGCGGCACAATACTTCATCAAGAATGCGACCTCAGTATCTACACAGTTTGTAATAGAGTTACCAATTTTGGGACGAAAAATCTGATAAAATTGTTTTTTTTTCTCTTTGTTAATTGATTTTAAGGCAATGGATGATGAGTTAATACAATATGATAAAACCATAGAATAAGGATAGTCATTATTGTAAGGAAACAATGCAGCTTAATAGGACTGTGCCATTTCTGGACTTTACCGTCATGGATTTCTTTTTGACTTTAATAATTTGTATACCAATACTTTATAAATAGACAGTTATAGACAATTGTTTAATGAAGTTCTTTACAAGGTTTCAAGGTGTTATTAAAACCGAGTCCTTTTCTGTTGCATAATATTTGAAGTAGTTATAATAAGTCATATTACTTATTATTTCAGTCAAACAATTCAAATGGGAGTCAAGTGGTCCTGAAGAAAATGGATCTGACCTTAGCTGGCAACTTTAGCTGTGAAGTCACCGCCGACCAGTCCTTTACGACACAGATTGCCACCAAATTTGTTGACGTTATAGGTGAGTTTTTATATATAATACATATTTTATCAGCCAATCGCTGTCAACTACTTAAAACAGGCATCAGCCTGTTAGGTAGCCGTCCACTGCTAAAGCGAGGCCTTCTCTAAAGAGCGATAGGGTTGATAGAGTTCTCTGCAAACCGCATCTAACCGATACTTACTAGCCACTTTTCTCATGTCGTCGTTTCATCTAGCCCACTAATACGTCCAAGGAAGGCACTATTGAATACCATTCACGGTCACAGACCTATTATTTGCCAAGCCATGAGCGTTCAATGAGGCTCATGCCTTATTGAACGCTCATGAGTTGAACTCTCATGAGTTGAACTCTCATGAGTTGAACTCTCATGAGTTGAACTCTCATGAGTTGAACTCTCATGAGTTGAACTCTCATGAGTTGAACTCTCATGAGTTGAACTCTCATGAGTTGAACTCTCATGAGTTGAACTCTCATGAGTTGAACTCTCATGAGTTGAACTCTCATGAGTTGAACTCTCATGAGTTGAACTCTCATGAGTTTCACGGTGGGCGACGTCGTAAGATTTTTAGTAAGTAGGACTGGATCATCATCTCAGCCATCTGACGTCCACTGCTGAACATAGGCCTCCCCAATAGATTTCCACATTGAGCGATCCTGAGTCGCCTGCATCCATTGGCTTCCCGCCGCCTTGACCAGATCATCGGTCCATCGCGTGGGAGGCCGTCCTCTACTACGTTTACCGGTTCGCGGTCGCCATTGCAGAACCTTGACGCCCCATCGGTCGTCGGTTCTTCGAGCTATGTGCCCCGCCCATTGCCACTTCAGCCTGCAAACTCGCCTCGCTATGTCGGTCACTCCAGTCCTCCTACGGATTTCCTCATTTCTGATTCGATCACGTAGGGACACTCCGAGCATAGCTCTCTCCATTGCACGCTGAGCGACTTTGAGCTTTCTAATGAGGCCCATAGTCAGGCACCAAGTCTCAGTACCGTACGTCATCACTGGCAACACACACTGGTTAAAGACTTTCGTCTTAAGACACTGAGGTATTTTTGACGAGAAGATAAAGCGCAGTTTCCCGAACGCAGCCCAACCGAGCTGGATTCGACGATTGACCTCTTTCTCGAAGTTGGACCTACCCATTTGGACTTTTTGTCCCAGGTATACATATTCGTCGACAACTTCAAGAGCCGAGCCTCCAATAATTATTGGGGTAGGCTTAACATGGACATTAGACATAATTTTCGTCTTGTCCATGTTCATTTTGAGACCTACCCTTTGGGAAGCTCTGTCGAGGTCTTCGAGCATTGTGCCCAGATCCACAAGCGACTCCGCTATGACCACTATATCGTCGGCAAATCGAAGGTGAGACATATACTCGCCATTTATGTTGATGCCGTAGTTTCCCCAGTCCAGCATTTTGAAAACATCCTCCAGGGCAGCAGTGAACAGTTTCGGAGATATGACATCTCCCTGTCTCACGCCCTTCCGCAGGAGGATAGGATTCGTGTGCTGGTCTAGTACGCGTACGGACATGGTGGCGTTTTTGTATAAACTTCTCAACACTTCAATATACCGATGGTCAATGCGGCATCGCTGCAGGGACTGAAACACTGCCCAAGTCTCGATCGAATCGAAGGCCTTTTCATAGTCCACAAACGCTAAGCAAAGTGGCTGGTTATACTCCTCGGTCTTCTGTATAACCTGCCGCAGCGTATGTATGTGGTCCATGGTTGAAAAGCCTTTTCGGAAACCGGCTTGTTCGGGAGGCTGGAAGTCGTCAAACCTATGACCGAGACGGTTCGTGATGACCCGTGAAAACAACTTACAGACGTGGCTCAGTAGCGTGATTGGCCTATAATTCTTCAAAAGAGATTTGTCACCTTTCTTGAAGAAAAGTACAACCACGCCACTGGCCCACGCCTGTGGCGTACGTCCCTCGAGGATGACGGTGCTAAAGAGCCTCTGAAGTACCTTTAGTACCGGTGTACCACCCGCTCTCAGAAGCTCTGCTGTCATCCCGTCTTCACCCGGTGCCTTGTTGTTCTTCAGCTGTTTCAGGGCCATCCTAATCTCGTATAGGCTGACGTCCGGGATGTCTTCGGTGTAGTGCCTGGTTAGTTTGGCTCTAGGGTCTTTAGCCAAACAAGTAGCGGGATCCTGCGTACTAGTATAAAACTGCCCATAAAACCCTTCGATTTCCCTCATGATCTCAGGTTTTGACGTGACTAGATTGCCCTTGTTGGTCTTCAGCTGCGTTAACTGACTCTGGCCAATAGACAGATCTCGTGCGAACACTTTCGAACCCTTGTTCCTCTCTATTGCATTTTCAATACACGTAGTACTGAATCTGCGAATATCAAGTCGCAAGGATTTCGTGATCTGTCTATTGATACGCCGGTAAGAGAATGCATCTGCTGAAGACTGCAATCGCATGTGTCGTCGTGCTTCCATGAGATCAAGAGTCTCAGTCGATAATTTTTGGGTTTTATTTCGGGGTCTGGTCTTGTAAAATTTTGACCCCACCGCGTGGACAGTCTCAACTAGCCCGCTACTTAAGTCGTCGACGGACACGCAGTCCTCTAGACCTGCGAAGCGATTTTGAAGCTCGATCTGAAAGTACTCGGGGTTTTGAATATGGGCAACTGAGGGTCGGAGCGTAGACTTCATCAGGCGGGACCTTTCAAGCTTGACATTTATATTCAATGTGCCTCTTACAATTCGGTGATCGCTGCCGGTTTTCACCCTAGCGATTACAGAGACATCATTGAATATTTGCCGCTTAGTGGTCATGATAAAGTCTATCTCGTTCCTCGTGAAACCATCAGGGCTCATCCAGGTCCATTTTCTCTGCGGAGGTTTCTTGAAGAAGGAGTTCATCATAAAAAGTCCCTCCTTCTCCATGAAATCCGCTAGCCGCTGGCCCCTTTGGTTCCTTCGCCCTACTCCAAATTGCCCCACTTTCTGCTCGTCACCACTTCGCTGGCCTAGCCTTGCGTTGAAATCCCCCATCACAACCGTGTAGTGAGTTGGTGAAGTATGTATGGCGGCAGAAATGTCGTCATACAATAACTCTACGTCCTCATCAGGGTGTGTCGAGGTCGGTGCGTAGACCTGAATTACCTTCAGCGAATACCGTTTGGTGATTCTGAGTATTAGGTACGCTACCCTAGTCGACACACTCTTTATAGACACGATGTTGTTACGGATGGACTTCCGGACTATAAAACCGACACCACCTTGGGACAGGTGGTCGCCCTCCCGGTGGTAGAGCAGATTGCCGGACTTAGGACTGGATATAAATAAAAAAAGACTCCTATCGGTTGACCATTTGGATTGTGGTAGACTGGCGACCCATATTCCCATATTAGTACAGTCTAATTATACGAGTTTTATCGTTATCAGCTCATTGAAGTTCAGCTATAGTTCATGAGCCTTTTTTGACAAAACTGTGTGAGAAGTCTTTGGATCATTATTCACCTCGCAGACCCAGATCAGATTAGAGTTGGCAGGTGTAATGGGATCAGGGTCCAGGATTTCTAACTTAGTTTAACGACCTTCACATATAGTGATAACCGGGTTTAATGCGCTGAGACTGACCTATGCGAACTTTACTTATCTTCGGTAGAACGTTTCTTTAGACATTTGTTTAGGTTAAAGCTATACAGTTTTGCAGTAAGGGCTAGAATAGTGCCACCCGTGAGATGGAAGGCCATCTTACGGGAGTCGACGAAAATAAATCTTACCGTGTGATGAGCAGCAGCGTCATCCTGCGCACTGGCTTGAACTGCGATCATCAGCCTGCCTAGTGTAGTGGTTATGGACCCGGTAGAATGTAATCTATTCGGGAGGTTAATATGCAACAGTGGACTTTGTAAGGCTGATAATGATGATACAGTTTGAATGAACGTAAGTATGTATTTTAAATCTAGCTTTGCCACCGTTGCTCCGCCATGCAGAAGGTCGTATTCACTACCATAGTACAAGGCGAGGCGTGGATATGTGCACGCCCCCACTCTGCCCCCTATGCTATCTACGTCTTAGTTGCAATAGCTAACGTTAATCGATTTTAATCTCGCTAGCGTCGTCCCTTGTGGTGCACAAAATTGAAAGCCCTGCAGTTTCCGCGAAATCTGTAAATAAATTACTAGTCACAGCAAACTGAGTTGATTTTTATAAAAGTCTCTATTGGAACGTAAAATTCAAGTCACGTGTCTAATATTTCTCTAACACTTTTTAAATTTAAAGAGCTCCTAACCGCGTGAGTATAATAATATATTCAGTAACTACAGTGCCACAATTAATACTGAGGGTTTAACAAGCAAACGTAATAAAGGCGATGACCTGATCTGATCAACTGACATATCACCTGATGGACCTGATCTGATCAACGCTGGTGATAGCGGGTCAAGTTTGATAGATGAGGAAATCAATTAGAAATACATCTATGTTTAGCAGTGAAATTCTAGTGACTGTGATGACGGTGATTTGTTTTTGTATGAACAATTACTTGAATATGATATATAAATACAGTTCTATATAAACCAATAATAAGTTGAATTGAACGGAACGGTAAATAAAATATTTATACCGAATTCAAGTTATGAAACAAGGTTGTAAAGTTTATTTGAAGTAATTTGAGAAAACCATAGTGAGAGCCCTATTCAATTACGAAGCGCCCCGGCGAAATAAATGTCTAGAATTTTAAGTGTTCCATAACTCTACAAAAGTTTATTAAGACTTCAAAAACTGGTGCTTTTAAAAAACATAAGGTTCTTGAATAATTGTAATGTTAATTTGCATGTTGTTTGAGAAAACCACTTGGAGTACTTTCCAAGTAGGGTGGCAAGGTTTCTAGAAACAGTTACCAAGGTCAAGCACAGTTTAAAGATATTAGTGTATGGATATGTGAGTGATCAAAGTCAAATCGTGTATAAACACTATGGATTAACAGTGATCACAAACATTATCTAGTACTTTACGTGAATTCAGTCTTCATGTCAAATGATTCCGTACATCAGGATTGGGAGATACAGTTTAGTGGTCAGTTTAAACTTAAAATATTTATTTGCGGCAGATGAGAGATAAAAGCATTTAGGTAGCACAGCTGAACCAAAGGGAATAATTTTTTTATACATGGAGAATCTGCAATTCACGCATGCACGGCGCTAATGTCACCGACGATGAGCAAAGTACGCGCATCTTTGAAGAAGATGCGTATAATTCACGCTAGCTAGCTTGGTTTACTGCCGTGGTGGTGGCCCAAACTAGCCGGCTGGCTCACAGATACCTCTCGCCGGCGAATAGGTTATGCCGGGATGACCCATAAGGGGCCGACCGGCTAAACTCCATATGTGTGAATGAAGCTTGCCTCTGATGGCCGATACAGCGCAACCGAAATGGATTTAAGAAGGCGAGACAGAGGGCCTCAAACCTAGCTTAAGTACTAAAAGTATTTC
This sequence comes from Musotima nitidalis, assembly GCA_949126915.1. NCBI lineage: Eukaryota > Metazoa > Arthropoda > Insecta > Lepidoptera > Crambidae > Musotima > Musotima nitidalis. Next base: position 10,569,753 of record OX421423.1, on the reverse strand, counting down.
AATTGAAGAGAAGGGATCTAGGTCAGCATTGTCAGTGTTTTAAATCAACGCTGATTCTCAACTACTGGATATGACTAATATAACAAAAACAGTGAATAACGAGTACAGGGAATATCAAGTAAAATTGGCAAAAATCATTGTATGCGGTTTGAGCCAAGTCAGCGGTTATTTCGGGCGGTTGAAAAAATATTATAAAAGCAGGGGGCCTCACTCATGCCTCCGCTTATCTGCACCCGGTCGGCGTGACTAGAATTCCTCTCGCCCTGATTTGTGAGTGAATGCTTAAGCCTAGCGGTGGAATGTTCAGGACCTGAGATATGAAATAATTAATACCACTACTGTACTTTTACGTACCTACTCAATAAAGTTGTCAACACTTTTTTTATAGGAAGCAATGTTATTCATTGAATAAATTTCTTTAGAAATACGAAACCCTGTACTAGTGTTTTTATATGTTGTTTCCGCTATGTTAATTGTGTACAAAATTTTTAAATAAATGTGTTATAAAAAAATTAAATACTTGTTGCTTTCAGATTTCATTAGTACAAAAACTTCGGGATCAGAATTTGTCAGCTGTATTATTTGTGGCTATTTATCGCCGTTTTTTTTATTTTTTTAGGACCACATAATTAGGCGTTCTTCTATGTACTCTTCCAAACTTACAGTTACGAATATTGTTGAAACGGTTTGGTCTCATTTGCTACACTTGATATTGTTATGGAAATGCCGTGTTAAGCCGAATTGGCCACTTTCCAATATCAAATTTAAATTCATTTCAAAAACATGCCAATGGAAAATATTGCTTCGCTGAGCACTTCAAGCTTTTTGGTTAAAAACGTAGCCTTTTTTTAATGACTGCGGAATTGAATTTTCTTTTATATCATGAATCTCAATGCTGTCTGCAGTGTTAATGCTAATAAGGGGTGATAAATGGTTACAAAATTTATATTTTTAATATTACTTGCCGATTTAACTAAAATATTTAAAAAAACTTTTTCTTAAGGAGCTTTGACTCCTATTAGTTTCTTTACTCATATAATAGTGGTTTCATCGGTAGAGGCAGGCAGATTAGTAAAGTATCTCAAGCATACGTCATAATAATGTAAAATAATTATGAATTAAAGTTCTATGCTTACTACGAAATGTGTTAATGTTCTATTTAGTAGAGCCCTAACATATGATTGTATGATAATTGGCAGTAATGTAAGCATGGAGTAGAAAATTAGTCAGAAATGTACACAGCGAATTAATGTTGGATTTTCTGATGCCTTGACAAGCAATATGAATATTTTGCAGAAATTATACTATCGTTACGTTATTCAGCATCGCTGCTCGTTTTCATTAATATTGTTACGTTATTTAGTTTCATATAAGAGCATGCCTCGGTTTGACAGGTGCTGGTTTAATATATATATATATATATATATATATTCTAAAACTCGGCATATAAGGCTTGAGATAATGATAGCAATTTTTCATGGTACTCAAAAATATATGACTAAAAATGTAAACTTTAAATTAAAAATAAAAGTACATGACTTCATAGTTTCAAAGTCATAACACCAATACTTCTCCAGTCTCTCAACTTTTATTGTTAAATAAAAAAAAATTGTACTTAATGCATAAAATCTTAATATTTTCCATCTGATTATAATACATTTTTAGCTATTTCATAATTGCATAACGTAAAAGGTACTAGGTCAAAATGCTATAAAAAGTAATATTATAAATATTCATTTCATATATTTCAGCTCTGCCATCATCCAAGCCAATACTGCAGGCGGATAAAGACCGTTACCAGGCTGGGGAGAAGCTACAAGCGAACTGCACCTCGTCTCCTGCTAGACCAGCTGCTAATCTGACTATCAAGATCAATGATGAGCCTGTAAGTTAAGACTTTATATTACGTGTAATATATTACTGTATTGTATGATTACAATTTCATAACAATAAGAAATTGGGCTGTCTTGTACGTGATCTTCTCGCTAACATCACAATTTAGCGAGAAGCTAGCATTGAATGTTTTTATACTTCAGAATTATAAGTACTTACTTATTTATAATTTAAAAAATAAAATTGAAACAGATTACGCACTAAAATATATAATATGTCATATCAATCGTGTAAGTATGAGGTGCCTATCAGTGCTGTTGTAACTTAGAAAGCAGCTGATGAATTGTGTCAAAAGAAGCGAAACCTTAGGCTGTCTTGTACGAGATCTTCTCGCTTACATTTTACGCTTTATTTGCCTTGACAAATCCAATGGAATTTTAAAACTTTGTGACCTATATTTCGATGGTATTGCTTAAATAAGTATACCCTTGACCAGATCTTTCATTTCAATCTTCTTTCTAATCAATCCCAAACAAATAACGTGCTTACAAACGTAATATACATTAAGGGAAACATTAATCACGTATTCACAAACAAAATGTAAAAGAAAACAAATTAAGTCTAAATAATAAATAAGCTCACAATCAAACTAAGAACGTGGGTGGTTGGACTAGCAATAGAATGAAATAATGTTTTTAAGAATTCGTGATAGAATAATTTGATTTTTTTGCGAGATAAAGCATTTATATAAACATAAACAAGTTATAAATTAACTCACAATGTGGCCTGATGAAGTCACATATTTACAAGTTTTATTTCATTTATAAATACGGTCAACAATTACATAAAATGTTCCTATGTTTTTGTAAAATAAAATTATACTCTTTATTATTTTATTTAGGTATGCTAACAGCTAAACATATAAACATACTCGTATATACAAATAACACACAATCACAAAATTACTTACATGTGTTCCTTATGTGCAAATTGTTAAACAAAAATAAATAAATACTTCCGTGTTGGTCCTTAGAAGCGTATACAGCATTCTTCTAAAATGTATTTACTCTAAAACTGAAATAAGTAAGCTATTACAATAACAAGAACGATTTTCCTACAAAACAATAGTTGTTATTGGATAATGAACTACTAACAATAAAAAGCTATAAACATTAATTGACTAATCTAAGAAATAATTGACTTTTGTAAGAGGTAATTCATCTTTTTGCCCACTGTTAGTTTAGCACCAGGCATTCGGAGCTACGAGTATATTATAAGGTAGAAATCGCTCACTAGTTTTCCAATAAGAAGCTTTGTCAAGAAAATACGAGGGGGACCTTTCCGACATATCATTTTTCTTAATGAATTGATTGCTTTGATATTAGTGGGTATCCAGGGTTTTGTTAAAGTCAGAACCTTATGATGGGCTACAGGCTACATCACATTAAGATTGGAACATCTTACTTTAACCGTAATTATAACTAGTGTTTTCAAATAGAGCTTGACTGGCTTTTGATGTTTGTCATTGTTAATATAAGATGGTGCGACCCATACCGATAGATGAGAGAATATCAAAAAAAAAAAAATAGACTATAGCATCAAAAAATTTACATAATTGGGACCTATATGTTATGTATATAGGTTATGTAATCATTTAATTTCAGTTGTTTACAAAAAAAGTGTTGAATTTCCTATAAACTTACGTTTACGCAATTTTAGTGTGAAAAATTTCCGAGTCGCTTTATACTCCTTACATACGAGTTCGTCAGTGTGTGAGCTTCGCTACTGTTACATACATACATTCACGCCTGTTTTCCCGAAGGGGTAGGCAAGGGGCATATTACACGCCCACACTTTGCCAATTATATATGCGCTCCCACGTAATAGGTGGCGAGCCTATTGCCGCTTACCGGGCACTGTTATGTTCGCCAGTGCCTCGTCCGTTGATTGGCAGGTGCACCACTTGCAGGTGAGGTTGGCTTGGGCTCCTTAGGTCTTGGTAGGATCCCTATACATTCGCTACTGTTCTATATTTAATTTGTCTCTACTAGTTATATAATCTTGTATATGGTTGGTTATATAACCTGTAAATATAATTAAAAGTTGACTCCAGGTCGTGAGTAGTAGCAACCCGGAAGCTAATGCCAAAAAGTTTGTTAATATTTTCTGAGGAAAATTCTAGTAAGTAGAAGTTTCTAATGTGTCTGCGTCTAATGAATTGATCGCGATAATACTAGCAGTCGATTTAGTCCATAGGGAACCGATCTCTTTGACTTTTTAAATTCTTAACTAATCGAATTTGCAAAAAAATACTTTCTATATATAATTAAACATTAATTTCTGGTAAAATTGTATAATCTATTTAATCTTAGTTCGTCATCTTTACAAAAAGACCAAAAGGCAAGTCGAATAAGTGATAGACTTTAAATAATTGAATAAGGGTGTATGGTAATCCTATCAAGACCTAGGGGACCCAAACCAATCTCACCTGCCATTATATTAGGTCGGGGAAAAAGTCTTTTCGCATAACGTAGGTATAAACTTATTATAAATTTTTTTGACTGTACTGTTTGTGTCTGGCTGGTTTTGGTAACATTACAAAGGTTCCATAATAAAGAAAAGAAAAAAATAAAAAAAAGTTGTTTCCCGCTATTTTTCATTTGTTTTTCTCTCCGTAAAAATGAGTGAATCTAATGAAGAAATTCGATACATTTTAAAATTTTATTATAAAAAAGGCAAAAATGCAACTCAAGCAGTGAAAAAAATTTGTGACGTTTATGGACCTGATGCAGTGTCAGTAAGAGTAGCACAAATTTGGTTCAAACGTTTTCAGTCCAGAAATTTTGATGTTAAAGATGCACCTCGCTCTGGTCGCCCTGTTACGAATAAAATGAACGCCATTTTTGAAAGAGTGGAGCAAGATCGGCATATTAGTTGTTACGATGTAGCTGAAGAACTGGGAATTGACCACAAAACAGTTTTGACCCATTTGAAGAAAGCTGGTTATACAAAAAAACTCGATATTTGGGTGCCACACGAGCTCACTCAAAGAAACTTAATGAACCGTGTACTCATTTGCGATTCATTATTGAGACGTAATGAAACCGAGCCGTTTTTGAAGAGATTGATAACTGGCGATGAAAAGTGGATCACGTACAACAAGAACGTGCAAAAAGGTCGTGGTCGAAAGTTGGCCAGGCTTCACAGACTGTGGCCAAACCTGGCCTAACACGAAATAAGGTGATGCTGTGTGTATGGTGGGATTGGAAGGGCATTGTTTATTATGAGCTTTTACCGCCCGGCAAAACCATCGATTCTGATCTTTACTGCCAGCAACTGATGAGATTAAAGGAAGCAGTCGAGAGAGAACGGCCGGAATTGATCAACAGGAAGGGTGTGGTCTTTCATCACGATAACGCTAGACCACACACATCTTTAGCCACTCAGCAAAAATTAAGAGAGTTCGACTGGGAGGTCCTAGTGCATCCACCATATAGCCCTGACCTTGCGCCTTCAGATTTTCACCTGTTTCGGTCTCTGCAGAATTCTTTAGGTTCTGTAAGGTTGACCTCAAGAGAGGACTGCCAAAACTATTTGTCCCGTTTTTTTGATCAGAAGTCCCAAAGTTTCTACAGTAACGGGATAATGTCTCTGCCCACAAAATGGCAGAAAGTTATTCAACAAAACGGTACATATATATTGTAAATAAATGTAAATAAACTTTGAAAAAAATGTCTTGACTTTTCATACAAAAATACGAAAAGACTTTTTCCCCAACCTATTACAAAAAAAAAAACGTTTAATAATCATTTTTTACATTACATTGTTGAGATGTCCCTGTAAGTAATCAAAAGATATTTGTGTTGTAAATTACCGGGTACTTCCCTGGTGGAAACCAACGTAGAACCAAAAATAGAATGAGCGAAATGTGGGCGTATAATATGCCCCTGCCTACCCCTTCGGGGAAACTGGCGTGAATGTATTTATGTACAAGTATGTAACAGTAGCGAAGCTCACACACTGACATAAATTATTATTGAACAGTTAATGTGAAGTCCAGTGTATGTGTTTTCAGCTTGTGTTAATATTAGTTACACACTGCAACAATGGTCACTGATTGAACTATATTTGAGTTTTACTAGCGGTATAAAATTCCTAAGAAAAATAATCGAACAACTGTCACCGACAATATTATGAAAATAACTGAGTTTGAGTCAGCAAGCCATAATAATGAGTCAGTAACTAATAATTAATAAATATTACATTACAAGCACACCAATTATTAAGTTCCAAGATAAGTATCACTAAGAACTTGTGGTATCGATACTAAAGAACGGATAAATATACTTAAATACCTTTTTTTGTAAATACGGACTTTATATACATAGGAAAACACCCAGACCAGAACAAATATTCATGTTTATGCACATAAGGATTTGTCCTGTGTGGGAATCGAACCCACAACCTCTGGAGTGAACTGCAGTACACTGACCTCCACGCCATATCGGTATTTATTGTATATATTGTAAATTCTACCCTTATTAATAATAATCACGAAAGGAAAATACAATACAGATTAATCACTGTAATTCTTGTCACCCCCGATTTCAGCTGTCAAGTTCATATTATGATGTCTAGTTTTTCACCAGCTGCAGCACGCGTAAACACACTTTCGTGGATAGCGCTACTGTTTGGCGTTTAAATACCTGGTACCGCGATGGTATTTATCTAATAATCCTCTCTCACAAAGAAACTATCTACATATGAATACCACATAGCAATGTAAATATCAGCTGTACAAGCCTGCTGAAAGGCTGATAAACTGCCATTTACCTAGCTCATTCGCAGCTCATAACATAATAATATGATACGGTTGCATTTACGTCAAAAAATGTATGATATTTTTATTTACATACATATAAAAATTCACGCCTTTTTCCCCGAAGGGGTAGGCAGAGGCATATTATACGCCCACACTTCGCCAGTTATATAGTTGGTCCCACGTAATATGTAGCGAGCCTGTTGCCGCTTACCTGGCACTGTTATGTTCACCAGAGCCTCGGCCGTTAATCGGCAGGCGCACCACTTGCAGGTGAGGTTGGCTTGGGCTTCTTTGGTTTGGTACGAACCCTATACAACTTATATTTACATAATTATGATATGAAAGCTTTGCACAATGTAAAATGCTTAAATTACTTTCGAACGCAATCGCGGTAGTTTTTTTAAAAGAAAATACATTGCCGCCAGTTAATAGTGAAATCCTCATCTATATATATGCCTGTCTAGAATCAATATAGTGTGATTTCATGAAAATCCCAAAATTGAAATTCCCAGTTGCGAAATCTCATAATGATTAATAATATATTATACCAACAAATAAAAAATAAAGATAGTAGTTATGCCCATAGTGGCAAATCTCTCTGTCTGTTAGGAATTTCACTGTCACAAAAAAGAAACAAAGTACTTATAGAACGAGCAGGTGAAGTCGCATACGACATCTAATTAGTTATACAATTGAAAGGAACAATATACAGCAACATATATCTGTCAGCTAGTTTTCATAGTTTCAATCCATAATATTTAAGCTTAAACATTTCTTCTAATTTCAGCTGCGCTCATCAGAAACAAGCTTCCATCCATCAGAAATTGGTTTGTTCTGGACCAGCGTGAATGTGGATCTGAAGGTCACCCCGGATCTCTTCGTTGGAGGAAGGCTTAGGGTAGCCTGCGTCGCTTCTGTCTATGAGCTTTATGAGAAGCAGGCGACGCTCGACTTCTTTACGCCGGAGACAGACCCAAGACCAGAGAGAAGTATGTTCTTTTTTATTGTAATTAAAATATAATGTCAAGGTAGTCTATTTAGCGGGGCATGAAATGGCATATTTGCAGGCCGTCTTGATATATTTATTTATTAATGTAACCATCTAAAAAAAATCTTAGTTTAAACAAGCACTTTGCATACCCATCATAGGTAAGTGAGTGCTTTTTCAGTAAGTATAAGTCATAAGTGGAAAATAATAACTACAGTTATATAACTTACTATTTATATATAATGGAGTAACAAACAAGAATATGTATTTTTCCTAAACTATTGTCTATTCCTCATTCAGAAGGGTCGTTGAGACCCATTCTAGACAGTTCCCATCGTCTGAACCCTTTTCTATGGGCATCCCACAACACAGTTTAGGTTTTGTCTACTATTGTCTACCTCGTTCTTCATAAAAGCTATTTAACTATGGTACTGCCTCCTTATAACTATGTATTAGGTTGGCTAAAAGGTCATACCTTTTAGCGTTTACTTAGTAAAAAATACTTTCTTGAAGAGAATCTCCAAATCACACCATTATCATTTTTGTATATTTTTCCCTATGGACGTAGATCGATCAAAGTGTACGAGTTTAGTAGGTCTATGTTATGCAGTGTGCTTCGAATGCCTAAAATGGTGATTATTATAGTGACAACTCAGATAGTACAGATAATCACGTATATATACATGCATACATTCACGTCTGTTTCCCCGCAGGCGTAGGCAGAGGCATATTGTCACGTTTTTAGCCCCAAGGGTGGGTAAAAAGTGCACTTAAAAAAAACAAGGTAAAGAGAATTAACAATTATGCATAACATACGTTTAATTTAACAAAAAAAATAAAACTAATATATAAAAGTCAGGCTCTCAGGTAGTGGGTCATAAGTTCATTTGTCTCAAACTGTTCTTGGCAACACTTCACACGCGAACTCCCCTGTCAGTCGGTCCCGGGGGTGGCCACCAGCGCGTTGAGAGCAGTTAAAAGCCGGGCTCAAGGGCAGCCCGTGCTTCAAACCGTAGGGTGATCCCAAGCACGGGATTATAACAACTAAGTATCACTTTATACACTTCAATCAGTATTGTTTCCTTGATTGTTATATTGTGGTTTATAGCATACCACAATAAGTACTTTAGATGTACTAATATAATATTTGGTAATATAAGTTACTCGACGTGAGTGGCTTAGAAGTGGTAATGACGGAAGCGGCGGTCGCGGCGCGGCGGGTTCGTTCGGCTCCGTAGCCGACCGGTTTCCGAGCACATAGCTACGTCACACGACAAGTACGAGCGAGCGAGTATTAATATAAATATTATAAGTTATAGAATGCAAGTAGGTTAGACTTTGTTTGATTATTATAATTAAGGTATTACATATTATATAAATTATCTATATCTTTTATTATGGTTAATAGTAGTTATGTAACCTACGTTACAGTACCCCCCCCCAAAAAAAAGATTTTATCTTATTCAAATCTACTATTCAAACTAATTACAGAACATTGCTACGATTACTTTGAGGCTTTAAATCTTTGATGTGCCAAGCTCCCAAATTGTTGCCAGTCATATCCTCCAAAACATAAACCAAGGGTGACCGCTTTACTTTAATCCTACATTTAATATATTTGGGTGTCAGTTTTTTAGCATAGTGGGCGTCCTTATCACTTTGGAAATAAGTACGCTTCCATACAATGTCTCCCGGTTGAAACTCGGCTTCTTTGCGCCTTAAGTTATAGCGCTGTGAATTTTTTTCATGAGCCTTCCATATCTCTGTCTGGACCTTATCAAAATATTTGCGTAAGTGACCCAGGTTTTCAGCGTAGATTTCACGAGGTGCAAAAATTAACTCATTAGGGTTATCGTTGTCGATGAAATGAGACCCACAAGTAACTAGTTCCCTACCGTGGACGAGAAAAACTGGTGTATAGCCAGTTGTTTCGTTGATTGAAGTATTAATAGCAAACTGAATTTTTGCAATATTGACATCCCAGGATCGATGATCGTCATTGACAAATGAAGAAATAGCAGTAACAATGGTTTTATTGTACCTTTCCACTGTGTTAATTTGTGGTGTATATTTTGGAGTGAAATTGACGTTTGGGACCATATATTTTTTTAAAAGATTATCCATTTCATGGCTTGTAAATTGGACTCCGTTATCGAGTATGACTGTCTGAGGCACACCGTGAATGAGGAACACGCCGTCTTCCAGGTGTTTAACGACATTATTAGCAGTGGCTCTCCTTAAGGGGAAAAGTAGACAATATTTAGAAAAACAGCAAGTTACCACAAACAAGTAAGAGCTTTCTCGAAACAGGCAAGGGTCCTACGAGGTCAATAGAAATTGTTTGGAAAGGCCTACAACATTCTTTGGGCCTACCCATTTTTCCAAGGGTGCCCTGGGTAGACAATTTATATGCGAGGCAAATATCACAGTTAGCGACGAAATCTAAAACATCTAAGTGTAGTTTTGGCCAGTAAAATCTAAGGCTTATCCTTTTGAAAGTCTTGAAAACACCAAAGTGGCCACTGGTTGGTTCAGAGTGGTAAAGAGAAATTATTGCTTGGCGGTTTTCTTGAGATACGACCTCTTTCCAATCAAATTCGGCAGTGAGATTATTTTTATTAGACATAAACCTATATAATTTACTATTCTCTATCCGATAGTTGGGGTAGCTACTAGGAGATGATTGACATCCGTGGTAAATGTTTAAAAACCAGGTGTCTTGGGTTGCAGGCTGTGTTTGGCTATCAGAAATCGAACCCACGGGAATGGCTCTTGACAAAAAATCGGATATTATATGATCCTTACCACGTCGATGCTTTATATTAAAATTAAAGACAGAAAGCCTAATACCCCACCTGGCCAGTCGACCAGTAGGGTTAGATAATGTAAGAAACCATTTAAGAGCGGAGTGGTCGGTATATATATTAAATGGAATTCCACTTTCCAAATAGCAACGCCAATATTCCAGAGCAGTCAGCACAGCAAGTGCCTCTCGCTCAGTTACGCTATAGTTGCGTTCTGCGTCCGTAAGGGACTTGCTCATATATGCGATTGGGTGTTCAAATCCATCAATTGTCTGCGAAAGCATGGCTCCAACGCCAAAGTTGCTAGCGTCTGTATGAACATCAAATGGATAATTAAAATTTGGACATGTTAGTATAGGAGCCTGAGTAAGCAAGTTTTTAAGTTTTATAAAGGCTTCATCAGCCTCGTCAGACCATTTAAAAGGCGGTGTGTTCTTTTTCGTCGATGTTAATTTATTCAAGGGACCAGCTATAGAACTAAAATTCGGTATAAAACGTCTGTACCAGGATGCCGTACCAAGGATGCGCTTAACACCCTTTCTATTTGTTGGAGTTGGATATTTTATTATAGCATCTACTTTTTCGGGATCAGTTCGTAAGCCCTTACTGTCGACAATATAACCAAGATAGCGTAATTGGCTGCGGAAAAATTGGCATTTTGCTAAATTTATGGTCAATTTAGCGTTACGTAATCTGTCAAGGACGCGTGAAAGAAGAGATACGTGTTCCTCAAATGTTTTACTTATGGCTACTACATCATCGACAAAAACAAAGACGTTGGATTCAAATTCTGGACCAAATAAAGCGTCAACTAATCGTTGTTGAGTAGCTGGAGCGTTTGTTAAGCCAAAGGCGGTGACTTTGAACTGAAATGTTCCTCTACCTGGTACATAGAAGGCAGTTTTCTCACGGTCTTCTTTTTTAATAGGGATTTGCCAGAAACTTTTCGAGAGATCGATGCTAGATAAATATTTAGCATCTCTAAGGTTGTCTAGGATCTCTGAAACATACGGAAGGCAATATGCATCCTTTCTGGTAACAGCATTGAGCTTCCTGCTGTCCAGACAAAATCGGGGCTTGCCATCTTTTTTGTTAACAACAAGGACAGGAGATGACCAAGGACTTTCGCAAGTCTCGATGACGTCCAGTGAAAGCATTTCATCTACCTGTTCAATTACAACTCTTTGTTTTTCAGGGGACATTCGATAGTATCTTTGTCTAATAGGCTCAGCATCTCCGGTATCAATATTATGGCTAATCAATGTAGTTCGACCTAAGCCTTTTTCCTCATAAGATATAGCTTGAAACTTAGACACTATATTGTCGGCTATTTCCCTATCTGCTGCAGCCAGACTCTCATAGGACTGTAGAAATGACTCAGATGATGGTGAAATTTCAAGAAGTTTAGGGTCGTTGTTGTCACAGTAAACAATATCAGAGATATGATCAGGAAAAACTTTGAATTTTTTCCAAAAATCAACACCAAGAATTAAGGAAGAAGCAATTTCCGGTATGACGTGAGCTTCGATTTTATCTGAAAGACCATTAAAACTAATGGGCAAGTAAATATACCCATGAGATTTTAAAATTTGTCCGCCAGCAGCTTCAACTGAGATAATTTTATCAGTGTGTAAGTGAAAACTGAGTTTAAGTAAATCTTTGTGAGAGTTTCTTCCTAGAATGCTAACAACTGAACCTGAGTCAAGCAAACCCATCATATGTAAATCTGTTGAACCAGTTAAAGTAATGTTTAGATATGGTCGCGGATCGTTAGTAGGCGTTGTATGAAAAACTGAAGCAATCTTGTAAGTCAAGAAAAAATTACGTAAGGTACATATCCAAGCTTCCCAGTCCGCGCGAGCTGAATATTTGAATACCTCATTGCAACAGTTTTTAATATTTAGTTTTTTTGGTTGAGATCAGAGGTATTTGGGTTGCATTTAGGGCATTCGGGAGTACGAACTTCCTTCATTCCACATTTGAAGCAAAATATGTCGCGTTCAGCTTTGCAATCTCGCATACTATGTGTATTTACACGGCAACGATGACAATAAAGGTTAGGTCTGTTTAGCGCTGCAACATGATTTATATCATTACTGTCTTCATAATCTATGGGATAAGACTTAGGGTTAGAAAATGGCTTAGAATATGGGTTTTGGTAAGGTTTTGTGGCTTGTTTGTAATTTAGTTTTAAGTGGTCTTTAGTATAAATTCTAGTCGGATATTGATATGCAAATTCAGTTGCGAGAGTTTGTGAATTTACCGCGGGAGGTTCTTTAAAGTTATCTGAACGACTCTTGAAGCGCTCATAATTTTTACACAAATTTTGTAACTCCTTTATAGAAGTAATATTAGAATGATTAGCTAATACATGAGCATAACAAGGCCGGATATTGTGCAATAAGATTTCCAATTGGGCGTGTTCACTTTTTGGGATACTTAACCGTGAGAACATTCCCTGCATTATAGCCAAATACACGACAATATTCTCGGTTTCACCCTGAGATCTATTGCGTATTTCAGCATCCAGGCGGTAGTCATAGTCGGCGACTTCAAATGCATCCTTTAGCATGAGCACTAATGCTTCCCAAGAATCGATATTATCTCGGACAGAGCGAAACCAAAATAGTGCATCGGCTATGAAAAATTCAGTAGCTAATGATAACATTTTTTCTTTTGGTATATTTTTAGAAATTCGAAGCTCCTCTAATCTTTCAATAAATGATTTGACACACGATCTCCCATCGTATTTAATTTTGGAAACGTCTGTCGAGATACCGCGGTCACAACTAACTTGGATATTAAGATTGCCTACGTCAGATGTCAGTTTAGTTAAATCAGAAGTACTAGATTTTAGAGCGGACGCACTGGAACGATAGGTTTCCATAAAGTGTGTGTAGTAACCTGTGAAAACTTTTTTTATTGTTTCTATAATCCTAGATTGTTCCACGGATGAGGGATCCTCTATACGTTGGAAACGATAGTGCAAGTGGTTTAAGAAAGAGTAGGTTCGGTCAGATAGTGCAGAATCAGCAGCGTTGTGTAATTGATCTAAATTAACTTTGACCTTTGTTAAAGTTTCTTTTATCCCCTTAATATCATCAGAAATATCTAGACAAGATTCATAAATGTCTTCTGACGGGTAAATTTGGGTTAATTTGCAAACTTGACGTCTCAGGTCGAGCACTGTACATGCCGGTTCATCACCTCTTATAATAACTTCGTACTGAAGTTCTGATTTTTGCAAGTGTAAAAATTTTATTGGGTAAGTCATGGTGCTAGAGTAAGTTGTGCACTGATAGTGATAACAAAAGTGGAACTTATACTATTTAGTAAAACTAAGCAGAACAAATAAAGATAAAAAAACATAAAAACTATTGTTAGCAAATAAAACAATAAATTAAAACTAAACAAATCAAAATAAATAACACAAAAACTGTTGTAAGCAAATAAAACAATAAATTAAAAACCTCTATCCATTCTATCACAATAAGCCGTTGTTCAAGAAGGATACCCCGACACCAGAAAGCGAAAGAAAATGCGATTAAGAAATATTGCCAAGACTTTTGAGAGCCAGAACTATGAAAGAACTAAGGTTGGGCGCCATTGTCACGTTTTTAGCCCCAAGGGTGGGTAAAAAGTGCACTTAAAAAAAACAAGGTAAAGAGAATTAACAATTATGCATAACATACGTTTAATTTAACAAAAAAAATAAAACTAATATATAAAAGTCAGGCTCTCAGGTAGTGGGTCATAAGTTCATTTGTCTCAAACTGTTCTTGGCAACACTTCACACGCGAACTCCCCTGTCAGTCGGTCCCGGGGGTGGCCACCAGCGCGTTGAGAGCAGTTAAAAGCCGGGCTCAAGGGCAGCCCGTGCTTCAAACCGTAGGGTGATCCCAAGCACGGGATTATAACAACTAAGTATCACTTTATACACTTCAATCAGTATTGTTTCCTTGATTGTTATATTGTGGTTTATAGCATACCACAATAAGTACTTTAGATGTACTAATATAATATTTGGTAATATAAGTTACTCGACGTGAGTGGCTTAGAAATGGTAATGACGGAAGCGGCGCTCGCGGCGCGGCGGGTTCGTTCGGCTCCGTAGCCGACCGGTTTCCGAGCACATAGCTACGTCACACGACAAGTACGAGCGAGCGAGTATTAATATAAATATTATAAGTTATAGAATGCAAGTAGGTTAGACTTTGTTTGATTATTATAATTAAGGTATTACATATTATATAAATTATCTATATCTTTTATTATGGTTAATAGTAGTTATGTAACCTACGTTACAATATTGTGTGCCCACATTTAATTAATTGCTTTAATGTTCCCACGTAATAGGTAGCGAGCCTATTGCCGCTTATCGGGAACTTTTATATTCGTCAGAGCCTCGTCTGTTAATGAGCAGATGGCACCACTTGCAGGTGAGGTTGGCTTGAGCTCATTAGCTATTAGGTACCATATTAGTATATAAGGTTTATTGTTACTCAAATAAACTACCTATGTAGTTACTAACTTATTCGACAAATCTCCGAGTATCATTATACTACTTGCCAATCCCTCGGAAAAATTATGATAATGTATAATTTTATTAATACATATCTATTTTTATGTACGTTTATATTATATTTCGTATTCATACTGCCCCATACTTTTCTGCTAACTACTATCACTCTTCTAAAAGTATTTGCTATGCTGAATTCATAATTTTAAAAAATATCTCTGTCTTTTATTCCAGTTACTCTCAATGGAGGCTCCTCAAAATGTTTCCAGAGCTGGATATTCCTGTTCCTTCTCATTTTCCTGCCAATGGTGGTCGTAGGACAAGACTTCGACGTCTATGGGAACTATGACGACAGTTTTGCTTACGAAGAAAGAAACAACGATATGTCTCTGTCACTCGTAGGTGGTTGAGCTGTTCAAAAAGGAAATAAGAATAGTGTGACTATTACGAGATACGAATTTAGTGTGATAGTATATAAGATTTTCATGTTGTAAATATTTTTTTGAGTCGTCAACTTGAGAATGGTTTTTACATACATACATACATACTTTCACGCCTGTTTCCCCGAAGGGGTAGGCAGAGGCATATTATACGCCCACACTTCACCAAATATTGCCGCTTACCGGGATCTGTTCCGTTCGCCAGAGCCTCGTCAGTTAATCAGCAGGTGCACCACTTGCAGGTGAGGTTGACTTGGGCTCCTTAGCTGTTGTTGAGATCCCTTTATAACTTTAAATGGTAATAAGGTTTTTAAATGTTATTTATTTTACATTTTTTATATAAAATTTATTAAATTGTCTGATCTGCACAATATACAGATGTTGCCGGGAAAAGTATCTTTGCCATTCTACTGCAGAATACAATTTACCGTGATAAGTTGAAGTTTTATGACTTAATCCGTTGTTAGCTCTGGTGCCTCCGGCCTATACGTTTTTAACTTAATTCGAATGCAGACTAGCAGCGTCACCCAATAGAGTCTTCATTATTATTTTGTCGTGATCTGATCGATAAATTGGCCAGATCGTAATGCCTAATAGTTGTAATAAACAAAAAACTGAAATCGCGGCAAATCGAAAAGTTACATAAATTCCTATCCAATTAATGTTGTTCCTGTTTCCTAAGGTGTAATAACTACTGAATCTGTTGAAAATGTATCTATAAAAAGCAACATTTTATGAAACGCCCAGGCATAATTATGATCTGGCCAAGTTCTGTCAAAACGGAACGAAAAATTGGAGCGAGGTAAATTTTCTAGAAATGTTTCATACACCATTATAAATGAAATCTAAAAAGTCATTATCGATCCCATACATGGAAAAATGATACTCGGGGTCAAATCACAAAATTATTTTCTCCCGCGATTTTGCAAAACAGTAAGTTTTATGACAAATTTAGTAGAATCAAAATTGGAGATCAAATAATTATCTCTAACCGTTTCTAAAGTGTAATTATACAAAAGTTAAGTAAAAAAAGAAACGCATAAAGCACACTACCTCAAATGTAGCGTGGAAACTTGTGCATATAAAGATGATAACTATTCTTCCAACTTGTTGGACTATTTATCTTAGAAACAGAGACCCTTAAGAAAAAGGAATGGTGTCTTTTCATATAATTATCTTATCTACAATTTTTGTCACGACAAAATTTATGATAAAACTTTCTGTTTTAAAAAAATCGCGAATTAAACCTTAATATAACAAGACATAGTGTAATTTTTATTCCAGGAATCGCATTGACGAGGATGTGCGCGATATAATCGAACTTCACGCAAAACCACTAGTTTTTATGTAATGCATCTTTCTCTTGCGTTTTGTCTTGATCCTACCTTTTTTTGCTTGATGCGAATTTTTGTAACTTTGGATACCTATATAAACCAAATTTAAATATTGAATGTCGTACTAAATATTTAAAGATCGTGTAACGCCATATCTATAAGGCCTTGGGTAAGAGACAGTTTTTTTAAATGGTTTCTCCTGTCTTCTTCATTTAGTCGTTATAGAACTAACGTCAGTTAATGTCGCGGTATTAGTTTCAAACAATCATAGAAGTTCTAGCAATTTAACAAAAATTGTTAATCACTAAATAACATATTTTTAAGAATCGCTCTGTAAAGTATATTAAAACAATGTCCTAAAAATGGTTCCCATAGTTTAACTGTAGAATACATATCTAAATAGTAACTGTAACTATTTTACCACTGGAAATTAAGAGGTATGTGGTATGTGAAGTAAGAAAACCACAGTTTTTTTTTATCGCTTTGCTTAGATTAAGGTTAATTAAAGTTAGGGGTTAATAGGTTGCCTGAAAGATTAGCATACTGCATAACAGGGCTTTTAAGACCACGTTAAAAATCAATTGATGATTGGAAAAGAACAATAATAGTATACAATTTTAAGAAGTTGGAAATATACTTTTTTATGTTTCATTTTTTAATACTAACAGAATTTGGCCGTCCATACTGCGTATATTAATTAAACGTATATTAAAAATTTAAATTTAGTGTTTTAAGGATAATTTCTTTTGTTGATCATAAATTCTTTGAAACAAGTATGAAATGTTATGAAGAAAACCAATTCTCAAGTTTGCGACTCGATTTTTTAAAAAATCTTTCTAAAATCATCCACAATAGTTTTATTGCCAAGTTTTTAATGCATAATATATAATAGATGTGATACAGTTAATACATTTATGTTAAGTTTATAAACGTTAGTTATGTAGATATACTTTATTGAAGATGATGAATGAATGTTATATATTTAGAGAATTTTTATTTTAATAAAGCTGAAAGATCTAACCTAAACATAGGCTGCATCTGAGAAGCGCTCGCTGCGGTAACATTTATTCGAAAACGATTACCCATATAAGCAGTGTTCACAGAAATCTGTTATTGGATGGGTTACTGTGTGTGTGGGATTTTAAAAAGACCAGAAAGCTTCGAAAGGCACGTTCAGTTGGTCGACTTTATCACTATATGTCATAATCTTTAAACCATGTTAGACGGAATTTGAATACCTGGCCTTACCACCAGGCACCTAGCAGAATACAATGTGAGCTATTTATAATTTGATAAATTCCATTAATTTTTTACTACTAAAACTCTTACACTTCACTAGCTACGAACAGCGGAATTAAAACCACCTTTCCGACGTATTCGTGGTGTGAATTTTCAGAATATAGCGTCGTTGTTTGAGATTCAATTCACTAAATAAGGCTACGAAATTGTCTGAATTTATGAACGTACATACAATGATAATCAAAACCATAGGCTTAGCGTGCCTTTTGAACGTTCTACAACAAGCGGTCAGTCATCGGAAGACCAACGCTTGTGAACACTGTTAATAAAGCTTAGCTTAGAAGCGGCTAAGCTTAGAATAAGTCATGCACTTTGGTGATGGATTCATTACTAGGTAAAGAAAAAAAATAAGACATAATCTTTAGCTTAAGCTCAATAAAGCTTTTATGAACGTGAACTTACAAACAAACACACCCATTCAATTCGAGCAGGACCTTGCTTGTAGAAGAATCGAGCAAGACATTCGAAAAAGGTTGTAAAAATATTATTCTTTGTCTAGTTATGTGGCGAAGTTGTATTATTTTAAAAAAATACTTTTAGTTTGATATTTTAATTATATTGTTATTTTATTAAGTAACATTCTCACCGTCATTTAGATTTATATTTGAAACATTATATAGACATAATATTAAAACAACTTATTTTTTAGACTAAATTGATTTAAAAATAAAACGCTGTTTGTACAGGGAGAAAGAAGATAGGTAAATTTTACCAGAATATTCAAACAAATAACTAAGACGTAAAATAATTAAAATAATTATGTTATTTAAATACATAAAAAAAATATGTCACAAATTATGTATACCATAGTTACTTTATTATTTGATTCAGTATATACTACTAAACTAAATAATAATCTAGAAACATTTCACAGAGTTATGTTGTTAGAAAATTTAATATAATGCCATGATTTTCGTTATTTTATACATTAAGATTCGTTGCCTCGTATAGTCATAGTCAAAATTACCACTCTTGTTTTCTTTTTGTAAGGTAATAATAATTTAACTTTGTTTTAATAACAAAATTCTTAACAATATTTAATTCTATAGAAGTTCACAATTTCTGTTTTGTTTACATCCTGTACCCAATAACCAATAATAACCTTGTACTTTTAGATAGCAAATTACTGTTTATAAATATGCTTAATTATATGTTTAAATAGATTGGGTGTTAGTACTTATTCATTATTATTATAATTTATGTTAATAGAATGTTACACATAGGCCAAATATTTGTGCATAAACATGAATATTTGTTCTGGTCTATGTATATTAATAAATACATATATGTACAAAAAAAAGTATGTATGTATGTTTATCCGTTATGTAGTATTCATAACACAAGTTCTCAATGATACTTATCTTGGAACAAAATAATTTATATGTATTTATTTTATGTTTGTGTATTATTAATTATATTAGTATCAAAGAAATATATTTTAAACTTTTTATTCGTTGTATAGGTATAGTCAACTTTATATAGTTCTTCATAACCGAAAAGCGCCAAAAAGTTTGAAACAGAAAGTAATTTCGATAAAATCTAGATATACATCTCTTTTGTATAAAATGCATAAGGAGCGTACTAACAACATATTAGGAGCCCAAGACAACCTGACCTGCCCATCAACGTACGAGGCAATGGCAAAATAAAAATTTTAATGAGTTTTCCAACTATTTGAGACAAACAACAAAATTGGCGAAATGTGGGCTTATAATTTGCTTCTGCCTACCCCTTCGGTAAAACAGGCGTGTTTGTATATATGTACGTGTGTACAATTATAATTGATGTGTGCGTGTGGGGGCTTAAGTATAAATGAATATTCGTAGATAAATCACACAGCGCCCTAAACTAAACAGAGCTTTGATTTGGGTAGTAAACAACGGAAAATAATGATTACTAATTTTATTTATTTTTTATTTTTATTTTTATTTATTCTGGCACAAACAGTCCTTACAAAAAAAAGTACATTAAATAATATTAAATGTGTGAAGGACAACGAGTGCCGAGTAAAACATAGAAAAGAAAAGTACAAATTAAGAGCTAGGTTAACAACAAACACGTCTTTACAAACTAAAAAATATAAAGAAAAAAAAACAAAATAAATAAAATATACATACACATAATCACCCATACCATGAAACCACGCATATATACATACATACACACACGCACGAACACACATGTAAGTACGAGATTTCCACAAAATTAGTACCTGATTTCTAAGGTCTTGCATAACTTGGCCTTGAGACTCATTAGAGAGACACCGAACAAATCCATATTAGTAAATTCCCGACGATAGGTCGAAATTGATCTAGCAAAAAAGTTATTTCGAGTATATTTCTTCCGGTGCATTAGAGGGACGAAGGGGCACAATATACGATTAGAACGTATGGGGAGACGAACCCTACTTTGAAAGTTAATTTTGGCCAATAAGTGTGGACTGTTGATTTTGCCATTTACTATTTTATAAAGCATAACTATATCAAACAGTTTACGGCGATCAACTAAACTCAACATATTATTGTTACTTAGAGATGTGTGATAATCCTCAGCATTTCTGTTACAGCGATAATTGATTATTTTAATGATTTTTTTTTGAACTTTTTCCAATCTTTCGATATGTTCTTTGAAAAATGGATTCCATATATTGCTTCCAAAATCGAGAAGAGACCTTACAAACGAGAAGTATAAAATCTTTAAGGTAGTTACTTCATTGAATTGTTGCGTAATTCTATTAATGAAACCTAAACTCTTTAAAGCCCTTTTTATAATGTTATCAAGGTGTAAATGAAAGGTAACCTTATCGTCCATCAATATACCCAGATCCCGCATTTGGGATACACGATCGAGAGCCGTGTCAGATAGAATATAGTCATGTAGTATGGGAGACTTTTTTCTGGTATATGTCATAATGTGACACTTATCTATATTGAGGAATAGTTGATTATCTGAGCAATATGTAGTTAAGGCATCAAGGTCTGATTGTAGTTTTAAACAATCCTCTACACAGCGAACAGCAATGTAAAGTTTTGTATCATCAGCATAATGTAAATATTGGCTGTGTTGTAGTACATCTCCCAAACTATTAATATACAAAACAAAAAGCACAGGTCCCAAATGGGATCCTTGCGGTACACCTGAAGGGATTTCTAGAAAGTCTGAGGTGTAGCCCTTTAAGCAGACTGCTTGGCTACGGTTTCTAATATAGGATTCTATCCATCTCAGCAAGTCGCCATGCACACCAAGTTTCCACAGTTTGTGAAGAAGTAGGTCGTGGTTAATTTTATCGAATGCTTTTGAAAAATCTGTATACACGACATCTACCTGAACATTATTATCCATACACTGCAAAAGAAAGTCAGTAAATGATAGCATGTTTGTGTCCACGCTACGAGATTTAATAAAACCATGCTGGTTTTCAGTGACATGGTTACAAACCACATATGATAGTTGATCAGTGACAATTTTTTCAAGAAGCTTGCCGAGAGCACACAATTTTGAGATGGGTCTATATTGTGTAATGGAATCTTTATTAGAGACTGCTTTAGGTATAGGAGTTATAAGCGCTTTTTTCCATATGCTGGGAAAAACTCCTGACCTAAGTGAAAGACGATAAATATTTGCTATAGGCGGGAGCAACTCCGTAGCGCAGCGAGAGATTAATAAGGGATGTACTCCATCAGGACCAGCTCCCCTGTGAACATTTACAGTTTTAAGAGCTTTCAAGATTGTGCTGTCACTTAGGTCGACAGTGTTGATATCGATTTTTGAGCCGGGTGATTGACCAAAATCACTATCTAAGCAATTACTATTAGGATGATCTGATGTAACGAACGCAGATTGGAAGTAACTGTTGAAAGCATGACATATTTCAGCACCATCACATATCTCCCTACCCTCGTAAAGCATTCTGTGGGGCATGTCACTGCCCTGCCTTTTTGACTTAACATACGACCAAAAATATTTAGGATTCTGCCTTATACGCCGTTCAGCGAGAGAGATGAAATGTAAATAAGACTGATGTTCCAGCTTTTTCAAACGCGTCCGAAGCTTAGAGAACTCCAGATAATCAGAGCGGTTGCCGTAATTTTTCCATTTTCGGTGATATTTTCGTTTTTCAGTATTAAGTTTTATAAGCGGTCGAGTATACCACGGCGGATGTTTGCGATTATCACAGCACCTTTGCAATGGTACATGTTTTGAAATTAGGCAGTTTAAAAAATTATAGAAATATTCAACCCTCGACTCTAAGTCATCCATATTTTAAATACATTGTGATTAGAAAATACCCAGTACCACCTCAGGAGCCATAATTCTGTTTAATTTGAACTATTGGCGTTGTTTTGTAAAATACATTTCTTACAAGGAAAAAAATAAAAATTACAAAGGTCTGTTATATTTGATGTGTTATATAATATTTAAATCTATAAATATTTAGTCATCGTTGAGAAAATTTATACATTCTTTAATTCATGAAGTTTCAATATATGTATATTTAATTTTGTCACATTCTATAAGTCTGTTTTATGACTCTTATGACACTTACTTATTTGTGTATGCATATTTATTTAACATCACAATATTAATTAATAATTTGTCATATTCTTTGTTCAATATGAGTAGGTAAGATACACTTTGTTTATAACTATTTCTTAAAAACACATTCTTAAATCTTTACTAAATGTGTAATATTTACCTATTAAATCCTCTAGTTTATTTTTGTTACTGTCCGTTTAAGCTGGATAACATTTGTTAAATTAAATTAATAATTAATATCACCCAAAGATTATCAAAACTTTTGAAAGTTTATTTATTTTCTTTTATCACTACTGTAAATACTGCATTAAAGTTTAATGGTTCAGATTGTATTGTTTCATTAATATAACTAGCTATATTCGTGACTTTGTTCCCGTGGAAGCTGTATCGTTCCGTTTACCTCGATACTGCACGCTTGAGGTATGCCCTGCAGGTGCCTTAATGTACAAAAAGATAAATTGGGTCAGGTGAGAGCCTTGCCCCATAAAGGTCTAGACAGTAGTAGCAGCTGGTATTCAAATATCGTCAGCCTAATTCTCAATCTGCTTCATGTCCTTTTGATCAAACATTATAGGAGAAAGTAAACTTGTTTATTTTTCATAGTTAAGGCACTAATTATTATTGAATATAGGTGTTATTCTAACAGCAGGACGCCGCACTGGGTCAGCGTGTGGAGTATGACCCAATACCCTCACACCTTGCTATGTGAGAGGAGGCTCGTGCTCAGTAGTGGGACGTATATGGGCTGACATGATGATGATGATGATGATAGGTGTTATTCAAATTCATTCATAACTAATTAAATATTAATATACGGAGAGATATCCCAATCGAAAAATCTCAAAATTTTACACTAGATGGAATTAGAAGTAAAATTTTGTATTTATTGGAGTTACGCAGTTCGAAGATTAGACTGACGAATTTCTAAGTCTAGTGTTTGCATCGAAAAAGCAGAGGTAGCAGAGTTCTTTTCCTGAACAATGTTTACAGACACAGATAATTTTGAATTTGTAAAATTAAATTTTTTTCGACAATATTCATACCCTATCTATTGTCTACATAGTTTGAGCAGAGAGTACTGCAGTTAGTAGTTTTTTTACGCTCTAAAGGAAGTCGGTGTTTGTGGTTATGTCGAACTTGTACCAACTGACCTGTCCCTTTATTATTGCTATATTCAAAGCAAAATCTGAAGCAGCGGTCGGCGCCTGGGAAGGTGGCGCGCGCGCTTAGATTGTCTATTTAAAGCAGTGATAATAAACTGTGCTTGAGGTTATTTGGCGCCAAAGCGAAAAGAACACAGATTTTTATGTGTAAATATAGTGGACTCTTAGACATAACTTTTTCGGCAACGTATACAAATATAGGAAAGTATGATATTGCAGTGAATACTCATTTCCGTGCTGTTTTCAAAACTCCATAGAACCTTTTGTAAGAATAATGCCTAAATATATAAGAAGTAAATACAAGACCACAAAACATAGTCCATATTAATGCACGCAGTATGAAAAACGAGCACACGGGCCTTTCAGCTGAGTACAGGTATAACCAACCTCTGCGCTATATTTTTCGGAGGTATTATATTTATAAGTCCACATATGCCAACTCTGATCTCCGGCTAATAACGTCCCACTAGTGAACCACACATGGGCTGCCACAAAGTAGGTAATGTAAGAGGGATTCCGCTCATACCTTACCACACGGGTCAAGTCCGGTTGGTAGAGTACAGCGTACCCACTTTTATTTTTCATAATTTAAGGGCACATTAGTAGTAGCCTGGACCAACATCTAAACGTGCCTTCCGAAGGACATATGCACTCGATAATAAAAAACTGTCACTCACAAAGCGTGTTTTACTAAGAGTGCACTTTTTCATTTTAAAATAAAAAAAGTATTCTATGACAGAGTTATCAATATCCGTCAAATGATCCCCACGGTTCCGATGACAGGCCATTACTCTTTTCATGAAATTTCCCATGACTTATGCACAAAGATACGTGAGTTACACTCACAGATGACGCGTAAGCCCGTGATTTCACAAAACCCAATAGAAAAATATCTTACAAAATTCTATTGTCAACTGGCCACCAAGATCGTGCGATTTAATGCCGTGCGATTTTTTTCTTGAGCCTATTGTCGCTTATCGTGAACTGTTGTGTGTTTGCCAGAGCCTCGTTCGTTGTTCGGCAGGTGCACCACTTGCAGGTGAGGTTGGCTTGGGCTCCTCAGATCTTTGTAGGATCCCTATACACGGTTCGCCATCGACAGTTCCTGCAACAGTCACCGAGGGTCATGGCGAACCGTGTCGTTAGGGGGTATCGCACCATCTCTGGGAAGGTGGCATGCACGCTCGCCGGGTCTCTGCCGTGGGACCTAGAGACGCTCATTATTTAAAAGCAGTTAAAATTCAGAAATACATTGTCAAACATAATAATCAAGATTAAAAAATATATAGTCAAAAATTAATTAAGATTCATTACACAGTACACTCCATCGTTCTTATATTCAAATTAGATCAGTGTCAATAACTTATCTATATATATAAAAGAAAGTCGTGTTAGTTACAGCACTTATAACTCAAGAACGGCAGAACAGATTTGGATGAAAATTGGTATGGAGGTAGCTTAGAGCCAGGAGACGGACATAGGATACTTTTTATCCCGTTCGACAGCGTTCCCGTGTGACTTGACATGAAACGTCAGTCACTAAGTATAAAACGTGATATAACAAAAAAGAATCAGACTTGGAATAACTAAAAGCAAATGACAGCTATGTAATGACGTATGGATGACAATTTGATATTTGTAAGAAATCAATAT
Organism: Musotima nitidalis; assembly: GCA_949126915.1. Lineage (NCBI taxonomy): Eukaryota > Metazoa > Arthropoda > Insecta > Lepidoptera > Crambidae > Musotima > Musotima nitidalis. The sequence continues at coordinate 10,544,362 of OX421423.1, read as the reverse complement.
TCAAACTATTTCTGACTTCTTGGCGAGAATGTGCATATGAGTTTTGAAATACTTTTTTAGGTGAATTGAAGTGAAGTGAAGTTTAATTAATATTGCCGCGAACAAGACTATCGAATCTTTACCGACAAAGCCGTAATGCAAGAAGAATACGAAATACTGGAAATGAAAGAACTGAAGAAGAACAAGAAATTGCACGTGAACATCGCCGCAATAGTATGGCTCGACTTCGTGCTTCTCAATAAATAATAATAAAACAAAAAATGTCGTGTATCACAAAGTACTTAAGTGAAGAGCAACTTTGTACTAAAATACAGAAATAATAATGAATGATTAATGTAGGTATTTAATTTTTTTGTAATTTTTCCAATAAAATAAAAACACAATCTGCTTATTTATTGCCATTAAGGCGGAACAAAGTTCGCCGGGTCAGCTCGTTTACAATAAAATCAAATAGAAAATGCGGCAAAAGCCTAAAATACAATATTAATAATTAGAGATACAAAAACAATTACACACAAAAATTAAATTGATGTCAGATGAATTTAAATTATAAGTATAAACATAAATGTGGCAAAAGCCCAAAATTACTCAACATTAACTACACAAACAATAAAATACAAATTAGAAATAAATTACAATTTTTTTTTTTTTCTTAATTGTTATTTAATTTTAACAATATAAATAATAAACCAAAAATTCCACAAATTAATTACAATCATAGTTAATGTCAAACCCTAAAATTACAAATTTAAATAAATAATGTAGCAAAAGCCTAAAACTTAGAATTAATAACAATAATAAAAAATAAAATAAATCATATAATTAAAAATGTCAGAATGATTCTACAAATATAAATGCGGCAAAAGCCCAAAATTACTCAATATTAACTACACAAACAATAAAATACAAATTAGAAATAAATTACAAATATATTGATTAATGTCAAAACCCTAAAATTACAAATTAAAATAAATTATGTGGCAAAAGCCTAAAACTTAAAGACTATAAAAACAATAATAATAAATAAATCATGGAATTAAAAATGTCAAAAATATCCTACGTGACCTGCCGCGTGCAGCCGACCCCAGTAGCGCTCATCAACTACGGGCGCATTTTTCTTGACCGCTCTCATGTAAACTTTCCGCACATAATCCCAGAAAGCCTCTCTTACGTCCGTTAGGGTATTACTCGTATCATCCTAGCACTTCTCCTAGTTTTACGTAGACATGCCTAAAGCAGCGACAGCGGCGAGACCCCCTACACTGTATTAGAGAGGGTATCGGGTTCAAACCCTGGTAGGTAACTTTTCGAAGTTATGTGCGTAATTATCGCTAACTCCTTGCACATTCTGCAGTTGGTATCGGCTGTTGTGAACATCTTTGGCAGTAGTTGTTAGGAAGTCAGTGCCTTCTAATATTCTGACATTCTTGTTGTACGTCGTAACCAAATGCAATTAAGCACTGCCTTCCGGCCAAAGGGGGACCGAGAGGGGATGTGGGGCTCACCACCGGCAGAGGCGATGGCCGCCCGCCGCTTGTTAAAAAAGAGGCGGGGGCTAGTACCTGGGTCGCAGCGTCTGAAACCCCAACTGCGGCCAACATCCCCCGGACCAAAACCGAGAGAACCTCCTCAGAGAGGCGCAAAGGACGCGCCCCTACTAACTCATTGTGCTACCATAGCGTATGAGGCCGGCTTCTTGGAGGGTCCATGGTTAAACAGCAGGCGCCCTCTGCTCCTACTGCCTAAGGCCCTCCTGTTGCTGTTGCTGGACGGGACCTCCTGGCCCGCCCGCTGGCCCAACCGGTAGCTAGTACTAAGGGCACCCAGAGCCGCCAACCTCTGGGTGTTACCTTTTGGTAACTTTCGGTTTGGGAGGTACTTAGCCCCCCACCACGCCAACCACGGTGGACACCTGTCCGGGGGGAATATTCTGATAGCTGGTTTAGCCATATAATTATATGTCTCTTTTGGTTGCGGAGTCGCCCATGAAACTATGGCAATTCAGCCAAATCTGGTTATATAAGTAAGAAGACCCTGAGTGCAGGCGCAAGTCTGGGATAATGCAAAGATGATGATGAGTAATGGTCACCCATCCAAACATACCCCACAAAAACCCAGCTAAGCTCTTCTTTATTTCCGTGATAACTTTTGACCATCTGGAATCGAGAAGTTACGGGCGCTTCGAATATAAATACTTACATATAAAAAATATTTCAGTTTGAAAAAGTACTTCATACATACTATCAACAATTTCCACATCAAAAAAAAACTAAATAATTGAAATCTCTGTAGTATTTCTCTATAGAAAAATGATTAAAATTCACAACACCAGAGAGCGCGCAAAATTATTTTAGCCAATAGAGAACCTGAAGTTTCTTGATTGTGAAAAACAAATGCAGAAAAAGAATTGTTTGCAGCTTCTCGGCACATAAATAAGTAGAAAATTATAAGCAAAGCGCAATTAGAACGCGCTAGAAAAATCAAATTAAAACCCTCTAATGAACAAACATCGTCCGCTGGTGGGCCCCGGTGTGACGCACAGAGTAATAGCTGGATCTAGAGAAAACTTTAATTTGTGTGAAATTAATATCATCTAAATATAATATTATCTTCCTGATAGTTTTTTCTTTTGGTATAATTGTGACTTAATTATTATGTTTAACGATTTTTTCTGTAGGCAGAGATCACATACTTCTACTTGCTACAATCTTGTCACAATCATATAGCTTCACTCACTACCGTCGACTTGGAGTACTTATGACTTTATGTTTATACCTTTTCCAAAACCTTATGGATTTGATCATGGAAAGTCTGACGCACTCCTTCTCTCCTAATGAGTCCATTCACTCGTTCATCATGCAGAGGCATACTATACGCCCACACTTTCGCCAATTGTTCTATTATTCCCTCGTAGTAGCGAGGTGAATAGAAAAGCGGAAACAGGTGGCGAGCCTATTGCTGCTTATCGCGACATTTTATATTTGCCAGAGCCTCGTCTTTTATTTAGCTGGTGCATCACTTGCAGGTGAGGTTGACTTGGGGTCCTAAGTTGATGGTAGGATCCCTCCCTGTACACCCATCCCTGTACTGTATCTTTATGACGACATATAAATACAGACTTTGACGTACAGGATGTTTTTGTAGATATAACCCTATCATATTTTAATGAGCAAGTCTTTACGTACGCTTTGTAGTTACCCTAAACTTATTTAGCTGTCTGTCCTTTTCTCTTTTTTAATCATTTGTTATTATATAAATTCAGCCTACGATACGCTGATAGAGTGGTTAATCACTATAGAGACTTTCAGCAGACCAAGATGACAAAGCATTTTTTTGACATAACTTTTAATTTAACCCTTAGCCACCTAACGTGTATTCTAGTAACACATCCACCTAACGTCGGTTATGGTGACCACTTGCGTAAAAGTACTATTAAGAAGGTAAAAAGCTCAAAAATTTCTGTAAATCAAAACTACACCATGTTTTTCAATTGTTTTTATTTCAATTTTTTTTCAATAAACTCTTTAAATTAACACTTTTACTTTTTAGTATCGTTAATAAAAGTTGACTTACAAATATTTTAACAAATTATAGGATTTTTTAATTAAGCTGAGATTTAAGCAATTACAACCAATGAGACTTCTTAATTTTTAATTATTTTAGTAACTTAAACATATAACCTCTTATATAAAACTATCATTGGCACAATCAAATCAAGATCAAATTACAACTTTCTAACATTTACAATTTTTTGCAGAAGTTTACACACATTTTTTGACAACACTCAACGCAAATTGGATTTTTGCACCGAAAACACAAATGGAATGTTTTACGTTTCCTTTTTGGATCACACGTTGAGCAAGTTTTTCGTGATTTTAATTTGTCAGAACTGCCTGCCAAAGATGTTCTTGGCTGTTCATCTATTTTGAGAACCAGACTAATAGCATTTTGAAGTTCCCTTTGCAATACAAACTGGTTTACTCGACGTCTTAAATGGGGTTCGATAAGATCTTCAGCCAGTCGTTTCATGAAATTCAGTCAACATCAATATTAGAGTCTGATTGACACTCACCATCAAGACGTGGTCTACTGGTATATCTTCAACGTCACTGCAATCTTCATTTGGTATTTCCGGCACGTCCCTTTAATCCTCGGAATCTGAATCACACTCTTCTTACCATCTACTTATAAATCTTAAAAAATAACATGAAAATGTTAACACTAAAAGAAACGTAACAACCTAGCGTCGGTCACCATGACCGCATACGAAATATATTTACCTGAATCTTTTCACTACGTGCACGTGTTGCTTGGTCGGGCGGGAGCGCAAACTGGAGAAGGAGGGGAAAAAGTATACAATGTCACAGGCTTGTGGCACGCGTAGTAACGGAAATATTTGAAAAAATATATCGAATGGAGTCACTATGACCGACGCTAAGTGGTTAAGGGTTAAGCTATTTTAGCTTTTAAATTAAAATTAACACGGCAAGCAATGCGAAAAATGAGTACAGATCAACTCTATATTTTGCTTGATATAATTTATTAAATCATTTTAGTAATCGAATCGACACAATGATGAGTCTGGTTTAAAATGGCGGCTTGCATTCAACAGCGGCTTTCTCTAACTATAAAATTAGCTAAATCTCTGAACCCCAGTACTCTGTGGTACGTTATTGAGGGCGTCTTCCCGTCGGCGGCGCACAGGTCGCGCGAAGCTTCCGTCGTGAAGTATCCGCCCCCGTGGCTCTAGGCCAAGGAAATATGCACTTTACCAGTGACATTTTTAATTCTATCGGCAATTATCACTTATTTTTTATGTATTTAAATTTTTATTATCACTCTGTGCTATAGCTTTTTTATTTTCCCTTAAATAATGGCTTCGTGCATTTAGCATATGTAGTGTCGAGTTATCTATATAGTAATAATATTTAATACATGGTAAATGAGAATGAGTGGTGACAAAGATGAGAAATAGTAAATGAGATGCCCTCCCCCTTAAACCCCTTTGAGTTCTCAGTAAAAATGTCGAACTATACTGAGGTCTCACATGAACTTCTTGAGATAATGTGAAATGTGATATTGTACTGTTTTGTTTCATTCACCGTAATTACACATTAATGTGCGAAATATCACAAATATTAGAAAATAAAACAAAACTGCAAACATGGCGCTTTACTTTCCCCGCCAAGAAATTTTTTCTATAGTTGTGTTTGCGCCAGTTGTGTTTTTTTTTGTTAATACTCACAGCATCATCTCAGCACATGAACGTTCCACAGGTGCTTAGTAATGGGACCCAATAAGGATGGTGTAAGCAGGTGTGTAACGTCCTGCTTTTTACAAAGGTCGCACGAAGCTTTCATCGGTAGTATCCACCCCGGGCAATTATCACTTTAAGATATTTTAATTGTCATGTTTTCTTAACTAACATTGTTAAAGAAGCGCGTTAAATTTTAAGTTTGACCTTCATAACAGCTCTATTGAGCTGAACTTGAATAAATTATTGTGACTCTGACTTTGTATGGACTCTATAGTTATGTATGCGCTAGTTGTGTAATTTATTAATTTATCAAGCGCGAGTTTACTCAATATCTCATTAAAATCATTGTCTCAGCTCATTTACGTGCTACTACAGCCATATGAATTATACTGCTTCTCTTCAATTGTTTTACTCGTCCATTGACGGGAAGCCGTCGTCTGCTAAATTTGGCGAGCAACGGGCCCAACCCATTGCAGTTTTAGCCTTCCAATCCTTTCTGCTCCTAATATCTAATTTTTGAATATAATGCGTAGGTCGCAGAGGCATTCCGAGCACAGGTGTCTCTGTTGCACTATGGGGAGCTTAGTCAGGCAGTATCGTTCGCCATTGCTAGCAACACACTGATTAAAGAAATTTCTCGCATTCACAAATTAAAAAATACGGTAATGATTTGTAAAATTGAAGAGCCATAGAATTTGTAAGAGTAATAGAGCTTAACGTAGTAACGTGAAAGCAAGTAAACATATTTCCGGCATTACAAATACAAATTCTTTGAATTTGGAATTTCCCCGAAATATTATTCCGTATCTCAGCTTAGATTCGACTATTCCCGCGTATTATCGCAGTAAGTAAAGCATATACATTTTCGTTCCACTATTTGTGTGTTAGCTCAGCATAATATTTCTGTTTTATTCAGTTTTTCATAAGACGTGTGTCATGATCAGAGGTCGGAATTAGGTAGAGTTATTCATGTACTTACACTGATTTCACACAGCGAAAGAATATAGTGGATATGCCTCAAATCCCGGGATTAATTTTAAAGAATAGAAAAAATCCCGTTACTTTTTAATAAAAAGTTATTTACTTTTACTTTTTTAATTTAGACTACTGCACGCGCGACGTTGCCAAACTTACATCAATGATATTGAATGACCGAAGTTGCAAAATTCCAATACGCACACGCGCGATGTTGCCACGTTTATTGTTTTATTTGTCTATCTATGATGTTTTTATTATTATTTATTTGTAATATTGTTGGCCACACGGGATTGTCCATTTGAAATCCCGGGAAGGTCCACATTAATATCAACATTTCGATGCAAGTACATAAATAACTCTACCTAATTCCGACCTCTGGTCATGATTTATTGAAAATTTGCAAGGTATGTACTATAAAGCACATTTTGTATGATAATATATATCAATAGATCGCATAACATTAACGTTTTGGGCCAATTGAACACAATACGACTAACATATTGTGGATGTCGCTCCCAAGGTAGTGGGTTCGATTCTCCTATAGGACGTATAGTAAACATACCTATAGGAATGTTAAATTAAGTCTAAGTGTTTTCATTATATTGTAAGTAACTTATAGTGAACTTATAGTAAACATATATAGGAATGTTTAATTAAGTATCAGTGTTTTCTTCATATTAAAAGTAATGTATATACTGAACTATCCCTTTTAAATAACCAAAATATAACCAAAATATTTGGTGAAACAATTTTTGGTCTTGTTGCTTTCTGGTATCGCCGATGGAAAAGCAGTTTTATAATAACAACGCAGAGTCATTAGGTCAGGCCAAGGGTTATTATCCTTTTTTTTTTCGGATGGAAAATCATCAAATGACCGTCTTCCGCTGTGGGTGAAGCGGAAGGGTGTGTCGGACTTTTACAGACTAAAAACCATCCATGTTCCTTCTTGAGCCTGTAACACCAAGGCCGCGGTAACCCTTTCGAACAGTCCCGCAACCCCGGCAGACTTGGCCCCCTCCCTAGGGGCCCCTCGGTGTGCTGACATCTCTTTGAGGCGCGCGTGGAACGCGAACACGCCGTCTACGCCTGTCGCCTATAGTAGGCGGATGGGCGGCGAGTTACCCATTACCCACCGCCCACAAGCTAGCGCCTACGGTGGCCGTGAGTCGTCTCGCGGCTTCCGACGTCTCGGACGTCCCCCGCGGCGGCTGGATCCGTGACGAGAGGCACTCTGCCTCTCTCGTTCCGCCGCCTCCTTTGCTAGCATGACTGCTTCGCAAAAGGACGCGACAGCATCCCATTCCCTCTCGCTCCGGACCATGATCTCCACCACGGCCGAACGCGAGAGGTCGCCGCCACCGATAGCCGCTACGAGGACACGTCGATGCGCCGCCCAAGCGGGGCAGACCGCGGTGGTGTGCTCCACCATGTCCTCCGGCCGATCCTCACAATGGTGACACCCGGACGTTTCCTCCCGCCTGATTCTGTACAGGAACCTACCGAAACAACCATGCCCGGTTAGAACCTGCGTCTGACGGAAGGTGAGGGCACCGTGGCGCCTCTCCAGCCACTCTTCAAAGATGGGACTTACCGCCCCTATCGTGGCGAGCCCTGCACGGGGTTGCGACAGTCGTACCCTCCATGGCGCCATGAGATCGCGTCGGAACTCCGTCCGCTGCGCAACGAGCTGCCGTGGCAGCAGAGTTTCCCTCCGACATAGTATCTCTACGCGCCACTCATAGAGGCGCGCGAGAACTATCGCCTCCAGATCCCATGGCGGCAATCCGGCAAGGAGGCTTGCAGCCTCGCAAGGGAGGGGCTGCGTTTAAATTTTGCAGTAATAGGTCACTACAGAGATAATTTTATTCCAGGAACACTATTCTGTTTTTGATAAAAAAAATAATTATTGCTCCAATTTTCTTACCGATGATCTTTTGTACGAATGCCATAATTTCATTCGATAAGATGAAGACAGGGACAGCACTAGTTTTAAACCTTGTCTAACTTTAGATCTGGTTTTGTAATAAGCCCCATAATGTTTGTTACCATTGAAAAGTAAACTGATAATATACAACACGTTTCATAGGACGACAAGCAAGAAGTAGCTAAACGAGAAATGGCGTAGCCCCTGCCGAATACCTTTGGAGGATTTATGCAACAATTTGAACCTGTCGATACTAAGCCAGGATGACACGGGCTTCGGCAAATACCCAGAAACTTACTGCACTATGCACAATGAAAGCGCTTTCTTCCGCGTAGCGAGGAAAATCCCAGTAAATCGAGATCTTTTTAGAGCCGGCTACCTTCATTCTGTTGGATATGTATCTACTCTTCGACTTCTGGTGTCATTTAGGTAGGTAACTGCTTTAAGGCAATTTTTTTTTTGATTTCGCCAAAATGCTATTACACAGGTACAATGATTATGGTAGGGTATATGCCGCCGTCTGCTTAATCTGTGACTGAAGAAACTATTTTGACTGGGATCAGGGCAGTATGTTCTCTTCATTCATCTTTCTCTTTTAGATTATATCGTCATTCGCACACTCAATCCATCAATTTCTTGGCGGTTTTTTGTTTGTCGATGTTTTTGAAATTTTTGTTTTACTCCTGTAATGCGGTTTGACAAATTGGTAATAAATGGCTCAGACGATAATGATATTTATATATATATATATTCTTTATTGCACAAAAAAACAAACAATAACAAAAAAATGTTAAAAAGACGATGTACAAAGGTGGACTTATTTCTAAAAGAAATCTCTTCCAGTCAACCTTAACTGAAGTGGGACAGATAGTTAGCGGGCATTAATAACACACTACAATATGATAATTTACACATATACATATACAAAAATATGATATAAGATACAAATTAATTATAAAGGTTGAAAAGATATGGTGGAGTTAAAACAAACTATCACACTATTCCATTCCGAAATATATTTATATAAATTGAAAAAGTCGCACTTTGATAAGCATATTCCTACCAACTAGGATCTACCAACATCCAAGGAGCCCAAGCCAACCAGACCAGCAAGGGGGGCACCTGCCGATCAACGGACGAGGCAAATATGAAAGAACCCGATAAGCGGCAATAGGCTCACCACCTATTACGTGGGAAAATATTAAAATCAGCAAAATGTGCATCTGCCAATCGCTTCGGGAAAACAGGCGTATGTTTGATGTATGTTGATAAGCATTTTCATAATAAATTCTTCAAAAACTTGTATGTTGCACAAGCTGACCCAAGTTGTAAATGCTATAAGTAAAGTCTAACTTTTGTCTAAAATTTTGGTCATAAAGCTGACAGGTACAACTATGCACCTTTGTTTTAAAATTACTTGATTATTTGTGATGTTGATATTTAAAGGACTCGGAAAACTGTTTCGTGAACCTAAATTAGTCACTAATTCAATACAGACTGCTAAAAATAGAAAATAACAGGATTTTCATTAAAACTTAAAAGGCCAAATTGTAGATATCAAATGCCGAAAAAAGTCGCGGAGAATCACTAGTATATAATCACATTATGCGACTGACTACATAGATAGCGGTCATACCGCTGTAACTATTCTAGGTTCAAGTAATGTTTCCAAGATTTCCTGAAAGAAATTGCTTTAAGCACTAATGCTGTCGAGTGTTCAACTGATTTTAATGTATTTTTTCTATTGCTGTAGTTATCGTTTTTTTTGTACACACTAAAGTGTTTGATCAATCATTATGATCTTGTCCTGTCTCCTAAATACATAACATTATGTAAACGGTCTATTTTATGTGGCCAATCCGGTTAATGATCGCGCAATGACATTCTAACGTTTTTAGACTCAATGGAAATTCTTTAATATTTTTGTTGAAACCATTATTTTATATATGTACTTCGTACATGTTTCTGTGGAAGTTTTATTATTAATTATCATCTAACGTATATACTCTTGGACTTGGGGAAGTATAAGTCGATCTCATCGAGAGTGGCGTGGTCCACCGGCTTGCCGCAGTGACGTTCGTGTAAACGTAGACAACTTTAAGATTGCCGTCTTTCTTGATAGGCGACAGTTCATTTATAGATCCCTTCGCTAGCCGGCATATTGAATCGCACTGTGAATAACACAACATACAAAATGTTAACCATGTGCTCAGTTGTTTTATCATTAGCGTCTCAGTCTATTAATATTGACTACTGAACACTGTATCCTCTCACGAAACAAAGTAAGAGAGTAATGTCGTATGGTAGGGGAAGTATCGCCGTTTTGACAGGTTTTATAATAACATTACGTTTTATAATAATTGGCTTAGGTTAAACCATTATCCAAAATTATGCAAAAATCTGTCCTGAATGACAACTGAGCACTATATCCTCTCACGAGTCAGGGTAAAGAAGTGTTGGGTCATGCTGTATGGTAGGGGATGTATCCCCCTTTCGACCTACTAGACATTATGCTGTGTTGCTTACCTGCTCAAAACTGTAAAAGTTGTTCTTATTTCCACCACATCCTGAGTAAATCCTTTCCTTGCAAACACTCCACAGTTTGTCGAAGTACCACCTCTTCACGGCACCAAAACAAAAGCCGTAATCAAACGTAAGACTGCAAAATCTTGGTCTCTTATCTAAAACGGTTACCGTGTGTTCAGTTAACGTGATTTCAGTATCTTAAATAGAAAGCACGTTACTGAAGCCTTTTTGAAAGCTCAGTATTAGTATATACATAAAATTATATATTGAAGTTTAAGACACAAATTTTATTGATTTTTCTATTGTATATCTTACTATTGTTCTAAACACTACTTATGTTCGAATGATTTTTTTGCTGCGCTCTCGCGGAGCTGCTTGTATAGCATTTGTCTTTGCATTATCTTATTTTACCTTTAAGAAGACTTTGCTAATTACACGCAAATGATTGATTGCATCGGTACCGCGGGTGCGCTGCATAATTTCACATCATTAATTAGTTATAATTTTTGTTAAGCTTATATGTGGATATTATAGGTATAGGGGGAGGTTATAGTACAACCAGCATTATTTGCTGGATTTACTATAACCTTAGTTTAATAACTATTAAGTCAAAATGGATTGTATAATTGCTTTTTATCCCACATAAATAAAAATATAAACAGTTACGTACTTATTTAGTTTTTGTACTATATTTTTATCGTTTGAAAAGTGTATCAACAATATTAAGAAAACAGACCTATTTAACGACTGATATGACGTAAAGGTCAGGCATGCCTGCACTCCGCTTCTGAGGTCGTTGGTTCGATTCCCACACAGACAGAATTTTTGTATCCACATGAACATGAACATTTGTTCTGGTCTGGGTGTATCCTATATATATTACGTATGTATTTAATATGTAAGTTTATCCGTTCTTTAGTGTCCATAACACAAGTTCTTAATGATATTTATCTTTCAACTAAATAATTGGTTTAATTTTCTGGAAATATTTATTTAATTATAAGAAAAGACATGTTGCACAGTATCTATGTATATTGCGCAAACTGTTTCATCGAATAAAATAAAAATTACTGATTTATCACATCATAAGCTTTGCTTACAAAAGTTACAAAAATTATGGTCCAAAGCTACTACGTCGACCCAGTGTAGATCGGCGAAGGCCGTTGTATGGCGTCCTGGCTGTTAGAGATTTTTAAGTGTAATGTGTGCAATTCTACAATAAAACCCCAAGCAATATACAGCAACAAAACGCAAGCTGTCTTCAAAGGAATACTATTCTATCAAAGACTATATGGCATATATAAAAATGTTTGGGATTAAACTGCTGTTTCATACAGGCTATTCTAATATAAATAACTTAAAACATGAATATTATTAATGTTATATTATATTGCATCGTATAGCTTCACAGACAAATGAAGATTGTAATTCAAGTACCAAACCAATGGATATATTTAAAAGAGCATAGCCTGTGAGTTTCTTGCCAGTTCTTCTTACAGAGCGATGGCTCGGAACTGGCACTTAGATTCACTTACACTTAATTATTTTTGTTTTAAAATTGTTTTGTTGCATGTAAGTGAATCTAAGCTTCGTGATTTTAGTGTAATAATATTTCGATTGTTTTTTTTATATTTAATTATGACGTTTTCAAGTACTATGTATAATAAATAGTTTATGAAATTAATAATTTTTGACTATTGACTAAGCCTGGGTGGCGTAGCCCTTTGACTTCGCTCATGGCTACCACAATTAGTGAGAAGAACCGGAATAAACGGCTGAAAGTGTCTTTAGAGACACTTATATTAAACAAGCATTTGGACAAGCGTTTTGTATTTTATCGAAAAACTGTCACTTATCCAAGAATGGACCTTTGTGTACTCTGCTTTATTTTGGTGATCAGTTTTGTCCACTGATACTATGAGTGAAATGTATTTCCTCATTCTACTACGAAATTATCTTACAATATATCTTTTACAAAACCCAAAATACCTATCACCTACTTTTATGGTAGGACGCCTGTTCTCAATAATGGGACGTAAATGGCCTGAGGTGACTCAAAAGTAAATCTATCTGCAAAAGAAGTCTTCACGACCAACGCTGAAACGAGAGCAGGTTTCTCTTGTTTTAGCGTTGGTCGTGAAGACATCGTTGTTCTGAGGCTCCTATCTTACCTGAAGATGCCCTGTGTAATGTCGAAACACGTGTCGTGTTAAATAGTTTCTCGTTTTTTCGGGAAATTATAGTAGCGCAGGAATTGTTACAACGATATTTTTAATCCATCACTTGCTTGGATTTCCGCAAAGTAACGCCTTAATCAATAAATTATTTATTTGGAAAAGGCTTGCACTATCAGAAATCTACACTTCGTTTAATACATATATGCTATATAAAAATCAATAAATAAGAAAGAGATGCTGCGAGCAACAGTTAGCCAATAATACTTTACTTACTTTTCTCATTTGGCTTAGTCAAGCAATAGTCTTCACACGCCGATTTACTGTCGAATCGGTTACCATTCCCCTGGCAGCCCCCCCAGTAGAATTTAACGCACTCTTTGTTTGAAGGGTTGAAGTAGTACATAGGTATGTTTCCACGGCATGGGCCCTCGTCAGGTTTTAATAAGCAAGTCTTAGAGACAACTGGAAAATTCGTCTTAAGATTCGATTCGAGTTATTTTATAGATAAGAATATTTATTATAAAGAAATCTATTTAACACTGATTCCAGTGCTTACATTCCATGGTTTAAGGAGAAAACAAAATACATTACTTATAATAATTTATCAAGACCATAATAGGCATCAAACTATATAATAATAGTTTATAAGAATAAGAAGTTAATAAGAATAGTTTATACTGTAGACATCATCATCATCATAGGCCTCCCCAATATATTTCCTTATTGAGCGATCCTGAGTCGCCTGCATCCATCGGCTTCCCGCCGCCTTGACCAGATCATCGGTCCGCGTGGGACGCCGTCCCTACTACGTTTGCCAGTTCGCGGTCGCCATTGAAGAACCTTAACGCCCCATCGGTCGTCGGTTCTTTGAGCTATGTTGCTATTGCTACTTCAGCCTGCAAACTCGCTTCGCTATTTCGGCTACTCCAGTCCTCCTACGGGTTTCCTCATTTCTGATACTGTAGTCATTAGACGGATAAACATATTTAAATGTTTTTTTTTAATTTACAACAAAGTGTATTTACATTTAAACATAATACCTATACAATCCACGACAGTAAAACAATTTGCAGCAAAAAGCCGAAATCTGTGGCTAAAATTATGATATATCACAGAATTCTAAATAACATAATACTATCCGATCAGAGGTTTTAAATCTTTAGCCTCTTTTAAACTAGACCTCAAGAAATTTCGATATGGACGGCAGAGTTCCACTACATAAGCAGCTGGACGTTCACGAACGCTAACACACTCTCCTCACTTATACAAATGCAAACATACACGATTATGTACACGTAGCTTTGTTTTTTTATTAGTATATTTTGCTAGTTCTGATATTACATGTTGTAAGTTAGATTTTGATTAATTGTAATTTTTTTTCTGCGTGACCGGTTACTCTTCCTCGACCTATAGTATCCACCGAAACCAGCGTCAAAGTATTGGTTTTGTAAAACTTGGCACATGCTGAGTGGACACCATATTGATCCCATCCCACAGTTTTCTTATAATTTTGAATTTAATTATTCATGTGTTATGTGCCAGTAAAAAGTTATTTTATTCTGTTTAGACTTCTATGGTTTTTATAGAAATTTTCATACTTACTCATAGGAACATATTTCGTAGACAAAAGCGTGCGAGGCCGCGCTAAAGTATTGTACCTCTGTGATAACACAAGTGTAATATTACTAATCGTCAAAACAACAACTAAAAATAATAACACAATACATTTCATTCTGTCTAACTTGTTCTCGCCACAAAACAAATTTTGCAAAACAAGTTGACTGAGGTTATAAACTCATAGCGAATCAAATATATATTTTATTATCAATAAAAATATTGATGCATGAAATTTTATTAAAAATGTTTTAAATTGACCATATAGACTTTGTTACGGCTTTGTTTTTTATGTAAAACTCTAGAAACGTGTTTATACATTGGCTCGTAAAAAAATATTCGTGAAAACATTTGTAAATTTTAATAATAATGTACGGAGTGTGATGTATCTGCAAATGTTCGATATTCACAGACGACAAAGCTTGTGTAGGCACACATGATTGACATGGTTTATTATCTTGAGTGTTTTCTCTATAATAATGAGTACGTACTTCTAAAAAGGTATATTAGTTCACACTTATATACTTTTGTTAAGGTGATGAACAACAGACCCTTAAGCTTAAATATAGAGCACCGGGATAATTCTAGGATCAGCCTTATAAAAATCACTACTGAACATTAGCCTTCCCAATTCATTACATTCTGTTGGGGGTATTTGCCCATAATCACCACGCTATGCAAAGTACGCAAGATGACGCTGCAGCCCATCATCCGGTAGGATCTCTCTTCGTTGACTCTTACGACCCCCCGTGAGATGAAGAGGGGGTGGCACTACTCCAGGCCAGTACCACACAGCACTAATGCTAGGATATAATAATGAATACTCGTCAGTTGTCCAGTACAAGATTAGTTGGTGTAAAAATATCTCAGGATATTCATAGTCATTACACGGTAGGTATTCCTTATCAATAATAGTGCTATGCCGTACATTCTAGCCTATTTCAAATTGACGAATAGCTACATGACCCAAGCCACATTTTGCTAGTTATATTAGTGGCCCCACGTATTAGATGGCGAGCGTATTGCCGCTTACCAGGAACTTTTATGTTTGGCAGATTCTCACTTCTTGCAGGTAAGATAGTTCATAGTTCTTTATTTGCGTCATGTTGTACATAAAGATCTTAATGTTACATATGAATAATGGTTTTAAAACATGAACCCTGCAAGGGAATTGCAAAAAACATTATAAAATAGTTAAAATTATTATCATTAAATCCTACATTATAAATTAACATCAACATTACACACAATATGAAAAACAAAATTACAATAAAATCAAATCACATTACATACAATAATTATACAAATTAAAAGTTACTATGTCAATTAGGTAAATATTCACCTAAGTCATTAAAACATTTTTCTACTAGGAAGTCTTTGAGCCTTTCATAAAATAAACAGTTTTCCTCTACGTTTTTTATATCATGTGGCACCTTGTTGTATATTCTTATTGACATATCGCTACTTCGGGGAAGAAAGGGCGTAAAAGCCAAAATAGCAACTTTACAGGGCAGCGAAAAAACGTTTTTTTTTTTAAATTTTGGAAAATAACTTTTTTTGCAATAGAGTTAAATTCGAATGAATTGGTGATATTTACTTGCATTTAAGTGCTCTTTAATATCAAGAAGCTTAATTTTAAGTAGACCTTATGGTTTAGAAGATAGGATGGATTTACGACCCAAAATTTTAATAAAAATGGCTTTTACACCGTCTATAAATACGTACTATAGGACGTAAATCCACAAATATCTATAATGCTAACATACATCGTGTCGTATAAACCATCTTTAGACAGTGAAAAGGTCGTAATGACTGCACCACTTATAACAATTATCGTGAGTAAACCTACAATTATTATAATTTTGTAAGATTTAATGTGGTGAATATTGAAATTAAGGTGCATAGAAGCTCAAAATAATAGCATAATAATTATTATTATCTGATTTATCATAGTTCTATATTACAAAATTTATTATAACGAATTAGGTTACCTACCTGTTAAGTTAAATGCACACGATTCATGAATAGTGAAACAAAAGAAAAGATTTAATTGAATTGAACTTTGATTATTTTCATTAATTTAAATTTTAAGTTAACTGTGATAAATAATTACTATCATCTAATATTAATTAATTAAGAAATAAATTAACTAAAATTGATAAAATAGTATAAAATAATGGTATGTTTGTAATTTATTCTACTAGGTAGGTATTGGTGTATTAAATAAATAAATTTAGTTAAGATGCAAATCAGTTTTATTCATTCATAAATCAAATCAAATTGACAATAATTAGTAATCTTCTTTTTTTTCTATTTCCTTTCCTGTTTTTTGTTTCGTTTTCTTACTTTTTTAATTTTATTGCTTGTAATCGTATTCTTCTTTATTTTTTTTATCTTTTACTTTCTTTTTATTCATCTTCTTTCTCTTCTTATATATTTTTTTCTTTTTCTTATTTGTTTAACCTTTTTTTTAATTATAATTTGTAAAATAAATCTTTCTTCTACTTATTAATCATTCATGCATTATTCTAATAAAATTAAAATGTAGATAAGTACCCATTCATTCTAATTCCTCTACTACATCGTCTTCTTCGTCGGTATCTAGTAATTGGTCTACTACTGTTTTAAAATGAGGCAGCGACAAAAAATCTTGTTGGAACGGTCTGGGTATTGTGTGATTGTCACAACATTACGTAATAAATATTGTATTTACGACCAAATATTCTTTCATACTATGGTGATACGCCCTTATTAATTTGAAATAATTAAATAATGTCATATACGTCAATTTTTTTTAATAAAAATGGTTTTGGTGAGAAAAAAATCATGGGGGTAAAAGCCATTTTTTTGGGAATATTGAAATTTTAAATATACAGATCGATAGAGCGTCGAAAACTAAACAAAGTTGCATTATTAACTCATTTTGGCCAAAAGTGGCTTTTACGCCCTTTCTTCCCCGAAGTAGCGATATGATATGTTCCCGATCTAACAATATGCAAATTCGAAAATGGTAAGGTTAGTTCTTTTCTATTTTTGACACTGCGAGCATGGGAATGGTAATCCTGGGATTGCTGAATTTCAAAGATATACATAGACGCCAGAGTGAGTATTTTGAGTTTAACAAAATAGGGTCTACAATTCTCCATGTTTCTTATATTCACCAATATTCGAATACATCTCTTTTGGAGGACAAATAATTTATTTACATCTGTACCTACTGTTTCCCCATAAGATAATGCCGTAGGTAAGCCAGGCATTAGCGTATGCGTATGCGCTCTTAGCTGTCTCTAGATCTGTGCACTTTTTTAACTCATAGAGGGCGTAGGTAAATCTAGAAAGTTTGGATGATATTTTTTCAACATGAGGTTCCCAATTTATGTTAGAGTCAATTTCCACTCCCAATATTGCACATGAAGAGGTACAGTCGATAATAGAATTTCGAAAGAGATTTTTTTCCTTAATTGCTGTTTTTTGTCTAGGCTTAAATTGCATTATCTTTGTTTTGTTAATATTTATTTCCAAATTATGGTCGCCTAACCAACTTAATATTTCACTGAGACTAGAATTCAGTTTTTCTTGTAATTCAGCGCTATTTTGACACGGAAATATAATAGATACATCGTCAGTATAAATTATATATTTTTCTTTTAAGCACTTTGATAAACCATTTATATATATAATAAATAATATACTTCCCAATATACTACCTAGATTGGCTTGGGCTCCTTAGATCTTAATAGGAACCCCATACACCCTATATTAACATTGCTTATGACGAACTCAACCTTCTATTATATATGATTAAGTTTGACAAATATGTTTATCTATTATTATAAATATTTAATTAAATAATAATAATAATAATCATTGAATTTCCTCCACATACACTAATACACAATGGACACAATTTAGGTACAAACAATATTTAGTAAAATGCGGGAGGCTGGAGTCTAAATTAGGCAAAAGTCTGCCTGTATCTTAGATCACCAGGCCTTTCACCCGCGGCTAAATTACAATAGTACATTACCGTGTACATTTGGTTCGTGTATTTTCCATGGTTAGTACGCCTAACACAAAACAATAATTTAAATATATTTATCAGTAGTCTACTCTTCTAGTACACCGTACAAGTTGTACTAGTCTACTCAATCACCTTTCTGGGAAGAAATAGTGGCTCTATCAGGATTTTTCGTTTCGAAAGTATTTACGTAGGATACTAGGAGAATGATGGCTTGAAAGTAGGAAATACATTCACTAATGCAAGCGCCAGAGGCGGTGGAATAAATGTTCGTAGAAACCTCTAAAGCCCTTTAACGCGATGTGGCAATTTCGCGCAAGTTTCATATATCTATAACGTTAAGCTTGGATAGACCATCTATTATATAAGTAAAGACAGAGGAAAAAATCAGAAGCTGATCAAACAATCGAAGAAATTCACTAGTCTTTAAATACATAGCGACTGAATGTCGCGCCAACGTAAATTAAAGACAGCCTAACGAAGCACCAGCATTTATATTGCATTCCGAAAACTTGGATCCTCAAGGCGTCGAGAAATCTTAACGAGTCGCCTGCTAAATCCAATTCAATGAGGTTTTTCTTAGACGAAAACTCAATTACCATATGTATTCGCTGTATGAAATTCAGAGCAGCTTTCTCACTTGGGGCCCATTTGCATTGTTAATTGTGGTTTCCTCGGTTGGAACTTCCGAGACACTATGTACACCGCATGCGTCAGTTTTACCGTCGCCTGCTCTGTTCAGACAAACTTGGTGCGCTGCATATGTTTTGCTAGTTGAAACTCATAATGACATTTGTAGTGTTCAAGAGAGTTCTATTTGCATACCGCGAAAATTTTGCGAAATACGTTATTTTGTACCAGAACGTCTCTTGTGACAGATATTATTAAAGTTTTTGAACGATGTGTGAATTATCCTTTTTATGCCATATGTTGTTTTTAGTGGATGAAGATTCACTTTTATGAGTATATAATAGGTTAATAGGTTGGGGAAAAAGTCTTTTCGTATTTTTGTATGAAAAGTCAAGACATTTTTTTCAAAGTTTATTTACATTTATTTACAATATATATGTACCGTTTTGTTGAATAATTTTCTGCCATTTTGTGGGCAGAGACATTATCCCGTTACTGTAGAAACTTTGGGACTTCTGATCAAAAAAACGGGACAAATAGTTTTGGCAGTCCTCTCTTGAGGTCAACCTTACAGAACCTAAAGAATTCTGCAGAGACCGAAACAGGTGAAAATCTGAAGGCGCAAGGTCAGGGCTATATGGTGGATGCACTAGGACCTCCCAGTCGAACTCTCTTAATTTTTGCTGAGTGGCTAAAGATGTGTGTGGTCTAGCGTTATCGTGATGAAAGACCACACCCTTCCTGCTGATCATTTCCGGCCGTTTTCTCTCGACTGCTTCCTTTAATCTCATCAGTTGCTGGCAGTAAAGATCAGAATCGATGGTTTTGCCGGGCGGTAAAAGCTCATAATAAACAATGCCCTTCCAATCCCACCATACACACAGCATCACCTTATTTCGTGTTAGGCCAGGTTTGGCCACAGTCTGTGAAGCCTGGCCAACTTTCGACCACGACCTTTTTCGCACGTTCTTGTCGTACGTGATCCACTTTTCATCGCCAGTTATCAATCTCTTCAAAAACGGCTCGGTTTCATTACGTCTCAATAATGAATCGCAAATGAGTACACGATTCATTAAGTTTCTTTGAGTGAGCTCGTGTGGCACCCAAATATCGAGCTTTTTTGTATAACCAGCTTTCTTCAAATGGGTCAAAACTGTTTTGTGGTCAATTCCCAGTTCTTCAGCTACATCGTAACTACTAATATGCCGATCTTGCTCCACTCTTTCAAAAATGGCGTCCATTTTATTCGTAACAGGGCGACCAGAGCGAGGTGCATCTTTAACATCAAAATTTCCGGACTGAAAACGTTTGAACCAAATTTGTGCTACTCTTACTGACACTGCATCAGGTCCATAAACATCACAAATTTTTTTCACTGCTTGAGTTGCATTTTTGCCTTTTTTATAATAAAATTTTAAAATGTATCGAATTTCTTCATTAGATTCACTCATTTTAACGGAGAGAAAAACAAATGAAAAATAGCGGGAAACAACTTTTTTTTATTTTTTTCTTTTCTTTATAATAGAACCTTTTTAATGTTTCCAAAACCAGCCAGCCAAAGATCTTAAGATCCCAAGCAAACCTCACCTGCAAGTGGTGCACCTGCCGATCAACAGACGAGGCACATGCAATCACAAATGTTCCGGATAAGCGGTAAAAGGCTCGCCACCTATTACGTGGGACAAAGATAATAACTGGCGAAGTGTGGGCGTTTAATATGCTTCTGCCTACCCCTTCGGAAAAAAGGCGTGATTGTATGTATGTATGTAGTCAACCCGTCTGCGGTAGCCTGGTTAGAATTCGAATTGCACTCAGGATAGCGCGAATAGGATGACTTTTGCCATTCAAAAATGACGTCTTATGACTATGCATCGTAAAGGCAAAATTTCAAAAAAAAAAAGCGAGAGCCATGTGGTACCGGCTAGAATAGTGCCACCTCCTCTCATCTCTCGAGGAGCCGTAAGAGTCGACGAAGAGAAATCCTGAAGATGATCTGCCCATCATCGTCAACCTGCGTGCTGGCTTAAATTGCAACCACCAACCCCGCCTAGCGTGGTGGTTATGGGCAGATACCTTTAATACAATGTAATCTATTGGGGAGGCTAATGTTCAGTAGTGAACTTGATATGATTATATATAAATTTATAAGCGTTCAAATCTTCGCGCTTAAAAGGGAATCACCGAAGTGTGTTGGTCCTTAAACTATATTTGTTAGAGACCTTATCTGGCGGCACATTCAAACAAGAGCGAGTAATGAACAATATTTTTATATCCCCACTGGAAGTAGCAGCACCGTTAAAACTGAGACAATTTATCGATACTATTTAGTGTCAGTAAATCTGTCTTCGATCTTGCGTTATAAATGTTTTAGAAAGAACTATCCCATTGCATTTTAGAAAGAAACATTTAAAACCAAACAGTAACAGGCCTATGAGTGTTCGCAAACGTAGTCGCAGGCGATCGTTAGCTTATAAAGGTTAATTCGTCATTGAAACTATTATAGTAGTTTAACCTTTTATTAGTTGTCTAGACACTAGACTAAATATACGGTACGCAACTTACCTAAGTCTCAGATGAAACTGAAGATATTAAGCTATACACACCAACTAAAATTTTGCAGACTAAGTATTTCGTAATCAGATATTGCTTGAAAAGACGTAATACAATATTGGTGAAAGAATAATAAATCTCTTATATATGCGTCATAAGTTGGCGGTAAATTATCTTAGCAGAAAAATGGTGTCACAACATGTTCACAATGAAACGTGTATCTCCATTACAGAAGCCAGGCACATCTAGGCTAATAGGCTTTTAGTCTCATCTTTGTAGCTACAGATATAAAATCAGTCAAGTGCGAGTCTGATTTTATTCAGTTCGTTGTTTGCAGTTTGTAAGGGATAGTTTTTCTATCGAATATGTTACCGTAAATTCATAATAAGGATAATGATATTAATATGCCTAAATTTTAATCAGGAAAAAATTTTATAACATAAGGATGGAATTGATCAAAAATTTGCAATTTTTAAAATAGGATGACAATTTCGCTTGTGTTTGTGTACCACAAGGTCTTTTAAATAAAGATATGAAAAAACTATGTATATGTCTGTATGTATTTAAATTTTACTAGTCATTTTCATAATTAGCTCTATTTATTCCTCATAATGATATGAATATACCTTAAATGTTGTGTTGAGATCCTGCTTACAATACACACCAACAGATGTACCTATTTTTCTGCTTCACGCATCACTATTCAACCCCAAATAAGTAGGTACAGCTGTTACTACTACGATTAAACATAATTTATTTTAAAAATAGACAAAATTAATACCAACGTACTAAAAGTCCAAGCCAACCTCACCTGCAACCTCTACTATTGATCGGCATGTGCACCTGCTGATCAATAGTTGAGGCTATGGCAAACATAAAGGTTCCCGGTAAGCGTAAATAGTTTCGCCACCGATTACGTGGGATCAATACTATTGGCGAAATGTGGGCTTATGGTATGCCCTTTGGGGGAACGGGTGTGATTATATATATGTATATAGACAAAACACACAAGACAAATTAAGCAATCTCATCAATCATACTAATATAAACTGCCTATGCCTGATTAGGCATATTTAGGCTCCTGATTAGGAGGGATTCCTCCCCATAGTGTATGCAGAAAAAGCGGATATGTAGTCATATTGGCAGCTAAGTAATTAGCACTTTTCATTTATTAATTACAGTGTTATAAAATATACATGAAATATATTTTTATTTAAGAGCTAAGTAATGAAATACCAAAAATAATAACAAAGAATTTATTTATAATTATCACGTTTTTGGTCATCTTATACTATTTTTATTACTATATAGGCATATACATAAGTAGGCAAAATCTATAAAAAATTACAGCACCTCCTACGTGCGGGTTTCAAACTTCAAATATTTTATTTCACAAACTATAACATAAAACGTCAAAATTAGATATAAAAGCAATCAAAATATGATTACACTAAAATCACGAAGCTTAGATTCACTTTCATGCAACGAAACAGTTAAACAACAAAATAATATGTAGGTGTAAGTGTAACTAAGCGCCAGTTCCGAGCTACCGCTCTGTAAGAGGAACTGGCAAGAAAATTGATAATTTTAAAAAGCATAGCCTGTGAGTTCGAGCATAGTTTTTGATATAACTGGTTAGGTTAGATATTCAAATACTAGATGCCTATTATAACCGCTTCCTATTTAAGGCTATAAGAAAAATCAGGACTGGCACTGCGCTGCACTGATCACCCAGAGAAGTCATGTGTTCAGTCTCATATTTCACTAAGAACATTCTTCACTTATTTTAATATCACATATAAAGATTGGCCCTTCAGTAATCAGTTCAAAAAAGTTATAATAGTTAAACTCTGTTTGAACAAGTTTTTCTCAACTATCAGTTTATGTAGGATTATAAGAGATTATTTTATTTCCATACGCTATAATAAATAATTATATACAGTAAAGGGTGTATAGGGATCCTAACAACATCTAAGGAATCCAAGACACCTCACCTGCAAGTCGTGCACCTGCTGATCAACAGTAGAGGCTCTGGCGGCCGTAACAGATCCCGGTTAGCGGCAATAGGCTCTCCACCTATGTCGCTGTACCAACCATATAATTGGCGAAGTGTGGGTGTATAATATGCCTCTGCCTACCCCTTCGGGGAAATAGGCGTGCAAGTATGTTTGTGTGTATGTATTGTAACAAAAAAAGTCGAAAATCTTTTATCGAGCTATAGAATAATCTAATATTTTAAGGCTTCCATTTTCCTTTAAAAACCTTTAGACCTTCACCAAGAGTTTCCCGGCATCCATCTTTTCAATTATTTCCCAAAGTTGATAACTGATCCTACGGCTGTAGTTTTGAATGATTCAGAGCACGCTGGTACAAACCTTCACAGCTGTAAGAGATTTACTTTCTAAATTAATTTGTTATTACAAAATCATGTCGTTGCCCTATCTTAAATTAGGCCAGATAGCATGATATGCCTAAAAAGTCTACTAATGCAACCTATTTTATTTTCAACCTTTATATGAGATACCCAGCCATCACGATGTGCATGATTTAAAGATCAGAAACATAAATTCCAAAGTTAGGACCTCATCTATAGTTTCAGAGTCGACACAAGTTTACTTTACATTAATCAGTTAGCACAATAATTCATTATTTTAACTTATTTTTTACGATGTAGAAGTTTATGAACATTCAAAAAAAAATGAGCGCCCCATATCGTGGCTTCAGCATGATCACAAGAGCAGGTACTCATGACAGCCTGCATAAATACTTTATCATGCCAGTCTTCAAAGACCTGGGTCTATAGTATCAGTAAAAAATATAGGCCTGGGTCTATGGTATTAGTAAAATATATAGGCCTGGATAGAATCACATTACAAAGAAATGAATGACTATCCAAGAACGAAAAAAATCTTCAGAATATTATTTATTATCTATAATTCTGGCAGATTACTTTAACATAGGCTATGTCAAGCGTATTGACTCAGGATAGGCTGAGAGATTTTGTAAATGAACGTTTGCAAAATCTATACTTACTTCCCACGGCTGACAGTGTCCATAAGGTGCACAATGTAATGAGGACACTGCTCTTTATCCAAAAATCTTGCTGAGAATAGGATACTCTGACAAAAGCAGTATAACAACTCAGGCAAAGGTAACTCTGCTGGCAAAATTTTCTTCTCGTAAAGTGATGTCGAATATAACTGAAATAAAAATAGTAATATTACTATTAACTCTAACTACTAGTAATATTTACTCAGTCCTAGAACCAAATCGGTTTTATTGATAAATACTTAACCATTTAACATTTTTTTTTCTGTTGTATAATGGCATCGTGCGATTTGCATATATAGTCAAGTAAGAGATATAACGTATAAATTATAGTAAATGAGAATGAGTAGTGATAAAGATGATAAATGGTAAATGAGATGCCCTCCCCCTAAACCCCTTGAGTTCTCAGTAAAGATGTGGGACTATACTGAGATCTCACATGGACTTCTTGAGAGTATTTGAAAAGTGATGTTGCACTGTTTTGTTTCATTGACCAACACTCATGTACGTTCACAAACACTTAACGGTTAATAATCCACCGTTATTACACATTAACCTTCAAAATATCACAAATTTTAGAAAATAAAACAAAACTACAGACTTGACGCTTCACCTTCCTGCCAAAAAGTCCAACCCTTGTTTCATTCATCTCAGCCATCTGACGTCCACTGCTGAACATAGGCCTCCCCAATAGATTTCCACATTGAGCGATCCTGAGTCGCCTGCATCCATCGGCTTCCCGCCGCCTTGACCAGATCATCGGTCCATCGCGTGGGAGGCCGTCCTCTACTACGTTTACCGGTTCGCGGTCGCCATTGCAGAACCTTGACGCCCCATCGGTCGTCGGTTCTTCGAGCTATGTGCCCCGCCCATTGCCACTTCAGCCTGCAAACTCGCCTCGCTATGTCGGCCACTCCAGTCCTCCTACGGATTTCCTCATTTCTGATTCGATCACGTAGGGACACTCCGAGCATAGCTCTCTCCATTGCACGCTGAGCGACTTTGAGCTTTCTAATGAGGCCCATAGTCAGGCACCAAGTCTCAGTACCGTACGTCATCACTGGCAACACACACTGGTTAAAGACTTTTGTCTTAAGACACTGAGGTATTTTTGACGAGAAGATATAGCGCAGTTTCCCGAACGCAGCCCAACCGAGCTGGATTCGACGATTGACCTCTTTCTCGAAGTTGGACCTACCCATTTGGACTTTTTGTCCCAGGTATACATATTCGTCGACAACTTCGAGAGCCGAGCCTCCAATAATTATTGGGGTAGGCTTAACATGGACATTCGACATAATTTTCGTTTTGTCCATGTTCATTTTGAGACCTACCCTTTGGGAAGCTCTGTCGAGGTCTTCGAGCATTGTGCCCAGATCCACAAGTGACTCCGCTATGACCACTATATCGTCGGCAAATCGAAGGTGAGACATATACTCGCCATTTATGTTGATGCCGTAGTTTCCCCAGTCCAGCATTTTGAAAACATCCTCCAGGGCAGCAGTGAACAGTTTCGGAGATATGACATCTCCCTGTCTCACGCCCTTCCGCAGGAGGATAGGATTCGTGTGCTGGTCTAGTACGCGTACGGACATGGTGGCGTTTTTGTATAAACTTCTCAACACTTCAATATACCGATGGTCAATGCGGCATCGCTGCAGGGACTGAAACACTGCCCAAGTCTCGATCGAATCGAAGGCCTTTTCATAGTCCACAAACGCTAAGCAAAGTGGCTGGTTATACTCCTCGGTCTTCTGTATAACCTGCCGCAGCGTATGTATGTGGTCCATGGTTGAAAAGCCTTTTCGGAAACCGGCTTGTTCGGGAGGCTGGAAGTCGTCAAACCTATGACCGAGACGGTTCGTGATGACCCGTGAAAACAACTTATAGACGTGGCTCAGTAGCGTGATTGGCCTATAATTCTTCAAAAGAGATTTGTCACCTTTTTTGAAGAAAAGTACAACCACGCCACTGGCCCACGCCTGTGGCGTACGTCCCTCGAGGATGACGGTGTTAAAGAGCCTCTGAAGTACCTTTAGTACCGGTGTACCACCCGCTCTCAGAAGCTCTGCTGTCATCCCGTCTTCACCCGGTGCCTTGTTGTTCTTCAGCTGTTTCAGGGCCATCCTAATCTCGTATAGGCTGACGTCCGGGATGTCTTCGGTGTAGTGCCTGGTTAGTTTGGCTCTAGGATCTTTAGCCAAACAAGTAGCGGGATCCTGCGTACTAGTATATAACTGCCCATAAAACCCTTCGATTTCCCTCATGATCTCAGGTTTCGACGTGACTAGATTGCCCTTGTTGGTCTTCAGCTGCGTTAACTGACTCTGGCCAATAGACAGATCTCGTGCGAACACTTTCGAACCCTTGTTCCTCTCTATTGCATTTTCAATACACGTAGTACTGAATCTGCGAATATCAAGTCGCAAGGATTTCGTGATCTGTCTATTGATACGCCGGTAAGAGAATGCATCTGCTGAAGACTGCAATCGCATATGTCGTCGTGCTTCCATGAGATCAAGAGTCTCAGTCGATATTTTTTGGGTTTTATTTCGGGGTCTGGTCTTGTAAAACTTGGACCCCACCGCGTGGACAGTCTCAACTAGCCCGCTACTTAAGTCGTCGACGGACACGCAGTCCTCTAGACCTGCGAAGCGATTTTGAAGCTCGATCTGAAAGTACTCGGGGTTTTGAATATGGGCGACTGAGGGTCGGAGCGTAGACTTCATCAGGCGGGACCTTTCAAGCTTGACATTTATATTCAATGTGCCTCTTACAATTCGGTGATCGCTGCCGGTTTTCACCCTAGCGATTACAGAGACATCATTGAATATTTGCCGCTTAGTGGTCATGATAAAGTCTATCTCATTCCTCGTGAAACCATCAGGGCTCATCCAGGTCCATTTCCTCTGCGGAGGTTTCTTGAAGAAGGAGTTCATCATAAAAAGTCCCTCCTTCTCCATGAAATCCGCTAGCCGCTGGCCCCTTTGGTTCCTTCGCCCTACTCCAAATTGCCCCACTTTCTGCTCGTCACCACTTCGCTGGCCTAGCCTTGCGTTGAAATCCCCCATAACAACCGTGTAGTGAGTTGGTGAAGTATGTATGGCGGCAGAAATGTCGTCATACAATAACTCTACGTCCTCATCAGGGTGTGTCGAGGTCGGTGCGTAGACCTGAATTACCTTCAGCGAATACCGTTTGGTGATTCTGAGTATTAGGTACGCTACCCTAGTCGACACACTCTTTATAGACACGATGTTGTTACGGATGGACTTCCGGACTATAAAACCGACACCACCTTGGGACAGGTGGTCGCCCTCCCGGTGGTAGAGCAAGTTGCCGGACTTGAGGATTACCGTATCCTCCCCCTGTCTTCGGACTTCAGATAACCCGATAATGTCCCAGTGCAACTGCTCTATTTCCTCTTCCAGCTCGTCAATCTTCTCATCAGTCCTCAGTGTGCGTGTGTTGTAGGTTGCCAGGTGCAGAAGTCGTTTAGGATGGTAGCCGGATCTCTGCCGGTGATTCTTTGCACCCCCTGCCCCGCCGTTACCAAGACCGCTACCGTAATCTGGAATAGCGGGGCCGCCGGGGACTGGGGGCCGTTTGTGTGTATGTGTCATTCTATTAGGGGTATTTGCCCGTAATCACCACGCTGGGCAGGCGGGTTGGTGATCGCAGTTCCAGCCAGTACGCAGGATGGCGCTGCTGCCCATCATCCGGTCCTATTTCTCTTCGTCGACTCTTACGACTCCCCATGAGATGAGAGGGGGTGACGCTATTCTAGGCCGGCGCCACACGGCATGGCCGGCGCCACACGGCACGCCAAAAAGTCCAACCCTTGTACTTCGAATGATATGTAAATATATTTTATTTTTTAATCATAATATTGATATGCACTGGACTAGGGTCTTCCTAGTCACGCTGTTTCATCAAAAACTAAACTTTAAAGACTTTTTTGAAATTTAATTGTTCGGATGTAATGCTTGTATAGTAACTATGATTTGTTAATTTAGTGCTTTGCAAGATATGCAGAGGCACTACTTCGCCAACACGTCTTTTGTTAATTACTATGTGGTAAACGGTGTTGATGGCAATTCTATCAATTGTATTAGTTAAGCTGTTATATAATATATTGTATTGTCACTGTTTGTTTACCCAAATAAATGGAACAAAAAAAAACACAAAGTGAGCAAGGTATGGTTTTGTTTGAAGCCGGAACACAATCCCTATACCGCTGCGCTACGCTGTAAGGACGGTCTTGGATGATTCAATTATATCATCTGTGCTCATCACTGTCAAAGGGGACATATTGTCGTATTGTTATTTCCGTGCACTTAATATATACTTTTTACTGTCAATTCAACTCATTCGAAACAATAGGTATATTACTTTAAACTACACCTCTTTAGAGGTGTGGTTCGCGGTTCGCCATAAAAGAACCCCCATCTACAAGCTATACTGTTCATATATTGGACAGTAACAGATCGCTGTAATCATATTCATAAGGTTCCTTGCACAACGGTCACTGATTAGTAGTGCTAAATCTTTTTAAAACATTGTTCTGTCTCTCTCAACTTCGAACAAATGACTGAAATGCAATGACATTTTAAATCAAATCAAGCTTAGTCGCAAGCCGCCCTTCGTCTATAAGCGTCACATTACCACGCTCACACCGGTATGTATTTTCCCTCCATTTAACTCAGACATTCGTTTTTGTCTCATTCACTCCCTTTTAGATACCATCATTCTTCAAACAATCTATCAATCTCGTTCTTTTCTTGTGAACTTTGACCAGTGTTGTAACAAAATTAAAATCTTACCTTCATAGCAGCTGTTACTGAAGCTATAGCAATTCCAGTGCTAGGATTGATTAACATTGAGATCCCAGAGAGAAATCCAGCGGGCAGAGCGTGCAAAGCTGAGTCATACCCATTTTCACAGCACAAGTAGCATATCACTGCCTGAAATTAAATGAAATTCAACATATCATACTTTTTAAGCAGTTATGTTTCTTGCCTTGATACCACACTGGGGCTTTTTACAAAACGAGATCTAAAGTTAAACCAGGTTTAAAACTAGTGATGTAACATTTTTTTGAGAAAATTATGACAGTGACAGGCTTAGTTTTAAATCTGGTTTAACTTTAGATCTTGTTTTATAGTAAGTTCCACAGTGTTTGAGGAGGATTTTTTTTTTTTTTTCGTGTTTATTTGCGATCAGTCCTAAAACTATGAGCAAATACGTTCTGTGCTGATGTCAGGCTGAGTGGCTTTCCATTGAAAGCATCTACTCATCTGTCGCCAAGAGCTACTTCCGATCTTCTAGCTCTAGGATATGGTGGCGTTTAAGTCGTTTTACATACTGCTCCATAGTG
The DNA here is from genome assembly GCA_949126915.1 of Musotima nitidalis. NCBI lineage: Eukaryota > Metazoa > Arthropoda > Insecta > Lepidoptera > Crambidae > Musotima > Musotima nitidalis. Next base: position 10,514,263 of record OX421423.1, on the reverse strand, counting down.
AGTTGGCGAGCAAGTTCATTAGGGTGATGGATTAATCGCTCTTTGTATTTAGAAGCCAATTTCCGAATTTCCTCCTTGATGGTAGTAATTTCGAGGTGCTCGTGAACTTCATTGTTGGTAATGTACCATGGAACCTCTGCGATTGTTCGTAGGATCTTGTTTTGTTGGCGCTGTAATATACTTATGTTGGAGGCGCTTGCACTGCCCCACAGTTGCAGACCATATGTCCAAATAGGTTTCAGGACGGCTTTGTATAAAAGCAGTTTGTTATCCAGAGAGAGTCTCGAGTTCCTTCCTAGCATCCAGTATAGGCTGTTGTACTTCAGTTGAAGCTCCTGCTTTTTGAAATTGATGAGGTTCTTCCAGGTTAATCTGCGATCAATGTGTAAGCCAAGATATCTCACATGGTCACTATGGGGCAGGGGACACTGACCCAACTTTACGGGTGGGCAGTCCCCTCTTTTGAGAGTGAATGTCACTTGCACCGACTTTGCAGCACTCGCTCTCATTTTCCATTTTTGCAGCCATATGTTTACTCTGTCCAAGCCATTCTGTAGGTTCTCTGATGCCAGTCTAGGATCTTTATTACTTGCTAATATAGCTGTGTCGTCTGCAAACGTAGCTGTGGTTGTCCCTGGCGTTAAAGGAAGGTCAGCCGTGTAGAGTGTGTAGAGCATGGGACCAAGAACAGATCCTTGTGGCACCCCGGCTTCTATCCCATGGAAATTCGATGTGGCATCACCTTCTCTGACATAGAATATACGATCTTCGAGATAGGACTTGAATATTGGAAAGTATGAGTGAGAAATGTACTGCTTGATCTTACATTGTAAGCCCTTGTGCCAAACTTTGTCGAATGCCTGCTGTATATCCAAAAACACCGACGAACAGTATTCTCCCAGTTCCAAGGACTTCCTTATTGTGTCACATACTCTGTGGGCTTGTTCCACAGTTCCATGACGTTTTCTGAAGCCGAACTGGTGATTTGGTATCACTTTGCGCTCCAAGAGGCCTGGCATAATTCTGCGAAGTATTATCCTCTCCAGTACCTTGGAAAGAGTAGGCAACAAACTGATTGGCCGATAGGATGTTTTTTCGGTTATTAATTTACCAGTCTTGTAGATCATTCTGATTTCAGATACTTTCCATGCATTCGGAAAGTACCCAATTCGTAGCATGGCGTTGAAGAGTATGGTAATGAATACAGTAGCCTTTCTTGGTAGTTTTAACAAAACTTCTTTAGTTATAAGGTCGTAGCCCGGTGCCTTTTTATTGTCTAACCGCTTGATCGTTTTAATGACTTCTGCGGGCGACACAGGTCTAGGGGGAAAGTCCATTTGATAGTCTTGTTTGATAATAAGATCAACATATTCTTCTGATGAGTTATCTGTCGATTCATTCGGTTTAAACACACTTTTAAGATGATCTGCAAACAGGTTCGCTTTATCCTGGTTTGTTCTGGCCCAGTCGTTTTCTTTTCTTAATGGTGTTTTAGGTAAGTTCGGTCTGTCATAAGAGTGGGTGACTTTCCAGAGCGAGTAATTAGTGGCTTTAGTAGCAGTTAGAGACTCCAACCTCGCTTGCAGTGTCAAATCATTGGAATTCTTTATGGCTGCCTTTAGTTCTACGATGGCTTTGTTTAGAATGGCCTTGTCTTGCTTATGACGGCTCAGCTGCCAAACTCTGCGCAGTCTACGTTTCTCTCGAATCATTGTCCTTATTTCCAAAGGTAAATTCATAGGCTGGTTCTTACTATCAGTAGTAGGCGTGCTTCTCCACGCGGCAATTTGGATGTTATTGACAAATTGCGCTACTGCTGTTTCAATTTCCTCCGCTTCTTTGAGTCTGACATTTAAATTAAGGTTGTCTTCTATGTGTTCCCTGAAGGAGAGCCAGTCTGTAAGGTGGTTGTACAATTTTGCAGGTCTCTCAGTTTCAATAATGGTGGTGCTGATCGTTAATAAGACGGGGGTGTGATCAGATGACCCATCATCACATGATTCAATCTTCATATAATGTTTGGAGAGTCCTTTCGTTACGAAAAAGTCCAATATGTCCGGAATTCGATTGTGATCGGCTGGCCAATTAGTGGGTCCTGGAGGGGCAATTGTGTTTAAGCCGTTCACATCCACGCTTGATTTTAGTTGCCTTCCTCTGGTTGTTGTTAGTCTTGAACCCCAATAAATGTGTTTGGAGTTCCAGTCGCCTCCTGCAACAAATCGATTGCCTAGACTTGAGAAAAAGTGGGAGAACAAGTCGGCGTCTATTCGATGTTTTGGTGGACAGTATACAGCAGAGATATTAAAATTTCCACGTCTGTCTTGTATTGCTACTGTAGTGGCCTGTATCTGCTCGGTTCTATATTCAGCCAGAAGATCGTGCTTTATTTTGTCTCGGATAATTATAGCTGATCCCGCATGACCTGTACAGTCTGGGTGGTTTGTAGTATAAATATTGAACCCTTTAATTTTGACATTGGTTTTATTCGTGCAGTGTGCTTCAGATATTAAGACTATGTCTAGCATGTGCTCGTTTATAAGTATCTCAAGCTCATCTTTATTGGGTAGTAGTCCATTTATGTTCCACGTTGCTAGTCTGAACCCAAGGCCTTTATCCTTGTAGTTTTGTTATGAGTGTAGTTATGAGACTCATTAAGGTACTCATTTGTTGTAAGAATAAGTCAAATTTCTCATTTTGTTTGGTGAGGAGAGACTCTAATATTGTTAAATTGGGTTGGTTTGCATTTTGTGTAGTATTTTCTGTAGGTGGAACTTTTTTAGCTACAGCTTTATTGTAAGATAATGGTTCGTTTGCTTCATCGGTTGTAGGCAACTGTTGGGTGGTATTTCTTCTAACATTTATATCTAAATTTGCATCATCTTTTGCAATAATACGTCTGTCAACTCTGCGATGAACAAATTTGGTATTCTTTCTGGCAAAGATTTCTTTATACACCTCACAACCCTTGTAATTTGCTGGGTGAGAGCCTTCGCACAGTGCACATAGGGCTGGTGTATTTCTATCGCGCTTTGGACATTCTGAGGTTTTATGGGACTGGGCGCATTTTACGCAGCGGAATGGTCTCATGCAGTAATTCTTTGTGTGCCCATACTGTTGACAACGATGACACTGTACAATTGAGTTCTTCTTCTTGGGATCTTCTATGATAACAGATTGATGGTAGATGTACTTTATTTCTTTAGCTTCTCTATTGTTTTGGCCAGGTAGGAGATTCACAAAGAAAGTTGAGGTAGGTTTTTTCTCTGGTCCATATCTAGAGTTGATAATTTCCCCAACAACAGTATTTCCAGTTTTTTCAATTGCCTCTTTTATTTCATTTTTAGGTGTTGTGTGATGAAGGTTCCGAATAACAATACGACAGAGTCGTTCTTCCTTTTTGTTAAAGGTGTGTCCAATTAAGCCATTTTCACGGAATTTGGTGATGATTCTTTTGTAAGCCTCTGTATCTAGGGTGTTGATTCTTAATTGGTTTCTGTTTGTAATCCGATATGTAAATAAACTTTTATCTGCAACAGTTTCTACAAGTTCAGTTAACTTATTGACATCTTCTATACCATACAGTATTATGGGTGGGGGCTTGCTTGGTTTTTTTCCTCCAAGTTTCTCTATTGGAGTGGGTTCTTCTACGGGGTCAGTTGATAAGTGACTGAACATGTTGCTGGTAGCTATATTCTCTGGAGAGTCATTGAGGAGGATAATGCAGGTAAATGTTTAATCCCCCCCGACTGGTCTCCACCTTGTCGTGGTGGGGGGGCTGAGTACCTCCCGGTAGGGCGCAGGAGGCGCGAGGGAAAAGGTAACACCCAGAGACCGACGACTCTGGGTGCCCTTAGTACTGACTACCGGGGGGGAAACTAAGAGGGACCTATGGAGGGCGCTGCGGGTAGGCCAGGAGGGCCCGCTCAGCAGCGCCAGGAGGGTCTAGGCAGCGGGGGCAGGGGGCCCCTGCTGTCTAACCATGGACCCTCCGGGAAGTCGGCCACACACGCTATGGTCGCAGGGGGAGGTAGGAGGGGCGCGTCCACTGCACCTCTCTGAGGAGGTCCTCCCGGTTTTGGTCCGGGGGACGTTGGCCGCAGGCGGGGTGTCAGAAGCTGCAACCCAGGTACTGGCCCCCGCCTCTTTCTCAACAAGCGGCGGGCGTCGTCGGAAGAATTTTAGTGGGTATTGCTGCCGGCGGTCGTGTCTGCCGGTGGTGAGTCCCACACCCCCTTTCGGTCCCCCTTTGGCCGGAAGGCAGTGCGTAAATGCATTTTGTTACCGACGTAAAACAAAAAAAAAAAGAAAAAGGTAAATGTTTAATGACCATAAAGCTTATTACAAAATTATGGGGTTTATTAAAAAACGAGATCTAAAGTTAGAACAGGTTTAAAACTAGTGCTGTCATTTTCATTTGAACGAGGACAGTGACAACACTGAAGCCATTAGAATGGAAACAAACAAAAATAATTACAAAACAAATTTAAAAAAGCACTATATTGGTTTAAGTGAAAAATTATAGTGATTAATTAGAACTAATTTATATATAAAATTAGTTGTAATGTATAAAAGAGTATAAAAGAGACTGTGACCCACAGACAAACCAGTCAAACGGTTTTGTGGGATATGTTTTTATATAAGTTGTATTATTTAAAGGAAATAAACTTTTTATCTATCTAACTGTAGATCTTGTTTTGTAATTAGCCCCCATATTTTTAATGTATAGAACGTAGATTAGTTAGTAGTATTTAGTTAGATTTTTTTTAGACGTGGCTCTCTCTGACTTATATAAATCTTCATCTTCTTCTTCATCCCACTACTTGACCTCGAACAAACCAAGGTGAGAGAGATTATTTATATATGATTGTACTAAAATAACAGACACTGATATGGACCTAGATTGACCATTACAAGAGCAAAAAGTTACAATCCGCTTTAGTTATTGCACAGAATATGCTAAAGTCATAGTTAATTTATTTATTTAAATGTGGCTTCATAAAGTTAATTACTAAGTTACACTTCATAGCGTTCATAATTGAATAATAGGCTGGCTAAGGCTAAGTGTGGTTTTAGTTATATTATAATAAAATGTATATATAAATCATTCGTACTCTATAAATACCGATATAACTGCCGAAGAAAAATGCCATTTTGAAGTGATGCGGTCTGATAGACGACACAGCTTTGATAGGAGTCAATAATTTGGGCAATAGAAGCTTTCCAAGACTGAGTCCTAGTCCTATCCCGAAGTAAGTGGTGAATCCCTGAAAATCGCATAAATACTTTTGGATATCTCACACAGCAATAAGGTACTTTTTATTACTATGATTTATTTTCACTTTTAATCATAATTTAGGTCTCTTTTGTGATTCAGACTAGAATGCGACTGAAACTTGTTTGAAAATACCAACTAGAATTTCGGAAAACTTATGTATATAAATTTAAAAAAATACCTTAAGTATAAAATGTTGACATGAGTTATTATGAGGACAAACAGTATCTTTATCGTTTTCTTTCCGTTTTACTTTTTCGGCAGTGTACAGCCTGGAAATTAGAATTATAGTGTTTATTAATAATTTACGGGCTTATTACAAAATAAGATGTAATATTAAACTTTTATTTAATAAAATGAAGACAGTGACAGCACTAGCTTTAGACCTGGTTTATCTTTAAATCTTATTTTGTATTAAGCCCCTTATTGTTTTACCACCAAACCATCTGAGAAATGAACTGGCCTTATCAATTAAGAATAATATAAAATTAAAACGATATCGTAGATAAAATTAAAACGATATTTTTTATTACCTGTTGTCGATTTATCATAAGATCAGCTGCTCATGATTGAAATTTCAATTCACATCTGATGCAATCCATATAAATCACATAGATAGTTTAGTAAAGCATATCATGTCAGTGATTTAAGCTGAAACTGCTTTTGAACTAGACGCCATTAAACATCTAAATAGTAAATTTCATATTGAGAATCCTTTTAAGCTATGTGTATTCAAACTTTAGTCAAATATTTTATCCTGGCAGTTAAAGTGACGACAAAAAAAAAAGAATTGTCAGACACCAACGACATATTACGAGATTAAAATTAAAAACATAATTGAGTACAATCGGTAGGTAATAGTGAACTGGTGTCATCATTATCATCACTATCACCAGCCCAAAGATGTCCACTGTTGAACATAGGCCTTCCCCATTAGCTTCCAATGTGATCCTGCTCCGCTTACTCTCGTTTTTAACTGATGTACTGGTAGATCATTTGGCACTCGTATCTATGCAAGAATTAAATTTAGACAAATGAAACTCATGCACATATTCCCTACCATTACATCAACAATAGAGTTCCGTGAAGACCGCCTGGGAAAGGCACTGCAAAAAGCATCTTTTGTATTGGTTCGGGTGCAGACAGAGAAATAATTACGTCTATGCATTCAAATCTGTCTCTGTGCATGCTAAAAGCATTTCCCTGTAAGGAGCTCCACATAAAGTCGTGTCTATTCACACACATTAGGTTCTATTTTTGCTTTTTTCTTATGAACATTATGGAGCTCTTTTAAAACTGGCTATATTAATGCCAGTAGATATTCGAGATATCGTATATACGAGACAAATATAAAATTATATGATGTTAATTACTTTCAAGCCATACAATTTTTTATAATAGACTCGTCTCGAAACGGGTTCTCTTTGGTTTATTTTTGAAGTTTTCTCAGTTTGTATGTTCCTAAGAGACTTATTTATAATATCTTACTAATCCATACTAATATTATAAATGCGACAGTAAATCTGTCTGTCTGTCTGCCTATCTACTAAACCAATTTAAACGAAATTTGATGCACAGATAGTCTAGAGCCTAAGAAGTTACATAGGTTAAAGTTATAAGGGATTAATGGAGAATGAAAGTTTGTGTGCACAGTCCTTATTTTGGAAGATTTAAGTGTTAAACTTTTTTTTTCGGTTTATTATTAGCTTATATACATAATTATATTTTAAGGTTCATCAAAATCCGGGTATTAAATTGAATTTCTCGCGGACGAACAACTGTATTATATCAAAGCACGTACAACCCATTTACAGGAAACGAACGGTTAAAATTGAACCCTTATGCATTTTTGTTTATCACATAAAGTTAACTTACATTCGAACACACTAAGTAGTATAAAATTATTGTATCTAGTGTAGGTAAACTAAATTAAGTGTTACTGTACATATTATAACACTTAATTTAGTTTCATGAACTTAAAAAATATGTAATAAAATTCTTAAAAAGGGTATATAGGGATCCTACTAACATCTAAGGAACCCAAGCCAACCTCACTTGCAAGTAATGCACCTGCCGATCAACAGACGAAGCTCTGGCGAACTTAACAGATCCCGACAAGCGACAATAGGCTCGCCACCTTTCACGTGGGACCGGCAATTAGCGAAGAGTGGGCGTATAATATGCCTCTGCCTACACCTTTGGGGAAACAGGCGTGAATGTATGTATATAGGTATAAAGTTCTTACCAAAACAGTGATGTCCTCTTAGTCTTGTCTCCCTCTAACCTCATAAGGTAAAATAGAAGAGAACTACCAATCATAAACAAAAGAGTTTGTTTTGTTTTCGTCATTAATAAATGGCCAGATTTTGCTAGACATTTTATCCAATACTCTATTAGCTAGAAAAAAGGTTTAATAGTATAAAGTGCTTAAACTTCAGTGGCTTTTGTAACAGGCACCTTATTTTATTTTAAATGTAGGACAATTGTGTTTAAATGATTTGATTTGGGTTTGAAGTTATGTAATTAATCAAATCTTTGCAACATAATGTTTTTTGAATTTGACACAGTTTTACTGACGTACCTACACATATTTAATTTCTTTATATATAAAAAGTTATAATGTTACGTTATTAAAACGCTCAATAACCCTAATGGGCCTAAGTTGTGTTATAAGTGGGTTCTCGTCTCTAATGTAATCGATGTAAGGTATAAACTCAATATTCACTGTTGTTACACTCTCCGATACGGTTTGGACCACTCATCAGACATGATAAGGCCGCCACTCCATTTCAGACCAATGTCGCATCACTGATGGGCTCGAGCATCCACTAACAAACGAATATGAGATGGATTCGCCCATTTCATAATCAAATTCAGAATTTTCCTTTTAACTATTCATAGTTGTATAATTACCATCGAAGCCAGTACAAATAATTCATACACTGCCATGAATAATTGTCAATCCTAAGTAGGCCCGTGGTTTTCTTGTTTGTAAATACATGCTTAGATGCATAAAAATCACACAGCTAAATAAAAATGTATTCATGTGCAAGGACGCAAATCTTTTATTGTATGGAAATTGATGTTTCGACCATAAAACAGATGAAGCGTTCATTATTGATAGTTGAATAAATAATAATTAATATTTTTTGACAATTACACCAATTATTTTAGTTCAAAGATAAGTATCATTAAGAACTTGTGCTATGACAACTAGATAACGAATAAACATACATACATACTTTTTTATAAATATATATACATTAATATACATAGGAATACACCCGTGTGGGAATCGAACCAACGACCTCAGGAGTAGAGTACGGGTATACTCGTCACCTCGCCATATCAGTTGTCATCGGGTATGTATTATTACATCATCTTATTCTTTTACTTACCAAGTTTAAGAATAGGTTTATAACCAAGCCTCTTCTCTCGGGCGGTTCTAAGTATATTCCCACAGAATTTAATGCGAATGGGATAAAAAAGGCGTTTATGTGGTTTGTTCTAAGACCGAACATTTTGCTGTAATGAAAGAGTTGAGTTAAAGAACTGTAAAAGTACTGTATATAGTTTAAATATTAAAATTGTTATAGGTAAATATAACTAATGACTCCTTTTGGAGTTGTTCACAAAAAGGACATGCCTCAATACATTAAAAAATCATTTCTAATTGTTATTCTTATGAACTTTATTGGATTTATTGAGTTTCACCACAATTTCTTTTGATTACTGTTTACCATTTACATGTTTTCTATATAACACATTTTTTTAACAGCGACTTTAAATGATTGCCCGCAGTGAATGAGCGCGTTAGTTTATAAGTATGACATTCATAAAAGCTTGAGCCAAACTCGAATAAATGACTTTGATTCGATTTGATTAATAAAACCATAAAAATAGAAAAATGAAATATTGATGACGCTCTTTTAAAAACATTGGTTGTAACTTGTATGATGTTATGCAAAATTTATTACTTAATATTCATTTTACTCTACAAGAAAATTATCTTACACTATATAAGCTATTTATAAAACTAGATGAAGCCACTTCGTGAAGTCAAACTATTTAATTTAAAACGGAATAAGTTATGTTTATAAGGTGTATTTTCAGGGATTCTACCTAGCTGCCGATTAACAGACGAGCCCCTGGGAAACATAAAAGGTCCCGTTAAGCGGCAATAGGCTCGCCACCTATTACATGGACTAATAAAATAATTGGCGAAATGTGGGCGTATGATACGTCTCTGCTTATTCGGGGAAACAGGTTTATTTGTATGAATGTAAGTATATTTACAAAAACTAATTTATTTAGTTATGACCTACTTACATACCTTACCTCAACATGCAGTTAAAGGGGACGAAGGTATAGGCAACGAGAACGCCGAAAGCTGTAGATTTGGCATAGTTTTTCAGAAAATTTAGCATCGCTTTCTTGCTTTTTAATTTTTTCCCTTGCATGACTAGTTGGATCTGAAAATTAAAAATGACCAACTTATTTACCTATTACTAAGTGACTAAAAAATTTTTACGGATTCAATCGTAGTTCAATATTTTTTTTCAATCCGACGTTTTGAATACTTTACAATCATTTGCGGTCAAAGGGAGACTATGATAATAGGTGTGTGTCTATAAAGACAAAATTAAAAATAACAAAGTGTGATTAAAAAATATGTAAATTTATTAATGACGTAAAATTTCATCTACAAAATAATCAAAAACATTACAATGAATTATGGTTACTGTGAGACTGAGATAAAAGGTATTTTCATTTAGGATGCAATTAATAAAAATTTACGTCGTTACTAAACAACATTTTCTACTGTACTTGGTACGTAAACAAAATGTTTATAGATATAATAAAATAATAAGTGTCATTAAAGTATCGAACTTAAACTATCGTAAAAGTGAAGGTTTGGCATATAACATAAAAGTACGTAAGTACTTATAACATAAAAGTAGAAGTACGTCAAGTAATTCTTAACGTAAACACGAAAACATGAAATATATTTATGTATAAATACTAATATTTTAATGAGCACAGGTTACATAACATAAATAATAAAAGTGTTCAAAAAAAGGAATGTCAATAATAATCACTTTTTTTCTATACATACTAACGCATAGAAAATATTCTCGGTGTCACGACTCACGTTAGACCACGAATTACTGAAAAACTTCTAACAAAATCCAATTTCACTCAGAAATATAATCTTAACGGATTCCTGTATGATATACAGGAATCCGTTCAGTCACATAAACGTAGTCAGTACTTTAGATCTAACTTCTAATCTAACTTCTGAATGTAATTTGGTTGAGCTGGATATCATGAGAACCCTTAGGTACTTTATCATAGGAAATATGAATAAGATCTTGAGTGACTCTAGCGAAATGAAAAAAACATAATTATGACGACATGTTATTTTTCCTGCGTTTTGCTTCGTCTTCTAAAATATAATCATAAATTTTTAATTATACTCTGTACATAATTTATTGTATTTTAATTTATATTGTTTAAGAACCTTGTAATGAATAAATATTCTTACTAAAAGAGTATGAAGTGCTTTTTAATTTTTCTTATTAATACATTTACTATCTATCACACAAGCTATGTAAGTGTATAATTTCATATAACTCATGTTAGTAGTTTTAGCGTGGAAGAGTAAAAAATATTATTAGATTCGCTCACAAGCGTGGAAATAATAATTTAAGAAATAACTTATTAATTTATAATTAATATTCAGATACTTACCAAATAAACTATGACGTAAAAATTTGTGCTGCCTATGCAGGATTCAATAAACATTTTAGGTGACGCTTTGATACAGTTTTTTGTCCATGGGTGAAACAGAAGGTTATGGGTAGTACAATCACTGGCAACATCATTGAACACCTCTTTACTTAACGCTGCCATTTCTTATAACAGGCTGATAACTGTAACTGGAACAAAAAAAAATTGCGGCTTCAATTATGTTAATTTAGTTTAGCAATTATGTTAATGCAATTTATTTTAGTTTGTAATCCAGTTCTCAAGTCTAAGTCTAGGGCCACCGTGGTAATGCTAGAGTATGATGATGATATTTACTCATGTTAATTTTGGATCTGACTATTAAATTTACTTACAATAACCTTCGATAGGTGACATGACATGTAGCATTGTTAGCTTATACTTAGTTTCAATTTTGTGTGTATCTTGTGTGTTATTGTCTAGTTCTGTTTCTATTCTACTCTTATTAGTACAACAGTGAGTACAAATTTTGAAAAGTAAGATATCAAATTTTTTTTGTAAACTCTTAGGATAATATGAAACGTGGGTCTTTTAATATGTGACTCTTATGAAGGTTCAGGGTGACCCGAAGTGTGGTAACACACTGACACCAGTTAATATCGGAGCAGGGCAGGAAAATGATAATGTTTTACAACTACTATCTCAATATTTTTGAAAGATTTTACCTTCTAACACATGACACTCGTTCGCTACTTCATATACTATGATATTCCTAATTACATCCTAAATATAATCACAGATCAGCGTGCACGACTTCTGGGCCTACTAATTGTCTACTAATATAATAATTTGTGAGAACTAAAAACCCGAAATAAAGATGTCATATGTCAATAGAGAATAAAGTCTTGTGTGTTTAAGGTAAGTTAAAATGAATGGCAAACAATCAGGAATATTCAACTAGGTTCGGAATATGCAAAGTAGAAACATTGTTCGTAAGGTTGACACCAAGCAATGCTGGTATTAAAATTTCCATTTGGACCATAAATTATTGAATTGTATATATTAAAATAATAATGTGTTATTGAGTGTTTAGGCGTGTGGTACCGGCCTAGAATAGTGTCCTCTCATTCCACGGGGAGTCGTAAGAGTGGACAAAGAGAGTACTACCGGATGATGGGCAGCATCGTAATCCTGTGCAATAGCTTGAGCTACGATCACTAACCCGCCTATCGAGTCTGGTGATTATGGGACTATAGAAATAGATAGATAGAGAGAGAGAGAGAGAGAGAGAGATAGAGAGATAGAATAGATAAATTGCCGTGAGGCGCCGGCCTAGAATTGCCGGGTGGCGCCGGCCTAGAATAGCGTCACCCCTTCTCATCTCATGGGGAGTCGTAAAAATCGACGAAGAGAAATGCTACCGGATGATGGGCAGCAGCGTCATCCTGCGTACTGGCTGGAACTGCGATCACCAACCCGTCTGCCCAGCGTGGTGATTATGGGCAAATACCCCCAATTGAAAATAGCACACACGCGTAAACGGCCCCCAGTCCCCGGCGGCCCCGCTATTCCAGATTACGGTAGCGGTCTTGGTAACGGCGGGGCAGGGGGTGCTAAGAATCACCGGCAGAGATCCGGCTACCACCCAAAACGACGACTTCTGCACCTGGCAACTTATAACACGCGCACACTGAGGCCCGACGAGAAGATTGACGAGCTGGAGGAGGAAATAGAGCGGTTGCACTGGGACATTATCGGGTTATCCGAAGGGAGAGGATACGGTAATCCTTAAGTCCTGCAACATGCTCTACCACCGGGAGGGCGATAGCCTGTCCCAAGGTGGTGTCGGTTTTATCGTCCGGAAGTCTACCCGTAACAACGTCGTGTCTATTCGGAGTGTGTCGACCAGGGTAGCGTACCTAATACTCAGAATCACCAAACGGTATTCGTTGAAGGTAATTCAGGTTTACGCACCGACCTTGGCACACCCTGACGAGGACGTGGAGATATTGTATGATGACATTTCTGCCGCCATTCATACTTCACCGACTCACTACACGGTTGTTATGGGAGACTTTAACGCAAGGCTAGGCCAACGAAGCGGTGACGAGCAGAAAGTGGGGCAATTTGGAATAGGGCGAAGGAATCATAGGGGACAGCGGTTGGCTGACTTCATGGAGAAGGAGGGCCTCTTTATGATGAACTCCTTCTTCAAGAAGCCACCACATAGGGAATGGACCTGGCTGAGCCCCGATGGTTTCACGAGGAATGAGATAGACTTCATCATGACCACTAAGCGACAAATATTCAATGATGTCTCTGTGATCGCCAGGGTGAAAACCGGTAGCGATCACCGAATGGTAAGGGGCACATTGAATATTAATATAAAGCTTGAAAGGTCCCGTTTGATGAGGTCTACGCTCCGACCCTCAGCTGCCCATATTCAAAACCCCGAGAACTTTCAGCTCGAGCTTCAAAATCGCTTCGCAGGTCTGGAGAACTGCGTAACCGTTGACGATATAAGCGGCGCGCTGGTTGAGACTGTCCACGTTGTCGGGTCCAAACATTGTAAGACCCGACAAACTAAAACCAATAAACTGTCGACTCAAACTCTTAATCTCATGGAAGCGCGACGAGACATGCGATTGCAGTCTTCAGCGGAAGCGTCTTCTTACCGGCTCATCAATAGACAGATCTCGAAATCCTTGCGACTCGATATTTGCAAATTCAATACAAATTGTATTGAAGATGCAATAGAGAGGAACAGGGGTTCAAAAGTGTTCGCACGGGATCTGTCTATTGGTCAGAGTCAGTTGACACAGCTGAAGACCAACGAAGGCAGTCTAGTCACGTCGAGACCTAAAATTATGAGGGAGATCGAAAGGTTTTATGGACAGTTGTATACCAGTACGCAAGATCCCGCTACTTGTTTGGCTAAAGATCCTAGAGCCAAACTTACTCGACATACCACCGAAGACATCCCGGACGTCAGCCTGTATGAGATTAGGATGGCCCTGAAACAACTAAAAAACAACAAGGCACCGGGGGAAGACGGGATGACAGCAGAGCTTCTGAGAGCAGGTGGTACACCAGTACTTAAGTTACTCCAGAAGCCCTTTAATACTGTCATTCTCGAGGGACGTACGCCACAGGCGTGGTCCAGTGGTGTGGTTGTCCTTTTCTTCAAGAAAGGTGACAAATCCCTTTTGAAGAATTATAGGCCAATCACGCTACTGAGCCACGTCTATAAGTTGTTTTCACGGGTCATCACGAACCGTCTCGGTCAAAGGTTTGACGACTTCCAGCCTCCCGAACAAGCCGGTTTCCGAAAAGGCTTTTCAACCATAGACCACATTCACACGCTGCGGCAGGTTATACAGAAGACCGAGGAGTATAACCAGCCACTTTGCTTAGCGTTTGTGGACTATGAGAAAGCCTTTGATTCGATCGAGAGCTGGGCAGTGTTTCAGTCCCTGCAGCGATGCCGCATTGATCATCGGTATATCGAAGTTCTGAGGAGTTTATACAGAAACGCCACCATGTCCGTACGAGTACTGGACCAGTGCACGAATCCTATCCTCTTGCAGAAAGGCGTGAGACAGGGTGATGTCATTTCACCGAAACTGTTCACTGCTGCTCTGGAGGATGTTTTCAAGCTACTGGACTGGGAAAACTACGGCATCAACATTAATGGCGAGTATATGACTCACCTTCGATTTACCGACGACATAGTGGTCATAGCGGAGTCGCTTGTGGATCTGGGCACAATGCTCGGAGACCTCGACAGAGCTTCCCGAAGGGTAGGTCTTAAAATGAACATGGATAAGACCAAAATCATGTCAAATATCCATGTTGTGCCTACCCCAGTAATAGTGGGAAGCTTGGCCCTCGAAGTTGTCGACGAGTACGTATACCTGGGACAAAAAGTCCAATTAGGTAAGTCCAACTTCGAGAAAGAGGTCAATCGTCGAATCCAGCTCGGTTGGGCTGCGTTCGGGAAACTACGCAAAATCTTCTCGTCCAAAGTACCTCAGTGTTTCAAGACGAAAGTCTTCGACCAGTGTGTGTTGCCAGCGATGACATATGGGACTGAGATTATTAATTATTGAAGTTCCACTACCTAAGGATCTACAACACGAGGAAAAACAAACCGTACGCTCTCCTGTAATTCCGTGAAAGTTACGAATGTGTGAGTGGATAGAACTCTCAATAAACGTTTTCCCTATATACTCAACAGTATACCTGCAGACATGAAGAGATGAATTAAATATAATTATAATTCACATATTCTAATAGTAAAATTAAAAATCTTTGTTAATTTTAAATGTTTTATCATAGTTTATAGTAATTGATCCTTCAGTCAAACTGTTTGAACAGTTTTGTTGGACATATTTTTTAACTTATGTGCAATATAATGCATTTTGTAAACAAATAAAGGAATTATTCTGATGGCAAGAGGCGAAGTGGTAGAAAAAGACCTCATCATCATCAGAAAAATTGGTGATAAATTTTAAAATTTTCTTAAAATAATGCCAATAGCACCAGTTTTGGTGTCAGGAATATGTACCCGACAAAAATGTATAGTAATATAGAAACTAAACAAATGGTAAAACTTTGATGTCGTATTTAATGTCCTTATGGAATCAAACTATTTCGGGCCAAATATCTTTATGTTGACACAGATTTACGAACTACATTACTTATCTACGCAGTTCCATCGCTCCAATTGTTTTAATGATTGTCCTAATAAATACAATTTCATTCAATTGTCCCACTCGAATGTTGGTAAAATAATTCTGACTTCTTAAACACTGCTCTGTATAATATTTTGTATCTTTAAATTATAGCCAAACAGAAATATTTTTAAACAAGAAAAGTCATAAATTGATTGATTGTCATAAATTTTACAATGATTTATACTTAATAGCAAACTAAAATTTCTAAAAATTTTTAAAATTATACAAAATTGTGTCTATAAGACGATACCGTTAATAACAATAAAAACTGTGTATTTTTAAGAGGTGGAGGGCTGATAACTTGAGATACAGGTCTAACCTAGTTTAGGTATCAGCCCGCCATAATCGGATTGGTGTCATAGTACTATTGTAACAGATTTTATTTAAATGTGTTAAAGTTAAGATTACGGTGAGAAATTTACGTTTTATTATTATTATTATAGTAACAACGTTCGAAAATAGCTCCTACATTACACGAATATGTTGACCCTCAGGGCGTTTCAAATCGATTGTTTAAAACCTGACATGTAACATATACGAGCAAAAAATAGTTCGTCTAGTACGAAAAATGTGGAGAAAGATTTTTACAAACTAAGTTCTTTTCGGCTACTTACGTAAATAGATAATCTATTCTACCATCTCATGGTCGGTTACTGTTGCCATTTATTAATGATGAAGCAATAAACTATTTCAGCCTTTTAAATAAAGAGATATTCTGTTTTTAAGTCGAGCAAATGGTAAGCAAAATAGTTTAGCTATGCTTATATAAACAAATCTAAAAAGACTTGACACTGCCCAAATCTACAGTGCACTCCATCATTCAGCACTCTTAGTTGAAGAAAACTGGCCGACCCGGATCACCAGTGGAGCCGAAAACAGAATCCTTAAGAAAATTATCGAAAATAAATCGTCGTGTTCGAGCTGGAGAACTCACGGTGCATTGAAGAGACATGATTAACAAAGATGTCTCAGTTGATACCTGCAAAAGAGTGTTGAAAAGAATGGGCTACAAATTTTACACAGCTAAAGAGAAACCACTATTGACTACCTTACAAAAGAAAAAGCGTTTCATACTTTTATTTGATTGCATTAAACGAAAAGTTAAGTTTCTAGTGTCTCTTGTGGCTGCATGTGTGCTCAAGGTGTTGGTGGAATGCAGTTTGTGGATGGTTCCATCAATGCAACAAGATATCAAACTACTTTGGAAGAAAATCTGCTGCCCTTCATTCCGTCACTCAAACATAAAGATTCTTTCATTTTTCAACAAGTCGGTGCTTCCTACCATACTTCAAGGACAATAAAATCATGGGCGCTGTTAAAGAGCATTCCAAACATCGAATTGCCCAGACGAATTTTTTTAAGATGCTTTTAAATAAACTTTGTAATATTACTAAAACAGTCATGAATGTCTGTTGCATTTTTTAAGATGCTTTTAAATAAACTTTGTAATATTACTCAAACAGTCATGACTGTCTGTTGCATGTTTTAACAAAAAATGAACAATGATTGTTGTTAACACATCTCAGAACTTTATCGACATGATATTTTTGCTGACGAAATTTTTGTTTATTGAACAAAAGTTGGAATGTGTTCATTGGAATTAAAAAAATAATAAAAGACTATAAAATTAATAAAAAAAATTGTATCACTTTAAACTTCTTAACTATAAAAAAGCCTTCTTGGCGGGAAAGTAAAGCATCATGCAATTTTGTTTTATTTTCTAAAATTTGTGATTTTTCGGACAATAATGTGGATTATTAACCGTTAAGTGTTTGTGAACGTACATGAGTGTTGGTAAATGAAACAAAACAGTGCAACATATCTATCCAAATTCTCTTAAGAAGTCCATAAGAAATTATTCCCACATCTTGCGGCGCGTGTGGCGGCGGCGGCGCCCGCGCTTGCTGGCTGTGCCTGTGGCCAGGACCAACCTACTAGCGAAAACGCCAGTTATCCGCGCGTTTCATATTAAAAACACGGTTCATTCATGCACTTTTAGTGAATTCGCCAGAACTGCGTTAAACATAATAAGTTATCAGTTACGTTAGATTTAGAACTTATTTTGTAAATATAGGATGTAATACTAAAGTTATATATCAGGTAGGCTAGTTTATGTTATATTATATTATATTTAAATAATATTGTAGATTAATAATTAAAAAGATAGAATATTGTATTTATTATAAAAATTGCTATGCTATCGCATTAGGTTAAGACACCTGTAATGGTAGCATAAGATTATAAATAAATAAATAAATCTTTACTAAAGACTCAAGGGGTTTAGGGGGAGAGTAAACTCATTTACCATTTCATATCTCTGTCGCCACTCATTCTCATTTACTATTCTTAATTTATATATTATCAATATATCTTTTACTTGACACTGGCTAAATGTGCTAAACGCACGAAGCCACTTTTTGAAAGAAAATAAATCTATAAGAAATAATATTTTCGTAAAATCGATGTAGTTGTCATATTTTACTTATATGTTTAAAATTAAATCCTATCCCGATAACTTATAAATTGATAAAATAAAAATACTCACATTGCCGAATGCACAATTCTTATACCACAATATAAAATTAGGATGAACTTGAAATGTCGTGTAAACAAGTCTGTAAATTTGTTATTCCGAAATCTGATTAACTGCTTACTACTTGTAGAGAGCGTTTCGCGTTGGTTTACAAACTAAACAATCACGAAGTGTAATGCTATGGGCGCGTTACTGTACGCGTTAGGGTCGAGTGTATACTGGCGTCATTCTTGAACATTCATTATTTACCGACACAATGATATCGTTTAAAAGTAATGAATTAAGTTAATAATTTAGATTTAAATAGTTATTCCGAGCAAATACACATACCCAAGCGATTGTTATTAATTTATGTATCTTTGAACTTACGAATATATTACCTGTTAAGTTCATCATATTTATTTCAAAACGTTCATAGACCTAAACTTCCCCCGAGAAGGACAAAAGCAAAGCGTAATTATGCAAGAATTTACATTTACTAAATTTTATAAAATTCACTACCACTGATTCTATTATTTTTTCCTATTTTTAATGCTTGTCGGTTTTCCCTGCATGACTTCTTAAAAATAATCATGGACTGCAATGTTTTTTTCATATATTTTTTCTTATGCCAACAAATAATTCAAATAATCAGTTACACCTTAAAAAATATACCACGAATTTCTTAAAAAGATGATTCATTTAGTTTATTCTTATATGAAAAAAAAATGTACCTATCTTTACAAACAATATTTGGTCTGCACCAGATAATCAAGATAATAGATTAAAAGTTTAATTATTTTATTGAATTACTGCGTCCGCAAATAATCCGCAAATCAAAGTCGAAGTCTAGAGTTTTTTAAAACACCCAGTGGCCTCTGTCTTGGCATGACGACTATCATATACAGTGATTTTATAAACGACAAGGCTGCCTGGATAAATATTAGATTGGATATGATCTTTAGATATTAGATGTTGGTAGTTTTAAGAACAACAGCGTAGACTTAATATTTTTATTTCTCTGATTGTATTAGATTTTAATACATAATCTGCAAAAAGCCGATATAAGTTTCTTAAAGCATTCTTCTTAATCTCGTTGCCTTTTGGAAGCCTCGTTAGAGTCACCGATCGACTGTTTGACTGACTGACGGACAGTCCCCTCCCCACTTCAGAATCACGACAGGCTGACTGACAGATCCCCCTGATAAGAGTCACCGACAGACTGACAAATCTCGAGAAAAAACCACAACTGACAGATAAACTGACAACATTGACAAATTCTGACAAAGAATCCATTTGCTTTTTTCTTGATTATGGTACCGCTTATATCTCTTTCATTGTTATTAAGATAAAATTAACGAATTTCCATTTTGTGACGAATCTAAATGATGCTGTTGATCTCAAGGACAATAAAGTATTTTTTTTAATGACCGGGAAGAAAAATAACTGTTTAGAACTTAGCAAATAAATGACATAGTTATTTTATTATAATGCCGGTGGATGGGTGCCCTTTGGTTCGCCTAAGATTGTTTGTCCTAATATGGTTTGGCCAAACCGTTTTGGCCTAAACTTAAAACGTACAATTATTGTTTCGCCTGCAAAAAGTTTTGCCACCATTATAGTTTGGCCTAAGAATTGAAAGGCCTAATTTTAGAATGTCTAATGTAAAATAGCCTAAACTATATTGGCATCACTTTATTTTGGCATAACGATTATTTCGCAAATTTGTAAAAGCACTAATTGCATGCATGATGCATGCCTGCTTGCATGCTGCATGTTTGCATAAAAATGAGTAGGCGTTTTGTACTTTCTGATTTTTAATTTTGTGCGAATTAATATTTAGGAATTGTAAACTTTAGGAATTACGAATTGTTCTGCCAAATGACGCATTTGGTAAATGACAATGTGGCGATAAAAAGTTAGGCGAAGTGAAATTAGGGCAAACACGATTCTGAAGAGTGAAATTAGGCGAAAAAATTTTAGGCTTTTCGTTTGGGTGCCATTATAAAATAGGCGTACAAAAAATTAGGCGATCCGATAGGGACCCCCGGTGGATGCAAGCAGCACAGGATCGATTAACATGGATAGCAATTGGGGAGGCCTATGTCCAGCAATGGACTTCAAATGGCTGAAATGATGATGATTAATATTATATTGAAAATAAGGTATTTTCTTAGTAAGGTAAGGTTTTATTATAAATTTTACGTTAATCTGTGTTTTGCCATTTAAATAAACTATGGAAATCAACTCACAAAAACTACTGGGACTATTGTTTGATATATTATACAAGTGAATGAATTTACGTATTTTTCAATAGGTCTGATGTACTGATGTGTAAAAATCATTGAAAATTAATCGGTGGTGAACAAAGCCTAATGTAGATATCGTACTTCATAGACATGGAAAAGGTCGAATTAATTATAAATCTATTACTGTCTATTTAAATCGAGTGCTTCTGCTAATTGCGGACTTACTAACCATTTCCATTTGATAAGAGCTAGGCACCTTTTTTTAAGTCATCTTTTGCAATAGACAGACGTAGACAACCAGGCACCTTTATTTTACACATTGTGCACAGGGTTGGTTTTACTGAGACTTTTGATTTTTCTCTACAAATATTCAAAATCTATGCTCCTTCTCTCCCTCATCTCTCTCACTCACCTCTCTCTATCTCATAACGTTTGTGCAAACACTTAAAATATATGTTGGATTATATTGTATGTTACATAATCCCAAGGACTTTGCAGCAAAAGTTGTAAACTGATTTGTATGACGCAGCTGATTTAGGGACTATTATTTTACTAAAAAGAATATTGAAGAACCAAACTTTTTCAAACAAATTGAGCAATGTGAATCCAACAACTTTCAGTTTCAGAAATATCAGTAGGTATCATTTAGCAAGTTGAATGCTATGGGATAACCCAGATGAACCGACCGACCCATTATTTTATATATATATTTTTTTTACATATTTTTTAAAGCTTTAGTCTATAGCCGTAATAATAATGAGTAATTTCATTTATAACTTGTTAAATTTTGTAAGTGAAAATGTCTGCATTGAAAATTTTAAAATAATAATATATATAATTAATAATCATAATCTTAATTGTGATAATATTAAAAAAACAGAAGTTATAATGTACCTAAAGTAAATCTCATGTTAATATTTTAATTACTAACAAAATGATTATTAGTTTATTTTTTAACTATTTTATATGTCTGCGAGTTACATGAACCCATATACGGGCGCGTCAGCACAAACGTATGCATTAGAGATATTGAGTTGATACATTTATTTTCGTTATGACTGGTCGAAACTTTAAAAGACCGCGAAATTTTAAAAGAGTTAGAGAAACGTAATGCTGAAGTTCTATATGGCAATGAGAATAGCTCTGGATCAGAAAGATAATATGATAATAACAACCCCAAGCAGGATCTTGAAGGCGACTTCCTGAAAATGGTATCTTCAAGTGTCCTATGCCATCCAACCAGATATCTTGACCGTTGAAAACTTGATCACCTCGGTTTTGCTAGGTCTGTTACAATAGCATAATTAGAAGCTTACAAACGGTATGAAAAACGTGGACATTAAAATTATGTAATATCGTTTGATTAAAAATTTATACAATACTACAAGCATGTATTCAAAACAGAAAACATTGAAATCAGATTGTTCACTTTTTACTTTTCAAAACATTTATTTAGTGTTCTATATGTATACTTATATTTTTATACTTTGTTCCCTGTATTCTCTAGTGTGACCCGACGATGATGGATTATGTCAACTTTCTCAACTAAAATTAAAGTTGTATAGATAAAGTTGCACTAGTATTATTTCCTTCTGTTAAAATTTGTTTAATATAAACGTGACATTAATGTTTGTTTCAGTCCCTCAAGTAGAATCACCATCAATCATTGCTGCAGGCCGTCGGCTTCGCACCGTCTTGACCTGATAATCGGTTCATCGCTACGTTTTCCGGTTTGCGGTTGCCATTGGAGAACCTAACGCCCCAGCACTCGTCGATTTTTCGCGAAATTATCCCCTTACCACTGCCACTTCAGACTGCAAATCCGTCTAGCTATGTCGGTCACTCAAGTTCTCCTATAGAAATCTAATAGAGCAAACTCGACATAATTTTCCGAAAATCCGAAAAATAAACCCAAAAGTTATTGACCAAAGCAGAAGGCTCTGGTACTTTAGATTCAAAGGTAATTGAAACTAAACTGTCAAAGATAATTGTAGCTCACATGTATTATTTAAGTAATAGCATGAGGATCTGTTTGTTGATTTACACTGATTACGAATTAATGATTATACTGAGTCCAGACAAAGCAAGAATTTAAATAACGGTGTTAAATTAGATACACTACGATGTTGCATTAACACATAATAAACACTCGTACTGCGATAAAATGCTGATGATAAGTAGTGATTATCTTATTACGTATAGATACATAATAAAATTACATAATAAAACGACAATAATGACAACAAGGTTCGTTGTCAATCTTTATGCTAACGGTTGGCACTCACTATGCATGTACATAGAAAGTTATCTTTGTGCATTCCGCTTATCTACGTCTCACTGATGGCGCTAAACTCCTCTCACAAATCGAGGTAAGGAAGGTCAGGTTTTACTCAACCACGCGATACTATGCAAATTGGCGAAGGCAGAAGTGTGGTGTCCAGTAGTTACGACTATCAAGGGCGGCTTGAAAACTCCATAAAACGTCACAATGGGGCCTTTAGCATAGCTTGTCTACTTCCACATATAATAATACCCTAATATAATCTTGATTATTGCATACTATTATTATAAATACAAGATTCAGCAAATGACATCGCGTATGTGTAATATGAATTAATTTTTCATAATTTTAATCATTTATTATTCTCCCTCTTCTTTTTTGCAACGCTTTTTTTAGAGCGATCATGGTCATTGTGGGGTGAATTTAATTATGGTCAGATGTGATTCGCCTCACAAAATCACGCCAACTTCTTCTGTTTTTGGTGCTTCTGTTGCACTCATGCAAAGGAACGCCCATAGCAGATTTCATCTGATCTGTTCATCACTTCGTTTACTCTTCGCCGTCTTACGACTTCCCGTGAGATGAGAGGGGGTTGCATTATTACCGGTACCACGCGGCAGTTATTAAGTACAATATAAACTTTAAGATCCTATTACGTCCTTCATTTAAGGGCGCCCTTGACATAAGCAGTTTTTAACACAAGTCTCCATTTCAGAAGGTGGAACATTCAATTTTGGCAATTAGCCAGTCCAATTATTCGTATGTGCTGATGACACACAATGGTGTTTTAGTTTGTAACTTTAACATCACATTTTTTTATTTGAGGTTAATATAATATAGATAGTATGATTGTAAGTTTTTCAATTACACTTCAATACACCGAAATTAGATGTTATTTATCTGAATAATCTTAAATA
Source organism: Musotima nitidalis (assembly GCA_949126915.1). Taxonomy (NCBI): domain Eukaryota; kingdom Metazoa; phylum Arthropoda; class Insecta; order Lepidoptera; family Crambidae; genus Musotima; species Musotima nitidalis. Next base: position 10,490,569 of record OX421423.1, on the reverse strand, counting down.
TTCTTTAATATTATAAAAAAAGATAGTATAGGTATGTCAAGAGCGTAACACGTGATATATTCTTGTCGTGGTGGCTTTCACCTGCCGCTCTTGGTCCCTCAGACCTTCTTGCAGAGAAAAGGCATTTATGCATATTATTATAGGCTGAATAGTTAAGTTACTGAATACTGGTAAGCATTAGTCAGTCATCATAAGATCAGCCTTCTGAAGTTCAGTGCTGAACATTCAACTATAGATTACATTCTATTGGGAGTGTTTTTGCCCATAATCACTGCGCTGGACAGGTGACTTGCCTGGGGTGGTGTCGCAGTTCAAGCCAGTACGCACGAGAACGCTGCTATCCATTATCCAATAGAATATTTCTTTGTCGACTTTTGCGACTTCCCGTGAGAAGAGAGGGTGGCACTATGGAAAAGTGGCTCTTGTGTTTGAGTAAATAAAAAAACAGGTGGGCGAAGAACAAGCTTTCTGTTGCTTTTAGACCATAAAGAATATTGATATTAGTAACGGAAGTTAGGTAAGTTTTATCATATGCCAGCGGTTAGCTTTAGAGTGACTATTAAATAAATTAATATTATGTAAAGAAATTTTTAAAATTTCATCAGATAATGTTTTGATTACAAAAGTATATTATCTGGAAATGTTTATAGGTTTATCAAAATGATAGAGTTGGAACAAATAAATCGGGTCTAGAGCCAGAGTATCCGTCCCCAACCGGACACTTTGGTCTCCAAACCGGATACTTTTACAGTGTTGATGATGAAGACACAGAGTAAATGGCGGCGGCAGTTCGAATGGTCGCAAACCGAAAGTATGGGTTTATGGCTTTGTACTATATGAGGCGTGGAGCCCATTATACAGAGATGGGCTTGACGGAGATGCAAAGCGGCGTCGTTCCGTTTTACACCGGTCTTCTCGAGTAAAGCGCTGCAGTGCCTACTAGGTGGTAGGATACGGTAACCTAAAGTGAAGCAGACTTCATATACGTCAGTCTTTGTATAGGTAATCTTTTGTGTGATATCACAAATTCCATATCTATACTTCGGAAAACACATTAAGTCGTCGATCCCGGCCATCGCTCAATGTTGTACTTTTGATCTCAACGAACAGTTAGTTTTTTGTTATGATTAAGCTTAAACTTAAGTTTTAAAATAAAATTATTGAAAAAAGCAAGTACTAATGCTTTAGTTATGCAATCAATAAAATAATAGCACATAGCGTTTGCTTTCATAAAATTTCCAACTTTTATTGCGAAGACAATGGTTAAGTTACAAGTTAATATTTTTTAAATCTTTTTCAGTTGTGAACCGAACTAATTAAAATTTGTTAAATTCTATAAGATAAAGTGGTTTCGGAACCAATGGGCGCCACGGGCAACTTGACTCATGTGCATGAGTCAAAGTAACAAAACAATTACTCGATGGTCTTATTAGTAGAACAATTATTTATCACAAGAACTGTACAGCAGTACAGTTGATATTACAAGTATTATTAATACGGTTCATTGATCGGAATGCGTAGCAAATAATTGGTTATATTGATATGTACCTATCACTAAAACAATAGATTGCTTTGATTCGATTAAAATGGAAATGTTTATTAATGCTGCTATAAACATTTTATGACGCTTAATCAGCGGCGGTTTGTGACGTTTTTTGATGGGTGTTGACAACAAAAAAAAAGAGAGTTTACCTTTATTTTATTGGTACAGGTTGAGGATCCATTTGCGGGTCTTTTTGGCGAGCAAATACATCTACCACTTTCTTGTAATAATCGGATACTTTTTTAATAAACCGTTTTTCTAGTTTTCGTACTACACTTTTGAGTAAGTGCAATATCAGGCTTTGGTGGCCCCTTACTTTTCAATTCGAGACGCATTTCGAGAGTCTTCTCACTATTTTTAGTAAAAGATACACCTTATTGTTGAATTTTTACCACAAAATTTCGCGCAAACACTATTTTATAATATTATTTAAAATAAAATCCGCTTGCATAAAGTTACCGGGCGACGACGTTTGTTTGTTTACACCAGAGCGACAACAACGCATAGAAATTCCCCGCGCCCGCGCACGCCTTGTTCGATCCCAATTGGCAACGCCGCGTGGTAGGAGCTGCGCTCCAGATTTGGTTAATTTTTCAAAGGAAATCTTTTGTTTCTCGCGCCGGACTGTGTCGATGTTTCTCTTTCGCACTCATTAAATGCAGGGCTAGGCATTGTACCAAACTTTGTTTCACAGGACAGGAGCACAATCACTGGCGCTCCACTCGCTACATGACACCAAATATTATCTTAGAATAAAATGAAATGTTCGTTACATTTAACGCGTAGTGTTTTGTACAGGCATAGTAATATTTAATGTAGGTATGCATTGATAGAGTTAATGAAGAAATAAATGAAGTAGGTAAATTTTGTGGGTGTGCACTGCACCAGCGCTCTTTAGAACGAGCCGCTTCTGCGCCTAATATATATTTTATCTTATAGTACCTGACAATAACTTCGAGGGAGAATAAACATTGTATATCGGGATCCTACCAAGATCGGAGGAGCCCAAGCCAACCTAACCTGCAAGTGGTGCAACGGCCGAACAACGGACGAGGCTCTGTGTATCAATATCAGAATATTGATATACAAATATTAGAGTAATCAAGCTTAGAGAAATGTCAAAAAAAATTGTTTTACTTTAAACTCTTCCAAACGGACAGATTCCAAAAAAATCCCGAGATGTTATATTTCAGTGACAGTGCTTGCGAGAGTAGGTGTTCGAAAAGCAATCGCTGATTAAACCATTTAAATAGGTCTGTCAATGGATGACTGGACATTTTTTAAATATTTATATGATATAGATCGGCTCCTCATACTTTTTGACGTTAAGCCAAATTACTATAAGCTTCTCTCCTTGGTTTATGAATAGATATTTCATAGTGGGGCATTAAAGTGCTGAGATAAATATGTAATTAAATTATTATTAAATTATTAATTAATATAAAAAATATGTACAAACAAAATGCTAACTATATCCTCGATAGTACTTGGTACACTAATAAAACTGCATTTGACTCAAATCGGAAGTGTTTCATTTCGCTATACAAAGCCTTCCTATATTTGTTATTACAAAAGGTGTAAATAGAAATAGTTTTAGCATAATTCCTTGCAAGTAGGATTGTACTGGCCTCAAGCCAATTTTATTTCGCCTAAAGTGTTTTCACGCATTCATATTTTTTGGAAAGATACGAGAGTGTTCGCATATAAATATGATTTTTGTACTTTGGGTTTAATAGTGTGAATGTAGGAGAATAAGCCGAGAAAAATTATAGAAGCCATTGCGAAGATTGCTTTAGAGAATATTGAAAACGTTGGTTATATATAAATGTAGTAATACATTAGTTTAATTCCTTTTTCGCAAATAGCATTACTGTAATAAAAGTGGCGCATTTATAGATTTTGTTCTTTTATGTTCAGTTATGTGTATCTTTTTTTATTAGTTGGAAGAACTTTGTGTATCCTCAGAACATCAGCGTCGTGACATTCATTGACGTCCGACTTAATATTGGTCGGTACAATTTCAGTACATGTATTTATAATGTTAATACTTTTTAAAGTGCTGAATAAATTTAATCTTCCTTTCTTTCTAGATATATTTTTAAATTTTCTGCCCTACCACATAATGTTATTTTTATGCCGGTGTCACCATGCAGGCATAGAAGTGTGCAAAAATTTAAAACAATAGAGAACAGCAAAAAAGTGAAGGAAATAAAACTACACATTTTTTAATCCAATATAATTAATTCCTAGTTTAGTTTTTTCTAATGCATCACACATTACTGTTTTCGATTGACACAACATTTTATGATTGACTTAAACTATTAAAGATCCAATGTGGTATTCAACATAACTATAATTGAATGTCAAGTTAAGTGCTATAAGTTTTCAAATTTGAATAAGTGAATTACGTTCTATCGGTCGTAAAAAGGTTTCTTAAGGATGACAATTTTATGTTATTGTAGTGTTGTAGCGTATATGCAATTTGAACACAGCAATAGAAACAAATATTTTTAATGATAAAGTCCTTTTACACTGGTCGAACCGGCCGTAGATATAAAAAAAATGTCCTAAAAAACTAAATTACAAATTTCGCTACCAACATTAGTACAATCACATATCAGATTGGGAATATGGGGCTGAATTTTGTTTGATGTGTAGTAAGTAGATTAAGGATCGGTTTGTATTTATGAATCTTTTGTAACGCGTTTCATACAACTAGATTATTATCTCTAAATACTATTCGCAACGTAATTAAGTAAATGTTCATACAATTCATAGATTGTTTTATCTAATAAAATTAAAAAAAAGTACACAATTTTAAGTTACCAATGCCACTGCAAAAACTTGCATTGGCATTTCAATCTTTAGTAGAAAATTATATAACATTTTATGTTGCTTATACTATTAGTTATAGAATATTATTTAATGTGCGGAAGACACCAAACACAAGCTTTAACATACGAAAAAAGTGCGGCGAGCTGTAAAAAGTACTTAAGTTACAAAAATAAGCAATCCGAAGCTCCGTTTTAAAGGTTGCCAATTGGGCCCTATTACGAATCCTCTGATTCCCCTCTGTTTGGCTATCAACGGGCTATAATTTTACTATTTATGGAACCTCAAAAGATATCTACTTATTACCTTCATAAATTACATTTGAACTCTCTACCCACTTCATCTATTGTTTTTTTCCAAAAAGCGGCGATCGCCCAGTTGCGAGACCCATTGCCTTCAAATTCAGAGTATCTCGGGTTCATACCCTGTTGGGCACCTATGAATTTTCGAAGTAACGTGCGTGATTGTCGCTTGCTCCGTGAATCGGATAGCGCGTTAAGCCGTTGGTCCCGACTTTCATCAATATTTATGACAGTAGTTATTAGGAAGTCTTTGCCTTCTAACATCTTGACAGCAGGTTTAACTATAGAATTATGTTTCCCTCTGAGTAGCGAAGGGCAGACGGCAGTCGCTCCATGTAGTAACTGAAATTCAGCCAAATATGGTTAGACCAGTGAGCAGACCCTGGGCCCTAAGTTGAAGTCTAAGGAAACCGCGATAATGTTAGGATATGATGATGATTTATTGTTATTTCTAAAGCGCTTTTAGCTCTAAAAATCTATGTGGTAAAAGCATTCAGCGTAGTTAATCAGAGTTTATGAGTAAATGGTGGGTATACTGGGATCGTACCAAGACCTAAGCAGCCCAAGCTAACCTCACCTGCAAGTGGTGCACCTGCCGATCAACGGACGAGGCTCTGGCGAACATAACAGTGCTCGATAAGCGGCAATAGGCTTATGGGCTTATAGGCAATAGGCCACCTGTGGGACGTGGGACCAACTATGTAATTGGCGAAGTGTGGGCGTATAATATGCCTTTGCCTACCCCTTCGGGATACAGGCGTGAATGTATGTATGTATGCATAAGTAGATGATAATTATCACCGGGACAGATGTCTTATAACGTGTCTTTAGCAGCACGAAAGCGTTTTATATGAAATGCCAATCTAATAGTCACCAGTCCAAGGAATGACCAATATAAACTCAGCTTTACTTGCGTGGTCGTTCCGACCACCTGGTACTACGAAGCTAAAAGCGTGACCTTCGAGTATTGTTATACAATACTTCAATTTATAAGCTTCTGAATGAAGGTAATAGCTAAGTTGCGCCAAGACGTTAAGTTGAAGAAATTGCTCTTCAAATGTCTTATTAATTTTATAACAAACAATGACTTTGAAAAGTCATTCATCTTTAGAATAAATGAAATGTTTTAGAATTCAAAAGGGATCCATTCTGTTTGTCTTAAAATATCCCAAAGTTATATTGTTCCTGTTCACTAAATACGTACCGGTCTTAATGCGTTTAGAAATTTATTGAAATGCTGTTCAAGACGTTATGTATAGGCCTAAGTCTGAGGTTCTCCATTTTGTCATATTTAAATATAAAATTCAAATTAATTTTACACATAATGTATATTTTAGTACTGTCCTATGAGTGGGGCTTAATTCTGATTCCCATCATATTCTAGCATTTATTCCGGTTGCCCTAGACTTAAGCCTAGGGTCCAGGCTTACTGGCCTAACCAGATTTAGCTGAATTTCAGTTACCACGTGAAGCGACTGGCATCTGACCTCCGCAAAACAGAGGGAAACATCATTCTATGGGTAAACCAGCTTTTAGGATGTAAGAAGGCACTGACTTCCTAATATCAATTTCAATAGATGTTTAAGACAGCCGGGACAGAAACGGCTTAACGTGCTTTCCGAGGCACGGAGCAATCGATAATCATGCACAAAACTACGAAAAGTCATAGTGGCAACAAGGTTTGACCCTATGAATTTGATTTCTGCTATGAATATGTAGATGAATTTTAGATAGTTCGAAAGATTTCTGCTTATCAATGGGCGTAAGGATACAATGGCTTGAGATTATATATGAATGTATCTGTATATGTATGATAAGTTGTACTGGGATTTACTAAAGGACTCGATATATTGTTAGAACTGCAATTACTAAACGTAACCTCCCTGAAATTGAGGCCTTGAAGCCATAAAATATTTTGTTAATTATTTGTTCTCAGAAATTTTAGTCATAATGTAGATGTTACTTATATTTCATAATGCACACTTACACCACTGTTTGCCATTCAAATATATGAAAAGAAAGTGCGCCATATTTTATATGGACCGCTTTAAGGCATTTCTAAAAAATTACTCTGAATTTTAAAGTATCAAAAGTATATTAATAGACACCGTGAATAAATAAGGCTGATTATGTATCTACGCGTTTTCCAATAAACATTTGAAAATTAACAAAAGTAAATTTATTTCTAATCAGCAATTTGAATATGTATGTAAAGGTTCTTACTAATTTCTTCTTTGAAGCTAATATCCTATTTTATCAACTTGGCCCTTGGGTGTTAACTAATCAAAAATGTATGATGTCAGCTCTTTCTGCCTAGTCACTTGATTAATGTAATATGAAAGATATGTCAGTAAGTTTGTATATAATTTACGTACCAAGTATAGGGATCATACAAAGACCTGAGGAGCCCATGCTAACTTCACCTGCAAGTGGGGCACTTTCCGAACTACGGACGAGACTTTGGGTAACGTAAAAGTTCCCGGTAAGCAGCAATAGGCTCGCCACTTATTACGTGGGACCAATAATATAATTGGCGAAATATGGGCGTCTATTATAGCTCAGCCTACTCCTTCGGGAAAACAGGCTTAAATGATTATTGAAGAAACAGGCGTTATATTTCTATTTCTACTGTTTATGTTTTCTACTATTTCCGTTGGCGCCAAAGACGTTTATGGACAAGGAATGCCTTTCTTTGGGTTTCTTAAACGTTCATGGGTCAACAGTGCACGTTACCCTTAACGAAATAGACCGTAGTTAATAATTTCTGTAAGGTAGACTAAGTCACATAATAAGCTATTTTCATTCCAGAAAAACATCCTTGGACCGAATTATGAAGAAAACATCGATCCCCTTCAATCTAGTCGCGAAAAAATAGCAAACTCACCCAACGATCATGACTTATTAAAACTCCCTACTTCACGTTTCATTATTTGCCTGCTCGGACTCCCGGCTTTGTTCGGGCCTCCCCCGTGACGTCAACGGATCGTCTTCATTTCCTGAGCTGAATTTTGCGAGTTGTCTCCTTTCATTTGCTTTTGTTGTTGTTCTTTTTTAAATTTTGTTTTGTTATTCTCGTTTCGATGTAGCCCCTTTTTGCTGGATTCGGTAATAAACCCGGCTGTTTACTTGATTGTTAATCTCGAAAAACAAAGCGTACTGTTAGGAAGTTTTCATTTTTATTTTCAACTATAGATAACAATCATTTGAGTTTTGTCACAAGTTTTTAAAGAACTAACTTTGACCGCGGCTTTTTGAAAACGATTATCAGTCCTATCTTTATTCCAGACAACCATAGAAACCATACCATACAGAGGTATGTTATTTTAACCTTTGCATTGTGTCTAATGACTTACTTGTCTTCAGTTGTAACTTTTTTATTTAATTGTCTAAAGTTTCGTATTAAAGTCAAAACGAATGCAAAACTAGGTACTACACTTAAAAAAAAATTTTCTTTAATATAAGGGTTAGATATTTAAAATAAGAATCCTATCAAGATCTGAGGAGCCCAAGCCATCCTCACTTCCAAGTGGTGCATCTGCTGAACAACGGACGAAGCTCTGCCGAACACAAAGGTTCCCAATAAGCGGCAATACGCTCGCCACCTATTCAGTGCTTCAAAGGGATCCTCCATAAATTACGTGACACGAATATCGTAAACTTTTGACCCCCCTCTGTTCTTGTCACAGCTGGTCACACTTATGAGATTTCCTCCTCCTTAGTGTGATATCACATATTGTGCAATTGTATAGCAAGAAATGATTACATTAAAACAGCAGTTCCAAAATGTTTATAGGACCTGGATTTTGACATGTGGCGTCACGAAATTTAGGATCCCTCCCATCCCCTTGTCACAACATGTCACACTTTGTCAACCCCCTCCCTCCCCATTAATGTGTGACGTAATTTATGGATAGCCCCAAAGAAATACCAAGCATAGCCCTTTCCATAGCTCGCTGAGGGACTTTAAATAGGTGAACTAGTCGTACTGTTAGTGTCCACTTCTCAGTACCATAAGTCATTACAGATAGAACGCACTCATTACACACTTTTGTTTTTAATTTTTTAGGCATTGCGGTATTGGCGGCGAAAAAAATCGACGCAGTTTCCTAAATGCTGTTCAGCCTAACTGAATTCTTCTGCGAATTTATCTCTCCAAGTTGTTTTTACCTAATTGCAAACTTTGTTCTATGTAGACGTATTCATGAACAACTTTGAGAGGAACACCGTTTAATGCAATCGGTTCCGGGCGCATGTTTCGTTATACATAACTTTAGTCTTGCTTAAGTTCATCTGGAGACCGATGCGTGCAGATGATTCAGCCAGGCTAGTGACCATAGATTGCAAATCTTGCATGGTTTCAGCCTTGATAATGATATTATCCGTCAACGTTAAGTGTGAGATATATTATATTCGCCATTAATAATGCATCGTCTATTCCAGTGCAGAGTCTTAAACATATATTCCTAAGCGTTAATTACGTCCCCTTGTCTCACCCCGCGATGCAGTGGGATAGGTTCAGACTGCTCATTGTGTACTTGAAAGGACATAGTGGTGGCCTAGTACACCATAGGGTCACCGTCACCAGGTTTAGTATTCTAGAAAACAAACATAACTCAAAAGTGAGATGAGTCTGCACTTGTTTATAAGGGTGGAGTTTTTTGAAGAACAAAACCACGACACTTTTGCTTATTGAAAAGAGGACGCAATTTAAGACGTGCTGCAGCTGCTCAAGCACACGCTCCAGCTGCCCTTTTTTTGGCTTTTCCGTTTTTAATAATTTTTTAATTAGTTAATATTACAAAATCATGTACTATAATTATTCTAAAGTTATGTCTGATAAATTCTCGAAGCCTTTCGAGAGAGTTTCGTCGTTAAAAACCCTTTTTTAAATATTTTTAGCTAAAATATTTTTCTTTTAATTTGGCTACCGATCTCAGTTTCATCCTGTTTATCAATATCTTTGCCCCTTTATTAACCCTAGAAAGATAAACTGCGCCTCATAGGCGCTCGCGAAACATATATATCGCTGTCTTTTTCTAATCCGCGCGAGTTTACGCTTGTGTTTTCGAGCCAACTCAGTCGTCGGTCAACACGCCCGAGGGACGACCGCTGCTATCCGGTAAGTACTTTAGTTTCGCCGCTATGACATTGCGTTGCGCTCGAGAGGCGCATGTTTATCTTCTGTGTAATTTTCGCACATTTATTAGTGATTTTGTTTTTTACTTTTTACCTATAATTACATATTTATGGTTATTATAAAGCTGTTTTATTATTACTATACATTAATTTAAATGGTTTTTAGGAACATTTAACATCATGGCGTACAGAATACGGCTGGAAGATAGCGAAATTACTTCTTTTTTGAATGAGGAAGATGAAGAGACCGAGGTTGGCAGTAACAGCGAGACGGAGGACCATTTAAGTGAAGATAACGTTCAGAGTGATTTCGAAGACGAATATGCAGACGAAGTTATCGAAGAAAATCTGAATGATACCTCAACAACTTCTGAAAATCTAAGACATGACCACCGCATAGTAATCCCGCCGCAAAGAGTGATCAGAGGTAAGAACAGGCATGTTTGGGCTACTTCTAAAGGGCAAAGTAGTGGCAGAACAGCTGCCATCAATATAGTTCGCTCAAATAGAGGTCCTAGTCATTTGTGTAGAAACGTTTTCGAACCACTTGGATGCTTCCAATTATTTATTACGGAAGAAATCATTCAAGAAATTGTTCGGTGGACCAATGTCGAGATATCTAAAAGACGTTCTGATACTATGACTAGTTTGACATTTGTAGACACAAATGCCACTGAAATCGAAGCTTTCATAGGACTGCTTGCTCTTAGCGCTGCGATGAAAGATAATCATTTATCAACAGTTGAGCTGTTTGACAGTTCATTTACTGGGTCAAGATATGTGGCAGTAATGAGTAGAGACAGGTTTGACTTCATAGTTAGGTGTCTTAGAATGGATGACAAAACTTTACGTCCTAATCGTCGCCAGCAAGACCCATTTATTCCAATTAGAAAGGTTTGGGATATGTTTATAGCTCAATGCAAAATGAACTATTCCCCAGGAAGTAATGTGACTATCGATGAGCAATTACTGGGATTTCGTGGTAGATGTCCGTTTAGGATGTACATACCAAATAAACCAAATAAGTATGGTATAAAGATTCCAATGATGTGCGATAGTGGGACCTATTACATGATAAATGCTTTGCCATACATTGGTAAAGCTACAAATACAAATGGTTTGCCGCAAGGAGAATATTATTTGAAGGAGTTATCTCAGCCAATTCATGGTTCCAACCGCAACATTACATGCGACAATTGGTTCACATCTATCCCTGCTTCTAAGTCATTACTTCTTGAATCGTATAAATTGACAGTTGTGGGTACTGTTCGGTCAAACAAACGGGAAATTCCTGAAGAATTAAAAAACAGTCGTTCTCGACCTGTTGGAACATCTATGTTCTGTTTTGATGGACCTTTGACCCTAGTATCATACAAGCCGAAACCTTCAAAGATGGTGTATATGTTGTCATCGTGTGATGAAAATGCTGCAATAAATTCAACAACTGGTAAACCTGAGATCATTATGTTCTACAACCAGACTAAAGGGGGCGTCGATACATTCGATCAGATGTGTTCTTCGATGTCTTGTTCTAGGAAAACTAACAGATGGCCGATGGCAATGTTTTATGGCATGTTGAATATAGCTTTTGTCAATTCTTATATAATTTACACTCACAATATTTTGTCGAAACAAGAAAAACCAATAAACCGTAGAGAGTGCATGAAACAATTGTCGTTTGAACTGTGTGCACCGTGGATGAGATCAAGATTGCGCATTCCTACTTTGCAAAGAAGTTTGAGAGAAAATATAGAGAAGATCCTACCACAGGCTAATCCAGACCTTCCTCAAGAAGCTGATGGAGAACCTCCAAATAAAGTGCGGCGTTATTGTAGCATTTGTACAACAAAAAAAAAGAGAATGTCTAAGATGACTTGTACGAAATGTAAAAAAACCGTATGTGGCGAGCATAAAAAAGATGTTTGCAACAAATGTTTATAAATTGTGATTTTTTCAGTATTTTTTGTGATTTGAGACTGATTATGATGTAACTTATTAGTTAGTAAGACAAAATGTTATAAAAGTAAGCTATTCTTAAAAAAAATGTTAGTAAAATGTTAGGTACTATAAAAATTTCTAATTTTTGTTACTTTTATGAAAATTTAACGTGATTCCTTAAAATAAACAAATAGCAATACCTATTTGTGTTTTATTTACTTATTAATAATGTAACATTTAATTGATATATAAAAAATAAGTTATTTTATTTTAATATGCAAATAAATCGGTACTTAAAATTTTGCGCCTCTGAGGCGCCTGTTTATCTTTTCTGTACTAAAAAATAAGTTTATCTTTCTAGGGTTAAAGAGCCTTTACAGTCGATATCGATTTCTATGATAAACATCGCAACTAGATACTTTATTAATCTAAGAGAACGCTGAGCTGCAAACAAATCTTCAACAATAGATTAAGAACACTGCTATCTAGAAACTTTGCAGGAATAATTTACCCGAACACTGAGCAGAACTTAATGAGTTATCAAGAAAAAACCTGCAGTGCACCAATTGGCGACTCCTGTCGCAGAGCAAGAACTCGGCACATAATTAGCTCATTTCACGCCAGATGTCCAAGTCTCAACTAGTTAATTTTTTACACTGAAACCTTCCAGAGACTTAGCAAACTACTCGGAACTGATACTAAGTTGTATTAGTTGGAGATCTAACGAACTGTCGTGGAAAGGGTAATGGTTTTTGCTTTTCAATATCTCAAAACTGGGGTCACAAAAAACATATAATTTTACACGTGTAACAGTAACACGTCTTCTAAAAATATGTGTTGTAAATATAAACTAAATTTACAACACATGTAAACACATATATTATTTACATATTATATTTGAATAAAAATTATGATAATGATTAATTAGGGAGCTTACACATACAATTTAGTACTATAAGTAAAATTATATTAAGAAAATTTTAAAAATCTTTCATTATTGAGAAAGTTGTTTAATGTAAATTATATAACATAAAAAGGAAATCGCTTTAATTTATTCTGATAACATATATTAATAAACATTACGAAATAGATAGATAGATAGATAGAAAATTCTTTATTGTACACCAAATTAAAAATAGAACAAGAAAACAGTTGCAAAAGAAAAGTGATACAATTGGCGGCCTTATCGCTTACAGCGATTTCTTCCAGGCAACCTTAGGATGGAGAGTGATTAAATTAAATGAAAACTGGGGGTGTAGAAAAGAATAAAAATATATAGTTGTATTTTTAATAAACATAAACAAAAATAAATACTATTAATTAAATTAAATAAACGTACATACATAAATACGTACATGATTATAGGAACACTGAGCAGCAGGACATTACTTCTCTAAAAGGAAAAGCTTCTTTATTCCAATTTTGAACACATTAAGTGATTGCGCTTGTCTTATAGTAACTGGGAGAGAATTCCAGAGACGAGCAGCTTGTACAGTAAAAGATGAATCGTAAAAAGAAGTGACATGTGACGGAATCTCAAGGCTCAGACTCTCTGATGACCGCAAAGAACGCGAATGTGAGCAGTGAAGGAAGTTAAAGTTATCTTTAAGATAGTGAGGGTAAGTAGGATTGTGCAAAATGTTAAAAAGAAGAGATAGAATGTGAGTATTCCGGCGAAGACGAATAGGAAGCCACTTGAGTACAGAACGGTAATGTGATACATGGTCATATTTGCGCAAACCAAATATGAATCTTATACAAACATTTTGAAGACGCTCAAGTTTATTTAGTTGGTCCTCCGTGAGATCAAGAAAGCAGGCGTCGGCGTAATCAAGAACGGGAAGTAGCAGAGACTGCGCTAACGCTACTTTAGTGGTAGTTGGTAAAAAGTTACGTAGTCTTCTCAATGATGCAGCGGAAGCGTATAACTTACGGCTGACAGCCTGAAGTTGCGGACCCCAACAAAGAGTATCGTCCATAATTACCCCCAAATTTTTTACCGTCTTTGAATAAGGTATATCGACACCACTAAAATTAACTTTCGGAAGTGAATTAAAATCAATTCTTGACAGCAATCGGGAGCTACCTACTATAATAACTTGAGTTTTTATAGGATTAATCTTAAGGCCAAAAGCTTGGCTCCATTTTGCGATGCGACACAGGTTGTTATTCGTAGCAATTACAGCCTCAGCCAACTTCGGAAGCGGTGCCTGACTGTAAATCTGAAGATCGTCTGCATAAAGGTGGTAGGAACAGGAAAGGTTATGAGAAATAGAATTAATAAAAATTGCAAAAAGAAGAGGGGATAACACGCCTCCCTGCGGAACGCCTGCTGTAGTGACACACCATGAAGAGAAGTTCTCATCAAGGCGGACTCGTTGCTTGCGCCCGTATAGGTAACAGTGAAACCAATCAATTACCGTCGGAGATATGTTGAGAGTACGCAGCATTGCAAAGAGCACATCAAAATCGACCGTGTTGAATGCATTGCTGAAGTCCAATAATGTTAGCACAGTAAGGTGTCCATTTTCCATTCCAAGACGAATATCGTCAGTAATTTTGACTAATGTAGTGACAGTGCTATGACCGGGACGGAAACCAGATTGGAGAGGATTAAAAAGACAATGACGGGAAAGGTACTTACTTACTTGCTGATGAACAAGACGCTCCAGGACTTTTGATAAGAATGGAAGAATGGATATGGGGCGATATTCATTAGGAGTTTGAGGATTGGAGACTTTGGGTAAAGGAATAATTTGGGCGTATTTCCAACAAGAAAAAAACATTGCATTGGAAATTGAGCTGTTGAAAAGAAAAGTAAGGATAGGAAGGATGATGCTAAGGATAGGCACTACATACATATTGCGACTGATACCATCGATACCAACTGCATTAGAGGTGATCGACATAACGCACTTCTCAACATCACAATCCGATAATTGCTCAAGAAGAAACGGAGAATAGTCTGGGATTGGTTGAGCAGATAGATGGATTAAAGTATTGGTCTTATCAGCGTCATTCATATAAGACGAAGAAGAAAAATGAATATTAAGAAGATCAATATTAATACTATTAGAAATTGTGCTCTCCTTAGACTTACCAATCCCAAGTGACCTTAGAAATTTCCACACTTTCGATGTATCTTCAGTTTCTACGGATTTATGGATATGGCGACGAAATGCATCCCTACACACCACATTGCAGCGATTTCGGACTTTGGTATACATATCTTCGTTATGTGCACTGGGTCGACATTTATATTTATTTTTGGCAGCAGCCTTTTTATGCATCAACGATTTTATGTCATCAGTAAGCCACGGTGCTGGCAAATGTTTCAGTTTTATAGGTCTGATAGGCGCATGTTTATCGTATAACTGAATAATTAATTTATTAAAGACTTCAACCTGTTCATTCACAGTCTGAGCGTCAAACACTGGAGACCAATCGATGTTCCGCGCATCATTAAGAAACCTCGCGTGATCCATACCATTAAAGTTGCGCTGAAGAATGATTTTCGGTTTGGCTTTAGGAGGACGAATTTTATAGGACAAATAAATAAGGTCATGATAAGAAAAAGCGTCGGCTGCGCATTGACCGTAACTTGCAACATGCTGTGGAGAAGACAATATTATTAAATCAAGAAGAGATGGTATAGAATTTGGAAAATGATGAGTAGCACTAAGAGGAAGAATATGCATGTTATTGGAATTGACTATTGCTTGAAGAGAGGAAGTTCGATGATCGTTTTTAAGGAGACAAGTGTTAAAATCACCCATAATTATTGAGTGCTCATAAGAGGGAATAAAGTCATCTAACAATTTTTCGAAGGATGTAAAGTAGTCAACGCGCAGCGACGGACTGTAATAAACTCCAAGCAGAAGCTTGGTTTTGGAGAGGATAATCTCTACCAACAGATGCTCACCTGCGTTGCGAGACGGTGGCTGTGATGAGGTGCTAATGACAGTGTAAGGAATGTGTGCTCTTAAATAAATAGCTACCCCCCCACCAACAGAGCCAGTGCGATCATTACGTATAAGACAAAATCCAGGCAAAGCATACGAGGAGGAGGGCAAGCACTGTTTTAACCAAGATTCTGAAACAAGAATAGCATGAATATTTTTATTGTTCAACGACGCCAGCATATCAGAGTAGTGAGCCGGAATACTTTGCGCATTAATATGGATAACATTGAAATTTTTCGGAACACCAGAAAACTGAGATTCAAGAGTATCAGAAAGCGAAGGAATACTAACAAAGCTATTGTCACTGCTGCTGCAACGATCTGATGACAGTGACACATACAATTCGTCGTCGCTGCTTACCAAATCAGACATAATTGAAATACTATTAGAATATACCTCAATACAAAAAAAAATATATATATATATACTATATTATTAGGGATTACCAATATTTTAACGTGTATACTAAAACAAAAACGGTTTTTATCTATGGGCTTATAAAACACTCTTCACCCGCCGATTGCAGTATTATACAAACAAAATTACTTATCAATAAAACAACATTTACAATAAATAAACGGAAAATACAAAATTAAATAAAAAAATTACTGTACTTGTTCAGGGTAGGCATATGCAAAGAAAAGAATAAACGGAAAATAAAATTAATTAAAAAAAAGAAAATGTTTAGTATTTAGTTTAGAACTTGAGTGGAACGAAACGGAAAAATGAGACGTCTTGTCAAAACTAAAATTTCAAACGTACGTCAAGTCAATGTCAGTCTAAGAATATTTCGGAAAGATTTATCAGGTATACAAACAATTCTTTTAGCACATACCAACTTGAAACACGAATTAACTACCTACCCAAACAAAACCACAATAATTTATAAAGATTACACGAAGAAAAGAACAATAATATGAAAAGGAACTGGAAAAGTACTTTTACTTTTTACTCGCTACACAGGCACGTCTTCCTTTTGTTGTCATCACGGCCGCGGCCTTAATTGGACGGCTGCTGCCGCTGGCGGCCACAGGTTTCGGCTCCGCTGGCACAGGAATCATCTTGAGCTCATCCATGGAACTTATGCGCGACCGCTTGCCGTCAGCACCAATGATAATGACAAGACCCTGCTGCGTGAAACACTTGTTAACCCCAAATGCGTCACGGGCCGCCATGAAAACATCATGCCTCGGTTTTGTCAAGAACTCAGAGACAGTAATCCCTGACCCTTTGAGGTTGGTCTTGGCGTACCATATCCTGTCCCGCAAATTGACGTCGCGCACTTTAAACAATATAGGCCTTGGCTTGCTATCACCAGGCTTGCGTCCCATACGGTGACACTTGCTTAAGTCTGCCACGGAGAATTCTGTAATCTTGAGCTGATTGACAATAGTGTTGGAGATAACAGCAGCAGTATTTTCATCCTTTACCTCAGGCAAGCCATGACACAGCAGCATTTTACGCCGGCTTAGCATCTCAATGTTGTCAATTTGGCGCGCAAGTAGGTTGAATTGCTGCTGCAGACCTTGCAGTGCAGTCAAAATAATTGACCGGAATAATTATAACAGTCTAATTTGGTGTACAAAATAATTAATTAATGATAATATGTCACCTATGGTAATTAAGGAAATTTGTTTTCAGAGTTGTTTTAAATAGGAAAAGTTCATAAATTTAAACGTTTTATCATAAAATTGTTTACCGACAGTATGCGCAGCAACACATTAAACAATATTCAAAAACTTTGCGAGCGCTGTTTTGCTACTGCACGAGCTTTGTCTGATACACAAATTGGTATTAAATAAGTGTTTGATAGTGACTTCACCCGCCTGAACAAGGAAATGTAATGCTGCTGTTATTTTATGAACTTAAAATATATTACATTGTAAATAATTATTTTTTAAATAAACTACACTGGACAGCAAATAAACCGGGCCACCCGCTACCTTGGAATTTTGATTCGATTTTCTCAAAAAGTATAAACCTAACAACTATCAAAGTTACACCCACAAAAATTTTGTTTAAGAAATGACCACAAATTTATCCAAAGTACCCTCAATTCACATTGTAATCAAGCAACAAACACAATACCAACGATTTGCCCTGTTTTGACTAGAGTTTGCGATTAGCGTTCTTTTTTTCTAAATGAGGATAGTCGGATTTTTCTTATAATTTCTTTGGTTGCCTCCATTATTTGCTCCAGACGCGTGTATTTCTGCTATTTTCTTCGGTCAATAATGGATACGACGCCTCAAGAAGCAGCTTAAGCTGTAGCACTACTTCAAGCAGGCTTTTCGCCACGTGAAGTCGCTCGGAGACTTCGAATCAGCAGATCTTCGGTACAACGGGCTTACAGACGATACTTAGAGACTAGAGCATTCGATCGCCGTCTAGGTACGGGCAGACCTAGGGCTACATCAGCAGCAGATGATCGTTATATCCAACTTACTGTTTTGCGAAATCGCCGCCTCAACGCAGTTGAAGAATAGGAGAGACTATTCAGAAGGAAATATTGAAATTTTTAAATGTCACTTGAGATCCTTTTCCTTCAAAGACACATATGACCATACGAATGCTAGTACTGCATTTGATAAATTTCATGAAGATTTTTGTCTCTTGTATGAGTTATGTTTTCCTGTTGTGAGAGTTAAAAAATATTTACAGATTAAACCCCGTTGGATTACAAAAGGACTGCAAAAGAGTTGCGCTACTAAGAGACTATTACGATACTCTTACTATACTACTAAAACTGACATCGACCGAAAAAAATACTTACGATATAACAATTTACTTAAAAAATGTATAAATAATTCAAAGAGGCTAACGAATAAAAAATATATAACAAATAGCAAGAACATAGGCAAAGCCACATGGACAATTATAAAAAATGAAACAGGTGATATGGAAACACGGAAATATATCAATACAATAGTTTCTGATGATAAAAAAATACTATCACCAACTGAAATGGCTTCGGCATTTAATAGACACTTTATTGACACAAATGAATCAAAGACAACTACTCAAAACACATGTAAAAAAATCAGTTTTCATAATTCAATATACCTGACTCCCGTCAATCGAGAATACGTTTGTAAAATTATTATGTCACTTAATAACACTCTATCAGAGGGTTATGACTCCATATCCACAAAAGTAATCAAATATTGCAAAGAAGAATTAAGTCCAATACTAACATATCTAATTAATATGTCGATAGAATTCGGCATCTTCCCAGAAAGACTAAAAGTTTCTATAGTTAAACCTCTATATAAAAAAGGCGACTATACAAAAGTAGATAACTACAGACCTGTGACATTAGTATCTATATTTTCGAAAATTTATGAAAAGGTTATGCATGACCATTTAACTTCTTTTTTCAGTAAATATAACATAATTAGTACGAGTCAATATGGTTTTCAAAAAAAGAAATCTACGGCTCAAGCTATTTTTTGTTTGGTAAATGATATTCTTCAAAATGTGAACGATAAGAAATTTACATCAGTAATCTTCCTCGATATGTCGAAAGCATTCGACCGAGTTTCACATACACAACTGCTGACTAAACTAGAAAATAATGGCATAAGAGGACCGGCTCATAGTTGGTTAAGATCGTATTTGGAGGATAGGCAACAATGTGTAGAAATTGAGCAACTGGACTTAAGACATACTGTTCAAAGACACAGATCTAGCTTTTCACACAATGGATGGGGGGTTCCCCAGGGCAGCATATTAGGTCCATTATTGTTTATTTTGTATATAAATGACATAATTGAAGTCACAAATAATAAGTTCACTTTATTTGCTGATGATGTTTCCATTCTTGTTTCTAGTAAGAAAGGTTCTACAATAGAAAAACATAAAATAGATATTATCAATACATTGACATCTGTAATAAATTGGTTGAACAAAAATAATCTTCAAATAAATATGAATAAAACTAGTATAATTAATTTTAATAATTTAAAAACTCAGTCAATTATTGAAATAAATATGAATGGAAAAAATATACAATGCGTTAGAGATGTTAAGTTTTTAGGTGTGATAATCGATAGCAAATTTTCGTGGAAAGGACAAATAGAGACAGTATTTAATAAAATAAATAGGTTCGCTTTTGCGTTATATAAACTTAACAAAATAACTAATAAAAAGACAGCTATTATGGCTTATTATGCATACGTAGAGTCAATAATCAGATACGGACTGATATCTTGGGGAAATGGCACATATATCAGTAAAATCTTTATTGCTCAAAAAAGATGCATTCGAGCTTTATCAAACATTGCACCAGATGTTTCCTGCAAGCCTTATTTTAAGTCGCTGAATATTTTGCCTCTACCTTGTATTTATATATTGGAAATGGGAAAATTTGTAAAGCAAAATCAGTACCTCTATCAGCAGGCAAAGGATAACACTAACAGAAGCTTGCGAAATCCAAACAAGCTTATTTTAAATACTGCACCGAGAAGTTGTAAATTTAATAATAATGGTTATGCGATGGCTATCAGAGTATTCAATAACATTCCAAATGAAATAAAACTCCTGCCATATAACAGATATAAAACGGTTTTAAGGCAATGGTTAATGGAAAAGAGCTTTTACTCTATAAATGATTTTTTAAATATGAAATAAATATACCTAATCTAGTCCTAATAATAGTTATAAGAAATGTAAAAATTATGATATTAAAATTAATTAAATAAATAATTTTATGAAGTAGGAACAATCAATGTAACCTTTTTTTAGGATTTAAGTTTGCATGCTATGTAATAATGTAGCTAAATAGGCAGAGCTCAAATAGTTATAATAAGATCCACAATATGTAACCCTATTTATGGCAAATAAATGAATATGAATGAATATGAATATGAAGTCCAACGAAGTCTGCGTGACGAACGCCAAGTGGTCATAAGTTCAGATACCGCTAGAAGGAGACTTGCTAAACGAAATCTGGCTCCAAAGAGAGCTGCTACAGGCCCAAAATTAACCGTACCCTACCGTAGAGCACGACTCGAATTTGCCCGAGAGCATAGGGATTGGACGTTAGAGCAGTGGGGCAATGTACTCTTTACTGATGAGACTAGGGTGAGTCTACAAGGAAGTGATCGACGTCAGAGAGTATTATACGCACTTTTTGTAGGTGTAAGTTTGATAGTTGTGAGGTTTATACTTTTTGAGAAAATCGAATCAGAGTTCCAAGGTAGCGGGTGGCCCGGTTTATTTGCTGTCCAGTGTAGTTTAATGAGACAAGAGAATACATATTAGGTCGGGGAAAAAGTCTTTTCGCATAACGTAGGTATAAACTTATTATAATTTTTTTTTGACTGTACTATTTGTGTCTGGCTGGTTTTGGTAACATTAAAAAGGTTCCATTATAAAGAAAAGAAAAAAATAAAAAAAAGTTGTTTCCCGCTATTTTTCATTTGTTTTTCTCTCCGTTAAAATGAGTGAATCTAATGAAGAAATTCGATACATTTTAAAATTTTATTATAAAAAAGGCAAAAATGCAACTCAAGCAGTGAAAAAAATTTGTGATGTTTATGGACCTGATGCAGTGTCAGTAAGAGTAGCACAAATTTGGTTCAAACGTTTTCAGTCCGGAAATTTTGATGTTAAAGATGCACCTCGCTCTGGTCGCCCTGTTACGAATAAAATGGACGCCGTTTTTGAAAGAGTGGAGCAAGATCGGCATATTAGTAGTTACGATGTAGCTGAAGAACTGGGAATTGACCACAAAACAGTTTTGACCCATTTGAAGAAAGCTGGTTATACAAAAAAGCTCGATATTTGGGTGCCACACGAGCTCACTCAAAGAAACTTAATGAACCGTGTACTCATTTGCGATTCATTATTGAGACGTAATGAAACCGAGCCGTTTTTGAAGAGATTGATAACTGGCGATGAAAAGTGGATCACGTACGACAAGAACGTGCGAAAAAGGTCGTGGTCGAAAGTTGGCCAGGCTTCACAGACTGTGGCCAAACCTGGCCTAACATGAAATAAGGTGATGCTGTGTGTATGGTGGGATTGGAAGGGCATTGTTTATTATGAGCTTTTACCGCCCGGCAAAACCATCGATTCTGATCTTTACTGCCAGCAACTGATGAGATTAAAGGAAGCAGTCGAGAGAAAACGGCCGGAATTGATCAACAGGAAGGGTGTGGTCTTTCATCACGATAACGCTAGACCACACACATCTTTAGCCACTCAGCAAAAATTAAGAGAGTTCGACTGGGAGGTCCTAGTGCATCCACCATATAGCCCTGACCTTGCGCCTTCAGATTTTCACCTGTTTCGGTCTCTGCAGAATTCTTTAGGTTCTGTAAGGTTGACCTCAAGAGAGGACTGCCAAAACTATTTCTCCCGTTTTTTTGATCAGAAGTCCCAAAGTTTCTACAGTAACGGGATAATGTCTCTGCCCACAAAATGGCAGAAAGTTATTCAACAAAACGGTACATATATATTGTAAATAAATGTAAATAAACTTTGAAAAAAATGTCTTGACTTTTCATACAAAAATACGAAAAGACTTTTTCCCCAACCTATTATAAACTAATGTTATTTTAGTAAAATTTACATAATATATTAAATCTGTTGTTAATAATGAAGAGAAATAAATTTAAATTTTTTACGACATCCGCACTGTTTAATTCCAGAGCATTCATACTTTTGCCTTTAGGATTTTTAAATAAATATAAATTGGGTTGGCACCATGCAGTGAAATGTTCAGCATGAAAAGGCCTTTTGACAATCTGTCTTGGATTTTCGGAAGCCCAAATGCGGCAATTAAATAATTGATTGCAGCCCAACTCTCATATTATCATCATCATACCAAGGAAGTCCACTTCATAAAATTCCAGTATAACCTCAAGAGGTTACAATTAGGCACCTACAATTAGGCGGCCTGCACCCAATTGTAATCTAGCGTCCTTGTGGTGAAGGCCAGGTCCATCTTGCTGGAGGACAAATCTTAAATATAGTGAAGTAATTAACGAAAAAACCCACCATATTGTCAATTACTTTGTTAAAATCTATAGTAGTTTTATGATATAGTTATGGTGGTAGATACTTTTTACATATAATTGTCACGCCTTACTTTCATTTTCCGATTGTCATCCCTAAATCAATCAAGTGTTGTCAATCTCATTCATTGGTTTATTTTGATTTACAAAACAAAGTTCATGTTGAACACTCAACAGAACTTACTTATATTTGTCTCATTGAGTATATTATTAATGTTTATGATACCATACCATGTTTATTGTACATATAAACAAGTCGTAGTGACGGTAGTTTTAAATTTGTAACTTTGTCTATGGAGACACCTTATATCTCAGTCTCCCAGTGACCACGAATTACTGTAAAAATTCGAATCGTTGGGATAGAAAATATTTGAATAAAACGCGATTTAACTCCGTAAAATTTGTATTTTGTGCATCGCGTAAACAAAGGAAAAAAAGTACAGAAACAATTATCAAACAAACGATATTAGGACCAACATACGTACAATATCGATCGTCTAATGAATCTATAAACTTCGTGAGCAACAAGCTCAACGAGTATTATATTTCCATAAAAGCAATAACAATATAATTCAGCGCGTTTGCCTTCGATAAACTATATAGAGCTTTAATTTTATGATATTACTGTTCATATTTCAGTAGTAGCAGGTGGATCGTTGTAAATAATTAGTTTACAGCCAATTACAGACTATTCTATTGATATGGCCTGCAAAATGTATGGTTTTAACTGTGAAATTAATATTTGTAGAGAGATCGTTAGAAAAGTGAATATACATTTCATAATCCATTTATTCGGTGCGTTCATCAGAAAATATAAATTCCAATATATCAATGGATTATTGGAGTTTCAAGTAAGCTATTGGGAGTTTGCTTAAAAACACTCAAAAAACGGAAAACTATATAGACTACTTTCTAGATACTTTGCTTCTGAATTCTATCAAAAAACACAAAAATACCATAACACTGAAATTATTTAGAGGCATTTGTGTAATGGCTTGTCCTTTTCATTTTCAAACGTTAAATTTCAGGCGACTAAATAAAGAAATTGCCTAATAAAATCGATAGGTGATAGATAGCGTTATTATAAATAATTATTAATCATATCATTTATTCTATCTTTGTGATACATGTTTTTGATCTGTAAAATGGATAAACACACTAATTCAAAGAGTAAAAACCACGAAGCATATCATTTAAAATAGCTACAAATTTGTGAAATATTTCTCCCTTAAACGGAATTTAGCTGAGCAACCGTACTATATTTGCGCCAAAACATAAATATATGAATAAATTAACATTTTACTATATAAACCAAAGTCCGAAACCTGACTAACACCGACCCTTGACATACCTATCATACCTCAGAATAAGCGTTACGACCAGCGCCTAAACCACGGCCCGATCCCTAAATATGCGCTTAAAATATGAGCGGTTGCTTCAGAAATACTGAAAATTAAATGATCCGTTGAGCTCTAGTCTGTTATGAACAGTCATGCCAATTTAAATAAATAATATAAATGAAAACAACTTTGCGTAGAATGTGGGGACACTTTAATCAATCAGATTTTATAAATTATTATTTTTTAAATATCTTTCAATGTCACATTGAGATTAGTAACATTGACAAATGTTTTATGGAACCATAGTCCACCCATGTCGCGCCAATGTCCATACAATTATTAATACACAGCTATTTTTTAATTCTTGGCAAATATAGGTACATAATTACTTTTATGTCTTTCAGACGTAAAAAAAAATCTCTATCTATATATTTTTTTAATTCACAAGATCATACTTTATCATCTTTACTTTTAGCTTATTTCATAAGTAAGATATGTTAAAACAATAATAGTATCTAGGAAAACCGATTTTACAATACAAATAAAGCCAAGCTAATCTAAAGCTTAAGTCATTCAAAATCTGAAGTAAAATATAGGCTAGAATTCAGAAAGGTATGCTTAGATGGTTTGGTCATGTTGAGAAGATGAATGAAAGTAGACTAACAAAAGTTATTATCGATGGACTAGTGACTAAGACTAGAGGGGAGGACCACGTAAGACCTTCCATGACCAAATCCAGAAGATTTTAGAGGAAGGGCAAGTCAAAGGACCTTACCCACGGGCGTGTATGAGAAGGTTAATGAGTGAGAATGAAGCTAAGAGTGTGTGCCAAAATCGTAGCAAGTGTAAGGATGTGATCTCTGCCTACCTCCAAGGGGAAAGAGGCGTGACTTTATGTCTGTATGGAATATAGGCTGGTAGTAGCCAGTGGTGTTAAGGGTTAAAAGCAATATCAATTTTGGAGCACTTTGCGGTAATCAATTACTTTCATGATTCACACTGACATAGTTATTGAAAATAGTGCATTTTATTAATTTTACTATAGTTAAAACCGTGAAAAAAAACAATTCCAGTAATTAAAGATAACAATCAACTTTAATAATACAATTCAAAACTTACAAAGCAAAACAGGATAACTCAGCATCAATAATTATATGAATAAGATAATATTTAGACAAAGTAATAAGATAATATTAAAATAAAATTTACTGTAATAGACACAATTTACATAAAGATATACACGCACACATTCATATATTTCTTTTACAATAACACAGGCAGGCTATAAACTAATGAAGCGAAAAAAACAATACCTTCGTTATAAAGTTAGTTACTGTAGGATATCTAGCTGATCTTTATTAGCCTGTGGTACTAATAGAACTTATTTATTGTTTACAAATCAACTTATCGCAACTCAGGCTTTTCTCCGGCGTTCATATAAACCGGTATGTCCTGAATAATTAATCCTATTTTACAACATTGTTCGGCTTTGTACGTGATATCAAATTTAGTGTACTTAAGTATAAAATGAAATGTTTACATTGTATTTTCATCATATTATTATTGTTGCTTAATGCACGAAAACAAAGATTGAGCTTTGTTGTTGTGATTATGTTTGAGCTTTGGAAGTGGAATTTTCGTCTTGTTCAAATTCATACTTCTCGTTTCATCACAGTTTCATTACAGAGTGCCGGTAAAAGAAAATATGAGCGCTATAATTACTAGCGTAACATCATCATTAGCCCAAGAAAGGCTACTAATGAACAAAAAGGCCTGAATCATACACTTCCATTGTACCGACTGCAGGCGGCCTATATACATCCAACGTTTATCTGGTGTCAAGTAGGAGACGTTTCCAAAGAGTGTTCATTCCAGAATCTTCTACCCCAATGATAGTACATTACATTTATGAAAGCATATAATTAATTCCATGTGAGTTGTTTCGCGCACATCAATGGCATTCACATCACTTAGGCTTTGTGTCTTAAGTCAGACGTCGAAAGATATGTAAAAAAGCATTATCATTGTGTCTAAAATCCCGTATAATGTGGTACAAACCCTCCAAAAAAAATTCATGCATTTCGTACTGATCCATGTCTGCATTATGTTATAGGTCATACCGATGGAATGTTATAAGAGATAAGTGAACCTTGCAGTAGTAACAATGTCGTTCATAACATCTTCGTCGTTGAAAATTGCATCTGAATTGAGAAAAGCACGAAAGCGGCGGCGTCGCGTATGTACGGCATTGGCATGTTTCCACTGATTTGGGCATTCTACGGCAACAGTATCACGAAGTACGTCATAGCTATCGTTGGAATCTTTTCAGTTGCGAGACTTACATTGCTGGTTTATTTAAGTAAATTGTTTGTTGTTTAGAATCCACCATGTCATGTGTTTTGAAACTACGTGTCAATAATTAGAAAATTCTATATTTAAATATTGTTTTAAGAAAATTTTAATTACGCGTAAAATAAGTGTAAGTATTAAGAAAGTATTAAAAAAAGTTGATACATCTTTTATTTATTGAAAGTCCAGAACCACGCCTTGAGTCAAAACTGTTTAGCCACAACACAAGCGAAGCCCAAGGTTCTAGAACTTTAATAACAGAAAAAAATAAATATAATAATGCAACTTATTATATTGTTTATCTCGAGGTCTTACTTACGTTAGTCATGCACTACATAATATACACTACACTGGTAATTCACAAGGAAAAATTATATCTTAGTGGTCGTGTCATGTCTAAAGCCTTGTTAATTCTATCCTGAACTCAACACCTGATACCTCTAAGTTGTTTTAAATACAGGTATATATGTTGCAGGTATAAATAGTCGGTTTCTGTTTAAAACTTGTGATTAATTATATATTTACTGCGTTATTTATAATATAATTATTAAATAAAAAATAATTTTAGCAATATAAAATTATTTGTGGGTAAACGTAGCTGTTACTGCTTGCGTTATTTGCTTAACAGTTTTAACGCTTGTAATAATAATAGATATTATTACGGAATAGGCCCAAATAATCTTCGTAACAATAGTAATTAGACTATATTATAACTTAGCATTAAAACAAAAAAAACACACAACAGGCACATGTGGGTTCATCCAGTGCCTCATAAATGGGCCATCAGCACGGCTAGCAACGACGCTGAGGAGGCTGTTGGTACTGGATCTTCTGCGGGGCATTATAGCTCTCTTGCGCATAATTACGGAGAAACTGTCCACGTCTGCAAAGATGCAGCCTCTCAGCGCATTGCTATACTGAACGCAAATGGAATCGAGCACTTGTCATGTGTGTTTAGCCCACAGGCTGCACGTGAAGGAAGAGGAACAATAGGCTCTGAAAAGTAGAATTATTACCGTATCGGCTTTTACTGACAGCGCTCTCCTCTTACGTTCAATAGCCGAATAATTGTTGAGACCCTCTGTCCAAAGATGACTCATGTACCTTAACCTACCTTAAGCGAGTAGCTTAAGTTTTAATCTCATACACCTAAGAAAACCTTCAATGTATATCAAATAAAACTTCATTTGCCTTACTACTGGGAGCTAAGGCGAGCTGGTAAAAGGCAGGTCAAGTGGTAGCCAAATCGATTAAGTAGTCTGTTCTTGGGGCAATCTTTGTGGTTGAACGACGTCATGTACTTTTATTAACTTGGCTTGGCCACAACTTGAAAGAGAAACAATTGGGGAGATGCGTCCTTTGATGTTGTAGTACATTGCCTATTCAGTACTTAAGCTGCTATTAAAGGCATGTGTAAGCATCAGACCACTACTACACTGTCTGAAACTTTCATGGGCAAATTTATAAAAGCGATGGCTTCGGAAACACAGATATTTTCTAGTGATTTGTAACTCAATATTAAAAACTTTAATTGATGTGTCAATAAATACTTTATTATTTTTGCACAATAGTTGGCGATTCGTGGGTGGTTGGTGTCACCACAGAACACATGGAGCAACATATAAAAAAAACATTCCTCTGACGCAGTGACCATTGGTGACATCTTCCTGTCACTCATACAGGGTACGCGTGAATAAGACCGGCATATCATCTTTATTTGGTTGGTTGGCAGCCCGACCTTAGATAGAACGTTTAACGGCCTGACATAATGATTATTAAGATATAACAATACTTAGTTGCTAAAATACTAAACATTAGTTACGATAATATAAATACTGGTAACTTTATTGAACATTTATTAATCTTCAGAAACAGATTTGAGCCTTTAAAACGTTGAGGAACATCATTAAAATTAAATGATACCCGTGGTCATGCACGACATCATACATTAACCAATCTGTAATTTTTAACACAAGACACAGAAACCACTATGATGAATGGGTCGACCATAAGTTTACGTAAACGTTTTTAAAATTAGTATTTCCGGCACATAAATCCGGGTTCCTACATGTAGATAGATACTTATTCGGTACTGCTATGACGATGGAGCTGTAGTGTTCCAAATCTAAGACACCAGTGTGATGACTGTATATACAAAAGCTACATAGGACAAGTTTTCAAAAGGAGTACGTCATAGTACGTAGGTGTACTGCTAATATGACAATGAAAGCTATAGTGTTTGTGCTCACTAGTCAGCGAGACTAATGAGTAAGGTCCTGTCAGTCCAATTAATCTGTGATCCGTCTTGTTACTGTGATATCCCACATTGTATCTTGTTAGTAGTTTAGTTTTGACTTCTGCATGTAGCTATGAATAGGTATTTAGAGAGATATTTAATATCAAAGATACAATTTGTATTATCTGAAAGCGGTATACAAATATAAATACGGTAAAATACCTATAAGATGTCTCAATACATCTTTCAGTGTTTTGATTCGTTTAGTAACTCCTTTATATGGTGTATAGGGATCCTACCAAGACCTGAGGAGCCTAAGGCAACATCAAATGCAAATGGTGCACCTGCCGATCAGCCGGATGAGGCTCTGGCCAACATAACAGCCCCCGGTAAGCGGCAATAGACTCGCCACCTATTACTTGAGTCCAACCATATAATTGGCGAAGTGTGGGCGTATAATATGCCTCTGCCTAACCCTTCGGGGAAACAGGCGTGAATGTATGTATATATGTCCCTTAAAAAGACAGGCAGTAAATATGTTACATAAGATCATCATCAGGGTCCATATTGACTCACCTAAAGTTCTTTATCCGAAATTGTTCTTCCTAACGATTTGTAATCCGAATGATCACTCCTCCTAAAATTTTTAATCCTAAAGTTTTTATTCATACTACACTGGACAGCAAATAAACCGGGCCACCCGCTACCTTAAAACTCTGATTCGATTTTCTCAAAAAGTATAAACCTCACAACTATCAAACTTACACCTACAAAAAGTGCGTATATAATACTCTCTGACGTCGATCACTTCCTTGTAGACTCACCCTGGTCTCATCAGTAAAGAGTACATTGCGCCACTGCTCTAACATCCAATCCCTATGCTCTCGAGCAAATTTAAGTCGTGCTCTACGGTAGGCTACGGTTAATTTTGGGCCTGTAGCAGCTCTCTTTGGAGCCAGATTTCGTTCAGCAAGTCTCCTTCTAGCGGTATCTGAACTTATGACCACTTAGCGTTCGTCACGCAGAATTCGTTGGACTTCAACTGCGTTGAGGCGGCGATTTCGCAAAACAGTAAGTTGGATATAACGATCATCTGCTGCTGATATAGCCCTAGGTCTGCCCGTACATGGTCGGCGATCGAATGCTCTAGTCTCTAAGTATCTTCTGTAAGGCCGTTGTACCAAAGATCTGCTGATTCGAAGTCTCCGAGCAACTTCACGTTGCGAAACGCCTGCTTGAAGTAGTGCTACAGCTTGAGCTGCTTCTTGAGGCGTCGTATCCATTATTGACCATAGAAAATAGCAAAAATACACGCGTCTGAAGCAATTAATGGATGGCAACTAAAGAAATCATAAGAAAAATCCGAATATCCTCATTTAGAAAAAAAGAACGCTAATCGCAAACTCTAGTCAAAACAGAGCAAATCGTTGGTATTGTGTTTGTTGCTTGATTACAATGTGAATTGAGGGTACTTTGGATAAATTTGTGGTCATTTCTCAAACAACATGAAACGCACTTTTTGTAGGTGTAAGTTTGATAGTTGTGAGGTTTATACTTTTTGAGAAAATCGAATCAGAGTTCCAAGGTAGCGGGTGGCCCGGTTTATTTGCTGTCCAGTGTATTTGTAGTGCTACCGTCGATGTTCATAACACTCATGTTTCCGAAAATTGTTATCAATAAAATCGTTAACATACAATATTAAAGCTCCTACTGTTTTTTATCCTAACGTTTTTATCCCTAAACATAATTACCATAATATTTTCACTCATACTTAGAAAGAAACATTTATCTACCAAATGTAATAAAAATATATGTCTAAAATACGACTGATTTACGGTTATGTTTATGACTTTTTTCGTTTTCGATTCGTTTCTGGTACTTCGCCGGCCGCTACCGCGGCACGCTCGCTTCGCTCGCTCGGCTCGTACGTTGTGTGGTCACAGTTGTAACCTAACCTAAACCAAGAACTATAAATATGACCGATTTTTTTAGTTGAAATGTGTAAATGAAAACATGTATTTAACTACTTGTACCAGGGTACTGGTATTCTTATTTGTTATCATGTTATGTGTAAATAACTAAAACTGTAAAAGTTACGCAAAATTAATGTAAATAATACTGATTATTATGAATAAAAATAAATCTAAACAAAAAGGGTATGACTTTCAATAATAGTGTAAAAGATGGTTATGTTGACAAAATATAGGAAAATAAATAATAGTATAATAGATGTTTATTGCTACCGACATTATGAAGTTGAATGATTCGGAATTAAAACATTAGAGACAGAGTAGTTAGTAATTGTGATTGTTAGGATGAAAAATGTTAGGAAGAACATTTTCGGAGTTCCAATTTTCGGAGTTGAAAATTTAGGTGAACTTTGGCGCACCCTCATCATCATCGTCTTAGCTACCACAAGTTGCTGAACAGTTGACCTTTCCTTCATTAATTATTTCCAAGTCCATAGATTTTGGCTTGATGGCTTCCTGCCGCCCTGGGTAGATCTTCAGGTCTATCATGATGCCATTCTCATCTACATTTGCCGGTTTGCGGTGGCTATTGAGAACCTCAACGCCTCAATAATTGTCGGTTTTTTCGCACCTTGTGGTCCAACCCGCCTATTGCCTCGTCACTTGTACATTGGTGTTTTGTGTCGGAATTTAAAAATGAAAGACACAACGATCTTTGTGAGTTTTGCCACTAACAAGCTGATAATTTAAAAAGGCTTGACTTTGCATCATTAATTCTGATTTAATATTAAATGCGAAAATTGAAGCCGAATTAGTATTTTCGATGCGCTATCAGGTTAGGTCAGATTGTCATTTTATTACTTTTAACCACAAAATGACAGTTGAAACTTATATTTCTTTACTTCTAAAAAATAAAACTTTGCAAGCTACCACGACATTACTAGGTATCTTTAATTACTAGAACACTCAAGTGGCTCACTCAGCCGGAGTGAGTCACGAAGGTGTCTACTCACACGACAAAAATATTCGAAAAGCATCGAGTAAAAATCGTCACCAGTATTACACGTTAGGTGGCACACAAAAAATTTCGTGAAGCATAAAAAAGCAATTTCCTCACGAACATATTGCGAATAGTAAGAGAAGTGAAATTCCCTATGATTCCC
Source organism: Musotima nitidalis (assembly GCA_949126915.1). NCBI lineage: Eukaryota > Metazoa > Arthropoda > Insecta > Lepidoptera > Crambidae > Musotima > Musotima nitidalis. The sequence continues at coordinate 10,458,779 of OX421423.1, read as the reverse complement.
CCGTCCTCGGAATTTGTTAGGTTGTTCGTAGATCTACAACCAGATGTTTCAATGCAAATATATTCACCTTTTATGGAAGTTTACTGTACCATATATAACTGTTTCCTTGTGGTATTTAGGCTGAGTATAAATGACAAGCTATAGTGGTGTAATACAGATCGATACTGCGAGTTAAGGCGTAATATAATTACATAATACGTAGCAAACCGGTTTAAGATTTTTGGATATAATTTTGTTCTTACCAGCTTTCATCTGTGGCGTTTAAAGGTTAATAATTTATTTAAAATACCTTTTTAGTGCAAAGGATAGAACTTTTTAATAATATGTGAAAGTAAATTTTAGAATGATTGATATAAACCTTAGTGAAGGCGTCGCTATACTTAATACATAAATAGTATAATTACTATGGCACAATTAAAGATAGCATTATTATTCTCCATATCCAGATTTGTGCTAAGAGCCGACAATAATAAATATAATTCTATATTTTATCACTAGAAAGACCAAGGCCGTCAATTTGACCGCATGCCGTTTTTATTCTTTAATATTTCACAAAGTATATTTTTATTTTTCTTCATATTTCATGACTTTTCCTAATTTACTATTGATAAACTAAATATATATAAAAAATATTGTACTATATGTTTTATACGAGATTGTTTTACTTATACCTATTAAGATCGCACACTCGATCGAGCCGTCAATGTGACGGCTTAAAAATGCAGTGATAAGAATAGTAGACATCCGTTTTTTCAAACTAAAGAAGGTACTTATGATTTTGTTTAAGTGGAATTCTGAGTAATATATTACTTCTACCTTGTTTACATTACACTTAGTAGACTTTGGTTTCGTTTAGTGAGCAGTTGTTATTTGTTATAAAAAATGAGGCGCCCTTCTCAATAGTTCTCAAATAGAACAAGAACTGTTGCGTTATCGGGATATACAACTAGATGTATCAGGTAATGAAAGTGGTGACGATTTCTCATATAGTGTTTGTAAAACTCGTGATGCTGAATTTCAACCCGAACAGGTCACTTCTCCCTCAGAAGACTTTGAAATAGATACCTCTGCTACAAATACCAATATTACGGTAAATTCACGCCGAGGACGTGGGGTATCTCGTAGATCCATTGGCGGCGGGCGAACAGCGCGCGGTGAACGTTCAGCTAGGACATCAGTACCGGAAGTCGGTATGTTACAAGTAGCAAGTGACGGTACAGAATGGACTTGTATTTCTGCAGACGTTAGTGGCGTAGGACGTCAACGCCAGCAGAATATACTTAGAGCAATCTCAGGACCTACTCTTTACGCCAAACGATACATTGGAAATACCATGCCAATTTCTGCGTGGAGACTATTTATTCATGAGTACATTCTAAGACGTATAAAAGAAAAAATGTTTTAGTTTTGAGTACTCTGCATTCCAACGTGAGCATAGGTACTGATCAAAAAAAGCTGCCTGAAACAATCGAATTATATAATGAAACTAAATTTGGTGTGGACATCATACAGCAAATGACACGCAAGGTGTACTTGCTGAAGGTAAGAGCTGGAAGTCGAAGATGGTCTGTTCACGTTTTTTACAATATACTGGATTTAGCAGCTATAAACGCCTGGATTATTTACCAAAAAGTCACAGAATTTAAAATTTCTCGTCATAATTTTATAGGTATTTCAACTTGTACACGATCTACGTACCGAGTATGTTAAAAATAAATCTACATCAACTGCAACTCCAAGAACAGAAAATAGTGAACTATGTACTACTAACAAAAAGAGGCGGCAATGTCAGTTATGTTAACCATAATTGTAAAAAGAATAAGACTCAAGACTAAGAATTTATGTGCCAGTTCCGAGCCACCGCTCTTTAAGAAGAACTGGCAAATAACACATAGGCTATGCTCTTTTAAATTATCAATATGTATTATTCCTATAACTCTTATTATATCAGGCAGCCTGATTCTTAAAAAATCATTGAATACATACAACGTTTTCAAGACGTAGGTACATAGTAAAAAATGAAAATAGTAGACTGTTTCGAATTATTTAAGTTTTGACATCACTTAAATATCCTTCACAAATTTGTGCTGTAAACGTATGTTATCGCTATTATTTTTTCGTTTTACCTCCCCTCCCTGGCCCTCCTGGCCCGCCTGCTGCGCCCTCCACAGGTCCCTCTTAGTTTCCCCTCCGGTAGTCAGTACTGAGGGCACACAGAGTCGCCAATCTCTAGGTGTTACCTTTTCCCGGCCTCCGGGTGGTACTCGGACAAGTCTACACCTTGAGGTGGTGGGGACCACCTCAAAGTGTAGACTTGTCCGGGGGAAATGTTATCGACATGCCCTTACTTCTATTTATGTATGTAGGTAGTTCTCGTCAATAATATATTTATATTGCACAGAGAAAGACTGTTCTGTGATTTTCATGGTCCAAAAGTAGTGTTGTTGCTGCATTGGAAGAATTATCAACTACATTTTTGTAATTTACAGGTTTTTTGTGAAAGGCGTTTAATATAAAAGCAAACCAAGCGACACATGTAATAGAAAACCATCACCGAAGAGAAGGAGCGTATGTAAAGGCCAGTTCATAAAGTGAGGCCGTTGGTTTGACATTTGATATCGCTTCTGTATTCCGGAATCAACGTGCCATTCATCTTTTGTCACAATTTCATTAACGTGGCTCTATGGTGTGGCTCAATAAAATCAAACTACAGGACATCGTAGACTCAATTTGGTAAGTGAGAGTAGGTCTAAACCTGGATTTAGGCCTCCTCCACTACTTATAGTGGGATATTGTCTATAATCTTCATTTCTTAGAGTGTATTGACAGTATCGATTGCATAGCCTTAACTGAAGTTATGTATATTTTTACTTATATTTAACAGGAAAAGTACTGTTAGCAATACATGAAGAGTTATACAATATAGTTACTTCGGCTAATAATATTATATTTAATTGCATATGCATAAAAATATTATAATCTAGTACAATTTACTATCAGAATTATACTATGACCAAAATCATTTTCTAAGACCTACCCGTCTCGCACCATTAAGTAATGTGCTAATGTCCCACCCATGCCTTTGTGCAACACTTTTGACATCGCAAAATGTGATTTCGGAGCTCGAAAAAAGGCATAATCACATTTTATCACATACGTTGCTGAAAGACCGCAGCATTTACGTACATTTTCTTTATAAAGCTTAACAAATCTTAGATATATTTAGCACTTGTATTGCTATTTTTTTCCTTTATTAATTAGCTTGCGAGTTTTTGTCCATTCTTCTCACACTGCGAGCTCTATAAGTGAACCTAAGCTTCGTGCTTTCAGTGTATTTTTTTTTCTTTTTAATAATGGCTTCGTGCGGTTTGCACATTTAGCCAGTGTCAAGTAAGATATATATTAAAAACATATACATTATAGTAAATAAGAATGAGTGGTCATAAAGATGATAAATGGTAAATGAGATGCCCTCCCCCTAAAACCCTTGAGTCCTAAGTAAAGATGTGGGACTATACTTATATCACACATGAACTTATTGAAAGACTTTGAAAATAAATGTTGCACTGTTTTGTTTCATTTACCAACACTCAAGTACGTTCACAAACACTAAACGGTTAATAATTCACCGTTATTGCATAATAATGATCGAAATTTCACAAATTTAGAAAATAAAACAAAACTACAGACATGACGCTTTAATTTCCCGCCAAGAAGTCTTCAGGGTTTATATTTGTTTTATTTTTTAAAGACGCTCTTAAATGCTATGTAGTAGTTTATGGAATGATGATTTTTTTACTTCAAGCAAAAGTCCAGTAAGATTTAGCCTGTGCTATACATAGACAGAAAAAAATACAAGTTATATCTTTCTCATGTACATAAATTAAATACGAGATATACAAACATCAATCTAGAAAAGGATAATACATACAAGACATTCTTATTTGAAAGAAAGAAAGACAATTATATATTCGTAGCGTGAATAAATTACATTATTAATTGTATAATATCGCAAAAAAATATTACGAGGTGAATACGAGTATGGGTGTCGTAAAATTGCTTATAATTCAAAACTATTTGATTCTGTCAAGGATTAAGTTTTACATAATTTCGGATTTCCTAATGAAATTACTCTTATTTTTGAAGATACTTCGTTAAGGCACGTTAAATATATTTTAATGATGAGTGATTCGTAAGATCATAATTAAGAATAAAACATGTTTTACCTAATCCCGTCCTGTTTTATTTATATTTCTCACTTGTTTCTAGAATAATCTGCAATGCTCGGTTCAGTTATATCCCTTAAACTAACTAAACCCAAAATATTTAGCTCATTAGCTATTTTCAATAATAGGTTTAAAGAATTTTAACATTTTATGACTGAAATATTAAAATAAATATTATAGCACACTCACTTAGCCAAACACATACATTTACTCACACACAAACACACTTTCGCTCGCACACACATAGACTCACTCATTCAACATTCCCCTTTTCTTTCAATTTTAATCTGCTCTCTTTTTAAGAATGGTAATAAAATATTATGTACTATTTAGTTTTTAAAACCTGTGAATTCTGTTAAATAAACTGAAACAAAACTAAAAATGAAATCTCACATTACTCAATGCTGGTATCCCGGAACCCATAATATCCCGCAGAAAAATGCGAATATGTCAATTTGATTACCGTCAGTATAAGGTTTAGAAAAAAATAAAGCCGGCCTATTGTTGTACCCCCGCGATGGCTATATCAATTTATGTCACCAGCAGGCTCGTAAACAGAAAGACCTTCGTAATAATATTGATTGATAGTGTTCCACTCCATCTCATAAATAACAGTTTCAATAGAGTTGTTGGTATGCGTAAGGAATAATCGGGGCCCATGTGTATTGAGGCCGCTATGTTTTGGTTATTATACTGCCTTTATTCTGCGGCTTTGGCTATGGCAAATTTCATAAGCTGTGCATTTTATTATTATAACGTTTCCTTTAATAAAACTTAAGGTAATCGCGTGTGGCGGGAAGGCGGAAGACGGATGGACGTACTACAATTTACAATTTAATTAAAGATAAGTAATTGAAGGTGTAAAGGAATCCTACCAACATCTTCGGAGTCAAGCCAACCTCATCTGCCAATCAACAGACAAGGCTTTGAACGTATCAGTTTCAGGTAAGCGGAAAAAGGCTCGCCACCTATTACGTGAGACCGAAAAAGTTATACGTGAAGTGTGGGTGTAAAATATACCTCTGCCTACGCCTTCGGGAAAACAAGCGTAATTGTTTGTATATATGTATAAATTGGACCGAAGAAAAAGTATCTAGTGTAGGTACGTCCTAGTCCTACGGAAAAGGCTTTCTTCATACCAAACATGGGATCTTTGTCTGAGCGTGAATTTATATAAATCAGTGTATAGGGAGTTCTATTCGTCCCAAAGAATCGATATAGGTATCATACCGATACTATGAACGATAGTAATATATACGAATCTTATCTACTAAAGAATAGGCCATAAGAAATGACATATTTACCTACATGTCCTTTTTTCCGGCTTATTTGATGTAATTTAAATATAATATGTAGGTATGTAAAGCAGTGTAATATAAAGGTGCTTTTACGCGTTCACCGTAATTCATTAGTGCACAGCCTCCCGAACCGTCGTTAGGTAAAAAGCCGTACAACCACAACTCAGGGTTTCCCACAAGTAATCGACACCAAGGCCACTACCCCTATAATCGGGAGAAGATAGCATGTTTGTGTTAACGTCTCTCAGACTCGGTACCATTAGAACGGTGGGAAAATCCCTTTATTTACTCAGGCAATACTGGCGTGCTCCCATCAAGCTCTGAAATATATTTTCTGAAAAATAAATTATATCAGAAAAATGTTGAAAGTTTTTTGTGACTTTTAATACTTATTGGTTTATAGTTCATAATAAACCTAGTATAATAAGAACATATTCGCAATTTTATTCATATTTGCCGCAAAAACGTTTCTTTCTTGTTAACTTTGTAAAAAGTTCATACATAATTATTTTTTTAAAACATCTGAATACATTGATTATTGTGGTTGAAAAGATGCGTATGCCAAAAAGGTTTGCGAGGTTTTTAAAGAAACTTTTTACGAAATACAAAAATTACTAGCCATTTTTTTTGAAGCATTAGTTTTCAATTACTTAAATTGATTATATGGATTATTTAGTCATATTAAAAATTATAGTCGGTGCTGTTAACGTAGTTATTTTCTACTTCAATAAAAATGCATTTTTTCAAGAATCAGAAGAAGAAAAAATAAAGATTAGGTTTACATGTGTCCGTTAGTAATAGACCTTAACATGATACCGGTAAAACCAGACTCTTACGGATGACCAACTTTGTTGTTTTAACTTCATTTCTTCTGTACCTGTACAGTCATGGTCAAGCATGTAATATTAGATGATACTTCTTTAAGGACATTCGTATATCCATTTTTGGTTTTTGATTTGACAAGAGGACAACAAGCGGGTGTATAGGGATCCGTAATATATTAAACAAATATCAGCTCTTTCTGCCTAGTCACTTGATTAATATATTATGAAAGATATGTCAGTTAGTTTATATGTAATTTACAAAGTATAGGGATCCCACCAAGACCTATGGAGCCCAAGCCAAACTCACCTGCAAGTGATGCACCTGCCGAATAGCAGACGAGGGGGAACAGGCGTAAATGTATATATGAATGAGGACAATAATTTAATTTGCTATTAAAATTACATATAAAATAGTTGAATCCGTATCAAACAACAAATAATTAAAACGGAACTTACTTACGGAATTTCCACAGAATATAACTTATTTTGAAGCTCTTACAAACATAACCTGCATTTTCCCTATCTGTTCATTATGTTCTAGTCAGAACAGAGCCTGTTTGTGCTTTATTTATGCAACTGTTGCTGATAATAGATAGAACCCGACAGGTTTTCTTGGCTCGATTAAATCACCATCAGTCACCCGGTTCTGCAGTAACAATGGGGGTGCCGCAGGGTTCAATCCTAGGCCCATTTCTATTTCTAGTATATATTAATGATCTCCTCCACCTCATAAAAGACGATCACGACATTGTTTTATTTGCAGATGATACGTCTTTAATATTTAACGTTAATAGTTAAACGTGGACAACGTGAACTTGACGACGTAAATAATGCGCTCTCTAGGAAAGTCCACTGGTTCAGTGCTAATAATTTATTATTAAATCAAAATAAAATTAAATGTGTCAGGTTCACCCTACCTAATGTGCGGCTTGCTCAAACCAGTGTTAGGGTAAGAGACGATGAAATAGAATTAGTTAATGAGACGGTTTTTCTGGGTATAACACTAGACTCTAGGTTGCAATGGGGTTCTCACATCGGGAAAGTTTCGGGCAGACTGAGTTCTGCAGCCTATGCCGTGAAGAAGATCCGACAGCTAACGGACATTGAAACAGCTCGTCTAGTCTACTTCAGCTACTTCAACAGTGTTATGGCATACTGCTGTGGGGTAATGCTGCAGATATTGAATGTATCTTTGTGCTGCAGAAAAGACCTGTCCGTGCTATTTATGGTATGAGATCTCGCGACTCATTGAGGGATAAGTTTAAGTAGATAGGCATAATGACTTTGTATTAACAGTACATTTATGAAAACTTACTCATAAAAATAAAAGTACGTTGAGTAAAAATAGTGATAGACATAATTTTAGCTTAAGAAATAAGAAAAAACTGGCTATGCCCAAGTATAGGCTCCATAAAGTTACAAATTCTTTTGCGGGGAACAGTGTTTGCATGTACAATACGCTGCCAGATCATGTGAAAAATATAGTACCTGATTTCAGAACTTTGGGCTGTGTAAAAAATATTTTATTTTCGATTTACAAAAAAATAATTTAAAATTCATTAGCATCATTTTACTATTACCATTTTATCCCTGGACCTGAAACAATCTCTTTTCTATCAAATTCCGTATAAATAAGGTCATAAATACACCTTAGAGGGCCCATACTGCATTGTACGGCACGTGGTTGCTCTTTTATATTTTGCTATATCGGATTCTATCACGTGGGTTAAAATTCTACTTAGATCTTGGCATCGATGTTCATGTTTATGCCTTCACTAATTCTATTCGCATTGTTTGTTTCCCTGAATGTAATTAGTTGTATTATTTTCATATTGCTACAAGTTGTTATCTCAAAATAATTTGCAATAACTTCCATTTATTTTTTAAAGATATAAACTACATTCAATGTTGTTTTCATACCTCGTGATAAGTTAAAGATTTCAAAACATATGGGACGAGTCGCGAGTCGCTGCGGGTACCGCAGTGGGTTGTCGGGATGCTGAGCGACGGGGCTTCAACTGTCTGCAGAAAGATAGCTCTGCTTTACCACTTGTTATTGTTAAGTAATGTATTCAGAGTACGTTAACGTCAGCGATTACTCTCGGGGCCTAAAAACTCCACTGGACCTGAAATTAACAGGCAAGCGATAAAAAACCATAGAAATGATGAAATAAAAGTGCTATAGAAGTTTGGTATACTTTATTAACATGGGTATCTGTGATCATCCTAGCATTTTTCACAATAGTTTCTAATACACGATAGTTTCTAAGTAAGATCATTAATATCTGGAATTCGCTGCCGGCTCATATGTTTTCTAGTTCCCGGGTATAATCCCGGGTCTTTTATCATCATCATCATCATTTCAGCCATTCGAAGTCCACTGCTGAACATAGGCCTCCCCAATTGCTTTCCACGTAGATCGATTCTTTGCCGCCTGCATCCACCGGCTCCCCGCCGCCCTGACCAGATCGTCGGTCCATCGCGTTGGGGGCCGCCCTCTACTACGTTTGCTGATTCGTGGTCGCCATTCAAGAACCTTAACGCCCCATCGGTCGTCGGTTCTTCGAGCTATGTGCCCCGCCCATTGCCACTTCAGCCTGCAAACGCGCTTCGCTATGTCGGTCACTCTGGTTCTCCTACGGATTTCCTCATTTCTGATTCTATCACGTAGGGACACTCCGAGCATAGCTCTCTCCATTGCACGCTGAGCGACTTTGAGCTTCCTTATAAGGCCCATAGTCAGGCACCACGTCTCAGTCCCATACGTCATCGCTGGCAACACACACTGGTCGAAGACTTTCGTCTTGAGACACTGAGGTACTTTGGACGAGAAGATTTTGCGTAGTTTCCCGAACGCAGCCCAACCGAGCTGGATTCGACGATTGACCTCTTTTTAGAAGTTGGACTTACCTAATTGGACTTTTTGTCCCAGGTATACGTACTCGTCGACAACTTCGAGGGCCGAGCTTCCCACTATTACTGGGGTAGGCACAACATGGATATTTGACATGATTTTGGTCTTATCCATGTTCATTTTAAGACCTACCCTTCGGGAAGCTCTGTCGAGGTCTCCGAGCATTGTGCCCAGATCCACAAGCGACTCCGCTATGACCACTATGTCGTCGGCAAATCGAAGGTGAGTCATATACTCGCCATTAATGTTGATGCCGTAGTTTTCCCAGTCCAGTAGCTTGAAAACATCCTCCAGAGCAGCAGTGAACAGTTTCGGTGAAATGACATCACCCTGTCTCACGCCTTTCTGCAAGAGGATAGGATTCGTGCACTGGTCTAGTACTCGTACGGACATGGTGGCGTTTCTGTATAAACTCCTCAGAACTTCGATATACCGATGATCAATGCGGCATCGCTGCAGGGACTGAAACACTGCCCAGCTCTCGATCGAATCAAAGGCTTTCTCATAGTCCACAAACGCTAAGCAAAGTGGCTGGTTATACTCCTCGGTCTTCTGTATAACCTGCCGCAGCGTGTGAATGTGGTCTATGGTTGAAAAGCCTTTTCGGAAACCGGCTTGTTCGGGAGGCTGGAAGTCGTCAAACCTTTGACCGAGACGGTTCGTGATGACCCGTGAAAACAACTTATAGACGTGGCTCAGTAGCGTGATTGGCCTATAATTCTTCAAAAGGGATTTGTCACCTTTCTTGAAGAAAAGGACAACCACACCACTGGACCACGCCTGTGGCGTACGTCCCTCGAGAATGACGGTATTAAAGAGCTTCTGGAGTACCTTAAGTACTGGTGTACCACCCGCTCTCAGAAGCTCTGCTGTCATCCCGTCTTCCCCCGGTGCCTTGTTGTTTTTTAGTTGTTTCAGGGCCATCCTAATCTCGTACAGGCTGACGTCCGGGATGTCTTCGGTGGTATGTCGAGTTAGTTTGGCTCTAGGGTCTTTAGCCAAACAAGTAGCGGGATCTTGCGTACTGGTATACAACTGTCCATAAAACCTTTCGATCTCCCTCATAATCTCAGGTGTCGACGTGACTAGACTGCCTTCGTTGGTCTTCAGCTGTGTCAACTGACTCTGACCAATAGACAGATCCCGTGCGAACACTTTTGAACCCCTGTTCCTCTCTATTGCATCTTCAATACAAATTGTATTGAATTTGCGAACATCGAGTCGCAAGGATTTCGAGATCTGTCTATTGATGAGCCGGTAAGAAGACGCTTCCGCTGAAGACTGCAATCGCATGTCTCGTCGCGCTTCCATGAGATTAAGAGTTTGAGTCGACAGTTTATTGGTTTTAGTTTGTCGGGTCTTATAATGTTTGGACCCGACAACGTGGACAGTCTCAACCAGCCCGCCGCTTATATCGTCAACGGTTACGCAGTTCTCCAGACCTGCGAAGCGATTTTGAAGCTCGAGCTGAAAGTTCTCGGGGTTTTGAATATGGGCAGCTGAGGGTCGGAGCGTAGACCTCATCAAACGGGACCTTTCAAGCTTTATATTAATATTCAATGTGCCCCTTACCATTCGGTGATCGCTACCGGTTTTCACCCGCGATCACAGAGACATCATTGAATATTTGTCGCTTAGTGGTCATGATGAAGTCTATCTCATTCCTCGTGAAACCATCGGGGCTCAGCCAGGTCCATTTCCTGTGTGGTGGCTTCTTGAAGAAGGAGTTCATCATAAAGAGGCCCTCCTTCTCCATGAAGTCAGCCAACCGCTGTCCCCTATGGTTTCTTCGCCCTATTCCAAATTGCCCCACTTTCTGCTCGTCACCGCTTCGTTGGCCTAGCCTTGCGTTAAAGTCTCCCATAACAACCGTGTAGTGAGTCGGTGAAGTATGAATGGCGGCAGAAATGTTATCATACAATATCTCCACGTCCTCGTCAGGGTGTGCCGAGGTCGGTGCGTAAACCTGAATTACCTTCAACGAATACCGTTTGGTGATTCTGAGTATTAGGTACGCTACCCTGGTCGACACACTCCGAATAGACACGACGTTGTTACGGATAGACTTCCGGACGATAAAACCGACACCACCTTGGGACAGGCGATCGCCCTCCCGGTGGTAGAGCAAGTTGCCGGACTTAAGGATTACCGTATCCTCTCCCTGTCTACGGACTTCGGATAACCCGATAATGTCCCAGTGCAACCGCTCTATTTCCTCCTCCAGCTCGTCAATCCTCTCGTCGGTCCTCAGTGTGCGCGTGTTATAAGTTGCCAGGTGCAGAAGTCGTCGTTTTGGGTGGTAGCCGGATCTCTGCCGGTGATTCTTAGCACCCCCTGCCCCGCCGTTACCAAGACCGCTACCGTAATCTGGAATAGCGGGGCCGCCGGGGACAGGGGGCCGTATACGCGTGTGTGCCATTTTCCATTTGGGGGTATTTGCCCATAATCACCACGCTGGGCAGACGGGTTGGTGATCGCAGTTCCAGCCAGTACGCAGGATGACGCTGCTGCCCATCATCCGGTAACATTTCTCTTCGTCGATTTTTACGACTCCCCATGAGATGAGAAGGGGTGACGCTATTCTAGGCCGGCGCCACACGGCGCGGGTCTTTTATGCAGGGCGTGAAACGGCATTTTAGCAGGCCGTCATGAGTGGGTGCGCTTTGTACCGCGCTTATTTCACGTTATGAAGCTTTATAATTTTTTGAATTTAATTTTTTGGGACTGCACCGACTGCTTACCTTCAGGCAGGATGTAGTCATTATGACATCTCACAAAGATTTTTTTTAATAACATTAGTAACCATATAGTGTATAAATGGAAATTCACGGTAGGCACACCAGAAAAAACATCAAATGTGTACAATATTATACCACAAAATGTTAGTAGGTACATTAATAGCAGATAACATTCACTTGGATAAATTAATACCGCTAATAAATATCTATCATGCCCAGAGAACTTGTTTGCTCCCGCATAAATGAAACTAATTTGTCACATATACAAACGGGAGCTTTTAGCGTATTTTCCTTGTTACTCGAGCATAATCAATATAAAACCAGTATAAACAAAATATTATAACAATAATACTTTGTGTTTCTATATTAAAATTAACAAAAGTTTTAATTTATGTTACTTTTTGTTGCCATTTCACACACTGTCAGCTAACCCAAACCAAGCAGAGGTATAGGTACTTAAATTTATAAATATATCTACCTGATTTTTTTCTAACATTGAAGTTTTGTACATTGTTACAATACATAGAAGACACCCAGATTAATACAAATGTTTTCGTTGATATTTAGGAGTCGCCAGATATACGTGAATGTTGTCTCTTATTAATAATAGCTAAACCATAATTGAAATAATATGCAATAGAGTTCAATACAAATTGTAATTGACATAAAGTAGGCACTTTTGTCATAAGCAGTTTTATACTTGCAATTTATAAATCTATATTTAAATAGCTGATTTTTCAAATTTAATTTAGGGCGGTCAAATATCTCTTTCCTCCTAAACTCCTACATTGTTCTACTAACACTGCTGTTGCTATTCCACTGTATCTATATGCTTAGTTTCAATTTCAGTATGCAGGATAGTGCCTAACCCGAGTTACTGATTTAAATTTCTCCAAAGAATTTTATTTATTGCGCCTCTTTCAACGCTGTTTTAGTGATCTAGATTATTTCAACGCATCATTATTTATATATAAACGTTTGATTATAAGATTTTTTTTTAATATATTGATATTAATGGGTGATAGTCTAACAAAGCTCCGCCTCTTTAAAGTCATTGCATCTCGCAGTCTACTTCTGAATTTACTACGGAAATTGTTTTGAAGAACTTTTTGATCTGACCCAGCCCTCTCTTTTCCTCTAATAATATGCATAAGCATACACCGGCAGAAAATTTATTTTGAGAAGAGCGTGAGAGTGGGTAATAAGCGCTTTATCTCACTTTTCCGACTTGTAAACTTAAACATCATTGACATAAAAGATATAAAAGCATACGACCACGGGCGGTTTCTTCCACCATCCATGTGATTAAAACGGAGAAAATCTATATTAAAAAATATCATTTCCACATCTTTTTGTGAACTTACATAGATTCCTTAAAATTTAAAAATCTGATAACAAATTGTAAGGATATTATAATCCTACGGAAACACATTATCGCGAAAAAGTCTTTATGTGTTAAATTATTTACATGTTTACTAAATTTAAATTATTAAAATTAAGATATTTGTCATTATAAATAATAATATAATGTTTGTATTAATATACTGCCTTGAACACTTTACTATGCCATGTAATACGAAGAGTTAACAACGTCTGAGTATACATAACAAATTGTTTTTATTTTAATAAGTTTAATACTTCAGCATAAATTAATTATGTATAGGATATAAATCCCGAACGGAATGTTATAACTTTAGTGTCTCTTTAGAAACTTTACTAGTATTTCTTTTGTAGACGTAGTTAAAATAACTATAAAACCCCGTTCATAGTCATGTTTTTTTTACATTTCTATTGTAATTTTTCTTTCAAAATGTAGTGAACCTATTTAACGTCATGTTTATTATTTTTAAATATTAGAAATAAAGTGCCTATAGTTCTGTCACATACGGCCACTATTTTTTGGTGATATAGATGGTTTTTTTTCAATATATACCTTTCCTACCTATTAATATTGATTTGTGAAGGAGAGATCAGAACGGTTCACGCCGGGTTCACATCGATAGTACTGATCTGCAAAGTTTGAACTCAATACCAATTACCAAATGATTATTGGGTCAAACGCCAAACCTACGGCCACCTTAAAACGTTGACGTTTTCCATTGTCTGTATGAGTAAAGCCTTATACTCGTATTCAGAGATAATGTTTGTTTGATCTTCGATATCCATTACGATTTATTTATTATAATAGTTAATACATCTTTATCGTTCGTAAATATTTTGTAAACTACTTACTAGCTTTTATTTTCTTCACATATTTTGTGTGAGTTGTTTTTTATTAGTTGTTGTTATGACTTTGTTGACAAACTGTTTCAATACAAGGATGTCCTGCAAAACGTCGTATAAACGTTATTAACTCTCGGTTGAGTTATTCTTATTTGTTTCTTAAAACATTGGTTTAAATTTTTGAAAAAGGTGTTAAGAGATTTTTGGAATAGAAAGCAATAGTTTACCACGAGCACTTATTTATACACTTGTCACTCTAAACACTATTGCTGTCTATGACATGACACTACTTTAAACTGACAATAGACGAATTTGAGGAAATGAGGAGGCACATTTTCGAAGGTTTCTTCTTCGAAAATGTGGCTAAAGTTCCTTCTCATAGTTAAATGACAACCTATGACGTAATCTCCCTTTAAAGGAAACAATTAAATCACGTACATATGCAATAGGCACCATTTGCATTCATCCAAGAGTAATATAAGGGTAGGGTACGTGTCCAGGCGAGCTGCGGTCGCTTGCACTCATGAATATTCCGTGGGGATAATGCACTGTGTTTAATATCGGGCGTGCGAATAGTGAATCTGTGGCATTTGGTAGTATTAATCACTTCTAGAGCCAGTTTTGACGTTCCAGAGGGTATTTTTGATTTAGTTGATAAGGTATCAGATTGTAACGATAAAAGAAATGTGTTTTAAGAGTGTGTTGTTATCACCATCTTTATCATTTCAGTTATATTGTCTTTTGCTGCACAAAGGCTCCCCAATAGTCTTCCACATTGATCGATCTTATATCGCCTGTATCCAACGGCTTTCTGCCGGCTTGATCAGATCATCGACCCAAAGACGAGGAGGCCGTCTTCTAATACCTACGCTATTCCTTTTACCAGATTTTTAAAGATATAAATAGCAGATTATGACTTCAATATAAACTTCAACCAGTGTGGTACTTTTAATTACTGCTAGCAAACAAAAGTAATTTGTAAAAGTTAATTTACGAGTATTTCCTATTATGTAAGTCTTCTATCTTACCTTGAATTAATTAAAAGTCCAAATTCTACTCGCAAAATTACACGTGTTTTCGCTGCGTATGTATATACACGTGTAATTCTCCAACTGATTGCGCAACGAGTACATTTGAAATTTGCATTCGTTTCCGTATAAAAAAAACACATTCAGGATTTTAATAACACATCAGCATGAGACCACACTCCATTAATTTTAATTCTTAAATTGCTTATTGCTTACGAAATATGTTGATGCTCATATTATTGTTTGGTGTAAGAATACGTATTTTAGGTGTTTTCTGTTGTTTGTCATTAAAAATGGGTCCTGTTTATAAATTATTTAATAGTTATTGCAAAATTTTATCTTTGAGGAGTATCTCTTTAATATTAATAAATAAATCTTTTATACACATTTTAGTACCCGTTCACAATTTTAATTAAGTGATTAATAATCAAGCGGAGGCTATGGCGTACACAATGTGTGCAACAAATCAAACTTGTTTGTTTAGTTGCACACATTTTTGAAACATACATAATTATTCATCAACACTAAAAGTTGATAACAACCCATTTAATCTTGCTATCTTAATAACGCATAAATCCCGTATGCGATGAACGAGACTTATATCTTCTTCATCAAAGTTATGATTCAGACTAATAAAAATTAAAAAAGGTATCTAGTATAGTTATGTTTTGTGAATCATTTGTCGGAACGAAATTTACACCCCAAGAGATAAATATTGACATGACAATAACATTCGGGGAATTGTCTCCTTCATATAGCACGTTAAAAAAAATGGGTTGTTTGATTCTTACGTGAAAAAGAGAGCATCAAATATGACACTCGCTCCGGCCGGCCATCGACGTATACGACTGGAGAAAACATCGGCAAAGTGTGTGATCTCATATTGCAAAACCGCAAATTCACTATCAGGGACATTGCTGACACTTTGGGCATCTTATATGAACGAACACAAAATATTATTGTGCACGATCTTGGATTTTTTAAGGTTTCTGCTAGGTGGGTCCCTAGATTGCTTTCAGTTGAGCAGAAGCGAATTCGACTCAAGATTTTTCGGGACTATTTGATTCCTGGGTCCACCACTATACCCCGGAATCAAAACAATGAAAAAAAAATTATGAACCGGCCACAAAAAAGGCGAAGTCAATTTTGTCGGCTGGAAATGTGATGGTGTCAGTTTTCTGGGATTCAAACGGTATCATCATGGTCGACTAACTCACGAAAGATGAAACAATTAATTTAGTGTACTATTGTACCATTAAACGCCGTTTGCGTGAAAAAAATTAAATAAACGGATTAATGAGAAAAAAGTGCTATTTTATCAGGACAATGTTCATACGTCTGTTGAAACCATGGCTCGAACTCGCTATTGTGGTTATGAATTGCTGCACTGCTATCTGATTTACCTGATCCCTTTGGACTTTTACCTGTTTCCTAACCTAACAAAACACTTTGGTAGCCGGAAATTTTCATGAAATGAAGAGGTCGAAGAATGGTAACTCTATATTTAGAGGAGCTTGAGAAATAAGTTTTATACCTCTATAAAAGCATTGGAAAACAGATGGAAAAAGTGCATTGAGTTAAAAGGAGATAATGTCGAGAAATTGTAAATACGCAGTGTAAATTGCACGCATTGTACATTATTTTCTGTACTAGGCCGAGAACTTTTTAATCCACCCTCGTAGATTCGAATAAACATACTTTACTACGCAAAATTACTTATTTGACCGTTAAAAAATGTGTCTCTATTATAGTAGCACATAATAAACAAGCGTGATTTCTTAACACAAAATATTTCGGTAAATATCATATCTGTGATAAATAACAGGGGTGACGTTGAGCGATGGCGGGCACATCTCTGGGTCCTTTTGACCCCTCTCGTATTCCTGTTTGTATATGGACGAAATATCGTCTTTTATGTACTAATAAATTAAGATGCCTGTTTGTCAGCTCCTACTTTACTTTCCTTGGTAATTTACGACCTAGTGATTATAAATCCAAATTCAAATCCTACTTCCTACAACTATTATAATAATTAGATAGAGCGAGACAGTATGCACTTGCAAGGTTTCTATATACTAACTAATGTTAACAAATACCTAAAACAAACGCAAGATTATATAACTCATATCGCGACAAATGTCAAACGTCAACCTTTTTAATGTCATTTATAGCAATTTATGTATCATTAATTGTATCTAAATACATTTACGCCTGTTTCCCCGAAGGGGTAGGCAGAGGCATATTATACGTCCACACTTCGCATATTATATAGTCCCCCGTAATAGGTGGTGAGGCTATAGGCTCACCACCTATTACGGGGGACTATTACGTATATTACGCGTTAGTTTATAAGTATGACATTCATAAGAGCTCTATTCAGCCAAACTTGAATAAATTAATTTTAATTTTTAATTTTATTACTATACGGGGGCTTACTGGGCACTGTTCTGTTTGCCAGAGCCTTGTCCGTTGGTCGACAGGTGCACCGCTTGCAGGTAAAGTTGGCTGTGTCTCCTTAGCTCTTGGTAGGATCTCTATACACCTATTAATTGTATAAAATGATAATAAATTATATATATTGACGATATTATGACGATATTGTTTAGTTACTTCATTAAGTTTTAGCATAAAAATACAATAAAAACAATACAATAAAAACAATTTTACAATGGCTAAATAACAGATAAACATACTTCCATAACTTTATTTTTTTTTGTAAATATATATTTAATATACATAGAAAACTGATCTGAGTGATCAGGATAAATATATATGTTCATGCCAATAAAGATTTGTCCTGTAGAGGAATCGAACCCACGACCTCAAAAAAGCAGGTATACTGACCTCCACGCCAAATCTTCAGTCTTAAGTAATATTTATTAATGTCTCCCAATCCTATTCAAAACGTAATTGACACAGGAGTAGTCGATTGTGGTTTTAGTTACTAATAATTGTTCTCGTTATAATTGAATCTTCAAAAGTAATCTAAGAGAGATTGACCTACATACTTCTCGGTCGTGGTCAGTAAAACAGAATCTCGCAGTACGTGAAGATAACTCAGACGAAACATGCCTTTGTTTTCCAGCTGATTAAGCTGGAGATGTTTACTCCTATGAAAATCCCTTTGAATATAACAATGTGTATGTACCATTGCAAAACCATTTGAAATATGAATCGAACTCGTATGATATTTTGGGAAGATATTCTTAAGCGTTCAGAAAATGCGTAAAAATAGTTATTTTCGTCTTGATTATTTATATAGACAACATTATTAATTATGGAGCACAATCCTACCGCGTATCCTTTTTCCAAACACAGATTACAAGTACTGAGTAAGTTACTTTTTATCATAATGTAATTTGTCTTATTCCCTTTTTTTTTGTGTTCTCATAACATTATAATAAATTAACGGTTTGTTTTTTTTCTAATAGTGCAATTTTATTTTAATGTTTTCCTTTCAAACTTTTTCATAATATCTTGTAATGAACTAGAATCACTACATAATGTAAAACAAAGTCGCTTATCGCCGTCTGTACCTATGCTTAAATCTTTTTAAAATTCGATGCGGTTTTTTTGATAAATAGAATGATTGAAGAGATTTATTTATGTAGTTTTTGCAGCCGCTTTTTATATATATATCCGACAGACTTTTCAAGAGCGGATATTAAAATTGTAAACACGATAACAAATAATTGACTTTTCTTCCTTTCTAACAGTTTTCTGTAATTTTTAATGTTTTCATTAGGTTCACATAAATAAGAATAACTCATAAATACAACTGCTTTATCAAGAACGGACATTATTACCGAACAAGGGCTTCTAAAAGAGAAATCCCAAGTAATTGGCACATGAGTAAGATCGTTCATCACAATCCATCTTTCAGCTGAAGTGGTGCTTTAGCATTTAGCTAAATGCGGCGATATACTCGTAGCTGGGCGTGGGCTTCCAAGCGAGCAATCCATTAACTTCATACATCTACAAGATTTTTCTATTTAATTTTCTACAAAATTGAGTTTATACTTTCAAACGATACTGCAACATATGGACGTTTTATACTTTTACTTTGGATTCTTGAGATTTAATAGACGCTCATAGATTTTCGACCCTATGTGGTTGGAAACGATCACGAAGTTAAGCAGTGTTCAAAGATATCGATCATTGGATGGGTGACCAACCTAATGTTTCTAGGTGACTAACCCAATAAAGGGTATTTGAGGACTGTTCTTAAATGCTGCCCTAGTGAATATTGCTAGCCCTGTTGTTTATTTATAAATGTAATAGCAATTAAGTTTAAATTAATGTCAGTTACAATCAAGTAATCAAATCGGTAGCTCTCGTAAGCCTCACTAAAATAATATAAACGCGATATGACTAAAGGGTTTAGATCCGTATTTTATTCAAAAAGTTACAACTGTGCATAGGGATATCAAACCAAAAGTGCGTTTTGTTTCTTAAATATGCGACCGCCATACCTGTAGAATAAGACAAATATTGCTCCCTTAAAGAATTTATATTATCAAAAATAATATAATTTTCTTTTTTACCTATACTGATCGTGTGAAGTTTGACACAGATATTATTGTTCTACGACCATGACGACTTATTTACCGCTATTCAATATCCTGAAAAAGCGTAATTCTATTATTACTACAATAAAAACTACTCAATATCAAAATCAAAAATTATGAATGACCTATGAATGTCATACTTATAAACTAACGCGCCTATTCACTGCGGGCGGAAGTTCGATCGTTAAATAATGGGCAAGAAAATCGTCAAGATAACTTTTTTCTTCCGCCAGTTACTATCAAAATAATTTATATTACAACAACAAAAATTTGGGATCTGCAGTCACCAGATTTAAAAGAAAAGAAGACACTCATACTGCTATTAGGTAAACAATTTCGCACGTCGAAATTTATGATCATTTTCATATTCTACAATTTCAAATCCAATAAACTTATCTTCATACTTAGATGAGAATCAAATATTATAGTTCTACATAATTCCTTGCTCTATGTTTGCCAGTTGATATAACTAGTTCAAACTAGGAATAAGTTCTCCTATATTGCATTTAGATACTAATTCCGGTTCCTTACTAGCAAACTTTAGCAGGTGCGGGAAGAACGCTTAGCGTTGCTATCAATCTTACAACTGCACAGTGGGACCTAAGAGGCGTAAGTTTGGGATTAAATTGTTATTATATTATTTTTTGTTCATGTTATAAGAATTATTAAAAAAGTATCATAGTTTCTTAAAATTCAAAACTATTTCGTTTTTAAAAAAAGTCTTTTACTGAATCTGAAATTGCTGTACTTCTTATAAATGTTTCATTATGTTCACACCGCACAGGGTGCGCGTGGTGGACTATGACCCAAAACCTTTTCTTCTTGGTTTGTGAGAGGAGTTCTTGGTCAATGCTCAGTAGTAGGACATTTAATGGGCTGTGGTGATAAGGATGGAGTTCTGTTTAAAAGAACCTAATAACTGATTAATACCAAATTGAACACTTGAAAATAAAATAATATAATATCTAATTCATTGATGGCTATATTATTCCCTTTTCATTGACGGGAAAAAAGTTAACTAAATTTGAACTAAAATTTTAATTATGTAATAAAATATACTTACAACTATTTTATATTCCCAAATTAACCCTTTACTTGGCAGTTTTTTTTGTTTCCGAATTTAATATTTTTTTTAGATAATAATGGTCTATGGGGTCTAAATGAAGGTAGAAAATTAAAATAAAAAATATGTGATAGTCAAAAATAAGGTTTTTTTAATGTATCCTTAAATGCACATTGCCTGATATGTAACAATCAAGTGTTAAATTTGAGTGTATCTTCAAAGACACACTGCCGTATATCCAATAAAACTAAAACGAAAAGAAATATAAATGAAACTTTTAAGAAAATAATTATAAATTAACAAGTTTTATGAATCTTTATAACAAACAAAACATCATCAACATTTTTTAAATAACAAAACAAAAAATTATATTTTTTTGCTTTCAAAATCAAATAAGTTGTACTTTCTCCTAAAAACATAACTTCTGTAAATTATAGGAACCAAATTAACAAATTATAAACTATTGAGACCAATCAATCAGTCAGTGTCATTATTATCAATAAATTAGGACTTAGTATGATAAGCAAAAAAACAATTTCGTTCTTCTACTAAACATAGCCGTATGTTACATTTTTGGCAAAAGAACTTAGTCTGAACTTTTGTACAAAATTTACATTTTCCTTTAGATGTAAATGTTGGCACATGACCGACGTGATCATATCTTACGACATCTGGAGGTCTTTCAACCACAGGGTTCTTAATTTCCTGGCCACGCCGTACATTTGTCCCAGAATCATCCACATTCCTCCCAAGCGTCAATAAACTTGCATGAATTTCAAACATGAAACGTTTAAGTGTTAACTGTTTTTTTGAACGTTGTCCTTTCAAGGAACGTCTCTATAAAAGCCATGCATTGTTCACACAGATATCCAACATTTGGGAGAATATAGGCAAAATACCAACGATGGCCTCGAAGTGGAGTACGGTTTAAAGCTATAAGCATATCTGAAAGATCGACTCCACCCATATTGGAATTATATTCTTTGATCATTTTTGGACTCGGTACTGGCACTTTTCGTCTTTCCTCTTTACTGTATCTTAAAATATTTTCAACAGGATTCGCGTCGACATAGCTACTAGCAACGGTCACACATTTATTGTCATACCATTTCAATACGACGATCTTATTCTTATTACAAACAACCTGAGCATAATATCCTTTTCCTTTCTTCTTTAAGGCTTTGTCTGTTGGCAGCATATTTTCAGCTCCTCGAAGTCTATTTTGCCTAATAGTTCCTAATAGTTCCTCATTGATTGAAATTTCTTCAGAGTCATAATATTTGCCACTTTATCGTAACGTAAAGCTTTTGACCAGTAATCAATATAGGCAGGTAGTTTTACAATGCCCATCGATAAAATAATTGCTATAAAATCTTTAATATCATTTTGTGTACAATTCAATGATACACCCTTTGATTGTGTACTATATAGATTTGTTTCTTCAAGAATCATAGAAATTAAATCATCTGAAAAAAATTGCTTCAAATATTCTATTGGGCTTTTTTCCCCTACACTAATAAATTCTGATATATCTTCCATATCTGCTGTCCCATAAAACTTTTGACATTTCTAATCTGGTGCAATCCTCTCTATTTTAACTATTTTCCGGCGTGCGACAACAAGTCTCGGTCTGTTTGACCGAGTAGCTGCTGAAGGAGAAGGTGCTGATAAGGTGGAGGCTAATTGAACAGATCGTGAAGTTTCTTGAAGCGAAGAAGGCACTGTGGAATGATCCCAGTCTCTAATTGGCATAGCAATGACTGATGTGGAGATAAAATTGATGGCGAACAAGCTGCAATGAGACTTGATAATTGAAATGGTTCATTGATAGAATGGATGTTTGGAAATGTTGTTACCTCATTGTCGCTATCTGATAACAGGTGTATATTTTCAAGCGAAGACGGTAATGATGGTGGTGGTGAGCTATCTGAATGATTTGTCGGATTATAACTTTGTAATTCGTCATCGGAGGATCCACTGCTATCAATTTCTGATCTAGCTCCTGATCTTGGAACAAGAGCCACCAAAAGGCGAGACCTATTTTGTTGCTGAATGCTGGTTTGTGAAAGCTAAAAATAAAATTAATCTTAAAGAGTAACAATTAAATATCAAAAGTATTAATCTGGCGTCTACTAGGATATGGAAATATAAAGTAAATACATATTTATATATATATATATATACAAATTACACCATATATCTCAAAACATTGAAAACTGGCAGTGTATCTTTATGGATACGTAATAAAATGCATTTATTATGTAAGAAACTGAGCCGTGTGCATTTAAAGATACATACCTAAAACCAGTGCTATAACTTTGATTGTAAGCAATATCTATATAAAAAAATAAAATTTTTGAATCGAACATACGATAAATAAAAGAATAACAGCATCATAGCAGCACATAAATAAAATAAAATTATCAAAAACTGAAATATTCACCTTACGCGGCGCAGACGCACGTGCACTGTTCACCATTTTGGCGTCTACTGGTAAAATTAGTGTTTCCAGCAACATACACATATTTTTTTTTTATAATTAGTAATATTTATTAAAATAATAAAATGAAAATAATCATAATTTATTTATTAGTTTAGTGTCTAGAATTTAATAACGTCATATGTGCATAAGACTATACCAATCTTAACTTACCAACTTAAAGGACTTACAGCACCCGAAGGTCACATTATTGTATACCGTGTGTAAATTCTCATTTTCTTAAAACCAAGTAGTCAAAATCCAGTGCTATAAATATAATTTACATACGTACATATATAAACGCATTTTATACGCCCATTATATAGTTTTTTCCAATTATAAAGTTGGTCCCACGTAATAGGTGGCGAGCCTATTGTCACTTACCGGACATTATTATGTTCGCCTTGTTTTACGATCGGCAGATACACCACTAGCAGGCTCCCTTGGTTTTGGTTCCTACCAAAACCTAGCAAACCCTATACACCCAAATAAACTACATATAAAATTGAGTAATCTGAACCAATTTTAACCTTTATCGCGATTCAGATATAACAATGTTTTTGAGTAAACAGTACAACAGTTTTATCATTTGTTCAATTGCTTGTTAGGTGAGCTAGTTTTCTCTTTGAACCACTGTGCACCCCAGGTACAAGATATCCCAAGAGCCACTTCCGTGTTATTGCGCCGTCTCGTTTGTAGAAACTCAAGAAGAGAAGTGATGTGTGGTCGTGAGCTCTATATATACGTTCACATAACGTAGCTTTTATGTGCGGATGGGATATTATTGTAAAAGATTTACGGATTGTTCTAACAGTAAAAGTGCTTTAAGATAATGGTTTATTAAGTTATTGACTCTTTTCAAGTAAGTTAATGAGCTAAAAAGTGCAAACTATGTATATGCGCCAGTCCGTCTGTTTATGTAGGCAGTCAAAATAATACAAAGTGTGTTTTTTAGTAATTGTAATATCAGAAACATTTGAAAAAATTAAGGATTTTATGCCCAAGGAAGCTATCCTCGTTCCACCACGAGCCAGCACTTTTAGCGTGAGAGGACTTGATCATTTCTTTTATTTGTTATGATGTTTGTCTTATTAATGCCGCTACGTAATTAAACGCAATTTACTTTTAACTTTTGAGTTAGTCGTCGAGGTAGAAAGTACAGCTGGTTGAAGATAAAATATATTACTATTATATTGTGTATTAATAGCGCTTAGGCCCGCAGGGTGTATTGGGCTCCGTCCAATATCTTAAGAGCCAAGCGAACCTCACCTGCAAGTGGTGCACCTGCCGATCAACGGACGAGTTTTTTGCGAGCGTAGCAGTTTCAGGTCAGCGGCAATAGACTCACCACCAATTACGTGGGACCAACAATGTCATTGGCGAAATGTGCGCATATAATATGCCTCTGCCTACCCCTTCGGGGAAAACAGGCGTGAATGTATGTATTATTATAATTAGCAAGGTTATTTATGGCAATCATAATCATAATCTTAGCTTATTATCGACCCATTACCTTATCACAGGCCTCCTATACCACATCAAGGTGAGAGGGGTTCAAGGCATACTACACCAAGTGCACGGAATGGCAAAGTCAGGAGTATGGCGCCTGCTGTAAGAATTATTTAAACCGCCTAATAGGTCCTCTAACTTTGCTTTACGTCTACTACACATAGCGCTAACTGGGACCAACGGCTTAAAAAGCTTTACGAAGCACATATCTGAGTCAATGTGCTCCAGATCTTTAGCCTAATAAAGACCACTGCTGAACATTGGCCTCCCCAATAGATTACATTCTATTAGGGGTATTTGCCCATAATCACCACGCTGTGGAGGCAGGTTGAAGATCGCAGTTCAAGCCAGGACGCTGCTGACCGTCATATAGTAGGATTTTTGTTCGTCGACTCTTACGACTTGCCGTGAGATGAGAGGGGATGGCAATATTCTAGACCGGCATCACACGGCGCAGTATTCTACTATAATAACTTTATTATTTTTATTTAATTCTATAATTTAATAAAAAAGCTAAATTTAATACATAGTGATTTTCACAAATAGACTGAACATTGTAAATCTTACCGCAGGCCACTAACTTGAAAAAATAACTGAGAAGGATTACTTTCAAGTTTAATGTAATACTTAATATGCAGACAAATGAGGTTGGTATAACTTAGTTTCGTCACAGAGCCGGGCACATAGTTATCTAAACTTACCATATAACACTTTGTATTTTTATTTCAAGGAGGTTTTATACGACGAGAACTTTTAATGCTATATTGTAATGCGTTTTTTTAAGAAGCACCGTGTTATTTGTCCTGGACTTAGACCTACCTTACTACTCTCTCAAAAATTACTGCATTGGGTATTACATCTCCAATGCGTATTAAATAAAGTATATGTAGTTGGTCTTTCGACACCAAAATTTTATATAGAAAATTACAAATACTCGCAAAAACGTTAAATAAGAACAAATAGTACCTGTGTATAGTAATTGCATCTCCAAAGAATTATACGACCCTATGCATATAATGCCCGAGGACGTAGTACTTGTAAAGGGCCACTACGAGAATTACATAATTTGACACGTATCATTTAGATTTATATTTTAGTTCTAACTCCTTTCCTGCTAACTGCGTGCGTTTTCATACTTTGCTACAACTCACAACTTTAAACATCTATTCAAATAGCATAGTATAGCATAGTATAGTATAGTTATTATAAGAGAAAATACATCTTGATTTGGCTTAAGCGGAATTTTGGTGTATCAAATGAAAACTGTCAAATATGTCCCTTATGATAAATCGATATTACATTTCAACTAATAAATTTGTAAGTCGAAAGCCGGGTTTGCCTTACGATATTTACTGGCGCTGCCCGTGACAAGTTTACGGCCTCGTACCTCCCACACATTCTCTATTGTGTCAAAAACAACGCAGCCCGCTTTTAGTTGTATGCCGTTTTCTTTATTTCGTTTTGTTTATTGTTTTGGTAACCATAACAAAGGACATTCTGCGTCTACCCTCGTAGTTTTGTTTTTGTTCTGGGAATGTCCTTTCCCTCTTTCCGTTTATACAAGTTGGTTGACAAATTTGAAATGTAGTGAGAGTCAAATTTTCTCATTTTATTTGCAATTTACATACATTCACGCCTGTTTCCCCAAAGAGGTAGGCAGAGGTTGTTATACGCCCACATTTAGCCAATTATATAGTTGGTCCCACGTAATAGGTGTCGAGCCTATCGCCGCTTACTGGGCACTGTTATGTTCGCCAGAGCCTCGTCCGTTGATCGGGAGGTGCACCACTTGCAGGTGAGGTTGGCTTAGGCTCCTTAGGCTTGATATTTCTAAATATTTATAGCTGTGTATCTGTTGGACATGTCTGATTAACCAAAAAAGTAGGAAATGAACGAGGTAAGTCAAAAAAGCTCAGTATAATAATTTTCTACTTAATGTTTTCTAGTAATAGTGACAAAGTTCTATAGGTAGAATGTATATAGGCAGGTCCAATTTCGAGAAGGGCGTAAGTCGTCGTAATTAACTCGGCTGAGCAGCATTTGTCTCATCCACAAAACACCTCAGTATATCTAGCAAATTTCTTCAATTATATAACAAATAAAGAAACAGCAAATAGTAAAGTAACCAATTAAATTTCAAGGAGACCACTGCCCCTATATTTGCAAACTGACAATCGCCCGAAACTTTAGAAAATATTTTACCTGTGCCTTATATAGCCTTTTTTATAAGTCTCCTATTATTTGTTAGTCTATAAACTTATTTAGCGCAAGGTGTCTGTAGCATATTGTTTCATTTGGGAAATAAAATACTTGCATGATTCATCATTACCTCTAGATCATTTCAGCCCACTAGCGTCTCACAACTGAGCAGGAGCCTCCTTTTACGAACCCAGTTACGAGGATATTGGGAAAGTGAAGGCATGTGTATCAAGAGATATCAAGAGCTATAATTTGCATTATTAGAGTCAGACACGGTGTAAAGCAACATCTCATTCTTACAACCGCATTTGCATCTCTTCGAAAAATAATGGCAAGATTGGCAAGTTATTTATTTATTAGATTGGTGGCGTGTGGGCCTATAATACGCCTCGGCGTGATTGTATATAATAATATGTAATATTTGTTTACCGTATCAGAAAAATAGATAAATTAGCTAGCAGGCATCTAAGGGCTATTAACATAATGCAAAAAACATTAAGCTTGGGCCCTATAAAGTAATTGTCAACTAGTGGTGAAATGAGATTAATGTCTTGAGTTATAAATTATGTTCGCGAAAAGTTAATTATGCAACTTTCGACTTAATTAGGAAATTTGTTTCAATTGAATACGTACTCAACACAAAACGATGTTTATTTATGATATTTTGAGTTAGGATAACATTTTAGAACCTTTTTCCAACAACCTTGTTTAACAGGTTTTAGTTTAAACAGGATTTCAATATTAACTTTGCTATTGTACAAGGTATATTTTTTTTAACGTTTATTCAAATCACATAGTTATATGGAGTAGTTTATGATTAAATAATGTTGCTAACTAGTCTTACTTGGGCTAGATTGCAGTTTATCCCCCCCCGACTGGTCTCCACCTTGTCGTGGTGGGGGGGCTGAGTACCTCCCGGTAGGGCGCAGGAGGCGCTAGGGAAAAGGTAACACCCAGAGACCGACGACTCTGGGTGCCCTTAGTACTGACTACCGGGGGGGAAACTAAGAGGGACCTATGGAGGGCGCTGCGGGTAGGCCAGGAGGGCCCGCTTAGCAGCGCCAGGAGGGTCTAGGCAGCGGGGGCAGGGGGCCCCTGCTGTCTAACCATGGACCCTCCGGGAAGTCGGCCACACACGCTATGGTCGCAGGGGGAGGTAGGAGGGGCGCGTCCACTGCGCTTTTCTGAGGAAGTCCTCCCGGTTTTGGTCCGGGGGACGTTGGCCGCAGGCGGGGTGTCAGAAGCTGCAACCCAGGTACTGGCCCCCGCCTCTTTCTCAACAAGCGGCGGGCGTCGTCGGAAGATTTTTAGTGGGTATTGCTGCCGGCGGTCGTATCTGCGGGTGGTGAGTCCCACACCCCCTTTCTGTCCCCCTTTGGCCGGAAGGCAGTGCGTAAATGCATTTTGTTACCGACGTAAAACAAAAAAAAAAAAGACAGAAAGAATTTGGTATAGGTATAAAAAAAAAACTTCATTACAAAGAATAAACTGTCAGTTGGCTTCTTGGCGGGAAAGTGAAGCGTTATGTCTGCAGTTTTGTTTTATTTTCTAAAATTTGTGATATTTCTAACATTGATGTGTAATAGCGGTGGATTAATAACCGTTAAGTGTTTGTGAATATACATTAGTGTTGGTAAATCAAACGAGGCAGTGCTACATCACTTTTCAAATTCTCTCAAGGAGTCCATTTGAGATCTCAGTATAGTCCCACATCTTTACTGAGGACTTAAGGGGCTTATGGGAGGGTATCTCATTTACCATTTATCATCTTTATCACCACTCATTCTCATTTACTATGAATTATATATTATTAATATATCACTTACTTGACACTGGCTAAATGTGCTAGACGCACGAAGCCATTATTTAAAATAAAGAAAGAAAAAATAAATCTCTCAAGAAGTCCATGCGAGAACGTAGTATAGTCCCACATCTTGGTATAAGAGAAGGAAATCTCATTTACTATTTATCAACTTTATCACCACTCATTCTAATTTATTATTAATTAAATATTATTTACACATCTTCTTACTTGACACTGGCTTAATGTGCAAAACGCACGAAGCCATTATTTAAAAGAAACAAAAACTGCCAGTTTCCAATGGGCAAAAGTTTCATGCATTTGACGCTTGCCTAAATGAATGCTTGCATGAATTTTCAAACATATTTTGAGCATTTCGGTTCAGTTCTAACTGACAGCATCAGCCCAGGTTTCAAAACGCAGTTTTGTTTCATTACGTTGGTACTACGTGTTCGATCAGATGAGTGTTTATTTTAAGAGTCAGTCAGCGCGGAAATAAAACTAGCCCATCAGAACATAACCTATGCATGAAGCACACAAATATTTGTTCCACTATCCTATCTTATCATATCACGGGGGCGCACTTTGACCCTTATGTCGGATCTTTTGTGCATCCCTTTGTTTTTTTTGTCCCACTAAAACCGTAGGTCGTCAATGTTTATAGATACAATTTATGGATTATACTGAACTGTGCTGGTTTCATTAGAATTAAGGTGTATTCAAAAAAAGCTCAATTAATATACGGATAAACGTCTTACTAATCTAAATGTTACTGATTTCTACTTAAATGTAATATAATATCTCATACTCCCTTTAAAAAGATATAAATAAAGATCCCAGCTGAAATATTGGTACAGTCAATGCACTCTAAAGCTTTCGTTACCAAGTGCCCGCTTTGATTGCAATCTGTTTTGCCAGGAAATAGAAGGAATTAATTCTTAGCGTATCCTGCCAAAAGTCTGACAGGGCGGTAAATTTACGTAGTCACAATGGCTGCCATAAAATATGCATTCAAACAATGAGTGCTCTCGAACAACAGCTTGTCGACACGTGCTCAAGCGAGTGTTTGCCACTTACATGCTCGATCATTTATTTAATATCATTAATGCTGATTTAAATAATTCTGTATCATGTTTAAATTTGAAATGTGTTATTAAAAGAACTTAAAGCTAATTAAATTTCACTTGTGCTCGGAAGGTATACCTTTATTGAAATTGTGCTTATTATAATAATTTTATGCACGATCGTTTTTAGCAGATAATTGTAATTCGAAATGTGAGGACTATTTTGAGATGTCTATTTATTGATGGTTGTTGGATTATGCAGAATAACTGGGTATATATTATTATGAGTCTTAAAAGTGTAATTGTGAAATACAGTGCACCGTGTGGCGGTTTCCATAAAATTCACTATACTAATTGTCATATAAGTTTGACGAATAGTTCAATAAAATTATTACTCAGTGAACTAAAATATTCCAAACAATGAAGAAAATTTAACACTTTTTCAGTTATTGTAACATTTTGGTGGTAGTATTTGAGTAGTTCTAAGCTCTGCCATTAAAGAAAACATAAATATGTTTAGGTTACATAATATTTGCATTTTAAACTTTTATTCATTAACGTATATAAAAATTCGTTACAATATACAAAAAGTATTTCAAATTCTGCATTGACAAAAGACCATGAAATTGCAGTTGTACTCTTTAAAAGTATATGATATTGCTCTTGTTAACATTACTTTTATTGATGCGACCATTAAAAAGATACAGCAGTAATAAAAAGGCAAAACATTCCTTGCTAGTTCCTTCCCTTTAAGCGAAGAGAAAAGAGGTCGCATTTAAGTTTTTTCAAGCTTTATACACGAAGCAGTAAAAACAAATTTAAATCCCCTCCTATCCTTTTCCAATGGGTTATTTCGATTCAACCAAACTCGGAATTTAGTAGGAGGCAACGCAATGAAAGGATCAATTGAAAATACATCGAGAGAGATAAAATCTTGTGTGTTGTATAGTGGGGAGCCTAGCTTTTGGTCGAATCAGTTCTGACCAATAAAACTATAGCGCTAGCGATGTAAAGACCGCTACACGAATTCCGGAAACCGAATATCCATTGAAGATGCAATTTTATTTGTTGTTTAAATCGAATATAGTAGATGAATTTTAGTGATATTGACTCAATTTTTTAATTAATATTTGAAGTATATAAATGATTATTCGAAGCCTTCATTATGATTCTGAAGTTATTGACAAAACACTTATAAATATTTTTATACAGCTTAAATTTTAGGGATCATGGATATATCTTGCGTCGATGACAAAAGGACCTTTAACTATCATAGAAGTAACATTTTATAATCAGGATATTTAAAGAAAAAAAATAGTTATAAAGTTTTCCTACATCAAGAAAAGCGATAAAATTTTTAGCTTAGTAAAAATAAAGTTATACACTACAGACATAGGAACAGATATTTTCTACATATCCAAGAGACACTCAGTAACTTAACAAAGGTGCAACAATCTCGTTAACATAACCACATTAAATAAAGTTTAGTAGACTTGAAACATGGCAAGTTTATAACAGAATTATTGTTAACCAAGTTCCCTTGTTCAAACACTGACTGTTGACTTGTGAATTTCAAAATAATATTAACAGGCACACATTACCCCTACCACTGGTTTCAAATGATTTATTTAACATACAAACATGACGTCACGCCTCTTTTACGTAGACCCCTACGTAAAAGAGGCAGAGATCACATCCTTCCACTTGCTACATCTTGACACACACTCTTGGCTTCATTCACACTCATTTACCTTCTCATACTCGCCCGTCGGTTTAGGGTACTTTTGACCTGGCCAGAAGCCTTGGCCATGGAAGGTTTTACGCGGTCTTCCCCTCCCAAAACTTCTATACTCTCGTCTGTCATAATTTACATTCATTAGTTTACTTCCAATCATCCTCTCAACATGACACAACATAATACTCAAAAAAAAATTACAAAACCATCCCGTCTAAGCACACCACGCTCTCCATTCTTGGCATTATAAAATATGTGTGCTGCAGACTGACTTTAACTATCAGCATGAAAAGCAGTGACTTCGTACTATCGCTGCAGTAGGACTTTTGGTTGGTATGTATTGTATTGTATTTCTCATTCGAGGAAGGTGAATCTCGCGAACTTGGTACAATAAGCATATTGATTGTGACATTTCACTATTATAATTCGAAACATCATATACTCCAAACAACCATTACCAATTTGACGATACCAAGAACCAACTTCATTACATTAAACAACAATGAACTGTGTAAATAATTATATAAGCCTCTGCTATAGGTGCTAAAGGTTACTTATATCGTGCATAGTCATAATGATGTATAGGATGTATAGGGTTCATACCAAGATCTAAAGAGCCCAAGCCATCTACTAGAAGTGGTGCATCTGGCGATCAACAGGAGAGGCTCTGGCGAACATAAAACTTCCCGGTAAGCGGCAATAGGCTCGCCACCTATTACGTGGAACCCAA
Source organism: Musotima nitidalis (assembly GCA_949126915.1). Lineage (NCBI taxonomy): Eukaryota > Metazoa > Arthropoda > Insecta > Lepidoptera > Crambidae > Musotima > Musotima nitidalis. The sequence goes on along the minus strand of OX421423.1, from coordinate 10,426,380 downwards.
TATAACTAGCGAAATGTAGGCGTATAATATTCCTCTGCCTACCCCTTCAGGGAAACAGGCGTGATATTATGAATGTATTTAATCATTGAGGAACAAACATTTAAATTTATTAGTGGAGATCTAACTAAACAATCACATTGCTAAAATGGACATACGGTTTTGTTACTAAAATATCCTTAAGTGATAGTCAACTTTGTATCCATTTTTCTTTGCATGTTGATTCAGCGCCTTGGTGACAATTTGTATCTTTTTAAACACATCCTTCAACGTAACGTTATTAAATGATCTTTTCTTCTGTGGTGGCAGTGGTTTGAAGTTTTCCTTGCCTTTCAATGCTTCCTTGATGTAGCTTGGCATTTCTACAAAAGGAAAAAGAAGTTTTAATGTTTTTGGGACCAATAATATTGTAATAAATAATTTGTTGATTATGCCTCATCTTACGGGGAGCCGTAAGACTCGGCGAAGACTAATCCTACCGAATTATAGGCAGCAGTGTCATCTTGCTTGGTGATGGGAACTGCGACCAATTACCCACTTGCCCATGTGGTGATTATGGGGAAATAAGTACTCTTAATGGAATATAATTTATTAGGGAGGCCAATGTTCAGCAGGAACAAATTTTTCTCTCCTCGCAGTAAATGGGTGCTTTAATTTTTAAGCTGGCATTGAAAAGATCTTTATTGAGCAAAACTTAAAAACTATGTATAATGTTTTTTTTTAATAAATAACAAAAACATTCGTACCATCACGTCCAAAATCAAGTTGCGCGTTCAAAAAAGCGAATAAGGCTAGAAAAGTAATGCAATTAGTGGCCAGCATAGTCGATTTCACGTTACTGTTCTCTTTGTTTCATTTAATCCTATTGTATCGGCAACTCTTACTTTCGAGAAAATTATAAGTCCAGGAGATTAACATTTCTGTATTTATTGTAACTTGAGTAGGATTCTAATTTAAAACTTTATTTATCATCTGTCTGCGGCATTTCCAATGTCTTTTGTGACCACTTCTACGCTTCGTGGTTGATTATATTTAGAGCTATCCGTACGACGTGATCTGAAGGATGCTTAAAGATATGTCCATGTAAACGCTATTCTTAGACCTTGTCTGTAATAGGAGCAAATTTATATCTGCCTCTGAAGTATCATCACATTTAAACTTTTTGACGTGCTACAACTGCACAGGGTTTTCTCTCGTAGACGAAGGTAAGAGGGATTCAGTTTATATGCCAACACGCAGCCCCTATGCAAATTGGCGGGGACAGATATGTGGCGTCCTGCTGTCAAACATAAAAGATGTCCAACAGGGCTTCTGAGGTTTACGGTAGTGATTTTATCAAGACGGTTGCCATCTGCTAACATGCTCAACACTGTTGGCGTGTGTGATTTGTGAGATCGTAAAGTGATAGAATCAGAAATGAGTAAATCTGTAGGAGAATCGGAGTGACTGACATGGCACATAGCACGAAGAAGCGAAGACTGCTCCATAGCGTTAAGGTTCTTCAATCGCGACCGCGAACCGGCAAACGAAGTAAAGGAAGGACCCGACGGACCGATGATCAGGTCAAGGCGGTGGGAAGCCGGAGGTTGCAGGCGACTCAGGATGGCATAATGTGGAAATTGATTGGGGATAGGCCGTTCATCAGTAGACGTCATATGTCTAAAATGATGGAAGTTTTAACAATATATTAATACTCTGTCCGTCTCAGCTCGTTTTTTAACTTTTCACTAAACAATTGAGAACACGCAACAATGCGCACTTAGTCCCCGAAACAATACCCGGTTTGTTTGAGTTTGTACTCTTACGTTTTGCATGTTGTTTCGTGAGTCGAGTTGTACGTTTCGTATGCCTAACAAGAACATTTCCGTTCTTTTTTTTTTATGCAGTACAAAGAAACAGCTTTAAACTTTGAACGTTTACTTACTTGAATAAACTACGCTCTATAACTTCAGTGTGTTTTTGTGAAGCGTTCGATAGTTTTGTATGTTGAGTTAAAAATCAGGTCTCTGTTATTCTACATTATGTGATTTGTTTACTTGGTTGTCTTAAGTATTCCAAATTTATATGTTTTCTTGCTTGTGGGATTAAAAGATCAGCTTGATTTTTTGAGGAATTATCACCAAAATCAGGCATTAATCACATTTATAAACTGATAATGGTATGTTTTATTTAAATGACTATTGTCGATATGATTTTACCTGATGTTAAAAAGCCTAATGTAGACTACAAAGTCAGAGTGTTCTTTATTACGATTGCAGAGTACTGTCAAACGATTACATGCCAACGACGACTGGAAAGAATGCCGTTTCATTGTCCGGTTAAAAAAACTGAGGACTTTTTTAGGTTTACATGAACTGGATGAGGTTTTCAAATTGCAATTATCTGAAAACCGTTTTGGGTCGAATATTGATATTCTGCACAGAATATTGGTATTTATAATTGAGTGATTGTATGCTACAAAAACTATTTTTAAGTGTTGGTTTTTGTCACTGCTGCATGTGGTAGTTTGTAAGTCGGTTAGAAGTTCTATTGAACGGTTATAAACATTGTAAGTTATTAGAATATTTCAAGCCTCCCTGTTTTAAAAGATTGAGAGTGACGTCAAATCCAAAGACCCCACTTATCTGTTGTAAATCAAGAAACCGAGGTGAAACCTACCTTTACAATTATACCAACAAATTAGCTTTACGATAAGTATCATTAAGATCTTGTAATGAATACTAAATAACGGGCAAATATAAATATTTTGTTTAAATACATACTTAATATACATAGGAAAATACCCAGACCAAAAAACAAAGTTTTTTTTTGAGCGGGAATCGAACCAACTGCTGTGGAGAGGACTGCGGGTATACTTGCCTACGTGTATCAAATAAATGTTAACTAGAGCTCGAACAGACTTTATACTACACTTTAATCTGACGTTGGTTAAACCAGCAATGAATCATTATTGCATGGGTATGTCATGGTGTCAGCCTCCGATTTACTTGTGATTTATGAGCGTGGCAATCAGCTTGATACAATTAGAGAGGTAATAAATAGGCTTCGCGCTTATATTAGTAATCGGTTACAGCAGCTTACTTTCATAATACTGGAAAATTAAAATTTCATAGTAATCTTTGTCTTGGAAAAAAATAAAATACACTTAATATTCTTTTAAGTATGTAGTTCATGTGAGACATTTATTTTCTTTTCAATCCTGCTGAAGGCTTCGCCATACAGTGTATGTTATATACATACAGAAACCACATATTTTGTCGAAGGAAATGTTGCCTGTGTTATTAAATTTCCTGGGTGGAGAAATACACATTATAAAATGAATCTATCCATAACTGTCAGAGTCCGACTCAATCAATATTGGCTTGTATTTATATTAAAAGATAATTTCGACAACATTCAATGAAATTAATAAGTACCGTATTATGCACATGTCATGACACTACCCTTGGTCAGAAAGCATCCTTATAAATTATTTACTTTTGAGAAAACATAACACAACACACACTCATTGGTTCACCTTGCGGTTACATCATAAGATATTAGTTTAATGGATACTTTTTAATCACATTATTAAAACTGAAAAAAGTATTATTGATTTCAATAAAACTTAATTATAATTTCTTGTTTACTATCAATAAATATTCCTTTTATTCCCTCAGCTAGCACGTACCATGGTTCACAAAACTTTTATAGATCTTCCAGTTTGTTTTTCTTTCTTAATTCAAAGCAAACACAAAAAGACAACAGGGCCAAATATTTTCCAATAAACAACATCACTGTTGAGCACTCCGCAAAAACTTTGTCGAAACGTAGATTGTGTAAACAAGCTTATCTGTGAAGTGGTAGAAAAAGCGACGTCTAACAAATTGGTCGTACGCCGATACGACGGAATGGACCCAGGCTGGTGGAAAAACTCCACTCGGAATCTTGACTTATTTAGCAAAACACGACAAGAGCCTATCTGTCAAAGTCACCCAGTCCATTCATGCCAAGACAAACATTATCTTAGAGAACTGCGTCGTATGAGTGTGATTTGTGTTTATGTAAATTTTGATTAGTAGTTTCGACGTTTATATTCTTTTTTACCCTTAATGGGATGGTGAATATATTCATCAACAAAGTCTAGCACTTTTGAGATGTAATGTGGTTGAACAGTAATTTATATACATACTGATTTAGGAATACAAAGTCTTGTGGAGCTTTCATATCTTGCCCAATTCTAATGAATGCTTGCAGCAAAACAGAACTTTAACGCAAATCTATTACTGAGAACGATTTATTAAGGAATATAAGAAACTGATCCTCTAAAAAGGTCTTGTTTGCAATAAAAAATACTATAGAGTTAGTATTTCTGTCGTAAAATAAAGTTAGGTTAGGTTTACAAATTATTAATTTTAATGACACATTACATACTCGTACAAGCCTTTATTAATACCACCAGTTCTGAGTACTTAGAAATAGGATGAAACATATGCGCAAACTAAGTAATTTTATGTTTATATTGAACCTAAATATTTACATGAGGACATCAGGTACAATGGCAAAAGCCAGTCAAGAAAATTACTACAACAAAGATTTTAAATATTTTATTCGCCTTAAGTTTGTAGGCTATAAATAATGACATACAATTTATTACATATATACTTTGTAATTTACTTTTTATCTACATAATTAGTTGAATATATTTTATTATAGTAATAAAAATAATAATTTCAAAAACTTATCGAGACATTTTTACTCAGCATTCAAACAATAACACTAATTGTATTTCATGAAAAGTTACAGAATAAGAAATTTTATGTGAAATTCATTTAACGAGACGTTTAGTGATTTAAATCTCTGAAATTAGGACAGAATAACTAACCACTGTCGTCGGGTCACCTATGTAAAAAAAACTGGTCGTTGATAAGCTTTATATAGGTATAGCAATATAAGTGTGAAAGACTTGATCAATGTTGTTTAATAGTACGAATATATTCTTTTACAAAAAAATAACTATAAAATTGGCACGAACTCATTTCTACTATTTTCAAAGCGTAGCGTAGGAAACCCTTTAGCTAGGTGGAGCGACGACATATGCAAAACGGCTGGCAGTGGTTGGAGACGAAGAGCTGAAGATCGAGTGGCGTGCCATTGGAGAGGCCTGTGGTCACTTTGGAGGAATGTAGGCTGATGATCATCAACACACCAGCCTTACGAAGTCCATTGCAAATCATAAGCTTCCTCAATAGATTACAAGGATATCTGGCCATAATAACCACCCTGGGCAGGCGGGTTGGTGATCGCAGTTATAGCCAGTACGCAGGATGACGCTGCTGCTTATCATATCGCTTCGTCGACTCTTACGACTTTCCGTGGGATGACAGCGGATGGCACTATTTGAGGCCGGTGCCACACAGTTGATGATATGAATTTTGTTTGGAAATAATGGATACACATTATGTATACGTAACGAAAAAGTGTTATAAAAACTTATCTACAAAAACAGAAATTAAAGGTTACAAAGTTACGAAATCTAATCTACAGGCTATTCCGCCATAACGTCACCAAATAAAACCCTTTCAAATTGTTCCCGATTCAGTGACGTAACTCATTAAACAGTAATTGGAGGAGCTTTTATTAATTAAATGTGCCGTTTGGTAGCGACATCTTTAAAATCATCACTCTATGTATTGCCCAAAATTGTCAGGAAAGTAAACAATAATTAGCAAAAGTTTACAATAATCTGTCAAAAGAAAATAGCATAACCAAATGCAATACTCAATAAATTATTTTGGTTTAATGAATACATCGCATTGACCCAAATAAGAACCCCTTCTGAAGTATAATAACTGCCGTAACACTCGTCTACTTCCCATACAGCTAATACAGCTATGGAAGCGTATCCTGACCGGAAACTTTGAAATAGCGGTTTCGAAACTTACTTCCTACTAAAGATTTATTGGATTACTGTAATATACTAGGTAGGTATGCAATTGTTTATTATAATATACTTAGGACGACATATTTGAGTATTCATATATAGATATTTATTTACTTCATAACAAGGGATTCCTAATTTTATATGAAACTCAGAGTCACATTGTCTCCGTCATGTCCTAGCAATATCCCGGTTGCCCTAGACTGAAGCTATTAAACTGGGCTATATCCCAGGATTTGCTTATTGGTCTAAGCAAATTTGACTGAATTTAAGTAGTTACATTAAGTAGAAGTTAAGAAGTTAAGACAATTCCTAATTAACAAAAGCTATCAAAGCATAAAAGAAAATTAAAAATGATAAACTCTCTTAATTTTAATATGTACATATAATTAATTAATGCGAAATAAATATATTTCAATTGTATTTAATATACTACTTCTAAAAAAAATAAAAACTTAATCACATAAAAAAATTTATAAGCAATTAATCATCTGGAATTAAAACCCAAATCTATTATCTGATTATAATAAGTATTACAATTAGTTAAATTTTAATTAGTGTTTTTAATGAAATTATTTACATTCAAAATGCAATAATATATATTGATAAACATATTTTATCCTTCTCAGTGTAATAAAGTGAAAATGAAAACTATTGTAGGTTGTATGCTGTCAAATATAAAAAATATGAAAATCTTTAAAAGGTGCATTATAGATAAAAGTATTACGAATTACTTATAGTGAAAATATAAAATAACATGTAAATGAATCAAACATTCGAGCTAGTCATTATGAATTTTATGTATTTTTCTTTGTATTAATTTATGTATATAAGTAGGTTTATATATCTGATATGTATCTTATATGATATTTTTGTATAAGTTTATGTATAATATTATCATATTGTAGTGTGTTATTAATGCCCGCTAACTATCTCTTCCACTTCAGTTAACCCTAGATCACTAAACTTATTTTTCAACGTTTAATACTAACCTTCGTCGTTTCGACTACGCTGTCAAAAAGTAGGTTTATTAGGTATTATTGAATGATATATATATATTTATTTTATATAATTTATTTATTAGAATCTTTTGTTAGGAAAAATATAACATTTTTATTTATTTAAATCACATATTTATTTCTTAATCAGCCTTTTTACTGAGACCATATTTTTTGCTCCAAATAATGAAGTTTGATTCTTTGAGAGTTTACCTATGAAAAACTAAAACACAGCACAACGAAAAATACTCAAATAATGAAAATTTACACATGGAATCAACAAAAAAAAAAACATTTTAATAAAAAAACTATGAACTAATACATTTGTGACACACATCAAGTTTGTGTTCGCCAAACAATAATTTATTGCACTTGTAGCAACTAGACTTCGTTTTGCTAATGGGCATATGGCACAAATTTTTGTTTTTTCGCGATAGGATTATCTGCAGCTTCCCTTTCTTCAGTTTCAAGTGTCAAACTTGATCTCCTACTTCCTGGCATTGACCTGAAGGTGGGTGTAGTGACAAAAAAGAGACCTTATCCTCATAAGCTGACTCATAAGCGGGATCAACCTCGATGTGGTCTTCCTTCTCACTCTTTGATGAATTTTCTTCGTCACCATTATCTGCAAATAATAGCTGAAGAATCGTACGTTATAAAAACTAAAAAATTAACTTAAAATATTAGAAACACAATTGTACAAAATATATCGTTAACACTAACCTTCGTCGATGCGACGAGTCATGGTTGCTGATCCGGCGCACACAGGCCTTCCCCACATGAAACACTATCGCCCGTCGCGGGGGCAACGGGTCAACTGAGATTACACGGGAGCTGAAATAGGTACGACCGCGCACTCAAAATGTACGACACTTTTTTCGAAATCGCGTCGTCGTTTCGACGAAGCTTAGTGATCTAGGGTTAAGGTTGACTGAAAGAGATTTCTTTTAGAAATAAGTCCACCTTTGTACATCGTCTTTTTCACATAAGGCTTTCTTTTGTTATTGTTTTTTTTTTGTGCAATAAAGAATATATATAAACATTATCAAAAACACTAAGAAAAAACTGTGTGCTTTCCAACAACCGAAATATATTCCACAAGGAAACTATATGTTCACAATTTTTTACTTTCACAAAGTTAATCCAAGCTCTGAGATAGAGCCCACGAAATATGTGGACAGAGGTAAGGTCGATACTGTTACTTCCACCCGCTTAAATTTGGACCCTTGTCAACCAGGTGTCACTGTCTTAGAAATAGTATTCTACTGGATACATACATAATATCACGCCTGTTTCCCCAAAGGGGTAGGCAGAGGCATACTATACGCCCACACTTCGCCATTTGTATAGTTGGTCCCACGTAATAGGTGGCGAGCCTTGTGCCGCTTTCCGGGCACTTTTATGTTCGCCAGAGCCTCGTCCGTTGATCTACAGGTACACCACTTGCAGTTGAGGCTGGTTTGGGCTCCTCAGATCTTGGTAGGAGCCCTATACACCCTTCTAGATACCAGGGGTTTCATAATTTTTCACGGATCAGGTCAGCTAAGTAAGATTAGTGCCTATGTGATATAAATGAATGTACTTGTGAGAAACCAATTGTTTTTGTTATATCTCTTCGTATAGGTATAATATGAAAAATATATACAGATAACTAAAATGAAAGTGTTTTTGATCTTGAAAATTCTCAAAACAACCGTTTATTAAACTACAAAAATTATATAATATGTTATTTTATTGTCTGCCTGTTTGTTCCGGGTAGTCTCCAAAGCGGTTAACCTGATATTGACGAAACTTTCACAAGCAAATTATGCTAATGCTAAATAATGTCCGAGTAAACTAGGCTCAGAACTCCTCTCATAAAGCAACATAAGTGGGATTTATTTGCATATTTGAAAACAATAATTGGTAAATTATACTAATAATAAAATAGCATTCTCGCATAATAACAAAGAAACAGAGATAGGTGTAATTCTAAAATAGTGTTGGTGCTATTGTAAAACATACATACATTCACGCCTGTTTCCCCAAAGGGGTAGGCAGAGGCTTTTACGCCCACTTACGAAAACCGGCAAACTACGTGGGGAACAAATGTCTGGCTATGGCACCGCCGCCCGGCTGAGGTAGATTGGGCATGCCCAAGAAAGGGCCAGCCTTTCTTGGGACGTCTTCACGTCGTAAGGGATAACATGCGTGCCAATAACGTATCGACCAAGCATGCCGAAGACCGTGCGAAGTAGGGCAAAAGATGTAGGATAGCGGACCCCGGGCCCGTAAGGCAGCAGCCGGGATAATGCTAAGTTGAAGAGAGCCTATTACGCCCACACTTCGCCAATATTAATGTCATGTTTTACTACCAATAAATGAGTATTTAGGTACATACCTATCTAATAATCACATGATTGAAGTTCCAAATTGGATTAGTTGCTTGGTGTTATTTCAGAACTTGCAATTAACGAATCAGGTGTAAAATACATTTCATGGATTACTAGCGGCCGCCCGCTCCTTAGTCCGCGTGATTTACAGGTACTTTTTTTTCCACGAGAATAGAACAGTTCCCGCGAGAATATTAAAAGTATCTTGTAGCTTCAGCTATCTGTTTATCCCGTTTGTGTTAAGTTATTCCATGCCAGTTGCGTTTTATATAACCACGTTTAATGTCACGTTTTACGAGAATGGGACAAAACGTATCTAAGATCCGTCTACTGTTTCTAAGCTACCTTCCTACCAATATTTCACCCAAATCGGTTCAGCTGTTCTTGAGTTATAAATAGTGTACGAATACAACTTTCTTTTATAAAAATATAGATTCTACAACTACTGCTATTATAGAATAGTACTATTATATTTATTAGTACTATCCCAAGCCATCGTTATGCAGATAAAATTTCAATTTAATTATTTACTGTTTCCTGACTGTCGTTCGCAATGATAGAAAATAATCATTGTTTTAACACGTTAAACCTTACGTGGAGCAGTTACAATATAGTTTGTACATGATAATGGGCGAAATCCCTGATCATCAGGTGCGTCTCGTTACTAGTTAAAATAATAAAAGCATTTTTTGCACATTATGTTTTGATGTGCCGTGTGGCACCGGCATTACCGTGAGGTAGCAGAACTTCGAAAGAGGTCTACCACCCAAAGTCTTGCTCGAGGGTATAGGATCTCGGCTAGTGTCAATTTGGGCAAAGAGTCTAGTCTAGTCTAGTCTCACCGTTAACAACAACACGTTTTATCTAGAGAGCTATATCTGTGCTATAACAATATAGATCTTACTTTACCTACCCCACATGGAATAATATGGTTATGAAATCATGTCTGTATCTATTTACATACATATACGCACACATTTCGTCAATAATATTTTCGGTCCCACGTATTAGATGGCGAGTCTATTGCCGCTTACCGGGAACTGTTTGAGCCTCGTCTGTTAATCGGCAGGTGCACCACTTGCAGGTGAGGTTGTCTCGGGCTTCTAAGACCTTGATAGGATCCCTATGTATCTAATTAAATTTAACAAAATAAAATTAAACTAGTAGAAATTAAGGAATTAACTAGGAACGGAAGGCTAAGTTTTCTTGTTGTTTTCTTTGGCTTAGAACGTAACAAATCACCTAGCACAGCCTTAATGCACTAAGCCAATAGAACTTCTATTTGACGGTCCAATGCACCATTTAATGGGAGCCACGTTTCTTACACGATCCAACGATTTGTCAATGTCACGAATCATATTTTATAAAACGGACAATGGTAACTACATTTTGATATCGCCGGTGTCTGAAGAAATCTCTGATGGATCGCTTTAAGGTTCTCTGTCTGCCCGTTCTTTCATGGCGGCAGGAGGTACATTAATGAACTATGATTCCAATATGCGAAGAGTTAGAATAAGGAATACATACATACATAATATCACGTCTGTTTCCCCGAAGGGGAAGGCAGAGGCATACTATACGCCCATACTTCGCCATTCGTATTGATGGTCCCACGTGGCGAGCCCATTGCCACTTTCCGTGCACTTCTATGTTTGCCATAGCCTCCCCGTTCGATCGGCAGGTGCACCACTTGCAGGTGAGGTTGTACTGGGCTTCTCAGATCTTGATAGGAGCCCTATACACCCTATACCCCCTATACCATCATATACCCCTCATATACCCCTCATATACTCATATACCCTATGCTATTAAGGAATAGGTTTAGCGAATAAAAAAACATCGTGTAATACAATAGGTTGTACATTTTATTCAATGTAAGGGTGACATCATATTGTAAATTTTAAACGTTATTTCCTCAACGGGACAAATATGATAGAAAAAGTAAGGCTACTCTGAAAGTTATTTACTTCAAAATGTGACAAGTTACTTAATTTTTTGAAGTAAATATTTGTGTGCTTAGTAATCCTACATTAATTAATGATGCATGTTACAGATGTGTGACATCACTCTATTACCACAATGATGAAAATTCAAAAATTATATTAGCAATAACTTTTTAGAATTGGGATAAATCGGAAAATGACTTTCTTATCACAAGATATTTTATAACATCATCATGTCAGCCTTATAAAAACTACTGCTAAACATTAGTCCTCGTAGTAGATTACATTCTATTGGAAGTATTCGCCCACAATCACCCTCCACGGGCGGGTTGGTGATCACAGTTTAAGCCCATAATGATGAGAGGGGGTGGCACTATTCTAGGCCGGTACCACACTGTCAATAATAGCACGTAACATACGTATAAAGATATGTTGTAATATGTCGGAAAATGTCACAAAAGTTATTTGATAAGCGTCTTTTTGATTGTGTCCGTAAAACGCAGTGTTGCCGGCAGAGTACAATAGCACCAACACTATTTTGGTAACTCAATTATCTCTGTTCGAATGGCCGTTTCATATAATATTATTATGCAAGAATTCTATTTTATTAATTGAATGGTTTACCAATTGTAGCATTTGTGCTAATATACCTATGTCAATAAATTCATCTCATATTGGTTTATAAAAGGAGTGCTGAGCCCAATAGTTGGATATTATCAAGCAAAAGTTTTTAACGGCTGTTTAAGCTATTTGCTTGTGAAATTTTCTTCGAAGTCGCTCTAGCGCTTCGGAAATTACTCGGAACGAACTTAGAGAAAAATAGAGAATTAATTTAAAATGTATATTTTCTATTAGAATAATAAACGGGTGTAATAAGGATGTATAGGGATCCTACCAAGACCTAAGGAGCCCTAGCCCACCTCACCTGCAAGTCATGCACCTTTTCTTTTTTTTTTGTTTTACGTCGGTAACAAAATGCATTTACGCACTGCCTTCCGGCCAAAGGGGGACCGAAAGGGGGTGTGGGACTCACCACCGGCAGACACGACCGCCGGCAGCAATACCCACTAAAAATCTTCCGACGACGCCCGCCGCTTGTTGAGAAAGAGGCGGGGGCCAGTACCTGGGTTGCAGCTTCTGACACCCCGCCTGCGGCCAACGTCCCCCGGACCAAAACCGGGAGGACCTCCTCAGAGAGGCGCAGTGGACGCGCCCCTCCTACCTCCCCCTGCGACCATAGCGTGTGGGGCCGACTTCCCGGAGGGTCAATGGTTAGACAGCAGGGGCCCCCTGCCCCCGCTGCCTAGACCCTCCTGGCGCTGCTGAGCGGGCCCTCCTGGCCTACCCGCAGCGCCCTCCATAGGTCCCTCTTAGTTTCCCCCCCGGTAGTCAGTACTAAGGGCACCCAGAGTCGTCGGTCTCTGGGTGTTACCTTTTCCCTAGCGCCTCCTGCGCCCTACCGGGAGGTACTCAGCCCCCACACCACGACAAGGTGGAGACCAGTCGGGGGGGACAAGTGATGCACCTGCCGATCAACGGACGAGGCTCTGGTGAACATAACAGCGCCCGGTAAGCGGCAATAGGGTCGCTACCTATTACGTAGGACCAACTATATAATTGGCGAAGTGTGGGCGTATAATATGGGGAAACAGGCGTGAATGTATGTATGTATATTAAACAATGGTCCACATGGTCTTTAGTAGAAAACAGTTATCTTTAGTATTTTTGGCATTACACATACACACTTTCATGTCATTTATCTGTATATATTTTTTATATTATACCTATATGAGGAGATATCATATAGGCACTGGTAGCATCTAGCCGATCTGAGTCGTGGATAATTACAAAACCCCTTGTAGCCAGTAGTACACTATTTCTAAGACAGTGACACCTGGTTGACAAGGGTCCAAATTTAAGCGGGTGGAAGTAACAGTATCGACCTTTCCTTACCTCTGTCCACATATTTCGTGAGCCCTATCCCAAAACTTAGGATTAACTTCGTGAAAGTAAAAAATTGTGGACGTAAAGTTTCTCGTGGAATATATTATGGTAGTTGGATAGAAAACAGTTTTATCTTAGTCTATAGAATATTTGATAATGTTTGATTAAATTACATATAATTGTTTGTTTGCTATAAATAGTCATACTTTTATATGTAATTCACCGTTTCATGAATTAATTCATTTCCGTATTTAATAACATAGAATCTATAATAGTTCCCACTTTCACTTAATTACACTGAGAGTGATAAAAACTTTCGAATTAGTTGAGTGTCAGTAGAATTGATTCCCCCTGGCTAACAGAGGTCAGACGCCAGTCGCTCCGTATAATAACTAAAATTCAGCCCAATCTGGTTTCAGGACAACAAGACAAGTGATCAGTCCTTTGGTCCTAGCCTTAAGTCTAGGGCAATCAATGTGATTATTAGTTCCAGTGAATTTCTATGCTGTGACTAAGAACAAATTACAATAGTGTCTCGCTATTATAGAGGCAATAAGAATAATATTAGCTTTTGAATAATTTCTTACTTTCAAACTATGTAGAAGTTTATGTTAAAAGATAATTTCTAATTAGTAGTGTACCGTATCTATCAAACAGCGGTATGTCACATATCCAAAAAAAAAAGAAAAAATACGTTGTTACATCAAACTACCTATTTCTAACTCTATGCCGTCAAATTTAAAATGTAAACCAGCCTGCTTACGAAGATAGGTAAAGCCGCACTATAAGTTTATCAAAAAACATGGAGAGATACTCTTTATTATTTACAATTAATTTTGTGTCATTCTATGTATCAATTATTTGCATTTCACTCAATTATTCAAACGAATAATGTATCAACTGTTGTACAAGGGAAAACACAGTGCATGCCCAAATAAACAAACCATTTTACCTGAAAAAGGTACCATCCAATGATTGAAATAAAGTGGGCCAAAACAATATCCGAATCAAGTTAATACGCGACCGATAGTAAATTTTCTCCCTTTCCGACGTAACCAACCGAACTTTACATTTTGTTGGACGCCGAATTGTCTCTTGATGTTCTGGTGATAAGGAGGAGAGTTGCTTGAACAATTAGCGTTTGGTGACACAGGAATCTATGTCGGATGGCGCTGTTGATAAGGGTCGCACAGTTCCTAAGGCTACAGTCTCCTATCAGGCTTTACTCCCACTTAAAGATCTGGTGTAAACAGAGAGAGATAGAGATTATCACTAATAGGTAAACATTTGTACAATAATTTTCTGAGAGCTTTTGACTGCCATCAAAAGTTCTTCAATATTTACTTCTGTCTCCGATATAACGTTGCATGAAATCTGGCGTAAGGAGATAAATATACAAAAAAGTGAAAATCATAGTAAAAATTAAATAACAATCTATTCTCCAACAAAAAAAACATCGCTATTTACAAAATTGTATTACTTGTTTTATATTCCCATATTGATGTGTAATGTTCTTTCCAATACTTTTCTATATCTCATGAATCGAAAAAATGCAGTTCCCGTCTCAAGCTGAATTCCGAATGGATCCCAGAGGGGTAACAATAATTATGACATAAAAGTAAATTTATTAAAAAAAGTGAATTGTATTCTTGTGTATGTATATATTATTCATACAAAAACCACCGCTCATGACTTGGTCTCTTTCTAAGTAGTAAGTCCCCGTAACAAATCGAGTTTACAACATTGGATTACGAGCCAAATTAGATCATATTTCTCGAACCACTTTATGTTACTATCATTTACTTTGTCCTGACACCGTCGTCTTAATACTCAGGTCAATAGTGTCTCGAGAGCGACTAACGATCCTTTCAAACGTAAATCTTTAATGCTTAAGAATATTGGATTTGCACAGAGTCATTCATTTTTATATTGATTTATTATCAAGCACTAGTAATATAATAGTACATTCATAATATCACACAAATTTCCGCGAAGGGGTAGGCAGAGGCGTATTATACGCCCACACTTCGCCAATTATATTGTTGGTCCCACGTAATAGGTGGCAATCCTAATGCCGCTTTTCGGTAACTTTTATGATGGCCAGTGCCAGACCGTGGTAAACCAGCAGGTGCACCACTTACAAGTGAGGACGGCTTGGGTTCCTTAGCTTTTGGTAAGAACCTTATGCACCTAATATAATAGTACTGTCTTTTTCTTTGGACGAAAAATCATTAAGCGACTTTCTTCCGCTGTTGGGGAAGCGGAAACCCGCCAGTCGTCAGACTTTTACTGACTAAAACGCATCCATGTTCCTTCTTGAGCCTGCAATGTCCCAAGACCGCGGTAACCCTTTCGAATAGTCCCGCAATCTACGAGGCCGTTTTTAATTTAAAAAAATCATAATTTAATTGATTTAGGCGTCACTTTCGCGGAAATTCATTGCTAGTAAAAGAAATCGTTTGACGTGAAGACATCGTTATTCTGAGGTTGCCTAATATTCCGACTTGAAGATGCCCTGCGTGGGAGCAAGACACTTGTCGTGTTGAGTTTTACTTGAATTTTCAGGAGACTACTGTTGCGCGAAAATTATAAGAAAGATATTTTAAGCCTTTACTTGATATTCTGTACAATTAATAAACTCGAAAAAAATACTTAGTCAGTTTTCTTACCCGAATGTGTGGTTCTTGTGGAAAACGATAAGCTGTAAGCCACAAGGATAAACTTGTATGCGGAAGCTTGTAGACGCTATTAAGAGGAAAGTCCCTGGGTTTCCATTGCAAAATAATCCCTAAGAGTTTAATTCAACAGAGAAGAAGAGAGTGGATGGTTTTAAGCGATTACAAACAAAATTTCCCACGAATATTTTCCTGCGATTGATATTGAATACAACTCGTCACTGATGTAGTAAAATATGTGATGTATAAAACACAATATCATATGCTATTTTACTTTATGTAGGAATTTCCAGCGATTGGTTCAAAATAATTAGGCAAAACACACTGTAGTCTTTGTTTGATTCTCTTTCTTAACTTTACTTTAATTATATAGTGGAAACTTCGTACCTAACTAAAGGTATTTATTGTTACATAATGTTAACATATTATTAAGATTGAACTTAGATCTTTGACATTGCGAAAAAATAATTAGTATAAAAGCAATGAATGAATGTTATATAAAACCAATTGCAGTAAACGTTTATCTGAAAAACAAAAATCCAAAAACAAAAAAGTTTAAAAAAATTTGCCACTTGAAAGAAAGTTAGGTAGAAAATAATTACTCAAATGTCAATGAAACAGTTTTTGACACCGATTATCTAATTTATATTTATAGATGATATGAATATTATTAATCGGAATGTATTCACTATCAATAAACCTTTATATGGTACAAGATTGTTAAGTCAATCAAGTGGATTTCTGTATTCTGTTCTATATGGATAAATAAATGTTAGGTAAGCTTTCGGATGACACCAAAAAGACCGGCAAAATAGTTTATTCAGCGGATTTCTAACAAAAAAAGCGTAACAAAATGGCGTCAAATCCACAGTGACAATCGATGCGTAGATCCAACGATAAGACAGTGATATACTGCCGCAATTGCTTTTGCAAATTGTTCGTCCCACCATGCATTGTATTGCGAATTTATGTCTCTCAATTATTTTTGCGTGGGCAAATGAAAATAGCAGTATTTCGCTCGCTTAGCTTCAAGTATTATGAAAATGGGTCATTCTAACCGCTCGATATATCCTGAATATCGACCTATATTATTTTATAGAATCGGCACTAGGCACTCGAGCATATGGCCCAAGTATATCATACTAGCAAGTGGCCTATCGACGCTAGCAACACTAGGCGAATCGCTAGCGCATTGCTTACTCTTTAATTTATTAATTAGTTTGGGCAACATCAGATTTTTATATTTTCGTTCGTAAAAGCTCTCATGCCGTGTGTTTTCGGCCTAGAATAGTGCCGTACTCACGGGAGTGCCTGCCTACTCATCAACCTGCTTGCCTACCTATTGGTGTGCCACCTATTGGTACAAAAAAAATCAACATCTCCTCAGAAAATTTCCTATATTAAAGCGAAATATCGCATTAAATAAACAAATATTTTCTAACAATTACACCAATTATTTCGTTCTAAGATAAGTATCATTAAATATTTATTTTATTCATACTTAATAATATTCATGCACCCACAACCTCACCACTCATCTCAGTGCGGCTATACTCGCCATTACGCCATATCTGCCGTAAAATATCAATTGTTATAATGTACTACGAGTATACCATCGTTCTGATTGAAGGGATTAGTGACGGAAATAAATGAAAAGCCTCTCAATCAAGGGATTATTAAATTATTTTCTGGCTATTCAGTTCTAGTAAATTTGTAATATCAACGTTTGGTTGAAATTCTAGTTATTCATTATTTCACCTATCTGGATAATTGTATTTTGTTCATTTCATATTCTTTTACATAATTAGTTTGCAATTGGTATAATAGTCTTACATTATTTGTTGTAAATTCTTGTCCCTTTTTATGATATTTCATAAATAAAGCCAAACCAATAGACCTTAAATTTCATCCGAAAGTCTTCTGCATTTAGAATTATCTTCATTTAAATTTACTGCGATGTAAAGAATTACATATTAAGTTCATATTATATACCGTTTTTGTTATATATTCCATTAATGACGAATCTATTTATTTCTGCCATTAATTTATGATAGTTACCAAGCTGCTTTTCGTAACGACATGACATATTATTGAATATTTTTAGATATCTCCAGTATATAATATTCTATACTGGCCAAGTGGCTAATCTATAAATCAAAGTCACTCTCTCTAATCAAGCTTAGTTACTTAATTCTTTCAATAAGGTATTCATTGCTTTTGTAACTCTTGTTAGTAAATGCTGTACATGTTAGTCTCGCATGTGACGTCAGCATAATTAACGCATTGTCACTTAATGTTCGTGTATTTGGCAATACCCATGTACGCGGTATGTGGGCCGGTCGGTCAATTTCTGATTTCAGAGGAGCGCACGCAATTCGTAACCATTTGAGCAGAATTGTTTGCGGTTTATAGAGAAAGAGATGTGTTGTTTGGCGAAACACGTTCTAAAACCGCAATGTCTGTTCACTAGAAAATGAACATAGAACATGTTTTCAAATAATATAATCAAAATTACTTTGCAATTAAAACAAATAAGCACTATTATAAACTGCCAATTCTCTCTGGGTCCGTGTAGAAAAACACTCTCTGAATGCTTCGTATCAACGTTTTTAGCAAATTTGTTTAGTCGAAATGTTATATACATTATTACATAGGAAACATTATAACCTTCTATTAAAAAATAGGTTCAAAAATTACCCCCCTGTTTTAAAAACGTTGGTAAGAAGCATTCAGAGAATATTCCCCAACATAGATCCAGTGAGGATTGGCGAAAGCTAGTACGAAAAATACCCATTTGGAATTAGGTGCCGCAAGTTACGCCTATTTGAGAGAAATGTGTCGAATGGAGGATGGGTAATCTTTCGGCTTGCACAGATTCACTCGTTGCATGCATATACTTAAGTGACCTTAGTACCCTTGGGGAATCGACACGGGCGTGCATTAGATATGACTATTTAGAAGAAACTGCAAAACTTATGCTGATAAATTGCCTCGCGTAGACAGGGCTACCTAGCTCTCGGGAATAGAGACCGCTCTCAACCGGCGTTTATGGAAAAAAAGGTTGACATCTGACCACTTTAACAATCAAGAAGCTTAAAAGGTATTGATTAAAGGGGCCACTAAAATGTTAACTAAATTTAATTATATGAATGTATACAATAATGTTAACATCTCACACATAGCTTCTAAACTAAGCGGAACGTGTACAAGACCACATATCATCTTAACCTAGGATTATCCCGGTTGCCCTAGACTTAAGCTTAGGGCCCAGGGTCTGCTCACTGGTCTTTGTCTGAATTTCAATTATTACATGAAGCGACTGCTATCTGACCTCCGCAATCCAGAGGGAAACAACTTTTAAAGGGTTGCTTACAAAATACTTTTTTGAGGATTTACATCTGATTGAGTCTCTATATCATAATAACTATTAATATTGTGTATATTGTGTAATATTGTGTGTGTGTGTATGTAGTTTATTAATAACACATATTTAATTCTATGTAGGTTTATATGTTTTCTTATTTGTACTGCCTCATACTTTTCTGCTAACGCAAAGGTTAACTGGTAGAGAATGCCTTGCAGCATTTAGTTCGCCTTTTGTACATGTTTATTTAAATTTGTGCGATAAAGTTTAAATTAAATAAAATGTAAACATCAGTCAATGCTTAAACCAGCAATTGCAAGAACAAGAGTTGTCTTGTAAAAGAGTTGTCAAAAATTGTATGTGTATCTGTTGAGATACACATACAATTTTTTTTAGTCTGCTACTTTATATAACATACTTTTATTACATAGGAAGCATTACACCTAATGAATTCTGTTCTTCTGAAACTTTCGTATTCCCTCGTAATGTAGCCTCATACAGTTTTTGAACTGTAAGGAAAACATAATCGTCTAGATGTAAATAGACCAGGAGATAAGTTTCAATATATGAAGGCAATTTCCTTGAAGGAGGGCGAAAGGAAAGCAGGATATTACGCCTTCATCGTTTCTTTTTATGTGAAACTTCCGAATCTATACATAAGCGTATAATAAAGCTGTAGAAGGGGACTGAGTTCGTAGGTACATCAATAAATACAGTCTTAGATTGTGATACCTATTTACGAAAGAGTGGTATGAAATATTTAAGAGCTTGTAACTCTTCTATAGAAATAAAGTATTTATTATTTATTTAAAAAAATACACAGTCTGTATATGCCATTTAACCCAATACAACTTCCACGACCTTACCTTAATGATGATGATGCTAGATAAAATATTTAAGGACATTAAAATTTGCAGCATTAAGTGCTCCAGCTTAACATATCTTTTACCTATATACGAATACATTATTATCTATTGAATGCTATTTTATCGTCAATGCACTACTGCCCGCAGTGAATGAGTGCATTCACTTTGAAGATTGCATAAAAGGTATACCTATTGAATATTTCTACTTGGACTTACAAGTGAGTGTGATTTTTGTAAGTAAGACAGAGCTTACAGAAGGTAATAACAAAAAACTTACTTTATTGCAATGACTTTTGCATGAGTAACCTAATTTCAATTATGTGCTATGATTATTAATAATTGAATTAGATTAATTGGCAAGGTAGGCCAGTGCCATTCATTGGCAATCTGTCTTATCCATTGAAATGTAAAATGTAAACGGTTGTAATTGGCTGTATTATTATAATTTTTAAATTGTATTACTATTATTTACATGTTGTAAATGTTCCTAGAAAAAAAAAGATTATCTTAATATTCTGCAATACCTAACGGTTATCTAATGCTACAGCCCGAACTGAAAATGTCCTTATTAATCGTAGCCGTTCAATTTTAACCAATTTCAGTATGACCTGACGTTGCTAAACACCAAGAGCCCGTTAAAAATTAGAAAGTATAATCAAGATGCCGCATTAACGAGGTGCCTAATTACATTGACCTCGTTTTAATATTAGGGCCGGTCAGCCGCGATCTGGCGAAAATCTGCATATTAGCAAATTATCTGATTACAGTAAGCAGATATTCAAATCAATTTAATTAAAATTAAACTGGTGGTAAACTTGGTATTTTGTAATGTTTTATAACATACATTAACTTCTTCTTAACATTGCTGAATATAGATTTGTAAAGATAATTTATACACAAAACCAGCCAAGTGTGAGTTGGACAGGCGCACAAAGGGTACCATTATGTATAACAATGGTACTGAATTATATTTTGTTGTTAAACGTAATTCTCAATGCGAATTGTATCCATTCTCTCATATCCATTATGGTATCAAAAGAGTGCGTATTATTATACCGTTATGGCGTGCAGGTCAGTATAGCTACACTTCACTCCAGAGGTCGTGGGTTCGATTCCCACACAGGACAAATCTTCGTGTGCATGAACATGGATATTTATTTATTTATTTAATTAAATATTTTGTGAATACTTTAAGCGTCTACTGTTGTCGTAATCAATATCGAGCCAAAACGAGCAAAAAAAAAACAAGTTTGTTGTAAAAAGAGCTTAAATAATTATTTTATTAATTTTTTAGTATTTTTAGTATTTGTGGTTATACCGGCAAAAGAAACACATCATCTGTAAAATAAATAACTTATTAACTATCATGACGCACGCAGCGACACTCTGGAATAATCTGCCGGCTTCTATTAGATACAGTTCTTCCGTTGAGACGTTCAGACGCAGAGTCAAAGAACACTACCTGAATCATTAACTGTGATTTTGTATGTATTTATGAGGAAATAATACATATATAAACTTTTTTTCCTATTGTCTGTTACTTAAACCATTATACGATGTTGCTATTTATTAATATGTATATATGTTCTTATTTGAAGCGCTCGTAGCTCTGCGGTGTTCGGTGGTCAGAAACGATTACCAAAGTACAGCAGAGTTTACAGAGGTCAGGCCTTGGATGAGTGACCGTTTGTGTGGCATTTGATATCGAGCGCTTCCGTGCTTCGGAAGGCACGTTAAGCCGTTGGTCCCGGTTATCACTAAATGTGGTAGTCGTTAAGCCATGTTAGGGGCCTCATGGGCGGCTTGAAAAATTCTAACAGCAGGACGCCATACACCTGCCTCCGCCAATCCGCACTGGGTCAGCGTAGTGGAGTATGACCCAATACCCTCACACCTTGATATGTGTGAGGAGGCTCGTGCTCAGTAGTGGGATGTTAATGGGCTGTGATGATGATGATGATATATTTTCTTATGCGTATTGCGTATGTTTATATTATTTGTTATTGTATGCTCGTACCAAATTTGTTTTATCTATCTGACTCCGCATGAGGTTGGCTGGAAGAGATCTCTTATCGACAAGTTCGCCTTAGTACATGTCTTTTTTATGTAATATTTTGATATTTTGGATTTATGTGCAATAAACAGTTTTAATGATTCATGAGAAATAGCCTTTTTTTCGGAATAAAAATCATCAAATGACCGTCTTCCGCTGTGGGTGAAGCAAAAGGGTGTGTCATCGATGTTCCTGCTTGAGCCTGCTGCGTCCTGAGGCCGCGGTAACCCTTTCGAACAGTCCCGCAGCCCCGGCAGGCTTGATCCCCTCCCTGGGGGCCCATGAGATACAGCCTGGTGACAGAAGGACGGACGGACAGCACATTCTTTATAATAAATAAATAAATTACATGTCTCGCCCCAGAATCAGGAAAAAAGCAAATGGGATCTCGTCTTGTATTGTCCACGTGACAAAGTCATGAGGTGGTGCGCATGTTAACGTGCTGGCCCCACGATATTCTTCGCTTTATTTTTTAAGAACAGTATCGATTGCTAAAAATTTTACTGTTTAATGTACCTCTTCTACAAAAATATACAGTCTCTTTCGATGGAGTAGATGTGTTCTGCAGTTGAGACCACATCTCGGTAAGCGCAGTGTTCCACGTACGCATAAAGGACATACGCAAAACGGTTGGCAGCAGTTGGAGACGAAGAGCTGATCGAGCTCTGTAAAAAAATAAGTGAAAAAATAATTTAAAAGAGCATAGCCTGTGAGTTTCTTGTCAGTTCTTCTCACAGAGCGGGGGCTCGGAACTGGCACTTAGATTCACTTATACCTAATTTTTATTAATTTGCATGTAAGTGAATCTATGCTTCGTGATTTCAGTGTAGTAATCATTCGTTTTAAAGAAATGATTAATTTATAACAAGTAAGTAAATAATCCAATCATTAAATTATATCACAAGTCAAGACAGAGAATAAAGGAATCGCAATTCGTCATTTAACTTGAAAGACCAAGAACTCGCATGTGAAAGATAATTTTCGCATAGACAACGCGAAAACTGGAGAACTGTCGTAAATATTCACGACGCCGAAAGATAAATGAGTACCAAGCTACTCCAGAAAGGGTTCGTACGAATGAAAGTGAAACCATTAAATTGCAATATACCTTCACTCACGTATCTCTTTATTTATGAAACAAACACTATTTTTCTTTCCGTTTAGGCTGGAGGTAGTCTTAGAAAGCCACAGTTAATAAAAAAAATAGCACATCGTTATAAAAGGATAAAAAATATATATCTAAATAACCTAGTCAGTAGGTAAATATACCTTGAATAGTAGAAACAGAGTAAATGTAGATCTTAAATACATCAGGAACATTACATTAAATCATGCCTGTTTCCCTGAAGGGGTAGGCAGAGGCATATTATACGCCCACATATTGCCAATTATAAATTCGGTCCCTCGTCATAGGTGGCGAGCCTATTGGCGCTTGCTGGGAGTTTTTTATGTTCGCCATAGCCTCGTCCGTTAATCGGCAGGTGTACTTGCAGATGAGGTTGGCTTGTACTCCTCAGATCTCGGTAGGAGCCCTATTCACCCTACTTATATGAAACTATTGATTTCTAAATCTGTATTTATGAGGTAACTTCCCAAGGGTTTCCGGGTAGCTTCTCTTTAGGAAACCTTGCATTCGTAAGCGATTGTTTATCAAGAGAATACTACCTAACGAAGTCTTTACTTGCTCTTAGAGAAATAATAATAAAACTAAGTATCTAACGCATTGCAGGAATATTGTTTGCTAACAAGACAAAACGAACTTTCAACAGCTATTTCAAAGCGGAGTCCAGAGCTCAGATAAATCCTTTTCTAAATTTTTTTAACACATATTATAATTAAGAATCTCACTGCATTACAAAGATAGAAAAAAAATAGACAACGTACAGTAAAAGTGCAAATAAATAATCCAGTGCGCGAATCACATGGTTACGTATGAGTTATTTATCCGGAAAGTTCCGGAAAATCTGCCACGAACAACGAAGTTCCCGAAAGTTTTTCCTAATTGTCGTCACACAAGTCTGTCGCACTTCGCCGTACGTCGTATGTTGCTTGCATGGTAATGGGGTAAATCTTGAAGTAAAATAAAGTGTATTAGCTGTTGCTCGCGGCATTTCTCGACTAGAGTTAGACTCGTATTTTTTTTTGTACACATTAGGTACTAATTGTTTATTTAATGATAGAGGATAACCTTCCCATGAACGCAGGTAACTAAATGATGAATTAGGTGATGCCAAAACAAAATTGATATAAAGGCAAAATATTTATAGCTAAAGATAAAAACGATGCTATCTCTGGAAACTGCAAAAATTTTACTGCTAAAATTAAATCATAAATCGGATATGTTAGGTTGCGGCGAAGCGCATTCTGGCCGAACTAAGTGCCGTTCTGCTGTTAAGATTCCGAATCTCGAAATATTTCCGATACAATCTATAAAATAGTTTTATAGCCTTGCCGCAAACATAGTGAACGAATACAAGTACGCGCCATTACTAAAGGGTGTATCAGTAAAAATGCACTTTTTCATTTTAAAATAAAGACAAGTATTTATGACAGAGTTGTGATATTTTTATTGTGTTGTAAAGAAGACATGTTCCGATTCAGTATGGAGTAAGATATCCGTCAAATGACCCCCCCGGCTCCGATGACAGGCCATTGCCACTCTTTTCAACAGGCCACTCTTTTCATGAAGTTTTCCATGACTTTTGCACAGATATGTGGCTGAATCTCACCGATGACGCGTTGGGTGGCCGATTTGAGCTTAGGAATTGTTTCGGGTTTATTCGCAACAAACCCGTGATTTCACAAAACCCCAAAGAACATAATTGCACGGCGTTATTAGAGACTATAAGAATAGAATTAGTGGACAAGTTCTTAATTTTAAAATATGTAGAAGATTATGTAAAAAAAATACTTTTTAGTCTTTACTTAGACTAGATTGTAGTTGATATGGGGTACTTTCTTGGGGTAAAAAATATTTAAATGTGCCTTTTGTGTACGATACACGTTACATTTTTCTTACTATTGCTCCATACATGTTAAGTGACCAGAATTTGACAAGGTCGCTAACAAACGAGTAAGGTTTCTAATATATAAAATACATGAAAGCATGAAAAGCTCAGAACCAAAACAAATGATTTTACTATAGGCACGGTATTAATAAAAGATAATATAGTAATTAAAGTATATTCTTTCTTTAAATAGAAAACATAATAAATAAATAGATCATACATAATAATATGATTAATGATTAAGTGATTTTTATATTTACTTCTCATTGCATTCGAAATAGTTTTAATAGGTCTATCACTTTTAAGTCCAATTTTTTTTTTATTTTATGGCCCTTAATGGTAAGTAAAAATGTAACAACAATAACGTAATATGTAATATGCGTCTGAGATATTGCATCTCATTAGTAAAAATATAACTACAGTTACCTAATATGGGTCATGAAGCCTGAAATAAATTATTATTATTATTTATTTATGTATGGAACCACATTAGTCGTGGATTTCTCAAACTAACTGCTAAATCAGTAAAATGGAGTACAACAAATGGGGCCAACGCCGAGAAAATATATCGCGGCAATATAATATCTATATTCTCTTACAATCACACCAATTATTAAGTTCCAAGATAAGTATCACTAAGAACTTGTGTTATGAATACTAAAGAACGCATAACATACTTAAATACTTTTTTTTTAAATACTTACTTAATATACATAGGACAACACAAATATTTGTCCTGTGTGGGAATCGAACCTACAACCTCTGGGGTGAAATGCAGGTATACTGACCTCCACGCCAAATCGGTCGTCTGAAATGATTCTAAAACTAGTGCGAATTCGAGTTATAATATGTAAATATAGTGGATTTTAATACAAAACTTCTTTGAAAAAGTACACAAGTGTAGGAAAGTGGCATATTATAGTAAATTGGGATTTTCCGTGTTGGTTTCTCATCTCCATAGAACCTCTAGTGAAGTCTCCACTATTTTACTGGGGTCAGACTTGACTCGAATATGATGGACTTTTTTTTGACTTGACAAGCATTTATGCAAATAACTACTTATCATTTAGCTCATTTAGCTGTGTAGCATGTAATGTATCATACTGTATCAAGTGAACATAGGCACGAGCCCGCTGCGAGCGCGTGGTTCGCAGGGGTATCGCAACGAGCCGCCGAGTGGCGGTATCACTGCGAGCCCAAAGGAGGCTCGCAATACGAGCGTGGGAGCTCGCAGCTAGATAAATACATACATACATACATAATATCACGGCTGTTTCCCCGAAGGGGTAGGCAGAGGCATATTACACGCCCACATTTCGCCAATTATGTTGCTGGTCCGACGTAATAGGTGGCGAGCCTATTGCCTCTTGCCGGGAACTTTTATGTTCGCGAGAGCCTCGTCCGTTAATCGGCAGGTGGACCCCTTGCAGGTAAGCTTGGCTTGGGCTTCTAAGATGTTGGTAGAATCCATCAGCACCCTTATTTATCTACTTGACATTGGCAAATAATCAAAACAAGTATGTTTAATGTTAAATTAAAAAGAAAGGTGTGTGTCTTTACTGATGTTATTCCACTAGTGTGTGATCAGTAGCGTTGGCCTGTTAGGTACACACGGCCGAATATATTGAGCGTAGAGACAACGATGTGCTCGGTATAAGGAGTGCAGTGATCAAGTCTATACAGAAGTGCAATTCTGTACATTTTAATTTCATAGGTCTATGTTAGTGCAATACAACCAATGCATTTTATTAGGTTGAAATTTACTAACAGTCTTTGCATATGGACAGTTATGACCTCATCAAATTAAATAAAGTTCAAAACAACCTTAAAAACATGAAATATTACATAGTAAAAAACTCAAAATTCAAAACACCATAACATTATTTTACTGAAATCGGGAAACTTAGGTAGATTCATTTACATGCAAGATAAAATTCAGTGTCAGCCACTGCTTTTAGGCCTTAACGCTAGTCAATAACATGAAAAATATTTTTATACGCATAAAATTACTATTGGGATCATCATCTCAGCGTTCCACTACTTGGCTTAGGCCTCCTCTTACAAACTAAGGTATCTTTTTTTTTTTAAATAATGGCTTCGTGCGCTTTGCAAATTTAGCCAGTGTTAAGTAAGAGATATATTAATAACATATAAATTATAGTAAATGAGAATGAGTGATGATAAATGGTAAATGAGACGCCCACCCTTTAAAACCCTTGAGTCCTCATTAAAGATGTGAGACTACACTGAGATCTCACATGGACTTCTTGAGAGAATTTGAAAAGTAATGTTGCACTCTTTTGTTTTATTTACCAACACTCATGAACGTTCACAAACACTTAACGGTTAATAATCCACCGTTATTACACATTAACGTTCGAATTATCTATTATATTTTAGTTATCATACATTTTAGAAAATACAACAAAACTACAGTCATGACGCTCCACTTTCCCGCCAAGAAGTCCAAGGTTTCTTTTCATCTCTAAATAGCAGAATAGCTTTTTTGTTACACTACGTCTAGACACAAACCTTGAATATGTAAAGCAATATTTTCGTTTGATCTTTGACAGATAAAGGGAACCTGTCAATTTTGACGTGACAAAAGAGAACAGGAAAGTGCCCTTAACGCATCAGTGTTAGCAAAAGGCTTTTTCAGATAAAAGTTTTCCATCCGTTCCGTTTCTGCAACAAAGGATATTAGCTTGTGGTTCATTTCACAAGGTTAAGTTCGCGTTAGTTGTATTTTGTTTTTGTACTACTATAGAACATACATTCATACGGTGCGAAACATTCACTTCTGCAAATAATATAATCTTCCAGGAGAAGCGTTTCAAAATTAAATATCCTGGTATAAAATATAGCTCTTCTTAATTTAAGAAATTAACTAGTTATATTTAAAACTCTTTTTCAGACTTCATTTCAAAGTCAAATGAAACATCTTATAATTTGGTACAATTGCATTTTTTCTCATAATCACATCAATTTCGACAAAATTGCATAAGTGACGTTGTAGCACCTTAGGTGCGAGTCATAATGTCACGCCTCTTTTCCGTAGGGTAGGCAGAGATCACATCCTACAACTTGCTATGATCTTGGTACACACTTTTAGCTTCATGCACACTCATTAGCCTTCTCATACACGCCTCTCCAAAATCATCTGGATTTGGTCATGGAGGGTCTTACGTGGTCTTTCCCTCCCAACACTTCAAAACTACGTGTTTGTATAAAACTCTTTTGTACGTATAAGTTATTGATCTCGTTATAAAATGTTGTATTCATATTGTTAAGTTACAAGTGTACCCGAAAAGAAAAGTAATGTAAAACATTACATTACTATATGTCCGATATGAGTTTCTTTATTCGGACTTCTAGAGAAGGCAATGTAGAAAAGTTCCTATAAACAAAGTTCATTTTAAAAATCAACTTTCTTTATTCGACCATAATTAACTAACAAATAAACAAATAAATTATTTTATCTAGAGTACAAAATAGTAATTTATCTGTGGATACCACATCTAAACGAAGAACAATATTAATGTTCATTTTCAGCATTTTATGGTAAAGGTGAGAAATGCAACGTACAGTGATACAAAGTACATTTCTGAGAAACTCCATTTTACGCTAGGTTCAAAACACGTGGGTCTCTTAAATCTGCTAACGTAAAACGGGCGTAAAACTTACCTACGTAAAAACGTTCACGTGCAATCCCCAGAACAGATGCGTTCGATATTACATTTTTCAAAAACGATCATTAAAGAACTGACTTTTTTGCTCAATGCTAAACTTTGCTATTCGTTTTCCTCAATCGATTCTCGTGGCGTGACTTGCCTTTCCAATTAAGAATTTTTTAATCGATTAGTATAATCGGAATATGAGACAGAAGAGAATACAGACAGACCTTTGTCTTTATACTCGTGTTTTGAAAGATTTAGATGAAATCTTTATTATTATGTAGATAGATTTTATGTCTAAGCCTCTAAAGCTATTGTCTCCTCTGCGAAGTATATTCGTTACAGCGGGATGTTTACGAAGCGAGTAGCCGGCTTGTAGCGGCTCTGCCAACCCTTTGTTATGGCATCGCTTACTGATGTTTATGTTCTCTTCCGGCCTCTTTGCCGTTCACAACAGTTGGGGCTTTGTCAATACCAAGCTGCAAGTTCAAACGGACGAATATATGCACTCGATTGGATGTTGACGCGTGCAAGGGTATTAATTATGTATGACGTTTCATTTGGATTTTGGTCAGTAAACTATACTTTCTTTTTTTTATTTGCGACTAATTAATTATTGGCCATCGTATTCAATTCGCTTTATCAGGGGAATTCATAACATTGCAGTGCAAACTTTACTTGATGCTATATTATGGGTATAAGTAAAGAACTACAATGATGTGTACTACAATTACTTACTAAAAATGTATGTTAAGAGAACTAAAATAAAATGCTCTTACAAATATAAAGGTATTTACATAATATGTATTATTTTATTGTAATGGCTAGTAATGAGATATTTAAAGTGACCCACCGTAATATAAAATTTACATAAGGTTTCACAAAATTTATCAAACGACACCTTTATATTTTTTATAATACATCGAAACTGTAAAGAAATGTTTTATATTAGGAATAAAAGTTTATAATTAATTGCCTCATAATTTGAAGACAGTAGTCTCTGTAGAAAGCTTTAAACAAAAACTTAAGCTATTTTAATAAACAAGGCCTACTATTAAGTAAATGAATTTCTTAATGAAAAACAAATTAATAATTTTGTATTATTTTATTTGAAAACAATATTAAAACTGACTTATTCTTTTATCTGACATAAATTGTATTTATATTATTCTTATTAATTATTTTAACTAATTTGTACTTATTTTGCACACCTAGAAAAGTTGAATATGGCGAACAAATGTATCTTCTAAAATCCAAAAATTGTAATGTACCCATGTTACGCAAATAAATGATTTGATTAGAAACACTGTGCCTAACATTTTAAAATTGGGATTTTAAATCATAAATCTTTATTGCATCAAGTAAATAAGTAGGTACCTAAGTAATACAATGAATACTGATACCCCGTAGGGGCACTGCTAACTGAGAGGGAACTTAAACATATTACAATACTACATACTTAATAATAGTTTTTCTTTCAGAAATTTAAGAACACGTATTGTACTTAAAACAAACACAGTAACTAACAACTAAATATTTGATAAGGCTTCTTTTCAGAATTTAAGGACACGTTTGATACCCAAAGCATATTTTTTTCATACTCGATTAAACTATTCGATATTATACCGAAAAACGGACAGTGGGTGAGGGAATTCCATAAAATGCAGACCTAAACAAAAATTTTGTTTATGGAACGTCAACCAATAGGATAAGCTGGTGAACGGTGACCGGTCAGGGAGGTGGTGTCTTCAAATATATGGAATAA
Organism: Musotima nitidalis; assembly: GCA_949126915.1. Taxonomy (NCBI): domain Eukaryota; kingdom Metazoa; phylum Arthropoda; class Insecta; order Lepidoptera; family Crambidae; genus Musotima; species Musotima nitidalis. The sequence goes on along the minus strand of OX421423.1, from coordinate 10,395,801 downwards.
ACTTATTCTATTATTGCAATGTGTGTGCGCACCTGACCTCTCATACATAGCTGTAAGGTATAAAGCTTAGGCAGAAAGTATTTTAAGTGTTATCTAATAAACTTTGTTAGTTTGATGATCAATATGGCGAGTATACCCGCAATCTGCTCCTGAGGTCGTGGGTTCGATTCCCACACAGGACAATTCTTTGTGCGCATGAACATGAATATTTGTTGTGGTCTGGGTGTTTTGCTATGTTAATTAAGTATGTATTTGCAAAAAAATAAACATTTTATGTAAGTTTAGTTATTTATATCCGTTTATCCGTTATTTAATATCCTTAATACAAATTCTTAATGATCCTTATCTTACTCGTAGAACAAAATAATTGGTGTATAGAAAATATTTATTTTATTCCTTATTTTTTACGACAAGAGCTACCAAGGATAATATTCGCTCAGTGGTGCTTGCTTGGCGATCAGCTCACGCCGAGAGACCAAATAGTGGTCATTTTTATACAGTGACACGAATAATCGCCTGTCGCACTCGCATACTCGCTATAGCCCAGCGACAACACTATAGGAACTACACACTCGGTTCCTGATTCTCGCCAACTCGTTTCTAGTTGCTAGCTCCCATCGCTTCTCTTTCATCGTCGCCGGTGAGATAACTGCCTCAAGCTGTTGGTCCCGGTTATCCACTAACTTTAAACTACAAAATCATATATTTCATAAACTTTTACATAGTGTCTATTTGAAAAAGACAAAATTAAATATAAGATCAATCGAAATATGGTTACTCTGAAATCACGAAGCTCAGATTCACTCAAACCAAAAAATATTTAAGTGTAAGTGAATTTAAGTGCCAGTTCCGAGCCACCGCTCTGTAAAAAGAACTGACAAAAAACTCACAGCATGCTCTTTTTAATTTATCAAATGGTTTGGTACTTAACTGTCTCTTTTTAGATTTTGTTTTATTGATTATACATAATTATATTTACGCTGTTGCACTAACATAGTTTTAAGCTAATAATAATTATCTGTTTTGTTTTGAACGCTGTAGATATAATAATTGGTATACAAACCAGAACCTGTTCCATTGTATTGTAATTTCTTAATTTTAATCTTTAGTATGTCCACTGTTGGTATCTCTTTTAAGTAAATAAATGTGGTAGTCGTTAAACTACTTTAGGGCTCTAATTGGGCGGCTTGAAAAGTTCTAACAGCCGGACGCCACACACCTGCCGCCAACCAATTCCCATTGGGTCTGCGTTGTGGAGTATGATCCAATTCACTTTCACATTGGTTCGTGGTCAGTAGTTGGGAGTCAATAGGCTGAAATAATTATAAAGAAATCAACAGTCTACAACGTTTGAATTTGATTCTTCTGGGCACCAACTTATATTGAGCTTTTCCACAATGCAAAGATTATTCTCCTTATTTTTCAGAAGCTTGCTGATAGTTTAATGATTCATCCGTTTGTCATTATTATGCGACACTCGTAATGGTATAGAAAAGTTATTGCTCATATCACGAGCAATGATTTGTGGGTCATTCGTGTTATTATTTATTGGTCTCCGTGGCTTCGCATAGCTATTACTGGTATTACGTATTATTGCAATGCCGTTAATGTATTGATAATGTTATATTACATACGGATTAAATAAACCAAACCCAAAAAGGGGTATCTATTAAATCAAAGATTATTTTAATATCGAATTTCGTTTCGCAGAAAGTTATTCCTTGGTTTTGGTATACGTTTTTTTGCTGTAAATGTTTACATTCGGCTTTGTGTGATTTGTCACATATATGTCAAATATAGTTTTCACAAAATTGTTAATATCTTAGGCTTCATTTTCGGATTGTGTTTTACAAAGATATGTAGGTAATAATCGTCTTTCATTTTAAGAGCGGAAGCGTCTAACAACGCTTTTGTTTCAAAATTTCTTATCATTAAATGAATTACGTAGTCCGATATGACACGCTGTCAGTAAACTTAGTTTTCGCTTCACGTAATTACAGCTGGTAGTGACCTCATATTCTTCTAACCGGACCAACAGTTTACTTGTTATCGAATGCCACACAATCGTTTGTAAATACAAAAATCAGTATTTTTCATATTATATATGACTGCTATGACGCAGCTACATATTGCTTGATGGTAAGCTATAGATGCAGTTTCATAAGAAATGAAGTACTATCATTAATGATAAACACAGCACCCCCTCAGGACGGCTTTCAGAAATGCCGTTTCACGTATCGCTTAAAACAGTACCTAGTCATTACAGAAGCTAGAAAATACATGCGCCATTAAAAATGTTATGAGATAAAGCTGACATGAAACCTCTTTAGCCACCGATAAAGCTTACTCTGAATCACGCAAAGATAAATAAGTTACTGTTGTCCCAATCAATTAAGTAATGAAAGCCCACTGGATGTATCGGCTCTGCCGGCCCGATGCTCCGGCCATAAGTCTCGCCTGTTGCGGCCTGCACTAATATTTACTGCCTCTGCACTAGACTGGCTTGTTATCTGTGCACAGCTGTGGCTAAAAGAGACTGTTTTGCACTAACTGTATTCGAGCATGAATGATCGGAGTAGTAATACATCGATGCCTCTTTAAGTTCAAAGTCTAAAAATGAAAGGTCTAGGTCGAAAAATGAAAACACCATACTAGACTTGTATCGTAGGAGTCTTTGAAGGGGGTACTTAGTCCTTAATGAACTTAATACATAGAATAATAAAATTAAATAAAAATTCGTTTTTAACACAAAATCATGTCTCCCAAATTTCCAATATTCAATCAATTAACATTCTATCAAATTGACGACCGATATGGCGTGAAGGTCTATTTACCTGGGCTCCGCTCCTGAGGTCGTGGGTTCGATTCCCACACAGTCAACAAAAAATCTTTGTGTAAACCAGCGCAGCCATAATAATGTTGTATTGTTATAGCTGCTTTTCGCTGAAGCAATGCCTTGATAAATTTTGAAGTTTTCAAGTAATATGTAATAGTTATGGAATAAAAAGTTTTTGAAGTTTGATGACGGCACAATTTCAGTTTATTGAATCTCTTACACTTGTGCAGTTAATAAACATATCTTTCTTTCCTAACTGAATATTTTTTTATTAAACTAAATTATAAGATAATTTGTACGTGGGTTCAAAGTTTGAAAAACTGAATGGCATATCCTACAAAATAAAATATTTCTCTATCACTGATCATTTTAACATTTACTGCGCAGTAATATTATGCTATTGTCTTTACATAAAACGCCTTATTAAAGATTTTAAAAATCACATTTTTTATTTCTCTTTTTGAAAAAATATTTTATTATGTGTACAATAATTTATTATTCTACTTGATTTATGACAAAAAATATCATTACTTTACATATAAATGAAATATCACAGCAATAAAACAGTCGCCTGACTTGTAAAGCACTAAAACCAACCCGTCACAATTTCGCAATGACATTTCCATACATTTCAATGACTGTCGCAGATAGTACGGATTGTCATAAATCCAAAGGTAGACGTTAAAATGAAGAGGGTCTGAAGTGCGAATGGCTTTATTATGATGTTTCAAGCCATATTTCTAAGTATTGTATTGCAAAAGAGGGGTGTTTGGTGTTTAAAGCTTGCGTATAATTTTACGGCTAAATATGGATACGAAAGTAAACTTCTTCAGCTGGCCAAGCTTAAGATTTGTTTTCAAACTAAGATTAATTTAAAATGTGAACTCAAGTACAGACAAACAATTGGTTTAAGATCTTTGAGTGTCTTCAAATATCTGATTGAGCGGTATTTTACTTAAATTGAATTTAATCTATAGGTAACTAAAGTATTTTTGCTAATAGCAAGACCTTAACCATTATAAAAGTAATTAAAACTCTTAAGCAATGCCAGTTTGTTAATAAAAATTAATTACAAGATTATAGATAAATTTTGAATTTTCTTTATTGTGTTAACAAAATGATAAAGTTGGCGTTGAAGTAAAGTCGGCTAAGCTTTTATTTTTTAAATCTTATATTCCTCATATTATTTAGCTAAAGACTAGCTTAAACATTACATTTTATCATAAATTAATGAATATTTTTTTTCAAATAATCACACGAATTATTTAGTTCCAAGATAAGTATCATTAAGAACTTGTATTATGGATACTAAAAAACGGATAAACATACTTAAATACCTTTTTTTTTATACATACATACTTAATATAAACATAAACAAATAAATATTTCTGACATACATAGAAGAACATCCAGACCAGAACAAATATTCATGTTCATGCACGCAAAGATTTGTCCTGAGTGGGAATCGAACCCACGACCTCTGGAGTGCAGTGTAGGTATACTGACCTCCACGCTATATCGGTCGTTTAAGTTTCGCGCCATATCCATTTTAGCGTGCCATTTTATCTTCAAACTTCTAATATATTTATTTTGTAAACTATTACATAGTACTTGAAAACGAAAATATAAAATTAAAAAAGCAATCAAAATATGATTAAACTAAAATCTTAGATTCACTTACATGCAATGAAGCATTAAGAAAAACAATTTTTTTTTACGTGTAAGTGAAACTAAGTGCCAGTTCCGAATGTTAAGTTAACGGTCGAGTCGATTTGGTTGCTCGCGAGTTTAGGTTCTTCCCATTCAGAATTATTGGGATAAAATATACTTATTTTTTTAATAATGGCTTCGTGCGTTTAGCACATTTAGCCAGTGTCAAGTAAGAGACATATTATTAATATAAGTCATAGTAAATAGCGTGAGTGGTGATAAAGATGATAAATGGTTAATGTGATGCTCTCCCCCTAACCCCTTGAATCCTCAGTAAAGACGTGGGACTATACTGAGATCTCACATGGACTTTTTAGGAGAATTTGAAAAGTGATATTGCACTGTTTTGTTTCATTTACTCATGTACGTTCACAAACAGTTAACGGTTAATATTCCCATAGATCCTAGATCCTATAGAAAATCCTAGATTCCTCTTTGTTATAAACAGAACTGGCAAGAATCTCTCAAGCTAAGCTCTTTTAAAATATCATCTTCCCATTAATTATTTATATAAATATTTATTTAAATTTTTTATACCATTATGTGGTACAGAAGCCTGCCTCCCACCTGATGGTAAGTGATCACCGCAGTATATGGACGCTGGCAACACCAGAGGCATCAACAGCACGTTGCCGACCCCGTAAGAACCATTTCACGCCCTTTTTGAAGAGAAGATGCTGTAATCTATAGAACACCCTCGCAAGGGAGCTGATTCCACTATATGCAAGGGTACACGATAGTAAGTTTATTTTAAAATGCTTAGTACTTTCACACACTCAATTTTACGGATAATACTTTTTTGAAGAAAATATGCTATAATCTATTGGTCTACCTCGCCAGATCACCGAAATAAAGCAGAGTTAACAGAGGTCAGTCCTTGGATGGGTGACCGTTTGTGTGGCATTTGATATTGAGCGCTTCCAGGCACGTTAAGCCATTGATCCCGGTTATGACTAAATGTGGTAGTCGTTAGGCCATGTTATAGGTCTAATTGGGCGGCTTGAAAAATTCCACCGCAGGACGCCATACATCTGCCTCCGCCAATCCGCACTGGGTCGGCGTGGTGGAGTATGACCCAATACCCTTACACTTTAGTATGTGAGAGGAGGCTTGTGCTCAGTAGTGTGATGATAATGGGCGTCCTGCTGTCAGAATTTTTCAAACCGCTCAATTAGGCGTCTAACAAGGCTTAGCGACTACCAAATTTACTGATAATCAGGACCAACGGCTTAACGTGCCTTCCGAAGCGCTCGATATCAAATGCCACACAAACGGTCACTCATCCAAGGACCTCTGTCATCATTATCATATCGTATGGAGTTGAGCTGCCTAAATCCTAATTAAAATTTTCAGTGTCAGTTGGCGTAGCCACTTCTCAGCAGCTGGAGCCAGAAGATGAAGTTCTTCATGACCACCGGGAAAAGAGTACAGCAAGCAATCGTTTACAATATGGGCTATAGTTTGATCTGGCGCTCCACAATCGCAGGCCGAAGATTCCTTTATTCCCCATTTATAAAGGTGGTGATTGGAACGCCCGCATCCTGTTCTGCGCCTATGTTCTAAACCATAATTGACGTTGAGCACCAAAACCAGCGGGTTCCGATGCGGGATCCACTATTAAGTATTTTTGTGTGTCATAGAAGGAGTCCCACGCAAGCTGCCATATTTACCAAAAGGACTGACCTCTGTAAATTCTGCTCTACTTTAGTGATCGTATCCAACTACAGAACACCGCAGTCCTACGAGCGCTGCCTAAAGAGCCTTCCAAAGAGAGCTAAATAAATCTAAGTCATTGACTTTTCGTACGGAAATAAAGACTCATTTGAAGACGTTTGTTTTTATTTTCATCCATCATTGAGAACAAAGACATCAAAGATCTGACGAGATTACTTGCCTTATAGCGTTAAAGTTTTATTATTTTGTCTGATTCTCGGAAAGTCTTTTCTGGTTATAATATAAAAAATAGGTACATTACGTATAAAATAAGTAATAATTACCTTTGATTTTGTGCCGTGTGGAACCGACCTAGAACAGTGCCACCCTTTTACCTCACCGGGAGTCGTAAAAGTCGACGAGGAGAAGTCCTACCGAATAATGGGCACCTGCATCATTCTGCGTACTGGCTTGAACTGCGATCACCCGCCTGCCCAGCGTAGTGATTATGGGAAAATACTCCCAATAGAATTTTATCTAAGTGATGGATTAAAAATATCTTTGTAACAATTCCCGCGCTACTATAATTTCCCGAAAAATCGAACCGAAGAAGAGGCGTATACCTCGCGTTAGCTTATGTTTCCCAGCCAAGGTCTGTAAGGTTGTCCAAGTGAAAGAAACTATTCAACACGACACGTGTTTCGCCCTTACACAGGGCATCTTCAGGTAAGATAGGAGCCTCAGAACAACGATGTCTTCACGACCAACGCTGAAACGAGAGTGAGCAGCTGATCCGGGATCTTCTGCCAGACGGCAGGTGTTCGGGCTTCGAGCCATGGGCTCATTCCCCGGGTTTCTTCACTCAGGGCATCAACCCTGAGGCGCTGGTCGCCGCGTAAGCGGCCGTCGATCTCGACGAAAGGGGTACTCTCACCGGGGAGACTTACGGCACCGCCCTCAGCGCGACAGGCACACCGGGTGAGACCCCGAAGGGAGGCCCAGCAAGCCGTCAGCGAGCAGGCGGTGACTTAGGCAAGTTAAGGATGAGAGTTATTGTGCGAGGTGGGCTAGGGGCAGGGGGACCGGGTGGGTGGGAGGGGGTGACGGTGAGAGTACCTCACGCGGCAGCGCCTCCTCTTCTTCCTGGTTTGGTGGCCGGGGAACGGCCGGCGGCGCGGTGGCGCCGTCTGGCAGTGGTGGTGGTGGGTCGCGCGGTGGCGACGGTCGGGCTGGCTGCGGTAGGGCTCCGGCGGCGCGGCCGTGCTCTAGCGGTGATGCGCTGCCAGGAGATGTCCCAAGCCTTGTAGTAAGGCCTGGATGGGGTCCATCCCGGCGGCAATCTCCCTGAGCACGGCGTAGATTGCGTCTATCGCCATCTGTATCGGAGGGGGGAGCGGTGTGCTGGCGCCAGTTCGGTGGGTAGGCCTCCATCCCTGGCTGGCGCGTTGGAAGTCGCGCTGTGACGCGGCGACTGGCTGGGTGAGATGGAGGCCGAAGAGGGACCGCCGGCGGGCCTGGCGGCAGAGGGCGCTTCCCGGGCGCTCTGTGGGCCGGGGCGCTCTCCTCTGCTTCAGCCGCTATCTGGGGAGCATGGAGGTCGGGTTGCGGGTGGGACATGTGGGAAGGGGTTGGGGGGGAGGGGAAGTTATTAGTGGGGCGGGGGCGGGGCGCGTCTGAGTTGGTGTCGACGCTGCCTCAGGCGCCCTCGCCTTCCTTCGTCCACGGCGCCGTCGTCGGCGCCTTTCGGGTAGGGGGGAGCCCCTCTGCGTGGGCGGGTTTGACGGCGGCGCAAGAGAGGCGCCACCGGGCCGCAGTGCGATGGCGGCGGCGGCGCGCTGCTGCGCTTCGGTAGGTGGTGCTGGTGCTGCGGCGCGCTGTGCGGCGCTCGCTCCCGCGGCGCTCGCTCCGGCGCGCTCCGCTGTAACGCGGGCGTGAATGCCCGCGGGCATTTGTGGCGGGATAGTGAACCCGCGGCGCCGCGCCTCGCGCAGCAGGACTTTACACCGCCTGTCGTTGGCGGTGTGGTCCCGCGCGCAGTTGGCGCAGGTGGGCGGGTCGCGCCGATCGCGCGTGCAGGCGGAGACTGCGTGCTCACCGGCGCAGCGCAGGCACTTCGGCGGTCGGTGACAGTTCACCGACGAGTGCCCGAACGCCTGGCACCGGTGGCACTGCGCGGGCCCCTTTCTTGAGCGCCAGGCCTCAATGGTGACGCCCGGCATGCCCAGAAGTAAGTCGATGCTGTACAGCCGTTTGAGGTCTGCAGCATCGAGGTGTGACAGCTGCGCGTGGAAGAGGCAGCCTGGTCTTCCACGTGTGGCGTTGATGGGCCTCACCAGCTCAACCACGAATCCGCGCTCCTCGAGCGCCTCCGCCAGCGAGTCGGGAGGGGTGTTGGTTGGGAGGCCGCGTATGGCGACCTTGTTGGGCAGGGTGTGAGGAGGCGAGAAGCTGTACCACGATATCGCGGCGTCCAGCCTCTCAGCCTCCACCAGGTACTGCTGTACCGTGCGCCATTCCTCCGGCGTCCGGGGGAGGAAGCGAACACCCGTGCCATAGGGGCGGGCGTTCGGGATGTGGCCTAGCCGGGCGGTCAGCAGCTTGAAGTGCTCGGTCCAGTGGGGCAGCGACTCGACCACTATTGGCGGGTACCCCATCGGTCTCGGCACTTCAGGCTGCGGAGGCGTCTGCGGCGCGGCGCTGTGTGCCGACATCGGCGGCAAAGGGCGCGGCGGCGACGGGTCGGCGGCGATCTTTGAGTACGACGTACCTGGCAGTACCAGGTACGACGACCTATCAGAGGAGGTGTGGGGGAGGGGTTGAGCTGGGGAAAAGCGGTGGGTTGGGGGAGGGGAGGGGGAAGGGAAACGTGGGGGAGATCGAGCGAGAGGACGGGAGCGTGGCTCCAACTCACCCTCGCTGGAGTAGGGCTCGTCGTCGGAGTCTAGCGGGCTCGACGGCGGCGAGTCAGGCCTGGGCGGGGTTGGCTCCTGGCACGGGCGCTTTACCTCGCTCTCGGAGAATGAGTTTTCTTCCGGGCGAGGTCGGCGGGATTTGGGCCGCTGTGCGCTCTGCGTGGGTGGTGCGGTGGCCGATTGCTCAGCAACCGGATCTGGCCGCACTCCAGCTGGTGCCTCGGCGGTGGTTGAGGTGGTCGCGGGCCTGGGGGCCGGCGCGACGATGACCGGGATGGCCGTCTTCCGGCGGGTGCCAGAGCGGCCACGATCGGGCGGTGCGTTCCGCTTCGGACGCGGGTTGTTCCTCATTACGGAGGACGGGACGAGTACAAGATGGGGACAACGGTTACTGAACTAGACACGGTGGACTGGGGCGGGACGACACGAACGGGTGATTGCGAATCCCCCCTGGTAACAAGGAGAATTCACAATCACTTATGCTAACAATTAACACAAAGAACGGTAACACGAAACACAAATTAACAAAAGCGTCTATATCGCGGGTGGGTTTGGAAAATTGTTGGCGGCGGCGCCCGACTGATCGGCGCCGAAGGTTCACGTCACACGAACGGAGGTGGGGCGCGGACTCGACGCGGAGCGGAGTGCACACGACCGGTCTCAACGAACTGTTATCCGGGATTCGGCGATTAGGTTTTTAAAAAAGAAACTAATTATAACACAGTTAATTATATTAGGTAGAAACAGTGGAAATAGTAAAATACAGAGGAAATAGTAAAATACAGAGGATTTGGTAGATTAGTACCGACCCGTACCGAGATTTAGATAGACTAACTCGAGCGCCGTCTTGCACTTGTATATATGCTATTGCATAGTGATGACTTAGTAAATAAGGGGTGATAGTCAGCCCTTTAGCGTGTATGGGTAGGGTATAACAACCCCCCGCGGAAGACTGAACTTCGGGGTTTAAAACCCGGAGTTCGGAAAATTATACGACCTCTCTTAGTCGTGGTTGCGGTAAAGGTGAATTTTCACCTTGAACGTTATTTACGTCATCTTCGCTAAGGGTCGGTCTTACAGGAGAAATTACTTTAGTCTTATATCTAAAAGTCTTGTATAACTTAAAACCAATAAAAAGTATAACAATAAAAGAAATAAAAGAGGTAAATGCAAAATAATGTGTCCCGTACTTTTCTAAGACAGGTTTTTCTTCAATAATTTTATCTAAATTAGCAAACAATTTATCATTCTGTTTATTTGTTATTAAATCATCTAAATCAATGTTCTGAAGTAAAACAGGGGACTTACTTAAGTAATTCGACTTATTATCTAGTTTACAACAGGAGTCATTTATAATACTAAAATCTAGGCTAGGTACAGGTATGCTTATATTGATAACACTGTTCGACGATATGAGTCTTATGTTCTTTGTGTACACTATACATTGTTCAGGGGTGTGTAAAATACCGGTTCCGGACACTATGATTTCACGTAATTCAGAGTTATTACAATCAATAGATATCTTATTCGGACTTGATTGCACGAAAATCCACCGATTGTTCATTAATGGTTTCCAAATGTCTAGTTCACCGAAGATTGTTTTTGTAGTACACTGAACGGGAATAGCATTGATTGTTTTTGTTAACAGTTCACTTTCACACGTAGGGCTGCCACTTGTTAATAACACCGCAGGTATTCGACACAGATAGAACTCAGAGTTTACCGTTTTACATATACTTAAACTATCTAAATTGAAGAAACTAATCTTATCGTTAGAAATAGCAACATAAGAACTAGAAGGTAAAATCAAACTAAAAGTAGTAAGGTTAACTAACTTATGTGGTATGGGTAATGCTAAGTTATGGTACAAATTAAAATCATTTAAAGTGACAAGTGGAATTTGCAATACAAACACAAGCTTATTTCTATAATAATAACATGCTACATTGGATATACTTAAAATAGAATGAATATTATCTAAAGATAATTCGAGGGGAACCCTAGAATCTCTTGGAAGGTGCCTATCGTTATCAACGAGTTCGCGGTATAGCTGCGACGGAGTCAGTATGCGTGGGTGCAGTATGTTTTGGCTAGACAGAATGATAGCGTTGATTAAGTCTTCGAGTTGGAATGACAAAGTAAGTAACGAGCTTTCGAGGTTGGTAAATATGGAATGAACTTTTGTTTCAGTAACTAAATTATTAGTAATATTTATTAAATTATTAGATTGATGAACTAGTTTATTAACAGCGATATTGAGGGATTCTTCGTTGACTTTTAATTTATTTATAGTTTGTTTATATGAGTCTAATGTGGAAGTAGTAATTATAATATTTTCTTTTACGAGTTGTGCTAACTTCTTTTCGTCATTTTGGACAGATTCTATAGCGGAATCGTATTTTAATGCGTCATCCTCATCCAAAGTACCAATGATTTGTTTAAATGCAGTACCTATTCCACCAAACCAGGCTGAACGTTTACTGCGCCTTGAAATTAAATGAGAGATAGAGTCATGATAACGTTTAATATTGTAATAACGGACTGACAATGGGGATAGTATATTTTCACATTGATCACTATTCGATTGTTGACACACGAATCTAACATTACTTAGGACTTCATTAAGATTGGCAAGGTGTGTGTCTATAAAAGAAATATCTACATAGGTAATTAAATTTAATTGACCCTTTATTATCTTAAGTCTACCTATCCTATCGAAGTATATGCCGGAACTAGAAGGAAGAGGCTCGACATAATCCGGATGCGCTTCGACTGAGGCGCTGAAAATAGAACAATTTAAAGTTAATAACTAAATTAAGGTACTTGAACTAATATCTATGGGTTTGTGCTTACAATATTTGCTGGCTTAAATTGGTCAAAATGGTGAGTCACATGACGTCGGTTGATAATAAGAGTGGCGGTGTGATTACCATGAACTTTGATAATTTTATACGGCCCTTTCCAAATAGGAGACAGAGCCTTCCTAAGCCTTAAATGATTTTTGAGGTAAACATGGTCACCGATTTTGTAACGTGGGGGAGCTCTGGCACGAGAGTCATAGTAGGACTTAGAATTTTCTTTAGATTTTAGTATATTTTCGTGAGCTTTTCCACGTGTGTACTTAAATTTGTGTTGAAGCATTTGAATGTAGTCAGAGTATGTAGTACCTGGTCCACATTCATATACGGAGTTTGGAATGTAAGGTTTGTGCCCAAAAACTAACTCGTAAGGAGTGAATTTCGTTGTTGAATGTACAGTCGTATTGTAGGTTAATATAGCAGTATATACGTAAGTTGGCCAATTGTCTTGATTTTCGTTAGTAAATGATTTTAAATATTCTTTAAGGGTCGAGTGGCTACGTTCTAACGCACCTTGAGTTTGAGGATGATAAGGGGATGACCATAGCTGTTTAATCTTAAGGAATTGGCATGTAGTTTTAAAAAGATCAGATGTGAAATTAGTTCCTTGGTCAGTTAATATTGATTTGGGTATACCAAAGAGGGATATGAAGTGGATGAGACAATCACTGGTCTCTTCAGCCGTTGTACTGCGTAAAGGGTAAGCTACAGAGTATTTTGTAAGGTCGTCTTGTAAAGTTAGTATGTATTTGAGTTTAGCACTACCAGACTCGGGTAGGGGACCAACAATATCTAATGCTACTCGCTGAAATGGGGACGTAGATGTAGTAGTAATTTCCATCGGAGCTCTGTTTATTTTCCTTAAGGCTTTATTTTCTTGGCATGCTTTGCATTTCCTAACATAGTCTTCTATATCGCTTCTCATGCCTTTCCAATAAAACTGTTCTTGTATTCTATTATACATCCTAGTTGATCCTAAATGTCCAGCTATTGGGATGTCGTGATTATCGCGGAGAATTTTAGGCCTTTCGCTTAAGGTCGGGTAAATGATTTTATTTAAGTAAACATGTATGGAAATGTTGGTGTCATGGAAAAGGTAAGTAATGATATTATAAATTTTGGTATATGAATGTTGGTCAAATGGATTTTTAAAGTCTGATATAGCTACATCTGTGATTTCATTAATTTTCAGAATTTCATTTCGAGTTTGTTTTAGGGTATTGTAGATTTCAGGGTATGAAGATTCGTCAAAATAGTGAACCTTTGTAAAAATTAGGAAAATTATTTTATCTTTATAATTAAATTTGATATAGGAATATAATTCTTTTTCACATTCAAGTATTTCGTTCTTATTTTCAGCATTTGATAGGATTTCAGCGACATAGGGATTTGATTCGTCTAAATCTATGGATGTAGGAATTATTATCAATTTATGAGGAGATTTTACGAGAGTTTCGGCATGTTCATTTAGTATAGTGTTTGAGGTAAATTGTTTGTCATTAATTGATTTTAAAAATTTAGAATAGTCATCATTATTTAAGATTGGGTTAGTTTCTGAATTTGAGTCTGAATGTGAAGGGATTTCCAGATTTTCGAAATCAAGGTTAAGGTCAGTACTTTTAGGGCTTGTGTCAAAAGGTCCTAGGTTTGTAGCATCTGGTTCAGAAATGGGTGGTTGGTCTGACATAGGAGAACGATTTGGTATTGTAGATGGATTGACAATTGGAGTTTGAAGTATCTCTTCATGATCAAAAGAAAATGGGATAGGAGAAGGTAATTCTAGGAGTGGATCATCTAACGGATTGTCAAAATTGTCATCTATATTTGGTAATAATGTGCTAGGAGAGGTTTCGGGGTTTGCTTCAATTGGATTAACTGGAAATCGGGACAGAGCATCGGCATTAGTATTGTTTTTTCCCTTTTTGTGCACAATATCGTATTCAAATTCTTCTAACTTAAGACGCCATCTAACTAGTCTCGATCCGGGATCTTTACAATCGAACAACCATTTCAGAGGTTTGTGGTCAGTGACTATTGTAAACAAGTGCCCATAAAGATAGGGGCGAAAAGCTTTAGTGCCAAACACAATGGCTAGGCATTCTTTTTCCGTGACACTATAGTTGCATTCAGCTTTGTTTAATGTACGGGAGGCATATGCAATAGGGCGATCTTTGCCAATTTGGTCTTGAGATAGAATTGCTGATATAGCATAGTTGGAAGCATCACATGTGAGAACGAAGGGTTTAGAGAAGTCAGGGTATGCTAAGATAGGTGTAGTGATAAGTTTATTTCGTAAATTCTCAAAAGCGAGTTGTTGTTCATTTTTCCAATTGAAAATGGTATCTTTCTTAAGGAGTGAAGTCAATGGTTTAGCGAGTTTCGAGAAGTCAGGGATAAAACGTCTATAGTAAGATACAAGTCCAAGGAAAGATTTAATGTCTTTTGCAGTTTTGGGTATAGGAAATTCAATGACGGCCTTAATTTTTTCTGGATTTGGTTTTACTCCATCAGCGTTAATAATGTGACCGAGATATGCAACTTCTTTGCATAAAAATTCACACTTGTCAGGTTGGAGTTTTAGGTTATAATCTCGTAATCTATCAAAAACAGCGGATAAGTTTTTAACGTGGGATTGCAAATCTGGGGAATAAACGACTATATCATCAAGATATACGAAGCATCGCGAGCCCTGAAGGCCAGATAGACATGTGTTCATTAATTTTTGGAATGTGGAAGGCGCATTTTTAAGACCAAATGGCATCCTAGTAAATTGAAAATGACCTTGCGGTATAGAAAAGGCAGTTTTAGGTGCATCTTCTGCGGAAACTTTTATTTGATGGAACCCTGATGCTAAATCCAGGGTTGTAAAATATTGACTCTTACCTAACTGATCTAATATTTCAGTTATTTGTGGGATCGGGTATGTCTCGCCAATGGTTACGTCGTTGAGTTTTCTGTAGTCAATTACGACTCTCCATTTTCGTTGTCCTGAGGCATCCAATTTTTTAGGTACAACCCAAATGGGTGAAGACCAAGGTGAATTTGAAGGTATAACTATGTTTTGATCTATCATCTTATTGATTTGGTTTTCAACTTCTTTTTTATGACATTCTGGGAATCTATAGGACTTAGTTTGTATAGGAATATCAGTGTTTGTTTTAATTTTGTGTTCGATAGCTGAAGTGTATGAAAGTTGATCATCTGGGAGGTAGAATATGTCGGAATAATTTGTGCATATGTCTAAAAGGGTTTTTTCTTCTTCGTCATTGAGATGGGAAGTTCTAAGTTGTTTTTAAAACTTCACTCGTTCTTCTAGAAGTGTTAGAGTTTGTAGTTTTTGGAAGAGCCATGCAAGATTCAAGAGGTTCTAGCTTTAGTTGAAGGTTCGGGTGGATTATTGCAGGTTTATCAGAAGTGTTAACGACTGTTATATTGACACGTTTATTTTCTTTTACCTTTACGAGGCAATTTGCAACCAATAAAGATTCGGAGATATGTTGATCTAAAATGACACCCTCCATAATATCTGGGTTACTTACTGTGCATTCTATTATAGTTTCTGTACGAGAGTCAATGGTATATACTGGTTCTGAGAATTTTAAATTGATATTATCGTTATTAATAGAAAGAACTTTTCGGCTGTAGTCAATTTGACAGTTGGCACTTTTCATGAGATCGTTACCGATAATACCATCGTGACAAAGATTAATGTTTTCTATAACATGAAATTCGTGACTAAACGGTTCTTTTGATGATAAGTATATTTGCATTTGAAAGCTACCTAGGGTTGGCGTTGTTGCATCGCCAGGGTCTATTCCCTTGAGAGCTATTATTTGATTATTTAAATTTGGTATTATCGACATGGAACTCAATTTCAGTAAGCTTATGGAGGAGCCGGTGTCAACCAAGAAAGATAATGGCTTTTTGGCCACGGAGGTTTGGATCGTGACGTGAGGTAAGTACCTTTTTTCTGAGTTATTATTTATTTTAAAGATTTTACTTTCTTTTTCTGATTTCAGATTTTGCAGAGAATGGGAGGCTACGGCAGAAGAAGAGATTGTAGCATATTCATTTGGATTTGGAATAACGTTAAAAGATTTAGAATTTAAATGTTTGTTGGATTCAGTGTGAAATCTTTTAGATTTATTTAAGTTAGTAGATTTAGTAATTTCTTGACTCATTGATTTTGTAGATTTAGTAAAATTAGTAGATTTAGTATATTCTTGATTCAGTGATTTATTAGAATTAGTAGATTTGGTAGAATTAGTAGATTTAGCTTGATTCAGTGATTTAGTAGAATTAGTAGATTTAGCTTGATTCAGTGATTTAGTAGAATTAGTAGATTTAGTAGAATTAGTAGATTTAGCTTGATTCAGTGATTTATTAGAATTAGTAGATTTAGTACGAGATCCAACAATAGTGCTGTAAAGTTGGGGCTGGTTACCCTGATTGTCAGCATCTACATTGGTTGATACAGTGGATACAGTGCGAATTGTAGTACCGACTTTGCAATGATTAGGGAAATTTCCCGCGCGATACTTATCGGGAAATTTTACTCGTTTAAATTGCTGTAATCGACTTCGTCTACTCCTTGATCGTTTACCTGGTCAACAGCAAAGACTCTGCGTGGTGAAGCTGGAATAAAATTTGACTGTGGGTTGGTTTGGCCCTTATTAGAGGATGATGCATTAAATGTAGTTCTGTTGTTGTTGAATTGCCGCTTTCGGCAGTTCTCTATTGTATGCCCTATATTCTTGCAGTAACGGCAGACCACATCATTTGTATTGAAGTTCCTAAGGTGGTCTGGACGCTGAGACTGAAAATGGTTAAGTCGTGGTGGAAAATCACGACGAGGTGAGGGTCTAAATCTCTCAGTATTACTAAATTGTGGCTGTGGTCTCTTATTGAGGCTCGAAAGTATCTTCTCCTCAGCTACAGCGAAGTTTACTGCTGCATTTAAGGAGTCAGGGTCGCGACATCTTACAATTTGTGATAGCCGTGGATGGAGTCCTATTGTAAAGGTATGGAGGGCTAGGTCCTCCATTGCTGCTATGCGACCTGTTAACTCCGTTTTACGTTTTGTTGGGATCGAGATATTTATCTCTGTTAATAGTTTGGCAAGGCACGTTTCTATTTTTAGAGCGAATTGATTGGCGGACTCGTTAGAGGTTTGCCTGCACTCTTGCAGTTCAGAAAGTAAATGTGCATAATGTTTCCGTTCACCAAACTGTTGTTTTAAAAATTCTAAAAACTGTTCGAGACTTTCAAAATCCTTAATGCTACAAATGGTTTCGGCTCTGCCCTCGAGTTGACTTAGAATGTATTTAAATAGTAGGGGTTTGAGAGCTTTGCTTGCAAGGCTATTTGCATTTTGACAATTATTAATAAAAGGGTTAAGCTTTTCGCGTGACCCGTCAAAAGGTTTTATAAACTTGAGTAATATGTTAAATTCAATTTTATCATCGGCCTCGCCACGAACAGGCAAGGTCTTAGAAGTACTAGCGTTCTCTTCCTTAGTAGTCATGATGGAATTGATATATTAAAATTAACAATATCTAGAAGCCGTCTCTATAGTTAGTGCGCACTGAGCCCTTTCGACACACAACAATTACATGGACTTATCAGTAGTCCACGGATGTAACATAAACAAGATGTACAATGTAACGCTTATAAATAAAATTAATTAATCTACTCTGAGTTCTATTCGTACACTTTTAATGTTTTATGGTATTATCACTTACAGGAATGTTGTCACGAAGAACACAGGTATCAACATAGTAATAAATACTGTGATATCAGGATACACGGAAAGTGTCCGTGGATGATCAGGAACAGTGGTAATCCAGGAATCGCACTTTAATAGTATGAACTTTCCGCACTTTTCACTTTTCACATGAACACACAAAGAAATCCGTAGTAGAGTCTATCGGAGACGTATTCGGGTAGATGGGGATAATCGTATCCCACCGCTGCCACCAAATGTTATCCGGGATTCGGCGATTAGGTTTTTAAAAAAGAAACTAATTATAACACAGTTAATTATATTAGGTAGAAACAGTGGAAATAGTAAAATACAGAGGAAATAGTAAAATACAGAGGATTTGGTAGATTAGTACCGACCCGTACCGAGATTTAGATAGACTAACTCGAGCGCCGTCTTGCACTTGTATATATGCTATTGCATAGTGATGACTTAGTAAATAAGGGGTGATAGTCAGCCCTTTAGCGTGTATGGGTAGGGTATAACAGAACGCACGACGGAACTCTTGCTGTGAGCAGCTGAGCGTATTCGAGAGTATTTATACCCTTACCCACTTCCGCCATCAACGTCCGCCACGTCATCGCGGTCTGAGTCAGAGTGACCGTTATGAAATTTCTGAACCATACGTAATAGAGGTGATCTAGAGAACGTATTTTGTTCGTTCAGCAGTAGGTTTTTATCATTGTGTTTAATTATTTCTAGATTTTCCAATACACACAACCGTAGACCTTTTTCATGTATATGTAAAATTTCAAAATTATGATCATTACTCAAGGTGTGCCCAGAGTCGACAAGGTGTTTGGCAAAATGAGATTTGTCTGGACAATTATGCCTATAAGCAGCTATATGCTCCTTATACCTGGTTTCAAAGTTGCGTCCAGTTTGCCCTATATAGACATTGTGACAAACCTTACAAGTTAATTTATATATACCCGATTTTTTACTATTTTCTATGCGATCCTTTCCGTTACAAAGACGACTAAGTGACTTTTTAGTTTTGAACGCTGTATTTATTTCATTATTCTTAAGCAGTTTTGAAATCTGTCTACTAACTGAGCCCATATACGTTAAACTGCCTGTATATTTATTAATCTTGTCGCTGTCTATAGGGTTCAGCAGTGGACGTGAGAAGTGGTGTGAAGAAGAGCTTAGCTAAGCTAACCTAGCTTGAGGATCATTAGTGGGTAGGACTGCGGTGGTCGCGTCTGCCGCAGTGAGCCCCACCCTCCTCTCTCGGCCGAGAGGCAGTGCGTAAACAGCATTTTTTTACCGACGATAGAAAGAAAAAAAAGCTTGACGATCATAAGAGTTTTATTATATTATTATTTTGATTTTGAACCGCAAGGGCAATATCTACTTTCACAAAGTGCTTTAAACTTCGTCTTAATTTTTTAACACGTTGAACGCCATCGGTTTCATACACAATAGAATATGTATCGTTTGTCGGTCATTTCGGTCCGACAAAGATGACAGTGTACACAAATATCTTCAAAAATTCAAAATGTTCGAATTTTCATAGTCTCATAGCGTCGGGTAAAAATTTATTCAATAATAATTACATCGATAATTAAGCCATATATTTTGACTAAGGTGTAGAATTTGTAAACTTCACTCGTTTCGAAGTAAAATCTTGGCGGTTCATGGGATTTCACTTTTTGACAGTGGGAGGCAACATTGTTTTTTTTTTTGTAAAATGTATTAAACCTTTCTGCTGTCATAGTTCTGCTAGCTGCCCAATAGTGTTTAACGGCATTAAATTATAGTGATGATTGCAACCAACGGCTTGACACGTGTTTCGAAGCACAAAAGCGTTCAATTTGTTGTAGCAAATTGTGTCAGATTTCCATGAATATTTATTTAGTTCAAATTAATAGACAAGTACCGAAACAGATTGTTCAAATGCACCGAACAAAGGCAAAACAGTATAAGTGATTTAAAATCGAGCTAACGTCGTTCTGTATCAGGCGCGGCTATATTTTAAGTCACCGATGTCAGGCGAACTGCGTCCATTGTAATATTTACTGGCCGGCCATCCATTATCCTTTCACATCGTTGTTGACCTTTCCAGCGATTTATCTAGCCTGGAGGGAAAGTTTATTATCGAGCATGGCTTAGAACATACCTTTGTATAGTAGAACATAATGTCCCCTTTTTTTGCGAGGTGTCAAAGTTTCAAAGGGATCAGGAATCAATAAGCAGCGTCGAAAAGTAATTGGTCGACTCTAATGTTACATATATTTTATGGGAAAGACCCTATTATTTTACGAAAATAGGAGAACATAAAAGATTATATTTATATATCAAATGTTTTATCATACTAATATTTAAAACGCTAAATGTTAAATAAGATACTAATTAATATCAAATATTTTATCATACTAAAATAAGTTGTACTAATGGATTTTTGTCACTTTTTCACACCAAAACTACTGAATGGATTTTAATGAAACTTTACAATAATATGGTGAATAAATCAGAAAAGCACATTGAGTTCATATCCCGCTCACTTTACAAGAATCCGTAAATGTTTATACTTTTGCCTAAATTAAAACAAAAAGTATATTTTTTTACAAGTTTCTTAGTATCTAATGTA
This sequence comes from Musotima nitidalis, assembly GCA_949126915.1. Taxonomy (NCBI): domain Eukaryota; kingdom Metazoa; phylum Arthropoda; class Insecta; order Lepidoptera; family Crambidae; genus Musotima; species Musotima nitidalis. Next base: position 10,375,478 of record OX421423.1, on the reverse strand, counting down.
GCATACGCAAAGAAAAACGTAGTTACTCTAACGAGGGGAATTCTTTCTTTAAAAAGGGCAAATGTACGAAAGTGTTTTTTGGCATAGAAAACGTTTTCTCACATATCTCACAACACTATCTAGCTTTGAGCCATCATGATTTATTTAGTCCTTTTCCGATATAATAAGCAAAATTAAAAACCGGTTTTCACTAAGCACTCTCGAAGCAGAATTTATTTAACATTACTAGCAGTTTTTAAAAATATTTGTTTTTATTAGTCATGTCTATATAATTTTTTTTTCTTTTTTTTATCATGAAGTCTTTTTTTAAATCAAATGACGTTTCAATAATAAGGTTTTTCATGTAAGTTTTTCATGCAGCATTTACTTTAATTTATTACATTTATCATTACTTTCATAGGCGTAGTATGACTGCGTAACAAATAAAGTTTCACAATTAGAAAAAAGTAAGTAAGTCATATTCATTCTAAGGATTCTATAGAACACTATAGTATAACTGACCTAGAAACAAGTCAAGAGATACGCGTCGACTTTTGATTCAGACGTACCGTTAGCAATAAAACAAGGAATATGTTAATACATATTTTCGGGTGCAACGGCAGACCCAGGACATATAAAAAGGGCTATCCTCTACTTTTATTCATCTTCTCAACATGATTAAACCATCTAAACATACCTTTCTCAATCCTTGGTACTATAAAAGGTTCCACAAAACACTAATCAATTCACGAATCAATTTTCGAAGTCTTCGCAAACTGAAAAAAATCTTCTAATCCTATCACGAAGAACGAGAACCCTATCCTAGGCTGTAGCCTGTAATATGGCGAAAGGCATCGTTTGAAGCTGAACACTATTGGATTACTGACCTAGAAATAACTCAAGAGATACGCGTCGACTTTTGATTCAGACGTACCGTTAGCAATAAAACAAGGAGTATGTTCATACAGACGTATCGGGCGCAAATAATAAACTCTGCTACCAAATCGAGTGGTCTGAGTTATGTGAAAAGTTGCTCGATACTGCTACTGTATACATAGATTTAAATATGTTGGAAATGTCTAAGTGTTTTCCGATTTTTTTTCCTATTTATTTATTAATTACTAGAGGAATGTGATAAAATTAACAGTTTATAGATTTTTATATTTACTTAAAATTCAAAGTGAGATCTGGAGATTTACCTTATGATAAGTTATTTAGGTATTTGTTCACAAACCAGTTGCCTACCATGCATGTGTATTTTTTGGTTTTGTGTGCACTCTATAAGGTCACACACATATAATTTTTTCTTTTTTTCTACTCCTCCTGCATTCCATTTTAAAGGTCTATCCGGGTTCAATCTATTATTGTTCTTATTTAGGTTTTGTCTTAAACTTGCAAATAATTGATATGTAAGTATTTTTTTAACCCATTACAGCATAACGTCCGATAAATCGGACGCAATATAATTCGCCATTAGAATAATTACTTCTAATACAACAAATACCTACCTACTAAAAAAATACCTACTTCTATTTTTTCATATCTAGATACACACAAACTACCACATCCAGTAAAGTATAATCCGCATAAAGGGTACACTCACAGCTATAAATAATAAGTGAGAGACCGGAGGCGCCGTGGATACGTACAAAAAGTAACAAACAGATCTCTTAAATAAAGAAAACAGGGACGTATGTTAACATCTGTCGGCCGTCCGGCGTACAGTCGCGGCCAACACCTCGAAGCGACGGATATTTTCATGTCCGCCCGAGCACGTATCGAGTGGAGCAACAAAAATATCCGTTGAAGTTGGATTAATTCTGTTGTTTGTGTATTTAGCTTTGTTATTGTAAACAAAGCTGAACACAATCTCGCCTGGGGCAGCTAGCTCCTTCGCAGGAATATTTTCTGGAATTATTTTTTTGCATAATGTATTTCCTGGTACCAGATTTGCTCTTTACAAAGCTATAGTGTAAATTATCTTGGTTTATTTGATTGCTATTCAACAGGATTGTTACTTTGTATTTATTATTTAGTTATCAAAGGTAAAAGGTGTCATTAAGAAATCTGAGAAAGACGTGCCATGTTTCACTTAAATAAAAAAATTAAATAAATATATCTTCCGTGGACATTTTACACAGTTTCGTCTTGCTTTGAAACGCCTTAAATTAAGCAGAGCTCGAACATGGGTCCTTAACATCCAATAAATAAACATTGATAATTATTTTTTTTAATATTTTTTGCAAACTTTGTGTAGGACAACCTATAGCTGATAGATAATGGATACTGCAGGGGACTGGGATGGTTAGCTGATTGATATATATTTATTGATAAATATTTTTGAATACAGTCTGAGTGAACATAGAAAATGCCCAAAAGAACAAAATTATCCGTCATCATCTCAGCCATATGAAGTCCACAGCTGAACATAGGCCACCCCAGTAGATTATAGACGAGTGAACCTAAATCGCCTGCACCCTTCGGCTTCCTTCTGCCTTGACCAGATCATCGGTCCGTCGCTTGGGAGGCTGTCCTCTAGTACGTATGCCGGTTCGCGGTCGCTATTGAAGAACCTCAACGCCCCATCGGTCGTCGGTTCTTCAAGCTATGTGCCCCTCCCACTGCCATTCAGACTCAAACTCAACTCGCTATGTCAGTAACTCCAGTCCTCTTATAGATTTTCTTATTACTGATTTGATCACTTCAAACTCTTTCCGTTGTATGCTGAGCGACTCTGCGCTTTCATGTGTCTTAGTACCGTATGTCATCACTGGCAACACACGTTAAAGATATTCGTCAACTTTGAGACACTGAGGTATTTTTGACAAGAAGATATAGCGCAGTTTTTCCGAACTGAGCCGGATTGGACGATTGACCTTCTTTTTTTGAAGTTGGACCATTTGAACTTTTTGTTCCAGGTATTGACAACTTCAAGAGCCGAGCCTTCAACAACTACTGCGGTAGGCATAAATAACATGGACATTTGACATAATTTTCGTCTTGTCCGTGTTCATTTTGAGACCTACCCTTTGAAAAGCTCTGTCGAGGTCTTCGAGCATTGTGCCCAGATTGTCGAAAATCGAAGGTGAGACATATACTCGCCATTTATGTTGATGCCTTATTTTTCCCAGTCCAGCATCTTGAAAATTATCCATAACACTCAAATATTTGGCATATAAGAAGCGTTTTTAAGTATGTTTATTCGTTCTTTAGTATACTTATGTATACAATTTCTTAATAATACTTATCTTGGGACTAAATTTGTGGTTGTGAGAGAATATTTATTTATTTATTTAAGTGCACTGAACAAGAATATATTAATTCAATTTTTTGTTGAGTAATATGCTGCACGCTCAAAACATTAATTACTTTTCCTTATCTATCAAAATTGTGATTCAGTTACAAAGAAGCTATATAAATTATTGGGAACACTCAACAATATATGTCCTTGGGTGTGGAACGCAATACAGTGCCAATATAGAGTTTTCATATGATGGCATTGAAGTTATTACTAATTATTACTATCAGGTAAGAGTCTCGTTTGTCTTTTTATTTTTTTATTTGAAATAACAAAAAATTACAGTATGTTGCTTAAATCTAAGTCTGAACGTTTCCATTAACGTATAATGTAACCGAAAGCGTTATTCTTATAATCATGTATGGTTTCGGCTAAATTAATTAAAATATAAAATAAAAAATAAATTAAAAAACTTATCTTGTTACAATTTAGAAAAAATCTTTAGTAATGAGCGATAATGGACAAAGGATGCAGATCGTACCAAGTGGAGCAACTAAGGTAGGTGTAAGGGATGGGAAATATAAACACCGAAATTTAGCCAGAACACACGGAAAGTGGCCGTCGCGATCGCGGTATGGAAGCTACTGGAAGGCAGGGGCGTGCGTTCGCCTTTTTTTTTTTTTTTGATTTACGTCGGTAACAAAATGCGTTTACGCACTGTCTTCCGGCCAAAGGGGGACCGAGAGAGGTGTGTGGGACTCACCACCGGCAGACACGACCGCCAGCAGTAATACCCACTAAAAATCTTCCGACGACGCCCGCCGCTTGTTGAGAAAGAGGCGGGGGGCCAGTACCTGGGTTGCAGCTCTGACACCCCGCCCGCGGCCAACGTCCCCCGGACCAAAACCGGGAGGACCTCCTCAGAGAGACGCAGTGGACGCGCCCCTCCTACCTCCTTGTGCGACCATAGCGTGTGTGGCCGACTTCTCGGAGGGTCCATGGTTAGACAGAAGGGACCCCCTGCCCCCGCTGCCTAAGACCCTCCTGGCGCTGCTTGATGGGCCCTCCTGGCCCACCCGCTGCGCCCTCCACAGGTCCCTCTTAGTTTCCCCCCCGGTAGTCAATACTAAGGGCACCCAGAGTCGCCAATCTCTGGGTGTTACCTTTTCCCTAGCGCCTTCTACGCCCTACCGGGAGGTACTCAGCCCCCCCACCACGACAAGGTGGAGACCAGTCGGGGGGGGGGGGGCGTGCGTTCGCCTGCATACTAACTAATGTCAATCTACCCCCAATATAATAAATTCGCGGACGGCAACTACCCGTGTTTATTTTATTCAATTAATATAAAAAATACAAAATTAACTAGTACTGACTAGTACCTAAACAACTTAAATAAACTAACTTAACTTAAAACTATAAATAGAAGATGTCTTCCAACTGTGGGCCCATGGGTACGGTGCCAAGAACGCTGGCAACATTTCCTCTTTGGATTGCCAGGCTAATACGCTGGCAGAAGTAGCTACCAGCCTTCTTGTCACCGGAGGCATCAATAAGGCGAGTACTTAAATGCCTGACAAGCTGCTTTGCCTCCGGCCCCCATGGACCCATTGTCTCCACCGCAAACGGAACAAATAAATAATTTGTTCCCAGATTCGCGTACTTGTTCCGTTTGCGACTTTCAGCACTTACCGCAGCAGCCCCGACACGAAGGGATGTCGCGCGAACATGCGAGGGAGCCACGGTCCGATAGTCATACCGTCAGGTCTTTTGCCATCGTTGCGAGAGATACCAGCTGGCTCTAAGATAGCAGGTAAGCCAACGGTGGCAAAAGCACTGCGGATGATGCTGTTGAGTGAGGAGTGCCGTAACATTCGACCAGCACTACGGGCACACGAGAGGCCGTGGTGGCCAAGCTCGTCAACGGCCTCCCCACAAATACAACGGTGAGGGTGGACTACCCTGGCGCCAAGGCGGAGGCAAACCGCTAGAGTGAGAGACGGCCCGTCTAACAAGGTACCGACATTAGCAGATGGTAATGCTTGGAGCCAGTGACCTGACTCTCTTTCGGAGACGGCATTGAGACGAGCGATATCTGCTGTGTTACGTGAAGTTAGTAAAAGTCCATCAAAAATTCGTTTACAAAAAGGCTCGTCCCAGTGCCTCTGAGACTGTGGCAATAAAGGGAGGTCAGAATTTGGAAAAGTGGACTGCCAGGCGTTTATGGCATCTGCCTTGCACGACAACTCTACGGAACCCAAAGATGGGTTTATAATCTTCCGGTAGAGATTGTGCGTGCTATGAGCAGAAGACAAAAATGCCGGCAGTGCCACGCTGGTAACATTTCTTACACCTAGGCCCCCGAAGCGTACAGGAAGGGAAGCCTGTAGCCAAACGCGGTCATTCATGGGACAATTTAAAATTTTGATTAATGTACTTCTAATTAGATCATCTAATTTTGATAATAAAAATGGAAATCGCCAGAGTTGAGAGCATCGGAGAACGTATGTAAATTTTGGAACGAAAAGACAATAGCGAATTACAAAAAACGCCATGTGAGAGTTAATTTGGAAGAGACAATTAATTAACTAAAAATTAATTAACTATATTAAAATTAACAAAAACTATAAGTAGGTGTGTGCGTCGCCTACAGTAGGAAAGAGTACCCTGGGCCGGTCAGGCTCTGGAATTTGTTGCCGGTCCATGTGTTTCCTAGTTCCTATAAACCCTGGTCTTTAAAGTGGGCGTAAACGTGGGTGGGGCATTTTAGCAGGCCGTTTTGGTTTGGTGCTCTTTGTACCGAGCTTATTCTACAGTATAAAGCACCTTATTTTTTTTTGGACTGCATCGTCCTTTTACCGGGTGCCCTTTGGTTCGCCTAAAATTGTTTGTCCTAATATGGTTTGGCCAAACCGTTTTGGCCTAAACTTAAAACGTACAATTATTGTTTCGCCTAAATATAGTTTTGCCACCATTATAGTTTGGCCTAAGAATTGAAAGGCCTAATTTTAGAATGTCTAATGTAAAATAGCCTAAAGTATATTGGCATAACTTTATTTTGGAATAACGATTATTTCGCAAATTTGTAAAAGCTCTAATTTTAGCATATCTAAAATGAAATGTGGCAATAATGTATTGGAATAAAAGCATAGAATTGTATTGAGAAAATAAATTGACAGAAGCGAATCGCTGCAAACCCGACTCCACGTAGTCTTATCTGCCCTACCCTAGAGTGCAATATAAGCCCGCGTAGGCGCGGAGGGGCGAGGCGACCCGCGTGCTAAGGAGCAGGTGGGTTGAGCTCGCCGCCGGGGCTGAGGACTCGGTCGAAGGTCGAAGGAGGTCGGCCGAAGACTCGGTGGTGAGCAAAAACCATCTGCGACGAAAGGGATCCTGCCGTTTTGCCAAAACTATTTTGACAAAAATTTATAATCCAAACAAATTTTAGCAAACTTTTTTTACACCAATGCAACGTTGCGAATTATTTTAGTACGCAAATTTTCATTTGGTCAAATTTTTACTCGGCAGTATATTACTACGGATAATGACATTATGGCATTAGGTTTTTTAACAAGTAATTTATTACGGCAAACAAACTTTAGACAAATAACATTTAATCAAATGATTTGTTTGGACATAAAGTTTTACGTTTATTATTTTAAATAATCACAAACTAAGATATTAATACTAAATATATACTAAAAATAAAATAGTATAAGGAATGTTTGTTTAATATGTGTTCATAATTTTAAAATAACGTGATGATGATGAGTGAGGCTTAGATACATATTGGTTAGGTTAGGTTAGAACAGTGACCACAAAGCGCGCGAGCTGAGCGAGCGAAGCGAGCGTGCCGCGGTAGCGGCCGGCGAAGCGCCAGAAAATACTACTGTTGATTCATGTATGGCCAATATTTGTAGATTAGTATTAATAGTAAAGATGCAAATAGAAATGGTTATTTGAAAAGTTTCGAGACGAATTATTTGGCTTATTTTATTTTGCGTAAAATATGTAATACTAACTGAGTTATTGTCGAAACGTTCACTTGGAAAGCATTACGTTTACGATACAATTATTTGTGAAGAGTTTATTTGCCAAGTAATAATTTGGCAAATGAAATTTTACAAAACAATATTTGGGAAGTGATCATTTGTCAATTTTCTTTTGGTGTAACTAGGGATACCCGCGACGAAAAGCTCGCGTGGGACCGCCGGAGTCTCGCAGCGCCGAAGCCGTGACGGAAACTATGCATGCTGCATGCCTGCTTGCACGCTTACATGCTGCATGACTGCACGCATGTTGCATGTCTGCATGCATGATGCATGCCTGCTTGCATGCTGCATGTTTGCATAAAATGAGTAGGCGTTTTGTACTTTATGATTTTTAATTTTGTGCGAATTAATATTTAGGAATTGTAAACTTTAGGGATTAAGAATTGTTCTGCCAAATGACGCATTTGGTAAATGACAATGTGGCGATAAAAAGTTAGGCGAAGTGAAATTAGGGCAAACACGATTCTGAAGAGTGAAATTAGGCGAAAAAATTTTAGGCTTTTCGTTTGGGTGCCATTACAAATTAGGCGTACAAAAAATTAGGCGATCCGATAGGGACCCACTTTTACCATCAGGCAGGACGCAGTGAATATGACGAGTCACAGTCCTAGTTCCTATAAACCCTGGTCTTTAAAGTGGGCGTAAACGTGGATGGGGCATTTTAGCAGGCCGTTTTGGTTTGGTGCTCTTTGTACCGAGCTTATTCTACAGTATAAAGCACCTTATTTTTTTTTGGACTGCATCGTCCTATTACCATCAGGCAGGACGCAGTGAATATGACGAGTCACATTAAAAAAAAAACAACGTGATGACCAAAATCTTAACGTGCGTTCCGAAACACAGAAAAACTTGATATTTAATGCTGCACAAACGGTCCATCCAAGAATATCCGTAAGTTATGCTTTGATTCGGTGATCGCGGAGCGTCTCAGAAACTGTTCCGGGGTGTAAAATAATGTCTATTTCAAATTTAACCATGTCCACCTACGCGATCGTAGGTACCGGGCTAGTAAATATACTAAATGGATATTACGCGAGGCTCCTTCTGCGTGACTTACAGTTAGTTTATCGCTTCTTATAAGCTTTTTTTTACAAATTATATGCATAAATTCTGTGATATAAAAGGTTTGTCTATTTATATTATCAATGTCATTAAAATCGATCCAGTGACTTTGGTCTTGAAAACGTTAGAAACTAATCATTTCCTTTTTATATTTAGTGAGATTATTTTCATTCTCATTATTTTCATATAAGACGAAATTTTTACTAGAAAAATAAATTATTATTGCATGTACCATATTATAAAAAAAACTTAATTGAAATAATTGTGTTTACCCAGTTGTTCTTGAGTGTATCACTAAGAATGTTTACCAAATAGCTGTTAAAGTGCGAGATTCGTGTTCGCAATGCAAACTTAATGACATGCCAATAAAATATAAATTAACATGCTTTGACTTCTTTTGTTTATGTAAAGAGAAGAATTCTATTCAAAACGGTTTCCGAATCGAATGCGTTTGGTCTAATCGTTCCTGTTCTATTTTTACATGAAGTCTTATAAAAACTACAGGAATATAATGTTTGCCAGATTAGATCTCAATAGATGTTTGCTAGATAGACTGATTGAGCAAAAAATATGGTTTTCGAAGTTCAATTAGTATTATTGGGTGTATAGGGATCCGACCAAGATCTGAGGAGCCCAAGCCAACCTCACCTGCAAGTGGTGCACCTGCCGAACAATAAACGAGGCTCTGGCGAACATAAAAGTTCCCTTTAATAGACAATAGGCTCGCCACCTGTTACGTGGGACCAAAATCATAATTGGCGAAATGTGCATATAAGATGCCTCTGCCTACCCCTTCGGGAAAACAGGCGTGATAGTATGTATGTAATGTATATATTAGTTTAAGTTTATTTGACAAATTATTGACTTTGAAGGCATGTTAACTAAAACCCATAACTACATACTTCACGATAGCACAGTAATACAATTTATAGTAGACTAGTAATTATAGTTTACTTGCGTCGTCGGCTCAGGAGTTGCAAGCGATAGTGACGATAGTTCAGATTCTGTTCAGTTCTTTGATAGCGAAAGAAATGTAATTAAACGTGAGTTAGACGAATTCTATAGTTTTTGAGAGAGGTGAAGAGGTAAAAGAATGAAACAAGTGATCTTAATGAGAAATGAGATAAAAATATACAAGATATGGAATGTGTGAAAGCGACATCGATAGAAAAGTGAATGCTGGAAACATGGTGAATGGGGCACTGCACGCCTTTGTGAGCAGCCAGAGAGTGTCAGAAAAAACGTCTGGTCGTTCAACTATACAACTTCCATTTAATTCAAGACTATCATAGATATTTATGACAGCCAGGACCAACAGCTTAACGTGCTATTCGAAAACACAGAGCGATTATTAAGCACATAACTTCGAAATGTCATTGGTTAGACTAGGGTTTGAACCCGAGACTCTCTGTGTTAAATCATCATAATATCACCTTATCGGTCATTTGTTCCGGCCGATATGACATGGAAGTAGGTATACCAGCTACCTAGATTCCCACACACACATAAAAATTACATATATTTACGAAATAATCACTTTGGCCATATTTCTATTTAAAACTATTTATTTTTGAACTAATTAAGTGAATTAAAAAAAGAGAATTATGTAATTTACTTGTAAAAAACTAATGACAAAAGAGACGTCTTTCCTCATAAAGCTACGGATTAACATCAATTATAGTACTTTGTAGCACAGTTGCAACCATATGGGCAATCGTACAAGCAAACCGTTCTAAATTTACCTAAAACACACATTTCATTGCGACTAAGACTAATTTTGAGACGAATTTGTGTTCGGACAAGGGGGCCCAGAATTGATGTCTCGATTCGGTGTGTCGTTTCTAAATTGACTCATTTTTAAAAGTCCCCTTTGTCGGTTACTTGTATTATAGTATGATAGGACATGAGTGAGGAGTTTCATTGTTTTGTTTTCAATTAAGGACTGAAATGTGAAATTAAAAAAATATAAGAATAAAATGTATTTCTTATTTATACAAATTATCGGTACCTATTTTACGTGCTGTACTTTATTTGACCTCCAATAGACTGTAATCTATTGTGGAGGCCAATGGTCAGCAGTGAACTTTGTAAGGCTGATATGATGAAAACTAGCGACTCGGATTCTCGATGGTTCCAGCATTTTTGATGCTTTGCATTTTTTTTTTGTTCATGTTTTGTTGTTCGTGCTGCCATGTAGTATGTCACTTTCTAATAGATCACGTTGTTTTACAAAGAATAAAAATTGTTATTTAAGAAAAGACGAGAAATAAAATAATAGACTTTTTTGATTTTAACGCCTTTATAATAGGCTAAAATTTCTTTAATTAAGCCATATTAAGATTTATGTATTCTCTTGATGCATGTATGAATGTATAAGAATAATGAAAATTTCGTTATATTATGGGTAAACAAAGGCGTAAAATTTTAAACAGAAAACACTTACTCAGCAGAAATTTACATTTATAAATGCTCAAAAACACCAAAATACAGGACGACTTCAAGCGCAGAGGCGAAGCCGTGAAATGAATATTTAAAACAAAAATTTCTACAAAAGCGCATGCCAATAATTTGCATAAAATTTCTGCTTTATTTAAATCTTTCCTTAATGCTGTATTCTCATATAAATTAATTTATATAGACGGCAATATGGGCTCTCCACCTATTACGTGGAATCAACGATATAATTGCTGAAACGTGGGTGTTTGATATGCCTATGCCTACCCCTTCGGGGAAACAGGCGTGATCTTATATATGTATGTATCTATGTATATAGTAAAACTTTTATAATTAAGTCTCTTTCGTAGTGTTTAATTCGAATATGACATGTGGTACCTTGTTTTTGAAAATATTTTAAGAAAGCAAATAAAAATCATCGCATACACGGTCCCAAATAAGTAGAAGTTGTACTACGGGTTAGGTACTAGACAATAGATTAACATTATTAAACGCTTTTTGGTAAACATATTATTCTACTCATTTAAAACCATAACAATTAACAGTTTATTATATGGTACAGTCTCTAGTCTAGTAATTATAGATAATTCATTAAAATTAACTTCCATACAATATCACAATTTGTTTATTCAAAATTATATGCGTCACAGACAAATGAAGATTGTAACTAACCAATCGATAATTTAAAAGAGCATAGCCTGTGAGTTTCTTGCCAGTTCTTCTTACAGAGCGGTGGCTCGGAACTGGCACTTAGATTCACTTACACTTAAATATTTTTTGTTTTATTTAAATTGTTTGGTTGCAAGTGAATCTAAGCTTCGTGATTTTAGTATAATTATATTTTATTTGTTTTTGTTATTTTTTTATAATTTTGACGTTTTCAAGTACTATGTAATAGTTTATGAAATAAAAAGTATTTTGACTTTTTGACTTTGATATACTCCTCTAAAAATCTTATATATTTAGTGGAGACATTACATGTCTCTTACAAATTTAGTGAAAACAAAAATGTATTTCCGTAAATAAAATGAAATTAAGTTAAATTATTAGCACAAAAAAGATTTAATTAACAAAAAACAACTAATCACTGGTACGATGATACAGAAAACTATTAAGAGAATTTTATCATTGCAAAGGAATTTGAAAGCGGCAGTTAATATCTTTTGACATAAATTACAAGGGAACGAGGAAGGAGGGCCGCCCTTCCGAAGAGAGAAAAAAAACACACAAACATATCTTTGAAAGTAAGAAAACAAACAACGTATGTTAACATCTGTCGGGGCACGGGCCGTACACTTGTGCGGAAAAGTATCTTTTTGTGTTTATTTATTTAAAGGCAATACTTTGAGGTTTGCTATTTTTATTAACTAGGGGTTTTAACGGTTGATATTATTATATATGACATGATTGCTGTATTTCTAGACTAGACTGTTAGGCGTTTTTGAAGAAGATTTGTTTAAAAATATAATATTTCTTTGAATACGCTATCTCAAATGCGTTAAATTCAATATAGCTGAGCAAAATTGCAATTTATACATTGCCTACGTTGTATTTCTTAGCAATTTATTAGCGTATTCAATACGAATGTAGTAATGTTCAAGTTTTTTTTAAATGGTTTGCATTTTGGAAATGATATATAGTTAGATATAAGTATTGAATCTTAACTGTTTTCGTACCATATATGTTAAAAAATATTTAAATTCTTATTCATAAAATAAATATTAATCAATAATGATATTATTTTATGAATAAGATAAAACAATTTTTTTTCTTTTTCCGAACCCACCTGCTATAATGAACTGAATTATATATATAGCTTATGTTGTAAGTGACATTCAACTGTAAGTAATTATAATCCATATTTTTTGGTAAACTAAAATATTCTAAATTCATGTACAAAATGGTAAATAAATCTGTATTTGCCTGTACAAATGCTTGAAATTCAATACGCCAGTGTTGATTGCAGTTAATTATAAATTCGTCTGTCCCTCTCATACAGCTGTTCTAATTTTAACCAGCTCTTGAAGAATCTCAAACGCGTGCTATCTTTTACACTCTCGGCTTCAAGGTTCTTATTCCAATGTACTTTATCGGGCATTAGAGTTCTTTAATCTGAACCAGTCCTAAATCAAATCGAAATCAGTGTTTAAAGGCGTCTTCCCTTTGAGGGTATTACTTCCGCCGATAAAACGGTACGCTTTGTCAATCCGTTTTGTGAAGCGAAAAATTTGTCTTTTGAAATTGTTCAAAATTTATAAGGATTATCAGTTGATTAACTCCTAGTTGAGTTTCACGAGTAAATATTTTGGAGGTAGTTAGTAATAATTAATAACTTGCATGTTATGTACCTGTTACTCTTGAGCTAACGATTTATCTGATATATTTTTTTACTTGTTCATGGCGCCACAACTAGGTGGACAAAAATGTCACCGAAGTAGCTTGGTGAGATACGAGTTCTACGAGTATAGTGGTCCCGAGCTATCTCTAAGCTTCAACTCCAACTTGTAAAGGGAGAAGGGACGTATTTTCCTGGTGAGGCGGATAGAAAATGGTTGAATACTGTACTGTACCGAAGAAACTGTGCAGTATTTTAGTGAAGTGTAATTTATAGCTGCAACTCCTGTGTGCTGGTGAAAAGTGCAGGAAGGTGAATGAGTTGAAGTCGAAGCGGAGGATATCTTGTCTTCTTTGGATATTTCGTCACGTATATTGGTCGCTAATCTGTAACTGTCTCTGTTGGTGATTCGGAGGATATGTGTTGTAGAAAAAAGCAGTCCTGAGATGTAGGATCGCCAGATTTTACTGTATATTTAATATTAAAGAATGTTGTGCTTTAAAATAAGTTAGGACATATTCCTATAATTTTATATGGCATCAGTAGAAATTTTATTTGCCTATGAACACAAATATGTCAATGGATTTTTATAAGTTTTTTATTCTGAGATGATATGTAATGATAATTAAGTTAATTGGATACTTCAAAGTAACAGTTGCGTTAAAAACATTTCCCTATGGAATTCAATAAACTTTCTATAAAGGCAGGGAACTTAACTTAAAGTCGTATCTCATTTTGTACTAATTTTTGAACACCAAATACCTAGTGCACTCCTCGATTTTGTGTGCATGTGACTTATTAAAATGAATAAATCCTGCGTGATGTTGCTGCCCAATTCACAAAGTGAGAGCGGATTGCAGAAATTATACTTTACAACCTATTTTACTGTAACACAAATTTGCTTATAAAGAATATTGATATTTTTTATAAACACGTCATGAAGAACACTTTACGTAGTATACTAAAATATTTTATGTAAATAATAACTTGAATTCAGTTAAATTTAATTAGTAATGCCGTATGGTACCGGCCGAAAATAGTGCCACGCCACATCTCACGGGGAGTCGTAAGAGTCGACGAAGAGAAATCCTACCGGGTGACGGGCAGCAGCGTCACCCTGCCTACTAGCTTAAGCTGCGATTACTAACCTGCCTGCCCAGTGTGGTAATTATGGGCAAATATTGGGGAGGCTAGTGTTTAGCAGTGGACGTTGATGAATAACATAAATTTAGGCAATTCTTATTAGATCAGTGAGCAGATATTAAGCTTAATTCTAGGGCAACGGGGATAATGCTAGAACATGATTATGATTATAATACTCCATGGATTTGAAAAATTACAAACAAAAGTGAATGTTACTTTATAGAACTCAGCTTTATTTTGGGAATGTAGGATACCTTCGCAGGATTTCGCTAAGCTCATTTCACTATCTATTTAAAATAAAGCAGCTTTCGTCAAGTGTGTAAATAATTATAAGCAAATACGTAAGCCGTTCACTCCCAAAACTCTTTGATCACTCAATATTAAATAGTGTTTTCATTAGAATTCTCTTTGCCGACAGAAACTGTTAAACCGTTAATGAAGTCTGTATTCAAGTTATTTGTCGGATCATTTGCCTATTAGTGCTGCTCAAAATTGTTTATCGATAGGTTAACGATATCTAATCGTTATGCAAGGATATTTGATAGCGTTAGACTATTACTTGGTTAGTATAAGGGGATTTTAGTATCAATTTAGATAAACGACTGGCTTCATACATTACTTACTTTGACATCAATACATATCAGTTTTAGTTTGCGATAGAAGTGCGTTAGAAGTTATATGTAGAATATATAGACCTATGTATTAAGTACATTTATAATATTATGTGTTTTAGAGTATTCATTTTAAAACAGAAGTTGACTTTATAATTATTTAAGGTATGTCAAAGTCAAAATATTTCTTTCAATGTATATTTTATTTTAGTAAAATCAATAAATCAATTATGGTACGTGAATATTTCGTTTATGTAATATACATAAAATATGCCAGATTAAATACTTTTCGTAGCATATTCATTTTATTTTAAATGAGGTTTATATTAGGTCGGGGAAAAAGTCTTTTCGCATGACGTAGGTATAAACTTATTATAAAATTTTTTTGACTGTACTATTTGTGTCTGGCTGGTTTTGGTAACATTAAAAAGGTTTCATTATAAAGAAAAGAAAAAAATAAAAAAAAGTTGTTTCCCGCTATTTTTCATTTGTTTTTCTCTCCGTAAAAATGAGTGAATCTAATGAAGAAATTCGATACATTTTAAAATTTTATTATAAAAAAGGCAAAAATGCAACTCAAGCAGTGAAAAAAATTTGTGATGTTTATGGACCTGATGCAGTGTCAGTAAGAGTAGCACAAATTTGGTTCAAACGTTTTCAGTCCGGAAATTTTGATGTTAAAGATGCACCTCGCTCTGGTCGCCCTGTTACGAATAAAATGGACGCCATTTTTGAAAGAGTGGAGCAAGATCGGCATATTAGTAGTTACGATGTAGCTGAAGAACTGGGAATTGACCACAAAACAGTTTTGACCCATTTGAAGAAAGCTGGTTATACAAAAAAGCTCGATATTTGGGTGCCACACGAGCTCACTCAAAGAAACTTAATGAACCGTGTACTCATTTGCGATTCATTATTGAGACGTAATGAAACCGAGCCGTTTTTGAAGAGATTGATAACTGGCGATGAAAAGTGGATCACGTACGACAATAACGTGCGAAAAAGGTCGTGGTCGAAAGTTGGCCAGGCTTCACAGACTGTGGCCAAACCTGGCCTAACACGAAATAAGGTGATGCTGTGTGTATGGTGGGATTGGAAGGGCATTGTTTATTATGAGCTTTTACCACCCGGCAAAACCATCGATTCTGATCTTTACTGCCAGCAACTGATGAGATTAAAGGAAGCAGTCGAGAGAAAACGGCCGGAATTGATCAACAGGAAGGGTGTGGTCTTTCATCACGATAACGCTAGACCACACACATCTTTAGCCACTCAGCAAAAATTAAGAGAGTTCGACTGGGAGGTCCTAGTGCATCCACCATATAGCCCTGACCTTGCGCCTTCAGATTTTCACCTGTTTCGGTCTCTGCAGAATTCTTTAGGTTCTGTAAGGTTGACCTCAAGAGAGGACTGCCAAAACTATTTGTCCCTTTTTTTTGATCAGAAGTTCCAAAGTTTCTACAGTAACGGGATAATGTCTCTGCCCACAAAATGGCAGAAAGTTATTCAACAAAACGGTACATATATATTGTAAATAAATGTAAATAAACTTTGAAAAAAATGTCTTGACTTTTCATACAAAAATACGAAAAGACTTTTTCCCCAACCTATTATTTAGCAATGTACTCCATATTTATATTATTTTGGTAAGGCTTATGTTTAGCAGTAAACTCCTAACGGCTGATATGATAAATTCGTGCTTCATCATCTCAATAACCCAGATAATTTTGTCGTTGGTTCAGCATTTAATCATTTCAGCTTATACCGATTTCAAACCTCGTAACACATACATTTTGAATTAACAAAACTGTTATTTATGAATTCTTCAGCCGAGTGGTATCGGCCTAGAATAGTCCCCCCCCCTCTCTCATATCACGGGGAGTCCTACGGGATGATGGGCAGCAGCGTCATCCTGCTTATTGGCTTGAACTGTGATCACCAACCCGCCAGCCCAACGTGGTGATTATAGGCAGATATCTCCTATGATAATGTAATCTTTTGGGGAGGCTAATGTTCAGCAGTGGACTTTATAAGGCTAATATGAAGATGATGATGAAGCGGTTAATAGTCTCGAAATAGTGTCTATATAAGTATTTATATTAGTATTATAATGGTAAAATTAATATAAATTACTTTCTTAATTATTTGATTTTATTTGGATCTTTTGTAATTATATTTATTACGGTAGATTAGATAAAAAATAAGACTTCTAAGTAAGGCCAACACAATTTAAAAAAAACTGTTTACCTAAGTTTTTAATTGAATAAATATATATATATATATAGAGAGCAATCTGAAATAAATGAATTTATTATTTTTATTACCTACGTCATGTTTTAGGCATCTGATGTTAAAGTAAAAAGTTCTTTATTTAATAAACAATTACATAGCACTTGAAAATGTCAAAATGAAATATATATAAATACAATGAAATACACTGCAATCACGAAGCTTTGATTTACTTACATGCAAAAAAAAAATTGTAAGTAAATCTAAGTGCCAGTTCTGAGCCACCGCTCTGTGAAAAATATTTCTCTTTTAAATTATCAATCAAAATATATAACAATATAGAACACACACTGTGTATATTTGAAGATATTGAAAGTTTCCCCAGAAGCCGTAACCAATAAAGTAGCAATAAAGGAACCTTCCATCACAGTCAAGTAAGTATGTAATGTAAATCAGAGCTGAATTTGTTTAATGGTCACAACAATAATCTGGGTTGACTTTTTATTCTAACATGCTGTCTTCGTGCGCAGACATGTGACTTTTTGGTAAACATCACTCGGAAAATTATTTTTTTTATAGATAATTATTTTATCTCTAAATTATTATGAAGACGCAAAAAATATTTTACGTGTGGATAACGATAAAAAAAATCTATTAATTCCTATGAATTAACTTCGCTTAACATATTTTATATCAAGTAGGTGCCTACTTAGCATGGACCGCAGTAACAATAGGTGGCAATACCCTACATTTCCAAGTTCGTCAATGAAAATAATGGAATGCGCTGCATTGAAACTGATCGCATCAACAGAAAGGTAATAATTAATTCATACTTCATGAACTCACCACTAGAAATTCGAAAAATAATAGCTAAGTCTAGCCAGATACAAGCGGACGGCTGATGCAAGGTGATTAATGCATACATAATACTTCTAGCTCCAAAATAACCAGATAACAAACTTAAACAGTAGAATAAGTCTATTTAAAAAAAAACAAAGCATCATTTAATTTTGTAGTTTTATGCCTAATTTTGTACTTTCCATAATGTTAAATAAAGATTATTCAAAGAACAAGGCGCAGGCAAATATTTTAATATAGTAGACCCTTCCCATATAAATATTTACGTTAAATTAATAGAGGATCCCGGTACAAAGGTGATCCCTAATTAAATTTATGCAAAAATGTTTAGTCACGAAAGAGCTCCCTGAAAGCTGTGTACTATTTTAATCAAGAGGTAGTTTATAAAACAAAGGAGTTTGCCCAAAATTGCATAGTAAGGAAAATATAGTCAGTTTAGAGCCGTTTCTTGTTCCCGATAGCAGTAGCGGAGATACGACTTTTCATCTTATTAGAAACAAAATCTGTGCAAATTTTAATTATTTTTCGAGTTTATGTAAGGACCACATGAATTAACGCTTTGGTTTATAGGGTACCTACCAAGATCTAAGGATCTCAAGCCAACTAAGTGGTCAACGAACAAGGCTCTGGTTAACATATAAGATCCCTGTAATCGGCAATAGGCTCGCCACCTATTAAGTGGGACCAACAATATAACTGGCGAAATGTGGGCGTTTGGCTCTCTGTAGGCCTCTGCCTACCCCTTTGGGGAAACAGGCGTAATAATATATACATATATGACTCAACGCATAGCTTAAGCTGTACGCTATAACTTTATTTTGTTTTATCAACACTGTCTTTCTTTTGAGTTCCACGATATTTTATCGCATAGTTTAACGAAGAAAACTACTTGGAGTTAATGGGAGCAAGGAGCAATCGATTTATGTTATTTGTTTAACCATCGATTATCACGATTGCTAGAAAATAAAAACAATAACAATTTATAGGACATCAGCTGTGTCTGGAAACGAACTTGATTTAACTAATCACGGAAAATTTCATATTTTTTTTGTTACAATGTATATTTTAGTACAGTGACTGAAGTTTGTAAACAACAGCAAATCACATTTTAAAATAAGTAATTTTATCTGCTGTAATATTAAATACTATAATTTTATAGAAATAATAAATAAACGATAATTTTAATAGCTCTTAATGTATTTATTTACAATATTTCAGGCACATTTATTGTAGGCGGCTGCCTAGACCGGCAATAAAAAAAATAATTAATAACTATTTCTTGACAACTATACAAATTATTTAGTTCAAAGATATAATTAAGAAAATGTGTTATGGATACTAAATAAGGGATAAACATACTTAAATACTTTTGTGTAAATACATACTTCATATGTATAGGAAAACACTCAGATCAGAACAAATATGCATGACAATGCGCACAAAGATTTTTCCTGTGTGGGAATTGAACCCACGACCGTAGGAGCAGAGATCAGATATACTAGCCACCACGCCATATCGGTCTTCAAAACCTATCTTTACTAAATCCAGTTCCTTTAGTTGTGTGCAATAAAAATATATGTTGAAAGTTAATATTTTAATAAATTGCAAAATGTCTATACCACATTTAATCATCCCCATTTATGAGTTTCAACGCCAGATTAAACTCTTATTATCGTGAATGTTTTGCCCTCAAAACGTATCTCTTTCAGATTTATACACATTTTAATTGCTTCTTCACACAAGATTTCAGGCGCGAGATCGTAGTTGAATGCGAAAATGACTGCTATCCTTTTCTTTTAAATGCCACACGACCTGCAACCCTTACGGGGTTGTTCTATCCTTGTCGCTCAGACCTGGCTCGGGATTGCGTCCCTTATGTAAGTCAGTGCTTCGAGCTTTAGCGCGGAAAGCAGTCGTGTCCAATGCTCTGGCAGAGAACGATCTCAATAATGCCGAGTTTCCGTTGCACACGCGTGCGTCTCAGTGATAACTCTCATTCTCCAAACAAACTAGTTTAGATAAACAAGACTCGAAAAATAGTAGTGATGTAAGTGATTTAGCCGAATGTGATCATAAATAAGCAGAGGAAATGGGATGCCAAAAAGAAATTTCCTTTAAAGTTACTCGATGTGGATTAAAAAAGATTTATAAAGGGAAACAAGGGGATCCCAGCTTTATTTTTGAACCATCTCCAATACGTTGTTTTTCGTAAAACGTGCTTACGATCACGCTAAAATCTTTTAAGAAACACTTAATGAACTCTCAGGGAGTAATTTATAAATAGACCGATATTTATTATGAACTTAATGCATTGAAGGGACGTTTATTTCTACTGCTGAAGGGTGCCGTTTGGTTATTTGTCAACGAGTTAATTACCAACTAAAATAAATGTTGACAGATTTAGTGGAAACAGGTAGTGATCTCTCGAGTTAATTTGTGAGGGAGACTCTATCAGTCTAATAAGTAATTAAGAAATAGTTGTCTATTTTAAAAAAGGCAAAGTCATTAAGGGTAAATTAATTTAGTGGTGATAATAAAAGTGGCGTTGAAAAGTGTCAAATTAGTAAAAAAAAATTGTGTATAATATTAATAAACTTACAAAATGGCTAGCTGTTTGAAGAAAATTAAGAAGCATTCATGTGTGCTGAATGTGATCCTGCTTTTCATCACTTTGATATACGGTAAGTGAGTTATTAATAATGAAGGTCCCATATTATTTTATTTTTGCAATTATAATTTGCTAGTAAGTATGTAGTGTAGTTGTCAATAATATGTTATAAACTTTATAAAAAAGCTCCTAGTATTAACATTTATATAATCAGTTATTTTAATAATTTTTTGTGGTCTCGACATAATATTGAGATTTGAAAATTGTTGAATTTCAAATATTTTTTAATAAAATGCTTTTAAACGATGCTGTAAATAACAAAACTTTTATAAGGGATACAGTATATTCGAGTATTTATTATACTTATCGAGTCATATACAGACAATACAAATATTAATATGATTAAAAGATTTTTTTTTTTTTAATTTACCAATCAAGAAGAATAAGATTAGTAATAAAATGATTTATTTAGTCCACACAATTAGGTACTTATATTCATGTAGTTTTAAAGGCATAATAATGCCAACAGAACAATAAAGAGAAAACAAAAACCAGAAAAAGGTTGACCAATATAATTCTATTTATAGTCTTAAAAAGAAGTAGAACTGGTTATATTGTAGAGCAACAATAATATTTCGGTCTCGAACTCTTTGTTAGTAATATAAGAATAATCTTTATTTGTTACTATATTTGTTGAACAAAAATACCACGTTAACGAGATTACTTATTAAGTAGTTACCTCATTATTTATTTTACTCTAATTTTTTTAAAGTTATTGAATACTCAACGAACCTGGACGATGCTGGAATTGGAGCATGGAACTGAACGTTCATAAAAAGAAACTGAATTAGGAATATAGGGTCCATGTTAACGAGATTAACTTACTAAGTACCTCATTATAATATATATATATTTTTATGAAATTGTTGAATACACAACGAACCTGGAACAAACTGGAACTATTGAACGTTTACTAAAAATACAAGGTAGGAACGGATGTACTTTCCCTACCTTGTATTTGTATAAATTACAAAAAAATATACAAGGTTATCGTTGTGACCAAACCTTTATGTAAAAAATTCAGCTCAGTTCCACATCAGGTTCCCCCAGTGCTACTTTATTGATTATGCCTTAACCAATACGGTTTCTAAGATAACTTTTTAATCGATTAATCCTAATGCGATACAGAAGTTTACCGAGTTTTTACCAACTTCTTCTCCGCCCTGACCGGAGAAGCTCTAGTGAAGTGGCGCTCCTAGATTTTAGTGCTGTTTACAAGTGCTTCGGAATGAAGCCAAACTTGAAAAAACAAATAAATTTTTTTTTGGCGTTTAATCAATTAAAGTTATTTTTCTATTCTGTAGTCGAAATTCACTTATAATTATAAGTTAATTTGCCGCGTAGTAATGGCCTAGATTGTGCTGGGTGGTATCGCCCTGTCATCTCACGGGGGTTCGTAATAGTCGACGAAGAAAAATCCTACCGGATGATGGGCAGCAGCGTCAGCCTGCGTACTGGCCAAGCGTGGTAGTAATTGGCAAATACGTCCAATTAAGAATGTATTGGAAAGTCCAAGGTTCAGCAGTGGACTGATAATGCTGATATGATGATAAGTTAATTTTAACAAATAAATGTAATATTTAAGTTAGGATTTAGTAATGAAGAACAAATATGACAATTGTTTTTTTCTTGACTTCACTAGATCATTATTTGTCTCTCAACATTGTACTAGTACCAACATTTGTGTTGTGCTTAAACGAGTTATGTGTTTTTGAAAATCCTTTTCTATATACTTTTTGTATTTTATAAAATAAATTATCGTGTCAATAAAAATCATCACATTTGTACTCTATTATTACACAACGTGGGTGAGCGCCGATAGCCCAGTGGCGGGTCAACCTTTTAACTCAGAAGGTCTCGGGTTCAGACCCTGGTGGTGCACTTATGACTTATGGCTTGCTCCGTGCTACTGAAAGCAAATCAAGTCTTTGGCTGTCATGAACATCTTTGGCAATCGTGATTAGGAAGTCAGTCAGTGCCTTCAAACATTCTGACAGCTGGTTTAACCATATAATGATGTTTCCCTCTGAGTTGCGGAGGTCAAACGGTCGCTTCATGTAATTACTGAAATTCAGCCAAATCTGGTTAAGCGAGGGACTGCGCCCTAAGCTTAAATCTAGGGCAAACGGAATAATGCTAGGATATGATGATGAAAACATATAATATGGGAATTTATATACACAATAACAATATCATAATTGTTATAACAATATTATATCAAGTTTCAAAACGATATTATGGCGCAGACGTCAGTATACCTGCACTCCGATCCCTAAGTGTCATAGATTATGTTACCACGATATACTATTACAATTGTTTGTGTATTAACAAGATCATTAATTGTTGTGGTTTGGGTGTTATCTAATATAGAATTATAATTAATACAAACTCTGCTTAGGACTCCATTAGAACTCGATGGCGCTCTAAAGTACGTCTAATATATTATTATATTTTTAAACACTTTTTCACCGTAACTGATTGTGACAGCTGTTTGATAATTCAAATTAGTAACTCCAGTCGAGGTTAGGCTAAGGAGACGGTTGTTCTCAAAGGAAATTCTAATTAGGCATACATACAATCTGTAGCCACTTTTCCCCGTTGCGAGTTACATCTTAAAAATACGATATGCTTGTTTTCTTTTTTTTTAAATCATTACAAAATTCATAATGTTTAGCCGAGCGGGAATTTGTACTCGCCGTTAAACCTAGATATTAATAGGTTTTCCGGGGGTACTTTTATTGGTTTTTGTGATCTATTTAATAAAATTAAATAAAAATAAAAATAGGACGATGTACACTTAATGTTAAAAATAATTGGAAGTGACATGAATTGCTCCTTTCTTTCTTTAGATGAGATATGGTCTTTAGATATTACATATTGGTAATTTTAGGATCAACAGCGGTAAACTTAATTTTATTTCTTTTATTGTATTAGATATTAAGAAATAATTTTAAAAAGCCGAGATAAGTTTCTTGAGGCATTCATCTCAATCTCGTTGCCTTTTTGGAAGCCTCGTTAGAGTCACCGACAGACTGACTGACTGACGAACAATCCCCTGCCCCTTTAGAATCCCGACAGGCTGACTGACAGATCTTCCCAATAAGAGTAACCGTCATACTGACAAATCTTGAGAAAAAATCCACAACAGACAGATAAACTGACAAACTTTCACAAATTCTGACAAAGAACCCATTTGCTTTTATTTCCTGATTATAGTACCGCTCTAATCTCTTTCTTTGTGTTTAAGAAGAAAAAATATAGAATTTTCATTTTGTGTATATAAATTTGACGAATCTAAATGATCCTGTTGATCTTAAAGACAATAAAGTTTATTTAATTTAATTTT
Organism: Musotima nitidalis; assembly: GCA_949126915.1. NCBI lineage: Eukaryota > Metazoa > Arthropoda > Insecta > Lepidoptera > Crambidae > Musotima > Musotima nitidalis. The sequence goes on along the minus strand of OX421423.1, from coordinate 10,351,506 downwards.
AATTTTAATGTACAACTTTCTATCATGTACTAACATTAAACATTATTCACCAGAAAGTGCTCAAATCGTTAATACCCTTTAGAAATAAAAATCTCTATACAACAAAAGTTTCGCCTGTTGTAAATACGTGAGTTTTAAAACTACTCTCCCGACGCAGATCCGGGTAGATTCAATTTTATCTCTAGCTGTCAGTTTCAAACTTTCAAAGAATAGTAATTATTTCACGTTTTTTGGAAATGAATTTGACGTATGAATATCACAGTTTTTTTACAGAGATAAAATACTCTTGGGGCTTCACTTCTGCGAATTTGCATTTAATTTTATCAACAATTGAATTTAGTTTAAGAATTTTATTAATAAATTTAATAATATTCACAATAATATATCTTATTGTTTTCTTCTACGCGATAATTGAAATGAAGTTACCAATATAACATTTATATTTTTATCTATAGTCGTTTAATATTGTAATTTTTAATCAATCACGTGCCGACAAGTCCTAGTTAGAATTCTAATCAAATCGAACATAATGAATCAGGCTAGTCTTGTTAAATTTTTTGAGATGATTCAGTCTAGATTTCTAATAATATGTTATAAGATCGAGATTTTAGCACATACTAAAGAGCTGGAATCCTCTTGATGAAAATATGTGCAGTGTTATTACAAAAGAAATAAACAGGTGTTGAACAGGCGTTTAAATAAACCTATTACAAAACCTTGTTTCTTGGTTGCCTAAAGCTTAACACTTCCTAGACATAGTTAAAATTTAAGCACGGGCTTGCGCTTGTTTAGGACGCGTTTAGTCTTAAGCCGTTGACATTTTTGTGTATCGCTGCGGCTTTTTAGACAAAATAAATATCTTTAACCATGGAATTCAGCCTTATCGATATGGAAGATTTATATTATATGCATACCTCAAAATAGTTCACCTGTCGTGACACTCAAATAAATGCACACAAACTAATCCGAGTGACCCTCGAGCATTTAAATTGTAACGTTTGTTAATCTCCATGTACAATAATAATAGTAATTTGTTCTCATTGTTTTCAAATATATTCAAATAATTCACAGATTTTTTTTTCTTTGAAATAATGTGTGATAAGATGATAAATGGTAAATGAGATACCCTCCCCCTAAGTCCCTAGAGTCCTCAGTAAAGATGTAGGACTATACTGAGATCTCATATGGACTCCTTGAGAGAATTTGAAAAATGATGTTGCACTGCTTTGTTTGATTTACCAACACTCATGTGTATTTACAAACACTTAACGGTTAATAATCCACCGGTATTACACATTAATGTCAGAAATATCACAAATTTTAGAAAATAAAACAAAACTGCAGACATGCATGACGCTTCACTTTCCCGCCAAGAAGTCCCAGATTTTTATCTATCTATATTTTTCTTTCTTTCTTTCTTTTAAGTAATGGCTTCGTGCGTCTAGCACATTTAGCCAGTGTCAAGTAAGTGATATATTAATAATATATAATTCATACATAGTAAATGAGAATGAGTGGTGATAAAGATGATAAATCGAAGATGAAATACCCTCCCCTAAACCCCTTGAGTCCTCAGTAAAGATGTGGGGCTATACTGAGATCTCACATGGACTCCTTGAGAGAAAATTTGAAAAGTGATGTTGCACTGTTTTGTTTGATTTACCAACACTCATGAATGTTTCACAAACACTTAACGGTTAATAATCTACCGTTATAACACATTAATGTTAGAAATATCACAAATTTTAGAAAATAAAACAAAACTGCACACATGACGCTTCAATTTCCCGCCAAGAAGTCATCTATATTTTAAAGGATGACAGCTGACAACTGTGACATTCCGTTTCATGCTCCATATTAATAAGTACGCTTATTGTTTGGAAAGTTGACTTAAAAGTTGTTTGAATATATAATAAAATTATCTCACTGAAATCACATATTTTTTGATATGTGGAGTATTCATATTTTATTATAATTGACTTCGTTCAGTCGAACATGATTTGCTTATCACGGAGTGTGAAAAAAGGAATGAAAGCCCGTTGAATGAACGTATCGCTCAGAATCGGTTGTAACTAAACGTTTGCTAAACAGTGTTTTGTAATAGAGTAAGTTAAACATACCTTAAACATTATTAAAATGTTTAAAACTCTTTAGATAAACACATGTCTAAGGAGTGTTTAAATTATTTTTTATAATAACACTGTTAATGTTTAAGGTTCCCTAAAAGAATAACTTTGCAACGAAAGTTAATATCTTTACGCCTCAAATATTGATTTTCGGTGACGTGTTACGTAACCCAAATTATTGAGCCCGGACAGGAATTATCAGGGATGGGATTAAATGTAAAACGTGAATGATAAGTGGATTGGTTGCCTGATGTTGGCGGGTAATATTTACACCCATAACAGCTGGTATAGTCAAGTCAAACTTGAATCATATCACCGGAAATTACGACAGACAAGTAATGCAATATTTACAAGCGGTAACATTTACAGCAATGTTTTTTTGGGTTTGTACTGTTGTACAAACTCAAAAAACTAGTAAATCAAACTAAGATGGCGAAACGTCTATAATCTGAGCCCGTAAATGATCTACTTCTGGGGCCCAGACCTCTTCTCGCATAGACAGATTCAGATTCTGGGTCAGACTTTGGCTGACTTTAAATTATAGCTTGCAAGCAGATGTTAATGGTCATCATAGAAATTTGAATATAAACGTAAAAAATCATCATCATCTCGGCCATATGACGTCTACTGCTGAAAATAGGCCTCTCCAATAGATTTCCACATTGCGCTATCCTGAGTCGCTTGCTTCCACCGTCTTCCCGCCGCCTTGACCAGAGCATCAGTGCATAAGTGAAAAGCCGTCCTCTACTACGAAAAATTAATAATGCCAACCTTTTTAATAACTTTTTTTATGTGGTACTCACATTGTATGTTTTGTACAACATTGGTTTTGAAATTTTATTCCAATACCGAATAGTGTACAAACTACAACTGGTATTAATAATGTTCGAAATAGATACAATAGAATGAATATTACCGAGGCTGTTGCTACAAATCATAGGGCTACGCCAATGTTATGTTTGAGGGATGTTGGCATTGTAACGATTACCTCGAAATATGAGTCCCCTAAGGTAACAACAATCAGCGACGTTTTGTGTAGACCTAATCTTTCTAGAATCTATTGCACCTGTCTGCAAACTGACACATAGTAGTAATAGTAGCAAAAATTTCAATAAAATGATACTTAATTTACAGCAAGGAATGGTATGAATGAGAGAATGAGGCACTAACGGCACTCGAAGAGGACCCAATTGTCTTCTCCCCAGGCCAGGTGCAGAGACAAATAAGAAAGACGAAGCCCAGAAAGGCCCCCGGCGAAGACGGGATTACGTACGTCGCGTTTAGGAATTTACCACCGAAGACGATAGCGGCCATTACCCGCCTATACAACGGAATCATGCGGACGGGACACTTTCCAGGTTTATGGAAGACGGGACGCCTCATCATGCTTTCCAAACCTGGGAACAACATCCAGCTCGCCGAAAGCTATCGCCAAATCACGTTGCTGCCTAGTTTATCGAAGCTGTCCGAGAGGCTCCTGCTCGAACATCTGATCCCGCACATCACCACGCCAAGAGCAGATCGGTTTCCATGCCGAACACTCGACCACATTGCAGCTATCAAGAGTACTATTCTACTTCACGGTGGCCGCAAACAAGAAGGAGTACACTGCTGCAATACTCTTGGACATGAAAAAAGCCTTCGATCGTGTTTGGCACGACGGTCTGCTGCACAAGATCTCGAAGTACAGCGCATCACGCAGGTGATAGCTTCATTTCTGGAGGATCGAAGCATCACAGTGGTGGTGGAGGATGCCCTCTCCTCGGAGAAAAGAGTGAGAGCCGGAGTCCCGCAGGTAGCTGCCTTTCGCCGTCCCTGTACGCGAAGTATACAGATGACATGCCCCCCTCAGAGAGAGTTTACCTGGCCCAATTCGTCGACGACGCCGCCTACTATACTACTTCGTCGTACAGGAGACACCTTGCAGCGGGAAGAATTCAGGAGACGTTGGACTTTCTGCCAGAATGTCTGGACAGGTGGTGACTATCGGTCAACGTCAAGAAGACCCAGGCCATAGTCGTCCTCTACACCATACTGCTTCCACCACCACTCCGCCTGCATGGGCAAGAGGTCGCTTGGCATCTACATGTCAAGTACCTAGGTATCACGATCGATCGTAAGCTCAACATGTACTCCCACGTAGCGCCGACAGTCGACAAAGCCAGATGGCGCGGCACCTGCTCCGTCCAGTGCTGGGCTCGTTGCTACCACTAAAAGTGAAACTCGGTGTGTACAAGATGTACTCCACCCCATCCTCACCAATGCAGCCCCAGCCTGGTACGCGCTCACCGGAAAGCAGGCAAGGAAGATTGTCAAGGCCTTTCGCTTCGTGAGGAACGCTACGATTGCGTGGGATTTGAGGCTTGAGAGTGTGGAAACGATGACGCGGGACGTTGTTCGCGCGTGCGGATGCGTCCGGTCACGAACACATTCAAGGCTTGGCGCCGCTAATTACTCGTTCACCGGATGCCAGGGCCTACACCCGCAGCCTCATCCCTCAGGAGACCTAGGACTGACATGAAGCTCACTGGACATGACACCCGAGCCGCTAATCGCCCTAAGGCGCTGATCGCCCCAGGGCTCAATCGCGGCGCCCCACCGTACTAACGGAAGAGACAGATAAGAAGAAACCCAACGCTGCATCCGTAGTTACGGACGCTGAAAGCAACCGCGGCCAGGGGGCCCAGCCCCGACTCCGCGCCATGTCCTCCCAACAGGAGGACACGTTAGAAAATACTGGCTGGAAAGGTATGAGTCGAAGACAGACAAATGAGTTAGTGATTTTAAAAAAATATTTGGTTATCCAGTGAATTCTCAAGAATTCTCGCAAAATCCTTGTTTTTCTGTATCTGTAAAAATGGATTGCAGCAATCTATTTTTCATGAAGCAGAAGGAAAAATATTTGAAAGAACATAACAGAAAGTAACAGAAATATGCTTCAACTGAAATAAGTTTCGTCAAAAAAAATTACTGCTGTGTTCTTTCATAGCAGTAATACTTGAAACAATATCAGAACTAAAATTTTATTGGTCATCCCTAGTGGCCATTATGTAGACTTAAATGAGGTTTTTTTTCTAGTAGTGCGTCTTCCTAGACTAAAATTTGTATACAATGTCACAAATTTTGACCTTTACACTGCTTTCTTTCGTAATTAATTATTGCTGTGTATCTGAGATGTTAGTTATTTGTACGTATTCACGAACTATGTATTTAAATGATGCGGAATGTATATAACCCGGAATATAGAGTTATTTAGATTTTAGTATATAGGTTTTAATGTTACCAGAGATAGATCCGTCATAATGTCAAACACGTCTTAATGAAAGTCTTCTAAAATACATGTGTATTTACAAAATTTATGGAAAATGATGAAACAATAGGTAGGTGAAATATAAATGAAAAAATAGGGTACTGGTAATTAAATTTCTAAGATTTGTTATTCAAGACATCGAGTACTTAATTAAATAATTAACAATTAGAGCAAGTTCAGCAATGTTGGAAGTAAGGAAAACATCAAAGTTATTCGAATCGAGGTTAATCTAATGTATCCTGACACTTGATTACAAAAAAGTAAACTCGCCTCATGATTTGACGTCTGTTTCCCCGAAGGGGTAGGCAGAGGCATATTATAAGTCCACACTTCGCAAATTATATAGTTGGTCCAACGTAATAGGTGGCCAGCCTATTGCCGCTTACCGGGCACTGTTATGTTCGCCAGAGCCTCGTCTGTTGGTCGGCAGGTGCACCACTTGCAGGTGAGGTTGGCTTGGGCTTCTTAAGTCTTGGTAGGATCCCTCTACACTTCATTATTTTGAGTTAATCTATAATGATTATACGAGTTCTGGAAGATATTTGTTTAGAATGGCTAAGGTTCGTACTTTGATGATATCAGAAAAGATCACCGTAAACTAAATAGTTCGTAAGCTATCAGTATTCAGCATACTAGTACATACATACACAGTAATAATATAAAACTATGTCTTATATTCTTATAGGTTAACATTTGCAGTAATCTTTAGTGAAAGTTTTATTTTTTCCTTTAACGTTGTCTTAGCATTTTATCTTACTTGACTCTCAAAGAAAATATATTCCAATTTTGAAATAAAACCTGACACAAGCCTTGAATACATTTACCCAAAAAGTGTATTCAAGTGTAGTCAAGTGAAAATTCAATAAAGTAAGTTGACGTTCAACGGCTTAAACTTATAACATAACAAAATATTTAGTCTTAAATAGAAGTACTCGTATTATTGACTGTCGCGTGTTTGACACCAAATTCAAAACTAAAGCGATTTTTCAATCTATTCAAAAACACATCTCATAAGCTCTGACATCGGCCAATTTACCAGGAGCAATGACTTTTAACTTCCCAATTCGAAGAAGGGAAACGCTTGATATGAAATTCCGCGTGTCTGCGTCGACTTTTACCTCAGGACAGTTTTCGATAAGAAAAGTAAATAATTTACTGCGCATAACTAAGGAACTATTAAACATGCAATCTAAAGTGGCAGTGAGCAGATCACATAGCACGTAGGACTGACGGTCGTTGGGGCAGAAAAGTTCTGGAATGGAGATTCTTCGGCAGAATGTGTGGCGCAAGACGTCCCCCCGCAAGATTAACGGACAATCTGATAAAAGTCAGACGATCAGAATTAATGCAGGCCGACTACAAACGTTCACGCTTGAAATTTATGGACAAGCCATATGTTTAGCAGTGTGAACTTCCTAGGGCTGATGATGATAAAGAAACTATTCGAACTTGGGCGCTAAATATAACATACATCAATATTATACTCAATAGAACTAATTTATTTGCATTGATAGTTGTCATGAGCAATCAATGAATGTTCTGTAATGCAAAATTAGTTGGCACCCGTCACAATGTTCGATAAGCTCCAAATTCATTCCTGGGAACTGTGATGCGGTCAACCACACTCTACCACTTCACGCAGTGTTCAGACCATTCAATATTGTTCACTCATGAATTCAATTTCGAAAGTTTCAAACGGAACTCCAATTTAAGCCCGTCAACATTCCCATTAAGGCCATTAAGCGTTGCATCATTTACTTCCTCATAAATTCTGCACCGTGAGATATTGTCGGTAAGTGACGGTTTAGTAGAAATTACTACTACTCGGTTTATATTGCTGTTACTATCATATAGCATTTTGGATGTCGGGGAGTTCATTGAATACGTAATACGACGTTGCGTATTTTATATCTCTATTATTATGTTAAGGCCGTATAATTTCCATTTGTTTGGTAAGGGGAAAATGTAAGTTCAAGAACTATATTAAGTAACAGCGTGACCCATTCCCTTATGTGGCACACATGTTTTCTATTGCCGGCAAACTTTGGTATTTTATTGCGCTTTGTCTTACGCCATTCTGCTTCTAAAACTTTTTTCTTGTATTATTTTTAGGTGGATTATTTCAGTAGGTATTTTGCTTGTACGTGATTTAATGTTCGTATGCTATTGCTATATCATTATTATGTTTGGTGTATTTCATATATCGAAACAGGTAAATTTACCAGATCAAGTACTATTTACTTCGATGACTTCTATATGCTTAATGTGTTTGCTTAAATTGGTGAGAAGCCCAATACAATTTAAATGCTAAACACTTTTGAACAAAAAAATAAAAAGTCTAGAAAAATAAATATTTAACCCTCCCTTAAATATTAGGTCGGGGAAAAAGTCTTTTCGCATAACGTAGGTATAAACTTATTATAAAATTTTTTTGACTGTACTTTTTGTGTCTGGCTGGTTTTGGTAACATTAAAAAGGTTCCATTATAAAGAAAAGAAAAAAATAAAAAAAAGTTGTTTCCCGCTATTTTTCATTTGTTTTTCTCTCCGTAAAAATGAGTGAATCTAATGAAGAAATTCGATACATTTTAAAATTTTATTATAAAAAAGGCAAAAATGCAACTCAAGCAGTGAAAAAAATTTGTGATGTTTATGGACCTGATGCAGTGTCAGTAAGAGTAGCACAAATTTGGTTCAAACGTTTTCAGTCCGGAAATTTTGATGTTAAAGATGCACCTCGCTCTGGTCGCCCTGTTACGAATAAAATGGACGCCATTTTTGAAAGAGTGGAGCAAGATCGGCATATTAGTAGTTACGATGTAGCTGAAGAACTGGGAATTGACCACAAAACAGTTTTGACCCATTTGAAGAAAGCTGGTTATACAAAAAAGCTCGATATTTGGGTGCCACACGAGCTCACTCAAAGAAACTTAATGAACCGTGTACTCATTTGCGATTCATTATTGAGACGTAATAAAACCGAGCCGTTTTTGAAGAGATTGATAACTGGCGATGAAAAGTGGATCACGTACGACAAGAACGTGCGAAAAAGGTCGTGGTCGAAAGTTGGCCAGGCTTCACAGATTGTGGCCAAACCTGGCCTAACACGAAATAAGGTGATGCTGTGTGTATGGTGGGATTGGAAGGGCATTGTTTATTATGAGCTTTTACCGCCCGGCAAAACCATCGATTCTGATCTTTACTGCCAGCAACTGATGAGATTAAAGGAAGCAGTCGAGAGAAAACGGCCGGAATTGATCAACAGGAAGGGTGTGGTCTTTCATCACGATAACGCTAGACCACACACATCTTTAGCCACTCAGCAAAAATTAAGAGAGTTCGACTGGGAGGTCCTAGTGCATCCACCATATAGCCCTGACCTTGCGCCTTCAGATTTTCACCTGTTTCGGTCTCTGCAGAATTCTTTAGGTTCTGTAAGGTTGACCTCAAGAGAGGACTGCCAAAACTATTTGTCCCGTTTTTTTGATCAGAAGTCCCAAAGTTTCTACAGTAACGGGATAATGTCTCTGCCCACAAAATGGCAGAAAGTTATTCAACAAAACGGTACATATATTTTGTAAATAAATGTAAATAAACTTTGAAAAAAATGTCTTGACTTTTTATACAAAAATACGAAAAGACTTTTTCCCCAACCTATTATTTATGAACCCCTGTCTGATTTAACTAGACTCTCTTATTTTGCCCGATTTTATAAAAATCCTGCATTCAATGTAAATATATTTGAGTAGCTCTATGCTACTGCTGTATTCGTTAGAATATAAGTGTTTGAACATCTTACACAGCGCGTAGCATCTAGCCCCAAACAAAGCATATAATGTGGGAATCTACCAAAGAGCGGGTAAAGATACATAACTGTAGTCCTCGTATACAGAAATCCAATCCACGTACTTAGGAGCGGTGGGCTCCTCACATGAGTTCTCAAACCTCAGCAACATAATATCGGTCGTCAATCTGTTTAAAGTATATCTGCCCATAAATATAATTAATTATAATTATTTGTATTAAAAAACGTCAAAACGTCAAAACATAGTCGTTTTGGACAAGGAATAAAATTTAGGATAGTTTTCATAGTGGCCGTTATTATTATTTTTTTTACCGTATCTTTCTACGGTGCTATCTATGACACAGACACACAATCACGCCTATTTCCCTCAAGGGTTGTCAGAGCCATAATATACGCTCACATTTCGCCTATCGAGTTATTGGTCCGACGAAATAACGAAATAGATGGCGAGCGTACTGCCGCTTATGGAACTTCTATGTGTGCCAGACCCTCGTCCGTTAATCGTCAGGTGCAACACTTGCCCTCCCAGACAAGTCTCCACCTTGACATGGTGGGGGGGCTGAGTACCTCCCGGAAGTCAGGAAAAGGTAACACCCAGAGATTGGCGACAGAGGCACCTGTGGAGGGCGCAGCGGACGGCCAGGAGAGTCTTAGGCAGTGGGGGCAGGGGGCCCCTGCTGTCTAACCAAGGACCTTCCGGGAAGTCGGCCACACACGCTATGGTCGCACGGGGAGGTAGGAGGGGCGCGTCCACTGCGCCTCTCTGAGAAGGTCCTTCCGGTTTTCGACCGGGGGACGTTGGCCGCAGACGGGGTGTCAGAAGCTGCAACCCTAGTACTGGCCCCCGCCTCTTTCTCATCAAACGGCGGGCGACGTCGGAATATTATACTGGGTATTACTGCTGGCAGTCGTGTCTGCCGGTGGTGAGTCCCAAATCCCCTTTCGGTCCCCCTTTGGACGGAAGGCAGTGCGTAAATGCATTTTGTTACCGAAGTAAAAAAAGGGCACCATAGGTAATGATAGGATTCCTGTACACTATCATCCATTATTGCCATCTATGAGTATTTGTGAGACTTATCATGATAATCAAATAACATGCAAGATATTCTAGCTTGCTTTGATAGTTTAATTATCGCAAGAAAATTTAATTTTTTACCCCGCAATATTAATTTACTTATATTTTTCTGAGCCTAAAATACAATTACATTCAAGCAGCGTATCTTTATGTCGAACTTTTATTAACTCATAAGTACTGCAGACTTAAGCAAATTCAAATTCTTGAAACAACAGAACAATAAGGCTTGCTTCTGTCGTTTCGACTCTCACAACTTCTGCTGTACTTGCGAAGTTGTTCCCAGGCTTAATATGTAAAGTGTCACAAAGGAACAGATTAGAGACCTTATTCAACACAATGAAATTGTCACAGTTTCGTGTAGTAATATCGCTTCGGGTTTAATAATTTGAGGTTCCGGCATTGTTTCGTTTGTGAGGTAACGCGCAGCCACTATAATTATTGTTAAATAAATGTCTGAGGACATTAGTTTTCCTATTGGAGGTTGTATAATTGCTGTAAATTGTTTTGTACATACATACATAATGTCACGCCTCTCCCGTAGGGGTAGGCAGAAATCACATCTTTTCACTTGCTACGATCTAGGCACACACTCAAAACTTAAACTCTTAGCTTCTTTTATATTCATTAACCCTCTCATCCATAGTCACTCCCGTCGGTGTAGGGTACTTTTGCCCTGTCCTTTCTTCAAATCTTCTGTATTTGGTCATGGAAGGTCTTACGTGGTCTTTCCCTCCCAATAATTGCATTTACTTAACCATCATAAATCACTTTCGTTAATCTACTTTCATTCATCCTCTCAACCTGACCAACCTTTTTCAATTATTGTCACTATGTTTTCTTTCACACCAACATCGGCCGTTTTCACTTTATTCCTAATCCTATCACTCAATTTCATACCTAAAATACTTCTGAGTGACTTTCTGACCAGACAAAGCATTTCAAATAACAGCATTTCTCAATGGAAATAGAAACCCAAATATGAATAGAATTTATATATTATTATGGGTTCTTTCCATGTTCATAGAATCCATAAATACTTAGAAGTTATTCCATCTAACTAGGTGGTACCCTTTTTTTGTGTGAAACACCTGAATATTCTAGAAAATTCACAACCAAATTAGTTTTTGGGGATTCTGCAGTCAAATAGCGTAGTTTTATGTAATAATGCGTTAAATACATAAAATTACTAGTTTTAAAAGCCTGTGATTTGTTGTGTCATTATTTCATTTCTTGTATAAATGAGTGCAGTCGAATTTTGATCAGAATTTTCCTTTAATGGCGATTTACTTGATATGCTATGGTTATTACTTATTTCAGATAAAAATGAAGTAAATCAATATAAGTGATAAAACAATACTATAAATGTTGCCTGATTTATTTTTATAATAATGTAATATGCAAAATTAAGCTTATGCATCAATTAATTGCAAAAAAACATTGACAACCTGCACAGTTTCAAAGGCAGGTAAAACTTCCTTTAAGTTTCCGATCCAAAACATTAAGAGGATTAGTTCAAAACAACGTATTTTAACAGTACTTTTATTTGAATAAAATGAAGACAGTGACAGCACCAGTTTTATACCTGTTGTAACTTTAGATCTTGTTTTGTAATAAGCCCCTAAACTTGTAAGCTTAACCATGTCACAGTTTTGAATAGAACAATAGTCAACAATAGTCAGAATCGTCGTACTATACATAGGTAATAGTCTATACATCTAGTCGATTAAATGGAAAAATGACATTTTTCAAATTTTTTCGAAAATAAGATTATTACAGGAAATGAGTCTACTAACAAGATATTATTATATGTAAAAACGACACTTTAAAAAGTTCACGCCAAGTTCACTAGATGTCGCAAGTGTCATTTCGATTCTCTGTGGTCATCCGCCATTTTGATTGTAGAAAAATGTCCCTCTGTCATTTGCCACCGGCCACGAGACAGAATACACGTGCGTATTTGAAGAAAAGTGACATTTCTCAAAAACTGTGTTTGGATAAGACTATAAAAGGTAAGAAATATTATAGAAAAATGTATTTCTTCGAGACATTACCTTGTTCCTTCAAAATTTAACTATAATTATGACAATACATTTAATAGAAAAAGGACATTTTTAAAAACGTGACTACGTTTTGTGAAATGGATTTAATGAAACATGTCATATTTGGAAAAATGACATTTTTCTGCATAGTTTTGTCACATTTAGTTGCATGAAGTTCATCAGAAAAATGTCACAATTTTTAATATGACTGTGTGTGTTTATGAAAAACATTTTTTGTATGGATTTTGTAAAGTAATGACGTTTATCTTGTAAAAATAAACGCATTTTATGAGATCTTAACGTTAAAAGTACAAAATTATTTATGTTTTGATTATTAATTATTATACTATTTATTGATTCTGTTATTTGATATTTTTTATTTCATTTTAATATTTATTACTTTTTAGGGTTCCGTAGCCGAATGGCAAAAAGCGGAACTCTTATAGATACGTCATGATTGTCTGTCTGTCTGTCCGTATGTTACAGCCGTTTTATTCAGAGGGTATAAGGATTACACAGTTGAAACTTGGTAGGTAGATGTATAGGTTGTTGATGGATAGGTCTTTAAAAATTATATGGAGGTTCTTAAAATCCTTCTTCATGGGCGAGTCCGGCTCGCACTTGGCCGGTTTTTATTTATTGTTTGTGTCTGTTTATTATTATAAGCAGACGTGGCATCAAAACGTAAATCATATTTTACTTGATTAGTTTAATTCTTTGTTTTAGGATGAAGCGTGGTGAAAAAATGATAAAAATGATTATGTCCAAGGGACTTTCTGAAGAGAATCTCGAGAAGACTGAAGAAGAGATATCTAATTTATCTGAAGTAGTTGTCCAGGGCCATATCTCAGCTATAAAGAATATAGAACCATCAAACCAAATACCCACATCTAAATTTTGTGAGATTTTTGACCGTCAGCCACTGCAAACTAATTTAAATTCCATACGCACTCCATTGACTAATTTGAATAACAATGTTCAGACACCGAATCCTATTAGCAACAATTCTTTTTCGGATTCACAAATTACTCCATACCTGCCGAATGACCAACCTGGGCCTAGTAGGATTCGAAGATCTTGCAGTGTCATCAACATCTTCGGAGGATGAAACCGCTATAATTAACGAAATCCAAGAAAATACCGTTCAAGATGGAAATGAGAAAGCAAAGAAGGGCAGAAAAAGAAAAGCTGTACCGGAAGAATGGAGAAAAAATAAAGCTAAGCTATTAAGAAATTGTGGAAAAGCGTATATATCGACATCGAAGTCACATAAACAAATGCCAGAAAGACAAATGAAACCAACATGTACTGAAAAATGTAAAATGAAATGTTATAATAAGATTAGTGAGGAGAAGAGGCAACTTATTTTTATGATTTTTTGGAAAATGGGAGATTTAGATAAGCAACGTCAATTTATCAATAAACATGTAACTGCAATTAAACCGAAGTACAGATATATTCGCGAAGGAAGTACAAGAAAAGATTTTAACCATGCATTTAGTTTTGAAGTTGACAGAGAGATAATTCGTGTTTGTAAGACTTTTTTTAAAAATACTCTGGGTATATCCGACAGACCGATAAGAACAGTAATTTCAATGCAAAACTCTATGGTTGGGGGTTTTCTGAAAGATGACAAAAGAGGAAAGCATGGTAAACACAATAAACTTGATACTGCAATTATTGATGGGATTAAAGAACATATCAATTCTATACCTAGAATTGAGAGTCATTACTGTCGAGCTAGTACGAGCCGGGAATACATTGAAGGTGGTCTCTCTATTGCACAATTACATAGAGACTATGTTACAAGATGTCGTACAGAAAATGTTCCTCATGCTGATTATCAAATATATTACAATATATTTACCAAAGAGTATAATATTTCATTTTGGTCTCCAAAAAAGGATCAATGTGAAGATTGCGCAGTTTATAATAATGCAGAAAATAAAGAGCCGTTAAAAACCAAATATGATTTTCACCTCGAAGAAAAAGATTTGGTAAGAAAAGAAAAAGAGTTGGATAAAGAAAATACCAATGGAAAATGCATAACTGCCGTCTATGATTTGCAAGCCGTAATGCCGTGTCCGAGAGGTGATGTTTCCAATTTTTATTATATTTCAAAATTAAATGTTCTGAACTTTACTATTTACGAACTTGGATCCAAAGACGTAAACTGCTACGTATGGCATGAAGGTGAAGGCGGAAGAGGAGTTAATGAAATAGGATCCTGCGTTTTAAGTTATTTAAGAAGCCTACAAGAAAATATTAATGATGATTTTGAAGCTATATTTTATAGTGATAACTGTTGTGGACAACAAAAAAATAAATATATGATTGCAATGTATATTTATGCTGTCACTAATTTAAAAAAATTGACAGCTGTTACCCACAAATTTCTAATAAAAGGCCACTCACAGAATGAGGGAGATTCCGCACATTCTGTAATAGAGCGTAATATTTCAAGATCATTGAAATCTGCACCTATTTACGTCCCGGAACAATACATCACATTGATTAGAACCGCTAAAAAAAAGGAAATCCATACAGAGTCCATGAACTAAATCATGAAAGTTTCTATGACATTAAAAAAATCGCAGACAGTGTTGGATCAAATTACTCAATCAATGAAGATAGAGAAAAGGTAAAAATGGGGGATATTAAAGTTATTAGAGTGGAGAAAATTCATAATGATCGATTCTTTTATAAGTGTTCTTATAAAGAAGATAGCTTCAAAACTACTGATCAAAACTCGAGCTAGCAAGATAAAAAAGAATTTGAGTTCAGAATTACAACCGCTGTATTCAACAAAATTACCTGTATCTGATAGTAAGAAAGCAGGAATACTTACACTTATAGATAAAAATATAATACCTAGATTTTATAAAAATTTCTATGAGAATCTATGACTACATTGTTTTTTGATATTTTTCTATTTTACCACTTATTTTTCTAGAAGAGTTTTGATTTTTAGACTACTTTTAATTAAGAAGAGCTGTTTTAATTCAATAATTTAGTGTTTAAATTTTATTTTCTTTGGTAGTATTTTTATTTTTTGGGTTTTTAATTGTATCTAAAAATCAAATAGTACTTACTTGATTTTTAGATACAACTTTTAATTAAAAGAAGACTATTATTTTTGTTTTATATAGTTTACAGAAACAAATATTTCATTTCTAATATTTACAATTTAATTTTAAGTTTAATAAAAAATAGCTTTAAGTTTAAGCTCATTGATCTCAATAATTATTACCTATTGTTTTTCTATTGATTTATCTAATAAGTGTTAATATAAAGATGATAAGGTTTGTTCAGGAATCTTATTTCATTATAAGTAATTTTAAGTGGATGTGTCATCCTATAAAAATCTGAAATTGTAAAAGAAACTTACTAAATAAAACTATTTTTCCATTATAAAGTTATTTTTTTTTTAGGAAATCCGTGCTTGCAATATTTATTTTTTTATGTAGAAAAAAGACACTTCTTGCTAGAAATGATTATATTTAAAAAATAAATAATTAAATAATACACCACTTAAATCCCCATATAAATACCTTTTAAATGATATATATGACAATTATGTAAATATAACACTTAAAAAGAAAAATGAATTTTAATGAAATTAAAAACTTCAAATGCTTGTACTGTAAAATTTGTACTTTCTGAATAACGTCATTTTTCTATTTAACCGACGTTATTTCTGTCTTGTTCCAGCTCACGACAGTGAGTCATCAACCCACTCAGTATTACAGCTGTCATATTATCGTGGGTTTGATAGGTTACCTTGCGGAATTATTATAAAAAAAAACACCAAGTTAGGTGACATAATAGGTTGCATTATATGCAATATAAACGAAAACGTTTTCCATACATTCACAATTTGCTTTCAACATCATCTTCAGCCTATCTTCATCATTCATTCTTCCATCTTTCATCTTCATTCTTCATCTTATCCACTGAACTAAGGCGTCTTCAATGGCTGCTCGATCCTCAGCTCTTCGTCTCCAATTCTACGTATATCGTTGCTCTAACTAGCCAGATTTGATTTCCATTCTGAATTTGCCTTGTCGTGTCGTAAAATGCTGCACAACAAGTAATGACTTCAATCTGACACCATCAAATGTTGTACATTTAGCTTGTTAAAATGAATATTTACTTAGACATAAGAAAATAATGTCACAGCTACTGGTTGTCATTAACAAATAAATAAATCTGCCTTCAACATATACATAGATCAGACGTAATGTAGAATTTTCAATTTTACAATCCTAAGGTGTTTTGCAAAACGGCTGATCATTGGCGCATTGCATAAGTATGGATATTGATTGATTACACAGCTTCACATTGTTATCATATGTTAAACATATACATGCTGCACTAATATTTAGTTAAGTTATATTTCGACTTCGCCACGCGAAATTGGTACAGCAGCATTGGGAAGGATGGTGCGTGACGTTTTGATTTCAGAATTTTTTCAAGCTGCTGATTGGAGTTTCTCATAAGGATAAACGGGACAAAAGGCATAATGTGCCTTTAAATGCGCTCGATATTAATTGCCGCTCAAAGGACTGACCCCTATAAATGCCTGACTTCGATAATCGTTTCGAAAAGAATAGTGTGGCAGCGCTACGAGCACTTTATTTAGTTTCTTATGGTATCTTTGTGATAATTGTATTGCTTCACAAATTGACGTCTATGTATAAAAAATAAACCCTAATACATTAACAATCCATCTAGTAATGCAACGGCGTGTTTTACAGATATAAACCTCAAACTACAAAATGCATTCGCAGCAAATGTATATTCATGAAGCAATTTGAGAGCATCAATTATCTATCAAGTTGCAACCAATTCACCGCAGTACCCAGATACCGAAAACTCCCATCACATTATGAAAGCCATCCCTGGTCCTATCTACATAAGTGTTTACATACTGAACGGTATGATACTCCTAGAAATGAAATGAGAATCCGCAAGAGCTGTATTTACCCCTCGGCATAATGTCTGGTCTCGGTAAATATTTTTTGTGGACTCAGTCCTCCCCTATCAAATATATTCATTGTCCAAGGTAAAGCAATATATCAGAAGACTAGAACACATATTTGCATACTCTGACAACAGAAATAACTATTATTATGTTTCATGTTTTATTCCTTTGCTAGTAGTTGGATTTATTTAGCTTCCATCCGCTTATTGCGAATTTTATCAATATATCTTTGAGTGTAAATGTGATGGAATTTACCAGTTAGTATTTGTTAAAGAATATATTTGATGTCTAAAGTCCTACAAAAATTTTAAACATTTTTAGCTTTATGTAGACTGATAATCTATACACGGCGGCGGCGTTCGGTGGTGTGGGCTGTCTCAATATTGATCGACACTTAGTGGACAATTAGCGGCTAAGAAAACAACAATGATAATAATGCAGCTTGATGATATTCATAATATTGCACTGATCCTTTAAATTTCGACGAACACAAACAGGACGTCTCCTGTATGTCTGGATATAAGACACGCTTGTATTCAATCTTTATATTAATTTCCGTTTTTTTGTTAGCTGTCTATCTTGACAATATTACCATGACCATATGAAGTCGAGATTTCAATAACTGGTTTTAGTTAACATAATATAATATGCTTTTAATGTGTCAAATAAGCATACATTGCACATTATGAAAGGCGTTATCAGTTCATCGATACCTGTATTAAAAGTGTCGCTCTTATGATGAGTCTATAATTAATTACGTTAATAGTTCAAGTTTATTATTATCACATTAATAGGGAACCTACACTTAGTAAGTACATAACTTAATTATATTTGATGAATAGACAATTATGTACCTTAGATTATTTTTAGTCATATCATAAATCTGATGTCATTTATTTGCGAAGCTACAAATTACAGCTGATTTTACAATATAATTAGGTATTTCTGATAGAACAAACTCTGTTCTGTTTGGCACTGTGTGACGTATTCAACATATTTCTTTGATGAAATTCTGACTGAAAGTATGGCTTTTGTAAAATATAAATTTGATACAAGACAATGGACGATAGAAAAAATACATTACAGGAATTGCAGTGATTTGACGGGTAGTCAAAACAAATATGACTTTTTTAATCTATTAGTCAAGTCTATTCTAAAGGTTCTATGTAGTCGAAGGGTTAAATTATTTTATAAGTACCTTTTTTCTTTTTATGAGTTTTCGAAGCAATTCAATATTCTGAAGATGTTTACTTTGAATTACCTGGATACTAAACTTACTAGATAAAGCGCTTAAATATAATATTACTAAAAAAATAAAGTTTGAGATGCCCTTCAGCTAGGTGGAGCTAAGACATACGCCGAATGGCAAATGGCTGGCAGTAGCTGGAGAAAGAGAGCT
This sequence comes from Musotima nitidalis, assembly GCA_949126915.1. Lineage (NCBI taxonomy): Eukaryota > Metazoa > Arthropoda > Insecta > Lepidoptera > Crambidae > Musotima > Musotima nitidalis. The sequence goes on along the minus strand of OX421423.1, from coordinate 10,332,769 downwards.
GAAAATCGAGCTCAATGGCGTGTCATTGGAGAGGCTTATGTCCAGCAAATGTAGGCTGATTACGATAATGATGCTGACATAAAAAGTCTAATGATTGGTATCCACTAATGACAAATAAATATCGATTTTAAAAACGCAAACAGAGTTTACTTTTTTCCATTGACATAATTAAATTAAAAATATCAAAATTTCAAATTTAATTGATTTAACGAATTAAAGCTGTCACAATTCATCAGAAAATTCCCTCCATAAGATAATTACAGGGATGAAGCGAGTATCTGTGTAGATAGACTAATTGCTTTCTCTAATGAAACTGCACGGTTAGTTTCCTCCTCTGTTCCTTTTGTTGTTCTGTCTCTCTCACTCTTATTGTATGCTTTCATATGCTCTCTTTCTTCCCCTCGGACACCCTTACGTAATTCATTTAACTCTATCGGTAATATAATTCAAGTATTTGTCACAGACGGGCATCCGCGACTTAATACGAAAGGCAACCATTTTTCTTAAAGAAAAAGTTCTATCTTATAGGTTTCCCTTTTAAAAGTAACTAGGCATTTTTAACAAGAGTCTTTTAAAAATACTTCAATGTGTCTGCTTAATAGGTGATAAGGTTTGAACGAAATATTTTTGGAGATAAAAATAAGAATACAAATAAATATAATTCAATAAAATTATTTGTATAGTTATTTCTTTTTATTGAATTCCCGAATTAATAACTTTTTATATGTACAATTATTGTGAGCCTTATAGAAGCCACAAAGGGCTTATAATATATTTTACGTTCAGATTTTAGGTTTTTCTAGAATTCTTATCTTTCACGCACATGCTTGAAGAACCTAGCAAATGTATTTGTTTTAAAAATCGGGGCTGCGCCGCCTTAATCGTATTAATCACCTTTAAACGACCACTCAAGTCCCAAATTTGCAGATTGTCAGGGTCTCACCTTTCTTGTCCCGGCCAAGGTATGGTCAATATCTGCACACATATAAAGTAGAAGAAGATTATAAGAAAGTATATTTTTCATTTTCTATAAAAGATATTTGCCTACATTTACCTACTTAAACTGGAAATTTCTCAGAAGATCAGAACAAAACAAATATTTAGCGTTATTTATTACCGAAGCAAGAAAACCTTTTTAAAAAAGGAGGAACTTTTTATTAAGTTTGCTATATATACTTGTATATATACGCAGTTACCCTTAACAATTCATTATTGTACCTCCACAAAATAAAAGTGGCTAGTTTCTCTTAGTAAAGTGAAAAAACGTAACACATTAATTACCGATCAATTGAGTGATCGTGGCCCGCCCGTAACTAAGCCTCGCGCTACGGACCTCCTTCGTGACTCCGTGTTTCTTGGCAAAGGCCCAAAACTGGCGACTAAGCTACACTGCACGATTCGGGGGCGATTTCTCGAATTTTCTCGACGAGAAACAAACAGTTTTCGCGCGAATGGGTCTGTCTTTGCATTGGCTGGTTCAACAAGAGCGTCTTTTGTTTTCAGAAATGACAATTGATCACTGGCGTTTGGTATGCCTATGTATTTTGTATAGAATAATTCTCGTTTAAGCTACACAAATTTCTAAATAGTACGTCTACATAATTTGCATCCATATATACATTTAAATGGTAATATCAATGATGATAATGCTATGTTTGTAATATAGTTGTGACAATGGAAATTATGAAAAAATAAAAAATAAAAATTGCGTAGGTATACAAAGTATGTTTCTCTATACAGAGTTTGGATTCACCTTTTAAGTGAGTAGATCACTTGTGAAAGGAGAGTCCGCTCTCCTATAACAATAAGTAAATAAGGTAACTTAATGCATAGCGACATAACATCACAAAAAAATAAAATAAATTAAAATGATGACTTTTATAATAGGTTGGGGAAAAAGTCTTTTCGTATTTTTGTATGAAAAGTCAAGACATTTTTTTCAAAGTTTATTTACATTTATTTACAATATATATGTACCGTTTTGTTGAATAACTTTCTGCCATTTTGTGGGCAGAGACATTATCCCGTTACTGTAGAAACTTTGGGACTTCTGATCAAAAAAACGGGACAAATAGTTTTGGCAGTCCTCTCTTGAGGTCAACCTTACAGAACCTAAAGAATTCTGCAGAGACCGAAACAGGTGAAAATCTGAAGGCGCAAGGTCAGGGCTATATGGTGGATGCACTAGGACCTCCCAGTCGAACTCTCTTAATTTTTGCTGAGTGGCTAAAGATGTGTGTGGTCTAGCGTTATCGTGATGAAAGACCACACCCTTCCTGTTGATCAATTCCGGCCGTTTTCTCTCGACTGCTTCCTTTAATCTCATCAGTTGCTGGCAGTAAAGATCAGAATCGATGGTTTTGCCGGGCGGTAAAAGCTCATAATAAACAATGCCCTTCCAATCCCACCATACACACAGCATCACCTTATTTCGTGTTAGGCCAGGTTTGGCCACAGTCTGTGAAGCCTGGCCAACTTTCGACCACGACCTTTTTCGCACGTTCTTGTCGTACGTGATCCACTTTTCATCGCCAGTTATCAATCTCTTCAAAAACGGCTCGGTTTCATTACGTCTCAATAATGAATCGCAAATGAGTACACGGTTCATTAAGTTTCTTTGAGTGAGCTCGTGTGGCACCCAAATATCGAGCTTTTTTGTATAACCAGCTTTCTTCAAATGGGTCAAAACTGTTTTGTGGTCAATTCCCAGTTCTTCAGCTGCATCGTAACTACTAATATGCCGATCTTGCTCCACTCTTTCAAAAATGGCGTCCATTTTATTCGTAACAGGGCGACCAGAGCGAGGTGCATCTTTAACATCAAAATTTCCGGACTGAAAACGTTTGAACCAAATTTGTGCTACTCTTACTGACACTGCATCAGGTCCATAAACATCACAAATTTTTTTCACTGCTTGAGTTGCATTTTTGCCTTTTTTATAATAAAATTTTAAAATGTATCGAATTTCTTCATTAGATTCACTCATTTTTACGGAGAGAAAAACAAATGAAAAATAGCGGGAAACAACTTTTTTTTATTTTTTTCTTTTCTTTATAATGGAACCTTTTTAATGTTACCAAAACCAGCCAGACACAAATAGTACATTCAAAAAAAATTTATAATAAGTTTATACCTACGTTATGCGAAAAGACTTTTTCCCCGACCTAATATGTTACACAAACTTATTAATTAAGAATAACTACAAAATAAATAAAATATAAGCATTATAAAGGTTTCAAATTTAAACTAACATTTAAATATTTTCCTATTGTAACTACTAATAGCTTTTTTGTGTGTCTAATTAATGTCTTGCAGATTGAAAAAAATACTGTAATACTGATACATGTAAAAGGTAAAGCTTTAACACGCTCGTGTTTTCTCCAGCATATTTACTTCAAATTTGAAATAGAGTGAAACATTATTGAACACAAATCTTAACTTTTTGGCTTTGCTTTGTGAGAACTTCCTTCAATTTCACTTCACCGAACAAACTAAAGATAGGAACAAAAATAAAAAGAAAAGATACAGAAATCTACATATTGTTCCAACAAAGCCGGAAAGAAAACCGTTGCTGCTATATTTACTTTTATTAATAAAACTGGCAAATTACAAAGCAAATGCTTGCGGCTTGTAAATCCTCGGAGCACACGAGATATTTCAACCCGTTTTTTGCTTCACCGCAAAGGAGTGCGCATTTTAAAAGTTATGAATTTGGAAAGCGTGGTTCACTTATTTGCTCTTAACACTGTTTTATACCTATAGATAACACAGTATGTTTTCTTAGAACCGCTTTAAGCTTTACGCTATTGTAAAACAGGACCTAAAAGTTGAGTATATTCTTACAATCAAAAAATAAGCGACAGCCTGTTCTAAACAGAAATTTATCTAATATTAAAAACTACAAAAATTACGGGTACTGAGTGCGCCTACCAAGATGAGGGAACACAAGCCCAACTCACAAGTGGTGCACCTGCTGATCAACGGACGAGGCTCTGGCAAACACAACTTTACTGGTAAGCGGCGATAGGCGCACATTGGTCCAAAATATAATTAGCGAAGTGTGGGTGAAATATTGTCTACCCCAAACAGGCGTGATCGTATTTATGTTTATATTGTTGCATTGAGGTATGAAGTCGGTACCGATTAGTTCTTCAAGCCATACACTCAATTACATGTGCCAGCAAATTAAAAACCTCTTTCCTTGTTTAAGACGCTAAAAAATAATTCTCCTCGATTTTAATAAAACAAACGATATTAATGTAGAAAATACAAGTCGAAAACTGTCAGTAAACTGCCTAAATTCAATATTTTTCTAGGAATAAAAATTTCTCAAAGTCCCTTCCGTAAGTGTCGACGTAGCAAACTGGAAAAAAGTAAGCTCAAAAGATCGTAGAGTAAGATATTTTTTAATTGCTTTCGTATTTTTCTGGGAGAGGATTCATTAAGACACCTTTATAAGAGCTAGGCAAATTTGAGTTTTAGCACCAAGCGGGGAATATAAAAGAGAGGGTACTAGAGAAATGAACTCGTGTAGATACGTCTTATTTAATGTTTACCTAGTGAAAATCTATTGTGGATATAAGACTCAAAAGCTGATGTCACAAAGTGAAAAGTGCAGTGCAGTTCCAACTTGCGAACGTATATGAGGAGACAATTAGGTTAACGTTGACCTTGAACTATTCAAATTAAAGCCTCTTTGAAAGAAATAAGAATGAAAATGGAATAAAATTAAAAAAATCGTAAGTAATTTCGAAATCTTATTTACTTTCAGGATGTAAGCAAAAATTTAATAAAAACATAGCGAGCGCTTCTTATCTTATAGGAAAAGGACTCGTATCTCGGTGGTGGGTAGTTTGAAATAATTACCGGAGTTAAGCAGATTTCATAGTGGTCGGTTCTTGGATGGGTGCTCACTGTATTGCAGTTCACATCGCGCGCTTCCGTGCTTTGGTAAGCACGTTATACCTTTAGTCCTGATAATTATATATGCAGCCATTATATGTAAGTTAATGGCCCTAATGAGCGGCTTATATAATTTTAACAGCAGGAGCCCACATATCTGCCTCCGCTGGGTACGCCCTGAAATACCTAATTTTGAATTATCTTGAATTGTAAGGGAAAGCCTAAGGACAGTTAAGTACTTTAAGTGGTTCGCACGCATTTCAAACATGGATTTTAGAGCTTTTATAGATCCAATGTATTACATACATACATACATTATGTCACGCCTCTTCCCCGTAGGGAAGGCAGTAGGTACGGTAGGCAGAGATCACATCCTTCCACTTGCTACGATCTTGGCACACACTTTCAGCTTCATTCACACTCATTAACCTCTTCATACACGCCCGTCGGTTTAGAGTACTTTGGCTGCCTGCCCTGTCTCCAAAATTTTTTGAATGTGGTCATGGGAGGTCTTACGTGGTCTTCCCCTCCCAACACTTCCAATCACTTGTCCATCATAAATCACTTTCGTTAGTCTACTTTCATTCATCCTCTCAGCATGACCAAACCATTAAAACATACCTTTCTCAATTCTCGTCACTAAATCTTCTTTTACGCCAGCTTTGACCATTATCACTTCATTCCTAATGCTATCACTCAATTTCACACCTATAATACTTCTGAGTGCTCTCATCTCTACTGCATTAATCTTACTTTCATTTTTTTTCTGCCATAACTAACATTCGCTTCCATACATTAGTGTAGGTACCAAATCACCTCAATGCACTGCCAGACGTGCGTTTTCGGACACTTTCTGACTGCTTACAAAGGCGTGTGGGCACTACACGCCTTTGTAAGCAGTAGTTATATTCAACATGTTTCCAGCATTCACTCTTCTATCGATATCGCTTTCACACTCTTCTTCTACTTCGATCTCTTGTAAATTTCGATCCCAAATACACAAACTCATTCACTTGTTCTACTTTCTTACTTCCAATTAAAATTTCACAATCTCTCACTTCATCTTCTTTTTCAAAAACCAAATTTCGTCTTACTAACGTTTACTTTCATTCCTTTCGCTACTAAAGACTCTTGGACTATCGTCACCATCTCCTGCAACTCCTCAAGCTTTCAGAGAACGAGCCTCGTTAACGCTAAAAGTCCCAAAACTGTGTTAGTGGTAACTGATTTAGACATAAAAAAATTTGCAAAATGGCGATAACGATTTTCTTCTTGAAAAGGCTCGATATGGTCTTCGTATTATGTTAATTGTCATTAACAAAATACAATAACCTAAAGTTTTTGTAGGTATATAATAGATCGTATGTAAACTATACCTTTACTGATTCTGAAAGGATTGGAGTTGAATTTAATATAGCTTTTACCACTGACTTTCATTACGATTAGGACTGTTCTCACTTTGTGAACGGCATCTGCTTAACATTTTCTGTAAATATCTTCAGTAATGATTCTTCTGTAAAGTATTTAGCCATAATTTAATAGTATCCATAACACAAGTCCTTAATAATATTAAATGAAGTGTAATTGTGAAAGAATTCGAGTTGATTACGTATTTGGGTTAAATTTGTGCAAAATTACAATTTCCTACCAAACCTATAAAACGGCACCACATTCGTTTGCTGCAGTGACCACAGAATTCGGTTTCGACCAGTTATTTACGGTTTGGTCGTTTAATAGCATTCGATGCCGCATCATAACAATTTAGAGTTGCATTCGAGATCAGTTACGTTAGTAACATTAAACATTAAATTAGATGGAATTTCTAAGGTGTATAAATTTTATAATAATTAGTTTATATTGCGTAACTATACAATAAAACTAACTTCATTTGACACAGACAGTACCTACATATAAAGGAAAAAATAAATATAGTAAATTTTCATGACAAATATTATAAAAAATCAGTGCACTTAACTTTGTCAAATCCCCTATTTATAAATTTAAATCATTACCCATTTATCATGTTTTATTAATCTGATATAACTCATAAGTTATTTAAGATTAATCATTGCATAAATAATTATTCAAAATTTATAGTGATGTTTGACCTACTTGAAACAGAAATAAATACATTATAGTGCTTGTAATAAATGAAAACAAACAATATTTGAATTAATATGGATAAAACGAAATTGTTACAGATTTTGATTAAGGGTCTCTATGCTGTTTTACCCGTTTTAATAATCCCGCATTTTCCACGGTTCGTGTATTATATTTCAATACAATGAGTGACTCATTACTTTAATTAATTGGTTTGAGTAATTTAACTATAACTATTATTTTTTTATTTATTTACTATTATTTTAACTATATATTGAATTTATGAGATTATAACTTTCATTAGATTAAGGTGAAGGTTTTATCGATTGTTAAAATAAGTAACTAAAGCAAATAATAAATATTAGGTAATTTAGGCGAAACTTGTATAATACCGTTTAGAGCTCGAATATAGAACACAAATTTTTAAGATGATTAGCAAAGTGTGGGCATATTATATGCCTCTTCCTTCCCCTTTGAGGAAACAGGTGTGAATGTACAAGGGCGGCACTGAAAATTTCGGGAATCAAGGAAGTGACACAACATTACTATTTAAAAATGTATTTATTGCTTTTCGAAGTATTCTCCGCGAAATTTGACTAATTTTTCCATAAGATGGAACTAATCGGTGAAGCAACCATTCCATTCGGAAGTAAAGGGCTTTAAAATGGCCGTTTTGTAGGCGTCTACAGCTTCTTCAGGTGATGAAAATCTCTGACCGCGCAATTTATTCTTTATTTTAAGAAATTTATAAAAATCATTAGGGCTTAGTTCGGGGCTGTACGGCGGATGATCAAATAGTTATATGTTTTCTTGCTCTAAAAACTCCTTTCTCGCGCACAGAACTCGCGGTGTGAGAACTCGCATTGTCGTGATGGAGGATGATGCGGCGATTGCAGTTCTCTTTATGGAGTTCAGAAACGACCTGTGGCACACAAATGATACCTTACATATACCTATAATTATTCATGCAGAATGGTATTATTAATTTCTTTCGTCCCATGTTTTGTGTTTAATATAGAACCGTCTTTTTTAACTCTTATGACTTTTTTATGAAAAAAATTGCGCGGGAAGAAGCAGGGAAAAACGGCGCAGATCCGACAGAAGTGTTGGCCGAAACAGAAGCGAGGGCCACGGAGGAAGACGACTTGCAGCAGAGTGATGTCAAGTACGCGGTCCGCTCCGGCCCTTACGAACCATTACATACCATTCTGCATAAACCGGTCTTTATCCCTCAACAGGAATAGTCGCAACATGGCCGGTTTTGGAGATAAACGTCGCCACCATTTTTTTGCCACACTCCGTGAACGAACAATTTTTATCAGCTTTAACTCATTTTCGAACACCCAAACTCGTGACTGATTCGCTATGGCGGTCACTCTAGTTCTCCTACGGATTTCCTCATTTCTGATTCTATCACGTAGGGTCACTCCGAGCATAGTACTCTCCACTGCGCACTGAGTGACTTTGAGCTTTCTTATGAGGCCCATAGTCAGGCACCACGTCTCAATCCCAACTCGCTGGCAAAACAGAGGTATGAGACACTAAGGTATTTTGAATAATTTCTGATTTTGCATAGTTTCCCGAACGCAGCCCAACCAAGCTGGATTCGACGATTGACCTCTTTCTCGAAGTTGGACTTACCTAATCGGATTTTTTGTCCCAGGATTACGTAATCGTCCACAACTTCGACGGCCGAGCTTCCGACCATTACTGGGGTAGGCACAACATGGAAGAACCAAGAATCACCAAACGGTATTCGTTAAAGGTAATTCAGGTTTTACACACCAACCTCGGCACACCCCGATGAGAATGTGGAGATATTGTATGATGACATTTTTGCCGCCATTCATAGTTTACCGACTCACGGTTGTTATGAGAGACTTTAACGCAAGGCTAAGCCAAAGAAGCTGTGACGAGCAGAAAGTGAGGCAATTTGAAATAGAGCAAAGGAACCTCAGGGGACAGCGGTTCGCTGACATCATGGAGTAGAAGGGCCTCTTTATGATGAACTCCTTCTTCAGGAAGCCAACATATAGGAAATGAACCTTGCTAAGCCCTGATGGTTTCACGAGGAATGAGATAGACTTCATCATGACCACTAAGCGACAAATATTCAATAATATCCCTGTGATCGCCAGGGTGAAAAACGGTAGCGATCACCGAATGGTAAGAGGCACATTGAATTTTAACATAAATCTTGAAAGGTCCCGTTTGATGAGGTCTACGCTCCGACCCTCAGCTGCCCACTTTCAAAACCCCGAGAACTTTCAGCTCGAGCTTCAAAATCGCTTCGCAGGTATGGAGAACTGCGTAACCGTTGACGATATAAGCAGCGGGCTTGTTGAGACTGTCCACTCTGTCGGGTCTTAATCACGTCGGACTCGACCAACTAAACCCCATAAACTGTCGACTCTTAATCTCATGGAAGCGCGACGAGACATGCGATTGCAGTCTTACCGGCTCATCAATAGACAGATCTCGAAATCCTTGCGACTCGATATTCACAAATTCTATACAAACTGTATTGAAGATGCAGTAGAGAAGAACAATGGTTCGAAAGTATTCGCGCGGGATCTGTATAGTGGTCAGAGTCAGTTGACACAGGTGAAGACCAACGAAGCCTAGTCACGTTGAGACTTGAGATTATGAAGGAGTTCGAAAGGTTCTATGGGCAGTTGTATACCAGTACGCAAGATCCCGCTACTTGTTTGGCTATGGACCCTAGAGCCAAACTAACTAGACACACAACTGAAGACATCCCGGACGTCAGCCTGTATGAGATTAGCATGTCCCTGAAACAACTAAAAAACAACAAGGCACCGAGTGAAGACTGGATGACAGCAGAGCTTTTAAGAGCGGGTGGTACACTTAAGATACTCCAGAAGCTCTTTGATACCGTCATCCTCGAGGGACGTACGTCACAGGCATGGTCTAGTGGTGTGGTTGTTCTTTTCTTTAAGAAAGAAGATTTAAAAGAATCATAAGCAGATCGCGCTACTGAGTCACCTCTATAAGTTGTTTTCAAGGGTCATCACAAACCGTCTCGGTCAAAGGTTTGACGACGAACAAGCCGGTTTCTGAAAAGGCTTTTCAACCATAGTCCACTTACAGCGTTTGTGGACTATGAGAAAGCCTTTGATTCGATCGAGTGCTGGGCAGTGTTTCAGTCCTTGCAACGCTGCCGCATTGATCATCGGTAAGTATATCAAAGTGCTGAGGAGTTTATACAGAAACGCCATCATGTCCGTATAATATTAATTACTATCGAAATTGCAAACCCAAACATATCACCTGCTTAATGTTAATGTACGATTGCGACCACCTAATATTTTGGCTACAAAAGCGCTACACCTTAAGTGGTTTCGGAAGGAAAATTAAGAAGCAATTATTTACATTTACTCTTTTTTAAATTAAAACAAAAAGAGGTGGTAGTTATTCAGTTAATCTACAGAGCACTAACTACCAGACTAGGGCGGTTCTTATAGTCCAAAAAAAGAATAATGAATCCTCTTTTGAAACTCAAATAAATACATTTTTCTCGGACAACCCCACGCCCTGTAGTCGCCGTAAAAGTTAGAGCACGGAACGCAATTAAGGGTAGTTTCTTTTCCATCTGAAGTGAGACGGAAGCTACGAGTGAGAAGTTCTGAATTACAAGCAAAGAGCTCTGTGATCTTTCAACTTGCTACAATTTAATTTGAATAGTTTTTGCTTTATACCCTTTTTTAAAGATAGACAGCGACATTTTATGAAATTAGTCAATTTTATACGATAAAACCCGGTCATTTATCAATGGCTAGAAATTTAGTAGTAAAGAATAAAGGATTTTTAGATGATATTGAAATTATACATACACACAATCACGCCTGTCTCTGCTTAATTTAAATTTACGTTATTATTGCATTTTTATTTTTGTGAATTTTATTTTCTTTTTATTTGTCATTATCAATTACTAATAATATTGTGGTTTAACTAAATTTTATTAATCATTAAAAAAATGTATAGTTTTTTTTTTCTGTTATGTGTAATTTTATATTACCAATAACGAATATTTGACCATTTACGCCGTTGCAACGTACTCGCGACGCAAAGAGAATCTAAGCGTTACTATAAAATCTAAAACCACAAACAAATTTGAAACATGTTTTGGGATGAAGCCAAGAGATAGTATGCAACATAATGGTTTGCTCCAGATTTGTGGTACCCACCTTAAATTCCTAGGTTATAGCTTGAATTTATTGTTTTTTAGGCTTAGACTTTGCACGCGGTTAAGCAAAAATACTATTTTCTTTCTTCTGCTTTCGTAAGATAAGCGCAAAAGCCCACAAAGACTTATTTTAACATTGTAGTACCACACATACTAATTTATAAAGCCAATAAAACTTAGATGATATTGTTCTTATCGTAACTTTTACATCTGTTCTTGCCCTAATCATGTGCAATATGTAAAGTTTGTGAGGATTGATGTTTGTCTGATACTCTTTCACGAAAAACTTTCGGATTTGTATAATATTTAGCTCACAAGTAGTCGATAACCTGGATTATCAAAAAGGACATTTTTTCACCCAATATTCCTACAGAATAGGGGATCACGTGGGTAACATGGAGCGGGCGTTAATTATCAGAAGCACTCAATAATAATATTCGTAATATTTTCAAATATGAGACACGATAACTAAATCTTGTTTTAAAGTAATAGCCCTAAAGTATATCACAGCGTTTTTTATTTACCAATTGTATTTTTATATCTTCAAAAGACAATGTTCGTAATGCTTCTAAATTTGATAAAATTACAGGTAGTCTTGGAATATTTGGACCGCAAAGTAACAATGACTTAAGAATTAATTTAAATTTAAACAGGTTTTGATTTTTAAAAATCAAATGCAGTAGACATTATTTAACATAGTCAAAAGTCGATATGTCTAACTATATCGAGATAACGATATTTACATCAAATAGAGTATAGTTACATCAAAAAATAATTTGCCGACGCAAGCACGATAAGTTGGCAAAATGTAATTCGAAATCGAATGTGTTTACGCCGGAAAAGTAAATAGCTGTCAAGCGTTATCGTAAATATTTTGGAAATTGCGAATCAGATTGTGTGAGTACATTTATTATTCTGGTAACAACTCGTCGAAGTAGATGCCATAGTCAATCAATATAATTATGTTGACTGTAGTAGTATGATAATAACCGTTACAGTTTGACGACCAATGTGGCGTGTTGGCTAGTATATCCGCACTTCACTCCTGAGGCCGTGAGTTCAATTCCTACACAGGATAAACAATAAATATTTGTTTTATTCTGGATGTTTTTCTGTATATATGAAGTGAAGAAGAAAAAAGTATTTATATGTGTTTTTCTGTTATTTAGTATCCATAACACAAGTCCTTAATGATCTTGAAATTAAATAATTGGTGTTATTGCAAGAAATATTTATAAAATAAAGATAATTATAACCATATTAATCTGCCGTTTGGTAAAGGCCTAGAATAGTGCTGCCCCATCTTATTTCATGGAGAGTGGTAGAAGACGACGATGAGAAATCCTACCGAATGATGGGCAGCAGCGTCATCCTTGTTACTGGCTTGAACTGCAATCACGAACCCGCCTGCCTAGAGTAGTCATTATGGGCAAATACGCCCAATAGAACGTATTATTTTTTAGAGGCAGTGTCTGTTACCCAATATTTAGAAAAATCAATGAAATTGAGTAAACCTTATCAGTATATCAGGCTGGCGGAAGATCTTCGAGAGAGTTTCTTGCCTTAACCGTTTCCACCAATTTTCCTGTCCGCAGTAAAAAGGAGCCATTGTTCTTAAGCTGACGTTGATCAGAACTTTATTGATTGATCTTGACACTGACTTTAATCAATTCTATTGACAGACCCGAATATATGAACTACCACTGACGAATGAACTAAAATGAACCATAAAGGGATTATTAAGTAATAATTTAGATTAGGCTAAATTTCAGTATCGCTGCGGATAGCACAAAATAAATGTACCGCACAGTTGCTTTAATACGTTACGTTACGTCCTTCTTCTGATTATATCAATGTAAAAAGCAAGGTAGTTATACTAATTTACGAACGTTAGCTTCGATTTAACAACTGACCGCTTAATGGCCTTATTATTCTTAGTATTATACATAGTTATTTCGGTTCATAAGCGATATAATACTTTTCTTTTTGATTACATTTCACGTATAAATGCTACCCATTTCCGAAGTAAACCAAAGTTAATTGGTATGTACACGCGCCTTAAGAAAGAGGTCAATACACCTTTTCTAGGTTAATTATGTTTTCAACTTTTGTTTTCAGGTTTAGATATTTCTGTTTTCTTGAAATCTTTAACGTCAAAACTCTTGTTGATACGTCTGAGCTATTGGGCCAGCCAAGACATTTCATAAATACAATTTGACAATTTTTCTGCCACATATACGTCTGAGACTGGTTATGATTTATGTATTTCATCAAATTATTTGTTTCAAAAAGTATTTACGTAAATTGATAAGTTCTTTGGATTTATCAAAATGTTTAGCAATGAGCTTACGACTGTCCTCAAAGCGAAATTGATTTTTAGAGCTCTTATTATTAACTGTATATAGAATTTATTTTCAAAAGCAATCTAAACGGTTTCGTTTCCTTTTTTTATTCATATTTTTTCATACCTACCAAGCTCAGAAGAGGTACTAAATTCTAAGCTGCCAGAAGGACTTATACGATATTCGACCCTTTCCATATCTTATCTGTACATTCTTCACATTATAGACAAGATTTGCGAAAAGCGAAATTCGATAACACTCCTCTGCATACTGTACGGATATGGAATTCGCCTACGAATGTCTTGACTCTTATGTAAGAGGATTGAGGAAACATACTTGCAACCTGTTCGGACATGCCGAGAATTTAATATTGAGTGGATCTTTTTTCCGTATGAGTGGCTTTGGATGTAGCACACATGTTTTTACAAACACACAAAAATACTTGTACAAATTTCATACGTGGCTTATTTCACTATTTTATTTTAACATTTCGTAAACATAACAGTGATTTGTATTTTTTGTTAAATTGTGTAAAAATAAACCGCGATTGAAATCGATAAAGTGATTTTTGGTTTAATATGTATTGTTATACGGGATGTAGGATCCCTATGCAATGTTATAATACCTTAGAATCCCGAGCCAACCTCACCTGCAAGTGGTGCACCTGCCGATTAACGGAGAAAGCTCTGGCGAACGTAAAAGTTCCGGGTGAGCGGGGATAGGCTCGCCACCTATTACGTGTTATACCTATAACTAGCGAAATTGGGCATATCATATGCCTCTGCCTGCCCCTTCGGGAAAACAGACGTGATTGTAAGTATGCATATTCGTGTAAATAAAAAAAGAAAGATAATTATATAAATGTTAAGGTTATTAGTATTATTCATAATTTGATATATTAAAAGCATTCGACGCTTATAACAAACCAGGATCTAAAGTTAAGCCAGGTTTAAAAACTAGTGCTGTCACTATTTTTTTATAATTTTTTAATTATAATATTTAATTTAATTATAATAAGCTATTATTGATTTTTAGATCTGTAAATATTTGTTGCCTTAATAACAGAATATAAATTGAAGTCATCGAAGATTTTTACTTGCACATAACATTTATTAAAAGTAAAGTAAAGAATATTTATTGACGTTAAAAAAGCAAAAAATATATAAAAACTATTTTAATTTTGTACTCAATATACATACCCAGATATTCAACAATCAAATTTAATGTTTTAAGATTTGCAAGGCATTCGATTCGAATGAACTTAAAAACATAAAAGTTGTTTGATAATCAGATCGTAGTCTCTGAATACTTTAAATCGTATTTTCACGGATTCTGAACAGATATTGTTCACTAAATCCCTACTTCGAATATTAAACTACGAGAAAATCTCCTGTCAAAGCACAAAAACCTACTTGTCAGTAAGGTGTTGTTGACCTCGCCAAACTGTTTGGACCAAAATAGGACGCTCTCACGCTTCGAAAATTTTGGTGAATTTGTAGGAGACAACAAAATTCAATTTATCGAAAAATGCCTTTTGTCGAGGTTCACTACAGCGGGCCCTGAATAAAAATAATGGACACGACCAGTGATGGCTTCGCGCTCCCGACAAAACCTCCAAATTGAATTTGAGACCAGTAAAAGGAAAGTAAATGCTTACCGCAATATTCTTGGGCTTAGCCTAAAATAACCTAGAGCACTTTGAGCTGCTGAATGCTGATTTTATCGTAAGATTGAGAAATATAAGGTAAGACAAAGGTAAAAAGTCGTACAATGCGATACTTCCAGTTTTACGCCGCAAAGTAATATAT
The DNA here is from genome assembly GCA_949126915.1 of Musotima nitidalis. Classification (NCBI taxonomy): domain Eukaryota; kingdom Metazoa; phylum Arthropoda; class Insecta; order Lepidoptera; family Crambidae; genus Musotima; species Musotima nitidalis. Next base: position 10,317,410 of record OX421423.1, on the reverse strand, counting down.
GTACGAGTTTCCCTTGCCCCGCGCCTCTTCGCGGCGTTGGCGACGAATTATATAAATTAGCTAAAATTCGTCAAGGTTCATAGTTGTACCTATTTTTAAATTGGGTATGTGTTATAAAACATATTACCATTATGCCAAACATAAAGTCTGGTTTAAATAGAATAAATTATTATTATCAGTCTCTGTGTATTCCTCTCTGTGAGTTAAAGCGGCAACGGTACAAGGAAAGGTACTTTTTTTCTCTACAAAATTATTTCAAAATGTCACCTCAATTAATACTGAAGATGTTACTAAATTACTCCAAAGATTGAGTTTGGTAGTTTTCTAAAATAAGCCACACATTTGTCATCTACCATTACCGCAAAAGCAACTGTCAAAATAAGTATTAAGTGTAATTAAATTGACAGTTTGAGGAAAATACTTTTCAACGCCCCATTCCAAACTCCCCCGAAGCCCCTATAGAAAGAGGGTGGCGATGTTCAATTATAATTAAGGAAGGAACCAAGGAAATGTTCTCATAACAGTTCTGAATGTTATCCGGTCAGAGGTAGTTTAAACTGACTACAGTTTAACTTCGAAGTTAGTTCGCGTCGAAAACCGCATAGCCGACTTAGGGGTAACTTGAAACAACCGGTAAACCCGTAACTTGTTGTGATTTTATGTGGTGAAGGTGCACAAGTTTGTTAACTCTTGAAGTTTAATTTTAATTACGTTGGACGTTTTGTTTTCTTTACTTTCTACTGTTGTTTAGGTATGCCATTGTTTTTATTGTATGTGCGACAAACTTGGTATTTTGCTTGTTATTCATCTAAAAGTTGTGAAGATACATCAGCACGTAATAAGCACCACCATTTTCGTCCTGTCCTTCTATTAGGTCTCTCTTTAATAAACGTGGCAAGGTATCTAGTCATACTTCACCACGTAAGTCTAGTGCGAACTGGCGGAGGTAGTTGCGAACACAAAATTGGTATAAAGGGGCCATATAAACGATTTTCCTTTAACGAAAACAATTTAATTCCAACGATTTATTTTGCTTTAATATTATTATCCTTAATATTTAAGTGAGAGCAGCAGCAATGGCCCAGTGATGAGACCAGTAAACAGAAATTTAGAGGGTCTCGAATCCAGAAAGAGGTCCTTTGACTTTTCAAAGTTATGTGCGTAATTATCGCTTGCTTCGTGCCTCGGCAAGCACGTTGAGCCGTTGGTCCCGGCTGTCTATAACATATGTGGAAGTCGTTATTAAGAAGTCGGTGCCTTCTGAATCCAGAGAACTGGTTTAACCATAGAAAGATATTTCCTTCGGGGTTGCGGAGGTCAGATGGCAGTCACCCCTGGGCCCTTAGCTTAAATATAGGGCAACCGAGACAGTGCTAGGATAACTAAGGGTTACCATCATATAGAAACTAAGGGGTGGTTAGTGAGTCTTACTCGCACTTGGTCTGTATTTTTGTTAGGAGACTAGGAAGATAAAATACTTTAAGCCAGATGGCTTGTATAATAGCAATTCGTTACTTTATTAAGATTATATTTATATCCAACAAATTTTACGTATGTACAGCATACACAATATATAAACTTATAGCACACATTGTCAAACTTTTGCACAACAACGATTGTCAAGCACACTTCAACATTTAAGTATTTCGAAATGCGCTCGTGATCGCAACCATATACCTACTCGTAGTTCTGTTACAAACTGTTTGAGCTACCAACTTTCTGTTTGCCTGCAGATGTAGGGTACTTTAAATCTAATAAGTAAAGCTGTTAATTTACAAACAAGTACTTCGATAACAGTAATCGCTAAAGTTTTGAATACTACTTTGATATGGGGGGCAATGATTTTCATAATTTGAAGTAATTGCATTTAAAATGCTATCTACAAGTATATCTGCGAAATTCATAGGTCGTGGAATCGATATTAAATGTATTTAACTATTCAAATATATATTATATGTTTAAGAATGTAGATATTCGTTCAGACTGTAGTAAGCATTTTGCAATAGATGTTCCTTAAATTGATATAAAACACTTGAAGGTGCCGTTTGATGCTATGGCATATTTAAGTCGTTGCAACAATAGCTTGTTGTAGTCAAGCAATAAAATTATTTGCGCATTGCACATTAAGCGTATTCATAGAGAGTTAACTACCCTGAATAAAATGTACTGTACTTAAAAACACTTTATAAACCGGAACATTAAGAGTACGGCTTATATCGATAGAAAAAAGTCAGCTAGTGTAAGTAATAATTAAATATATTGTTTTTATTGGATCCGTGATCGCAATAACTTTCTAAATTCTAAGTTATATTACTTAATCCATTACCCCATTCTTTTGTAACTTAAGTTTTGACATGTATTACACTTTTAATTAATTGCATTGTGTAATTTCGGATACTTTTAATTATTTATAATTAAACTGACATTTAATGGGAAATCATAAAACTGACATTTGCATACCACAAAATGGTAAATGCGTTAAGACTAACTTGGTTTAATGTTATTCCATATTCCGTTACAGATATTTGGGCAAGTAGATAATTTTATGATTAAATTTGTACTCAAGTCATACCATACATTTGTACTTTTTATTTGTCTAAATGACAGCTTTCAAAGGTCAATGACGAAATCGCGGTTCAAATAAACATCTAATGGATCCCTTAGGAAATCAAACACCCTTCAATTAAGTGGAGTTAGCATGGTCTGAGGTTTCTAGGCAAGCATCTAATCAGCCTGTGAGGTCGGTAATGAAGATCTACTACATAGGTAAACGTTGCCGAGTAATAAGTTAAGATTATCTGTATAATTAAATATTTTCTATATGAGACCAATTATTTAGTTACAAGATAAGTATCATTACGAACTTTTGTAGTAAATACTAAATAACGGACAAAAATTCATAAATACGTTTTTCTATTTTTCATGAGTATATTATGGTTTAATACTTGTGTAAAACTTGAATCAGTTTGTGTTGGCATCTTATCTATTTTGTGATAATTAGTTAAATAAATAAATTATGTATCTACTTTTACCAATCTATTTTAATGAATGCCATGTTACAAGTATTTAAACATATAATTTTATACCATATATCCTATTTAAGGTGGATATAAACTTTGGTATCACATTCACATCAACATATTACGATTCCAAGCCAACATCACCTGTCAATCAATGGACGAGGCTCAGGCGAACATAAAATTTCCCGGTAAGCGGCAACAGTCTCGTTATCAACTATAATGAAATTGGCGAAACGTGGGTTCCATAATATGCCTCTGCCTACCCTTTCGGGAAACAGGAGTGATTGTATGTATGCTGTCTATAAAATTGTAGCTGAGATCACTCTTAGCACGGATGTGTCTAGGTGAATAGTGTCAAATGTTGAGAGATGGCTAGCCATTCGTCCCCATAGACACTGGATGAGATCTCAATCCCATAATCGCTTTCTACGACAATCTCGGGCAAAAATTCATTGAAGTTTTCGCATTTTTATTATCATTTAAATTGTAAAGTTAATTGAAGATCAAAATTACGCGAAAATCCGGAATATTACGGTACGTATTTATTGACATTTAAATTCTGAAGTTGATAGAATGATCAGAATGCCGCGCAGGTTTATTCGCTCTTCATATGTTTTAGGATCAATACATATACAGGCAAATATTTTTGTTATAAGAACGTTTGTTTCTTCAGGGTTAAAATATGAATTTGCGAGAAAAAGTATGAAAGTAAGTTTTTCCGTTCTGTGGTACCGCGAACGCGATTCGGCAACAATAGTAGAGGACGTAAGCGAGAAGCAGGCGACTCAGGGTCGCTTACCGTGGATATCTATTTGGGAGGCCTATAGCAGTAGATGTCATATGGTTGAATTGATGGTGAAGATCCGTTCTCTAGAACTCATAGTACAAGCTCCAATTACTGTGGGCTAGATGGCGCTGTGCAAGTCATTCTTAGATATGTTTTTAGTTATTGCAGTAACTATATTAGGATCTATATTTGCGGAAGCTTGAAATACAAAATAAATAGTTTGAGCCATGTAATCATGCTGATTATGTGCCGTTATTCAAAATATTATGATTACAATGTTGTAAACAATACACATTTTACGAATTTAAATCGCGGTTTATGTAACGATTAAATGTGGTTTATTTCCAATGTATTATCGCGTAAATAGAATTAAACAATATTTTTATATCAATGACTTTCAAACCTTAATCGTTTGTTGATAACCTCAAATTGTAATAGGTTGACCTAATGAGAACATACAGAATTGAATTGAGCCATAACAAACAATTGAAAAAGCAATAACGTGACAGTGGTTTTGCAGTGTTACTGCGATGCAATGCCTCTCGAAATTAATCCGGAATCACTTCGAAACGAAATAGGATGTACGGAGGGGATTAGGGGTGGCGACGGCATAAGCTGGGAGATTTGCGGCCCTTTGTTCATAGGAGAACAACGCGCACGCCGCTGACAACCTTAAATCTAGATGTACTGTTCACTAACAGAGCTGCTACCTCAAACAATACTTAATATTATTACCTTTATCCGAAGATTCTTGTGAAATAATTGAATAGTATTTTCGATCATACGCTAAAGAAAATAAGAGCTATATATTGTGAGGGTTTTGTGTCTAAAAAGGGTATGTACTAGATATCTCTACTTTAAGGCAACAGATCTCTATGTTCTGTGACTTTACATAGCTGCTACCTAAAACATTACTTAACGTTAATACTTTTATCCGACGATTGTTGAGAAGATATTGAATGATATTTTCCATTATACCCAGATACTATACGGACAACAAAAGCTATATTCTATTAAAGTTTTGATTAAACACCTTTTCTTTTTCTTTTTTTTTATCGTCGGTAAAAAAATGCTGTTACGCACTGTCTCCCGGCCAATGGGGGGACCGGGAGGGGAGTGTGGGGCTCACTGCGGCAGACGCGACCACCGCAGTCCTACCCACTAAAAAACTTCCGACGACGCCCACCGCTGTTGAAAAAGGGGCAGGGGGCCAGTGCCTGGGTTTGTAGCTTCTGGCACCCCGCCCGCGGCCAACGTCCCCCGGATCAGAACCGGGAGGACCTCCTCAGAGGAGCGCAGTGTGTCGCGCCCCTCCTACCTCCTTTTGATTAAACACCTAAAAGTGTGAGGGACTGGTGCCTCACACTTGTAAGCAGAGCATTTAATAGATACCTATACTTATAGGGCACCAGATACTTGTCTGATCCCCTGTCATGTCATCATGTCCTAGCATCATCCCGTTTGTCCCAGACTTAAGCCCAGGGCCCGGGTCGGCTCACTGGTCTAATCAGTTTTTGGCTGAACATCAGTTATTACATAGAGGAACAGCTGTCTGACCTCCACAAGGAATCCTCGACAAGTTATTCTTAGACATGTGTTTAGTTATTGCAGTAACTATTTTAGGATCTATATTTGCTGAAGCTTGAAATATAAATAAATAGTTAGAGCTATGGCTTATAATTTGTATTTATTGAAAATAATATGATTACAATGTTGTTAACAATAATAATCCTTTATTGCACAAAATAATTTAATCTCTATTTTGGACCGTGTTTGACCGTGTGATCAAACCATTTTTTTTGAGGGCGAAAAGTTTAATCTAAATAAACACCTTGAATTGGTTACAAGATTACTGTCATATAGGTCAACGGTTTAATAGCCTCAAGAGCCATCTATGCTCCTCAATACGGCTTGCATTGTTACACGTTTCTCGCTCAAGCCCAAGCTAGCATTGCACGGCTGATGACCTTAGTTTATAAGTTTGGTTAACAATATATTTATTTATTTTTGTAAATAATAAAACATGATAATAAAATAATTTTGTCAGTCTTGATTGGATGCTTGACCTTCTAGGATTTTTTTTTATTTATTTTTTTAGTCGTGAAAGAAATGTTGTTTACGCACTGCCTTCTGGCCAATGGGGGACCGAGAGGGGAGTGTGGGGCTCACTGCGGCAGACACGACCACCGCAGTCCTACCCACTAAAGAAACTTCCGACGACTCCCACCGCTGTTGAAAAGGGGCGAGCGGACAGTGCCTGGATTTATAGCTTCTGGCACCCGCCCGCGGCCAACGTCCCCCGGATCAGAACCTCTTCAGAGAGGCGCGATGTAAAGCGCCCCCCCCCCCCTATCTCCTTGTGCGGCCATGGCGTAACTGGCTGACTTCTTCTTTAAGGACTGCATCAACTGCTTACCATCAGGCAGGCAGTACTTGTTATGACAAGTTACACAAAAAAGATTACGCGGGCGTGAATAGGAAAAAGGTAAACAATATTTTTGTCTCTTAAAAATTAAAACCAAGCATAATTTAATTGAGTTTTTTTTGTTTTCTGTCACCTGGACACGCTTGTCGTCTCACCGATAAAGTTGGAAAAATGTAATACAGTGGTTACTATCGCGATATCTTGCTTATTGAGGCACACAAAAAAAGAGTCCGTTTGAAAATACCCGTGAATCACAGCAAGAACTGGAGGAATGCGTTAATAAGTTCCTCAAGACGCGTCTGGATTCCGTTATTGTATGTGCGCACAAAGTTTTAGAAGTCCACGAAATCATGCATATTCAGCCCCCTTTCAACCCATCTCAAAGATATAAATGAGAATTTCTTTGAAAGTAGGCAATTCTATTTGCATTTTCGGAATACATTTGTTTGTTGATTGGTTTCTTGTCGTTTCTTTTTTATCTTTACATTATATGCTGATATAAAAAGCAAGCTCCAGAAATGCTAGTTGCAATCTTATAGTTTTATATGTAAAGGCTTAAACACTGATGGCTATTATTTATTTAGAGATACTTTTATACAAGATGGAGCCTCCTTAACTTGCTTTTAACCTATTCACAGTTAATCAGGAGAAACAGGTTCCCTTTGTCGCAAAGCTAAAGCAAGTTTTCATCGTTATAGATGCATTTAATCCTTTAAGTAGGAATTACACAGTTATGTCATAGCAAAATCGTTGCTTGAGTACACGTGTAATGGTTGCATTATGAACACTAGTGTGGTCATCACATTCCATATATCCTAGACTAGTTGAAAATGGTAAATTGTGATTTGATATCCTTAACATTTTTTAATTAACAATGGGCCCTTGACTATAAACAATTGGTAAAATTGTGAACATCATGATTCCATGAAAAAATCCTTTAGTCACGTCATGTTTAAAATTATCTGTTGGGTATTTATAGTACGACTGTCGAGAGACAGATATTTCAATTATAGTGTTAGGGTCTAATAGTTTCAAATAATAATTACAATTACCAAGTCATAATGAAGCGAGACTTTTTGGTGGTAAACGATCACTGATGTGAGTCGATCATAATTATATGTAATTATATGTTAAGGCAGTAGAAGACCCAAATATTTTATTCGGCGGCTTTCCTGGTATTGTAAGAGTAGGCATTGGCCCAGCGATTGTACTTTAATAAGCTGAATTGATAATAAATAAATAAATATTTTCTAACAATTACACCAATTATTTAGTTCCAAGATAAGTATCATTAAGAACTTGTGTTATGGATACTAAACATCGAATAAACATACTTACATACTTCTTTTTGTAAATACATACTTAATATACATAAGAAAACACCCAGACCAGAACAAATATTCATGTTCATGCACACAAAGATTTGTCCTGTGTGGGAATCGAACCCACGACCTCTGGAGTGAAGTGTAGGTATACTGACCTCCACGCCATATCGGTCGTCGATAATAAGCAAAGCATACATAGGCTTCTTATAGGAAATCAGTTAATTTCGAAGATATCATTTTCACATCATTGAAAAATATTTCAAACGGCGACGATATAAAAAATTGTTTTACAACCCGGATATTTTATGGCTTAATATAACATTAAATAATAAATAACATGTTCTTTGTTGTTTATAGGCATCTCCAATAAGAAAACTAATAACAGTTTAACCCAGTATAAGACAATTAAATATTTCCGCTGTCCCTCGTTAATTGGACGTTCCTTTGGTGTTTCTACAACTTTCCTTGCTCTCGGAATGCTTTTATGGCTTTAAAATACGGCGTTTTGATTTGTGAGAGCCAATAATTCAAACACTAACAATGTTTGTGCTCGTTTGACCTAAATATGTAGAATATTTCCAGTAAATATATCGTGTTTGAGATATAATTAGTTTCTTAAGAGTTCTGTTATGACTTATCTATTTTTCCTGCTACAACAGAGACTATTTAAAAAAAAAGTATCTTATTAGAGAGTGGTTTTATTTCAACTAATTCCACATATTGATTAGTTATTCTAATGCCTATACCTACCTATAGGGTACTTGAGTGTACTAAATGAGTTAGTATATGGTATAACCCAAATTGAATTCATTGTCATAATCGTCTTATGCTCAACGAAGTTTACTGTTTATAACTTAAAGTAAAAGTAAAAAGTTCTTTATTTCATCTATTACACAGCACTTAAAAACGTCAAAACAAGAAATATATAAAAAAAAATATGAATACCCTGAAATCACGAAGCTTAGATTCACTTACATGCAAATAAATAAAAATGAGGTGTAAGTGAATCTAAGTGCCAGTTCCGAGCCCCCGCTCTGTGAGAAGAACTGACAAGAAACTCACAGGCTATGCTCTTTTACATTATTTTACATTACTTATGTGAATGCTGTGAATTATGATTTTTTTCATTGTAATAGCAGGTACTTTGATTGGATGTTCGAAATTAAGGCATAAAGGACCGAAAGCAGACCTAAGGCTAGTAATAGAGATAACTCTCGGATGACTATGATGACTTAGATTAACAAAGTTTATGACAGCTGATTAACATACATACATAATACCATGCCTGTTTTCCCGAAGGGGTAGGCAGAAGCATATTATACGCCGACATTTCCCAAAAAATATTGTTGGTCCCACGTAATAGGTGGCGAGCCCCTTGCCGTTTACTTCTATGTTCGCCAGAGCCTCGTCCATTGATCAGCCGGTGCACCACTTGCAGGTAAGGTTGGCTTGGGCTCTTTGATCTTGGTAGAAACACCCTATAGCTGATTAAAATTATCCGAATTTACAAATCATAGTAGGTACTGTCTACATTGCTAGCCAAGAAACATTGTTTACATTTTCCCGATCACGAATCTTGTTCGCAGACTTAAACAAACACGATCCCATTAAATCGTACTAATGGAAAAGATGACTCCCTTCATCCTTTACGATAAACAAACAGTGGTGTCAGTGATACGTACAAAGAACTCAGAACATTGAAGCATAGATATTCGTGGTAATGACATTGATGAAGAAGATGGGATCGGCATTAAAATAAATTTAAACTTAGTATAAAAAATCTGCGTTAAGTTGTTTAAAATCACATCTTAATTTTATCTTTTCTTATTTGTCACTCGTTTCGGTTTCTTTTTTTTTAGTTTTTTTACCACAAGGTACCTATAGACGCTTGCAACACCGCCAGGGGCAAAAAATGGCATAAGTAGCGCGTTGCCGACTCTTCAAATACATTTCACGCCCTTATTACAAAACCCCATTTTGTATTCTCTTAGATATAATTTTCAACTTTTCTTTTGATTTATTTATAGCTTACCTTACCATACCTTCATAGTTTCGCCATGTCCATCAGTTATAAAGTCATTAGCCGATAAACTGTGTCTCGATTTATAGTAAATAGTTAAACCAAAAACCGCCTTCTTATTCAGCATTTATGTTTTAAACTGCGCGCCGCCTGACACGTACGTGACCAGATTTCATTGATACACATGCAATTTAAAAACTGGTTATGTGCTTTACAACTAAAATTCAGAGGGCCCAAAGTTTCTACAACTACCAATGAGATAGTAACAAGTAAATGTACAAAATAATTATTGAAAATCACTATATACCTGGGACCCATAGGAACAACATAAAAATGAATAAATCAACTAGCTTATTGCATGTACCGTGCTTATTTCACAGTATGAAGCGCTTTCATTTTTTTTTGAACTGCATCGACTGCTAACCATCAGGCAAGATGTAGTTTATGACGTGTCACATGAAAAAAAATCTAATTACGTATCATATAAGATGGTAAAGAGTATAATTTCTTCTTGTTCAAAGAAATAATAGTTATTGAGAATCATAGATCCTACCCAGACCTAAGATACCCAAATCAACATCATCTGGAAGTGATGCATCTGCCGATCTACGGACGAGGCACTGGCGAACATAAAAATTGGCGGATGAGCAGCAATAGACTCGCTACTTACTATGTGGGACCAAAAATATATTAGCATAATGGGCGTCTAATCTGCCTCTGCCTCTGCCTCTGTCATTATAGTATGTATGTATGTTTGCGAATACCGATATATCTATATTAATAACAAATAATATCGTGATCGGTTGAAAAGTAAATAATTTACAGCCAGACGAGACATATTGATAAAATACAACGTGAATGAACTTCTTGAAAAGTCTTGAAATTGTTTAAGTTATTATAACAAAGAAACATCACTCTCACCTTTTAATATTCACATTAAAAACGAAGAAAAGCCCAACAAAAGTATTTCAATTCCAGCTAGATGTTAAAAAAAAGCTTAAAATGCAGCTTACCAACTGACTTAGCTCTTAAAAAGTTCATTTTCAGCGTTATCGGGCAAGATGTTGTTCGGAATGATTTACTACTGCAGCCACGAGACATGTTGCATATTTTACGCTTTTAAAAGTAATTCTGGCGCGCCGATGATTTATGGTACAAACTGTTTATAATATATTCTTGAAATAAAATGCTTTCGGACTGCATAAGCCTTTCATTCATTAGATGAACATAATAATTTTATTACTTGGACTTATAATCGCTGTAAACATCATGTTACTGCAAATTTGATTTTAGGTGAAAACTATAGTTTAAAATATGTGTATCAAATTGAGATCATATCATTAAGACGATACAATGGCGTGTTTCCCTCGTGTTTAAAGCCTACACATCAAGGCCTAGTCAAAGATTTTTTGTTTTAAATGATAATGGTTTTATTTTCTTTATATTTGTGTTTGGTGTATAGGGCTCCTACTAAGACCTAAGGAGCCCAAGCCAACCTCACTTGCAAGTGGTGCACCTGCCTACCAACGGACGAGGCTCCGGCGAACATAACAGTGCCCGGTAAGCGGCATTGGCTCGCCACCTATTACGTGGGACCAACTATATAATTGGCGAAGTGTTGGCGTTAAATTTGCCTCTGCCTACCACTTCGGGGAAACAGGCGGGAATGTATGTATGTATATTTGTCTTCGTCAATGTGATGTAGATCAGAATCAGAATCAGTTAACAAACAATATATATTTCTTTTAGTACATGTTTATCTTCATTTTGGGATAGATGGCGCTATGTCACCATATCTTTTATTGCTTTGCAAGAATTTGAAAATAAAAGATATTTGCAATTCAATGCACTATTTTCTAGATTTTTATCGTCATCAGTCTCTCTATCAAACAACCTCCTGCTATAGAATATAAGCCTTCATTTAAAAGATGATCTAGATGAGAGATGAATTAAGTAACTTCATCTTGTGGACTCGGATTAGATTTGTGGTGTCCTGCCGTTAGCTTGACTCTAACTTAAGCTTTAGTTACCGTGTTTATCGAATTGTCAAAACTAGAACCAAAATGTTTTCGTTTCTTATAAAATGTTACAGAAATTGTCGCCTGTTCATAACACAACTGAATATAATTTTGAGCTGAAAGCCGCTTAGATCTTCAAAGTCATAGCTAATTTTAATAATTATCATAGGATATTACAGTTAAATCAATTACAATACTCTAAGAGCCTCTATAGAATATCAAAATAAATGAACAGAAATTATTGAAAGCGTAAATTAACAGAATTTAAGGGAATTTCGTGTCGCAAATCTTATGCGTCAATCTCAAGACTTGCGAAGGCTTATTCGGCTTATAATAGCGTTCGTATGCAAACAAAATCGAATTACAGTAGACAAAAGCCACTAATTGAAACATTTAGGCGAAAGCAAGCTTTCTCTTAATAATACAGTGCCATAGTAAAAGTAAAGCTCAGTATATACAAATTGAGGTCACAATTATATTTCAGTGCAATTGTGCCCCTGCTCTTATGTACCTTGGGATAAGCACCACTGTAAATTGTAAACACTAAATGAAGAACACATTATTTTTGACAGCATCGACTGCTTCATTGCAAAACTCATTAAAAAGTGAATAATAGATTCCTGAAGAAGAGAGATCATGCATCATGCTGGTTAACTTTAGTTTACTTCAATTTTTACACGTTATACAGACACCTATGTTCAGAGTTTACAAATGATGCAAAATCAACTGTTACACACGTGCTTTTTGAATGCGCAGGCATCGCTGATTTTGGAAAATAACCGTATTTAGTTCTATCACATAAATATTACATACGTATGCCGCAGTACCCGATCTGCTTTTGGAAACTGGTGGACTAGCTGGAGTAAGATAGAATAGCGAGAAACGGTTCACTGCAGGGACTAAGTGTGGAACTATCACCACCTACAAAAATAATAAATAATTTTTTTTTTAGTCAGATACGCATTATCTACATTATCTTAAAATGTTTTATTCATAAAGAGTAACTTTTTGACCAATCATGTTCTAAATAATACACTTTGTACGGGTTAATAATTCTCATATTAAATTTCATCCCAAATTTATTCCAACTTTGCTAATATTTGCAAAGATTTGTTTTGAAGAATGAATATTAAAACATTCCATAGGTACCAATTGCTTGAGACATTTTACTTTTCTTATTTTTACTACGACTCCATGCCGGGTGGCAGTGATTTTGGTTCGTTAGCGGTTTTGACTTCATTAAATAATCTTATTATCATCACTTTCTCCGCCTGTTTACATAACCCACTTGCCGCAATTCTCATTGGTTATTATAGAAATATTAGGTTCAGGTTCTAATTCAATGCGCTCTCTTATAACTGTCGCTAAATAAATAACTTTAAAAATAATGAAATATTGCTTTATTTGGTCTTCTAGAACTGGAGGTATATTTTCATCAATTTCTGCTGATGTAGCATTTTAAGACGTGTCTTTATCATTCTTCAAACCACATCATATCAGTCTTAAAAACTCCACTGCTGAACATTGGCCACACCCATAGATAACGTTCTAACCAATAGTATATGTCCATAAACCAAAGACCACATGAACAGACGGATTGATATTCGCAGTTCAAGCCAGCATGCAGGCAGACGCTGCTGCCCATCATCCGGTAGGATAACTCTTCGTCGACTCTTACGGCTTCCCGTCAGATAAGAGGGGGAGGCACTATTCTAGGCCGGTACCACACGGAAACCTAACCAGATACAACCAAATTTCGATAATTCGTCAATTTATATAAAATCGAACACAAAACAAATATAAAGCTACAGTGGACTCAAAAAATTTAATATAATCTCTATCTGTTTCGGATTTCAGTTCATACGTTTCTTATGTCATAACGGACGTCGCAAATCTAACTCATAAGAGACTACCACGGCTTAACATCTAAGGTATAGGGTTCATCATCATATCTTAGCCCATTACGTCCCACTACTAAGCACGAGCCTTATCTCACATACCAAGGTGCCGGTCATACTCTACGACGCGGACCCAATACGGATTGGCGCAGCCAGGCGCTTAACGTGCCAACGGCTTAACGTGCCTTCCGAAGCACAGAAGCGCTCGATATCAAACGCAACACAAACAGTCACCCATCCAAAAACTGACCTCTATAAACTCTGCTTTATTTCGGTGTTCGTCTCCGATCACCAAGCACCGTGGAGCTCCGAGCGCTTCAGATATAGGGTTAAATAATACCACAAGGATATAAATTAGGGTAGCGTAATTTCAAAGGCCTCTCAACAACAGAACATTTCGTCTTTAATCAAAACTTCACGAACGCGGAGCAAAAGTTGAGCATTTTTAATGTAGACGCCAAGTTTCCCATAAAACTATTCCGCGGATAAGAGGAAAGATAAGTATGAAAATATCTAATCTTAAGACTATAGCAGATATTATTCTGATTATAAAAAGTATCAAAGTTTGCAGCTACTAAGATAAAAAGTATCTTATCTTAATATATCTTAGTATAGTATCTTACAAGCAGTAGCTTATATCCTACTATTTCGTCATCATTAGGATCAGCATCTCATCCCACTAATGTCCCACTATTAATCACGGGACTCCTCTGACTAGCCAATGTGAAAGGGTAAGGTTTGGTTAAATATCCAAGTAATTCTTGCGTTTAAAAGTATAAATTGTAACAAAAGATCTTCCGTTTCCGCCATGAAAGGTTTCAAAGTAGCTATTTATTGTTAAATACAGATGTAATTTTTGTTATTCTGTTATTTCTATTGAAATGTCCTACTTTTAATTACTAAGATCGTCAATCAATTTTGTTTAAGGTATTTAATAATATTTTTGTCAGAGGAAGTTCTTTTGCTCATGGCATTAATTTTATAGTAAAGAGTGTATCTATTGACTTTTGAATCAGCATGAGTTCCGCCATTTTTAGCATAAAAGAAAATGTGATCGGCTGCTTGTGCATTCTTTTTCGTGAGCTCAAACTGTATGGAGGTGTTATTCTTTATCTGTGAAGTTATTCTGTATCTGTGAATTAAAATTAGGTGCTTTCAGTACGCTCGTTTATTTGAAGAGACCTAGATCCTGACAAGTATACCTACTCCACCTTGCGTACCCAGTCCAATTTGGTGTAGGATATAAATCAATTATAAATTTGAAAGTTTATTTGTTTGAATCCTTTTTTATTGAACACTAATGCTAATGATAGCATTGATGTGATGACATAACATTATGTTTATAAATCAAAAATATTCGCGTTAGGTAATAAGTAAAGTGATAATAAGCCAAGAGATAAATAAACTATTATGTGTTTTAAATGTTTACGGCAGACCTACGTCGTGTTGCATTTACGACATTCCGGCGTAGCGCTGAGTTATTATTTTCAAAATAGTTATTTGGGTAAACTAACAGGTCTCTGTTCACAGAACAATTAGTTACGGAGTAGGTAATTGCCAAACAGTATTGTTATAATCTGTCGCCAGCTCCATGTACCACATGTTAGTAATATACATATTGAACACTAAGAACATAGTAGAACATATAAAAATGTTTCGTACTTATATTTAACACATAGCATTTGAAAGAACATATTATTATAATGTGGTTACAGCAAGTATGGTTACATAATTACAGTAAGTTAAAATGCAGTTACTGTTGACGACCGAAATAGTCCCACACAGGACAAATCTTAGTGTGCATAAACATGAATATTTGTTTTGGCCTGGGACTTTGGTCTTTTCCTATGTGTGTCAACTATGAATGTATAAAAAAAAAGTATTTATGTAAATATTTATTTATGCGTTGTATGCCATAACATCAGTTCGTAATGATACTTATCTTGGAACTAAATAATTGATGTAATTGTCAGAAATATTTATTTATTATTACTATTATTTATTATTGACAGTAATTAGTATCAACATTGTCTCAGCCGCATTCCATCCTCTGCGGAACATGGGCCTGTTAAATAATGGCTTCGTGCGTTAAGCACATTTAGCTAGTGTTAAATAAGAGATATATTAATAATATGTTAATCATGAGATTGAGTGGTGATGAAGATGGTAAATGAAATGCTCTCCCCCTAATCCCTTGAGTCCTCAGTAAAGATGTGGGACTATACTGAGATCTTACATTGACTTCTTGAGAGAATTTGAAAATGATGTTGCACTGTTTTGATTCATTTACAAATACTCATGTACGTTCACAAACACATAACGGTTAAACATCCACCGTTATTACACATTAATGTTTAAAATATCACAAATTTTAGAAAATAAAACAAAACTGCAAACATGACGCTTCAATTTCCCGCCAAGAAGTTCAATTATAAGGTTAAGTGTTTTTTTTTACTTTTCTGGTCAAAGAGGGTGTCTGTGTATATTTCTGTCATTGAATAAATATTTGTTTATTTTTCTTTACTTTCAGTATCTGTCACATGAGCTTATGCTTTTCAAAAACTTAATGTGACGACGAGTGGGACGAACTCAGAACAAAGATCAATTTGTCTTTGTCTCAGTTTCTCACTTGTATTGTCTTGACAGCTGATAGAGAAAGTCCTAGTTAACAATATACGGTTAACATGATCATAAGTTGTAGTGCATAGTCTTTATGGTAAATAATATACTAAAACTGCCAGTTAACCTATGACTTTTCGCAGTTATATACACAATTATCGCTTGTTCCGGTTGAAATGGACATTAACCTGTTGGTTAACAGCTGGCAACAGCACATAACTTCGAAATGTCATATTTGCTCCTATAGGGTTTGAACCCGAGACCCTCTGAATTTTAAGGCTACGGGTCTTGCCACTGGGCTATAGCTGCTCAACTATACGTAATTCTTAATAACAACTTCCATTTAATTCCATTTGAAATCTTTAGGAGTTATTGCTAAAGCCATTAAAGGGGCTTCTCAGAAACGTATTAGTCTGTATCGATACGATACCCAGTAAGTGCAGCTTCTTGTATTTATTTGCTTGAAGACGACACACCTGCTGCTTCCGAGCGGTCCCTTGTCGAGATGTATTAAGGATGAGCACTCGGTGGATTTTACAGAGCTTTAAATAAAATTTCAGAATAAACACTACTCAAAAAGTGCCTGCTGTTATATAATAGAATAGCTAGTTTCGATTTGGAAAAAAGTTTTCCATTGTGTCTGTGACTGATGGCATCGAACGACAAAAAGTATAGGAGACCTGTCACGTTTTAGGTATGTCTGTTGCTCGTCTCTCGTTCGTTCAAACAATTCGCTATTACACTTTCAAGGCTCCTTTCTAACTTAAACTGCACTTGAAAATTTTAATAATCTTGAGCGTCTTTTTGTGGAGAAAAAGTAGATCTGAAAAAAATGGATTTCCAAAGAGTTGTATCTGAATTTTCTGCCCGTCCGCGCTGGTAGCGCGTAGTGTATACGTACTAAGCTTTAATTGGGAATGATAAATGGGCTTAGAGTTATTTATATCATTATTACCTAAGCCAATTTATTTTAATTAATCGTAATATTCAACACTTTCTACTCCTCTTACTAAAGCAAGAGAGGTTAAATCTCTCAAAGTCATCAGTCAGTCACGTTAAATAAAAGTCATGCTTGCACATTTGGCAGAGGCAGAGGAGTCCTGCTTTTAGAATGTTTCATGTTTATACATAGGACATTTTCATTACATATATAGTGATAACCAGCACCAACGGCTAAAGCTTCCAAAGCATGAAAGCGCTCGATATTAAAATCCACGCAAATGGTCACCAAACCCATCCAAAGACTGACCTAAATGAACTCGGCTATGGGCGTATTCTAAGTCCAGGAGTGGAAAGTTAAGGTAATATTTTAACAATAATAGTTAAAGCATTCCGCTTCGCTTATCACCGTCCACTGCACTCTCTAAACAATGTTACACATCCACCGAGTGATTCACAGACGCGCCCAATCCGTTTCGCTCGAAACGTCTGCAAACTAACAAGCCACTTGCACATTTCTAAATCGGTAGAAATATAAAGTTTTGTTTTCTGAAAGATTTATAGATTGTTGTTCCAATATTAGACCGCTGGCTAGTGATTCAGTTGTCTGACAGATGTTTTTATTTCATCTTGAAACTCAAGTTGATTTTGTTCTGGTTAGAGTTATATTATATATAAAAGACTACTCGCAATCTAAACAGCCAACCGTTTATTGGTTATATCTGTCATCTGTTAGAAAACCTAACTTTGTGATCTGATATAATAAAGGGTAATCACATAACAAACACATAATATTACATCTCATCAACACCATTATCACAGCCCTTTAACGTCCCACTACTGGACACGAGCCTCCTCTCACATATCAAGGTGTGAGGGTATGGGGTCACTCCACCACGCTGACCCAGTGCGGATTAGCTGAGGCAGATTTATGGCGTCCTGCTGGTAGAATTCTTCAAGCCGCCCATTAGACCTCTAACATGGCTTAACGACTATCACATTTAGTGACAACCAGGACCAACGGCTTAGCGTGCCCACCGAAGCACGGAAGCGCTCGATATCAAATGCCACACCAACGGTCACCCATCCAAGGACTGATCTCTGTAAACTCTGCTGTAATTTGGTGTTCGTTTCCGACCACCGAGCACCGCAGCTACGAGCGCTTCTCTCAAATTAATATTACATTTAATTACATACATATTATATTGCTTTAAATAGGTTGTCAAACAGTTTATAATGCGGTAGTGATTGCAAGGCTGCGGTAACCACTTTTCATCAGGTGGGCAGTGTGCTTAAGTGCCGCTTGTGATATAAAAAGTAATTTATTTATATCTCGATAAAACCTGCAGAGCATTCAAAAAATAACAACAATATATACTGAGTGTCATATAGGTAAATTAAATATTTCTGACACTTACACCAATTATTTAGTTCCAAGATAAGTATCATTAAGAACTTGTGTTATGGATCCTAAATAAGAGATTAAAATACATACATACTTCTTTTTTTTGTGAATATATACTTAACATACACATAGGAAATCACCCAGACCAGAACAAATATTCATGTTTTATAAACACAAAGATTTGAAAGAAATGTGGAGTTCGGGTAAACTCGCCTCCACGCCAAATCGAATGAAAATAAAGTGTTAAACCATGAAACAATGTGTGCTTCTAACTAAAATCAAACCTTAACATAACGTTTCTAAAAAAAATTTGCTGCTGCGACGACGACGCTCGTATTCTGAAGGGACCAATTCGGTAACGAATAACGTACAGCTTCTCTGAGAGAATATGAAGAGGCAAAAAGTGAAAACAAAGCGCACTGGTTAGATTATTTTTCATAAAATAAAGAACAATATGAAGGGTCGAAGGATTTTGTAATACAGTGATTGCTAATAACGTATATTATTGGAAGATTTCATAGTGGGTCCAATCAGTATGAGTGCAAATACTGTAAAGATCATACCAAGACAATAAATAAAATCACGACTCTGCAAACCTGAACTAAAACTTCGAAGGACGCCATAGAAATTGAATAGATTACATACAAACACATAAGCATATTATACGCCCACATTTCTCCAATTATGCCTCCACGTAAAAGGTGGCGAGCCTATTGTCTGGGAATTTTTATATTCGCCAGAGCCTCGTCCGTTGATCGGCAGGTTCACCTCTTGCAGATGAGGTTGCCTCGGTCTCCCAAAATGTTGATAGGATCACTATACACACCATGAATAGTTTACAATACGGCTATTACAATCAAATGCAAGCAATTCACGACAAGCAAAACAAAGAATATTCCATAACAGTACTTCAGACTATTGGAGTAGATTTTTCGTGATATTTTTACGACTATAGTCATAGCTGCCCAGTGCTCATGGCCCAACTTAGCGTCAAAGTTAGAGAGAGTTGATACGAAGTTCTATTAGGTAAGACAATACTATGTTGATTTGGGATTGTTATGATTTGGGATCACATATCACAACTTCATTCGTTGGCGAGATTTTCACCGGTCCGGTGTGTCATATAGGTCTCCTAGTACAGATCAGTCTCTCACATACTTCGATGTGCAACATTAGCGTAAGCTTCATTTTGTACCAACCATTATTGAGAGAACAAATAAAGATTATTATAATTATACAATTCAATTAGTCTACGCTTTTAAACACTGATAACGTTAAATACAAGAACTCTCTACACACGTGTTATTGAATTACACTAATTTGCTGGGAAAATTGATTCTAAATTGATAACTAAGCAATATGATAATCGAGCAATTATGGAACATGAATACGTTGCTATAATTTCCTTTACGACCATAATTGAGCATGACTATGCTAAACTAATTATTAGAAAGCGCTTGATCTCCGTGATATTCGCTGCTCGAAAACGAGATAAACTGTGGCTTAAAGAGGTCAGTTTTTGGGTGGGTGGCCCTTTAAATATATATTTAATCCTTTCGTGCTTTTAAATTATCTTACCAAAAACCAGGATCAAAGTATTTGTGTGGTTTTAGCTTAGGTAACATGGAAAAGTCTTATGTGTGCAATACTATATGTTTCTCACATAATACATAGGGTTACTTGAATTGAATTATGTATATGTATGTTTAGGGGTGTCTTCCACAACGGTCACCAATCCTCATTAGACCTCAATCTTCTTCTGACATCCTTTAAACCTTAACTTTAAGCAAATGACTGAAATGCAGATTTAGATTAAATCAAATTAAGAACTGTTTGTGCAAGTCGCCATAATATGGCAGATATATTAATATTATCAGAATTAGCATACAGCTTATCACGACTGAAAAAAATCATACGTTAATTAGGGATAGTAATTAACGGTTGGTATCAATTTAGGCTCTATGTATGAACAAATAACCACCACATCAAAAAAATAAAATCAAATAGACCTTTTTGTTCATTACTCTTTCCCGCTTAAAAACTGGTGGCTTAAGCCGAAAAGCCTAACAAGCAAGCTTATTAACGCATTTTTAGAAAATATAATCCCATTATCTCTCCGTAAATGCTTACGTAAGATTAGAAAAATATTAATTCCTCCGAAAATCTATCAGGTTAGTTTAGTTCTGTTGAAAGTAAACAAACATGCTGTAAACAACGACGACAGCAGGTGGACCGTGTATGAATAAGGAAACAATGGCCACTTCAACTCGGAATAAAATTATGGTTATTGCTCTATTTCTGGCTAGCAACTAGGAAGTTATTTTAAAGGATTTACGACATATTTTTCTAGTTCTAAAACGATTTTTTTGACTGATTTATTAAAGGTTTGTAAGGAGCAGATTGTGCTAATAGTATTGTACGAGTTAATAATTCTTTGTCTCTTATACATACATTCAAGCCTGTTTTTCCAAAGGTGTAGGCAGAACCATATCATGTAATAGGTGGCGAGCCTACTGCCGCTTACCGGGAATTATTCTGTTCGCCAGAGCCTTGTTCGTTGACCGGCAGGTGCACCCCTTGCAGGTGAGGTTGGCTTGGCGTTGGCTCTATATACCTTTTGACTTGTATAATTGCATAATTATATATAACATCATTATATCATATCCTAGAATCATCCCGATTTCCCCAGACTTAAGCGTAGGGCCCAGGGTCCGCTTACTACCATTCCTACCATAAGTTGGCCGAATTTTAGCTATTTCATGACAGCCGGGCTTAACGTGCTTTCTAAGGCAGAAGGTAAGCCTTGTACGAGTATAACATAGTTTTAATTGTAAGTCAACTGGGATATATTAAAATATAATGAATTTGAATTTGAATTTGATCAAGTTGAAAAATGTAGCAAAAAATTTATGAGACTGTGTAACTAATAGCAATGCTTCTTGTATTTCTGAAAATGATCCTAGCTATTTTCACCCAGAAATCCCCGATTAAGTTTCTAATTTGGCATTAAAGCAGGAACAGATTATGTTGATACTTGGATTATATCCTCGAAAAGTAAGTGCCAGTTAGGAGTATCGCTGAGGATAGTCCCGGATCTAAGTGGCTTTGTTTGTCGACTCTTGGATGGGCGTTATTTATTGGAGAGGACTAATCCTTTTTCCCGTTTTCGCCTGCCAAGAATGGGCTTGATTTTGCGTGCATATTTCTTATCATTCTACTTGGAATTGAAAGATGTTGGGTTTCTGTTGTTATTATTACATTCATGATAGTGATCAATAGTCGCAATAACTTCAACCTTTAAGTCACAGGTATGTAAAATAAATTTGGCAAGTATTTCTATGGCATAAAATTTATAGGGCATAAAATACATCTATACAAAATTGAAAACAAAAAAAAAACTATATGGTGAAGAAGTAATTATATCTTTGAATAAGATACATAAAAGTTCCCGGTAAGCGGCAATAGGCTCGCCACCTACTACGTGGGACCAGCAATATCATTGGCGAAATTGTGGCGTATAATACGCCTCTGTCTACCCCTTCGGGGTAACAGGCGTGATATTATATATTATGCATGTTATAAGATACGTAAATAAACAATATATAAGTAGCTAAGCCCAACCAGCAAATAAATCATTATTATGATTGGATAATGCTTGTTTATCTGGGATGTTACGGACAATTAGATTAAAACTTTCAGCAGCAAAAAAAACACAAATCATTGGGATAAGTTTCAACATGGGCGGGGAAACTCGATAAATTATAGTTTAATTTTTTGTTCTGTTTTTATTAATTATATCTGCAAGAGCTTAAAAGATGGGTAGGTATTAAATATATACACGACATTTTTTTTACACTATAGACATAGTTATTTAAAACATATATTATTCCTTTCTTGCCTAACTTTTGTTATAATACCGTACCGTACCGTAGTAAAGAGTATTGTCAACCTTTTAACATTGTAAACAAGATAGTTTGCGAGAGTGAAGAGTTAAGAGTTTTGTTTCTTCTTTATGCACAAATAACCTCTATAAATACATAACTTTTTTACCATGAAGCCAGACTAGAAATTACTGAGTTCTGACGAAACGTAGCAAACTATAAAGGGGCATGTCAGAAGTCTACATATTATATTTTATTGTAAAGAAGAAATTCAATGACCTTTGGGTATTGAAGCAATTTTCTATTTTGAGCGGTGTAATAACATCCCTCATAAAAGAACAAAAAAATGAAGTCCAAATTCCGTAACTCGACTCTCTGTGTCAACTAATTAGACAGACATCCTTCTAAAGACACGCAGACACAAAAAAGTAAAGACGAAAATAGAAAAACGAAATTCATTCAGAATTGATTATTAAGATGTTCTAAAATAGGGTTGTTTTGCGCAGCCATTTCATTTAGTAATTAAATAAACCTGTTTTCTTGACCACTATAATAAAAACTTCCTTCTTGAGGGGGATGCGGAAACAGAATATTTCTTTAGGTAAATAATTTTCTCGGAACTCTTATAATACTAACTGTAAAACTACCGACATTGTGAATAAATGAATGAATGAATGAACCCTTTATTGCACACTAAATATAAAAAAAAGTAATAAAATCACATAAACAAGTATATGGTACAATGGGCGGCCTTATTGCTAACAGCAATTTCTTCCAGGCAACCTTAGGATGGACAGGAAACAAAGAATAAAAAATAATGATATAGAGTAGGCACAACAGAGTGCTCTTGCTTACTTAAAAGTAAATAATAAATTTACACATACATATTATATTATTATATTACATGAAATATATAATTTAAAGTTACATACATAATATAACATATTTAAAATTACACAGACAAATAATGCTCCCAGACTGATTTCTTCAATAAATCTAATGAATTTAATTTTCGTATACCGACGGGCAGCTCATTCCAAAGACGCACTGCCCGCACAGTAAACGACGAGTCGTAAAATTTTTTGGCATGCATTGGCATATTTAAAGTTAGATTCTTTTCTGACCTCAAGTTTCGAGAGTGACCATCATGGAGGAATTTAAAACGCTCCTTAAGATAGATTGGAGCTGCTGGATTAAATAATACACTATAGAGAAGATAAAGAATGTGAGCATTTCTGTGAAGTCTTATAGGCAACCACTGAAGCTTAAATCGGAATTCAGATACGTGATCATATTTTCGTAAGCCAAAAACTATTCTAATACAAAAATTTTGTAGCCTCTCAAGTTTATTGAGCTGATCCTGGTTGAGATCCAAATAACTGACATCTGCATAATCGAGGATAGGGAGGAGTAGGGACTGCACAAGTGCTATTTTAGTTTTAGTTGGAAGGAAATTACGGATACGTCTCAAGGACCCGGCCGAGGCATAAATTTTTCGGCTAACTTCTTGTAGCTGAGGACCCCAAGTAAGGTTCTTGTCTATGAAAATGCCCAAATTCTTAACTTTGTCCGAAAGTGGAATAAGTGCACCATCAAATAGTATAGGAGGAATGGTGGTCCAGTCTACCTTAGCCCTCATACGCTGGCTACCAATGACAATGACTTGGGACTTGGATGGATTTACACGAAGTCCATACAGCTTACTCCATTTGGAAATTCGTTCCAAATCAGCATTTATATTATCAGCAGCGGCTGCTAGATTTTCAGCAGGGGCTTGAGAAAAAATTTGTAGGTCATCTGCATAAAGGTGACACGATGAAGCCAAGCCATTGGAAACGGAGTTGATAAAGATAGCAAAAAGCAAAGGAGAAAGAACTCCACCCTGTGGTACTCCAGTAAGCGAGTCACACCACGAGGAAAGGGAATTATCTACTCGAACCTGATGGCGTCGGCCATGCAAATAACTTTGAAACCAATCTAATGCAGAAGGTGACAAATTAATTGAACGTAAGATTCCGAGCAAGATATCAAAATCTACAGTATTAAACGCGTTGCTAAAATCGAGCAGAGCCAGAATTGTCAGGTTTCCGTTTTCCATGCCTGCTCTTACGTTATCTGTGACATTTATCAATGCCGTGGTAGTGCTATGTCCGACTCGAAAGCCTGACTGAGAAGGGCTCAACAGTTTATTTTGAGAAATAAATGAACTGAGCTGAGTATTGTGGGTAGTTGTATTATTACGTTGATTCGTAGATATGTCAAATTTCAGCTTTGTGTAGTGATAAAGCTTTTAATGCTGATCTATACTCAAGCTAAAGTGATAGTAAGTATGAATAAGAAAGTAACAACATCAGGCCAACCAAGTGGCACAAGCCATGCCATGATGTAAACGTATGTATGTATGTTATCTATCATAACAAATTTAGGAATTTTACAAGTCAATAGTTTACTTACATCATGACGTCGTTTTTTAAATCAGCGTTGTAAAGAAGTAGTCGTTAAATAAAGGTATACACAGAAGACCAGGGTCAGAAAATCACTGTTAAATTTAGATTAAAGACTCAAAAATAAGACTAAAATAATTGAATGTATTAGAATCGTATCGTGTGTTGTATTTCAAATTTTATCTTGTAGATACATGAGTATGAATAAACATATGTCATTTCTTACATTCTTCATTTCTTAAGTAAAATATAGCTCTATTGGATTTACGTTTTCAGCATGTTAGCGACAGCACACACCGAGACCAAATCCAACTCTCAACCAATAGGCAACGTTCGCCTTAAATCAATAGACCAATCTATCCAATACTAGGTCTCTCCAAACCTTGTCGAAAAAGTAATAAAACCGGCGATGAGTCCGGGCTATCGTCCTGTCAGTTTTAACGAACTTTCATTTGTATCCAGTATTACTTCGCAGACAGAATATTTCAATATATCTAGGTCCTTGAATTATAGATTGATACTTCACTCTTAATAAATTTGATTAGTCTATAAAGAAGAAGATACATATTATCACGCCTGTTTCCCCGAAGTAAGCAAAAGTATATTATACGCCCACATTTAGCCAGTTATATTATTGGTCCCACGTAATAGGTGGCGAGTCTATTGCCGCTTCCGGAACTTTTTGTTTGCCAGAGCTTCGTCCGTTAATCGGCAGGTGCACCACTTGCAGGTGAGGTTGGCTTGGGCTCCTCAGATTTTGGTAGGAGCCCTATACACCCACCATAAAGCATTACCTTATTGCTTAAATAGTTAAGTTATCATAGGATAGTGTTATTAAAAATAAAAACAAAATAGAATCTTGATTGATTATAATAAATACTAGGATGTATTTCGTTATAGAATAGAAGATATAATCGCAATCCCAGAAAATAAAAGAATGAAAGATTCTTGAACATCTTGGAATGCTTAGAACTAAGCCAAACTTATCCTTTTTGTATAAGACGACGGATAAACATACATACATATAAACAACTTTTTTCTAGCAAAGACCCTGACTATAAAAGATTTTTTTTATGCATTTATTTTTTTCCCGAGAAGGTATCGACCCTAAGCTTAGCACAGTGCAGATATTATATCGACCTCCACTTCAATTTGGTCGTCATAAATTGCGGTCCATTGATTAGTAGATAAATAAAACGACACACACAAATATGACATTAACTGCAATGCAATTACATTGCTGTTTTCGTTGCGTTGCTAAAAAGTGTACCTATTATCCAAAATTACTTTGATGAACGAGCTTCACTAATGTAACTATTCATTTGTCTACAGAAGCCGGCGGGCTCCGCACCAATGAACTCCAAATCACGCCACGAGTCGCTCAGAAAGGCAAGAACGTTACTATGGCATGCCTCTATCAGAACACCGACTATGGAGTGTACTCAGTGAAGTGGTACAAGGGCGCACAGGAATTCTACAGATATTCACCGTTGGAATACCCGAACATAAGAGTGATGCCTGTTAATGGAATTAAAATTGATGTGAGTACATTTACCAATTTTAATTTGAAATCCATTTTATTAAAACTTTTTCATGGAACCTTAATTTTTTGTTATATAAAGGGATATGATAAAGAGGGGTAATATTATATTATCTTATGTGTGTATCTATAGAAACATTGCAGGTTATTATTATTAAAAATGCACCTCTTTTTAGGGTTCCGTTCTCAAAATAGAAATGGGACTCTATTTCTAAGACTTCGCTGTCCGTCCGTCTGTCATCAGTAGTTAGATAGGTTAATTTTTTGCAGATGATGTACTCCTGTTGCCGCTATAACAACAAATACAAAAAATAACAAAATAAAATAATTATTTAAGCTCCCATACAACAAACGAATTTTTTTACCTCGTTTTGGCTCAATATTGATAACGACTATACAGGTAGAGCTATACAGCTTGAAATCCTGTTTTATTATACAGCACTCTTTAGTTACCTAAGGGTATGATTTTGAATTAAGCATTAAAATTATCAACAAATATAATTCAGTATTATTGTTATACATAACGTGCAGTACGGAACCCTTCGTGCGCGAGTCTGACTCGCACTAGGCCGGTTTTTTTAATTTATTGTGCAATGAACGGCAATTAAGACAAATAAATCGTTGATTCGAAAATATTCACTTCATTTTGATGAAATCACAATGATACCATTTTTTATACATACCAGATTCAATAACTATATTATCATTATTACGGTCTATTAAAATTACCGTGATCTCCAGGACTTTTTTCGTTCGCGCTGTCCATACTAATAACGGTACTTAGTAATCGTTTAATGTGTTTAGTATAACCCCAGTGACCGTCTACATCCTATATGGCAATATTTATAGGAGTTAGTCACTGGACTATCTGCCTCCAAAACAAACTTAAATCTCTAAACCCTTAGCTGAATGTTTTTGTGTTTGTACAGATTGCAAAATAACATATAAAAAATTATATGGCAATATTAACATAGGTATACCCCTAGTATCAATAGACCCAAAGCGTAAAAGGACTCGATATAAAATACTAACTGAGGCAAGGCTCTATTTTTTTATAATCTCACTCGTCTTAATAAACACATCATGCTTGATAGTAATTAGCAGTCCATTAAAGTAGAAGCGCTTACCATGGGAAAAGCGCAATAACAAGCGCACCCACTCATGAAGGGCTCCAAAAACAAAGTTTTACTCTCCGCTTAAAAGACCCGGAACCCCTATTTGTGCGTTTAATTGTTTATGTTATTCTTCAGTGTTAGATTATAGTACAGTAAATATCCTTAGGGTGCGTCCACACCTCGCAAATTCACCTCAAGTATGCAGATTGCGACCGGCTCGCGAGTTGCGCACGCACTGCACGCATGCAGTCATAGCAAATGGTATTGCGCCTCTTTTAGCGCAGCTTATGCTAGCTGGACATTCGCGGCAAAATCGCCATATATGGATGCTTAGACATTAAGATGTCACAGGTTCTTAATTTAGGGCTAGATGGCGCCACCTGGCCCTAAATTAGGCATTGCCGATGATGATACTTTATAATTTTTTGTATATATAAGAAATACCCAGGCTAAAATTAATCTTGTGTGAGCTTGAGCCGACCGCAGAAGTAAAATGCACACATACTGACTTAATATTACGCAAACCGTCACATTTGTCTGATTTTTATGCCTTACATTAGTGATCGTTTACAACCTCTAACCGTCTTGTACAACGGTCACATATCCTGTTAAGAGCTAATTCTACCTATTTAAATCATCGTTCTGTCCCTCAAATCTTTAATCAAATGACTGAAATGCAATGACAATTTAAATAAAATTAAGCTCATATAAAATTTTGAACTATTATGCAAGCCACCCTAAGTTTTGCACTAATAGGTAACAAATCGGCTTGGTTGTTATAAAACGACACGACCAACATGCCGGGAATCCTTTTTAAATTCATAGTCTATTTAACGTTAAACAGAAAATAAGCTGTCACTTTTATGGTTATGAAGACTAAGTCGAGCTAAATTCGCGTCCTAAGCCAACTTTGGATCGATACGTTCTTTGGCAAGGGTACAAGTTCTCTGCGGACCTA
Source organism: Musotima nitidalis (assembly GCA_949126915.1). Classification (NCBI taxonomy): domain Eukaryota; kingdom Metazoa; phylum Arthropoda; class Insecta; order Lepidoptera; family Crambidae; genus Musotima; species Musotima nitidalis. The sequence continues at coordinate 10,289,016 of OX421423.1, read as the reverse complement.
ACATACGCCACTTTAGATCCCGATAGATGCAGTTTGATAAGTGGATGTTAGGTCTTTAGGTTTAAGTGGTCAGGGAATAAGTCTGCTGCCATACCGTAACAAGTCCGATGCTCTTTCTGCTTCAGATAAGGAATAATAAAAATATAATAAAAGTTCTTGATCTTAAAATTGGCATTCAACAATTTAAATCCTCCAATCGGTCATATTGTAAGTCTATTGATTAGAGAGGCCTCTATATTCAGCGTCTCGTTTATAGGCGGATTATGATATAAAAACGTCACTTTTATCGTTTTTATTTTACAAATGATTAACCATAAAGTAACACAATGATTTTCTTTTTTTTTATAATCGATGCTATTTATTGTCTCACCCTTAACTACCGCGGAATTCATAAAGGTCGGTCCTTGAATAGGTGAACGTTATATACGTTCTGTATGTCTTCCTTAGGCCACTTTACGATGTTGGTCTCGGTTATTTGGTAGTCTTTGAACTATGTTAGAACAGGATACCAGTCACCTACCTCCAATGTACACTGGGTCCACCTCTCTTCGTAGGCTGAGCGGTGTGATATTAATGGGCTGCGATGAAAAGGATGATGATATTTATTTGAAAGTTTTCTGGTATGTAACAACGTTACAGAAAGAGCATAGTTTATTAGTTACTTTTGAAGAAAATTTCTTACTAATAATATATTCCAGAGGTCACTGTACCCGCTCTTCACTTGACAGTTGAATTTCCATTCCTTTCAGGATAATTTGTCTTCTTTGCATTGCAATGACCATCTTGGTTGTTTTCTAAGTTCGTACATATCGAAATGAAAAGTAATAGTTTATATCTGGTACGTATAAAGTCTGGTGTATAGGGATCCTACCAAGATCTGAGAACCTTAGCTAATGTCACCTGCAAGTGGTGCATCTGCCAAAGGATAGCCGAGGCTCTGGTGAACATAAAAACTTCCGATAAGCGGCAATAGGCAGGCATGCCATGCCACGTGGGACCAAGAATATAACTGGCAAAATGCGGACGTATAATATGTATCTGCCTTTCTCTTCGGGGAAACAGGCTTGAGATTATGTATGTATGTACGTATAAATATATAACCCATAGTTAGTGTGGGATTATATAACGCTGTCTGATAACAGACGATGTTTTTTTATATTGCATACTACAATTTCTCAGTTACTATTTTATAAAGTAGTAAAACACACGCTGTGCGAAGTTTTTATCAGTTCCCTTACATTTACTGGTAATGTTAGTTGAAAAGGTAGGTGAAATAAGCTAAAACTTGCCTGAGGCGCAACTTTGTACAGGTGGAGAGATTTAACTCAGCGGAGTTTATCCCTTGTTTTACGAAGAAATTTCTAGTGTAAATATGTTCGAATCTTATTATACACATGGCGAAAATGAAGGATGTATAAACAAGGTTCTGAATTAGCATGCTTTGAGATAACAAGATTTATTCCTTAGGAAAGAAGAATGAGAATTGATAATCTTATAAGTTTTAACCAACTTTTAGTAAATAATGCAAATTAGTTACCATATTTTATACCTTTGCTTGAATGGTATGTTAGTGGGTGTTGCTGAATTAAGTGAACTGAAAAAGAAATGTAATCGATACTCTTGTAGTTTTTACCAAATTTTAGTAAATAATGAAAATATGTTACAATCTTGTCATAAGCTCACATGGTGAAAATATAGAATGTCAGAATATGATTCTAAATTTGCGTGCTTAAATCGATAATCTTAAAAGTTTTAACCAACTTATAGCAAGTAATTTAAATTATGCCTACACATAGTGAAAACAAATGATGTCAAAATAGGTTCTAACTTAGAGTGCATTATAAAACATGATTTATTTCATAAACAAGAAGAGAATCGATACTTCTATAGTTCAGATCAAGTGTTAGGAAATAACGCAAATTTGTTACAATCTATTATTATGCACAGACATGGTGAAAATATAGAACGGCACCTACTTTAAAGCTATATCCAAATTTTGTATATTAAAATAGAATATGGTAAAAGTAAAGGATATCGGAACAAGGAAATGGAATTTTTTAGAATTAAAATGCTTTATAGGGACAAGATTTAGTTGTGGAAAAAACCAGAATCAATCTCTCTCTTTTCAATCTTATAGTTTAAACCAAGTTTAGCAAATAATGAAATAACCACATAGTAATAAAAAATATTGTTGGAATAAGTTCAGAATTAGCATTCTAACAATATATCTATATAACATTTAACAAAGAAGAATGATAACCAATTGTCAAACTTTTTTAAAAAAATCTGAGTAAATACTGCAAATTTACCTTATTATTTAATTATTAGTAGGTAACTATTTTTTCATTTTCACTCAACAAATTATATTAATGTCTATTACGAACATTTTAAAACTGGAGCACATACTGATAGTGGTTATTCCTGAGCATTTCACACTAATCTATATAATATAATATTTGCTTACATTTATGTCTTCATAAAATTTTATTTCATTTTCAAATAAAGAAGCAAATCTGTCTAGACGTTTCTTCTGATGCACTTACTCAACCAAAAGCGCTTTATTTACACAAAGAACTAGCAGTTACCCACGATTTCGGCGATATTGTATATTTTTGTTTGCTGCAGTAATGTCGATGTCCAGACAGCATATCAATGGTTTATTTCTGATTGGAAGTGACTTTAAATGCTCCTTTCTTTCTTAAGATATAAGATTGGATATGATCTTTAGATATAAGATGTTGGTAGTTATAAGAACAACAGCGGTAGACTTCATATTTTTATTTCTTTGATTGTATTAGATTTTAAGACATAATCTGATAAAAAACAGACATAAGTTTCTTGGAGGCATTTTTATCAATCTCGTTGCCTTTTGGAAGCCTCGATATAGTCACCGACAGACTGACTGACTAACGGACAGTCCCCTCCCCCTTTTAGAATCACGATAGGCTGACTAACAGATCCCTCTGATAAGAGTCACTGACAGACTGACTAAGGGCAGATTCACCAACCTTTAGGTGTTACCTTTTCCCGGCCTCCGGAAGGTACTTAGCCCCCCCCCCCCACAACGCCAAGGTCTCCACTTGTCCGGCGGGGTCCCTTATTCAGCTTCTACGACACCTTCGAATAAGACAATGTCCATGACTATCATGGGGTGCTAGAATGCACTGAAATAATGATGATTTGTAACATAATTCTTACTCATGCTTTCTCTTTCACAGAGGTTAGGATCGAACGAGACGCACGTAGTGCTGATTCGTGTCGGGGTCACCCTGAGCGGCAACTACAGCTGTGAGGTGATCAAGAACGCGCCGTCCTACCCACATTCGATAGCCACTGCGCGGTTAGACGTCGTTGGTAAGACCATTTTTAATAACCTGTAATCAAATTCTTCTTAAAACAATTGAAAATACTATGATGAGTATCAATCAACCAATCACCGTTCACTGCTGAACGTAGACCTCCCCAAAGAGCGTCAACCACCCCGTTCCTCTACAGAAGCGTTTCTAAATCGTTCTTTATAGAGTTTTTACGGTCAATTGATACTTCCATAAGTAATTTTTCACCATGCACCATCTACTCTAATATACGTGTAATAGGTATAATAAGTTGTAAAAACCAATCTGTCAAACAACAGTGGTGATCACATCAATTTGTTTCTGATTCTTGGTCCCAACTAATTACATGCCAAGACTCATGTAAAAGTGAGCAATTCTCCATGTTTTGGCAGACAATTTTCTTTTCTATGGGAAGTAGATGGTCTACGTTTTCAACAAATCTATTGAGTTCTTCCAACAGTCTGTTAAATCTTACCTCATCAAATTTCCCCAGTTAACATGTCCCTAAAAACGACAATTTCCAGTACAAAAAGGTAAATTGTAGCAAAATAAATTCCAGAAACGTGCTTCCAGTAGACCTCTCAGAGTTCATTAAACAATATTTCCTTCAGAAAGGAGCATTACTCACATTAAGAGGGGTCATTTTTAATTCCGCATTACGTCGATTCTAAGTGTTTTGTCCTTTTCAGAAGGTTTTATTTGGACAAATGAATGCAATCAAATTAGGCACAATATTCAGGAAAATTGTAATGAGAAAACTTATTCTGTTTGCTTATTGTCCGAAACATAATTACGCAATCACAAAATCGTTTAGGATTCTTAATTAAAGTATATTTACTCGTACATTGTTCTGCAGAACTGAATGAGTACCTATAATTAAATAAAACGTGATGGTTTATTTTAAATTGTTGACGCTCTTTGTATCCCTTATTGAAATACTAATATAACTAAATATAATCGAGCTTTAAAATATTATTTATTCTATTTTGCTGCTGTGTGTAATAAATAAACATTTAAGTTATATTTTGACGTAAGTTTATTTAAGCAACTGTCAACCTGGCAATCTTAATATTCGCTGTTCAGAAAAGTAGTATTACTACACATAGGGCCTGTTGATTAGAGTCCGTAAAGCAACTCTTTGACTTTAAAAAATGCATTATATGGCGTAGGTGCATTAAGCGCTATCTGTCACTCACCTAATTCATTTCATTCCATAAACTAAGTATAGAAAGTGCGAAATTGATTCTAGCAATAATTTCCAGGAGTGGGAGGTCTACGCGCTATAGAGCTTCGAATATCACCTCCAGTCGTCCAAAGAGGATCTGACGCTACATTGGCGTGCTTGTATGAGCTCACCGAGGCACCGCTTTACAGCGTCAAGTGGTATAGGGGTCGCCACGAGTTCTACAGATACTCTCCCACAGAGACGCCTGCCACCAAGATTTTTCCATTTGCTGGGATCAATGTTGATGTAAGTAACTGTTGGTTTTTATCTATAACGATAGGCAAGTCATATTAAGGCACAGGTAAAGCATTTATCGAAAAAATTACTGTATTTTGTTATCATAATAAATACAAATCATTAGATTACACCTCAAAGTTAAATTAATGGTAAATTATAAAATGAAAATTATTACGGGGCCGTTTAATGTAAAAAAAAATACTTGCACTGCACTGTAAGTCATCTTTCATCATCTCGTTTTATCAAGATAAGCTTCTCAATTTTCCATCTTTAATTTAGGTAAAACTTATAATAAAGCAATGAATATGAAGACCAAAATTACAAAGCAAATAATTCAATGCGTTTACTTATGTAACTATGGGGGTAAACCGGTTCTTGCTAATTAAAAAAAAATCTTAATCCTACACATCATACATGCTCTATGCGGAAATCAAACCCAAAACGCGGAGAGTATTATTATTAATTAATTAAATTTCAAACCTCCATATTTGCCGTCAAATGTTTCCATATTATTAACATTTTAAGAAAATTAAATTCAAGTAAAAGGGAAAACTGTATCATAAAATAAGTATCTAAGCGCCAGCAAAATGTTTTCCAAAAAGTTTTATTGAAAATTTTAAAGTTGCTAAACGGTAATACCTCACTGCCTCGCTCTTTGAAGATGAATGTACGCACTTTGACAAACTCCGATGAATTCCGTGGTACGAGTTCTCCGCCGTGTGTCGGATGATTAGTCTCTGTACAACTGTCGCGACCGACTTGAAAATTCATAGCGATGCATATTTTTATATTAGATCACATTCTAGTATAAACAGAGCTACTTTGTGAGAATAGCTAGCGCCTGTTTGCGATTTCGTGATAAATTCATGGTGACTTTAGGGATTAAAAAATGTATAGGAAAGCGTTTATATTGAAACACTCGCACAATTTTCAAGGCACCCAATTTTTATATTTGGAAGCTATCAGCCACCAAGCGTGTTTAATAAAAAGTTATCTTAAATTTTAAATGGAGCCAAACATAAACGAATTAGAGGTTTTGATTTTATATCTATTTCTAAATAAGTAAAATTTCTTGATCCAGTTCCTTTTACAATGATACTAATAAACACTTTTTACACCTTTCACGTTACAAACTGAAAGGTCTTAAGTGTATATTTTTTGCAGCAATTGGATACTAAGGTCGTGGTTTCTATGCTATGTACAAAATAGATATTTATGAATATAATAGGTTGGGGAAAAAGTCTTTTCGTATTTTTGTATGAAAAGTCAAGACATTTTTTTCAAAGTTTATTTACATTTATTTACAATATATATGTACCGTTTTGTTGAATAACTTTCTGCCATTTTGTGGGCAGAGACATTATCCCGTTACTGTAGAAACTTTGGGACTTCTGATCAAAAAAACGGGACAAATAGTTTTGGCAGTCCTCTCTTGAGGTCAACCTTACAGAACCTAAAGAATTCTGCAGAGACCGAAACAGGTGAAAATCTGAAGGCGCAAGGTCAGGGCTATATGGTGGATGCACTAGGACCTCCCAGTCAAACTCTCTTAATTTTTGCTGAGTGGCTAAAGATGTGTGTGGTCTAGCGTTATCGTGATGAAAGACCACACCCTTCCTGTTGATCAATTCCGGCCGTTTTCTCTCGACTGCTTCCTTTAATCTCATCAGTTGCTGGCAGTAAAGATCAGAATCGATGGTTTTGCCGGGCGGTAAAAGCTCATAATAAACAATGCCCTTCCAATCCCACCATACACACAGCATCACCTTATTTCGTGTTAGGCCAGGTTTGGCCACAGTCTGTGAAGCCTGGCCAACTTTCGACCACGACCTTTTTCGCACGTTCTTGTCGTACGTGATCCACTTTTCATCGCCAGTTATCAATCTCTTCAAAAACGGCTCGGTTTCATTACGTCTCAATAATGAATCGCAAATGAGTACACGGTTCATTAAGTTTCTTTGAGTGAGCTCGTGTGGCACCCAAATATCGAGCTTTTTTGTATAACCAGCTTTCTTCAAATGGGTCAAAACTGTTTTTTGGTTAATTCCCAGTTCTTCAGCTGCATCGTAACTACTAATATGCCGATCTTGCTCCACTCTTTCAAAAATGGCGTCCATTTTATTCGTAACAGGGCGACCAGAGCGAGGTGCATCTTTAACATCAAAATTTCCGGACTGAAAACGTTTGAACCAAATTTGTGCTACTCTTACTGACACTGCATCAGGTCCATAAACATCACAAATTTATTTCACTGCTTGAGTTGCATTTTTGCCTTTTTTATAATAAAATTTTAAAATGTATCAAATTTTTTCATTAGATTCACTCATTTTTACGGAGAGAAAAACAAATGAAAAATAGCGGGAAAGAACTTTTTTTTATTTTTTTCTTTTCTTTATAATGGAACCTTTTTAATGTTACCAAAACCAGCCAGACACAAATAGTACAGTCAAAAAAATTTTATAATAAGTTTATACCTACGTTATGCGAATAGACTTTTTCCCCGACCTAATATATTTGTCCATTGCCTACTACCCTTAAAACAATAAAATTATGTAAAGGACGGTGTCCTTGAATATATAAACATCTTTTGCTTGAAAAAAGTTACTGAAAATATTTTCAGTTTTAATTTTATATATATACATATTTATATCTTTCGCGTCGCTCCTATCACTGTACAGCACGCCTATCCACTCACTGATTTCTACACAATTTATTACAACTCGTGTTAAATTTCGTTTTTCGAAAATATTACTGCCAAAAATGAAGCAAGAAAACGAATAGCGACGAAATTCTTCTTGAAATTGCTTCAAGTGTTTTGTTAAGCTATTTTTACCTGTTGAGTTCTGAGACAATGTATCTACCGTACGCCGCACGAATTTGAATAATGAGCTCCATTATTTTGAGTGCAATCATATATTTCCTACTTTGATTTTTACAGGTTTGCTTTGTAGTCAAATATTTATTTTGAAGTTTCAGAACCATATCTGAATACTTTGAATGACATGTTTTCATATTGAAGCTTGTTAAATAACTAGTTATATAAAGAAAAAAAAATACTTAATGGTACTTATATACAATAAAAAATTGTATATTACACAAATAAACTAAGCAGTGTCACTCATCAGTAAATAATAACAAACTAATATTTCCGGGTATGTCAGCTAAAGAAACGATTGTCCCTATCGAACGAACTCACGACATACGTATTTAAATCCCTTAAGGGACCGAATAGGCGATGCACTTAATTAGAAACATATTTGAATCTTCTTTATTCTTCGTGTTCAACTCCAATACTTCTTAACGCATCCATGTCAAAATAAAAAACTTTATAAACTGTTTCGTCCACGGAAATTGATTAATATAGTTAAAATCTATAAATTTATGTCAACATTTTTAGAAGGCTAAAGTTTGAAAGGGACAAAAAAATTAAGTGTTTATTTCCATTAAAATCCATGTCCAATAAAGTATTCTTATTTAAAGTCACCGTTAGCCAGGCTTGTAATCCATTGAATATTTTTTACTCCGGTTTTAGCACTGACTAGATTTCACCCGCGTGGATCTTTCATGCACCTCTCGCGCTTTTTCAATGGAATAAAAGATATGTCTCGTGTAAAAAATATTCCCGGTTATAAATACTTTGTTAAAGTTCTACCAAGTTCGTTTAGTTTTTTTTGCAGTGATAAGAGGACAAAAATCCAAAAACTCAAATAGTTAATCACAAATTTTGTTTCTCTACTTTATTTCGCATACAAAGTCATGGGCAAAAGCTAGTAAGTGCTGAGCTAAAAGGATTGAAATCGCTTCCCTAAAACCTACCAATTTCATGAGCAGTCTGCAAACCCGTTTCCCTCAGAACAACGCTATCATTCGCCGTCAGTTGTGAGGCAGATGTTCATAAATTCAACCCTTTATCGCTGGAGGTTCTTATTTCCCAGCGATAATAACCTTATGGCCCATTTTGCTCCTTTTACTCAGAGCGGTGAATTTGCGAAAGTTTTGCTGCGAACTTGAAGGAAGTGTCTACAGCATATCTGCTCTGTCTGATGAAGTTTTGGAAAGGTTTTACTTTGTGGTCGACAGAGCAATGATAATGGCAATTTTTAAAGCCGCAAACTACAAATGAAAATAATGAAAATAGAAGTTACATTTAGATTTACCAATAACGCTATTCGATTTACTTTAAAAGTAGTGACATCTTTGATGTCTTTTATAATAACATGTATACATTATATCATGCCTGTTTCCCCGAAGGGATAGGCATTATAATAACAGACTAGACTTAAGACATCTGTTTATACGTATAGTATCGAAAATAGTTTGATGCGAGCAGCAATGTTGTTGCATCTGAATGCTAAAAGTCAGTTGCACTATCATTATAAATGGTAACAGGTCAGAGCATCCGTTACTATATAGTTAGCTGTTTATTTTGTGAGAAATAAAACAAAAGATTCATTATTTAAAAAAAATCATAATGCAGGTTTGGTCTTCCGACTGAGGCTTGGACTTATGATAACTAATCAGGGCCGTACAATTTATCGTTTTTTCTGATTAGCTGGCGAGATCCAACCAGAGTCAAGTGGTCCTGACGAGAGTGAGTTTCGGCCTCTCCGGGAACTTCAGTTGCGAAGTGACAGCCGACGCGCCTTCTTTCGCCACTTCAATTGTCTCCAATAACATGGAAGTCGTTGGTAAGATGATTTTATTATTTATTTAATTTTCGACATTACATACATACATGCAACCAGTCCTTTTTCCCCGAAGGGGTAGGCAGAGGCATATTAAACGCTTACATTTCGCCAGTTATAATGTTAGTCCCACATAATATGTGGCGATTCTATTGCCACCTACCGGGAACTTTTGTTATTGCCAGAGCCTCTTCAGTTAATCGGCAGGTGCACCACTTGCAGGTGAGGTTGGCTTGTGGTCTTAAGATCTTGGTAGGATGCCCCATGCACCCGACGTTATCTACATTAATTACAAAATATAAGGAATGTAACACATTTTCTCCTCTATAGGCTTGAAAGCGTAACAAATAAAAGAATATGATAGTAATTAAATTCTACATTTCAAATATCAATATAGATATAATTAATTTAAATTCAAAATCGCTAAAGGAAGTACATTATTGGATTTTGTTTTTGTCTGAATTTTAAAACGTATTTATGATACGGAGCAACAAGTTGGTGAAATTGGTTATTGTACAAACAGCAGGCGTTATAACATTATTATTTTTTTCAGTACTCCCTCCATCATCGCCATCTATTCAAACTAGCCAGCACTACTACACGCCGGGGGACGTGATGCGGGCAAACTGTTCCTCGGGACCTAGTAGACCACCATCCGAACTAGCCTTCTTTATCAATGACTCGCCTGTAAGTAAATAAATAATTTCTAACAATTACACCAATTATTTGGTTCCAAGATAAGTATCATTAAGAACTTAAATAACAGATAAACATACTAAAATAAGGTTTTTTTTTGTAAATACGTACTTAATATACATAGGAAACACAAGTATTTTAAGTAATCTTAATAATTCAGTAACGAATAGATTCAGAGTGCAGAAGTTTTCATGATAAACAGCCTTAGAACGTCTGTTGCTTAACGTAGGCCACACACGTAAAACTAATAAGGTACTACAATTATTATAATCTATAGAAGCGCTTTCGTGTTCGGAAAAATATTACAATCATTCTGCTAAATAGAAGTCTCATTAGGCAGACAGGCTTTAAAAAGTGTAGCAGCATAAAAAAAAATCATCTTTATCTTCCACTTATCTGTACCGTGTCCTCGTTGTAGGATATCCGCCCTTAATCCTGCTATTTTGGATGCGATAGGATGCCTGAGCCCAGTGGTATGTGTAGGCTGATACAACCTTATTTCAATATGTTAATTATCTTTCAGAGGTACTATTTCTGAGCAAGTGATGGGTGGACTGAAACGAGAGTCGTCTCTCGTTTTAGCGTTGGTCGTGAAGACATCGTTGTTCTGAGGCTCCTATCTTACCTGAAGATGCCCTGTGTAAGGGCGAAACGCGTGTCGTGTAAATTAGTTTCTCGATTTTTCGGGAAATTATAGTAACACGGGAATTGTTACAAAGACATTTTTAAACCATCACTTGCTTACAATGGATTTCCGCAAAGTAACGCCTGAATCAATAAATTATGTACTATTTCTGCTCTGATAGCAAATATATTCAGTTTCGGACATAAGTCTACGTGTAAAAATAGCACAGCGAGAATGCGATACAATTGAATCCATCGGTACCTATTGATAACATAACAAATCAATAAAAGATACCAGTGAAGGACATTTTATACTTAATATAATTTTTTTTTATATAAGTGTAGACGTCGTAGTTATCATCTAAAATGACCGTGAAGTCCTCGGTTTTACGGTCAAGGACCAAGTAGGTATTAATACGTTGTCTATTCACGTAATCCATCCATCCAACCACGTTCATTTACTCGAGTTATTATCGCAATTTCTTTGACAGTTTGTTGCTCATAAACCTTTTACAACACACTTGACCCTTCGTCTCCCGAAAGCCAATAACTTTCCGCTATCTTAATTGGGACATCGTCAGGTGACTTGTGTACCTTTAAGAAAATGGGTAATACGTTTCTCAGCTTGCTTCTGTTCTAAGTTAACTTCCAATCAGTATGCCAGTCATGTTGTTTTTGACGATGACGCTTTCAGTAAAATAAAATTATCATTTGCGGGAAAACTCAATTTACTCTGGAAACTTCTAAATCAACAAAATTAATTCATCTTATAACAGAACCTAAGTGATAGCAGAATTTAAGTCAGTTAAATTTTACCTTGCAGAAATTCGTTACGAGAAACTTTAAATTATTTTGGTTTCAACAAAGTAATGCGGACTTTAAATTTTGATACTTCATTAACATGTACAATCGCGAAGTATTCGGTACGACTTGGGGATAAAGGTAGTTGTTTCAGTTGGATTTCTATAGTGGCAAGTTTTAATGCTTTCGGGGCTTACCGTTCTGCGAGTATACCAACGAATGCTTTAGAGGCTCTGGTTTCTGAAAGTGGGCTTTGCTACTATTGTTCCTCTCCTATTTTGAATAAACTAGACGAGGAATCCAAGTTTGTTTGTGTATAAATTTATAAAGTACTAGTCTTTTTCATTTACAGAAAATCTTATTCTTTCAAACAATAGTTTAAAGAATATATATATGATTACTTATGGAAAGTATTGTATTTGTCAATTTTTTTAACGCTCAATCGTTTATCAGCAGGGAAATATGTTTGAAGTCTTGCTATAATTTCATCGATCGATCAATAAGATCTCATATTAAGTATGACTTTATCAGTTTTATTTTAAGGTTATTTTCTGGCTCCGAATAGTTACGTTTACTTGGTTTTATATTAATAAGCTACTAACTAGAACTCACATTCTCCGGTAATAATTTTAATTGGCTTTACCATTCACAATCACAGTTGTGATTATTACTAAATTAAATTTTCATCAAAATTTGTGACTTAATGTTATAGTTTTTTTTTGATCACCTGTGGTGGTTTATCATGATTTGAGGTATACATAACTCCGTGCTCGCTGGCTAGAACACAAACTATTTCATAGCGATTAGTCAAAATGAAAATATTATAACGTTGGGATTAAGGCTCCCATAAACATGTCAGAGTTTTAAAAAGAAAACTCGGAAGGCCATGAATGATCCGTTGTAAAGGCAGACCATAAACTCAGTTTTACAACACCGTGCTGTTTACATGCACACTGCTTCATGTGAGATAAGCTACTAAGCATGCATTTATAGCTTGAACGATAGCCAAGTGCAAGATTTTACTCTATGTGTGTGTGTGTTAAAAATAGGAAATGGGATACTTAACCCAAATCTGTGGCGTGAATACTCTTTTAATATGTACATACGTTTATCGGATAACTATTGTATTATACGGCTGCTGCTTATGAAAAAAATGCGTGTTATTATTTTGTAATAATAAAGTCAATATACAGCATGGTCTTCAAAAAATTTTTTCGCCTAATTCAATGTTCTATGCTTCAGCTGTGCAATTTACCGTTTTACTTGTATTTAAAACATTTCAACTAGCGATTTATTTAGGGATAGCAAGTCCTTATCCAAAGTCACCAATCTAGATCCATTTATAAATAATTTGACTGAATATTTAAAAAGTAGCTTCAGCGTTAAAAAAAATTAATTCGTTTTTGCTGATTGCTTTGACATTGATCTGTTAAAATATAAACTTTAATCCGTAGTAAATTAAAGCTAGAATGAATAAAGCTTAAAATCGTTGTAGTACATAAACGTTCACACTTTAATTAATTAAATTATAAATGAAATGCATTTGTACAAGCCAACAATCCTGTATTTCCTAACGCGACAGGAATTTTTTTTTAATGCAAGCTAAACAAACGTAGGCAACATTAAATTTTAATTAAAAAACCGAGAACACAACAGTTAGTGTTATCGTTAACGAAGTGCAAAACAGTAGCAGCTGCGTCAAGCCGCGAAAACAAAATCTCTAACCAAAAAACCATTGCTTTAACAAACTTTTCCTCTGAATACATTTTTACCCCGCCCCAGTTGGTCCAGGATAAAGCGGGCGAAGTTCAGCTCAGCACCATCTACCGAACACATAGTGAGACTGCTTCTATCGAAAACTTGGTCATAGCACTAAATGCGATAATACGAAGTACCGCTAGGCTTTCCAAATTGAAATTTCCCGCGCTTTGGATTCTATCAAAGCAACATTCAGCGGTTTTAAAAGTTTAAACTAGTTGGTTGATGAATTTTGCGGCAGTCGCTCGGATGATTAAAAGTCGTAACTTAAGCTCATTACATCACAGGCTCAAAGTATTACCTAAATGGGTCCGCTTTTATACTCGACGGAGCCAAAAAATACTTGTAGCACGTAACGAGAACGTAATCAACATGGAATAAAATATAGGTAATTAATTAGGTATTTGTAGAAAGCCAAGAAACCGAACCAGTTTTTAATTAAAATTTAATACAGTATAAAGCCAGCCATGAATGATAATTAAGCTCTATATATTTTTATAATATATTGGTCCAATTTTTTGGAATGTTTTAATAATTGTCATCCTGAAATTAAAACGACACATGAAATGAATGAACTGTTAATGAATCTGAACCGCGCAATCCTGATTTTCGATTTAAATTTTTTATTATTTTTTATTTATATTTGTGTTAAAATTACAACTCGTCCGTCCGCATTAAGACCTGTCGGTTCAAAAGTAATAAACTATTGTACAGCATCACATAGTTTATGTTGTTCATGTATCACAAAGTTATTTGGACAAAAATATACAGCACTTGGTGCAAACTAGGTTAGCTAGTTTTGTCTATCACAATTGGTAACATGGAATAAAATATTCATGGTAACGCCAATATCATTTATTTAAACCTATTTTTGCTTGAGAGAAGAGGCTCAAAGCAGAAGACAAGTACGACTTTAATGGGATGGTGAAAAAATTACAAAAGATCTGTTACTATAAATTAGGTCCTGAAAAATTGCACCAATTTTCTTGAAAATTTATTAAAACAGTAAGAACAATATTTTGCATTGTGCATTTAAAGTTAATTTGAATAAGCAAACTATTTTTATATACTTCTTTTTGCGCTTTCGTCTTTTTTATGGCATTGAGATTTTCCTGTTGCAGAGAGAACATTGAAATGGTCACGTTCCTCGGACTTCAAAAAACGTGACAGTCTTATTTTGTCTCTTTAAACCTATCTCAGTAGGAGACACAATGTTAGGTATATTAATTCTAAGCTAGTATTTATTTCAAACAAGATTTGTGGAAACATATCCGAGTTTATTTAAACTTGTGATGGATTTATCTGGAGACTACTTTTTTATGGAACTCTAAACACGTTCAATTTATTGCCAACCACTCTAACTGGTTTTTTTCCATGTCTAAAATTTAATTTAAAATTAATGATTTACCATGTCCAATATTGCCTCCATACTAAATTACACATTAATCAGTATAATCGGTAAAATGTAACATACAGGCATTAACAATATGATTTAGTTCACGGCATCAACTGTTTCTGATTCGATGTCAATTTATATTCATTGTTCGGCTATTTTACCGACTGTTCACAATATTGACGGTTCACTTCATCGACTGTACACTATTGTATAATTGGTACGATCCATCGATAGCGACTAGCTTTTGCTATGAGTACATAAAGGGCATTGATTGATTATATAAGGAGGTATCAACCTTATTAAGACTATTATTAATATTGTTTTAATCACAATATCAATAACTCCTTAGACAAGTCATGATACAAGTGTGTTCTTTAGTCCTAAGATTGAATAGTACTGTGACTACGTCTATTGAATTCGTATCAAACGCTCAATCGATAGGTTATGGTTGCCTTTACTAGACTTTATAATTTTCACAGCATAAGCATGAGAGCCGAAAGCTAAATCCATCAAATTACTAAGCATGACAAGCTCAACTTTCACAAAGAAGAATATTAAATTTATGTCTTTTTTCACCAGGTAACACCAGGCATGTACCAAGTATACCCAGCAGAAGAAGGACTTTTAAAGTCAGAGCTTTACGTGCAAGTCCAGCTGTGGCCAGCTCATTACGAGAGAGGAGCACCTATCCTCCGTTGCGAAGCCAGGGTTGGAGATTTGTACAGAGACGACTCGGTGCTGGCTCTGTACTTCACTAATAGTGACCCGAAAATTGAAAGAGGTTGGTATACTTATCATACGTAAATTCAGCTTTGCGCAAATAGGAGTTCCAACAAATCTTCTGTATTAGGAAGTTGTGTCAAGATGCTATCTATTTTTACATATATATTGGCAGATTGAGAGCAATCTTTTATGTTGAAGTGTGTGATGAATATATCAAGTCTTGTCCACTGTGTCAAAGAGCAGCCTCGGAATATCTTTCACTTAACAATCAACCGTTTTATGGAGTACTCGAGTGATGAGCCAGTTGGCCATAATCACACCCTGGAATCATATGTTGAGTTGTGAATTATAAACAAAGTAGAATGCACGGTACTATAGATTTAAATATTAATATAGACCTACTATTGCATCCTTGTACTCTCGTCTCCTCTACAGTACAGATATATAATATTCTATGCTAAGGATTAAAAAAATTGCGAAAAGATTTTTTAAACCACCCTGAGGCCTCTAACTTGGCTTGACTACCTATTAATTTTTTTAACGAAATCATTGTAATTTTTTTTTTAATGAAATGGAATTGGGTTAATTAATTCCTCAAAGCCTTTAGGAACTGAACAAAACAAACTTTTCTTAGCTTTAATTATTTATTAATTCAAGGAACTCTCTTATTTATCTTTTATGGGATGTTTTAATTAAAAGTTAAAACATATAATAAACTTAGTATATTAATTCATACTTTGATCCTTTAAATGTATGTATATTAGGTACAAAGCTTATATAATTGTTTTACTCGTTATGAATAGTAATATATTCTGCATAATAATTTATTCAATTCCATAGTTTTTTACTTATTTGTTATCTATCTATATGTGTATAGACAATTACTGACTGAATTAAATCTATTAGTGACCAAAGTTAATTTGCTAAATAATTATGAATAGTGAACTGTTGGTGTATAGGGCTCTTCGTAACAACTAACGAACCCAAGCCAACGTCACCTGCAAGTGGTGCGATGGTCAACGGACAAGGCTCTGGCAAATATTAAAGTTCCTGGTAAGCGGCAATAGATTCCCCACCTATTATGTGGGACCAAAATTATAATTGGCGATATGTGAGCTTAAAATATGCCTCTGCCTACCCTTTCGCAGAAACAGGCGTGACAATTACTCATCTTTCACGACCGCGGGGGACTTGAAACTAACAACTGCAGGTCGATACATAACTAATTACTATAGCTAATCAGCAATCGATTGATTCGCACCTATTGTCACGTAATGTAAATTGTGTACCATTTCATACCATATAATGAGAGTACTGAGTCTCTGAAACCGTGCAATAAGACCTGCCACTAAGCTCGACCACTACCACGTACAGTGATTACTAAGACCAATACACGAACGGCCACCCAACAAGAGTTTGACAACAATAAAGGGCGCTTAGCTGTAGAGAAAGTTTCCGACCACCTATTCGTACGGTCCAGTGCAGTAGCTTTTCCTCTTTTTATAAGTTGATTAGAAAATAGAATTAAACTTTACTAAACTATCTCTATCGTGAAATAAAAAGCTTTAGAGTGTGGAAACGGTAGCACGATAAATCTATTTCTAATAATTGTTAAGTTACATAACATTTCCGTATCATTTACGCCACTTCCATTTAGTTCATAGTCTACCCTAATAAGATTACCGTTACCAAAGGGCATAGGGAGGCGATGAAATATTACTTGCCGACTCATTTGCGAAGACAATTTCCTTCGGGATAACAGAGGAGCGTTGTGTCATGATAATAAATTTATCTTCGACGCGTACCGAAACATCTTTGACGTACAGTGCGGTCGGAAAACGTCGCCGGTATTTCACTATTTAGATTAATGAAGTAGGCTCCGCTCGTTATAAATGGCTTTAGAATTAATATTGTAATGGTGGTCAGATTGTAAATAGATGTAGTTGCTATTAAGAGCAGACAATAAAAGACGACTGTGGTTTGTAGATAGTTGTATCTTAGGTATTTCGAGAGATATTATTTGAGCTAAGACTTTGAAATATTACCTTAATAAAATAAGATATAGATACGCAATGTCTCTTATTGGTTTCTTTTATTCGCTAGATTTTACAGGCTGTATTATAAAAAGAATATGGAGCGTACTTAAAATTAATATCCTGTCATTTATTTGTTTATTGGCTAAGATACACTTCCATTAATACATATAAAACAAACATCTAAAAACACTACAACATATGAAGCATTAATGCTTGCACATAAAAGACTACCGACACTGTATAAACAAAATAAACCGTAGTAGCCGCTACCATCAACAGCACTTCAAATTGAAAAATACTTTATTCATAAAAATGAATGTCAGAATAATTTTATAATGTCCGACGGGCAGTTTCTTACATACATACATAATATCACGCCTGTTTCCCCGAAGTGGTAGGCAGAGGCATATTAAACATTTCGCCCACATTTCACCCGTCCCACGTAATTGACGGTGGCAAGCCTATTACCGCTTAACGTGTACTTTTATGTTTGCCAAAGCCTCGTGTCCTTTTATCGGCAGGCACCACTTGCAGGTGTGGTTGGGTTGGTCTCCTTAGATCTTGGTAGAATCCCTATACACCCTCACAATAATTATTAATAAAGTTCAGTGTATATTTTAATAAAGAAGTTAAAAGTGCCCTTGAGTAAACATATTAATATGTTATATAAGAATGTAATATAAAACTGCTATAGAGTATTTAACTAGTTAAAAACAATTTAATTACAGCTCTATCTTACAAAAGAATCTGCAAGCAAACTTTTAAATAAAAATAAGTACATTTTCAACGGTAAACAAACGAAGCAACCCTCCTCGCATAAAACTGATAAAGACTTAAGGTGTAATACATTTACTTAATCTCGTCAACGACTGCGATGGGGCCCAAGATTGGCTCTTAATTATTCCATATTTGCATAATCGCTATTCTGTCGCGTTTGCGCCCCCCAGTGTGCGTTGGCCTTACAGAGCAAATTAAATTACAAAGGCTTTCTGTGCTACTGTAGGCATCTTACGCGTTCATTTTACGGACTTCTGTGTTATTAATTTTTGAATGCTGGAAGAGTTAATTTGTGTATGCAATTTAATAATTATTTTTGTCTTGAAAATGAATATTTACAAAAAATGTATCGTATATGGCTTAATTATTATCAAATCATCACATCCTATTATTGTCCAGCTACTGGACTCAGGCCTCTTCTTATAAACCAAGATGAGAGAGATTCAGTACGTACTCCACAACGCGTACACAGTGCAGATTGGTGTGTGGCGTCCTGCTGTAATTTTTTTTCAAGCCATCTTATGTGGCCTTTAGCTTGACTCAAAGTCTAACGTATAATAATGAAAACCGGGCCTAATAGCTTGACGGGTCTTTTGAAACAAGGAAACGCTTGTTATTATAATAATGCTGTATAAAAGGTCACCCATTTCACTGACTTACCTATATATACTTTGCTTAGTTCGGTAATGGTTTTCGACCACTCAAACTCGCGGAGCTGTGAGCGCGCGCGTAATGTCTCGTACATTAAATCATTTTTCGAATAGTGTTGCCTTAGACAAGGCTTGTCATTATGTAAGTCTTAGAGCTCTGTTGAAACATTTGACGCTTGAAACGGTGATACTATCTGAAAGTTTGTTGAAGGCAACATTTTTTTTTTTTTCAATTTTCTATACTATTATTAATAAGTAATTAAGATTTAAATTTAAATATTCAGGTCCAGTTTCAAGTTGAATGAATAGTTATTATTTAGGTTAATTATCATTAAGAACATGTGTCGTGAATACTAAATGACGGATAAGCATACATAAATACTTTTAATTTTGTAAATACATACAATATACGTAGGGAAACACCCAGACCAGAAAAATATTCATGTTTATGCACACAAATGTTTGTCCTGTGTGGGACTCGAACCCACGGCCTTAGAGCGGAGAGAGGGTATACTCGCCATCACGCTATATCAATCGTCGAAATATCTTGAGTTAATAGTTTTTATTATAGTATGAACTACGAAAACTGTGAAAGAAAGTTTCAGAAATTAAATAATGTAGTGAAATAGAAACTTATAATAATAATAATAATAAAAATCTTTATTTCGGATTAACATCCATAAAAGTTTATTAGTAACAGTGAAAGACTTAAGATCTAGTGTTAGTGAAAAATATTCTATCTTAACTAATATAATATAACGTACCGATGGTTACTTCACCGCATGTAGATGCACCCAACGCTCTAGCAGCGGCGAGTCCCACCGGTCCGCCAATACGCACTTATGACAATGGAAATGTTATACTTATATCAATAATAACTTTTGTCTATATTTTTAAATACTAAAATAAATAAAAAAATATTAAGCATTTATGTTATGTAATTAATTATGAGTGTATTAATTTGTATCTCTTTTTCAGTGACATCGCCCGGTTCAGCCGCAAAACTCCACGTCTGCCAAATTTTAATTATTTCCGCCATATTAGCATGGGCAAATAATACATAGGTGATAAAACGTAATTAATAGTGCTAAAATGTAAATAAAATTAAGTAAATGTATTATGAAAAAAAAGTACATTATATACCTTTGGCACGAATGTGAATGTATTACAAAATTGGTTGATAAAATGTCATTTAAAAAAAATATATGTGTTAAAAAAAAACTTACATCTTCTATTTTAATTTATTAGAAAACCTTTTAAACATTATGCTCTACGCTTAAATAATACCATCCGAATATAAAATTTGAATTGACTAAATTATATTACATAGGTCTTCATGGTAAATACTTATAAAACTACCGCATTTTTGAATACGAAAAATTTTTACTTTGTACTTCTTTTAATGAATTAATATATTTATTTTTACAAACTATTTTACAATTCATAATTGTTACTAAAAATGCTGGTTATAAACTATGTTAATACTACACATTATTTATTAAAATGATTTGTATTTTTACGTGTCATGTTACTCGATATGGCACAGCAGCGATTGATCGAGTCAGCAGTACAATCTGCCTGCAATCATTATCAGAAACACATTACATATGATATTCGTACTAAATACCTAGTTCCAACACATTTAAAACAGGCAAAAAGTTGCAACATTTTACAAATCTTTATACGAACAGGAACCAATTTATTTTATTATTCACAAGAAGGTATGTAATATCCAAACCTTTTTTTAGTTTAAACCGTAATTAGGTTACATTCGTGCTGAGGGTTCATAAGTAGTCATTGCAATAATTGTGTGTAAACTTTTTCTGTTATCATAATGAGAGCTATGCAACTTGAACAACTATGAATTGAAGAAACTGTGGAATACTTCAATATTTTTTAAATAATTGTTAGTCATTATCTTATAACGTTAATGGTAACATGTCTTGTAATGTTAAAAGTGACAAATGTCGTGTTATTATTATTATCGCTTAAAAAGTACTATTGTCAAAGATTCTAATGTTTTCTGTATAATAAATTTATGATTTACAAAAAAGTTCTTCATGAAAAATGTACCTTCTTTATTTTTTAAAAATTGTGTCTTTCGTTACCTGTCTACCTAATTTTAAATATTTTTTCCAAATTTCTTAGTGTAAATTTAAAGTGTATACATATTATTATTGCGCATGACTGTACAGGTAGGTAGATGTATTTGTTTCTGTCACGATGTCGACGGGGTACCTAAACGAGCTGACAAATTATACCAAAGAATGTAAGACTAAGAATATTGTTGATTTAATACAAATATATAATTATGTCGAAAGATTGGTGTTGTTTTATTAACCCTGTCATTAATTCTTGATTCACTTAAATGAAAAGTCATAGCGTATCACTGGAAATATTGATCCGCTCTCTACGGCTAAGACGTTGGCGCAGCGGGCGAGCCAGGAGGGCCTGTTCTGATCCGGGGGACGTTGGTCGCGAGCGGGGTGCTAGAAACTACAAAGCCAGGCATTGGCCCCTCGCCCCTTTTCAACAGCGGTGGGAGTCGTCGGAAGTTTTTTAGTGGGTAGTACTGCGGTGGTCGCGTCTGCCGCAGTAAGCCCCACACTCCCTTCTCGGTCCCCCCATTGGCAGGGAGGCAGTGCGTAAACACCATTTTTTTACCGACGATAAAAAAGGCATATTATACTCCCACATTTAGCCACTTATGTTGTTGGTCCCACGTAATAGGTGGCGAGCCTTTTGCCGCTTTGCGTTAGCCCATTGGAACTTTTATGTTCGCCAGATCCTCGTATGTATTTCGATAGGTGCACCACTAGCCATTGGTAGGACCCTATATACTACGCAGATAATGCAGGCGAAACTTTTTCATGATTATTCTTATAACTAAGTAATATGAAAATATGTAGTCTCTTATTACTAGCATAGGGTGATTAGCTAATTACAATATTCATTCTATTTGTAGGTCAAAAGCTTAAATTATAATTACAGCAATATCTCAAGCAAGATTAATAGTTAATCCTGATTGACGTATCAACGGCTTGCTAATCCTTACTGATATTATAAATGCGAAAGTGAATTTGATTATTACGCCCTTAAGCTTAAAAAACTAGGCAGATTTTCATAAAAAATTGTTTGTATATTTAAGATGCTAGAGAGGGACGTAGCCTCCAATTATCTCGAAATATACAAGCAGATAGCTTAAAGACTCAGTTGCGCTAATCTCTGAGTCTAAAGTTTAGAAACGCCACGGGTAAAAGGTATAATTTACAAGTCATTAATAAATAAATATTATCCGACAGTTACACCAATTATTTAGTTCCAAGGTAAGTATCATTAAGACCTTGTGTTATGGATACTAAGTGACGGACATACATACATAGATACTTTTTTTTTGTAAAAACATACTTCATATACCTACATAGTAAAACACCCCGATTAAAACAAATGCTCATGTTTATGTACCTACACAAAGATTTGAAAGATTTGTCCAGTGTGGGAATCGTACCTAAGACCTCAATAGCGGATCGCGGGTATATTCGCCTCCACGCGATATGGGTCGTCAGACCTACCTACGTCAGTCATATCTTTTAAAAATAATGAAAGATCTTTAAAAATAAATATCTTTTATGAAAAATCCTTCAGATGGGCCAAATGCTCGAGTAATATTTTATAATATAAAAAAAACTGCTGCATTTAAATTCATTCTTATATTATTTGTAAGCATTTTGATTTGTCGATTTAGTTTTAAAATTGCAACGGTATTATTATTATTATTCGAGAAGTGGACGAATGTCGATAGCCCAGTAGCCAGACCCCTTGCCTTTAAATTCAAAGGGTCTCGGGTTTCAAAACTTGCTAGCGCACCAATGACTTTTTGAAGTTATGTGCGTAATTATCGCTTGCCCCGTGCCTCGGAAAGCACGTTAAGCCGTTGGTCTCACCTGTCATGAACATCTATGGCAGTCGTTTTTAGGTAGGAACTGCTTTCTAACAGACTGACAACTGGTTTAACCATAGAATGATGTTTCCCTCTGGGTTGCGGAGGTCAGACGGCAGTCGGTCCACGTAATAGATAACTAAAATTCAGTCAAATCTGGTTGAACCAGTGAGCAGACCCTGGGCCCTAAGCTTAAGTCTTGGGCAACCGGGATAATGCTAGGATATGATGATGATGAGAAGTGGACGAATGTAGGCTGATGATGGTTAAAATTGCTTTTCTAAAAAGTTCTGAAACGGTTTTAAAGTGGCACCTACCCGGTATTGCAAGCGAACCGGGATAATGCTAGGATATGATAAAAATGAGAAGTGGACGAATGTACGCTGATTATGGTTATAATTTCTTTTCTAAAAAGTTCTGAAACGGTTTTAAAGTGGCGCCTACCCGGTATTGCAAGCGTCCGTAGGCTGCAGTGACCATCTGTCTTCAGGTACATGTGTCCAAAACAAAGAATTGCCTCTAGCCCTCATCTTCTAACACAAAATTAATACTTGTTTTCTGACGACTGATGCGGCTTGAAAGTAAATATATCTGTTCTTTCATTTCAAAGGTTTCAAATCCCACAAAGAATGATAATATGTTAACCAGTAGCATATCTTTAGTACATCCATACCTTCAAGTAAAATGATGACACTGAGTATAATTATAGAGGATATTATTTTTAACATCCTACTTACCATCATAATTAAAACAGAAGTCATATCACGCAAAACGACCTGCTTAAAAAGGTCATAACTTTTCCATTAAGCAAAGCGTTACGTTACATCCATAAAATAGTCATAATCGATTGCGAATGAAGTTAATTACTTAATGAAAATTGTTAAACCTGTATTTTCCGGTAAATCCACTTAACTGCTGTATCGGCTGGGCGATCGAGTCGTGCACCAAAACGAGTCTTTATTACAACAGATGACACGTAATAAGCAAAAAGGATTAAGAGATTTTACTCCCGACTCTTTTATCGTATTATACGGCCACGTTTTTATAAATTTATGAATATAATGTAATTTGTATGAAATTTAAAAGCGTAAAAAGAGTCCTCATAATCAACTTTAGTCCCGTTGGTTTTCTGATATTAAGGGTGAATGGGGATCCTACTAAGATCCTCCCAAGCTAACCTCACCTGCAAGTGGTGCCTGCCGATTAACGGACAAGGCTCTGGCGAACTTGTCTGCTCCCAGTACTAGCTCGCCACCTATTACGTGGGACCAAAATATAATAAGCCAAATGGGGGTATATTATATGCCTCTGCTTACCCCTTCGGGGATACAGGCGTGATAGTATGTATGTATGTCTATATGTCTGTTTTCTGATAAACCCAGTTCTCAGACTAGTCCGATAAAAAATGTATAAGGAAAGTAGTAATTTATCATTAAAAATTTTTTTACAATCTATATTGATGAATACGAACCATGTAAAGACTTTTTAGCATTTGATATTTTGGCGCGTCTGTGCTTCGAAAGCGATTGTGCAAGATATAGACTTTTATTGGTGGCTTAAAAGAACCGGGCTGAAATGGCAATCTGCTGCATAGATGACGCTAGTTGGAGCCACAGAGGTATTGGTTTCCCCGGACAGAAAGGCGAAACCAGATGAGCAGACAGTAGACTGGAGGTGTTAGCCCACTTTAACGCCTCCGCCCAGACTCGACAAAAAAATATTATTTTAATATGGGTTTTAAATTTAGCTCTTAAAATTTATTTTATATTGACCATATAAATGATCAGACAGCTATCAGTCAGCGAGCTTAATGCTCGTTACTAGTTATATTGCTAATGTAATTTGAACAGCAAGAATTAAAGCTTATGTTTAAATTATATTATTTTTCCGAGTCTTCATATTGACTTATAGGGCCGTATAGTAATCAAGTCTTGTCAAATCAAAAGTGAAACAAACTATAGTAAAGATTTATGAAGCAATAGGTACACAAAGATATAACAAGATTTTAAGAAATTAGGGACAACTTTGCAAAATTGCTATTCTACCAGAAAGATGACCAGAATTCTCAGAAGGCACAGTATTCCAACTTTTGCGTCAACATTTACTTGTAAAGGATCGCGTATTGACTTATAATTTGGAGGAGATAAACGAGACATAATAACATCAAAATACACTGGACAGCAAATAAACCGGGCCACCCGCTAACTTGGAACTCTGACTCGATTTTCTCAAAAAGTATAAACCTCACAACTATCAAACTTACACCTACAAACAGAACGTTTCATGTTGTTTGAGAAATGACCACAAATTTATCCAAAGTACCCTCAATTCACATTGTAATCAAGCAACAAAAACAATACCAACGATTTGCTCTGTTTTGACTAGAGTTTGCGATTAGCGTTCTTTTTTTCTAAATGAGGGTAGTCGGATTTTTCTTATGATTTCTTTAGTTGCCATCCATTATTTGCTCCAGACGCGTGTATTTATGCTATTTCCTTCGGTCAATAATGGATACGACACCCCAAGAAGTAGCTCAAGCTGTAGCACTACTTCAAGCAGGCGTTTCGCAACGTGAAGTCGCTCGGAGACTTCGAATCAGCAGATCTTCGGTACAACGGGTTTAGAGAAGATACTTAGAGACTGGAGCATTCGATCGCCGACCAGGTACGGGCAGACCTAGGGCTACATCAGCAGCAGATGATCGTTATATCCAACTTACTGTTTTGCGAAATCACCGCCTCAACGCAGTTCAAGTCCAACGAAGTCTGCGTGACGAACGCCAAGTGGTCATAAGTTCAGATACCGTCAGAAGGAGACTTGCTGAACGAAATCTGACTCCAAAGAGAGCTGCTACAGGCCCAAAATTAACGGTAGCCCACCGTAGAGCACGACTTCAATTTGCTCGAGAGCATAGAGATTGGACGTTAGAGCAGTGGGGCAATGTATTCTTTACTGATGAGACCAGGGTGAGTCTACATAGAAGTGATTGACGTCAGAGAGTATATCGTCGCCCTTTTTGTAGGTATAACTTTGATAGTTGTAAGTTTTATACTTTTTGAACAAATTGAATCAGAGTTCCAAGGTAGCGGGTGGCCCGGTTTATTTGCTGTCCAGTGTAGTTAACTATGAAGATATTGTTTTAGGTAGTCGGAATCAAAAAAGTCATTCAGAAAACCAAATTCAAGTGAGATATGAATCGGGGGCGTCCTGATTTTAAACTATGCTTTGAACAACACAATAGATAGGCCTTATAAATATGTAAGTACTGGTAAGAAACAAATAAATTTGATAAAGTGAAAACGGCAAATGCTACATAACTTTAACTCAATCACGAACAGAATCGGACGCAGGTGAGTTAAACGCTCGTGGGCTTTACAATTTCAGAGGAAAGTGCGACTGGCAGGTTAAGCACGGTCGGAGGCAATTTCAAAATACGATCTGACGGCAGAAACTGTTTAGGGAATTAAATTTGTGCGTTCTGTGTTGCCTGGCAACCAACAAAGCGGATGGCCAACCTGCCCTCATATGATTAGAGGGTATTAATTTGCACAGTCCGCTTGCACAGCAAAAGGACAGCTTGCTTTTGGTATATTATTACGATGTGTAATTTTCATAATTCAAACATGTATGTAAACAAGATTAACAACGATTTGAAGACTGAATATAAAATGAATTTAATAGAGCATTATCACATACTCCACTTGGGTTGTAAAAGGAGGCCGTGATCAGTAGTAGTATAGGACGATCTTCGGCAAGGTGAACCGAGGACTTGAGACAGGTGGCTGGTAGCGGATGGACGCGATCTGCGGAGGACCGGGATGGTTGACGCTGCTTAAAGCGGCCTATGTCCAGCAGTGAACGGTGATTGGCTAATTGATTGATCAGTAGTATCTTAATGGGCTGATCATTATGATGGCACAAGAATAACGAGTTAAAGGAGTGAGAGAGAGTAAAGCCTCAACTTTTAATGTACTATATTTTTAACAGACCTTTGCTAACAAAATCTGTAGACTATAGTAGTCTACTAGAAATAGCTATGTTGCAAAGAAATACTAGCTGAAGAGCTCTAAAATCCGTTCAATCACCTCAAAACCTATTCATCTAAATCATTTTTATTTTTTAACGTATATTCAGTCTGCTAAGGTCATTCCATATACATACATACATACGTACATTCACGCCTGTTTCCCCGAAGGGATAGGCAAAGGCATATTATACGCACACACTTTGCCAATTGTATACTTGGTCTCAAGTAATGGGTGGCGAGCCTATTGCCGCTTACCGGGCACTGTTATGTTCGCCAGAGCCTCGTCCGTTGATCGGCAGGTGCACCACTTGCAGGTGAGGTTGGCTTGGGCTTCTCAGGTCTTGGTAGGATCCCTAAACACCTTAGTTATTCCATATGTATCACAAAATGCATGATGAGATGCAAATATTGGTGGGTGCACGATCAGAACTATGTATCTATCTGCTACCTAATAATTTAAGACATTGTGTGTATTCACCTTATTATTACAATTACTTAGTTTAACAATCATTACGACCAAATAGGCGTGGTGGCGAGTATATCCGCACTCCGCTCCTGATGTCGTGGGTTCGATTCCCAAGCAGGACCTATCTTTGAGTGCAAATATATGAATGTTTGTTCTGGTCTGGGTGTTTTCATATGTATGTTCAGAATGTATGTACACAAATAAGTATTTATGTATGTTTATCCGTTGTTTAGTATTCATAACACAAGTTCTTAATGATACTTATCTTGGAACTAAGTAATTGGTGATATTGTCACCATACCATATATTTATTATTATTTATTTATTTATTAACTATAATCCGATGCACGTCAATAAACAATTATAGTAAACAAAAAACTAATTAAATACAAAAACAAACTAAAGTGACACATCATATCAAAATCGTAGCAAAGCAGAAGGCTAAATTACAAAGTTACAATTAGCCTTGTTAAGGGTCGCCCGCAATTGCACGATGGTTCTATGAATAAATTACCTTCACTACCAGTTTGTGGAGGCAACGTTTTTGAGGGCCTCGTTTGAATTAAGAAAAGGGTATGTTATTAACCCATCAAATACATAACTTTGATGTTGTGACAACCCAAAAACATATTTTTATTACAATTAGCCATCGAGAACATACGTACGTAACTAGGAATGTTCCGCAATACTTTAACCTTGTAGGTACAATTGTTTTAAACTTTTAACTATGCGACAGCGTACTCAAAGCAACTCTGGCGCCGTAGCATTGACAAAGTCAGTCGTAGGCGCTATACTTTTACGTAGATATTTATATTTCGCAAATAGCAAGTCGAGACAAAAAAGTATTTTGGGAAAGTTCGGTTTAATTGCACGTTTAATGTTGATTGTCGCTAACCCACAAATCTCCCTATGGGAGCCTCATCTCTAAATCATGTTTAACCGCGGGAATTGGAAATTCCTTTTATTTATTGTGATACTATCTACTACTACTACTAGTGGTCAGTATAAAGTTAGCCAAATTTTATACAACCCTTTGAGACAACCTGAAAGAATAATTTGTAAAGGCAAATAACAACAAATTAATAGTAAAGCAAAAGTCATCGGTAAGCGGCAATAGGCTACCTACGTGGGACTAACAATACAATTGGCGAAGTGCGGCGGTATAATAATTATGCCCAACAAATTAATAGTAAAGCAAAAGTTATCGGTAAGTGGCAATTGGCTCGTCACCTACCTAAGTGGGACTAACAATACAATTGGCGAAGTGCGGCTGTATAATAATTATGCCTCTGCCTATAATTATCCCTTCGGATAACCAGGCGTGATTATATGTATGTTCTAGTAGCGCCCTGCGGTTTTACCCGCGTGGTCCCCGTTCCCGTGGAAATATCGGGATAAAAAGTGTCCTATATGTTAGTCCAGAGCTGCAGCTATACACGTACAAAGTTTCATCACAATTGCTCCAGTAGTTTTTGCGTGAAAGAGTAACAAACATCCATCCACACATACAAACATTCACGTTTATAATATTAGTAGGATAGTCAAGCATTTTCGAGAATGTTTTAAAAGTAGAGAAATAATTGTCTGCATATGCATACCTGCGATTCAATTGAAAACTTATTATAATGAAACGAGTCCAAAAATATGAACAACATTTTATTAGTTCGAAAAGATCAAAAATCATACCTATACATAAAATTCCAATATTTTAGCACTAAAGAGAGAGTAATGATGCAAGAAAACTGATATTACGAAATAATGAGGAATTTACGGATAGCTCGGGTAGAGCATGAAATTGGGTTTCGACACAAGCCAGTGATTGAAGGAAGGCATTTTAAATATTAGAATACAATTTGAAGCCCTCTTTTATACTAACTTATTATTATTATTATTTATTTATTATTATTTATGTCATGCAAAACTACAGAATGTATTTTAACGAAACAACATTATTATAGCTCATACATTATACGCATATAATAAAATTTATACACGTCTAATGGTTTGCTCGGCACTTCATTGAATATCATATTAATATTAGCTAATAATAAAGCTAACAAATAACTTCAAAAATATAAATAAATCTATATAAACATTGATTCTCTTTTTCTTACGTCGGTAACATAATGCATTTACACAATGGCAATACACGTGGCCAAAGGGGGACCGAGAGGGGGTGAGGGACTCACCACCGACAGATCCAACAACCGCCAGCAGTAATTCTCACAAAAAAAAATCCGAAGACGCACAACGCTTGCTGACAGACATGGGCGAGGCGCTAGTACCTGGATTTCAGCGTCCGCCCGCAGCCAATGTCCCCCGAGTCAGAACCTGGGAGGATCTCCTCGGAGATGAGCAGTGTATGCCCCCCTTCTACTGTCGTGTGGTACCATAGCGTGCGTGGCCGACTTTAGAGGGTCTATGTTTAGACCGTAGAGGCCCCTGCCCTCGCTGCCTAATACCCTCCTGGCGCTACTTGGTGGACCAGCCTTGCCCGCCCGCTGCGCCCTCCACAGGTCTCACTTAGTTTCCCTACCTGGTAGCCCAGAGACGTCGGCCTCTGGGTGTTACCTTTTCCTCAGCGGCCTCCTCCGCCCTACCGGGAGATTCGCCCCTGACCACGTCAGGGTGGAAACTTGTCCGATGGAGAAACATTAATTCTCCAATTCTACCACATACAACCTTTCTTTCGCATAAAAAATTGCCTTTACTTTCTCAGGCTGTGGTATCAAATTTACATTTAATTGGTTCTGTAGTTTTAGCGTAAAAGCGAGATAGGCAGACAGAATTACTTTCGCATTTATGATATTAGTAAGAGTTTTGTTAATTTATTTTAAGTGATTCTATCATGCGGGAACTCTCCGAGTATACTTTTTCGCACACCATGATGTTTTCTTACAATACCTAAACTTCAACAACTTCAACAACACTTTCAACGCTATAAATGATTTGAAATTGAAACTCCACATTGCCATAACAATAAATAATATAAGGTAAAATTATTTGTTACTATAGGGGGACGATGAATTTTAATTTGACACTCATCAAACTAAATATCCTATGAAAATTCAGATCAGGCAGGCAAAACAAAAAAGAAAACAGAAGCAATGTTTTTTTTAATAGCGAACGCTGGCAATGATTTTGGTTACACATTGTGCGTTCAAAACGACCATTTGTGGGCCAAAATGGATCGTAAAATGAATTTTATGAGTGGACAGGCCCGCACCACTTCACGCCATTATTCCGCCATTTTCGGAGGAGAAATTAAATTAATCGGTGTGGCACAAAATTTGCACATAACGAATCGAGTGCTGATAGTTCACATGAGCTTTATATAGGATCTGGGTTACTGCCGTCACTATTAACAGTTGAAGTTTCATTTACAGTTTTAATATTTTCATAGTTTTTCGAAAAATTTACGAGGGTTTCGTGGACTATTTTTGAAATAGTATTCCCATTAATAAACTGCACCGATTAGTTCACTAACAGAATTATAGGAGAGTAAAGATATTTATAATTTAATACAAACGCAATTATAAATCTGTAAAAATATTGTAAGTATGCTAGGATATTATTAATTGGCATAACTTAATGCAATATAAAAGTTCAGATAATATTCAATATATAGAACACTTAACGAATATTATCGTGAGATAAACCGTTTCTTGTTATTAGTCTAACAATAAGAAAAATTTAATTTTAGGTTAAAGCAAACCATTAAACTTAGTAGATATTCAAGTTATGTAGTTGAGGCTTGCTCTAGCATTATAGGTAGATACTTGGTTATGAATATTTGGCTACAAATTATTCTGCAGTAGTGGAAATTCGTGGTCATCCAACTATTTCAGGAGCTTTGTCGCCAATTTCGACAACGCTAACTGAAGTCCGGCTGAATTTCAATGATGAACAAAGTAATATTTCCGAAGTAACATTAAGAAAGGATATAACTGTTAGAAGTATGGTTGTATCAGGTTAAAGTATACTGTTAAGCATATAAAAATATCACATGACATTTTTACAATATTTTTTGTTTGTCTAGATGTCCAATAATACATTATTCATTATAACTCATGAAACTTCCTAAGGAACAAACAAAACTACTAACGTATTTGAAGTATAGAGAGACTTAATAAACAACAATAGATGTTTATATAAATACCTAACTTTTTTATAGGTTAGGACCCCGACTGTATGCCTTGAGTTAGGGAATTTCTGAACTTCACGTTCGAAGCCGGGACAAGAAAATAACAAGAAGAAAAGCAGTGCGAGTGTTTGACATGTTTCCGATACGGCACTCACCGTAGTCCAGCAAAAACGCCGCGTTAAGTTTTTAATTTAACTTTAACACAGAATTCCAGACTTTTTTCAGGGCTCCCACTATTAATTTGCCGATGAAGTTGGCTAGCATATCAATTTGTTTTTTTGTGACCCTTACCGCAAAGAAAAATAGAACTATTTTCAATACTTGACGATTTCATTGCTCAATTCTTCTCCAACCAAGCTCCTGGCCGAATTGCCAATTCAATACTAAGTTATCTTGACATTCGTTCATCCGAATGATTCACGAATTTACCCAAAAGAGTTCAAGGTGGTTGCAACAGCATCCTGAGTATGATAGCGATAATGCTGGATAAATCTTCTTTTCTTGCTGAATAACTGATATTACTGAAACATGAGTTAAATCTGTTTCTAAAGTTATTAACACACATAAGTCCAAATTTGATGAAATTGGAGGTGTATAGGGAACCTACCAAGACCTAAGAAGCCCAAGCCAACCTCACCTGCAAGTGGTGCACCTGCCGATAAATGGACGAGCCTCTGGCGAACATAATAGTTCCCTGGAAGCGGCAATACGTGGGACAAACTACACTGGACAGCAAATAAACCGGGCCACCCGCTACCTTGGAACTCTGATTCGATTTTCTCAAAAAGTATAAACCTCACAACTATCAAACTTACACCTACAAAAAGTGCGTATAATACTCTCTGACGTCGATCACTTCCTTGTAGACTCACCCTGGTCTCATCAGTAAAGAGTACATTGCCCCACTGCTCTAACGTCCAATCCCTATGCTCTCGGGCAAATTCGAGTCGTGCTCTACGGTAGGGTACGGTTAATTTTGGGCCTGTAGCAGCTCTCTTTGGAGCCAGATTTCGTTTAGCAAGTCTCCTTCTAGCGGTATCTGAACTTATGACCACTTGGCGTTCGTCACGCAGACTTCGTTGGACTTCAACTGCGTTGAGGCGGCGATTTCGCAAAACAGTAAGTTGGATATAACGATCATCTGCTGCTGATGTAGCCCTAGGTCTGCCCGTACCTAGACGGCGATCGAATGCTCTAGTCTCTAAGTATCGTCTGTAAGCCCGTTGTACCGAAGATCTGCTGATTCGAAGTCTCCGAGCGACTTCACGTGGCGAAAAGCCTGCTTGAAGTAGTGCTACAGCTTAAGCTGCTTCTTGAGGCGTCGTGTCCATTATTGACCGAAGAAAATAGCAGAAATACACGCGTCTGGAGCAAATAATGGATGGCAACCAAAGAAATTATAAGAAAAATCCGACTATCCTCATTTAGAAAAAAAGAACACTAATCGTAAACTCTAGTCAAAACAGAGCAAATCGTTGGTATTGTGTTTGTTGCTTGATTACAATGTGAATTGAGGGTACTTTGGATAAATTTGTGGTCATTTCTCAAACAACATGAAACGCACTTTTTGTGGGTGTAACTTTGATAGTTGTGAGGTTTATACTTTTTGAGAAAATCGAATCAAAATTCCAAGGTAGCGGGTGGCCCGGTTTATTTGCTGTCCAGTGTATATAACTGACGAAGTGTGGTCGTATATGTATGCATCTGTCTACCCCTACGGGAAACAGGCGTAAGTGTACATAACATAATGTATGTTTAACTGTATTTATATGATTGTCACATGACAACATGGACATCAACAGTCTGAAGTAACTGATTATTGCATAGGTATTTCTATCCATAGTTTGTCTTTGTTATGAGTCTTGATTATATAAATATTTTTTTACATTTTTTTCAGGTAAGTGATCAACATTGAAAACAACTTTTCTAAATTTTACCCCTACCCTACTTTACCACATTAGTTGAACGGACCAAATAAACTATACTATAAACAATTTCAATCCTATGAATAACAATTTTCTATACCAATACGCTACCAAAATATTTTGAATTCAGCGGCTAAAACTTCGCGTATTACAATTAAAATTGTTTCACATGAGAATGTTTGGCCATTTAGCATTAGGTATGCGAAACGTGAACAGGCCACGTTTTTCAATTAAAGCACGAACAGATATTAAGCCCGGTGTGACGCGTAAACACGACGTGACACTGATAAAGGTGAAAAGGTACTTCAGCGGTTCGAGGTGTTATTTTGTGGTCAATTTGTTGAACATTCAGGGGCTTATTACAAAACAAGATCTTAAGTTAACCCGGCTTAAAACTACTGCTGTGTCTTTTATTAAATAAAATGAAGATCATTTGTTACATTTACATTGAACAGCATTTATTATAATCAAGTTAAACTTTAATAATTATGGTTTTGTTATTACCTCCTCACTTGCTTAAAAGGCATACTCACTATTACTAATTCAATTTGATATCAAGACAATAAGTATCAATGTTTAGGTAGCAGTTAAGTTTAAAGTTCACTGTGATTTGGAGCTTTAGTAGTGTGCCAATCTGTAGTGATACTATATTGCTTTTTACAAAAATTTGCTATTTACAAAAAAAAAAAAAGGATTTTAAGTATGTTTATCCGTTCTTTAATATCCATAACACAAGTTCTTCATGATACTTATCTTGGAACTAAATAATTGGTGTAAGTGTCCGAAAATATTTATTGCTATTTTTTGTGGCGATGAGAACTGTAATATATACATCTCATTATACTTGAATGAACCTTCTTGCCACATAGCTCTGGCGAACACAAAAGTTCCCGATAATAGGCTCGCCATCTACGGGACCAACAATACAATTGGCGAAATGTGGGCATACAATTTGACTCTGCCCTTTAGGGAAATAGGCGTCATATGTATGTATGTATTTCCCACTGCAGGGTATATGTCTCCCTCAAGTATCTGGACCAGCGTGGTGGAAAATTGTCCAATTCCACGTCAGTATCATATATTTAAGTAAAATATATCTCGTTTCATAGTTGGTTTCTCGATTACTAGGAGATTGTGATGACAGGTGTATACATAGACTCAGATCCAAATTACTTCAATTAGATAAAATTAGAAATTTATTTTGTACTTTATGCTGTGAGAATCGTGTGGTACCGGCCTGGAATAGTGCCCCCCCCTCTCATCACAGGGAGTTGTAAGAGTCGACGAAGAGAAATCCTACCGGATGATGGGCAGTAGCGTTAGTGCGTACTGGCTTGAACTGCAATTACCAACCCGCCTGCCTAGCGCGGTGATTGTGGGCAGATACCTCCAATAGAATTTAATCTATTGGGAATGCTAATGGACTTTAATGGAATGACTTGCTTTGGACTTTATAAGGCTAATATATAATAATATGCTAAGCAGATTTATTCATCAAAAATGCTTTCAACTTTTGATAAATCTCTCATAAAAAAATTTGCATATTGCTTTTCTTTCAATGATAAATACATAAATTACATAACGAGCCAAATTCTAAGAATTGTGTTCCCGCAAAAATGTTCTTCAAAATCTTGATAAATATATTCGACGCCGTTAGATCCCTAATAACGCATTCCGTAAGTTGTTCTCTCACCCTGAGAAAGGGAATCTGTTCCGGGATTTTTTCGTCGCCTCCTGTGATTCATTATATAAATGAGATAATCTCACCATTTTATTACACATTTGTATAACACTGTTAAACAGGGTTTCTTGTCACTGAATCTTCAAAATACTTTTTCAGTATGAAACATGTGATCATAAATAATATCATTTGCCTACAGTATTTTACCGATGATCAGGTCAAGGCGGCAGGAAGGTGGTGGATGAAGACGACTCAGGATCGCTCTATGTAGAAATCTTTTGGGAAGGCTTATGATCAGCGGTGGATGTCATATGGCTGGGTAAAAGTGATGATAAATTGTGTTCGGCGTTATATCCAACTAAATTTTACGGTCTCACCTAATTGTTACCTAATACCTAATGATATCTAAGGATCCCAAGCCAACCTTACCTGCAAGTGGTGCACCTGCCGATCTACGGACGAGGTTCTGGTGAACACAAAGTACCCGGCAAGCGGCAATAGGCTCGCCACCTATTACGTGGGACCATCAATATAACTGGCATGGCACATTATACATCATACCTCTGCCTACCCCTTCGGGTAAAATCGTGATATTATGCATGTATGTAAGACACATGAAAATTATTGTGAATTTGAACAAAGGAGTCAAAATACTACTTAACTACTACGAATAAATAGTTATTTTTAGTAAGGGTGTAAATACCGCATTGAAATCGATTTCTTTCTTTCTTTTTTGTTTGGAAAATGCGAATACCAGTGGTTTATTTATATTTACCGAAATTATTTTCATATCTTAAAAGGCTGAAATGATTACTGGGCTTAGGTCTTATATATCAATCGAGGTGAATGGGATTATGGCCACCACGTGTAGCCAGTATAGATTGCTGAAGGTTGTTAGAATGTGATTACGGACTGCCACATTCAGTAACAACCGTGACCACTTGAAACCGAAGCACAGAAGCAAACAATATCAAATGCCTGCATACATTTGATATTGTGTGCTTCTGTGCAAATCAAAAGAGATAACTTTGTCAACGCTGCTTAACTTCGCTTATCGTTTTCAACCAGCTATTATGGCCGCGGCACAAATGCTTTTAAAGAAGTGCTAAAAATAAGGTTAACTTGAAAAATAAAGTGCGGAAAATTGAATCGTACAAGGAAACGAATAAATAATCATTAACATTTAACTGAAGACCATACGTTATTTTACTCATTATGTCGTCGATATAAAAAATATGCCGTTCGCTATTCATTTCGACAAACGTCTTTCGGCCACATTCTTCGGCACAAAATTGCCCTCAAAGCGCTGCTCAAATACCTCTGGGGTCTTAACACATTGGGGAATCTCGAACAGATTCGTAAATTTTTCAGAAGCGAATCGCGTGTTCTTTTCTAGAAAATACTCGCACAAAATCAAATTTTCGTTACGCTTCGGGTATAGGTATGTTAAAAAATTGTATTATACGTTTCTTAAATAATTGTTTTTGTTTAATAGGGCTTAATTTATGTACGTATTCTTAAAAGTTACTCAAAGAACTTTCGAATAATACTTTTTGATTCGGTGTGGTCACAAGCTACTAGTTTCTAACTTAATAGCAGAAGATATCTAATGTTGGCTATCAGAAAATCTGCCAAAGGATTGGTATTACAATTTTAACACAGCTACTTATTCAGAATGAGCTAAAAACATCTTTACAATTGCTTTGAAGCAAAAGTATACAAAAGGCCACACTACACTAAGAACACAATAATTCCGTGACATCTCCGTATTCTTCGAAGTTTCCATTAGAGCTTTCAGGATAAATCCAAATGGAATGAGACGGCCCTAATTACACTAGAGTTTCCCGAAATGAGATTAACTCACGCGAGGAAGATTCGCACGCAAGCTTTTTGCTTCGTGCCTGCTGGGAACTTGAAAGTAATATTTTGATGGGACCAAGAGAGTGGTCTTAAGTGTTGAATTATATCTTTAGCTAAATGGGGTTGTGGTCCGCTGTAAGGCAGTTTCAAGGGAAGTAATTAGGCAGGGCATAGCACATATTTATAATTAGAATATAGTTTTATTTTACTAAAGGTTAATGTTATAAAACGCTTGTCAGTCTGCGATATTCAGTGTCTGGAAATGAAAACACAATTCACATAAGTCAGTCCTTGAATAGGTCATCGTTTGTGTAACATTTAATATCGAGCTCTTCCGCGTTCCGGAAAACACGGTTAAGTTATTACCTCTGGATTGCGTACCCTTCAAATCAAAATACAACAGCGGCAATAAGCCCGCCACTTATTATGTAGGACCGTAGATATAATTGGCAAAATTTGGGCGTATAATATGCCTGATTTAAGCAGGCGTAATTATATTTTTTAAAGTCAAAAGAAAGGCCCAAACTCTAACTGGGGAATGCCACTTTGTATTGGATCTCCAAGGTGTAGTATTACCCAAATCCCTCATAAAATACTTTGTAAACGGAAGCCCAAACCGTTGCCATAAGGGATGACACGGAGAATTTAAAGAAAAGCCTTCAGTGTTGTAATAGAGAAAAACTAATTTAAAATATTACCTACAGAAGCTTAGAAAAGCCACAAAGCCCCTATAAGCGAAAATATGACGAGAAAGATAATTCGCCTGAGGGTAAAAATGAAAATTTAAAATGTTCTAGAATAACGCCGACCACGCCTCAGTGATCAAATACATCGGAAATTCTGCTCCTTGATGTCGAAAGTGCTTTTATCTTATCTTTTATGTACCCAGCGATCGTTAGAGAGAACTATTAAAGAAAAGTGTCAGACTTTAAATAGGCAGCTGGGTAAAACTAAAGTGTTTTGTGAAACAGAATGAATATTAAATTCTGCTATAAATGTTAACTATTTAATTTTTATTTTTGTTGTTAAGTTGGTAGACGGGTACTAAAGAAAATATAATAGTTAGATTTTATTTGCGTTGTGTATATGTTATCCCGACGTTTCGAATACTTTGCAGTGATTTGTTGTTACGGAAAGATTGATATAAAAGTTGCCTCCAAAAATAAAGTCCAAAAAAGTAACTTCACTCATATTATATTTCACATCAATTATTTGCAGTTTGGTCACCGGTTTGGACTTCACTAACATGCGGTCCGAAGAAGTTGGTAAATTTAAAACATATTCTCTTTTGTAAGTAGGATATTTATGATCGGCCAGTCATGCCAGTTAGTCCCACCTGATGGTAAGCAATTCAGACGATTAATGCCATTGATTCTATATTTTTATGCAGTGGTATTATATGCTGCCATACATTTCAACCAAAACTCAAATAAAACTATGGTGATTCTCATATTATAATAATCCTTTACTGCACACCAAAAAAAGTTACGAATAATAAATAATAAAGACTAAATGCACAAAAGTGGACTTATCTCTAGAAGATATCTCTATCAGCCAACACTAGCAGTTGCAGAATAAATTGTGTTATTATTATGGTAAATATTAAACAAAGGGATGGTCGCTAGTAACACCGAAACAAAAAAGTTCTTCTATCCATTTACCCCGTTTGATATTGAATAATAAATTAGCATTTAATAATATATTTTTTATAAAGTCTTTTACCAATGGTTCAATATATTGGCACCATAACATTTACTTTAAATAGACATGTTTGGAAAAGAACGAGAGAGGACTTTGCCCTATACTGTAAGAGCAAATAAAAAAAACGTATTCTATCCTTCTTTAAATCCACTTCTCCTGGTTTAAAATAATATACTATATTAGTTTCAAACTGCAAATTTTAAACCTCTTACTGATTATATAGGATTTCATTAGAGCAGTTTAATTTAAACAAAAATTCTATCGAGGACTTGTGTTTTTGATTTTGTCAGACTGAAATATGTTTTAAGCGATTTAAGCTAGCAGAGAACCAATCAGGCAATTTTTGAAGGTGTCGATACCAATTTGAATGATATCGTGTGATTCTAAAAGAGAGAAGGTAGCTTAGGTTTTTATAATGCATACAAGGGTTATCCAAGCTAAGGAACCCTCAAAAATCTGTTCACTATACGGATGGATTTTCGTCATTCACAAGTCCATGCCATGGTAGAAATTAATCGCGTAATGGGTGCTTTATGCGCGGTGCCTATATTCAACGGTCGGCACGGATCGTAGAACTATGCCGATTTTGTACTGGGCCTATGCCAAACTACTACGTTTGGTATGCAATTTGTTTCCTGAATAAATGATGAACGTTAATAGGCATTCTCGTAAGCTTAGTTTTAGTTCAGAACGTAAATATATAGGAGTTTATTACAAAACTAGATCTGAAGTTAGACCTTGTTTAAAACTACTGCTGTCACTTTCATTTGGTAAGATGAAGACAGTGATAGCGCTATTTTTAAACCTGGTCTAACTTTAGATCTCGTTTTGTAATAAACCCTATAGTTTTTATGTCAAAGGTGACTGAGTTGATAGTCAAGCATAGAGCCTGTGTGTTGGAAAGCAGCTACTACAAACCTATAACCGCAAAAAAAAAAGAACCGCAAATAATGCTGTTTGGACAGACAGTGATCATTATAACGAGTAACATTTAATAAAACGCAATATGTCTTGCGCGTGGTTGACTCTATGAAAACCTTTTCGCACACTTTTGATGATGAAAAAATCTATTCACTCCAATATCTCAGCATAAGTTTAGAGTATTTGTGTCGAAAATTGTTCCAAAATAAAGTTGATGTTTTTTTGGATATTGAAAAACATCCATCATTGAAAGGGCAGATTAAAAGTACACTTAACCGATGGGCGGGCATAAAAATGTTAAAAAGTGTAAATAAAGCCAATTGTGTGCCAATATCGTAGCAAATGGAAGGATGTGATCCCTGCTATTATGTACGTATACGCAACATATTGTAATTTTATAATTCCCCATTTAATGTTAGTATTATTATTTATTATCAAAAGTGAATTATCTAAAATTACACAATACAATAAAATTAAAATACATGCAATTTTTTAAGCACTTCAATAGTACCTATACCATATCATACCTACCTTAAATGTAACAATTTTTTAACTGACATAATTATTACTTCTGACCTGTAATGGTGGTGAGGTTTGAACATGGTGGCAACTGTTTCTAAACCAAACGCTTAACTAATGGACGCTTTTAATTAATTACCAACACTTAGCTTAGATATCTGAAAGGGGTGTATTAGCGGCAATTAACCAAAACAGGGGTCTTAAATCAAAATTTCAAATTATGCTCTACCGTACCCTGGTTGTATCCGTGAAATCGCATTCATCAAAACTTGGGAATTAGCTTCGTTCCCTAATTAAACCTGTCGGTTGTTATCTCCGCTATCCCGAGGGGGCTGGCATCTTACGTAAATATGTAAATTTAAATACAAGTTTTATTGTTACAAAATTTATTGCTTTCCCTATTAATTTGTTGTCGTTTTTTTAATATTTAGCTTCTAGCAAAGCTAGTGTGAATAGCTTTTTTATCGTGGTTTTTTATGAGATTTGAAGATATTTTCGCATTAAAATGTTACAATAATACTTCAAATACTTACAGGTAAAAAAGCGAAATAAACTAAAATAAATAAATAAATAAATAACTTAAGCGAAACTTTTTCAAATTCGTTCAGGCATTTAAGTAATCGAAAATAAACACAAAATCATACATACTTATATCATACCTACATGATTATGTTCTTATGCTTATTAAATTTGGTGAAA
Source organism: Musotima nitidalis (assembly GCA_949126915.1). Lineage (NCBI taxonomy): Eukaryota > Metazoa > Arthropoda > Insecta > Lepidoptera > Crambidae > Musotima > Musotima nitidalis. Next base: position 10,248,190 of record OX421423.1, on the reverse strand, counting down.
TATGGCACATTCAAAGCTTGAACTCTAGGGTAGGACTGTGGGACTGTTCGAAAGGGCTATCGCGGACGCGAGACATAGCAGGCTCAAGAATTGACATGGATATTTTTTTGTCAGTATAAGTTTAGCATACCCTGCTGCTTCACCAACAACGGCAGACGGTCATTTAAAGAATTTCCAACCGAAAAATGGGTACTGTCTTTTCATTTTATCAAAAAAAAGTGACAGCAAGTTTTAAACTTGGTTTTTAATTTTAGATCTGGTTTTGTAATAAACCCCGTTCATTCTAAGAGACGATATAAAATGTTCTTCACTATTATCACACATCACTATGTCGCTACATATCCCCGCGTATAGTTGTCGCCTGTGTTTAACACTTGTAACACAGGTAAAACCATAAGCGGGAGCTAATTTATAATTTTAAAAGTAACTGGAGTCAACGCCAGGTCTGCGAGACATAGAAACTGTCATAAACTGTCCAGAATCAATCTTTTAACATTTTCATAATTTCATATATTTTTATCACTAATGTCGTTATCATATAAAAATTTTTGCAAAACAAACAGGCAAAATATTTTTAAGGATAAAAAGTAAGTAACCGGGTAGGTAGGTAGATATTTTTATTATTATAAAATACCGTTTCTACATCTAGTCTATTTAAGTCCATAAAATACAAGACTCATCGGGCAACAAAAGAAAGGTTGATTACCCCTGTTTGGCGCCATTAGATAATAATATGTCTGGCTATTTTTTTTATGTGTACTTACGATTATTTTTAGATCGAAGCGAGACGAACGAATCATTTACGTGATAATAGGTGATACGCTAGTCTATTTTCAATTCGATGCCACCCAGGTCTCTTCTTCAAAATCTTTGTTAGCGCTGCAAAGCGTTAATAAGATCAGGAGTTGATGCTGCAGTTGAATGTGATTTAAAGTATTTTTACAACAGATCAAGCTTGACGGTCTATAGCAGCACTACTAAGGTCATAGGTTCGATTCCATTGGATAAATATTTGTTTGCATGAACATCAGTATTTGTCTCAGTCTGGTTACCTTCTATGTAAAATAAGTATGTATACACAAATAGTTAGCATTTTTGTATATATTTATCTATTCTCCCAAACTAAGCCGAGCCTGTCGGGACTGGGGGTGAGAAGTTTCTGTCAAAGAGATTTATCTATCATCTACTATTTAAGGACCGGTCTACATTCCAGAACTTTTATGCGCCGTCTTAATTTATTTTAAATATATCAAATAGAAATAATAGGTTGGGGAAAAAGTCTTTTCGTATTTTTATATGAAAAGTCAAGACATTTTTTTCAAAGTTTATTTACATTTATTTACAATATATATGTACCGTTTTGTTGAATAACTTTCTGCCATTTTGTGGGCAGAGACATTATCCCGTTACTGTAGAAACTTTGGGACTTCTGATCAAAAAAACGGGACAAATAGTTTTGGCAGTCCTCTCTTGAGGTCAACCTTACAGAACCTAAAGAATTCTGCAGAGACCGAAACAGGTGAAAATCTGAAGGCGCAAGGTCAGGGCTATATGGTGGATGCACTAGGACCTCCCAGTCGAACTCTCTTAATTTTTGCTGAGTGGCTAAAGATGTGTGTGGTCTAGCGTTATCGTGATTAAAGACCACACCCTTCCTGTTGATCAATTCCGGCCGTTTTCTCTCGACTGCTTCCTTTAATATCATCAGTTGCTGGCAGTAAAGATCAGAATCGATGGTTTTGCCGGGCGGTAAAAGCTCATAATAAGCAATGCCCTTCCAATCCCACCATACACACAGCATCACCTTATTTCGTGTTAGGCCAGGTTTGGCCAGTCTGTGAAGCCTGGCCAACTTTCGACCACGACCTTTTTCGCACGTTCTTGTCGTACGTGATCCACTTTTCATCGCCAGTTATCAATCTCTTCAAAAACGGCTCGGTTTCATTACGTCTCAATAATGAATCGCAAATGAGTACACGGTTCATTAAGTTTCTTTGAGTGAGCTCGTGTGGCACCCAAATATCGAGCTTTTTTGTATAACCAGCTTTCTTCAAATGGGTCAAAACTGTTTTGTGGTCAATTCCCAGTTCTTCAGCTACATCGTAACTACTAATATGCCGATCTTGCTCCACTCTTTCAAAAATGGCGTCCATTTTATTCGTAACAGGGCGACCAGAGCGAGGTGCATCTTTAACATCAAAATTTCCGGACTGAAAACGTTTGAACCAAATTTGTGCTACTCTTACTGACACTGCATCAGGTCCATAAACATCACAAATTTTTTTCACTGCTTGAGTTGCATTTTTGCCTTTTTTATAATAAAATTTTAAAATGTATCGAATTTCTTTATTAGATTCACTCATTTTAACGGAGAGAAAAACAAATGAAAAATAGCGGGAAACAACTTTTTTTTATTTTTTTCTTTTCTTTATAATGGAACCTTTTTAATGTTACCAAAACCAGCCAGACACAAATAGTACAGTCAAAAAAAAATTATAATAAGTTTATACCTACGTTATGCGAAAAGACTTTTTCCCCGACCTAATAATTAGTAGTAGGTAGTATTTATATAGTTGTTTAAATTATGCCTCTAAATATAGGTGTAATTGCTCCTATCAAGATCTGACGAGCCCAAGCCAACCTCACCTGCAAGTGCCGATCAATGAACGGGGCTCTGGCGAAAACAAAAGTTCCCGGTATTCGGCAATAGGCACGTGGAACCAATAATACAACTGGCGAAATGCGTATGTTTAAATTATGCCTCTGCCTACCCTTTCGAAGAAACAGGCCTGATTTTGATTTTTTCTTTTGATCAGGAGAAAGACCTTGAACTTATTATTTCTTTATAAAGTTGTGCGGAATTTAGTAGATTGCCCGCATCTTTTAAGCGATACATCAATTATAGTTCCTTGCAGAACACCACGATAATGGCATCTTTGTTAGTGAAATTATTCGCACACACAAATGAACGGTCGCATGCAGCGTTATACCGCTTGCTCGCTTCGTATAATACTTTGGGTCAGTGTACGGTTCGTACACTAAAATCACTGGTAAGAATGACTAAGAGTTTATTAGACGATAACAAGGAAAGAGAGCTAGACTAAATGGTAAATGGTGTGAGTGAATACGTCTGATTGGTATGATAATCGTTAAAACACTAAGTACAAAATAAATGAATAAAAGGAAATTAAAAATACGCCACGAATTAGAATATGCGAGTCGGGTCAAAATGCTGACACGCGACATAATTTCTTGCTGTACGTTCAAAGATCGTAAAGTCAGATTAATATATTCCCACGATTCTTTCTCTCAATTTTGGGATAATCTAAAAAAGTTTAAGTCTACTATATAGTATATTTAAAATTCGTTAGTCTCTACTCGTATATCTATTCTTTATTTAATTTTGATTGTTAATTACTTTAATTTCATTCTCTCTATTATATGAATGATGTAAGTGCACTCTTTGGAAGGGCAATAAATAAATATTATGTAGTATTTTAAAAGCAATAATATTTGAAATTCACTTAATAGTAAAGCAGAAAAGTTATCGTAATTCGTTTCACGAGTTTAAACCGTTCTAATTGATTAAAGTAATAGTAACGGCCAATAAAGTTTGTTGTTGTCGTTTAATGGTTTTCCGTTTTCTTGCCGTATAACTTTCTCGTAAATTAATAACTTCGTGGAAAATCGAAGTGAATTTATTGTGATAAAATTTGTTACCTTTATATCAAGTTTTGATGATTGGGATTTTTGTTCTGAATTTCTATTCAAAATTAATAATTCAATGAATAAGTCGGAAATAAGAAAAATAAGTGATAGAGACACTTATTATAGTGATAAATTATGTGTTGAAATAAGGATTTCTAACATTTCACATAGCATAATTTACGGGGTAGAGCATTTAACCAAGTACTTAATTTGACCTATCTACCCGAGAAGCGAGAAGGATCTAACTACAATTCAAGAATAGTTTAATGCACCTTAACCCTGTCCCGAATACGACCTGGGTTTATTACTGGAATAAAATACTCGTAATCTATCCGAATGGGCTTCTAAAGCCCCCGTGTGATAGCATCTATATGATGTGCTTTATCTACAACCGTCAAATGTTTTATAGAAATAAATAAACTGGAAATAAACACTCGTATTATAAATTTAAAAACAAGAAGTACTCCATACTTTGCAACATTTTGCAGTGCTTCTTCTGCATTTTCATGCAAACTTTATTCAAGCAGAATAATCTTTTATATTTAGGCAGTAGGTAATATTATATATCTAGTAGGAATGTTAACATATAAATATATGTTTATTACATAAGTAATGCAAAAAATACATTACATCTTATATACTTAGCCATTGCAAGTATACGCAACATGCTTTAACTTGGACAAAATTAAATTTTAATATCGTGATTCTTAAAATGATGTACAGAAAATATTAAAATATGCTCCATTTTACATTCCTTTTCCTTGTTATGTTTCGTTTTTTAATGTATTGTGTGTTCATAAACTATCAATTAAATAAGTATCCAAATATTAATTTACAATGAGAGCTAGAGCTGTGGGATATTGGACAGCTTCAACAGGATGTCTTTCTAAAATTTCTCATATAATTTCGATTTGAATCTTTTATGACATTAAAGGATAAAAAAGGGTTGAGTTATTCTTTGCCGGAACCACAGGGAACGATAAAAGTTGCGAGAAGCCAATAGATTAGGGCTGTGCAAGTAATGATCATGGACCAAATTCAAAAATTTTTAGAGAATGGGCAGGTCAAAGTACCCTAAACCGACGGGCGTGTATGAGGAGGTTAATGAGTGTGAATGAAGCTAAAAGTGCGTGCCAAGATCGTAGCAAGTGGAAGGATGTGATCTCTGCCTACCCCTACGGGAAAGAGGCGTGACATTATGTATGTATGTATGTAAGTATTGATCATAATTATCATCATCATCAGCTGATATATTTGTCCTCTGCTGGACAAAGCTTCTCCAAAGGCACGCCACTAAGCTCGATTTTCAGCTTCTCGTCTCCAACCGCTGCCAGCCGTTTTGCATACGTGGTCGGTCCAACTAGCTGGAAAGCGTCCCACACAAGGTGTTTACTTTTTATTTACGCAAGTATCGATCATTGAAGATAAATTTCAAGGAGGCCTAGTGCTCAGCAGCAAGCGTCGTTTAGTTAACATTATGTTGTTAACACCATAGTGTTTTCGAAGCACAAGTCCAATCGGTGTAAATTTTGATCAGGCTTTTCGCATCTTGTTTGTTTTATCATGTCGTAGTGCAGAAGATTTATCTATCTATCGTGTCTATATAATTAGGATTTATTCGGTTGTTTGTGTGTCTAATTCGATATGAATCCAAGAACGCGTATCAAATACGAATCAGGATAAACTCTCTTTTATACAGGCTTTATCTTTTACAATAGGATGTCTTACAAAAAGTAATGGCTCCTTGGTCTTCAATAATGAGATCCGACCGAGTAATATAACCGTTTCTTATTTTCGCCCACAAAGCTACAGCTGTAGGTATATCCCTCTTCATATTCCTCACACGTACACATATATCCTTCAAAGAACAAAGTGCCCTACCAGAATGGAGTGAGAATTGGATAGGGTTGCACGCTGCGATATTGGTTTCGCGACAATGAAACCTTCCCGCAATAAGTTTTAAAAGCCTCGCTATTATTGGGTTTGATACTCTTTCATATTTTGTGCTGCGATCAAGCCTTCGATTGTGAACGATTACGCGCTCCTCTTGGAAATATATTTAACTGATACTGCAAATTGGAGGATTAAAAGAGGTCACATGACGAAGTGATTCCAATCTGATAAAATGTTTTTATTTTATTTTTGGAAATTCTGCAATACATGTGAAAGATTTACAGTGTTATTACAAAAATACATTAACAATATTAGAAAATTCTGTGAGTCTAAGCTTTATGAAAATATGGAGTACTTTGGCAACAGCTCTGTTTTAACCCTCTGGGCCAATCTGGTAGTTCACCGACTCCACTATAAAAGTGTCAATACACGATATTTTAGTGTGTCATGCTTTGGTGTGCTTGAAGGTGTCATGGGCATCCGTGGAGTGTGCACCTGTCGTTTTAGGAGATTAAAGTGCCCACAAAAAATCTCCGTCAGCCTTAATTTTATATCAAAAGATCTGAGTCGGTTGGGGTTTCGTTATCGTGTGATATTTAATATCAAACTCCTGTTTACACCAAGGGGTAGGCAGAAGCATTTTGTAAGCGCACATTTAGGGTGGCGATGGTCCCACTTAGAAGGTGGCGATCCTATTGCCCCTTTCGGGTACTGTTATGTGAGCCAGAGCCTCGTTCATTGATTCATAGGTTGCAGGTAATGTTGACTTGGACTCCATACATGTTGGTATGATCCCAATACAACTTTTGCACTGTGAACAAAATTATAGAAGCTACATTTAATGCTACTTCTATTAAAAATATTTTCCATGTGAATTTTTGCTTGTAATAATAATGAAATAATTTTCAGGATGTTATTTTATTGCAGTGAGTAGTCACCTAATGTGTAGTTTTGAGACAGGGAGTTCCCATAATATAGAACTTATTTAATAACAACTAACAAACAGCAATAACAATATAAATCTTAATTATGATTGTTATTTACTTTTGAGGCGCCGGGTAGTAAAAAACTTTTTTAATAACAACTACAAAAGTTAATAAAAGATGTATTCATATTCAAAATATATAACACTTTGTTAACTACATACTTCATTAATGCATATTTCACTTCGAAAATTATTTCCAAAAGTGAGGACATGAAAATAGCAAACGCAATATTGAAATATGAAAATTGTTTTGCCTTTGTGTCATTCAATTCTTAAAAGTCCTGTAGCGAGCGTGATTGCATGGCAACAAAGCAGCTCTTTGAATACATTTATCAGGTGTTTCAAAGGACAGATATTTTTTTCTTGTCGATAAAATATACCTTTTATATTGTTACTACTTACTATTAAAGTTAATTTTTGTTTACAGAAAAGTTAATTAAGCTTTTTATTTATGTACGCTATAAGAAATATATAATAAGAAATAGACATCAATAGAGTCTGGATATCGATGGTTCACTGATCAGCCTTCTGATGGACAAATGAGTCAAGTCAACGGAAAGCCAGCAGATGCAATGTGATCTCCTTTTCTGTTTTGCGTTATATGTATGCAGACATAATAGGTAAACACGAGCTTTATTCTTATGAGTTGAGTGTTGTACAACTCCATGAAGTACTCACGCTCAATGTTTAAATATTGTGGACTTTCCTAATGTTACAGTACCAACTAAAAGTATTCAATATTATTTTATTTTTCTGTTCCTTCCAATTTGGATAATTGTTTAATTTTACTCTTACTCTCCGAAACATTTCACAATTTCACTCTAACGAGCTCGTTGGGTATTTTCTTTGTTCTCAGCAAATTTTCCTTAACCTATTGTTGATAAGTAGGCATTGTTGAAAAATAATTGTGTGGGTGTTTGGAGAAGGTCTCGTGTAGTTAATAAGGTCTTTAAAAGAATAGTGGACCACACTAAAATATTACAAATACATTCGAGCCTATTTCCCCGAAGGCGAGGGCATATTATACGCTCCCATTTCGCCAATTATACAATGGGTCCCACGTAATAAGCCCTAAAGAGCCTAAAACCGCTTCCCAAGAACTGTTATGTTCGCCAGAGCCTCGTTTATTTATCAGCAGTGGTGCACTACTTACAGGTGATGTTGGCTTGGGCTCCTAAGGTAGGATCTCTATACACCAATACACACATACTTCACATGCATGTTAAAAAACATACATACATAAAATCACACCTGTTTTCCCGAAAGAATAGGCAGAGACATATTATAAGCCCACACTTCGCCATTTGAATTGTCGTAAAAGGTGTCGAGCCTATTGCCGCTTACCGGGACATAATATTGCCAGAGCCTCGTCTGTTGATTGGCAGGCGCAGCACTTGCAGGTAAGGTTGGCTTGGGAACCTATCCTAAGAAGATGGTAAAATCCCTGTAAACTCTATGTGTGTATTAAAAAGGTTTTGCAATAAAAAAACAACTACCTGTACGTATGACGTTCTTTATAATTGAAATTTAGCCAAATCTGAATAGCTCAAATCGAGGGCAACTGGTATAATGCCTGCCTCCTTGGGGAAACAGGCATCTGTGTGTGTATGTAATTAATAATAGTATAAAGATATTCATGACGTTGTGGTAACGCTGTGAAACAAAGGATAGTAACAATCATAAAATTTAAGCAGCATACGCTATCCATCCATGGCGAGGTGAATGTTCGTGTGGCATTTGATAGTGCCTTTTTAAGTGTAGAAGTACAAACTCTAAGCACAATATTGTTCTATGGGTCATGACACCTTAGTTATGCCTCAGGTACTGCAAGCCATTAGGTATATAAGTGTTCCGTGCTTCGGAAGGAACGTTAAGCCGTTGGTCCCGGTTATCACTAAATGTGGTAGTCGTTAGGCCATGTTAGAGGCCTAATGGGCGGCTTGATAAATTCTAACAGCAGGACGCCATACACCTGCCTCCGCCAATCCGCACTGGGTCAGCGTGGTAGAGTATGACCCAATACCCTCACACCTTGATTTGTGAGAGAAGGCTCGTGCTCAGTAGTGGGACGTTAATGGGCTGAAATGATGAGGTATATAAGCTACAGGGACCACATTTTATCAGGTAGGTCGCATGCTATTAAATAAATCATCGACGCGGTGATTACGACTGGGCCGTATTGACTGCGTCTTTTTTAGTTTTCTTCTTTTAATTTTAATACGTATTAAAAGACATATTATGTCTATAACGTTTTGTGATTACTAAATTAATAACAAGAAAATGAATGCCCCAAAGAAGTAAGTGAGGGAGAATTGCTCGTTAATGTAACAAAATACAAGCTAAGATAGATTTATTAAATTCAAGCTTAATAATATATTGTTTGTATGGAAGTAGGTACACAATTACAAAACTTTTATTTATCTGTGATGCTCAACAATTTCAGATTTTAGACAATGGAGTGAGTTGTGAAATTTCATTATTTTACGAAACGAGTTTATAAGTATATTTGTTTACAGCATAAAGATGGTTCAAATATTTAATTGCAAAGGATGTGGGGAGAGTATGGGTACACAAGCCTAAGTTGTGAAATTTAACTTAGATAGCTGAATGAGAAAATTGATATCGAAGTTTAATAATTTATCAGCACGATTCATTTTCTGTGACATAAGTAAACGTTTACTTTCAGAGCAGTTCAAGCAAACCTCAATGTATCCACTAACTAATATAAATCTGTTTACCTAATAAAATTGGTAAATATCCGTTAATAAGGATACTTATATTAGGCCGTGTGGTACCGGCCTCGAATGCCTCTCCTTCTATCTCACGAAGAGTCGTAAGAGAAATCCTGCCACCCTGGGCAAATACCCTCAATAGAATGTAATCTATTGGGGAGGCCAATGTTCAGCAGTGGACTTTATAAGGCTCATATGATGATGATGAATATCAGATCTCCACTCACAAACAAGAATTTCGTTTCGGTTGGGTTGTGACTGTAAGAATTTTTCTAACCACTAAAAAGGGCCTCAAACTTGGCACATATAATGAAAACCGGTATATATAGCAAGGATGCGCTCGATGCAATGCCACACAAACTGTCATCTATTCTAGGCCTTGGAACTTAGTTTGAATTCGGTGATTTTTTCGCCTTGAGTTCACATACGTTATCTTAAGTTAACGTAAACAACAGTATCCTAAACTTAAGTTTATTATACCCGGGTAATATTTCTCATAACACATTATTACGTACTGTCCGTTGTTTGTGCAGAAGGCTTGACCGCAAGTAATCCTTTATGAGGCACCTGCGCTGAAATAAACGTCCCTCGTAAATTCTACTGACGTCCTGCTGTGACAGGGTTAATATTATTGGCTGACGTATGGCTGATTTGCTATAATGGGCCGACCACATTTAACTGGCAGTATCTTTTACATATATTGCCAGTTACTTACATGAAAAATCTCAATATTGCATTTTAGTTTAGGGATAATGATATAACATGAATTTACAATATTTAAATTGTTTTTGATCCATTCTGAAGTGTGAATCGGAACCATTCCGTTTATGCGCTTTCGATACTGAATGTTCGTGTATAAGGTATAAGGTTCCTACCAACTTCATACCACTTATTTGCAAGTGGTGCAGCTACCGATCAACGGACGAGGCTCTGGAAAACATAAAAGTCCTAGTAAGGAGGACTAGCCACCTATTACTTGGAACCAACAATAAATTTGGCGAAATGTGGGCTTATAATATGCCTCTGTTTACTTCTTGAGGGAAACAGGCGTGATTAAATGTATGTATGTTTCTGAACTTGTTTTTATCCGGTCTATTCGTATGTCTTACTCAGACCTTTTGTTTTGTTTTAAAAGTCAGTTCTTTATTAATTGAATAAAAAATAACGCTATATATTATTCGTTTTTAATTATGGAACACTTAACAGTACTGCCATAGTTACTTTGAGCATAATTGAAGTGGCTGTGCTCAAATAGGTATCCAAAATGGTACTGATAAGTAATTAAAGCCACACAAGTTTGCAAACCATATGAAAACGAACACAGTTTGAAAAATAAAATTAGATCCACTGACGCAGTACTTTTTTAAAAGCTAGAAAACTCAGTGACTTATATAATATGCCAGCCGGTGAGAAAGAACTTTCCTGAAATTTAAAGGAAAATATTGCCAAGTGCTATCTCAGCTTGTCTTTTTCTGTTTATAAGTCTGAACTGTCTCGTCGAAGCAAGTGGAACTTTTTTTTATGAAGTAAAAAAATCTAGCGCTTTTTCAATATTTTAACTTTAACGAACTATTGGTAGACTAGCCTTAGTTTTTAAGCAAGTTTTAAAACTTCTTATTAACATTTAACCAATTAACATCAACATGGTAATATTTCAAAACATTATACAATTATAGCCAGCTTTTTATTTTTAATCATAATTTACGTACCTTCTAAACTTTTTTTTTTTTGTAGATTTTATAGTCTACATCACTTGCTGTTAAAAACTACATGTATAGTTTTATGCCGTGTGGTACCGGCCTAGAATAGTGCTACCCCCTCTCATCTCACGGGGAGTCGTTAGAGTCGACGGAGAGAAATCCTACCGGATGATGGGCAGCAACGTCATCCGGCGTACTAGCTTGAACTGCGATCACCAACCCACCTGCCCAGCGTGGTGATTATGGCGAGGAACCCCTATTACAGTGTAATCTATTAGGGAGGCTAACGTTCAGCAGTGGACTTATAAGGCTGTTATGATAACAGATTTATGTGTATTTTATAAGGTAGCATTTTATGGGTTTTATCAATCACGGTTAAAAGCCAAAAGGCACAGAATTTGAGTCTTGGTGTCGTAATTACTACAAACATAGACATACCACTATAAATCTTCTTAACAAGTGTACGAAGACATGAAGCTCACCACAAGATTGGTTAACCATTGCACATACTCAGTCCAGATCGGCCGAAATGGCTAGTAACATTCTGCTGTTTTGCCTATAATATGCTCCTAAATATGCTTAACGACTTACAAAAACTGTGTCGTGTGTTGCCGGCCTAGTAGTGCCGCCCCCTCTCATCCCACGGGGAGTCGTTAGAGTCGACGAAGAGAAATCCTGCCGGAGGCAGCGCCATCTTGCGTACTGGCTTGAACTACGATCACCATCCCGCCTGCCCAGTGTGGTGATAATTGCAAAATACTCCTAATAAATTGTTATCCTTGGGGAGACCAAAGTTCAGCAGTAGACTTCATAAGGCTGATATGGTGATAATGTCTTACAAAAAAACAGTTATTGAAGACCCATCGACGAGCTAGACAAATGTATCACATGTTTTTTTAGGGCGGGCGAAGGTTTGTGTCACTTAGAATGCAGAACATAAGACGTTGTCACACAGACACTCGCCTATAGTACCAGATTGTCCCGTCTGGTGCCTTGGCTCTTGGCTTTGGGGAGTAGCGCCGGTCGCCGATCCCCCAAAGCAAGTCTGACTGTTATTTCCTTCACGTGGTTGCTGCCTGTTATAGGTCAGATTCCCTATGAAACTGACGTAACTGAAACGGTCAGGCGACCCCCCCCCCATCTATGTACCTCCCTACACCATGTACCTCCTACTATCCAATCCTCAATACTTTCCCAGCCATCCTATGTTCTCTTCCCCATCCCATCCTGTCCTACTAATGACTATGTCTTCGGTTCCAGCGGTGCTTTGGAGGGCGGCCCGTATGGACTATGCAGTCCTTCCTGCGCTAGGGCCTGCGCAGTTGAGCGCCGTAAGGGGGGATGAAGGAATCCTGGGAGGTTGAGCCGAGCAAGAGCGGTGGTTGTTCTCTTCGCAAGGCAACACGCCCCTTTGGTCCGGAGTTCTCTCACAAACGGTGGCCTCCCACAGTAGCCGAGTGGGGGGAAATGGTCAAGCGTCCCATCAGAGGGCCGCGGCGAGGCGCGGGGAGGAGCTGGTAATTGGCCTCGGCTGATGACCAGTTTGGGGTGATGGCCATGCTGAAGGGGTAAGTTTGCGTAGGTTTGAGTTAGCATGCGTATAACGAGCCCTGGATGTCGCGTCCTCTCATCCACTTCCTGTTGCCTATACCTGCCAGATAATCCTAGTGCACCGGGAATCGGGCACTCCCAAATGTGCGGGCTCCATGGAGGGTGGGAAATCTGGCAGGCGAATCAATTAGTACAAAAAAATGGAGAAAAAATTAACTCCCCAACCAAAAACCAAGACGCCTACGGGCGTCGGGCCCGCTAGGGCAAAGGTCTCGAGAGAGACGTATGCGCATCATGCGCCTAATAGAGAAGCTGGGCTGCCAGGACCAACTGGGACTCCTCGGAGTACCAGCTCGGGCCAGGGAGACCGCTACATTGGAGCTCGTGGTGGAGTGGGCCAGCTGGGGCATACTGGTGCCCCTCGGGGGCCTGGTGGTTCCGGCATGGACCGTCTACCACGAGGGGGAGGCGAGCCTTCGGGCGTGCGGGGAATGATACCCCCCTTGACCGCTAGGACCGGGGCAACTCTGGCACCTAGTAGGGCAAGCGGGGGAGGACCTCCGGGGAGGGGCAGCAAGCCTTTACCACGACCTGGCGGCACCCAGCGGCAGGGCGCACCGGAGCTTGGGCCCATGCGGACCGGCAATGGGGTGCCCGCTGCTGGACCATCGGGAAGGGGGAAGAAGTTTCGCCTAAGCGGTGCTCGCCGTAAGAAGGAATACCTCTTACGGCAGAATGCCGAAGAATCACTGGGCCCTACGGACAGGGCTAAGAGGTTGAGGGCCGACATCAGCGATGAGAGCCGGGGGGATGCCGATGCCAAACGCGTGAAGATGGGGGGATCTTACGCGGATGCCACGGTAGCCCAGAAACTGGCTATCATCGCTGATGAGTACCCAACCACAGTGATCAGTGACGGGCTAGCGGTGGCCATTCAAGGCATGGTGTGGGACCGTCTGGAGGAGACTCCTGACCCGGCTCCCGACATCAACATCGCGAACCTCGTCGGGGGGGTCATCCCAGTAACCTGCAGGGGGGATGACTCAGCTGACTGGCTCAGGGCCCTTGACGGTGCTACCGTTGAGGGTACTAAGATCAGGGTGGTTGATGCCAGGGATCTTCCTAGGCCCATCAAGATGGCCTGGAAATCCAGGAACGTCAGCCGCTTTGATATTGGCAGGGTCCTGCGTATGGTGGAGCGGCTTCATCCGGGCCTGAGGGCTACCCGCTGGAAGGTCCTCAATACCCTGCTGGAGCCGCTTCACGTTAGGCGCATAGTCCTCATGGACGAGGCCTCGGCTGCCTTTATAAAGGAGAAGGGGTACATGCTCAACACCGGCATTGACAGGAGCACATTCAAGGTGCTGGAGGCGCAGGACAGACCTGAGGATGGGCCTGTCGATGACGGGGTTGAGGCTACCGAGGAGGCTGAGGTTGTCGAGGACGACCTCGGTCTGCAAGACCAACCAGGCGGTTCGGAGGAGACAGGGAGGATACCGTCTGGGTTGGTAGGGCCTTTTGGGGGAGAAACCACCTCCGAGTACATGGAGGATGTATCTTCTCCAAGAGGCGTTGATGACTGTCTGGGGGCCCTGGACGAACTGGAGTTGGGCCAGTCCTCGCCGTTGGACACGAGAGTGGACACGGACGGGGACATAGGAGACGAATAAGGCTTCCAGATGGATAATTTAAGGTGCGTGCAAATTAATTTACACCATTGTAAGGCAGCTACCGCCCTTCTGGCACGGGAGCTGAATAATGAGAAATTCGATGTTGCCCTTATTCAAGAACCCTATATTTACAAGGGTCAAATTCGAGGCTTCAATGGGCTCAATGGTAGCGTAATGTATTATTGTGATACTAATGACATGAGGACTTGTATCTATGTCAAAGGAGGCATAGATGCGTCTCCTCTTGCACAGTTTTGTTATAGGGATCTGACGGCAGTCATGGTCCGAAGGAGGAGGGATGGTGGTGGGCGGGGCATCATTATTGCCTCTGCCTACCTGCCCTTCGAAGAGGCGGAACCTGTATCAACCAAGCTACGGGAACTGGTAAATCACGGCAGACACAGCGACCTTGAACTCATTGTGGGCTGCGACGCCAATGCGCATCATGTTGACTGGGGCAGCTCAGACATCAATAACAGAGGAGAGAAACTCCTGGAATATCTGGTGAGTTCATCTTTACATGTTACTAACAAGGGATGTAAACCAACATTCTTCAATGCCCGAAGGGCGGAGGTAATTGACATTACAGTGGCTAATCAAAAAGCGGTAAGGTATATTACAGGATGGCATGTGTCGGATGAGGTAACGTTATCGGACCACAACTACATCTGCTTCAAGTATAGGGCTCAGGTCAGTAGGAGCACTTTACGTAGGAGGAATCCCAGAAACACCGACTGGTCAGGTTTCAGAGGAGACCTCGGGGCCGAGCTAGGCAAAGTTCAGGGCAGATTAAATTCAACAATAGACATTGAGTTTGAGGCTGACCGAATAACTAATGCCTTGCTCTCTTCATGGAAGGACAACTGTCCGGAAAGCAAGGTCACTGCATCAAAGCTACCTTGGTGGACGAAAGAGGTAGCAGAGATGAGAAGGGAAACGAGAAAGGCTTTCAATCGAGCAAAAGCTACCATGAACTTTGAGGAATACACCATCTCTCTAAAGCTATATAGCAAAATGGTACGCAAAGCCAAGCGTCAGGCATGGCGGGCACACTGCGAAGAGATAAGCTCACTTCCTGAGGGAATGAGATTATGTAAGGCTATGGCAACAACCAAGGCGATCCCACTCACGACTGTTAAGAAGTCAAATGGGGAGCGCACGGAGTCCATACATGAGACCCTAGACACACTTTTAAGGACCCACTTTCCGGGGTCAATAGCCCTAGGGGCGAATGATGATCCACTAAGCCTGGAAGACCAGATAAAACATACTTGCAGGGCAGACTGGACCATTGCAAAGAGAATTGTAGACGACAAAAGATTGAGATGGGCAACTGGTAGCTTCCAACCTTTTAAAGCTCCTGGCCCTGACGGAATCTACCCTGCAATTCTTCAAAAGGGAGCCTCATAATTGAACACTCATCTCTGTAGGCTTTATAAGGCCTGCATATCGTTTGGATATATTCCGAAAGCCTGGAGAAAGGTTGAGGTTATATATATACCGAAGCCAGGCAAACCGGACTATGAAGAGCCACGTGCGTACAGGCCCATTAGTCTTCAATCGTTTCTTCTTAAGACCCTGGAGAAACTAATTGACCGTTACATTAGAGATGGTCCGCTCAGGAAACTTCCCCTACACAAGTTTCAATGTGCGTATCAATCCGGGAAATCAACGGAAACAGCACTACACCTAGTTACGGCAGAGGCCGCGATCGAGAATAAGGAAGTGTGCCTGGGAGCCTTTGTTGATATAGAAGGCGCCTTCGACAGAACAACCTTTGAATCGATAAGAGCAGCAGCTAGGGACCACGGTATCCCTGACACGATCTGTAAATGGATAGACTGCATGCTTAAGGGTAGAATCATTACCTCAGGTAAGTTTGGTGAGACACTAATGGTAAAGACCACGAAAGGGTGTCCGCAGGGGGGAGTTTTGTCACCCCTCCTGTGGAGTCTTGTAGTGGATTCTATTCTAACCAAACTAAACCAAGGACCATTTCAGACAATAGGCTATGCTGACGACCTTGTCATTATGGTCAATGGGAAGTTTCCCAATATCGTATCACAACTGATGCAAAGAGCCCTGGGTCAGCTTGAGGAATGGTGCGACGACAACCACCTCTCTGTAAACCCAGGGAAGACGACCGTGATTACATTCACTAAAATGAGAAACCTGTCAGCGTTGAAAACGCTGACTTTCTGTGGTACACAGCTGCCTTGGACTACAGAAGTTAAATATCTAGGTGTAATCCTAGATAAGGAACTAACTTGGAAGTCACATGTAGAACAGACCCTTAAAAAGGCTCTTAGGAGCTTTGGATTGTGTCGTTTTACTTACGGAAAAACTTGGGGGCTAAAACCAAGAATCCTAAGGTGGATTTACACAGTACTGGTGCGGCCTATAGTGACCTATGGGTGCATTGTATGGTGGCCTCGAGCGAGGCTATCTATTTGTAGAAATGAGCTCAGTAAGGTTCAAAGGGTGGCATGTATGGCCATTACTGGAGCATTCAGATCTACACCAACGGCAGCGATGGAGATCCTACTGGACTTACCGCCGCTGCATACTGTTATAGAGGCGGAGGCCTGGAAGGCAATCCACAGATTGAAAGTGGCTGGTCTGTGGGATCCGTCTAGTAACCAGGGTAAACATACAAGATGTGAGGCTAATTCCAGCCTCAAAAGGCTCATGAGTATGGGGACTGATAAACAATGTCCTGTATTCATGTTCAAAAATAAATTCAAAACAAAGGTCCCCACTAGGGATGAATGGGAGCAAGGGCCACCTACTCCTGATGTAAACAGCCTTGTCTGGTATACTGATGGTTCCAAAATGGAATCTGGTACGGGCGCGGGTGTTTATTCCAAAAACCATGAAATTAGCCAAAGCTTAGGCGAATATGCTACGGTTTTTCAGGCTGAAACATATGCAATAATTATATGTGCTATGAAGATCCTCGACCTGAACATCAGGGACCGAGTGATTTACATACTCAGCGACAGTTAAGCAGCACTCAAGGCTATCGCCTCAGTGCGAGTAGACTCAAGGCTGGTACTAGAAGCTGCTCAAACCCTTAACAGACTGGGCCGGACAAACAGGGTAACCCTCATGTGGATACCAGGCCACACCGGATTTAAAGGGAATGAGCACGCTGACAGGCTTGCCAGACAGGGCTCGGAATCGTTATTCACGGGACCGGAGCCATGCATTGCACTCTCTATGAGTACAATAGCCATGACGCTAAAAAAGTATATAGTGGAGAAACATCTATCGGATTGGCAGCTGCTACCGGCGCTTAAGCATTCAAAGGCCTTCATCGGGGTGACAGGGAGCAGCTGGTGTAAGGCTCTCTGCGAAGGTAGCAGGAATCAAGCCAGACTGATAATTGGGGCTCTAACAGGGCATTTTGCCACAAACAAAATGCTCCACAGGATGCGACTAGTGCAATCACCGCTATCTCGCAGATGTGGTGACGAAGAGGAGTCTATGGAACACCTGCTGTGTACCTGTGACTCGTTGGCTGCTTGCCGAATGAGTCTCCTGGGGGTGGCCTACCCACAACCAAGGGACTATGGGCTCCAATCTGCAAAGACTGTCATAAAGATGATGGTAACAATATTTGGAGATTTGGAGTGATAGGCAAGGGGATGCACAAAAGATCCGGCATAAGGGTCAAAGTGCGCCACGCTTAGTCTGTGGCCCCCGCTATAAGATAAGATCACATGTTTTTCGAGTCATTACAAATGATATTTTACCTAAATGCTTTGTGATCCATAGTCTTCTCGACGCCTCGCGCGCTTTATACATACGTAAGAATATATTGTCATCATAAGGTTGAAAATTGTTATAGTGATTTGTATGGTCGTCGTAAAATTTAGGAGGCTGTCGCTTTGGCACCCTAAAAAAATATTTATGCTCCAGTTCAGACTCGTTCTCCTTTCTTGGCGATACAACTTTGTACAGAAAATGCACAGACTATTAACGTTCAGTAGTATCAATTAATTTTAGAATTTAATCAAAAATATCTTTACTGTAATATGTGTCGAAATGAATTTATTGATTGACGCCATTAACAATATAAGAGGTACGGTAGATATGGGCTACATCTAATACTAACCAAAATCCTTAAACCCGTATTTATTCTCCGCATTTAACTGTATGATATTTTTAATTAAATATTTTCCCGTTTGTTAACTTACATAGCTTAACACTGTATTATGCTCGTATTTTCGAAAGTTGATGATAAATGCATTTTTATAGTTTAGAGTAAAATAAAGTAAATTTTTCAAGTTAAACTATTGACAAAACGAATCAACTATGAGGCGCAACCAGGCATAAAATTTACAATGTTATGCGAATAAGAATGCGCTTTGCAGACTACAAGTGCTGTCTGCATGTGTAACACGAATTACGTATTAAGCCATCAAGTTAATAGTATTTTGTGAATAAAGGTGCCATTTCAGAAGGGGATGACTGCAAAAGGCACTGAAGGCGGAGACGGTATGGTTTCGTGAGTGACGGCTTTTGCCACTATTGCTGAACACTAAAGGAATAAACGCGAGACTTGTTCATTCGTACTGCAAGTTCACGTATAATTGTAATAATGATTATGGTGTTATCTAGAAAGTTGAATGAGTTTGAAATAAACACAATAATGCTGTCATCTTTCATTTTATCATTTTCTAATTGAAAGAAATATTATTTATGCATGTTTGTTTTGTCTATTGCTGATAGGATAGGGCTAGTTGGCGCTTTGTATGATGTCTTCAAAATTATTGATATGGAAAAAAATATCTGGGTGTAATTAATTTAGGCTGTGACACAGAAACCCTGCGAACTTATTTACAGTTTCCTTCCAGTCGTAACATAACGTGTGTGATGTATGTGAGTAACAGTAAAACAGAGAGAACTCCTGTTTTAATTATTTATTACGTCATGAGTTTGTTTGTTGATGTCTTGCTTTATACCTTCCCGGTTGAGTAAGAAATTGTTCTGTTAAACATGTAAGGTATCTTTACCATTAAAATATATAACGAGGAAAGTTTCAGTCGGCTATTTACATATTACTATATTTAGCTAGCGAGTTTGCTAGCGCTTATTGATATTTGATTGGTAAATGTTAGCGAGGTACTAATGTCAACCTCCCCGAATAGGTTTGGCGTGGTAGGGGGGGCTGAGTACCTACCGGCTAGGCGCAAGCCGGGATAAGTTAACACCCAGAGGTAGTCTGGTTGCCCTTAGTACTAACTACCAGGAGGCAAACCAAGAGAGACCTTTAAAGGGCGCAGCAGGCATGCCAGGAGGGCCCGTTCTGCAGCTCCAGAAGAGGATTAGGTGGCGGGGGCAGGAGGGCCCTGCTTTCTAACCATAGACCCTCCGGGAAGTCAGCCACACACGCTATGGCCGCACAAGAAGGTAGGAGGGAGCGCATCCACTACGCCTCTCTGAAGAGGTCCTTCCGGTTTTTGTTTCGTGGGACGTTGGCCGCAGGCGGGGTGTCAGTTGCTGCAACACAGGAACTGGACCCCGCCTCTTTCTCAACAAGCGGCGGGCGTCGTCGTAAGATTTGTAGTGGATAATACTGCTGGCAGTCACGTCTGCCGGTGGTGAGTCTCACTCCTCTTTTCGGTCACCCTTTGGCAGTGCGTAAATGCAGTTTGTCACTGATGAAAAACAAAAAAAAAGGTACTAATATCAAAAACCTTCTTCAGTATCATCATTCAGAAGGCATTTTTATGTTGTCGATGTGGGAAAGTGCCCATAACAACCGAGCAGCATTTTTTTTTGCGACACCCACTAGGTGGTGCTTTTCTAAATCATCATCACAAAGCAACTTTCAAAACGACCATACAATTTGGTAAACATATAAATTATATAAGGAACGTACATTAATTTAATCTAATCGTGGGGCTGATCGCGTTTGAAACTGAATTGTCTCCATTAGGCCCGCGACAGGGAAGCAAATAAGGAAAAGAGGAAGGGAACAAAGGACATTCAATTGACTTGGGATAGATAGTTTTTATAACAATGTTAAAGCATTGTTTCGGATATTTGCAACTAAAGAGTTTTGAAGCCAAACACTTGCATGGGCAGTGTTGTAGTAGAAACAAATAGTAACTTCAATAAAAGCTTGTAAAAAACTGAATTAAAGAAGACTTATAAGTCCCAGGTGCGACTTGCTGAGTGAAGGAACAAAGAAGCTTTCTCGCTAATACATTTCAGTAGGGCATGAACGAAACATTAAAATCAGGAACCTATGTTAATAGGAATCAAATGTAAAGTAAATATTGCAAGTTAAAGCTTATTAGCATTATTTTCAAGTGTTATTCAATTTATACGATACTATATATATACCATAGATGAATATGAATCACAGAAACAATATATCTGTGGATTTTGCTAAGAACAAACATGGATCGTTAAGTTGTGAAAAAATATTTATACACTGGGCTATATTTTAATGAGATGTTGATTAGTTTAAAATTAATATTTTATAACAATAAATAACTACTTAATATATGCAATATCGCATGGTCAATAAAAGATAATTATTTTACGAATAGCAATTCAGTATTTGGAACTACTAACGATATTAACTAAAAGTTTTTTTGTGGTGTTCTGCACCGGTTTCCGACATGACCACATGAAATGGGTCAGTAATTTTGAAGTTAATTCGTGGCCAACTTTAATTTTAATTACACAGGTATCTAATTTTTTAACATTAAATAATATTTTTTATTGGCATAAAATAAGTGTCACAATTCATTTGAAGCCCTTTTTTTTTTTTTTTTTTTTTATTATCGTCTGTTAAAAAATGCTGCTTACGCACTGTCTCCCGGCCAAAAGGGGAAGACCGGGAGGGGGTGTGGGGCTCACTGCAGCAGACGCGACCACCGCAGTCCTACCCACTAAAAAACTTCAGACGACGCCCACCGCTGTTGAAAAGGGGCGATGCACCAGTGCCCGGGTTTGTAGCTTCTGGTACCCCGCCCGCGGCCAAACAGAGGCCTGAGCTAGGTAAAAATTGTGTTAGTTTCTTCCCCGGCTTGAATAGTCTGCTGCAGTCTACCCGATGAGGTCCTACGTTTCAATGATTTACATACTTTTGTGATAGTTATTGTGTTTTGCGTATCATGGTTTGCTGGTGTGATGTCAGTGCCTGGTTAAGAAGATATAATTGTCCGCTGGTGAGAATTTTACACGAATCATACAGATCTTTCTTAGGGAACCAATATGGTTTGAAGGCCATGACTTTAAGCAGAACCTCGAGAGATTACGACCTCTTTCGAGTTAAATCATAACGGTTTTGCAAGCGTTATGATTTAACTCGAAATGATTTAACTTTCGAGGCTAATTAGAAATAACGGAATTATTATAAGTGTTATTGTCTTTGACAGAATAGTAATAATTCTACAAAGCTGAAATATAGACTGAACTTAAAAACATTCTTCTGAGTAAATCAACTTAAAAACGAAATGACTTAAGAAATTGCACGAAAACAATAAGTATTCTCTCTTTTGAGAAAAATATACGGGCGCAAAAAGTCTAATTACGTAACAATTTTACCCTAAATTTTTTAATTTGGTCATATGGCTTTCTGAACAGTTTTAATTGTCAAATATTAAAATATAGAAACATCTCAGCTAATAAGGAATCAGACGTAGTATTTTCTTAGATATAAATATCAAAATAACTATATTGGTGACATAATAAATAACATAACACTACCAGGTAAGCAGCCATAGGCTCGCTAACTATTACGTAGAACCAACAATAATAATGAACGAAGTGTGGGCGTTTAATCTGCCTACCCCTTCAGGAAAACAGGCTTAAATGTATAAAAACTAACTGACTCTATCACTAACACTATGTAGTGTTAGAAACTTACTATGTGACTTACTGCTAACGATTTACGCAACAGAAATAATAATATTGCAAGAGAACAGTTTCATATAAAATATAATTTATCATTCGCAAAACAAGCAGCAATAAAGTTGGATATAATAATATAGGCCGTCTATCGGATCATTTGGGGGTAATCTCACGCATCTGGTGGGCCATGATAAATAGTTTTGTGTATCGATAGGAATTCCCTGCTAATATTTTGTATGCTTATAGACGATATTTATTGGCTATTCTCTAAACTTTTATTCATTATAATGACTAAGATAATATATTATGTGTATTCGGGTGTATCGGAATCTTTCCAATATCCTAAAAGACAAGCAAACCTCACCTGGAAGTGTTGCACCTGCCGATCAACGGACGAGGCTCTGGCGATAATATACGTTTCCGGTAAGCGGCGGTATGCCTATGCCTTTCAGGAACAAGGCGGAATATATGTATAATTTATTCTCCCGCAGTATTGTAGCTGGCGTCAATACTTATATATAAAAACCTAACAGAAATAAATTTAAAAACAATAACATATCATTGATCGGATTACAAAGGGAATCTCTTAAATAAAGTTGTTAAGAATGTGAATTAATTAAACATAAAAAAATAAAAAGAAAATCTTTATGAATTTAAGAAAAGATACATCTTTGAACATTTACGATCATAAATTCATGTATATATTATACATAGTTATATGGGTGTATAGGGATCGTACCAACATCTAAGGAGCCCAAGCCAACCTCACCTGCAATTAGTGCACCTGCCGATCAACAGACGAGGCTCTGTTAGATAGTTACTTACTGTTCATCAAACGTGAACCCCCTGGTGGGAGTCACTGCGCGCAATCGGGGCTGGACCCCCTGGCCGCGGTTTTCGGCGGCGTCCGTGGCAACGAACGCGTCATTTGGTTGGCTTAGAGCCTTGTAAAGTCCGGGGTGTCAATCCAGTGGTGGCTGCATGCGATCGAGGGAGATCTCTGGGAACGTAACATTTCCCGATAAGGGTCTCCACCTATTACGTGGGTCCAACAATGTAGTTGGCGAAGTGAGGGCGTATAATATGCCTCCGCCTACCCCTTTGCGAAAACAGGCGTGATTTTATGTATAAATGAATTTATATAAACTGACCTACTTTATACATCTATAATATTATTAGCAAGACGAAAGAATTGTATATGTGTATGCATTGAATAGGTATCGAAACTACTGGACCGATTAGAGTTTAGTTCTACAAAGTATATAAGTACCATTTGTAGGTAACATAGAAAATATTATCATCATTATAGGCACAAAAAGTCCACTGATAAACATTGGCTTTCTTACTACATTATATTAGGGGTATTGCTGGCGGGTTGGTGATCGCAGTGACAGCCAGTACGCAGGTTGACGCTGCTGCCTATCGTTCAATAATATTCCACTGCGTCGACTCTTACTACTCCCTGTGAGATAAGATGAGGTATTATCGATCGATTTAAATTAGTAAACAATACGAAAATCAATAACAAAATATTGGTCAAAAGCTAGTATGATATAAAGTTATTCTGCTCTTCCACATGGCGGTGCTTAAGCTCTTATGTTAATTATAAATGGACTATCAAATCTTACTACTATTTTTACTTAGTGCTTGTTTTTAATCAAGATCCATACAAGCAATCAGCACTTGTTCCGTGATTAGCCAATTCCAGCACCTCCAGGCCCTGCAAATGAGACGTAACTGTACTTCGATGTACCGCATTAGAGGCATCACTAAAACTCGTATTAAACAGGGTTCCCATCACGTTTGTGTTTGTCGGATTTTTTCTGTTTTTTGGGTAATAAATATAATGGCAATAAACATGGCTTCCTTTAGATAATCATATCGATCCTGAGCCGGAAGTATCCATCGGCTTCACGCCCGCCTTGTTTTTTTCTTTCATATTATTATGGCTAAGATGATGATAATTTTTGAAAGTTAGCAATATGTAGATTTATGAGAAAGGGACTGAAACATGTCTGTGACAATTCAAAACTTCAAATGGTTCTGTGCGTGTAAACAAGTTAAGCTCTTTGTCTCGTTTATTATAATATGTGATAGTCTTGAACTAAAGTAGATACCATCTTATGTTACTAGAAAAAAATCAATAATAAGAGGTCAAACATATAGGTCAAACATCCATGGGATGGAATCTGACTTCAAATCAACTTACTTTTGTTTGTGAGAGCAGTGGCTGCCTACCTAAATAAACGTGCTTTTAAAATTTTTATTTCCGTGCGTGTGATAAATGTACACTAACATAAATATCCAACTTCAAAAATAGTTTATTTTTTTCAAGTGGTAAAAAAGAATTCTTGGCCATATAACTAGACAAAAGCCGCTGTCCTAATAATTTCAAAACATAGTGTCGCCATAGTAGGTCCCCAATAAACCTGCAGGCAACAGTAAATCTTTTCACACACTCGTAAAAGTACGAGTTTACGATGCGTTTACCGCGAAATATACGGGACCCGTCTTAATGCTGCCGAAATCCGGCTCTGCTGATGTTGATTACGACCACTCGAAATGAAGTTTATCGATATACTTATAAAGCCTATATAAAGTTCTTTACACTCCTATTAAGATGATAGTATGCCTAATTCATTCTGTGTGGTTTGGGTCTAGAATAGAGCCACCACCACTCATCTCATCGGAGTCGTAAGAGTCAACGAAGAGAAATCTAACCGGATGCTGAGAAGCAGCGTGATCCTGCGTTTTGGCTTGCACTGCGATAACCAACCAGCCTTCCTAGCGTAGTGATTAAGACCAAATGGGACATTATAACACAATAAATTATTTAGGAGCTCAACGATAAGCAGTGTACTTTATAAGGCTGAGATAATGATAATGCCCTATCTTCGGAAATTGCTCAACCAATCAGTTAGACACGACATTTGAGAGAGTAAAGTTTTTCACCAAACCCAAGACTCGTTTTCGGAAAAAAATTTGAATGTTTAGCCAAAAACAAACTAAATGAAGCAAACATTTCCAAGTTACCTACTTTCATTAACCCACACCTATTTACGCTTAATAATATGTTGCGGTTGCTACGGTTCCATTCAAGGTTTCTTCCTTCTAAAGAAATTGTTGTGGTTAACATTAAATAATTATTAATAATCTTAATTATCATCTATTTTCTCTAGCCGGTTAAAACAGGACTAGTCCTGCCATCAGCCAGAACTAAAAAGAAATATAAATTAGGCCTTAGTATGTATGTAGTAGTAGTATGTCGAAGGATAAATACTATACGAGGACCAGTTCAGAAACATAATTACCAGTCCATCATGAACTCAGCAGATTAACTTTCCACTACTTTTATAACTATGATGGAGCGACGATAGCCCTGTAGCGAAACCCATAGACTTCTAATTCAGAGGGTCTAGCGACAAACCCTTAACAACTTTTCGAAATTATGTGCGTATTTTATCACTTGCTCTGTGCCTCGGAAAGAGAAGAACATCTATGGCAGTTGTTATAAGGAAGTCAGTGCCTTCTAATGTTCTTTCAACTGGCTTAACCATAGAATGATTCCCTTTGGATTGAGGAGAACAGAAGGCAGTCGCTCTATGTAACAACTTAAATTAAACCAAATTTTAGACCTGTGAGCAGACTGTGGGCTTTAGTTTGGGGCAACCGGGATAATGCTAAGATATGATGATAACTCTTATACTTATATGTAATTTTGTTCATAACCATAAACATTTGTTTGGAAAATCATCTAATGTTCAAAATTATGGAGTGCGGAGAGACAAACACAAAGTAATAATTAATGCCATACACAAAACATGCAAATATAACAAAAGTAGTCATGTGATGTGTGTTAGAATTAATAAATTACCAAATATAAGACCTCAATAAATGTTTGTTTAAAAAAAGGTTATTAAAGTGGAACAATTTTTATAGCATTAAGATTTTCAAATAAATAATTCAATTAATTAAATATGGTTACTATTGATATTACAATATTATAATAATTATGCGGAATAGTATTTTATTTAAATGTTAGAAACTATTTCTTTATTAGTACGAAAAACGTGGAGAATTTTTTTTTATCTTTGTCTCACCAACCCATGGCAAAAAACTATTTCAGCCTTTTAAATAAAGAGATAAATCCTGCTTTTAAGTCGAGCAAATGATAAGCGAAATAGTTCAGCCAGTTGTTAATAGATGCAACAGAGTTCGTCTATCATTAAGTTAAATACTTTTCTTCCCTTTTTAAAAGTTATGTTTAGAAAAGTAATCCTGAGTCATTTTGAGAAGTGAAAAATTCTGTTAATTTCTTCAGTTTCCAAGAAAAAATGGGTCGTGGCAAACCAGTGGGTAAAGAAATCTGATTGCGAATAGTTTTTGAGATTGAGGCGGTAAATTCAAGTAACCAAATCTCGATAGACTTGACACTGCACAGATCTACAGTGAAATCTATCATTCAGCACTATAAAAAGAATGGAAATACTTCTTGCTTGAAGAAAACTGGCCGACCTAGTATCATCAGTAAAGCAAAAACAGTATCCTTATGAAAATTATCAAAACAATCGTCGTGCTCGAGCTGGAGAACTTACGGTGCAATGGAAAGCCTGCAAAAGAGTGTTGAAAAGAATGGGCTACGGATTTTACACAACTAAGGAGAAACCACTATTGACTGCCTTACAAGAGCAAAATAGATTGAAGTTTGCGCGTGATCACTTAAATTGGAAACAGTGGCGTAGTTTCATATAGAGTAACGAGATCAAGTTTGAAGTCAAAGTGAGCGTTAAAAAAAACATGAAGCGATTCATGATTGCATTAAAAGAAAAGTTAAGTTTCCAGCGTCTCTTATGATATGGGGCTGCATTTCTGCACAAGCTGTTGGTGAAGTTCAGTTTGTGGATGGTTCCATCAATGCAACAAGGTATCAAACTATTTTGGAAGAAAGTCTACTGCCATCCATTCCGTCATTTAAACATCAAGATTCTTTCATTTTTCAACAAGACTGTGCTTCTTCCCACACGACAAGGACAATAAAGTCATGGCTGCTGTAAAATAGCATCCCAACTATCGATTCGCCATCAAACATGGACTTATCGCCAATGGAGACTCTGAAAATGAAAAAAGTCCTTCGCAAAAATCCATCAAGATCGAAGAGCGACTTGAAGGCTAAACTTTTGGCTGTGTGCAGCGTTGGTTGCGACCATGCCTCTTCTCATTAAAGCTGTAATTGAAGGCAAAGGCGACACAAGTAACTGGTAGACAAACTATTTTGCGTGAGAGCC
Source organism: Musotima nitidalis (assembly GCA_949126915.1). Lineage (NCBI taxonomy): Eukaryota > Metazoa > Arthropoda > Insecta > Lepidoptera > Crambidae > Musotima > Musotima nitidalis. Next base: position 10,220,794 of record OX421423.1, on the reverse strand, counting down.
AATGGCAGAGAAACACTTTTGCGACATGTGTTTCAAAATATATTATTATTTTCATGTTAAGTAAGGTCTTGAAATTTTTTTAAGATTCTTTTAAATAAGCTTTGAAATGTGGTTTCCTTTCTTCTTAGTTTTCTTAATTACTTTACCTAAAAACACTTTACATTATTTCATATTATCTTATTTTTCATACTAGACGAACTATTTTACATCGTGGCTATTGATATCCTTACATCAACTTTTATCATGGTTTTAATGCGAATAAATTGTGACTATTATTACTATTACTGAGCACAAGACTTGAGTAAGAGACTCAGGCCACGTTGATCCGGTGGGGATTGGCGGAGAAACCTCTGAAAGCAAATCTGTTTAATATTATAACTAGAATTTGATTACCTGTTTCACATATTTATGGAATCCGAAATCCATAAAAAATAGCAATAAATAGTAAGTCCGTAAATAGTAGCAAACCATGTATATAGCTGTTAAAATATAACTTATAGTGTAAAATCCCCTCCGCTCCTGAGGTCGTGGGTTCGATTCCCACACTGGACAAATATTTGTGTGTATTATATTAATATGAATATTTGTTCTGGTCTGGGTGTTTATCTATGTATATTAAGTATGTAATTTCAAAAAAAAATTATGTATGTTTATATGTTATTTAGTATCCATAACACAATTTCTTAATGATACTTATCATGGAACTAAATAATTGGTGTAAGTTTTAAAATTCATGTAATAAGAGAATAAATTTAATATGGATTATTAAAGGTAAGTCAATTCACTAAAAAGCCAAATGACATAACAGCGACCGAACTTCGTTTTATTTTCTACATCATAGCTGTTTTTATATTCAACTGTATTGTCTAAGGATTTCAGGTGATCACTACGATTCTCCGATTCATTTTCCATTTCGTGTTCTCTTTTGACGTCATAAAAAATAAAGATTCAAGTATGGAAGAAGAAGCGACTGCTACAGCAATTAAATTTTTACTGCCGAATAAAATTGAGCGGCATAGTATAAATTGTGATACAGTATGTACTCGTGTCGTATTACATGGGCTTATTTTGTTACATGGGATAGCTTAGAGTTTTCAAATAAACTAATGTTTTTAAGTTTGATTTTTTAAAACATGCATTATTGTTTGCGTCTGTTCCTCTATGGTAGGGAAAAGCTAAAACCAAAGCAGTACTTACCTAACTCAGATTGGTAATCAATTTCAGAAAGAGGGAGGTCCTATCTTTGTATATAATATTGTATGAAGATTTATCTTGTTGTGTATGTCTAGATTACTTTAACAATTTTAAAAGAGCAATCTTCATGGTTAACTCTTAAACTTTAGGTGGTGATCTGATGAATACTTTTAGAGGTAGATGATGAACCTTTCAATATTTTAAGCTGCTTATGCGACTGCATGTAAACATTTCGCAAATTGTCTATTTTCGCTGCTGTTGTCCATAAATGTAGAAAAAAGAATGGCCAGGTAAGGGGCCCAAAAATTTTAAAGCGAATGTTTCATTTTTTTAACACGTATGACATGATGTTGTCTTGTGGCTCCAAAACCACGATATTGGTAAAATAAAGCTTGTACCAATAAAAGATGCCTACTGTTTTATCAATTAATTGTGTTGAAATAAAGTTTTCTTTTTATGATTATCTACTTGATCATCAAACTCGATACTGTCGTCCTTTTATAGGCCTATCTGTTGGCTCCGATGATTTCAGTTTAGTACATTCTGAAGTATTGTTTTGGAAGAAAAATTATATGAAGCAGAAGAAGTGGTAATAAAATAATATTGTACCGTCCAAGAACCAATGATGCTACTAAAAATTTTACTACAATACGGCCATTGATAACCGATTTAAACCCATTTTATATTGGTTAAAGTGGCGGCTGCAAGAAGGTGTATGAAGATCGATCGACTTGGAATATAATTGGGACAGCCTAGGCTTAGCAGTGGACTGCTAGTGACTGATAAAGAGGTGACGATGATGAATTGCATCATCATTATGAGCCTTGTAAAGTCCACTGCTAAACATTAGCCCCTAATTTTATTTCATTTCATTTCAATAGATTATATTCTATTGAGAGTATCTGCCCATAAACACTAAGCTAGGCAGATGGGTGGCGATCGCGATGATTCAAGCCAATAGTGAGATAGCACAGGATGATGCTGATCCAAAAGAGTACCTTCCGGTAGGGTGTGGAGGGCGCCAGGGAAAATGTAACACCCAGTGGTGACAGTTGGCGACTCTGGGTGCCCTTAGTACTGACTACCGGGGGGGAAACTAAGAGGAACCTATGGAGGGCCAGGAGGGTCTTAGGCAGCGGGGGCAGGGGGCCCCTGTGTCTAACCATGGATCCTCCGAGAAGTCGGCCACACACGCTATGGTCGCACAAGGAGGTAAGAGGGGCGCGTCCACTGCGTCTCTCTGAAGAGGTTCTCCCGGTTTTGGTCCGGGGACGTTAGCCGCGGGCGGGGAGTCAGAGATGCAATAGGCCTCCCGCCTATTTCTCAACAAGTGGCGGGCGTCGTCGGAAGATTTTTAGTGGATATTATTTATTTATTTAAACTTTATCGCACAAATTAAAATTAAAATGTACAAAAGGCGAACTTAATGCTGCAAGGCATTCTCTACCAGTTAACCTTTGGGTTAGCAGAAAAATATGAGGCAGTACGAATAAGAAAACATATAAACTTATATAGAATTAAATATGTGTTATTAATAAACTACATATACCTATACACAAAATTAATAGTAATTATAATATGTAGACTCAATCGGATGATAACTCCTCAAGAAAGTATTTCTTGAGCACCCCTTTAAAAGTAGGCTTGCTTTCTGCCAACCTTATATCAGTAGGGAGAGAGTTCCAAAGTTGAATAGCTTTTATGCAGAAAGAGTTCGACATAAAACCTGAACTGTGTTGTGGAGTGGCAAGGAGAAAGTTGTCACACGAGCGAAGCTGCCTAGAATGAGTAGAAGAAAGAGTTCTGAATTTGGAGCGTAAATATTCAGGTAACTCAGGATTACGTAAAATGGAAAAAAGGGTAGTTAGGAGCCTTACTTGGCGACGCTGAGGAATAGATAACCAGTTAAGTTGAAAACGATAGGGAGAAATGTGGTCATACTTACGGACTCCGAAAATAAAGGGAATACTACTATTTTGCAAACGGTCCAATTTTAGTAAAAGGTGTTTGTTTAAATCAGGAAAGCATACATCGGCATAATCAATAATTGGGATAATTAAGGCCTGCACTAACAAAACTTTAGTGCTGAAAGGAAGAAAATATTTAAACCTATGAAGGGCACGCAAAGCACCAGTAATTTTCCGACTGACCTCTGTAATATGAGTAGACCAGCTAAGAGTAGAGTCAATGTGAATGCCAAGATCCCGAACACTGGAACTAAATGGTATGCTAATGTCATTGAGCACCAAAAGCGGAACCGTAGCCAAATCTAACTTACAGAGCTTTCGAGAACTACCAATGATACATGCTTGACATTTTGAAGGGTTTACCAATAAGCCAAATCTTTTGGACCAATTAGTAATTGTCGTCAAATCCTCGTTTAGGAGAGCAATTGCAGTATTGATATTAGCAATGTCACATTCACCAGTACAATTGCAGGTCATCAGCATATAGATGGTGAGAGCAACCAAGGTAGGAAACCAAAGTATTTATAAAAAGAGAAAAAAGGAGAGGAGATAAAATTCCACCTTGGGGGACACCACTTTTTATATCACAACAACTGAAAAATAGCTTATTGTCTTTAACAATCTGCTGTCGACCACGAAGATAGTCCTTGAACCAATCTAGGGATATCCTCGAGAAATTTAATTTGGATAGGATAGCAATGAGCAGGTCATGGTCAACCGTATTAAAAGCATTGGGGAAGTCAATCAGAACCAACACAGTAATCTTACCGTGTTCCATGCTATCTCTAAAGTCCTCTGTGACTTTCAGCAAAGCTGTGCTTGTGCTATGGCCGGGACGAAAGCCAGACTGGAATGAGGAGAGAAGCGAGTTTTTGTAAACAAATGTTGATAATTGTTTAGGTACAGTGGCTTCAAGAATTTTAGAAAGAAAAGGTAATATGGATATAGGTCTATAATTATTTAAGGCAGATGGATTGGGTACTTTGGGAAGAGGACGGACATAAGCTTTACGCCAGCAAGTTGGAAAAAATCCTGAGCTTAAGGAGAAATTAATGATGTGGGATAAAGCAGGAAGGACCGGATCTAAAATTTCCATAATCATGGTTCTACTGATATTATCATAGCCAACAGCATTATATTTTAAAGACACTACCACCCTTCTCAACTCGTCCTCAGTCACTGCAGATAAATTGAAAGAAGTTGACTCTAATGATGGCAATCGCGATATTTCATTGAGAGTCTGTGCCTTTATGGAGTCATCAATAGAGGAAGAAGTAGAAAAATGAAGGTTTAACTCATCTAGGGAAAATTGGGAATTTAGATTATTATTCCCAACTTTCCCGAAACCAAGGCCCTTCAAAAACTTCCAAATATCAGTCGAAGATGATTTGGCCACATTACTGTGAATATATTTTCGCTTGGCTGCTCTCACCATCTGATTGCAACGATTCCTGGCAACCCTAAAGATTTCCCAATTATCCTCCGATCTGTCACGCTTAAATTTTCGGAAAGCTCTGTCACGCCTTGTCATATACATTCGAACACCACGAGTCATCCATGGAGCAGGATATTACTGCTGGCGGTCGTGTGGCACACACCTCTCTCGGTCCCCATTTGGCCGAGAGACAGTGCGTTAATGCATTTTGTTACCGACGTAAATCATAAAAAAAAGATGATGCTGATGCTGATCATCCGGTCGAATTTCTCTTAGTCGACTCTTACAACTCCCCATGTGATGAGAGGGGGTAGCACTATTCTAGGCCACGTTGTCAGAAAATTGTATTATCTTTTACACGCTATAAGTTTTGACATAACTGTTTTTAAGCAAAAAAAATATGTTAAAGCCCGAGTATGTAAATTTATAAATAAGATCATAATATGCCACGGCTGAACTAATTGTATTATATCTTTACATTTTACTTCTCATTAATTAAAACTTATGATTACTTTTTTAACTTTAATATGTTAAACTATAAATATTTTTTTCTTTACTGTGCACATAATCTATTATTTTGTAAAAAAATCTGCAAGCAAAATAATTTTTTTTAAGTATTAAATGTTTAATATCATTTGTAACATCAGTAAATTGCTCAATAAAACCAATGATTCTTTTATCTAACCAAACATTTATTTCTACGTAAAGGTTGATTTCCTCCCTGCATAAAGGAAAGTGAATTTAAGAAAATGTATAAAACCGACCCATATCCCCTGAAGGGTCGGCTCGACAATATGTTCCATTGAAACCCACTTAGTGGTCGAATATAGAATATCCCTAAATCAATATAGAATATTCTAGGTCGTAAAATGGGAAGAGCTTTCTGATAAAACTTTATTTCTAAGATGCTGTGACATAAATTGTAATTTGGTGGGTAAAATTTTATTACTAATACTACTTTTCATCTTATGTATGGGTGTATAGGGATCCTACCAAGACCTAAGGAGCCCAAGCCAACCTCACATGCAAATGATACACCTGCTGATCCACGGTCAAGGCTCTGGCGAACATAACAGTGCCCGGTAAGCGGCAATAGGCTCGCCACCTATTACGTGGGACTACCAACTATATAATTGGCGAAGTGTAGCCGTATAATATGCCTCTTCTTCGCCTTCAGGGAAACAAGCGTAAATGATTATAAGTACTCTTCATCTTTTGCGTTATCCCGGTTGCTGCCTTACGGGCCCGGGGTTAGCTCTATTAATTTCCTATAACTTCTCCTCTACTTCGCACGGACTTCAGCATCCTTAGTCGACACATAATTGGCACGCATGTCATTCCTTATTCCTGGGCCTGCTCAGTCTACCTCGGCCGGGTGGAGGTGCCATGGCCAGACATTTGTTCCCCACGTATAGTCTCTATCCATTTCACCGGTCACGCGAAGGTACTCAAATTGGTCCGTCTGCTTGATCACGTTTCCATCTATGCTAACAGATGTGGGATCTGTCGTGTTGCAGGTCAAGTGTTCGGTTATCGCCAAATTAGGTTGCAGACCGCCGCTCTCTAGTGCCTGAGTGGCCACGGGGGCTGCTCATGCGCATCTCGGATGCTTTCGGACAGTGCGTTCAGTATCACGCTGAACAGGAACGGGCTAAGGACGGAACCCTGATGGACTCCAACGGTAACGGCAGAAGGTTTCGTGTCACATTCAGTATAACTAATCTTACTTATTGGATTTAAGTCACTGACACTATTTTCATAAGAATACGGCGCAAATTACTATTTACCTTTTTATGCTTCAAAATTGTTTCATTATCGGCCTACTATCAATCCACTACTGGGCGAAGGATGCCTCTCTTTAATCAAGGCTAATTTCCTAATCCATATTTAGTTCGAATTGGCATTGTTTGTGTGTAGAATATTTGAAACCGATCAAATTTAATAGTATCTAACATGGCATGACGACCTAAACTATATTGGTAACCAGCGGCTTAATGTGTTTTCCGAAATACTTTTCAAATGCCAAACGAACGAACCAAAGAATTGTCCTTGTTAACTCTGCTTAATTTTGGTGATATTTTTCGACCAACTAGTCTCGCAAAACTACTACGACCAATGTGGAATTGAGGAGCAGCCCGAAAGTATATTCTGCAAAATTAAATATGAATATATGAGTATATTTTACAAAAAATAACGATCTGTATATTAAAAAGTAATCCTGCGATTTCTATTGAATCTTTACAGTTGCTTTAACGTTAGTTCCATACGAGTCGTTGAAAACATTCAGAGATTCGTTAGGATGTGTAGTTCCTATCAATTAAAATACCGATTCGACGCGTGAATAGTGTTGGCCGCTCGTTGACGATGAGGCTGGTGATATACTGAGTGGAATGATATTTGTCATTAACACACATTTTTTCGCAATCTTCGAAAGCAATTTCATTGCTCATCGAATATTCTCATATTTTATGATATGTTTGTTTTTGTTATGACCATGTTTTTTTGTGTATTTAGAATTATGTGTTTCTTAGTCCGTATAGACGAAACTTGAAATTATGCTGAACAAATATTGGGGAAATTCAATCTGATTCAGCATGCAGCAGGATAGATAGATAGATAGATATACTCTTTATTGGCCAAGAAACTTAAAAACTACAGATTACAATATTAAGAGAAAAATTAAATTTAAAGCCAATCTAGGCGGTCTTATCGCGAAAAGCGAAGTGTTAAGGAGTTAAGTTTGTTTTTATCACCACAATGTGGTTTTTCCACGCATAAACATAAATAATAATTATTTATTTGCCGGAAATAATCTGATCCTACACGAGCGGCTGGTGGACTCTGGATGAGCCAAAAAAATCAGTTCCAAATAAACTGTTGGCTGACCCTTATGTAATCGGATAGGAAATACAAGCACCTATTCTCCGATGGTGCACCATGTCATAAGAATTTAATCAGACCAAATTTAATCAGTCATTATTATCGGGCGCCGTAATTGACGCGAATCTTCGCGAAACCCCTTGAAATAGGTGCCTGGTGGGTAAACATTGGAAGACACATTGCATCGTTATGTTATTGGACTAAGTAATTAATATCTATTTCCGAATATTAAAGTCGTTACACATACAACATACAGTGAAAAATATACATAGATATTTTGCAGAAGCTATTTATTTGGGAGGGCAGAAACCTTTCTAAAGCTATTTAAAGGAAATACCTAATTGTAGGAAAATTCTCTAGATGAAACGTGTTAAATGGTGAGAGATGGCCCTTCGCCTATCTTGGCACTAGTCGAGATCCTATACCCTTATTTGTCTTCTAAGTCAGCCTCGAGGAAGACATTGGTGGAATATTAATTTCCGATGCCTCTACGACAATGCATAAAAAATATATTATATGAAATTCTCTCACTGTATCACTAGCCTGCATACCCGTTAGCGCTGCGCGGATAGCGCCCGCCCGTGACTCATTTGAGCTGATCCTGAATGGAGGCGAGCGATTTTTATACCCGCCTTCCTATTGCGCACCTGCCGTGTTTAGGCGAAAGAATATCAAGGACCTAGTTTATTTTTCATTAATGAAGAAATACTTCAAACTATAACTGAAACAAAAAAAGAATATTTGCTGCAGATGAAATACAAATACAAAGCAACAAAACCTTATAACTGTAAATAAAAAATGAATAATAATTAAAGTATCACAGCTGCTCCCAAAAAAGCTAGCTCAGCATCTGTCAGTGTTTGAATATTTAAATTCTCACGACCCATAATTACTGCAAAAACATCTCTCACGAACCATGGTGAAAAGGATGCTTCGTATATACATAACATACTTACATATATTGACGAGCCGCTCTACTGGCTGATCAAACGTAATTCTTGCGGGCCATGGCGCGGGACCGGGGTTGTGCCCCCTGGCCGCAGTATCAATCGGCGGCCGTTAATACATGCGCGTCGTTGGCTGGCTTGTATAGCCGTTGTGTGGTATTGTCCGGAGGTGTCATATACGGTGGATGCTGCGAGGGGGCGATCAGCAAGCATGGTGTCATATCATAGAGTGAAGTCAGGTCAAATTCTAGGTCTCCCGAAGGATTAAGCTTCGGGCATACACCCTGGCATCCGGTGGCCGAGCGTGCAGCAGCGCCAAGCCACGAAGGTGTTCGTGACTTGAGCGGTTCGCTCGAACAACTGTCCCACCAGGCGACCCACGAAGGCTTCAATGCTCTCTACGTGCGAATCTCTTGCGATCGTGGCATCGGGGCTCGTACGATTCGGCGGAGGGTGGCGCTCTGTAGCACCTCCGGCTTCTTCTTCCCGAACTCAACAGACCCCGAGCTTCTTGCTCAATGCAAGCGTGGAGTAGAGCACTGGTCGCAGGAGGAAACGCGCGAACTTGGCTTTCACAATAACCTTCGCTACAATCGTGGCCCCGAGGAAGGTGAACTGACTCGACCATTTGAAGTCTTGTCCCTGCAGGTGGAGTAATGATGTCACCATGGCCAGAGTTTTCGGGACTTTGACCAAAAGTCAGCACTTCTAAAGCCATTAGAGGGGGCACGTGCTGACTTCAGAAATGGGACGTTAATGGGCTCAGATTATGATGGTACAAAGCTTAGAAAAACATGAAATAAATCAGTAAGTGACGAGATAACGAGGCAAATCGATGTAAAGTAAAACATCTATCATTACAAAAGTGCCATCTCAGCAGCATACTGATTTATTCGGAACTGCGTGTCCTTTAAATATAAGTTGATTAGTCTTTGATTCTAGTTCCATAGAACAAAATACATATTCTTCGGGGATTTTGTAAGTACGATAAGTTACCATTTCAATCTGAGCACAGTGTTAATTAAACCACATTTTTTTGGTGACAATATATCCCACCGCATATTTAATTCGTTAAGGACCTTGTCAAACAATTATTATGTTACACTATATATAAACTTTATAAATTAGTTTTTGCGTACCAATTTAAAAATATTAATAATATAGCTCCCTGTTTCACATGACAGTGACATAATATCTTAAGAATAAAATAGATTCTGACAAGAAAACTTTTTAAGCTATACGAAACAGTTTCCAATAAATAAAACCTATCTGAAAGCCACTGCCGTTGAATCACAAACCCTTTCCTCACCCGTATCTAAATTGGTCAAACCGTGTTGGAGATAAATGGAAACATTCATTTTCACATACAAACAAATTACCTTTCACCCTAAACGCGTATACCTTCTTCGTTTCGTTACGGGAAATAAATAATCAACAAAAATACAAATATTCCCACACAGTATGTCTTGCAAACTTTAACATACAATAAACAATTCAATTGTATGATTCAAATAGGTATTAATTACATAGAAATCTTAAAATGAGTTTTTACTCTTTTCTCTTGATAAGATGAGAGATATACTCAAGTCCCTAACATAATATTCTTTAAACCTTTCGCATTGTGTTATATTTTATTCCAATTGCAATGAAAGTATCCAGCAAAATATATGTTCTACAATATGATCACAAACATGCTGTCATATCGCTCGCATAATAAGATTAAATATGCTATTCCAATAAAATTACTATTAGATTTTATCGAGAAAATACAAAAGTGTATTATACAGACATACCTATATGTATATGAATTTGGAAAATGTAGCTAACATTTAGATTAATCGCTTATTCTGTCTTATTAGGTAAATAAGTAGGTTATTTGCTGATTGGATAACAAATAAATTAAAGTATGTTAAAATAATGGCGGTATTATTCTACTAAACTGACATTAAGAAGAATCACTAATATGAAACTTTATTCAGAACAAATTTTATACAATTCGCAAGAAATCAAAGCTCAGGATACTAAAAAAAAATAGGCAGTTTCAATATCTGCTAAAACTAAAATCCATACTTTTACACAAAAAAATGTATTGGAACAAGAAATATTCAAAGGCTTATCCATATAAAACTGGTATTCGGAGACAATGGCCTCTAGAGACAAGTGGATCGTTACCGGCAAAAATCATCGATATTATTGTCTGGCTGCGGATGCAGATCTCCAGGGCTCCATCGGACTCCCAAAACGACACTGTTTTCGCTCAAATAAGCTACTGTTTTACTACTGAAATGGCATGCCACTTTATGGCTATCGACTGTGGGAAAACACGTTTAAAAGTTTTATATTTTCATAAACTTGCGTGGTATGATTTTGGTAATGTAACTGACATTAGTTTTTCGTTTTGCACTTATGAACCCTAATAATTTACGAAACGAAATCCTTAAGCGTTGTTTGTTTTTTAGGACACTAAAAAGTAAAGCGAAGTAATAACACAATTAGGATTTTTAAAAATGCCAAATAATTTTAGGCATTATTTTTGGAAGTAGGTTAAAAAAATGAGGCGATATACACACTTGAAAATTTAACTTTTCAAGCCACGTCTATAGAGAGAGATTTTCTTTTTTATTTTATTTCCCGGCAGTTAAAAAAATTCTAATATACTTAGTAATAAGCACACCTAAACCTAAATAATTTAAACACACATTTATAAAACGCAATATTAAACTTACAATCCATCTTTTTGCTCATTTTCAATTCAAGTAGCACATTAAAATAAAACGAGATTTAACTGAGAACAGCACAGATTCAGTGGATAAATCAAAAACTGCAGGAAGCATAATTAAAAATGTCGCCAACGAACAATTACTCGACTCATTTAAAATGATACAAGATGATCGCAACGTTGCCAAGTAATATAGAGCCGTGCAGTGAATGCGCAATGACTTTCCAAGCATATTTAGAGGAAATTTATATGATCCGGATTTTAATTGCCATAAGAATAAAGAATGAATCTCTCTAAAAAAACTTAAGTCTTGACACCGTAGGTTAATAATTTAAAAAAGCTTCGATTGCATGACCTACGTTTTATTTTTAATATTTAATTTGCCCTATAATAACATAATAAACTAACCTATCTGTTAATAAACAAATGAACAGTACTAGTAATAATTGTTTACATTTAAATAGAAATGCAATTTTTCTATTTAATTCAGCACATGACAATTAACACAAACAAATCAATTTGTATGTGCAAATATCTATAACGAGATAGAGTTTTAACTCAAACTTTTATCACCTTGCTCAGTAGGAAACTTATTTGGGAAAGGTAATAGTTTTGAAAAGACTGAAGTGATAAATGATGCGTTTCTGTTTCTGCTCAAAGGAGAAGGTTTTGGCCCTTGAATGTTCCGACCATTAGATCTGAAATGATAGTATCCAATAACAATAATGAATACTTATATGAATAAAAGAGGTTTTACCTTGAGGAAAGATAATTCCCATACCTGCGGGTGTCGTAGAAAGCCCTTAGTCGCTTTCTAATGGAATTTCGCTAGTGTCTACATATCTTTGTGCTAAAAGTGAACTTGGCTACAACTATAAACTTGTAAATTATTTTAAACAGTTGTAATAAGGTGCTCACTGACGGCAAGGTCACCTTTGCCGAGCAGTACACTAATATATATATAGATATTATTATTATTATTTACATATAAGTAGGGATGGGCCGAAGCATTATACGCTCACATTTCACCAGTTAGGTTGTTCATCATCACAATTATTTCAGTCATTTGAAATCCTCTGCCGAGCAGATGAATGCTGCGTTGGCCAGATGGACCGTTACCACCAGGTGGGGGGTCGCCGCGATGATTATATCTACACGTCCTCATTGGGGTGTGTCGATGTCGAAACGTATACCTAAATTACCTTCAACAAATACCGTTTGATGATTCTGCGTGTTAGGCGTGTTACCCTGGTCGACACACTTCTAAAACGCAACGTTGTTAATTATGGACTTCCGGACGATAAAACTGACACCACCTTGGAACAGGTGATCGCCCTCCCATGGGTAGAGCCGAGTTGCGCGCTTCAGGATAATCGTGTACTCCCCCTGTCGGCGGACTTCGTATAACCTGGCATTGTCCCATGCTCTATTACCTATTTCAGCTCGTCAATTTTCTCGTCAGTCCTCAAGTGCGCGCATGTTGTTGCAAGATTCGTTGTAGCTGTTTGGTAAACGAATTTCATCCGGCGATTTTTATCAATCCTTGCCCCATCGTTACCAAGAGTACCAAGACCGTTATTTATAGTTATGTTGTTCGTCCCACGTAATAAGCGGTGAGCCTATTGACGCTAAACCGGAAACTTTTATGGTTGCCAGTGCCTCGTCGACCGGGAACCTAACCAGCGAGTCGCTCACTTGCAGGTAAAGTTGGCTCCTAAGGTCTTGATAAGGATACCCATTGCAGACATTTTTTGCACTGGCTGGTGATAAAATCTTGAAGCGTATCTTGCGTACTCTTCTGTATTCAAACTCCTTTCCTCAGTGAATGGTCGGAACTTTGTTGAGCCAAACTTAAATAAATAACTTTGATTGTGACAAAGAAATCAAATTACTTACGACAAAAAAAAGACGAAAGCAACCGCTCGTATTCAATAATTCTAAAACACGCTAAATTTGTAATACTCTCCATGATTTAAATTCGATTCAGAAAGACAACATGATGTAGGTAATTTGAAATACTTACTGCCAAAGCCGTATGAAGTTTGCGACTGAGAGTGACATTGAGTGACTTCATCTCATTATCCCAATTATGTAGGCGTTAGTATGTGTATGTTACGCAGAATAAATTATAAGGGGAATTCACTCTTTAGAAACATTTTGATTCGGACATGTTTGTTTTTGGTTTGTTCGGTAGAGATAGCATTACATAATTTTGTGCATGGATTTAAAGTATTTTGTAGAACTGTCTCCTAAGTATTCCAAGTAGACAACATTTGCTGACGTAAGGTCCAAATCAAGTAATCAAGACAAGTAAAAATTTAAAATTCCATAGTATTAACGCATCCATTTCCATTTCCATTTCCATAGTATTAATTCCATAGTATGACGCATGTGTAAATGTGTAATCATCATGTAATCATGTGTAATATTAGCTTTTAATCACTATATTATTACAGCTCTTTTATTGCTACTTTTCCTTTCTACGGATAAAATAAATCGGTGGTGTACAAAATATGACATCGTTTGTGCAATAAAAAAACAATTTTAATGCGCTACTAGATTATACCATCTAAAGATGCCTGCAATACGGTATGCGGCTTGTAAATTAACCCAGATGCATAAATAAAGTCCATAATTGATGCCAAAATCATAGCGAGGTTTTGATGAACCACTTGAATTCTTAATTTGGCCTAGTTTTGGCACTCATAGAGCCGTTGTTAACAGATGCTCTCGCCTGTTGTAGAACGCTGTTGTTCTACAATTACTGTTTTACTATAGTTTTAAGTGTTGTAAAAATAAAAATAAAAAGCTATTAGTTTTTACTTACTTATTTCTGATTCTATATTGTTTCAGATTCAATCAAATTAACATTTAAAAGCATGAATAATTTAGATTGAATAATAAAAATGCTTTATTATCCTATTAAGCACTTCGAAATGTTGAGATGACTTAATACTTCACTACAAGAAGACAACAGGCAAAAAGCAATTCTGCGTTCGTGACCTCACAGTTGTTAATATGTGCAGTCCAAATTAGCAGTGAAGCCACAACATAGATAACCAACACAGAATCAGTTCATTTCGATAACTACATATGCACATATCATATGAGAATTAAAGGTTGATTGTTTTTTTAAATATATCTACTATCTATGTATCACTTATCATGTCCAAGTCTCATTATACTCCTTCACAAAACCTTCGGCAAAAGCAGCAATATATTTGAAGGTAGAACACAATATTGAATAAATATCTAGTGTTATATTAGGCGCCCTCCGTTCCCCCCCCCCCCCCCCCCCCCCACCGACAGGTCTCCACCTTGACGTGGTGAGGGGGGCTGAATACCTCCCGGAGGCCGGAAAAAGGTAACATCCAGAGGTCGGCGACTCTGAGTGTCCTTAGTACTAAATATCGGGGGGGAAACTAAGAGAGACCTGTGGAGGGCTCAGCGGGCGGGCCAGGAAGGCCCGTCAAGCAGCGCTAGGAGGGTCTTAGGCAGCGGGGGCAGGGGTCCCCACACGCTATGATCGCACAAGGAGGTAGGAGGAGCACGTCTACTGCGCCTTTCTGAGGGAGTCCTCCCGGTTTTAATTCGGGGGACGTTCGCCGCAGACGGGGTGTCAGACGCTGCAACCCAGGTACTGGCCCCCGCCTTTTTCTCAACAAGCGGCGGGCGTCGTCGAAAGATTTTTAGTGTCTATTACTGCTGGCAGTCGCGTCTGCCGGTGGTGAGTTCCACACCCCCTTTTCCCCATTGTCTTGTAGGCAGTGCGTAAATGCATTTTGTTACCGACGTAAAACAAAAAATAAAGGCGTCCTCCGTTAAAAAAAATAAGGAGATTTACAGTAGAGAGAATGTCATAATGTTATCTAGAGAACTGTCAATAAAAATAAATAAATCAATGAAATAAAAAAAATACCTATTCAATTAATAACAGTCACAGGGCGAACTAAATCAACTTTACCAAATCACTCAGGACTTCGGGCGTTGAAGAGTACTCGTTTAACTTTGCCGATTAACTGAGGGTGTTTTTTTGCAATTTTACTCTCCCGTTGTTTTCCTTAAATTGATGACCAGCAAGTTTTGATACTTCTACAAATTTTAATAAATTTTATTCTGAAATCTATGACTTTTGGTTATTACTTTTTGATAGGGTAAATTGTAACTGTTTAGGTTCATTTTACTGGACCAGGCACCAGCTTTCTGAATTAAAATTAAATCCTGCGAAATTTGCAAGGTGGCTGAGATGAAGCAATAAGCTCACACACGGAAAATATATTACTAAATAACCAGACTTAACAAATTTACTCAAAACCGGAATATAATATTGTACAAAAAATGGTGCATACCACTAGCTAGGGTGGTGTTAAATATAACCAAACATGTTGTTAATAAGCCTGATTCTGGAAATTTTATTAGTATTAGACAATCTAGTAACTTTCGAAATATTATAGGAAATATTATGACACATTCTGTATTTTGAAACTTTAACTCTTTATTTCACATTGTTTATAATTTGAACCCATGGATCACAACAAACAGAAACCTTTCGTTGACAGATATTTTAAGTTAGCGAAGTTTGTACTCGGTAACTGTGTCATTTTTTTCTCATATATTACTTAACGCATTTAATTTATACTTGACCCAGAACAAATGAAACGACTTCAGTCCATTAATTAGTATTGTTACGAGGTGTAACTATATAATATATGTGTATATATCTATACACTAAATCGTCTTATTAGAGAAATTACTACAGTAGTAGCCTCTGGCCTTGTAGTTTACCCATGGGATAACAAAGGTCTTATTACTTGGGATCTCATTTAGAATTTATGTTGTTAATTCTCTGGCACCATTTAGTTTCTCTGACTAATGTGTTCCTGAATTGAATGGGCCGGTGTCAACGAGTTTTAGTTAACGAGAATAAGTACCAGTAAACTTATTCATTTTTAATAATTGAAGAGAAGAATGAGACATTGGTTTAATTGTAAGTGATATTAGGGGAAAGGAATTAATAAATATGAGAAATCAGAGTTTGAGTTCACTGATAGTGATTATATAGGTGACCGTTTGTTGTGTTCTATAAGCTTCCGTGTTTCAGAAGGCATGGTATTGTATACGGTTAAAACCAAGTTGTAAGCCTTTAGGTTATGTAGTACCTTACTCGGCTTTCAAAATATTAACAGCATGAACACCTATCCTGAGTCCTGTCCTGGACCCGCGCTCTCTTTCTGAAGTATTATTTTTTAAGTTACTCTCTTTCTGAAGTATTATTTTTTAAGTTAAATTTAATCATTTTGTTTCATTCAAGAAAGAGTAACATAATTTTTTAAACTTTTGATTAAATGATTGGGTTTACTATAAAAAAATCGTGTAATTTATATATGTTCGCCAGTTATAGGCGTATTCCTTTTATATGAAACCAGTTAGTACAATTTGAGTGAATATAAACTCCGCTGTCTCCTAATAAATAGCAGTATTTGTAATTTTTACTCGATGTGATCGATTGAAGTTTTATTTTGTCGAATTACCGAACGAACTAGCTTTATTATTACAAGTGCTACACAACGCATTTCCATACTTTATAAAGTGCCGTTACTTTAAGTCATTATCTTTTGTATATACTTATAAACGTAGTGTTTCCATCCATCCATCAATTAATTTTGTAGTCCTATCTTGCTCGAAATTAAAATTGTGTTTGTTATTGTATACCGCACCTAGGTAGAGTATAACTTTGCTTTCGTGTAAGGCCTTAGTTATTAAGAGAATTACGAAAAAACGGTTTGTAAAAATACAGTTCCTTCTCCGGAAAGATTTACCTTCCCTTTAACCAGTAGTTTTAATAGATTTTAAACTACGATAATCGCGCCTTTTTATAATTGTCTCTTCCAGCTTTTCCTATACTTTCCAATAATTCGTAGCTATGGAACATAAAAGTCGTATAATCACGAGAATCCAGCAAATATAAATAAAGAAAGTCTACTCAAGTCGTAATTTGAGAAGCAGTCAATTTATCAATACATGAAAAAATCGGCAAGTTGCAACACGTAATCCGAATGAGCGCACACATGTACCAAGCAGAAAAATCGGCACCGGTATTACTGGCACAGATGTGTGGAACGGTCCCGGCGACAAATTGTTTTATCGAAAATTACTTTCTGGGGGCGCGGGTGGGATACGAATAAATTTCCATTTTTCTAATGGAATGGAATCGAACTCTCCCGTGACTGTTACATTCCAATTACGCGGTCCGATCACGTTACTGAATTGGAAATTTCTCCGCGTGATCGCCGAATGACCAGGGAATTATTAGAAATTAAAGATTCGATAACTTTATTAGGTCGGTTTCGAAGCATTGGAAAAGATAAGAACGATTAAAAAATATGCGGCTTTTCATGTAATGGTGAGTGAAAGTGTCATTCAAGCAAATCTCAATAAGCACTACACTTCGCTAAGATTCACAATATGTTGTAATCAGCGCACACAAATTAGTAACAAATTCAATAAACGAGAAAAATCTCTCGTTTAACTCAACCGTACAAAAAAATGTCCTCTTTTGCTTAATGATTGCTGAAAATGTCTTTCGCTGTCCGAATGGTCTGGTATTTACGTAATGTAAATAGTATTTAAATAAGTAAGTACTAGGTCATACTCCAATACAAAATGCTTTTTTTCATGCTTTACGGTGGCGGGAGGAAACGTCCGGGTGTCACCACTGTGAAGATTAGCTAGAGGACACGGTTGAGCACACCACCGCGGTCTGCCTAGCTTGGGCGGAGCTCCGACATGTCCTCGTAGCGGCGATCGGCGGTGGCGATCTCACGCGTTCGGCCTTGGTGAAGGCCTTGGTCCGGAGCGAGAAAGAATGGGGGGCTGTCGCCTCCTCTTGTAAAGCAGTCAAACTTCAAACTTCAAAAACTATTACATAGTACTTGAAAACGTCAAAATTTATAACTAATATAAAAAAACAATCGAAATATAATTATACTGAAATCACAAAGCTTAGATTCACTTGCAACCAAACAATTAAAAATACAAAAAATATTTAAGTGTAAGTGAATCTAAGTGCCAGTTCCAAGCCACCGCTCTGTAAAAAGAACTAACAAGAAACTCACAGGCTATGCTCTTTTAAATTATCAATTGGTTAGTTACAATCTTCATTTATCTGTGAAGCTATACAATGCAATATAATATAACATTAACAATATTCATGTTTTAAGTCATTCATATTAGAAAAGCCTGTATAAAACGGCAGCTTAATCTCAAGCATTTTTATCAGCCATATAGTCTTTGATAGAATAGTATTCCTTTAAAGACAGCTTGCGTTTTATTGTTAATTTAAATTTATTTAGGCTTAATTGCTGTATATTGCTTTGGATTTTATTATAGAATCGCACACATTGACCTTTAAAAGATTTGTTAATTTTTTGGAGCCTAGTGGCAGGTACAACTAGTATAAGCTTATTTCTTGTGTTTAGGTTATG
Organism: Musotima nitidalis; assembly: GCA_949126915.1. Taxonomy (NCBI): domain Eukaryota; kingdom Metazoa; phylum Arthropoda; class Insecta; order Lepidoptera; family Crambidae; genus Musotima; species Musotima nitidalis. Next base: position 10,202,168 of record OX421423.1, on the reverse strand, counting down.
TGCATCGCTTTCTTACTAAATTCATCAATATTCTTATGTACATATACTAGGTTTTCATAAACAAACTGACCCGCCACTGTCAAAATACCAAGTTAAATTTATCCCTTAGTGAATGTCTACATGGTAGATTATAAATTGCTCGTATTGCCCTCTTGCTTGCTTGCTTGCATGCTAGCAAAGGAGGCGGCGGAGCGAGAGAGGCAAAATACCACTCGTCTCGGTCCCAGCCGCCGTGTTGGACGCCCGAGACGTCGGGAGCCGCGAGACGACTCTCGGCCACCGTAGGCGCTGGCTTGTGGGCGGCGAGTTACCCATTATTCTGTCTTCCATAGACGACATGCCGCGTCGATGGCGCGTTCGTGTTCCACGTGCGCCTCAAAGAGACTGTTTGCAAGGGTTACCGCGGCCTCGGTACGTAGCAGGCTTAAAAGAAGGAACATTGATGATTTTTTGTCAGTAGAATTCTGACACACCCTCCCGCTCCACCCACAACGGGGAAAGTCAATTGACGATTTTCCATCCAAAAAAAAGGCTGCTTTACGATATGTAAACGTCATTTAAATGTAACAACAATCTAAAAACAATTCTTTACTAGGACGGACATATTTTACGAAAATAAGTGGGTGTACAGGGCTCCTACCAAGATCTGAGAAGCCCAAGCCAACCTCACCTGCAAGTGGTACACCTGCCGATCAAAGGACGAGGCTCTGACGAACATATAAGTTCCCGGTAAACGACAATAGGTTCGCTACCTACCAACAATGTTATTGGCGAAATGCGTATAATATTCCTCTGCCTACCACTTTGGGGAAACAGGCGTTATTGTATGTATGGAGATGAATACGATTGTGTTTGTATCGTGAAAGTTCATAATGGCAGAAGTCACCTCATTTATATTTCACATACAATTTCAGTAACTAATAACTGTTACATTAACCGTATTCACGTCTTAATTTGTTCGCTGTTATGAGAAGCTCAATTCAAAGTAAACAAAATTATAATAATACATTTTTACATCAACATAATAAATTACTTGATTACCAAAATAGATTAATTATCTTTTTATCTAAGTGAATTTTATTTATTCGTTTTCTGTTCCACAGCATCATCGAACAGGAACAATAACTGCGTCCGCATTGTAATTTGATAAATTTTATAATTTACTGAGACCGAAAGAAAATGAAGGAATATTATTACAATAATGCCGTTGTCTGCTTATTTAATCATCTTATTCAGTTATGTTATGTTATGTGTTGCCTATACTAATCAGAGTAGTGAAACTCTCCTTAGATAACATGTTAACCGCAGTTTTTGATATTCCTTTGATTAAAAAAAAAAATTTACTTATCTCGTTAATTAAAAGAAATGTAAGTGACTCTACACTTAAAGTTGAAAGAAGGATATATTGTGAAAATTTATGAAAAACTTAAATGATATCTTAATAACAATAAAAATAAAATATTTTTCATTAATTGTAATCAATGCAAAATAGACAAAAGTTTTAGACCTGCCTAAACTTACCGACCTAGAAAAATATAGTTTTGCTTTTAAAGTCTATTTATTATTCTTGAATATGGAGGGTATCTTTTGTATCAATAGAGATTGAATCCTTATCTTGTGTGAATAAAAAGCTTGTTAAATGTAAATATTCATCACGGGACTTCGAAAACAAGATTGAGGTCAACGACACCCAAATAGGCAAAATGAAAACCGCAGATATCCATCAGTATCGATTTGTTTTCGTCTTGTTTGTAAAGTTGACGGGAATGACTAAAGTATGCCCATTGGTTCAACGGTAAACAAATAAACGAAGTATTATTATTTGGTACAAATCAGAGCTGAACGGCTGGTTATTGGGAAAGTTCTCTGAATTATTCGTTCGCGGATCATCAGATATGGGGGATGGCTTCGCTAGTTCCGGCTGTAACTGTGGTTTGCTATTGGAAACAAGTCAGATTTGTCACTCACAACATTTGTTATTCAATATGAGAACAAGAATCGTATTGGAGAAAGTTGTGCTTTGTCAATCTTATCACATTTTATATTCTTCTAGTTTTGTCAATATGATGAACATACCTTTTTTACGGTGACCGCAATCTTTTCCCTTGGTTTTTTGGTACTTCTAAATAAGCTCAATAATAAAGCTTAAACATAAGCTCAAATGTAAGCTTAATTTGCTGGCATACCTTGTATTCCTCAGATTCATTTAAGAGCTTGCAGTTAGCGGCTGTCTCATTTCTAAAACAATACAATCAAATTGCTTGCAAGATCAAATTAAGAAAAGGTGAAAACTGCCCAAAGCGCTTTATCAAGCAGCAGCCTTTTTTATCAATTAACGATAAATGATCTGCCATAGGTAATGCTTTACAGAAAGCTTTAATAAAAATGTAATAATTACTAAAGAAGACAATCAAAATTCTGATAGAAAGGGAGTCAGTAAGGTTGATTATCTTTCATTTTTAAGACATAGGTTATTCAAATAGAATTAATGAATATTATTGTAATATTCAAGTACAAATGTACATCGCAATAACATTATTACAAAACATTTAAAAAAAAATTTAATAGGTAAAATTATGTGTATGTTGATGCATTTTGTCGACCGATATGGTGTGGAGGTCAGTATACCTACACTTCACTCCAGAGGTCGTGGGTTCGATTCCCACACAGGACAAATCTTTGTGTGCATGAACATGAATATTTGTTCTGGTATGGGTGTTTTCCTATGTATATTGAGTATGTATTTACAAAAAAAAAGTATTTAAGTATGTTTATCCGTTGTTTAGTATCCATAACACAAGTTCTTAATGATACTTATCTTGGAACTAAATAATTGGTGTAATTGTCAGAAAATATTTATTTTAAAATATTTGTTAGCCTTTCTAAATTACTATGCCTTTGCAAATTCATAATTATGTAGACCTACTTAGTGCTTATCACGTAATACAATAATCTATGATTTTATTTATTTATGGTCTCATTAACACAATTCGATAACGCGACTCGAAAAAGTTGTCACATAACCTCTACTAACAAATATTGTAAGTATTTTTTTCTATATTTTTTCCGATCAAGAATTATGCCAACACATTTAATGACGTTTGGAGGTAGATTTTGCACGATTTTCCCTGAATGTGATGTGACGTAAGTCGAAGAATGTCTTGCAATGAAATTTGGGGCGCCAAGCACTACGCTTATCGAGAAAATCATGTGTGTATTTTGCTACGAAAAAAGTAAAAACGGTAATGCTATTTCAGCAAAAGTTATTTCATAAATAACGACGATCGATATTGATATGTCAGACGTAATATGTGTGTATTTTAGTTGTTTAGTTTCTAGTAGAAGTATGTAATACAGTAGTTAATACAAAGTCAACTAAGTACGGTTAGACCAGTGAGCTGCATAATTGAAATAAATGCTGGAATGCAGATGAGAAGTGTGTTAAACAAAAGGGTTATTCATGTATATCTAGAACTTTGGAAATACAAAAATAACCCAACCACAATAGCTATCTAGCTCAATATTTGAAACAATTTGACAGTTAATGATAATAATGTTTTATTTTATCATACTTATGTGTCTTATAAAAACATTAAGGGCGTATGGCACAACAATTCTTAATTTGATTAAGCCAAATTTTATTTTAATTTTGTTTTAGAGGGACACAACCATGTTTTAAACAGATGTAGCTCTAATCAGGATTAGTGACCGTTGCGCAAGACACCCTTAGTGAATCATGTTCATGAAGTACGACTGTATCAAAGATTTTACGTTCAAAATATACGTTTATTTTTTAGTAACACATAAGAAAACCGCCTCTAAGTATTTTCTATGGTATGAAATATTCTTTATTCAATTTAAGCAACGATGTAGCACCTATGAATATCAGGATAACGAAATACTAACGAGACCATTCACTATTGGCAGTAGCATAAATGAAGCAGAATTAAGCAAAAAAAACTTGTTAACCCTTATTCAAATATTGGGAAATTATTTCCCACTTGACAGTACCGTAATAAAAAATCCATTTGATTAAGGGTTAAGTTTGGTTTACCGCCAGAAGAATTAATGAATGGGCAGGGGGCCCCTTCCGTTTTGTCATAGACCCCCCCAAAGTCGGCCAGTTTATTTTTTTTTATTTACGTCGGTAACAAAAAGCATTTACGCACTGTCTCCCGGCCAATGAGAGATGTGTGGGACTCACCACCGGCAGACACGACCGCCAGCAGTAATATCCACTAAAAATCTTCCGACGACGCCCGCCGCTTGTTGAGAAAGAGGCGGGAGGCCAGTACCTGGGTTGCAGCTCTGACACCCCGCCCGCGGCCAACGTCCCCGGACCAAAACCAGCAGGATCTCCTCAGAGAAACGCAGTGGAAGCACCCCTCCTACCTCCTTGTGCGACTATATCGTGTGTGGCTGACTTCTCGTAGGGTCTATGGTTAGACAGCACTAAGGGCACCCAGAGTCGCCAATCTCTGGGTGTTACCTTTTCCCTGGCGCCCTCTTCGCCCTATCGGGAGGTACTCAGCCCCCCACCACGACAAGGTCGCACAAGGAGGTAGGGGGGGCGCCTCCTCAGCTTAAATCTTGGGCAACCAGAATAATGCTAGGATATGATGACATATCTTATAGGTAGCCAGGAATTATTATGGCAAGACAGATATGAGAAAAAAGCGCTACATGTTCGCCTTTAGTACTTGTTTTATTTCTGATATAAAAGTTCATAAATATAAAAATATGTACATATATAAACTAAAGTCAAAGTCATTTATTCAAGTTTGGCTCAAAAGAGCCCTTTATGAAGGTCAAACTTAAAATTTTACGCGCCCGTTCACTGCGGACGGGAGCTTTATCGTAAAAGAACGAGCAAGAAAATCGTCAAGTTTGGTTTTTTCTCCCGCCAGTTACAAATATGAACTAAAAAAAACTAAACTATGTACTTAAACTAAAAACATGTCTTTAGGAAAAAGTTTAAAGAAAAAAAATATATATATAAAGCTCTCACTTCTTAGCATGATGAATATTATTAAGGATAAAAATAGTAGAAATGAGCAGACCAGTCCCCACTGGCGGCATCCGTTCAAGAGTATGACGCATGACAGCCATCGTTTCGCTCAATCATATTTTAGGAAATGTGACGACCCGACACATGACGCCACCACCGCAGAAACATTTAAGTGAGCATGACATAATAACAGGATAAAGAGAATTTTACTAAAATAAAAAAATTCATTAATATTAAAAGAACGAAAGGTACTGCAAATCGCAAGTCCTTTAACTGTAAAGTAGTATCCTATAGTATATAAGTAGTATATATAAATATTACAGTTGCTAAACAAATGTCCATAATTAAATAAATATATAAAATGGAATAAGAACAAATAGGCAAATGCTATTATTCTAACTAAGCCTCTTATTTTGCCTATTTGCGCGATATAACCCAAACATATTCTGCGATACAGCGCTAAAGGCTCTTAGAAATTTATTATTTACGCGCAAACTAAAATGTATTTTATTAGCATGAGTACTCTTATAACATGTAAAATAATACTAGAAAATAAATTTCACATGTCTATTAACTTGCAAGACCTTTATATTTCAATGCTAAATCTAAGCCACAAATGTCACTAAATCACTCGCGAACGGAATTTGTCTCGTCAATTTATAAGCGGGAATAAATCTAAAGGGGCGGGCGGTGGTACTCGACGAGGAGTCACAGCCTAACTGCTTACAGCTCGTTAACTGTCTCTTTAGCAGATGTTCAACTAAAAGTATTAAAATGTTGCTTTATATTAAGTGAAAGAATTGTAACACAAGATGTTACTTAATATTTATTAATATATATAAGTGCATTTTTTTATTGCCATAGCTGTCCATATTTCCATAAAATGTATCCCTTATCTTTTCGTATAAATTCAACTGTATGCTACAAAAAAAAACATATTGATCAATAAAAACGTTAGTATTTATTACAAAAGGATCTAACGAGATTCACATAAAAAAAATCTTTCTCGTGAATCGAACCTGAAAAATATATCCATTCTTACCTCAGCTGTCGGTCGGTTTACCTGCTGTTGGCTGTATTCATATTTTGAATTTATCATTTTCACAATTTGTAAATACAAAACTTTGTCAAAACACTAAGTAAGCATAAAAACAGCAAAACTTATATGAAAACCGATCGTAGGCTTAGTCTGTGGCATCTAAAACAGACGGTATCCAACGTTTCATTAGCAAAACGGGTGAATCTTTCGCAACAGTGCTTAGCGCGAATTCGAATTTGATTTTGTGGTTGGTTAGTACCATTTACCTCTGGTAATGTACCTCTACGACCTGAATACGACTTCATCAAAATCCTACATAAAACGTGACTATCGTAAAGAACATTTCCAACGAATAAATGTACCATAGCGAGTGAATCCCACATTTAATATGTTGCAACTTTTATGAACACACTAAATAACATAAAAGTTCCAGATCAATGCAGAGATGGGAGAAGGGGCTAAGCATTGAGTTGGCCTGGTTGACTTATGACTGGCTGACTAATATCACGAATTTTGAGAAACTATAAGTGCTATTATTTTATTGCTGCTGATGCTAATTATTATTTTATTGCTGCTGATGCTATATTTTATTGCTGATGCTATTCTATTATTTTATTTTCTTTGGTGGTTCGTATCAGAACGTAAGTTCTAACTATGGCGGAGTTCACGATACATTACAAATAATATATATTTACTCTTGAGCTCATTTCAGTTCTCTGGTACTCAATATCATTATCATGTCAGTCATTAGAAGTCTTATGCTGAACACAGATCTCCTCAATTGTTTTCGTTGTCCATCGATTTCGAGCCGATTATATCCACGGGTTTCAAGCCGATGCTACCTTGATCGATTATCGATGAGGGCCTTTCTATACATAACGGGTACGTTTGCGGTTTGTTGTTCGATCGAAGTCGCCACTGAAGATCCCCAACGCCACCATCAGTCTTCAAGCTAAGTGACCCACTGTTTTGCTCTGACTCCAGTTTCGTTTCGGTTACTCCAGTTATTCTACGGATTTATTTATTCTGTCTCGTAGGGACATTTAAACTTTGGGTCTAGTGGGCGTTATTTGAGATGTCTCACTTGAAAAATAGTTCTGAACAAAATAGGTATTAACCACAACAGATAAATAACAACTAGCACGCTTCAGAACTCGTTATCAAAGTTTAAATTAATCGTTGTTCGAGGTGTTAATGTGGACATATTAGTTTTGTTGGGTGTTACTCACACATAGTTTTCAATTTGTTCATAGATAACACGAATTTAAGGGTTGATTACTGTAAAATATATTTATATGTAGTAGACAGCAAGCCAACATGTTAATTTATAAAATAATAATTGGTGTGATTATAAGAGATAATTTATTTAAAATGTATTCTCAGACATTGATAAAGAGAGTTTCGTTAAAAGAGGTCCTAAATCCTTAAGCCCAATTTACATAATAATTATCAATGTAAGAACATTTAGGTACGTGTAATGTGCTATTGAGCCTCAATCTCTATTCAATCATTTGTTTGAGTGTATAATCCGTCATAACACGGCTAAGCCTGATCGAAGCGACCGCATTAAACTTTGAAAACTTCCGATATGCTTGCGTGCTTCTGAATTAGTAATAGAGTTAAAGTTTTTCTTCTCAAACTGAAAGGTCAGACTCTCGACCATTTGGAACTTTCTTTTTCATTTAATTTTGAGTGATCTATAGAATATAAATTGAGCTTCTAATTTCTTGCTGTATTTTTTATTAAGCCCTAAATTAAGAATTGATTGATAAGATGGAGCCATCGGGTCGCTTCTGTAGCGAATATACATCTTGGATTATGTGATTGAAATTTTAGTAGGAATTAAATAATAAATAAAAATATGAATAGTTTTTGACAATTACCCCAACTATTTAGTTCCAAGATAAGTATTTGTATTATTGATATTCAAAAACGGGTTAACATATATGAATACTTTTTTCTAAATACATACTAATATTACTTTTCGTGTATAGTACCTTGGTGTTTTAAATATACATAGAACAACACCAAAGGCCAGAACAAATAACATGTTTATGCACACAAAGATTTGTCTTGTGTGGAAATCGAAGCCGTCGTGGCTCAGGAGCAGAGTGCGCCATAGCGGTAGTCAAATTTTTAATTCCTAATATTTATCTAGTAAAAAATAAAGCCTACCTGTTTTTTAGCTGTATCGAAATGAATTTAGTACTTCTTGAGACTTTTAAACATACATACAAATATTTTCTCTATTAAATATTAGTTTAAAACATATTCTTTATCGAAAAAACAGCTTAACTATAGTTACACAAGTTTAAATGTGAACGTATCTCTAATAGAGATATCTTCCAGCCAGCCTTAGCTGGAGTTAAAACTAAAGTTATAGTTCTTAAGTTAATTTTAATATAGATGAAATTCTAATTGAAACAATAATACAGGCTTGACTAATAGCTTTAATGTCATGTCATTGTATTGGGTATGATAATGTTTGACGCGGTGCTTGTTGTCTGAGAAAGTGGTAATTACTGCGTGTTCATCATGGGGTAGCAGAAAGCTACTTTATATATTATTTATTATCTTCAGTACCTACATTAATTAAGAAACGACTAAGTACTTTAAAGAGATCTGGTAATGTATATTATTTCCCTTTTTACTAACATAATATTATGCGATCGTTCCTAATTATGGAGACATACATAACATACAATCACTGAATTAAACTGAGCCTATTGCCGCTTACTAGGACCCTTTATGTTTGCCGGAGCCTCGTGCACCACTAGCAGGTGATGTTGACTTGGGCTCCTCAGATCTGGTAAGCTCCCTATGCACCCTCATTCTGTAAATCTCAATTTATACTGCTATGTAGTATAGTTAAAAGTTAATAGTACGGCACCATATCGGGGCCCTTTTTTTTTTTTTTTTTTTTTATTATCGTCTGTTAAAAAATGCTGCTTACGCACTGTCTCCCGGCCAAAAGGGGGAGACCGGGAGGGGGTGTGGGGCTCACTGCGGCCGACGCGACCACCGCAGTCCTACCCACTAAAAAACTTCAGACGACGCCCACCGCTGTTGAAAAGGGGCGAGGCACCAGTGCCCGGGTTTGTAGCTTCTGGTACCCCGCCCGCGGCCAACGTCCCCCGGATCAGAACCGGGGAGACCTCCTCAGGGAGGCGCAATGTGTAGCGCCCCCCCTACCTCTATGTGCGGCCATGGCGTAACTGGCCGACTTCGGGGGGGGTCTATGGCGAGACGGAACTAACTCGACCAATATAGTACTAATCAGGAATGCACAATAGGTATAATAATTAGAACTGATTATGTGATTCGTCAGCACATAATTAAATTCAAATGCATTGTTACTATTATTAAGTATAATTAGTTCAATATTTGTACCTCTAACAGAAGTGCATAAGAGATGGGTATCCAGATATTCAGCTGTCTGTCTACAGAGACGAATACTGATAAATCATACCTAATATGCGGTACATCTAAGAAAAACAGATAAAAAATTCTTTATTTTTCACCAAAAGAAAAATATCAAAATAATCATATACCAAAAGAATAATATGAATACATTAATTTATATTTACTTTTATAATTATGAGAAACTACAGCAGCTGCAATGCTTATATGAATGTATAATATTAATTTTATTTATGCCGAACGATTCCTTTTTTATTAATCCAATCGTGTGTTTAAAAAAGTATTTTCAAATAGTTTTAACCAAAATATCGAATCAAACGAGATTACTTCTGGGAGTTCAATAAAATAAGATACAAGTCTCAAAGTCTCACGTTTGTCGTGTGTCTTTTAAAATATGAGTGAGCTCAGTGTCCTCTTGGTCACGGTCTAGTTCTGCTAACTTGCGGCACTCAATCAATATGTATTGAAAAGTTCCCCTCGGCCAACGGGCTGCATCCCCGATACGCCCCGACGGGATCTGCGATAAAAGTTATTTATTTGTGACTTGGTACGTGTATTTTAGCTTTAGATTCGATAGAGAATCAGAAGTGCCTTTGTTCGGACTACTCAGCTGTCTTTTTAAAGTTCTTCTGGAAAGTGCAGTGAGATTTCAGTATCGGTTATAATTGAGATAGTTTAATCTCTTAAAATTTACCATCTTAGTTAATATATTTATGTGATTTATATTGAAATAAAATTAAACTGTAAACTTAATTGGAATGCTTTCTTTATAAGTTGTGACACTTGTTGAGATTCAATATTGTTATTTTAATTTGAAGTTAAAATATCTTTTTATATAAGTTTAACAAAATCCATATTATTGATGACTTATTATTGATTCATAATAAACCACCAAAGGATTCAATAACCTAATGTATAAATTAATGTATTCATGCAAAAATGACAGTGTTCTTTCATTAAAATCAGTTTAGTGTTTGAACGCCCATGCACGTAACAAACACAAAAATTTATTATTGCATTTTTTTATCGTAATATTATAATACATTTAAAAAAAAAACAGCATAGAACCAAAAACCAACATGTCACTTCTAATAACGAGGCTAGATTCTCAATGTCAAGATAGATTGAAAAAGTACTTTCTTGATCGAAAACTAAGAAAAGATCTCACTCATGGCACGTCAGCATTTACGCTAATTTATCTTCCACTGCGAATTACCTCTATCTGAAGAACAAACGTCATGTCTTTGTCATATTATTATCTACCTAGCATTGACTTACTTCGATAGAATTGTTTCGTATTGCAAGTCACCACACGATGGCTGTCCCCTCATTGTATTTAGAACGCATTGTTCTTAGTCGTATTTGTTTTGTTTTTATGTGCTATTATTCACCGTGATAAGAAATAATAAAAGATTTCAGCAGGTGGCTGCAATTCCAAATTCGCAATGGGGTCTGATAAGAATGTGGGTACTTAGTACATCTTAAGTTGCGTTCCAGACTGTTTTATTAAGAATTATAGACAATGTAACGAAAAGACGAGTGGCCGCTTAATTTAAAATCGCCTTTGTTTACAGAGGTTTAGAGGTAGTTGTGTATTTGTTATTTTTTGTCTGTGGTCAGGTTTGTTACCTAAAGTATGTCTCTTGGTTTTCCATAATAACCTTTAGAGCGTATTTGATATAGATTGGAGAGACTCTTTTATCGCTTCCTTATTTTTTGTTTATTTTTTTAATTTAATGACAATGATTTCCTATTTGAAGTTAGTGCCCATAGGCTTTCAACCGAACTCTAAACTGTTAACCAATACCTATCTGTATCGACAAACAAAGCTCTGTCGTGATGATACACTCGGATTACTCTTTAATAAAATACCGCTAACCAAGGATTAGCAAGCTATGTCATATATGACATAGAACCGATAACCGTTGGGGTAGATGCGTTCTACAGTGGAGACCAGTGGTGTTAAGCGCAATGTAGGACGCACTCCAGCTAGGTGAAGCGACGGAATACGTAAAACGGCTGGCAGCGATTGGAGACGAATAGCTGAAGATCGAGCTCAATCGCGTGCCATTGGAGGTCATTGTCCAGCAGTGGACAAAGTAGGTAATGATGATGTACCAATGAGGCAACAAAATAGATATCACGAACGAACAAGTTACTATAAAAACGTCACTAGTGCAGTACAATAAAACAGCCGAGTGCGGCACGTTGACCTGTATTAGACTCCACCTAGCAAAGGACTAAAATTAGAACAAAAAAAATCGAGCTCGATATTTTCCCCGTAAATTATCTTCCAATAAACGTTTATTTAAACGTTATCTCTGTTAGCTTAGACCGATCCTCCAGCATTCCAGAGGTTAAAATCATACAGAAATAACAATGTAAATTTTTTGTACTGCCACTGACCAAGTTAGTAGAGCGAGGTAGAAAGTTGTTACATTCCCAACTTAATTTATTAATTATTTAATAAATTTCATAACATAGTAAGCAAGTAAAAATATATTTCAGCGTTATCGTGAAGTAAAGACTCTCGTTTCAGCGTTACTCGTGAAAACCTCATTGTTCTTAGGCTGCTATCTTACCTAAAGATGCCCTGTGTAAGGGCGAAACACGTGTCGTGTTGAATTGTTTCTCGATTTTTCGGGAAATTATAGTTGCGCGGAAATTGTTACAAAGATATTTTTAATCCATCACTTGCTTACTTAATTTCCGCAAAGTAACGCCTGAATCAATAAATTATTTGAAATAACATTGCTGCTCAAATGGGTTTGGTCACAATATTAAAAGATTGTACAAATTATACTTTCAAGAAACAAGGAGTTATTATCACATTTACTTATAAGACTTTCTATATTTCCCATAGTTTTAACCAAGAAGGTTTTGACCAAAAAGGTTTTAGTGTGTTGGCTAGGGCGCTTTATCAGAAAACGTGCATTGAGCTTTGATCAAGGTATCCTGAATGATATGTTCATCGTATTCAGTGCTTTTTATCTAGTAGCCAGTAATTTACTTATCTAACATTATTATATTGTTTATTTATCGTACCTAAAATAGGCTTCAGTAAATAATAGTACACTAATCGTGGATGGCTCCAACATAATGTTGCATGCATGCATAAAATAAGATAGATTTAATTTTTTTTGTTAACTTAGACATGTCTTATATTACTCTGGCAGATTACTATAATGATACGATGATCAATCAGTATAAGTTTCTTTATATCCTTTCTCTATCGATTTAAAAAGAGTATAGATTTAAAATAAAATTATATTCATCATATCAGTCTAATAGCTCACATTCTATACCTAAACCACATGTAACGCAATAAACGATTTGATTTGAATCAAGTCGACTGCTGAAGGTTGGGATCCCTAAAAGATTCTGGTCAGGAGTGTTGGTGATCGCAGTTTAAGCCGGAATGAAGAATGACGCTGCTGCCCATCATTCGGTAGGATTTCTTTTCGCCGACTCCCCATGAGATGAGGTGGGAAATTATATTATTTTTCAGTAAAATAATGTGCATAGCTCAGTCTTCTTACGAAGAAGGTCTTCATTACTCCTTCAACTATGATTGAGATTGTTGTACGCATCGTAAAGTGTTTTTTAACTGGTCATATATTACCTGTTTATTAGGAGACCACAATCTGCCGCTAAATTGGATAACTATCAAAGTGAAAGTCAAAATCATTTATTACAGTTTGGCTCTTACGAAGGTCAAACTTAAAATTTTACGCACACGTTCACTGCGGGCGGGAGCTTGATCGTAAAAGAACGGGCAAGAAAATCACAAATCCTTTTACTGTAAAGTAGTATACCATATGGTATCAGTTATACTCTGTAGCCATCAAAACAATTATAAATAAATCGTTAAATCGTTTACAAGCAGTCTTATTTAGAATGAAATCGTAGTAAAGGTATGCCACTTCAAAGTACTATGTATAATATTTCAATATTCGTTTATTATGATGTCTTATGCTCGGACTGGACAGAGCATTTTCCTCTCGTCTCTTCTCTTACGGTATAATAAGGAATAAACATATATTATTCATATCTATCTCATCGCAAATGTATTTCCTAAATGCTCAAAAGACGTCTATAAATTGGAAGTCAATACCAACATAATAACACACTTTCGCCGTCCCGGTCGAAGCGTATACTAAGTACAAAGAGAATACTAACTGCTTTTCAATCTGTTTAATCTTTCATTGGATATAAAAAGGATATTAGCGTCTTGTATCGAAAAGGTGAAAAAAGTGAAACTAGTAGAGGACGGCCTCCACCCAATGGACCGATAAAAGATGATCTGGTCAAGACGGCGGGTAGTCGGTGAATGCAGGCGCTTCGGGATCAGTCGAAATGGAAATCAATTGGGGAGGCCTTAGTTTGGCAGTGGACTTTTAAAGACTAAGATCATGTTTCAAAACACTATTTCATAATCGTTTTTCACGTATTACTTTCTGCTATGCACGCGGTTATTATACATACTAAAAACAATATAAATTTACGGTTTTTAATAATGATGAAAATACATATTATTATTATATACACCATACAAAACTACTTTCAATTTGACTTTCAATTCAACTCTTTGTAATTTAACAGAAAAGACAAGACACTCCAACACGCCTAAAGTGAAAACCAACTATGATTAATTCTTAACGTACTTCGGACGTTTTGTGTGAATCGGAACGTGTGCAATTATTAATATTTCAATGACGCTAGTTTTAAGTTTGTTACTTTGTATAACGACTTCTATACAACTATTCACTGTCAAAGTATTTGAAAGGTCTTCGTGTTAAAATTAAACAATAAACTAAAAATTATATTCGCAAAATGTATTTTATTTAGTAATCGTCTTTTACCCTTAAAACACCATAATATCTCTTCATCACTTTGACCGATCACATTTTCAATAAAACAAAATCACCTCTAAATCAAGTTTTACAGCTCGAACCTTGTATCTTACTCTTTTTTATCTGAAGAGTCCTTTCTAAATACCCGAAAGACATCTTTAAATTCGAACTCAATAGAAACTTATTACACGTTAGCCGCCCAGTCTGAGCGTAGCAAGCAGTTTGCATTGAATTTTCGATTCACCATCTAAACACAAAGCGAGCACTCACTCCTTCTCAATCTGAACTTAATCTGCTTCATCTATCGTTGGATATAATCTATCGTGGGATTATTCCTTTACATTTTTTTTCTAGCTACGAATTTTGTTTTCATGTAATTTTTGAAATAAGTGCATAGGCGTACTCCATTGTTAATTATAAGGAATGATGTTAGGTATGCACTAACTCGTATTTATTGTGAATGATATCTAACTGCACAACGCTCACTAATTCTGTTTAGTGCTAAATATATTTAAAACATAATTCTGTCCCTCTCTATTTTAAACAATTAACTGAAATGCCCATGGATGTATTGGAGCTTACTAATTTTTGGACTGCATCGACTGATTACAAAATATTGATTTTCTCATTCTATTCATAGAAATAAAAGTACAATTTTTTTTAAATGTCCAGGTAACAGCCGAACCCATCTGGTATTCAGTATTTTTTTGTTTATAAACCTTGAACACCAAAATGACCAAAAATTAAGTTAACTAAATTTGTTCCAAAGTTAAAGACGTTTCAAAACTAGTGTTTTGGAACGTCTTTCCAAGAACTAAAAGAAATAATGAAATTTAAATAATTGTACTCAGGAACCGCGGGTTTATACTTTAGCGTCCTAAAAAAAATAAACACACGCAGTAAATAACAGGTTACCAGACTTCTTGGCGGGAAAGTGAAGAGTCAGTTTTGTTTTATTTTCTAAAATTTGTGATAGGTATTTCGAACATTAATGTGTAATAACGGTGGATCATTAACCGTTAAGTGTTTGTAAACGATCAGGAGTGTTGGTAAATCAATCAAAACAGTGCAATATAACTTTTCAAATGCTCTCAAGAAGTCCATGTGAGATCTCAGTATAGTCCCACATCTTTACTAAGGATTCAAGGGGTTTAGCGGGAGAGCATCTCATTTATCAGCTTTATCACCACTCATTCTCATTTACTATGAATTATTTACTATAGCTGTTACCCGCGACTTCGTTCGCGTGGTATAGTATCTTTGGGTAGCATTTTTAATTAATTAATAAGAATCATTAGTATAAAAAAATTGTTTATAGTAGACATAAATTACCTATGTATTCCATTGAGAGGCAGAAAGTACCTAGAATCTGATTTTTTAAAGTAACGGAAACTATCTTACCTTGCTATGAAATGTTAAGTATATGTACAAAATTAATTTACAGGACCTAACTAATAAAAAATACTTACTTAAAAAAAATACGAAACAATAAAATAATTTTTCTGGATCGAAAAATGTAATTCTCTGTAGCGCAAATTTCTCTAATCGCATGCGTCCGACAACGACGTCTAGGTATAGTTAGATTAGTGCTCACGAATGACGAACATCCATGAAAACTTTTAACCCCTATTTCACCCCCACACTAGTAAAAATTTTAAAATGCTAAAACAAACGATTATTGTTTATTATTTAGTGCCTAAATACAAAATGTATTTTTTTTATCTTCAAAAATGACGAACTTCATACAAACTTTCAACTCCTATTTCATCTCCTCACAGGTCGAAATTTTAAAATGGCTACAACAAATGTTTAATTATTTCTTATCAAGTGCTTAAATATGAAGTTTAATGGTTTTATATTTTAAAATTAAGAAATCCCATACAACTTTTCATCCCCCTTTTTAACCCCTTACAACCCCCTTTTCGCAATAAAAAGTAGCCTATGTCTTTTCTCAGGGTCTAGACCACCTGTATACCAAATTTCATTAAAATCTGTTTAGTAGTTTTGGCGTGAAAGAGTAACAGACAGACAGACAGAAAGACAGAGTCACTTTCGCATTTATAATATTATAATATATATATGCATATATATATATTATATTATTATATATATATATATATATAGTAAGGATTAATATATCACTTACTTGACACTGACTTAATGTGTTGAACGCACGAAGCCAATATTTAAAAGAAAAAAAACATGTTACCATAAAAAGTAAACTAATTTATTTCAATATGAAATTTTCAATAGTTCACAACAAAATATTAAAAATCAATATAAAATCCATGTGTTTTAATCCTGAATACGGATAAATTTATCGCTGCTCTTAATAGCAAAAATTGTTTTTAACTTGATAAACAACAATTATTTCATCTAAATGCACTGTTCAATATTAAAGTTATATGAATGATTATAAGCATTGTTAAGATATTTTCGGAATATGTCCCGGCAATATGTGTTTCAAGAACAGATATCTTTTCGTCCATGCTTGTTGTGGAACGGCAGTAGAATATGCCAAATTAACCGGCGGTAATGTAACATAGTTATCAATCGTACCGCCGAAACTATCCGACTTATACCTATTACCGCGAATACGATAATAATTTTCTTTGTTTTTTCCAAACAACGCATTCACATGTTGAAAAGACGAGGTCAATGGTTCTAAAATCGGCGTTGGCTTATATAATTTTGTATTTTGGACCATCAATGGTTTCATAGTCTTAACACTTGGCGTTGACATCAATATGATAGATTGAGTACCTTGAGTTTGACGATGAACCTCATTTGTAATATCGTTTATCTTTAATAATTGTGTACTCGATTCACTTATACCTTGTACTCCATTATTCCGGAAACTGTTTATTTTCTGATAATTTCTTCCTAAAAAATGTGTACGGGCACACGTGAATTCGATATAGGTAATTAGAATTAAAATTATATATATCCAAGTTGTGGTTAATAACCTGACTGACCTATTTAATTGCCACATCGGGCCGCTTGTACAACTTCATTAACTGCTATGAGATTTCTGAATACCAAATGAGTATAGATTAATGAAAAAAGAGTATTAGCATTGTAAGATTCACGACAATGATTTTAACCCTAAACCTGCCATGCCATGTCTAGTACTTTTAAGCGAATATTAACAATTTGCAGCAGCACGCAGTAAAATGCTCGAAGCATAAATAAATGAGGGCTGTCGTATCCTACCGTCTAAGCGGTTGATAAAATACCAGTTGACACGGAGTTCAAACCTCAATGATGTAGATCCTCCGAAAGCGAGCTCACTCGTAAAATATATTTTTTTATATATGAACAAAATGGTGAATAAAACGAGTATATTTATACAAGAGTAAAAGCTTATTTTTCATATAAATTAAATTCTTTTTATTGTTTATCCATACAACGTAGTAATAATATTATTCTACTTCAACAGTCTTATTCAAAAATGATTTGTCCAGAATTACACTGTAAAAATTCTTCACCAAATTCACTTAAATCTAGAAAAGCCAGTAGGATCAAAAATAATCCTATAACATTATCATAATACGCGTACAATCTTTTCATACTCTCTGATGATATTACGAGCAAATAATATTTTAAAACCTGTGATTTTCAGTAATTAGTTTGCTGGTGCATTGTGACCTAGATCCCACGGAAACAGTAAATGACAATTTGAATTTAATTAATTTACATTATTCGGTAAATCTATTTAATTAAAATTATAATCTTGCTGATAACTTTTGGCTAGAAATTTATTACTGAACGTTATTGTAGTGCGTATCATATATTGATACGTATCATATATTGATACGCACTACATCATCATGAAGTGTGAAAGGTTAAATAAGGCAAGACCGTTACCACACGAGAGCCGTGTGGTACCGGCCGGCCCAGAATAGTGCCGCTCCTTCTCATCTCACGGGGAGTCGTAAAAGTCGACGAAAAGAAAACCTACCAGATGATGAGCAGCAACGTCATCCTGCGTACTGGCTTGGACTGCGATCACTAACCCAGCCCAGGGTGGTGATTATGGGCCATTACCCTCAATAGGGTGTAATCTATTGAGGAGGCCAATGTTCAGCTCAATGCTGATATGATGATAAATGATGAAATATGAGACAGACTGACAACCTTACTTATATTTTTTATAAAAGTTAACAACATTAAAAGGCTTTATGTAAAATATAAATGGCTCTATATGTAGAAAATAATTAATTGAGTTAATCCCTCTTTAAACAGAAAAACTTTTGTTCTATACCAAGATTCTCTCTATAGCTTATGTAATCAAAATTTACCAATATATTGTTTTTTTATTTATTGATGGCGAAACATGCGCATCTTGTAAATTAAATGTGTCATCTGTATATACCGTGTGTATGCGAATAAAAAGTTATTATCATTATTTATTTTAAATACTTGGTACGACTATAGCGATCATATTATCGTTCCGTTATAATAGACACAAAATTCTATATTGTACACCAAAATAAAAATAGCACAAGAAAACAGGCAACTTTTGGAAAGAGAGTGATTAAACTGAAATGCCTTAATTGCCTTAGTAGCAACGCGCCAAAGCAAAATATACAAAGATATTATCTTAATATCGTTTTATGAAGGAGAAATTGCTCGGTACACCCTGCCGGCTGGGCGAAAGAGTATGGCTTATGGAGTATGACTTCCGTCTGACCTCCGCAACATAGAGGGAAAATCATTCTATGGTTAAATCAACTGTCAGGATGTTAGAGGGCACTGACTTCCTAATAACGAATATCATAGATGTTGATGATAGCCGGGAAAAACGACTTAACGTGCTTTCCGAGCGACGGGATTCGATTAATCAAGCCATAACAAATGCAAATATTATTTTATATTTGCAAAGTATAATAACTTTGATGATAAATCCATTTTATTACTAATACTATAATTTATGGGCCTTGGTAATAAAGCGATAGTTCAAAACTATAAAATTGAAACGATAAATGCAGGGTTGAGTAAGCGCCACTGAACAAATGGTATTGTTGCGGAATTTTCTCCTTTTTTGCGAATAAAACTCGATATAAAACACCTGTGCCCAGTTCCACATTACGCTCTGCTTGTATACAAAGATCGTTATGGGTTTTGCGATCGATTTGTTAATATTCTGTGGTTTAATTTTTAATTTGCATTCAATTGCTGCACAATATGGTAAGCTCTTAGATTAATAATTAGGCTTCGCCTTACTAATGAATTTATTTATTTTATAAGTGTAATAAAACCAAATATATGTGAAATATTCCAATAGGTCCACCGACCCATTGGAATATTGGAATATTTCTTTGTAGTCGATTTATCAATTTAATTCAGAAATATTCCTGATAGAAACAAAGAGTTGTTCAATATTAATGCATTATCAATTTAAAGAAGTTCTTAATATTGCACATTTATTTGGTTACTTTTGATTAATATTTACACATTTTTTTTAATTTATATTCTAGAACGTCAAATTACTACGAACGTAACTTCACAACTAAAAGATATACCTCGTTTATTTGAACTGAGAGGAGAAACAGCCAAAACTGAATTTAGAAAATATGCAAATGAAATAGAGACAATGACAGCTGGTAAAAATATATCAGTAATATATAAAGTTAAAGTTGAACTTATCAAACCGGAACAAAAATTAAACAGAAAGAAGATGTTCTACAAGAAAATACGTTCAAAGAAGTACAACGTGCCCTTAAAGAGAACAAATATGAAACTATCAAACTTCGAAATATTGTTGCGAAAATTAGCCGAAGAAAACGGTCAAAAAGTTCCAAAAAACTACGAGGTGATGACAAAACTAACCACATCGCGACCGGAGAAGCTCGTCAGTCCTAAGCAAATCATATTTAAATATAAGCCAATAATTAGAAAAATAAGGACAAACTACACGAAAGTTATTAAACCAGTCAGGAACAAACTGATAACAATTACTTCTTAAATTTATCATTCATAGTGTAGTTCCTACTATAAATTTTAGTCATAGATAATTTCTCACTGATTTTAGATTTCATTTTTAATCTTTAAAATTGCAATTTGTTTCTCCAAATACCTTACATAACGAGTACTGATATAATATTTTGGTAACTAAAAAAACGTATAATTTAAATAGTGGTGCATAAAACTTGAGTAGTTTTAAAAGGTTTGTTTGTACTTTTTTAATATTTTTGTAATAAATATAAAAATAAAAATTTCTTTATTTCATTTCAACAAAAACGACTAATTAATGCATTGTATTAATTTTATGTATATTGTTAGAATATCTACTCTTCTTCACTTCCAAGAAAATCTAAAATATACAGAGTAATGCTTTAATATAGCGTATGAATCATTTGTTATCTCTCAAAGCAGAAATTTCGAGAAACGAACGGTGTTGAACAAAGTAGCTACACGAATTATCAGATTCCAAGAAATGTAGCATGGGGTGAGATTTGAGGTCGGTGCTCGTTTTATTGCAGCTCTGCGAATGGCATAGAAATGTGTCCAGCCATTTATAAGATGCCAAATTGGGTGTGAACCCATCGAAAACTGTAGCGATGGTAGTGGTTAACAAACATACAATCATTATTGCATGGATTGCATACAATTTTATTATAAAAGAGGAATATTTTGGGCGAATACCTAAATTTGAAAAAGATATAGCACTGATTTCGCAATTATATGTTATTTTTTAATTCAATGAGACACCCAAACATCTCAACACTCAATAAAGCATTGCCAAGTGTAATTTTGTCCAAAGAACACTGGACTGGGGTAATGGGTCTTCATATTTTTCGCCTTAGCTGATTAGTTTAGGTAATGTGCTTCTTTACGTTGGGCTATTCTCACAAAGTAGTGCTTCTAGATACATTTTTATTAAAACTTGAACTAAATCTTTATATCACAGAAACCTACGTCTCCTGTTTTCAAGGTTGGCATAAAAAAAATCAGGAGTAGGTACATGCATTAAAACTTAATTTCACACCAAAATTCAGATAACGAATTCTTTGTTACTTTAAATATGACTGGGGTAATTTTCAAATTGTAAAAATATAAATAATGACTTCGTGGTGCATATACTACTTAAAAGTACAATATTTTTTAAGAATTATTAGCCAAATAGCAAAAGTCGAGACATTTTTTTGTTTGGGTGGCATTGACAATGATGATTAAAACAAAACTTTAATTGACCCTTTAGTTGAAATAAAACCATTTCAGATTTTTTCTTAACCTATTCAATTTTAGTTTATAAAGATATTTGTTCTGAAAATAACAAGAAGAAAATTGAAGTCGTATATTCTTACGAGATTATAGCACTGGAATAAAAATAATTCTATATTTCTATTCAGGTCAGTCATCTATCTGTCATCCAAATTTCAGCTCTTGAAGAGCAAACATTCAAAATCAAAATATTCAAACTTTTACACTTATAGAGATAGATTCGGGTACGGGTAGCTACAATGTAAACACATACCACTCATAACCATAAAGTTCACAGCGGGGTCGATTTCCATACCAAGAAACTAAAACTTTTGAGCAATTGGCGTTCGTCCAATACAAGTATCAAAAGTCCGAGTTACCATACAAATCATCATTATCATCATCAGCTTATAGACGTCCACTGGTGAACATAACATTCCGTAACAAGACCTGGCTGATGAGAAACAGTGTACTTGTTAAGGCGACGTAAATATAAAGCAAATGACCAAAAGATACCTTATTTGAAGAGAACTTTCATATCTTCCAACACAAGGATTTTTTGGCCAAGTTGGCCCATTGTAGTATGAAGAATTTCTTTTATGACAAATAAATGTATTAAGACATAAATAGGATGAATGCTAACATTTTTTTTATAAATTGTATAACAAACTTAAATTTAATACATAAGTTTAGGTAAAAACAGTGCAACAAAAACCAATAGAGGTCCGTTTCCGTGCCCTGCCATTCGTCCATACATTTCATAAATCTGGTATGCAAAACAAATGAATAAAATATACAAACACAAAAGTGTATTATCAATTTGAGTATTATTATACTCAAATAAACTTGACTTTTTTGTGTTTTGTCATATTTTTTATTTATAGTATTAGTAAATAATATTTTTTTGACATCTTTGCAATTATTTATTATCAATAACAGTAATTATTTTTTTTGTTGGTAATATGTAAAAAAAAAATTATAAGTAATTGGTATTTGTGCCTTATAAATGTATCATTGCACGCCTACTGGCAAAACATGGCAATACCTTTACCAATATATCACCTCATCGTAATATTTATTTAACCTTTGTTTTCAGTAATTACTTGATTTGATTTGAACATGGGCCTTCCCCTTAGCTTCTAATGTGACCGATTGCAGGCGGCCTTCATCCAACGTGATCCGACAACCTACAAAGGTCTTTCAGAACCTTTTTGGCTCAACTCTTTTCATTACAAATAGTCACTTTTAATTACAATTCTAGTACTAAGCAAACAGGTTTCGTATCTGATGTAATCAGATTGACTTCGCATTGTTGTCGTGCTGTGTGCTGCCCAGCGATTGATATACCGCGATAGTTATCAGCACTTACATAATAGGGTTGGGACATGATCCCATTAACCATCGTTAATTATCATGTCTCTTGTAATTGTATCCTTGAATTCATTGCCTTTGAATTACATCATGGAGTGTATTAATTGATCGAAGACATATTTACTTCTCAAACTTGTCAAAATGAAGAAAATATGAAAACAGCAGATTAGGTTAATAGTTCGTTAGATTTGAAATTTACATTCATAAGACTTAGGTATACTGACTTTGAAAAAACAGTTCTTACTTTGAATAAACAAGTCTTACTTTGAATATTTTGGCAATGAGCAAGTTAATGGGCTTAACAAACATTCTTAAAATTCGGATACCACTTCGCATAAGTGGGTCTTGTGTTTAAGTATCTCAACTATGGTACATAAAATAAATAACCGATTATTGTAGACATTAAACTCAAGATAAACTGAAAGAGTTGTAGCAGTAGTACTCTTTTACGTTATAGCTAATGCAATATTTACTCAAATATATCGCATTTCACCACCAACTTGATAAATGTTCATAACGCACAGCAGTTTAGTTCGCAAAAGTGTCACAACACTAAAATACAAAGAGCTCGCAGTACGCCGCGAGAGTGTTGATGCTATCGCGTTGAAGCACTACCATGAGTTTCATATTTTTTATTTATTACATATTTTTGGGGTCACTAGAGGTAGATTGTTCCTACAGCTTGTCGCGTCTGTCGGGAATATAAATGTAATTAGGTGATATGCCTATGCTTATGTGTAATAAGGTTTAAATTGGCCCGATAATAACGATTTTTCTGAAAGTTTAATTAAACTTTACTTATACCACTTATCATAAAAATTTGTAAAAAACCGATAGAAAGTCCAAGCTACTTTTACATTTAAATGTATAGCGTTATTTTTTATTACTTATAGTATAATATGCATCGTTACCATCCCATAAAAAAATAACATCCTACTATAAGGTTAGGCCTCGCACGTTGTTTTAAATTCATATTCATTTGTCAGGTTACATTCGACCAAACGCGTTTTGGCATGTATTCACGCTGACCTGGGCCAACGACAGGCGAAACGGTCACCTATTTAAAGATAGACTTTTGTAAATTCTGTTTCACTCCCAGTAAAGTCTGATAGAACACTTAGCGAAAATATTTACCCTTAAGTGATTAATCATAAATTTTACCAGCAAATTTTCCGCAGGTTTTTATCATGCTATAACTAACTAAGTCCATTGCTCGAACTCAGCGACAAATTCCTTACGAAGACCTACTTTGAACATAGCCAGGCAATTTTATCTTTTAAAATAAATAACATGTAGCGATACGTAATTGATTACTAATAAATTACCTGTATTGTTAAAGCATGTATTCACACTTTTTAAGAATTTTGATTATGTAAAATACTAATAGAGGCACTACAAGTAAGTATAATAATATATCATATTGAAACTATTTTTGAAGACCTTTATAAAGAATAGCTTAAGGTTTTTAGATAAAGCTCAGTTTTATTTAAGAGGCGCAATTTTGACCTAAAAATATATAGTACTTAATTATACGTATGATTTAAATTATTTCTCAAATCTGAGCGTGTACATGATTAAAAAGTATTTGTTTAAACCAAATTACAAGTACTTATTAATTTCTCAAATCATCTGAGTCATTCAATCTATCATAAGTCCTCTGCTAAACTTTATTACAGAAATGGCTAATTTAATCAAAACTGATAAAAATATTATACCTATAAATCGAGTTAACACAAATGGTAGAGCATTTGAAGAGAGCTCGGCGGATGGCCGGCACAGCTAATGCGCGCTCGAGAACATCGCTTTACAAAGTATCCGCACTGTTTGATTAGAGACCGTCTGTTTAGAGAAGAGTGTTTGCCACGGAGCGTACCTTTTGAAGAATGGAAAGGGATCGTTTGAATAAAGAGCTCAAAGAATAACACAGTTTGCAAATTTATCATACAATATTTTTCTGTTATTATAAGATTTACTTATAATTCTTATTGTTTATTTTCTTTAAATCTATCTGTGGCACTGATAAGCTTCTCTAACGTGCATGTGTTAAAATACGCAGGGCAAGGTGCGCCGTGCTCTCAGGAAAAACACATATTCATTGGCACTCATCACTTTCCCTTCCGGTTTTACCAACCTTGTGTAAACATAACGAGATTTGAGAGGTTTTTTGAAGTAGGGCTCTTCAAATAGGTCGTGAAACTGATATAAAGGGTTTGCAACGCACTAGTGATGCCCTTGCATGCATACATTGGCTGCGGTGACCATTTTCTATCAGGCCGCATGCTTAAGTGCCACTTTGTGGTATTAAACAAAAAGACCAAAGAAGTCTATTAACGAACTTCCAAGCTAGATAAGTACGGCCCATCAGAAGTTGGTGAATCATTTACAAAAGGAATTGTAAAGTAAAAACAGTAAAAAAAATATTTATTTCATAAACTATTATACATAGTACTTGAAAATGTCATGATTACAAATGAAAAAAAAATACAATCGAAATAATATTACACTAAATCACGAAGCTTAGATTCACTTACATGCAACAAAACAATTTAAAAACAAAAAATAATTAAGTGTAAGTGAATCTAAGTGCCAGTTCCGAGCCACCGCTCTGTAAGAAGAACTGACAAGAAACTCACAGGCTATGCTCTTTTAAATATTAGGTCGGGGAAAAAGTCTTTTCGCATAACGTAGGTATAAACTTGTTATAAAATTTTTTTGACTGTACTATTTGTGTCTGGCTGGTTTTGGTAACATTAAAAAGGTTCCATTATAAAGAAAAGAAAAAAATAAAAAAAAGTTGTTTCCCGCTATTTTTCATTTGTTTTTCTCTCCGTAAAAATGAGTGAATCTAATGAAGAAATTCGATACATTTTAAAATTGCCCAACCTATTATGTCCATTAGTTTGGTACTAGAATTACAATCTTATCTCTATTATACAATGCAATATAACATAACCTTAACAATATTAATTTTTTCAAGTCATTCATATTAGAATAGCCTGTATGAAACGGCAGTTTAATCCCAAGCATTTTTATCTGCCATTAGTCTTTAATAGACTAGTATTCCTTTGAAGACAGCTTGTGTTTTATTGTTAATTTAAATTTATTTGGGCTCAATTGCTGTATGTTGCTTGGGATTTTATTGTAGAATCGTACACATTGACCTTTAAAAGATTTGTTTATCTTTTGGAGCCTAGTGGCAGGTACAACTAATTTATGCTTATTCCTTGTGTTTAGGTTATGTATACAGCTTTTCTTACTAAATTGATCAGTATTCGTATGTACATAAACCAGGTTATCATAAATGAATTGACCGGCCACTGTCAAAATACCAATTTCTTTAAACTTTTCCCTTAGTGAATGTCCACTCGGGAGATTATAAATTGCTCGAATAGCCCTCTTCTGCAGCACAAAGATAGTTTGAATGTCTGCGGCACAACCCCACAGAAGAATACCATAGGACATAACACTATGGAAATAGCTATGATAAACTAGCCTAGCTGTTACAACGTCTGTTAATTGGCGAATTTTCTTTACCGCGAATGCTGCAGAGCTAAGTCTACTCGACAATTCACCAATATGTGGGCCCCACTGTAGCTTAGATTCTAAAGTAATCCCTAAAAACTTGGTAGTATTCACAAGGGTCAACTCATCCTCCTTTACCATAATAGTAGAGTTTGCCTGTCTGACGTTAGGCATCACGAATTTAATACATTTCGTTTTAGCCCCATTGTATTAAGTGGTCCACAAATATTCCGCTAAAGAATCTACAGAAACTTCTGTACCCTTTCAGTCTTTGAATAGGTGCTAAGTACCTAAAGAAAGAGCGAATCGAATATATCTCTGGCCTTATGTAAGTAGTGCCACTCGCAGTAGGTAAACTATCATTTTATCTGGCATTCGAACCGCAGTTCAACGTAGACAGCCAGCGACAATGCGGCAGGTCTATTAAGATCTAAGAAATCTGATAGAATGGTATGTATACTATAAGCTATTTAAAATACGTAATTAGAATAATACAATTTCGTTTCGTCTAAACGTTAATCTATCTAACAACTTTTCCGTCTCTACCAGTCATATTTTTTACTTATCAAACTTTTTGATACTTCACGTTTTCTTTTATAATTTTATGTTTCAAACATCCCTATCCCTACACTCTTGTAATGTTGTATTGGAAGAAATCATTTAAAAAGACTTAAAGTGCGACATCTACTATATACGACGTAAAATAATAATAATCTTAGACATAAACGCACAATATTCCTCAAAAACCTATATAATGTAAAATAAAATATCAATAACTACTGTTTTCAATAGAGACAAATGGTACGCAAATGTAAACAAAGTAAAAAAACGAATTTATACGCAACTGTTATTATTGTCCACTAAAGCCAAATTGTGTGAAAATTGACCGATTTTCCAGCCGAATCGCATTCAAGTACTCTAGTTTGCCCACGACCAATGGTCTGTGACGTGTTATTTATGACTGCAGTAAGAATGCATTTTAATTTGTATTACACCATCAGGGATGTCGGCCGAGAGTTGACTGAGCAATATCAAAACTCTGCAAAGGACTATTTGGAAAAAATAACTTGAATGACAAAAGTTTAAAAAAATAAAAACGAATTCTAGTACAATGAACTGACATTTAGAGAAGATTGCAGTATTTTTCTTACAAGTACCTGTAATATTTTGGAAATCATACAGGTGTTGCTGAATCAAGACGCGGCTCTTTACGTGTGTTATAAACGTATGTCTAATATTTAGTACATATCAATTATAAGCCTTAACTTCGCCAATGGCATTGTTAGGCCCACGTAATAGGTGGCCTTTTGTCGCTTACCGGGAATTTTTAGTTAGCTAGAGCCTCGTCCGTTAATCGGCAGGTGCTCCACTTGCAGGTGAGGTTAGCTTGGTCTCCAATGATGATGGTTGGATCCCTTTACACCTAAGAATAAAATTGAACTAAAACAGTCACAATAGTATGTATGTAGTGATATAGTTATTTGTATTCGATATTTATACAAGGCAGACCTTGGTTTAACGGACCTACGGCGGTGCAGTGACGGAAATAAATAGGAGGGTTGGACAAGGAATAATATTGCCATTACGAACTACACCAGCATTTGGTCGAAATGGTCAGTTTCGCCTAGCCGAGATTGATTAGTTTATGCCTTGGCCAAAACTGATAAAATCAAATCCTCTGACCTTTCTAAAACTTAACAATGAAAATACCCTTTGTGAAATTTCGACAAGTAAGTATCACTTGTATTTACTTCGTGGTTAATTCATAATTCATTTATTCATTGTTTCATGCGGTTATAAAGATGTTTACATAAAATTATCCGACACATGAACCCTGAAAGGGCACTACAATAATGGCAAATACACATAATAGCATAAATTTATATAATTGTCAACATTAAATTTTATAAGTCGGCCGAACACAAAAGATGTCAATTAGTTATTACGTTAATCATATGTTAAGAAGTTTTAAAAATTATGTCAACACCGAAGTAAATAAAAAAAAAAAAAAAAAATCGTAACAAAGTAAGTCAAGACAAGTTCCATATGAAAATCAATATTGTTCAGGTTATTCATTGAAAAACCCTTGCAATCAGTAATAACATTTTGATATTAAAAAACTTTTAATTTTTCTATTAAATTGAGAAATGTATAGCGTTATTTTTTATTACTTATAGTATAATACGCATCGTTACCATCCCATTAAAAAAAATAACATCCTACTATAAGGTTAGGCCTCGCACGTTGTTTCAAATTCATATTCATTTGTGAGAGGGATTCAGGTTACATTCGACCAAACGCGTTTTGGCATGTATTCACGCATGTTTAAAGATAGACTTTTGTAAACTCTATTTCACTCCCACCAGAGCCTGGTAGAACACTTAGCGAGAAATATTTACCCTTAAGTGATTAATCATAAATTTTACCAGCAAATTTTCCGCAATTTTTTTATCATGCTATAACTAACTAAGTCCATTGCTCGAACTCAGCGACAAGTTCCTTACGAAGACCTCCTTTGAACATAGCCAGGCAATTTCATCTTTTAAAATAAATAACATGTAGCGATACGTAATTGATTACTAATAAATTACCTGTATTGTTAAAACATATATTCACGCTTTTTAAGAATTTTGAATATGTAAAATACTAATAGAGGCACTACAAGTAAGTATAATAATATATCATATTGAAACTATTTTTGAAGACCTTTATAAAGAATAGCTTAAGATTTTTAGATAAAGCTCAGTTTTATTTAAGAGGCGCAATTTTGACCTACAAAAATATATAGTACTTAATTATACGTATGATTTAAATTATTTCTCAAATCTGAGCGTGTACATGATTAAAAAGTATTTGTTTAAACCAAATCACAAGTACTTTGTAATTTCTCAAATCATCTGAGTCATTCAATCTATCAGAAGTTCTCTGCTAAACTTTATTACAGAAATGGCTAATTTAATCAAAACTAATAAAAATATTATACCTATAAATCGAGTTAACACAAATGGTAGAGCATTTGAAGAGAGCTCGGATGGCCGGCACAGCTAATGCGCGCTCGAGAACATCGCTTTACAAAGTATCCGCACTGTTTGATTAGAGACCGTCTGTTTAGAGAAGAGTGTTTGCCAC
Source organism: Musotima nitidalis (assembly GCA_949126915.1). Classification (NCBI taxonomy): domain Eukaryota; kingdom Metazoa; phylum Arthropoda; class Insecta; order Lepidoptera; family Crambidae; genus Musotima; species Musotima nitidalis. The sequence continues at coordinate 10,172,620 of OX421423.1, read as the reverse complement.
GGAGCGTACCTTTTGAAGAATGGAAAGGGATCGTTTGAATAAAGAGCTCAAAGAATAACACAGTTTGCAAATTTATCATACAATATTTTTCTGTTATTATAAGATTTTCTTATAATTCTTATTGTTTTTTTTCTTTAAATCTATCTGTGGCACTGATAAGCTTCTCTTACGTGCATGTGTTAAAATACGCAGGGCAAGGTGCGCCGTGCTCTCAGGAAAAACACATATTCATTGGCCATATCACTTTCCCTTCCGGTTTTACCAATCTTTTGTAAACATAACGAGATTTGAGAGGTTTTTTGAAGTGGGGCTCTTCAAATAGGTCGTGAAACTGATATAAAGGGTTTGCAACGCACTAGTGATGCCCTTGCATGCATACATTGGCTGCGGTGACCATTTTCTATCAGGCCGCATGCTTAAGTGCCACTTTGTGGTATTAAACAAAAAGACCAAAGAAGTCTATTAACGAACTTCCAAGCTAGATAAGTACGGCCCGTCAGAAGTTGGTGAATCATTTACAAAAGGAATTGTATTAAGTAGTCCACAAATATTCCGCTAAAGAATCTACAGAAACTTCTGTACCCTTTCAATCTTTGAATAGGTGCACTGCGGTGCTAAGTACCTAAAGAAAGAGCGAATCGAATATATCTCTGGCCTTATGTAAGTAGTGCCACTCGCAGTAGGTAAACTATCATTTTATCTGGCATTCGAACCGCAGTTCAACGTAGACAGCCAGCGACAATGCGGCAGGTCTATTAAGATCTAAGAAATCTGATAGAATGGTATGTATACTATAAGCTATTTAAAATACGTAATTAGAATAATACAATTTCGTTTCGTCTAAACGTTAATCTATCTAACAACTTTTCCGTCTCTACCAGTCATATTTTTTACTTATCAAACTTTTTGATACTTCACGTTTTCTTTTATAATTTTATGTTTCAAACATCCCTATCCCTACACTCTTGTAATGTTGTATGGAAGAAATCATTTAAAAAGACTTAAAGTGCGACATCTACTATATACGACGTAAAATAATAATAATCTTAGACATAAACGCACAATATTCCTCAAAAACCCATATAATGTAAAATAAAATATCAATAACTACTGTTTTCAATAGAGACAAATGTTACGCAAATGTAAACAAAGTAAAAAAACGAATTTATACGCAACTGTTATTATTGTCCACTAAAGCCAAATTGTGTGAAAATTGACCGATTTTCCAGCCGAATCGCATTCAAGTACTCTAGTTTGCCCACGACCAATGGTCTGTGACGTGTTATTTATGACTGCAGTAAGAATGCATTTTAATTTGTATTACACCATCAGGGATATTAATGTCGGCCGAGAGTTGACTGAGCCATATAAAAACTCTGCAAAGGACAATTGGGAAAAAATAACTTGAATGACAAAAGTTTAAAAAATAAAAACGAATTCTAGTACAATGAACTGACATTTAGAGAAGATTGCAGTGTTTTTCTTACAATTACCTGTAATATTTTGGAAATCATACAGGTAGTGGTGTTGAATCAAGACGCGGCCATTTACGTGTGTTATAAACGTATATTTAGTACATATCAATTATAAGCCTTAACTTCGCCAATGGCATTGTTAGGCCCACGTAATAGGTGGCCTTTTGTCGCTTACCGGGAATTTTTAGTTCGCTAGAGCCTCGTCCGTTAATCGGCAGGTGCTCCACTTGCAGGTGAGGTTAGCTTGGTCTCCAATGATGATGGTTGGATCCCTTTACACCTAAGAATAAAATTTAACTAAAACAGTCACAATAATAATAAATAAATAATAATAAATATTCTCTTACAATCACACCAATTATTTAGTTCCAAGATAAGTATCGTTAAGAACTTGTGTTATGGATACTAAATAACGGATAAACATACATAAATACTTTTTTTTTTGTAAATATATACTTAAGATACATAGGAGAACACCCAGACCAGAACAAATATTCATGTTCATGCACACAAAGATTTGTCCTGTGTGGGAATCGAACCCACGACCTCTAGAGTGATGTGCAGGTATACTGACCTCCACGCCATATCGGTCGTCAAAATTTTTTTTTTATGTGATATAGTTATTTGTATTCGATATTTATACAAGGCAGACGGCGGTGCACTGACGGAAATAAATAGGAGGGTTGGACAAGGAATAATATTGCCATTACGAACTACACCAGCATTTGGTCGAAATGGTCAGTTTCGCCTAGCCGAGATTGATTAGTTTATGCCTTGGCATTTAAACTGATAAAATCAAATCCTCTGGCCTTTCTAAAACTTAACAATAATATAATGAAAATACCCTTTGTGAAATTTCGACAATTAAGTATCACTTGTATTTACTTCGTGGTTAAAAGGGCACTTGCAAGGTTTTGTATCAACGCAGCGTCGTACACTTAAAATATATGTGTTTACTTTGGTCTTAATAAAAAATATTGCATTTAATCTCTTCACTGGTGCAGCAGCACTTAGTCACATTGCATTCATTCGGGACTTACTTCACGGATTGCGCTCTCGTAAAATGAGAAATGTGATTTCACAAAATTCATTGTACGTTTTCAACTATTCCTTTTCATTTACTCCATATTTACTGCTCACAGCATTAATAAAAGCAAAAAGTAAACGTACACACAAACACGGTAGTGTTATAAAAATATTACATGAATTTAAGGAGAGAATACAATGTAAAGAACATACTGTTATATCTTTGGACAATGGCTTGAGTAACTGAGAAAAAAAAATTGTTTTCTTTTACACATTCAAGTCAATTCTAATTACTGTACGGTCCATTAGAACTGTATAATCATCAATACGTAAAAATCATGCTTATCCCTCATGCATTTATAAGAAAAGGAATACGAATATGACACCGGCGGTTGTAAAACCTCCGCAGGATTTTTCCTTCCATGAATTCTTAATATCAACTGATAGTGCCGACATTTACCGTCCGAGTCGCATCGGCTGTTACTATTTGTAATAACTATATTCATCGATTCGAACTCAACAATAACTAAATTCAACAGTAACAAATAACGTCGTTATATAAAATATATTTTTTTTTAACTAAAAAAAAATATAGAAGCTTATTGACTTTTGAATTGGTCAAGACTTTCAGAGGTCAAAAAGGTCAGACAGGGATTTAGGAAGTATTTGTAATTTTATACTGTGATTCCTTTTACATTCTTACAACGATAAGCACAAATAAAATTGTAAGTTAAGTTTGCATAAAAAACATGTTATAATTCGTATGTAGGTACCACGTGAAGAAGCAATTAACTAAGATTAGCGGCTGGAGCGTATCGTTAAGCGTTCGGTTAACGATACGCTCCAACTATAAACCAGATGGGATCGAATTCTAATCTATTGTTCATAATAATTTTATCGACTAGATATATTAAGCATAACTGTTTTAAGCTTAGCACTAAAGTTCAGAAATAAAATAACTTATTGCTATTTGTTTTAATAATATTTAAATAATTAATAACAAAACTCAATAAAAGATGGGCCATATGACTAAGCATTTGAATTTATTATCATTAAAAGAAAATTAAAAAGTGTTCCGGAAATCATTTACAAAACTGAACATCCTTTGTCCTACACGATTTCTGTTTTTACTGAAGATCATTAATCAATATACGGATATCTTTGAAACATTTACCGGAAAGGTCTGTAAGGTAATCTAGTAAATAATAAATTTCAACTTATAGGCGACACATTAAATATATAGCAATACCTTTCTGGACAGTAAATTATCAAATCAAATAGTAATCCCAATATCAGCAGATAAGCATGCCCGATTGTAGAAGCCCAAACTATATTAGCATCAAATAAGCAAAGTGGAGTGACTAAACGTTCCGAACTTTAATCTGTACAATTAGTTGGCAAAACCTAGTCCGCCAATTGTCGCACTGAAAATAAAGTTGCCAGGCGGTTCCCTCACATCCACCGTGAAACCACACTCAATTTGTCACTATTATCACTCTTACTACAAACATAATAAGGATTATCTTGATTTACTCCGATGGATACGACGATTTTGCACATTTCCAACTCGGCTTAAGGGATTTTGGATTTCCACTTTGATGCTAAACAGGAGCGTTTTGGATAACGTAAAGTAAAGTTTTGTCTAAAACTATTTAATGAGTGGTTTCGACGTTAGCTGTTTTAGAGGTTCGTTTTATCTTGTAATTGCATCAATAACAATAAATGACAATGACTTCCGTGGATTGCATAGCTATCATCATTTTTATTATTTGAATCTATCCGCACTGGGTTCGCGTGGTGGAGTATGACCCAATACCCTCGCACCTTGGTATGTGAGAGGAGGCTCGTGCTCAGTAGTGGGACGTTTATGGGCTGAGATGATGATGATGAACCGTACAACTAATAGGCACGGATCTCAGAAGGTAAGGTGAGAAGTATACAAGCCACGATCCTACTGATATAAAATTTCAAGCCGCTCAATAAGGCCTCTAAGACTTATGGCTAAACGAGTATCACAGATAGTAAAATGCTGCATCACAAATAGTGCCTTACGAAGCACAGAAGCGATCAATATTTGATGACACGTGCTACACACGCTCACCCATCCAAGGACTACGTGGACTTTGCTAATTTCCGTTATCGGTTTTTTCTAGCCTCGCAGAACTAAAAGCGTTACGAAGCGATTTGTAATAATTATAATTAATAAACTTATATTATGTTACATTGAAACTTAACTGTGGTGTTAGTAAATGGTATCGACTAGAATTTAGTATAACTACAATCTTGATAACATAATTCTGTCTCAAATACATGTTCTGATTTAATTGCACGTAACTATAATGTTAACTGCTATTGTAATTGCTTAAAAGACTCTCTAGGGAAGCCCTATAGTTTAGTTTAGTTTAGGACATTAAACTATAAAATGAATAGATAGATACAGTACGTATCTTATATAAATCTTATACCAAAAAGTATCAAACGGGACGCACAGGCATGTACACACACAAGTGTTTAGTTGTTTCAATAGTTTTTACGCCATCCATTCCACTCATAAGTAAAATAATAATAATAATAATAATAAAAAGTTTATTGAACAAAACACATTTTCACAATACATTTGGTACACTTAAATACCTAAACTAGGTCTAACCTGTTCTTATAGGTATCTATGCTCTCTACTCTAAAGGCTGTGTTATAATGTATTCGTGCAACGCTGATAGGAACATAAATTAACAGGAACTTAAATCAAACCTAGATATAAATGTGACATGAGCCAGGCCAATCAATCTACGTAAAGTCCGTTGTCTATCTAAGACATAGAAAATCATGAGGTGATGTGGCACAAAACAGTTTGTGCTCAATTATCTGCCAGTCATTGGGACATCAATGTAAGCCCGCCATAAACTCGCAACATGCAAGAAATTCGACTAAAACACAGATAGGAAACGACATGCCTCGACGTAATAAAAAGATCTAGAAAAGTTTCAATTTAGTTATAAATACTCTAACAAGGTTCCAAATGAAATTTGAAAGTTCTATCTCGCTGCAAAGATGAATCAGACTCCCTTGTGTCAGAATATTGATACCACTCGCTTTGGAGATCCGCACAATTTCTGAGAAGTTGGAAATATTTTCGTGTTTTGTAAATTTTGAGTTTCTCTTTGAGATTATCTTATTAAAGAATAAGACTTTTTTTTACTCTCTGGCGCAAGTTATGAGGTTGCTTATGTCTTTATATATTTATATTTATCTTTAAGTTCTTTTGCTTACACGCTTGTTTAAAGCTTATTTAAAACATTACCATATTAGCCAAGGTAAAACATAAAAATATATGTAATGTAATGTGTTGTAGGTTTGAATTACCTTGACCGTATGTATGTCATTAAGTATATTATTTTGTAAGAGTTATTTTTTTTTCAATAATGGCTTCGTGTGTTTAGCACATTTAGCCAGTGTCAAGTAAGACATATTATTATATTAATAACATATAAATCACTTAAAAATTAAATTACTCAACGATTAATTATCCACCGTTATTACACATTAATGTACAAAATATCACAAATTTAAAAAAATAAAACAAAACTGCAGACATGACGCTTTACTTTCCCGCCAAGAAGTCCTTATTGTTAATTTCTCTGGATTTTTTTTTTGTTTTAAAAAATGGCTTTGTGTGTTTAGCCAGTGTTAAGTAATTGATTATTAATAATATATAAATCATAGTAAATGAGAATGAGTGGTGATAATGATGATAAATGGTAAATGAGGTGCCGTTCCCTAAACCCCTAAACTGAGATCTCACATGGACTTCTTGAGAGAATTTGAAAAGTTATGTTCCACTGTTTTGTTTTGATTTACCAACACTCATATACGTTCACAAACACTTAACGGTTAATAATCCACCGTTATTACACATTAATGTTCAAAATATCACAAATTTTAGAAAATAAAACAAAATTGCAGACATGACGCTTTACTTTTCCGCCAAGAAGTCCTTCTCTATAGTTTTTTTTTTTTGTGCGACATTTATTTCTTTTTAATATAAAATTATTAGGTGTCTACAAAGGTTTGACCTTCTAACCACCACCAAAAAATTTTTTTTTTGGCATAACATTGAAAGGTTATCGGACTTTTTTGACAGATTTTGCTTAAACTTTTCAAGGTAGGTTATACTCGTATATAGATTGCTGTGGCGTGTGATTTGCTGTAAGACTTATAACAACGAAAGTAATCATTACTAAAAAAACTTTTAGCACTTATGTGTGTGGTGTTAGTATCAAAAACAGTTTGTTAGTTCGCAAATATTTGACATCTTTGAAATGTGTCAATAAAACCACTTTTTTTTAATAATCAAGATCAATAATAATTATTTTACAGTCACATCATTTCATGGTAAGTATCAATAAGAACTTGTGTTTGGACACTAAATAATGGAAATACAACCTTTTATACTATTTTTTTTTGGAAATACATACTTATTGTAGGAAACACCTCTAAATTTAAAAATTTTGCCTACAATCATTACTTGATCCCGTCTGACACTAAAAAATGTCAATTTAGTTAACATTTTTCATAGGCAGTTGACAGCTTTCTTCTAATATTCGCACTCAAGCTTCAGACGATTAAATCAGAGGAAACCACAAAAACGTGTGGTCAAAAGTAGATGCAATAGTTCGACTGGACTCTAACTATGGCGGCTAGTATCTAACACAATCAAATAAAAGACGGTCGTAACCTATCAGTTGAGCGCCCAGTTAAGACCCAGTTGGCACGGACGTCGGTACGTTTGTAACACTTTGAGCTTACACGAGGGGTTAGCTTCAGCATGAAGTGACTGACGGATTTATATAAGCAGAACAGACAACAGGACGGATTAGTAATGGCAATACTTATTATGATGAATGTACACATACATACATGCACACCTGTTTCCCTGAAGGGGTAGGCAGAAACATATTATAATTATATAGTCCCACGTAATAGGTGGCAAGCCAAATGCCGCTTACCAGGCAATTTTATGTTCGCCTCGTCCGTTGGTCGACAGCTGCACCAACTTACAGGTGAGGTTGGCTTGGGCTCCTTACGTCTTGGTAGGATCCCTACACATGATGAATGTATAAATCATAATAAGATAGAATTTTCGATATATCATTTTAAAACGGAAACGATTACCGTTAGTCGGAAGTCGGAGAATCTTGGATGGGTGACCGTTTGTGTGGCATTTGAAATCGAGCGCTTCCGTACTTCGAAAAAACGTTAAGATGTTGGTCCCTGTTATCACTATATCTGGAAGCGGCTATAGCCGAGTGTCAAGACAAATAGACTTCAAATTCAAAGGGTCTCGGATTCAAACCCTGATCGTGCACCTATGACATTTCGAAACTATATGCGTAATAATTATCCTTACAGCTGGTTTAGCTAAATAATGATGTTTGCTTCTGGGTTGTGGCGGTCAGATGGCAATCGCTCTAAATAATAAATAAATTTTGTAACCAAAATCTGGTTATACTAGTGAGCAGACCCTTGGCTCTAAATCTAAGGCAACCGGGATAATGCTAGAATATGGTGATTATGATAACTCTATGTGGTAATCGCTAAGCCATGTTAAAACGGCTTGAAGAATTCTTACAACCGGAAATCACATATCTGCCTCCGCCAATTCGCACTTGATACGCGTGGTGGCGTAAGAACTACCTCCCTCTGACCTTGTTTCGTGACAGAAGGCTCTTCTTCAGTAGTGGGACATTGACCGGCTGAGACGACGATAATGCATTCCCATAAAGGCGAAATTAGTAATGGTAATATTTTTAAAACATCCTGTTGAACTTTTTAGAGATACACGCATGAAACTTGATGAAGTAGGAAATCGTTACGTTATAATACTATACCATAGTATCTAAATATCTATATGAATAGTTTACATTGGGTACAGGACTGGTTGACTGTCATCTTAGCTACATGGAGAATCTTTGCAACCATTAAGAGGACTTGAATAATCTCAAGAATGCGTTCACGACCTCTTTAGATGAGCAAAGAGAATCTGATCGTGCGTAATAAGCAAGGCAGCCACACAGTGGACAGAGTAGTAAGCTTATGCGCCACTTATTTAAATGTCATTTTAGTGGTAATTCAAATTAAAAGCTTTGATACAGGGAGTGCCCGTAGACTTTTGTAACAATCGTCTCAACATAACCAGTTCTCCTACAGAGCAATTAGTTTCTTTTCGACAAATTATCCTGATATATGAAGTGGAAGTATAACCTTTTTACAGTTCATTTTTTTTTTGTCTGTAGTAATAAAATAAAAAAGAAGTGATTGTGTTAATTATAACAAATTATCAGAAATCGTCTTTATTTATCAATCATCTAATGATTCTTACGTTCCCTATATGTTACTTTCGTTGTCTCGTATCGTCTCGTAGCATCTCGTCGATAGAGCGCAATAAAAATAACTCACATAAACTAAGAAAAAGAGGCTTATTACAAAAACAAATTAAACCAGGTTAAAACTAGAGCTGTCGCTGTCTTCATTTTGTCAAATTAAAATGCTGGCACTTATTCAAAAACCTGATTAAAACTTAGACTTTGTCTTGTTATAAGCTCCAAACTGATTAACGCTTTAGGTTACCCTCCTGTCTAATCGCATGGTGCGCTAAACTGTAAGTATAAGATTATATTATATATGATTTTATTTACTGATAATAACGATATTATTATTTATTAATGATTCTCGCAAGATATAAGCTAATTTAAATGCATGCCAATCTGGTTTATAAGACTTCTACGATTCCCTTGGTGAACAACGTCGTACGGATGTATACATACTTGTGCATATAGGTTTGCTCGCGTTATTTCTGAAGAGCTTACACAGATTTCTCTAGGGAACTTCTTGGAAATAAACACAAAGGTACGCTTAATCAATAAAATGAAATCATTTCTTGCGAATGAGCAGAACCCTTACCAAATATGATATATGCCTTCAAATCGCATTCGACCAAACCTATAAAGTTCAGCTTACAATCAAGCCATATTCACAGCAGGGCGTCTAGGGAGGGAGTTACAAATTTAGTTGAGTCCGATTCGATGCACGGCCGTAAGTTTGGCCGGAGTTATGATTCGGTGTGACACGTCTTAACCCGCTAACTTGGTTACACGGCAACTTCCTACATTATGTAGATTTCGTTTGAGAAGTTTTTCGAAGGCTCGCGTGCTGGGAATTGTGTTAAATGTAGTGTGAAACGCACTTATTCTCATTTGTATGTGTTTGAAGATTGATTTCGATATCAAATATGTAGAATAAAAATACGAAAATAAAACCAGAATATCACCCTTTCTAGTCCTACATTTACATAGCTTCTTCTATAAATAGAATTTTGAGATAAACTTTAAATATATTTCCGTATATGAATTGGCTATAGAAGGGAAAACCACAAGGTTACTTTGTTGAACGACCGGAGAGTTCTAAATATAAACAGACGCTATTAATGAATTATAATTTTTTTTTATGAATTAGATAATATTTAAGATGAAAAAATAAAAGCGTAAAGAAGTTTCATAAAATAAAACTAAATTCTAAGCTCTTTACCTATGTTGTTTTCTAAGTAGTGTTCGATAAAGAACTGCTTTGTAAATAATAATTTAATATAGTTAAAACACAATCTTTATTACTTCTTTTTATATCGGCTTATATCTTGAATATTTTAGTAAATTCCATTATATTTTCTTATTGATTCCGATTTTTCGAGTCTAGTCTAGTTTATCAACTACACAAGTTTAAAATGATCATAAATATTAAGTCCTTACATATGAAATTTATGTTTTATCAACTGGCCACTTTCATCTCAAAAACTCGGCGTTTAGCTAGGGATTCCAAATTAAAATTTATTTCAATATAAAGCTTGTCTATTCGTGTTAATTCATTTGTTGTCGCGCCTTTTAATGTTTTGACATCGTTCTGCGCTCAATTTTGTAAAATTTCAAATATCGCATTATTTTGCGCTGCACAACAGATCGAAGGATTAATTATGTGAACTGTTTTTGTTCCAACGCATATTTTTATATTACTTATATTACTATTATTATATTACGCTTAACCTCATGCGTCTCGTATGAACTCAAGTGTTCAATGAGGAACTGAAAGCTATTGTGGAAGCGGATTCATTCGTATTATTGTATCGTGTCATTAGTTTTGCTGAAAAATCGATCCTATACGTTAAACGAAAATGCTCACCGCAGTGATTGAACCCAGGTAAACCGGCCACATCTTGCCCAAAGCGAAAGTTGACCCAAAAAATTACAGGTTAGAGTATGGTGGACCAGTGTTGGTGTCATCGACTACAGTTCTCAGATCTGTTCAGACGACAATAACAATTTCTTTAAACTTTTCCCTTAGTGAATGTCCACACGGGAGATTATAAATTGCTCGAATAGCCCTCTTGTCGTTCAACATCCGAGATTGGTATACCGCTGTAGCCCACAGCTGCTCCATGTCCTACGTATTTGAAAAAAAAAACAATTCAGATGAGGCAGTAAAAAACGCCTTCAAAGATTTTGTTAATTTTTGCTTCCGCAGTTTTTTTAGCAAATAAATAAATGAACTCCCGATTAAAAGGCAAAAGCGCATTGATAATAACGGCACATATTTTTATTGATTAAATTTTAAAATAATAAACAAAAATATTTTTTCTATTTCCATGTAAAACATTAATTACATATGTTATATTATATATACTTTAATAAACCAATTTATAATAATATTTTTCAGAGAACCGGGATGGCTGGCACTCTTTGGGGTAAGTCTACGTTCAGAAGTGGACAGCACTTGACTGATTGATTGATATAATAATATAAACTTAGCATCTTAAAGAGACATGTGACTTGAAGTGACCTTATTGGTCATTTATTAGCAAGTGAAATAGTATTTGTGTTTTAGATTTCTTACAAAGCTAACGACCTTATTCATGCACTAAAGTTTGTCTTCTTGTATTGTACATGAAGTAATTTTTGAAAATTAAATCTTTGAATACGAAGTTTAAAAATGTATGCCGTTAGGGTTCTAGGTTTTCTGCACAATATTTCTATTTTGAAAATATTAGCCTCAACAATAATTACATAACACATTAAAACCTCCTGGAAAGTTAAAGCAACATTTACATTTAATTTGTTATTTTAGGTTAACGTGTAACGACTTAAATTCATTTAAATTTCGCTAAGCTTTAGGTTTGATGGAGTAACAAGTACACCCGATGAGCACGTGATATAAGGAGAATAATAGGCATTCTAATCAAAATCAACAACCAATATCCTCTTAACCGATGGTGTGGGTTAACTCAGACCAGGGTAAGCTAAACATTCGATACATATTATTGAGAATTCGTGATTGGTCCGCCGTAGGGGAGGCCCGCCAAAATTTGCTCTCTAGCGGTATCTTTACATAAAATTTGCATTATCGATTCTCTGTGTATTGGGGTGTTAGGTAACTTTGGAAGAGATTATATGGGTCTGGGAGATACTTACTCTGGTATAGTACTATAAATTCCATGCCATCATCGAAATTTTTCAGGGAAGGTGCTTTTTTGTGCGGTTTTTATGTTTGTTGTCCGAGATTTTTATAGCTGTTTATACTTTTTTATGTTCTTGTCTTGTTTGGTCTTGTTAGAGATTTGAATGCTTTTTGTAATTGCTTGAAATTTATTGGAATGTTTAATATATATGGCTCTTAAACTAAAATTAAAAAATTGGCTTATGTAACGACAGATTGGGAGTTAAGATTCTTCAATGGCGACCGCGAACTGGTAAACATAGTAGAAGACGTCTTCCCACGCGATGGACCGAGCTGAGATGATGATGATTATAATAATAATGACGTAAATAGAAGAAACTATTATGTGAACTTTTGTTAAGCTGTTGGTAATAATAAAATTTGAAAGTTATAGTAGCATACATACTTACATAGGAATAACAAAACAAAACAAATAATTGTAAAAGTATCTCAGTCTGATACATAATAACGCTTGAATGGCTGAACCGGCTTAGATAAAAAAATATACAACTGGAGACCTTAAAACCCTGTATAAAACATAAGATAGTTCTTGTCGGGTACTAACGTGTCTAAAAATTCATTACCATACATTTTTTTCATAAACCAAAAACACCTTTTAAACTTTCAATACATTTCAATAAAACACTCCTCACTTAAACTGGACGGACCTTTCGTTTCATATAAATGAGAACTACCCAATATCTCATGTCGTGGAATGGCTCACTTTAATCTTCACGACCTGGTCTCGGCTGGCCAGGATTATCCCGGAATTTATTGTACCTGAACTGTTCCCAGCTTTGTTCTACTGCGGTACAGCCCTTAAATAGCGGATTAGCGCTTGATTAACGATCGTCAACGAGCTTACTCCATTAAAGCCTTATTCCTCCCGTATTGACATACATATTTAATGATACAGTTCTGTTATAATTAAAATTTCATAATATTCAGCTTTAATGCAAAAGATTACGTGCAGCTTTTTATATTTTTGAGTAAGAATTATTTTGCATAATTTTGTACAAGCCCCATCAATTTTCTATAGAAAAAGAAACAAGATAAGGAATTAGAAATAATGGGAAGCTTACGTGTAGCTTATAAAATGTTTGAATAAGAACTATTACTCATTATATAGTAGAAGTTCAAGCCTTTTTTTTTTTTTGGGGATGGAAAATCATCAAATGGCCTTCTCCCGCTGTGGGTGGAGCGGGAGGGTGTGTCAGACTTGTACTGACTAAAAACCATTCGTGTTCCTTCTTGAGCCTGTAACACCAAGGCCGCGGTAACCCTTTCGAACAATCCCGCAACCAAAGTTCAAGCCCTGCCAATATACTTTTATAAAAGCAACAACACGTGTAACTGAAAATTACAATCATAAAGGAAAAAAAATAAGAAATAAAACTTGGAAAAATTATTTTTGTCTTACTATTTACTAATGTATATAAGGTTAAATTCACAGTAAAAAACGTATGTGATTATGTATATCCGTTATTTAGTATTCACATCATAAGTTCTTAATTATACGTATCTTGGTACTAAAATAATTAGTGTAATTGTAATAGAATTATTATTTATCGCCTTCGATTGAAACCATTTCTTTTTATACTAAATTTCATGTAAATGTTAAATTAGTAGCATGTTCATGAAATAATAGTACACGAACTCATTTTTAAGTAGTACGATTGCTAAGGTGAACTTCATTATTAAATGATTCCTTACATATAAATCATATCTTCGTGATACAATTTAATATAATAATACTATTTGTCCACCGCTATGGCGTGGCACTCCGCTCCTAAGGTCGTGGGTTCGATTCCCACACAGAACAATTTGTTGCGTTTCCCTGTGTATATTAAGTAATAATTTACAAAAAAAAAAGGATTTATATATGTTTATCCCTTATTTAGTATTCATAACACAAGTTCTTAATGATACTTATCTTGAAACTAAATAATTGGTGTAATTATCAAGAAATATTTATTTATTTATTTTTATTTTAAGTTATGCCGAACTTACAGTAAAAGTTCACTTAATAGAGTCGCTTTAGTTACCGCATCTCATGTAACTACAGCAACTGCTAATGTCACAAGACTGTGGATTAGTATATCTACATGCGTGAGCCTCTGAGGTCCGAAGTATAAAAAAATAGCACTTTGAGAATAAATTCAAACATTTGGATACCCAGAACTTAAATGTTAATTAAAGTTTTTAAGAAAATTGTTATAGATTTGTATACATATTACCATTTTAATGGCTCTTTACAACGTAATTAATATACTAAACCCATTTTCAAAACCAAATCTATTTCAAAACGTATTAGCAATAACATACAAATCCGGGTCTTGCTTCAAATAATTGCTCTTATTTAACTATTAAAATTGTATCAGCTATTCTAAGCTTTGCGGTAGTAGACACACAGTACCTTTTGTACTGAAGGTCTGAGATTGGACTGAATTCTGGTATTGTAAGTTAATTAACCCCATGCGATAGTTAGTGTATCGTAGATTGGTGTCCTTTTTGGATTTATGCGCCGGCAAAGGCCGCTGTCTCCTTTAACGTTGAAATATTGCTTCTCAGCTCAGGCTTTATTGACATATTAATATTTAATTTATTTCGGAAGTTTCCCTTGGCTCTGATTTATTTCTTGGTCATTTTAAGATACAGTAAGGTCAAGAATACAATGATGATAATTAGGCGGCGAGAAGACGGTGGATGCAGGCGGACGAAATGAAAGAGAAAAATATATTTGTTAACACTTAGAAAAAGAGGTTATTTACTTGGGACTTTATTAGACATAGCATACGACTTGCCCAATTTAACGATTGGCCTACGACTACTTTTAAAAATCACTTCGCTTAACCAATGAGGATTGACGTTTTTGAATTCGTCGTAACCTCCGTGATCATTACTCAAAATGTCTCGCAGCGTCACAAGCGCTTAAGCTGTATTTATTGTAGAATTTACAGGCTTTTCGGATCTGCATTGATTTAACGGGATATAAAATGTACTAACCTCAATGAAGAGCGGACGGAGCGCTCTGCGGCGTGATATCAAGCAAAATTTATAGACCTCTATAGCATGTTTAATATCAACAAAGATCCGAGTGTAAATTGCCTGCAAAGAAAATATTTGCAGTCAAGAGGCCAAAGTCGTTAACCAATAACTTACTAAGAAATATCACGTGGACAAAACTAAATTCTTAAAATCTGCCACCAGGCTTTTAGACTAGGCTTACATAATGCTAGATATATTTTTACTAGATGTTCTTTTGATTATGGGTCGATTAAGACTGGGGATCAAAAATAAACACATTGGCACACCTACGGTACATTTAAAAAGAAACTTTCTGTCGCGTACTATTGGGTAGTCGAAAGAGCTCCCTGGGAACATTTTCCTAAGATATTACAGTATGGGACTCGCAAAATGGAAAAGAGTCGGCAATTCGCTATTAACTCCCCATGTATTATAATCGTCCATAGGCTGCAGTGACTACTTGCACTAGACGAGCTACAAGCTTATGTGCAACATGGTGGTGTAAAAATTGCTAATGATATGATATTTAATCATGATAATTTATCATGGTCAGTTTCTTAATACTGCTGTACTTTGACCTCTACAAGCCATAGAGCACAATCGCTGCCATTCTGATCCTACTTTCGCCAGCGCCTTACAAAGATCGTCGCTTCATCACGATTGCCACGGTCTGCACTCTCAAACCTCAACATTTTGTTCTCTGTATAATTTTCAATAACCACGATACAAAAGTAAAAGTGTAAATACTGCCATTTCCAATAGTTTTTGTATCGACGTGCAGAGGTATTGAAGCGCTATAAATTAGGCGCCTTATCTCACAGACCATTCGTGGCACATGCTCTAGGATTACTCGTAAGAATCTTTTATTTCACTGCGAATGTTCTGTTCCTGCTAAAATAAAGTTACCAGTGATTTTTCGGGGCTCTAACTTTTACCGGCAAGTCAGTAATCGATTTCAAAGTAATAACAGAATCTTACGTTATAACAATAAGAGTTATTTTAATAATATTAAAAACAAATGTCTTAATATAATTTAAAAATGTATGTGATATTATAGAAATATTACATACATTTTTAAATTATTTCTTTTTTTACTGACACCAACTAGGTCGGGTACTGTAGTTACAAGCAGCCGACTACAATTAGGGCAATTTGAGCAATAAATGTTCATGACTGCACGATACCTGGTGGTCGATAACAATTACAGTAGAGTGACTGTTTGACACTTAATATCGAGCTCTGCCGTGCTTCAGAATCGTAGACGTTGATCCCAGTTATCATTAATGTGGTGCAGTTGATAATTTGCTCAGTAAATCCGCACTGGGTGATGGAAAACGACTTAAATCCCTCAGAGGTTAATGAACTTAGATGGTACGGACAAAAAGTTATATTTATATGAGTGGTTCGTCCCTTTCGTCCGATCTCAACAATTTCGTGATTTCTTTTTTATCGGTTCTCCAAAAAAATTCAATAGAATGATTTGTGTACCTTCCTTTCAAGTATAGAGAACTAGGAAAGGCCTTTATGAAAAAGCTTTAACTTTCAAGAAAATAGAAGGAATGTAGCCCTGGGAAGGTGTTAAAATACGGGAAGGTAATGACTGAATTTGGAAGGTAATGAAATTCTTAAACCAGTCTGATTTAAAACCCAACACTTATATAAGAAACTTACAAATATAAATGTCTTGTTTTAACATATAACGCTGTTAATACTTATAATACTATGCATAAGTAGGAACTTTCAAATAGATTTTTAAAGAAATTACTTATCAGCCTAATTTAAGTTTCAATCAGTAAATGTGTCAATTTTTTTTTTATGTTATACATTTACAAACAAAAACTATGGAAGGAAAACTTCACTTACTCGTGACAAACGTTTTCGGCAATAAAATCGTAAAAAAAATATATTCGGGCCCCGCGCGTCTACTCCTGACTACCTGTCTTAATGAGGTTCTGTTCAGGTCTTGAAGAGGATATCTACTGAGTCTTAATAAAATTAAGTATATAATTGTACGCAATAAAGTGTTTAAGTTAGTCGCGTAGTAACAGGAATTACTACCTACTATTAAACTCCAAACGATTTTCAGCAAGCAGTAGACTACTTAAACTCCTCTAATCAGTTCTATAGCTTAAAGATGACTTACGTAGTTAACTTTCACGATAAACTTACGTTCGCAATGAAGGCAAAAGAATTTGCTATTTGAGCAAATGTAGAAAGCGAATGAACGAGCTTTAAGTTGATCAAATTGAAGTAAAGTTAAAACGTCTAGTCTCTTGATGATTTTGATTCCAAAATGTATATTCACACACCTACCAATGCCCTAGTGGGTCACACGGATCGGGGTCCAAGTAGTGAAGTAAAAATTCGTCTTACCTTGGGTAATGAGAGGAGGCCCGTGCTCTGTAGTGAATGGGCTGAGATGATTAATGAGTATCAAGATAACTGATTTCTATCTAAATAAGCACTACATTTCTTAACTCTCGATATCATTAAATTTATAATAACTATAAAACATAAAAATTGTAAAAAGCGGCGATAGCCCAGTGACGCGACCCCTTGTCTTTAAATTCAGAGGGTCTCGGGTTCAAACCCTGGCGCACCTATGACTTTTCGAAGTTCTGTTCGTAATTATTGCTTGCTCCGTGCCTTGGAAAGTACGTTTAAAATTATTAGGCCGTTGAACGCGGCTGCCATGAACATCTATGGCAGTTGTTATTAGGAAGTTAGTGACCAAAAACCATAGAATAATGTTTCCCCCTGGGTTTTGGAGGTCAGACGGCAGTCGCTCCATGTAATAACTGAAAGTCAGTCAAATCTGGTTGTACCAGAGATCAGTGACGTAAAACAAAAAAAAAAGATATCAGACCCTGGGCCCTAAGCTTAAGCCTAGGGCAACCGGGATAATGCTAGGATGATGATGATAAAAAGTGTAACGAACACAGGGTACTAATAACAATCAGGATCTTGAAAGTCCTCAATCGATAGAAAAGTTACTTATTTTATGAATTCTGTTAAATTCCAGTTCAATATTCAAAAATCATTTTAATGTGAGAAGCCATAAGTTTTTAAGTTGACCACAATTATTTTCCTCTGAAAAGGTAACCCTGCTCCCGCTGTCAGTTTTCATTTTATCGCAATTTATTCCGCCGGCATTCCGGACCGGGACTCGTATAATCGGGGCGATTTTCTGTCGAATGTTGACACACTCTTACGACATCCCCCGAGCAAACACAATTTGCATTCTCAACACCTTTCCGATCCGAAAATTTACTCTGTATTTAACTTTTTACGCGCCTCCTATAACGTTGTTCAATATTTCTTTTGTTATAACTAAATCAAAAGCATGTTTGCGCAATATGGGAAGACGCGTAAGAGTAAGTATATTCTTCGTATTGGAATTTCGTATTTCGTATTCATTGGAAGTATTACAATTGGAAACTATTCATAAAGTACAGCAGCGTTTACAAAAAGCAGTGTAAATGTGAGTTCTCAAAACGTTTGACCTTTTTTAATGTGGAGCTCTTTTGAGTCTCGAAATGCATTGGGCCTGATTTTGTCAATTTTATCAGGCAGTTTGACTGGTAAGGACAAAAAAAGGTGACACCAGAACCACACACACCTAACGATGTTCATCCGTTTCACATGTTTATGTTATCTGTTCTCTGCAGAGATTCCTAGTAGCAGAACGGTAATAGTCTAAGGTGATAATCATTTAGAGAGCTCTAGAAAGCAGGAATTTTCACCAATTCATTTTAAGTCCACTAAAAATATTTTCAAATGAACTTTCTAGTGAAGAATGACCTCCTGTCCTGGCCCCGTTGTGAGATTATAGATATAGAAATAAGTTGAAGAGATCTACTTGAGTTCGTAGATTTTTGGTTCGATTTATGGTATATCGAATTCAATGTGCAGATGATTACAAAGTTTTATGGCTTAATACGTCGATGTTTCTGCTATGATAAAAGACTTCTCCGCGAGATCCTCTTTTGATTAATTTAGTTTTGAGCTTATTTATTGTATTTTATTTTAGACATATGGGCTTGCATAAGCTATTACATGTTAGTAACAATTTAACTTACATGTTGGTGATAAATAATAATAACATTATAACAGTGAAATTTGTTACAATATTATCTATGAATAATTTTTAACCTTATAATATATATACAATAATTATTACTCTCTTAAGATTTTTAGATATGTTATTGATATCTTTGAAATAAGATGGGCATCGAAGTTTGTTAAGTTAACCGATCTTTAGATACTCATTTTGTTTCGTTTGAAGCTCTACTAGGTAGAGTTTAGCTTTGTTTTTTTTTTGTTTGAAATAATTTACACTTGTTTGTTGTTACATTTCTTAAGAAGTCATAGCCCACTTCATAATTTAAAAATGCTTTTTATAGTTTTTTAACATAATTAACTTATAATTTTTATAACGTTTAGTATTATTAAATGTTAAAAGATAATGTATATTATAAAAATTCAACTATCGGCTACCAATGTCGGTCCACTAAACATATTCAGTATAACAAACAACATCAAATAACAAGCCTAACAAGCATAAATTATGCTCACCCAATATAATCCTTTATTGCACATGAAACATAAATAGATTACAAAAGGTATAAATAATATTAATATATAATATCAATATTTACTTTTCTCGTATGTTTTTTAAACTATTTGGTGCAAATGGAGTCAAAAAGTCAGAATGCGTCTGTCTACAGACATATTACAGAATATATTTATAAAAAAAACATTACAGCTAATTAACTCGAAATTACAGTTTGTGTTGTGGAACGGGTTCTGTTTGTATATAACATGAATGGGTATCGAAACAGGAATCTTCTCAACAGAGCCTCCAAGCCTGTCTGGAATAGAAAACGAGGGATTTCCGGGTCAAAAATATGTTTTCAGGCGATCGTTTCACGATTAGGCTGCTGTGAGCGCAATACAAATCTGACGATTTCGAATTAAGCGCTACATTACGCTTTGTGAATATTAAAACTGGTTGAACAAAAGTCTTTGATTTTGATAGATTACTATGTTTGCAGTTTGATAAAGTCAAATAGCTTGAAAGTTTGTCGTACGCAAATAATGATTTGAATGTTTAATTAATTTTTATAATGTTCACTTGTTTTATATCGAAATGATTTAGCAGTTTAGTCATCACAGTCGATAGAACGTTAATTTGGTACTATTTTATTGGTTACGGTTTCTGAAAGAAAATTTCGACCTAACTTTCTACGACTCTTGCCAACTTATTACCGAATACTTCTTTGACAAGTTCCCGTTCTAATAAAGTAATAATCGACTAGATTTATGTGATAGGCTCTCCTAGGATAAATTATTCATGATGAGCGGCATATAAATATCATCATATCAGCGTTATAAAGTCCACTGCTGAACATTAGCCTCCTTAATAGATTACATTCTATTGTGAGTATATACATACATAATATCACGCCTGTTTCCAAGAAGGGGTAGGCAGAGGCATACTATACGCCCACACTTCGCCATTTATATTTTTGGTCCCACGTAATAGGTGGCGAGCCTATTGCCGCTTTCCGGGCACTTTTATGTTCGCCAGAGCCTCGTCCGTTCATCGGCAGATGTACCACTTGCAGGTGAGGTTTGGCTTGGGCTCCTCAGATCTTGGTAGGCCCTATAAGCCCTATTGTGAGTATGTGCCCATAATCACCACGCTGGATGGGCGCGTTGGTGATCGCAGCTTGACGAAAGCCAGTACAAAGATGACGCTGCTGTCCATCATCCAGTAGGATCTCTTCTTCGACTCTTACGAATTCCCGTGAGATGAGTGGGGCACTATTCTTGGGCGGTACCACACGGCACCACGTTTATGCTATTTGAAAATAGTTCCTAAAATATCAAAACTAACCTATATGCAGTTCCAGTAACAGTAAAATATGATGTGATAATTGTTTGTCACAGTAGGCATAATGTAGAATGTTGTCCCCGATTATAAAACTATTCTCATCGCCTTAATATTACGAATGTAGGGGATTCATTATATTACTTAAATAAAACATAAGTAGGGCGTATAAGGTCTAACCCTTGATGGGTTAGGGTTCCAGGATCTACGGAGCCCAAGCCAGTCGCACCTGCCGATAAACGGACGAGGCTCTGGCAAATATAAAATTTCCCGGTAAGCTGAAATAGGCTTACCACCTATAACGTGGGACCAACTAACATAATTTGTTGCTAAACTGACATCGTCATCTCAGTCCTAGCCTAATATTAATACTTTAACTTTACATAACAGGGCCCGAGTATCTTCTCTCAAAACAAGTTAAGACGGAGTCAGATCATACTTCAGCACGCGTACCCAAAGCAGATTAGATGTTGTTAATTTTCAAGCCGCCAATTAACTCGGATTAACGACTATCACATAAAATAACTAGGGTCTATGGCTTAACGTATCTTCTAGAGCACGAAAGCGCTCTATATGAAATGCAAAATCAGCGACAACCCATCCAATAATGTTCCTGTGCACACTGCTCAACTTCGGGGATCATTTCAAATAACCTAGTATCACAAGGAGGATCAAAATAATTTATTGATTCAGGCGTTACTTTGCGGAAATCCATTGTAAGCAAGTGATGGATTAAAAATATCTTTGTAACAATTCCCGCGCTACTATAATTTCCCAAAAAATCGAGAAACTATTCAACACGACACGTGTTTCGCCCTTACACAGAGCATCTTCAGGTAAGATAGGAGCCTCAGAACAACGATGTCTTCACGACCATCGCTGAAACGAGAGTCAAAATATAAAAAGTCCAAAAATCTCATTGCGGGCGGGTAACTATCTCGAATATTCAGTAAAAACAAATCCCAACTTCGGGTCAAACACGGGATAATGCTCCATATTGACTTAGGACCACTTAAAAATATTTTGTTAGCCTGTAGTAACGTCATTGCGTTCCTCGAAGAGATCTCGTCGGAGGGTTTTATATGCAGAACAAATGTTATCAATCTTCAATCATTTGTTTATTTTGCGTGGAACATTGTGTTATTTCCTAAATTGAATAAACATACTCTATCAGTGTTTATAAAAGAGACACGCCTTGTTTACATACTTTTACAAATAAGTACATTTATTGGCGATTGTTATTTCTTGATTAAAAGAAACTGTTGGTAGGTAGAAATTGTAGGACAAAGTTGCGAGCTAAAACGTTGATGATGGAAGTATTTCAGCAAAGTGGATCATGAAAATAAGATAATAAAAATTACATTAGTCCATCATAATCTTTGCCTTATCCCGGTTACCCTAGACTTAAGACTAGCGCCCAAGGTCTGCTCATTGGCCTAACTAGATTTGGGTGAATTTCAGTTATTATAGATCTCCTAAGCCCAGACGGAAAAATTATATGATGGTTAGCTGTCACGATATGAAAAGGCCCTTCTTTTCTAATATCGACTGCCATAAATATTCATAACAGCAAAAGTTGCTTCCGCAATAGCTTAACGTGCTTTTCGAGCACAGACCAAACGAGAATAGTAATAACATTAGTTGACAATAATTATACTTGTTCAAGATTATTGAAAAATGTGTCGGTTGGTTAAGAAACGAGCGAAGGCACACGAAAGGGCTAAAGGGCGGATAAAACCTGTGGGCCTACTCTAATTCCACGAAAACAAAATTTTGTTATTCCCCTCCCTTTCACTCGATAACGATATACCGAAAGAGTGGAAGAGATATATACGTCACCGTAAAATTGTAAATAACGTTATATTATAATCTATCCCGCGATATTGTTGCTCACAATTTAACGCATTTTTTTCTATAGATTATAATCTATCGAAGACAAACCGTCAGATTGTAAAATGGCATGCGACAGAACGCACCTCGGGCTCTGATTGGTTGAACTCCATGTTCCCCGCTCAGCCGCTCGTCGTCGCCATCTTCGGTTGTTATTAGTCAAATTCATTCGTTGTGAAATGTAAACAAACAGTGTTTTGGTGATTTAAAACAGATTTCGTGTTAATAATAATAACGCATTGTATTATAATAAGTTGTGGACAGTGTTAACGGACCTGTGATAACCTAAAGAAGTGCAATTAAAAAATAAATAAGAGAGTGGTTTCCAGCCAATCATGGACAGGCTTTAAACAGTTGGCATTTTAACGCGCGACAGATTGTGATTTAACGGTTTGTCTTCTATAGATTATAATCTATCGAAAAATAATGCGTTAAATTGTGAGCAGTTTGTTTCGGATCACAATTTTTCGACAGATTACAATATCGCGGGATAGATTATAATTTTACGTTATTTACAATTTTACGGTGACATATATAACGAAGTTTCGTTGTCGTTGATTTAGAGTAGCCTCATATCTGTACAGTTTTGCATTAAAAAAGCAGGTTTTTATAATTTGACATATAATTATATTTTTTAGTTCCTTTTGACCTCCTTAACCTCAGTATTTGCTTTCTAGTGTTAGCGTAGAAACGAGCACATCAAGTATAACGCTTATGATTTAGGGTTTGCAGTTATCATACCTGAAAAGTATTTTAATTACTTATAGGGCTATTCAGAAAGCATATAAAGTGAGAACTCTACGAATGAATTATATTTTCCGCCAAAGATGGTTGGATGAACATTCCGATAACCGATCGGAATATACAACATACCCATGCGGACTATATGTCGGGACGCCACGTATTTGGGTTAATAATGTCGGTCGATAATAAACGGATCACTCTCAAGTTATTTATACTTAATGTTATAATATAAATTTGCTTGATTTTTTTTATATCTTCGACGTAGTAGGTAGTATTCAACCAATCACGAAGTATTGCTGTATGGTTCCCTATCCCTTGTTCTTCCAAGTTATAACAAATATAGGCTGCAATTTTTTCATAACGCAACCTTACGTTTTCTGAAGTACGTACAGGTATATTTCTGCAGTTGTAAATTTTAAAACATGGAAATCGAGACTAATATTATTCGTCATTATTTATATATCATCATAAGCCCAGACTAATTGTGTTATACAATTGCATATGCCAACCTCTTATAATATCTTCCATCCCGAATCAAGGTAAGAGGGATTTAGATTATACTCCACTTCGCGATCGTGTACCTAAGAATAAGCAGGGGCAGGAGTATGGCGTCGTGCTGTAAAAATGTTTCAATACACGCAATAAGGCGCTTATCAACGACTACAAAGAATGATAATTAGGAGCATAATTATATACCTTATTAACATCGGTCACCATGGCAATGTAGACAATTACCCAACTCATCGCATAAATAATATAAACAGAATGGTAACCCAGTTACGTTACCTGATCAATAAAATCGAAACTCCCGCCCTTCCTAGATATCAACTTAAATAACATCTCGGCATGCTAGTTAAATTGTTAACCATTATACCGCATCGGACGAGCGAAAATTTTAACAGTGGCCATCTGCAGTAGGAGGAAGTACAACAAAGCTATCCCCTACAAAGTTCCGCGGCACTAAATTTAGTTTGGAACTAAAAGCTAGACAATCGTTTCTAGTTATAACAGTTATATTGAATTTGGGCACGCAAGTTGTAGTGGCTCCTATGTAGATGATGGGGTGCTCTGTAGGGCCCTTTGCGGTTCTAATTAAATCACTGCGAACTTTATAATAGTTCTTTCTCAGCCTTCAGAGTATCTAGAGAACGTTGTTGCTACGCGTTTTACTAAGTATGAAAGTAGTCCAGGCTTCTTAATGGATGAAAATGGGGAGGGCTCTGTATAAATTTTTACAGCTATCATGAAGAAGCCTAATGTGTCAAACGATCACTAAATTAAAGCAGATTTTACAAAGGTCAGTTTTTGTATTTAAATATCGAGCGCCTTTATGGTTCAGCAGACACGTTAAGCCCGAGGTCCCGAGTAACACTCGGGTAACATAATGATATTCGTAACCATCGGCAAGTTCATTTTGCTTGAAGCTTGAAAAATTATAGCAGCAGGAAGCCACGCACCATTTTACGGGACTGTTTCGAAGTTTTGTTACCGCGACCTCGGAACTTTAGGAGGAATTTGGATAGTTATGGATGACTAAAGTCAATGAAAGTCTGACTTATCCTTCCGCTCGACTTACAGCGGGGGCGGGTTATTTGATGTCTTTCCTTCAACAATTTGCACTTAGTCAACATGGTGAGACAAGGCCGCTGCTAAGTGGCGGATAGTAAGTATAAAATCAGGGGACTCCCAGAGGGACCTGGAGGATAATTTCTTCCTTGGGAGTTTCTCGCATACATGATAACGTTTGTTTAACGCAAAATGACGCTTAGTAAAATGACTTGAATGTCATTCTCCGGACACAAAGGAAAGGATATAGAAAAAGCAGCAAATAAAGCAAAAGCACGACTGGGTCGTCAAAAATAAACTTAAGTGTGCGCCATAAAAGACCCAGGCAATAATAATCACCAAAAATTTGACGAAACAGTTGTGCGCATAGCCGTCGTGTATATTAGCAACGTGGATGAAATAAAAATATTAGGATTAACCATACACAAAAAGCAAAAATATAACGCACAAAGCAATTGGTATCAAAAGGCAGCTCAGAAAAGATACCATAATAGAATGAAGTTTAAGCCCGGGAATACTTAGAAGTATGTACGTAGAGGTTATAGAGCCCATAAACCTGTACGCGGCGAGCGCGTGGGCGGGAGCAGCAGGCAGAATAGACGTGCAGAAGAGATTGGGGACTGTTCAGAGAGCCTTTGCTCAGCGTATTTAACAGCTTACCCGACGGTCTCTCAGAACAGTTCAATGATCTTGGAGAGGGCATTGTCATTAGATCTGAGGATAAAGGAAGCGGCCAGCCTATATGAATATAAGAGGGGGAAGCCTGCGGATGAGTGGGGTGGAACGACGCAAGAAAATATATGCTACATGCGTGCCCTGCACCCGTGCACCCGAACATTGAGTTTTGCTGCCTGGCTGGGGACGAGACCAGTTGAATTAGAGATTTGAATTTTCGCGGATGTGAGCCAGGAAAATGAGGTTGAACAAGGCCTGCACAGTATACCTGGCTGAGCTGTAAGCCATTCTGAAAGCGCTAGGAGTGATGACAGGATAAAAGCGGGAACCATCGTGATTCTGAGTGACTCACGGTCGGCCCTAAAGACGATTAGATGACCGGACACGTTCCACCCCCTGGCAATCACAGTAAAAAGTATAATGATACAGTTTAAAGACCAAGGGATGATGCTAAATCTATACTGGGTTAGTGTGCACGTAGGCATAGAGGGTAACAAGAGAGCTGACGAATTGGCGAAATCGGTAGCGTGTAACAAAAAGGTGAATCGTGTTCAACGATTGAAATCCCATTTTGTGGCTCAATTGGGGCAGAGAAGTGTCAGAGAGTAGAATGACATATACGTTGGGGGTAGTAACGCGAGCGTAACGAAGATGTTCTTGCCAGATGTTGACACGGCATATCTTCTGTGGGGTTGTGCCGCAGATATTCAAAATATTTTTGTACTGCAGAAGAGGGCCATACGAGCAATTTATAATCTACCATGTAGACATTCACTAAGGGATAAATTTAAAGAAATTGGTATTTTGACAGTGGCGGGTCAGTTTGTTTATGAAAACCTAGTATATGTACACAAAAATTTTGATAAATTGAGTAAGAAAAGTGATATACATAACCTAAACACAAGAAATAAGCATAAACTAGTTGTACCTGCCACTAGGCTCCAAAAAATTAACAAATCTTTTAAAGGTCAATGTGTGCGATTCTATAATAAAATCCCAAGCAATATACAGCAATTAAGCCTAAATAAATTTAAATTAACAATAAAACGCAAGCTGTCTTCAAAGGGATATTATTCTATTAAAGACTATATGGCTGATAAAAATGCTTGGGATTAAACCGCCGTTTCATATAGGCTATTCTAATATGAATGACTTAAAGCATGAATATTGTTATATTATGTTGCATTGTATAGCGTCACAGACAAATGAAGATTGTTACTAACCAATCGATAATTTAAAAGAGCATAGCCTGTGAGTTTCTTGCCAGTTCTTCTTACAGAGCGGTGGCTCGGAACTGGCACTTAGATTCGCTTGCACTTAAATGTTTTTTGTTTTTTTAAATTATTTGGTTGCAAGTGAATCTAAGCTTCGTGATTTTAGTATAGTTATATTATATTTGTTTTTGTTATTTTTTTATAATTTTGACGTTTTCAAGTACTATGTAATAGTTTATGAAATAAAGTATTTTTGACTTTTGACTTTGACTTTGAACCTTGATCTTAACCACTGCGTTCAGGGCATAATGGGACATGGGGCTGCCATGTGCATGCAATGATGTGAAGGAGACAGTGTAGCGCCTAGTCCTCGATCGCCTCGAATGCGTACAGCAAGTAAAGGCGGGAACTGGAGCAGGCCTGTGACTTAAAGCTGGAAGCTGAGACTCCGCAATGGAATTTATATGTATTTATTTATGAAAATGAGTGAGAAAGAAATAAAATTTAAATCGATAGAATAGGACTCCTGTTGCCACGCAGGAGAAAAACTATACACACATTATATTAGGTCGGGGAAAAAGTCTTTTCGCATAACGTAGGTATAAACTTATTATAAAATTTTTTTGACTGTACTATTTGTGTCTGGCTGGTTTTGGTAACATTAAAAAGGTTCCATTATAAAGAAAAGAAAAAAATAAAAAAAAGTTGTTTCCCGCTATTTTTCATTTGTTTTTCTCTCCGTTAAAATGAGTGAATCTAATGAAGAAATTCGATACATTTTAAAATTTTATTATAAAAAAGGCAAAAATGCAACTCAAGCAGTGAAAACAAATTTGTGATGTTTATGGACCTGATGCAGTGTCAGTAAGAGTAGCACAAATTTGGTTCAAACGTTTTCAGTCCGGAAATTTTGATGTTAAAGATGCACCTCGCTCTGGTCGCCCTGTTACGAATAAAATGGACGCCATTTTTGAAAGAGTGGAGCAAGATCGGCATATTAGTAGTTACGATGTAGCTGAAGAACTGGAAATTGACCACAAAACAGTTTTGACCCATTTGAAGAAAGCTGGTTATACAAAAAAGCTCGATATTTGGGTGCCACACGAGCTCACTCAAAGAAACTTAATGAACCGTGTACTCATTTGCGATTCATTATTGAGACGTAATGAAACCGAGCCGTTTTTGAAGAGATTGATAACTGGCGATGAAAAGTGGATCACGTACGACAAGAACGTGCGAAAAAGGTCGTGGTCGAAAGTTGGCCAGGCTTCACAGACTGTGGCCAAACCTGGCCTAACACGAAATAAGGTGATGCTGTGTGTATGGTGGGATTGGAAGGGCATTGTTTATTATGAGCTTTTACCGCCCGGCAAAACCATCGATTCTGATCTTTACTGCCAGCAACTGATGAGATTAAAGGAAGCAGTCGAGAGAAAACGGCCGGAATTGATCAACAGGAAGGGTGTGGTCTTTCATCACGATAACGCTAGACCACACACATCTTTAGCCACTCAGCAAAAATTAAGAGAGTTCGACTGGGAGGTCCTAGTGCATCCACCATATAGCCCTGACCTTGCGCCTTCAGATTTTCACCTGTTTGGGTCTCTGCAGAATTCTTTAGGTTCTGTAAGGTTGACCTCAAGAGAGGACTGCCAAAACTATTTGTCCCGTTTTTTTGATCAGAAGTCCCAAAGTTTCTACAGTAACGGGATAACGTCTCTGCCCACAAAATGGCAGAAAGTTATTCAACAAAACGGTACATATATATTGTAAATAAATGTAAATAAACTTTGAAAAAAATGTCTTGACTTTTCATACAAAAATACGAAAAGACTTTTTCCCCAACCTATTATTTAAAACAAAACATTACAAAACTTTACATTATTATATTTGTAGCAACGTGTTCACTTTTAATCTTATTCAATATAAACTCAAAGTAATTTTCACATAAATCAATATTATTTATGAAACTCAATTTCAAACTGAACGCTGTGAGTCAAAAGAGAAATTGAATGGAAAGCTACATATTTTGTTTGTCAGTTGGTACACGCGAAGAAAAAGTTATAAATTTACTAAACACATCGCTTTTCTACGACTGATTTGTATAAGTAGATTGCTTTACATATCTGTCTGCTTTCAAGCGATTGTATTTTTATTATCTTTTGCAAATACTGTTTTGATTATATTTTTGATCGTAATATAGTAACTGTTTTTCTTTAACATAAGAAACAGTCTTTTTCATTTCATAATATCACTCTTGTAACCCCGAAGGGGTGGGCAGAGGCATATAGTATGCCCACATTTCGCTAATTATATTGTTGGTCCCACGTAGCGTAGGTAGCGAGCCTATGGCTTCTTACCGGGAACTTTTATGTTCGCCAGAGCCTCGTC
Source organism: Musotima nitidalis (assembly GCA_949126915.1). Classification (NCBI taxonomy): domain Eukaryota; kingdom Metazoa; phylum Arthropoda; class Insecta; order Lepidoptera; family Crambidae; genus Musotima; species Musotima nitidalis. The sequence goes on along the minus strand of OX421423.1, from coordinate 10,143,179 downwards.
CGTTTTTCGTCAGGTGCACCACTTGCAGTTGAGGTTGGCTTGGGCTTCTCAGATCTTGGTAGGCCCTACACTTTTTTGAAATATTATTATATTTCTTAAATAATAAAAAATAAAACGTTAATAAAAATAAAATAGCATTAATACGTCGGTCAAGCGATCAGAAATGCGGTGATAGCAAAAGTTCAATATTTATACCAGTGTATATGTGTATATTGACAAAAATTTTTAAGTAAACTATTACTATGAATCAGAAAAATTCTTATTTTGACATTTCCGTACAGAACAAAAACGAGGCTATAAATTTAACAGCATTTGCCGACGTATAGTTCCAATATCACGGAAACCAAACGAAAGAATTATATTTTTACTGAGCTATGCTATTTCGAATGTCAGTATGACAGCCAAATGTTTACGAGCGTTGTTTGCCGGCGTCATTTGTTTATTATGTCATTTTTTTAAGAAAATTTAATATTATCTCATACTTCTTCCGTTCCTCTCGCTTCTACTCCCGAACACAACATACTGGTCTTAGGAACCATCTTCATACCGTGCAGTCTATCAGCACTCGAACCAAAATACTTGGTAAGACGTATTTGCAGCGGGGCGTGAAACGGCACTTATTCAAGCCGCTGCATATGTGCTTGTAACTCGGTACGAAGCGCTCGTACTTTTCTGGACTGCATCGACTGCTTTCCACAAGGTAGGACGTGGTCAACATGACGAGCTACATTAAAAAACTACATAAAAAAAAGTTGTATGATGATGTCATGGAATGTCGGATTTATATTGATACCACTTTCTGTGGTAAACTTTTTAAAATATTGGCACTATTTATGAAAAAATCAAACCACCCGCACAAAAGATTTTAAAATATCAATCAAACATTTGAGAATTGGATTTCGCCAATGTAATTGAAATTGTGATTTTAATTCGTTTCCGTCTGTAGCTACCTGTCCGAGGACATGTTACATTCCGCCACATTTATATATCCTGCAAGCTGAAATAGATCTTGAAGCGATGACATACAGCATTGTAGACTTTACTAGAGTGCACCTCTGTGTGTGGCCAATGGTACAATTCAGAACTCGACAGAAAGTAATCAGTCAAATTGGACTTTTTCGGCTTTGTTCAACCGACCATGTATAATCTATTTTAAACAAACGCATCAGTAGAGACGGGTTAATTGAAAACGATGAATTTCATCAGCTTTGTCTCGGTTCGACTCACAGCTGACGATGAACACGCTGTCGTTTATCTACGCATAAATTGGTCTATAAAAATAATTCACCTTTTACGTTTGAAGTTGACTCATCTTTATGAAAGCTGACAATTAAAAAAAACGTCTATATCGTCTCTTGTTTCAAATATTTACCGGTTTCATACTCCAAAACACAGTCGGGTTTTATATTTAGCTCTTTCTGCAACGTTTCTTCTTTATTTCTTAATGCTTTGCAACTTTTTAACTCCTTGCCGTTAATATTAGCTAGGCATACTTAAATTTAGGGGTTTAGTAAAATAAATATTTCTTGAAGAGTCATCATCTGATTGGATCCCATATTTTTTTTTTTGTGAATAGGTCCATAATCTATGGTCAATTACTCACACATTGAATTCTATGCTAGTTAATATGTTTTCTTATTAATACTGCCTCATACGTTTGATACTAATCCATAGGTTAACTAGTAAATAATTCCTTGTAGACTTTTGTATTCTTTTTTATTTGTGCGTTTAAGCTTAGATAAATAATTCTGGAAAACGCACTACCCTTTCCGATTTCTGTCTTTTTTATCCAACCACGTCTAGTAATTTACTAATGTGCAGGTAGTGCCATACTTCGTTTCGCAAGACGTGGGCTCCACTCAAGAAATTGGCTGACCCGTCCACCATCTGTTGCATGACAAACGGTTCCGACACGCTGTTACTTAAGCATACTATTTTTCAGTACTCTTCGTTACGGATTTAATACTTTATATAAGCCAGAACCAGCCAAACCGTATCTACATACGGTGATGATGCTTGCTTAGTTAAATGTTTCCTTTCCTTTAGTGGGAAATATATAAATTGACTAAACTTTTTAATCCAAAAGTATCTGCCATTCTAATTTAACCATTTGGCCTTCGGCAGTCACCCCACAGACTTCGCTTGTAAACAATAGATATGTAAGATATTAACTGGCTTTAGGAATTAAAATGTCTAGACTTTTAAGTACTTATATTTTTTCACAAGAATCGATGTAAAGAAAATAATTGTTTTGATGTTGAAGTTGAGTGTCATTAAGAATAACAACTACAAATATTATTAGATAAAACTTTTAGGCACTGTACTGTTATTTAGCAAATGTAAATAAAAATATGACTTATAATTTATAAATCCAAAATAGTTAAAGATAGTTTTATGATAATCAATCATCTATAAATAATTACGTATGCGGTTAAAGATAATTTTTATTTTAATACCAAACGTAAAAACCTTATTTAATTATTTCATACATTTTCAATCGAACAAAACTTAATATTGACATCAATATCAAACCAAAGACAACTTTGTTATTGTCTACATAAAGTAAAAAAATATTTCCCATTCTCTATGATAGCATTCTGGAATCCAAAGCATATTATTTTTCTCACGCATCGCTTTTCCAACAAAATTTGTACTGTATATGGCAAGACTGAGATCATATCTTTGGAAGGTCCGGAATAAAACTATCCCCTACGATGATATTAGGGTCTTCGCACATCGCAGCATGCGTGTAGAATTTCTATTAGCCACCTAACAACGCATTTTGCTTTATGTTCTTACAATAAAACATACGAGTTCGTATTGTGTAGGATTTTAAATGTGGAAAATGTTATAAATATATCTTTACAGATGTATTATATTTGGTGTTATAAGTCGATTGGATTATAAAACAACGTCTTTCTAGCATTTTTAAAACTGTTAAAATATATATTTACAAGCACAAAATTACTTCATAAATCAATATTTAGAAATTTGCCTATTTAAGAAGATCTAAAACTTAAAAGATTTTATGGTATTACTTTTAATTTTCATTAGTTATTTCATGATTCGAAACATATTTTTTAATTACAAACAAATATATGACCTTGATGACTTCGAAATTAAATCCCACATTACGTTAATTAATAAAATATGGATATTATCTAATTATTGATAAGTAAAATTTGATATAAGATTCAATTTTATAGTTAAATATGGTAATGTTTTTAAGCAGTTCCATTGTCATTTAAAACATTTGTGTAATTTAAAATGGGATAATTGTTTAATTTCGTTCCCAAGGGACAATAATAATCAAGTTGGTATGATTAATGAGTTTTTTTGATAAAAATCAGTTAGGTATTACAGTTTTCAAAAAGAATAAGACTGTATGTTAAATAAAAATTCAGCTATAAGCAAATCAACCATTTCCTATCACAAACATGTAGTAACCTAAATAAATTCCGCATTACCTCCAGTCATACTCGGACATGATCGTCGTTTCTAAATACCGTGAGTACACACTCCTGTTCTCTTTCATTCCGGATCCAAGTGAGTCGCAGACACGCAATACAAGATGAAAGGGATTTACCGGCCAAAGAGTGCCGTCCCCTGTTACATATTTACGAAAAAATAATATCAAATGTCTACATACAAATGTTATGTACTTATAAACAAAGACGTGTTCTTGTGTTCAAGTAAACTAATACTATTTGAGTAAAAGTGGCATTTTGAAATAGCTAATGTTAATTCTAACCGACTTTTTTGGGAATTGCAATATTTTCATTTCAACTTACATACGTTTGTAACTACGTAATGTGCGCTCATTGTATTGCTGTAAGTAATGGTGCAAAGTCTTAAGGCGCCTTAGTTTTTAAGTTTGACTTTTATAAGAGTAGAGCTCTTGAGCCTAGTTTGAATAAATGATTTTGACGAAGGCGTTTAAAAAGACATAACTTCATGTTACACGACTCAAGTTTGGAAATAAGAATAGTCTTATTTCCAGGCTATACAGCCAGGAAAAAATAAATAAAAATAGTCTTCTTATTAAGGAACGAAATGACTCTGAATCGTGTTTCATATTTAATGCAGCTCTTAGGTGAAAATGCTGGCATACTTATTATTATTAGCAGATATAGGAATACAGCAACCTAAATATTTGAGAACACCAATAAGAATATTTATTTGAATACCCATAAAAAGACGAATTTACATTTGATTATTACATAAAAACATTACGTTTATACAAAAAAATATCGCTTCGTTCTCTTTCTTCTCTTCAAATGCTTTCAGTAGCATAGAGATATTACGTAAATTATGAAACATTGCTTTTAATGTGACAAGTCATAATGACAATATCGTGCCAGATGGTAAGCAGTCGAAGCAGTCCAAAAAAATGAGGGCGGTTCATGTTGTAAAACAGCACGATACAAAGCACACCCACTCATTACGGCCTGCTAATATGCCGTTTCACGCCCCGCTTTAAAGATGATGATGATGAAAAATATATTTCATAAAAAATCTTACTATGAAATTATGCTATTACTCCAGATTGCAAAACAAAATTGAGGAACAAATTCTGACAATAATCACGAGAATTGATTCCACCAAATCGCTCCCCCACTGAAAGACTAATACGTCCATTACGGAGACAAATCCGTAGCGATCCGACGGCGACGAATCGTATGTTTCTACATCGTTCGCGAATTAGCGATAATGAGGATAGTTTGTGGTTTCTGATGGATACGACGCCATATTGTAGGGCCCTCTGCCATTTTGCTTGGAGCGCTTATTCGAAGAATCAATACCTACTAGTTTTAGTTTTATGGAATATGCCATTCATAGAAAATAATTTAGTATATCTATTTCAACGCTTCGATTGTTTGGTATAGCGTTACATTTTTCTTACGATAACGCAAATGAAGTTTTTGTTTCTTATTCATTCTATATAGACGACTCGACTATTTAATGCTACTTTACCTTATACTTACGAAGACAATAGATTTGTTTGATTTTTAAAAATTTTAAGCTATTGCATAGCTTCTATCGCGGGCCTTAAGCGTGGAGACCGAACCCAGAAATTCCGTAACGAAAAAAAACCTAACACCCTCCACCCCGACCGGCACAGCGGTGATACTGTGGTGATTTTCCGTCTATCGATAAATAGCAGAACTTTTAATGACTTTTTGAAATATCACGCTAGTCTCTTTAGTTCAGCAACCCGTCTTTAGGTGGCATTGGTTGTATCGGGTGGCTAAAATTTGTTTTCTTATCGGTCACCACGCTCAAAGTGTAACTTGAATTAATATCAAAGAAATAAAAAATACTGCATAAATAAAATAAATAAATAATTATAATTGCATAAGTTGATAAAAAGTGCTATAGCTTTACCGCGGCAGTCTCCGAGTGCCTCACGTCTTTTTATTATTTAAGTTAGCACTCGTGGCTTATCTCATAGGAAACAGGAAGTACAGTAGAGTGTCGATACCCCATTCTCCCAAAGCCTTTAAATTCAGAGGGTGTAGGGCTGAAAACTCTCGTGGCGCACCTATTAATTTTTAAGTTATGTGCGTTATTATCCCTTGCTCCGTGCATCGGAAAGCACGTTAAGCCGTTGGTCCCGGTCTAAAGTCAGACGGGGGTTACTTAATACAAAACTTAAATTTGGTCAAATCTGATTATACCTGCTCACTGGTTTGGCTGTACCTTGGGCCCTAAGGTTAAGTCTAGGGAAACCGGGATAATGCTTGGATATGGAGCGGAGAATCCAGTCTACTCTAGTAGAGTATTTGTGTGAAGGTATGAAATACGCTTAATATGCAGGATGTGATGATTTTCTACCTTTGGAGAATAAACGATTGGCTTGTCTTGGCGGAACTCTACTGTGCCCCAGATTTAGCCTGTACTTAATCATACGGTCGGTCAAGGATTGGAATTCACTTCCTCCTTGGGCGGCTTCGGAGAATTTCAATATCAATCTGAAGATTAAGTGAATGGATATTTTGTGAGCAAGCGTGGTCCACCGGAGGTCGCATCACATTTTCTATATCGTATTTGTCATTTAGAAATAAAAACTAAAAAGCCGGATGATGTACATGTTATTGTACATACATGTACTTGTACATACATTTCATAAAATAATAATCACTAATTGCTTAATTTGTAGGCGCTGGCGATTGTGATTTTTAGCAATTAAAATTCTATTAAGTAACAGTCAGGCATCAATGAAATTAGCTCATTAAAACTCTGAATACGTCTTAAATTTAAATTATAAAATATTCAAGAAAAAATTTTTGAAACACAATTTACAATGAAACTGTACATTCGTTATATAACGTAAACAAGTTAAATTTTATATTTCTTTACTGTTTCCCAATAACTGCAACGCCGCGAAGAAATGGATGCAATAGATATGATGAAAGTACTCTTAATATGACGAGAGTTGGTAGACATTTTGGTGACATGTAGATGGTTATCGAAAACAAATAAACAATACACGTGTATGTATCTTCATACTTGCTGTTACTATAAATCTTGACTTTTCTTGATTTATTCGAATGCAATCCAGACCTGAATAATCCCTTAATATATGGACATGGTATATGATACATAACATTGTGGTGGCACTTCACTTGGCTATTCGTACTTGCTATTAGGTGTTTGTTGAAATCGTCAAATATTTGATATCTACACAAATATAGCAAACACCTACGCTTATTCAGTCCACACTTAGTATCAAATATACAAACATTCTCCTAAGCACAGATAACAATATGTTCACTATACCACTACCAATATGGAGGTTTTTTTTTTATTTTTCGGTAACAAAATGCATTTACGCACTGCCTTCCGGCCAAAGGGGGACCGAAAGGGGGTGTGGGACTCACGACCGGCAGACGCGACTGCCAGCAGTAATACCCACTAGTCGGTACTAAGCGGTGCAGGTGAGATAGATCTAGGTAAGTATAAAAAAACACATACTATGCGCATTTCATTCTATTTAACTATTTGACCTCTTTGATTTGTGTCGAGAAACCCACAAGTGCGTGGAAACGCCTGTTCGTTAATTGCCGTGTTTGTCGAATTGGCAAAGAAGACAAATATTTTGTCACGCTTACTGGCAGTTATTTGCCAAATATAACAAAAACGCAAATACAAATAGACAAGTGAAGTGCAACCATTATCGTTTAAAACGAAATTTGTAGTACAACGCCACAAAATAACAAATGAGTCGTATTCTGTATAAAACATTTGAACGACAAAACCAATTATTTCTACTGTAAGTCGTCCCCATTTAAATCAGTCACCATAATGTCAAAGGCTTTTTGTACGAACCTTTTTTTGGATTCACAATGAAAAGATTATTTCTATAAGCTTGTAAACTGCCACGTTTCGCTACAGCTACTGTTGCGGATGATCATAAATCAATGAGGTCACTCCACGTCCGACAGATAAGCGCGGCGTCCATGTCATCGCGTATTAGTTTGCCAAATTCCGCTATCAATGGTGTCAAATCCGAATTTCAGTGAAACAATAATAACGGAGGCGTCCAATTTATCGGCCACCGGCTGTCATTGAAGTTTTAGTTAATCTGAAGGACTGGCTGGTTGACAACGCACAGCTTGTGGTATTCAGAACTCGACATTTAGACAAGTAAGCACTAAAAAGATTTTAATGAACGAGGTTTTAAACCCAAGCGCCGCAACATCAAGTGCTGCGGAAGAATAAAGGGATAACAAGTGTATTGGAAAATCTCTTAAGACAAAAAAATATCATAATTAATATGAAAGTATAACTAAAAGGTATACATTTTTTATGTACATATTATTTTACTAAAATTTTTCGACATAAATAATTTGTAAATATTTGCACATTAAAAGGTTTATTATATTTTAAGCCGTATACATACGGTAGGACAGACAGGTGTACATGACAAATTTATAAGGGTTTCTTATAGAGTTGTCGTGTGATGGACCCCTAAAAGAACGTTCGTTACGTGCGTTACGAGATTTTATATTTGATAATACTAAAGCAAATTTTAATAAACAGTATTCATGCCACTAGTTTTTATCTAGGTTCTGTTCGTTTCCATTAATTGCAAAAGTTTTTCATTTTGTAGTAATTTTGGTTTTGTCAGCGGGCGCAAATGAACGCAATTACTCGCCGACAATAGCTTTCGACGTACCCATTTAATATGTACGCCTCTTCTCTTTACGCTTTATCACGGATCGTACCGTGCTAGCTTTACGGTATGAAGCGCCATATTTTTGTTTGACTGTACCGACTGCTTACTATCAGGAAGGATGTGGTCATTTTGCCATTTCACAATATGTAAAAAAAATATAAAAGCACCTTAGTAACAAATATTTTGCCGCCAATTCGTAGCGCTTTACGCAAAACTAAGTTTTTATTCCTTTCAGAAGGGCTCTGCAGTTTACAATAGATATCAAAGCGCTTGTTTCCTTTTTTTAATTGGAAGCGGTGGTCACGGTCTGTAACGCTAAGGCTACATACACATAAACGGTATCCTTTTACGTCCCTTAGTTCGCTTTGAACACAACACAGCTTCAAGTGAACCACAAAATATGGCTTAGAACAATAATATGCTCGTAAAAGAAAGACGGTCGTGACAATTGCTAATAAGTGAAATTTCGATCTACTTTTTAGTCGTTGAAAGCAAAATAAACTTTAACATACTTAATATTTATTTTTGGGAGCCACACAGTCACGGCACTATTTATCGATGTGGGACGGATCGTCCATTATTCTTGCACATCTTATTGCCTGCACTTCTGCCGATTTATATTCAAACTAAGAACTCCTCGAACGGAAGAGGGAGGCGCTTTCGATACTTTATTATCGACTGGTCGGAAGCCGGGTCAGTAAAGGAGAGTTACTACTATCCATTCTTAGTATTCATGTAAACATGTTTTTGGGAGATCCCTAAGGAGACATTCGCGTTGCGGTCTAGTGTTTACAATGTTACATATTGTTTCGCAAAAACAAAGGGAAACAAATAAATCGAAGTACTATTGATTATAATGATAGAAAATGTGTTTCACGTATCAGATAAATTAGATAGAATGACTGTTCATATTTTTGTGTATAAGAAAAAGAATCGCCGTGAGCGGACTGTCAATTTTTTTTTCAACTTCTTCCCGTTACCGATTTACGGATACACCTACTTATTTTTTAGTAAATATATACTTTTTTACATAGAAAACACTCAGAACAAATATGAATGGCGCGCTAGTTTTTAAGTTTTGACGTTCATAAGAGCTCTTTTGAGCCAAACTTAAATAAATGAATTTTGAATTTTTTTGAATGTTCATTTACACAAAGATTTGAACCGTGTGGTAATCGAAGCCACGACCTCAGGAACTGAGTGCAGGTATATTGAGTACCTCCACGCCATATCAGTCTTCATAGATGAAAATACGTTGTAACTAATTATCCGAAAATTAAGCATTACCATTAAGATATTAAAAGTATCTTCTTGTAAAGCTTTTTTAATGTTTAATAAGAAGGCATGTGTAAGCTTACGTAAAAATCTTTTTTGATATTAAGAAATGTATCATGTCTGTCAGCGAACCCCTAAACCAAAGTGCGTTATGTTACTCGGTAAATAAAATAAATAAATATTTTCTTACAATTAAACCAATTATTTAGTTCCAAGATAAGTATAATTAAGAACTTGTGTTATGGTTACTAAACAACGGATAAATATACTTAAATACTTTTTTTTTGTAAATACATACTTTATATACATAGGAAAACACCCAGACCAGAACAAATATTCATGTTCAAGCACTTAAAGATTTGTTCTGTGTGAGAATCGAACCCACGACCTCTGCAGTGAAGTGTAGGTATACTGACCTCCACGCCATATCGGTCAGTATGTGATCATTCTATAGTCACAGAATAAGGAGAAAATATATGTCTGCGAAATTTGTCTGTCTGGGTGATTTTGCAGTTAGCACAGAGACCGTAGTGTCCTATACTGAACTATGCAATATACGAAATTACGTAACATAGCCTTAATTGCTTTACTGTATGTAAAACACACAATTTAAAAAAAACCTACCTGTCGTCTGAAATGAAATGGAGCGAACAGCTTAGAATGTAGCGAACTATACCCGGAATTATCGGGCTGGTGTATATTGAATAGTGGACTTGACATGTCTGGACCGAATATGGTAGTATGAAATAGCTGGCGTGTTGATTATTTTGCTTACAGATATGAAAATGGTAACTTTAAACTTGATGTACACCATCAATGCCAATATTGAAACCATTTAAACGAATAAAAGAATAGCCTACTTATTTAAGGAACTTTTTAAATATTAATTAAATGTTTATGATCTACGTAAAATTTAGTTGATTTTCCTTTTTTTTTTTATTTACGTCGATAACAAAATGCATTTACGCACTGTCTCCCAGCCAAAGGGGGACCGAGAGAGGTGTGTGGGATTCACCACCGGCAGACACGACCGCCAGCAGTAATACCCACTAAAAATTTTCCGACGACGCCCGCCGCTTGTTGAGAAAGAGGCCAGTACCTGGGTTGCAGCTCTGAGACCCCGCCCGCGGCCAACGTCCCCCGCACCAAAACCGGGAGGATCTCCTCAGAGAGACGCAGTGGACGCGCCCCTTCTACCTCCTTGTGCGACCATAGCGTGTGTGGCCGACTTCTCGGATGATCCATGGTTAGACAGCAGCAGCAGACAGCAGGGCCCCCCTGCCCCCGCTGCCTAAGACCCTCCTGGCGCTGCTTGACGGGCCCTCCTGGCCCGCCCGCTGCGCCCTCCACAGGTCCCTCTTAGTTTCCCCCCCGGTAGTCAATACTAAGCGCCTTCTATGCCCTACTGGGAGGTACTCAGCTCCCCCCCCCCCCCCACCACGACAAGGTGGTGACCAGGCGTGGGGGTAGTTGATTTACCTACAAGGGCCCGTATACCAACTTCATCCACCCATATATTTGCTTATCTATAGTACTTGTATATAATTTTTATGTAGTCCCATTTTCTTTTATTTCTTTTTTTTTTTCATGGTTTTGATATGCAATTTCGATCAGTTAGCTTTTTTTTATTGATGATTTTTGATCCGACTTGTTGTGTTGATCCCACTTATTTTTACACTTCCACTATAAGAAAGTTTTCCGGTTAGATGTTGTAGCTCTTGTTGGGAGGCGTATGTTCGTACTAATGTACATATTAACCCTATAGCTATTCTCCTTGATTATAAAACCCTGTGCACACACTCGCCAAACGACGCTATAATTCGCCCACAGGACATTGTACATTATTTTACCGTCATAAGTGTCACTTTTAAAAGCATGAATGCCCTTACGACACCACACAAACTCCCCTTCGCTCTCATCGGCACATTATTTTCCAGTGATAATATAATAAATTTACCCAACGCTTGCTAGGTGGAAGCTGTACTTTAATGAGTTCTTGCATTCCAAGGCGTGTACACTCTATATTTATAGTACCTACTGGAAGGGTTGAAGCTAAGTATAATGCTCTCTTTAAAGTTTGCGAGAAAAAGTCACGTATCTAATATAAATGGTGGTGGTTCTCATTAGTAAAGAGGTAACTTAAAATTTCCTTGCAAGTGTGTAGTTGCAATTGTCGGCTGCATTTAGTAATTTGTGATATGACATGGCATAGAGGCCGTGAAGTAAAATGGTTTAGGTTTTTTCTTGACTGCGTTGAATGCTATTAGTCATAAGAGTCATTGGATAGAAAATCTATTGCTCGTTTGCCATTTGGTAGCTTAAAGGATATTCACGATTGATAAAGCGTAGAAAGGAAGAAAGAATATATTTAATGACAAAATCACACGGCACAAAAAATTTTTAAAGAAAAGCGTCAGAATTAGCGATGGCCTGTGGCCAAGCGGTCTGCTCCTGCGGTTGTGGATTTGATTCTCATATAAAACACATATTTGAGTCCTTGAGTACTTCATCAGTCGTGATCGGGGTGTTTCCTCTGTACTACAAAACAGCCATAGTTTGGTATCCAAGCTCTGCTTTGTTTGGGGCTAAAACGCTATGTATAATATTTCTGTCCAGAAATTACTATTATTCTAATATTTACTTTATAGCGTAGCAACAACGTTGTCTATAAAAACTGTGTACTATTTTTTACATACAAAACAAACACGTTTGTAAACCGAAATTATCTGCCGTGCTTGCTAATTAATAGCATTTCCTGTGTATTCAGCTCAAGTAAAGCCAATTATTATTGTTCCTATAAAAGTACAAAATAAAGACCTAAGCATATAAAAAATACACCACAAAGCGTAACTTAAGCCTAAAACCAAAACGTGACATCATTAACACGAGAAAATAATGATCAAAGTGAGCGTCGTAAAACCTGTACCCACATTATCATAGCAACATCTGGAGCAATTGAAACCCTTGATAACGCTTTATAACGCCCATTAATATTTTATAGTAAAACTCTCAGCGACTCAGCATAAATGATTATATTACATTAATTAAAGCGGGATAAGAGTAAGTCCTGCTACGTCGAAAGCTTCTTTGAAGTCTTTCATATTTTATGTAACACATGGACTATATTTGTGTAAAAATTAATCTTATTACCATCATCTCAGCCCACGAACGGCCCACTACTAAATTGGATTAAGATCATATACTGACAGTGCAGATTGGCTGATGCAGGTGTGCGACATCTAGTTAACATCATCTGTTAGAGATTTTCAGCCGCGTAATAGAGCCTCCATCTTGGCTAAACTACTGTCACACCAGGACCAATTGCTTAATGTGTCATTCGAAAACCCAGTATATATATAACACATCTAAGGATTGATCGTTTTCAACTCGACTTTATTTTGGTAATCTCTTCCATGCTGGTATTACGGCGCATCGAGCACTTGTAAATTGTATAACCTTGTCATTCTCCTGTCGTTTCGATGACAAATGATTATAACATTAAATTTTAATAGTACCCTTGTTACTCTGTAGTAATTAACGAGTGACAAATCTTCAACTAGGTACTATTTGTCCGAATAAGTAATTGTCATTCAAGCTGTGTTTTAGTGCAAAATAAGGACATGTACACACAAATGTACGCAAGCCTAAATGAAAAACGTGACGTCATTAAGGCGAGAAAATAATCAACAGAGTGAATGTCGTAAAACCTGTAGCAACATTATCAAAGAACGATCTAGAGCAATTGCAACCCTTGATAACAGTTTATAACGCCCATTAAATTTGTAGTAAAACTCTCAGCAGCTCGGCATAATTGATTACTTTAGGCAAATTAAAGTGGAATACTAGTGGGACTTGCCAGGTTTTGTCTGAAACTTCGTTAGGAAAATATGAGCTTTTATGGGATAAAAAGTGTTTAAAATGCTAGTGCGTGACATGATCTATCCTTGTGTTTTTGTTAATTTATCCAAACACTTAGAATGATTCAAGCGTGTATTTGTTTTCCTACAAAATTTACAGCAAAGGTAATGCCATAAAATGCAATCAAATATTTAGTAGATTTCAATAACACTGAACTTGTACTATACAGATGCAAAGCAGAAGAAACCACGGACAAAACATTGTAATGGCTATTTAATCTGCAATAAAACTTTTAGAGGGTCTGCTTGAATAATTTTGGGTAAGTGTATTTTTTTGGCAGGACGCGTTTGGACCCCTAAGGTAAGGAGCCGCTTGAGGGCGGCCCGGTCCGTTTCAACTTGGAAGCTACACGTCTGAAGTGCTCGATGAAGTTGCATCAGGCGGTCGCGGTCAAGTCCCAGATATTTCATCATCGACCCGACGCCGATGTGAACCTCTCCTACCGTCAGACGGAATCCCGACGATAGCGCGTTCCGAGGGCCATGAAAAGACATGGCTTCATACTTATGCAAAATCACCTCAAGACCAAGTTGCCGGACCGTCTCCACCCTGTGGAACACCGCACGATATCTCTCGTCGGCTCGACTCTTCGCAGCGACTGGGGTATATAACGGCTCCATGCTCCAAACAGGCCCCGACTATACGATGAAGGTAAATCGGCATCCGGTGGTACCGGAGGGCCTCTCTAATGCAAATCCAGGGCAATGTGGTGAAGGCGTTGGCGATGTAACACTGCCAAGTCGACCCTACCCTGCGCTCGCGCATGATGGCGTCCATAGTCGAGCAACCCTTGTGAAAACCAAATTGGTTGTCAGCAAGATCTAAATCTCACCAGGTGCCCGAAGAGGTGGTCTGCAATAACGATCTGAGTTTGCCTTTAATCTAAATAACTACAATAATGGATGATTCATTTATATGTTGACTAAACCCTGAACAAGACAAATGTTCTTTGCATTATCCTGTAGTCTGTAAGGGGGATGCGAAACGACCTTTTTTCAGGACGTTTTGGTTTGAGCCACCAGTATCACAAGCTATTAAAGTATTTTGACACTGGTGATTATTTTCAGATATCAGAAGCAAAATGGGGTAACTTAAAACAAAATTGGGTCTAGTTAAAAACCAGCTTCAGCTTAAAACACTAACACATGCTGAACTAGATCCCTTGTGGTGCAGCTGGGGACACCTTAGTATTTTATATTTGCTTGTTTATTTTTAGTGTTAAGTTTCTTCTGTTTTGTTCCTCTATTGTTCCCAAACAAATATATTTTTGTTTTTTTGTATAAATATTTAGAAAGCAGTGCCGGCTTTACGCAATACATAGCGCTTTAAGAGGAAAAGTGTTAAATGAAGTTACTTAATAATAAATAACACGAGGCTTAATAATAAATGTATAAATATTAAGATAGCTCCTAGCCTAGTTTGCAGACCACATTTTTTTATGTTATCGTACTATGCTTTTTTACAAATCACTTGTAGAGGTCACTTAAATCTACATAGAAGCGTCAGTTTACCAGAGAAGAGGCTGTGAAGTAACTCGGCAATATTTTATATTTAGATGATTATATTGTATATGTTTTTGAAGAGAGATAAAAATACATTAGCTCAATGTTCCAATACTTTGATCTGAGAATTATTTGATTCTAAATCTATACATTAGTGTAATTTGATGATCTCTAACTAAAAGTTCACCAAGCTCAAGCAAGCCTTTAAGTGGTAGCTTGTTACACTGTGATACAGAAATCCACGCCGTCAATCAGTTTTCTATTGTATATTTGACCACTTGGGCGTTGGTATTCAATGAGATATATAGGTTCTCACCATTAGACAGTACGTAAGTACTTAAAAATCTCTAGTTAATACATAAAGTACGATATTCTGAAACAAACAATTAAATAAAACCTTTCTCAAATACAACCTTGTTAACAAACAAGTATAGAACCTTTTCAACCCACTAAACATCTGAACAAAGCTGTGTTGATAAAGTGTGTAATTAAACGGATTCGGGAACTCTCTGAAAAGTTCAACGCGCTCTCAAAACCGCAAAGTAAAAGTCGAAAATATAGTCAAATATGACCTAACAGAATCCTTTCATATTAGAATTGTGCTTATTTTGTTATGGCTTTTATCTGGTCTTACGTCTGCCGCTCTTAATTATTGTACTTTTTGGGCCAAACAGTATATTTTGTGTGTATTCTGGGACTTAGCTTGCATGTTAAAGTTTATTACAATTTGTATAATTTAAGAAGCAGTTGAACGATTCAATCTAATTCCATCAAAGAAATGACCGCAGTCAACGCTTCTTACTTTCTGCTATTATTTTCAACTGTGTTATGATGTTGGCGCCATAAAGTTTTCAACCGGTGACCTAGGCAATAATTATAAAAAAAAAAAAAAAAATAGGAACTGAACTGTATCTACATCTTTACGACCGATATGGCGTGGAGGTCAGTATACCTGCACTTCACTCCAGAGGTTGTTGGTTCGATTTCCACGCAGGACAAATATTTATGTGCATGAACATTAATATTTGTTCTGGTCTGGGTGTTTTCCTATGTATATTAAGTATGTATTTAGAAAAAAAAGTTTTTTACTTTATCCGTTCTTTAGTATCCATAACACAAGTTCTTAGTGATACTTATCTTGAAACCTAATAATTGGTGTGATTGTTAGAAAACATTATATTTTTATTATATTTATATATAGATAACTAAACTTGAAAACACTAGCTTGCAGGTTTATTTGGAACTGGAGGACAAAATACAATTTACTAGATAAGAGCGTCCATCTTTCGTAAACTCTTGTAAGCATATCAAAGGATAAGCCTCAGTAAAATTGTCTGACATTCAATGGCATTAAATAAAAATAAAATAAGTATACTTTATTGACAATGAAAGAGATATGAGAAATGAGATTATGAAATAAAAGCAAAATGGATTCTTTGTCAGAATTGGTCAAGGTTTGTTATTTAATCTGTCTGTCGTGTTCTTTTCTCAAGATTTGTCAGTCTGTCAGTGACTCTCATTGGGGAGATCTGTCAGTCAATCTGTCGTGATTTTGAAGGAAGGGATTGTCCGGCAGTCAGTTAGTCTGTCGATGACTTTAACGAAACTTCCTGATTTATTGTTCACATGCGATACTAGAGCAGGATAGATATTGTTTCTACAAATGCCTACCTATGTCTTAGGATGCTCAAATGTCCATGAATTCTAAAAACAAGCTTACAATTTTAGTCTGACCACTAGGCAATTACGTCTTCTGGGTCAAAGGTTGTTAATTATGTATTGAGTAACAAAATTGTTGCATCGGCTGAGCGGTGTGCGAGAAGACCGCTATTCTTCAACATTTTGAGTTATCCTGATTGCTACTGTAAGTAAGTACGCAGGATTAAGAACGTAGGATATACAAACTCTGCGTTCTAGCTCTATGTTCAGAGGGAATTCGAATTTGCTATTGTTTCAATGAATAAATATTTTGGAAGTCATGGATTTTTACTATATCGAGACGACGACGATCGCTGGGGTGTTACGCTTCTTTAATGGTGACCACGAATCAATAAACGCATTGTCCGGGCGGCTTACCTACCCGATGGACCGATGATCCGGTCAAGAGCTCTTAGATGCTGGCGGTTCGGGATCGATCAACGTGGAAATTTATGTTCAGCAGTGGACTTCAAATGGCTGCAATGATGATATAGTTATAAAGATAAATAACAATTTATAATTTAAATTCAAGCCCTCTTTTAATTGATTAGGCACTTAGATTAGTTTCCACTATACTACCTTTTGTGGCCAGGGTCCGCTCTGCTGCATCTTCTCCTCCACTTTGCACCAACCCCAACTGCCAAGCCTTTCCTGGGCCGGCCCAATCTGCACTGGAGGGTCAGAGGTTCCATGTAGCCATGTGTTTGTTTTCCAAAACTAAAATCTTTATATGAGGAACCTTTGAACGTAAGTATAATTAAAATAATAGTTTTCTTCTAACTATAAAGACAATCATGACTACAATCTTTTTCTCTAAATATAAATTTCTGCAACAAAAGCACACCAAAAAGCTATTTTAATCTCCGAAACAATTGAATAACGTATCAGAACATATGAACAGTAAAGACATGACGTGGGGCTTAGAGAACTCCCAGAGAAGCCAATCAACTACCAAAATAGAATCTGTCCATCAAACCAACCACTAACTTCTTTTGTTTTATCACGAAATTGGTTTTGATACAAATGTCATAGGAATTTAAAGAAACCCGACAGTATAGACTTTGCCTAGTGTGGGGGCTAGGTAAATATATGTTCGAGTAATGTCTTTTGAAATTATATATTCTAATTATTATTAATTTAAAGAAACCCGACGTTCTATGAAACCGCCAGATAAAATTTATGTTAAACCTAAAAACATTGGAGTTTTTTATTCATTTATTATTCTAGAGCTGCAACCTAGTCACATGATTAAGTAACAGCAAGGCAAGTTTCTTTTTTTCAATGCCTACAGAATAAATTAATTTAATAAGAATTAATAAATAAATAACAGTTGCACATTAAACATAGATAAAACAAGTAAAGTGACGAGTCATAGCAGATAAAATGTCTGAGAAAATCTGTGTGCCCTTTTACCAGAGCGTAAAAAATGCATAATATCATGCCATTAATCTACCACTTTTTAATTATAGGAGGCGCTATTTGGTTAGCTATTTATGCAAATATTACCTTTAAATCACCAAAGGACAGGATGACAATTCCCATAATTTGTATTGCCTATGACAATGTAAGATAAATTATAGACGGTTTTTTTACTACAAAAAATTAAACTTAATTTTCTAGTAATAAAACATTCGTCTCCAGCTTGATAAATGCCAAAATATTTTTAAAGGAATATTTTATATTTATTAAGGATAATCTTAGGCAGACTACTAACGATTTTGTTGAATACTGCACAAACTGACTGCAACATAGACAGGGCAAAATATAAGGCAAAACGTTGTTCCAATAAACGATTGTAGACTTTTTCCTTATTTTTAAATGGTTTCTGTTCCTACGAACGTAGCTACTTTATGAAATTTTCCCATTAAATAATTAATATATTAAACATTGCTAAAGCTGAAGATATCGTATTTGATTGCTAAACCAGAGTCTTCTGTATCTGAGACGGTATTCAATTGATTGTGAAGGTTTCTAAAGATTCTGGTTTAATATTTATTTTGTATGAATTGAATGTTTTTCCATTGCCTTTGAAGGGATCCAAATTAGAGGGAAATAAATTTGAGTTTATGCGAGATGAAGACTTATATTTCAATTATTAATATTTCCCTAAGAAATAATTTGGGAAACGCATAGCTTTTTCAAATTTGTGTTTCAAACTCTGTGTGAGTTTCGTATTTTGATTGATATTCTCCAAAATTGTATCTTAATAAAAATAAGTAGATGGTTCGATAAAGCAATGCTTAGAAGATAAAGTTTCTTGCCCAATTTTTATCTACTCAGGCACCTGCCCGAGACAGGCCGTTAGTCATTAAGTTAAATCATATACATACATATAATCACGCTTATTTCCCCTAAGGAGTAGGCAGAAGCATCTTACACGCACACACTTCGCCAATTATATTGTTAGTCTGGAATAGGTGGCGAGTCTATTGCCGCTTACCGGGGCCTGTAATGCTTGCCAGAGCCTCGTCCGATGATCGGCACCACTTGCATGTGAGGTTGGCTTCAGAACAGAACTTCGTCTCACGCACATATTAACGAAATGTTCGCGGCTAAAGCATGGGCCCATTGGGGCTACGCCTTCTCCCGCAACTATATACGCTCCGTGACTGTGTTAGAAACTCTATGCGACAGACCCACGTGTTAGAACGATAAATGAAATTGAGTACAGAATATTTTTTTTTATAAATTGTTACATAATTATGAAGATCAAATATGTGAACATACAAATAACTATAATAAAAATAAAGCTTATTACAAGGTCCCCACTAATAAATAGTTAGCCATTTTATTTTAGGTTATAAATGTTTATTCCGTTTATGCCGTGTGGTACCGGCCCAGAATAGAGACCCCTTCTCTACTCACGGGGACACGTAAGAGTCGAGTAAGTGAAAGCGTACCGAATGATGAGCAGCGGCATAATCGTGCGTACTGGCTGGAACTGCGGTCACTCGTACTCCCAGCGTGGTGATTATGAGCGAATACCACCAATAGATTGTAATGTATTGAGAAGGTCAATTTCAAATCAATGTTCAGCAGTGGACATTATGAAGCTAATATGATCCTTTAAATTTTTCTCCTTACTCTAAAGTAATTCTAAAGCAGTAAATGCATGATGGCATTAAGTTCGCCTTTTGTAATACTTTTTCGTGTGCATATGAATAAATACACCCAGATATAAGAGAAGGTTTTAGGTGTTTGTCAGTCAAATTAGTTCAGTTGGAATAAAATCAGGGCAGCTATTTAATACAAGAGACTTTCGCTTTAGGTATTGTGATAGCCTCAATAAAACGTGCCACCGACATGATAATATTGAGGATACTTTTTTAATTCATATTGTCATCTCTTTCATGAAAGCCTCCTTTTCCTTTGTAGCTTGTAATTAGATTTTTATTGCATGTTACAAATAGGCATTTATAAATAAAAATTAAGTCGACGTCGCAAAGTTTTTAAGCGTTATTCTGGAAAAAAAGATGAAGAAACTTTGTTTCTGATTCCAAAAATAGTTATCGTTAAGTATCTTGGGTTAAGGCTTGTGATAGTGAAAATAGTTATAAACATAAATTAGATTATATATTTACGTGAATAAAATATGTTATGAAATAAAATAAAACTCCTTTTGATAGAAAAATTGATTTTGTACGATAAATTATCAAATTTTACCTAAACTAATAAGCCCGTGTCAATATATAAAATTTAATTAGTTAAAATTAATCCTCACGTATACGTGAGGATTAATTTTAACTTTTTTTAAATTTTAAATTTTAAATTTTTTTATTTCATTTTATTTTAAATATATTTAACATATATCTTTTGGCTTATTATTTTTCGGCGGCCAAACTATTACGACACAACATACTGACTTCATAAAAGCAGGAAAAAAATAATGATTTAATAGACAATTCTCCTAAAAATATTAGGTCGGGGAAAAAGTCTTTTCGCATAACGTAGGTATAAACTTATTATAAAATTTTTTTGACTGTACTATTTGTGTCTGGCTGGTTTTGGTAACATTAAAAAGGTTCCATTATAAAGAAAAGAAAAAAATAAAAAAAAGTTGTTTCCCACTATTTTTCATTTGTTTTTCTCTCCGTAAAAATGAGTGAATCTAATGAAGAAACTCGATACATTTTAAAATTTTATTATAAAAAAGGCAAAAATGCAACTCAAGCAGTGAAAAAAATTTGTGATGTTTATGGACCTGATGCAGTGTCAGTAAGAGTAGCACAAATTTGGTTCAAACGTTTTCAGTCCGGAAATTTTGATGTTAAAGATGCACCTCGCTCTGGTCGCCCTGTTACGAATAAAATGGACGCCATTTTTGAAAGAGTGGAGCAAGATCAGCATATTAGTAGTTACGATGTAGCTGAAGAACTGGGAATTGACCACAAAACAGTTTTGACCCATTTGAAGAAAGCTGGTTATACAAAAAAGCTCGATATTTGGGTGCCACACGAGCTCACTCAAAGAAACTTAATGAACCGTGTACTCATTTGCGATTCATTATTGAGACGTAATGAAACCGAGCCGTTTTTGAAGAGATTGATAACTGGCGATGAAAAGTGGATCACGTACGAAAAGAACGTGCGAAAAAGGTCGTGGTCGAAAGTTGGCCAGGCTTCACAGACTGTGGCCAAACCTGGCCTAACACGAAATAAGGTGATGCTGTGTGTATGGTGGGATTGGAAGGGCATTGTTTATTATGAGCTTTTACCGGCAAAACCATCGATTCTGATCTTTACTGCCAGCAACTGATGAGATTAAAGGAAGCAGTCGAGAGAAAACGGCCGGAATTGATCAACAGGAAGGGTGTGGTCTTTCATCACGATAACGCTAGACCACACACATCATTAGCCACTCAGCAAAAATTAAGAGAGTTCGACTGGGAGGTCCTAGTGCATCCACCATATAGCCCTGACCTTGCGCCTTCAGATTTTCACCTGTTTCGGTCTCTGCAGAATTCTTTAGGTTCTGTAAGGTTGACCTCAAGAGAGGACTGCCAAAACTATTTGTCCCGTTTTTTTGATCAGAAGTCCCAAAGTTTCTACAGTAACGGGATAATGTCTCTGCCCACAAAATGGCAGAAAGTTATTGAACAAAACGGTACATATATATTGTAAATAAATGTAAATAAACTTTGAAAAAAATGTCTTGACTTTTCATACAAAAATACGAAAAGACTTTTTCCCCAACCTATTATATCCACAATTCCAATTTGACAAACAAACAACATATTTTGGCGATTTTTTCCGCGCAAAAGATGTGTGATAATCCGCACGCGATCGTGTTGAACACGGGCGAAATAAACACGTCCACTGCGCGCCATTCAAACGTTTATTTAGGTTTGGTTACACTTATTATCGTGTTATTTCCCGGAAGGTAAATATCGTTTGGTTTTAGTACCTCATTTGGAATGCATTTATTTCTTTACAACATACATACATTCACGCCTGTTTCCCCGAAGGGGTAGACAGAGGCATATTATACGCCCACACTTCGCCAAATATTTTTTGGGTCCCACGTAATAGATGGCGAACACTGTTATGTTCGCCAGAGCCTCGTCCGTTGATTGACAGGTGCACCACTTGCAGGTGAGGTAGACTTGGGGTCCTTAGGTCTTGGTATGACCCCTATACACCCTATATATATTCTTCATTACTATTATAGTAATAATTCCAGTAATATCGACTAAATGTAAAGGGGATTTACCAAAATAGTAAAAATAAATTACAAATCATTCAAATAAGATGATTCAGGCGTTACATGGCGGAAATCAATTGTAAGCAAGTGATGAATTAAAAATATCTTTGTAATTTCCGCGCAACAATATTTTACCGAAAAATTGAGAAACAATTTAACACGATACGTATTATCCGAAAAATATCTGGCAATGAGGCAATAGTAACAGAAGTGATATAGCTAGACAAACTCTGTTCTAAAGAGAATTTCTTGTTATTATTTCATTTATTTATTTATGAACAGCAACGACATAATATTGTATATCTGATGATCAATAATCAAGTCTCACAGAATAGCAGTAGGCAGTAGGGATGTGTATACACATCACTATAACAATGAGTGATCGATTGCTGTTCAGCATAAAAGAACCAAGACGACGGAGTAGGAAACTCAGTGAAATATTGTATTTTGTCAAATCGACATTAGTTTTTTGCTAGAACTATAAACCAATTTAGATGATCATACTATTATTATGGAAAAAAAACACATTTTAATCGATTGTCAGATGACATGTTGTCTGAGTCCCTCCGTAACCACAAATGTAAAGTATTAAAAAAGGTAGATAAAATCGATAAAGCTCGATAAGAATTCGTAAATTTTTTTTTATTAAATATATAGTATGTATAATCGAGAGCGAGATCTCTAATGAAGAGAAGTTTCCCTTTGTACATGTTTAGTTTAGTTTTTGTTATCTTTAATTTTCTTGTGTGAAATAAAGAGCAAATATTATGAAACATTCGTGAAACACTATCGACACTAAAATAACTGTACCTATAATACAAAAGACGAAGAAAATTCGATGAAATCCAGCGCTGTCAAATTATAATTTAACACGTCAAACGCCACGACAATGCTCTCAACAGTAACCCAGCAATTCTTCTCTTAACCTTGTTATTTCCGACCCACCCGCCACATTCTATGAACAGCAGATATTTCATTTTCTATTAAAAGTATTGACCCTTACATTACTGCAATAGGAACCTCAGAGTTATTAAAAGAAAGTTTAATTATTTAGTGAGAATAGATTCTACAGACGGTATCTATGATGATAATCAAAATTTTATAGTGATTGAAAAAAGATTAGCCAAGAAGAGTAAAGCTTACACGATTTGTTTACAACAGGAAAAAATCAATAAGTAGATTTATTTCCGTTTGTTTTTACAAATTAAATTGTTATTAGAACAAATAAAATATAGAGTTTGGCAAGTGTAAACTTTGACACCAACTTAGTAAAATTATTTTAAGAAAATTGCCTTTGACCGTGGGAAAGGAGATAAGCAACTACTTCATTCTATCCCGAATATAGCAAAGTACCTGAGGATCATGCAGATGAGGAAGGATGAAGCTTAAAATCACAATAAGAACACAATCTACTTTTTTCGAATAAGTACAAATATCTTTGCGTCATAATAATATATAGATTTGGACTGTTTCAAAGATAAACTCGCTGATATTAATTCCCTGTGCACTCACTGCCCACCCCAGTAATTGAGAAATTGAGTTGTGCTCCCTCCTCCCTTGCAACTAAGTAGGTAGCTGAATGTAATAATATTGATGAAGTTACTGTCGGTGTAAGTGAACCCTTTATTGTGTGCATTTCATTTACCAACTCCCTCAAGCATAATATCTTTTCAGATATTGTGTCTCGTTTTAAATGTGTAGCGAGCGCTTGCTATTGACAGAAGACAAAGAATTGATACACAGAAGGAGATGCAATTTGTTTAGAGAGTTATACTACGAAAATATTTTGTAGCTTTTTCTTTAAAAAACAATGTTTCAATATTTGTTAAATCTTAAAATATCAAAAAATCTCTTAAAAGACGGTACCTATTAGTAAATAACAATAAAATTCATTAGTTTCGGCCCAAGTAATTTTTTTAAGTCATTTGAGGAGTCCTTGGGAAAAGAGGAAAAACCGAAATCCTTATAGAATCACTTTGTTGTCCACCTGTATGGTCCTCACGAGTCTAAACGGTGCACTTTCAAAAGAATTCATCAACATTTTCTTAAGAACAAAAACGACGTTTTATAATTTCAATTACAATACGTATATATGACGTACATAATAGAATCTACAGAAGCGGCATCAAAATGAAACTACCTTTTTATCTTTTGTGTTTGGATATTTTTTATTTTTACTTTGACCCAGATAACAACTCAAACTTCATGTTGCAAGTTTGCATTGCGATTTTTTTCGAACTACGAATACATTTATTTTTTAAACAGCGTTCAGTGTATTTTACCGATATATTTTTTTCTAACTATTTCAATATGTCAAAACATACTGTACACAGAAAGATAAAATTTGTGCGTCTGTTTGAGATATTAAAACAACCCTTTTTTATTAAATACATAAAGGCTGGCGAGGCGGGCTTGGTGCTGCTGCGTCTGAGGTGACTTTAGACCAGCTTACCTGCAGTTCCCTGGTCTGAGGTGACCTTATACCAGGTTACCTGCAGTTCCCTGAACAGAATGTTGGTAAGTCTTTAAGAGAACTAAAGGACTACTCCCTGAATACACACGTTACATATACCAATTTATTTTATTTTTATACATTTTTGTCTGTTCTGTATGTTTGTTTTGCCTAATCTCTGCAACAGCTGGACTGATTTTGACGGGACTTTCACTGGCAGGTAGCTGATTTAATAAGGAGTAACTAAGAATTAACGCGTGGTACGGGCCTAGAATAATACCACCCCCTCTCATCTCATGGGGAGTCGAAACAGAGACAGAGAGTCAAAACAGTCGACGAAAAGAAATCCTGCCAGATGATGGGCAGCAGCGTCTTCCTGCGTACTGGTTCGAACTGCGGTCACCAACGTGCCTGAACAGCGTGGTGGTTATAGGCAGATAGCCCCAATATAATGAGAACTATTATGAAGGCTAATGTCCAGTAGTGGACTTTTTTTTAAGTCTGAAATAATGTACTTTTTAACTCGAAGGTACTCCCCAAGACATGCCACTAGTTTTGAAGAAGACTATGATTCTAATAAGATAATTTTTTCTTATATAAAATACGAAGCATAATTTGCTAAGTGAAAAGCCGGTATATACGTTATTAGATCAATAGCAGGCAGTGTATATAATGCGAGTACAACCTTATTGGCATAAGTAAGCTTCTCATAAGCTTCTTTAAGCCAATGACGTAACGTTAGTAGTGGGATATTCTTCAAAGCATTATTTCATATCGCTCATTTTTATTAATCGAGAGATCTGTCTGTCTGTTACATCATTAAAGAAATACTGTTAATGTTATAACATTGTATAGCTTTACAGACAAATGAAAATTGTAATTGAAGTACCAAACCAATAATTGATAAATTTAAAAGAACATATTCTATGAGTTTCTTGCCAGTTTTTCTTGAAGAGCGGTAGCTCAAAACTGGGATTTATATTCACATATTTTTTGTTTTTTAATTATTTTGTAGCATTTAAGTGAATCTAAACTTCATTCTTAATGATTTTGAAGTTTGAAGTAATGGTTTACAAACAAAGTAAGCTTATGAAAATAAAGATAAATATCCTTCTATATCTACATACGCCGCCTGTGCTATGTGTATTAGAGAACGGAGCAACATACCTAAAACCGTACTCATAATGTACAACATATATGGTTAACTTTTTCCGCAGGCTTCATATCTTTTATCCTACCTTTGCGGTTCGAAAACTTTTTTCGTTTCAATATAAATATTTGATGTTCTGTGTATGTTACTCTTACGTCTATTTCAATAGAGTTACTGTTTCGAAACACAGACCGCTGTCAAGTGGAGATTTGGGTAACATTCACTTCTGACGACTTTTTCTATCATTTTTCATGCAATCATTTTTTTGTCATCCTATCATAACTTTGTCACATGCCTTTTGTGATTCTTGTATAAATTAAAAGAATCCTTTGAACATTTAACAATACACATTTCGTCGTTGGCAAAAACTATTAGTATAGTTTTCCGTAAATATGGAATGAGAGGCAATTCATTTTTTAAACTCAGGTTATTTATTAATGTGGCGTAACTGCCATTTACTGTCTACTAATTTAAAGTCAAGATTTAAAAACAATGAGAAATTTATATAACAGAAAAGTTTATTATTATTATGTAGTTGTATGAGCTTATACAAAAAAAAGCAAAATCAAATATCATTTATTTCATAAACTATTACATAGTACCTGAAAACGTCATAACTAAATATAAATATGATTACACTGAAATCACGAAGCTTAGATTCACTTATATGCAACAAAACAGAAAATATTTAATTGTAAGTGAATCTAAGTGCCAGTTTCGAGCCACCGCTCTATAAGAAGAAATGGCAAGAAACTCACCGGCTATCCTCTTTTAAATTTTTCTATTGGTACTTGAATTACAATCTTCATTTTTCTGTGAAGCTATACAATGCAATATAATATAAAATTAACTACAGGTACTACTATAGGTGCTTACAATCGGTTGAAGTTGCTAAAAACCCTAACAAACCTGACGCTGTAAGCCGACGCGAAACACAAGCGCTAACAAAACAAGGAATAATGTGTCTCGATTATGTGCTTTCAAATAAATGTCTTAAATTTTTTGTTAATTGTCTCCTTTAGGTAACGGTTAAATAAAGGTAGGTACATAGCCTAAATTAGTAAAATATATTTTCGTTAACAAACCTGTTGACATATCGCTAATATGCCAAAGGTCTTTTTAAACAATTTTGTTAAATTATACATATTAAATACTAAACATATTTGTAAAATTTTGAATATCAAATTTTTGTATGTTTAATGTAAAATTTTAGATGTCAAATTTTTGTTATTAAATTTTAGATGTTAACTTAAAGGTTGATAACATTGAGTAATTACATGACTAGACAATTAGCCCGTACCAACGGTGGAAAATACTATGAACATGTGGCGACGTGAAAACTGTAGGTACCAGAATTGAAACTCGTTTGACGCGACAATCAGCGGCTATTCACTATGAACTATTGTTTCAGCTAACAAAGCGTTGGGTTTTGGCAGTCAATTTGTTGGTGTGTCGGGACATTATAAATGTTATTACGGGGGCCACCGACAGGTTAACAATTTTGAAAGATGATAAGTGCTGCAGTTCGTAAAGAAATCATTTTAGTGTTGTATTTTAGTAAAACGAAAATATCGTAGTGTAATGCACATTTTTGTATTCAATTCGTAGATTAATTGATTTTTCGTGCGCCAACTTGAACAATAGGTGCCTACAAAAAATTATAGTGTAATAATTTTACATTAATTTTTTGTATAATGTCTAGCACCGGCTCTCCAAATAAATATGCGTATCTTTATAATTATAACTACGTCAAATGTTTGTTTTTATAATGGAACATCGTAAATTTTACTACGGGGGCCAACGACAGATTACTTTTTTTGAAATATGACAAGTGCTCGAGTACGTATTGAACTCGTTTTATTTTATATTTTAGTGGAACGAAACCAATATCAATATATCAATTTTATAATTATACTAGTTTAGTGCATTTTTTTTCTTCAGTGAGCCTACTCGAACTGTAATCAAAATTCAAAGTCAAATATACAATGATAGTATGTTTAACTTTGAATTTTTGTGTAATGTCTAGGTACCGAATAAGTAAATAAATAATTATATTTTATTTTTTTATATCCATATATTTTTGTTTAGACTTTTCAAATGTTATTATGAAGGCCAACAAAAGGTTTAAAATTAAAAATATGTGTGAGATGATATATGTTCGAATATATACAAAACTCATTTTATTTTTGTATGTAGATGAAAAGAAAACGTTATTTCAATAAGTAACTAGGAATCTTGCTCTAAAAAGTTTATAATAGCAGTTAAGTACTTCATTATATTATAATTGAATTTGCTATACAAAATATTATATTTTAGATAGAAAATTAGTTTTGTTGAGTAAACATCGACAGTGATTGTTTACTTGATTTAATTTTTATATGTCATGTCTATTTGAATTATTTTTAAAACATACTCTATTTACATAAGCTAAGAATCTATAAACTCCACTAAACTATTAGTGACAAAGATATCGTAGGGAGGTACCATTAAAAGATAATCATTATTTTAGCCCATTAACGACCTACTTTTGGACTTAAGTCTCTTATCACTTACCAGTCTGAGAGAGACTTACGTCATCATCTGTCAAATGGACCTAGTACAAATTTATGGCGTCTATTTCAGACTAATGTCCCCAATTCAAGCGCGGAATTTGTTACAAACCAAATTGATTGCTAAAATTTATATAAATATATCTAATAGATACAGCCTTTAGTGTTAATAATAAACAAATAGTTACAGCCATGAATTTTCATGATAATATTCGATCACTATGATATATTGAATGAGTTGTAACTAAATCGTTGGTACTTGAAAGCGAAACTATTCCCCAGAATCCAATAGCGAAACGTGTCAAACGATACACCATTGAAAACAAGTTCATGTGACGTAGATAGTTCCAACCGGTAAGAGATCCCTCTAAACATCGATCAGCATGAATATTTCATGAAACGCTAGTTACCAGCACATTACGCCGACGATCGTACTCAACGCGCCAATCCATACCGTTCAAACGTATCCAGATTGGAATACGTTGCTATTGTGTACTGTACAAGGTATGAGAGCTGAGCGATTAAACGTACACATACATAGTCTCACGTCCATTTATCAAATTAAGGGTGGGCAGACACCAAGCTATAACTATTTAAAGGAGAAAAATAATTTACATAGTTGTTATAAAGTTCAATTATAGCACTGAGATCTTTAGATAAAACATGTCAAGTGGTGAAAGGTGGCTAGCCCTTTGCCCACATTGACACTAGTCGACATCTCATTTACTCAGTCGCCTTGTAGAAACCTTTAGGTAAGACATTGTATAGTAGAATTATTTGGAGGTACCGCTATCACACATCACTCTTTGGAGGTATCATTACACTCATTAGTGTCTTTTAGACATTGCTACCTTCAAAAGAAAAAGAAAGAAATATATTAAATATAAATCAAACGTGCTTTAAATCAATAATCATCTTTTGTATTTTTTATGTTTCAACAGCAACCCTATAAGTAATACTAAAGTTTCTTATAAAGCAGTGTTCCTCATTTCATATAGCCTGGTTATTTCAGTAGCACACATGCTGCCCTAATTGTCTAAAATTTTATCGTGTCTTCTTCAAATTTCTGTTAAATATGTACATATAAAATAAATATGATTGACAAAGCTAAGTTTATAAAATCTGGCCTGTAAATAAATCTCGTCGGTAAACTTTTTTTATTTTCACACGCAGATAAACCCTGCAAGCTATTCGCTTGCGGAGGAAATTAAAAAGATATGAATAATAGTATACTTTAAAAAAATAAGATACTTAAATTTTGAAAAACCGCTTAAGCTTATGCCTTGACTGCTAAAGCCGTGTAGTCACGATGCGCCCCTAAATCGACGTGCATTTGTTCGCGTAACGCGTCTATTTATTTTAGAAAGAACACCACTTGCCCTGATCGCATCTGAGTGGAGATGTCTGTTTGACTACCCAGCTTAAAAGTTTTAAACTTTAAATTGTCAAGTCTGTGAGAGTTTGAAGGTATTGGATTTGGAACAGCTCGAGATTCACGTGATTAAGGGAGAATAATATGGAGATGCAGGAACTCGTTAGGGTTATTTAGAAATAATACTTTCTAAACTATAAAACCATTTAGTTTTTTTAGATGCTTTTTGACAGTAGCCAAGTATTTGTTGTCTTTGCAGAATGACAGGAAGCACAGTCTTGTTAAAAAATTAAAGAATCTTGTTGTTTGTGTGACGGAATATTGATATCTTGTTGCACTGATGGCACCATCCACAAACTGCATTTCACCAACACCTTGTGCAGACATTTTATTTTTATTTAATGCATTCAGTATGAAACGTTTCAAGTTTATTTCGAAATACTTTTTTTCTTTCATCGCCCACTGTGACTTCAAATTTCTACTCGTCACTCCATATTATACTACGCTACTTTTTACGATTCTGTTTTCTGCTTCACTGGTAATACGGGGTCGGCCAGTTTTCTTCAAGCAAGATTTCCATTCTACACTGGACAGCAAATAAACCGGGCCACCCGCTACCTTGGAACTCAGATTCGATTTTCTCAAAAAGTATAAACCTCACAACTATCAAACTTACACCTACAAAAAGTGCGTATAATACTCTCTGACGTCGATCACTTCCTTGTAGACTCACCCTGGTCTCATCAGTAAAGAGTACATTGCCCCACTGCTCTAACGTCCAATCCCTATGCTCTCGGGCAAATTCGAGTCGTGCTCTACGGTAGGCTACGGTTAATTTTGGGCCTGTAGCAGCTCTCTTTGGAGCCAGATTTCGTTTAGCAAGTCTCCTTCTAGCGGTATCTGAACTTATGACCACTTGGCGTTCGTCACGCAGACTTCGTTGGATTTCAACTGCGTTGAGGCGGCGGTTTCGCAAAACAGTAAGTTGGATATAACGATCATCTGCTGCTGATGTAGCCCTAGGTCTGCCCGTACCTGGTCGGCGATCGAATGCTCTAGTCTCTAAGTATCGTCTGTAAGCCCGTTGTACCGAAGATCTGCTGATTCAAAGTCTCCGAGCGACTTCACGTGGCGAAAAGCCTGCTTGAAGTAGTGCTACAGCTTAAGCTGCTTCTTGAGGCGTCGTATCCATTATTGACCGAAGAAAATGGCAGAAATACACGCGTCTGGAGCAAATAATGGATGGCAACCAAAGAAATTATAAGAAAAATCCAATTATCCTCATTTAGAAAAAAAGAACGCTAATCGCAAACTCTAGTCAAAACAGAGCAAATCGTTGGTATTGTGTTTGTTGCTTGATTACAATGTGAATTGAGGGTACTTTGGATAAATTTGTGGTCATTTCTCAAACAACATGAAACGCACTTTTTGTGGGTGTAACTTTGATAGTTGTGAGGTTTATACTTTTTGAGAAAATCGAATCAAAATTCCAAGGTAGCGGGTGGCCCGGTTTATTTGCTGTCCAGTGTATTTATATTGCTGAATCATACATTGCACTGTAGATCTGGGCAGTGTCAAGGCTTTCGAGACTTGATTTACACGCCTCAATCCCACAAACTATTCGCTTTCGAAGTTCTTCTACCAATGGTTTGCAACGACCCATTTTTTCTTGGAAACTGAAGAAATTAACAGTAAAAGTAAAATTTGTACACACAAGTACTTAAAATGTCGAACACACAAGTAAGTAATGCGATACGTCTATATACATTTTACAATAGTCATCAAACCCCAAACTAAACGGAGTACTACGGGTACTAAATAATATGTAAAAATGCCTTAATATCGTTTCTTTGCCGTCTTACCATTACAAACAATTGGAAAATAAATTACACACCCAGAATCAGACAATCACCTACTGTTCTACTACTGTTTCTACTACTGTTGTTGTTGAGTATTTGAGTATTTGTTCATATTCACAAATAAACGAACCCACGACCTCCATGCCAAATCGGTAGCCAATCAATAGTAGTCATCACAAATATACATTTTAAAAGACCTTTAGCCCTTAATTAGAGCGCCAAAAAAGGGCATTTAATAGAGCACCTTTCGCAGTTTACTTAAAACAAATTTATATCCTCTCTAATATTATTATTCTTGCTTTAATTAGTCCGGGTAATAACTTTCATACTGCTTTTTCAGCGAGCGAGCACTTTGAGAGCGCTTAAGCCACTCTGAAAGAGAAGTCGAAGCAAAGTTAGAAATAACTTTAAAGTAAACTCGAGCAAATCGAACTCACCCTCATTCTGGAGTCATCACAATTGCAGACGGCAATTTGTGAACAAACTTGGGTTGTTTTACCTCGGAATTGAAGTAATGTATGCAAGAAATGGGATCTTAATTTCAGATTATCTTCACTTGTGGCAAAGGCGTTAGGAAAATTCCTTCCATCGAATTTTACGCTATCCTAAATTAGAGACTGTTCTGACCTCAGATTTGGAGTAAAGTATGCGAGCGATGGCATAGTGTCATATTACTTTCACCTTCAATAGTTTGTTTTGTGTTACATTTATATTTTCATAATTAATGTATTATATTAACAATGAGACCTTTCTGACCTCGGAATGGCAGTAAAGAGTGCAAGCAACTTAACAAATTTTAACTCAACAATATTTCTAAGTCTAAAAACATTATAGAGAGTCTATACTGATATGACGTCATAATATCGTGTCATAATCTTAATATTTTTTTAAATCCTAAGTTGAAGACTACTATGAGTCCATAAACATTACAGAGAGTCTATACATGATATGACCAGATCAAACTGTAAGCCACAATTGAAATAAGTACGTATATATTTAAAGAATGGTGTATAAGGATCCTACCAAGACCTGAGGAGCCCAAGCCAACCTCACCTGCAAGTGGTGCGCCTGCCGATAAACGGACGAGGCTCTGGCTCAGGCTATTACGTAGGACCAACTATATAATTGGCGAAGTGTGGGCGTATAATATGCATCTGATAACCCCTTTGGGGAACCAGGCGTGAATGTATGTATATTTGAAGAAAGACTAAAATAAAACGTTATTGCATAAACTGGCATATTGAAGTAAATCAAAACGAATTTCTGCTTAATAATTTTTTAGCTAAAATATATAAAAAGACGAATATATAAGCTGACGACGGCTCAATTTGATTAAAAGCTAATGAACTTTCTGGCTCGTGATTTATGGCGATAATGGCGTTTCCAACTAATGAACCATCATGTCACGGTTTTTAAAAATTAACTAAAATGTTTTAGTCATTAGTCATTATGTGCAAATTAAGAATATATTAATTATTTGTTGTAAGTGCAAGTCAAGAATATATTTTAATTGATTATTTAGGTGTTAATTAATTGATATACGTTTTTTTCTGTTATTTTAATTAAAAATAAATAGATTTAATGTCATAATATTGTCTTTACAATTATTAATACTGTCATAAGTTTGTTTGTAAGGTTTTTATATTTATTTGATTTAGGTTCCAATAGGCTTGGACAGATTTTAAAGAAATCACCTATTGTAATACAACCTTTGACTTTTCTGATAACATACACCTACCTTCGCTTATTCGCACTGCCAGGCACTCTCACCTTGGTTGTGAGAGGAGCTGTTCAGAAGTAGGGCTAAGATGATAATGATGACTACTTTTCATGAAAGACTAATACTGCTTGTCACTAAAATATGTTTTGCCCGATATGGCACAAACTTTAAGCCACGCGGCTTAGTCCACGTGACCTGCAGTTTGTGTCGGGCTTATTCAGGGTAATCTAAAATTATAATTATCTGCCTGTATGGCTTTTACGCCTTAATCGCTGTACCAATTAACCTAAATATAATATAATTATTATAGATATGGCATAATTTACAAAGCGGTCCTTCGAGCCGGGTCAATGTTAGGCCTCTGGGGACGTTAATCAGACGTTAGTTAGACCTTGACAGTGGTCTGTATAAAACTGGTTTATTGTATATTCTAGGGTTTACATCATTCTATGGGAAAATAAAGGGGAAAGTGCGTTGCTACCTAAGGAGTCGCTATCCATGAACGACGGAGGGTCGGCAAGACTGCTTAACGCCGCCGTCCGATTGTGACGTAGGTGCCTGCCCCCCCACCCGTTCCTCCCGTGTATAGATTGCTCCGCTACATTGTGTTTGCCTGCAAACCTGTGGAATAATTATATTATTAGCATAACAGTGTTGCATTTAAGCAATCATTATTGTAACAAAAGTTAATAAACGTAATAAATAAACATCCTAGCATTATCCCGGTTGCCCTAGACTCAACCTTAAGGCCCAGGGTCTGCTCACTGGTCTAATCAGATTTTGGTTAAAATTTTAGTTATATATTTTGTATAGTTAAGTTTTAGTTAGAAAGTCATGCTTTTATAATTATATTATTAACTAGCGGACGCCAGCCACTTTACCAGTGTGATTTATATCTATAGGTAATTTGTTATGTGTGACATAAAAAGTAGCCGAAGTTACTCCTTACAACATCACCTATCTGTTAGATTACATACAGTTGAAATTGGCCCTCCTGTATTGAAAAGTAAACACAAAAAACAATCAGATAGACAAAAAATAATTATAATATTTGGAGAGGCCTGTGTTCATAATTGAGGTTTTTGTTCCATGTACTTACAGTATTGGAGAGGCCTGTGTTCAGTTATGGACTTCTAAGAGTTTTTTATTTCTAACATTTACACCAATTATTTAGTTATAAGAAAAGAGTATCATTATGAACTCATACTTAATATACATAAATACCACCCAGACCTGGACAAAGGTTCATGTTCATGCACACAAAAAATTGTTCTTTGTGGAAATCGAAACCGCGACCTCGGAGCAGAGTGCAAGTAAACTGACCTCCACGCCATATCGATCATCAAACCAGATTATAATGATGACCGAATTATTTTATATCCATTAGTAAAAAGGTAATTTTGTGGCATTGCATACAAACAAACAAATATTATTTACTCTTACATTACAAAAAACAGAAAGTAACAACCTTTTATGTTAGAATTGAAGTTCGATGAAAAAATAATGAAAATTATACCTGATTTCGTTCTTAATTGTGTCTTGTTGTGTTTCATACAATACATTGTTTTCCCATAAATAACGTTAATGAACTGTTCTTGTTGCGAGATAATTGTTATTGAACAACTATTGTACGTAGAATAAGACAAATACTTTTATGTATGGTATTCATAGCTGAGGTGTCCGAGTGGTTAAGGAGTTGGACTTGAAATCCAATGGGTTCTACCCGCGCAGGTTCGAATCCTGTCCTCAGCGATATTTTTTGTTAAGACACTGATTTTTATAAAGAATTCCCGACACCGATTTGCTCATTATGCCATAATTAGGATATTAAGGCTTGTGACCCTATGAATGCAGAACACTAGTTTGTATTTTTTGAATATTAAGTATTTTTATTGTAACTGGCGGGAGGAAAACCAACCTTGACGATTTTTTGCCCGTTCTTTTACGATCAAGCTCCCGCCCGCCGTGAATGGGTCCGTCAGTTTATAAGTATGACATTCATAAGAGATCTAATGAGCCAAACTTGAATAAATTATTTTTGATTTTACCCTGGGATCTACTACTAAAACGACCTAGGCTTTCCTGTTCGCCAGTATTTAAGCGCTTTTGCTTGCTGTTAGTTACGGCTAGATAATAATATGTCAACGAAAATGTTATTTCTAGAACAGAATGTTTTGATGGCAAAAAAGGATGATTTATACCTAAAGTGGACAGGGTCCCTAAATTAAAGCATTCTTCATCACACCAACAGCGGCCCGGTAAGGTGTTGACCGGAGCTTAACTTATATTGTAGACATTAAGAAATGATAAACGTCTCCACTACGTAGCGAGCGATCTCCATGAACTAGTGTCCGCATATTCCAATAAGGGCAGAATAGTTTCTGCCTAGACGCTTCTGTATCCCAGCAGTTATCTTTTAAGTAGACCCGCGAGGGAATGGACGTCCCGTTCCCCTCTTATTAGATAAAATCAGCCCTTTCTCTTCGGCTTCCTACACTGATATAACGTTCTCACAGACCGACACCACCTTTAGTGCTATGACCACGTATAGTGGATGAACAACAGGAAAGTAAACTGCCTTACTATTGACAAAATCATAGGTCGGACTACTTTCATTTTAATTGATTTAAAGTACGATAATAATAAATATCAATGAATTCATCATTAATTGTGTATTCTTATACTTCATAAATCAATATTGTTGCTTAATGAACTGTTCTTGTTCAGAGCTGATTATTTGACAACTTTTATACGCAGACACAGAACAAAATACATATTTTTAAACTTAGTATCAACAGCTGAGGTGTCCGAGTGGTTAAGGAGTTGGACTTGAAATCCAATGGGTTCTACCCGCGCAGGTTCGAATCCTGTCCTCAGCGATATTTTTTGTTTCAATACTGATGATTAATAATATACATGTGATTTTTAATATAATTGTATTTTGTAATTTTTTCACAGCTTATGAGATGCCTGTCTTTTCTTTGACATAACAATTATCGACATATGCCTCCGACGTGAATCACTCTGTTCACTTGTGAGTACCTATATAAACTTTTTCCGTAGTTTTTTTTAATATCACTAGGTATTCTCAATCAAGGTGTATAGGGATCCTACCAAGACCTAAGGAGCCCAAGCCACCTACAAGTGGTGCACCTGCCGATCAACGGATGAGGCTCTGGCGAACATAACAAAGCCCGGTAAGCGGCAATAGGCTCGCCACCAATTACGTGGTACCAACTATATAATTGGCGAAGTGAGGGCGTTTAATATGCCTCTGCCTACCCCTTCGGGGAAACAAGCGTGAATGTATGTATGTAGGTGGTGATCAACCATGTAGCACACCTGATAGAAAGTGGTCACTACAGCCTACGGACATTTGAAACACCAGGATCAAATCTAGCGCGTTGCCGACGCATTAAAAACTGGTTCACGCCCTTCTTGAAGAGCCCCATGCTGTAATTTCTTGGGAAAACCTCGCCAGAGAGCCCATTCTACAACACATGGATACGTGGCAGAAAGTTTATTTCAAAACGTACTGTACCCGTCATTTCTAATGTGTGAAAGTGACCTCCCTGCCGAAGGCGAGCGGTACGATGATAAAGAGATTGTCATCAATTAAAATAGATACCTTTGTACTTTTAGTTTTTAATCCTAAAAATATTGTATAATTGTACCAGTTAACAAAATAAACATTTTTTTTTATTATTATTTAATACCTTTTGTAATCTATTTATGTTTCATGTACAATAAATAATTATTATCTTAGATCTTCAGAACTCACCCCATTATACAAGCGGTAGAACACACACAAATAAACAAAATCGGTTGACATAGGTCTTCAGCGTTCAGGCAGACAGACGCTCGGAGGTCTAAGAGCGAAATAGAGCTCGTCGTTCAGGGGCTTTCACAATAAAAAAAACAATAACAATAATATACTTTTTACATGAAAAAAAACACTTTACTTTGCCACGGCAAATTTGTACTGGTAAGACATTATACAAATAGCATCAATTATGCGGTGTAACTCATTAATCTAAACAGTGCTTATGAGCTCATAGAGGTAAGTATTAGTGTAGATATTTGACAGAATTGTAGACAAAGAGAAGTAGTTAGTCTTGTTTAATTAAAGTGCCAAGTAGAGCTCGTCGGACAAGGGGCTTTCCCGCCACTCCGCAGAGCCCAACCATTTCAATTCAACTGCTTTGTAATAAGTTGTTGTCTTAGTTAAGACATACCTTCGTTTGTTAGTATTAAATTGAAGTATTATCTTAAAAATAGAGATTCTGTTAGTATATTTATCACTTGTTAAGTGTATTTCAATTTAACTGCTTTGTAATAAGTTGTTGTCTTAGTTAAGACATACCTTCGTTTGTTAGTATTAAATTGAAGTATTATCTTAAAAATAGAGATTCTGTTAGTATATTTATCACTTGTTAAGTGTATTTCAATTTAACTGCTTTGTAATAAGTTGTTGTCTTAGTTAAGACATACCTTCGTTTGTTAGTATTAAATTGAAGTATTATCTTAAAAATAGAGATTCGATGAGTATATTTGTGGCTTGTTAAGTGTATTTTCTCTTAGTAGTAATTGCAAATGTGTTAGTATGTTTGTAATACCTAAACCAAACCAATGGTTCAGTGAAAATAAAGTTAGATTCTCTTAATTTTAATTACATCTATGTTTGTCAAGCCTAAACTAAATCATTTGACTAGTGAAGTCAAAGTGTCCTTCGTGAAAGTGAGAAAGAAACTAAACCTTCGTCTTGAATATATCTATTCTTTTAAGAATACCGCATTTAAATCTGTTGCGTAGTTTTAAAGATTTAAGCATACATACAACACATACAGACACCGAGATGCAACTTTGATTTATACTATGTAGTGATGTTAATGTAATTTATAAAATCAGTTATTTAATATTAACACAATCTAACACGTTATGTCGTTAAAATATTTCTTATTCTCGACTTCTTTTCTAAATACTTTTTCTAAACAAAACAAAAAAACCGAAAAACTGAATTATATTTCTTTATTTTTCTTATTTTTTGTGCGAATATTTTCTTTTAAAGAATTTTTATACAAGCAAAGTTTACAAGGACTTATTTAATTTCTCATTAAAGAAAATTGTTTTTCAGCGAAAATTTATAATTGTAGGAGAAAATGTAACGAAAACCGAGATTAAAAAAGTCACGTACGTATGTGACATGATACATAAAACAGTGCTGCCTACGAAATACTTTAGGCACACAAATTATTGTATACCAAGCTATTATGAGAATGAACCTTAAAGCTTGCAGTTTGGGTTTATATTTCATATGGCATTGGAAAATATGATGTGTTGTCAAATGTACGCCGTTTGGCCAGGAAACGGGCGAGTTGCAGCGACGGAAGCGTCGAGTATGAATAACAGGTCTTTATGTCGCCAAATATAAAACTCCATGGAGGTTTTACAGGGTGTCCCGTTTATATTTTCCGCAACGTGTTTACAATGAAGGAAGCTTTGACGAGTTAATAGCCTGATTTTTCTCGTTTTTGAGCTTTATTTTTTGCTTTAGTTCATTAGGGAACTCTTTTGGTAGATACTTTTATTAAGATTTTCGTAATGAACCTTTATCCAAATCTTGGACACTAAAATATAATACGGAATAAATGTACTGCAAAAGATTTTCTAAAAATCCAGTCCCTAATATATTATTACCTACTCTATATCTATTCCTTACGTACTATTCATAGTTTACGTTCAAGATTATTGAATATACTGGTTTATTATTACTAGTTATATTAATGCAATATTAAGAATGACTGCTCTGAAGTTAAGAAGGAACGGGTCAAAGCCTACATTAAGTATATTGGTAGTAATTTAGAAATTTACTGCGTCGCACTCGCTATCGACCACCCTCACATTTTCTATGCTTGTCGATAAACAATTTATTGTGTTCCGTTAGTAAAGGGTAAAAAAGAGTTTATTTCTAAGTTAATTTTCATCTATTAGTCCTTGTTACCTACATAGTATGTTGAACATTGCACACTTAGAAAAATAAAAAGGCTTTTACAAAATTAACATAGATATAAATAGTAAAAAGCATCACATTTCTTAAAGTCACTTTTTAATTTGAATGCCAAAAAAAATGCAAAGCGAACAGTTTATGTAATCACAATTCAAGCGGCGCAATTAGACGTCTCAGATGTCATACGTCACCCGTCCTTTTATTATAAGTCAATTTTAAATGTGATATAATTATATTTTCATTGAGCTGTTCTAGTGGTACATAAATGACACAGTTCAGTACCAATATCTTAATACAAATACATAGTATACTTTAGTTTAGATATAACAATACATTAGTACAATTTATTGATCATTTATTGTACAATTTAAAATAACTTTTGTAATTTAAACTCTTAAGTACCTAATATCCACAAATGATAAGCTCACATTAGAAACGAAAATAATACGCAAGTAAGTTTACCTACTAAAAGCAAAAGCTTAATAAAATATGGATCAGCCTGTACAGTCATCAGGAATTCACAAAACGACTGTCGGATATCATAATGTCGCTTGTCGGCGCGTCACCCGCGTGCTAAAAGCCTGTTTCCTACTACCTCGGTCTGTCACTGCGACACTCATATTATTTACCGAATCTGCTACAGAGTTTTGCATAGAAATATAAATATTTGTTTCGTTTAATATTATAACAACATCAAAGTACTGTATGACATTACAGGCAATTTGATATTGGTATTACTGAACGCTGTAATGTTTCTTTATTTTACAATTCAAACTATTTTTTATATAGTATTATAAAGGTATTTATATTTATACATTTTAAATATACATTTTGTTTATTCTGTTGAATATTCTATAAGGATCAATATTTTTTATAGGTATGAAATTAGAAGACAGACTTTTAGTTATATGTGAAATTTTAACAATTCCTGCAACTATGTTGGGAAGCTTTTGAAATTAAATAAAGGTAGAAAACCATTGAAAATATGAACTTCTTCTGGCTAATTGAGGTTTAAAAGAACATTAAGTCATCATTATTATTATTATATACTAGCATTATCCCGGTAGCCCTATACAACAAAGTGCAGTGCCTATGTAAGGACCGGTGCTTAGTTCGGTATAACCGAACCTAGTTCAACACTGGAGCAATAAGTAATTTATGTACGTTAATCGATAAATTACTGTCGTTAATTGTCGCCCCACACTCCCCTCTAGGTCCCCCTTTGGCCGGGAGGCAGTGCGTAAAGACATTTTGTTACCGACGTAAATAAAATAAAAATGGAGTAGACGTGTTTTGCAGTGGAGACCACGTCTGGGTAACCGCAGTATAGGGCGCCCTTCGGCTAGGTGGAGCGACGACATCCGCAAAACGGCTGGCAGTGGTTGGAGACGTAGAGCTGAAGATCGAGTCCTGTGGCGTACTATTAAAGAGACCTTTTTTTTTTGTTTTACGTCGGTAACAAATTTACGCACTGCCTTCCGTCCAAAGGGGGACCGAAAGGGGGGGGGGGACTAATCACCGACAGACACGACTGACCGCAGTAATACCCACTAAAAATCTTCCGACGACGCCCGCCGCTTGTTGAGAAAGAGGTGGGGGCCAGTACCTGGGTTGCAGCTTCTGACACCCCGCCTGCGGCCAACGTCCCCCGGACCAAAACCGGGAGGACCTCCTCAGAGAGGCGCAGTGGACGCGCCCCTCCTACCTCCCCCCCACTGCCTAGGCCCTCCTGGCGCTGCTAAGCGGGCCCTCCTGATCCGCCCGCTGCGCCCTCCACAGGTCCCTCTTAGTTTTTCCCCCGGTAGTCATTATGAAGGGCACCACGAGTCGTCGGTCCCTGGGTGTTACCTTTTCCCGGCCTCCGGGAGGTACTCAGCCCCCCCACCAAGCCAAGGTGGAGACCTGTTCGGGGGGGTGCTATTAAAGAGACCCAGTCCAACAGTGGACAATGTAGACGTAGGTGATAATGATGATTCGATAAATAAAAATAAATCAGTTAAGAACTTTACAATGCTAATTGCCTGTAAGTCTCGCGTATGAATAAGCAGGCACTAGTACAATATAAATCTCAGTAGCAAACTACCCAATTGCCATATCTATAAAGATCTCACTAATCTCCTATTTGACGACCTCTATAAAATCCAGCCGGAATCACTTAAAGTCACCCGATTTACAATGCGAATAAAATGGCCGAGGACGCCATAACCCTTTAATGCCGCCCGGCCGTTTCTATTACGTCAGGACCCAGGGGTCTTTGTGGCCAACCACTATTTTTGCCGGTGTAGGCTTTATTAGTAGCATCCTAATAAAGGGAATTTATTTTGGCGACCCTGTGTCTTTGCTTTAGTTTGTCTCGCAATATTTTTTATTGTGTAGATTTCCTTTTGGGTCGAATGGTTGTCAGTTTTTTATTACCTTATAACATTGCGCTACATGAGGTTAATGTTTCAATAACTTCACTATCTGTAGACGCAGGCTTTAGACAAACATAATAGAAAGACACTAGTCATGTCACGTAAATTAAGATCTATTTTTTTCCCTCAAATTTAAGGTATCTAAAGTGCGCCGCATCGTGAATTAAATGTAAATTAACCTACATTAAAAAGGATGATTAATTTTAACATTATTAAAAAATATAATAAATGATTTGACGAATTTATTTTAATTAAGGTATATTTAAGTGTTTGCCTTTTTATTTCGAAATCAGAGCCAAAATACACTGATAAATTTTTAGAAGTCAAAAAAAAGTAGTTAAATTGATAAATCAAGTAACTGTTTTATCCACTAGATCATTAACGGAATGTTCAACTCATACATAATAAAATAATATAATATTTTATCTGTATATCAGTATATCGCAGATTGATCTGGATACATTTGTTAATGCGCTTGTCACCTTGGGGCTTCAAATATTAAGTTTCATATACAGCACAGTAAAAGCTACAACCCCCTTAAAATCGTGACCCAATATCTCTTGCTTATATAGCTAAACCGAAATTTGGCTACAGAATGATTGACATTGCAATGGTACCTTTACTAGTTCCCTGTTGTAAACAGAACTACCACACAGTTACTTTAACTGTCAGAAAGTTACCCAAATTCCAACAATGTACAATTGCACTACCATCCCATACACCTCGCTCGCACGACAATAGAGAAAATCTTCTCTCAAACAACGCAGTAGTCCTTATCTTCGTCCAAAATTTGAACACTGTCATAAACAAAGTTCTTGTTTTGTGACGTCAGATTCCTAGCGCACTATCGCACGGTCTCCGTTACCGAGTGTTTCCCGAATACAGCGAATGCGAGCGAAGCGCGAAATAATTAAACTCATCATTCTGCATTGTCTGAGCGCCGTGTTTGTGACATGCGGACTCCGTGGAAGGGTTAACTCAGACTTACGACATAGTATAGTCAAATAAAATACTTTTGTCCAATATTTCGTCAGATACTACTTATCAGAACTTTAGACCTCAGGCGTCATGATGACTGCGTTATGCAATTTAATTTTTCATTCGACATTATACAAATATAAATGAAGCAATCTTTAAAATAATAGGTTTAAAAAGCTAATCATGTCACACTTAAGTAATCATAGAAGGTTATTGTTTGGAATTTTAGGTACGTAATTCACAGCTGAGGTGTCCGAGTGGTTAAGGAGTTGGACTTGAAATCCAATGGGTTCTACCCGCGCAGGTTCGAATCCTGTCCTCAGCGGACCTTTTTTGTAATTTTTTTAACCCAAGTTATTTTAGGAAGTTTTCACAAAATTATTAGATTGTAAGTATTTTTGTGTGAATAGATACGAAATCCATTGATTTGAAAACCATTGTTCCTTCTTATATTGAAGATCAATAAGATCTTTAAGATCTATAATGGCGTTAAACATACACAATGTTATAAAGTAACTGTAATTATTCCACACTTGTATAATTTTGTAGGTTATCGTTTATAAAACAACATTATGTTACGACGTTCATTCATATATCATTTATATCCTGAAGTATAAGGTTAATTATTTCACACCTGTTAAATTACGCCGGTTATTGTTTTAAATTTTACGACTCATATTCACAGCTGAGGTGTCCGAGTGGTTAAGGAGTTGGACTTGAAATCCAATGGGTTCTACCCGCGCAGGTTCGAATCCTGTCCTCAGCGATAATTTTTGTTGTAAGCGGAAAGTATATTTTTATGTTTTTATTTTTTGCTGTCAAAATTAACGCGATATATTACATTATTCCCCGAATATTTACAGACATAGGCTTAAAATTAAATTTTAGTTTTAAGTCCTATCAATATTAATACGCAAATTGGCACAAAATGTATGTTAGCCAGTTTGAATATGGCCTTAACTAAGGTTATTCTACAAGATGCTA
The DNA here is from genome assembly GCA_949126915.1 of Musotima nitidalis. Taxonomy (NCBI): domain Eukaryota; kingdom Metazoa; phylum Arthropoda; class Insecta; order Lepidoptera; family Crambidae; genus Musotima; species Musotima nitidalis. Next base: position 10,099,422 of record OX421423.1, on the reverse strand, counting down.
ACACAGCATGACACGCCTCGAGGGTCGCTGCTTACGGCATCGCTAGCCTCACCAGGGTAAACAGCCATCCAACTCCAAGTAGAAACTGCTTTGTAATTACTTTTCTGTGTTCATTAATATGATCTACTGAACATTTTATTCATGAAGTTTTTACCTATCGACTTGTTCAGTTTAAAGTCATTTATTACTTCTTCTGAGCCCCTTAACTTCTTACGGGAACGGGACTCTCCTCTTATAAACCAATGTGAGAAGGAGAAAGTAATATTTTATAGTGGCCTCATTACCCATTATATGTAGTGGATAAAAACCAACGTATCCTGAAAAACCCAGTTAAGCTCATCGTTATGTAAAAATCTATAACCTATTAATAGCTTTACTATGTTGTACGATCTATTTACTTATGGTATGAAAGAAAGGATTTATTTGTTAATGATATCAGATTGAAAGGGCGACAGCTGATAATTGCCTAAAACAACCACCCTGTTATTCTTTCCAACTTTGAAAATTGTTAATTACACCCATTTTATGGCTGATTAACTTTTCCCGCGTTATAAGTTTTACCAATATTCCAACATTATTTTAATATTTCGTAATGGACTGAAATTATAATAGTTTTATGTTATCAGGGTAGATAATAATTGATTAATTAGTTATATTACACTAAATGTAACACCTTCGGATTTTTCTGTTTTAAAGATAAAACAAAGAGTACAATGGACTTGTCTGTAGGTATATTAAGAGAACGTTTCCTTGAGTAGAGGTGATAAATTTTCTGTTTCCATACAAATTTCTTAGTTATATCTTTCAACAGAAATAGTAATACCAAAATTAGGAAGCGATTTAAAGTATACTACACTGGAACCTTATTTTATGATAAACACACGAGCTGTGAAAAAACGTCATACAATTATTCGAAGAACGTTTGATTGAATTCACCATGATTATGCAGGTAATTTTGAACTCTTTGTAATAGAAACTACCTTTGACATTGTTGAATTATATAGAGTGAAAACTATTGAATACTAACATTAAATATCCAGTTTATTTATGGGCTAATTAATAGTAAAATTAACTAGTTAACCAACAAAAAACATATTTCTTATTCCCTTTGTAGTTCAAATTATCTTTAACATTGTTGAATTATACATACATATTATAATCACGCCTATTTACCCTAAGGAGTATTTTTCCAATGATAAAGTTGGTCCCACGTTATAGGTGGTCCACGTTATGTTCGCCAGAACTTCGGCTACTGATCGGCAGGTGCATCACTAGCAGGTGAGGTGGGCTTAGGCTCCTCAGATCTTTGTAGCTTTCAAATCATGAAACTTTCAAAACCTAATACTTATGTGACATTCTATTATTTTTCATGATATTCTTGATAGATTTCCATAATGTCGACCAGTATTTTTAAAAGACATCGTTTTTCTAACCTTTAAAAATATTACCATTAAATCCCTTTAGTATATAAATTACCTTTAACATTGTTGAATTATGTAGAGTGGAAACTGTCGAAACCTAACATTATCCAGTTTCGATGACGTCTACTTTGTATTTGACTCCCGGTTCAACCATAAACTTTCGCTTTATGCGATCTCCGGGACTTCTCACATCAGGGGAGGCATAAGATTTTTTATTGAACCGCACCAACCGTGAATACTAAGAGGCAGGTCTCGAAGAGAGTTTGATTTGTACAGTTCACAATGTGTCCACGTGTTTTTATGTACCTGTTCACAATGTGTCCCTACTCGTAGGGAAAGTTAAGTTATCTAATATTATAGATACTATTTTTATAAATAATAAGTAAATAACGATAATAAATAATTCTTATAATCAAGCCATTTATTTAGTTCCATGATAAGTATCATTAAGAACTTGTGGTATGGATTGTAAATAATGGATACACATATATATTTTCATATTTTTACCTTTTGTAAAAACATACTTGTAATACATAGGAAATACATAGGATCTGTCATTCTTCACGGAGTGCAGATATCCCCATATCGGCCTTCTGTACAAGTTTTGTATCGTCTGTACAAGAGGATTTCGATACAAGTTTTGTATACTTTTGACAAGTATTATAATAATATATGAATACAAGTTGTGTATGCAACATGTTTTAGATATTTAAATGAGATACGAAAACCTTGGTGAAAACTACGGGTATACTACTTAATACACCATTGTGGAATATTTCCCACCGCGCCTTTTTGCCTCAAAATGAACAGAGCTTGTCGGGGGTTTGAGACAACGAACAAACATTTTACGAAACATTTTTTTTTGTAATTTAATCTTTTTTATAAAAAATCACATACAAATGACTTTTAAACGTGAAAAAATAGATTTCAATTTAAACATTTTAAACATATTAATAGTATCTCGTAGCTTTTCTTTTCAAGGATCAAAAAATACACATAACATGATACACAAAATCATGAAATATAGATCGAAAGCTAAATAACATTACACATATAGTACAATGTTCATTTCCTGTGTCATTGGACGAATCAGCTTCGAGTTCCCGTTATTGATAAAATTACCTGCACCAAAATTACTGATGCCGCTCTGATAGGTAAATAGTGTGTATTCCAGCAATAAAAACGGATGCTATGAGATTAGGGATGTCTGATGTAAAGCTCTTGCTTTAGCAGCTTTCTTGCATAAAAAATACTTCCTACTAAGATATCAATGCTAAATACTGCTGTTATTTGCTGAGGCATAATAAAAAACAACTGTTCACACAAATGACACAAGCTATGCTGTATTATGTAAATAAATTAAAACTTTATAATTAAACGCCAATTCAGGTACGATCGCCAGAAATGATTTTAATTGTTAGATGCAATTGTAATATTGGAAAAAAATCCTTACAGCTACAATACAATTAAAACAGACCTCAAAATGAGCTTTCGTGAATATTTTAAAAATACTGTTCTTTGTTACTTATTAATCATATTATATTACAAATCACCACTTATAAATTATGATCAAATTGTTAAGTAACGTTATCTTGTACTTTTTAGCACTAACTCTTTTCTGAAAACAGTTTAATTTCTTTAACTTTATTGTGTTTGTAACTTTCAAATGTTTTATGTATACACATACAAAAATATAACTTATTAGCATATAAATATACACTGTCATATCTTATCCACTTTTATAGGTCCTGTGTGATAATAGAAGGTACATTTATTGTTCTGTAGCATAATTCTAAAACCTAATTAAAATAATAACTAATTAATTCATTAGGAGATAGAAATGCAATACAATATTAGTGAATAACGAATTATTCAGTTCACACACAAATCAATTCCCAGGGCAATTTTGGTTTGATACCAAATATAGCTGCTGCTAATAGTTATTTAACGTTTCAAATTGCATTTCCACAGTTCCATAAACAGTGCAATTTGATCGTAAATAAGCCTGTGGTCATAGACCAATCAATTTTAATTCATGGTTTTAGAGTACTAAAACCAACGTATACAAATTTAAAACCACCTTAAACATACTAACGTTTAAGGTGGTTTTAATATGTGATTTAGTCTATAAAGACACTTTTCATCTAAGTCTCCTCGTGACTACGAACCACAGTAAAATATTCGAAAGGCTGCGTTATCGAAAATAGTATAAACTAAATTTGCGTTTGAAGTCCGAAAAAGTCACTTTATATTTAAAATAAACCGTATTTTATATTAACCGTTTATTTTTAAATATGAGATGTGGGTTAAAAAATTAACATTCAAGATTCAGCTTCATTTTAGAATACTACACTACAAGCACGATTTTTTTCTATCTCTACAAAACGACCTCCACCAAACTCAAGTACTCTCCAACCTAGATAATATGTAACTAATCAGTTTAAATTTGATTCTTACTTTAAGGTGTGAAGGTACGTACAAATAGCAAAGTGCTACGCTTGACATGTTACCTACCCTTCCCACGACGATGGTATAACCGAACAGATTACTTCTTTTCACTAACGACAAGAAGAAATCCCAATTCACTCATTGCTAGTATGTTAGACACCTCAGACGTCCACAAACGCTATCAATTCTTAAACTTGAGTACTAGTAATTATATTTATTACACATGTGCTTGGAATTATAGTAGGAGCATAAATGTTTGATTATTTATAATTTAGAGCTGCTTTCTGCAAACTTCAGAAAGTGAAAAAGGAATTAAATTTTCTTACAGTAAAAAGGAGTTTTTTTTATTTAATGCGTATTAAATCTTACACACGTTTCACATTGAATTTTCTATGCAATCTATTTAAAATACATGTATGAACATAATACATGTATTTGACATAGATTATATAAAGTAAATTTACCTAAAAAAAATTTTTTTTCGTCGTTTTACATCGTTAAATCAAATATTATGTGACAAAAATATCCCATATCATTGCTACAAACGCTTACGAAACAATACTGTTGAGTATCGAGTGTTTAATTGAATCTTGTCGCCATCTTGTTAGCTTCCCGCCTAGTTGGAATTGAACCTCGAGCTCCAGTAAGCCAATACATAGGCCTGTGTGGTCGCATAAACAGACAGACGGTTAGATTGGCATGTGTTAAATGCTGCAATACACGTAGCAACGACTTCAATTAGCAAACGTATCACGATCTTGTTCCGGTGTTCTTTGAATTTTTTTTTTCTTATATATCGACTCACTTGTTTAGAGTATTTATTATTTGCATAGTTGCAACGTATTATTCGTCATTAAGTCACAGTTAAAATAAAGTAAAGCCCATAAAAGTCATCATCATATACTAGCATTATCCCGGTTGCCCTAGACTTAAGCTTAGGGCCCAGGGTCTGCTCACTGGTTTAACCAGAATTTGACTGAATTTCAGTTATTACGTGGAGCAACTGCCGTCTGACCTCCGCAACCCAGGGAAACATCATTCTATGGTTAAACCAGCTGTTAGTAGGCACTGACTTCCTAATTACGACTGCCATAGATGTTCATTAGAGCCGTGACCAACGGCTTAACATGCTTTCCGAGGCACGGAGCAAGCGGTAATTACACTTCGAAAAGTCATTGGTGGGGCACCAGGGTTTGAACCCGAGACCCTCAGATTTTAATGGCAAGGGGTCTCGCCACTGGGCTATCGCCGTTTTTTAAGCCCATTACAGTCGAGTCAAGTAAAGTCCGTCATAGTCGAGTTAAGTAAAGTCCGTCATAGTCGAGTCAAGTAAAGTCCGTCATAGTCGAGTCAAGTAAAGTCCGTCATAGTCGAGTCAAGTAAAGTCTGTCATAGTCGAGTCAAGTAAAGTCCGTCATAGTCGAGTCAAGTAAAGTACTTTATAAAAGAGTCAAGTAAGGTCCGTCAAAATAGAGTCAAGACAAAGTCATACCCGACAGACATGTCGCTTCGCTTTCCCGCCAGAAGTCCTTTGGATACTTATATCCGATAAGGATAAACATATCTATTTTTTTTAAGATTGCATGTAAAATTAATAATGATCCTTTTCTATGTCCTCGAAATACCCTCTAGATGCTCAAAGATTATTAGCGATAAGGTATAATAAAAATTATAATATAATAATAATAAGGTATAATTAAAATTATACCTTATTATTATTATTTAAATTATGGTTATTTAAATTTAAATACGAATATACTAGACTAGTATATTAAAGAAACTGCAAACAAGAGCTGAATAATGTATATCCTGTGTAAGAATAGCCTAGGAGAGAATATAAACTATACTGACCTTGAAAAATTACTTAGTTGTTATAGTAAGTAAGAGATGTTGTTCTACATTTAACAATCATACACTTTCCCGATGTGTTTGGTCAAAAAATATTTAATTTTAATCAAGATTAATTAGCTCCTGTCTACGGATTCGTGTCTGTAGAATGAAGAAGTAGTATGTAGTAAATTTATAATTTATTTTAGACTGCTAAGTATTCCTGTCTATACTTTATTTAAAGCATTTTATTTATGTTTCCGACGAGTGAATCCTTGCAATGGTCCGTGTTTACGAAGCAAGTTCGTCGGTACATTTTATTTTGACTTTCTTTCTATAAGGTATTATTTTCTTTGATTCTTAATAAACGATTTGGCGAACAAACGTTTTGTGAACCCAAAAAAGTACGAATATTAGAAAACGATAGTTATAAAAGAAGACAGCAGGACGAGGAATGAGATTCATTTCAAGGCTTCCCATAACTCCGAAAGATACAACGTTTCACAAAAATGTCGGATTTTCTTATAGCAAATATTGAGCCTTGAAAGACAAACACCAAGTCATTTAATATGATATTCTTATACACTTGTATTTATCATTCTTCCAAACTCAACGAATGAAGCTTGTTATTTCTTCAGTTTTCAATGTGTACCGTTAGCATGTAAAGAATTTAAAAAAATATTATCAAAAATATAAATTTTATGTACATTATTTAAAAAAAACCTACCTAAAACCGTAAATTTGCAACTTATCAAACTTTAGTTGAATATTTATTTGAGTATCAATTAATTAATGCCACGTTTAATTCTGTTTACACATAAAGTTTCAACAACAATTGCAGTATGGAGGTTCAAAATTAGTCAGCATCTTTACTTTGTGCTATATATTCTATCTAATAATATATTTCAAATGCTAATAGTATTTATGCAGACCTCGCTTATTCCCACAGCATTTGTTTTCATCACTTAATTTATTATATTTATAGGGTTACATTTTTATTACAATAAAAAAACAACTCGTCTGCTGTAACCTTTTTTTTCGGATGGAAAGTCATCTAATGACCTTCTCCCACTGTGAGTGGAGCGAGAGGTTGTGTCAGACTTTTACTGACTAAAAATCATCCATGTTCCTTCTTGTGCCTGCTACGTCCCAAGACTGCACTGTCTCCCGGCCAAAGGGGGAGACCGGGAGAGGGTGTGGGACTCTTTGCGGCAGACGTGACCGCCGCATTCCTACCCACTAAAATGTTCCGACGACGCCTAATGCTGTTGAAAATGGGCGTGGGGCCAGTACCAGGGGATTTGTAGTTTCGAGCACCCAGCCCGCGACGTCCCAAGGCCGCGGTAGCCCTTTCTGACAGTCACGCAGCGTCTGCGGTAACCTGGAAAGGAAACAACACTCTGATCTTTGGATAATAGTAGAGCAGCGAACCGGATATTCAAAGGTCAGAAGTTCGATTCTTCGCCGGATGCGGACGAGTTGATTTTTTTCTAGTAAAAAAGTCGTCTCATAACGTCATTTAAGTCTAGGAGGGCCTTTGTAGTTTATAGTTTAGTGAAAAACTTTACTTTATATATTTATCGACCTCCGCGAGTTACGCTACTGTTGGCTGTACTTAGCTCCAAAGACTTTCCTGTCAGCCAGCCTGGATTTTCTCTTTCGTTAAATTAGCTAAAGAGACTAACCGTTTACAGTCGTTCTTGTGAATATTTAAAGTTGCTCGACTTGACTGTTTCTTTGCGCAGGCCGGATTTATTAGGGTCTCGGCGAGCGTCCAATTTCATATTATCTTGTTATACTCTTTAAAGAACATTGCTGTTTGAATTTAGGTAGCCCATATCGAAAAATTTGGTTGAAAACGTAGATAAGCGTTGTTAAACAACGTAGTAACATGTTTGTGAATAGATATAACACACGGTCTTAATATTTGCAACGGGTCAAATGTATTGTAACTTTTCGAATTAAATTATAAACAACAGGAAGTTTCTTACCTGAAAAAGAGGTGTATTTTTTCTTTGTGGGTTGTCTGTTCTCATGGTTGTTAATGATATTTATGCCGAAAAGATCTTGATAAACAAAAGAGCAAGGCAAGTTTTCTTTTGGAAGAACTCTTAAATTAGAAGCGAGTTTTGAAAATTTGTTTTTTTTAGTGATTTCTTAATTTTGTTAAAATGATGATTTGATAAAAGTAATTAAGTCGGAAAGCTCTTGTTCTTTAATTTATGTGCCTAAAATTATTATTCACAAATAATTACGCCTGTTTTTCCGAAGGGGTAGGCAGATGCATATTGTCTCGTCCGTTGATCGGCATGTGCACCACTTGCTGGTGAGGTTGACTTGGAGTCCAAAGTATATAATTACAGCTTACATAATTATGCAGAGTACATAATCATTGTGATAATCGAACGATCATCTATAGAAAACCACATACACCACAATACTAAATATAAAGAGTTATGGCTTTTGCATGTTTGTCGGAACATATCAAAAGTTTGTTGCACCATGGACCGCACAAACTTAAAACTTCTTGAAATCATTGTAAATTCAACTCTGTACAATTGAGAATACTGATATACAAAAACGGTTTTCAAAATTTGGTTTTGTTTTGTTACATTGTGCAGTTATCGTGTAAACAACGAATATGAGCTGTATTGCTTTGGGTTCCGGTGTTGTAGTACTCTATTGATATTTAGGGTCAAGTAATATTTTTACGTTGTATATTGAAACTGTTTTCCATTTTCTACTTGATTAATATTTAGGATCCCGTGTTTCTCGTCTGACTGTTATACCCAAAAATGTTATAGAAATCAGAAAGACAGTCGCTTAAACACAATTTGTGTAATTTACAGAATAGATAAATGCTATTAGTCCTACCTCATTGAATAATTTACAAATTCTATTAAAATTTGAACACCAAAATAGATAGGAAAATAACTTCTTGTTTTAACTCAGCAGAAACTCCCGCTTTACGGCGTGTTCTGCGCTAGCCAAAAAAATATTCATAAATTTTCTTAATGATCCTCTTAAAATATGACAAACGCAATATGCCACGGATTAACGCGGCAGTTTCGAAGGTAACATCTAATCTGCGGGTAGCAGTTATCTCCATAATAAGCAATATTTTTTTGCAAATAATCTGAACCGACAAGGTACAGCGATAAACCGATGGGAGAGTATAAGGAGCTGAGTGAAGATAAAACTATGCAGGATCGTAATAAATGGATGGGTTCAAGAACACGGTATGATAACATTGTATGTGCGAGTAAGGCCTCTTTTTAACTACTTACCTATATAAAAGTGCATGAATATGTTACAATGAGACATTTTCATATAAAGTTGTCTCAGGTTTTGTCGCTAGCGTACTTTAAATACAACAAGAGTAAATGGGTGAATCTGATGCGTCTAAAAGCTTCGCACGGGTCACACCTTTACCACTCGAACCTTATTTATCTTTCCTTTACTCCGTGGTATCAACTTATCATATATCGTATAAATTTATACATATTCAATATATTTTGCAATGCATATCGAATACCTAGTTAAAGTATAGATTTTTATGCTATAATAATATACTGAGGTATATCCCCATGGGGTCCGCGAGTATGACCGAAATACGTTTTACCTTGGTTGTGAATCACTAGTGAAACGTCAATGGGCTAAGAATTTAGAATATGTTATAAATTTATTCCCCATTGGACCATCATTTAATTCCATAATTTGGACCTCTCATCAGTTTAAAATTTACTATGTCTAAACAAAGTATTGACTGAGGATTTAAAATTTTCATGGAAACCACAATTGGGTATATAATATTCAACAATTTAATGTGGTTTTCACCTAAACAACAACAACATTTTTACTGCAAATGCGTATGTACCTACTTTTGACGTGACAACGTCTTAAATTAGGTTGCGGCTGGGAGTCACTTATGAAAAAGTGTAACGCTCGGTAACGTTACGATGAGTCACCGAACGAGAGAGAGGCCCGGCGAATGCCTTGCGTCTCTCTCCCACTCAACTATGATCGGTCTGCCGCGCGCGCAGCACTAGTGTACAATGTTTTAGTAAACAAAATATATTTCTATAGTTAAAATTTGTGCAATTCTTATTTTCATTCAATTCCTTGTTCCTATTGTGCAATTTAATTATATTCATATCAATAAATATTCTACCGAGAAAAAGACGTTGTCACGTAAAATCTTCGCCCGTAAAAACGACTTTACAGGCAACCATTTTTTTTATGTAGTTTAATTATGTCTAGGTTCTCGAAGTATTTTAATAGCAGGCAGACCAAAATTGTCGTAAAAGCAAATTTTCCAATCGTTTACCTCTACAACGGTACTAAAAGAAGAACAGAATATATAGTTTAAATATTGACGGAAACCGCCTCCGGGAGTCAAGTTCATTTTTGATTGGGACGAGCCTTTTAGCCGTAACTACTGGTTAAATAGGATTTCAGACACAACTGCAGAATCAAATTTCCGTGTGAGTGGATCATTTTATCTACTAATAAGTACGCCGACAGGATTAAAGTAAATAGTTATTTTTTTTAATATCCCATTGGACATAGATTTTAATATTATTTAACTCCCTACCTTACCTTAACGATAATCCCTGCCATGAGAATTCCAATTTCAGCGTGTTACATTAAATTAATAACTCAGATATTTGACAGAAGTTTTATCCATGTTTATTTTTAAGTCCCACTCCATCTAACACTGACGACAAGTGTTTTCAGGTTCTCCCTGGTCACAGCAACACGATGTCGATAAAACCGAAGATGTTAGTCATTTTCATTATCATCAGCCCAAAGAAGTTTACTGCTAAACATAGGGCTCCCCCATAAATATCCAGTGTGACTGTTCTAGCTTTTAGACGGCCTACATACAACTTAATACTGCGACCTTTACCAGATCGTCCGTCTAGCTTGCAGCAGGGGGCTTCACGTTCCGAAGGTTCGAGGCGCCGTATCCTCGAGGCGGTCGGGCCCATCTTGGAGCGATGGGTCGGCCGTCGGTGGGGGTCGATGACTTTCCGACTCACGCAAGTACTTTCCGGGCACGGGTGCTTTGGGAAGTATCTGTGTGACGTCGCCCGGGGGGAGTCGACCCGGTGTTGCCACCACTGTGACTGCGCGGTGGACGATGCGCAGCACACTTTGGTGGCGTGCCCTGCGTGGGCGGGGCCGCGGTCGACGTTAGCCGCGGCCCTGGTTGAGTGGCTCTCTCGCTGCCGACCATCATGCAAAAGATGGTCGACAGCGAGACGGCGTGGGAGGCGATGGCCTCCTTCTGCGAAGTGGTGATGTCGCAGAAAGAGGCCGCGGAGCGGGAGAGGGAGCGGGATCCGCTCTCTTTCCGGCTACGCCGTTGGCGCAGCGGGCGGGCCAGGAGGTCCCGTCAGGCAGCGCCCGGTGGGTCTTAGGCGGCGGGGGCGGGGGGCCCCTTCCGTCTCGCCATAGACCCCCCCCCGAAGTCGGCCAGTTACGCCATGGCCGCACATAGAGGTAGGGGGGGCGCTGCACATTGCGCCTCCCTGAGGAGGTCTCCCCGGTTGGCCGCGGGCGGGGACCAGAAGCTACAAACACAGGCACTGGTGCCTCGCCCCTTTTCAACAGCGGTGGGCGTCGTCTGAAGTTTTTTAGTGGGTAGGACAGCGGTGGTCGCGTCTGCCGCAGTGAGCCCCACACCCTCTCCCGGTCTCCCCCTTTTGGCCGGGAGACAGTGCGTAAGCATCATTTTTTTACAGACGATAATAAAAAAAAAAGAAAAAAAAAGGGGGCTTCACGTTAAGATGTTAGTACGTGTGTAAATGTTTATATATATACGAGATGTTTATTGTGCCTTATCCAATGCTTCTATCAAATAGCAGCTGCAATGGGTTGGGTCTCAAGCATCTATTCTCTGTTCAGACGGATATGTTGGCGTTACCACCTATAGCGCCTAACTTTTCTTGCTTTGGCTTAAAAGCTGTAAATTTGCTGAAATAATATTGTAAATGGATATTTCTTTTATTAACAACTGACGGGTTAAAATTGTTAAATAACATGATCTGATTTGGTGTCTAACGATGGCTGCCTTGTCCTATTTTTTATTCAAGCAAATACCGGAATGGAAATTGGAATGGAATCCAAACATTTAAGTTCCAAATTATACCAATCAAAATAATAGTACTTACCTTAAAAATAATGAAATATAATCATTCAAGATCATGCAGTGAGATAAGTTAGGTCGAACCGTTCATTTGTGCCATTTACTATCCCGACTTCTCATTCGTTCGGTCATTTGAACTGCTGACTCGACTGTGCATTTGTTCCCCGTTTGAACGTTTATGGGGCCATACGATCGTTGCTGATTGAATGAAATTGTTTTGAACCGATATGTTTTAAAATTAGGACGCCATGTTCCGATTTTTCAAGTCTGCGGTATTTTATATTTTCAGAGTACCTACCTATATTCATGTTACCCAATTTGCCAGCTCAGAAACTTGAAAATATTTTGACTTCACTTAGTTTGATCCTTCCTGTCTTATTTATCTTAGAACCGTTTCTTAATATTTAACACCCACTTATAAAGGTACTTGTAGACATTTTCTAAGTACCCACTTTTTTCATTCCTTTACTAATACCGTAGTAATTTTTAAAGTAATACATAATTATCTGTTAGTAGGTACATCAGAACAATATTGAATTTAGACAGTACATTAACATTACACTAGCGTGGCTTATTGTCTTGTCAGCTTTAGTACTGGCGTCTGATAGGATTAACGACATCACACGCGTGGACTGAAGCTGGAAATTCAGTATTACAGATTATGCTTCAGTGCTATTGTCCAGGTGGGTATTATATTTAGTAGGTATTACGGGAACTGTATAGAATTAGGAGATACGTGTCCCTGTTGTGTATCTTCATCTACGGTCAAAGCAGAGTGTCAGAAGATTGCATTACGTAATGAACTTCAATTAGAACATAATAGTTTAAACCTATAGCTTGACCGCAAGGGCTGTACCTTGGGCCGTTGTAAAAGATAGATTTCTGCGTATATAAAATCGACTTGTTTATTGCCTCAATTGGCTAAGATTATCGTTAATAACAAACGTACGTACGAGATTAATTTTGTTATGTACAAGGGAATAATGTACCAATTCGTCATGGCTGTAGCCTGTGACCAGGTAATTCAAAGCCTTTCGTAATGACTCGGTCAGCGGTACAGCGCTAGCGGTCAAACTATAGGACAGTGGAAAACAAAGCTATTATAATCTTACAAAACTTATTAAAGTTCAATTAGAACAGAATAACTTTAAGTAGTACCTAAACTTATTTTGTGAGTTAGGTGAATAATTTATGTCAAGTGTATGAATTATATTTATGCTGCTATTGGCTGCTCAAAAAGGTATCTGCTGCTATTGCTATCAAATTTTATGGGTTTCAGTAAGTTTTTAATATTTTTATAAATATCATAATGTTGACTTAGATTTGCCAAGCTATCCTTAAAAGCAAGCCACCAGCTGTCCTTGTCAATTTCGAATCGAATACCGTATTACCATTTACCATCAGATGAGATACATCTCATAAAAGCTTCTATTTTTTTTCAATCCACTGCTGAGAACAGATTTTCTTTATCTTGCGCCAGTTCTTTCGATGTTGGGATTACCAAAAGCTACAAGCTTTTCAATAAAATACCTATCCAGCGGACAAACATTTCTGATCTATGAAATTCTAACTAGACAATATTACTAGCATTTATTCATAGTGTAGGTACGTTCAAACTTAAAAGTACATAAATATTACCCTATCGAATAAAAATGCGAAGTAAAATAAATATTCCACTGCCGGAAAGAAGTCGAAACAGTGGAGAAACCGACCAAAACGCGTCAGAAATGATGGAGAAAGAGGCAGAGATATGAATCGAGTCTGTATCAATAGGAGGATGCCTATTCAGCGAAGCGTATTCAGGTCTAATAGGGCCATGAGTTGTGGCACACGAGGGAATTTTTTTCCCTTTGGTAATTAATAAAACAGTTTGTTTTATGCTTTTTTTTTTACGAGAAAAAATCACAATGGTATTTTATGAAGCTTTTGAAACTAAGGTATTTTAATATTTTTCGTCTTCTTTCGTCTCTTGGCCTCATGCTACATGATTTTTTAATCGGTTTGCGGCATAAATGGCCGTGTGGCGCCGGCCTAGAATAGCGTCACACCCTCTCATCTCATGGGGAGTCGTAAGAGTCGACGAAGAGAAATAGGACCGGATGATGGGCAGCAGCGCCATCCTGCGTACTGGCTGGAACTGCGATCACCAACCCGCCTGCCCAGCGTGGTGATTACGGGCAAATACCCCTAATAGAATGGCACACACACACAAACGGCCCCCAGTCCCCGGCGGCCCCGCTATTCCAGATTACGGTAGCGGTCTTGGTAACGGCGGGGCAGGGGGTGCAAAGAAGCGTACCTAATACTCAGAATCACCAAACGGTATTCGCTGAAGGTAATTCAGGTCTACGCACCGACCTCGACACACCCTGATGAGGACGTAGAGTTATTGTATGACGACATTTCTGCCGCCATACATACTTCACCAACTCACTACACGGTTGTTATGGGGGATTTCAACGCAAGGCTAGGCCAGCGAAGTGGTGACGAGCAGAAAGTGGGGCAATTTGGAGTAGGGCGAAGGAACCAAAGGGGCCAGCGGCTAGCGGATTTCATGGAGAAGGAGGGACTTTTTATGATGAACTCCTTCTTCAAGAAACCTCCGCAGAGAAAATGAACCTGGATGAGCCCTGATGGTTTCACGAGGAATGAGATAGACTTTATCATGACCACTAAGCGGCAAATATTCAATGATGTCTCTGTAATCGCTAGGGTGAAAACCGGCAGCGATCACCGAATTGTAAGAGGCACATTGAATATAAATGTCAAGCTTGAAAGGTCCCGCCTGATGAAGTCTACGCTCCGACCCTCAGTTGCCCATATTCAAAACCCCGAGTACTTTCAGATCGAGCTTCAAAATCGCTTCGCAGGTCTAGAGGACTGCGTGTCCGTCGACGACTTAAGTAGCGGGCTAGTTGAGACTGTCCACGCGGTGGGGTCCAAATTTTACAAGACCAGACCCCGAAATAAAACCCAAAAATTATCGACTGAGACTCTTGATCTCATGGAAGCACGACGACATATGCGATTGCAGTCTTCAGCAGATGCATTCTCTTATCGGCGTATCAATAGACAGATCACGAAATCCTTGCGACTTGATATTCGCAGATTCAGTTCTACGTGTATTGTACAAGGGTTCGAAAGTGTTCGCACGAGATCTGTCTATTGGCCAGAGTCAGTTAACGCAGCTGAAGACCAACAAGGGCAATCTAGTCACGTCGAAACCTGAGATCATGAGGGAAATCGAAGGGTTTTATGGGCAGTTATATACTAGTACGCAGGATCCCGCTACTTGTTTGGCTAAAGATCCTAGAGCCAAACTAACCAGGCACTACACCGAAGACATCCCGGACGTCAGCCTATACGAGATTAGGATGGCCCTGAAACAGCTGAAGAACAACAAGGCACCGGGTGAAGACGGGATGACAGCAGAGCTTCTGAGAGCGGGTGGTACACCGGTACTAAAGGTACTTCAGAGGCTCTTTAACACCGTCATCCTCGAGGGACGTACGCCACAGGCGTGGGCCAGTGGCGTGGTTGTACTTTTCTTCAAAAAAGGTGACAAATCTCTTTTGAAGAATTATAGGCCAATCACGCTACTGAGCCACGTCTATAAGTTGTTTTCACGGGTTATCACGAACCGTCTCGGTCATAGGTTTGACGACTTCCAGCCTCCCGAACAAGCCGGTTTCCGAAAAGGCTTTTCAACCATGGACCACATACATACGCTGCGGCAGGTTATACAGAAGACCGAGGAGTATAACCAGCCACTTTGCTTAGCGTTTGTGGACTATGAAAAGGCCTTCGATTCGATCGAGACTTGGGCAGTGTTTCAGTCCCTGCAGCGATGCCGCATTGACCATCGGTATATTGAAGTGTTGAGAAGTTTATACAAAAACGCCACCATGTCCGTACGCGTACTAGACCAGCACACGAATCCTATCCTCCTGCGGAAGGGCGTGAGACAGGGAGATGTCATATCTCCGAAACTGTTCACTGCTGCCCTGGAGGATGTTTTCAAAATGCTGGACTGGGGAAACTACGGCATCAACATAAATGGCGAGTATATGTCTCACATTCGATTTGCCGACGATATAGTGGTCATAGCGGAGTCGCTTGTGGATCTGGGCACAATGCTCGAAGACCTCGACAGAGCTTCCCAAAGGGTAGGTCTCAAAATGAACATGGACAAGACGAAAATTATGTCGAATGTCCATGTTAAGCCTACCCCAATAATTATTGGAGGCTCGGCTCTCGAAGTTGTCGACGAATATGTATACCTGGGACAAAAAGTCCAAATGGGTAGGTCCAACTTCGAGAAAGAGGTCAATCGTCGAATCCAGCTCGGTTGGGCTGCGTTCGGGAAACTGCGCTATATCTTCTCGTCAAAAATACCTCAGTGTCTTAAGACAAAAGTCTTTAACCAGTGTGTGTTGCCAGTGATGACGTACGGTACTGAGACTTGGTGCCTGACTATGGGCCTCATTAGAAAGCTGAAAGTCGCTCATCGTGCAATGGAGAGAGCTATGCTCGGAGTGTCCCTACGTGATCGAATCAGAAATGAGGAAATCCGTAGGAGGACTGGAGTGACCGACATAGCGAGGCGAGTTTGCAGGCTGAAGTGGCAATGGGCGGGGCACATAGCTCGAAGAACCGACGACCGATGGGGCGTCAAGGTTCTGCAATGGCGACCGCGAACCGGTAAACGTAGTAGAGGACGGCCTCCCACGCGATGGACCGATGATCTGGTCAAGGCGGCGGGAAGCCGATGGATGCAGGCGACTCAGGATCGCTCAATGTGGAAATCTATTGGGGAGGCCTATGTTCAGCAGTGGACGTCAGATGGCTGAGATGATGATGATGATTGCGGCATAAATTGGAAGTTTTTGTAATGGTTAAAGGACTATATTTCGTATACCTACGTGTTACAATAATAGTCGATTCATTCGACATTACAGAAATGCATAAGCTTTTTATTCCTAACTGATTAATTAGACGAACGAATGTATTTGAAGAATAATCAGATGGTCGAAAACAATCACCGAAATATAGCAGAGTTTCCAGATGGCAGACCGTATGAGTGGCATTTAATATACAGCGCTTCGGTGCTTAGTGGTCTTATCTTCGTCTTATTCTATGATGTTTATTTCTTTGTCGGCTGATATTTATAAATTACACAAAGTATCATTTATTTGAATAGTACTTACTTTGTTAAGTTAATTTTACATTTACAAAAAAAGCTTCATCAAATTTAACTCTATCTTATTCTAACTTTGATAGGAAGCAATTTTAATGTCATCGTCGACGGTAAAATATTTATCCGCCAAATTGCTAAAGTATAGTATCAATACTGTCGAGTCAGTGCAACAGGGGGGAATCTAGGACAAAACGTTTCATTATTTCATTAGAATGCATTCAGAGGTGGGCATTGTGTGTGGCAGTGGTGCGAGTGCAACCTTCTTTCTAAACAATTGAGCTTTATTGAAGATAAACGATTGACGAATCCGATGGCCTCGAGAATGCTAAAACTGCTTTTTTATTTTCCTTCGCTATTTCTTTATCTGGCACGAAACGCTAACTTGGATCCCGAAGAGTATTTTCTGATATGCTAGATAATTATGACGCCACCATTTTTCTCTAAGTTATCAAACAAATAAAACTTTTAAAAAACCAAAATGCATTTTATACTTCTTGCAGAACTTACGTTTAACTACTGTTTATGCTATATACGAGCCCCGATGCAAAATAGTTCGTATGAAAAATAAAATAATATGAAATAATTTGAGGTGTTTTTAGATAAAGTAATTAATAAAGATAAGAAGAAAGTAAACCACAATTTGAGTACCTAACATTCCAAAGTTTATTTAAACGTCATACAAAAAAAAACGACCTCTTAATTAAATTCAAGACCTTACGTAACATAAATAAATATTCTGAAACACATGTCGCAAAAGTATTCGTCTACCATTGGCTCTCACGCAAAATAGTTCATCTACCACTAAGTGGTGTAGCCTTTCCTTTCAATTACCTTCACCTTTAATGCGAAGAGGCATGGTCGCAACCAACGCTGCACACTCGTCGGTCGTTATTGACTCCCACAGAGCCAAGAGTATAGCCTTCAAGTCGCCCGCTCTTCGATTTTGATGGATTATTGGAAATACTTTTATCATTTTTCACCTCAGGGTCTCAATAGGCGATAAATTCGGGCTGTTAGAAGGCCATTCGATGGTTGGGATGCTCTTTGACAGCAAACACGACTTTGTTGTCCTTGCAGTATGGCAGGAAGCACGTCTTGTTGAAAAATGAAAGAATCTTGATGTTTGAGTGACGGAATGAAGGGCAGTAGACTTTCTTCCAAATTAATATTGTTGCATTGATGGAACCATCCACAAACTGCATTCCACCAATACCTTGTGCAGACATGCAGCCCCAAATCATAAGAGATGCTGAAAACTTAACTTTTCGTTTAATGCAATCAGTATGAAACGCTTCATGTTTATTTCGAACTACTTTTTTTATTTCATCGCCCACTGTGACTTCAAATTTGGACTCGTCACTCCATATGATACTACGCCACTGATCAGAAGTCCAATTCAGGATTCTGTTTTCTGCTTCACTGGTGATAGGGTGTCCAGTCCAGTTTTCTACAAGCAAGAAGTATTTCCATTCTTTTTATAGTGCTGAATGATATAACGCACTGTAGATCTCGGTGTCAAGTCTTTCAAGGTTTGATAACTTGATTTGCCCGCCTCAATCGCACAAACTATTTGCTTTCGAAGTTTTTCACCCGCTGGTTAGCCACGACCCATTTTTTCTTGGAAACTGAATTTTCTTGGAAACTGAAAAAATTCACAGATTTTTTTGATTTTATTCCCACTTGTCAAAATGACTCTAACATTCTTTACAAAACATAAATTTTGAAAATAAATTTAAGCAAGGGAATAAGATTAAGAACTAGCTGAACTATTCTGCTTACTATTTGCTCGACTTATAAGCAGAATATCTTCATAATTAAAAGGTAGAAATAGTTTATTGCTTCAACATCATAAAGTGCAAAAGTAACTGACCATGAGATGGTACAATAGTAATAATTCCATTCCTTTGATTTCTCAGAACATGTCTAAATCGAGTGACTGGTGATTTACAAAATAAACCAACCATTTTGCTAATAACTAAATCATTATTACATATATTCGTTGTTTTATATCGATACATCAAATCAAGTTTTTTTTTTAATATCGTGTACCTTCTGTATACCGATAAAATTCAATACTTCAATAACATTTTTGATAGTTGTTTCTTGATGCCTATTGCTACAATCTGTAATATAACGTAAATAATTTATTGGAAGAACAAAATGCACTTTCGATAATATTAAATGTAGATAATGAAGGTAAACATTGCAATATGAAACATTAGAAAATAAATCTAATTTAATTTTAAAGTTCAAATAATAATATACATTCAGCCCATGTTTTAATTTAATCTGAAACAAAACGCAGCTACGCATCAAAACGCAAACGTTGTGACGTTTGCGTCAAAGTCGCCAAATGTCAAACTTTGTATTTTGATTTGTGTCGGGAATTCATTGTGCGTAATTTCAATAAAATAAAATAATTTTATCATTTAACTTATTGTGAGTAATTAACTTATTTACAGTCTATCACCGTGGTATCTGAATAAGTTCGTCGTAAACATAGTTCAAGTATTACGCAAACGTGACTCAGAGGCTTAGGATTTTTTGCTTCTTTTTCATTCGGATAATACGGATTTAGTAATCTAAAAATGGACTACGTTACTACTTTAAAGATCCTTGTAATTGGAGAAAGTGGTGTTGGCAAATCGAGGTAAGTTTTATGAAGATCTAAATGTTTCAGTCGCTTTGGCCATAATTCTAAGGTAGGCGCAAATAACTTCCTTATTGGGTTTTGTTTTATTATTCTTTACATTATTGGGCATAGTTTCAATGACTACACGAGACATTTATTAAAATTACATTGTTTTACTACAGATTCACAAATAGTTTCATTAACCTACCTATTTCCTGATTTTTACCAAACTCAAGGTGCAAAATTACCAAATATGCAGAACGTTGTGATAAACAATGAATTGCGTGTTAAATTTGAAGGCTTCAACATCTAGACTCATTCTTGAGTTCCAACTCTTCTAATCAACATTGCGCAAACACAATAAGTTCCTATTGAAAATAGTAAATATAATAAATAGTCTATACCTTAAAGCCGAAGGTAATAGTAGTATTTCATAAAGATGGCCATGACTTAAGATAATTAATTATTGTTATTAATAATCACCAGTGGTCGGAGTAGGTATATTGAATTAAGGTCACTGACATCAAACGTATATGTTAATATGGATACGCCTCTGAGTTGAACGATCATTTTCCACTTACAAATGGATCTTAGATGTTAAAAGAAATAGCTTAAAATTAGAAAATATTGAAAAAATTATAGTTATTTATTATAATTGTATAGAGACAGAAAATCAAAATGTAGAAATTGTAACCGATGAGGATTAAAAATAATTGTTTTTAATAAAAGTGTAATAATGATTATTTGTATTAACAATAAACAATTTTGTTTGCTTACATATGGTTTTTTATTTTATTACTCTATTTACCAAATTTTTGGAAACTCCGGTACATTCCGGAAGAAATGCATGTCCATGTTATGATATCATGACTATTCATGACGCAAGTATCTAAAATCAATATACCTACTCCGACCACTGATAATCACAGATATTTTAAACTGCGCCATCTTTTTATAAATTAAGCACACATATAATTATTATTATAAAATAAGAAATACCTAACTCAGACGACTATTAATTTTCATCCTCTAAAGTATTTGTCCTGTGTGAAAAGCAAACCCTACCATACCTTTATTTGATATCTGAAATAAAAAAATTATATGTTACTCATGGAATAACTAGTTTCTAAAGAAATTCTTTTGTTTTATTTCACCTAGATATTGTTTATAATATTTTATTTAAAAATATGACAACCGATGCGGCATAAAGGTTCTTCAATGGCAACCACTAATCAGCAAACATAGAAGAAAGCGGCCTCCCAGCGTATGGACAGCTGACCTGGTCAAGGCTGTGCGGAGCCGGTACATGCAGGCAGCACAGGATCAATCTACGTGGAAAGCAATAGGGGAGGCCTATGTTCAGCAGTGGATTTCAAATGATTGAAATGATGATAATGATATTGAAAGCTTTTATTTTTTTTTAGTATAATCCTAGCTTTCACAACCGGAGATTACAATGCCTCATTTCCGGCTACTATTGGAGTGGACTATAAATGCAAGGTGATGGAGGTGAATGGAATGAAAGTCAAGCTTGGCGTTTGGGACACTGCGGGACAGGAACGATATAGGACATTGACATCCAGTTTTTACAGGTATGTATACATACATACATTCACGCCTGTTCCCTGAAGGGGTGGGGTGGGCAGAGGCATATTATACGCCCACACTTCGCAAATTATATCGTTGGTCCCATGTAATAGGTGGTGAGCCTATTGCCGCTAACCGGGCACTGTTATGTTCGCCAGAGCCTGGTCCTCTGATCGGCAGGTGCACCACTTACAGATGGGGTTGGCTTGGGCTCTTTAGGGGTTGGTAGGATCCGTATACACCCTGTATCCTTTTACAGGTATGACTAAGTATTATATGATGTTATAATTGCTTTTGTTATCTATGTTGAATGTAACAATGTTTACAATAGTTATATTATCCTAATTATTTTGTGATTAGATTGTAATCTGATTTAAAGACAAAAGCTAAACTGAACACCACGCTGATTACAATGAAGGTTAAATTTCATTCGAGTTAATACATTTTATCAAATGTGTTTATATAGAGACATGTGTTAAAAAATATCCCTGTATATTTTTTGTGTTTACTAACACCCGTTTTTTATTACAAATATATATCTCATATCTTTTGTTTTAGAGATGCCCATGGTGCCATATTAGTTTATGATGTTTCTGATCCAAAAAGCTTGGAAAGGTTAAAGGAGTGGGTTGAGGAGCTCCAAGTTTACTCAACAAAAAAAAACATTGTCTGCCTAGTTGTGGGAAACAAAATAGACAAAGTAAGTTATTGATATATTCATGTTACAGTTTTTTTGTAAGCCTACCTGAATTAAAGATTACATGCAAATGTATTTTTCTCATCAATTGTCAATGTGAAATAGAAGGTTTCCAGATAGTGAGTATAATGCTTTACTACAATAACAGTTAAGTAAAATCTTGATAAGCACTGCACTGACCAACCAGGATAAGTTTACCCGATTTATGCCTTTACTGGGCAGTGGTTAATATATAACCACCATATATTGAACCGTATGGATCTGAGTTAAGCTGAAGATCTTAAGAAAAATTTTAAGATGTTCTGTCCGCTAAGGGGTTAACATCTGTACTAGACATGGGTAGTTCATGAATGAGTTACACAATTCAAGTACTATCTAGTTCATATGTATCACTCATTCACTATAGTCCAAAGCAATTCATTTAGTTCACTAACTCTGTGATATCCATTGAATGAGAGTAAAACGAACGGATATATTTGTTAGTACTGCAAGAGCGTGACAGTCGCACGGCTCGGCTCGCGTGTCCCCTTTTTTTTGTTTTACGTCGGTAACTAAATGCATTTACGCACTGCCTTCCGGCCAAAGGGGGACCCTTTTAAAAAGGGGGTGTGGGACTCACCACCGGCAGACGCGACTGCCAGCAGTAATACCCACTAAAAATCTTCCGACGACGCCTGGGTTGCAGCGTCTGACACCCCGCCTTCGGCCAACGTCCCGCAGACCAAAACCGGGAGGACCCCCTTGTGCGACCATAGCGTGCGTGACCGACTTCCCGTAGGGTCCGTGATGGGCTCTCCTGGCACGCCCGCTGCGCCCTCCACAGGTCCCTCTTAGTTTCCCCCCCGGTAGCCAGTACTAAGGGCACCCAGAGTCGCCAATCTCCGGGTGTTACCTTTTCCCTGGCGGCTTCTCCGCTCTACCGGGAGGTACTCAGCCACTGCACCACGTCATGGTGGAGACCAGTCGTGGAAGCTCGCGTGACCCCGCTTGATAAGGAGTCAAGCGAAAATATCGCGCCTAATCTGTCATTAGACGTGATTAGTATGTAATATTTTCGGTTTTTATAATTTTATGATTGTAATTATTCTTGACTGCCGATATCTTATAAATATTTCAAAAATTATATTAGCTGTCATTAGAACAGATCTGTCTCCCCACGATGCATGTATTATGCAATGTATTTGAACTGAATGCGGAACTGAATGAAACAGTATGTGAGTCTTGAGATCAACTGAACTAATTGAACTAGATGAGTGATACATATCTGTAACTCCTACTGAACTATATCACTAATTTCACTTCAGTGAACGATTTTGCACATGTTTAGTCTGTACCCTACAACGACTAAGGTCCATTAGAACAGTTCGTAATGTTGCAGGAAAAATATGGTAACTGGCAATTATTCTTAAAAATGTTAGCATTTGTGGGTTCGTTCATGATATAGGTATTCTCAAGTCTTTTGACCGAAATGACCTAGGACCCCAATCCTACTAACTAAAGCAATATTTTTCATAACATTCGGAATCGTTAATCGAAAATTTAAGCCACAGCTGCTAACTTAAAAATAACTTAATAGCGATGAGCAACAAAGTTGAAAACTAATAGCTCGGAGCATACAGTGAACATGTAATATCTCACATTTATTAAATACAAATTTTCAATTAAGTAGAATCGAGCTTCCTAGTTGGTTTAATATGTTCTAGGCAACAATATTATAATCTTAGGATTTATTTTAGCCACGAGCAGTGCTTAGAGAAAAAGGACAACAATTCGCACAGAAACACAGAATGCTGTTTATAGAAAGTAGTGCTAAAACACAAGAGGGCATCAATTTAGCGTTTGAAGAGTTGGTGCAAAAGGTAAATATTTTGCAGATAACATCTTACAATCTTTTGTGTAACCCATGATGTCTGATCTGCATGCTTTAGTTGATTAATCTTAAGGTTACTTGTTAGTTTTAAGTTGTCTTCTGACAAAAACAAATGAAGAAAAAGTATATCTTTCTTTCATATTTTAGCGTTTCGAATCTATCTATATTCATCCATTTTTTTAAAGGATTGACTCTTAGACACACATAAATCATTTAAAAGCAAATTTTTCAAATATTTTGTTTTTTTGATAGATAATCGAGACCCCAGGTCTTTGGGAGACGACTGGTACATCATCGAATATTCGTATATCAAATGAAGAGAGAAGAGAACAGGAACAGTCTTCTTGTTATGATTATAGTTGTAGCATATAAATGTATGTAAATAAATTTGGGGACCTGCCGCTATTCTTTATTCCTGTCCGAATCTAGCGCCTTCATATTAAATTTTACTCAACTGTGGAGTTATAGGACGTTGCTTTATTCTGGTAACGTACCTGCGTAAAGTTGTTACTACTTCACTGGTTCGTGTAGGTAATTAGGAAGGTACTGCAGTAAAATTCACCTAATTATATGTACCTACACCTCTATTGTGATCTCTACTGTATTTGCATGTATAGTTTCCTAGAATGAAACAGTTTATAACTAATAGAATGAAGCGCTTGAACAAAAACACTGTATTTGAGAATACCGTGTTTTAGCTTGACACGATAGTTCTATTCGCACTAGAAAATTTTCTGACGTTTTAACGGCAAGGCGTGCACGTCTCGATCATGTTAGGGGTTTTTTTTATTCACAAAATTGACTCCGACGTGCAGGTCCTTCTAGCTAGATAGATTTAGACGATAAGCTACTTAGTGGACAACTGCAAGGTTCCTAATTAAAATATTTACGCGCAACTTGAATGATACTATATTGCTTAAGGGAAGGCGTACTATCAGTTGTACTACTATGTAAGTTTTGTCACTTGATTAATTTTGAAAAAAAATTCGAAGTGCTAGCAAAATGCATCGGAAGTCTTTTTGCTAAAAAAGTGAAGCGTCATGTCTGTAGTTTTTATTTATTTGTGATGTTTTGAATATTAATGTATAATAACGGTGAATTATTAACTGTTAGTGTTTGTAAATGTCCATGAGTGTTGGTAAATGAAACAAAATAGTGCAACATCACTTAGAAAAATTTTCTCGAGAAGTCCATGTGAGATCTTAAGATAGTTCCACATCTTTACTGAGGAATCAAGGGGTTTAAGAGTAGGGCATCCCGTTTACTATTTATCATATTTATCACCCCCACATTTTGATTTACTATGATTTTGTTTATTATTTATATATCTCTTACTTGACACTTGCTAAATGTGCTTATCGCACGAAGACATTATTTAAAGGGAAAAAAAATGCATTGGAAATATTCGAAAGGCATCAGCTTAAGTGGGGTCTTTTTGGACAAACCGTTTTTACCGACTGATGGCTTTATTTATTAATGTTTATTAATGACATATGCTTTATCCTCATCTTTGATTCTGAATTATAGTGTGTCTAAACACTGTAGATCACCACCTGTATTCAACTTTTATTATTTAAGCCATTAGTAGGACGAGGTGGGGGTTGGCTTAGTAAACTAAAAACAAAAATCTACATAGCTCTTATTTTTTAGGATTTTTTTCCGTGTCATGTGCATTATTTTCACTTGAAATCAAAATTATCGTAAAAGCATGTCTGTTCTGCGCCAACACCTGTGAAGTAGTAGATCCAAACATTTTGATAACATCTAGTTTAAAGCAAAGCTAAACAACTTCTTACATTTGTGGTGGCATGATGAACGTGTAAATTTTTTGGGTATCATGACGTATGTTTATGTATTTTAGTTAAAAATATGCAATATATCAGTAAATATGCATAATATGTTTTAAAATCTCTTTTGAAAGAAATAAAACTGCAAAATAATTATTTTATGCATTTACCTACGCAATTTTGAAACGCAAACATTAATCGAAAATAGGTCCGCACTCCATCGTGTCACATCGCAGACTGATCTTAGCATATCCTAGTTATAGCTTTTAATTGATATGCCCGTAAAGTTTCGCGTCGTAATAGCACTCCGCTTTTTGTATCATTATTGACTGTACCATATTGTAATTTACACAATTACAAAATTTTGCTAATTCTAGTGTTTAATAATTTCACAATATAAGGCATGATTAAATTGCGTCCATTTATTTTTTTATTGGTTAAAAGTTTTTTTTAAGAGCCGCCATTGAGCTACACGCTGGTGTATGCCTTGTTTTAACAAATATTGAACTCGAACAGATGCGGTCGCGATAACCCTTAATTAGTAGAATTAAGGTGTCCGATGCGAAATCCGATATCGCATCAGTGACTGGGTTTATTGCCACAGTTGTAAATGTATATAAGGACTGGACACGTTGGACTGAAATGGCGTTTTATATGTATGACACAAAATTTGTATAATGTACATACTTACATAGATACATTCACGCCTGTTTCCTCGAAGGGGTAGGCAGAAGCATATTACACGCCCACACTTCGCCAATTTTATAGTTGGTCCCACGTAATAGGTGGCGAGCCTATTGCCACTTACCGGGAACTGTTATGCTCGCCAGAGCCTCGTTCGTTGATCGGAAGGTGCACCACTTGTAGGTGAGGTTGGCTTGGGCTCCTTAGGTCTTAATAGGATCCCTATACACATTAGTATAATGTTAAATTGTAAACTATAATTGTTTTTTTTAATTTCCTTAGTATAGTAATTAAATAAACTATAAAAAAATTGATTTCTTCAGTTTTGTAATTAAATATTTTTTTAGTATTAATTTTTTTAATTACCTTTCAAAAATGTGATAGTTAAGCTACAGACAATTAACAAAATTATTTCCAAGACTAAAGGGCGCTATAGGGTCGGCACTTTCGTTCTGGTAATTCATTGATAATTATAACTATTTTCAACTTTACTTAGTAACATTGCTGTTCTAAATGTGCCGGCTCGATTATGTTTAGCTTACGTTGTGGGGGTCATTAATAGTTAATGAGCATTTTACCCTTTAAAAACTTACATCCTTGTTTAGACTTATGTTTTAATTTTTTTTTATCAACATTGCTATAAATAAATATATTATCATATCTAAAATATGTATTGCTATAAATTAATATCACAAATTTTGTACGATGTCGTCCAATGCACTTGGTTACCATTTATAATGTAATGTATTAGTTACTTAGTTACCCAATAAAAACATTAGTACAATTATTTTTATATTTTAATAGTTAAATAAATAATATTCTGTCTGCATTTTTATAAATTTGTCGTTGATACTTTAATACCAGGAAACCAATAAGAACGCGGAACTTAAAATATATGGAACTTATCTGATGCATGACCTAACTGATAGACGCTTTTAAAAAAAAACATTGAAAAATAAATTGATACGTTCATCTAACTATATGTAGGTGATACGCCTATCCAACATACATGGTTGCTTAAAAAACGCTTGTCAACCCTAAACTTAAGTTTTTATGTCTCATGGTTAAAGGTAAGACTATGAGGCTACATGCCTAAAACTAAGGTGAAGGAAAAACTGACCGATATAGATCGTTTAAACTTCACGTAGGCGATAAATGTCTGCTGTCATACAAAATAGACACTTATCACATTTTAATAAAAGCTAAGCCAACCGATGTAGCTTATTGTGATAATTTTACGTAATATAAATTGTCTTTGTAAATATCAGAACTGTATGTATTGAACCAATGATATTTATGGAGATGTCTATTTGTTATAATTATGTTTTTGTAATAAAGAATTGTATGTAAAAATATTGACTTTTTATTTTAACTTTAAAATCAATGAATACTAGGTAATATGTCAATCAAAAGATCACACGTGAAGTAAGTACTTCATAATAACGTTTAAATACCTACTTTAAAGAAAATTGTACTATTTTTTTCAACGTTAAATCACTTATTAGTTTAATTTAAAATTCTCCATTAACACATAGGTATTTGTGATTTCCTTCATCGTCTTCTTACTTTTTAAAACAAAAAAAAACATTTCATCCCTTTTTTATCAATATTAAATAAATTAAATCAAATCAAATAAATTATCAAGGTAAATTAAAAACAACACCCTAAATTCAGCTACAGATATCTACGAAATTGATTAAGGCATACGATTCCATAAATATCTATATAATGTGATAGATGTAATACAGTAAAATCGAAAATTCTGTAACCTTACTCTTACTAAAAATACAGTAAATATCGCTAGAACACTTTCCCTCCTCGAACACGATGTTATAAATGGTTATTGATGCGTTTTTTCGCCAATATCACCGCTATGGATGGGTACATAATTTATCTATTAGTTGAATACGTATCTTTTGAGAGGCTTTTATCGCTGATTTGTGCTCGGTACGTCTATGGCAAATTGGTATTTTCAGACATTCAATTGAGAGCCTTTCGGGACAAATGGGAATAGCTCGCTTGTAATAATATTTTCGTTTCGAAACCAAACAAATATATTTGGTCGCTGAATATCTACTGGTGAATTGATTCATATTGGTCATTTTATCCACTTAGTTGATGTTGTGTCTGTATTTCAGAACTGATCGGTTACTAAGAATCGCGATGCTACGAGCGCTTCTGCCCACTGTTTTATCATTTCTGTGTGGGTGTCTGGATTGGTGGAGTGTAGTTCGCAACTAAGTTTCCTGGTGGCGTCTGGAACTGTCAAACAATTTAATTATTGACGATGTTTGACGTCGGGCGTCATTGAAGGTATACCCGAGTGCAGTCTATTTGGTACCTCCATGATGTTTATTTTTACTCTACATAAAAAATATCATTTATTGATGTTAAATAGAGAAGATATGAGCAACTTCGACAATGACAAGCATTAATACTTCGGATATCATGGCAACCGCACAATATCCGTATGCCGACTATTACTTGATATTTAATTTAGCTTGAAGCTTTAGCTTTGTTGAAATTAGCTTTGAATGGAATAATATAAGAAGAATAAAATTATAGACGGATTCTGGTCTCGGGCGTCATGGCGACCGCGTAATACCCGAGTGCAGAATTCATTACTTAATAATATTAGCCTAATGGATTCTCTACTAATATGAAGGAAAAAAATAACAGGTCTCTTATAGTAAGTATTGTAACTTACAGCGATTGTAAGGTAGAAATTCAAGTTAAAATTAAATGAAAACAACTCCGTATCTAATAGCATAGCAGCAATCCAATAGGATGATTTGTTTTATGTGGAGATAGATACTTAGATGGGACATTGGAAAAGGACATGTGCGAGTTGTAGTAGACAATATTATAATGTGATTCTTAATGCACAAGATAGTCTATATCTTACGAAGCCCAACCCGCGACCGATATTTAAAAAAAATCTAACCATTTGTTTTCCATGTTCTGTTAATATTTAGAGGTAAAAAACAATCACTTAAATATTTGTTAAAATTCAGTTCATTTAATATGTACATTTTTTTTACTGCTACTTGTATTATACAACATCTTCATATCACGTTGTATTAATAGTATAAGAGTTATAAGTATTATAAACTCTCACTTAATTTGCTCCTATATTTTCATTCGTTGTTACACAATGTCACAGACTCCCGAGCTTTTCCGGTGTAAGCCTGGTAATTCT
This sequence comes from Musotima nitidalis, assembly GCA_949126915.1. NCBI lineage: Eukaryota > Metazoa > Arthropoda > Insecta > Lepidoptera > Crambidae > Musotima > Musotima nitidalis. The sequence goes on along the minus strand of OX421423.1, from coordinate 10,069,922 downwards.
ACTGGTTGCGACATCGCCATTTGTCAATGGCCTCAGGACAAATAGGCCTTGAGGAGAATTGGTCTCAATGGCCATATGATGGAGTCAGATCATTAATGAGCATCATCCTTCTTATAACGAACGTCCGGGTTGTATAGGGGAACCACTCATCATGATTTATAGAACATAGAAAGCTGTATTTCTGTGATACAAAATAGGCTTTTAGTAGGTAGGTAGGTAACTAATAAATTCATGGATGAATTCGCGTGTATTGTGACTTTGTTGTAAAGTAATGGTCGATTTTTTTATTTATACTATAGACACTATATACTATCTATATATAACGCAAATGGGTACTTACTTCGCGTGTCCAAACCCGGACCAATCGTCGAGGTTGGCCGCTGCTACGTACAGTACGCGCGCGTCTGTCGGTGCTTTTTACATACTGTAACATGAACGATTTCAGGTATGAAATATGATTACACTAAAATCACGAAGCTTAGATACGATACAACGATAACAGTATTGTCACTGTTGCATCAACACAATGCGGTGCGGAGCCTATTGAGAAAGTGAAACGTTATTGTGATAAGCAAAAGAAGGAGGTAGATCAACCTCAATGCATAGAAAACTATAACACATACATGGGTGGAGTGGATCGGTTGGACCAAAATGTGGGATGTAACCGAATTTCAATTCGTCTGAAAAAATGGTACTGGCAACTACTTATGTTTCCAATCAATGCTTGTGTCACTAACGCATTCCAATTGTACAAGTTGTCCCCAGCTTCACAGAGCAATTGGATTTACTTTCATTTACAAGAAATATTGTAACGACATATCTCCAAACAAAAATCAACACTGCAACCTCTGCCTCAACTGCCAGTAACAGTGTGCCTAGATCTTCTCTAGCAGTCATAAAACGTGGTCCTGTCACTATTAGATTAGATGGCAAAATGCATCATATCGTCAAAAATGATAAACAAAGTCGCTGTGGAATGTGTCATAAAAACACAACCAAAAAATGTGAAAAGTGTAACGTTGCTTTGCACTAAAAATGTTCACCAGCTTTTCATACTAAGTAAAATATATATTTGTGTAGTGAAATTAACAGTATTTGACATTGTTAATATTTTTAGCTCCAATAAAACACTGTCTTGTCGAAACTGAAATATTTTTTATTTCCAGTATTTCCATATATTGTAGGTTAATTAGTACAGTGGCATATCGTCCTACTGATCCATTTTTGGAACGGTTCTGAAACTGAAATACTAAGAAGCTAAAATTTTTTTTCCATTATAAAACCTTGTTCGGGAGGCTAATTTATTGCCTATTATAATTTTTATTCAAATCTGTAAAGCCTAAGCTTGTCTTGGAAGATATAGATTTAAGCGGCTATCTGCTTAATTAGCTGGCTGATTTAACCAATTGGCTGCAACATATACACCTTACCACTACTTACTTAAAATCTCAGAAAGATATACGATTCGAAAAGTTCGGCTTAAGGTTCATAAAAAAAGTACAGAAAACCACCACAACAAATCACATTCAAAACAACGATCAATTAAAATTTCATACATTTGCGGCGGATTAAATGACAATTGACCCGGAATTGGCTTCCAATCAATTTGGGACGCCACGAGTCTGTCAAGGGCTGTGTGTTTAGGCAACTTGGTTCTGAACGGCTTTGAACAGGGGAATTAAATATCGGCTCGGACTAGATTCCAAAGTTTTGATTATGTATTGGTACCGAGGTAGATTGGGAATCATTTCCACGTTAAGATTAAGGTTTTATTGATCGTTCATTTTGAGGTTATAAACTCTTTGGTATTTTTTCTTTTAAAAAACCAGTAGCTGAACTAAGCGTTTACCTGATTGTAACTTGTACGTCTACCCATGTTCATTAATGTTATGTAAGAGAAATCCTAATCAGCACTACAGTGAGCGATAAATCAGTTGGTAAGTTACCTGTGCTCAATAAAATCACGAGGTAAAAACTTTTAAGCTGAACACAATTTTTCTTACACATAAAATAAAGTGACATAAAATATTTATTTTATAAGTACAGGTACTTATTCTAATTATTCTGACTGTTACTGAAATTAAGCCTAAATTTGGTAAGACCAGTAAGCAGACAGAAGAGCTTAAGTCCATGGTAACTGGGATAATGCTAGTATGATGATGGTTTTTTTTTTTATAGTTTTGAAATGTAGCGCAAATTCTCATTTAGTTGCATTTATACTGCATACCACCTTAATCTATATGGTTAGGGTGATACCTATGCATACGAGTAGCATTTGTGGTGGCCAGTGGGCAACTGTTCCAGGTCATGGTCCCGTTCTTCTGCAGTACAATAGTCTCTCGGCACTCATTTACAATAAAGCTAACAAAATTCTAAGCATTCATTCAAAACTGTACAATGATTGTAAAAATTGTGTACTTAAGTGGTTGGAATCGCTCGATTATGAGAAAGCAGAGTACACGCACATATAAATTAATAGAGGTACTTCTATAATAAAATTTTACTATAAGATTGTTCATATGTAATATTCTGTAAAGTATATAATTACGCTAATGGAAGAGCGAAGTCCCCCGATACAGGCATAATTTATTTAAAGGGAGACTCCGGCCACTAACTATTGTAACCATAACTTTTTAATGATTTTTTTTTATGGTCCCACCCGGCACAGGTAACTTCTGTCCAGGTGTCGAAAGAAATTTGGTCCATTTATTGTATTGTTGTCACATGGCGTCCTTAAATCGCCTGTAATCCAAAGTGAATGACCCCCATTTATCGGGTTGAATGTGTGTTAGGTTTTAAAATTGTTTCGATGGGAAGGGAACAAAGAGTCGCATTGGTGTCCTTCTTCAAATTCATCTGCTGCTTGCTTAGATCACATCCAAAGATCCTCTGTGCTCTTGATAAATATTAGAGTCTCGAGGCCCATATATTTTAACTATCAGTTCGCTTTTACCATGTATGGTCAGTGTCTAAGCCATACCGGAGGAACCCTCAAGTCATTTAGTTTTGCATTGGTAATTATTAATTCGATAACAATGTCTTATAATTGTGATTGAATGTCATGCGTGAAACGAGGGTTCCTACAATATTAATATAAGAAAATCTTAACAATCAATTATTCTTGAATTTTTATCTTGAAGATTTATCAATAATTATTCAATTAAAAAGTCAGTTGGTTATTATAATTCCACAGAAAAATAAAAAACAATATCAAATTATAAATTTGAAAAAAATGTGATTTGAGACCTATTATCGTGCCTTCCAAAGCAAGAAAGCGCAAAATTTCAAATGAAACACAAACGGTCAGCTATCACTAACTTCTAGCTAGGACTTATCCCTGTTAACGTTGTTAAATTTTTTTAACGTTTAGGACCACTTACTGTGTAATAAGCGCTTCTGGTATATTCGTGCGTTTAATTTATTCTAACCCACATTAAAATGTTGTCATCTCTAAATGGGCATATACGCGATTGTAAACGCACAAATTCACTCATAACATTACGACGAAATCCGACTCTTCTGATGGAATTATTTAAGCTCTTAATTTGGGATCGCCCATTTGGAAATGTGGTTATACGGAAGCTTTATTAGCTTTCGGTTGTGTTTACTTACATGACATTGATGTAAGTGCTTCCGTACATTATGTAACTTTGAAACGTTTTTGTAAACGGTTTTGTATCAATTCACATTTATTAACTTAATTATGTAGGGAAAATAGATAAGGATTCTCAATTTTGTATAAGATACTTCTGAGGTCAATGAGTTTTATGTCCAGCGCCGTCTTAAACTAGGCTGGGGCCCTTGGGCACACAAGAATTGGGGGCCCTTTTTGAAAGTTAAGAAAGAGAATTGGAAAGCAAAAAGAAAAACACTTAAATTTTTTACTAAGTACCTATAAACCCATTTATAGGTAATCAAATACAGCATAGGTTTTTTGGTTACAATTACATTAGCGGTTTCTTTTACGATTTCTATTGAGGAAGATCTTCTATTAAATCCTTGAAGTCAATTTTTTAAAGGATATCACTTTCTATGCACATAATTGACAAATTACTCAGTCCTTCTTGTAACATTATTGTTCGCAATTCATTTTTTAATCTTTTAGGGTGCGAAAATGACCGCTCTCCACTACAATTGGTAAAGAAATATCCTTGTAGCAATTTCTACGTTTGGAAAAGTTTCTTCCAATTTATCTGATTTTATTATCTAAGTTATGTAAGCTTGAAATCTTAAGCTCAGCTGATTCCTTTGCTATGTTTTTTTTAAATATTGGCTTAAATGAAAACATTCTGATTTGACCTCATCTACATTAATGTCATCATGATAAAATTTTGCAAATTCTTTGCATTTTTTGGTCAACTCACCAGATTCCATTGTTGTTAACTGACAAAGAAAACTAAATCGACTATCTATTTCTTGGGATGCTGCCGAATTAAATTTAAATGTGTATTTAATGTGTCAATTATGGGAATGAGCCTCCTCTGATGATCTTTAAAAAAAAGTGATGCGTGATTTCATTCTAAAGAAATCACGCATCACTTTCGTACGCCGTTTCGTACTGATCAAAATTATGGCGTGCGGTATTGACATAAGTGATCAGAGATTCATAAAGTTTCGTAACAACGTCTATGGTGATAGTACTATTCTGTAAACTTAGAGTAGTTTATTAGAGTTGCTAATAATCCTTATTAAAATAATCACACAATAAATTTATCACTAAGTGTAGTTTATGTAGATAATATTTGGTCTTTGAATAATCAAAATTGGACGTTTGTTTTTGAAGTTATGACCAAATTAAATTATTACGATTTTTGCTACACGGCGCCCTATCACGGGTCGCTCATCAGTTTATTTTGTTACCTGAAAATAATTTAACGTCAAATGTTGTTTATAGAGAAGCTCTACAATAATCGCTTCAGTTATCTATCCCAAAACAACGGGTTGCACTCCGGGACTGCCGGTAGGAGTGAAAACTTAGTATCAATTACATTTAAATATTTTTATCATAAAGACAATCTAGCATGTAGTAGTAGGCATTTTGCAGCGGTAACCGTCAACCACGCGGATGGAGCCGCGGGCGACCGCTAGTCGATAAAATAATGGCGTAGTATATGATATGCCTTGTAAATCTAACCTGCTGATATGACTCCTGATTTGTGAAAAAAGTGTAATGTGCCCGACAAAAATGTGTAAGAGAAATTGTGGATCCTTCGGGGCCCCCCGCGAATGGGGGCCCTGGGCACGGGCCCCGTGTGCCCTTATGGTGAAGACGGTATTGTTTATGTCGCGAAAAGATTAAGTGCATGGTGGGGTGCATGGGGATCTTATCAAGACGTGAGAGACTGCTCACCCCACAACTTCACCTGCAAGTTTACTTGCTGATCAACGGACCAGGCTCCGTGTCACGTGTCACACGTATTCAAAATTAAAAGTCAATTTGTTTAATTCCAAAACTTAAAAACTTTTCCGCCCATTCACTACGGGCGGGGCGCTTAATCGTAAAAGAACGGGCAAGATAATCGTCCAGGTTAGTTTTTTCTCCTGCCATTCTATTATATTTAATTATTGTCAATCCGTTATCTAGTAGTTATATGTAAACCCAAAGTCTCTGGTTGGGACAAGAAGCGCTGTGAGATGTCCAAGAAAATTTATTTGGATTTATAGAATTGACTTATTTTAAAGGATAGATAAATAGTTCATTTTTACAAAGACTAAGATCAAGCAAAATTATTTCTGCCAATAGCTCAACTTTTGAAACATTTTTATATTCAAGCATTCCACATAACCTGTTTCGACGTAACTCCTAATTCTCGAGTTTATTGGGGCACTTGTTTTACGGCTTGGCGGCCCTAAAAGCCTTGGACCTAACTTATAGCTCTTTCGGCCTTTGAGCAAAATTGAGAAGAGTTTACTAGGATTTTTGTAATAAAGTTTACGGTTAAGTAAGCCAGAATTCAGTTGCCGCCTTCAAATAACATTAGGCGTTGAGATAACTTTGTTTGTGTCAAGGCAACAGAGGCGTCCATAAACTCTTATTACTACTATAATCGTGAAGTGAAACGATAAGTACTTTTATATGTAGTGAATACATTATATTAATTCAATATAAGGATATTAAGACAACTTAAACGAAAACTCCAATATGTTTATAAAAATGTAGACCATGCGGGCTAAACGGACTTAAGCAGCTATCATATACTTAAATAAAAATAAGTGTGTTTATTATTCAATAGTATTATAGCTGCTGAATGGTCATACTTTTATAAGAAATCTGAATAATATAACAAAAGAAGTACTGAGTATAATCGTTGGCGTACTGGTGTATCGTATGGCACCAGTGCATCCAAAACAGAACGCAATTCGCGAGAGCTTCTAACTAGCGAATATGCTAGACTTCTAAAATGTACGGATGTTATTATTTCGTCCGTCAGACATTCTATACTTCCAGTTTATGTGTTAATTGTACACGGCAGTGATGGCATTCCATAACTGTTGGGGTAGCACCGTTCATGCAATTATTCAGAACAGAACATCTTCATTAAAGCACTACATAATCGGCAGCGCTTATCTGAAACTCATAGTAGATAGGATGTATTTAACTGTTAAACTTTAATATAGCTCATGACCTTATTGCTCTATTAGTGATAATCTATATTTGTTTCCGTAGAGTAGTGTAGTGTAGAGTGTCCCTACGTGATTGAATCAGAAATGAGGAAATCCGTAGGAGGACTGGAGTGACCGACATAGCGAAGCGAGTTTGCAGACTAAAGTGGCAGTGGGCGGGGCACATAGCTCGAAGCAGCGACGACCGATGGGGCGTTAAGGTTCTTAAAAGGCGACCGCGAACCGGCATACGTAGTAGAGGACGGCCTCCCACGCGATGGACCGATGATCTGGTCAAGGCGGCGGGAAGCCGATGGATGCAGGCGACTCAGGATCGCTCAATGTGGAAATCTATTGGGGAGGCCTATGTTCAGCAGTGGACGTCATATGGCTGAGATTATGATATTCGTTTCAAATTCGATTTTCCCTAAAACTATTTTATGCATTTCTGGTTTTTAATTTTATAAATGCTTGTTGTTTTTCTTTTTTTATATTGTAAGTAATATTTAGAGAGTCAACGCTGAAATGAAGATTATGATGTTGGATTAAATTAAAACATGAGATAGCACGCATAGTTTATCGCGTTATAAATTTTGTGTGTGCTTTTAATATGACCGAACATGAAATACATTTAATAGGAGCTTACTCTTCGAAAATAATGCTAAAACAAGGGGTAAATTTGGTTTAAAGGGGTAAGCTAAAATTAAGCTAGCCATACCATTCCAGACACGTGTCGCATTGTCATGACGTGTCATCAGTCAGCTGTCAGTGCGTGTGACAGTCGCGTTTAGTTCTTTGCATTATTATTTGTTTAACTTTTCCTGTCTGTTTATTGGCAACGTGTACATACATCCTACAATCACGCCTGTTTCCCCGAAGGGGTAAGCAGAGGCATATTATACGCCCACACTTCGCTAATGTTGTTGTAGATCTTAGGTGGGGAGCCTATTGCCGCTTGTCGGGAGCTTCTGTGTTTGCCAGAGCCATTGTGATGGTAGAATGATGTCGGAAACGATCACCGAAGTAAAGTAGAGTATACAGAGGTCAGTCCTTGGATAGGTGCACGTTTGTGTGGCATTTGATATCGAGCGCTTCCGTGCTTCAGAAAGAAGTTAAGCCGTTGGTCCCGGTTATCACTAAATGTAGTAGTCGTTAAGCCATGTTAGAGGCCTAATTGGGCGGCTTGAAAAATTCTAACAGCAGGACGCCATACACCTGCCTCCGCCAATCCGCACCGGGTCAGCGTGGTGGAGTATGACCCAATACCCTCGCACCTTGGTATGTGAGAGGAGGCTCGTGCTCAGTAGTGGGACGTTAACGGGCTGAGATGATGATAATGATAATATAGGTAGTCTTAAATTTTTAAGTACGAGTAATAGAAAGTAGTGTTAAGTTTTTTGCATATTATTTAATTTATAACTCAAGAACAGCTTAACCGATTTAGCTAAGAATTGTGACATAGGATACTTCATTTGCGAAGGTTTTATGTAAATTTTTGAAATATAACAATATTTTTTCATGGGGGCGAAAGAAATCATGCGTTTACCCACTGTTGACAAGCGTCAAAGCGTCTTCGAATATCAAAAAAATTGCGGCACAATTAGCCTGACTTTGAAGCATATTCTTGTAGAATTTGTATGAAACATTTATAATTTGTTTCTGTTCATCAACTCTATAAACGATACTGTGTATTTTAATTCAATATCATAATATTGCATGAAATAAAATAACATAAAATACACAGTCAATTTTGTCAAGTCGCAATCATCGCAGATCAGTTACTCTAAATTGGAAAGTAATATAGGAAAAAAGTGTGTCTGTTATTCTTTCTTTTAGTTTTATTCAATCACCAAAAAGTTTTAAACTTATTTAATTAAATCATTAAAAACGCAATATTGTTGAGTTTTGAACGCGAAAGATGCGATGCTAGCTAAAGAAATTTTGACTTAGAGGCGGAGGGAGGTATACATTTGTCTTTGCCAATCTCAAGCCATTTGTGACCCGGACATATTGAAGGCATGGGTCAGCCTGAACCTAACTAAGTTCATTATAATTTATTTAATTAATTAATTTAGTTAGCTTATTTAGGTATATTATTTTACTTCTTTGGAAAAGGTTACATACACATAAAAAAATAGATACACTATTCAAACTTAACGCCACTAGGCATTCTCTACCAGTAAACTTTGGGGTTAGGTCTGAGAATTAGTCTTAACTTACTTCTCACCGTCCTGTGAATTGTGGGACCTTAATCGGTTGAGATAAGGATGATGATATAAGCAGTGTATGTTTAAAATATATCCAAATAAATCAAAAAGGTGCAGTGCCAATTTCATATTTCTGTACCTAAAATGACATTTTTACTTTTAAAAAACCATCAAACATGTAAGGTTGTTGGTAAATATGTACTGATTATTATGTAAATTATGAAGGAAAGATGAATCGAAAAACAAAAATCATTTTATACCGCAACATCTTGCCTGACTTAGCATTGTTATATCGTGAACATTATAAGGAGATTATAAAAAAGAAACCATATAAAAGTATGAGGAAAACGAAAAGCTCGCAATCGACGTATTTCAATGGAGACTTATCGCCAAAAAACACCTAGTCGTGTTACTCGTCAACCGCTGTAATTATTTTCCACGACGAAAAAAACGAACAAAAAACCAAGAAGTTATAGGCCGTGATTGAAAGTGGTATTTTATCTGAACAGCAATTTATGGAGGCTGGCCCGCCCAATGAATGTGGTGTTAACCGCCGCTGCCCGAAAGATTCGAGATAAGGATTATACTCCCGTGAAGGTTTTTCGCTGGGTATTTTGGCTGTCATTGAAAAATCGCGTTCAAGGTTTGTTAGGGTAGTGGGATAGAGGTACGATTCGCAATTGGTATTCCCTTCTAGTTACCTTTTGTTACAAAACATTGGTTCTGGAATGTTGTGCATTCAATTGAATTTGAAATCGCTCTTACTAGGGACACCGCAAATTTCATTATTAGTTTTAACATTCGGTGGAAATAATTGATGTTTTAGTGACATACACATTTAAACTTGTAACTTTGTCTACGGAGACACTTCTACTCTTGACCAAAAATTAATTATTTCAACGTTGGAATAAGAATATACTACGAGAGTATACCTAATATAAAGCGGTTTTACCGTAAAAAATCATTTAGTATATTAACGCAAATAAAATAAAATAATAAGTAAGTTTAAAATACTTAATAAATTACTTACATAAAAAAATCTATTGCATAATTGGAGCCTCAAGGCGCCCATTCAATTTACTTACCACAACAAGATCGAAAACCAATAGTAAGAACACACAATGGAATTGTTTTTGGAGCATCCAGATTTGCGGATAGTGGCTTTTTAGTGGTTGATTTTTTAATTCCGCTCTGCAAATGGTTCGGAAATGTAGAACGCGGCGGTATCCGCCCGAATCCAGGTTAAAGGAATGTAAAATGAACTTTTGAAGCTGTAAAACAAAAGTTATTCAGTTGAATAGTTATTTTATTTTTATCTGTCTTCACTGCTTGGGTTTGATTGTTGAATTTTACAAGTTTCACAGATACAGAAGAATGGAGATTCAGATTAGTTGTATTTTATAAGAATGGTCGGGATAAAAATAAGAATAATTAAACTAGGAAATTTAATTAAATGTGTGTTAATTCACAGCAGTATCCTTTACCTTTAGATTTCAATCTTCCAACCTATTTTGAAATTAATCATTACTGTGATTTTAAATACCTAAGTTTTAACTCGAAACATATCTTCAAGTCAAACTCGATTCTTACTGCCAAGCCGACCCCGTTCAGCTATTTTAAAATTAAAATGAAGACAAACATAATCATTGTTTGTAATAAACACTCTTAATTAAAAAAGTTTTATATTTGCCTCTGTTTTAATAGTGCTTGTCAGCTTTCATAACTTAGAAGCGTAACAGTTGTCAGCCATTTCATGAAACCGTAGATGCCTTCATAATTTTAAAATGTATATTTTCCATGTCATAGGGGCGATGTATTTTAACAAAACATCATTATTGTACCACAGATAACAGGAAATTAAAATGGCTTACATATTATTATTACGTAAAATAATAATTTTATGTGTCGGAGCCTCGTTGTCGATTGATCGACCTCGTTATGCTATCATGTCCAATTAAACCTTATCGGAAGCAGAATGTTTTTGTTTTGTTATTACATCATGATTTTTATTTATTTTTTAATGATCATAGTTGAATAAAAAAACATGAAATAAGCAGCGTAATCCAAAACTGTTTACTAGATAATTTATTAAACATACATATACTGAAACACTTATCATTCCGAATATCAGAATCTTTTCATAATGTCTCATATTATGAAAAGATTCTGCATTAGCATTATCCCGGTTGCCCCAAACTTAAGCCAAGGGCCCAGGGTCTGTTTATGGTCTAACCAGATTTGGCTGAATTTCTGTTATTAAATGAAGCGACTGCCATCTGACCTCAACAACCAAAAGGGGAACATCATTGACGACCGATATGGCGTGGTGGCGAGTATACCCGCATTCCACTCCTGAGGTCGTGGGTTCGATTCCCACACAGGACAAATATTTGTGTATGTAAATATGAATATTTGTTCTGGTCTGGGTGTTTTTCTATGTATATTAAGTATGTATTTACAAAAAAAAAAAAAAGTATATATGTATGTTTATCCGTTATTTAGTATCCATAACACAAGTTCTTAATGATACTTATCTTGGAACTAAATAATTGGTGTAAGTGTCAGAAATATTTATTATTATTATTATTTATCATTATATGATTAAATCAAATGTCAGAATATTAGAAGGCACTGACTTCCTAATAACGACTGTCATAGATGTTCATGACAGCCGAGACCAACGGCTTAACGTGCTTTCTGAGCCACAGACCAAGCGATGTTTGAACCCTAGACCCTCTTAATCAGAAGACTATGAGCCTAGCCACTGGGCTGTCGTTGCTATACTCTACACTATTACTTACAATCTGAAAAATGAAAATTAACTACCATTTATATAATAATAAACCAGATTAAGTATATTTAAAATGTAATTAGTGCAAAAATATATCGTTTTTTTTATAAATAACTTATTGTCTGTTGTATATGATACATCATGGAGACACATTATACAAACCTGTACCAATTTCATTTACATGTGATAAGATTTAAACGTAAATTATTATTATCCTACAGACATATAATTACGCTTTTTTCCCCGAAGGGGTAGGCAGAGGCATTTTATACGCCTACATTTCACTAGTTATATTGGTGGTACCACGTAATAGGTGGCGGTTTGCCGTTTACCGGGAACCTTTATATTTACCAGAGCGTCGTCCGTTGATCGGCAGGTGCGCGACTTGCAGGTGAGGTTGGCTTGGGCTCCTCAGATCTTGGTAGGAGCCCTATACACCCGTCATCATCCTTATAAATAAAAAATTGGTTGCCTGTAAAGTCGGTATACGGGCGAAAGTTTTACGTGACAACGACTTTGAGTGGTATAATAATTTTAATGTGAATATTCATTCGTATAGTAGGAAGAAGGATGAAATAATAGTAACAATTTCAAACATTTATTCATACAAAGAATTATATTTATGTCTGTCTCTCTCGCTCTTAGGCGGGCTAACCATGCCCGAGTGGAAGGGACGCGTGCCTCTCACTCGCTCTCATTGTGACCGCATAACGTGAGCGGAGCGTAACGCAGTTTCTTGAAGTGTCACCCGGCAAACCAATTTATAAGACGTTGTCACGTCAATAAATGGAAATAAAGTGCATTTATATTTATTTATCAGCGTTATCATTTTGACCACAAAATGGCCAATGCCTAACATAGCCTCTACTCTTCAATTCGATCGATCTTGAGCCGTATATATCTGTCATTCACTATGCTTACTAGTTCGCGATCGCCTTTGACAAACAACTGTCGTCGATTCTTCGAGCTCTATGACCCAACTGACAGTTCAATTTGCAAATCTGTCTCTCAATGTCGGCCTTTGGTTCTGCTATAGAATCAAACTAATATACCGTTTCAGTAACATGTTTAAAAAATAGGAAATAAAATGATCAAAACTTTAGTAAATATTACAATAAAAGTTATGTTGTTTATGTTGTCAAACGTTATCTGAGTATGTGTTCATTTTATTACGACAGCATATTAGGCAATAATATCTTACTAATGGGCTTAAAACTCTTCTCTCAAATCAATCTGAAAAGGATGTAGGTCGTCTACCACGCAAACCCATTTTGATGGCAGAAAGTCAGATTGTAAGCCACCCATTAGTGCCTCTGCTTTGGCTAAACGACTACTAATATCATAGTAATAAAATTATTCAACGGCTTTTTCGTATTATTCGAAAAATAAAAACGTGAATTCTAATTACCTTCGGTGATAATTTCTGAATAACTACTGACGCGAAACTACGAATGTTTCATTGTGTATTAGCTTAAAAAGCTAAAAGTATTTGTTAAGATCTTTTTGACTATTAGAGAGCCACTTCTAGATATTTTATTTATTATGACACGTGGAAAACCGTTTTTATACCCTGGGGGTCAATATTTAACATAATCACTTAAAAATTACAGATCAAGTTATTTATTTCAGCATTTCTATTACATACTATATATTTAAAAGATTAATAGAGATAAAAATTAATAGAGAATAAAATAAAGGAATTACTTATCCCAAGTAGAGTGTGCTAACAGCGAATATCCATTGTTTGATATGCGTTGTGGCGGAATATCTAGGAGTTTTAGTCCATCCTAGCCAAGCTAATATAAAGCCAAGCTAATATAATTCCACGTTCGGGACGTTACTTCATGTGGAACTATTTAATTTAAAAAACAAATAGGTTAGTTATTAGTTTTAAATTAAGTACGCTAAATGGCCACAACATAAATTTACGCACATAATTTCACACCCATAAATTCCATTAGAAGTCGGCAGTAACCTTGCTACAACTTTGTAAAAGGGATTTTAACAGTTGTAGTAAAAATCACTTTTAGCGGAGAAACCTCTAGGTAAAACGTATATACCATAGGTATGATTCATTTACAATGTTTGATATATATGTAATTAAATGGATAGCTTCACAATATACAGATTACAAAATTAGACGTCTGGGAAGGTTTGAAGAAGTAAAGCCTTTAAGGATCCCTGGTAGGGCTGATTTTCTATGTAGTTGGCCAGTATCCCTGCCGGTATTGTATTTAATATCTTAGGCAACAAGTAACGAGACATTCTCGTTCCATACAAGTTATTGTAGTTTGGTACAACATATTTATTAATATTTGACAGTTGTCCTAATTTATTATTTCTAGTATTTAAAGAAAGTTGATCAATGTTTACAATTTCTTATTTCATTACAGCTACTTTAATCTGACATTTACGTGTAAATATGACTGCTTTTAATAATATGACAAGAGAGAAATCCTTTTTGCAGTATAATATCAAATATTGGAACCACCTCTTTAACTTTTAAATTTGATTTATTACCTACCCACAGATAAGCACATCACTTTGACAGTAATAAAGCCGCGGGCACAACCATTTTTCCGTCAAACAAATGACATTATTATGGCACTGACTGATTGTCGTATTTATCATTTTTGTTGACGAATTCATACTTAATTACTCGGAGTTTTGTCGGCGGGGTTATCTCATCCGTTGTTTTGATGAGGTTCTTTATCTACACAATTTTACTCGCTTTTTAAAAATACCTACTCGGAAAATCAGATCTGTCGTATATTGCTTGCTTTCCACGTAGATCGATATTTTGCCGCCTGCATCCACCTGCTCCCCGCCGCCCTGACCAGATCATCGGTCCATTGCGTGGGGGGCCGCCCTCTATTACGCTTGCTGATTCGTGGTCGCCATTCAAGAACCTTAACGCCCCATCGGTCGTCGGGTCTTCGAGCTATGTGCCCCGCCCACTGCCATTTCAGCTTGCAAACGCGCTTCGCTATGTCGGTCACTCTAGTTCTCGGATTTCCTTATTTCTGATTCGATCACGTAGGGACACTCCGAGCATAGCTCTCTCCTTTGCACGCTGAGCGACTTTGAGCTTTCTTATGAGGCATATTATTATATTAGACGTGGTGCTCGACTATGAAATAGTCACGTCTCAGTCCCATACGTCATCGCTGGTCGAAGACTTACGTCTTGAGACACTGAGGTATTTTGGACGAGAAGATTTTGCGTACTTTCCCGAACGCAGCCCAACCGAGCTGGATTCGACGATTGACCTCTATCTCGAAGTTGGACTTACCTAATTGTACTTTCTGTCGTATATATCACACTGTTTTTGCAGTCTTTACTGTCTCCTTTCCTCTACCATTGGTGCGAGTTGCTGTCAGCACTCAAATCTAGAAATTCGGGAAGTTATCCCTATCTAACACCTTTGACTTACGGTGTTGCAGAGGTACGGCTAACGGCTATGAAATTTTCTGTTCCCAGTTCGAATAGGACAATAAGAATGCGGCCTGATCAGGCGTGTCAGTCACCATCAACTGAATGTTTCTTTCGATTTGTGACTCAATAAAAGCAATGTGTCTAGCAATTACAATGTATAAGCTTCATTTACAAATATAGGGTAAAAATCATATTTCTACATTCTTAATAATAGTTTTGACCGACTACATTGGGTCAGCATACTGGAGTGTGACCTAAATCTCTTGCGTCTTGGTTTGTGACACAAACCAAGCCAAAGGAAGTTAAAACATAGGTGATGATGATAACGAAACCTCGAATTACTCTTTCAAAGAAAATATCCCAATGCTACAAGCAAAGTACTACTTACTTTCATATCACTATTAGCAACAGCTTAATTTTAAAATTAAAACCTTACGCGCTCGTTTCCAAGGACGTATCACAATGTTAAGAAGACGAAACGTCTCAAGTCAAAAGGCTCCAGAGGGGTTGAGTGGACTCGAGACGTGCTCAAGAGGTCTCAGGACCGAGTCAAGACGTTCGCTATACTGAAATCAACAGGCCGGCGATATACACCTTACGACGTTAAGAGGCTTATTTACATCATTACTGGGTAAATAAATAAGCTTGCTTACTAAACAAAATGCTTCTACGCTGTAAATAAAAGTATAAATATGTATAAAATTCCGCCCGTGTAAAAATCTGTATATATTTGACGTTTTCCTCTTAGAATTAGAGGTTTCAAAAAGCTAGTTTAAGTATCTAGCAAGCTCTTAATGCTACCCATATGCCAAGTTTAAACAAATGAAGTTTTAAATTAAAATCAGTAGTAGTTATCGGTTACAGCTATGAAAAATTTGTATTTAAATTAAGAATCAACTAGAATTCTAAGAGAGACCATAACCGAGATATCATACAGTGTCTTCTTGAGCGAAGATAGTCCAGTGGCGGGACCCATAGACTTAAAATTCAGAGGGTCCCGAGCTTAAGCCTTGGTCATGCCTCTATGACTTTTCGAAGTTATGCGCGTCATTATCGCTTGCTCCGTGTCTGGGAAAGCACGCCGGCTGTCATGAACATCTATGGCAGTCGTTATTAGGAAGTCAGTGCCTTCTCATATCCTGACAGCTTTAACTATAATTGAAATTTTGCTAAATCTGGTTAAAACAGTATGCAGATCCTTAACTTAAGTCTTGGGCAACTGGGATAATGCTAGAATATGATGATTTGAAGTGTCTTTTTAAAGCTTGAATACTATTTTTATGAATGTCAGTGTTGGTATATAAGGTATATTTCATATCTCTTTGGAGTTTTTATTTACTGTTTTTTAAGCTATAAAATATTGGTGGGTGCAATGCAATAGGAATCGTTTTTTTTTAAATATATATTTTGTCAGGTAATGTTCGTCTAAAGCTTAAATAAAAATGTGTCCAACTGCCTTATTTCAGTTTTACAATAATATTATCATGTCTGACGCATTGTATACAAGGAATTACAGAGAACAAATGCTCCAATATAAAAGGCCGTTGAAACACGACCAACAATGCAATAAAAACGTAGGTACCTATTCTAAACACTTAGAAGTATAAAAGGCGAAAGTCGTTTTCGTGGAAAAAAGGCAGCGGTTCGACTTAGATTTTGATTCGACGCTTTGTTTTGCAACCTGCAAGGGATTATAAACTCTCCGGACACTGATTCCAGGCAGGCTTTCGCATTGGGTGAAGAAGAAAAGCGTTATTTTCAATGTAACGCAATTTCTTGCAATCTCAGATCAGTACGGGCGCAGGGAAATCCAATGGGTAAAGTAGAAAAATGCGTATTTTATGAGCGAGGTTAAAAGCCGGGGTGAGTTCTGAAGGTTGTTGGCTTGCAGGTGGAAATTTTAGGCTGATTCTTGAAAGATTTTGGGGACCGATGTCGTAACGATATCGGTCAAGTAATCATTTATAATTTCTCTATTGATATCAGTTTTGATCTATATTATCTCATTCAAGTTAATACAAAGAAACTAAATAGGATATTTAGAAAAAGGTCAATTTGTTCAAAATGGTCTTGTAATAGTTGACTCAATTTTGATGGAACCTTCATTTGCAAATGTTTCTTTTTTCGTCGTTGGTCGAGACTTATTTTATTTATGACAGGGAAATAGATCGTGACCTGAGATAGTATTTTCTGAATAGCGGGGGCTCGGAACTGGCACTTAGATTCACTTAAACTTATTTTTTATTATTTTGCACGTAAGTTATCCTGAGCTTCGTATTTTTGATAAAGTTATATTTTTTTTATTACATAATTAATTTTGACGTTTTCAAGTGCTATGTTATAGTTTATGGAAAGAAGAACTTTTTACTTTATTTTAAATAGTTTAGACCCAAATAACCATGTGTAATAAGTCAGAGAATATTTCTTAGTAATGGAAAGAAAGAAAGGATTATATGTCGTAAGTAGCGCAAATGACACCTCATTCATAATTCGTTACCCAAAGTCATCAGTTATTGAATCTCATTTACACGTTAATTTTTTTCAGCTACATTCACTTCCAAACAGGAATACAATTTGCTGCCACTATTTGTCATCGTCATTGAACTACTTTCACTACAGTGTTACCTCCAATATATACGTCCTTGGTCACAAACGAATGTACCTCCCTTTTGTCTCGATTTAAAGTTAAAACATTATGAAGTTCAAGTAAAATACCTATCCATTTTGTCTGAATAGAACAATAACCGAACTAAATCCAAACTTTGGTGTTATTTAGATTGTTCGAGAATTTGGCTACTAGTGTTTTATTGGAGGGTATTAACGGTCGATCGCTGTCAAATGGCTGTTCTCTCAGACAGTTAAGATTGCTGCTCACGTAGGTATAATTTTGTGGAACTGCGAATAAGGACCATCCTAACGGTATCTTGGATATTTATCTGGTCGTAAACGAATTAATTATTATTAAATAAGCAAAAACATATCCTAAGAACACGTCTTACAATATAGGTCTTAAAAACAAGCTTTCTGTATTAGACTATCATTTTAAGGCGGTTAAAATTAATTTATTCTGGCAACAATAAGTATGATTGCCAGTACAACTTCATTTGAGACTGTACCATTATTGACCCGGCATAGCAGACACAATAATAGCCTCATACCTAAGTCTATTAATAGCAACAGCCAATACTAATAATATTCCGGCAACAATAAGTATGAAATCCAGTACGCTTTTAATGAGGACTGTTCCATCATCAGGCTGTCGTAGCAAGCATAATACTACCGTCATAATATCTTCTTTATTTCATCTACGTTGGTAACAAAATTTACGCACTGCCTTCCGGCAAAGGGGGGACCGAGAGGGGTATGTGGGACTCACCACCAGCAGACACGACTGTCAGCAGTAATACCTACTAAAATGTTCCGACAACGCCCGCTGCTTTTTAATAGAAAGGGGTGGGGTGCCAGTACCTGGGTTTCAGCGTCGGGCACCCCATTTGCGGCCAACGTCAACAGCAGGAGCACCCTGACCCCGCCGCCTAAGAGCCTCCTGGCGCTACTTGGCAGGCCCTCCTAGCCCGCCTGCTGCGCTCTATTCGTTGGCCTCTGAGTCCAACCTTTTCCCCAGCGGCCTCCTCGGCCCTATCGGGAGGTACCACGTCAAGGTGGAGACTGGTCCGGGAGGAATACTTAAATATGTTGCAATGGGGTGCTGTATTCCGGTAATGGTAAGTATGGGAAGAAATAAAAAGATAGAAAATTAATTTTAGTTATATTTGTAATGGATGATATATTAATGATATAAGAGAACCTACGTGCATTTAAGTATAGATGGAATATTAATTGTTCACTTAGCCAACATACTGATAGGCCGTTGCCAAGCGTTCCCTATTAAAATAAGCCCGTTTAGCTAAGCCTGGAACTATTCCAAAACGACTACTTTGGCGTAGGGGATGGTGTTTTGTCCAGCCAGTGTATTGTTTACGGTTAATAGTGCGAGTGAGTATAAATAGAATTATATTGTATAGTAGTCTTTTGAACTCTTGGACAGTAGGACGTGATGCCAACGGCTTATCTCTACCACCATATCGAACATCATACCTTAGAAATGATAGAATGTTGATACTTTTTCAAAACAAACTTTTGACTGTAGAATAAACTTCCTGGTTAGCTTTTCTAATAATGAGGCTGTTCAAAATAACGTAAAACTGTCTTGCAAGCGCCGCGCTAGTTATAGCAGGCGTCCATAGGCTGCAGTGGTTACTTCCCATCAGGAATGCCTGACTGCCAACTTTTGGATTAAAAAAAGCACCATGTATCAAGCAATAAGTTTGTATCATTACACAGCCACAGCGCACTCCAACAAATGAATACAGTAACTAGCTTGGGAGTATTTTACATGTAAGCCGTGTATAGATATAACCCACCGACTACCCGCCGTAAGCCTGGAACTGTACCAAAGTACACTGTGCAGTTATTGCCCCACTCGTTCACCAAGGCCGTCGTTGTTTGCTGGCTAAAATCTACTTAAATCTATTTATAATGATTACTTGTATAAGTGTCATAAGGTCAGACAAGGAGTACCCTTGAGCAGAAAGTTTGTATAAAGCAAGAATTTTGTATCACTACAATTATTGTATCCTTATATTCCTTATCGACCACAGAGCACTCCACCAAATGAATACAGTAACTAGCTTGAGAGTATTTTACATGTAAGCCGAGTACAGCTATAACCGACCGACTACCCGCCGTAAGCTTGGAACTGTACCAAAATAATTACGTAAACTGCGCAGTTATTGCCTCTCTCGTTCACCGTGGTCGGCGGTTTCTTGCTGGTCGACTTCATAATGTCTGTATTTTTCAAGTGAATGCTATTCTTAGTGGGACCGCGGCGACGGACATTAAAGAGGGTAAAGATGCAGAAAATTATAAATAAAATAAATACCATTAGAAATTGTTGTTTGTAGATTTGTTATTTCAAAATAATTTTCATTTGATTAATTATAAATAATTAAATAATAACATAGGTGTTTAAGAATAGAAGAAAGCAGTGAATGTAAATATGCTAACATTAGCAAACTTACATGCAATGCAATACTTCTGCAGTTGTTATCATTCTATCATCTCATCACATTAAGCAGGGCACTCATTTAGCTGTGTAGCATGTAATGTATCATACTGTATCAAGTGAACATAGGCACGAGCCCGCTGCGAGCGCGTGGTTCGCAGGGGTATCACAACGAGCCGCCGAGTGGCGGTATCACTGCGAGCTCAAAGGAGGCTCGCAATACGAGCGTGGGAGCTCGCAGCTAGATGCCGTGGACAAGCCGTATCACTTGAAGGTTGGATATGTTAATATAGGCTATTCTAATATGAATGACTTAAAACATGAATATTGTTAATGTTATATTATATTGCATTGTATAGCGTCACAGACAAATGAATATTGTAACTAACCAATCGATAATTTAAAAGAGCACATAGCCTGTAAGTTTCTTGCTAGTTCTTCTTACAGAGCGGTGGCTCGGAACTGGCACTTAGATTCACTTACACTTAAATATTTTTTGTTTTTTTTAATTGTTTGGTTACAAGTAAATCTAAGCTTCGTGATTTTAGTATAATTATTATTTAAATGTTTTTTTTATTTTTTTATAATTTTGACGTTTTCAAGTACTATGTAATAGTTTATGAAATAAAAAGTTTCTGATTTGATTTTGATTTGATTTGATAAATGCGACGTTACGTGCTATATGACAAGTGAGTACCCGTCTTTAATCTTTACTTACTATACACGGGCCTCTGATACTTCTGACAAATAAAGGTGAGATGGTATCGGGTCAAATCCGTATCGCGTGGACTAATTGTATATAGACGCAGGCAGGCGTGTGGTATCCTGCTGTAGAACTTTTCAAGACGGCCAATTTGTCCTCCAACATGGCATAACGACTCACAAGTAGTGAAAATCGGGAATATATGGTTTAAAGTTCCTTCAGAAGCAAGGAAGCGCTTAATATTATTTACCATTCAAACCCATCCAAGGGCCGACCTACGTCATGTCTGCTTTTTATCAGTGAGCATCGCCGAGCAACAGCTACTAGCAGTTGATATCTCCAAAAAATCTGCTAGTAACTGTAACTGCTAGGAGGTGTTACATAATAATACTTAAGTATATATGAAGCTACCAGGTACAAATAATAAATTGTTTAATAACCTAACATGACAGTTAAGATTCAGTGCCAACACTCTGAAACAAGTGTGCTAATAAAATGTTGCTACGACACATTTTATAAAGTGCACGCAATAACCGGTTGTGTTTTTAATCACACAGTGAGCTACACTCTGCATTCTGTCTCAAATTAGCTTTGTATTAGTATTCCCGGGTCTCTTCCCGCGTACCTCTCAATTACAGCATAGGGGAACTATGTCAAACGTAATTTACTCCACGCGGAGCACTAAAATGAAGCTTTGATATTTTTTATTAACTTCGAAAATGTTTAGATGAGAATTATTTTCTTAATTTATAAACTATAACGATATTATAGTTTGTTATTTTAGTTTCTGTTTTACTATTGATATTACTGTTTATTGATTATATCACTAAACGTTATTTGTCGAAGGAAATATCTGTATTAAAATTACACTAATATTGAACGAGTTGTATTGCACAGTATTTAACAACTAGATTATTTTTAATAACACTTTACAGTTCTATAAGTATACCACAGAACAGAGAAAGACATTCTTTGTTTTATGAAGTGT
This sequence comes from Musotima nitidalis, assembly GCA_949126915.1. Lineage (NCBI taxonomy): Eukaryota > Metazoa > Arthropoda > Insecta > Lepidoptera > Crambidae > Musotima > Musotima nitidalis. The sequence goes on along the minus strand of OX421423.1, from coordinate 10,048,130 downwards.
GTATTTTTATCCAATTCACCTACTAACAAGCGTTACCGGTAATGTCAAGATACTCTGCACTACACACGTCACCCCATTCATTAGTAGTTATGTCTCAATAATTATGCCCATTAATTTTTCAGGTAACATATCTTTTTGACAGCAAAATATTTAGTTTATATTTTCTCTACTACGAAATGAGTTCCTATTTTTTTAACTCTTCGTCAAAGAGTTCCAGAATATACACAAAGTCAATTGAATGTGTATATAATAAGATAAATCAATTGTTATGATAAAAAGTCTATTACTTCAAGGCAGCATTTTAGTGAAAGTAACTCCCAAAGGAAGACCTTTTCCTGTAGTATCTGTATCGTTACAGAAGACTCTTTCTGAGAAAATGTCATATTATTTTAACGTACTGTTTTTCTTCTTGTTGGTCGTAATAATAAAGCCGGCTCCGTATTAACAAACTACAGGACAATAAGTTTTATCCCGTATTACAATAACTTATGTTATTAGTTGGGTAAGCAGGTTCTTACACTTTCCTCTAGTCATTGATGACAATAGCCGGGTAGAAGTAATTTATATTTATTTTCGAAGGTAAATAAATATAAATTAAAAATGCTAAAATATAATACAAATTATGAAGAATGCTGCCTAGATTAGAATAGTGCGTTATCTATCATCTAAATATATTTGGTAAGTATTATTTTTAAATACTAATGACCTAATTTACTGAAAATGACATTTAATTCCTTTTTAAAATAGCGCTAAATATACAAAAAAGTAGTTACACAACAAAAAAAAATAGAAAAATTTCTTGCGTTTTAAGAGGTGCTGAGAAGGATTCAATGATTTACATGTTTAAGTCTTTACAGTAATATATTGTAAGTATATTTATAGGGTATTTGTGACAAAATGCACTAAACATTTAATTTATTAACATTTTATCAATTATAAATATAACTTTTCCCGAAACAAAATTCTATCTGGTCTTGTTTATTTGTTTGGCTTTCCAATACGTTTCTTGATCTGAATAAATTTGGTATCAATTTAAAGTTAAGAGATGAACCTCAAAAAATATGTAATTTTTATGATAATTAAAAAAAATGATTACTGCTCAAAATCGCGCCGCGCTAAATTAATTTCAAGTAAAAAAGTAAAAAAAGTAAAAAAGTTCTTTATTTCATAAACTATTACATAGCACTTGAAAACGTCAAACAAAATATACATGAAAAAAAAAATTAATATTAACCCTGAAATCACGAAGCTTAGATTCACTTACATGCAAATAAATAAAAATTAGGTGTAAGTGAATCTAAGTGCCAGTTCCGAGCCTCCGCTCTGTGAGAAGAACTGACAAGAAACTCACAGGCTATGCTCTTTTAAATTATTTTTATTACATGACACACACAGTTTAAATTTGATGAAACTGAAAGGGTCCCCCGAAGCTGTAACCAATAAAGTAGCACTAAGGGAACCTTCCATCACAGTCAAGTAAGTATGTATTGTGAAACTGAGCTGAGCCTGTACAATAAGGGATGGTCACGACAATGATCTGGTTGACTTTTTAATCTTATATACACATACAAGTTGAAAATGTTAAGCCCAAGCTTGTTTATCCGATAAATAATCATTAACAGCATAATACCCCTTTTGAAGAAACTGCTTTTTAACTACAGTTTTAAAAGTTGCCAATGGTAGATCAATTATTTCCTGCGGAACCTTATTAAAAAATCTGATACTATTACCCAAAAATGAATTTTTTGTTTTGTGAAGTCGACAATTTGGCAGAGAGAGCTTATTTCTATTCCTAGTATTAAAATTATGTACTTTTGAATTTTTATCAAATGTATTAATGTTTTTGCGAACATACATTATATTATCAAATATATACTGAGATGCAACCGTTAATATGTTAATTCTTTTAAACATCTCTCTAAGAAGTAAGTAATTCCAAACGTTTTTCTCGCAAATAAGCCTCGTAGATAAGCCTGACGTTATTTTACGGTTTTGGTACACACCTAAAAGCTTTACAGGCCTTTAAGAGTCTATAGACGTGAATTTTCAGTTCCTAATAGATCTTTGGTAAGTAGTTTGCTTATGTCTATTCTTTTCTAAGCGGCTGCTTATTTTCTTGCTCCAGTCTCAGTGGATAAGAAAAACATGGACCTTTCACCGAGGTAATAGATTCAGTGAAATGAGTCTCTCGTAGAGTTTTTAGAGCTGTAACACGATCGAAATGGCGTGGAAATCACTTACCTACTCCGCGATCCCGAATTGAGTCCCTAAAGGCCTGAAATGTTTGTAGGCATGAATATGAATAATTGTCTAGGTGATATATATCAATTAAATGTATGTATTTACAAAAATATTACATGTATATGTGGTGATATGTTTGTGTTGTGTAGGTGTATAGGGGTTCTACCACGGCTTAAAGAGCCCAAGGCAACCTCACCTGCAAGTGGAGCACCTGCCGATCAACGGACAAGGCTCTAGCAAACATACAAGTTCTCGGTAAGTAGCAATAAGCCACCTATGGCAACAACTTAATTGGCGAAATGTGGGCGTATAATATGACACTGCCTACTCCTTTCTGGAAACGTGGCGTGATAATATATATGTACTTATACTTTACATTTTTTAAGGCGCTATGTATGAGGTCCAGGTATATTTCTTTTAACGAATTAGTTCGCCGCCATTAAAGAGCAACCTTTGTCTTCACTCCTTAATCGTTTTTTAAATTTCAGCCTGTCACCGCGAACGCTTACACATATGTGGTATTACAAAAAAGGCTTTACGCCAAGCCGATTGTCTCTGAAAAATAATATTGGATTTGTGTCAGCGATTCCCTTTCGACAAGTTAATACCAACGTCATTTGGAAAAATAATATTTCCAATTATGTAGAATCTTAAATTTCATCCTTCGCTAAGAAACAGAGCCCAATATTAAAAAAAAGTCAGGGGAAAATCCACCCTAGTTACCTACATTACTTATAAATCAGACGACCGAATTTGAATTGTCATGAAACTTTTTCTATTATGAGCCTTATTTAAGGGAAAAATTTAAGTGGGAACGAAGAAAAAGGGAAAACGAAATGAAAATAAAAACTCAGTGACAAGAATGAATTCATTTTAAATAGGTTTTTTTTGTCGAAAAACAAATTACTAAGTACGTGAAGTATAAATGAGATTTAAATGTTTCTGGCGTGCTGAACTAATTAAAATTGTTTTATTTCTTAAAATTCCAAGAATATTTATGTTCTGCCGATCATAATATACTAATTTCATTTTTGTATATGCGGGAGAAAAATCTTAAAGAATTTCTTGTCAAACTTAAAAAAAACTGAATACAAAACTTAAAAGCGATCGTCACTACCTTAAGCATTAGTATGCAGTTAAAAACGTATAACACATAGGTACAGAATAAAACACCCACAATATTGTTACGATAGTTTTGTTTTAAAAATTCTCAGATCGTTTTAAAAAAATCCAGTTGGTTAGATACTTTTATGGAGTTTACAGGTGGGTGGGTATCACATAATATATCGCTTAGATAATTTAGACAGTTGCCGTACTTAATAAAATTATTTAATTCAACACACAATAGCATTTAAAATAGTACACAAAATATCAATTTACCCTAATTTATCTGTTTCGACTTCTTAGTTGTTTTTTATTTGTGTTTTACTGGACCAATAACTTATTATTAACTCCCTGTCCTGAAGCGTTACAGATTGTATACATATACGAATAAGTAGTGGAAATTGAATTTTTCATAATTTTAATATCAATCTTGAGACATTTGTAAAGGAATTCTCAATCCAAGATAGGTAGGATTTAGGTTTAGTGCATATTGAGAGGCAGGTATGTGCGTGCTGTTAAATTTTAATTGACCCAATTTCTATGATACACGCATCAGAACGCACATGACGGCCCACGAAGCAAAGTGTTGGACTTCCCAGACGGCAAACAATAAACCCCAAACCTGGTATAATCTAGGGAGTTCAACATCGCCTAAAGGCCGAATTTTTTTTATTTACTTCACTTACGAAATGCCTTTACGCACTGTCTCCCGGCCAAAGGGGGACCGAGGGAGGTGTGTGGGACTCACCGTCGGCAGACACGACCGCCAGCAGTGATACCCACTAAAAATCTTCTGATGACGCCCGCCGCTTGTTGAGAAAGAGGCGGGCAGCCTGTACCTGGGTTGCAGCTCTGACACCCCGCCCGCGGCCAACGTCCCCCGGACAAAAACCGGGAGGACCTCCTCAGAGAGACGCAGTGGACGCGCCCCTCCTACCTCCTTGGGCGACCATAGCGAGTGTGGCCGACTTCTCGAAGGGTCTATGGTTAGACAGCAGGGGCCCCCTGTCCCCGCTGCCTAAGACCCTCCTGGCGCTGCTTGACGGGCCCTCTTGGCCCTCCCGCTTCGCCCTCCACAGGTCCCTCTTAGTTTTTCCCCCGGTAGTCAATACTAAGGGCACCCAGAGTCACCCATCTCTTGGTGTTACCTTTTCCCTAGCGCCCTCTGTGCCCTACCGGGAGATACTCAGCCCCCCCACCACGACAAGGTGAAAGAGACCAGTCGGGGGGATAGCGGCGACCCTGCTAGAAGCAGGCCCTGACTAGACTGAATTACGCTGCGGCCCGGGCTCTCGTCTCTTAGTTTCCCTTCGATAAATTTTAACGCATCCAGAGATCCTCCATCGGCCTCTGGGTTTTCGACCTTTTCGTATTCTTCTGTTGCCATACTCGGACACCACCACGTCACCAGTCAGCTACTGCGTCTACATAGAGACCCCTCTTATAAGGACATACACACCTCTATGAACGCTTCTTAACTGTATCGTTTCGACCAACTCAGTCTCGAGGTGTTACAACCGCTTCGTGAAAGTCTAAAAATATATACTTTTACTTGAAAAAAAATTAAGCTCAAAATTATTGCAGACATTACTATCGCTAACTTTTTATCTTTCAGCAGTAAATTAATTATTTCCTTTTATGTAAGAGGGAAACAATGGGCATTGTTAATGAGGGTGATTTTTATTCTTTTTATTATTTTCCTCGTATATTTAGAAAGCTTTCCGAATGCGGATTTGGAAAGCTTCAGTTATTGTTAAAAAAACGTTAGATGAATAGTGAGACGATGAGTTGGCTTTATGACTATTTCAATAACAAGAAATTTAATTTTCATTTTTGTTACCGAAAGTAGATAAAGGCTAAGTCGTGCTATTTATTACTTTCAAATAATAAAAGGTTGGAATTTATTGTAGAACCATCTTAAGGCGGGTACACACTTCCGAAATGTAACAGAATTCTTTCTCCGTTCATGTTACATTGCAGATTACGGTATAGCAGTATGTACCCGCCATTACAGACTAAGTATTATACGACTAGTTTCTAGCTACACTTAGCAATGTTTTATTTTAAAGTATACGACATAGAAACATTTTTTTTCTTTACGTCGGTTACATAATGCATTTACGCACTGACTTCCGGCCAAAGAGGGACCGATAGGGGGTGTGGGACAAACCACCGGCAGACACGACTGCCAGATACGACCGCCAGCAGTAATATCCACTAAAAATCTTCCGACGACGCCCGCCGCTTGTTGAGAAAGAAGCAGAGGGCCAGTACATGGGTGGCAGCTCTGACACCCCGCCCGCGGCCAATGTCCCCCGGACCAAAACCGGGAGGACCTCCTCAGACAGACACAGTGGACGCGCCCCTTCTACCTCCCCGTGCGACCCTAGCGTGTGGCCGACTTTCCGGAGGGTCCATGGTTGGACAGCAGGGGTAGAATCCTAACTCCGCAAAAATATAAAACGAAACCAGGTACACTTTCACATCCAGAACATGAATATTCCCACCTTTTTTAGTACTGGGCTTTGTTATTGGTGCAAGCCATAGACCAAAAACTTCAATAGATGTGTTATAGGCCAAAAGTAATCAAACGAGTTTATGGAAATATTGTGGTGACCATGTTATGCTTATATTCTTTGTGCCATGTTTTTTGTTAAGATTTAATACAGGTTTTCAGTATTTTTTCTTATAAAATCAAAAGGTGGCATTCAAGCATGCGGCCCACCTGAAGGACAGTGGTTACTGCAGCCCAACGACCCCTGCAATACCATGAGCATTACTAGTGCGTTGACTATGAATAACCTTTTAAACCCGCACTAAAGAGCAGCACGCATTTTTCTCTTGGGATTTCTTATTATTTTGGGGATTTTCATACAGGAATCTGCCAAAGACAATGTTGCACATTCCTGTACGAAAAAGACAACTACTTCAAAAAACAATTGAAATATAATTATACGAACATAGAACCCTTAAACTTAATGTTTACTTAGTAGTGATGTTCCAAGCTACTATTTCACAGTGTACTTTTTTGTTGCAATAATAATACTTTTACCTACGTCAAAATTAAATGCTTACGTTTCTTTTTCTTCAATCAGTGAATTTAAAGTTGTATTTATTATCATCTGAGAGTTATGTTCTACCTTACGATTACACGTCTATTATAGTCAGAAGATCTATGGTGCAGGCGGTCTAGGGTGTGAGCAGTTAGTTGCACCGTGCAGCCCGTCAGGATCGTCAGAGCATACTCGTATGACGTCACCCTTTTTCGTAACGCGGATTGCCTCACTTTGTGGACCGCATCGTCTGCTTAACAATAGTCGGAGTGATTTTTAAGAGTGAAGAAGAGCTTTTTTTTTAATTTTTCATGGGTGAGATATGTGAGAACTTCATATGAACTTTTGTTAAATCTATATACTTGTTTTTATTTAGGATGTCTGTAATGTTTGTTTGAACGACATGCTAATTGTTATAAATTAACAAATAGTTGTTATTTTGAGTAAAAAAATATTTTACTTTGTACGACAGCTAGGCCCTGCAATACGATTGAAGCCAGAAGATCATAATATCATCAAGACTTTGGGCACATGCAAGAACATTGTTTATTTAAGTAACAATAATTTATGAAGTGTACTAAAGAGAAAACGTTAATATTTCTATATATTTAAATAAAAGTTAGCTAGTTTATCTACAATCTATATTGGTTATTGTTCTTATACATTATTTTTAATCCCCGACTCAAAAAAGGACCCCCCTTTTCATAACCCCTATGATTGTGATTTGTCTGTCTTTCTATGGCATATGTATACCAGTATTAGTTCTTTAAAGCGTACTCGAATATTGTTATCATCCATTTTTAATATAAATAACTGAATTATATTTTTTCAATCAAATCAGCGTTTAAGGCCACTGCTAAATAGTAGGCTCCCCAATAGATTACATTTTATTGGGGGTATCTGCCCATAATCACTACGCTGGGCAGACGGGTTTGTGATCGCAGTTCCAGCCAGTACGCAGGATGACGCTGCTGCCCATCATACGGTAGGATTTCTCTTCGTCGACTCTTTCGACTCCCCGTGAGATGAGAGGGGGTTGCACCATTCTAGTCCGGTACCACATAGCACCATATTCTATTATTTCTATCTTATTATTCATTCAACCATTATTTTTACCTTAGTCCTACGAAAAGGACTCAAGCGGAAGCTAGTCTTAAAATATTACAAATAATATTAAAAGAAAAATTTGCTTGCTTCAATTTAGCCGTAGTTAATAGTTAATTGCGAAAGACTTACTTCCCGTCAGTTTCATAGCAGTTGAGATTAGCAGATAATATGAGGATTTAAGCCATATTACCCGAGCTTTTGGTATAATCGTCCGTTTCTAGTACGTGGTTACGTGTAAAAAGTATTCATAGTTTATTATGTACCTATCTTTCTACCTATACACTTTTCTTTTCTTTGAAAGAGATTTTATAAAAGATCATTTTCATTTGCCTGCCCATAAATCTATAGTGTGGCCGATTGTAGACGGGTTGCATTCATCATTATAACCGTTATAATTCTACCTTATATTCTTATATTCTTCACCGGCGCTAATTAAAAAAGGTTTGAAACTAGTGCTGTCTCTTTTTTTGATAAAATGAAGACAGTGACAGCACTAGTTTTAAACCTGGTTTAACATTAGAGCTTGTTTTGTAATAACTCCACAATGTTTACGCTTTTAGAGCTCAATAAAATCCTTTTTTTTAATCAGACTCATATTACCTTTGATGAGATGGCGTTCATACTGATATGAGAGTAATAAAAAAAGATCATGTGTCTCTGACTGACAGAGCTTTGTTATATGAGTTGGCAGGCTGGCTCCGTTTTAATTTTTTACGATGTTAGCAAGGCGCATTTGATGATTTATTAATTAATTAAGGTTTCTATTCGTTCAACATTTTAAATCACAAATACTTAATAGCTCGCTAATTGTATTTTATTACGTCTTGTAAACTAAAATACAATTAAAATGTTTTAAGTTGTAGACTATATTGGTCTGGGTACCATTTGTACTATCACAAAATTATCGGTATTTCTAGGTAAATAACGGTTAAGAAAACCGTAATTTATGTAAAATTTTTGCTTAGCATAAGGCCAGATGGTGCTATATAAAATGGCAAAAAAGGTAGGGTTTTTAGGATGACCTTCTATAAAGAGCTACATTGAGGCACTTGATTTAACTATTTTAACTTGGGAGTGATGTTTTGTAAATCTTTTCAAGACATAGATCCTAAAATAAAATTCTGAATTAGTAATTAACGCCAGTTGGCTGAATGTTTCTGAAAGCTGAAAGAAAAATTAATATTTCTTTTGAAAAATTTTTTTCTTACCCTAATTTGTTTGACTAGTAATAACATTAATAATCACATCTATTTTTAGTTTTTTTTATTTGTGTATTAATTATATTGCAGTAAAATTAAATTGGTGCATAGGGATCCTACCAAGTTGTAAGGAGCCCATTCCAACCTCACCTACAAGTGAAGCACCAGCCGATCAACCGACGAGGTTCTGGCGAACATAAAAGTTCCCGGTAAGCGGCAATAGGCTCGCCACCTATTACGTGCGACCAACAAATTTCTGGCGAAATGTAGGCGTATAATATGCCTCTGCTAACCTCTTTAGGGAAACAGGCTTGATATTATGTATGTATGTAAAAAGAGTATAATTATTTTCTATAGTTTCATCAGCAGAACTTTTTTAATTTACTGTCAATAATTTGTCTTAATGTTCAAAGGAAAATTTGCAGCAATCGATGTCCTGACTATTGTATCAACTCGAGGCACTTAAAACTTTTCTCATTATCGGGTGTAAAAAGTCATCCGGTGCAAGGTGCGAAGGTGAGTATGAAAATTTACTGGTCAAGAGCGATAGGGGACGTTATTATGGTTCCAGATATTTAAGACAAAACATAATGAAATGTAGAAGGGCAATTTTTTGCATTGTGTTATTAAAACAGGCATTATATTTAAAACTTTTCTTATGATAGGGTGTAAAAAGTCATTCGGAACAAGGTGAAAAACAACTTCTTACACACAGTATAAATAATTAATAAGAATGATTTTAGGGTTCCAATTATATAACACAACCTATTTTGAACTATGATGATGTATTGATTATTCTACAATTTTGTAAATAAGCAAAGACAATATCATTTTATCTAGAACTTCATATGTGCTTGCGAATTAAGTACACATAACTTGTCAAATGCTTGCGTAAATTCCAATCATTGTTTTACTATGAAATCGCTCATAATGTCGTTGATTTTAGAGAGATATGAGCATTTAAATAACATGGTTTGAATTAGTATGTCGTATTTTAAGGCATTTATAAACTTGTCATCTTATCCCATTAGCATTTCACTACAAGCCTCGGGCATCAGGTCATATTTTATCACGTGTATGCAGTGCGGGTTTCCAGAGGCAGATATATGGCGTTCAGGTGTAAGATTTTTTTTAAGTACCTTCCACTTGGCTAAAGTTTTGTAAAGAGACCAACCACTAAACGAAGCTCTGCGGTGCTCGTTGGTCGGAAACGATCACCGAAGTACAGCAGAGTTTACAGAGGTCAGTCCTTGGATGGGTGACCGTTGGTGTGGCATTAACTATCAAGCGCTTTCGTGCTTGGGAAGGCATGTTAGAGGCCTAACAGGCGGCTTGAAATATTCTAACAGCAGGACGCCATACACCTGCCTCCGCCAATCCGCACTGGTTCAGCGTGGTGGAGTATGACCCAATACCCTCACACCTTGGTATGTGAGAGGAGGATCGTGCTCAGTAGTGGGACGTTAATGGGCTGAGATGATGATGATAAACACCTAAACATACTTTCCGAAACACGGATGTTTTGCCGGGGACAAATTTGTGGCGTTCAGGTATGAGAACGATTTTCAAGTGCTTCTGACTTAGCTGACGTAACGTATAGCAATATCGGAGTCCAACGAATTAGCATACTTTCCGAAACATGAAAGCGCTCGATATCGAATGCTACTCAAACGGTCACGGCATCCAAGCGCTGACCTTTATGAACTCTGTTTAACTTCGGTGATCGTTTCCGACACCTAATTTCGCTAGTGCTTTATATTATAGCTGATTTTCGTGCCTCTTGTGTACTAATTGGTTATCAAATTCTAACCAAAATATATTGCATATCGTCGTTGTCAAACCAAAATCTGCTATGTGCAAAAAGTATACTTTCAAGATATCGGAAAAAAGAGTTTTCCTGAAAATTAATCGCGGTCAAATATAATAGGTTGGGGAAAAAGTCTTTTCGTATTTTTGTATGAAAAGTCAAGACATTTTTTTCAAAGTTTATTTACATTTATTTACAATATATATGTACCGTTTTGTTGAATAACTTTCTGCCATTTTGTGGGCAGAGACATTATCCCGTTACTGTAGAAACTTTGGGACTTCTGATCAAAAAAACGGGACAAATAGTTTTGGCAGTCCTCTCTTGAGGTCAACCTTACAGAACCTAAAGAATTCTGCAGAGACCGAAACAGGTGAAAATCTGAAGGCGCAAGGTCAGGGCTATATGGTGGATGCACTAGGACCTCCCAGTCGAACTCTCTTAATTTTTGCTGAGTGGCTAAAGATGTGTGTGGTCTAGCGTTATCGTGATGAAAGACCACACCCTTCCTGTTGATCAATTCCGGCCGTTTTCTCTCGACTGCTTCCTTTAATCTCATCAGTTGCTGGCAGTAAAGATCAGAATCGATGGTTTTGCCGGGCGGTAAAAGCTCATAATAAACAATGCCCTTCCAATCCCACCATACACACAGCATCACCTTATTTCGTGTTAGGCCAGGTTTGGCCACAGTCTGTGAAGCCTGGCCAACTTTCGACCACGACCTTTTTCGCACGTTCTTGTCGTACGTGATCCACTTTTCATCGCCAGTTATCAATCTCTTCAAAAACGGCTCGGTTTCATTACGTCTCAATAATGAATCGCAAATGAGTACACGGTTCATTAAGTTTCTTTGAGTGAGCTCGTGTGGCACCCAAATATCGAGCTTTTTTGTATAACCAGCTTTCTTCAAATGGGTCAAAACTGTTTTGTGGTCAATTCCCAGTTCTTCAGCTACATCGTAACTACTAATATGCCGATCTTGCTCCACTCTTTCAAAAATGGCGTCCATTTTATTCGTAACAGGACGACCAGAGCGAGGTGCATCTTTAACATCAAAATTTCCGGACTGAAAACGTTTGAACCAAATTTGTGCTACTCTTACTGACACTGCATCAGGTCCATAAACATCACAAATTTTTTTCACTGCTTGAGTTGCATTTTTGCCTTTTTTATAATAAAATTTTAAAATGTATCGAATTTCTTCATTAGATTCACTCATTTTTACGGTGAGAAAAACAAATAAAAAATAGCGGGAAACAACTTTTTTTTATTTTTTTCTTTTCTTTATAATGGAACCTTTTTAATGTTACCAAAACCAGCCAGACACAAATAGTATAGTCAAAAAAAATTTATAATAAGTTTATACCTACGTTATGCGAAAAGACTTTTTCCCCGACCTAATACATATTGCCATATAGCAGTTTTTAGTTAAAAACGTTCTAGTGATTGCACATAGCATATTTTATTCAGAGGTCATATTTCGACTAATTTTGGATATAAGCACATAGCAGTTCTTTTATACTATAAATAAGACAGTAAACTATTCGCTATCATCAAAATCTTGAAATCTCAATAAAGTGCACATGGCAGTTTTTGGTTCGACAACTACGATATCACACTTTACAAATAGGTGGTGCATTGACAGTATAGAACCACGTGACGCTCTGCAAGGGCATGGTAATTTATAATGAGCCAAATCAAGGAAATTCATCGAAAGAGTTATTTCTTTTATTAGAATACCAAATAATATTCTATATAATTTATTCATTCAGGCGTTAGTTTGCGAAAATCCATTGTAAGCAAGTTATGGATTAATAATAACTTTGTAACAAATTCCGCGCAACTAAAATTTCCCGAAAAAACGGGAAACAATTTAACACTGTTTGTTGAATTGTTATTGGCAGCACCGTCGTTGTGTTTTGCTCTTACACAGGGCATCTTCAGGTAAGACAGGAGCCTCAGAACAACGATCTCTTCATGACCAACGCTGAAACGAGAGTCAACTCTGTGTTGTTTTTTGATTTTTCGGGAAATTATAGTTACGCGGGAATTGTTCCAAATATATTTTTATTCCATCACTTGCAAACTATATTCTGCTTTATCATTAAAAGATCATAAATATTAGCTTACTTATATGAGAAATAACTATTGGTATATTTGAAATAATCTTTAACAGTTTATTTCATAAACACCAAAAGATCTATCAACGAATAAAAGAATTATTATTTTTATCTGAGTAATTTTTAATTTTTATTATTAGGTTTTCTTGAATTTTTAAAAATGTCTTTGATTATAAATGCAAAGGGAAGAGCGCTACTGCCTGAATCACAGATATTAAGTTATCTAGTTTAGGCGCAGAGATATAAAATGTCAATGTAAATATATCTAATTGTATATGTTTGTTGCTATGAATATATTAAGTTTAAATAAATAATAATTATTATACCCTAGCATTATCCCGGTTACTCTAGACTTAAGCTGGCCCAGGGTCTGCTCACTGGTTTAACAACAAGTGAACTTCAGTTTATTTATTTTATTTTATTTATGAAGGAACTCCAACAAAGGATACACAGTACATGAAATATTATATAAAGTTCTCAGAAGATTTTTCTCCTTCAGATACAGGAAAACACATCATGCATACATCATCTTTTAAATATCCTTTACATGGAGCAATCCAAAGAAAAACATCAGTCTATGGCTAAAAAACCTGTCAGTATGTTGGTCACCTGGTGGTGTGGTACCTACCGGTAGGGCGGAGGAGTCCACTGGGCGAAAAGTTAAGACACAGAGGCCGGCGACTCTGGGTGCGCTTAGTACTGACTACCGGCTTGCCAAGCTGCGCAAAGAAGGTGTAAGGCGGCGGGAGGCAGGGGGGCCTGCTGTCTAACCGTAGACCCTTCCAGATGTCGGCGACACACGATATGCTCGCACACGGAGGTAGAGGCGTACATATTGAGATAAGCATGGAACCTTATAAATAACTTATTATTATGAAATTGAAATGATTTACAATAAAGGCATTCTCTTCTTTACAATACGGGTTGCTATCTTTCTAGAGGATCGAGGATTCGTGTCCTATATGAGGGCAATTCCCCGAGATTTACGAAGTCAATGACGAAGTGCCGCGAGGATCGGTGCTCTCTCCTACCCTATTTCTGCTGCATATTAATGACATGTTGTCCTTGAGCAATATTTATTTGTTATGCAGACCATGAGGGGTACTTGGGACATCAAATGGCAAACCAAGTCGATATTCTGGCGCAAAGGTAAGACCTGTTTGCCAAAGTAATCCAGACTCTCGATCGTTGATGCATTCTTGTTAGGTTACTTAGCTTAAGAGGTTACTCCCTTCCTTACTCCCCCCTCTCTTCAGAACTCACCGCAGCCTATTTCGGTGGATCTCAGCGTTCTTGACATGGACATCGGCCAGGACCTAAACCCGAAATGGTACATCGAGAGTGTTATTTTAACTGCCTCCCGTAAGTTGGATATTCTCAATATTGTGAGGCGGTTTTGGATTACCGTGCAGCGCTGTTTATAGACTCAAGTGCGATCCAGTGTAGAGTATAGTTTCCGTCTTTGAGACGGTTCTGCTAAGTCCCTCCTCGACGCATTTGACAGACTGCAACGGCGAGCGGTTCGCATTATAGGGAACGCTAAAGCTACGGCCTCTCTCGAGGATCTACAGCTACGTTGCATTGCCTCTTCCAGTGTCTTCTATAGGAACTACTATGGTGAGTGTTCTGAGGAGCGGTTCGATCTCATCTCGCCCTCTCCTTTGCTCCCTTAACAAAACGTGCTAGTCTTAGGAACCATCCACATACTGTGCAGACTATCAGCTCTCGAACCAAAAAAATTCGTAAGTCGTTTCTGAGTAAGTCCATTGAGATTTTTAATTCGCTGTCGGCTCATGTGTTTCCTAGTTCTTATAATCCCGGGTCTTTTAAACGGGGCGTGAAACGGCATTTTAGCAGGCTGTCATGAGTGGATGCGCTTTGTAACGTGCATATTTCACGGTATGAAGCTGATAATCAATTTCAAATCAATACATACAGAGAACTCAGGCAATAAAGTTTGTTTATTACGGAACTGATCCCTAAAATATACAGAATAAACTTCACAACTGGGATCTAATTAAAAACTCAATTGTTTCTCCATTTTATTGTTAAACTGTCTTCGTCTACCGAAGTGAACATTAATCGTGACATTTTCGTTTTTTGGTTGTTTTTTGTAGAATTCTTTCTAATTGGTGATTAGTTGATTATATTCCAGCACGCAAGTGATTTTGAAGTGTCAATGCTATAAACGACTTTTTTTTAAGATTTATAATAAATACTATATCAACTTTTTGTAATACTTCGTATTACTACACTTTGTTAGTTTAAAAATATATATGTGGTTTTGTAAACATTCTTCAATTTTAGTAGATTTTTATTTACTACAACCTATTTATGTATGCTTTTTAAAAATGTATGTTCGTTTAAATTTCTCTAGGCCTAATTTTGTAGTTTACGCGATAAGTAAGTCATAAAACCGAAAATCCTACGCAAGTAATTCTCACGTGAACATAATAAAAATAAACGAGTAGTTTCGCTAATTAAATATACTTTTGGAAATCAATTAAAAGTGATCGGTCAATTATACGTAAATATCGTATCGGGGCAATTAATTATACTTAATAAGGCTATCTACAATGCCCGACGAGTAACTACTTACATGTCGTGATAATAATGTCTACTTAATATGCCGTTATTAGTCTACTTTATGACATTCACAACATTGATGACCGGATTCACTTTATGACCAACGTCGGTCGAATAAATTGTTCACAAAATGATTGAGGCTTATACTGTTATATATGGAACGATGACATGGATATATTAGTTGAACAAAAGGTTTTTAACGATTATTAAAAAAAATTGAATTGACAATATCTTAACTTCAGATAAAATGACAAATTTATGAATCATACATTATGATAATTTTTGACGAACGATATGGCGTGAAAGTTTGTGTAGTTGCACTCCGCTCTTGAGGTCGTGGGTTCGTGGGAAGTTAATATACAGATAGGATTTATTAAAATAGTCACATACATTTCTCTTGTGCCCCTCAATTACAAACACCCGATCACAGAAGACGCTGTAGTAAGCCCTTGCTGCGGCATATCCTTTTTAGATATTGGAAATGTCTAAAAAGGGTTATATCAGTTTTTAGTCACTTTTTATTATCCTTTATATCGTAAAATGTTTCCTGTCATTACTAAACAAATCTTGGTATAAAATAAAATGACCAGAAAGGCTTTAACTTGTACAATACTTATGAATCAATCCGGGATGTTCTGCCAGATGCCATTGGGCTCATTCCCCAGGCTTCGACCTTAAGGCGCTGGGTGCGAGTGACGAGTGGCGCTCTCACCGTCGAGGCTTACAGCACGACCGGCACACCGGGTAAGACCCTGAAGGGAGGCCCAGCAAGCCGACAGCGAGCAGGCGGTGACTGAGGTAAGCGAGAATGAGAAATTGTATAGAAGGGTGGGTGTGAGAGGGAGGCGATGAGAGCGCAAGAAGGTCTCGAGGCTATACATGTAAATTATACCTGCCGGACCTATACGGGTCCGGAAAACAATCAACGCTTGCGCGATCTGATTAGGTACACTGCCATCTTTTGGGCAAACATTAGCACTATTATAAATATACTAAGAACATATAGACATGAAAATACACATACAGTTTTGTACAATCCTTAAAATTAAGTTTATGTCTACGTATTTATAATATATTTAAATATTATGTTTATTTAATTTCAATCAAAAATATTTAACAAATACTGATCGATATGAGATCGCATCGAATACACGCTTCTCCACAATACCATTTTTGAATGTTTCGAAAACGACATGTGGCTAGGAGAGGTATTCTATTGAATATGCATGTCGGTCTAGCGAGCCGATATTAAAAAACATGTATCCCCTGTATTCCCCGTTTTTGGTATAGCTTTTTTGAATTCGCAAGCCTTTCGTGACCAATTCATTAAATATTCCGTTCGTACAGGGCTTGTTGTAACAAGGAGGCTTGCACGAAGAGTGAGCTAGTGGACTGATATTGGTGAAATTTTGTACGAATAAACCCAAACCAAAGGACTTATGCAAACTACAAATATTTTTATATCATAAACTATCACATAGTACTTGAAAACGTTATAATTAAATATAAAAAACAATCGAAACATTATAACACTGAAACCACGAAGCTTAGATCCAGTTACATGCAACGAAACAATTAAAAAACAAAAAAATATTTAAGTCTAAGTGAATCTAAATGCCAGTTCCGAGCCAACGCTCTGTAAGAAGAACTGGCAAGAAATTCACAGGCTATGCTCTTTCAAAATATCAATTAGTTAGGTATTCAAATAACAATCTTCATTTGTCTGTGACGCTATACAATGCAATAGAATATAATATTAACAATATTCATGTTTTATGTCATTCGTATTAGAATAGACAGCAAGAAACGGTAGATTGATTCCATGCTTTCTATTAGTGCGAAGGAAACTAAGTTTAGTGTCTTTTGAAGCCACCAGGAAGCCAGAAAATAGTTCATAATCTCACAATTCAATCACATTTCTAATGATAGATTGACGTCAAACGGTACCCAGAGTAATAACCATGACATAAAATTCTTGTCCCAGAACAGAAGTTCCAGTGGAGCCCCTGTGACTGAATAAATTAAAAGAATTGTATGGACTGTAACGAGATGAGACGATGGGTAGGGGACAGAAAGAGGTCGACCGAAAAATATATGGATTGAGTGTGTGAAGGTTGGTATAATTGAGAAGGCAGTGAATAATTAGATGAAGAATAACCGATTGCAAGGCTGAAAGGAAAAGAGATGCTGATCCTACATAAACTTGAAGTACGGCAATAGGATACTTGTGATTATTAGCATTACTTAAATACATCTGATAACAATGTAATCTGTTTGGAGTAGCATAAAAGTAGAGTCGGTGGCAGAAAAAATAAAAGGAACTCGTTGTTTCATTGTATAGGCAATCAGTGTAAAGAGTTTATGAGTATGCAGATTGATAGAAGAAGATCTACAGAAATTGAGATGGAGGGTATGGAAAAATATATGGAGTAAAGGTATAGATGACAATTAACCGAGGTAAATTGATGTAGAAGCCATTCTGCGCTGACACAATATTAACAGAGTGCACGGTAAGGAGATGACCTTTTGAAAGTATAATATCTTCAAACACTTTATATTAAATTTGCATTAGCTGAAAATTTGAATACATCTCGGCCGTCCGAAACCAAAAACTAGAAAAAGGGTTTTTTTAAACATTTTTTAAAATCAATATTTCCAAAAAGGTCTCGTGCCAAGTTTTGGCTTTAGATCTGAACCCTTTAAAAAAAAAAGGTATATGTACGTGGCATTAGAAAAAATATATTTTTAAACCAACCTTATCGTAAACGATTTATATAATGACTTTATTCAAATAATCACAAACAGATAACATTTCATAAAGCCTTGAAATCTAGTATCGTCCAATTGATTTTGGTCGCGTATCCGAATAATACCAAAGCCAACTATTGAATTGTACAAATGACAGAACTAAACATTCCCGTGCCTGTTTGTATTATTCATAACGAGTTCTCCCGCGGGATTTCCCGGATAACGAAGCCTCGAACAGCTCGATATATCCAAACAAATGGGGGAATGAGTTATTGCGCAGTTATGTTTTGTTTGGACATTTTTAATGTACGGTAGTTAACAAAAAAGAGGCAAAGAGTGCAAATGTAATGGATTATTAGGTTAAAAATAGTATTTAAAATGTGCAATTGCAACTGTAACGAGTAGGTGAGATACGAAAGTCGCAATAACACACGCACATCATTCTTTTCTACTTCTTCTTTTCTTAAATGATGGTACAATGTCATCAAGGATAGTGAAATCAATTCAGCTAGACTCGTATGATAACTCCGCTTGTAAATATAAGGAATGAAGAAAATAACAAAAAAATTAACTTTGCTTAATGTTAAAAAGAATAAAATAGATTCACAATAAATTTAACGAAAAAATTGAATTTTTGACTCGAAGTTGCTCTGTCAGTTTAAGTGAAGTTTCTACCTCTGATTCTACGTCATCTTGCTTAAAGAAGCTGCTACGTTACGATGCTACGACCAGTAGCTACGTAAAGTTGCTAAGACTGCCAAGTTGCTACGAGATGGAGCGACGTCAAGTTGCTAGAGATGGCGTTACGTCAAAGTTGCTTAGTGTAGTTGCTTCAAAGAGGTAATACGTCAACCACCAACCAGTAGCTACGTCAAGTTGCTATGCAGTTGCAATTTATAAATTTATAGTTGATGTAATTTAGCAAAAAAAAACATAAAACCATAATACGAATAACGCGAATAAGGCGCAAAGGGTGCCAAGAACACGAATAAGGTCAACTAATTTCCGATAGCTTAAAAAAAACATTTTTGTAGTGTTGATTGATCTTTATATAGCTTTAATTAATTACACAGTAAGCCGATTTAAATCTAACTCAATAATAAAAAACAAATTAACACAAAATTTCCAATTAGATACCTAGAAGATGAAAGGTTTCATTTACAGTATAAGAAGCTTGCAAAGCCATATCTTCGGGCTATGTAATTATATCTGATTTATTTAATTAGCCGTTTTATACCAATGAAAGGGAATGAGATTAGAAAAGCGATTAAGGGTTAAATTTCATTGAATACGGGCGCAGTGAAATTTCAGTAGCAGAATGTGTTTCGTGTAAGTTATGTTTCACTATTAAATCAAAAGATTTATACAAATAATTATCCGTAATTTTTTAGTGTTTAATACATTATAAATATGAAATACATAATTTATAATATAAAATTGAGTTCTGCCGAATTCGATGGAATTTTGTGTAGACATTTTTATTAATTTAGCACGTTATAATGACCACATACTACCTAAAATTTTAAACAGCTGTGGTCCAAGGTCTTTAAGCATGACGTGAAACGGCATTATGCAAGCCGTCACGAAACGTCTTCTTACCGTGCGTAATCCACGGTATAGAGCGTTTAATATTTTTTGAACTGCATTATAATGTCATTAAACTTGCAACATAAAAAATAATTAAGAAATGGATATAGTATCAAAGTGATTGCAATAACCATTTATAGCCAATAAAGCATTTCATTATAATTTCTATTTGTATTTATTGTCCTTATTGATATATATTAGGACAACCGACAAAATAAACATTGCTATAAAAAACTACACAGACATAAACTTACGGCAAAGTGTGATCTTAATTAAAGGTCGCCACGACATGAAAAGTGCTCCACTTAGCGTTGTTAAGATAAATTACAAAATTGTTAATTAAAGGACTATATCATTTGACGCAGCCGTGTGGCGCCGGCTTAGAATAGCGTCACCCCTTCTCATCTCATAGGGAGTCGTAAAAATCGACGAAGAGAAATGCTACCGGATGATGGGCAGCAGCGTCATCCTGCGTACTGGCTGGAACTGCGATCACCAACCCGTCTGCCCAGCGTGGTGATTATGGGCAAATACCCCCAAATGAAAATGGCACACACGCGTAAACGGCCCCCAGTCCCCGGCGGCCCCGCTATTCCAGATTACGGTAGCGGTCTTGGTAACGGCGGGGCAGGGGGTGCTAAGAATCACCGGCAGAGATCCGGCTACCACCCAAAACGACGACTTCTGCACCTGGCAACTTATAACACGCGTACACTGAGGACCGACGAGAAGATTGACGAGCTGGAGGAGGAAATAGAGCGGTTGCACTGGGACATTATCGGGTTATCCGAAGTCCGTAGACAGGGAGAGGATACGGTAATCCTTAAGTCCGGCAACTTGCTCTACCACCGGGAGGGCGATCGCCTGTCCCAAGGTGGTGTCGGTTTTATCGTGCGGAAGTCTATCCGTAACAACGTCGTGTCTATTCGGAGTGTGTCGACCAGGGTAGCGTACCTAATACTCAGAATCACCAAACGGTATTCGTTGAAGGTAATTCAGGTTTACGCACCGACCTCGGCACACCCTGACGAGGACGTGGAGATATTGTATGATGACATTTCTGCCGCCATTCATACTTCACCGACTCACTACACGGTTGTTATGGGAGACTTTAACGCAAGGCTAGGCCAACGAAGCGGTGACGAGCAGAAAGTGGGGCAATTTGGAATAGGGCGAAGGAACCATAGGGGACAGCGGTTGGCTGACTTCATGGAGAAGGAGGGCCTCTTTATGATGAACTCCTTCTTCAAGAAGCCACCACACAGGAAATGGACCTGGCTGAGCCCCGATGGTTTCACGAGGAATGAGATAGACTTCATCATGACCACTAAGCGACAAATATTCAATGATGTCTCTGTGATCGCCAGGGTGAAAACCGGTAGCGATCACCGAATGGTAAGGGGCACATTGAATATTAATATAAAGCTTGAAAGGTCCCGTTTGATGAGGTCTACGCTCCGACCCTCAGCTGCCCATATTCAAAACCCCGAGAACTTTCAGCTCGAGCTTCAAAATCGCTTCGCAGGTCTGGAGAACTGCGTAACCGTTGACGATATAAGCGGCGGGCTGGTTGAGACTGTCCACGTTGTCGGGTCCAAACATTATAAGACCCGACAAACTAAAACCAATAAACTGTCGACTCAAACTCTTAATCTCATGGAAGCGCGACGAGACATGCGATTGCAGTCTTCAGCGGAAGCGTCTTCTTACCGGCTCATCAATAGACAGATCTCGAAATCCTTGCGACTCGATATTCGCAAATTCAATACAAATTGTATTGAAGATGCAATAGAGAGGAACAGGGGTTCAAAAGTGTTCGCACGGGATCTGTCTATTGGTCAGAGTCAGTTGACACAGCTGAAGACCGACGAAGGCAGTCTAGTCACGTCGAGACCTGAGATTATGAGGGAGATCGAAAGGTTTTATGGACAGTTGTATACCAGTACGCAAGATCCCGCTACTTGTTTGGCTAAAGACCCTAGAGCCAAACTAACTCGACATACCACCGAAGACATCCCGGACGTCAGCCTGTACGAGATTAGGATGGCCCTGAAACAACTAAAAAACAACAAGGCACCGGGGGAAGACGGGATGACAGCAGAGCTTCTGAGAGCGGGTGGTACACCAGTACTTAAGGTACTCCAGAAGCTCTTTAATACCGTCATTCTCGAGGGACGTACGCCACAGGCGTGGTCCAGTGGTGTGGTTGTCCTTTTCTTCAAGAAAGGTGACAAATCCCTTTTGAAGAATTATAGGCCAATCACGCTACTGAGCCACGTCTATAAGTTGTTTTCACGGGTCATCACGAACCGTCTCGGTCAAAGGTTTGACGACTTCCAGCCTCCCGAACAAGCCGGTTTCCGAAAAGGCTTTTCAACCATAGACCACATTCACACGCTGCGGCAGGTTATACAGAAGACCGAGGAGTATAACCAGCCACTTTGCTTAGCGTTTGTGGACTATGAGAAAGCCTTTGATTCGATCGAGAGCTGGGCAGTGTTTCAGTCCCTGCAGCGATGCCGCATTGATCATCGGTACATCGAAGTTCTGAGGAGTTTATACAGAAACGCCACCATGTCCGTACGAGTACTGGACCAGTGCACGAATCCTATCCTCTTGCAGAAAGGCGTGAGACAGGGTGATGTCATTTCACCGAAACTGTTCACTGCTGCTCTGGAGGATGTTTTCAAGCTACTGGACTGGGAAAACTACGGCATCAACATTAATGGCGAGTATATGACTCACCTTCGATTTGCCGACGACATAGTGGTCATAGCGGAGTCGCTTGTGGATCTGGGCACAATGCTCGGAGACCTCGACAGAGCTTCCCGAAGGGTAGGTCTTAAAATGAACATGGATAAGACCAAAATCATGTCAAATATCCATGTTGTGCCTACCCCAGTAATAGTGGGAAGCTCGGCCCTCGAAGTTGTCGACGAGTACGTATACCTGGGACAAAAAGTCCAATTAGGTAAGTCCAACTTCGAGAAAGAGGTCAATCGTCGAATCCAGCTCGGTTGGGCTGCGTTCGGGAAACTACGCAAAATCTTCTCGTCCAAAGTACCTCAGTGTCTCAAGACGAAAGTCTTCGACCAGTGTGTGTTGCCAGCGATGACGTATGGGACTGAGACGTGGTGCCTGACTATGGGCCTCATAAGGAAGCTCAAAGTCGCTCAGCGTGCAATGGAGAGAGCTATGCTCGGAGTGTCCCTACGTGATAGAATCAGAAATGAGGAAATCCGTAGGAGAACCAGAGTGACCGACATAGCGAAGCGCGTTTGCAGGCTGAAGTGGCAATGGGCGGGGCACATAGCTCGAAGAACCGACGACCGATGGGGCGTTAAGGTTCTTGAATGGCGACCACGAATCAGCAAACGTAGTAGAGGGCGGCCCCCAACGCGATGGACCGATGATCTGGTCAGGGCGGCGGGGAGCCGGTGGATGCAGGCGGCAAAGAATCGATTTACGTGGAAAGCAATTGGGGAGGCCTATGTTCAGCAGTGGACTTCAGATGGCTGAAATGATGATGATGATGATGATGATCATTTGACGCTTAAAATTCTGAGGATTATCTGCGTAGATGTCTATGAATGAATAAACGATCACTTTATTATATAAATAAGCTGTATAACGGGAGGCTTTATTGCTAACACCAATTTTTTGCCTGCCATTTTATCAGACAGCGAAGGGCGAAACACGTGTCGTGTTGAATGGTTTCTCAGCTTTTCGGGAATTGTCACAAAGATATTTTAATACCATCACTCGCTTTCAATGAATTTCTGCACAGTAACGACTAAATTCATCATCATCATCATTTTAGCCATATAAAGTCCACTGCTGAACATTGGCCTCCCCAATAGATGACATTCTATTTGGGGTGATTGCCCATAATCGCAGGTCGGTCGGTGATCGCAGTTCAAGTCAGTACGCAGAATGACGCTGCTGCATCATCTGATATATTTCTTTTCGTCGACTCTCACAGGGAGTCGTCCCTGTGAGATAAGAGGGCCTGAATCAATAAATTATTTTAATAATGCATTAAAGAAGTATTTCTGTTTCTATTTTACTGTGACACTGATACCCTTTCCACGCTGCGGGGTGCAATTTGATACTTTGCCGTAATAATCGTATCGGGCGCCTTGGTATTGAGAGCTTTTGATTAAGAACGAGACGAACTGTAATAGTAGAACTTAGTGAAAATAATTATTTTTTATTTTTTCAGCCTAAGATTTGAATCTTTCTATTTGAAAGCCAAAATTAACTTCTATCTCATAACTGTATGTAATAAATGGGAAAGTTTGTGATTCTTTCGCAAAGTAGCAACTGAATAGATGAAATTTGGCACACAGTAGGTTTATAACCAGTATTCACATATAGGATACTTTTTATCCCTGCTTTCCCACTGGAACGATTATTACGCGGGTGTTACAGCTGAAGTTAAGGATAAAAGTATAAACAAATGAAGACTCATGTACGATTGAAAAAAAGAAAACCTTTTAAAATCCTTTCATTTATCTAGCTTCTAAATCAGCTAACATCTGAAGCTGAAATATAGTTTTAAGTTTTTGACTTAATCTCGGTTTTCATAATAATATCTTATCAAGAACAAATCAACAAAATCTTGTAGAAGACTTTGTTTTATCTGGAACTGGAAAATTATAAATTCAAATAATAGTTGTGTCATTTCCATATGTTGTTTGTTAGTAACGGTCATTTTTCTATGTGAAGTCGAGTTGTTAGAGTAATAAATATGTAGCCATACACAACGTATAGCATCCAACGTTTTATTTGAAAAGTGGAATGTCCGCTATATCTTAAGTGACAACATAACTTGGCTTTAAAATGTCGTCGAGTATATACAGTCAGCCTTGTACTTGGTAGCACCCAAAGCGGTATATACATCGGAACACGCCCTAACGCTTTTGAGAGTAGAGACTTGAGTCGATCTTTATAGCGCTTTTGATGTTATCTACTATATGTATGATACAAACGCGGGCGTACCTGTGGCCCTCACTTTTTGTCTGTCTAACACGTAAATTTTGTCGCTTTCGTTCTTAATGCGAGTACCAAATGTATTACAATACGTGACTTCATATTTTTATCTAACCCAGTTGACGGGATGACAGCATTCATTTATTATAAAGAACAAACAAAAGTAAAGAAGGTATAAGAGCACGTTATCCCTTGAACGTAGATCAAAGGTTGAGCTTTTTGTTATTTTGGTAAAACATGCCCTCAACCTATCCGCGAAACGTCAGTGGCAGATATTGGGTCTACGTGAAAAAATACTGTGATTTTCTTTCAATTTCCTTTTGTTTTTATAATGAATTTTGGTTAGTAGTTATTTTAGTATAATGTTAGTTCGTATGTTATAATGTTCTAAGAAAATGTATACATACAATGAATGAATCACCCGTAATAAAATAGTATTATGCAAATAATCTTTGAAAAAACAAGTTATAAAATGTTATTGTTCAAGTAAAGAATAATCTGTATAATTTTTGGCAATAATTTCCATTGCCGTGCTTTGACAAAGGATTCGACAAAGATTATTGAAATTAGGAAACAATTTGATGGGTGATCGTTTCAGTTGAATTTGAGAGGCGGCTTAGTGTCTCAAAACGATACTAAGCTGCTCTGTCACCCGATGAACCGACGGTCTGGTAACGAGAATTTGCACAAAATATATAAAATAATATATTACAATATATAAATAGATTACTAACAATACATGGCAGTATAAATAAACAAACACAGTTAATTCTTTTTTTATTTAATAATCTGATTTAGTAATATCATTTATTTCAGAGCATTACAAACGAATTACTGTACTGTCAAGATAATCTTAAAATAAGATTCAGCAGTGAATTTATATGAATGTATGTTATATATTCACCTTAATAGTCGTGAGGTACGACTATTAAGGTGAATATAAGGACCTCTTATCTGACGTCACAATTGTACATTAGCCGAGCCTACCATTCCTTACAAACGGTGTCTTGTATAAGATAATACTTGCTATTATTATTGTGGAAGTTTCTTCACTACATAGCATAAAACAAAGTCGCTTTCCGCTGTCTGCCCATGCCCTAAGTGCTTAGATCTTTTAAACTACACAACGGATTTTGATGCGGTTTTTTTTAAAAGTAAGAGTGGTTCAAGAGAAATGTTTATAATGTAAGCCACACAGGCGAAGTCGCGGTCTAAGTCGCGGGCGGCCGCTAGTTACTACATATGCGAATATTAATTTTAACATAAAACTTTGCAATGAATAATAAGAAAATCTTATAGAGATATTGTTTTCAAAAATTAGGAACTGATCTGAGGAGAAGATAGCATAGGACCAATATATAGTGAGACAATACTTTGTAAGAATGAGATGAATGCCTTTTACCTTCATATTAGGTACAAGAAGTCCACTATTGAACAAAAGCCAACGCAAATGTCTGCATCAGCTGGTTTCGTTGTCACCTTGACCAGATCTATTAGGTGGAAGACCATTCTCTACTACTTTTGCTAGTTCGCAGTTGCTACTAAATAACGTTAACGTATGGTAAACATAAATAAGGTAGTATGTATTGTATGGAAATGAGGTCATTGCCCTGCCTGCATCTATAGAGCAAATATTAAAATGATTTATTTGATGTAGCTGCATGAAGAGAAAGAGCCATTATTCAAAAAATCTCCAATGCAAATGTTAAGCTGGAAAAGCTCAAAGTTTACCATACTTTACGTCACGAGTAGGTTAAAACTCAATATAATTTTACAGGCAATAATTTTACATATATAATATTACGCCTATTTTCCCGAATGGGTAGGCAGAGGCATGTGCCTACAATTCGCCAATTATATTGTTGGTCCCACGTAATAGATGGCGAGCCTATTGCCGTTTATCGGGAATGTTTGCCAGAGCCTTGTCCGTTGATCGGCGGGTGCACCACTTGCTGGTGAGATTGGCTTGGGCTCCTTAGGATCTTGGTAGGATCCCTATGCACCAATTTAATTTAACTATAGTATTATTGGATAAAGGAGACCGTTATTACACTGGTGTTTACAAGTCTCCAAAAAGTTTTGGTTTTCTTGGATTAAAAGGTTTTTAAGAGATTTATATATATACAATCCCAGGCAAGAAATCGGTTTCAGACATTATTCGATAAGTTTGGTACTTAATAATAATAGGTTGGGGAAAAAGTCTTTTCGTATTTTTGTATGAAAAGTCAAGACATTTTTTTCAAAGTTTATTTACATTTATTTACAATATATATGTACCGTTTTGTTGAATAACTTTCTGCCATTTTGTGGGCAGAGACATTATCCCGTTACTGTAGAAACTTTGGGACTTCTGATCAAAAAAAACGGGACAAATAGTTTTGCCAGTCCTCTCTTGAGGTCAACCTTACAGAACCTAAAGAATTCTGCAGAGACCGAAACAGGTGAAAATCTGAAGGCGCAAGGTCAGGGCTATATGGTGGATGCACTAGGACCTCCCAGTCGAACTCTCTTAATTTTTGCTGAGTGGCTAAAGATGTGTGTGGTCTAGCGTTATCGTGATGAAAGACCACACCCTTCCTGTAGATCAATTCCGGCCGTTTTCTCTCGACTGCTTCCTTTAATCTTATCAGTTGCTGGCAGTAAAGATCAGAATCGATGGTTTTGCCGGGCGGTAAAAGCTCATAATAAACAATGCCCTTCCAATCCCACCATACACACAGCATCACCTTATTTCGTGTTAGGCCAGGTTTGGCCACAGTCTGTGAAGCCTGGCCAACTTTCGACCACGACCTTTTTCGCACGTTCTTGTCGTACGTGATCCACTTTTCATCGCCAGTTATCAATCTCTTCAAAAACGGCTCGGTTTCATTACGTCTCAATAATGAATCGCAAATGAGTACACGGTTCATTAAGTTTCTTTGAGTGAGCTCGTGTGGCACCCAAATATCGAGCTTTTTTGTATAACCAGCTTTCTTCAAATGGGTCAAAACTGTTTTGTGGTCAATTCCCAGTTCTTCAGCTACATCGTAACTACTAATATGCCGATCTTGCTCCACTCTTTCAAAAATGGCGTCCATTTTATTCGTAACAGGGCGACCAGAGCGAGGTGCATCTTTAACATCAAAATTTCCGGACTGAAAACGTTTGAACCAAATTTGTGCTACTCTTACTGACATTGCATCAGGACCAGAAACATCACAAATTTTTTTCACTGCTTGAGTTGCATTTTTGCCTTTTTTATAATAAAATTTTAAAATGTATCAAATTTCTTCATTAGATTCACTCATTTTTACGGAGAGAAAAACAAATGAAAAATAGCGGCAAACAACTTTTTTTTATTTTTTTATTTCTTTATAATGGAACCTTTTTAATGTTACCAAAACCAGCCAGACACAAATAGTACAGTCAAAAAAAATTTATAATAAGTTTATACCTACGTTATGCGAAAAGACTTTTTCCCCGACCTAATATGTTGATCTTATGAACACATTCAATGTTCGGACCTGTAAAGTTTTTGACCTAATTATCTCACAAGCATACCAATTACCAAGAGTACCTGTACGCCGCCGCGCCGAGTGAATTGCCCGTCCGCAATGCCTCTTCGACGCTCACCCCCTGCTGCATCACCTACCTCGGCACCTGGATCCACGCGCGCGGTGGGTACTAACAAAGTACCCCAAATATATGAATCGGACACTGCGTCTGAGTTAAGTGGTAGCGGTAAAGTGAGTACAAGGCAGAAACGAAGACGTGAAGATGATGACCTTAGAGAACTAAAAGGTTTAATATCGTCTCTATCGTCCAAGGTCGACAAGAACTTCCTCGAAATTAAAAAAAATAACGAAGAATTGAAGGAAAGCCTGCAGTTTATTTCTGATAAATATGACAATATTCTGAAGACACTGCATAACCTACAAGAAGAAAGAGGAGAGGATAAGAAAACCATTCAGAAGTTAGAAGAGAAGATAGAAACCCTGGAGCGAAGTAGTAGATCCACCTGCCTGGAGATACGTAACGTGCCCATCTTCTTACCGGGCGATAAAAAATTCGAATCAAAGGAGGACATTAGTACTGTCGTGACATCTTTGTCGAAGGCCGTTGAGGTGGACTTAAGCGACAGTGATATAAAGGATGTGTATAGAGTGGCAACACACAAAGAGGGCAGTAAGCCCATCTTGTTGGAGCTAAATAGCGTATTGAAAAAGGATAATTTGATTCAGGGAGTAAAGAATTTCAATAGGAAAAAATCAAACTGTGACAAATTGAACACAGCGCACCTCCGCATACCCGGCCCTACGAAACCAGTATTTAATAGGTTGGGGAAAAAGTCTTTTCGTATTTTTGTATGAAAAGTCAAGACATTTTTTTCAAAGTTTATTTACATTTATTTACAATATATATGTACCGTTTTGTTGAATAACTTTCTGCCATTTTGTGGGCAGAGACATTATCCCGTTACTGTAGAAACTTTGGGACTTCTGATCAAAAAAACGGGACAAATAGTTTTGGCAGTCCTCTCTTGAGGTCAACCTTACAGAACCTAAAGAATTCTGCAGAGACCGAAACAGGTGAAAATCTGAAGGCGCAAGGTCAGGGCTATATGGTGGATGCACTAGGACCTCCCAGTCGAACTCTCTTAATTTTTGCTGAGTGGCTAAAGATGTGTGTGGTCTAGCGTTATCGTGATGAAAGACCACACCCTTCCTGTTGATCAATTCCGGCCGTTTTCTCTCGACTGTTTCCTTTAATCTCATCAGTTGCTGGCAGTAAAGATCAGAATCGATGGTTTTGCCGGGCGGTAAAAGCTCATAATAAACAATGCCCTTCCAATCCCACCATACACACAGCATCACCTTATTTCGTGTTAGGCCAGGTTTGGCCACAGTCTGTGAAGCCTGGCCAACTTTCGACCACGACCTTTTTCGCACATTCTTGTCGTACGTGATCCACTTTTCATCGCCAGTTATCAATCTCTTCAAAAACGGCTCGGTTTCATTACGTCTCAATAATGAATCGCAAATGAGTACACGGTTCATTAAGTTTCTTTGAGTGAGCTCGTGTGGCACCCAAATATCGAGCTTTTTTGTATAACCAGCTTTCTTCAAATGGGTCAAAACTGTTTTGTGGTCAATTCCCAGTTCTTCAGCTACATCGTAACTACTAATATGCCGATCTTGCTCCACTCTTTCAAAAATGGCGTCCATTTTATTCGTAACAGGGCGACCAGAGCGAGGTGCATCTTTAACATCAAAATTTCCGGACTGAAAACGTTTGAACCAAATTTGTGCTACTCTCACTGACACTGCATCAGGTCCATAAACATCACAAATTTTTTTCACTGCTTGAGTTGCATTTTTGCCTTTTTTATAATAAAATTTTAAAATGTATCGAATTTCTTCATTAGATTCACTCATTTTTACGGAGAGAAAAACAAATGAAAAATAGCGGGAAACAACTTTTTTTTATTTTTTTCTTTTCTTTATAATGGAACCTTTTTAATGTTACCAAAACCAGCCAGACACAAATAGTACAGTCAAAAAAATTTTATAATAAGTTTATACCTACGTTATGCGAAAAGACTTTTTCCCCGACCTAATATATCGGAAGCCTTAACGCCATACAACCAGAAATTATTCTATGCAGCACGACAGTTCGCGCGTGAAAATGAATTTTCTTTCTGCTGGACCTCACGAGGCCTGGTTTACCTCCGCAAAGCTGAAGGTGAGCCCCAAATTAGAATCTTAACCGAATTAACTCTCCAGCTGCTGGCAAAAAAATGACTATTTTATACCTATTATATCAATATTTTAGTTATATATTCACTTTTTAATAATAATATGTTAATCAACCACTTTACAATGTCGCTATTACTATCACTCACCCAAAAAACACTTAACAAGCGTGTTCACTACCCATTAATCATTAAAGAATTATTAATTTTTGTTTATATTATAAACTACAATAATACATTTACTCTAACCAAAGCACACAAGCAGTCATTGCTAGTAATATTTAAAAGATACTACACTGTACAACACACATACATACTAACAAGCTACCACATTCACTTGAGACTTATAATACCTTCTAGTACAAATGGCTAATTCGCGTGATATTGTAGATGAACTAGACCATATTACTATTGCGCATTCGTCGACCTGCGATATTGACAATTGCAACAGCATAGTGAAAAATCATAAACAACCACTTAAAATTATTCACCAGAATATACGCAGCATATCACGTAATACACCGGGTTTGCTTACACTTTTGGCTAGATCACAAATAGATTGGGATTTTATTGTTTTGACCGAGTGTTGGTTGCCCTGCACTCACTATATTCCTATGATTAACAACTACATTTTTTGTAAAACTAAAAATAATAAAACGCAAAACGAAGGTGTTGTCGTGTATTACAAAAGCTCATTTAAGCCTGTGATAGAAGAACCAGCGGTTTCAGATTGTAACATCCTCTCGATGAAAATAAACCACAGTACAGTCATTATAGCGGCCTACAGACCAGCCGGTTACAAAAACCTGCATAACTTCTTCTCTTCGCTAGACCTGTTCATAAAATCTCTATCAAATTTTGCTAATATAATTTTAGTAGGCGACATTAACGTTGACATAGTATACAACAGCGCAGACCCACACTCAGCAACGTACTTAAACCTCTTAGCTTCACATGCAATGATGCCTGCCCACACATTAACTACCCATAACAGAACGTGCCTAGACCACGTCATGATAAAAACAAGACTTACAGCAGCTTGTTATGTTGCAGAAACGTCTATCACAGATCATAACGCTATTATTCTCTTCTTAGAACGAAATCACTCACCAAATAGATCGTATAGTATAACAAAAATAATAGACTATGATAAACTCGATGACAATATGAATGACATAGACTTCACAGATATTTTCTTATGTGATGATGTGGATGCAGCAACATCCCTTTTTGTTAATATCCTGAACAACCTAATAATGGCTAATACTAAAACAATAAAGTCACCAAACAGAAAAAAAATTTACAAACCGTGGATAACCGCTGGGCTTCTAAGATGCATGAGAAATCGAGACAAATTACACCAAAAAGCGAAAAGAAATCCTAACAACCCAGATGTAATGCTAATATACAAAAGATATCGTAATTTCTGTAACGATTTGCTTAAAAAGGTTAAAATACAATACGACAGAAATAGACTTGAACTAGCCGCAAAAACAAATAATAAAACACTATGGAACGCTATAAAAGACATCACGCATACAAACAAAAGAAAAAACAATGCTACACAACTTATCAACACTCCAGATCCACTAACATCCGTTAATCAAGTAAATACGTACTTTGTGAATATAGGTAAGGAAATTGCAGATCGGCTAAACACTCAACAGGACCATTTTCCATCGCTACCGCCTAAAACTCATCCGCACTCACTAGTTATTCTCCCGACAGACGAATTCGAAGTAAATAATATTATCGAAAGTATGAAAACCGATTGCGCCGTCGGTCGCGATAATATTTCCTCAAAGTTCATAAAGAGGTATAAACAAATTCTTACTCAGGCTATTACCTTTATTTGCAACCTAGCTATTAAGACAGGTAGGTTTCCCGATGCTTGGAAATTAGCGGAGGTTCATCCCATACACAAAAGCGGGGACGAAGTCTGTGTCAACAATTACAGGCCGATTTCTATACTACCATCGTTTTCAAAAATCCTCGAAAAAATTATGAATAAGCGCCTAGTAAATTACCTAGAGAACAATAAGTTGCTTTCTTCATCCCAGTTTGGTTTCCGTTCAAAATTATCTACTAGTGACGCTATACATTCTCTGACAGGATTCATTTCAGATAATCTGGATGTAAACAGAAAGGTTATTGTCATTTTTATAGATCTGGCAAAGGCTTTTGACACGGTCTCCGTCCCTCTGCTGCTTAGGAAAATGGAGAATCTGGGAGTCAGAGAAACCCAACTAAAATTGTTTTCTGATTACCTAGCTAATCGCTATCAGCGTGTCAAAATAGACGAATACGTTAGTAATGACCTTCCCATCATTCACGGTGTACAAGGCAGTATTCTTGGTCCCACCTTATTCTTGACCTATATAGATGAACTCTGTGAGCTCGAAATGCCAAACGGAAAAGTTGTTGCCTTTGCGGATGACACTGCGCTCTTGTTTCAAGCCGAAACCTGGGAACAAGTTTATAACCACGCACAAGCTGGTCTCAACCTTGTTGGGACTTGGTTAGTTAAAAATAAACTGGCTGTAAACGTTGACAAGACCAAATATATTGCATTCTCTATAAAAAATCCTAGATTTCCGATACAAGATCTAAAAATAATAGCCCACACTGGTTTGTGCTCTAATTATACTAGTTCCTGCTCATGTATGCCACTACAAAAAACTGACAGTATAAAATACCTAGGTGTAAGTCTAGACAAATCACTAAATTTCAACACACACATTGATCTTTTAGTGGCTAGAACCAGAAAGCTTATTTTTGTTTTTAAAAATCTGCGACGGGTGGCTGATAAAAAGGTTATAAATACAGTATACTTAGCACTATGTCAGTCAATTCTTGTTTAACGGTTTGGGGGGGTGCCGCTAAAACGTTGTTATTGAAGTTAGAAAGGGCTCAAAGATGTGTTCTAAAAGTAAGTCATTTCCTGCCTTTTCTACATCCTACCAACTTAGTTTACGAGCATACTGGAATGCTAACTGTCCGTCAACTCTACGTCCAGAACACAGTCCTAAGACTACACTCTCAACTTCAGTACGATCCTGCACTCCTAGCCGATAAACGACGCAAGCACGCAGTCTGTCCTACAGCGCGCTCTAATACAAGATTCTTACAGCACCAATTCACCTTCCTGGCTTGTTATCTTTACAATAAGCTGAACAAAATTCTGTCATTCTACAAGCAGCCCAGAAAAACCTGTAAAAAGACTTTATGCAAATGGTTACAAAAGCTAGATTATAATGAGACTGAACAATTGCTAGCGATTCTCCGTTAATGCACACGTCTTACACATATGCACACTCACACACACACACACACCATAACACACACACACACACAAACACACACACCACATAACCCACACAAACACACTCACATGATTATTGTGGTTAAATATGTTTCTTTTTCCTGAAATTTTGTTAAATTTTTTACTTATTTCTGTTTCTCTCTGGTTTTACCGGAAACTTTGTAAATATATACATTAATTTATAGTAATTTTAATTTTTTAGTATAAGAGTAGTCCGAGGTGAGGGCCTGGTGATCTGTCACACAGGATTTTCCTAGTATGGACTCCAGTCTCTCACAAAGGATAATGTGTCTTCACTGTCTGTAACTACTGTTTATTTTTTGTAATCCTTTGTGAAGAGAGAAATAAAATATTCATTCATTCATTCATTCAATTATTTAATTCAAAAATAAATTGCTATTCTATGAAAGATGGGGATTCCATTGTGGTTATATAATTTTCTGTCTTTGAGTGTCGTCTGCCCATAACCCATAAACTTTCAATGTAGACCTATTGTAGGCGGTCTGCACGCTGCAATATTCTTTTTATTTTTTTGGACTGAAAATCATCAAACGACCCGCTCCCACTGAGAGTGGATCGCAAGGGTGTTTTGGACTTTTACTAACTAAAAACTATGCATGTTCCTTTTCGAGCCCGATATTTTTCGGGGCCGTTTGCATGCTCCACGGTGTCCTCAGGACGAGCATCACAGTGGTAACACTCTGACGTTTCCTCCGGCCTAAATAATAGGTTGGGGAAAAAGTCTTTTCGTATTTTTGTATGAAAAGTCAAGACATTTTTTTCAAAGTTTATTTACATTTATTTACAATATATATGTACCGTTTTGTTGAATAACTTTCTGCCATTTTGTGGGCAGAGACATTATCCCGTTACTGTAGAAACTTTGGGACTTCTGATCAAAAAAACGGGACAAATAGTTTTGGCAGTCCTCTCTTGAGGTCAACCTTACAGAACCTAAAGAATTCTGCAGAGACCGAAACAGGTGAAAATCTGAAGGCGCAAGGTCAGGGCTATATGGTGGATGCACTAGGACCTCCCAGTCGAACTCTCTTAATTTTTGCTGAGTGGCTAAAGATGTGTGTGGTCTAGCGTTATCGTGATGAAAGACCACACCCTTCCTGTTGATCAATTCCGGCCGTTTTCTCTCGACTGCTTCCTTTAATCTCATCAGTTGCTGGCAGTAAAGATCAGAATCGATGGTTTTGCCGGGCGGTAAAAGCTCATAATAAACAATGCCCTTCCAATCCCACCATACACACAGCATCACCTTATTTCGTGTTAGGCCAGGTTTGGCCACAGTCTGTGAAGCCTGGCCAACTTTCGACCACGACCTTTTTCGCACGTTCTTGTCGTACGTGATCCACTTTTCATCGCCAGTTATCAATCTCTTCAAAAACGGCTCGGTTTCATTACGTCTCAATAATGAATCGCAAATGACTACACGGTTCATTAAGTCAGTTCATTAAGTCAGTCAGCTGTGGCGAGCCGCGGCAACCGGTCGAGTCCGCGCAGCTAATCGTGCGCAATGTCGTTATCCAAAGTGATAAAATGTTCCAATTGCAATGTGGTTATCAACGAGGTGCTCGCGTTTATTTGTAATAAAATAGACGTGATGGACGATGTAAGCATTAGCAGAATATGTGTTAGTGCTTTTACTGAGAGTGACATAGTAAATGCTAAAAACCTTTTGTTTGATTCCCTGACTACGGCTAGAAGGAAGAAAATCCGGAAGAGACAAGGGAAGTCGCTGCGTGATATTGACGACATCGTCAGTGTATTAAAGGAAATAGACCCAGAGGATATTCCTGTGTTTGTTGCGCGGGAATTACACAAATTGCCGCCGGTGTTATTTGATCATGTCGATGTGACAAGACTTCTCAAAGACATTGTACGATTACAAGGTGAACTGCAAGAGATCAAACACCAATACGTCACTTCAGATCAATTGGAAGGAGTAAAAAGAGATTTAGAGTCATTGAAGAAAAAATCAATTGTCAATAATTATGTGGGAAATGTGAACACAAAGAGAGGCGCTTGTCTAATTGATAGTTTTGCTTGTGACAGTGGACCGATTGGTTTACCTCCTATGGACCAAATGAGCCTTCCCTTACTCCAGTCTTCCCCGGAAACTCCTATGAAATACCGGGATATTAATAAATCAAGTTTGTTACTGGGGGGTAGTGCGCAAAAATCACCGGTTCAAATTCAAGCGGTTTGCGATCATAACGGTGAATCAGCTGTGGGCAATAAAATCAGGGAGGGGACAGCGGTGCATCGTGAACACGGCGGAGATGCGAAGGTGATGACTCATACGCAGCTGCACTCGGAGCGGTCGCCGGGACATACTGCTGTGACGTTTGAGGGCAACGAGACAGCGCCATCGCAGATAACGTTTTCCGATGTTGCATGCGGGGGCGTTTGGAAACAAAAGGCTCCTGATAACGAATGGATTGAAGTGCAACGGAAAAGGTTGAGAAATCGTTTCGTAGGCAGCAGGGGTAAGGCAGTTATTCAACCCGATGAAAAATTCAAAGCAGCTGATATTAAAATTCCATTGTATATTTATAACGTGGCGAAAGAGGTGTCTGCGTGTGACATACAGAGTTACGTGGAGAACAAGACCGATTTAAAAGTGACGTTAGACAAAGTTACTATGAAAACGTTAAAGGATTATGATGCATACAAAATATTTGTACCAAAACATAAAGTGGAATTATTCTTGAAAGATGACTTTTGGCCCGACGGTGTTGCATTTCGTCGTTTCATACACTTTGGCCCTAAGAAGAATAATAGCTCGAGTAGATCTGTACGAAATGATAATATATATTTAAAATGAGTGACAAAAATATTGTCAAATTTTTGAGTTTTAATTGTAAAAGTGTGACTAGATCAATCGATTGCGTGAGGAAATTATGTCGCTCTGCGGACGTGGTTGCACTTCAAGAGACATGGCTTCTGCCCCAC
This sequence comes from Musotima nitidalis, assembly GCA_949126915.1. NCBI lineage: Eukaryota > Metazoa > Arthropoda > Insecta > Lepidoptera > Crambidae > Musotima > Musotima nitidalis. The sequence continues at coordinate 10,011,569 of OX421423.1, read as the reverse complement.
GACATTTCCATCCTGGGCAGCATAGACGGCGATTTTGCCTTCACCGGTGTGTCCGCAGTGGACACATCGTCTGGCGTTCTGCGCGGGCGACCGCACGGTGGGGTGGCGCTTCTGTGGAGGAAGAATCTGTTCACGTCAGTATCTGTGATAGTGTGTAATAGTGTGCGCCTAGCCGCAATCAAAATCGTGATTCAGGATAGGTCGTTGTTGATTTTTTCAGTGTACATGCCAACTGATTCAATAGATAATCTCATAGATTTCACAGAGTGTCTTAGTGAAATTAGTGCAATCATTGAAAATAATAATGTGGATTGCGTATTTATGCTCGGGGACTTCAACGCGCACCCAGGTGAGCTGTTCTATTCTGAATTAATTGACTTTTGTGTGGAACAAACTTGGTCGTGCGTTGATAAGGACTTACTGCCGACGGACTCATTTACTTTTGTGAGCGACGCCCACGGGTGTCGGCGTTGGCTCGACCACTGTGTCGTCACGAGTGCCGCGCGGCAAACTGTGGTTGGCGCGACTGTACTTTATGATACTTACTGGTCAGATCACTATCCGTTACAGTTAGAGTGTGATTTTAATTTTATAAAACCTAAAATTAATAGTCCTAAATGCATTAATAGTGATGTAATATGGGGTGAAAGGGACGCATTTCAAATAAATAAATATAGGGAATTTTGTCAAAACAAGTTCAGGGAACTACACTTTCCAGCAGGTGTGTCTGGTTGTGCGGAAAAAATGTGTACAAATACTTGTCATAAACTGCTGATAGAGGACTTATATAATAACATAATAAATATACTTACTCAAGGTGCAAAATTTTGTAATAATAATAAAAATTATAAACGAGGTAAACATGTAACTGGATGGAATAAACATGTTAGGGACGCTCACCTGAGGTCTCGTCTGTGTTTACAAAGGTGGCAGCTGAACGGTAAGCCGGGAGGTGGACCTATTTATATGGAGATGGTGGAGGCTAGGAGAGTTTTTAAATCTAAGTTGAGGTGGTGTCAAAATAAACAGCAGCAAATTAAAATGGACATTATTGCTGAACACCGTTCCAGCAAGGATTTTAAACAATTCTGGAAATCAACCAATAAACTGAACCCTAAGTCAAGCCTTCCGGTGAGCGTCGCTGGCATGCATGAGCCTGGTGAAATAGCTAACGCCTTTCAGAAATACTTTAGAGTAGATTCCCCCCTTGGACCAGCGGCTGTGGAGCTCGATGCAGGGTGTGTGTCAGAACACCTGAGTATTAGATTCTCTTCGAAGGATGTAGCTCGCGTGATCGCTGGTATGGTACGTGGAAAATCGCCAGGTCACGACCACATCAGCATCGAGCATTTGCAGTGCGCTGGCTTCCATCTGCCGAGGGTACTGGCATTACTTTTTAATCTATGTATGAGTCACTCTTACCTGCCTAGCGACCTAATGCGCACTATAGTTGTACCTGTAATAAAAAACAAAACGGGGGATGCCTCAGACTTGTCCAACTACAGACCAATATCTTTGGCCACTGTTATTGCTAAGGTGCTGGACAGTTTGCTTGATCAACATCTGAATAAACATATTAACTTAAGCGACGCACAATTTGGTTTTCGGCCAGGTTTGTCTACTGAAAGCGCTATTCTATGTCTCAAGCAGACTGTTCACTACTACACAGCTAGAAAAACGCCGGTCTACGCTTGTTTTTTGGACTTGTCAAAAGCATTCGATTTGGTCTCGTATAATATACTATGGGAGAAGCTGAAATGTGAGACACAAGTACCACACGAGTTAGTTTCATTATTTAACTATTGGTATAACAACCAAACCAATAGTGTGAGATGGGCAGGCTCGTACTCTGACATGTACCGGCTGGAGTGCGGGGTGAGGCAGGGGGGGCTAACGTCTCCAAGGCTCTTCAACCTGTATGTGAACCGTCTAATCGAGGAGCTCAGCAGCACCAACATCGGTTGCCATATAGATGGCGTATGCGTCAACAATTTCAGCTACGCGGATGACATGGTGCTGCTGAGTCCCTCGGTTGGAGGGCTGCGTAAGCTTCTGAACATATGTGAAAAATACGCAGAGTCCCATGGGCTAAGGTACAATGAGAAAAAGAGTGAGTTCATGGTGTTCAAATCAGGCTCTAAAAATTGTCCTAATGCGCCTCCAGTCGCTCTCAATGGTTCTCCTCTTATCCGGGTCTCCCAGTTTCAGTATCTGGGTCACTGGGTCACGGAGGACCTGCGAGACAATGTTGACATTGAAAGGGAACGCAGGGCGCTGTCCGTCCGCTGTAACATGGTGGCTCGTAGGTTTGCACGTTGTTCCCGAGACGTTAAGGAGACTCTTTTCAAGGCCTATTGTCAGTCCTTCTACACTAGCAGCCTATGGACCAACTATACGCAGCGGGCGTACAGTGTTCTGCGCGTCCAATATAATAACGGGTACAGAATGTTGATGGGGCTGCCGCGTTGGTGTAGCGCGTCGGGCATGTTTGCAGAAGCGCAAATTGATGGCTTTCATGCTATCATCAGAAAGAGATGCGCTTCGCTACTGTCTCGCCTTCGCGGCGGCACCAACAGCATTCTGGTCACACTGACGGACAGGTGGGACTCGCCGATACTGGGACACTGGATGGGGCTTCACACCACTGCTTAGCGTAGGCAGTGTTCGGGTGTCGGAGAGTCCTACACTGTCCTAGATTCGATGTTAGTTTGTTGTAAGTAGTGTTAATTTGTAGTGTTAATTTGCCGTTTTACTAACCCCCTTTGTTTGTTATTGTTTATTGTTACTAACACTTAAATATGGGCTATTTCAGAAAATTGCCTGAAATAAAAGATTTTTATTTTTATTTTTTTATTTATTTTAAGTTTCTTTGAGTGAGCTCGTGTGGCACCCAAATATCGAGCTTTTTTGTATAACCAGCTTTCTTCAAATGGGTCAAAACTGTTTTGTGGTCAATTCCCAGTTCTTCAGCTACATCGTAACTACTAATGTGCCGATCTTGCTCCACTCTTTCAAAAATGGCGTCCATTTTATTCGTAACAGGACGACCAGAGCGAGGTGCATCTTTAACATCGAAATTTCCGGACTGAAAACGTTTGAACCAAATTTGTGCTACTCTTACTGACACTGCATCAGGTCCATAAACATCACAAATTTTTTTCACTGCTTGAGTTGCATTTTTGCCTTTTTTATAATAAAATTTTAAAATGTATCGAATTTCTTCATTAGATTCACTCATTTTAACGGAGAGAAAAACAAATGAAAAATAGCGGGAAACAACTTTTTTTTTTTTTTTCTTTTCTTTATAATGGAACCTTTTTAATGTTACCAAAACCAGCCAGACACAAATAGTACAGTCAAAAAAAATTTATAATAAGTTTATACCTACGTTATGCGAAAAGACTTTTTCCCCGACCTAATATGTGCAGGAACCTGGCGCTTCTCTAGCCACACCTCAAAAAAGGGACTTACCTCTACTATCGTGGCGAGCCCTGCACGTGGTTGCAACATTTATCAGGCTTTCTGGCCAAGCGTCTCCATTCTAGAACTTTTCGACCCCAACGTACCTCTAGCTAGATAGTTAAACTAAAATGAAGTCGAAAAATAATTTCCGTGGCAAGGCCAAATTTAGTTTCCCATACAACTAGCTGGCATTGGAAGGGTGCCAGCCCCCATAAAATAAACCAAGATGTGAATTAACTTCGGAATAGCCACTCCCTTTGAAAAACGACTAAACAAAACCGGTTTCGGGGTTATCTTTACTGGTAGATAATATTAACGGTCTTCTTAGTAAATATATATGTGTTACTTTTTTAAATGCTAATGGTTTAGTACTCGTATAGTATCTATTTATTTATAACCTAATTGACCTCTGCTAATTCTATACAAAAAGCATTTCACTATGACATTGTTGTATATAAAGGGTGTCTCAGTAAGAGTGCCCTTTTTATTTTAAAATAAAAACAAGTATTTTATGGTTCCAGCAGGTCAACGCAACCTGTCACATTGCGCATGAAACAATCGACTTATTGCAGCAACAATTTCCAGATCACATTATATCACGAAATTCTGACGTCAACTGTCACGTGACGATTTTTTTCTGTGAGGTTTTGTAAGCCACGTGTTTATGCGAATAAACCCAAAACAATTCCTGAGCTCGAATCGGAAATCCAACGCGTCACAGCCGCATCTCTGTGCAAAAGTCATGGAAAATTTTAATGAACAGTAATGTCAGGCCTGTCATCGGAGGGGGTCTAAGTACCTCCCGGTAGGGCGAAGGCCGATAAAAGGTAACACCCAGAGGTTGGCGACTCTGGGTCCAGAAGCATCAGGAGGGCCTTAGGCGGCGGGGGCACGGGGGGGACCCCTGCTGTTTAACCACAGACCCTTCGAGAAGTCGGCCACACACGCAATAGCACAAGGAGGTAGGAGGGTTGCGTCCGCCTTGCCTCTCTGATGAGGTCCTCCCGGTTTTGTCCCAGAGGACGTTGACCGCGTGCGTTGAAGGCAGTGCGTAAAAGCATTTTGTTACCGATATTTAAGCCACATGAGACTGCCTCTAGGGTAACCTGCCCATGACGAACATAAAATTTCCCGGTAAAACGACAACAGACTCGCCACCAATTACGTGGGACTAACATTATAACTGGCGATAGGTGGGCGTATAATATGCCTACAGACGTGATATTATGTATGAAATTATCATTAAATCACTTTTATATGCAATAAGTAATTACTGGTTAATATAATTATGATCGCTTATTATGCCAGTTGGAGCTTGATAGTGCAAGAGTCAGTTCGGAACTGCCCACCGGCGACGTCAGAATGAATGTATATACAGCTTACAATAATGATGGAGATTTAGGGTAACCATGATATGTATAATGATAGGAAATCGAAACATATATACCGAACTGTGTTGTTTGTGTATCTTGCAATATTATTTTACTTATGTTTAAAAAAAATTAAAATAAAACTATCCTTTTATATGTCTTTTATTTAACGAAATACCTATTTGTTAGCGTTTTGATTAAAAAACAAACTAACGAAACAAAAATTACTACAAAAATTCAAATTATAGGTGCACTTTCTTTCTTTACTTTAAATGGAATATAAAATATGACTTGTATTATTTAGCAAACTGAAACTTGAATATTCAGTTTATTTTCTATATAGTTAGAAACTTTCAGGCTTAAAATTTTATAATTTGAAATCAAAGAAATTGTTTTTCATTCAAGTTTGTCTCAATAAAGCTTATCAAAAAGTCAACACAAGAATAAAAGCAATCACTTACTGCGGACAGGAGCTTGAGTTGTGAAAAATAAGGCACGAAACTAGTCAAGTTTTGAACTAAGACCAGATTTTTTTCGGTAATGTCACAATTTTATATTCCAACAAAATTTGATCACACAGCCCCCCTGGTCGTAGATATGTGCAGACCCCGTCATGGCGTAGTTAAACAAGACGCCAAGAGAGGCCTCGGGCAAGGAGTTGCTTGTACAAGCTAATATTATACGTCTACCTACTCAGTGCCGTCGCACGGGAGAGATAACACGCGGTATATGGATTTCTGCGATGCATGGTTTTGGCCTGGTTAGAATAAGCGCCAAATTTGCATTGTTCGGTAGAAATTATCAAACTCTGCTTACAAATTTCGTATCGTAAAATGAAAAAAGAAGTGTTACCATTGCAGTAAGAAGGTTATATTATTCTCTTACACGTTTATCGACTTTTGGACGTGTGAGGGTAGATATTGATAATGCCGCCGTAAAGATATAAAAACGATTACTATTGACTCCGGTATTATACGTAAAATAAAAGCTCAAGTTTGTGACACGATGGCGCAAATGGGAATGGGATGGGGATGGGGAAATGGAATGGGAAAATATGACTAAAGAAGTAAATATCCCCATGTGCATTTTTTACCACTATGCCACTTTTTGGTTTATTGTCAAATAAAATATTTAAAAATATTATTTTTTTACAACCAACAAGTTAAACAATGGTACAAAAGAAAATTAAAACTAAACAAACATAAAATTAACCCTTTATTGGTCATTACGAAATATGCTCCCACCACTAATAACTTTAATGTTGATGTTTGACAATAGGTCACGCAGAATATATTCGATTTTTTTTCAAGTAACAACAACGAACAAACAGAAGCATAAACCTCTTTCCACTAAAACTGTTAATAGCACGACAATAATGGACTCCGAATATTTTTTTGAGATGAATATACCTCCACTTAATATCTTCAATAAATCTTGGAAAACGAACATATAGATGCAGAAACCTCTATCAATTAAATCTATGAATAGTGTTTAGCGCGTCAAAAAGGAATGCAGAGTTTTTCCTTACTGGCAAATTTTCCGGGTAAAAGGGGTTTTTCCAAGTACACTTCAGGCTGATAGCAAAATGTTTGTACCTTTGTGTACTGTTTTTAATTTATTATTTTTGTTCCTACGTAAATTTGTTCGTTGACGGTTTTAGAGTTAGATAAAATTGTGTTTTTAATGTTTTGTGCTAACATTCATCGTTCACATTTTTTGTTTATGATATTTTTTTTAATTTACTGGCCTTTTCTTAATAAAAAATATAGTATTTTTGGATAATCATAATGTCTTCATCCTTATTTCTGTGCGTCATTAGGACATTTCCTTTATAGATAGTAAGCCTAAATTTAAGAGAAAAATAAAACAATATTATTTGTATGTACTGTAAGTGTGAGCTAGCTAACGCAATTTTATTAATATATTGGCTATCTCACAACTAAAAAAAAAGTATATGAATGAAAAATATACGGAGAATCAGACCCCGCAGTTAAACCGTACTCTCGGTTTTGTGGGACTATGTTATAAATAAGTTGTTACTTACTGAATAAATAAATAATAAATTCTCTTTTCACTGAAAAATATGAACATGTGCCAATAACCACATTTTACTCGTGGTCACGGTGAGAACACGATTCACTGGTTACAGGTATCGAAACGTCATGCGACGATTCAAAAATCGTAAATTTAAATCGCGGTTTCAATCCGTAATTTCTCCATTAAGTATTTATATTGCGTAAAAGCAGAAGGAAACATTAAAATGTAACTCACTTTAAAAATGGTTTAAGTATATAACTTATTAACAGGCAGTTTTTTACACAAACCGTCAAAGAAAATGACGAAAGAAAAAAGTACTATAGCAATATATGAACAAAATACAGATTTTTTATTTATTTACTTATTCGGTAATGTTCGTCCATTAGTGGGATGGTATATTTTTAGGTCTGCAAGTGGGACGTCAACAAATCACTTTTTTCTTAGGCGTGCCTTATAAATTTGTACTGACTCTAATTTATAAGTAACACATTTCTAAATCTGATACAATCTATTGAAATCAAAAATATTAACTAAAACTGTTTCAATCTAAGAGGTGGCGGATGGTATGAAAGCTGGCAACAAAAGCGTCAATTATATTTGATGTGGCTTAATAGGTTAAGGCTTTTTTGTTTGTCCCTTGTACGACAAAAATCTAATATAAATATAAACTTTTTTATTTGAGTATAAAGGACATTAACATTATTATATAGGGAAATTAGACTAAACGATCAGGAACAATAACGAAAGCACAATATAAAGGATAAGTGTGATCGCGTTTTCCACGCCTTTACCAAATTAGTTTTTAGTTAAGCATTAAGTCAGTTGTAAGGCTGACGCTGATTTATACTGGATCTCTAACTTGACCCATTGACGTCAATCAGAAGTTCAGCGGAGCATTAAATGTATATGGGGAATATGCTGTTGAATAGTTGTAAAATGACTTCTGACAGTGATAATAAAACTCTTTTGTCATACCCCATACACTCGTAATAAAATTTCAGCTTTAGATAGCCGATCAGGCCAATTTAAGTATTTAGAAATCAACCACAACTCAAATACCATTGGTATCAAATTGGTTAAGGCATAAACCTAGTTATTTTATAAAAGCGTTAACGATAGACCAAGTCGCAATCACCTAAGTATACAGCAATTTTCTATACGTTTAACCTCTGAGGTAGCATGCAGCAAGCACTTGGAGGAAGTCCAAAGCAACTAGCGCTCGTGGTCTAAGTTACAACCGTTAGTCTACTACTGTTATTTTGTCCAGTTAATATAAAAATGAGTTTTAAGTTATAGGGAATAAAATTAAATATGTTTTAGAAGGAGAACACATTAAATTATACAAACAAAAATACGACATCGAATTGTATCAACACCGTCCTAGGTAGTCTGATTTTTTATTTACAAGCTGTATGAATTCAAGGCATGTAAACTCACTGTTTGTTTTTCTTCATAACTGAAATTCAGTCAAATCTGGCTGAACCAGTGAGCAGACTCTGGGCCCTAAGCTTAAGTCTAGGGCAACTGGGATAATGCTAGGATATGATGATGATGACTCACTGCTTGTTCTCTATATATTTAGTTTGATTCCCTCAAATATAGCTTAACCAGAGCAATATTGGGTTACGTTTTGTATAACTGCGAATGAAAAAATTATAATTTAAAACAATGCTGTTATAGAATTATGCGCTCTATGGGAACAAATATCTTCGAAATCACGGAGTATTTAATAAGGATTATAATCTCATTATCTTAGTAGCAGCGACTTTCCTTAAAGAAAAGATCTTCCAAAAACACACCCGAATCGCAAAAGAAATACGATGTAGGAAAAAAACATCACGCTACTGTTTTAGAACTTGCACAACTTTCCGAGTTGATTAGATTGGCATCGTATACGTGAACTCCAAAGTAAACAGCTGTATTGTCTTTGAAACAGTTTTCAAGTCGAATACACGACGATAATAATATGGTCTGCATTGATGACATGTTAAGAGCCAGGGAAGAGGTGCTATATTCTTTAGCTGTTTCGCGATTAATTTGAGTAAAATGCTGTAATTTTTTTGAAACTTGTTTTCATGACTAAACTAGGATCTTACGTTAAATATTAAGTCGGCTTTGATGACACATTTAGTGCTATTACTATTCTTCCAACAGCAGATACATTAATTTTGTGTGTAACAAAAAATACATTTTTTTAAACGTACTCGATACGCATATGGCCAAAGATTTTGGTAGGCGGTGCAAAAAAATCTTTAACTTTAGCCTCAAAGACTTGGTCTCGGCAGTTTAGTCGTATATGGACAAAGCTGCCTCGACCTTGCATACGTCACAGATTATTCTGGAGCTTTGAGTGTGGTTTTGCCTTATCTGTTCTTCGTCCACAGTAGAATTCCAGTGCCACTTGAGTCGCGGGGTGGTGTTCACAAAGTTCACTGTTCACAAAGAAACAGACACTTTAATATTTATTTGTTTTTATTTTTATTCATAGATTATATTTATATTCATATCAACAGTATTAATTTATTATTCATAGATTACTGTTATATTCATATCTTCAGTATTAATTACAAGACCATAACACCAACGCGCACCTATAAATACAAAAGCGTCTTACGTTACAATAAGTGCTGAACCCTTTCATTCCCTGTCAGATGCCAGACACTGTACAAGTAGAAAGATAATATCAAGAGTTTGAACAAGCAGCCAAGTTATGACATAAATCACTATACTGGACGAGCAACTTTGACTTTGTACCCCTTCTTATATAAAAACAAAAAAATATACAACATGTTACTACACAGTATATCTTTAATCAGTAGGAATTCGTTTTTATAAAAAAAAATATTACGCACATTCTTAACTCATTGCAAGGCAGTGGTAAAAATATTCCCACCACGAATTGAACCTTATTTAGTTGTGTTAACTAAACCACTAAAAACTTTTTAATATGTTCTGCCCGTTAAAGCGTAAATGTCATATTGCCAATTTTACAGTGGAACGGTTAAAAGATAATTAAGAGTTAAAAGATTTGCGCTCTCTATCGCACAGTTGTCGAATTACTAACAAGACCTTTAAACACCCAATGCATTTATGTAAAAGGAAACTTGTGACATAGTTAAGTCAATTTTGGATTTTTCGACATTTATGTCTTTAAATAACGAGTTGTGCGCTATGTTAATAGATGCTTAATATATTTTAAGATAAAACACATGATGATTTTGAGCGAAGCTGTAATTAATAGCGGATAAATAAACACAAAGTAAGCTAAGCATGCTCTCATACTCATAACTAACTACTCCAAGATGTATTTGTTAATAACGGCTCATAATACGGTTAAATTTATTAAGGATAACTCCACAGGCAGTATGCTCTTACTTACTTATCATAATTTAAGTACTGTACAAGAAAAATAGATAGATTCCAGGATGCATTACACCTTTTTTCAAACAAATATTTACATGGTTGAAAAACTTATATTTTACATCAGAATTCAATTTATATTTAATTTCTTATTAACATAGTTCAAGAGTATATTATGTAATTTATTTTGTTTGCACACAATTGTTTTGTGCAATGCCCTACAACTAGAAGAAAGGAAAATATTTAACGTACATAACACTGGGAGTACGCAGATATATTTTAATTAAGAATTGAATGTTTATAACAAATTAACTAAAAAAGTACTGGACCGATTTCTAAAATTCTCTCACCATTTGAATTCTACATTATCTCTGAGTAGGGCTATGTGTTGTACTAAAAAATGTAATCAATTTGTAAAATATAATTAATATATTAGCTACTGAAGCGAAGTAAAGGATATCACTACCAATGGCATACAAATATATTCAAATTGGCAAATAAATAAAATTTAAATTAACAATAAAACGCAAGCTGTCTTCAAAGGGATACTATTCTATCAAAGACTATATGGCAGATAAAAATACTTGGGATTAAACTGCTGTTTCATACAAGCTATTCTAATATGAATGACTTAAAACATGAATATTGTTAATGTTATATTATATTGCATTGTATAGCTTCACAGACAAATGAAGATTGTAATTCAAGTACCAAACCAATGGATATATTTAAAAGAGCCTGTGAGTTTCTTGCCAGTTCTTCTTACAGAGTGGTGGCTCGGAACTGGCACTTAGATTCACTTACACCTAATTATATTGTTGCATGTAAGTGAATCTAAGCTTCGGGATTTAGTGTAATAATATTTCGATTGTTTTTTTTACAATTTTGATTATGACGTTTTAAAGTACTATGTATAATAGTTTATGAAATGAATATTTATTTTACCTTTACTTTACTCTTTTGGATCAACGTGGTTATCCTACTGCTTTTATATTATACGAATATTGACAAAACATAGCCGGATGCCCTATATTGTTTATAAAGTTGGTGAAAGTTCTATTTTCCACTAGAAACAACTGGACTTTGTCGTTCACTGGTTCTCTTCAGAAAAGTCCAAACTTACAACATGTTCTCTGATTTGGCAATGCAAGAGCAATATTAGATATTGAATTGCTTTGTTGCGAACAATAAAAATATTGTACTTATTCGAGGTTTTCGGTTGAATTCTCTTAGCAGTTGTCGAGATTTTGTAATTTTTTTACTTGTAATAAAGTTGTGGTGCTTGTAGGTCGCGAGTCTTGGTCGACTCAAACGGAAGTTAAGAACAGTACATAGGTACAGGTGATACGTGAATATTTTTTCTGGCATATGAACCGAGCTCTTTCGTGAATCGAAAGGTGCGTAAAGCCGTTGATCTTGGTTATCAGTGTACATACATACATACAATCACGCCTGTTTCCCTGAAAGGGTAGCCAGAGGTATTTTATACGCCCACGTTTCGCCAATTCTATTGTTGGTCCCATTTAATAGGTGGCGAACCTATTGACGCTTACCGGGAATTTTTATGTTCGTCAGAGCCACGTCCATTAATCGGCAGGTGCAAGTGCATAGCTTTTGGGCGAGCCAAACATAATGGAAGTGACAAAGTCAGCCTGCGCTGGCTCGTCCACGTTGAGTTGAATGAAGTCGAATCGAGCTGTCATGAGAGCATACCTGGGTCGACCAGATGGAAAGCGTCCAGTCGGACGCCCTCGCTATACTGAATTGACCAGGTCGAAAAACATTTGAGTCACCTGCAACGGCCGGATTGGCGACAAGTGACTGAGAACAGAGCAAAGTGGAGAAATCTCGTGTCGGAGGCCAAGATCCACTTCGGGTCGCGTCTTCGGTCGTCGGGTCTTCGGGTCGGTCGGTACATCACTCGCAGGTGAGGTTGGCTTGTGCTTCTAAGATGTTGGTAGGATCCCTAGACACCGATTGATCCCGATTATCATTGTACATAGTAATTGTTAAGCAAAGTTAGTGGCTTTATTGGGCTGCTTGAATATTTTAACAGCATGATGCCACTTACATGCATTTGCTAACCAGGTCATACTCCAATCTAAATCCTTTTAACCTTTGTTTGTGAGAGGAGGCGTCAGCCAAACTGAGGGTACAAATAGGCAAAATTATGTCTTCCTAAGCGAAGATTTTACTGTTATTATAAAATTCTACATAAGAGGTTGTACTAATACTTACATGCACGTGACACGCTTTAAATATTTATTGATCGTCAGTATATTTATATCATATACCAGGTCCAATAGCAAAATACTTTAAGAACTTCAACTGGTTCAATCCCTTTATCTAAGATTGGTGTTGACAAGACCCTGGCTCAAGTTAAGGTAATACCATGTCGTGATCGCGCATAATGTTCAGGGGACACCGAGGCTACCCGGATATTGCCCGTTTGTTTGCTATCACGTGCTTTTTGTATTCAACGAAAAATGTAATGGTATTGCAAATATACAAATCGAATTCGAATATGTGTACTGTTTGTAAATGTACAGTCTGAAACATTGAATGTTGGTTGTTAGTAAATATATTTCGAAAAGAAAATGGTAAAGAAAGAATTTTAAAAAATTAATTGTATATCACATCTCAGCCCATTTACGTCCTTACTGAGCACAGGCCTCCTCTCACATACCGAGGTGCGAGGGTAGTAGGTTATACTCCACCACGCGGACCCAGTGCGGATTGGCGGAGGCAGGTGAATGGTGTCCTGTTGTTAGAATTTTTCAAGCCGCCCAGTTAGGCATCTAACATGGCTTAACGACTACCACATTTAGTGATAATCGGAACCAACGGCTTAACTTCTTTCTGAAGCACGGAAGCGCTTGATATCAAATGCCACACTAACGGTCACCCATCCAAGGACTGATCTCTGTAAACACTGTATTACTTCGGTGATCGTTTCCGACCACCGAGCACCGCGGAGCTTCGAGCGCTTCAAATTATAAATTGTATATATATAATTATTAATTGTACATACGCTAACAATTTAATATACATAAGGCTCAAAAATATTTCTCCTGAAGACCTTGCAAGTATACTGAATACCACGTTAAATCGATCGTCAGCGAAAGATAATTATTTATGTAGAAAAAAAATATTTAATGTTTTTGTGATTATATTTGATATCAGGGGGCCTACCGCCGAGTTCGATGGCAATCGATTATAAGGCAAAATGGATTTCGAATTGATTCTGTTGTACCGCCGAACTCATGGAAATCGAAACAAAATGGCGTTCTCCATTTACCTATTGGTCTGTCACGGACTGAAGGTCATGAATGAGAGGTGGCTGTCGGCAGATTCCCCGGTACGGATTAATAAACGTAAACAAAGTTTGATCTAGATGGATTACCGGTAATCCATCGAATTCGGCGGTAGGCCCCCAGCAAAGTCGATAGTGTTGTCCCTGACCACTGGGACCACTGTCCATCAGGAGGCCCGTATCTTGAGTGCCACTTTGTAATTTAAAAGAGCATAGCCTGTGAGTTTCTTGCCAGTTCTTCTTACAGAGCGGTGGCTCGGAACTGGCACTTAGATTCACTTACACTTAATTATTTTTTATTTTTAAATTATTTTGTTGCATGTAAGTGAATCTAAGCTTCGTGATTTAGTGTAATATTATTTCGATTGTTTTTTTTTTCATTTGTGATCATGACGTTTTCAAGTACTATGTATAATAGTTTATGAAATAAATAATTTTTTTACTTTACTTTACTTTACTTTAAAAAAAAAATGCCAGAGAGTCGTAAAGCCAAGCCACACTAATAGGACTATTTAAATATAAGCTTGTTACAATATAGCTTATAACTATTTACATATTCCATTTCACATTAGTTCTTACCTAGTAATAAAATATAGTCTCAGTTAAAGTCAAATTCAATATTTGTTTTTAAAATATTGTTGTAACAAGTTCAGACGCACAACAACCTAAAAAAACATAGTTTACTAAACAAATATATTAATTGAGGAAGGGAAGAATAATTTATTGTATTTGTGAAAGTATCATAGACCGAGGAGTCGGTAACGATGTTTGTAGTTTTCCGTCAGACGCCGAGAGAGAACTTTTTCGACGTCGGATTGAGTTACTGTAACCTTTGGTTCGTAGCTTACTTTATTTATTAACTTAGACAGATAAAGGTTGCGTTTTATTTTGCGTATTTTATAGTGTTAGTAAGTAGGGGCGTAAGTCAGTTTTGATTACTAATTGAATTTGCATGCTCGACAAACTCTTCGTTTAAGTTCCCATTATTTTGACTTGCCTATAAGTTACTTATCTGTATTTTAATAAGTATGTTCTATAAAGACAATTGGTGTCCTCTTAACTTGGCTTCACTGCATATTTCAGGAATAAATACTTTATACAATACATATAGTTGGGTACTACAGTCATTAAGCTAAGTTTAAGGTACAGATTGGCCTTATATTTTTTTAAATATTATAATTTGTAGTTTTTAAGTTTCTTGGTCAATAAAGAGTATATCTATCTATCTACCTAACATACCAATAACTCCAATTAGAATTAAATCCGAATGCTGAAGTATGAAGGGAATTTTATTCATATTGTGTCACTTATTTTGTAAGAGGAACTCACTATCCTGTGTAAAGTTGATAGACTGAGACGATAACGCAGAAATAGTTACTATAAATGGAAACTAAAATTTGACGCGAAATCAGCCAACTCAATGTATGATCAGGCACTTAATTTTCCAATGATAGCTACATAATAGGTAAAACGCAATAAACTGTTAGTCATGTGAGCTATCAGTTATACAATAAAAGTGTCACAGAGGTAAAAACGCCGTCTCCGTAAAAGAGGTAAAAACGTCGTAAATGCTTTATTTAATTTGGACTCCAATGCAGCACTTCTAAATGTTGGGAAAACCATATCCTAACGCTCTCATTCACTATGTACTGGTCAAGGATTCGTCAAGTGTATTCTCCCGCAAACACTGATTGAAATCATAATAAAGAGGCAAAAGATTCTAAAGAAACAAACATTAAAGACAAAACGTAACTTAGTCAATTCATCTTCTATAATGACGTCCTAGATGGTCTGGTGCCTTAATGCGGAACAAAGGTTTGACAGGAAAAGTACCATCTGGGAGGGAAACGGATTTAACAATAAGTTTAAGTTGAAGAATAAAAAAACAGTCCAAAAACTGGTTTCTGTTTTGTGTTGAGTGTGTTCGCTAAGTGCAACAGCTTTTTTTCACTGGAACACATTCTATTGTAAATTTTGTGAAGTAAAATCTTGGCAATCATAATTATAATGTGATTATATGCAATAATAATTTAAACCGCAAAATTAGTCGAGGGTACACAATTGCCATGAAAACCAAAGCCGTCAAACGATTTGCTTTGTACTTGATTGAAATTCCAACCCAGGTGAAATTTGACTAATAAACTTCAGAAGTCAATAAAAAAAGCGACAGACAAAGGAATTTGAGCTCTCTGTCTTAAATCACGAGTTTTACTGGAGGATAGATTAGCCAACGTTTATTAGATTAGAATACCTAAAATAAGTTTTTACCAACCTTCTCAAGGAATTAAATTTTTGTAATACAAATATATCATTACGTTAATCTATGGTGCTACATTTACTTAAATTATAAAATGTGTTATATTATGCTGTATTTTTATTAAGTAACAAGCTTTGCAAGTTGGGTCTGGCATTCAAACATTACTAAATTAGTAAATACTGGAAATAAATTGATTTTAAAAACAAGCATTAGATTGGGAAAATGGAGTCATAACTTTAAATTGCTGTTAGTGTCGAAAATATAACGAATTAACCCTTTTTCTTTCCTCTCATGAATTACACGTGCTGGCCTCATATCATGCAAACTAAAAGCACTCGAACCAAAAAATGAAGTAAGTCCTTTTCTTATTAGCATAGGTTATGAGAATGTAGTAGTGGGAAACTACTAGTGTTACTGATTCTATTTCAAAACAAAACAGACCCCTATACATTAATCATTAATCTATTTTGCGGTACAGTCCAGCTTATTGATCAAATCAAAACCTTTTTGGATAAGTATCTAAAAAACTAACACGAGCATTAACTGGTATGAACAAGTCTGGAGAAGAGTTAGACATAAATTTCGTTATGTTCAATTCTCCCATAAAATAATAATACTATGACTTATCTTATCATTAAACACAGTAATAAATTTAGGAACTGGTAATAAGACTTTCAAAAGATCAAGTCATTGACATACAAAATAGACAAGATCAGACCAGTCCACTTGCGCGGCACTCGTTTACAATTGACACATGATCCAACAACTGCTTTGCTTTAGCATGAATTAAATCCCTATAGAAGTTTGGCAGTTGAGTATCCTTTATAGGTATCGAAATTTCACCGTCTTTTTCTGAAAGTACTTCAGGCTGGTTCGAGCGTTTGCTTTAAAATATGCCATAGATTGAAATACTAACAGGTCTGATTTTTAGATCTTCTCCTGTGTTAAAATAAAATGAATCTCCTTCGAAAATAAACAGTATCTTTCGACTAAGCAAATACTGGCTATGCTTCTGGCTACTGCAATAACATAAAAAAATAAATTATAATATATTCCACTATACCCTTATTAGTGCCCAATAATAATAAATAATAATAATATTATGTACAAAAACAAAGCTCAACCGATATGAATTACTTTTATGCACACCAACTTTAAACTTGTTTACAATATATTGCTGATTATAATTTCATAATGTTCATTTGCGTAGGCAGTAAAGAGGTGAAATTTACTGCCAATTAGCATATAAAGTAGCGTGCGACCAAAATTCGATGAACTCGATAGCAATGTGTACCAGATACTGCTTAACTTTGCCAATAAAATCGAACGCGAGATGAAAATTGGAATTTAGCGCCGGAGAGGAAAAGGCGAAAGTAATCGCGGAGAAACGATATGCCGATGCCGCCCCGTGATGTTAATTTTGGAGATTTTCCCCCAAATTCTAGGGTAAATTAAATATTTTTATAGTAACATTTGGTACGGTGCCTTTACTTAGGAGCGTTGAAAATTTTATAATTATAGAACGTAGGTATACTCTTATAAAAATACTTAACACCAAAATAAAAAAATGCCCAAAGTTAAATTTAATAATAAATTACTAATACATTTTTGAAAATTTGACACAGCGTCGTCTAGCCTATTCATTTGTAAATATTTATAATTCATTTTGTAAATACATACTTAGAATATGTAGAATAGAATTTAGAATAGAAAAGTAGACCAAGAAAAAATATCAAATAAATCGTTTATTGCATGTTAAATGACATAATAAGATTGTAAATATACCAGTATATATACATAACTACATATACGTATGGGAATCTTCCTCGACAACAAGCTCCAGGGAGACAAATGAAAATCCTTAATCTTGATCTGATATTTGAATTTACTTAATAGCACTATGTAAACATAATTAAAAAAATAAAAGCGCGAGTCTTACATCGTGCGGTCACAAACAAAATATTAGGTCGGGGAAAAAGTCTTTTCGCATAACGTAGGTATAAACTTATTATAAATTTTTTTTGACTGTACTATTTGTGTCTGGCTGGTTTTGGTAACATTAAAAAGGTTCCATTATACAGAAAAGAAAAAAATAAAAAAAAGTTGTTTCCCGCTATTTTTCATTTGTTTTTCTCTCCGTTAAAATGAGTGAATCTAATGAAGAAATTCGATTCATTTTAAAATTTTATTATAAAAAAGGCAAAAATGCAACTCAAGCAGTGAAAAAAATTTGTGATGTTTATGGACCTGATGCAGTGTCAGTAAGAGTAGCACAAATTTGGTTCAAACGTTTTCAGTCCGGAAATTTTGATGTTAAAGATGCACCTCGCTCTGGTCGCCCTGTTACGAATAAAATGGACGCCATTTTTGAAAGAGTGGAGCAAGATCGGCATATTAGTAGCTACGATGTAGCTGAAGAACTGGGAATTGACCACAAAACAGTTTTGACCCATTTGAAGAAAGCTGGTTATACAAAAAAGCTCGATATTTGGGTGCCACACGAGCTCACTCAAAGAAACTTAATGAACCGTGTACTCATTTGCGATTCATTATTGAGACGTAATGAAACCGAGCCGTTTTTGAAGAGATTGATAACTGGCGATGAAAAGTGGATCACGTACGACAAGAACGTGCGAAAAAGGTCGTGGTCGAAAGTTGGCCAGGCTTCACAGATTGTGGCCAAACCTGGCCTAACACGAAATAAGGTGATGCTGTGTGTATGGTGGGATTGGAAGGGCATTGTTTATTATGAGCTTTTACCGCCCGGCAAAACCATCGATTCTGATCTTTACTGCCAGCAACTGATGAGATTAAAGGAAGCAGTCGAGAGAAAACGGCCGGAATTGATCAACAGGAAGGGTGTGGTCTTTCATCACGATAACGCTAGACCACACACATCTTTAGCCACTCAGCAAAAATTAAGAGAGTTCGACTGGGAGGTCCAAGTGCATCCAACATATAGCCCTGACCTTGCGCCTTCAGATTTTCACCTGTTTCGGTCTCTGCAGAATTCTTTAGGTTCTGTAAGGTTGACCTCAAGAGAGGACTGCCAAAACTATTTGTCCCGTTTTTTTGATCAGAAGTCCCAAAGTTTCTACAGTAACGGGATAATGTCTCTGCTCACAAAATGGCAGAAAGTTATTCAACAAAACGGTACATATATATTGTAAATAAATGTAAATAAACTTTGAAAAAAATGTCTTGACTTTTCATACAAAAATACGAAAAGACTTTTTCCCCAACCTATTATAATGAACATTTTCAAAGTCTGTTACACAAATATTAGTCCTAAGGGGGAATTGAACTCACGACCTTTGAAGATTAAGAACGATATCGATCTCATTTGCTGCGCCAAATTATTTATTTAAGCTAGTTTTTTTTATACAAGTATCCTAATTCATATGGAGATTGATATAACCTAATGCAAAAACGGTTCGCTTGACTAATTGAGTTCCCGAAATTTTGCCTCAGCAGGCATATACGATTATTCAAATTATGCTTATTCCGTAGATTTACCTTTGAAATCTGTCCATCATGTCCATTATACGGTTTAAATAATATTTTCCGCCTTTCATAGGTTTAGCCGTAGCAAATTTATGATTTGAATTAGCGTGTATTTGGCCGTTTTTGGACTGATATTAAAGGATTATTACATTTTCAATTCATGAATGACGGATTAACTTTAACATTTTGCTGTGTTTTAATTAAACTCAACTGTTAACAAATAAATAATATGAATGCTTCTGTGGATATAATAAAATTAAATTTGAGGTGAACATTTTGCGTAGGTTTACAATTAGCTGTAACTTAACTAGGAAAACTAAAATCAGGAACAATTTTTACAATTCATAAACTAGCTTATATACTGTAACTTATAACCATGTTACAAAAATTATCATCATCCCTATCTTCCTGCATATCAAGACAGTGTAAAGGTAGTAGCTCTGC
Organism: Musotima nitidalis; assembly: GCA_949126915.1. Taxonomy (NCBI): domain Eukaryota; kingdom Metazoa; phylum Arthropoda; class Insecta; order Lepidoptera; family Crambidae; genus Musotima; species Musotima nitidalis. Next base: position 9,991,822 of record OX421423.1, on the reverse strand, counting down.
GATATTAGGTGGATAGATACGATCATCGATCCATAGCAGATTTCATAGAGGTCGTTTCTTGAATGTGTTGTGTGACCAGTTAAAGTTAAAGTCAAAATCATTTATTCAAGTTTGACTTAATAGAGCTCTTATGAAGGGTCAAACTTAAAATTTAACGAGCCGATTCACTGCGAGCGGGAGCTTGATCGTAAAAGAAAGGGCAAGAAAATCGTTAAGTTTGGATTTTTCTTCTGCCAGTTACAAATTTTCTTAAAAATACATAGTGTACAAAAAAAACTAATACTTTGCAGTCACCAAATTTAAAAAAAAAAATTACGCTGTGTGGCATCGAGCACTTTATGCTTCGGAAAGCAAGTTTATTTATTTACATTTATTTTATTTATTTATTATATAGAAGTATATATTATTTATTTAAGTTAAAATTATTTGTCCCGATAAATATGAGGTAGTCGTTAAGCTGAGCCTTATTAGGGTTAAAAAAGAAGTCTCCACACATCTGCCTCCGCCTATCCGCATTGGTTCCGACTGGTGTAGAATGAGCTGAATCGCTATCACCTTGGTGCGTGAGAGGATGCCTATTCTCAGCAATAGGACGTCAATGGGCTGAGATGATAATGCTGAATACGTAGGTAACACCAAATACTCATTAATGCTAAAAAGCGAAGCTTTGGAGTGTATTTTAGCGCCTTTTGGGTTATCAAACCAAACTTTTCAAACCTGTTGAGCCTAACATCAATTGTGAACTGATTATCGGATGATTTCACTCACTGGCTTTAAATACATTTTAGGACAAACTATTGCATGCACATTACAATAAATTTTAATAGCTTATGTGATTTTTAACCAATTGACTGTAGAATTCAATGGACAATGAGGCAAGCAGCGGCCAAACCTGCTTCGTGGTTGTTATGCAACGTCACGACTACATGACGACGGGACGTGCCATCTCCTACCACAGGTCTTATTAGGCATTATCATTTCACTACCTACAATGCATTTTAATAACTTTATGTCTTAGAAAAGTTAAGGTTGCTTGCTAGTTTTGAAACATACAGATTTGATATTCATTGTAATAATAATACCCTCGATCAGTTTAAACAGCGCTGCAGATAGTGTGAATGGTTAGAACCCTAAATAATTTTTCGTACTTGAACACCGATTTCCCGCCTGCCTTAAAGACCCAAGTCTAAAATAACATGGTGGACGTGAGCTATAAGAGACTTCTACAGCCGAAAATTCTAACAAAGGAAAGTTAGTTTCAGCTGTTATTCCCAACGAATTCTTCTGAAAATGCTAGCGCTGTACTAGGAGTGGAGTTCATAATAAAACCTTAGTACTAAAAGGTTGCTGTACGCTTCAATAGAACCTTTCTGCCGCGTAGCTTTTAGTTGTGATATGAGCTCCCTGGCAAGATCCTTCAAATAGATCACGGCATGGGGCTCTTCAAAAAGTGACGGTTTTATAATACTCGGCAATCACTGGTAATACCTCTAATATTAAAATCGTTCCTTAGCCGCGATGGCCACATTTGATGCACCTTGCAGCATATAAAAACTTTTTAGCTATTTAAAATTTATATTTCAGCCAAAAGGCAGTTGTTAGCATAGTGCATTAAAACTAAACCACTCAACCGTGAATTAATCATGAACCCTTGTCTTTTACAACACTCACTTGTCGGTTAGTACGTATCCTATTTATGTCATCATCTCAAATATCAATCGGTGTTCAACAGTAACACTTGGATAATTACGAAACTGAGTAATATTTACTGAAGATCGCACTCAAAGTTACACTCGAGATTGCTTGATTAGTATCGGCACAGATAATTGCATATACATACTTCCTTATAGTTTCAATTTTAATTTTAAAAAAATAGCATAATGTCTGGAATATTTTTATATGTCCTTAAATCGACGACCTTTGTCGATATAATTGCATCAATCTTGACGAAAAACGTCACATTTAACGGTTAGGCCTATTCCATCCAATCTTAAATCAAATCATCGTTTGTTGGTCCTGTGCAATTGAAATAAAACCACGTTGACAGCAAATAGGACACGAGATAAGTAAAAAAAACCTCGGCAAAACTTTTTCCCTCGGAATGTTTCCAGAGGGAATGTATTGCAGAACTTATGCATGACAATAGTTTGATTTTTTCCCAGCCGCCCCGGATTCTGATTTTTTTGCGGTCGTATCAGTTTTGGATGCTCACTAGCGACTAAAAGAACTAACTGTTTTCAAAAATATTGATGTGGCATCTAATGGAGAATTTGGTTTGGAAGCGATGTGGAGGCTGCCCGTCTACGTCCTATGTCCCACGTGATTTCCTTGTTCATTGGCCACTTCAACTGAGAAATCTTACGAATAAATGAAAACTGCGATAAACATTCAAAGACATCACTCGTTCTGTCCCTAAGAGTAAATATATCAACAAAATTTATCACATAATAAGAAAAATTTTGCACCTGGCTGAAAGGTACCAATGCTTTTTCTTTTATGAAAAGAACAACCAGTTGATACTGTGCCAAATACCAAATGCCAAGTACCAAATAATTTTAGTACTTTAGTGCATGAAACAGTCAATGCCGCGACTAGACGATAACCGAAATTAATGTCAGTACTTGGATGACGAATTTTAGCGTGGCATTTAGACAAGGTATTTTATTTCTTAACAACGTTCATTAAAATGTGTATACGAGTACAAACATGATGCATGTCTTTTTAATACCACGAAGTGGCACTTACGTATAAACTACAACCTTTAGACGCTTGCAACAACACCGGCATCCCTTTACAAACGTAGGCGTGAATTCGCATTTTTAAAGAGCTCCTTGCTGTAATCTCTTGGAAAAACTTAGCAAATTTATTCCACAATCATAGGCAGATGATTATTCGACAATTCCTTAACAAGTGCGAAGGCATAAAAAATTAAACGCTCGTCTGCTTACCCGCCGCTCATATATCACGAGTCGCACTTCCTTCAAAACTTTTGATTGCTTACTCAGCCGCGAATCATATGCCGATGTTCGCTGACTTTTGCCAGTTCGCGCATCTTTATTTATGAGAACGCTCGTTTGCATCCGATAGCGTTTTTTCCCGCAAGTTTGTTTGGACGTGTTAACTTTCTTGGCAGCCCGCTAGCTGTGTAAGCAAGAAGGAACTTGTGCCAAAGTGTTTCGGTATTGGACGCTGATGTTTGATACCACCGAAACTTTCAAAATCTTTCCCGCATTAAAGTTATCCTGTTTTTTAAGTGATTTTGTTGGTTTCGCTCTTTTTGACTAACTCGCTTTGCATTATTTTCTTTAATGTTTTGAAGATACAATTCTTTGTATTCAAACAGACTTTTAAATCCGAATTCAAATGCAACAGCTGACTATTGAACAAGTCTTAACATGTTTAATGATTTTATGCGGCAACCTATTACCCATTAGTACACAAAACAATAATTTAATTTAAAATTATTGATTATTTCTTGATAGCGGCAACGGCGACTTTCTCCGCTTGATCCACACGAACAGTTTAGTCATTGGTTCTTTAGTCTACACCCGCAATGATCATGCAAACAATTATAATTTCTGTGTGTTTGGTAAAGAAGTAATTTTTTACTTACCTATAACTATTCAAAAAAACATGAAAGCCTTAAAAAATTATTTAATATATTTTGATAGTTGAATTAAGTCTTACAACTACGAATATAAAAAAAGGTATTATGTTTTTTGTAACCTTTTTATTTTTTTGACTTTATCATCATTCAAAATATTGTTTGAAGTAAAATAAATATATAGATATTCCCCGCAAGCCTTTAAGACATAGATAGTAATAAATATTTTAATATCAATGCGATAATAATGTCAGAAAACGATTTGCACCGTAATTGGCTATCGGTATCCAATATGGCCAACCAGTCACGTGTAGTCCATGCGGCGCGAAACACGTGATCGCCATCACTATCACGACTATTATAAAACAAATTCCTTTGTCGTATCTGTCTGTATGTACACCATGAAATCAAAATAAAACCCCGAAAAGATTATCATATGGGCGCAGTGTTTCATTAGAAAGGTTTATATACCTATATGTGTCTATATCATTGACTGATAACATATCGAAGTTTTTGTATCAAAAAGAGTGTTGTATTAGAGTTTTCATTGCATTACCCAAAGCTTTTGATACCGTTTCTTCTCCTTTCTTAACCGAAAAGTTAGAATGCCTTGGCATTAGGGGATCTCCATTCTACTGGTATAATAGTTATCTTACTGGCCGTACCCAATCGGTTGAAGTAGGCTACACTTTTTGCTTTATACTACACTTGAATTCTCGAGTACCTCAAGGAAGCATTCTTGACCCTAACCTTTTTAAAATATGTAGCAATGATCTCGTATACCTTCCCATAAATAACGCAAAAATTTATAGCAGGCTGTTTGAGTCGACATTGGCTAGCAATAAACACAAATTAAACTTCTTTTGTAGCCGTTCACAAAACGAAAGCTTTGTACCCAGAAAACTGTCACAGGTAGCCATAATTGAATACCAATTATTCAGTAGCATCCAGCACGTAAGGCAGCAACCTCACTTAATCTTTCCCAATAATCATGAAGCTGCAAGACAATAAGGAGGTCACGCTTCGTAAAATACTAATAGGAAATCAAAGTAGACGAAAACTCTTCATTTAAAAATCAAACAACTTACCTATCAGCGCGAGTTACAAAAGCTGCTTCACCTAATATTAAAACTATCTGCTTCAACAGAGGTGCTTAACATGGTTTACATGGCGCTGTGTCAGTCTATATTGATCTATTGTTTAGGGAGTTGGGTGGCTCAAGTAAAAGCAGTTTTATCGAAATAGAGGGATCACAACGCGCCGTTCTAAAAGTGATGCTCAAAAACCAATTTGCATTCCCCACTGACGCCGACTATATAATGAAGCAAAAACTTTCTAGTTCGAAATCTTTACATTTGGCGAGTATGCTATATTCTTTAGAATTCTAAATCCTAATCAAAAAACGTATTTTCCGAATCCCTGTACCTACCGTTAATACTATGTTCGCAAAACGTCTCTCAACATTTTTCTTATCCCTATAGCTGTCCCATCAATAACTTAACCGTCAATAAAGCCAAGCAACATCTTAAAATGTGGTTACTGACCAAAAGTTATGCAGGAATTCACACGCACACACGCGCCCACACACAGCCTCTCACACGCACACACACATAGACACACACACACACACCCAACGCACGCGCGCCCACACACACCCAAACGCACGCGCACACACACATTGCCAACAAACTGCAGTATGCAGTTTGGCGGAATGTAATCAAATTTAATTGTAATCTGGAGATAAAAGCCTTACATTTTTTATTTTTTTTTACGCCGACACGAGTCTGGTGTAGAAGCTATCGTAGTGTAAGCACTAACGGAACTTAATATAAGACGGATTAATATATCGTTCCATATAGAATAGCAAAGCTAGTAATTAACTGTAAGTTTAACTAACAAAATTATGTTCTCAGATATTCCTTAATCGGAAACTTGTCAAACTTCTTCTCAGTTGGCTTTTTTTCTAAGAGTCTGTCTACCCAATTGATTTGTTTGCTTTTCGCCGAGTTCTAATTAAAGTTGTGGGGGCACTCTGAATTAATGTCTTGCAAGTCATATCTTTTGTTAGGTAACTAGTCCATTCTGCTTACGTTTTTTCACTTTTATTACTAACTAGCTGGGGCCCGAGACTATATTAGCGCAAGAATAGTGCTTCACACACTTTTCTTTATAAATTACAGCCTATATGCTATTGTGATGTACGAGTAGATTTCAGAAGTTATTGCGTAAATGAGTAACAAACATTCATACAAACTTTTGCGTTTATAGTTTTAGTATGATTATTAAGAAATGCAAAGAACCAAAATTGCTTGTGACGACCTCATGGTGCTTTAACAATTTGCGCATATTTTTTTTACATATTTATATTTTATCTCCGTATCCCTCGTTCTACTATTGTTGCTGTAATAGGCTAGGTGGACTAAGATCTTAGAAAACTTAATTAAATGGCTAAATTACTATGGTGTCTACCATAGTAATAAGAAAAATTTAATTGAATTTGAATATCAATTGAATCTATAATAATACTAATTGAATCTCAGTTCTCAGTGACCTAAACTTTTGAAACCACTTTAACTTACTTGTAAAACTTTTTATTCTGACACGATATTAGTCCTTATCAAACGAAATAATTTAGTTATCTATAGTATTTCATGTTACGTAGCGTATTTTACCATCTTTAAAAAAAGTATGCGGTTCTCCGTTCGACTGTATGTATTTTTTTTAGTATTATCTTTGTCTTTGCCAATCTTAGACAAATAGCGACATTAGTGTAGATTGTTCTACACTAATATCGCTGATAATAAATATTTCATATAGCTGTTACCCGCGACTTCGTCCGCGTGGAATAGTATCTTTGGGTAGCATTTACAACCCCCATTTCGCAATAAAAAGTAGCCTATATCCTTTCTCAGGGTCTAGACTATCTGTATACCAAATTTCATTTAAATCCGTTCAGTAGTTTTGGCGTGAAAGAGTAACAGACAGACAGACAGACAGACAGACAGACAGACAGACAGAGTTACTTTCGCATTTATAATATTAGTAAGGATGTGATATAGTTTATATCACAGTATGTAGAAAACACCAAAAGAACAACCAAACTCGACGAATGGTTGGGGTTCTAACACGCAATTGCGATATCCACCTGTAGTCGAAGCAGTCGAATTCATGAGAAGCGCTCGTAGCTCCACGGTACTAAGTGGTCGGGACCGATTATCGAATAAAACATTGTTGGATGATAAGGCGCTTCCATGCTTTCAAAGATCATATAAAACATATTGCATTGACATGTGGTCTAGAATAGTGCCACCTCCTTTCATCTCACCGGGAGTCGTAAGAGTCGACGGAGAGAAATCCTACCAAGTGATGGGCAGCGGCGTCATCCTGCATAATGCACCCCATAGAATCTAATCTATTGGGGAGACTAATGGTCAGCAGTGGACTTTATAAGGCTGATATGATGATGATGATTAAACACATTGTTATGTCATGTTAGAAGCCCTAAAGGGTGGCTTAAAATATTTTAACAGCAGGACAATCTTACACCTTCGCCAATCTGCATTGAGTTTTCATGGTTAGCGTATAAACAAAATCTCTCTAATCTGCTCAATAAGAGGAGGCCTGTGCTAAGTATTGGGACAATGGACTGCGATGATAATAATTCTGTAGCCTGTTTAGAAAACATACAATACGTTAAAAATTATTTATATAAATCTGAATAAACATTTTAAAAGAGTTAATTTTTGCTATAGAAAGTAACCGTAAAGAAAAATTACCCGGTTGATGAAATTATAAATCGAATACAAATTCATAGTCAGCGTATAAAATGTTGGCACAAATGATAAATTCCGCCACACAAGTTAGGCATAATAAAACCCGTCATATATTATATTGTTTATGACAAAATTCTCGCGTTAATATCCTCGTTGCCCCACAAAACAATAAATCTGGGATTGTGTTATAAAAAATGTAATAACGAAAGCAATCGAACCATTTTGAAGGCAAACATTTGGTCAATCCAAATTTCAAGCGCAAATATTAGTCCCAAGTAATTCGCAATTTTCGGTGAAAAAATAAAGGAATTTCAAAATTATATGCTCCTCTTGTTTCTTATATACCCATAAGCCTACCTATATAACATTAATGTAAATAAATGTGGGTCTGTTATATACCAATACATAAGTGCCTGTATTGTGGTAATTTTTTTATATTACCATTCAGTCACATGGAATATACTGATGGTACATAGGTTCCCGCAATTATTCCCATTGGGGAAAAATCCCATATGGATTTACTCTAGGGTGGTGGTTTTGATGATTGCAGTTCAAGCTAGTACATAGGGTAAAAGCCAATACACTGAATGATTCTACTGCCCATCATCCGGTAGGATTTCTCTTAATCGCTTCTTACGGCATTGTTTTTTTTTGTGATATCTTTATATCAAATCAAATCAAAATTCAACGTGTACGGAACAAATATGGGATACTAATATATATCCCTAGAGCTGTGCCCATCTTATTAGGTGGTTGTTGTTTGGTATTTGCGAAACTAAGACACAAAGAAGTTTATTCCTATATTAAAATAATGAGAAAACATATTGCTACCATATTACCTCTTACTGCCATCAATATTAATAAATTTAAAAAATTATATATTATAATAACGTACATAACAAAAAAAATTATAATTTATTAGTTTTTTTTTTTTAATTGCATTGGCCTTGTTATTTTTATTTTTCTTTTCAAATAAGTGTAAAAAAACTTTCTTCAAAGACCAACTAACATAATTGACGAAACATCATTTGTCGCATCAGATCAATGGTCATGGATAAAGCTAGTGAAACTACAGACTCCAAATGAGAAATAACTAAACAATAGTGCCGTATAAAAATAAATGACTGCCTCACTTCCTTCGAATAAGTTTTTGTGTGAGTTCATCGGAAGATCTTTAGAATGAGTTTTCTACCAGTAGCGTTCGCAGAAAAACTCAATAAAGTATTTGGTTTCATGGATATTAATATTACCTTGATATTCTTTTAAATGTGTCAATTTTTTAAAGTTTCTTTCTACGTAATTAGCATGGAAGACATAATGTCATTTAGTATTTTATTAAAGTGACACAGAATATCAGATAGTGTTGCTTTGATAATATTTTTTATCTCGAATCTCTGCGGTGAAATTTTGAAATAGCATATTGAAATCGTAATATACATGTCCCGATGAATTGTAAGCCAGGGGGCCAGCAAGCTGATATTCTGTTTTAATAAGATTGTAAGTTAAAATTTGTTAATATCTAAATTTATAAGGAAAATAAGACCCTGGCTCAGAATAGTACTGGATGTCGCGTGAGACTGGCTCTGCTGTCATCGCTGCCCTCTTCCCGCGGCCTTGGTATGCATAAAATATTTTGAAAAAATATATTCCCAAATATATCCGAAATCAGAAAGTTTGGTTCTTTTCTGCTGACCCTACACCCGTATCCGGCGCAAGAAAGTGGGGGAGGTTAAAGAAAAGTGGTGGGGAGGCGCTGATATCCGCCGCGGCGCCGCCGTGACGCCGCTCTCTTCATAACTTTTACTGTCAACTCAATTACTATATAACACGCCTTCAGGATGCGCGCCGAGAAAAAATTAGCGGTTAGAAATTTGAAAATTGATGTTTTTGAATCGGAATCGGAGAATTGAATCAAATTGACATCGCGACGAGTAAATACGAGAGGCTATATTTTACTTTCAAATGTTAAAGGAGAAGGTACTTCCGTTATTAGAGTGACCTATCCGACAGTCGAGTAAAAATGTGAAACAAATAAGTGTCGTACATCTGAAGTACAAAGGGTTGAGGCTACGTTTTAGTTGACGACTGATAAAGTACTATACGACATATTTATACCGTCTATTCAAATAGTTTGTTACAAAATAAAATACACACTCAATTCTTCGTGTAATAAAATATTTTTTGCAAATTGGTTACATATTGTAGATGTTTGTTATTAAAGAAGTTAAAGAACATATTTAAGTTAAAATCTCTTGTATATTTGATTTATTGATAACTATTTCAATATTTTTAGTCGCCATTTCTAACCTTGAATATGTGTACCTATATTATTTTCAGTTCCTTTAAAATTGTAGTTGAGTGTATAGAGTTCCTACCAAGATCTAAGGAGCCCCAGACAACCTCACCTGCAAGTGGTGCACCTGCCGATCAACGGACGAGACTCTGGCAAACATAAAAGTACCCGGTAAGCGGCAATAGGAACGCCACCTATTACATGGGACCAACAATACAGCTGGCGCAATGTGGGCGTATAATATGCCTCTGCCTACGGGAAAACAGGCGTGATATTATGTACATAATATTATGTATGTCCTTTAAAATATTTCTATCAATAAAAAATACATAATGCCTTATGACATTGGTTCGCCTTTTGTAATAATTTTAAGTGTGCAATAAAGATTAAATAAATAAAGCATAAAATAATTAAATTATGTGATATATTTTCCTTGAATTTAACAAAGTAATTATTGGTTAGTTTTATCAGCGGAATATGCTTAAAATATTTTCGCACGGAATCCCCACGCCGCCGTGGAGACTTTACGTAGGGCGTTCTCTCATTGGACGAGATTAACGTCGCCAATTCCACTCACATGTTTCACATTACTATACAATTACATTTCCATGTCGTGCGTATTACTTTTATAAATTAGAATAAATTTATATCGATGTACAAAAGTTAATAATGTATGTAGTTATGCTCTTAAACGCTAATGGTATGCTTAGTTAGAACAGTATTTGTATATTTGTTCTGAATATAACCTCTAAATGAGTCACTGACCTTCTGACCTGTGCCGAGGTATGAGAACTTGCTTTGATGGGAATACTGAATAGGGTAAAACTTTTTCCCCATTTTATTTTTAAGTCTGCTTATCTCCCAGGTTGTAGTCATTGTCAATGTTAGGTAGGCAAATCCTAAACTTATATAAAAGTGTTATAATGTCGTCAATACCGTTTGATTTGAAAGAAAAATCAGGCTTACAATGAATTAATTGGCTTTAGCTTTAGCTGTGAGCTACCCAATTATTAATGTAAAAACACAAATAGTAAATTTTTAATTAATTTATATGGGTCCACTATAAATTTCACTAATCTAGTAGCTTATAACAGAACATAGCTCAAATAAACGTGTTGTAAACATACTGCAATAAAATTCTTTAAAAAATTAAAGAAACGCAGCGATAATGTCGCCGTGTTCCACACCAGTGGGCAAGCCGCCTTATAATGTAACGGAGGCAATTTTGTGGCTGAGGGCAGCCGTCAGATAGCAGACCCACAATGAATTTGTTTGCATCACCGCCCGGGGACTCACAATTATATCTAACGTTTAATGTTGCGTTTCGTTTCGAACATTTTTATACCTACATTTTATACTCTTACATTTTACACTCTTCGCTGAGATCGAGCGCGGATAGCAGCAATAAAGTCCCTCCTACGAAAATATTGTTGCGAGGAAATTGTGTAGTTCAGGTAATTTCATTTTGAATTTTTTAGCATACATTATACAAGTTTTCTAGAATAACAAATATGATTTACGTTTGGTTATGGTAACATAGGAAATAATAAGAATAAATTGCGTTGTATCAATGCAACCAGAAGAACAATAATTAATAAAGTAGATAAAGAAATAAAAGAAAGAAATAAAATTGATGAAGCACTCGTGGCTCTGCAGTAAACGTGATTTCAGAAAACGGTTACCGCAGCTAAGTAATGTGTAGCAATTAATATCTAGTGCTTTTGTGCTTCTAAAACCAGTATGCCACCCACCTACTTCCACATTTTTGCACTGGTTCGGCGTTGGTTTGTGAGAGGACCCCGTGCTTCGGCATCATCATCATATTAGCCTTATAAAGTGCACTGATGAACATTGGGGGTATTTAACCATAATCACCACGCTGCACGCTGGACAGGCGGGTTGGTCATCGCAGTTCAAGCCAGTACGCAGAATTTCACTGCTGCCCATCACCCTACTGCATCTAATAGAAGTTTGGGTTTTACAATTCTATAGGCCATAACAACAATTAATTATTGTATCAATGTATAATTATTGTAAAATACAACATAGGGTTTTAGAGCTCTAAAATTATGTGCCAATCTTGATATCGGAGCAGTGGGTTTTGTCAATGCTTAATACGCTAGACGCCAATTAAATTTTAAACGATACTTAATCTCGCCTTTGTCCTCGAAGGTAGGCCCTTGTAGCACTTCACACGCCCAAACTTCGCCTATTATATTGATGGTCCCACGTTATAGGTGGCGAGCCTATTGCCGCTTGCCGGGATCTGTTACATTCGCCTGAGCCTCGTCTGTTGATCAGCAGGTGCACCTCTTGCATGGGGAGCTACCTGTCGGAGAGGGCGGTAGTCTTCCCAACGATGGGCGGAGGAGGCTGTCGTCGGCGTATGGTGTGCGGTGTTCCGCAGGGGTCTGTCCTGGGACCACTCCTGTGGAACATCGGATATGATTACGTTCTGCGCTGTGTGAACCTGCACGGCGTGGACGTGGTCTGTTACGCCGACGACACTCTCGTAACATCCCGGGGTTCTGACCTCCGGGATGCGAGAGTTTTGGCCACCGTCGGCGTCGCGACGGTGGTCCAGAGGATACGGCGGCTGTGGCTCGAGGTGGAACTGCACAAATCCGGGGCTATCGTTTTTCATGGTCCCCGGAGGCGGCCGCCTTCAGGCTCCAGCATTGTGATTGGAGGAACTCCCATCCCTGTCGGGAACACGCTGAAGTATCTCGGCGTCCTTCTCGACAGCAGATGGGACTTCGAAGCTCACCTTCGGCAGCTAGGACCAAGGTTGGTGAGCACGGCGGTAGCTCTATCCCGCCTGCTCCCCAATCTCGGGGGGGTGGCGGCACTTGCCGTCGCCTTTACATGGGAGTGGTGCGGTCCAAAGCCTTGTACGGGGCCCCAATTCGGGCGAGCTCCGTATCGGGTCGCCATCGACGGATCCTGCGGCGGCCGCAGAGGGTCATGGCGACCCGTGTCGCTAGGGGGTATCGCACCATCTCCCATGAGGTGGCATGCGCGCTCGCCGGTTCTCTTCCCTGGGACCCCGACGCTGAGGTTCTCTCGGCGGTGTTCTGGCGTGGCGCGCAATCCCGGAGCCAGGGTCTCCGCCCTGCACCGGACACTGTGGTGCGATGGCGTAGAGACGCTCAGACGCAGGCTCTGGGCACATGGCAGCGGCAGCTCTTGAGGAGTGCCGAGGGTGCTGAAGGTTCGAGGCGCCGTATCCTCGAGGCGGTTGGGCCCATCTTGGAGGGATGGGTCGGCCGTCGGTGGGGGTCGATGTCCTTCCGGCTCACGCAGGTGGTTTCCGGGCACGGTTGATTCGGGAAGTACCTGTGTGACGTCGCCGGGGGGTAATCGACCCGGTGCTGCCACCACTGTGACTGCGCAGTCGACACTGCGCAGCACACGTTGGTGGAATGCCCAGCGTGGGCGGGGCCGCGGGCGACGCTTACCGCGGCCCTGGGTGGAGTCGCTCTCTCGCTGCCTGACGGCGTGGGAGGCGATGGCCTCCTTCTGCGAAGTGGTAATATCGCAGAAGGAGGCCGCGGAGCGGGAGAGGGAGCGGGATCCGCTCTCTCTCTGGCTACGCCGTTCGCACAGCGGGCGGGCAAGGAGGGCCCGTGCAGCCGCGCCTGGGGGGTCTTAGGCGGCAGGGGCAGGGGGCCCCTTCCGTCTAGCTATATAGAAGTCGGCCAGTTATGCCATGGCCGCACAAGGAGGTAGGGGGGGCGCGACACACTGCGCTTCTCTGAGGAGGTCCCCCGGTTCTGATCCGGGGGACGTTGGCCGCGGGCGGGGTGCCAGAAGCTACAAACCCAGGCCCTGCCCCTTTTTCAACAGCGGTGGGCGTCGTCGGAAGTTTTTTAGTGGGTAGGACTGCGGTTGGTCGTGTCTGAAGCAGTGAGCCCCACACTCCCCTCTGGGTCCCCCCATTGGCCGGGAGACAGTGCGTAAACAGCATTTTTTTACCGACAATAAAAAAAAAGAAAAAAAAAGGTGCACCTCTTGCAGGGAAGATTAGCTTGGACTCCTTAGATATTGGTAGGATCTCTATACACCCTGTTAAAACACTGGTCTTTATTTATGGCGCTGACATTTCTTAGTAATTAATTCTACATAAGGCATAGGATTGAAAAAAGGGTGAGAGTGTACATAATAAACCTTAATGAGTAGAAAATTATTTTACATCTTTATTGTATTATGGGCTTGATATTCAACTCTTTTTATGTGATATTACAAAGTTATCAGTGGTAAGCTTAAAGCACCTAGTAGATGGTTTTGCTTTTGATGGTAATGTGTTTGGGCACTTAATTCGACCCTACGACGACTTTTAAAACTCATTTGACAGATGCATATCAAAAGAACAGTTTGCCTTATTATTAAACGAGGCCTAGACATGTAAACTGATATTTATCAGTTATCCAAAATACCTAATATTTTAAAACCCAAAGTTTCACTTGTTTCATCAATGACAAGCTAAATCATCAATCTTTTTTACGAAACAAATGAATATATGCACAAAATGTAAAAATAATAGGAGAAAAAATAAATACAATTTTTTTTACGTCCTTATTTTTATTTACCATTAAAAAGCTGCAGGCGATTTTCCGATTTTTCCAACTCCTTGCTAAGCTCTACACGTTAACACAGAAATTTAGAGCCGAGCTTACGTTCGCCGTGTTTAATTTTACTTTTCAAGCTGTTACCTCAACACGGCTTGGAATTAAAAGTCATTTAAAAATGTATATACGTTCAAGCTGCTTTTAAGTGGCTAACATGGTAGGATTTTCAATTGAAATGTTTGAATTTTACCAATTGGGAATTTCAAGGCATTTATTTAATGTCAACCGTAAGGTGATACTTCGATATAAAAGGCTATTAAGTGCTTTCTTCTTATTCAAATTGTCCTTGCTTTCTGCAGGAACGCTTAAGAAAGTGTTAATGCGGGTAAGTAAATTATATTATTTAAATAATTTGGAAAGATTTCAGATAATTTTAAAACCTTAGTATGTGAAAATCGTCTGTATAGATGAAAAAAATTTTGTCCCTTACGAATTACAGAACCGATTTCTACCACAGGAAATATAGTTTATTTTTCCCGATTATATTTCGATCTCTTAAGCAAAACTATTGGCCACAGCGAGTGAGTAATATCTATTAAAAAACGAAAAAAGAAATATTGGTTATGCTGTCATATTTATACCTACGTACTTACTATTTATGTTTTAAGAATATAAGTAAAGTAAATGACATAATATCCTACGTTACTAGAAAATAAAACATTAACCTTTCAATTTGCACGTACCTAGTAAGTACATAAAATATTCAAACGAACAAACAACTTTTAACTTCAATTTAACTTGTGCGTCGTACTAAGAAGTGCTGAGCTAATACTAATAGGTATTTTTGAAATGTTTGTATAGGTGTATGACTTGAACTCAAGACAAACTAATAGTAGGAGTCGTGTCCTTTCTGGAAAGTCCCTAAACAAACTCACATCATCATTTAGAAATGGTCCCATATAATATCATCATTTCAGCCTATTAACGTCCCACTACTGAGCACGAGCCTCCTCTCACATACTAAGGTACGAGGGTATTGGGTCATACTCCACCACGCTGACCTAGTGCGGATTGGCGGAGGCAGGTGTATGGCGTCCTGCTGTTAGAATTTTTCAAGCCGACCATTTAGGCCTCTAACATTGCTTAACGACTACCACATTTAG
Organism: Musotima nitidalis; assembly: GCA_949126915.1. Lineage (NCBI taxonomy): Eukaryota > Metazoa > Arthropoda > Insecta > Lepidoptera > Crambidae > Musotima > Musotima nitidalis. Next base: position 9,976,421 of record OX421423.1, on the reverse strand, counting down.
TGATTACCGGGATATACGGCTTAACGTGCCTTCCGAAGCACGGAAGGGCTCGATATCAAATGCCACACCAACGGTCACCCATTCAAGGACTGTCCTTTGTAAACTCTGCTTTACTTCGGTGATTGTTTTTGATCACCGAACACCGCGGAGCTACGAGCGCTTCATAATATGGAGCCATATAATATGGAGCCACTTAATTATAGTGTTATGTTTAAAGAAACACCCTATAGTGTGTGAACTCAGTCACTCAAGTGCAGCGTACTTAATTGCCCCCATACAAGTCGAGACCGCCCGGGAGCTGAAAAACCGCAATTAGACGCCGGGTATAATGAAATAGCATTCACCACACATCCCTTTTCAGCGGGCAGAAAGCTCACTTCGGCTCTTAGTTTATTGAAAGGACTTAAGATATTGTAAAGGAAAACTACGAAAAACTGGCCAAGTGCGTCTCAGCCTATGCGCTGTGTAGTGTTTTGAAATTTCCCTTTACAATATTGAACTCAAAAAATATTTTATTATAGGCCAGATATCCAGATTATCGTTGCGCCGGGTGAAAGCCTTTCCTCTACCACCATTTCCTGCCATTGAAGAACCTTAATAAGACACAGTTTAATTTGTTTATTTTATGTGAGCGAACGTTACCACAATTATGGTTTTCTGAATTCGCAACATATCGTAAAACAAACCTTGATAACCTTTAAACGAATTATAAGTTTCGATTATAAATTTTCGAAACTTATTATTCGCGATGAAATTGTCATATGATAAACATGACCAGTTAGAGCCACAACAGACATGCTACTTTTAGCTTCGGCGATAGGCGTTTTGGTGACTGTATCGATGCTAATGCATGTTTTGGCTACTTTTTGCGTACGATCGCGGTATCAGAATGTTAGCGACTGCTCCGGTGCTGGATCGGCAACAATCAGGTGGTGGAGAGGCTAGGACGAGGGCCTCAATCGCCGCGTTTGGCGTTTTTAATTAATGTGAAACGTGTGATTTCTGCGTTATTCTTCTAATTACCGATCGCCGATGCTAAAAGTAGTATCTCTGCTGTGGCCCTTAAAAGCAACTTGCAACTGTTAAACTTAGTTTATATATTGGTAAAAAAGACATCTTGTTAAATTGGCATTTGTTTATCTCAAGAAGCACTTGTGAAACACATAAACCAAGCGAGAGCAAGATACAAAGCATATATCAAGATACAAAACTCGTCGCATCCTTAGCGGGTTGTGCCGTGGTGCCATCTTATGTTTACACACGGCAGTATCGCAAATATGGCGGAATTGTTTGGCGTCATAGCTTCGGGATAAATAATGTGGACAGGGTCTCAGATTTGCATTATATTTTTAATTATTGTCAATATAAATTAAAAAAGCATACACGCATGTTAACCCGAAGGGTTAGGCAGAGGCATATTATACGCCCACACTTTGCCAATTCTATACTTGGTCCCACGTAATAGGTTGCGAGCCTAGTGACGCTTCCGGGAGCATTAAAAGCATCAATTCTGAAAACTTTACAAAATATTAATAGCACGTAAAAATGGTCGGTGTATCTCCTCTTTTACAATCAATCAATCATTTATCTGTAGAATACAATTTTACAGAGAGGTAATTATGGTCGTTGGTATTCGTAATCATAATGGTTAGTACGAGTATTCTGCCTGCAAGCAATTATTTGTTACTCTACTTCTGTGGTCGTAGTTTTTATTCGTACATGGAACATGATTCTATATGACATGTGAATAAACATCATCAATGTATGATCATCATCATCATCATCATCACTTAGGTGTGCGGCCCACATTATGGTTATCTATGGCTGCAACACCATGGCATCACCAGCATAGTGCTTTTCAAAACCTTTTTACGCCCTTTTTGAAGATACCCAGTCTGTAGTTTTTTAGGAAAATTTTGCCACTGAGCTTATTCCACAATTCATTTACTTGTATGAGTATATAGGGGTCCTATCAAGAACTTTGGAATCCAAGCCAACCTCATCTACAGGTGGTGCAACGTATGAGGCTCTGGCGAACATATAAGTTCCGTGGTAAGCGGCAATAGTCTCTCCACCTTTTACGTGGGTCCAGCAATAATATTGGCGAAGTGTGGGCGTACAATATGCCTTTGCCTAAGAAAAACAGGCGTGATAGTGTGTGTGTGTGTGTGTTAATTTAGATATTAACTGTATGAAATAATTATTTTTTGCACAAATGAGTGACTATATGACTTCGTTATTTTTAAAAAAAATAAAAAATCGTAGTGAACACAAGATGATCTTAATAGTGCATGCTTTTTAGCATTTAAAACTCGAGGTACTGTATAGTACTGTGTATAATGTTTTTCACTCTGTTTTAACTGGCCATTTGACGGTCACGCCCAATCTTCATACAAAGATATCACATTGCTAGATAAGACTAAACTTTTTGAAGAATAAAGAGACAAACTATTTTTTTTATATCTGCTACTGAAACTGAACAGAACTGATACTTAACCAACATTGTGCCATGGATTAAAATGACGTCTATTAACGTTTAAGCATAGTTCAAGTTCCATATATCTATGATCGGGTTGAATTATTACTGAACCGTGTTATCTGGCCGGAAAGAGAAAAAATACTTTAAATGTGCCAGCCCCATTTTGTCCGCTCGTCCTGGAGTGCCGAAGACACAGCTATGGGAAAAGCCCAATGTACTTCAACAAATACGAACCACCAACAAAAGTATATCTGAGGATGGGTTGGTGTCAAGCCGACAGTTAAATTAATTGGCAAAACTTTTTGCAGCCTTGTCCAAATAAGAGACTTGATAGGGACAGCACCTGTGGGATATAAACGAGTCCTCTTGCACCTGTTGAACATGCTACGCCGACCCTGCCGCAGGATCATGTCTCTGCTGACCCCAAGGTTGACTGATAGGAAATGCCATTTTATTAACATGACCTTATGTATATTTTGCTTAATCCATGTGTAATATTAATTAACAAAAGAACACATCTAGACAGAATCTATTGGTAGGTAAAGCGGCATCGTTTGTCGGACATTTTGGACGGAGCCAGGGGCAATTAAAACGTTACTGCGGACTGCATTCGCGCACGACTCGCTCAATTCACCATTCCCCAGCCAATGGGCACCTTTTAATTTGTCTTGTCCAAGTGGCCAAGTAAACGTCCCTGTGGTCGTACAGAGACAAGATTTACAGAGCCTGCGCCGCATAGTGCAATAAATGCAAGGGAATTCGAAACAATTTTGGGGAAATTGTGTTGCTTTTGTGGATTTTGTGATAATTATAAGTATGTGTATGATTTCTCAATATATTTTATTGCAGTTACAAAGCTGCTATTTAGTTATAAGACAATTTTTTACTAGGAAAAAATCAACTTTAAAATCGAAATGGAATCGACCCTCTAACCTTTGGATAACCGATCTACTGCTCTAACCCCTGAGCTACCAGGGACTCCGATGGATGTGTTGAAATTCTCTAGTACTTTATGATTTGCGTTTTAAGCCCGCGTTATGACGACACTGTGAGAGTGAAGAATGTGTATAATTATTCTCTTAAAAGGATCGTGATGGCGCGAGCTATGGTGACCGATGGTCACAGTGCGTTTATGGGTAACCGTTTCTGTGGTATTTGAAATCAAGCGGTTCTATTCTAGGAAAAGTAAGTAACAGAGGCCGTATTGGATGATTTGAAACATTCTAACAACAATAGGCCTGGTTCCGTCAATCCGCCCTAGTTACCGTTATATAGTAGCTATCAATATACATATAACCTGAATCCCTTAGAAATATATCAAGTTGTGAATGTATAAGCTCACTTGCAGTTGCCCACGGCTATCTCTGGGAACCTTATTTTTATGTACATCTTGTTTTCGACAATAGACTCGATAACGTGGGACTAACAACATAATTGGCGAAATGTGGGCGTGTAATATGCCTCTGCCTACACCTTCGGAGAAAAAGAAGTGATTGTATGTATGTATGTTGTTGTTTTCGGTATAAATATGGGATCTACTTTAAAAAGGTTTTACTCTATTTAGGCTACAATGAAATACGTTGTTTTGTACGGGTATAAGCAAATAGATACGTTCGATTATTTTCACTTTTTATATATTGATTGCACAATCTTTGCATTTGATTGTGTCAGCACGTTTGTGAATCACGATTTTCAACTACTATTCACGTTAATACGTGTGTCACATAATCTGGATAACATTAAATGTCAGATTTTATGACAGACTGATTACACACTGACGGCTGAATAAAATAAATTGACTTCATTGAGTATAGGGCAGTTTTTACTACCTTTTTGAGTTCCCGTAGAAAGTTTTCTTTAATTATCTGGCTTAATTCTAAAGTATACGCTAACCAAGTCTAGTAGCTAAAATTTTTTATAACTCTCGGACGTCATAGCAAGATATCAACTAAATAGACTAACGGAATTATTTCCGGTCTACACGTTTGCTACCGTCCTATATTAGGTTAGGTCTTAGATCTTCCATAAGATCACTCGACCAAATATCGTTTGACGATCCGTGCAAAATAATATCGCATCGTATTTTGTTTGGTTAGATAAGATTTTTTTGAATTATTTATTTTTATATTTTCTATGAAACCACATCATCATCCACCTTGCACGCTGTACTAGAGATATGTAGCTCGCGAATGATTAATTCAAATTAACTATATCAGTTAGCATACATCACTCGTTCACTAGCTGTTTTCAAATCCTAATGTGTCCGTATAACTTTTACCGCACTGGCTATAGCAACTTATCAAGGAAAAAAACTAAAATGAAAAGAAACAAAAGGTCGCAAAAACGAAGGATTGACTGCGAGCACGATTTTTCCCTTATTGTCTTGCCACCGTTTGGCGCTAATCGTGTGTCAACGCGATTTTACGTCCTTTTCCTAGCCTACGAACGATGCAATAGGTAGCTAAAATGGTTAGCGAACACATACCTAAGTGAGAAAGTAAGTCAACGAAATGAAACAGCTCAAAAGTTACTGAGCTAAATAAGCTAGTGAGCTAAATGAGTAAAACATGTCACAGTTAGCTGAAAATACAAATCCCTCTTCTCAAACTAGTGACACGTTTCGCACATTGACTTACCGTAAGGCCCTGGGTTCTGATCACTGGTTTAACCTATTTTGACCGAATTTCAGTGATTTGCAATTGCCGTCTCACCTCCTCAACCCAGAAGGAAACATTATTCTATGGTTTAACCACCAGTATATTAGAAGGCACTGACATTATCAAAACGATTGCAGTAGATATTCATGACAGATGGGACCAATATGCTTTCGGTGACACGGAGCCAGCGATAATTACACACATAAAATGGGTTTGCGACCAGGATTTGCATTCCTCTGAATTGCAGTCTGGTCTGGTATTATTAGAACGCTATCGCTGCTTCTAAAACAAAAAGAACCACTTTAACAACACTCATAGCACAGTGCTATAAATTTTACGATTCGAGAAATGATTTCATTCACTATTTCGTCAGTATGCAGATAGTAGCCACAAAGCGGCAAATAATCGGGGATTTTCCTTAAAATATTATCTAAATTATATCTCAATATATTTAATAATATTTTAATTGCAAGACGATATTGAATATCGAGCCCTTTTATTAATTGGCAGGTGCTGAGCGTTTCCAATTTTTTGCTAGTACGCGAATTTAACAACCGACCATACTTATCAATGAATATAATTTATTGGGTTTTTGCTAAAACCGATAAAGTATTATATCGTCAGTAAGATAATATAATTACTGTTTTTATCTTGGAATTGATTGCACTTACAAGCCAAGGTGACAGGAATTAAGGTCTCCACCACGCGGACCAAGTGCGGATTAACTGAAATAATCTAAGGACATTTGCCTAATTAATGCCTATAATGTACGTGCATGTTTATGAAGCATTTTGGTGGCCAGTGACTTTAGAAGTGGCTGCAGGAAGAACAGAGCTGATGGACCATACCTTGGTCTATCAGCTTTATGATGATTCAGCCCCTTCATTATCTTCATATCTTTATGTTTTTATAGTTGCTATTTTTGGAACACTGACCTTAAGCAAATCGAACATCTAATTTCTAAATAAAATAGCTTTTTTATAGGAAATGAACTGATATTTGTAACGAAACAGTAATTCAAAGTTTATATCTGTATAATATAAAGTATTGTTATGTATTTCGAATAACAAAGAAGGTTAAATAAGCGTGTGGGACTCGCTTTTTGAATTTTTATATTAATATGAATACAGGAATCCAAGACACAATACAAACGCTATAACGTTTGAATACTAAATGAAAGGAACAATAAACAAGGACGATCGTTAGAGCCCGTCTCAGGAACACGGTGAGGCTTGAAGATGGCTTGAAGCCTGAAAAGAGACTCGGGCCGGCTCGTTATCGCGAACTCATTATTCTTCCTGTGACATCGTCGCCTTTTATTAAATTTCGCCAACTCAGCTAAGACCTAGTCAAAACGCTTAAAAAACAGTGGGCGGTTATAAAACGAGTCATTTATTGTCACCGGGAATATTTTACGAAGCGTTAAATCTTATAGTACATATTTGATGTGTTTTTTTTTTATTTTTTTATTTGATGATTTTTTTTATGATTTTATTTGATTATTTGATATGTCCGGTTATGAATTAAATTGTATGTAATAAAAACAATCACAGATAACTACATCTTTATATAAAAGAAAAATGTATTGGAAATTAAATGCATACTAACATTTATTTCACATTCATAGGGCGGTGCAGGAACACTAGGACTGCTGTTTTATTAGATGCAGTAGCAACACGCTGATGTATCGCTCTTTTTACAGGTAACATTACTTCTGTTGTTTTGTTATTAGTTTTTTTATTTTTTTTTGTGTATGTGATGTTGTATGATTTAATTGTTTGTGTAATGTTATTCTTGTCAATAAAAAATATTCTTATTCTTATTTCAAGATTAAATATCACATCACACATTAAAAATTACTTCAGTTTGATACTATCAACAAAGGACAAGATAGAATATTTAAAGTATAAAGCTATTTGTTTTTAATGATAGACACCATAGAATAATAGTTGTGATTGGAGCACGTTTCATTTATCTATAACAAGTATTGTATCTAATACCGGGTTGAGATTGTTTGACATAGTAAGGAATGCCAGTGGGTAATCGCCGCCTTAGCAGACATGTAGAGCAATTAGCCTATGTGCTGATGCTAGTATACTGCAACTCCTACTTGGGTAATATAGTATCTTTGAGTCAAAGCAATATTCAGTCCATGCCCAAAATTAATAAACTAAAGAGAGGCTACGTTTTAAATTATAATAAAATTATATATGTTAAGTCAAAGCTGTTCATACATTTTTTGCTTTCGTGGAATATAAACATAAAGATTGACCACTATTTAAAAACGTCATTGTCAAAATGAAAGCTTAGCTTAGGAACACTTTACATAGTGAAGCTATTTCTTTATCACAGAACAGCGGATTTTTTTTACTAATGACTTTAATGCAAGAATAATGGTTTGAACTTTGAGGTGGTTCTGCTAATCACATGCGGTACTGGACAGGAGACGAGCTTTCCGCATTTTATATGTTGCCTATACACTCAAGCAGATGGCACCAATTGATGGAAAGAAGAAGCCTAAAACACCAGGGACATTCGGACGCTTGCCAATGGCCGTCCCTTTAAAACCCTTTTTACGTTCTTACATTATTCCTTCGGGATATCCCAAAAAAGATTTTTCATCGAGGAAGGTCATGCATTAATAATTAAGAGCACTTTGAAGGAATCTGTGGATCTAGGGTTCCCGGTCTGAGCTTTAGTTGTGTGTTTATCATACTAAAATTAAAAAAGTAAAATTTTTATTACTCGATTAGTCTTCAAGCGCTGAACGGAACTGGCTATAATGGAAATGACACAACATTAATTAATTATCACAAATAAATTTTTCTTTGAATTTTTCAGGATCAATTAATTAGCAAAAATCAAAAATGTGTACTATCCTCTGGCTGCGCCATGTCCAATTTTGAACATGAACGTGATATGTTGACCCGTTCCCAACTTGCGTGTAGAATCGAATACAATAGGTGATTTGGTCCAATGCAAACAATAGTTATTACTCCTATTACTTATAGATACCTAGTAAAAGAAAAAAAGGTATTGCTAACAGCCTGCTGCAGAGCCCTGTTTAATAAAAGTGACAAATTGTAACTGTATATTTAAGGCTACATATGTATAAAGTATTAGTTTAATAAAGAATACAGTTTACAAGTTTATCATGGTGAAAAATCTAAAGAAATGTAAAATTATATCTACAATTTTACATTTTTCTGTTTAATAAACATTTTCTTTTTACAGTTGATAATTGTAAACTCTTTTGTTTGAACACATAGTTATAATTGCAAGTTTCAATATTATGTAAATTGTAGTAGTACACTGAGGAATTACTACTTGTCAAATTTGGTACATACTTAGCACTTTTTTTTAAATATTTCATTCGTTTTTTTACAATAGTGTTAGCAAGTTGTTTATATGTATATATTTTATATATTATTAGCATGTTAGAGGTTTTCTTTATATTTTGTTCTTTTTTTTATTTTTGTTAGTAACACTTTTCTTGGACAACATTTATCCCGTACAACTATTTAGTTTACTACTGCTAGGGTTGACTGGTAGAGACCTCTTCTAGAGATAAGTCCACCTTTGTACATGTTATTTTATATACCTCGTGTAATACTTAAAATTGTTTTTGCAATAAAGGATTGTTATATTATATAATTCTGACAGATAGACTCCTCCTGTGTCATAACAATTTAGTGGGAAACTAAGAAATAATATAGAATTTAGACAGGTCTAACCTGTTTACCTACCTATGTTGTCTGCGATACCTTAGAATGCAGCTTGACCGAACTTGATGTAATATATTCACCAAAGCCTTTGAGCATAATTATGTTTGATATGTATTCGACATTCTAGCTAAACGTAGCCAGTCAATAGGTACTTGTTACGCAAACGGAGCGGCCCCACCTATATATAAAGTATTATTGATTGCAAATAGCTAAGGGTTATTTACATAGCGAAGGTGAACAGTGTATGCTTGCAGTTGTATTACTTGATGTGCACAGATTACTTGGGTAAAATGCTTTTATATAATGCGACTCAGAAAATAAATAAATAAATAATTTCTAATAATTACACCAATTATTTAGTCCTAAGATAAGTATCATTAAGAACTTGTGTTATGGATATACATAGAAAACACCCAGACCAAAAGAAATATTCATGTTCGTGCACACAAAGATTTGTCCTGTGTGGGAATCGACCCACGACCTCAGGAGCAGAGGGCTGGTATACTGACCTCCACGCCATATCGGTTGTCATTTTGTCGTAGTAATTACAATAATTTGAATTAAAAAAAAAGTTTTTGAACAAAAACATTTTAATTGTCACTTGGGCTTGCCATTAGTGATCCAAAATATCTGTGTGCACACGAACAATATAATAACACATGACGGCGCGCTGATTATGGATTACTTTTCTCGATTCGGACTCGTTTTTTTAATATTGTTTTAGTTTCAATTAATTAGGTAAAAATATGAGCGGTAGGTACCTATATCGATAATAATCAAAATATGAGCGGGTAACCCCGAATAGAGTAATAGGTGTCACCACGAGTAATGGCGGCTGCCATTCGGTTGACAGCTGCTGCACGAGGTGCACACATGCTAAACTATTGGCTCGTAATCCGGTTGAATCTTGTTAGTTGCGTATGATTTTGTGTAAAATTATGAAAAGATCGAATAATAAGACGTTGGACAATATAAGTGTGCTTTTATTTTCAAATTCCGGTCGTTACAACGTCCACGATGGACAGCGACAGCCAGAACCGCTATGAGGCCCCTTCTGATGCTTTTGCATACATAATTATATACAGACGCACATAAACACATCATATTTTTAATCCGGGTATCTTAAAATTTTTTGAACATAATCAATTTAATCCAAATGTTTTTAAAGTTCGTAATATATTCCACCGACTCCATCAATTAATTTTACATATTATGCCTTTACAATTTTTATTTTTCCAATTAAAAGAGGATGACAACAAAGTGGTTTTTGAGTTGTATGGCATTTCACACATACTTCAATAACTCGAAAACTATTGTCCTTCTCAGCCTTCTCAATATGAAATGTCATTCAACGTTGAAGTCATTCGTCATGATCTCTGACGTATGACTGAATATCTTATTTTTCAATTTATATATTCATCATATTAGCCCATTAACGTCCCACTACTGTAAGGTTGTGTTATAATTTAGCATACAATATTGTAATTTATTATTATGATTACCATTTAACTACCAGTGACGAGTATCTGGTAACTGTTATATTCTGGCACTAGTATCATACCTGTGATTTATTAGTCCATTCCTTAGTCTATTGGCAGTAATGTTGTTATGACACAGACATACTTAATACTCGTCACTTGCTATAGAGCTGTCATACGGAGCGGAGGTGTTTAGTAAAATAGATAGATACGGAATTAAATCAAGAAAAATCAACCAATCATCGGTTTATTTCTAGTTTTGAAGTCTGATCTTTCACTACTGAGCACAAGCCTCCTCTCATATACCAAGGTGCGAGGTTATTGGGTCATACTCCACCACGCGGACCCAGTGCGGGTTGGCGGAGGCAGGTGTCTGGTGCCTGCTGTTAGTATTTTTCAAGTTGTCCAATTAGGCCTCTAACATGGCTTAACGACTACCAAATCAAGTGATAACCGGGACTAACGGCTTGACGTGTCTTCCGATATACGAAAGTAATATATATTAGTCATGAAAATATTGATGACCTCCAAGCTTAACATCACCCCAAAATGAAATAATGACTTTCGAAACAGGCGACTGTTCTCTTTAACAGAGTCATACCATAGATTTGATTGGTCAAGCTTGCAATATTATATGCACACTACGCTTTCTCATCGCCGCCCGTTCACCCTGTCGCGCTCCAGCCCACTGTTAGTGCAAATATAGCTTTAATACACTCGCTTGCTGGCAATATTCCGTCATGGTCTTTATTTACTTTATGTGCCCTGGGGTCTTTCGAGAAACGTCATTCAACTCTGAATGAAGACTTTTTAATATTTTTCTTCGGATGTGTACTGTTTTTTTTTTGTAATAGCAATATTGCTATGATTGAAGATCGATATTCCGGATTATTACAACTGTCAACCGAAAAACGCAAATTACTGGAAATTGGTTTTGAGTCACCAGGTTTCCCGGCGTGGCCGTGGTGTTTTATAGTGGTTTAAAAGTGGCACGATTTTGTGACTGACTGACTGACGTCTGAGATATCCTGATCCTTTCTAATTTTGGGGCTTAAAGGGTTCAGTTGTTATTCATTAATTTTGATTACACGTATTAATGACAAGCTATTATAAATCTACATAGAGTTGCATAGTATTATGAAATAAAAACGATCTTCATGTCAGATCCCTGGACTACGTTTTTCAAAAAAGGCAATGTTTGTATATATGACGTATGTACACGGAATATAAAGTGTCTGTTTTCATCTAAACAATAATAATAATAATAATAATAAAAAGTTTATTGAACAAAACACATTTTCACAATACATTTGGTACACTTAAATACCTAAACTAGGTCTAACCTGTTCTTATAGGTATCTATGCTCTCTACCCTAAAGGCTGTGTTAAGTTTAATAAATATTAGGCTTAAATAATTACATGATTACCTACAATATACATAAATTGAAATACGAAAATAAATATACATAAATATAATTTACTTTTATGTTAATTAGTTATTATAATATTAAGTAACTTTAATTAAGAGTTCTTCGGTGTCACTGTAATTCTTTAAAAGTAACCATTCTTTTAGGATACACTTACATTCATGTTTAGTTTTATTAAGTAAGTTCAGAATTTTATTTATTTTTTTATATAGATAAGGACCACTAAATGGGAAAAAGCGCTCTGCAAATTTAGTTTTAGAGTGAGTAATTGACATTTGCGAATATGCACGTCTACAATTTTCTTGTACAAAATTATTCGGGTCATATAAGGCATGTTGTCTAAGCAGGACTTCCAATATATATAATTGTCGAACTGTGAGCACTCCATATTCCGAATATAGGCGCTCAGTCGAATATCTGTAAGGGAGAAAGTTTATTACTTTTAGCACTGCACGTTGCGCACGTTCAAGTTGGAGTAATTTGGTTTTTTGTGCCCCTCCCCAAACATTTACACAATATAGCAAAATTGATTGGCCCAACGCAAGATACAGTATTCTAAGAAGTTTGACGCTAGCTACATGTCTGATCTTTCTAAAAACAGAGATAAGCTTACGCACCCGTTGTGTTAAGATATTAATATACGGAGCAAAGCTCAGATGAGAATCTATGACAATGCCTAAATATTTAACTGATGAAACTCTTTCTAATGTTGGACATGTGCATGTATTACTATTATTAGTATTATTACAGTCAACATTATGAGCTTTTATGACAAACGTTTCGCTAGGTTGTGTTTCGCTAGAGATAGAAAAGGTTACCAATTTAGTTTTGTCAGTATTTAATGTAAGTAAGTTAGAGTTAAGTTTATACTGTATGTTGGTGAAACCAAAGTGGGCATCATTGAAAACTTGTGTCCAATCAGTACCACTGTAAACTAGGGCTGTGTCATCTGCGAAAGCCATAATCCTACCATTGGTTAGAGAGGTGTTAACTATGTCGTTCACTTATATTAAGAACAAAGTAGGACCTAAAACGCTTCCCTGTGGTACACCATATCGGACTGGAAGAGGGTCACTGACAATGTTTTCAATTTTGACCGTTTGTTGCCGATCGGTTAGATAGCTCTTGAAGAGATTGAGCTGATCCCCCCGTACACCCATGTTTTCCAGTTTTTTAAAAAGAATGGGGATAGAAACAGTGTCAAACGCTTTTGCTAGATCTAGGAAGATACCTAGACATTTTCGTCCCGCGTCTAGTTCTGTAATCAAAAAGTTGGTTAGCGTCGACACTGCATCGTTTGTTGATCTCCCTCTTCGGAAACCAAACTGGTTAGGCGAGAGCAGCCCACTCTCCTCTAGATATTTTACAAGTCTATTGTTGATCAGTTTTTCTAGTATTTTTGAGAATGAATTCAAAATAGATATTGGTCTGTAATTATTAGGAGATCTGGTATCACCTGACTTATAAATAGGAATTGTTCTAGATATTTTCATTAAGGATGGAAAAGTAGAAGTGGCAAAGGAAAGATTACAAATATGTGTTAAGAGTGGTACGAGTATTGTCATGTTGTATTTCAAGAGCTTATTAGAAATATTGTCCCAACCGGGTGAGCTGTCGGTTTTAAGATTTCTAATGATTGATTCTATTTCAGCATCGTCAGTCTCAAACAGTACAAATGATGAACTGTTTGTGGAATAAATCGGATTGGAAATATTATCAGTAGGATTAGTAGGATTATCATTTTGAATTTTTTGAGCTAAATTTTCTCCAATGCCTGTAAAATATTTATTAATTTCATTTACAGAAAATTGTGGGTTGTTACCGATGGTTAATAGTTCACTACATTTTTGTTTTATAGGTTTATAATTAGAAATTTTATTTATGACCTCCCACGTTTTCTTAACACTGCAAGAACATGCGCTCTCTAATTGTGATTTTTCATATTGAGTTTTAACTTTATTAATAGTTTCATACAAATAATTACGATATCTTTTGTAAATAATTTTGTCTACTTCATTTGCCGGGTTTTTTTTTTAAGATTAAGGTGGAGTTTATCCTTATGTCGTACACATCTCATTAATCCCGGTGTGATCCACGGTTGGTGTGGCGTTTTGCGTTTCGAGATAGTTTTTGTTGAAGTATTATTTTCAATTATGGTATTTAGCACAGAGATAAGGCAATCGGTCGCCTTGTTAGGGTCTTTAGATTTAAGTATAGGTTTAGTATCAAGTAGTTTTAGTTCCTCAGATATTTTTATATAATTAATTTTGTATATGATCATTTCTTCCTTATTTCTCTTAACATCTTGATTTAAAGTAAGTAAAACAGGGTAATGGTCTGTTATATTGGTTTGTATTACAAAAGTATTTGATTGAAAGTTAGTTTTGATAGCAATATGATCTAAGCAGCTATTTCCACGAGTTGGAATATTATGACAGGGCGAGATTCCGTAAGTGGATAGTAGGTTAAGGTATTCTGAAGCATGTCGATCAATGGCATTGCGTTCAATATTTATGTTTATATCACCAACTAATAGCAAGCTAGAGAAATTTGAGAGAGAACAGAGTGTTTGTTCCAAAGAGTTCAAAAATTTATCAATGTTTTTATGTGATGGTGATCTATAGATAGATACAATAGCTGTGTTATTGTTGACAGTTGTTACAATACAGTTTGCATCCTCAAAATTTGGTTCGTATGATATAGCCAGAATGTCATTTTTAACAAAGATAACTATGCCATCGTATTGGTTGTTTAGGTTTTTAGTATAAAATGCCGTGTAGTTTTGAAAAACTGGGACGGAACTGTCCACTGAAAGCCAACACTCAGTTAAAGATATAATATCTGGGAAAAAGTCTATCCTAGACAATAACAATGAGAATTCCCTTATGTTTCGCGTAATGCTTCTAATGTTATGTGTAATTATTGATAGCTTTTTGTCATACTTGTTAATTTTCAGCTTTAATTCGTCAGGGTTACATATTTGTGAATCTGAGACTTCATAATCATCGATATCATTAATAAGTTCTTTAATAGAGCCCACTGTTAAATGAATTATGTTGAACTTCAAAGAAATTTTGGTTAGGATACTTGCACTTATCCAGTAAAAATAAGCATGTGACTTTAATGACAAAGAAAACTAATATTTTCAATATAGTGTCTGAGTATAATATGTATACTGTCTTAATTTCACATATAGCTGTAACTTTTTGTAGTATATCCATGTCAAAATGCGTTTTTTTATAGTATAGAAATAGTTTGAAACAGATACAACTGAAGAACATTTGTAACTTCTGATTATAATATTTCTTATTTGGTGATATAGATTTTATATACATTAAATATATAAATTTACAGCTTTTATTGTGATTTTTAATGTTTGAATAATTTTTAGTATCAAATTGTTTTAGCATGCTGTTATTCGTGTACTGGGGGTATATTTTAGTGTTAATTATATATAAAGGTACGTTAATAAAGTTAGTATTAGGTTGAAATAAACATTTACAAGTAACAATTATGTTATGTTTTTGGGATATCCCGATAGCAACCATTAACACTAGTAGCTTACAACCAAAATAATATGTTAATACAGTATATAATACAGCAGATAATACAGTAACAATTATGTTATGTTTTTGGGATATCTTGATAGCGACTATTAACATTAGTAGCTTACAACCAAAATAATATGTTAATACAACAATATACAATAACAAAACATACAGTAAAAAAGTTCGGTCAGATACAACTATCACTTTGTGCACATATATCATTTCTTGATGCTGTTTTTCAATTCCGCTAATTGTTCCAGATTCTGTACAATTACGTAAGGGTATCCTTCTTTTTCTCGAAGAAGGACTCGGCCATTTGATATCCAGCAGTGACTGTAGTTGTGCTCCTTTGCAAAGTTTTTTGCCTCAAAAAATATTTTCTTTGTTTTTTTAGACAATAATTCCGACAGAAATATTGGTGTGCTAAACGCTTGGAGTCCAAGGTGCGATGCAGATAGTCTTGGGTTGTTTTTATTTAAGAAATATTTTTTTGAAGCTAGGAGTATTTCTGACTTAGCTAGACTAGTTTGAAATTCCACCTGAATCGCAGACTGTTGACTTTCCTTCTTGCTCGGTCCTCTGATAACATCTTTGATATCATTTTTAGATAGCTCCATGTTTAAATTTTTTGCCAATAACAAAACCATGTCGTAAAGCTGTTTTTTATTTTCATTTATTATTTTGGGTACATTTCTAATCTCTACGCATGTTTTAATTGAATTTTTTTCCAAGTTTTCAATTTTATCGTTTATGAAGCTTATTTCTAGCTTGAGATTTTTACTATCACTGTCTAATTTTTTCATGCTTTTGTCTAAGTCCTTTAGCTGTTGACACACGAAATCAATTGTTTTCTCAATTTCGCGATTAGTAGTGCGTATATCATGGTTTTGGCTTTTAACTTCTTTCATGTGTTCTTCAAGGATATCCAATCGTTGTTGTTGTGCTTGAAATAATGAGTTTATCATGCTTTTCATTTCTTCTCTAAAAGTAGAAAATGAATTTTCCGAATCTTCGTCCTCACGGGGTCTCTTACTCCGTTGGGTAACATTTAGGTTATCGGAGGAAACACTTCCTCGAAGATTACATTCTTTTGTAAATAATGCTTTGCGAGATTTTGGCGAATGCTGCATTTTGTATGATAAATAAATAAGTCAAAGATAGCAATAAGTACGCACCACCAAAACTTGTCTGTTGTTTGTTTACGTTATGAGGTTGAAAAATGTAAACAAAAAATGTCTCAATAGAACTCTCGTTGTAGCACGCCAGATAGTCGTAGCACACGTAGCAAGTAGTTGCAAATTTCGCCGTGGCCGCTCACTGCTTCCGTAGCCCGATGGTAAGTAGCTCGGGTTTAAAACGCCGTTGCTCCTAAAGTCACCGGTTCAAATCCGAGATGACAGCAAAAAATTAACTTCGGCTCACCAACTCCTTAGCGCAGGCAAAATATTGAGAAGCCGAAACTGAGACTTCGGCCGGACACAAGGGTGCTCCAATGCTCAGCAGGGCAGCAACAACCAAAAGCACGGTGAAGGGGCGAAGCACCAGCGAATTTAATAATTGTGGTTAAATAAATACAACAGACGTCCGCTCCGTAACACAGCCGCGAGGCGGCAATCTTAAATCATTATTATCTCAAGAACAGTTTGAGAATGTTTACCAAAGTTAGACTACATTTATATTAATAGAACTTTTAGTAATTATAAGATGTTAACATTTTTAGACAGGTATATTATGTGTCGTGTTGCTTGTCACATCTCATGGGGAGTCGTAAGAGTCGACGAAGAGAAACCCTACCGGATGATGGGCAGCAGCGTCATACTGCGTACTGGCTTGAACTGTGGTCACCAACCCGTCTGCCCAGCGTGCTGATTATGGGCAAAACCCCTAATATAATAACTATCATGATTTCGAATCTTTCGTATTTCTATATACACTGTTTGGATATGGTTTGGACCAGTAACAAACTTACATCGAAATTTTTAAGCATTTTATCTACCAAATGTGTGTTTTATAAAACACATTCCAATGTTTTATTTTCTGACTTCCTATGTTTATTAATGCGTTTAGAGCAGCATGGAGAAAATTTAAGAAGGCCTTTACCAACTCGTAAATGGCTAAAGATGACGACGATGATGATGACTACAAGTTATTCTTGAACACATTACATTGATTGTTTGTAGGGAGGTACGATTCATATATAACGAACGCAATTGGCAATATATGTCATAGTTCTATATGCACTGGTGCCATATTATACACCAGCGATTTTACGCGCGCACAGCACTTCTGTTATTATATTATTTAGTTTTTTATGACGATGATCAAGGCGTAGGTAGGTCAAGCAAACCAAACTTCAGCTTATTTTGAAAGACTTGCTGACTTAAAAGTAAGGTATTACTTTTGTATCCTGTCTTAAATTAAATTTGTTTAAATTCAGTAAATACTGGCTGACCCGACATACTGTTTTGCACTGTCTTATTTAAATTCATTCTGGCAATTGCGCTAATTGTCAAACGACTAATAGATATGATATAACTTTCTTTAATTTTCTGCTTAAGTTTTTCAATTTTAAGTACCGTACAAACATTTAAATAATAATAACGAACAAATACAGATACTAAGAAAAATTACCCTATTTATATTAAACTTTCGGTAGCAATAAGAGGTTTATAAATTTTTGTACACATCTGTACTCAGACGAATTTCAATATCGTGACTGGTGGCGCCGTATATAGCAACCAGATATTCGCTTGCAGGCATATTTGCCATACATGTACCAAAATTTAATCGACACGATTGTTCTCCGTGTACGTAATTTTCCAGCTACATTTCAAACTGCTGTGTACGAAATGTACACGTTTATTTATTTCAATATTATTTGTTTAATAGAAAAGTCGTAAAGTGTTTAAAAGAAAGTGTCTTATATTTTTCCTTTATTAGTTTAATTTTCACCACTATCTGGAGGTACCACAAAGTCATCATAACAGCCTTTAAGAGTGGACAAACATACATACATTCACGCCTGTTTCCCTGAAGGGGTAGGCAGAGAATATGCCTCTGCGCCCACACTTCGCCAATTATATAATTGGTCCCACGTAATAGGTGGCGAGCCTATTGCCGCTTACCGGGCACTGTTATGTTCGCCAGAGCCTCGTCCGTTGATTGGCAGGCGCACCACTTGCAGGTGAGGTTGGCTTGGGCTCCTTAGGTCTTGGAACCCTTAGAGTGGACAAAAGACCTGATAAAAGAAACAGGGTCACATTAGATGCAAGCCGCCTGCAATCGGTCACGATAAAAATTAATGAGGGAGGCCTATGTTCAGGAGTGGACATCTTAAGGCTTATGATAAAAGAGCATTTTTATTTTATTTTTTTATCTTCGTTGCAGTTATTTAAATGAATGTTTAATATGTTTTATTAATTATTTATTCTATATCTCTTAATAAAAATATAGATTATGGTTAAAGATACTTATTCTCATAAAGAAATTTACAGTCACTTGAATGAGAACTTAGATTAACATACAGAAAAATTATAAAATACACTGTCGTTACTTAAAGATTACGCTCGCCCATCCAATGTATTCAATTTAATAGTAAAGAGTAAGTATCAATAATATGTTGTGCGAGTTTTCGTTTGCATACATTAAACGAGCTTACATTTTTAATGTTCGAGAGTATTTTGTTGTAAATCTGCGCGCCTTTAAAGGTGATCATATTTTTCCATGTTTCGTTCTTTCTTTGGGGAACACAAGGAAACTAGCTCGGCGGGTACTTCGATTCTTAGAGATTACAAGTAGTTTTCGCCAACTAGAATGTTAGTCAAGATCGTAAAAAGAATTGGACTGAGTTCTAGATCTCCAAAAGAGTATCAAAAGTTATGGTAGCAGTTTTTATTTCAATCATAACTTTAACAGTACCCTCCAAGAATTGTGTCTAAAATTTCCCGATTGATATGAAATGTTATGAATTCTTTGTTTATAAAAGTTTTGAACAAGTATTTCTGACATCCACATTAATCACCGAGTAAGACAATTTTAGAGGGTTTCCGTAGTCACTAAGATGTATTTTAATAAATTCACTCCAAGGTTATATCCCTTGTTAACATACATACATAATATACAATCTCAAGCATAAATAACCGTTTGCTTGGGCACTAAAAGTATTTTAAAAGGGCTCTATATAGTTGTATAAAAAATTTACTCATAGCACAGAAATCTCTACATGAAACTAGTTGAATGGTAAGGTATGGTTTAAGAGACTGCTAACTCTTTGTTGAATTTACACTAGGCGGGAATCCAGTCCTTAGAAGTAAGGGATAAAGCTTATATTATTATCTAAATTTACTAACGAAGAGTGCAAATAAAATTTTTAATTACCATCCGAAACTGAAACAAAAAGAAAGGAAAATGGAAGGGAATAAAACTGTCTATTTAGTAGCGAATGCATGTAATCCCAGACATATTGACAGTTCAAATTCAGCGTTATATGGAAAACTGCATACAGCTTGTACAAACAATATAAACTAGGACTTAATTGTGTTGGTATATTAGTTATAATACCGCCGAATAAAGTGATTTTTTTAAAAATTATTCGGTTTAAAGTACTTAATTAGATAATGTGTGTGTATAGCGCTCATTTGCTTTATACTGTGATCTTAGTTTAATAAGTAAAATTTGTTTTCTCAATAAGTAAATACCAATTGTTATTCTAGTGAGAAATAATAAAGTTCTTAAACCATGACATTGTGCTTCCTGCGTGGCTAACAGATTGTCTCCAAGGATCTTAGTAGGAATAAAAACAACATTTCGGTGTAATATACATACAAACAATCATGCCTGTATCCCCGGAGGGGTAGGCAGAGCCATATTATTCGAATAAACTGAGCCAGTTGTGTTGTTGGTCCCAAGTAATAGGTGGCGTAATTGTCTATTTCCGCCTACCGAGAACTTTTATAATTGCCAGAGGATTGTCCGTTAATCTGCACGTACACCACCCGCAGGTGATGCTGGTTGAGGCTCCTAAAATGTTGGTGAAATCTCTGTACTGCAAATAAACTCGCTACCGCAAATAATATTTTGTTATTATGTAAATTCTACTATCATTCATCATTTCATAATTCATTTTACAGACAATACGTAGCACGCATCAACAATACAGCTCTGGGCCAATAATTTTAATAACGTTGCTATGAATATGTCAGAACACAATAGGTATGCGAATAGTAATAATTGAGAAACAAGAACAATCAGACGCTTCATTGTTTTAATTATTCACAAAATATATTTCACATTTTGTTCTTTATGTTGGCGATAATAGCCAAAGCGATAATTACTTACTTATACTATGGCCGACACTTTGATTGCTGGTTTAAAAAGCGAATAAATTTTTATTACTATATGTAATGTATACGTTTACATATGCGGCAAAAGGCTCGCCGCCTATTACGTTGGACCATCAATATAATTGGCAAAACGGGGGGGAAAGGCGTGATTGTATGTATTTATGTGTGTTAACATATATGTATAATAAGTGTATGAGTGTGCACAAAATATAAAATTTAATCTAATATTACAACAACAAAAGAGAAGCGTCGGTATCGATATTCCCTAGCCCCTGCTGCGCTTTTGTAAGATGTTGTCGTAAGTGCTTTCTAAAAGCATAGATGGAACTACTTTCCCTAATCGTGATAGGAAGGTTATTACCGATTTTAGACGTTCCTTCACAAAAGCTACTTCTAAAAGATACAATCCAGCTACAGGATACACTGTCTTTTACAACCAAGTAAACATAAACGATTATTTAAACAGAAGCACGCACAAGTATTGCCCTCATTATATGAGCCTTTTGGTATGAGTTAGTAGACGCTTCTGAGCCTTTCACAGTGTCAGCATAAATAAGTTTGTAACAAGATCTGTAACAAGGTTTGATGCGGTAGGTTCTTCATAAAAGTAACTCCATAAATAAATAGTGTTACACTATTTTACAAGTTTTGAATTAGTATGTATGACATTCACGTTACATATTAAGTAAGGCAATCTTAGAGGCATTGGCTACGGAATGGCAGGATTTATTGTACTATATTCAGATCAAAATAATTATTACGTAAATTTAGCCGAGTCAGCTATGAGTTTTCAAATCTTTACGTTACGTTATGTGTAACGTACACTGGCTCTACAAGTTCATCCATCAACTCAACATTGAAGGAGTCGGGCAAATATCCGCTTCGCTTTTTCAGTGTCAAACACCAAACTGTTTGTGTTTGATGGATTAGGTACAAAGCAGTTATTCTCTGCATATTCCATAGCTCTTAACTTCTCATAGAATTTACTTACAGTAGTTTTGTAATCACCTGAACACAGACACGTCTATAAAGCATCGGTATTATCCGCGCAAATATATAACTAAAATAGTCTTATGATTAATCCTTGCTGTCACAGGATTAAGTGATAAAAATTTTTACAAGTTGAATAGCTTAAACTGCCCTTTTTTTTTCAAGCAGTGTGGTGCGTGCGTGAGAAAGCTACAGCTGAAAGAATTGTTCTGACATATCTTCTTTGGAAATTATTGCAGCTGTGCCCTTTGAGGGGGCTCGCGTAAATAATCTCATGCTGGTGGTGTTACAGCGCTTTGTTATAAAAACTTAGCAAACAATTTCTTATACAATTTTACCTAGTTCAAATTTTGTCTAACTCACTTACGATAAATAACCTAAAATCGACTCGATATCTTTATTGTTCTCCACAAACAGCTTATAAATTTAGTTAGAAAACATTTAAGCTCAAACAAAAACTAGTTGCTATGTATTTGCAACAAAGAGTGTAATATTATAAACTAAAACTTTAATGATATTATGAATATTTAGCTCAATAGGTGACTTAAGAAATTTCAGAATATTTATGATATAAATATTTCATAAATTGTTCACTATTCAACACAAGACGTGATCCAGTATAAATAGAACTTCTCGAAGTACTACACCGATTCTTAGATTCACAAGCATCTCGTTACGTTATTCTATAGAAAATCTTAAGTATAACAAGAATTCGCTACAGGTCAAATAGAAATACATCATTACTATACATCGAATATATAATAATAATATTAAACGATATCATAGTCAAATTAAAAGCACTTACGAACGTCGCTTATTAGGACTCAAGTTCACTGGAACGGGGGCCTGCTTGGAGAAGAAGTTGGCAAGTTACTCGGCAAGGCGCTGTTTCTTAGAAACCGTTAAGAAAGTAACATGAAACTTAGCTAATGGCCCAATAAGGGGGTTCACACAATAATAATCTAAGAGTATAGGTACCCCTCTAAATCTTATAAAAACACGACGCGAATAATCTTAAGTCCAAGCATGTTGGCAGACAATCCATCACGGTCATCCAGACGAGCCATCATCACCCAGTCCAAAGTATTGTTTCAGGCCTCTTCTCATAATGCAAGTTGAAGTTACACATAAAAAAAAACAATCTGACACGTATATGGTGTACTTGCTTAGTTAGTTCCTTCGACTTGGTTTAACAAACCACACACAGTGTAAACGGGCTAACGGGTTACCGTACCTTCTGAAGCACGGAAGCGCTCGATATCAAATGCCACAGAATTTTTCAGTGCCACCTCTGATATAATTATGTGAACGGTGGTGGTCAACTTCGGAGGTCACATCTTCACGTAGTTCTGGTTGCATGAAACATTTAAAAATGCAAATAGCTACAACGTGTAAAATTTGTATATTATGCTCCATGACCATGATTATGCGAATCCGCACTGGGTCCACTTTGTAGAGTCCCCTCTCACCTTGGTTCTTAACAGCAGGTCCGTACTAAGTACGTAGTTGGGCTGAATGATGATGAACTATAGAAATAATGCGGTTTTGTAGATCACGGACTGTATTAGACTCTGAAATTAACAAGTAACGCTCAAGTTAACTCCCGAGCGTAGCGTAGTGAAGAGACTAGTGCCCCGATTGAAGCAAGAGGCTAAAGGAGCCCCAGAGGAAAACACTGCTTGATCCCAATTGACCCTTCTTTTCACACCTCCTCCGAGAAAATAAAACACGAAGTAACTATTTATTTAGAAGTTGATATTTATGTAAGTAACATATTTTTAACTATGGAAGGATAGTAATATTTTTGTTTATAACATTAATAAATTTTGAGGAAAAGCTCATTTGAGCAATAAGCCAAAGAAACTTATGTGTGACGGATGTTTAATCTTGAATAAACACACCATAGTTAAGCTGTTTTGTCTTTAGAGTTAACTAGTAGTGCTGAAAATAAATTAAAAGCACATCAGTCATATACTTGTGTAAGAATTTATTTAAACTTTCCCAATAACAACTTTTTATAGACTTTTTCATTTTCTTCAAAAGCAGCCCATTTAGAATTCGTGAAGCGTCAGATTAAATAAATTCTAGATTCAAATCACTTTTCTCGAAGACACTTTTAATCAACAACGTGAGAATGATAAAGTTCCGAACTTTACTAACACCAAATACTTTTATTTTTCAGTCTTCTCATTCAGGCCTATTTTAATATTCTGTCCATAGCGCATAATGTTTCTACGAAGAGTTTCCATACGAACTTTAAAAATGCAAATTCAAAACATATTCTATATAAACAATACAATAAAGGGTATAATTACACAGATGATATAGTTTTCAAGCTGGTTTCTATAATTTCAGAGTACGTTGAGATTATAATTCGGCATTGTCGAACACATAGTACGAAAAAGTAAATTTATTGAATACCGGTACATTTCATACAAAAAACAAATCTGAGCTAAGTTGCGATCCCCTGACAGTTCACGCTAATGATTGCATAGATTCAGAAACTGCATAGTTAATTAACCACTCGAATAGTTCCAGAATAGTCCCCAAACGCGACGTCGAAGATTCGATTACTGAGCCACTCGCTGCGAAGCGCTCATAACAAGAAAAATGAATTTTGCCGAAGTGCCAATGCCTCAACTTGGGCATTACTTTGAATTTCTATTTGAGTATTTTATGCCGGCTGTTCCGTTATGCTTCAACGCATTTTCAAGAGAGGTTATTACGGTGACTTCGAGCGTGTATTAAGCTCAGGCTGGGATTCGATTTTTTCCGAAGTCAAATTCAGTGCTGATTCCGCACGTGGTGCAATCTTATAAGGGCTCTGTTTTGAATTCAAAAAATCTAGTTTGATTTACGGTAATTTAGGTATTAATAAATAATTACTTATTTTGAGGTTAATGAAAATAGAAAAACAGGTCCAATAAAATACATTATTACATAGGTTGGCTATATTTCAAAATATATTTACATAAACTGTATGTCATTCACTATAAGACAATAGAAACGCTTCGTAAAAGAGAAAATAATTTTAAATAAATGTTCAGTTAAAAAATTTATACTGCTTTGTGAAAAATCACAGTTGTGTGTCGTAAATCAAATGTAACTTTATTCCATTTAAACCAGCAGTTTTACAATTAATAATCTGCCCACTAATGCTTTAGCAAACATGCTTTTCAATATGTATTTGCTATACAACTTTGGCCCTTTTCCTTATGAAATAAATCTCCGTGTGTCACTAACCAAACAGTAAGTACCTTCCATTTAAACCAGCACTTTCACAGTTAATAAACCACTTGAGAACGTTTCCACTTCGGCCCGCTGCGAGCGCGCCATCCCGACGGAAGAGGGGCAAATAGTCTCATTTCCACACCGCATTACCCGAAAACTGTACAAAGAAGCATCGTCTTTGGGGACTTATATGATGTATTAGCCTGTGATTTACAAGCTAAAATGTTTTGTAGACTTAAGATTTTGGCCGATTTTTATGAGGCTTCGTACTTTTTATCTTATTCCTGTTTCTTTTGTACAACCAAAGCAATATATAAAAGCAGTTTGAGTTAATTTATCATTACAATCTTAGGTCACTAACTTTTTTTTACTGAGCAACCGAGTCATACATGTGAGAGGGTAGTGTAGGGATCCTACACAGCACAAGCCAACCTCATCTGCAAGTGGTGCACCTGCCAATCAACGAATCGGCTCTGGCGAACATAACAGTGCCCGGTAAACGGCAATAGGCTTGCCACCTATTACGTGGGACCAACTATATAATTGGCGAAGTGTGGGCGTATAATATGCCCCTGCCCACTCCTTCGGGGAAACAGGCGTGAATAAATGTATGTATGCAGTTTGTGCCACTTTCTTCCATTTATAAGTAGATTTTCTTGGATCTTCAGTAGCCCGTTTTGTACTGTCTTTATTATTTCTATCACTATAACAATTTGAAAATTTAGATTATTATAACAGCTCATTATGCAGTAGTTCTCATATGAATGTCATTTCCGCTGAAGGCCGTTGGTTGTAATACTGGATAGTATTATGGAGGTCCTTGTACCCGCTTTGCTAGCAAAGCCCAAAAAGCAAAGCTAGCTAAAAAAAGTAATTTTTTTAATTTTCTTCGGTAAAAAAATTCTGTTTACGCACTGCCTCCCGGCCAATGGGGGACCTAGATGGGAGTGTGGGGCTCACTGCAGCAGACGCGACCACCGCAGTCCTACTCACTAAAAATCTTCTGACGACGCTCATCGCTGTTGAAAAGGGGCGAGGCACCAGTGCCTGGGTTTGTAGCTTCTGGAACCCCGACCGCGGACAACGTCCCCCGAATCATAACCGGGAGGACCTTCTCAGGGAAGCGCGGTGTGATGCCCCCCCCCCCCCTACCTCCTTGTGCGGTTCTACTTGCCATGGCGTAACTGGCCGACTTCTGGGGAGGCCTATGGCTAGACGGAAGGGACGAAAAGACGCCCCCCGGGCGCTGCCGGTTCCGGCCCGCTCCCTCTCTCGCTCCGCGGCTTCCTTCTGCGACATCACCACTTCGCAGAAATAAAAGTATCACTGCGTTAACAACTTCCAAAGTAATTTGATAATTCATGGTTGATGAGCTTTAGCCTATTAGTAGTACCAAAATCTCGATCTAATTATGATTTAATTCGGGCAGTATCTTACTAAGGTACCAAGCCGGCCTCTTATATATTAAAAGTAGATACAAGAAATTACTTAAGGTTTTAAAACGGTTATTTTAACAGTATGTACACCAAAATTATTTGCGTTTATGTGAACGCATAATTATCGGTAATGCTTGTTTAAGCCACCACCAAGTTGTACAACTGTATAGGAAAAAGATTTATAAATAATTTTCAACGAACGATCCATTGATATCTTTAGTTAATAACTTGAATCGAAGATCTCTAAAACAGTACTGAACTGTTCCTAAAATTAATTGGCTTTAGTCGAGAACAGTTCTGATGAATTTAATTAATTACAACTAAGACCACTCGACTTATAATTAACCTTTTATAGAAACTACAATAGCAATATCGTTTATTAATCGACTTGAAATTACTCATCGAATTGCCATTTGTCTAGACTTTCCACTATCAAACCGTTGCCTGGAATTACAAGAAATATTGCTATTAAAAACTTTAAATTTTGCACATTATCATTGAGTTTTATATCCATTGCTGTTTTCGTTACTTGAAAATAAATTGAAGTGAGCAAAACAGCAGCAATGTAGAGTAAAATAGAAGGGCAGGAAAATCTATGTTGAGTAAAGTCTAGTTTCATAGTAAAAGTTGCTAATGGAAGATGGGAGCAGTAGTCACGAAGTCGCAATTAGATCGGAGTGAGCTGCGGGAACCCTTTGCCGGTAATTTTACCTAGTTAGCTGGAATGTGCTGTCGCGTTCATAGACTTGCCAAAGATGCACTTATTTTGCATAGATATTTCTATGGAGCGTTAAATATGCTTGTAGAATGATAAGAGACTTGTTTGTAATATTTTTAATAATTAAACAGAATCCAATCTCTAAAATTGTACGCACCTGTGAGTTTTATATTCTTATTACCCGCGATTGATAACTCTTCTATAGATTGCTCCACATACAAACTATAAAAACGATAAAAAATAAATGAATTACGTTTTACGTTACTATAAAAACTTTCGGCTTAATTATTTTGAACAATTAGCAAACGTATTATTTATTAGGTATCCTAGAGCGACCAAGAACTTAGCTATGTAACAATAGGTGGTTACTCATGGGTAGATTAAATATGCATGCATGTACCTTTAAACACATAAAATAGCTGCTATTTTAATTGATTACATGTTGATCATCCTACTGTTATCCCGGTTGCCCTAGATTTAAGTTTAGGGCTCAGGGTCGGCTCTCTGCTCTTATTGGTTTAAGGGAATTTCATTTATGCCATCTGATCACTGCATCTCAGAGGGAAACAAGAATCTATATTTAAACCAGCTGTCAAATGTCAGTCTGTCAGAAACCCGAAACCATCTGAATTCGAAGACTATGATTCTCGCCACTGGACTATCGCCGCTCTTAATGGTTTATATGCTTACTGCTTTAATGTTAATTTATAAAAATGTTATTCACAGTGTAGGTATCACATTATTATTATATGTAACGAGTGGGTTTACGTCAGTAGTGTATCAGTAAAGTCTGAATTTAGTGCCTTCTGGTGTTGTACACGCCCTTAACCGATAAGCTCCGACCGAGTCAATCAATCAATAGAAGAAAATAAGCTTTATTGCTTACTTCCTATTTCAAACATTTTCGTTTGATCGATATGACTTGGAGTCGGTGCCCTCATCTGCATATAACATACATACTTAAATTTACACCTGTTTCCCCGAAGGAGTAGGCAGAGGCATATTACATGCCCAGACTTCGCCAATTACATAGTTGGTCCCACGGCATAGGTGGCTAGCCTATTACTGCTTACCGGGCACTGTTATGTTCGCCAGAGCCTCGTCCGTTGACGGCAGGTGCACCACTTGCAGGTTGGCTTGGGCTCCTCAGGTCTTGGTAGAATCCCTATACAACCGCTTGTAACACTGTTGGAGCTTTGAGCAGTGGAGTGCTTTTCTCTTCTCAGAAAAGACTAGAGTGTCTTTTTCACTAACGACCGACCGACCGCAGCTTAAGATACTCCTTATTTACCTTTCTAATGATACCCAACACTATCCTCTAAATAAAGTCTATGAAATTATAAAGAAGATTTTTAAAAGGTGCGATTTTTTTACATGAAATGACGCCGAGTTTGCTTACATTAAATGATGTCAATACTCTTAGGGAGCAAGAGATAATTGGAGTGTTTGATCTGAAGCAAACGTTTATGTTATATAAATGAACATTATATTCTCATTTATTTATTAACACATTTTAATTAGTCTGTAATCAGTCTACCGTAATAATAACCCATGCTGATAACTTTCTAAATTAAACATTCGAAATGTACCCCAACCTTCAAACTTTAAGAAACTTGTTTTAGCAAATCACACATAACTATGTACCTGGTGTACAGAATAATAAGGACTGATATTTATTTATGCGAAACCCAACGATACCGTACTAATTAGTTATTCCACAATGTTCAGTAGAATAGAAAATTATCTCAGCCACTCTAATTACTATTCAAAAGTTGAATATATCTGGGATATTATGCTGCATTATTACAAACGATATATGTGATAATATATATAAACGATAATTGGGAATTATCGAGTATAAGTAGTACGTTATGTTTGACTATAGGTTCAACTAAAACCTATTGGGAGAATTATTCGTCACTTAAAATTTATTAAGTTGACTTTTATATCTAATCAATGCAGAACATTAAGTAATTTTTATACTGGATGGAAGACATAATTTGATCTTGACTCTACTCAAGCTCCTTTCTGAAGTGATTTTTTACGTTAATATTCACATAATATACAAAGGTTTAAATAAACTGTGATTACTTTGATTTTATCAATAATGTCCTAACAAAAGATCGAAATAGGTAATTTATTTCAGAAAGTGTTTTGTGTGTGTTTTATTTTCGCTTAAGTAAGCATATGTTAATCAAATACACACATCTAAAAATTGATTGATTCTCAGAATTTCATCATTTAATATAAGAAAATAAGCTAACATTGAATTTGACACCAATTCTTTTATACGGCCGTTTATTTTATTTCTGACAAAAAACACTTAGGGTCGCAGAGCCAACAATGTAGGTATTTTTCTGTCTTGAGGAAACAGACTATAGAAGTTTTGGAGTAGGTACATGTTTTTTAAAAATAACAAAGAAAATTAATGCGTTGGTGAATAGTCTTCGTAGTTAATCTCGCTTGTAGGAACAACGTGTAGATCAGAGCTTAAAGAGGCCAGTCCTTGGATACGGGGTCTTATTGTATGACATTTAAAATCGAGGGCTTCCGTGCTTCCGAAGGCACGTAATACTCTTGCTGTAATTACCTGTGGTTTTTGTTAACCCATGTTAGAGCCCAATTTAGGCGGCTTAAAATTCTAACATCAGGACGTCATACACCAGCTCCGCCCGGGGTGGGGTCCGTATAGTGGAGCATGACCTGAATTCCTGATGCCTTGGTTCGAAAGGGCAGACTTATCATAACACAATTATTAATTTCAGAAATGGGACGGTAATGGGCTGAAGTTGATTATGAAATTGCAATAGACACCAGGAATAAACACGCACATAGCATTAAAGTCAAATTCAAAATCATTTATTCAAGTTTGGCTCAAAAGAGCTCTTAAGAAGGTCAAAACTTAAAAACTAGCGCTGAGGGCAGAAGCTTGATGGTAAATAAACGGGCAAGAAATTTGGACAACGCAAAGAGTCCGGATTCAGATGGAATACCTCCTCTTTTTCTTAAACTCACCGCTAATAATATCAGCTCTGCCTTGGTCATATTGTTCAATTAGTGTTTATCGGAGGGCATTGTTCCGAGTGTGTGGAAGACGGCATACATTACGCCGATTTATAAAATTGGTTCTAAGAACGATGTAATGAATTATAGACCTATATCCGCCGGGCATCGAGTTCCCCCAAATAGAAATATATCCACGTATACACAAACCAGATGACTTAGCGCCATTTATATCAACTTTTTGAAAACTAGATTTAAGTTATAAAACTATCAACTTCTGAGCCAAATCACACACGCCATAGAAATGAAGCTTAAGAATAAGGGTACCGTGGTCAACGCAGTCAAGATAAGTCACAAAGTTTTGCGATCCCTCTCAGGCATCACATATATGCTGTAGTAACGCAGCACCAGCATCAGCTGTAGAACGACCCTTTATGAAAACGTATTATTGACTCTGTATAAGTTCATTTAAAAAAAAGGAGTGCAGATACAGTTATCTGTATTTAAGATATTTTTTTCAAAAACTTTGTGTTTCAAAATTGAAGTTGGTCTATAGTTGTTGAACATTCCTCCTTTGAGCCAGCCTTAAACAGAGGTATGACTTTACTAAGTTTCATAAGATCGGGGAAATGCCTTCATCGACGCACTTGTTAAATAATTCTGCTTGATCACACATCTTTTAACGAAATCAGAAAACCATTTTCTATAAGTATCAGATTAATGGTTTCAAAATGCCGTTTATAGGCCAATATAAACCAAACCATTAATGCATGCTTTCTAGTCATGGTTCCTTAGGACCAATCCACCAATGAAAAGCAGATATGAGATGTGCTAAAAAGCTGGCAGGTTATTTCCACTGTAGCAGCGAGATGAGATTTTGTGCCGAGCTGTAATTCAAGGTCAATCAATCGACTGTCGCTTTTGGGTGTGCAAGGCGCGGGGAGAAGGCCTATTCTGCCGCGCCTCTTGCTCGTCCATAACTTAAAATTCTATAGAAAAATAAGACAGGAGATGTCTTCCTCCCTATTTGGTAGATATCTGGCCTAAAGTATTATAATGCAAGACTTAGCTCAAAATTTAAAACATAAAATGAACTATATTAGCAATATCCGATGTCTCCAGTGTCGCAAAACGATTCTAAACGGCCCTCCTTCGACGCGTTCAAACAAAATTAAACTGGGTGCGCCATTTCGCGCAAACAAGCGCCGAATCGAAACCAATTATCGTTTTCGCATTGGAATATCGAAAGTTCGCAGCAGGTGCGAGCAACGTATTTACTTAAGTCAAAGGCGGAAGCGGTGGATTAAAATGCTAAGAATTCTCTCATAAGATTTTAATAATCAATAAATTTCTCTAAAATTTCAAATTTGCCGACAGCGAGGTAAGATATATTCTAGCATTATCCCGGTTGCTCAATACTTAAGCTTATGGCCCAGGGTCGGATCATTGGTCTAACCAGATTTCAGATTCCAGATAGAGCGACTGCCTGTGAACCTTCATTTTATGGTTAAAACAGCTGCCAGAGAACAGAACGACTATCATACATGTTCAGTAGAGCCGTGATCATTGGCTTAACGTGATTTCCGAGGCACGAAACAAGCGATTATTAAGCTTATAACTTCGGAAACTTCGGAACTAAGTGGGCTCCCTGGGTTTGACCCTGCATTTGAAAACTATGGATCTCGCCACTGGGCTATCACCGTTCAGACAGCAAGGTAAGTATCATCTTAAAACTAAAGCCCATGTGAACAGGAGCTACAGGAGTACAGAAAAAACGGAAAACGTCAAGTAAAAAATAGATATCAACGGCAAATTCATCAAAAGTTTCAATCACATTTCATTCTAAATGTTAGAAAGCAGAAGGTGGCAGAGTCACTTGAAACTAGTGTACTTATCACAAGATACAATAAAAGCTCTCTAATCTTAATCACTAAACAATCAGGCTAATCAATAAACAGTTTTTTAAAGTACTAAGACCAGACTAAAATAGTAAGTTATTCCATAAAGTGAAAGCTATAATTTTCAATAAAGTAGATTGATACTCTACTGACATTTCATTTTGTGTTGGTCTGGTAAAATTGATTTATTAAAAGTACATAGCTATATTGCTGATATATGAGTAATGTATTTCCAAAAAAATATTCGTATCCGTCATTTCGTATCTATCTTGAAACTAATTACTTAGAATGTTTGTAAGCGAAATGTTAATTAATGTGTTAGTAATTACAACAACAATACACAGTGATGTCACCTAGGTGAATACAGTAGAATACTCCACATTTGTTGTCAAACCTAACCACCAAACTCCTATGACTTGCGCCAACGACACAGTCGTCGCCCGCGGCGTATAAATCACGATTGGCCCCGGCGGCCGAGTCATTAGTGGGCTACCGTGACCAGCTCAGATTGAATTGTGACTGTTTCATGGAACAACTCCCTTCCTCTCACCAGTACACCTCCAAACCCCCTTGTAATGCAAACGCATTTACAAACCATTGTTTTAATGACGGTTTTTGATGTGTTCTCAATTCTATAAATCGTTAACTATTGAAGGTAGTTTGTGTAAATGGAGTACCGTCTATTAAATAAAACACTTTTCACGGATTTCAATAGCAGTTTATTAACAAAGTGAACAATTACACCAATTATTTAGGTTCAGGATAAGTATCATTAAGAACTTGTGTTATGGATACTAAATAACGAATACACATACATACATTCTTTTTTTTGTTAATACATTATAAATATACATAGGAAAACACCCAGATCAGAACAAATATTCATGTTTATGCACGCAAAGATTTTTCCTGTGTGGCAATCGAACCCACGACCTCAGGAGCGGAGTGCGGGTACACTCGCCACCACGCTATATCAGTCGTCAAAATGTATATATTATGAGATTAGGTCTAAAATCACTTTTATACTTTGACGTATACTTTAACAAATGACGGTTATTAGTGTTCGTCTGTGCAAAATTTAATATAATAATGTTCCCGGTAAAAGTATTCCAAACTACTTAAGCACATTAAAGAAAGTTGCTCGCGTTCAAATCTCTGTTTATACTGAAGGGCTTCGAGGTAACTTTGGGCACTTTGTGAGGAACAAATTATAGTGCGCTAGAACTAAATTGCTTGAGCATGCGGAATCTAATCACAAAGTTGTGCACGTATCAAGATTGGACGCGTCGATTACATGTCACATATGAGTATTCACGTTGCCGGAACGCTGGATGACGTGCCGAAGGCTTTGTTGTGGTAGTTGTTATACAACAGCTGTAGTGGAACTCGAATGCGCCTGTAACGTGTTAGTTAGGACCATTTCCTTGTACAAGATCATTTTGTGTGATAGTTCACACCTTATCTTATCGTGTATGAACCCTTAGTATGAACTATTAATTATCGTTAATGGAATCTAGTGCTACATAGAAGTAGGATTAAGCCTAAGTTGAAGCTAGAAATTATTAAAAATGTAAATCAGTCAGTCCTTGGATGGGTGACCGTTTTATGTTATTTTTGTTTGACATCGACCGCTATCGACCTTCACTCAATCATAGATATTCAAAGGGACTTTTCACTCGGTATGTATGGCAGCAGCAGAACTCCATTTCTTGCCCCAGTACTTCTACTCTACGTGAAGGTGGGTTTCCTGATATAATTTCGCTTTAGTTTTAAAAGTGTATAGAATAACTTATGGTATGACTTTTTGTTTCGAAAAGTGACGAGATGAACAAACCTGTGAAGTGCAAAAGTCTCGACGAGTCAAGGACGAGTCCTACGGTCCGAACGAGGTTACGAGTACCCTGACTATAAATAGATTACATTTGATTGGGGGTATCTGCCCATAATAACCACGTTAACAAAATTAGTCTTTCAAAATAACTAAAAACTTTAACTTAGGATTTCTATAAACAGCATAATTTGAGTTTTACCGGTAATGATTCCGACCGACGAAATAACCGGGTGGGTTGGTGTTCGCAGTTTAAGCCAATATGCAGAATGACGCTGCGGCCCATCATCGGTTAGGATTTCTCTTCGTCAACTCATACGACTCCCCGTGAGATGAGGGATGACGGAGGGATATTTTGAAAGACTAAATTTGTTGAAATAATTTTAGTTAGTCTTAAAAGTAGCTATTCTACATAATAAATAGATATACTCTTTATTGGCCAAGAAACTTAAAAACTACAGATTACAATATTGAAAAAATTAAATTTAAAGCCAATCTAGGCGGTCTTATCGCTAAAAGTTAATCTCTTCCAGACAACCCGACGCAAAGGAGAGAACAGGAAAGCATTAGGCAGAGCACATAATCTATAGTTTAACATATAAGATTGTTACTAACTATGCATTTTGAGTTTTTTTTAAATTAAAAACAAGAAAAACAGAACTGTCGAACATAAAAAAATCTTGATTTATTGGAGTAAGATTTTGAAACATCACATTGAGATTTCAGTGTACATTAATATATCAGTCAATATATAGTGCACGTAATGAACATGCCACACGGAAAGCCTGCGCTATATCATTTTTATTAATAAAGCATGTCACAGAGCATCAAAACATTTACGAGGACGCCGCGGCTCAACACAGCTCGCGTCCTCTTTGTTTAAAACTTTATGCATTTCGTATTATACGAAGTAATGCTAGCGTAAAATCACTTTGCAAGCTTTTATGGTGTGAAATTCTATTCGCCTCGTGCATGTACATACACTCAATTTTATATTTCGACGCGCTGTTATGCACTTGGCCATTATTGTGAAAATTATCCGCGGCTGTCCTAAATTCTTCTGACAACTTTTTGAGCCGAGAACGTAACGTATCAGACGTTCTGCCACTTAAACTGAAACTACTGAAATTCAGTGTTGTTTTAGTTGTTTGTGGTATTGTGACATCGTGCTAAGTATAGTAATTAATATTCTAAACGCGAAAGAAACTTTGTTTATTTGTTGTTAACCTTTCACGTTGACTTTACTGCACTGAACTGAACTGACTTAGATGATATTATGTCTTTCGCATGGGGACAAAGTTTCCATTATGCAAATCATACCTTAAACGGGTAAAAAAGGAGGTGAGTTTTATATTAGGATCGAATATTATTCAATAAAAAAAATATGAAAGTCAATTATATTATTAAGTGGTTTTTGAGGTCTGCAGTTAACTCTAGGTGTTGCAGACCGAACCAAGTGTGCAGGCTGATATGACTTTTGTCTAACTAACCTAAGCGAAAGTCATAAAGTATTAATATTTATTTAATACGTAGTTCAAACAACACTCGAACGAATTACGCCATACGAACGGTTCCCCATAATTCTTTTACATTTGTACTCGAGATTGACCCAATGTTTCAGCTCCGCAGTCAAAAGTCAACATCCAACAAATACTTCAATGCTCATAAAATAAGAGCAAACAGCGGCAAACTTCGCCACAGAAACATAATACTATGTGCAACAAAGAATGCAGGACATAAAAGCACTCAAAATTGGGAACAAGAGCCGAAACTCGGTTAGACGCGATCGTTTTAAATCAAGCACGAAAAATTACTCAGAACACTTTTGAGTTCGCTCCAAACTTGCTTCTTTGAGACTGCTCTCTCTCCCTCTCATTATTGTGTTCACGTTTCGAAGTTGCTTTATAGTATGTTGTAAGCGCTTAGCGTTTTATATTAAACTTATTACAATTCTTTAAATGCGTATTGTTTCTGAGAATACGTAAAGATACTACTACTTTTCTTGGTCTTCTCGTAAAAAGTGTACTAATAGCAAATAATAAATGCTAAAATATTTCTGTTAGTCTTTTTCCAGCCTCTGAACTGGTTTATGTGAAGTTTGTTCAGGAGATATTTGGACAAACTGGAAAGTACAGTACAGTTTGATGCTTCAAAAAATTGTTTTAGCTTTATCTGTCTTAAAATTTTATGCAAGTTCCGAATAATGTCGTGTAAACCGAAAACATTTATATGTTTTTTAAAGGTTTATAAAATTAGATTCTCTCCAAGATAAATATATAGCCATTTTGCTTAACTACGTACAATTGTTCTCTTTCAACTCTGGCGTCCGTTAACAATATAAACACAAAGACCTCGTACTCAAACTATACCCTACGATACCTCTTAAACATGACTAAAAACTAAAAAATATAACTGACAAATTCTCTCTTATCTTAAACCACACAAAGAAACCTGTCTTACAGAGCTCAGAAGTATTTAAGTGTGCTCTAACATACGCTTAAACTTCACTTCTTTAGCATCGTTGTGGTACTGTACATCAACATAACAATCAATGAAAAAAATATATAACACATGCTTCAACTTTACTTAATACTTTTGTTCGATTAATAAAACCGGCAAATTTTAATAAAGGACGTTCTTCTCAAAAGTCTTCGTCAAATCCACATAATGAAAACTGCCTTACATAAAAGTGTTATAAACCAATAATAATTTTAACACAATTAAGGAATATGAACTTTAAGTCAATATTTTAATATTTGCTGTTCTATAATTGAAAGCCATCAAAAATTGCTAAAAAAAATGTAATTATTTGACGTCTTCCTCTCTTGTCTTAAACCACAAAAAGAAAAGCGTCTTAGAGAGCTCTAAAGTAAACAGCATGCTCTAACATACGCTTACAATTTCACTCTTTGAACTCTATTATCCTATAACAATATTAACACAAATAACTCTTATCAAAATATATCCTAGTAACCTATGTCATATTATTTCTTAGTATAATTTAATATTAGGGTGGGCAGCCAATAAATTTAGTCTAAGATGAGCGTTGAGTAGTTGAGCATTGTGCAACTTTCTCAACAGTTTTTACTTAATTTCTAAATATACTTCAAAACTAGTTTCAAAAGGCACCTTCGTGTTCAAACGTGTTAAATATTGTAAACATGATTTGTCATTTTCATATTTTATATCGCTTGTACATTTATCACTAGCATATTTGTATATCTATATGTAGCAGATTATAGCATGGTAGCGCACCGATGTATTTTTGAAATTACGTGCGTAATCATCGCTTACTCCGTGCCTCGGAAAACACGTTAAGCCATTGGTCCCGTCTGTCACGAACAACTATGGCTGTCGATATTCGGAAGCCAGTGCCTTCTAATAAATTGACAGATAGTTTAACCATAGAATTATGTTTACCTCTGGTATGCGGAAATCAGATGGCAGTCGTTCTATGTAATAACTGAAATTCAACCAAAATCAGGTTAGACCAGTGAGCTGGCCTAGTACTGGCCTTAAGTTTAGGGCAACTCAGATAAGATAAGCAGATAGCATAGGTCGCTTCGAAAAAATGTTTCACGTCTTTTTGATGTGCTGTCGATTGTTGGAAAAACTTCGCTCATTTCAAAACCGGGGCTAAAACTTTAAATATACTAGTAACTAATACATCAAATTTGATAACATGCCCTATCAGACTCACGTCACAATCGGCTCGATTCAATTCAATACAATCTCACAAAATAAGCGTCATACGATGCAAAGCGAGTATTCTCCTGCGACAATGTCAGCGTGCGAGTGACAGAGTATGAACACCGTTCAAGATAACGACCTGGCACTAGTCGGAAAGGTTTACAGTGGACTTTTATAGCGTTTTATTATTTTCTTCTGTTTACGCGATTATATATACCAAATAAAACAATTTTTACGGTTTTGAAAAGTGAATTAAATATGTTATATTTTGTTTGATATTTAGATGTTTATTCCTATGTTACGTTTGACGAATTTATTAATGTACTTTGCACATTGGGGCTTAGACAATTTGCAAACGGAGACGATGTTTGATAAATATAAAACGCGTGGCTTGACAAAAGTTATCGATAACTTACCACGTCATTCAGCAGCGACTTATGTCAAGTCTACACATTACCCTGGAGCAGTACAATGTTGCGCCTTGCTCCAGATCCATTCAAGTGGTCAACTGAACGCTGTAATTGTTCATAAAAAAGAGTTTCTATGAGCGTTTTATCACTCACGTTCGGAGATGCGTTAGACATTTATCCATACTAATTTTATAAACGCAAAAGTAACTCCGTCTTTGTCTCGCTTTTATGCCAAAACTACTGAAACAATTCTAATGAAATTTTGGAACACAGGTAGTTTAGAGCCCGAGGAATGACATAGCTTAGCAAAAACAAGAATTATAAAGTGATAGGAGCTCAACGCTGGTATGGAATGTCTTAATTTTAGAAGCTAGAAGCGTAAAACTATTTTGTTAGGTATCATCATCTCAGCCCATTAACGTCCCACTACTGAGCACGAGCCTCCTCTCACATATCAAGGTGTGAGGGTATTGGGTCATACTCCACCACGCTGACCCAGTGCGGATTGGCGGAGGCAGGTGTATGGCGTCCTGCTGTTAAAATTTATCAAGCCGCCCATGAGGCCTCGAACATGGCTTAACGACTACCACATTTAGTGATAGCCGGGACCAACGGCTTAACGTGCCTCCCGAAGCACGGAAGCGCTCGATATCAAATCCCACACAAACGGTCACCCATCCAAGGACTGACCTCTGTAAACTCTGCTGTACTTTGGTGATCATTTCCGACCACCGAGCACCGCAGAGCTACGAGCGCTTCGCTTGTTAGGTATACCTAATTATAATAAACCTAGCTGTGATATAAATATAATACTCAAAGTTACTTAAACAAGAGGCGCGATATAATCGAATTTAACAGGGAGGAAGTCGTGGTTTAAATAATTTAATATGTTAATGTGCATTTTCTACACCAATTGAGATACTTGTATAATATATCCATACTATTTATTAATTCCCAAGGTAAAACACTATAGAAACAAAAGCAAACTTCAGGTGAGCGAAAGTATTAATATTTTTGACTGATCTTTATTGAAATAAACTGGTTTCTTATTTCGATATCTCCAAAATAAGGTCGTATAAAGATTTACTTATATACATACGCCTGTTTTCCCGAAGGGGTAGGCAGATGCATACTTTACGCCCAAATTTCGCCAGTTATATTGTTGGGCCCACGTAATAGGTGGCGTGTCTATTTCCGCTTACCAAGAACTTTTATGTTCGCCAGAGCTTCGTCCGTTGATCAGCAGGTGCACCACTTGCAGGTGAGGTTGGCTTGGGCACATTAGATCTTGGTAGGAGCCCTATATTTGTGTGCATCCATAACATTATATAATATACCACGCGAATGAAGTCACGGACATCTAATAGTACAATATAAAGATTCAGTTCAATAAAACGTGCCACCGCTCCGCTTAAGTACCTTAAGATAGCCCTTACAACAACCTGGCACACCTGGAACTAACATATCAACCTAACAGCTAGGTGAACTTTAAACGGGGCACTTTGAATCATATGGCAAACACTTTTTATTAAAAATAACAGTTATGTTCCCCTAGTATGTGAGATCTCACTAAGGAGAATCCATTAATTTAGCATTGTTTTATCTCCACGGAGAAGAAGGATTTACCTTATGGAACAACTATAAATGGATGATTTATTGCATTAGGTATATTGATATAATAACTGAAAGTCAGCCATACCTTTTCTAAAATGCATTTACGCACTGTCTCCCGGCCAAAGGGGGATCGAGAGAAGTGTGTAAGACTTACCACCAGCAGACGCGCCTTCAGCAGTAATACACACTAATAATCTTCCAAAGACGCCCGCCGTTTGTTGAGAAAGAGGCGGGGGGCAGTACCTGGGTTGCAGCTCTGACACCCCGCCCGCGGCCAATGTCCCCCGTCCAAAACCGGAAGAACCTCCTCAGAGAAACGCAGTGGACGCGCCCTCCTAACTCCTTGTGCGACCATAGCTTGTCTGGCCGACTTCTCGGACGGTCCATGTTCGACACCAGGGGCCCCCAGCCCCCGCTGTCTAAGACTCTCCTGGCGCTGGTTTCCGCTGCGCCCTCCACAGGTCCCTCTTAGTTTCCGCCACGGTAGTCAGTACTAAGGGCACCCATAGTCGCCAATCTCTGGGTGTTTTTAACCTTTTCCCTGGCACCCAGGGCCCTACCGGGAGGTAATCAGCCCCCCCCCACCACGACAAGGTGGAGACCAGTCGGAGGGGAAGTTCAGCCATACCTTTTTTTTTTGTTTTACGTCGGTAAAAAAATGCGTTTACGCACTACCTTCCGGCCAAAGGGGGACCGAAAGGGGTGTGGGACTCACCACCGGCAGACGCGACTGCCAGCAGTAATACCCACTAAAAAACTTCCGACGACGCCCGCCGCTTGTTGAGAAAGAGGCGGGGGCCAGTACCTGGGTTGCAGCTTCTGACACCCCGCCTACGGCCAACGTCCCCCGGACCAAAACCGGGAGGACCTCCTCAGAGAGGCGCAGTGGATGCGCCCCTCCTACCTCCTTGTGCGACCATAGCGTGTGTGGCCGACTTCTCGGAGGGTCTGTCGTTAGACAGCAAGAGCCCCCTGCCCCCACTGCCTAAAACCCTCCTGGCGCTGCTTGACGGGCCCTCCTGGCCCGCCCGCTGCGCCCTCCACAGGTCCCTCTTAGTTTCTCCCCCGGTAGTCAGTACTAAGGGCACCCAGAGTCGTCGGTCTCTGGGTGTTACCTTTTCCCTGGCGCCTCCTGCGCCCTACCGGGAGGTACTCAGCCCCCCCACCACGACAAGATGGAGACCAGTCGGGGAGGAAGTTCAGCCATACCTGGTTTAACCAGTGAGCTGACCTGACCTTGGGCTTGAGTCTGGGATCGGGATAATGCTAGGATATGATGATCATTATCACAGGATCATCTAATGGACCGTTTCCTAAAGTAGGTTCTATACAAAAAGGACCAGAATTTTTGTTTTTATTTAAGTTATAGTGTTTATTCATTCTGGGGGTAATTATTTGGTGGATATCCTGTCATATTCAGAAACATTAGGGTTTAAGCACTACTTGGAAAAGTGTAAGTAATAAGCTCAAATAAAGTATAAACAAAAAAAAAATACAATGAAAAAAGCAATCAGAAATAACCAGTTAATAAATCTAAAGAACTACTTAAAAAAATGTAAGCAAAAAGTTTTAACATGGCACCTAGTTACTGAGTTCTTTTATAAAAACTGAACCGAAAAGCTGTAAAAGAAAATGTTTAAGCTAAACAATACGTTCTGAAGACCGACACGATCGCACTTAAGAATCGCCCTTAAAGTTCCATTCGCTTAGAGCCTGAAAATTTGTTTATAAATTTCACTAAAAAGAAAAGTTGCACTTACTCACCACGACCGCTCGGTGCGCCCCCGGCCTTTCCAACTCCATCAAACTTTCTCCACTTACTTGCATTCATTTACATTTTTGAATTATGACAATGTAAGTTGCGTTTTCGTGGCACGAGGGGGATGGGGCATAAAACGTGTACGAGAGGATTCAAAATGATTTTTGGGCGTGTAACAGCTACGTTGATTTATCACAGAACAGTACGTTAAAATTACGAAAAAGTAAACAATTATTTAACAAGGATGCCGTGTCATAATTTCATAGAAGTAAAGAAAGTAATATCTATCATTTATACTTAACATAAACACCTAAAATAGTAGCACTTGAGAAGTCATCTGTGCATTGGCTTGAAATGCGGTCACCAACCCGCTTGCCCAACGTTGTGATCATGGGCAAAAACCCCCCGTATAATAGTATCTATTGGGGAGGCCAATGTTCAGCAGTGGTCTTTATGAGGCTGATATGAAGATGATGATAAACAAATACGGACTAAGGATATTAGTTGCCCATGAAATCGTCTGTTTAACTGGAGGCCAATGTTCAGCAGTGGTCTTTATGAGGCTGATATGAAGATGATGATAAACAAATACGGACTAAGGATATTAGTTGCCCATTAAATCGTCTGTTTAACTTACAGGAGCTGTGGAGAACTAGATAAATAAGAATATTGCCTGATGTTGAAAGTCGCATTCCTATAGTAATATTCAAGACAGAGATACTACTACTACTGAACTCGAAACTACTATTAATTATACTACTACTAGACTCAAACTACTGATCCTACTAATACTACTACTAGAATAAAAAACTACTACTAGATTAAAAACTACTGCATTAGAAATATTAATATAAGAAAGAACCTATCCGCCAATCCGTACTGCGTGCACGCGTTGCAGAATGACCCTGATGCCCTCGAGTCACCTTATGATTACAGAGCTGTTAAAATAGTGAAGCGATGATGATGAAGTAACGTAGAACGAATATTATCTCAGCCCATAAACGTCCCACTACTGAGCACGAGCCTCCTCTCACATACCAAGGTGCGAGGGTGTTGGGTCATACTCCACCACGCGGACCCAGTGCGGATTGGCGGAGGCAGGTGTATGGCGTCCTGCTGTTAGAATTTATCAAACATTTAGTGATAACCGGGACCAACGGCTTAACGTGCCTTCCGAAGCACGGAAGCGTTCGATTTCAAATGCCACACAAACGGTCACCCATCCAAGGACTGACCTCTGTAAACTCTGCTGTACTTCGGTGATCGTTTGCGACCACCGAGCACCGCAGAGCCACGAGCGCTTCAGGTGGTATATTAGCTTGCTGGTATATTAGCTTATTTACTTTAATATTTATTTTATATAGATTCTTCACTTAACGATAATTAAATGGGCTACAGCCGGACGATATGAAATCTTTGGGATACGTAACGCAATTACCTATAAGTGCGCAAACCTACTTAAGTCTTAAAATTAAATGAAAATGGGTGCTCTTATTAAATTAATGCGAAAAATATGTAAGTGAGGTCGTGCTGGTATATCGGTAGCTGCTTATCGGGTAATCTGCCGAGTCAATGGGCAGGTGGCTCATTACCGTATCTCTTGAGGGCCTTTCGCTAATATACTGGAATAGTATACACTGGATGAGTCGTATTTAAATCTAATACATTTTGAGACCATTTCAAACTTCAAAATCATTTATTATATAAACTATTACATAGTACTTGAAAACGTCAAAATAATCGAAATAAATTACACTGAAATCACGAAGCTTAGATTCACTTACATGCAACAAAACAATTAAAAAACAAAAAATATTTAAGTGTATGCATGCATATCGTGTATGTGTATGTACATATGCATGAACTTACAGGCTATGCTCTTTTAAATTATCAATTGTAATTAAAGTTAATTACTTTAATTACAACCTTAACTTGTCTATGCAGCTATGCAATGCAATATTATTTGATCCTCCACAATGTATCTATCTCTCTATCTATGGAGTTCTGAAAGACCTTAGAAACTTAAGCTAGTTTCACCTGCTTGGTGCACCTGCCAATCACAGGACGAGGCACTGGCAAACAAAGTTCTCGGTAAGTGGCAATAGGCTTGCCTATTATAACGTGAGGTACCAGCAGAGGGCAAATAGAGGCTGATGATAAAGCACTTGATCACAACAATTTATGTTGTTGTATAATTGCTTGGAAGCGTTGGTGGCGCCGAATACACTCAAGATAAGCAGCGTCCATGTAGATCCTTGGATGGGTGAACGATTGTGTGGCATAATATAATCGCCTCTGCGGTTTGTATATAAAAATAATTAAACCCGGCTATAACGGGTTGTGATAGTCGTCAAAAATAAGGCCCTATTAAGTGATTATGATAATTCTAATAGCAGGACGCAAATCACCTGCCTTCGCCGATTCCCTCTGGACAAGACGCTGTGGTGGAGTATGAACTAAATACTTTTCACCATATTTTGTGGGATAA
Source organism: Musotima nitidalis (assembly GCA_949126915.1). Taxonomy (NCBI): domain Eukaryota; kingdom Metazoa; phylum Arthropoda; class Insecta; order Lepidoptera; family Crambidae; genus Musotima; species Musotima nitidalis. Next base: position 9,932,700 of record OX421423.1, on the reverse strand, counting down.
AACCCAAGCCAAGCAGTAAGTTTTTTTTTTAAGATTTAACTTACACAGGTCACAATCACACAACATAAAGTATTTCACTATTTCGTATCCATAAACAATATTTCAAAATGTTTCTTAGTGTACTGCAATGTATTTATATCAATGATATTGCAATTATCTACGTGACATTACTATTTAAAATTATTACAAAACAATAGCCAATGACTGATGTACTAAAATACATCTATAGTGTTTACTGGACTTATAAGAAACAAATGCACCGATCCGGTGTACGACAAAATACAACAGAAACAAGACTTTTAATAAAGACACTTCCATAGACGCTTACCCGTGTTATATTTCTGCTCCGAGCCTAAGTCATTAAGTTTGAGAGGCCTTGAATGCAGTAACCTTTAATAACGCCTTAAAAGGCAATTGAGAAAAACTTTACCGCCCTCTATTGGTGGTTTCTCAAATCAAGTGCTGGAATATTTCAGGAAAATCATTAATGCTCACAATATTAAATTAGTCAGATATAATTGGAAGCTGAAATTAAATTTGAGTGGTGAGGTAAGTATATTGACATTAATAAATTGACTCAAGAAGTTTTCTAACACCAATTACTTCAGTAACTTTAATAAAGATGAAAAAGTTTTTAAAAGATCACTTAAGAAGAAATTTTTAGCACAGTAGACGTAATATTAAAAAAAATATTTTATAATTCCATACTTAATCGGAACATGTCTTCTTTACAATACAATAAAAATATCACAACTCTGTCATAACATACTTTTTTATTTTAAAATGAAAAAGTGCACTCTTACTGAGAAACCCTTTACTAATAAGAAAGCTAATGGTACAGTAGTAGAAGGTTTTAATTTTCAGTACAATACGCCTGTTGTAAACAACATAATTAATTGCTATTTTTATAGTGCATACTAGCGTATACAGATACTTTCATATTTTAAAAATAAACTTTAATTAATTGAAGAAAATGTTATTAAGAAAACATTAATTATTAAGAACACATTAATATCTATCTAAAACACGACACAACCTATCAACTAGCGGCGGGGGGCCAGTACCTGCGGTTTAGCGACCCTCCTACCTCCGTGTGCAACCATAGCGTGTGTGGCTGACATCTGGGACGGTCAACAGACCGTTCCAGAAGTCAGCGACACACCGGCAGAGGGTGCAGCCGGTCTTATTAGACAGCAGGGGCCCCCTGCCGACATTGCCCAAGATCTTCCTGGCGCTGCTTGGCGGTCCCTCCTAGCCCGCCCGTTGCGCCCTCTACAGGTCCCTTTGTTTCTCCCCCGGTGGTCAATACTAAGGGCACGCTAAGTAGCCGGTCTCTGGGTGTTACTTTTTCCCCAGCGGCTCCTCCACCCTACCGGGAGGTTGTCAGCCACCACCACGTCAAGGTGAAGCTGAATCTCATTTATCACATGGAATGACTGCCGTCTGACCTCCACAACCCAGAGGGAAAGATAATTCTATAAATAAACAAGCTGTCAGAGTGTTGGAAGGCACTGACTTCGTAATGACGACTGCCATAGATGTTCATGTCAGTAATTCCGGCCTGAACAGCGATCACCCGCTTGTCCTGCCTGGTGATTATGAGCAATGGCCATAGTAATAATATAATAATAATAATTCAAGTTTGGCTCAGCAAAATCGCCAACTTTAAAACGAACGCTATTGCAAGAAACTAACAAACTTTTAGTTACGAGACGTACTCCCAATATGGAACATTGTGGTAGTTTGTCTGATATTTTGACTATGACTATTAATACTGAGACTGAGCAATATTTTGTTATGATATTTCGTGAACAATATGTTCATTCAAATAAAACAAATTTATATCTCTTTGTGTTATATAAATATTCCCAAAATGAGCCATTTCATACTTTTTCAAACAAAATTAAATGAATTTCAGTAACGCTATTACTGTCCAGGCATGTAATTAATAATTTAAACAAGTTCGCTGTGCAATTAGTGAGTTACACATTCATTTACAATATTAATTAGCCAACCTGGCATGTTTACAGACACCGTTGAAATTTTTGAAATTGGTTTTTGCTGATAAAGCTCCAACAAATCCGACTATTACAGTTCTGGAATTATACAGTTTTTTAACTACTACCTGACAGCTGAAATCTTATCTTTATGGCGTATTTTGTAGGCCACTTGACACATTAATGGATCGAAAGAAAATTATGGTTGGTGTCAAAGTGTCATTCAGTAGATTTAGCAGCGGAATACACTTTTTATTCTAAAATAAAAAACATTTTGGGAGTGCATTTACGCGGGTTTTCTATTTGACTTTCTTATTGGGTCAATAGTGCATTTAGTTAACGACGTAAAAAAAAAACCTGCTTGGTCAGTGTTCGGTATTGTAAGCTCATAACTACACTTACTTGAAAAATATTGCGAAAACGTGATGACAAGACAAGGGCAGAAGCTAGTATTTTATTACGCTTCATCTAACAATTATGTCAGTATAATATACATACTTAACATTGGTACATAAATATTATCGGTAAAATAGCAAAATATATCACATGGGTCAAGTTTTTAACACAGTCTTTCAAGATCGGTGTGTACTGACCGATTTAAGGGCTCCCGTGGGTAGCGTTGGGCAGACCGGCAAAGCACCCGGCGGAGACATTACCGAACTTCGATCGTGAGCCACAAAAATACTTCGACAGACAGGTGTTTTATTTTCCTCCTTTCTACAGGCGGTAGGTATCATAAACTACGTTTTGATTTAGGCATTTGTTTTGACCGCCTTTAGGGGCCTGGTTTACCAATACTAAAAAATCTAGAGCTGGTAACGATTTCGCATAGAAACTCATTTGAGTAAAGCATCCGGCGAAGACATTACTGAAATTCGATCGTGAGTAACAAAATCCCTCCGACAGTCAGGTGTTTAATTTTTCTCCTTGTACTACTTTTTGATTTTTATCATTAGTTTTGATCGCCTCTAGGAGCTCGCTAAAAATGGTCTGTAATGTTATAATAAAAAACCAGGGCTGGTAACGATTTTGCATAGCATCTCATTTGACAGTGACAGACGCTGCTATGCAAAATGTGTTACCAAGTTCAACTTTTAGAGTTATCATCATCTCTATTGACGTCCTACTGACTGAGCACAAACCTCTTCTCACGTAGCAAGGTATTGGGATTGAGAGATTATTGGGTCATACTCCAAAGGGTATCTGTAAAATAGCACAACTATATACATTTTCAATAACATTAAAATTGGCAAACGATTCTATACATAATAGTAATAATAACATATTTATATGTGCTATATTTATATGTATATGTGCTATGACACATATATTTATATGTGCTGTTGCAGCAGTCAGAGAGTGAGTTATTACGTATATTAACAAAAACTCATTTGCCATAATGTTTTGTTCCATAATGATATATTTGACTTATTAAATTTCCATTTGCAGGTTAACCACGGTATAATAGATTTGGGTAACTATTTAAATGGAAGAACGTTCATTTGCATTTTACGTGAAATGCGCAGCTATCAAGAGTTAATCGATTTCCATTCCCTAGATATATAGCAAGGGCAGATGTAAACTACCGTTCGCCGCTGATCGCCCCAGGGCGCTGATCGCCCAGGGCTGGATCGCGGCGCCCCACCGGAATTGACACCGGATACAACACTGGCTACACAGCCACCCCAACGCCGCGTCCGTAGTTACGGACGCAGAACGACACCTCGGCCAGGGGGCCCAGCCCCGATTCCGCGCCGTGCTCCCCCAACAGGGGCACACGTAGAAGAAGAGGTTAAACTACCGTTGAAATGACATCTGTAATCGATTATAATGTACCTACAAATATCGTTTTTCATTTTAGACTGACAATATGACATGGAGGTCAATATATCTACATTCTGATCCAAAGGTCGTTGCTTTGATTCAATTACAAAATATATTTATGTGTCAAAATAGTTTATAGTATGTACGAGTCAGACAAAAGGAACTGAGTTACGATAATACTTAGCGTTGTGTCTCGGAGTCTGCAATAAAACTCTTGTTTTTTATTTTAACGGAAATAATATCAATATATGTTCGATGAAAATATGTAAAATTTTATACTGAGTATTGAGCAAGTACCTAATATCTTACTAAAATAGCCCAGTACATAACACACTGCCGCCTGTGATCTGCTATTCCAACTAGAATTGTTGGTGGTGCAAACTCCTATGGAAACTGGCTTAATTAATTATTAGCTAATTATACCACTGGCGCGCCACACTGGAGAAATCTGTTTGTAGCTTCACCACAACATCTCTGAAGTTTGTCTCATACTTACTAAATTTCGGAGTAATTATGCCTGGGTTTAATTGATACAGTTTTTATGTATATTTTGTAAGGTTTACTTATAATTTATCTTAGTAATTAAAGAGCCCGTGGGGATCCTGCCGTTTTGCCAAAACTATTTTGACAGAAATTTATAATCCAAACAAATTTTAGCAAACTTTTTTTACACCAATGCAACGTTGCGAATTATTTTAGTACGCAAATTTTCATTTGGTCAAATTTTTACTCGGCAGTATATTACTACGGATAATGTCATTATGGCATTAGGTTTTTTAACAAGTAATTTATTACGGCAAACAAACTTTAGACAAATAACATTTAATCAAATGATTTGTTTGGACATAAAGTTTTACGTTTATTATTTTAAATAATCACAAACTAAGATATTAATACTAAATATATACTAAAAATAAAATAGTATAAGGAATGTTTGTTTAATATGTGTTCATAATTTTAAATTAACGTGATGATGATGATGGCTTAGATACATATTGGTTAGGTTAGGTTAGAACAGTGACCACAAAGCGCGCGAGCCGAGCGAGCGAAGCGAGCGTGCCGCGGTAGCGGCCGGCGAAGCGCCAGAAAATACTACTGTTGATTTATGTATGGCCAATATTTGTAGATTAGTATTAATAGTAAAGATGCAAATAGAAATGGTTATTTGAAAAGTTTCGAGACGAATTATTTGGCTTATTTTATTTTGCGTAAAATATGTAATACTAACTGAGTTATTGTCGAAACGTTCACTTGGAAAGCATTACGTTTACGATACAATTATTTGTGAAGAGTTTATTTGCCAAGTAATAATTTGGCAAATGAAATTTTACAAAACAATATTTGGGAAGTGATAATTTGTCAATTTTCTTTTGGTGTAACTAGGGATACCCGAGCCCGTGACATGAGCTATGAGACTAGGTGGTTGAAAACAATCACCAGAAGTCTTCATTGTCATTTCAGCATAAAACTGTCCCACTAATGGGGTAAACCCGTCACAAACAAACACTATGCGGGCTTGCCTAGCTTCCGAGGATATTGTTTACTTAAAAAAAATAAACACTATTCTTTAAGCTAATAAAACCTGCTTGAGTGTCCAATTTATCCTCAATTGAGTTAAGGTCGTATTTTTCATTTCTTATTATGAAAAGTTTTGGCACTTAGTCTACTGATTTACCAGATGAAGCCCTTTACAAAATGGCAAGGCCATTGTGTCGTCTTGAACTCGTCAATAAAAACAAGCGAACAAAACAAATATACGGGGCCGACTTGTTATTATATTGTCGCTATAATTTTTATTATTTGAAGAAGCTCTCAAAGAGAATACTTGTATTTTTTATGTTGTACTCTTTGTGAAAATTGATTTTCTTTATCATATAGGTATATATCATTTAGTTGAAAAAACGAACTTTATTTTCAGTGAATAAAGTAAAATATGCCTGCCTACCCCTTCGGGGAAACATGCGTGTATGTATGTATGGGTATGAATGTAAAGTAAAAGTAATATAAAAATATTATCGGTTAAATAAAATGTAAAATAGTAATAAATATAAATCTATCCTATCCTATTGTAGGGAGCGAGTGATACTCCCTATCAAAGGGAAGACCTTCCACCCGGGCAGATGGATGAACCCTGGGGCTGCGGTACCAGGGGGATAATTAGCCGTCAGAGACTGCCGAGGAAACCAAGTAGCGAAGGGTTGCGCTGCACGTGGAAGTCCTTTGAGGCAGGATGCTGGCTGCTGTGGGCGTTGAGACTGCTGACGGATGAGAGGCGAAAGAACGATAAGCGATGCGACGAGGTTGAAGGCTGCTGATGTTCTACTGGGGTCAAAACTATGGGGAGCGAGTGGTACTCCCTATCAAAGGAAAGATCATCAACCGGGCGGATGGATATGCTCGGAGGCCGCGGCCCAACCGATGATGGTCGAGTGTTATACTATATATATAGTTACGAGCTTGAGAAATTCTGTTAGCGCGATTCAGGATTTAATTCATCTTTTACGTTCCGTTTATCGCTTGTACGGTGTCGCTATACCACTATCATTAAGCTGCGATATATTCATATGAGGAGTACACATGATATGATAGAAATTAGAAATCAAATCCAGTGACATAAGTTTATTAAAAAAGTGCGGATCAATTTATCATAAGTTTAAGTTTTACAGTTTAAAAAGTTTACGAACGCTTGAAAATAAAGAAACAATGCACCTAGCCAACCTCAACATACTTACAAATACGTAAAAAAACAAAACACTCACAAGCTAAAACCCATCTAAGACAAGGGCAACTTGAAGACATCTCTCTTAGTGTATTCAACTAAGTGTATAAATCAAAGTTTAAGCTTCGCCCTAATTCAGAAGGGTCTCAATTTCAGTATCACATCGACACATTATGCGAAGGCACGCTCCCAGCTAGTTCAATATCTCTACTGTACTAATAGTGTGGCTCCCTACTGTGTGCACATTGATATTGGTTCAACACATTCTATAGTGCTGGTAAACAAGCTGGGTATAATAAGATTGAAGAGTAAATAAGTAGAGGCCTCCCATAAGTGTTTTTATACTAAAATTCATGTACCATTGTTTTATTTATTTACATAATATATTTTTTATGTCACAATTTTTATGCATATTAATGGCCTGTGTTATCTGAAATAAATGATATTTTATAAATTTTACAATGCCATTTTGGTCAATACCTAGAAATAAGAAAATTGAACTATTTTGGTTTTAATCGTCTAAAAAAAGTGGTCAACCTTTTTTTAGACGTTTTAAACCGACTAAAACTCTCGTTTAAGCTCTCGTTAATTGTTTAAACTATAAAACTCGAACAATCACCAATTCTATGTTGAATTATATTTTTTTTCCAGGTCTAGCACTCTTAATACAGGTTTGGCTTAGAAATAGGAATATATGAACAGTTATTATTATTATTCTTCATTGGATTTAATCGACTATTATATATTTATATCACTTTATTCACTAAAAATAAAATGCGTTTGACATTTTATACATATGATAAAAAGAAGTACAACATTAAAAATACAAGTTTTCTTTCTTAAGAGGTTCTAATAACAATTATAGCGACAATATAATAACAAGACGGCTCGTATATTTGTTTTGTTCGCTTGTTTTCATTGACGAGTTCACGACGACACGGTGGCCTTGCCATTTTGTAAAGGGCTTCTTCTGGAAATCAGTAGACTAAGGGTCAAATATTTTGATAAAACAAATTATAAATACGATTTCACTAGCTTGGAGAATTGTGTTACGGATTTTTTTTTTACTTTATTTTATACGGAAAAAAAGTAAAACACTTCATCTTTCAATTTTATAATGTCTATGCTGACTTCTAAGTCTTTTTGTAATCAGGGTTCACAGTGGCCAGTACTTGAACTGGTTACCGCTTATATGAAATTTTGATATCAAGCACAATGCTTTGGAAAGCTCGTTAAGTAAACTAAACTAACCAGACCCAGACAGACTCAGACCCAGTTAGACCCAGTTATCAGTTACATGGTAGACATATCAGTTTTATAGGGTGGCTTACAAAATTCTTGGAAGCTAGGCAAGGCCCTCGTTGTGGAGTACGATCAAATATGACCAGACTGTTCTCCTCTCACAAAGATCACCTATATTTGTGAAAGGAGACCAGTCGGTCTACCCCAGTAGTGGGACAGTTGTAGGCTGAGATGACAATGAGAACTGTTAAGTCTTAATCAACCACCTATTCTCACAGCTCATCTCAAGCCACGGGCTCTTTAATAATGGTGACAAATTATAAGTTAACCATACTAAATATACATAAAAACTGTATCAACTAAACCCAGGCATCTTTACTCCGCAATTTAGTAAGTATGAGGCAAACTCCAGAGATGTTGTGGTAAAGCTACAAACAGATTTCTCCAGTGTGGCGCGCGCCAGTGATATAATTAGCTAATAATTAATGAAGCCAGTTTGCATAGGAGTTTGCACCACCAACAATTCTAGTTGGAATAGCAGATCACAGGCGGCAGTGTGTTATGTACTGGGCTATTTTAGTATCTTACTAAAATTCTCAATACTCAGTATAAAATTTAACATATTTTCGTCGAACATATATTGATATTATTTTCGTTGAAATAAAAAACAACAGCTTAATTATCGCAGACTCCGAAACATATATAGATAAAACGTTTATTTCCTTTAAATAATACAAGTTATATTAAAAACATATCCGACCAAACTGTTTGACTGGTTTGCCTGTGAGTCACAGTCTCTTTTATACTCTTTTATACATTACAACTAATTTTATAAATAAATAAATTACAATTTTTCACTTACGCCAATATAGTGTTTGTTTTTATTTGTTTTGTACTTATTTTTATATATATTATTGTTTGTATCCATTCTAATGGCTTCAGGTATACTATTTATTTTACTATTTTATCTATACATAACGCTAAGTATTATCTTAACTAAGTTCTTTCTCATCTAACTCGTACCTACTCATACTATAAACTATGTGGACACATAAGTATCTTTTGTAATTCTAAAAGAACGCCGATAGAAAATGTACAGACTACGCTTAAGGACAAAATTAAGTCAATGTACTTTCCGAAATACCTAAAATTGTTTTGTTATTTACTTTATCCTTTAATTGTTATTATTTTAATTGTTTAATTATAATAATTTTATGTTTGTTAACCGCCAGGAGTTATTAGCACTGTACAGCAATTGCCTCTTTCTTCTTTTCATAAAAAATACATTTATTATATTTAAAGTTACTTTACAATTATAAATTATAATTGCCTGCTTACATAATAAAAATAAAAGCAAAAACTATAAATAAAAGAGGTCTTCCAACTGCGGGCCCATGGTTATGGTGCCAAGAATGCTGGCAAGATTTACGCTGGCAGCAGTAGGTGCCAGCCTTTTTGACAACGGAAACATCAATGAGGCCAGCACTTAACTCTTTCAGGAGTTGCTTTGCTTCCGGCCCCAATAGACCCAATGTCTCCACCGCATAAAAAAGTCAAAATCATTATTCTAGTTGGGCTCAAAAGAGCTCTTATGAAGGTCAAAACTAAAAAACTAGCGCGCCCATTCACTGCGGGCAGGAGGGGCTTGATCGTAAAAGAACGGGCAAGAAAATCGTCAAGGTTAGTTTTTTCTCCCGCCAATTAAATGAAAATGTACTTAGTAGTAAAACAATTTCACAAGTCTATAAAAACCTGTGCTCTGCCGTCACAAGATTTAAAATAAAAAAATAAAATAACTCTGATGCTATTAATTCAATTCAATGATGCTATTAATTGAGGAGTGCCGTAACATACGACCAGTACTGAGGGCGCATGAGAGACCGTGATGGGCAAGCTCGCTAACGGCCTCCCCACAAATACAACGATGAGGGTGGACTACCCTGGCGCCAAGGCGAAGGCAAAGCGCTAGAGTAAGAGACGGTCCGTCCAACAAGGTATCAACATTGTGAGATGGTAATGCCTGGTGCCAGTGACCTGACTCTCTCACGGAGACGGTAGTAAGACGAGCGACTTTTGCTGTATTAACAAAAGTTGACAGAAATCCATCAAAAGTTTGTTTACATAATTATAGGCTCGTCCCAGTGCCTCTGCGACTGTGGCAACAGAGGAAAGTTGGAATTTTGGCAAGCAACTTTGCTTTGACAACTCTACGGAACCCAAAGAATGGTTGATAATCTTTCGGTAGAGATTGTGCGTACTTTGAGCAGAAGACAAAAACGCCGGCAGTGCCACGTTAGATATATTTCTTACACCTAGACCCCCGAAGCTCACAGGAAGGGAAGCCTGACGTCAAAAGCGGTCATTGATGGGACAATTTAATTTATTTATACTTTACTCAAAATTAGTAAAGTATTTTCTATTAGATTATCCAAATTTGATAACAAAGAAGGAAACGCCAGATTTAAGAGCATCGGAGAAAATTCGTATGTATTATTACAAGTTGTATATTTCTCAGGCAGATTGTGGAATAAACAGTTTGACTGAGGGGGCTTCTGGATAATACCAAACATTCAACGGAAAATTAAAAATGTTTGCCATTTTTTAGTTTGCCTAGTTCCTAATATATTAAGCTGACAAGTTGTAATGAAGTAGCTAATATGGAAGCAGTCTCAATTATCAACAGAAACAAATGGAACATTAATATCACCACTATCCCCAGCAGCGTAATAGTGTGTCTGTCTCATAGAATAATTTGAGTACAAAATTTTACCCAAAACAAAGCTACTTACAAAATTAATTCAATAGTCGTTTACATCAAGGCGATGTTAATTAGCAATAACAAAGAGGATGCAACGCAGAAGGGGTTCGCGTACAGTATGCCGCACACCAAATCGAGCTGAAGTGTATAACATTCTGAAGTTAATGGAGCAATTCCATTTTCTCCGAACAACCAAGGCAACGGTTATTTTTCGGAGAGTCCTTCTGTGGCAATGTCTTAATGCTTTTGTAAGATTATTAAACACATTGATGATTTACTTATATATTTCATTCCAATTATGTACGTAATTTATCTAAATTTTTAATAAGAAAGGTTGAAGCACGAACAACCAGCCCCAAAATACGTCTCAGTCCATTGACATTCCACAACCGGGCACGGGCCTGGTGAGCGTAATTGAGATCATACTTCACCCCGTGGTGGATTAGAGGAGGAAGGTGTTCTGGCGTAAGGGCGTAAAAATTTTTCAAGAGACTACCACATTTAGTGATAACCAGTTTTGTATTCCCAGAGAAAACATTGGCGATGAAACAAGGACTTACCATGTTAAGTAGTTGATTTCCTCACTTGTGTATAATTTCTCACCCTGGTATGTGAGAAACTCGTGCCCAGTAGAGGGACCTTAATGGGCTGATGTTGATTATGTTTTAATATTAAGGAAGTCAGGTGTAAGAGATAACTGCCGGTAGACCGGATTTAATAGAACTTTAATTGTAGCTTCAAATATATTTTATAACTTAGTTAGTAAAGTTCATTATCCATCAATTTCGTTTGATCTTTGAAGTCGAAAATAAATATCCTAACAGCACCCACGCCATTTTTTTAATAGAACAGAAATTTCCACACCGGACTTTATAAAACAAATTATGAAACCAACTCAAGTTTGTCACAAAGTTTAACTAGAAATTTGCCGCAAAGTAAGTATGTACAATATATCACAATATGTGGAAGTGTGGAGTGGGACCCAGCGGTCGACTTCTTCATTAGAGCCGGTGGAGTATGAATTAATTTCTTCACAGCCACATACGTGTGAAATAAGGATGGCGAAGCTCGATAAAATATTTTATATCGATTAGTTATATTTACTTGTTTTAGTCTGGGTATAATCCTTTGAAAGCTTTAACGCTTAACTTGAACGCTTAAGTTTGAAGCTTGTAAATTACATGTTGTTTTTATTCAACTGTTGTATATTTTTACTTAAAACATATTTGAATGTAGAGTTAGCGGTTGAGTTTATTTGGTTGCTCGCGAGTTTATTTTGACAACTGATATGACGTGGATCTTCTGCACTCTGCGTGGCCACATTTTGATTTCCACTCAAGAAAATTTATCTCTTTATGCATGAACATGAAGATTTGTTCTTGTTCCACAATAATGTGTCCTACGCATATTATGAATGTGTTGACATAAAAGACAATTTATTTCTTTTTTCGACATTTTGTATCCATAACACTAACTCTAAATTGTATAAATCAAAAAGTTCCAACTAAAGAATTAGTATGATTGTAAGAAAATTTAATTACCTTACATCGATTATATTTTACTTATACGAATTAATCATTACTTTGCAACAGTTTACAAAGTGTTTTAAGCTATCAGGAGTATATTTATGAACTAATGTCTATCACAATACTATTTTATCACAATAATAACAGTTATAATTACAGGACAAAGAAATATGATTTGGCATACAGATAGTATGGTTGGCTCTAGAAAAACAAACAAATAATTCAGGGATTTTCTTAATACTAGCCTCAATAGAACAAAATAGTAGAATCTCCGTCCACTCAAATAAAACTTCGTTCGTCGACTTTGTCACAACCGCAAAGATCATTACCGAAAAAAGTGAAAGTCATATAAAATTCGATTTGTATGTACAAAAAATAACCAAGCGGACTTAGCAAGAAGCCAGACCCTTTTCATTATTCAAATAACATTCCAATACCGAAAAGCCTGCGGCATAACTTTCACGCTTCGCTGTAAAAGAAAGGGCCCCGGTGATTCTTACGGGTTTGATTCAACATAAAGTGGGGAAATTGCTGAACTAGTTCATTTTTGGCCGCGGTGAAAGTTATGGTTACGTAAATACAATTGGTACTATCAGCAGATTTATTCTTCACGGTAGACTGGGAAGATCCGAGTCGACACGATTTTACTGTACAAACAATTCTGTCATATTTTATTCTTAGATATTTTATTGAAACTGGAAAATATTTATAAATGTTACAATGGCTTTTTTGGTCGTCTAAGGTTTTCCCTGAATTTTATTTGTTTCTCTTTATCTTATTTTAGTCTATTTCTGCGGAAGGTATATAAAAGCAATAATAATTGTCATAAAATTTAATATTTTGTAAGAATACAAACGAGTTTGAGTATTGTGTGTTCAAACATTGAAATAGACTTATAACATAACTTAGCTCCAGCTATAGGAACAAAATGAATCAGATAATTGTTTGATTAGGGCCTGAATATTTATTTGTTCATTTTGCGGTGGAGACATTGTATCCATGAGGGGCGGAAGCAAAGCAGCTTGTGAAAGAATTAAGTGCTCGCCTCATTGATGCTTCCGGTGACAAGAAAGCTGGCTACTTCTGCCAGCGTATTAGCCTGGCAATCCAAAGAGTAAATGTTGCCAGCATTATTGGCACCATACCTATGGGCCCACGTCTTCTATTTATATGTACATGTGATGTTATATCACGCCTGTTTCCCCGACAGGTAGGCAGAGGCATATTGTATGCCCACATATCGACAATTATATTGTTGGTCCCACGTAATAGGTGGTGGTGGTCCGTTGTTCGGCAGGTGCACCACTTGCAGGTGAGGTTGGCTTGGGCGCCTTAGATCTTGGTAGTATATAAATTAACTAATTAGGACTTTTAAAATTTTACTAATATTATGTTTTTACACTTACTATGGTAACTAGCCTATGATGAAAACTAAGTTATTATTGTAGACAGTGCGACTTCTCTTTTATTTATGCGCCATTTTAAGAATCCATCGTCATACCTATATCGATAAACACTTCCCCCATCACTATGGTAATTGTAAATTTCCTTACGAATCGCATTAGTATTTAATTAAAAGTTGTCTCGCACCGTCTCAGAATTTGCGGTTGTCAACTGTTCGCACAATCTCGAACACTTTACAGGTTTGTACTAGGGAAGACATGCCTATTTTCATTTAATTAAAATCTCTACCTTACATTGTGTATTATAACTACTTTCCTTAAAAAAGTACAGAATCTATTTAAATAATGTTTTCATGTTATAATTTTTAATAAAGTCGGGTTTATTTCATAGAATGACGAGACCAAAGACAATAGAAGCCATGAGTATGTATTTCAGGGATGACAAAGTTCCATATTAGACTTCTTGGCGGGTAAGTGAGTCTGTAGTTTTGTTTTATTTTCTAAAATTTGTGATAATTCGAACATTAATGTGTAATAACGGTACATTATTTACCGTTAAGTGTTTGTGAACGTACACAAGTGTTGAAAGGTAAATGAAACAAAACAGTGCAACATCACTTTTTAAATTCTCTCAAGAAGTCCATGTGAGATCTCAGTATAGTCCCACATCTTTACTGAGGACTCAAGGTTTTTAGGGGGAGGGCATCTCATTTATCATCTTTATCACCACTCATTCTCATTTACTATAATTTATATGTTATTAATATATCTCTTACTTGACAGTGGCTAAATGTGCAAGACGCATAAAGCCATTATTTACAAGAAAAAATAGTTCCATATGCTTAATGGTAAGCGTTACGCCATCCAATCAATACTTGTTCGGCGTGGTGGAGTATGACCTGCACACTTTGGTTAGAAACGGTTTCCGTCCAGGCCCATGTTCAGTAGTGGAACTAGGTAACTAACTAACTATACCATATTCTTGGAAAAAAAAAATTATATTGAAAAAAAAAAAATAGGACACGAATTATTCATATGTTGATGACGTCATTATAAGACATTTCACAGACCTTCGCGCTATATAGCTC